>OZ025299.1:195064593-199945593 GCA_964019185.1 Maratus speculifer
GCACAGAATCATTCTCTGACCTCCACAACATTACATAAATACCTCAAAATGGAAAATCAGTTAAAAAAGGGAGGGATGCAAACAGTATTAAGGGCTGGGGATGAGGGCGTATTAGTAGATCTTATTAACACATGCAGCCATTGGGGCTATTCAATAGATTCACATACCTAATGATTACTATTAAAGTACAACGCAGAACACGGCTGAATTTAATTTGTATTAAATTCTACTTCTGCAATTCGAATACAATTTCTTAGAATAAATTTTAATTTTTCTTGAGTTCAAAATTGTTTTCTAACTTTTAAAAAGGCATATCTTTACTTGAAGATTAAAAAAATACTTGATTTGATAGTAACTACGTGTTCCTATTCCTCCCTTATCATTATTACCTATTTTTATTACCCCTATTAAAGTTTGAATCAAAATAAATAAAAATTATAACATTTGTTCCGATTCACCCCTATCTGCGGGTTGAATCGGAACACCATTAAAAAAATAATATATATATATATATATAAACAGTAAAAATGTTTCGTTTTCGCTTAAGAAGTAAAGAACAAAACAAGACCGAAGTTTCTAGTAGAAAAATAAAAATAATAAAAAATCAGTTGTTGCTTTTTTTTTAACGTTAAAGTTGAAAAGTGTTCCGATTCACCCCATTTTACGGTATTTTGATCTTTTATTTTTCATAATATTTTGTATACAAAGTAAAAATTTTTTCACTAATTTATATTAAAAAATAAATTCATTTGATTTTGGGGGAATTCTTCAGGAATTCCCCCATTCCATTATGAGGATAAATTCATGATTAGGTTTTCCAAGAATATGATTGTTCATTTATTTTTTTTTCATGTTTTTCTTTGTTGATACATAAAAGCATAATTAGGATCTTATAAAATATTCTGAAATATTACTACTACAGCCTAAAAATATTTTTGAACTTGTTTAATATCAACTTTTTTATTATTAACCTTCCTACCCTGAATGGGTCTAATCGACCCAGTCCTATAATCCGTTTCATTCAATCCAAACCAGAAAATTTTTCATAAAGTAAATTAAATAGATAACATAAAGATTTAAATTAAATAAGTATGTTAAATGGATTTAAATAAAAATTCTGGTGTTTGCTGAAAAAGTAAAAAAAAAAAAAAAAAAAAAAAAGAAGACCGAAATTTCTAGCAAAAAAATAAAAGAATTAAAAAATCAGTTATTGCTCCTTTTTAACGTTAAAGTTGAAAAGTGTTCCGATTCACCCCATTTTACGGTATAGTAGAAAGGGAAAGGTAAGCTTATACACTTAAAATTGATACGTAATAAAGGAGTAATATTTGTTTAAGCTATTATAAATCTGTCGTAAATCATTGTAGTTTGCTCTAGAGGACAAAACATTAGCGATATTCCATTCTACTGACCTATTTTTAAAATAATAAAACTGAAAATCTGCAACGGTGCATTTATCAAATAGAAAATGTCGGACATCACCCCTTTTTCCGCAAATACACAAATCATTATTTCTTTTTCTTATATACATAAGTATATTGGGAAAGAGCCATGAGACGTGTAAAAATATGAGCAAATTTGAGAATAACACAGAAAATTAGGATTAACTTTTCGTAGCAACTTATAAGTATCTCTTCCTTTAGTACTGTTATCCCAATGTGTCTGCCAATCTATATACATCTTCTTTGTCAGACAAGATTTTAGATAGCTGATAGGCATTAAAACTTCTTCTTCTTTACCATATATGTTATCTGTTATGACTGATTTTGCCAGGTAATCCGTACGTTCATTTCCTTTTATACCAACATGTGCTTTAACCTAGCCTATATGGATTGTTTTATTTTTCATTAATCGTAGTCACTGATTAACTGTAAAGATTGCAGTGCATGCTTATAAGGTTTTTATAGGGCTATATGTTACAAAAAAAAAAAAAAAAAAAAAAAAAAAAATTGATAACGATTTATAGTACGGCCATATAATCTTTATCTATAGAAAAAACAGTTGACTAGGTAGTTGACTGCATTTTCTTTTGATGAGGTATGGTTCCCAGAGGCTCTCATAGGAATATAATTAGAATTAAACGAAAAGTCTTTTGCCTGTTTTGCATGCTTATATCCATCACACATTTAAATTTCGTAAAAACTTTCTTATATTCTTAAACATTGAATATGTTACGATGATAAAGTAGAGAATGGTTCTTGAAGATGGTTAGCGTTATGTACGGTATATCACTTATATTATACACACGATCAACTTAATAAATTAAGATACATTATTGCTTGTAGGGGGTAATAAGTTGAATAATACGTAGCAGTTGACGGCGTAAAATTTTAATTACATTTTTCAAACACCTTTATTTATACCTCGTTGTTTAGAGTTAACCAAACCTATAGTACATCACACATTTTTGCATCTTTTGAAGATTTAGTTAATTCCGGATATAACGGCTGTTCTATCTTAGGAATTGATATTCTGGTTTCAGAAAAATGATTAATCACTTGTGATCGTGTTAAGTTTATATTTAGATGTTGTGTTGGTCGGAATTAATTTTCACTGAACGAACAATAATATAGTATAACATGCAAGGTTATGAAGGAAAAACAAAATTTGTTAATTTTTTTTCTAAACCTTAGATATATATAACAGAATAATATGTTTTAATCGTATTTAAAAATTATATTTTATAGTTCTCCATCCTGTGGTATATTAAAGCAGCCTCTAATAGGCAATCCTAATTTTTTTCTGTTTGAACATACAAAACCATCTTTACTCCTTATATCTTATCTTTTTTTAAACTACTTTCAATTACACGCTATAGTTCATTCGATAACTTTCTTTTTGCCTTTTTAAAGTATTATTAAAAAATATTTTAAGAAGAGAAAGTGCCTAATTACACATTAAATACAATTTATAATATATTATTTCGAATTCTACGTATTTCCGAAGCTTGTCGACTTAATATAAGATCAGTATTATTCTTTGCTGTGGTGGCTGGAAACAGACATACACCTGGAATAGTAATAAAGCTGTGGTGACTGAGAGCCAGTGTCCTGATTTACGCGGGAAGTCCCGATTTTCAGGGAATCGAAAACCTGTGTAGTGTAACCACTATTCGTCACAAGTCCCGACTTTTTCTGATGCACAATTTCTTTTAAATTTCTCTTAGTGCCATGCTATTCCCTAGTCTACATCGCCATCGAGTTGAACTTAATACAGTAAATGGTGACTGAACCTATCTATAACGGAAATTTTGTATAAGTTTGTTATGTTTATTTACTATAATAACACCTGCTAAGACGGAATAGTAAGATGTGGAGAAAATTTTGTTTTAAATAGGCAACCGTCTTAGCAGTAGTAATTGGGTGGTATTCCTACAATTGGAAAAATAAAACTTTTCCTTTTAAGAGAGGATTCGATTATTCAATATATAGGGTTTATTGTATTCTTAAATTCCGATTTAAAAACCGCTATCCCGAATTTCTTTCTTTTCTTTTCTTTTCTTTTTTTTTTTTTTTTTTTTTTTTTGTCTTCCTGTCTCATTTTTTGTAAAGCTGAACTTAACAACGCTACTGGGAGCAAACATACGACTGGAATGATAATTTTTTTTTTCTTTGACATAACACAACATAATATAACACAAATGAAAATATTCGGCAATGTTTCCCAAAATAATAGCAGAAAAATAAACTTTATTTCTATAAATGACATTTTAAGTTTAAAAAATATATTGGTTTTTGAAGTTTTTAAAAATAAAAAAATCTTTTCGAATCATGAGATAACTCTGATAATTTTATTGTACAGGGTTTCCACAGGCGACTATTTTTTAATTCTAACTTGCACTGGTTTCTCAAAACAGAAATCCTTAACACACACTTTGACAGCATTTGCAAGAGAAATATGTTTCAAAATTTATATTAAAAAATATTGTCGCGAACACAATATAAAAAGAATTGCCTGTGGAAGCACTGATAATATATTTTCTTTCGTCGTTATATTATATTTTCGTTGATTAAAAAACATTTTTCTTTTTTCACATTGTAACAGATAATTAGAAGTAAAATAAAGGATTGAAATTTGTGGGACTTTCAATAAATTTTGACTATTTATGATCGCTTCCTCATCGTAATAGGTTTTACACTGAATAGTGGATTGCCTAACTTTTCAATATGTCGTTAAGTTTTAACATTAGTCAGTCGTCTTTTTAAATAGGAATTGAAAATCGAACATTAATTACGTTTTCAATTGTCTCATATTGCAATGATTCTCCTATTCTTTCAATAGATACAGAAATTTATTCTTTAAAGGACCAGACACCTTTTTTCTGTCATTTCCTGTACCATTGTGCAGAAACAATTCACATAATACGTTTAAAAAATAATAAATTGGAAAACAATCATCTTGAATTTTTTTTCAGGGTATTTTGAAATAACTAGAAATTTATACAAGTCTATTTTTTTTAGTTGTTTATTTGGAAACCGCAAATAAAAGATCAAGACAGGTGTACACAAATTTCGAACTTCATCAGACAAATGTTATTTAAAATTGCGGAACAATATTGAAGTTGATTACAGCTGAAAACATCAAATGCAAAAACTAGCAATAAAAGAAATAATGAGGACAGGAAAATTACTTCAATTAAGAAAATTCACAAAAATTGATGAATGTTTTCAAAAGCCTAAAATAATTTAAATCAACTCAGATAACGGGGTAATACCCCGACATCTGAATTAATTTTTATTTTCAGTGAACGTCGGTTAATTAACAAATCATAATCACGAAGGGGAAACCCCATTCACGTTTTAACCCTTTGAGTTCTATTTTATTTTCAGTGAAGTGAACGCAAGCTCTTTTTTAACCCTTACACAATAGGCTTTTTTCACGGAAAAATATTTTTGATGTAAAAAATTAAAAACATAGAGCTAGTTGGCAAAAATTAAAATTTACTGATTCCAAAAAATATTTCAGTTATTATTTTAATACTATTTATATTAAATTGTAGGTTACGGAAGATTTTTTAAACACGTTTGAGAAATGTTGCATTATTGGGACAAAAAGATTAAGTAAACTTCAGGAATTTTCCATATCTTATCAAAAGTATTATTTCAGAAAAATATCTCTCATTTTTAAAGTTTAAAAGAATGTAACACATGTTTGAGACAAAAGTATCAACTACAATGTATAAAGCTTTAAACGAGCTTTATATATATATTTTTACTTAATGTCGAAACATAAGTCAAGTTACAATAATAAATGCAGACATACAATATTATCTATGTACACTGGTGTCCAAAAGTTAAGCATAATTGGTAATTAATTAATTATTTTTAAGTAATGAAAGAAATATGAATCGGAATGTGCTGAAACTCCAGGTGTGTAAACAAAATAGTACGCGTCACATATTTTCGCGAAGAGTTTTCCCCGAAATCGAACAGGGGACCGTCAACAAATTGAAAAAGAACGAAGATCTTTTGTATAACCCTGTCAAAACTAATGTGGCAAAAGCGTTCAAACTGCACATTATGATTAATTGGCTTATTGTAATGTACTGTGTTAATTTTTACAAGGATAGCATGTATACTCGTAGAGAAATTAAGGTTTTTATAAAAACAGTCCTAAATTTTTCCAAGTTTTTTGCTTATAATTTGCAGAGTTCTTATTATAAAATAATGTTCTTTTCTGAAAATATGACAAACATCATTGTACACAATACCCTGTCATCAGAATTAAAAAATAATAAAAATTGTATGAAAAATGAGTATGTTTAGTAAATAATTTTTCATTGCGCATGCGTCAAGGATATCAAAATGTCATTTGAATATTGTGTTAGCTAAATGTATAGAGCAACTTTTGTAAAAGTTTCAAAAACATAGCTTGAAAATTCTGAAAATGGGAGCCTATAGAATCAACTCAAAATCCTTTATTCCCTAAATGAAGCAAAAAGATGAGGGGCTGTATCCATATTCCATTGTTTATTGCCTACACAATATTGCACGTACAACTATATTTAGGTAAAACCCCTGATTTTTTTGCTTCCTTTAGGAATAACGGATTTTGAGTTGATTCTATAGGCTCCCATTTTCAGAATTTTCAAGCTATGTTTTTGAAACTTTTACAGAAGTTGCTCTATACATTTAGCTAACACAATATGCAAATGACATTTTGATATCGTTGACGCATGCGCAATAAAAAATTATTTGCTAAACATACTCATTTTTCATACAATTTTTATTATTTTTAAATTCTGATGACAGGGTATTGTGTACAATGATGTTTGTCATATTTTCAATAAAGAACATTATTTTATAATAAGAACTCTGCAAATTATAAGCAAAAAACTTGGAAAAATGTAGGACTGTTTTTATAGAAAACCTTAATTTCTCTACGAGTATACATGCTATCCTTGTAAAAATTAACACAGTACATTACAATAAGCCAATTAATCATAATGTGCAGTTTGAACGCTTTTGCTACATTAGTTTTGACAGGGTTATCCAAAAGATCTTCGTTCTTTTTCAATTTGTTGACGGTCCCCTGTTCGATTTCGGGGAAAACTCTTCGCGAAAATATGTGACGCGTACTATTTTGTTTACACACCTGGAGTTTCAGCACATTCCGATTCATATTTCTTTCATTACTTAAAAATAATTACTTAATTACCAATTATGCTTAACTTTTGGACACCAGTGTAATTGTAGTCGTTTAGGCAGAAAAATGTACACACACACACATATATATATATATATATATATATATGTATATATACACCTGTTTGTTTGTTTGTTTATTGAACAACATACATCTGACTTGTGTGCTCGACATGAAGCCTGCTTATAAGCCATCGTCAATATATAGGGACGAGATAGCACACAAGGAAATATTACAACACAGGAGAAGTACAACCAGGAGCTCCACACAAAGAGTGTGTGCAATGGAGCCAGTAGGATTCGAACCCACAACCTCACGATCAGCTGCGTGATGTCTTAACCACTTAGCCACGGAGGCCCTATATATACACCTAAGTAGGAATTGAGTAACAAACATATCTCAGTCTAGATTTCTCTATCACTGTCTTTCAAGTAGCAACTTTTTTAAACCAAATAAATGAAATTCATAAACATAGACTTTAAATAAAGTCGGAAACTTTCTTTTTTTCCCCTGGATGGAATTTAATCAGTGTTGTATTGATTTTAACCTGAGGTGGTTTTAACCATGGAAAATATCGGTTTTAACTGTGCTGATCAAAATAGGTTTTGACCATCGGTTTTTAAAGAGGGTTTGACCATCAGTGGTTAAAATTCCTTTTAACTAAGAAAATAAAATAATATTTTCTTTACTATATCATAAATTTTGTACAACACTTGAACATTTTTCTTAAAATAGCATTTAATGTTATTTAATACGGCATTTTGAAGAGTTTGCAAATGCTTTACTTAGATATTATACTTTAATTTATATAATTTAACAGTACAAAAATTTCTTAAGTCAAGCAATTTTTATAAATATTAAAACAGTTTAATAAATTTATTACATATTTACTTTTGTATAAAAAGTGAAAGAAACTAAACCACATTAAACAAAGAGAAACATATTTTGATTTTTCATTCGAACTTAAAAAGTAACTGCAAATATCAAGTTAAACTATTTTTGGGTATGACTAAGCTGGGTCAATAATATTTGTAAAGCTGAAAAATTAGCACAACAATCCATCGGATGCATTATAAAACCTACGAATTTTACACAAATATGTTTAAAACTTTCATTACTGCACAGCGAATTTCAAGTCATTATACATTAGCAACATTTAAAAATAAATTAAGTTTTAGAAAATGTTTGTTTCTGTTTGAAATGGTATTACTCGAAGTAAAAGAGTTCGACGTGTATTTAATAGTTTTTAAAATAATGATTTTAATTATTAAAGATATAAAATGATACCAATATTCCATTAAATAATACAATTTAAGCAATTTGTGTAAGATTAATTTATTAAAAAGCGTTTTGGCCAAGTTTGAGTGGTTAAAACAAATTTTGACTAGTTTTAAACGGTTAAAACTAGTTTTAATGACTGTCCGGGTAAAAATACTGACCATTCCAAATTAAAACCCCTGAATTTAATAATACAGATTACAAAAACGATTAGAAGCAAGCGGAAAGAAAGTTTTAGACAGAAGTTTGTTGAACCAAAATATTAAATGATACCTTAACATCATTCTCATTACTACATAAGTTTGGCTTGTTTTTTTTTTTCAACGAGTATATTAATATGACGGACAGATTGTTATAATCATGAAAATTCAATATTACATTTAGCTATTTTTATTGCTGAATCCTTTGAATGAATTCTTTAATTAATTTTATGTCTAGAGTTTTCTGGTCAACGAGCATATCCAATAATAATTAAATAAACAACTAAAAGTAAATAAAGTAAACAACTAATTGAAAAGTATCGAACATATCAGTTAGTTCATCAGTTATAAAATGTTTATTTGGCATAGCTGTGTGTGATTAGAAAGCATAGTTGTCTGATACATATTTTTTAAAAACAGTTTCATACGGTTTGAGGGTAGTTTTTTATCTAAATTTAATTACTGTAATTTTATGAAATGAGAGACTGACAAGAATTCATTACTATTCTGAGAACACATTCCATAACCTTTGGGGAGATGACATTTAGGAGCAATGTCCGAAAAGCACAAACAGAAGATCTGTTTTAGAATTTTTAGAATTTTTGTTAACGCTATACTTAACCAGTTTTCGCAATCTGCAGGGTCACGAAGGGAGAAAGAATGAAATATTTTAATCGAAAGAACGCAATATTGAATAAAAACCTGCTTAATACGCTGAATGCCAAGCACGAAATAACTCGTGATTGGCTGTCAACTGGTTGAAACCCATCGCGATTTATCTCGTTTTTGTAGAATATCTTTCCGATAATCGCCCGACTTAATACGTTATAGGTGCTTGGTAATTTTGTGGTCTAGGCGTTTGTCAAAGGTTCATTTATAAGAAAACATCAGTACAGAAATAATTTATTTGTTTTTTATACATTTTCAAAATATAGAAAATTAATACTTTTCGGAGAGGTCCAACAATGAGATAATTCAAAAACGTTTTTTCCGTGTAGAAAAAAAAATTAAGAGAAAAAAAAAATGTTTCCACGTTATTCTTCAAATCTACACAATAAATTGTGTGAAACATGTTGGCGTCCAGATTAGTTTTCTTTGAAATAAGCTTGGCAGACTTCGTGTTATATACAGGGTACTTCAAATGTTCATTATAAGTTTGAAAGTAATAAAGAAGATCAAGTGTTTATAAAATGATGGTTTTCACGATTAAATGAAGGTAAGGTTGGATGTTTTTTAATTATAAAAAAAAGTTTCATTTCCCATAATTCGCCAACAGAGGGTACTTAGCCTAAATATAAAACATATACCTACAAAAAATCTTATAATAAAATACAACGAACGGAGGGAAATAACATGAAGCTTCATACACCTTGACTTGAAATTAATTTTTTTAGCTTTTGAGTCCTTTCATCGCACAAGATTTTCGATGTGTTTCATTTTCTAATAGTTTATAGTATTATATCTGCACTAAAGAAAGACTTCGTGTACAACCAGGTAACTAAATGAACGCATGATTCGACTTAATATATTGAATTTAACTGCTTTCTGTCGTTGATTATTGGAAGGACAAACGTTTTCTTGTCCTGAAAAAAAAATGTAAAGTTACTCCATAAAACTGGCAGCTTTCATGGAGTAATTTACCCGATAACTAGTGTTACGTTAATATTACACCACTTATATCAATTTAAATCATACCATTATACAAGTTAAATTACTCCATAAAATTGGAGTCAACATCCTGCTGCCAATTTTATGGAGTAAAATTGTTTCTTTTTTTACAGTGTGCTATTAAAAATATCCGATCTCTCCACGATCCCATACATGGAAACTGCAGTAGTTTACGATAATTTGTAATTTTTAAATTATTTTTTAAAGTTGAAACAAAATTTTTACTCATTTCGCATGAAAGATTTTTTTTCCAAATAATGTTACATTAAAACAATGCACGATACATTCTTTAAAGTGAAAAACGAAAAAAAAAATGCTTATCTTTCTTCTACAATAAGAAAAGTATACTTTCTGAATGAAATTCTATTCTGGGGTCAGATTTTTGCTTTGATTTTTATAAATAGATTTTTAGGCGCATGAAAAGCTATTAAATTCTCAAAAACTTTCAAGCCAAAAGATATTGCTAATACAGGTTTCATGCATTTTTTTGCTGCTGATAAAATTAAAAATATATATATTTCTATAATGTATAATATATAATATATAATACAGAAAAATCTCCTTACACAGAATCACACAAGACTGGCTAACACGCTCATATAAGCAGAAGCAGGTTTCAGTCTTACATCGATAATGCTAATTTATTTATTTAGTGCGCAAGATAACTTTTTCTGTTTAAGATAAAATTCTGTTACAGACCGATTACGTTTTAGTAGATTTTACTGCATGCTAAAATTATCAGAAAATTGCTGTAGCAGATATAATTTACGCTTAACACGTTCGCTGCTGCTTACGTGAAGATGTGATGATAGTTAATGCCGCACTGTAGAAGTGGGTTTTTCCCAGAAGCCGTTTTACTTTTTATAACAAAGAATCAGTGAAAGATTTTCCCGCGCCAGCGCGTGACTGGCTATTGAGACACCACCCCATACCACGTGCTGGTGCGTGAGTGACCCCTTAACGGTAGCGCCATGTCACGCGCTGGCGCGTGATCGGCAGCGAATGTGTTAAGAATGCCTGACATTTAAAAGCAATTTATTTTAAATGTCATATTTTCCCTTTAGTTGATGCGTCAGCAAAATATACGCAGAAGAGGTAAATTTTCCGTTCCCAACTGAAAATTTCTGTAATTTTTCTAGAATTTTAATACGTTCCCTTTGCATATAGGATGCTTGTCCCATTTTTAGATCCACCCCATGAAGTGCAAAATATCTGCATCTCAGTAACTCTCTTAGTTAAAAAATTATCATTATGGTTTAATTACAAGGAAAGTACATTTTAAATGAAAAAATATTTTGACTGAAAAATTTAATTAATCAATAATAATAAAAATAGGATTAAATATAGTTCCATAATTTATTTTTCTCATTTATGTATGACACTGCGAAATATTTGCAGGTTTTATCTGAGACATAAATGTTGTGTCATCGACGATAAATAACATGCTGTACAAGAGAATATACGTAACTAAAGGAAGAAAACTCAATAGCAGCTAAATAGAAAAGAGATGCAATTACTTTTTTAATCAATATAAAAATTAAAAATTTAAATTTCGACGAATGTCTGGTTAGCTGTTGTTTGTTACTGTCGATTATCTGTGCGAGGTATATAGACCGGGGGGGGGGGGACTAAAATTGCTCTATTTGGTGGTCTCTATATAAAAAAAACCTAAACCGTACTACTCAGTTTTATGCAGGTTCGAACAAAATTACGAAAACTATGAACTGCTAGGGCGGTAAGCTCAACATGGGTAGGAATCCACTACCACCCCGTCAACCGAGAGACGCACAGAGTCGACTTGATACTGAGAAAAACATTTTATAGCATTCTCCATATACATACGTTTTCAGATATAGGTGGAAAATTTAAAATTAATAATATTTTTTTTAAATGAAATTATTTTTTTAACTTTATGTTCATAATAATTTATATCTGAATTAAATAATCTCAATTAATACTTCAAATTAATTTAAATCAAATTAAAGTTTAATGAACAATTATGCACAATTCCTGATTTCCATACGAAATAATATTTAAATAATAGCATGAACATCTAACAGTGCGTTTAATTCATCAATCAAAAATGCGAACTAAATGCATTTTTCATCGCATATGGCACAACATATTATCTTTACACGGAATGTTTTTTTGAGTAGCCTATATCAAATATGAATCTTAAAATAGACTGTTTAAATCAGAATTAACCTATAAATTAACTTTTCTAGTGTATTTTAACGTTTCCAGTCTACACAAAAACAGGTTATGAACTTTGAAAGTTGCTAAAAACCTTCTTCTCTTAAAATTGTATAAAATTTATAATAGCAGGGGCCATCTCTACTCGTGGGACCAGGAAAATTTTCCCAAACAATTTAAATCTTCTCTGCGGCGACTTTGGGACTATTTTTGAGAACAGAACTTGTCAGCCATTTGTAGAATTACAGACTTTTTTGACTCCTGGTTCTAAAATTCAGTCAAGATTTTTGGCAGAAAATCCTTTTGATGAAATTATTCCAGTAAAAGAATTAAAAAAAAAGTAAAATATTTCTAGAATTATTTGAAATTTCATACATCTTAATCGTAAGTTGATCTCAATCGAAAAATATATTTTCTATAGATTATCAAAAAGATAAAAATTAAACAATGCTGAAAATGCAAATATAATGCCATTATCTCAAAAAAGGTAAACAAGTATTAACGGTTTTATAAAGATGTTATTTTGATAAACGTTTAATCCTTTAAGACCTGAAAAGTTTTGACAGAAATTAAAAGTCTGGGTTTTAAACCCCATTAAATATAATCATATCTGATTGAAAAAAATATTGTAAAAAAATTCCGATCTCAGGTTATGACAAGGGAAGATCTATACAATTGTTTGGTACAGACTCGGCTTTAAATCACGGTAAAAGAGGACAATGTTTTTTCTTTTACTTAGGATCACTTCACATTGTGTAAATCAGGTTTTAATGGGATAAGTAAGAAAATTTTAATGTGTAGTTAGACGTTTCTTTTACTTTATACTGTTATTTTTTTTACTTCTTTTCTAAAATGGAATTTATTATATCGTGCTTAAACGAAATTGACAAACTCAAAAAAGAGGAGAAAGCACGAGGAAATCCATAAAAGTGAGGAAATTTGTTTAAAAAACCTGTATTTTACAAAAAATTTGAATAAACACAATCATAAAGTACGCTTTAAAAAAAATCGATATATTTACAAAAAAATATTAGTGTCGTTGCGCATTTGCAATAAAAGGTCAATTTAAAATTAAAAATATCTTAAATTATTTTTAAACCAAATTTTTCCTACTGAGAAATTGAAACAAAATATTTTGTTTTTGAAATTGTAATTCAATTCTGGAATAGATAAAAACTCACTACTAGTTGAAACCAATATTTATTTTGAATTTCTATTGGAAAAAAACTTTAATATAAATATTTAAAGTACTTGTTTATTTTTTTTCCCGTGATTTTAAATAAGACTTAAAATACGCTATTAAACAGTTTTTTTCTGTAGTAATTTTTTTAAATTATCACTGCCAATTGATATTAATTTTAAATGGTTGATATAATGTTTTAAATTACATAGAACCATGTAAAATCGAAAACCTATGAAGATTATAATTACAAAACAAACATAGATAGTATTTGTTCTTACATATATCAGAATAATATTTTTTCAAATTAAGAATAAAATAAGACAACTTAATGATTCTTTTGTTGTAGAGTAAACAATGGAAAAACAAAAGCGCGGGACATTTTTTTCCTTGGTTATACTGATCGTACATGATGTAATTCCTCAAATAATTATCTCATCGAGTTAAAAACATAAACGTGATCTTTCCAATAATTATAATTACTCTAGTCAGTGATTAAAGACAACAATCCAAACAACATTGTATGGACGAAATGTGATAATTATTCGAGATTTGGCTGTACAGTTTTTTATATATAGCTGTTTATGTTTACTTCAAAACAACATTAAAAATTTAGTTAGTCAAAAAATTAATATTTTATTTAGCTCTAAATAAAGAAAGCGATTAAACCGAAATCCATAGGTGGCAGTTGGAATGCAAAGTATATTAATAAAACCTGTAAACTTTAACAAATTATTAAAACAAAGACTAGTATAAGAAAAGTTGTTTGGATGACTTGATCATAGGAGAAGAATATAGCTTTTAATATTGTTAGTGTAAACTAGGTAACTAAATTGCTCTTTAAAAAAATTCTGTAAATAATGAAAGAAAAAAGTGTTAAAAATGTTTATCATACACTAAATCATACCTGATCTGTAAAGTCATGCATCTGTTCCGATAACCAGATTTTATCCAGCCCGAACAGTAATTTGGACGCTAATTTTTTTGGTTGCGTGTCGGGTTGGCTTGAAATATTTCGAGTTCGATTTGGGCTTTGATTCTTTTGGGTCGGATACCTGTTAGTCTTATTTTCCAAAAAAAGCTCTGAATATTATTCAAATGTAAAAAACTATATATTTGAATATTAATGAGTTTTTATTTGTTCATTTTTAAGCGAAAAAGATATAATTGATATCAGTTACGTAATTGCAGACAATTTTTCCACAATCATATTGAAATTTCGATTAATTTTCTTTCATCTAGTCTTCAGTTCGGTAGTAGTAAAAAAAATTCGGTAGTAGTAAAGTAGCTTAAAAATATCTTGTCGTTTTGACAAACTATTTTGCGCGGAGTTCAGGTTGTCTTTAAGCAAAAATTTCGGATTCGTGCCACCTGTAATCCGACGTGCAAGATTCTAGTGTATTGCTGTCATTACTGTCATAATTATTCCATCAAGTTAAAAAAGACAAATTTAATTACTCCATTATTTCTAATTACTCCAGTTATTTTTAACAAAAATTACATACCTGACATTTGTCTATTACTTAAAAATTGCTGGAACAATTTATGTTTAATTAGGTCGTTTGCACGGGATGTGTTTACTTCAAAACAAAATTTAAATTATACAAAAAATTATAAATTAAAAAGATAGTTTAAACTAAAAGTATATGTTGCGAGTTGAAATGCAAAATATATTATTATAAACTTATAAACTATATCTTTGAAAGTTTTTAAATCGTCGGAAAATAATATAACTTATGGAAAATGTATAGCAGAAACATAATCATTGCTATACGTAAAAATAAATGGGATTTTAGAACACATTTCTCCGAAATGTTCCGCGATTTCTTTAACCAGGTTAAAATACTAGTTATTTAAAGGTCAAACTTTTCGATTTGCTTTTCATATGCGTGAAGATTTTCATTTTATTCCTGTGCGGTAACTTGGCTAGTTTAGCTGGTTTTCAATCTGATGCACCGGAATTTCCACAACTTCACACGTTTTTAAGTAGAATTATTGCAGATTTAACCATCAAGGAGGAATAAAATTTTAATCAAAATAGCTGAGAAATTACAAGGTAGATTTCAGTGCGCAAACGATAAATTCACTCAGCTAATACATAATTTTAAAGCAATTTATGTTCATTTCTGTTAAAGTAAATTCTGCTCATTATATATGATAATATAAAGTTATTTTATCTTATCATGACTATATACAATGAGTAAATAATATCATGCTCTTATTATGTTAACTTTAAATAAAATGGTTAACGCAAAAAAGAAAAAGGTGAATTTTAGAAGGTTGAAGGTACGATGCAGTTTTCATTTAAATGAAAGGAATAAAAATGGAAATATAGTTGAGTCGAAGATTGTTTTAATCCTTATTAAAATTTATTTAGGGGAAATCATTTTTCAAATCAGTTTCATTTGGAAATTTTACACTGCCTGCGGAAAATAAATTTAATTTGCAATTTAATTTAAAATATTATTCATTTTAGTAAATAATACCAGTAGCTGCAAGAATGAACTTCAGGACAGAGGTAAGATAGTTTTGGAAGAAATTTGTGATAAACCAATACCTTTAATAAGTAAAAGTAACCGACCAGCGTAGTGGCAAAGACTGGTAGTTAAAGATTTTTTTTTTCTTTTTGTACGACTGGTAGTCAACTCACGAAGTTTTCGTTGTATATATATAGTATTTGAAGAAGATTAACGCATTCGCGATCAGTGAATCAACATTCTGATCATGTAAAATCTTATCCGTATAGCCAATGACCTCCACGACAAAGTACAATGGGAAAAGTGATAAGAATTATCTAAAATAATTTCTTCATTTTTTTCTTTTAAATTTTCATTTTATGCATTACTATTAAAACTCTTCTAATTAATTCATTTTTAATTTCAAGACTTTTGTTTCGAATTTGCTAAAATAAAAATACTTATTTTTATCAGTATTCCATCTTAAAAACTATAATTATAACGTGTTTCATTAAATCCAGAATATTTTAAGAAGCTTTATATTTATTTGAGAAAAGAAAAAGAATCGTAATTAATTAAAAAAATTATTATGAATTACCGGCTGATAAAATATCAATGAAGTTATTTCAATCATAAGATTAAAAAAGCAGTTTTATCCTTTCCAGGAATGTTGCTTTTATCACAATAAAAAATATTCTGTTGATTAACAACGCAATGTCCGTATTTTTACAAACTTTTGATTTTGCGCTGAATTTTTTTTTTTTTTTTTTTTTTTTTGTGAATAATAATAATAATAATAATAATAATAATAAATGTATATATATCATAAAACATAGATTTGAGAATATCCTTAACCCTTTCCGGCCCAGAAAAAATGTTCATAAAATGATAAATGACTGACAGACACCGGCATTTACAAATGATTTGTTTAAAAATTGAAAACTCGTTACTTTAAATTTTCATTGTAAAGTGAAATTCTTATTAAACTATTCTTGGTGCTGTTTGTAAGTTTGGAATTACAATTCGGTGGTGCCGACATGGGACCACTGCGCAAAAAAAGGGTCGAAAGATAATTCTAGATCTTTGTTTCTTCTAAAATTGCCGAATTTATTTTTATTACTACACTGGAAAAAAAAAGAAAAAAAAAACTGAAATTGTGCTGCTAAAACACGAAATCCTTTTTAGGTTGCAAAAAGTCTACAAAAATATACAAAACAGTCTGCAAAAAATACAAAATCTAAAGTCTACAAAAATCTGCAAAAGTCGTATGTTTACTGCTTTCAGGCATATCCACGAAATCATATCATCTAAAAAAAAAAAAAAAAAAAAAAAAAAAAAATCTATGAAAATAACAAAATATGTACTCGCATTCAACCGATCATTTTTTCTTCCAGAATAGTCTTATGAAGAATATTTCTATTCATTATTTTGTAAACGCAATATGATGTTCCACACTAGCTGTGCTAAACTGAACTATTATTCGAGGTTGAACAAAAAAATCATGTCACTTTAAGTCAAACTAAAGAAAACAGAAGTTTTTCAGTATCTCACAGCTTAAAAGTTTTTAAGGTCAGAAATGTATGAATCTATTCAATAAGCACAGATAAAGGCTCCTATCCGTTTAAAAGAATAGTCTATGGCTTCGGTAAACTCTTCAAGCGTGTTAAACAAGTATTAAATTTTGTCAGTTATAATTTTTTAAACGTTATTCTTTATATTCGTCAAAATAATGGAGCGGTCTAAAAGATTTTGCTGAATATTTTACATTCGGTTTGAAGCATGAGTAACTCTAAAAAGGAATAAATAATTTAAAAATGTGATATTTTATTTAGACTTAAATGATCTGGATCAAAGAATTTTTTCAAGATCTCGTTATATTCTAGATAAACGGCTATACGCGGTCATTTAAACCGACATGGTTATGAATATTTCTTTTAAAATATGATTGTCACTTTTGAAAATGGCTAGATAAGTTGTTAAAAGTATTTACTTGTTTAAAAAAACTATCGGAGAATTGCTAAAAGTTCACATGTTGTAATTTCACAACAGGAATAGATAAGTTGTTAAAAGTATTTATTTGCTTTAAAAAACTATCGGAGAATAGCTAAAAGTTCACATGTTGTAATTTCACAACAGGAATAGATAGGTTGTAAAAAGTATTTACTTGCTTTAAAAAACTATCGGAGTGGTAATTTAAAAATACATTTTAAAGATAAATTGCGAATGGTAAAAAAATGGAATGCTAGTAGAAAAAAGGTTTGTGATAATATTATTTTTACAAATAAATAGCATTATAATTATATCTGAAAGAAGAAAAAAGCCTACGAGCAATGCAGAGAGTCAGTAAGTCACAGTAATTTTGTAGGATTTTGTTTAAAAAATATTAAATATGTTATTATATATTTTTTAAATACTATAATTCTAAATGACTTAGTACTTTAATTAACAGTAGATCTTTAATTAACGGTATACTGTTTTAATGTATACCGTTTAATGTATACCGTTTTCCCTTTGTTTTAATGAATAAAAAAGGACACATTCAAATACTTTTTCAGTCCTGTTTTTCTGAAATTCAAGTATAATGTGTTAATATCAAAATTAACAATAACAGTAGTTTCTATTTAAAAATAACAATAAGAATAACAATGGAAACAAGCTTATCTCTGAGAGATTTATCTCTAAGAAAGCCTAAGATCGCAGTAAAGCAATAGTGGGATAGTGGATATTTTGTGCCCTGATAAGAATGTAAGCAAACTTTACTTGGTAATCCTAGTAATAATTGTAATTCTTATACAGTTTATCTAATTTTCACTTGCACCCTTATCTTAAGACTTAATCCTTATCTTAGGTATATTATCAATAAACATTATCTCAAATTTGTAAGATTTTAATAATACATCTTATTCAATAATAGAAAAATTGAAAGTAATATGATGAAAATGCAGTCTATATGAAAAGAATCTATATATAATTTTCACAATAAAATACCACAGATTTTTTTGATAAGGAAGAACTTTAAGAGATTAAGAAATTGCAATGACATTTGTGGATGATATTTGTATTTTGATATAAATATTTAAGATCAGTGACTCACTATGGGAGGTTATTGAAAATCTTAAGCGTATAGCTAGTGACTCACCGTGTGGTCCGGCAAAATTTAACTTGTATATTTGACGGCTTTGTTGAAATCTTCCCTAAAGCCGACGTCCCGCAAGCAAAATCATGATGATGGTAATAATAATGATAAAATATTCTGAAGGGTTTTTTTTTTTCAGTTTAATTTTTATTTTTATAACTGCAAAAAAAATTCAGTCACCGATGATACCGTGAAATCTTCGTTGTCCGATAGTCAACTATTTACAAATTCGTATGTACTATATAAGCTTACTTATTATTGCATTTAACAATGCGTACAAAATTATTTCATTGTTTTTGAGTGCATCATGTTTAGAACGTATTTATCATAGGGAAATAAGAAATTTAATGGTCTGTGAGAAAGGTAATACGAATTATGAGCATATGAGTAATGAAAAACTGCTCAAAGTATTCTAATCTCAAAAATTTTAAGACTGGCAAAATGTTGAGTAAATCAGAATGAACAAGTTAAAATCCAAATTCGCTGAGTAATTTTTTAAAAAAGAAAAGTTAAAATGCAGCAAATATTTTTATAGGGTAGAATTCAAAATTTCTTAATAAATGTGACACGGATGAAGAAAAAAAAAAGATATGTAAACCCCCCATTGCCGGTTTGTCTTATTTTTCATTTATTTTTTTTATTTTTACTTATAATAATTTTGCACTACGTTAGCAGATTACATTGTATATAGTATTTTATTATTTTTAGTAGTTTTTAATTTTATTTGAGTAATTATTAATTTTGTAAGAGTGCCTTAAAAAATAAACAAATTACTTCTTTTGGAAGAGTTAGCATATTGAAACATTTAAATTGTGTTCATTTTTCATTGTGTTCATTTCAACATTTAAATCTCTTTCAAAAACTGATAAATGTATTAGAAATAATGAATGTATCTATGATAAAAAAAATACCTAGTTTTGAATAACGAATGTATTCCAATAGTATGTAAACCCCCCATTGCCGGTTTGTCTTATTTTTCATTTATTTTTTTTATTTTTACTTATAATAATTTTGCACTACGTTAGCAGATTACATTGTATATAGTATTTTATTATTTTTAGTAGTTTTTAATTTTATTTGAGTAATTATTAATTTTGTAAGAGTGCCTTAAAAAATAAACAAATTACTTCTTTTGGAAGAGTTAGCATATTGAAACATTTAAATTGTGTTCATTTTTCATTGTGTTCATTTCAACATTTAAATCTCTTTCAAAAACTGATAAATGTATTAGAAATAATGAATGTATCTATGATAAAAAAATACCTAGTTTTGAATAACGAATGTATTCCAATAGTATGCCATTTTCTTTTTTAAAATAAAAGTTATGTCAGCAGAATTGATCATACACTATCATAATGCATGATGTTTAAAAACAAAATCAACAGCTTTCAAGCTGTAAAATTTATACTTAAAAACAAATATTTAAAGGAAAATCTACTTCTAACTTTTTCAGAAGCTACAGAAATACCTGTATACGACTAATCTGTTTCATAAAGACACATTTAGCTGTGCATAGATAGCATTCTCTAAAGATATATCACAGGATTTTTTTTATCTCTCAGGTTATTTGAAGGATTTAAAGCAGCTTTTATCTAAAACACATCAAAATGAAAAAGAAAAACACGGATGGACAGGTACAACCAGGAAATACTGAAAAAAAATTCTGTTTTCATTTTAAGGGCCACAAAAAATGATAAGAAAAAATTGGAAAAAACGCTGATTTTTTTTTTTTTTTTTTTTTTTTTTTGTTAACTATGATTTTTAAATAAATATAACTTGATGATAGTTAACTTTTTTACTAGAGGAAGAAATTAGGAAACTCAGACACATGTGGTCTGATATTTTTAATATTTAGTCACTTATTTAGTGCATAATATTCATTTTTATTTTAGTTTTAAAAAGGCGTCACAATTAAATATTTCACAAAAGTGTGATTTTGCATCTCAAGATAGCACGTGTACGATTTCTGAGGCCATGAGATATTTTGACCGACAATACAATTATTTTTTTTTTAATGTTAATCATGTAAGAGATTGTTGAACAGAACAAATTAATTTGAACACATCCCATTAATGAGATAAATTTCAACGACTCAGCCCTTAATACTACGTACATAAATCATATTGCACATACACCACTAACATAAATACTTTTCCGACATCGTCCTACCATATAATAGTTAGCGTAAAATAAAGGGGTGGCTTGTATAATAATATTAAGGAGCTTCTTCAGTCACCTGGAAAGACTTGCTCGTTAATGCTAACTCTATACAAAAAAATATTTTAAGATATCTCATTTGCATTTAAAGATTTTTAAAAGATTTTTTTCCATTGGATAGCTTAATTCGATCTCTACACCAGCCGCAATTACTTTTTAGGTTTTGTTTGCAGATTTTTTCAAAAGGATCCTTCCACTTTCAAAACCGGTTCCGAAAATGAAAATGTCCTAATTAAAAATATCTGTAAACAAAATCCAAAAAGTGAAAAACTACTTTTCTATAGATCGATATCAGCTGGCCAATGCAAAAATAATTGTTTAAAAATACTGAAATGCAAACAATTTTTTTTTAATTTCTTCCATAAGATTAGCATTAGTGAGTGGGTCTTTCTAAGTGACTGAGTGGCCTCTTAACTGGCCCGTTAATTCAATACTCGATATTGTTTCGTCAGTTGGCATATCAATAAAATAAATAAATAAATAGTCGTTCAATAAAATAAATATTTTCCAAACATTGCAATTGCTAACATTGCTAACAACAATAACGACTCAAAAAAGCAAAGGGCGACCCCGAGAAACTATTTTTGTAGCTATTGTTAATTTATACTTTAATTTATGCAATGTGTAAATGTATAATAAATTTTTTGTTGTAACAATCAATAATACTTCTAGTTTATATTATTTCTAAAAATCCAATTGCGTGAGCAGTTTAAAACTTTAGAAATACATTTTTGTGTTAAAATTTGAAGTAGCTTAATTTTAACAGAGACTTTTTGAGATAAAAGAAAAAACTATTCGTCCTCTATTTAAAATTCCTATTGAAAGCGCAAATAAATGTACTACAATCACTTTCAGGTGCGTATATATAATATAAAATTATTTAAAATATATTAAAAATATATCAAAATACATTAAAAACCATTAAAAACAGCATAAAACGTTTTTAATTATTACACGGCCGTCATCAGTGGGGATTAAAATGTTGACATTATTTTTCCTTTTCTCTCATTTATGATACGGCCGTGAAATGGCTGAAAAAATTTGGGCCATTCTTAAAGGTTTTTATTATGTTTTAATATATTTTTAATGTATTTTAAATAACTTTATATTATGTATATATATATACACCTGAATTAATTGTAGTACATTTATTTGTATTTTTTATAGAAATTTTAATCATTTAACTGAAGGTAAATTTAACACTAGAATTTTATCTTTCATTTATTCGTCTTCTTTAGACACATTGCCTTATGACATATTTGATGTCATAATAATCCACATTTATAATTCTGACATAACCGCATTTACCGATATGCCGCCTATTAAAATATGACCTCGCATATTTCCGTTTCTTTTTGTGTGTTTTCTATTTTATTTTCTGACATAATTAACTGATAATATTAACCTTTAATATCATTTAAACAGACTGGCAGTGTGTAAAGCATTTCATGTTTAGTTTCTTGTTCTTATACGGTACGGTAATATCTTTAAATTACAAATTTTCGATGTTTTAAATATTTCTCAAAAATATGTTGAAAAAAATAAGTTTTTCTTTCGTTTCTCTTGTGTTTTATTACTATTATTATTCTGAAGTTGGACAAACGTTTGAAAACAAACCCTTTGAAGCACCACATTCAAGCAAATTTTGGGATCGCCAAATTTGCATTTTAAACTCTCTCAATAGTTTAGTACACTAATTACTGACCTTCGTTTGGTGAAGATTACATTTTATGATATATGTATGTGTAAAGTAAGCTTTATACAAGATGGACACAAATTAGTTGGGCAAAGGGAGTCATTTATTATGCGCAACTATACAACGAAAAATGAGAGTGCAATATGTGTTTAATTAATACCTTACAATTAATGTTTCGCAAATCATTCAGTTACCAATTTGCCCAACTAATTTTTGTCGCTCTGTATGTCATTGCACTTTTTTGTGGTATTATCTGCTTAATCATAGCTTATTTCTTATACAATATAAAATATTCTGGAAACGGATATTTGTACAGGTATACTGGTACGTAATTAGACGAATTTTTTCTTAAATATATGAAAGTCAAATATTTCTGTGAACACTTTCGGCAGGAAATTGCTTAAGTTTATGAAAAAATATAATTCTATTGATCATATAGTATATTTTTCATGGAACTATGATTATGCAGTACACAACTTCTTATCAGCGAATAGTGTATGTATATCTATGACTGTATGATGCGTGTAATGTCTACGTAAAATCCATATCATTATTAAACAAAAATAGTAATTTGAAGTAATACGCTCTTTTTATAAATAATTTTACAAAATCGATTTAATATTAAACAGATAAATAAATATTCGGGGATTTTTTAAATTAAATATATGATTTCAAGTTCTTGACAAATAAGAGAAAAAAAAATTCGGCGCCAAATTGGGGCATCTCTTGTGTAATTTATGTTTGAAAAGAAAAAAATACTGATACAAACATAAAAATATTTCCTTCTTCTTTTATTTAATTAATTTTCAATATAAAAGTTTGAATGTAACTTAATATTTGAATTTCGTATTCGGATCCATTGAAAACAAATTCGTTTAGATATGAAAATAATTATTTTATATTAATTTTTAAACGTTTTTAATTTAAAAATAAATTCATAGACGAAATAATCGCGCAGGATCTACATTTTCGCTTTTTATAATGTGATCTCTCAATAGAATTTATTCATATTTGTTGCATTAAAAATACTAAAACACAAAACTATCTTGCTCCTTAAATATAATAAAAATTATACCGCTAATACTTTAGATATTTAAGTTCAATAATCTTGTTACCACTTATTGAGAAATTAATAACTTTGTTATATTTATGAGTACATTTAAATTAAATATTAAATATTAAATAATATTGAACATGACAAACAACTAATTATTAGAATAATGTGAAATATATTCATTGTAATTAAATATGTACATCAAAGCTAAATTCTAAAAAAAAAAAAAATCTTTAATACTTAAAAGCTTTCACAGGCATTTATTTGAATTTGAATACATTAAGAAATATCGTATAGAGATCGATCCTTTAAATATCTGTAAGACATCTTAGTCTAAAAAAATCCTCGTTATAAAAATATATATATGTATTTTTTTTCTGTTAAAATATATTAAAAGTGATTAAGTCAGGGCTAATTTCAAAAGAAAAAATGATGGAGATATTTCTTCAGATATATGTGAAATATTTTAATTTTAATTGAAAAATCTAAATCAGAGTAAATTTCGGAAAAAAAGGCTGTATATTTAAAATCTTTATTACACATTTTGTTTTAACTTTAATGCATAAAAAGACAAGCGTGAAGTAATCGATATTTTAAATATCTGTAAGACATCTTAATCGTAAAAAATCCCTGTCATAAAATTATGGAGAATCCTATTATAATACCACAAAATTCCTTTACAAATTATCTTATACTTTTCGCCCACATTTTAAATATTCATGTCATTTGTTTATCAAATCTTACCCGACGATGGACAGCTTTTAAATACGATTAACGCGGAAAAACCACCATGCCTTTTAAACATCAGTTAGCTATTTATCTCTGCTATCCAAGCGACAACTGAAAACACAAAACAGTCTTCCACGGTCAAACATTTATCGCTTTCGTTTATCTAGAAAATG
This sequence comes from Maratus speculifer, assembly GCA_964019185.1. Taxonomy (NCBI): domain Eukaryota; kingdom Metazoa; phylum Arthropoda; class Arachnida; order Araneae; family Salticidae; genus Maratus; species Maratus speculifer. The sequence goes on from OZ025299.1 coordinate 195,089,219, forward strand.
TCGCCAAGCCTAGGCACTTGATAAAATAGTAGCCCACTTTCAACGGGATTTATTGGGAGAAGAGAACGCGGGATAAATTGGCTGTTTGAAATAGCTGCACGCATTTATGTTAAATTAAAATGCATTACACATATACACAATGCACACAATATAATTGCCTATAATACACTACTAAATGACAAATAGATTTAAAAATATAACTTACTTTAAAATAAAATTAGCTTGTTAGTATATAAAATGCCTTTTCAAAAGAAAGTACATGGACAAGATACTTGTAAATAAATTTTAGAATTAAAATCAATAGAAATAAAAACAATGAATTTTAGACACCTATTGAACAAAGTGTTAATCAATAACCAGTATAATTTTTTATCTATAATTCTACAAGCAAAAATATTTATCATTTTCGAAGATAACGTTTCATCCTGTAAAATATATTTTTAATAAAAAATACAAGAATAAAACACATATTTATGATCAAATTCGTTGTAAAAACAGTAAACTTATATATTTTAAAAATAAATTGCTAAATTTGAGCTATTGCATAACTAATACATTAACCATGATATTCAAAAATATTCTTCTTTTATAGTTAAAATATTTCTATATTAAATAAGGAATAATTTTGAAAAAACAGCAGTCTCAATACCAGTTGAAATTTGTGCATTTTGGAAATCTATTTTCTTAATCTAATTGTCAAAAGATTTCAATTTATAATAAATTATCCATTAGTTTTTAAAATATTGAGTAATATTAAATGCCTATTCATTTGTTGTCTGTTATTTTTTTTTAACTACTAGAACAGAGTTAATATTTTATAACCCTTTTCTGCAATTTATACCTTTACTTTTAGCAAGTAGTAAATGATGAGGGGTTTTTTTCTTTGCGTTTATTTATGAGATTTTTGAAAGGATGCAAATACCCGCTTAAAAGCTATCAGAATTTAAATTGTTTGACAATTTACGACGGAATGTGGCGTTTCATTTGGTTTTGTTAAATTTTCTTTTTCAATTTACGTTTTCCCACTTTTTACAATACATTATTTACGTTTAAAAACGCTTAATATACAAAATTCAAAATTTTATATTGTTCCTCTTATTTCGTTTTTTCTTGTTATAGATTCCTATTAAAAAATTGTATTCATAAAATATTTACGTTATGTATGAAAGAGTTATTCATCTAAATTCCATAGAATGAATAATTTATATTTGGTTCATCATATCTCGGTATAAGATTGCGATATGTACAAAAGGTACAATAATTTTATAAGTTTACAGGAAGAAATATTCTTATGAAAGTATTTTTTAAAACTGAAACCAAAATCCATATTGCTTCAAAAATTATTTAAATCTATTACATCTATTTTCATCTATTGTTACATCTACAGTTTACATCAATTGCATACACATTTATACGTGCATCCGTACATCATGTTTCGTCTAAGAACGCAAAATGAAAAAAAAAATACAAATTAAAATACTAAATTAAAATACTACCTGTTTAAGGATTTTTGAATTTCGAAATATTTAATCTATCGTCAGAAATATCTTTTTCTATTTCATCATTTTATGTAAAACTATTATTGTGCTGAAATAAATAAATTAAATTTGTAGTTTTCAATTTTCATATATAAACCTTAGATTGCATATATTGAAGCTGAATATGTATGCATTAAAATCTCCATGACGGACACTCCAAACAGTGAACACATTTATTTAATGAACACTTATTAGTATATGTATGTATTTATATACAGTGTGTTTCATAAATATCAAAACAATAGGTTATTTCCTTAAATATTGCTCCTATACCCATACTTCCAATTGCAAAGTTTCATTTAAAAAAATGATGCAGAGTGTGATGGCATAATTTTCAACTAGATGGGGAGGGAGGAGGTCTATATGAGAAAATACAAGAATCAAAGTTTGAGGCGTTTCTCATTGGATAAAAATTTCACCTTAAAAAAATGTCTTTATCCAATCCAATAAAAACAGTGTTTTTATTGAATCATATTTTCTTTACCAGTTTGTTTCTATTACTGAACCTGCATCGAAAGAACACCACATTCTGCAATAAAACTAGTTTTATCGTGTATTTCAGCTTAAAATCTTGGTTTACAATGAAAACCAATGGAAACAATAAGAGATTTTTCACGATTTCCAAAAACTTGATTTTCTGCAAATTCACATCCTCATTTGTTGTCAATGGCGTTGTTATAGCAAATATTATTGAATATAATTTACGGATTATTTTATGAGTTTCTTGCCTTTAAAAATTTTAATATTTTAATATTCAAACATTTGAATTCAGCATGAAATGTTGAATGAATATTGTGTTAACAAATAAAATACAATGAGTTATTATTTAGTTAATTATAATAATTCATAGTTTAATCTAGGATAAAATTTGGAGTTACTGTAAAATTAAAAATTAAAAATAAAAATTTAATATATTGTTGTTTTAAATGGATATATGAAATAATTTTCGATGGTATGCATTATATAATACTATGAAAAAAAATCACAATAAACCATAGAACAGAACATTTGCAGAAACACTCAACATTTTTCATAAAAATACTTTTATTATTCCTGAATATGAAATATCTATTTCTAAAATAATACTTTATCTTCTGACTAGGAAAGCGATCAAACAGCTGAGACAGATAATTACGTAATACCTTGAGAAATACATCATTTCTGCTGTCTGGATTTTTCCAATGCAAATTAACCCTTTGTTTATCTTTATGTAAAAGTATACTTCTTCTCCTTTTTCATATCATTGGAAATATTTTTAATAAAGATATTTTATGATTTAAATATCTCTGCATCTTAAAAAGTTTATTATTTAATATTATGGTACAATAAATGTTGACAAACTCTGCATTTAATGAAATGACAATTTAACAATAATGATAGTAATATGTTTGAATAGTTCATTATGGCGTTTAAAAATGCAATGCAGATAGATATCTAAGTAATAATAAGAGTTTTTCTGTACGCCAATTCAAGATTATATTTTCCGCAATAATACGGGAAAATTTCACAAAAATTTGAGCAGAATAAATAACAATCATCAACAGATATTTTGTGGCGTGGTTGGTGGCGTTAGCTGCTCCCACACCGCTGGTTCCTGGTTCGAGTCCAGCTAGTGGCATGGGTGTCTGCGTTGTCCCTGTGATGTGTATTAAAAATGTATGTACTGGATTTTCTGTAATAATAAAGTGTTCTGTATTTGTTTCTGTGTATTCTGGATCATTCGAGGTAACAGCCATTGTAGCTATAGACCTCAAAGCACTGTTCACGCAAACTCAAACTCAAACAGATATTTATCAAATGTTGTTTGTTGACACCTAAAGATAACTGAACTAAATAGACATTAAACAGATACACAATAGATATTTATCTATTTTAATAGTTTTAAATTTCTACACATCGGCTGTACAATACGGGCTACACATAGGCTACTGAGGGCTTTTTAGATTTATAAATGATATTTCAGTCCATTTTAAGACATGTCTGTTGAACATGAAAACGTTTAAATGAAAATAGGTAGCATCCGAAAAACCTGCATTATTAGGTTCATAAAAATGATCAATAAATTAAATAATAATAGTATTAATTTCAAAAATTAGTAGCAGTAAAAGAAACCTTCTTTTTATAAATATTTCTTTACATCTTGAAAATATATCAGTTTCTGGTTTCTAAAGATAAAAACTGCTTTTCGGAATCGTGGATAACATGGGAGAGGTTATTGTATATTTTTATTTGTATTTATATATTATCTTAGATTTAAAAAAATTACCATTTTAAACAGTGCAAAATTGTAAATAGTTCACAAAACATATATAAATACCGATCTGATCGATTAATTTTAATAAAAGAAATCTTCTTAAACTTTATTTAATGATGGCATGCATTTTCTAACGCACTGTCGAAAATTCAGGAAAAGTGCTTTGGAAGATCAAATTTTCTTTAAATCATAATTTGGGACAAAAGAGTTAAACAAAAAAGTGAAAGTGCAAACGTGAATATGAAAGAACAGTCGAGTATTAAAAAATAAAATGATAATTAATAGCATTTTTGTTCCACAATTTATACAAAATACGCAACTTCTTTGTTCTTTTTTTTTCTCATTTTTCAATAAGTGTATCACTGACATGAAATGCTAGTCTGAAATGTGTTTAAAATGCAGAGCATAACATCTAAAGGCAAAAGGCATATATTATGGTAATAAGTTTTGTACCTGCGTTTTAGATTTAGAAACAAGATAAACGGGAGGTAGTATTCCAGGTTTTGAAAACAGGGAGAAATCCTCCCTGTTCGAATACTCTCATAAGAATATATATAGGTCAAGGAGAGAAAGAGTGAAGAGATACTGAAAATATTGCTCTTAATGGCGTATCCAGAACACTATCATTGCTACTTAATAGACTGCTCCATTTTTTTTATTATTTATATTGCCCGGAAGTCATTCGTAGACAGGTACATTTTTAAAAAATATAAATGATGAATTAAAGGATTTCTTTTCCCTTTTCAAAGCTTGCGGTTGGTACTAATATGTATATTTAAAAATGTATTCAGAAAAAAAAATCAGCCGGTCAAATGTGATGTTCAGATTTGGTTAATAATATAGGATAATTTTGAAAAAGTATAATTTTCGTTTATTATTTTTATTAGTAATAACAGCGTTGATGTGAAAGAATAGAAATAAAAGTAAAGATAAGTTAAGATTCAGGCCAAAAAATAAAGCTATTCCTTAATCAGGTATATAAACAAGTTGGAAATTGCACGTGAACGTAGCAAATGAGGTGCGTTCGTACGATAACGAACTTTTAAAAATATTCAGATCTTGCTGATATAGTAGAGCGTACTCCGGATACAGTACAGTAGTCGAAATCTTTACGTTTCTGTAAATATACAGGAAGTAATTTTTATTACACCTCAGCAACGTATATCTTATTCATAAAATGTGAAATAGTTGAATATAATTAAAACCCGTACCAAACCATGTTTCCCCGCATAGCATTATATAGTGGAATACTTTTATGTGGCCCTGTAATTTAATAATAAAAATTCTTTGCATCACAGATTGTACAGAATGCATATTTTAGTATATATTTCATAGATTCATGCCAATTCTATTATGTTCGAATGAGTGTAACATCATTAAAATGCATTTGAAACTTTTTCCCCATTGACCGTAATGTAACGGAATCCTTTTGATTGTCCCTGTAATTGATCTAGGCATCCGATTTTCATAACATTTGAAATGACTCGACTAAATTACGCAATAATTATATGTTTTAAATTTCAAACGATTAAAATGTATTTAAAACTTTTTTCCCTATTGACCGTAATGTAACGGAATCCTTTTGAATGTCCCTGTAATTGATCTGTCCATCCGATTTTCATAAAATTTGAAATGACTCGACAAAATTATGTTATAATTATGTATTTTAAATTTCAAACGATTCGGTTGGGTAGTTTTTGCGTTGTTATATGCGGACAGACAGACAGACGGACAGACGGACAGACAGACGGACGGACGGACTGAGCGACAACAATAGGTGCTACGTATTTACATAATTACGAACGCACCTAAAAAGAGTCAGTAGATGAGTATCATTTAATGTAATAATAATGATGATTGCTTAAACTGCCCAGAAAGCATTCGTCGGTTGATTTTTCATAGGGGGTTGATTGCCACCAAATATTCTTTTTAATGCAATTAAATAAAAAGGCACTCCAGTCGAATGTGATGCTGAGATTTACACACAATTCGTTAATATCACACAATTTTGCAAATACGCCATCTGTTTACTTTGGTAATTAATTTAAGTTTTAACAGACTTATAGAAATGAATAGCAATGCACACTTCCTACCAAAAAAAAAAAAAAAATTCCAGTCTTATTAATCTTTTACCAGGTTAAAAAAAGCACGTGTCAGCTTAACTGTGATGATCACCCTGACAACACGTGTTTTTTGAACGGATGAAAGATTCGCATACTGACCAAATTTGATAACTTTTGCCATACGTTTCAATTCTTAGTTTTTGATTAGTTTATACGTTTTGTAAGTACGCACACTTGGACAATTTTTTAGGTGTTCGTTAACTTTTAGACATTAAAAATTGATTAGATAAACGACGTATAGCCAGCATATATATTTTTTATTATTATTTGAAGCTTTAAATGAAACAAATTCATTTTAATAAACAACCCCACCAGTGGCCGAGAGGTTCTGCTCTCGGGTGCTGGGTTCGAACCCAATCGCGACCCTCGGCCTAATCGATTCGGAATTTTACTGTGGTTTTCTTCAAACCTGGGTTTTTCTTTGCGTAAATGCGTGTAAGGCTCCCTTAGAAAGACCCCTCCCCCTCCATGAACGGCACTCCTCCCCCTAGGACCTATGTACCTCGGGTTAATAATTGACCGTTATAAGCACAGACAATCATTTTAAAAATATCGTTAAATAAAACGAAGACACAAAGCTAAGGTGACATTAGTAACGGTAATTCCACATATCGCAGTGTCAAAGTAGTAAAAATATATATATATATATATATATATATATATATTGTTCAATTTTTTAAGGGTGGTGTAGTTATTTAATAGTTAATATTGATAAATTGGCATTGTTATTGAAGTTTATGCAAATTTGTCACCATTAAGCATTTGCTCTACTATATTTTACTTTGATATATATATATATATGTCAGCCCACAAAACTGCACGATTTCTTCATAAGTTTGAAAAGCATATGCGGGTTTTTGTAGCAGTTGTTCCTTAATTTTCTTGAAGAAGAATTGCTTATTTCTTAATAATCCTTATTCTATCTTTATATTCCTTGTGTTTTATAACAGGATTTTTTTTATGCAAAATAAATAAATAAATAAATCTCATTTAAACATAATTTAGTTCATTGTTCATTAAAATCACGTCTGCTACTTATGTTGGAATATTATTAATTACCTTGTCTGTTTAAAAATAAAAATAATCATTCATACTGAATGAGTATGAAACATATGTTTGTTTTATAGTTGGATTTAAAACTATATTTTATTGCAATACTCAACATCATTGTACAAGATTTTAAGCTGTTGTAATAAAATCCTAACATACTTGTACCTGTCAAGTGAACATCAGAAATTGCAGCAAAAGTATAATAAAATCTCATGTAATAAATTTTTCAATAAAACATAAATCCATTTACGAGATTTAGATAAAATAATATAATCTGATTTGATAGTATTTAATTAAGAAAAATCAGATTTGGTGGCCATATACCGTTGGCTTTATAACTAGAAACATGTTGTGGTTTCTTGCCAATTTATCGGAACGAGTGACAAAGATGTTTTATGGTATGAACCGGTATATGATTATCTTCACAAAATCTTAAAAAGACTGTTACATTAGCTCTTAAATTTAATAGCATTGATACATTTTATAAAGGATTTTACTAACTCATAAAAAACAAAACAAAGGGTATTCAAAATGAGATTGTTTAAATTTTGTTATTTTTAAGTTTTTGAAAAATTCTAGTTTTCGGGGGTTGGGGGAGGGGCAATTCTGAATTTCAGGGACCCGATATTCGGAAAATCTTAGGTTCTGAAGATTCTTGTTAATAGGTCTTGTACTGTAATAACTTTAAGAAGACAGACACAATTCTCGGAAACAGTAGCATTACATTTTATCCCGAACATTACTTTACTTTGAAATACCAAGTTAAAAATATCTCATTCAAATTAACTTATTTTTAATTAATCGCTAAATTAGAGTTCAAAACTTTTCTTAGCGTATTATCGTCTAATTGTTTCGTCTGTAAAAACTATAAAAAAAATCATTGATATTTAATGGGTATTAAATACTGTCTTTAAATTGAAAACAGTAGATCACATTTTATTCCGGATATATCTCAAAACACTGAGACAAGTCACACTAAAGCTATTACCGGGGTGAATCACTAAAGGCAAAGGATGCAGTTCAAGTTCATTTTCCTTTTCTCTTTTGCGATTAGCAATGTAGAATAAAGATGTGTTTTTTTAGTTTGTACGATGATTATTTTTTCTTTTTTAAACTGACTTCTTATCTGGCTGATACTTAAAGAAATATATGAATTTAGATAAAAATTTTCATCATTTATTTATTTATTTATTTATTTATTTTTACATCTTTTCACGGGTTTTTTTTTTTATTTACTTTAAACATTTTAGTGCTACTTGGCCAATTAATATTTAAATTCGTAAGTAATTTAAATAAAGTAAAGTTAATAAAATAAAAATAAAAATACTTGAATAATATATATAATAAATATAACACTTAAATATAATAAATAAAATGATAATAAAAAATAAAATGATAACTGAACATTTGTGTTGGAACAAGATAAAATAATCGTAAATCGGTTAAGCGTAAAATATGGGATAAAATGTAATTAGAAAATTTATAACATATTTCTATTTAATTATTTAATTGTAAATTATAAAAAATCGCGAATTTTGTTACTATGAAGTGACGTTCGATTGTTTACAATAAAAAAAAGAATACATTTTATGCAATATAAAAATATGTAAAACATAAATTGAAATAAATATAAACCTTTACAAAAATATCAAGAGAAAAAAAAAACACTTTATAAAAATGTATGTTAGACAAATAACACATAAAAACTATTTTAATACATAAATTCTACTATTGATTTTACGCTGCGAAGTCAAAAATCAGAGGAATTCATTTTAAAACGTTTTTATTACCGTAAAACTACATACAACTGCGTCAACTTAATTAAATGCCCGTATTTATGACTGTTTGTTGCCTTCACATACAATAAAAAAACAACAATTTAAAAAAAGGAGAATTAATCTTCACAGACGATTATTTTATTTTATTTTATTTTATTTTATTTTGCAAAAAAGTATTATGAAACATTAATTAGCGTAACAACTTTTTATCCGCAATATGTTTTATCCTTCTAAATGCAATCTGTGCTTTATTGCGCTCTATACAACGAGATGTATTACTAGACTAAAAAATGTTCCACATATTTAATTTATAACCATAATATAATTTATCACAGCAAAAAAAATTCATATAATTTTTTCTTTCATTTTTAAAATTCTCATAACTTTTTCTCTACCACATACAAACATTTGCATTGTAATTGAAAAAAAAATGTAAATTAAGGAAATTGTAAATAAATTATTTTTGGCTTCAGGTGACGTTTAACATCTCTATATCTTGTTTTTTATGCCTCAAATTTTTACGTTTTCCCGCAATTAGCAACTACATTTTATTTCTAATTTTCCAACAAAAGATCATAAATTATGTTTTACAATAAATACATGATAAACAGAGAGATCGATCATATGTATATATGTATCAGAGATCGACCGAAAATTTGTTTTAGTTATTGGCCCAAAAATTTTGGCCGGACCGAAACTATCTGCATTCCAAAAATCTCATTGGAAAATTTTGAAAATTTCTCATTGATTTGAGCTATGTCCCCTTAAACGAGGTATTCTTTATTAATTACTAAGAGCTTAACTTCTTATTATTATCTATCAAAACTGACTCAAGACAATAGTACAAATTATAAAGCAAGAAATACATATATGATCAGGCTTTGAAGACGCTTTTCACGAACTCATTAAAAGCATCAGACTTAACAGTATTAAAAAAATTTTCAGTTTAAAGCTGCAAAAGGATTCCGAATACTCTTTCATTAAGCTCTAATATAACAGAGGATCATTTATAAAAATCATCATAAAAGATAAATTGAGGTACATATTTCTAAAACATTTTTTAATCAGCTGAATCTCGTATAGTTAGAAAATCCTTTTGTCGTTGATAAAATAATTACATTTTATTTTATATGAAAATAAAATGTTTCGGTCAGAAACTCAAACTTAGACACTACGTATAATTAACCCATTGGGATGAAATACCGGTGCACGTGCCGCATAAGATGGTCTGAATCCTTGATTATTCTCCCAAGTAACTTTTTATTGCAAATTTTTCCTTTTTTAATCAAATCACTTCCCCAATTCAGGTAGGCAAAAAAATCTCTCTCTCTCAAAAAAAAAAAAAAAAAAAAAAAAAAAAAAAAAAAAGTGATAAAAGATTGAAAATTCAGAATAAGACGATCATTCCGAAGCGGTTAATTAATAATATGTATTAATTATTAAAAAAAATCCCCATTTTAATTTTCGTTTTCATCCGAAATTAGAAAGATTACCAAAATTCGCATTCGGTTTCGTTTTCGGTCTTTAAAACCTGTTTCAGTCGACCCTAAGTATATATGTACAAAGAGAGAGAGAGTGAGAGATTGTGATTTCATGTTATCTATTTATATAAACGCTTTTTAAATTAATAAAAAAAAATACGAATATCAAACAAATTATACAAATTTAGCTGTATTTTTCTTAAATAATACATTTAACTTAAAAAAATTATATATGCACATTCATGGAGACAGCAGGAAAGAGCCAAAATAACACATATAAGTACATATGTCATCTGCTGTAAATGTTATTTTTTGCTGTAAGTTACGTTGTAGACACAATTTTGTTTTAATATATTGTCTCATTTGGGCATAAAATTATCCGCAAGTATGGGCCTGATAATGTGGTTAAATATATATATATATATATATATTAAGCGATAATCTTAATGAGAAGAGGAAACTTAAAATCAAGAAAATCATCTTCTTTCATTTTTATTAAAACTTTAAAATTATAAAACTTTTTTTTTCCTTCTCTGAAAAAAGAATAAATAAATAACGATGATTTTAAAAAGAGGTTATAAAGTAAAACTTCACCTGATAGATCATTTAGCTTATAATACAAAAAAAAAAAAAAAAAAAAAAAATACAGTTTATGTTTTTTTCTTTTCTAAAGAGAATTTTCAAACCTAACTCGAAACCGGTCACCGGTACATTACATGTTTTAGGAATTAATAATAATAACAATAATAATAACAGTAACAATAGCTTGTTCATTTCAATCTCCATTAACAAATTATATAAATTTGTTACATTCCAAATTTACAGTTAAATACTATATTTAAAACCCACGCCGCAAATGAAAACACGAACACATGGTTTCCATTTTAAGCCGGTTGTGCGGAGCAACCTCAATTTTTCGATTAAAGATTTCCTCTAAACTTTTCATCTAATTTATTCTTTTCTTACGCTTTTTTCCCCAGTAAAAAATGTTATTAAAGAAAACCTTTCATATGTAACATCACATTCCAGGCAAAAGTTTTCAAAACTTATTTTCATTGATTTCAAAACTTTGTTCCGTATGTTTGAAAAGTGCCGGCATGCAATAAAATTCAAGTTAAAAGATATTCTACTCACAGAATCGAAGGATTCTTGATCCCAGATATCCTTAAAATCATTCTCGTCAATACAGTAGTTGACTGGTTCCAAAATATCCATAGTCCTATGTCGGGGCCGGGTCGTAAGTCCAAAAAACAATGTTTACTATTAAACTTGAGGGATCCCCTTTTCAATCTTGCGTTCAACTTCAGCTGGGATGAGCCTACAATATGCGGCACCACGTGAAGATTCAGCAACCGAGGTTTGCAAGTGATAGGAAAGCTGCGCCAAATCTTAATCTCTTGGCGCGATTCAACAGGTGTTTGGCGAGGTGTTGACGGGAAGTATTCTTTCAAGCCGTCTTCTGAGATACCGTTAGTTTTGAGAGAGTTTCCTGAAAGATAAGTCACAAATTAAAACAGCTCGTCCGGAAAACCCCCTTTAAAGACGAAACTAAATTAATGCAGGGTAGAATAAATGTTTCTACAGAGTTTACATTTCGAAAGCTTTCAGACGAAAATTCAGGTTTCATGGTTACACTAAGGCTCCTTTAAAGGGCCTCAGAATGCAGTCTTCCGATAAGATCGCTATTTCGTCTTTTTCCCCAGAAAAAAGAAGAGACAGAAAAAATATATATATACACAAAGGATATACTATAAAGTTTGTCGATAATTAATTAAATAAAAGAATGAAAAGAAAATACATATAATAGATACAACATACAACACGAAATTGTTTTACACTTCAAAAATATAGGTTTTAGAAAATTTTATATTGAAATAGTATCTACATTATGTTTTCTAATTCCCATTTAAATTTTCACACAATTTACGTTTCACAGCATTTTAGGTTATATTTTTTTCTCCTACAGAAGCATAAAGAGAAAACACGCTTGTGCCTTAAAATGCCTATTCAGTCACATATAGGAAAATTTCTGGTGAACAAAGTCTGTTCTGATGGCGAATAAAGTTTAGTAAAGGCGAGTAAAGCTTAATATGATATCTAAAATTTATTGAAAAAGCAATACTGGTATATTAAAATGCATAATCGAAATTCTCCCATTATTTCTTTTCATCGTTCATGTTTGTTTTATTTGTTTTTATTTATTTATTTATTTATTTATTTATTTATTATTATTATTATTATTATTATTTTAACGATAGGCGTTAAGCAGACAGCTCATAATTTATACGGGCAAAAATGGAATTTTCACCTTGTAATTAATATTAGTTCTGAGCATTTGAAATTCCAATGCATAGTTTAACTTTTTTTTTTTTTTTTTTTTTTTTTTTTTTTTTAATAAGAAAAAAAGAAAAGTATGATTTGATTTTCACTACTTTTTTTTCTAGATCAAAAGTTTGAATGTTTTATATCTAAGGATACAAACTATACCATTGTACACAGGTCATTTCAAAATAAATGAATGAAAATACGTGAATTTTTTTTTACTTATAAATGTAATGTACCCGTAAATCTCGAATATTTTTTTTTAGATTGCGCGTAAAAAAAAAAAAAAAAAAAAAAAAAAAAAAAAAAAAAAAATTGTTGGTTGTACCAATTTTAAAACTTTCTTCTATCTCACACGTACGTTTTAATATAAAAAAAAACAGTTACACATGTTAATTGTTAATGCTTTAATAATTTTATTTCAATAATGTAACAACTTTGATTTTCATCTTAAATTTCTGCTTCAGTCAATCGGAGTAAAAACGAGTTTCCGTCTCTGCACGAGTCAATGAACAATAGAATGCTAGGCAATTTTTTTTTTTTTTTCAAATTCAGGGACGACCTCCTGGCCAAACCCGAAAATAATCATACACAAAAATTTTAGTTTTATGTATAACTTCAGTTCTATGTATAACTTCATACACTTTTTGATGGCGAATTAATGAAAATGGAACAGATATCGTGACTATAGCGCCCCCTTCCAGCGGATTTTTTTTCATATTCAGGGCGGACCTACTTACTAGCCATATTCAAACACTTACACAAAAAATTTGGTTCAATTCTATGCATAACTTCATACACTTCTACACTGTTAAAAAAAATCTGCAAAGGTACTAAACCTTTTCTAGGAAACTGGGATTCCAAGAACTTTTCCTGTAACGGTAACAGCAAAAATTCAAGTTTCAGAATCGATTACATGAATTTTTCCTGTTATCGTTACATGAAAAGTTCTTGGAATCCCAGTTTCCTAGAAAATGTTTAGTACCTTCACAGATTTTCTTTTACAGTGTACGTGGTACAATATTGGAAATGGCAAAAAAATCGCTGTTGCATCGCCCACTTCTGGCGGATTTTTTCAAATTCTGGAAGAACCAACTAGCCATAGCCATACACTTACACAAAAAATATTGTTCAATTCAATGCATAAGTTCATACACTTTTAATCAGTAAAATATAGAAAATGGCACAAAAATCGTTATCGCAGCGCCTTTCAAAATTGAAGGAGGACTTGCTTCCACAGCCAAAAACATTCACAAAAAATTTGGTTCAATTCTATGCATATATTCATACACTTTTTGATGGTAGAGTGGCGACATACAGACAGAAAGACATTTTGTAAAAACGCGATTTTTGGAATCTCTGACCCCCTAAAACGTGTAAGCCTTCTTCTATTGAAGATAGAAAAAGGTAAAAAAATATTGCATTTGAGTGTGGAAATTAAAACACTTCTTTGTTCACTGATAAAATGAAACAGATATTTTAATACATGTAGCTCCTAAATATCGGTCTTTGTAAATCAAATGTTATATAAGCATATCAGAGTTAATCAAGTATATCAGTTACATAAAGCATGATTCTTTTGAATGCTATTTGTACTATTAAAAAATGTGAATGGAAGAAAAGTTATTAGAGTTATTCAAATTTTACTTAGAAAAACACGTGGAACTTGCACAAAATTGACCTCAGTGAGAAAACATTCATGCAATATCATCAAACAGACATTTATAATTCCTAATTTAGAAATTTTAATATATTGATAACAACAATATGTCTGCAATAGCTCTGATAAAAATCTTGACTGTTATAAATTACGACCAACAGTAGAAAAATCGGGATTTTTCATCGTTATTGAAATTTGTTTAAATGTATGGTTGTATTTTGTTTCACAATTAGTTTTTTTTTTTCAAAATAGCGTTTTTTGTTTTATAATAAACTCTGCAAATAATTTTAAAACAAATGAAATTGAAAAAATTAAAACCATTCGGCGATCACAATAAGCTCTTTGCATTCCATTTCCCAAAGAAGTTAAAGAAAAAGAAAAAAAAACATTGCGCACACTATCAAAATTAGTGTTCGGAAGGGAAAACATTAAAAATATTTGAAATAAAGGGAATAGAAGCATAGAAAATCGTCCTTTAGTGTATTCCATTTTATGAAAATAGCATAGAAACACGCATATTCTATTAAAGGGCTAAATAGCTTTTATATAATATAAAAATTGAAAAAAAATGTTTATATATATATATATATATATATATCTGCTAAAGGGGAATTCTCCCTTTAAAACACTATTAAATATGGCCAAATTTGAAAAATAAATCTGTAGGAAACGTTTTCCAGTAGTAGAAAAATAATAATAAATAACCATATTTCCAAATTGTTAACGCGACAGAAACGATAATTAAAAAGTAATAGGCAAGCTAATATAATAAATAAACTCACGGAAGGTTTTCGTAAAAAAAAAAAATGTACTGCTACTAACAGGGAAGTAATAAAATTGCATTTGCTACCAAAGCTTTTCTGTACAAAGTGTTGCATAGCGTTAAATTTATCAGTAACATTAACAGCACAATTTTAACACTCGAATTCGATAAACTGGAATAAAAGTATTAGATTTTTTTTATTATATAAATATTAATATCTCTCTGTTACAGCTTGTAAAAACATTTACTTCTAAGCATTCTGTCTTCAGACTAGTTTTAACTAGTCTATAACTAGTTTTCTAATTGGTTTTCATAGTGATCATATTAAATACAAAAAATAAATAAAAAGAAGATAAAAATAAATAAAAAATAAATAAATAAACCATGAAAAACTAAAACAACAACAAAAAAAATTAAAGATTTTTTTATGATTATTTTTAATATAATGTTTCTTTCAAAATTACGTTAAAATTTTTTCTAACTGTAATTAAATAAAATATAAAAAAAGCATCTTAACTTTTGATAGAATTTAAACATTATAAAATAGACTGTAACCATAAGTAACAGTTGTAATATACAAAACTTAAAAAATGTCAAAAAAAAAAAAAATAAATAAATAAATAAATAAATAAATAAAACGGCGATTATCGGATATCGATCTGATTTCTACAATTACTGAATTTGCTATAATGATTGCTTTTGTTGAATTTCACACTACTTTCCCCAAGCAACAAGCTTAATCAAGATTTACACACTTGATATGATTCCACAATTGATATGATTATCAGTTAGGGATTAAATAACTTATCACCCTATATTTCTTTAGCGAATGGAAGAAGAAGAAAACGTATGAAGGGGAAACCAAACTTACGTGAGATTTTCAGGATATTTATCGTCCATTTTTAATGATACAGATTTTACTGACTAACCGCATTTTTGCTTAAATATAGTATGTTTATTTTTTATAAACAATCTTCACCGACATGAAAGGGCGATATTCATTCAATGTTTAAAAATGCAGCCTTTTAAAGTTGCATTTCGACTGCAAAAATGCAAAAATATTGTAAAACAGACTACATTTGATATACATATATATATACAGGATGTATCTAAACTACTGGGCAAAACTTTAAGGGGTGATAGTACAGATCAAGTCAAATAATATTAAATGGGGAAAAAAGGGTCCCAAACGTCTTCCGAAGGAGATAGGCGCCATCAAAGTTTAGGATCCAAAATTTGAAATGATTATAAAAAACGGAAAAATTGGTCGATTCGTTTGCGGTTTTCACGAAAACTATTCTTTATGTCAGTATTGTCTTAAAAATAAATTATAAAGATAAATTTCAAAAAAATGCCGATAGAGTGCGCTTTAGATTTTGGAGTAACGAAACACTATTTTTTACCGTTATTTTTTGCATCTCATTGCATTTTTTTAGAAGTTTAGACATAAACTTAAATTTTGAGCTCGAAATCTGTGGTTAAATAGCGAAAACTGAACTTTGTTCAATGGGTGTGGGTAGGTTCAAATTTCAAATGATTATAAAAAACAGAAAAATTGGTCCATTGATTTGCAGTTTTCACTAAAATTATTCTTTATGTCATTATTGTCTTGAAAATAAATTATACAGATAAATTTCAAAAAATGTCGATAGAGGGCGCTTTTGACTTTGGAGTAACGTAGAACTATTTTATACAGTTATTTTTTCATCTCATTAAATTTGTTTAGAATCTTAGACATAAATTTAAATTTTGGGCTGAAAATCTGAATCGTTGAGAGTGGTTAAGTTGCACTAACTGAACTTTGTTCAATGGGGGGTGGGAAGGCTCAAATTTCAAAAGATTATACAAAACGGGAAAATTGTTCGAATCGTTTGCGGTTTTCTCTAAAACCATTCTTTATGTCAGTATTTCCTTGAAAATAAATTTTAAAGATGAATTTAAAAAAATTCAGTTAGAGGGCGCCTTAAAGTTTAGAGTAACCAACAACTATTTTTAACCGTTATTTTTTTTTTTTAAATCTAAATAAATGTTTTAAATGCTTAGACTTAAATTTTGAGCTCAAAATCTAAATCGTTGTGAGTAATTAAGTAGCAAAAAATTGAACTGTGTTCGTAGGGTGGGCAGAGTAACATTTCAACTCCTGAACTCCAGTTTGCGCTTCTTAACCCCTTGCAACGATACAGAATTTGAGCTCAAAATTTAAGTCTAAGCTTTTGCAAGAATTTAATTAGATACAAAAAATAACAGTTAAAAATTGTTGTTGGTTACTCTAAAGTTTAAGGCGCCCTCTATCGGAATTTTTTGAAATTTATATTTAAAATTTATTTTCAAGGAAATACTGACATAAAGAATGGTTTTAGAGAAAACCGCAAACGATTCGAACAATTTTCCCGTTTTGTATAATCTTTTCAAATTTGAGCCTACCCACCCCCCATTGAACAAAGTTCAGTTAGTGCAACTTAACCACTCTCAACGATTCAGATTTTCAGTTCAAAAGTTAAGTTTATGTCTAAGCTTAAAAAAAAAATTGATGCGATGCAAAAAATGACGGTAAAAATAGTTGTACGTTACTCCAAAGTCTAAAGCGCCCTCTATCGACATTTTTTGAAATTTATCTGTATAATTTATTTTCAAGACAATACTGACACAAAAAATAGTTTTAGCGAAAACCTCAAATCGATTGACCAATTATTCTGTTTTTTATAATCATTTGAAATTTGAACCTACCCACACCCATTGAACAAAGTTCAGTTTTCGCTATTTAACCACAGATTTCGAGCTCAAAATTTAAGTTTATGTCTAAACTTCTAAAAAAATGCAATTACATGCAAAAAATAACGGTTAAAAATAGTTGTTCGTTACTCCAAAGTCTAAAGCGCCCTCTATCGACATGTTTTGAAATTTATCTTTATAATTTATTTTCAAGACAATACTCACATGAAGAATATTTTTCGTGAAAACCGCAAACGAATCGACCAATTTTTCCGTTTTTTATAATCATTTCAAATTTTGGACCTTAAACTTTGATGGCGGAGGTCCATCATTTGAGGAGTTAGAAATCGGAAGACGTTTGGGACCCTTACTTTCCCATTTAATATTATTTGTCTTGATGTATGCTATCACCCCTTAAAGTTTTGCCCAGTAGTTTAGATACACCCTGTATATATATATATACAGGGTGTCCCTAAACAAATGGTATATACGCTAGGGGGTGATAGAACACATCAAAACGAGTAATAGTAAATAGGAAACCAAGGGTCGCAAACGTTTTCCAAAGGAGATAGCCGCCATTAAAGTTTGGGGTCCAAAATTTCAAATACACATAAAAAACGGAAAAATTGGTCGATTGATTTGCGGTTTTCACTAAAATTATTCTTTATGTTGATATTTTCTTGAAAATAAATTATAAAGATAAATTTTGAAAAATGCCGATTGAGGGCGCTTTATACTTTGAAGTAATGAAAAACTATTTTTTGCCGTGATTTTTTGCATCTCATTAAATGGTTTCGTAAGCATAGACTTAAACATAAATTTTGAGCTCAAAATCTGAATAGTTGGAAGCGGTTAAGTAGCACAAACTTAACTGTGTTCAGAAGATTGAAATTTCAAATGATTATAAAAAACGGAAAAATTGATCGATTGATTTGGGGTTTTCACTAAAACTATTCTTTATGTCGGTATTTTATTGAAAATGAATTATAAAGATAAATTTCAAAAAATGCCGATAGAGGGCGCTTCAAACTTTGGAGTAACGAACAACTACTTTTTACGTTATTTTTTGCATCTGATTAAATGTTTTCGTAAACTTAGACTTAAACTTAAATTTTGAACTCAAAATCTGAATAGTTGGGAGTGGTTAAGTAGCATAAACGGAACTGTGTTCAGAGCGTTCAAATTTCAAAGGATAATAAAAAACGGAAAAATTGGTCGATTCGTTTGCGGTTTAAAATAAAACTATTCTTTAAGTCAGTATCTTCTTGAAAATGAACTTTAAAAATAAATTTCAAAGAATTCCGTTAGAGGGCGCTTTAAACTTCAGAGTAACCAACAACAAATTTTAACCGTTATTTTTTGTATCTAATTTAAATGCTTTTCAAAACTTGTTAAATGTTTTCGAAATCTTATAATTAAACTTAAATTTTGAACTCAAATTCTGAATCGCTGGGCGAGGTTAAGAAGCGCAAACTGAAGTGTGTTCAGGAGTTCAAATTTAACCTCCCCCTCCCCCTCGAACATAGTTCACTTTTGCGCTACTTAAACACTCGCAACGACTCAGAATTTGATCTCAAAATTTAGATCTAAGCATTTGAAAGCATTTAATGAGATTAAAAAAAATAACGGTTAAAAATAGTTGTACGCTACTCCAATGTCTAAGGCGCCCTCTATCGGCATTTTGTGAAATTTATCTTTAAAATTTATTTTCAAGAAAACACTGATTTAAAGAGTAGTTTTAGCAAAAACAGCAAATGAATCGACTAATATTTTTCCGTATTTTATAGTTTTCCGTTTGGTTTGAAATTTAAACCCTCTGAACAAAGTTCAGTTTCTGCTACTTAACCACTGCCAACTATTCAGATTTTGAGCTCAAAATTTAAGTTTAAATCTTAGCCTACGATACCATTCAATGAGATGCAAAAAATAACGGCAAAAATAGTATTAGGATGGATTATTTCGTTAATCCAAAGTCTAAAGCGCCCTCTATCGGCATTTTTTGAAATTTATCTTTATAATTCATTTTCAATAAAATACCGACATAAAGAATAGTTTTAATGAAAACCGCAAATCAATCGACCAATTTTTCCGTTTTTTATAATCATTTGGAATGTAAACTCTCTGAACACAGTTAAGTTTTTGCTACTTAACCGCTTCCAACTATTCAGATTTTGAGCTCAAAATTTAAGTTTGTCTATGCTTACGAAACCATTTAATGAGATGCAAAAAATCACGGCAAAAAATAGTTTTTCATTACTTCAAAGTGTAAAGCGCCCTCTATCGGCATTTTTCAAAATTTATCTTTATATTTTATTTTCAAGAAAATACCAACATAAAGAATAATTTTAGTGAAAACCGCAAATCAATCGACCAATTTTTCCGTTTTTTATGTGTATTTGAAATTTTGGACCCCAAACTTTAATGGCGGCTATCTCCTTTGGAAAACGTTTGCGACCCTTGGTTTCCTATTTACTATTACTCGTTTTGAAGTGTTCAATCACCCCCTAGCGTATATACCATTTGTTTAGGGACACCCTGTATATATATATATATATATATATATATACAGGGTGATTCATAAAAGATGGGCAGAACTTTAAGGGGTTATAGTACACTTAAAGACAAATAATATTAAATAGGAGACTAAGGGTCCCAGACGTATTCCCAAGGAGATAGGGGGCATTAAAGTTTAGGGTCCGAAATTTCAAATGATTATAAAAAATGGAAAAATTGGTCGATTCGTTTGCGGTTTTTGCAAAAAATTTTCTTTATGCCAGTATTTTCTTGAAATAAAATTTTAAAGTTCAATTTCAAAAAATGCCGATAGGGGGCGCTTTAGACTTTGGAGTAACAAACAACTATTTTTTAACGTTATTTTTTGTATTTCTTTAAATGATTTCGAAAGCTTAGACTTAAACTTAAATTTTGATCTAAAAATCTGAGTCCTAACGAGTAGTTAAGTAGCGTAAACTGAAATTTGAAATTTGAAACCCTTCTCCCCCCAGAACAAAAATCAGTTATTCCCGATCTTTGTGTCGTAGATTAGGCTCTAACTACTGCCGCGTTTTGCTAAAATTATTTTTTATGTCAGTATATTCTTGAAAATAAATTTTAAAGAAAATTTTCAAAAAATTCCGATAGAGGGCGCTTTAGACTTTGGAGAAACGAACAACTATTTTATGCCGTTATTTTTTGTGTCTCATTAAATGCTTTCTAAAGCTTAGACTTAAATTTTCAGCTCAAAATCTGAATCGTTAGACGTGGTTAAGTTTCTGGGGAAAGGGGTTTGAAATTTCTTCTCCTGAGCACAGTTCAGTTTACCATGTCCACACATTGTGTGCTGTGCATATACAAAAGCATATACAAAAGCATATTTATTAACATGTAATTACAATAAATGTTCAAAATTGTGACCACCAGAGGTTATGCACGCAGAACAACGGCGAACATTCGCGAAAACATCAGGTTTTTCGAGCACTTCCCCTACAGCGGCGGAAAGTCTGGCAACCAGTTCCTCGGGGGATTCAATGGGTGTCTCATACATAAGAGCCTTCAATTGTCCCCAAAAAAGAAATCGAGGGGTGAAAGATCTGGCGAGCGAGCAGGCCAAGCAACAGGACCACCTCGACCAATCCATCTGTTCGGAAATGTGATGTCCAGATAGTTGCGGACGTCTGGTACGTAATGGGCTGGCGCTCCATCGTGCTGGAACCACATGACCCGCCGGATGCGTGGAGGAACAACGTTTAACAGGTCTGGCAGCACATGTTGCAGAAATGTGAGGTATGTTTTACCGTTGAGGCGTTCAGGAAGAAGGTACGGTCCGATTAGGTGGTCTCCGAGGATTCCTGCCCAAACATTGATGGAAAAGCGTCTCTGATGAGCATGTGGATACGTAGCATGTGGATTGACATCCGCCCATACATGTGCATTGTGTGTGTTAAATGTACCTTCACGTGTGAAGGTACATTCATCGGTGAAAAGCACAGTTCGTCCAAAATGTGGATTTAGCGCGTTCTTCTGCAGAAACCAGCGGGCGAATTCAATACGATTTGGATAATCCCCTGGAGACAGTTTCTGGACTCGTTGCACATGAAACGGGAGCAAATGTTCATCCTTCAGTACCCTCCAAGTCATGG
This sequence comes from Maratus speculifer, assembly GCA_964019185.1. Taxonomy (NCBI): domain Eukaryota; kingdom Metazoa; phylum Arthropoda; class Arachnida; order Araneae; family Salticidae; genus Maratus; species Maratus speculifer. The sequence goes on from OZ025299.1 coordinate 195,111,039, forward strand.
ACTGTGAGGTATCCACCTGCCTAGCCACTGTTCGTGTACTTGTACTTGGCTGCGCCGCTACTACATCCAGAATGGCTTCTGCAACAACTACTGATTCGTCCTTTTTTGCACGACCTGCATTCGACCGGGAAGCGAGAAATGATCCCGTCTCACACAACTGTCTGTGCAAGCGCTCGAAAGTTTTGCGGTTAGGCAACCGCCTGTTGGGAAATCGCTCTCCGTACATTCGTTGTGCCTCTGCACCATTTCCATCTGCCGCTCCGTAAATTAAATGCATCTCAGCCTTTTCCTTATTCGTGAAGGGCACCATCTTCCGATTCATTACTACAGCGAATTACACTTGACTCACCGTTCAGTGGTTTTTATGCCTGAATCGTGTCGAAATTTTGTATACGTGTTCTTCTTCTTCCCCATTTGACATTTGCATACTTTCTGTCTCCTTCTTCACCCGGTGACTAGCGTCAGGAATGGAGCTTTAACGTTTGCATGAGCGACGTTTCCAACTGTGCCAGTGCCTTTATGAGTGAATTCCGACTATGCAGTCCTTGACGAAAGTTGTATTTTTGCCTCGTATCACAGCACAGAATCGTTGGGCATGGTTAAGTAGTGCAAACTGAACTATGTTCAGAAGTTGAAATTTGAACCCCCTCCCCTCGCTACTGAACCACGCTCAGCGATTCAGATTTTGAGCTGAAAATTTAAGTTTAAGTCTAAGCTTTAGAAAGCATTTAATGAGACACAAAAAATAACGGTATAAAATAGTTGTTCGTTACTCCAAAGTCTAAAACGCCCTCTATCGGAATTTTTTGAAACTTTTCTTTAAAATTTATTTTCAAGAAAATACTGACATAAAGAATAATTTTAGCAAAACGCGGCAGTAGTTAGAGCCTAATCTACGACACAAAGATCGGGAATAACTGATTTTTGTTCTGGGGGGAGAAGGGTTTCAAATTTCAAATTTCAGTTTACGCTACTTAACTACTCGTTAGGACTCAGATTTTTAGATCAAAATTTAAGTTTAAGTCTAAGCTTTCGAAATCATTTAAAGAAATACAAAAAATAACGTTAAAAAATAGTTGTTTGTTACTCCAAAGTCTAAAGCGCCCCCTATCGGCATTTTTTGAAATTGAACTTTAAAATTTTATTTCAAGAAAATACTGGCATAAAGAAAATTTTTTGCAAAAACCGCAAACGAATCGACCAATTTTTCCATTTTTTATAATCATTTGAAATTTCGGACCCTAAACTTTAATGCCCCCTATCTCCTTGGGAATACGTCTGGGACCCTTAGTCTCCTATTTAATATTATTTGTCTTTAAGTGTACTATAACCCCTTAAAGTTCTGCCCATCTTTTATGAATCACCCTGTATATATATATATATATACAAGGTGTTTCTAAATTCATGGTACAAGCTTTAATGGGTGATAGCATACATCAAGACAAAAAATATTAAATGGGAAACTAAGGGTCCCAAACGTCTTCCGAAGAAGATAGGCGCCATTAAAGTTTAGGGTCCAAAAATTCAAATGATCATAAAAAACAGAAAAACTGGTTGATTCGTTTGCGGTTTTCACTAAAACTATTTTTTATGTCAGTATTGCCTTGAAAATAAATTATAAAGATAAATTTCAAAAAATGCCGATAGAGGGCGCTTCAGACTTTAAAGTAACGAACAACTATTTTTACCGTTATTTTTTGCATTTCATTAAATGTTTTTAGAAGCTTAGACATAAACGTAAATTTTGAGCTCAAAATCTAAATCGTTGGGAGTGGTTAAGTAGCGCAAACTGAACTGTGTTCAATGGGGGTGGGGAGGTTCAAATTTCAAATGATTATAAAAAACGAAAAAATTGGTCAATTGATTTGCAATTTTCACTAAAATTATTCTTTATGTCAGTCTTATCTTGAAAATAAATTATAAAGATAAAATTCAAAAACTGCCGATAGAGGGCGTTTTAGACTTTGGAGTAACGTACAACTATTTTTTACCGTTATTTTTTGCATCTCATGATTTTTTTTAGAAGTTTAGATATAAACTTAAATTTTGAGATTAAAATCTGAATCGTTGGGAGTGGTTAAGTAGCGCAAACTGAACTGTGTCCAATGGGGGTGGGGAGGTTCAAATTTTAAATGATTATAAAAAACGGAAAAATTGTTCGATTCGTTTGCCGTTTTTGCTAAAATTATTCTTTATGTCAATATTTCCTTGAAAATAAATTTTAAAGATTAATTTGAATAAATACCGTTAGAGGGCGCCTTAAACTTTAGAGTAACCACAACTATTTTTAACCGTTATTTTTTGTATCTAATTAAATGCTTGTAAATGTTCAAAATTAAATTTTGAGCTCAAAATCTGCATCGTTGTGAGTAATTAAGTAGCGGAAAATTGAAATGTGTTCGAGGGGAGGGAGGGTAACATTTCAACTTCTGAACACATTTCAGTTTGCGCTTCTTAACCTCTCCCATCGATTTAGAATTTGAGCTCAAAATTTAAATCTAAGCATTTGCAAGCATTTAATTAGATACAAAAAATAACGGTTAAAAAAAGTTGTTGGTTACTCTAAATTTTAAGGCGCCCTCTAACGGTATTTTTTGAAATTAATCTTTAAAATTTATTTTCAAGGAAATATTGACATAAAGAATAGTTTTAGCGAAAACGGCAAACGAATCGACCAATTTTTCCGTTTTTGAAAATCATTTGAAATTTGAACCTTCCCACCCCCATTGAACAAAGTTCAGTTTGCGCTACTTAACCACTCCCAACGATTCAGATTTTCATCTCAAAATTTAAGTTTATGTCTAACCTTCTAAAAAAAAATCATGAGATGCAAAAAATAACGGTAAAAAAATAGTTGTACGTTACTCCAAAGTCTAAAGCGCCCTATATCGGCATTTTTTGAATTTTAGCTTTATAATTTATTTTCACAATAATACTGACATAAAGAATACTTTTGGTGAAAATTACAAATCAATTGACCAATTTTTCCGTTTTTTATAATCATTTGAAATTTGAACCTCTCCCTGTAGTTCAGTTTGCGCTACTTAACCACTCCCAAAAATTTAGATTTTAAGCTCAAAATTCAAGTTTATGTCTAAAATTCTAAAAAAATTAATGAGATGCAAAAAATAACGGTAAAAAATAGTTGTTCGTTACTCCAAAATCTAAAGCGCCCTCTATCGACAATTTTTGAAATTTAGCTTTATGATTTATTTTCAAGACAATACTGACATAAAGAATAATGTTAGTGAAAACCGCAAACGAATCGACCAATTTTTCTGTTTTTTATAATCATTTGAATTTTTGGACCCTAAACTTTAATGGCGCCTATCTCCTTCGGAAGTCGTTTGGGACCCTTAGTTTCCTATTTAATATTGTTTGTCTTGATGTGTACTATCACCCCTTAAAGTTTGTACAATGAATTTAGAAACACCCTGTATATAAGCATAATTGCCAATTTCCCGATGGTTTTAACACCAATATTTTTATCTAGAAATATTTTTTATATGATAGCAATATTTCTACAATTAAGTAAAAGAATTTTTTTTTAATTTATTGGTATCTAAAAATCCGGTGTTTGAAAACTATGGTACGCATTATCTACAAATATTGTATACAAACAGTTTTTTTGTATCAGATTTTTTTTCTTACTTATTTTTATTAAATTTGATAGTTTGTTTTATTTTTTAAGCAACATTTAAAACTAAAATAGGAGTAACAAAAGTCACAAAAAGAAAACTTCCTTACTTCAAAATCTAGAGATATTGCTTTAGATTCTAAGCAAGTGGTGAACAAGGCCAAAATGTCACAAGATATTTTTTCTGGGTATCATTTCTTTAGTAGAGCTTCCTAGGGATTATATTTTTATATTTATTCTACTAAATGAAAAAAGTCAATAACAGAGATTGTATTTTTCTCTGGCAAATGTTAAATTAATTGCATGGATTTTAAATAATAATAATAATAATAAATAGAAAAAATATTATTCACAACTGACTTCTGAACTTTTAAAATCGTTAATTAGAATAAATTAGATAATGATTATCTAATCCATGATGTTTAACTATACGTAATCTGGATAAATTTGCGTCTAGAGTCATTTGAACGGCTTATATTGATAGCTAAAAAGGATCGGCATTGCTATTGAGAAAACAGGATTAAAACTGAGAAGAAAAAAATTACAACAAAGCAGTTACTATTTTTTAGGATACGACTGTTTAAAAAAATGCTTTTTTTATAATCTTTAAATTGTCGATAGTCATTTGCGCAGCTTAATTTGATTTGTGTAAAAAAGAAAAATAATCTTTATTGAAAAAAAAAAAGTAATTCGAGAGAAAATTGTTTAAGGTAATTAGTTATTACGTTTTACATTTTTTATTGCCTTTAATGTACATATTGTTAAAAAAATTAGTCGAATACAAATAACAATAACTTCATTTTTAACAATGCTTCGGAAAAACTCTGTCGGAAAAAGCGTCATAAGGGGTCATACATAATACAGTCACAATATTTGTCGTAAAAAGGACACTTGCACGAAAAATTCAAGGAAAATGGAGAAGTGTGGAAGTTTATTTTTTAGGAGAGGGAGGGAAGGAATTGAAAGCGGTTACTATGGAGAGATGGGTACGGGGGTTGGTCTTTTATTCACTGATTCGAATGAAACCAATATCAAGTCTATAAATTATTATTATTAAGACAAAGTTTAATTATCAGATGAAAAAGGACAAAAATCGATGACTACAGAAGCTGCAAATTAAATACCGAACCATTCAAATGACTTTTGAGAAGATGAAACTAGAGTTTTAGAACAAGTGTCCATATTTATAATAAAATGATTATATTATAACGTGAGAGTGACTGCAATAATCCTAATAATAACGTTGGTAATACAGTAAAATCTCGTTACAACAAATTTCTAGGGACAGCCGATTAAGTTTGTTATTCTGAAATATTCGTTAATGTGATATACCAATATGGAGGATTATAAAAAGTAAATTCGTATACACATTAAATAAAATTATATGCGACTAAAAAAGTAATGTTATTTTTCTGCAAACAGGTAAATAAGGACTAAATATATAATATATTAATACGAACCTGTTTGTTATAAGATAATTATTGAATTCATTAACTATGGAGATTTTAGTCGTAACTATAAAGAAATTATAATTTTTCTAATAATTGAAACATTCACACTGTCTAACATTTAATTATTTTTATTATTACAGAAAAGTTAGAAATTTCTCTTTTCTGAATTTTCCATCAATTTTCTCAAAGCGAAATCTTCAGTATTATTTATTCTCTATTTTTCATGTATGCTCTGATAATTTCAACTTATATCCTTTCAGATTAAATATGAAGCTGACTTGAACATTACGCCCACATGGGTACTCATGGAATAAATTGACTTTGATTTTGAGTTCAGTATTTTTCACCGTTGTATAAAATGTTTCGGGCAACAACTGTAAGACAAACAGAAGAATCTAAGAAGGAATTTGAAGATTTAAAGATCGTGGAGACAATTGAAAAAAAATTTCTATCGGAATTCTGATATTTTGATAAAGACTGTTTTCTTACGAAATCTGTATTAGTTAATTATTTAATACTTCAATAAATTCTTTAGTTTGAAAAATTCGTTAATCTAAAATTTGTTTAAGTGAATAAATTTATAAAGGTAAAGTAGAGATTTTTTTCTAATCCAAATGATATTCGTTAAACTAAAAAACACGTTAAAGTGACATTCGTTGTAACGAGATTCTAATATATAGGTATATGTCAAAAAATATCGGAAATAGCGAAAAAAAGTCAAAATAAAATGTAGATCATCCTTGATTTATTATAAAACAATGTCTTACACGTATAAATTTTTTTTATTAAAGCTCTGAAATGTAGGAATTTTTGTATCTTATCACCGGCTTAAAAATTGCTAATGCCGGTTAGTTGAACCCTGGAGTGCTGCTTGCACCTTAAACAAAAAAGGTGTATTTATTTAATCAGCCATCGATCAACTTGTTGAGACTTCTGAAATGGATTATTAATAATTTACAGGTAAGGATACTAACTAGTAACACAATATATTCAGGCATGATTTAGAATACTTTTCAGTTGGATATTAGTAGTTCTTTCCTGGGTTAACCAACACCAACTCGCGGTACGTCTCAAAACGCTTATAGAAGTCCAGCTTTAAATGGCAGATGCACATATACTACTACTACCAAAGAAAAAAAAATGCAAGCAGCATGAAATTTAATTAATAAGAAAATTCTGTGAAATATGTTTAATGTACACCCCACTGGTTGCAATGCATGTGTGCGCCTGTGAACAGTGTTGCCAGTGGGCTACTTTTTTTAAATTCAGATTTCTTGATTGGCACCGCTTTTTTGAAACAGTAAATAACCTTTTGTTTTCGCCTTAATTATCATGTCATTTAATAAGGCACATTTCATCATTTGTAAAAAGTGGTGTCAATCAAGAATTTGAATTTAAAAAAAGTAGCCCATCTGGCAACACTGCTTGTGAAAGCACGTGTATTGGCGCCGATGACAGGCGTATTGCGTACACTTAGCTTGATTAATAATGAATAATAGAATAAAAAATAAAAATAATATACCTAATTAAGATGCTTTATTTGTATTTGTAAATGTAAATTTATTATATAATGCAATACTTCCAGGATATTTCAAAAAGTCCTGTGATCATTGAAAATTTCAGCTGATGATTAGATGACGAAATACTTCAAATCTTCTACCACCGTTTCACGAAAATAAAATATAACCAGAAAATAAATCCTAATACGAATTTTGGAATTCCTTGAAATTTAATTCCTGTTTATAAACCTCACTACGAAAATAAGCTTCACATTCACAAAATAGTTAAATCCAGTATTTAAATTTGCATTCAATTATGATGCTGCATTTATACAAAATGTACTTAGTCTTAAGTAATATCTTTAAAACATAATTCATGTTTACAGCAAGTAGAGGGAATAAAATGAAAAGAAAATCGCCTTTTCATCTTATGTTTGTTTGTAGGGACAGTTTACCTTAAAATTTGTCAAAAAATCGAATTTTTTTTTTAAATATTAAATGAAAGTCCCTATTTAATTTTGAATATTTTGACACCTCATTTTTACCCATACGGTAATTATACCGAGATAATGTAAATTTTGTTGATACACACAGCACAATTACACATGCAAATTAAAACTTTAAATGGCTTTGTTTCCATGTTCACATTTACTTCACTTCCATGTTTTAAAACTGCTAAGATTTATTTGTATTTTATATAGCGATTAATTATTTTTGTACATGTTCTTTATTACATATGCGACATAACTATGAATGGAATTAGCCTTTAGGTTGTTTGTTATTACTATTTTTTTAAAGTTAAGTGAATAAGTGTCAGATTTTTATCGTTTTACACTGCATATATAAGTAAAAAAAATCCATGCGCAGTCTTTTGTATTACAGTGTTTAAAAATATTAAAAAAAAAACTGGGGAAACATATATAAACATATATAATTTGTATATCTATATATACAAATAATTGTATTACAGTATATAAACCATTGAATTTAATAACTTATACCACATTGAACATGGAGGGAAAAAATAAATAATTAATACAGTGTGTCCAGCAAATAACACCCTGATTTCAAAGTTAAATTTCCCAAAAACAAAGATCGATAGTAATATGCGGTAAACGGTTTTTTCATTAGGTAAGCTATAAAAATCTTATACAGAAAACAGTGAATATTTTGAAAAAATTGCGTTCTGATTGCATAGAATGCTTTGATTTGACATTTTTCTTGTTTTAGATTACCTGCAGAGAAATAATTTTTCAGCTTACAGTGCAATATTTAAACGATTTTTCGAAGTAAATTTTTAGAATTTCGAAATTTCAAAAATTTAATTTAAAAAAAACTATGAAATATGGCACTTTAAGCCGAAAAGCATATTCTCTGGCAGCAAGTTAAAGCAAGAAAAATGTCAAATCAAAGCATCCTTTGCAATCAGAACACAATCTTTTCAAAATATTTACCGTTCAAAACTTTTGTATAAGATTTTTGCAGCTTACCTGATAAACAAACCGTTTACTGCATAATTCTATTGATCTTCGTTTTTGAGAAATTTAATTTTGAAATCAGGGTGCTGTTTGTTGGACACCCTGTATATATATATATATATACTTTAATGTAGTAGGGATCTTACAAAGTTTAAATGTTAATAAACTTTAAAAAATTTTAATTAAATATGCAGTTAGTTTTTTTTTTCGAAATATACTTTTAGTTGAACAATACAATGAGTTCGCAATTTGAACCATGCTAAAAAAAAGTGTTGAAAATTTAAACTGTTCCCTTTAGCTTTATAAATGAAAATGTACATTTTTTTAGATTTAATATGTAGTGTTTCACTACTCTGTAACTGAAACCCCGCGATTTTAAAGCAAAATAAATAAATAAATAAATAAATAAATAACAATTAACAATCATCTATCCTTATCTCGGTACCGGCGATGACAAAAATCAATGAAAATTATGTCATTATATTAAAATCGTATACAATTTTTTAATAAATATAAAAAGTTACAAATGTATAAATTCAAAATACCATACATAAAGAAAAAGTAGTCGTTGGGGGCCACCGTAATATTTACCCATCATGGATATGCATACTATAAAATATGAAAATAAAGCGTGTGTAAACTATTTATAAAAAGCATTGCAATTCCAAAACGAAATTTAAACGCATATTTAAACATTTTTAATATACATAGTAATGCTCTATTAATGAATTGCTGATGAACCCATTTCGACAAATTATATAAAACGCCAAACTACTCAAGTAGTACCGAATTGCGTAAAAGAAACAACCTTATAACTCCAAAAATAATAATCATATTAACCTAGAGTTTACTTCATCGGATTAAACGTCTCATTTCCTATTAAAATATATCATTGAATTGAAATTTGAATGAAAAACAGGGTCATGAAAAATCGAAGAATGTGGAAAATAGGATTACAAATATCTCGTCAACTAATAATCCGATCGACTTCGTTCTTGATGCAAAATTTGTCTTATTTTATTACCTTTTACGCCCACTCCTTAAAAAATCGGAAATTTTTATATACCTTTCATCAGAACGAATTTTTGAGAGTCCGAAAATATAGTTCCGGATAATCGAGGTAACTGATATTAAATAGGCTTCGTCCCATTCTTACATATTAAGTACATACAAAATTTCAAGTCTCTATCTCAAATTGTTCGAGAGATACACCGTTTACAGACACACAGACAGACAGACGGAAGGCAATTTTTTTCTAAAAATATGTTTTTCGGAATCTTCAGTGTCAAAAACGTGTAAATCCGTCATTTTTTTTTTTTTTTTTTTTTTTTTTTTTTTCAGGTAAGTAATAAGAAATTAGACGAAGGCACGTCTTAAATGCGGTTTAAAGAACAAAATTTAGTAAGATTCCCGACCTTTTTCCTTAGGCAACACAATAATAAAATTACTTAAACATGTAAAACATGAAATAATAGAAAATAGATCCCATTCTACATTTTCTTAATTGACTTTTTCCGTATTTAATTATATCTCATAGTTTCCGAGATAGGATTGTTTATCTCTAAATTTTCTTAGACACTCGTTCTATAAGTCTAGCTTTATCTGCTCGAAAGCTATTTCTGTATACCTAGATATTTATTCCTTCTATATGCGTCAATTTTTATAGTTTCTTGCATGCAAATTTAGCTTTACCTAAACAAAATAATAATATTGCATTGTTTTTTATTTGTCAATTCTGTGGCCAAAAATATGAAAAGTAATACACGATTTGCCTGTAGTATTTTTACAAATCTTAATTTTAACCACCTCCTCTCCTCCTTTCTTCCTCTCCCTCTTTAAAACTTACAACCACTCCCTGAATTTTTCAGAATTTTTCAAGTTCTTGGTTCTGATGGTAAAGAGAAAATCTAACTGAAGTTTCTTGAAAGGGCTATTTTTCCTCTGAAAATTTTTGGATCGATTTTTGCTGCACTATTTAGTTTCTGCAATGGCGCTTAGCAAGAGAGAGAGGGGACGAAAAGTAGCAAAGCACAAAAATTACTGCTTTTGTGAAATTTCCGTTATAAATTATGATTTTTTTCTAATTTCTGATCCAAGATTTCGCGATTATTAACATTTGACATCTTTTTTAGTTTGTCCATCAACAGTACATCACACACACATAACAACAACAACAACAAGGGAAAAAAAACATCACTTATGCATTTAAATAAGGATCTGAAATTTATAAATAGCGAAATTTTCGTATTATTTGTAATAGCCGAAATTTCTTTCGCAATAGACGAAGAAAATTACAAATGTTTGTTTACTCTCAAAACTTATTTTATTGTGATAATTTCAATGCTTTAAGCACGTTGTCTGGTTGAATATCCGTTAAATTTGTATTTAATTAATATTATTTTATTTATTTATTGGTGAAGTTTTAATTTTATTATGGAATATTATCAGATAACAAATTCTAAATTATTCATATTGAATAAAATGGAAAGGGGGAAAAATCGGGCTATAGGCGATAGAGATTGAAGTAATAAAATTCATGATTGGAAATTAGTTCGAAAACCACAAAAAAATCAGTAAATTGGGAAATTTGTATTTATAAGAAAAATATTTTTACTATTTGACTGTGTAAAAATTGAAATTGAGCAATTTTCTCAAGTTAAGAATGCTGCAATAAATTCGAAATTTATTGATTACTTATTGCCACTGTCAATATGACGTCAGCATTATTTACACGGTCATGTTTTTTCTGTAAAGTATAGATAGATGTGTAAAACAGAATTTTTCAAAATGTATTTTTCAATTATTTTTCAGTGATTTTTATTAAAAAAGATAATTTTGAATTTATTTATTAATACATAGATACTGAATAGGAGTGATAAGAGAATTTATTTTAAATGTAAGGAATAATCTGACAACTTAGTAATGAACATATTAATGAATTTTATAGATAAAAATAATTACTTTTACACTATTTTATGCATTGTTTGTACTATGTGGAGTATAAAATTGCATAAATGACATAATTAAAAAGTACCGGGTGATCCAGAAGTTCCGGGAGTTTTGAAATGTTAATAATTAGCAAACTATAAACAATGGAAGTATGCGGTTTTCACAGAAATGCTGAGAAACTTATGGGATTTGTTTTTTCGATGAAACAAACATATTATGTTAGTTACAATTTTTGCCAACAGGTGGCGCTAAAATTGATAGTATTATTTTTTATGGTATGATAAAGCTCACTAAAAAGAAAGAATTAGTGTCCAAAGGTTATAAATTTTCGTTATGACGCCCATAGCTAATAAGTACCGCCGTGAACCGTTACAAAACAGCGTGCACAGCATTTTCAGAGCAGGAAGAAATTCCAGAAGAAATTTCAGTTCATCGTGATTTTACAATTGTACTGCATTCGGACTTACCATGAGCTGATGATTTCCATTGAGTATTGGCAACGAATTCTACCTCATTTACGATTGCAACTGACATTTGGGTACTTCTGCTTCGATTACGATCTTCCAATGAGCTCTTTTCTCAAACTTTGCTTACCATAGCATTTCAGATTTGTAATCGCCATCAAATTTTTTGCAGTTCTAACTTCACGTATTGTACGATCAGAAAACAACTCGACATGCAAAGAAAGCATGTCTAAACATAGCAGTTACTCATCAAATTTTGTATCAAAATTTCTTTTCAATATAATTTCAACAACTTAAAAAAAGTGTTTGAACATAAACCACCCTTAAAACAAAATCTCATCAATATCCTAGAAAAGATGCTTTGCAATGAACTCATGTGTCTATATAACGCATGGTATAGGTACATTCAGTCTTGTACAGCAGCGCCACCTGCTGCTAAAAATTGTAACTGTATATATTTTAAAAAAATTCATTCTAAACAAAAATCCCACGTGTTTCTGAGCATATATCTGAAAACCGGACCTTTATATTGCATAGTTTCCTAATTATTAACATTTCAAAACTCCCGAAACTTCTGGATCACCCGGTATATAAGAGAATCGTTAGATTTGAAACACGCTATCGTCTACTGATGTTTTTCGCTTACAATTTTTCATTGTCTAAATGCAACATTAATCTGTCGTTTCGATGAACACATCAGCTGAAAATTTCCCTTGATTTAAAATTGGACCGATAAGGCATCCTGAGGTAACAATATGCCACGTTAAGGTTCTACTAATTTTTACGGCTTAGTTTTAGATTTTATTTTTTATATTTTTTAACAAATATAGGATTTGATGCAAGAACATATTAACTATATATAAAAGAAAGAATATTTCAGCAGATATGTAATGATGCGCAGATGAAATGCAACGCCGTGAGTTCTTGATCAATGTTATTTGGTGTTATTACCCACCTATGTGGGAAATAACGCCATGCAAACAAAACTATAAATTAAGATGGAATAATCGCATGTAAATTATCCAATTCTAAAGATATCAGTTCTACAGTCCTAAAAAATAACAAGTTTCTCTTACTTACTGATCGTTTGATATTTTATTCTTTTAATATAAAAAAATTATCAGCTCTTAGCGCATATAAATTTCTGTTTTTTCCTTTTTTGTTTTTAACAATAACAATAATACTCTCTCATGCAAAAAATGAAAAATAAACGCTCTTCGAATGTAGTTACAGCACTGAAAAAAAAAACAACCAGAGTAATAATGCCAGTGGATGGCGTTATTACCCCCAGTATACAGGGTGTTTCGCTACCAGACCGACAAACTTTGAGGGATGATAGTAGACATGAAAACAAACATTATTAAATAGGGAACCATGGGGCGCAAACGTCTTCTATAAGAGCTAGCGGCCATTAAAGTTTGAGGTCCAAAATTTCAAACAATGATAAAAAACGGAAAAAAGGGTCAATTCGTTTGCGGTTTTCACTAAAACATTTTTTATATCGCGTTTTTCTTAGAAAAAAATTTCAAAGGTTATGTTCAAAAATTGTCGATAGAGGGCGCTTTACACTTTAGAGTAACGAACAGTTACTTTTTACCGCTATTTTATGTATGGGGTTGAAATTATTCTAAAGTTTAGACTTTAACTTAAATTTTAAGCCCAAAATCGGAAACATTGGGATTAGGTAACGAGCAAAAATTAAACTGTGAACAGAGGGGGAATTTTAAACGCTCATAAATATTGGACAAACAAATTGATTTTGTTGCAGTTTGCGTGTAAGTCATTCCCTTGGTAATTATTTTATTCAAAATGATGTACAGTTTGGTGCCCTCATATTTTGATAGAGGGCGCTTCCGACACATCTCTGACATTTCAGTGGCATTACTCCTGCGTATTTTACTACCAGACTTTCATACTTCCAGGAAGTATTAGGGATGCAAAGACGACTTCGAATCACATAGGAATGTAACGTTGGAAATGCATTTGTTGCAAGTTACGGTTAAAGGAAGCAGAGAAAAAATAACAGAAACAGCAGAGAAAGAATGACACGTTAATGTCTCAGAAAACAGTTTATTTAAAGGTTTTACGAGAAAAGGTGTTCAAAATTACAACCAGAAGTAGTCCAGTATGCTTGACAGCGGCGAAACGTGGAATTCCTCACGCTTTGAAAGTTTCCTGGCATCTCTGATAGTTTTCTGGCAGCTACAGAAATACCAGCTGCGAGGTCGTCAACTGATGGTACGGGAGTCTCATACACCCAATTTTCTATTTGACCCCAGCAAAAGAAGTCCATACAATATAGATCCGGCGATCTGGCAGGCCAATGAACCGGGCTACCACGACCTATCCACTACTGTCCATATGTTACTTTGAACTGTTGGTAAACGTCATTGGTAAAATGTGGAGGAGCCCTATCGTGCTGTTCATCGTTCAATTACTTCATTCTGCTACCTTTGGAACCGGTTCGCGAATGATCACTTCAAAGTGATCTTTGCTCAGGCACATTACCGTTTAGCGCCATCTACCGTCGCTGTCAAACTTGCCGGACTACTTCTGGTCGTAATTTCAAACACCTTTTCTAGTAAAGCCTTTAAATAAACTGGTTTCTGTGACATTAACGTGTCGCTCTTCTCGCACTAACGTGTCTCTCTGTTCCTGTTACATTTTTCTCTGCTTCCTTTAACCGTAACTTGCAAAAAATGCATTTTCAACGTTACATTTCTATGCGATTCCAAGTCATCTTTGTATCCCTAACACTTCCTGGAAGTATGATGGTCTGGTAGTAAAACACCCAGGAGTAATGCCACTGAAATGTCAGAGATGTGTCGGAAGCGCCCTCTATCAAAAAATGAGGGCACTAAAGTTGTACATCATTTTGAATAAAATAATTACCAAGGGAATGACTTACACGCAAACTGCAACAAAATCGATTTGTTTGTCCAATATTTATGAGCGTTTAAAATTTCCCCCTCGGTTCACAGTTTAATTTTTGCTAGTTACCCGATCCCAATGTTTCCGATTTTGGGCTTAAAATTTAAGTTAAAGTCTAAACTTTAGAATAATTTCAATCCCATACACAAAATAGCGGTAAAAAGTAACTGTTTGTTACTCTAAAGTGTAAAGCGCCCTCTATCGACAATTTTTTAACATAACCTTTGAAATTTTTTTCTAAGAAAAACGTGATATAAAGAATGTTTTAGTGAAAACCGCAAACGAATCGACCCTTTTTTCCGTTTTTTATCATCGTTTGAAATTTTGGACCTCAAACTTTAATGGCCGCTAGCTCCTATAGAAGACGTTTGCGCCCCATGGATCCCTATTTAATAATGTTTGTTTTCATGTCTACTATCATCCCTCAAAGTTTGTCGGTCTGGTAGCGAAACACCCTGTATTTATTGTGCAGTATATTTTAAACTACAAACTACCTCGCAAACACACTCAAAATCTCCCATAACATTTGAAAGTACATGAAATACGCTACAAACTTGGGCATTGAATATTAAGTGCTTCTTACATCGATAAGGTCTAAATATGGAACAAATTAACTTTTAACCATTGTTTCTCATTCAGGTGTCTCAGGACCCTTCTACGCAGAAACCTCAGGTACCGTTTCTCGGATTCCTTATTCCTTCATAAATGTACATAACATTTGCTCTTGGCGTTATTACCCTGGACATCTAATTAAAAGATAAAGATATTTTTCTACATGCACGAATTGATAACTCAGTTACTATTATGTATTTATTTGTCATTTATACTTCTTTGGGAAGTTTTTATCATCCATTATAACAAATTTCGAAATGAATTTTAATAGTAGAAAACTTTGAAAATAGTAGAATAGTAGAAAATTAAAAAATCCTTGCGCATTAAATAATAGTACTTAAAGATTATATTTATCATTAAATAAAGCATAAATTGTATCGCCAATTACTAAAATTTAATGATTCGAACAATTTTTCATGCTAGATAAATATGGACACTTTAAATGAATTAAATTTTAGTCCATTATCCGACTTTTTGTGTGCACCGATTAATTACATTAATAATAATAAGACTTTTAATCAATGTTTGCTGCTATATTAATGTTTGCTGCGATATTAGCAGTCTAGTATTTAAATTGAATTAATCAAACTTGTTTATGTTTATATTAACACTAGTAGCAGCCATTTTGACCGCTACCAAATAAAAATATTTCGGTTTAAACCAGTAATGGCTTTCTGAAATAAGTTCAATATATAGGGGGAACTGGGGCACATTGATACTTGGGGCACATTGATACACCCCCTGTATAACACACAGGGTCATACAGGAAGTTTCACAACAGCTCCAAAAGGTGATACTAGTGAAATTAACTACATGCAGAAAGTTTTGGAATGATTCAATCGTTTGATGAAATGGGATGGGTGATTAATTGTTTTTGTAGGTCAAAAGTAAATTTGAGTTGTACAATTGAAATGGTATTATACAACTGTTCCAGTATTTTCGACCGAAAAGAATACCCTCCGTGGCAAGTAAAGCTACTCTTTATCAGATTCTCATTCTTTATTATTAGATAAATTATGAAGTGTTGGATTTGCGACTCATTTTATTCAAAATGGCTGTATGGGGCACATTGATACAGTCTTTGTCGGGGCACATTGATACAACCTAAATCCTTTTCTAGTTCATTTCTTCATTACCTTTTATTTATTTTTTTACCATACACTCCTTAATTCAACCATTTTTCGTCAAAAAGTTCTACTATTAGTTTTTATTGAAGTGAAATAGCTCTTATTTCTTTATATTAGAAAATTTTATAGTATTTTTGCAAACAGAAGACGTACAAACTTACACAACATCTAATGCTAGTAGAATTAACAAAAGAAATGGACGGCAACCTGGCAAATCTCAAATTTATATCGATTCTCCAGAGAAAAAAAGTATTATCGACATGAGAAATGTTAAGTAAGAGAAATAAGCTTCAGAACAGTACAGGATAATTATATTATAAACACAATTTTTAATATAATTATCCTTTATTTTCTGTTTGTAAACCGATTTATAAACAGAAAACCTGGTAATTCCTTCACCTTTCCTAAGAAAGAAGATAATTCTGGGATTAAAGTACCAGATATGACAAAGTTACCTCAGCCAACAAACAGACAAGGGACAGCCAGAACATCAGGTCATTATACATTTCATTTTGATTGCTTTAATATCACTTACAAATAAATTGTGTGCGATTTTAATGTCTATAAATATATAAAATGGTTTGCTAACTATTTTTCTATGAAAAATATGCATTGGTGTTGTTTTGTCTCCATTTTTCCTAGATGTGTCAAAGTGTATCAATCTGCCCCGGGGATGGCGCACATTGATACAAATTACATTTTTTGATTTTTTTTAAATTACATGTACAAATAACATATAAAACAGCGATTGTACATTTTTATAACACACTACACAGGTTTTGCTGACATCACATAGAAAAATAATTTGAAATTTCTGCTTTCTAGACACCAAATTTTTTTTTTTTTTTTTGAAAAAAGCTGTATCAATGTCCCCCAGTTCCCCCTACTATATCGAAATAAGTTAAATAAATAAGCTAAAAAGTTGTAAATAAAAATTCTGCTATGTAATATTTTTAGAACATATGTGTAAAATTTCTGGCGGTTCTAGTGTTAAAGACATGTGTAACAATTTTTATAAACTCCATAACATTTAAATAAAAATGAGTGAAGTAATTTATCTTCTTTATAAAGTGTATGATACTGTAAAAACGGGTTCATCTATATTAACAAATATACAGTGTGTCCACTCTCAACGATGGCCAATGGCTAATTTCTAAATCATTATCCATAGACATATAGTTTGATTTTCAAAAATGTTTTAAAAATGGTAAAGAAGCATTTTTTAAATAGTTTAAGTATAAAAAAAATATTTAAAAAATACGAAAATTAAATTTTTATACAGTTCCCCGGTCCTATAAGTGATATTTAATAAATTTTTACCACTACTCTAACAAGTCAAACAGAAAAAGTACGGTTCCTCTGCGATTAAAAATGACCGAGTATGTGTGCTGTTTAAAGTTAAAGCATCTTTTTTTTTGCTGCAAAATAGGAGTCAGGAAATAAAAATAAAATTAAAAAAATTACTGGAAATAAAAATAAATGTCAGATATAAAATTTAAGATTAAACAATATTAAGTAAAATAACTTTTACAATATTATTTTTAAATTTATGTTGATTTTTACATATTAAAGCAAAATATACAACTTGTACTAAAAATATAGGTGAAAAAATAACAGAAATTTTGTTAAATTATAAAAAGCAACAGCCCAATTCGTTACAAAATGATACATATTTAAAATTCTATTAGATTAATTTTATTAGAACCTAATAGAATTTCGTGTAGCCCTATAAAAAATGAATGGTACGCACCTAAAATTGTATTAATATTACATTGTCATTGGACATAAATAAGTATGCGAATTGAATCTTTATCGAGTATCTGGAAGCGAGTTAAAATTTGAATACAAATTTTGAACGAACATATGAGCGTTATGTGAATAAAACACAAAAATAACACACCTTTTTAAAGTAAAATCATGAAAAGAAACAGTTTCATTTCCTCACAAAATAAAAAATATGTAGAAATACAGTTGAAGATGTGAATTTCAAACCTCGCCTTATCACTTTTGTTTTTTCTATCAGTCCTTACCAATTTGCAATAACGTAACACTACAATCTCCAAATTTATAATAAAAACCAATGGACGCATTTAAAGTTTTTTTGCGAGTTCCCAAAATTCGATTTTCTCGATAAAGAGAATTTTGAAACCCACGTCTTCAAATATTTTAATCAATCTAGAAGTTAATTAATAAAAATTAACACTACCGTTAAACTTGTGCGGTGGCAATACCTTCAGTTAAATCACTTTAAAAATATTTCTTTACCGCATTTAAATCATTTTTGTAATTGAAACTATATGTCTGTGACAAATGGTTTATAGTAAATAGCCACTGGACAGTGGACAGCGTTGGAGGCACTTAGTATACGCTCCCTTAAAGCTTAGTCCAACTCATCCGTTTTCAGTTACAGAAATGTGGTTTAAGTCATGGAATTTAAAGTTTCATAACTCAGTCAAGTTTAATGTTAGATGAATGGGACCTTTTTTGCATTGCTTGTTAGAGCGATGGAAATTTTTTACTAAATATCACTTATAGGATCGGGAGACCGTATAAAAATTTCATTTTCGCAATTTTTTAGCAAAAATATTTTTGACCTAAATCACTTTAAAAAAACAATTCTTTACCTTTTTTAAAGCATTTTTGCAATTGGAACTATTTGTCTATGACTAAGGCCGGGGCCGTCGCGAAACAAGTTTCTTCTCTAACGGGCCTGATTCGAAATCCCAAGCAGGAGAAATGAGTCATACACGAGATCTGACTTTTTCATCTCACTGACCACTTCACCTTCATTAAAGTTTTGCTTATGCTAGTGCTGTAGCAATCACCATTAATATTGTGTGTATATTTTTAGATAATTTGAGTCTATTACATATTCTGTTATACGTATATATTTTTTTAATGAGCATTTTAAAAAGATTAATTAGTGGATAAAGGATTAACCTAAGTCAATGAGTATTTCCTTTTATCTCATTATTTAAAATGAATTAAATAAATCTATGCCATTCCCACGTGGTCTTACATGTGATGTGAATTAGGGTAGATGTGCCAATAATGGGCCACCTTAAGGAATTTCTCTAAAAAATAATTTTTTATTAATAGTTATAATTATTGTATTCCAATTTTTTTCATATTAGATTAATCTTTCAACAATATTTAACTAATCCCACAGTTACATTTCCCAATAGAAATAAAAATCTAATTTTAAATAATCGAAATATGTCTAAACACCCAAAAGCCCAGTAATGGACCACCTATGTTCCAGTAATGGGCCACCCTACAAAAAATAACAGATAATTGTTTTTAGGTGCGTTCGTAATTATGTAAATACGTAGCACCTATAGTTGTCGTTCAGTCCGTCCGGCTATCCGTCTGTCTGTCCGTCTGTCTGTCCGTTTGTCTGTTCGTCTGTCTGTCCGCATCTAACAACGCAAAAACTATCCAACCGAATCGTTTGAAATTTAAAATACATAATTATTACATAATTTTGTCGATTCATTTCAAATTTTATGAAAATCGGATGAATAGATCAATTACAGGGAAAATCAAAAGGATTCCGTTACATTACGGTCAATGGGGAAAAAAGTTTAAAATGCATTTTCATCGTTTGAAATTTAAAACATATAATTATTACATAATTTTGTCGAGTCATTTCAGATCTCATGATAACCAGATGCATAGATCAATTACAGGGACTATAAAAAATATTCCGTACATTACAGTCAATGGGGAAAAAAGTTGCAAATGCATTTTAGTGGTGTTACACTCATTCGAACATAATAAAATTGACATGAACCTATGACGTATATTTATATAATAAAATAAAAATTCGTACATTCTGAGATGCAAAGAATATTTATTATTAAATTACAGGGCCACACAAAAATATTCCACTACATAATGCTATACGGGGAAACATTGTTTGGGAAATGTTTTAATTATATTAAACTGTGCCACATTTTATGAATATGATATACATTGCTGAGGTGTAATGAAAATTACTTCCTTGGTACTACATAATACACATCTTTAACTGATTTTGATCCCAAAATTTTCCTTGTTTTAAGAGCACAAAAGAAACCTTGTTTTAACCTTATTGAAAATTCTCTCTGTATGCTTTAGAATTCGGAAGAAAATATTAATAATAGCTTCTTCCAAATATGTTTTTACATTTCTGAACCAACTTAAAACCACTTTTTTTGTAACGGCGCATCTAGATTTTGTCAAATGTTCTGCTTGTGTTTTGTACCAATTTTGGATGACTTTTTTAAAACAACTATTTATAAAGAAATTGCCTTTATTAAATTTTAATAGGTAAACTTTAAGTATAAAATATGATTATTTAACTTTTCAGTTAAATCAAAATATTTTATCTCTACTGAAATAACACTTTTTGTATTGGTCACTTGGGTGGTCCATTACTGGAAAATCACGAAATAAGCAATCCAGTAATGGGCCACCCCTCCTAAAATCTTAAAAATAAATAAAATTTTGTAAATGGCCATTGGTATATTAAATTCAGTGTTTTATATTGCTAATCAAACAAAAACATTCAATTTTTACGGAAAAATAAAAAAGATATAAAATAAGTAAGTAAAGTCTGCTCTTAGCATGTTCATTAGAATTTTCAGTGAAAAATAGAAAATCTGTGAAATTTTATTTTCTGCTTCCTAATTGTTTTGACGAAAAGTGCAAAAAATTAATCCAGCTTATAAAGAATGCAAGGTAGAGTTCAGAAAAAAATAATAAAAGCTTAACTATTATTTATTATTTTTTTATAAACCAAAAAGTGCGAGGTGGCCCATTACTGGAAGGTGGCCCATTACTGGCACATCTACCCTATAAGTTTTATTTTGAAGTCGGGAAATAAACATTTAGAATCATCTAATAGATAAGAGTAAAAAGAAAGCCCTTTTACATCCTATTTTGGGTCTAGAATTTCTGTTTACAATTCAGTTTGCATAAATCAAAAGCAATTTAAAACAGAAATAATATTAAGTTCTTATGCATAGGGATAGTCGAAATAAAAATTATTTAATGACTATCTTTTAATATATATATATATATATATATATATAATCAGATCGATAGTTTAGAAACCCACTTTGGACAATATCATCAGATGAGTATAGAAAATTTATCGTATCCTTGATTATCCTTTTAAATGAATGGAAAAATTCATTTACGTTAGTTAAAAAAGTTATGGAAGCAGGAAAAAAGGTAAAAAATTTTAAGTTTAATTATCTTATACTAACAGCAAAATGAACAATTTCAATTATTACTTTTTTTAATAGCTGTTGATGAAATTTAGGAATTAAACATATTAGATTTCTTTTGCGGTGTGTTTAACAACAGTGAAGATATTGAGATAAAAATGACATCATGTCTGTATTTATTTTTATATTTAGTTACATTAAATATGAAATTTCACATAAATTAAAATATTGTGAGTGCATTAACTTATTAGTCAAAGACAAAAATTTTAGAATTAGATTGCCCGAATGAAATGTGACCGTCTGAAATGTAAATACTTTATGCTGGGTGATAGAAGTCAATTAATACCCCCAGAAAATAATTGTAAATGCTTTACAAAAACTCATGAATTTTAATTATGAAAGTACTTTACTAAAATTTCAAGACCCAAAAAATATTATGCAATTCATTATTGAAAAAAATTATTTCGATCTGCATTCGTAAATAAATGCAAATGTGGAAACCAACTTTTATAGCTATTTATTTATTTATTTATTTATTTGTTAGGAATTACAAATATCTTACTAAATTACTATACAAAAGTTTAAAATGATACTACGAAATTCACTTATAATAATAATAACAAAAAAAATTATCTGTATTAACAAAAGTGAGATTATTTTTTATGAGAGGATATTAAATGCCATATTTATTGTAAATTATTTGAAAGTACATGTTTCTAGTGAAAATACTCTTTTAGTTGTAATATCTATTAAAATAATGTGTATTTTATGTTAATTATACATTATGAAATTTGAAATTTTAATTGACAAAAAGAATTTTTATTTTAATTGTTTGAAAAAAATAATATTTTTATTTATGAGTTTATGCAATAATAATCCTGATATTTACAATTTAAAATTAAGGCATCTTTATTTTTAAAAGGAACTTAAATTACTTGCTGCTAAAATTGCGTACTTTTAATGTAGGAGTTCTCCTGCCATAAATTTGTATTTCAAGTTAAACGCTATGAAAAATATCACGAATCTTAATTCTGTATAATTTCTTTTATTTATTTATTTATTTTGTTTCTAAAGTTGTGCAATTTTAATGTATGATTTTGTCTGCCATAAATGTATATTTGAAGTTAAAATCTTCGATAAAAACCATGAATCTTACGTATTTGAAATCAAAGGATAAGTTTAGTTTTGAAATCAAATTAAAAACAAAAAAGTCTTATTTATGAACTTTGGGTGTTTAATAGTAAATGTATAATTCAACAGATCTAAAATAAGCCTCAAATTGTTGAAAAAATATCATAAAACGGAAATTTATAGCCTTGTTTTTGATGCACACATACAACCATTCTATATGTTCCGTTTGCAACTCAGATCTCTTGCGTGACGTCATCTTTTCATGAATCAGGCCCGTAAGAGAAGAAACTTGTTTCGCGACGGCCCCGCTAAGGCCCGCCACACACTAGTGAAACATTGAACGAATAAACGTGCGACATGCGACAATTTCACCCTGATAACAAAGAAAAAAGCGGTTTGACTGCGTCATGTTGCACGATTTTTGACGCATGTCTCTGTAGTGTGTTGCGGGCATAACGGTTTAGATATTAGACATTGGCGACAGTTAAGAGTGGACACACTGTATATATGTTTGTCTGTATCTGTCCATGGCGACAAATCTGCCGCGCATATAGGTGTGTAAATTTGGTTCCAAATATTAAGAAGAAAGATCCAAATGTACCTGTGATTCATATTTTCAATTTTTGTACTTGAATTTTGTTGTATTAAATCGAATGAAAACTAGTCGTTGGGGGCCACCGTAATACTTACCCATCATGGATATGTATATGAAAATAAAACATGTGAAATTATTTATACAATGCATTGCAATTCATAAACAAAATTTAAATATTGTTAATATACATAGTAATGCTATATTAAAGAACTGCTGATGTACCAATTTCGACAAATTATATAAAACGCCAAACTACTCAAGTAGTACCGAACTGCGTAAAAGAAACATCCTTATAACTCCAAAAATAATAATTCTATTAACTGACAATTAACTGCGTCGGATTAAGCGTCTCATTTCCAATTAAAATATACTTCTGAATTGAAATTTGAATGAAATACAGGGTCATGAAAAATCGAAGAATGTGGAAAACAAGATTACAAATATCTCGGCAACTAATAATCCGATCTACTTCGTTCTATATGCAAAATGTGTGTTATTTTATTGCCTTTTACGTCCATTCCTTAGAACAAAAAAATTCGAAAATTTTTATATACCTTTCATCAGAACGAATTTTTCAAGAGTCCGAAAAAAATAGTTCCGGATAATCGAGGTTGCTGATATTAAATAGGGTTCGTTCCATTCTTACATACTAACTACATACAAAATTTCAAGTCTCTATCTCAATTTGTTCGGGAGATAGAGCGTTTACAGACAGACAGACAGACAGACAGACAGACGGACAGACAGACAGACAGACAGACAGACGGACGGCAAAATTTTTTTTCTAAAAATATGTTTTTCGGAATGTCCACTATCTAAAACGTGTAAATCGTCAAAAAAAAAATTTCGATTTTCAAAACGATTGCAAGACTTACCCTATACTACGTATGATGGGTAAGTAAAACTCGCTTATTTTTACAAATCTTTCAAGTTCGTGATTTTAAGTTACTCATAAAAGAAATACAGATTGAATATTTCAGCTCAATATAATAAGTTTAATTCCATTGTTAATAAAGGTTAATCAGAAATTGTTCAACGATTTTTGAATTTTTCGTGATTTTACTTAAAGTCCTTTTCCACTTAAAACGATAACTTTTTTTATGAACAGATTTCTATTTCATATTTAAGTAATTGAAATTGAATACTTAAGTAAGTGATTTAATGAAAGTGATTTAATGAAAAAAACATTCAAAAATCATTTTAAAAATCCATAAAATATTAATAGTTGATATTTAATTGATATTTATCGGCAAAAAGAAAATTAAAAAATTTTGAAAATAGAAATGAAATTTCAAGGAAAGATTTCTTTTTAACTTTGAGTTGCTAAAGTTTTTTTTTTTTTTTTCATCGGGGTCTGTTATGATGACGAAGTTATTTTGTAAGTGATACGATAAAGATGTAAGAGTCAAGCTACCTTACAGCAATAAAAAATTTAAGGTTGTTTTTCTTTTCTGTTTTGAAAAGACATTTTTACTTTTTTGCTTGTTTACTTTTATATATTTTTTTTCTATTTCGTGTAGCCAGCGAAAACGGAAAAAAGTAGACAGGCAGCGGGCACGGGCTTAATTTTTCTCGGCAGCCTTAGGATAGGTCGGACATATGCAAAGCCGTGCCGGTCT
Organism: Maratus speculifer; assembly: GCA_964019185.1. Classification (NCBI taxonomy): domain Eukaryota; kingdom Metazoa; phylum Arthropoda; class Arachnida; order Araneae; family Salticidae; genus Maratus; species Maratus speculifer. The sequence continues at coordinate 195,135,745 of OZ025299.1, forward strand.
GCTGTGAAATGTCTAGATTATCCTGAAGAAATATAAGACAATCTTCAGAAATGTTTTTAAATTTTTACTTTATTCCTTTTTTTGCTTCATTCTGTTGTTAAAAAATATTGTATTTAACAAATATAACCAAATCAACATTTGCAAAAATACTTTGTGGGGGCAGTGTTGCCAGTGGGCTACTTTTTTTAAATTCAGATTTCTTGATTGACACCGCTTTTTTGAAACAGTAAATTACCTTTTGTTTTCGCCTTAATTATCATGTCATTTAATAAGGCACATTTCATCATTTGTAAAAAGTGGTGTCAATCAAGAATTTGAATTTTAAAAAGGTAGCCCATCTGGCAGCACTGTGTGGAGGTTAGAATCAAGCCATACTATTTTTCTAATAAATACAGAGGTAGTCTTCAAAATTCATTTTAATTTTTCATCTTTTATTATTATCTTCATTTCGTTATTTAGTAAAGAGAGGTTATACATTTAAAAACACACACGTCAAAAGAGAACTATTTTGTTTAAATAATAATATATATCAGCAGAACTCATCGAAAATGTGGAAAGGCGTTAAGAGCAAAAATGAAATATGTTGACGTCTGTGCCACTAATAAATAAAAAAGAGGCACCTAATTTAATTGAACTTCGTTTTTCCCATAGACAATTTTGATTATTTTCATTTCATTATTAATTTTTGTACTGTATGAGAAGAAAAAAGCAAGCATGATGTATTTTGTCTTGCAGCCCCACAAAATTTATACAAATCTGTGAAGGGACAATAAGAAATGTTCTTTAAAGCCAGAAAAAATATGTAATAACGTGACTGTTTCTTTTTTGTAACTGTTAAGCTATTTATAAGGAAGATACAAGTAAGTGCTAAACAAAATTTGACATTACATCAGAATATTTTCTATGTGAATAAATTGTATTTTGTAACTAGAAATATTAAAACTGTAAGTATAAAATATATTTTTTAATTTTTTGTAGAAGGAAGAAATAGTAAGAGGACAGAGCCAAAGATTATAACCACTGACTAGTTTATGGGTATAATTAGATAACCGATTTTCGGCATGGAGAGGGGGGATATGGAAAAACATGGATATTCTTTGCGTTTTATTTATTTATTTCATTTCAACTTCGCAACAACACCAATACATTATTTTAACATGAAATATTAGGAGGAAGCATTTCGAAAAAATATAATTCTGTATTACTTTATTTGATTTAGATTTTTTTTTTTTTTTTTTTTTTTTTTTTTTTTTTTTTTTTTGATTTCAACTCCGCAGAATCTGAATCTCCACTGCATTATTTTAACTTGAAACATTAGGCAAGAAATTTCGAAAAATATAATAGCGTATTACTTTATATACTTTTGTATAAAACGGGTAAGAAAAAAAGGGCGATATTCACAAAACGGAAAAAAATTATTGATTAATTAACAGGAAAAAAAACGTACAGAAATTTCTCAGATTAGTCACTCCACATCTTTAAACCCTTGAGCTCTGATGGTAGAATTTTCTATCACATAATTTTAATTCTGAAATGTCACAATGACACCAGAAAATTCGACCAAATTTATCTGAAGAAGGTTTAATGCATTTTTTTTTTCGCGTTTATCGTTAACCGTTTTTTTTTTCTTTGCAAAATACTGGTGCCAGTGTGACATTTAGAGTTTTGAAGAAATTTACACCCCAGAGCTCAAAGGGTTAATACTTAATAATTAATTAATACTAATTTCATGTATAATTACCTTTGGTGCCTGTAGTACTTAGACAATTTCCTAAGTCTTTTAGACAACTCTCTTTCCAACTTACACGTTCCACTACTGCTTTTACCCCTTTTTAATTTAACAATTATGATTTGAAATTAAAATACAACCTTCAATTTAAACTTCGGGAACCTATTTTAATTTTTTTAAGATATTGAGATTTTAAGAAAATGATTTGCCATTAAAATCCACAAAATGATTTAATAAATTTCATGAAATGATATTTAATTCATGAAATCCATTATATTTTTGCAGTTTTTATTAGTTTTCCCTTTTAATGTTTTTCTATTCAAATGCACAGAAAAAAGCGGAAATCCTCACTAAACAGTTAAAACTAGTAATATTGAAAACTGTCTTATTGTTTTAAGATTAATTCACAATGCGTTAAAACAAATTAATGAAAACAATATATTTTTTAAAAAACAATTAGCTGTTTCAAGGCTTCATAAAAAAACTTCATTCTGAATAAGGTTACGTGGGGCAAATAGGTCATGATTTTACAAGGTGACTCTCGAGAATCTGGCAAATCAGTTTATAAAGGGAAATGTTCATTCGAATTAAAGTCTGAACTTTTGTAAATGTGTTCAGTTAGGTTCACTCTAGCAGACAGAAATTTCCAAAATTACATTTTGATGTCTAAAAAGAATAATTAAAAAATATATGCATTATATTTTTCTATTTTCAAGAGTATAGTTCCTAAATAAAAGTGAGGCAACTGGACCAGGATGGTCTGTGTTCCACAAGCCTTTTTTTTAATATTGGATTTTTTAATATATTTTTTAATGTGATCCTGTAAATAACTTAAAATGTTATACAGACAGATTTTGTAAATTATATATCAATTGAAAAGCGTTGTAAGGAAAATTTTTGCTGTCAAGATGTCTAAAGAAACCACAAAAATATCTTAAATTATTAGATTTATTTATACAATAACCATAAAAATTAAGCAAGTACATATGTACTTTAGTATAGGTAAAAAAAATCAAAATTATATGGTTATTTTAGGGAAAAATAAACAAGATAAATTTAAAACAAATGGGTACGTAAGTAATTAAAGTATCTCGGTATATATATTTTTTTAATTTATGTTACTGGAGACTCGATAAATCTAATAAATCTGAGGAGAATGTAACTACGTTTTTGTACAGAACAGAACTATTTATTACTGGCTTTGATAATTTTCTAATGATGTCACCTTGACTTATGTACTCCTCTTTATCTGTATCGTAAAATTTCGTGGTTTGGCTATCTCACTTATAAACTTTTGTTTGATACCTGCCGACATGCTTTTTTAAAATTTTTATTATATAATTTTAATTATATATAATTTACTTTACTCCAAGCAGAAAAACAATGGAAAAATTAATTTCCTGTAGTAAGAGAAATTCCAAAAAATGTTTATTACTGTTGAGTTATGTGGATCCATCATAGTCCATTTGACACATGTCCCAGTTACCTCATTCTTGAAAAAACCATAGAGGAACTGGAAGACAGGCCTTACATTTAAAATTTGAAGTAAATATGTATCGATACCTAATAATATTAATGTATTTATATGTTTAATCTTTAAAAAAAAGTAATTATTTAACAAAAGTATTTACTGTAGGGTAACATCCCCAGTAATTGGCACATTAAGAATTTGTCTTCAAACTTACTTGAATTTTCATTACCAAGAAATAAAATATTTACTTGCAAATATTTCTAAATCAAAGAATGCATATCTGTGCATCTATTTTGCCCACTAAAAACAAAACTTTTCAAAAAAGTATTTTTTTTAAAATATATTTATAAAAAGTAACTGTAATCACCAGTAATTGGCACCTAGAGCACCAATGTATGACACCTTGTGATCCAGTAATTAACACATGTTTATATATATATATATAAAAAACCTTTATATTTTGCATTAAGTTTATTCGCTTTAAATTAGTTTACCGTATATGAAGATGCCATATTTCAGGTTTTTGAGAGTAAGAACTCAGCATATTAGTCTGAAATGTGAACATTTTAAAACAATAAAATATATTTATATTAATACACAGTAATTGTCATGCTGTCCCCAGTAATTGACATATGAAGCTTTAATGGATTCCAATTACTGATAATATTTCATATTTTCAAATAAAAACAACTGATAAACAAAATTAGTCTATAACTTTAAAAGTACTGCCAAAATAAGTGGTTTAATCTCAAATCTTGCGATTCCCTAGTAATTGGAATAGGTGTCAAATACTTGGAACTAGCAAAATTGAAGTACCACTAAATGGCATCTACCATTAATTCAGAAATCCAAATATTTGTGTCAAAAATACTTTTACACAATTAAAGTAACCCTTTTCCTCTAAAAAAACTGTTGTCAATTAAAATTTAAAATATATTACAAATCAGATAATAATGAATTGAAAAGCATGCTTTTTTTAAGCCAGAGAAGAAGCATTTGTAATAAAAATGGCTAATTTGATACAATCCATAATTGTTTCTCTTTCCTAGGTACTATTGTCATCTAGTAGCATAAATCAAAATTATAATCTTTAAAGTAAATGAATATATAACTGGTATATGGACTTACATTTTTAAAAGACTGGATATAAATCTTAATTTAGGACATGTTTGTAGGATGCGCCAATCATTGGTGCATACCAATTACTGGGGATGTTACCCTATTTTAATAAAAAGCCGAGGAAGTTGAACCAAATAGACGTTGTTTTTTAAAAAAGAAGTCCTAATTTTCGGTGACCTATCACAGCAAAAACAGAGCGATGACTGATTTGACACACAATATTTTAAGAAGTAGAGACGAGGTGCAATGTTGAAAATTGCTAAAATTTAAAAAGCATCAATGGTTTTTCATAAAATAGCCTATGGCTCAGCTACCTCGTGGGTATAGTTGCCCTAATTTAGATATGAAAGAGAGACTGGAGAACAATAGAAACGAACTGCTGCTACTTCTAATTGCCTTTTCAGTGTTGTAGACCTCGAAAAGAAGACATTCAACCATTATAAAATTGCTTTGTTGTCCGTCTGTCCTTTTGACCTTAAAAGACTTTTTAAAAATTACTTTTGAGGTCCAGTCAGACGAGTGTGTCATGTAAAAAATCAGCATATATTTAAAAATTAATGATTTTTGGATATTTCTTTTGCATCTGCAAAAAGATCTACCTTCATGACACATTTCAAGGTTCTGTGTAAATGGAAAGTACCACATATAGGCTTTCAGACTGAGTCTGTATTTTGTCCGTCTGTCTGTCAAGAACATTTTTTTAAAATGCCTGAAGGTATCAAATAGAAATTAGTATCAAATAATCAGGCCTTTGGGCCGATTTTCACAGGTTGGAAACCAGTGGGATCTAAACGAGGTAACTGTGTAACTTTTTCGGGATTTTTCTTGTATGTCAACGATAATTTGGATCACATTCTCTTAAAAAGTCCTCACTCAAGGCCTCACGCCTATAGCTGACTGCCATATGCCTTATGATACTTAACAAATGTCATGCGACGAAAAATGACCGATGCTTAACAAATTATATGTCGCTTTTCGTTTTGCTTCCTCCGATGTAATATTCTCTTTTTCTGTTTTCTTTCGTTAGATCACTGATTTTTCTATTGTTTTTAAATGCCTATGACAATTTTTTTTTAACAAACTGCCGAAATAATAATTCGTAATGATCAATTGAGTTAAATTAAAAGTTGTCGCTCACAGAAAGTTATATGACATCATTTTAAAAAGAACATAGATTTGGAGAGATTTTTAACGTTTTATATTGAAATTATAAAGTAACATTAACAAATTTTTACCACATTTGTCATCTAATTTCTTTCTTCATAATTCATGTCCTACATATAAATGTCTGATTTTAAAGTCCAATGTTCTAACTAAACAAATAATTAAACTAACCCATTTTTCCGGAGCTTTACTTTAAACTAGTTTAGTGGTAATCTGCATTTTGACTGCACGACAATTTTAGGTGAACAAAAGAATTTCATTATACATTTAAAAAAGATTCATAAAATTAATTTTGTTAGATTTCTTATAATAAGTTTTATCTTATAATGCAGATTAAAAGAAAATTGCAAATTTTACCTTTTGAAAATTACATTTCTTGCAGTTTTCTTAATAAGATGGATATATTTCAAAAAATAATTTCATGTTTCATGCCTCTAATTTTGAAATTAGTGGAATGAAAATTTTGCCATATTTTTGGAAGAATATTTCAGTTTAATAAATTAAAATATATCTCTTATTTTGAGGTGGCTATCACATTTACCCACTAAAGGTTTCCTGAGAACAGTTTTAAACAATTAAAATTCAAGTGCACCAATTGAAAATAACATTTCTTTTCCACTTTATTAATAAAAAATATCATTAAAAGTAAAATATTTCCCATCATTTTTCATTTTATTCCTGTTCTGTCAAGAGGCTTCAATTTTTCGCTGTCTTTATTATCTCAGAAATTTCTTTATTATTTTTTAATTAATACATTAGAAACTAATTTTGAGGGCTATTATAAGATTATTCGATCCTAACAAATAATTCATTTCAGCACACACTTCGTCGTATTCTCTAAAGATAATCTTTGTTTACAAATATATTAAATATTATGGTCATGTTAAAATATATAAGAATAAAAAATTAAAAGTGTATATTTACATGTACTTGAAAATTATTAAATATATAAAAATCAGAATTCTGAATTATATAGCTAAAAATATATAAAACAAGTTTTTAAAAACGTAAAAATCGTTGCAAATTTTAGAAAGTAAACACTCAAGCGCTTTCGACTAATTTAATCAGTCAGCATCAACGGAAAAAAAATTGAAGATGTGATTGTTCATGTATGACCGTTGGTTAAATAGCTGGAAACGGCTCTATTTCATAAAGAAGTGTGTGTTGTGTGTGTGTGTGTGGGGGGGGGGGGGGGTCGATGGTTACGTTTTAAACTCGACAGAGATATTTAGTATGTTATACCAGATCAGGGCACACTGTTGGAGAGTTTATCATTGCAAGTGTTACTTCCTTTAGTTAAAATTTCAAATGATTTTCTGATTATGAATGTTTAGTAATGTGAATTATGAGATATAATTATTGCATTTCTGAAAGCTACGTTGATATCTTGTTTCTGGTTTAAGTTTGATAAAGCAGCTAATGGTTCATTAAACTTTATACCTGTAATATGTTCTTTTAGTCTGTCTTTAAATTTTATAATTGCCATACCATGAAATTGAGTTTTTTCTGTTTAATTTTATCTGCAAAATGTATCATATGTAATCCCCAGATTTCATTATAAGCGAATGGGTCTATTTTTCAGCGTTCAAGTTCTTTTAATTTGATAGATGGTTTTGCGTTTAAGATAATGTTACACTTCTTTAATGCATAGCTAATTATTCCATATAATTGTGGGACATAATTAGAAAAACGAAATTTGAGCTCTTTTTTAACGCCACTTTCAACGGACACTTTATGTCGAATGTAGAAAAATGGTTTATTAATATATTAGGGAGAAACTATTTTCTGTTGTAGTTTTCTTAATAATAATTAACTCGTCTTGTAGATGAATTCTAATACAGATTTCGATGGATCCTTTTACATAAAATCTATAAGCTGCTGATTTGTATTTAAACGGAATATTGCTGTTGTCCGGAATTGTATTGTTTGATCCCCATAGTTTTCTGTAAACTTCCCTATCTATTTTATATATTCCATTCCTTTTTATTTATTCTACGTATAAAAATGGTAAGGTTCGCATTTGTTAAATCTTTAAATTGCCTGTTTGTGTCAAGGCTATTTGCTTAGTTTAAGAATTTTTTTTAAGCAAATACTACATGGCTCCAAATTATGAATATATCGCCAACGTAACGTAGCCATAATTGTTTCCAATTTTCCCCCCTGATGATGAATGCTTGAATCAGTCGAAACGGCTTGTTTATCGACTTTTTAATATCTTCGACGGTTTTATGTTTTTAAAAAACTATTTCTGCACTTTTAGCATATTTTTAGTACGATAAATCATAATTTAATTTTTTTGTACTTAAATGTATGTATTTAATATCAAGGTGAACACGACAACGGACGTTTCGAAAATTATAATTAAACTATATTTTTAAATTGTATATATTTAATGAAAATACTATCGAATTCTAAGTAAGCATATTATTTTATGTCACTTTCAGTATTCACTATCTTGAAAATTTCAAACGATACAGCGTAGGTGATTTGCTTCTAGTGTTCTTTTAATTTCTATTTTGAGCCACTCTAGAAGCAATCATTTCTCTCATGGCGACAGATTCTTCTTCACTCGCGATTGAGGTGGGATTAGATGAGTAGGTTGAGTTATATATAAATTTCAATTATGTCTAAATTCTGCTGGGATTAATGAGAAATTAATTCTAACACAGACTTAAATATCGACAAATTCTGAAAGCATTTTGACAAGCATAATCGTTATCCATTAGATTTAAATGTTTAGTTTAAGGAATTTGCTGTATTTTAAGATGCTTATAGTTGCAAAGTTATCCTATGAATGTAACTTGTCTTGGATCTAGTTAAATTCATAATAGTAGTGCTGAATTTTATGTAATTTTCTTAAAGCGGATAAACTGTTAACATTTCTATTATCATGTTTTAACAGGTATCAGTTTATTTCATAGGCAGCATGTGCAAAAAGAAAATGACTTTTCATTTTTATAATTTTGTCTAAGCTTATTTATTTATTATTATTATTATTTGCAGTTAAAGGAGAAAAATTGAAGTTAAATTAATTCATGCTATAGTTCAAATGTTACTAAGTGTAGAAATTGCAACAATAGAAACAAAATATTTCCTTCAATCACTATTTATAAGCAATCTTCATCGTGAATGTATTGAATGAGTGAGATAGAAATCTACTATGAATATTATTATTCCGGAATAGTGGTAGTATTAAATATTTATTTCCTATCGCAGCGAGCCTTTGAGTGTTTTAACCCTTTGAGCTCTGGTGGATAAATTTCTTCAAAATTCCAAATGTCACGTTGGCACCAGTATTTTGCAAAGAAAAAAAATCGGTTAACGATATACGCAAAAAATGCATTAAATATTTTTCAAATAAAACTGGTCTAATTTTCTGGTGCCATTGTGACATTTCAGAGTTAAAAATAAGTGGTAGAAAATTCAACCATCAGAGCTCAAAGGGTTAAGCAGTACCGGGATGGGAAGAAAGTAATTTTGTGTTTTCTAATGTGAAATAAGATTAATTTTTGTACAAAGAATGAATTTTAATCAATTATATAATTTCCACTTAGCCCGATGATTTTTCGCCATCTTTCTGGCTATTTTATCATTTTATGCTCGCATAACTTATGGGTCTTATAAATAAGAAACAGAATCAAGTGGGATTTCAGATCATTATAATTTTGCCGCTCAACGAGTTATGCAGGGCTCCCAAATGGTCCGCGAACTGAACATCAATATTTTTTAACAGAAATTTTCACAATAGGTTTCTACAGAATTTGCTCTAGAATTAACTTCAAAATGTGGTTTCTAGGCAATTTGAAAGAAAAATTTAAAAGGAAAATTTCTCTAAGAAAATTATGATGTTCAGTTCGCGGACCATTTGGGAGCCCTGGTTATGCAAACTTCGAAGTAAATATTAACCTGATCATGCAAAGTCAGGGCTGTATGAAGAATACAATATCAGTACCAAATAAAATGCCAATAAATTTTTGCACGTTAACAAATGTGTAACAGACGTAAATTTTCCATGTAACAAATGTGTGTTAAACCTTCCATTTTCCTGGTGAAACACAATTCATTAACCATTTATCAATTCCAGGGGCTTATTAACAATGGGGGAATTCTTCAGAAGTAAAAAAGAGCAGAATTTATTTTTATTAATGACGGTAATTGGGCATGAAAAATGTCATTAAATAAGGTGAAAATTTCTGTTAAAATTTACTGGTGAAAGGTTGCCCTATTCTGGTCCTTTTACTCGATTTTTTTCACATTATAATTAGTTTTTGACAGTAAACATCTAAATTGACTTTGAGTCATTGGAAACAATTAAAAATCACAACACCTTTGTAATCACACCAAATCAATAGTATGATCTGTTTTTGATATCTCGTCTTTAGACCTCGGGGTTTATTTTTAGGTTTTTTAAAATTTCAGTGATAAATTCATATTAACAAACTAACAACTAAAAAAGATTAAAAAGCGAAAAAAAAATTATTTTTCGTACATAAATTTTGATAATACATGGAGACGCAATAAGTACATTTTTAACAATTTTTTTTAAAACTTTTTTGCATTCAGAATTATTGATAAATATACATTTTATAATTTTTTACTACTAATGGACTCTAGAACTGGTATCTCAGCCCAGCGTGAAATTATTTATGTTTTCCTTTTTACACATTTGATACATTTTTTGCTGCAAGCCATTTTTATATAACACGTGGCTCGCTAAAAAAGCGGTATAAGATTTAAATTGCACTTTTGTTAGTTCTTCTATCTCTTAGGCTCCATTTACACCAATTTCATTATTTTTTTAGCACTATTTATATACGTGAAAATTTTTTTGTAAAGAATGTGTATCCAAAATGATACATCGGGTCTGAAGAGGTTAATTAAGATTTCGGTGTAATTTGTGCTATTTTATACCACTGAGACCATGATCACTTGTGATTGATGTTAATTTAGATGATCATTTTTTTAAATTATTAATCATGAATAATTTAAAAAGAGTTAATTTCATCGCAGTTGGGATGCATATTGCAAACATTGATTCACTGTATTGTTTTTCAAGTGAATGTTGATTCACTGTATTGTTTTCCAAGTGAATGTTGATTTACTGTATTATTTTTCAAGTGAATGTTTTTAATTATTGTGGAGCCCAAACATCCGGCTTCTTAACATATCCAAGAAATTACATGTTTAAGTTCTTTTTCAGTTGTTGCATGTGATACATTTAACCTACCCGTAATATCTCAAGCAGTTATGTCGAGTAAGTAAGGGGCTCTTAGTCTGACTATTTCATATTGCATAAGATTTCTTATAATTTTGGCAAGAGTATTCCGATGATGAATCGTTAAACAGGTGGTTTAGCGATGATTTAGCGATGATGTAAAGTAGGTAGGGGTAAAGAAACGCACGGAACAAATATACGCACTGGCTCATTTAATACGAAGCAGCATTTTTACAATCATGATTCTGGGTGGAAGTTTAGTTTCAAATGTAGCTATTTGGGCTTTAAACCTTGTGAAAAATGTAGCCCTCCGTGCTAACAAAACGAGGTACCAATTTTGGAATTTTAATCTAATATTTCTAAAATTTCACTTAATTGTTTAGTTGGAAATAGATTGAATTTTTACAAATCCAAGAATTCAGCATAAAACGGAAGCTCTTTAGCTTCTAAATGCCGCGTAGTTTATTTGATTGCATTTGTTAAAATTGTAGGTAGCGGGTAAAGCAAAATAATGCAGAATGAGGTAAAAGTACGCATACATCTTGGGACAAAGATATGCACAAATTTTATATCCGGGACTTTGCCACATAGTTTTAGATAGATATAAAGTTTTCCACATTTACGTTTTGGAAAGCTTTATATTTTTCATAAGTTAGTATTGTATAAAATATAATAGCTACTTAACTAATATAAGCTAGATAATTACATTTCCTTTTTCTGGTTAATTTTTTTTAAATATAGAACATTATTATCTGAAATCTGAAGTTTAAAGGGGATAAGACCTATAGTGGCATGGCAATCATCATGAAGGATCTAACACATATGTATCTACCTACCTACTTTTAAAATTCAATATTTTTATTTAATGAAATACTTTTGTTTTAAACCTAAGACTGCTAGTCACACATTTTTCGATTTCCCCTCCGTAATGTTAAGTCTATGGTCGTTTGATATTGATATGATTGGGCGTTTGATATGGGTTTGATATCAAAATATCTCCTCAGAAAATTAACACTAGAACTGCCGGGTATTTTACTCCAATTTCATGAAAAATGTTTCCCACCAGAATTTTAATTTTAAACTATTTAACTTATTTAATAAGTCTGTTTTTCTGCTGCATACATTTAACATACCTTATGAAGAAAATTCTGGTTCGAATCGACTATTATCAATCTGGCAGGGATCATTTTGACCTCTAATGGCGGTTTTAGTGTTAATATTTTTAACTTTCAAATATATCTAAAAGCTACGCTTAATTTATATGAAATGTTAAAAATTTACTTCCACTTTGTCAATTTTTAAAACGTAAATATTAAATTAAGCAAAGGTTATAGAAATATTTTAAGAATTAAGAAAAACAAGGACATCCTTTTAAGAAGAGAACACTGGAAAGATAAGTTAAAAATATTTATTTCCCGAGGAGATATTTTGATTATAAAAATGCACCAATTGCCCATAGATTTAACATTATGAAGGGAAATTCGGAAAATGAGTGACCAGCAGACTTTACCCTTTACTTCTACTAACGGTCTCACACACAGGAACGGATCAGGAGTGTAATGACACCACACACAGGAACGGATCAGGAGTGTAATGACACCACACACTGCGCATGCATTTGAGAACGAAGACCATACTAGTTTTTAATGTCTTGCAGGCGGTTATATCATTGATTAATTAAAATTGCTTTTTAAGCTGCTTGAGATAAGAGGGCTTTATTGTGTAGTGCTATGTCATTTGCCTTTAAACTCAATGTCCTCAGTTCGATTACAGAAAAGAGAAATTTCAATAGGTTGTAGGCTTTTATTTTACAATATTTATTTAAGTTAATTAAAAAAAAGTTGAATTAGACATAATATTGATAAATTTAGAAACCGGAGTTATTTGCAAAATTAAAATTGGAATTTTTGACAAATATAAAACCGGAGTTATAGACCAATTTGTGCAGTCAATTACTTTAGAAATTTCAGTGAAACGATTTAGTCAAATACCTTTATGGTTTGCGCACAATTTGATTTATTGAGTTTGGAGAAATTGAACAGATTCTTTTATAGATATACATGAATCATTTATGTATTTTTTTTTTTTACATTATTCAGAATCAGCGTCAAATTGCGTTATAATTATTTTGTGTGCATCGAAAATACCAGTTATGCGATGCTCTTTTTCATTGCTTCATAGATATTAAAAGTCACTGTAGACAAACGAGTCAATCAGAACAGCACTGAACCGAGTACTGACTTCATTTGACGCATGCGCAGTTTCTGGAGTCATTACTTCCCTGATCCTCTCGTCTCACAGACCGCTTCTATATTCAATTTTCACTGTTTAACTGTTAATTTTCAGTTTAACAATTCATGTTACTCTAATTTTGATTCATTTGGAAACTATAGTATTGCTAATGATTTCTGAGTGAGGGAATGTTTATTATAATATGTCTTTACATTAAGTTTAACGCAGAAGCAGGATCTTATGAGTCAATCAATTATTTTATTCATTCTATGATCAAGTATTCTCGGAGGCCGCTCACAGTATTTATAGAACAATTTTTGTCGCAGCAGTTAACCCTTCAGCACACACGCCTATATTTGTAGATTGGCTTCACAATGCAATTGGAAATTTTTTTTTATCCCAGCGCGTGTACTGACCATAGATATAGTAAAATAAAGACATAAGTTAGATAGATAACTTATGCAGATGAGATATTTTACTACATCAATGTTACTGACGGGTTGTAGATTTACTGCTGTGGCTGTTTTTCTTTCTTTTTTTCATGGCTTAACTTATAATTTTCAATTTAACTATAGATACAAGTGAAATTTATTAATGCTTTTACATAACTCATTTGTTTCAGTAGAAATTGGGCAAAATCCCACAGTAATTTGTCAAAAATACGTAATGCGTATCTTTTTCCAACCACTGCATACTTTTTGTCCAACCAATAGAGCAAAGATTCGCAAAGCATTGTTTTATAAAAATTGCAATTTCTCAAGAAATTAAAATTTGCAGAATGTGGGTTGATGTAAATACATGCCAAAGATTCCATATAACATTTCAATCAGTTTTCACGTAAGTTTAGACCAATGTGTTTGTTAAAAATTAATGGAAAGTGCGGATCTGTACCCTCAATTATCCTATAAACGATTCAATGTATTCATTGACTTATATGTCGATCTTCTGGTTGATCCGCGTTCCAGCAGGAATTAGGTTGTCCCAAAAAATTTCTTCCGCTTTCTGCAAAAAATAAACCATGGAAAATTCCATAAAGGAAATATTTTATTAAAAATCGCTTGTGCCAATCTGTTGAACAGACCTTTTTCTATATTTCTTTAGTTTAATAACACCTTCTTACCAAAAATTTTGATTTGGTGGCAAAATACTTATCAAGGTGATTTTTTTATGTTGTTCAAAGAGTTCTTTTTTTTGTGAATAGAATTTTTGAGAGAAAGAAACAAATAATAGCAGGACGGAGAAATGTTCCGAGAGTATGGAGGATGGGTCAGAATGTCTCAATCGAATGCAAGGAGTTTGTTTCTGACAATCAAAGATATATGTGGAATGGAGTCGTCATAATAAAAAATAATACCTCGCTTGTTTGCTATTTCGTAGTGTTTCATGATCTACCTTCAGCTCGTCTAGTTGCTAGTAGTAATTTTCAGAAATGATAGTTTGATTAGGTGGAAGTCGATCGTAGTAGATCCAATTTCGCCAAATAAAGACCAAAACTTTCTTCTGTAAGAGTCCGGTTTAGCGACAATGATGGGACTTTGTCGCGACTGAATCAGGATTGTTTGCGTTCCTGGTTTTATAAAATATTCAACTTTCATCCACAGAGATCAATGTTTTCAAAAATTGATCTTTTTTATATTGAAAATGCGAACTACAGTTCGCATTTTACGAAGTTGCTTGACAACAGGTCATGTGCAAGTCGTCCACTAGCAAATATTTTTATATTCTATTCTAACCAATATTTTTATTTGTTTATTATTTATTTTGTAGCACTTTTCTTTTGCAATGTTGTCAAAGTGTGCGTAAAAGATTTTTATTTTCAGAAAGTGGTGCAAGTTGAATTAAAAAATAGTACATGGATTGCAAAAGAAGCTTTCGGGACAATCTTTAAGTGGAAAAAACAAATTCTTTCCGTTCGATTGAGATGTTCTGATGTACCCTCCCTACTCTTCGGACATTGCTCTATCCGATTATTATTTGCTTTTTTCTCTTGAAAATTCTCTTCACCAAACACATTAACTTTTTGAATGACATAAAAAGTCACTTTGATAAGTATTTTGGAGCCAAATCAAAATATTTTTGAAAAGTAGGCATTTTAAGACTCCTGGAAATGTAGAAATTTCGCAGAACAGAATAGCAGACAGATATTCTCCAATAAAATCTTGTCGTTTTCGAAATTTGCTTGTTTTTTTTTTTTTTTTTTTTTTTCAAAAAACGGTAGAAACTTTTGGGACAACCTAATTTAAAAATACCGTTGAGAAATTGGATAAGTCGTTTAGGTGAAGCTCAGTGAGTTATTTTTTAAAATAGTTCCTCTAATCTAGATGCACGAGCGCATTTATGCACATTACATTTTATGACCTCATTGAGATACAGTGTTGCCAGATGGGCTACTTTTTTAAAATTCAAATTCTTGATCGTCACTACTTTTTATAAAGGATGAAATGTGCCTTATTAAATGACATGATAACTAAGGCGAAAATAAAAGGTAATTTACTGTTTCAAAAAAGCGGTGCCAATCAAGAAATCTGAATTTTAAAAAAGTAGCCCACTGGCAACACTGTTGAGATGGGCTAGAATCTATATTGGTTAAAATATCTGCAATAATAATTTTATGTTGGTGAGATCTAAATCTGAATAAAAGAAACTATAAGTTCGTTTCAGATATCATTTGTAGTATCATGCATGTTGAATAATAGGTACAGAATATGATGCTGTTTTATTTTAATTACTATTAATTCCACACTTCGGGAATATTACTCTTAGTAACTGCTACATTAAAAAAAATAATAAAAATATTTAAATTTCATGTGAAAAGAGGAAAAATAACTGATATATTTCTTTTAGCTAGTTATCATAATAGTGCAGAGAAGGAGGTTATGCAAGAAAATAAAGCTTCTTTTTACAAAAACAGCAATACAACAAACTGTAAATGCAAAGAATGGAAATTTTCTTTTAAAGGATTACATGGTTTTCAAAGGTTAAAAAAAAGCATATTTTCTTTGTTTTCCAATATCTAATAAATAAAATATTTTATTCAAACTTTTAAGCATATAGAATAACAATGTTTAAAAAAATATTTGCAAAAAAATATTTTTTTTAAATAGTCAAAAATTTGGAAAATTCAGCCAGTGGAACTTGATTTACAGAGATCCTCCCCACCTCATAAATAAAGAGCCCTCGTGGTGGACAGGATAACCTATAATAGCGTTATCAGAAATTAAAAAATATATATTTTTTTTTTTTTTTTTTGCTGTTTTGTTAGTGGATAAGATATCTTGTGATTGAACGAAGAAAAAAAATTGAAATTGGAATTTTTGGCAGAATTGTACGCAAAATACTGCAATTTTTGGTACAATTTGCGCTAAATATAGTCTTGTAAAATTAGTTAGTTGTAATCGAAAAAGGAAAACATCTTTGTACAATTATTATTCAATACTTTTTTGAAAAAGTGTGTAAAATTCCCACAAGATCAGTGCATTAGTTTTTGAGAAATTTTGTCCACCGTCTTTAAAAAAGTGTTTTTAGAAAAAAGCGATATACTTGGGTCGCTTCGGACCGTTCTAGCCCAATGATTGGAATTTCCAAAAGCTGGCTCTCGTATGCTTTTATTACAACTCAATTAAAACTTTGCTACAATATTCCAGACATATTTTACTATTAGATTTAAAAATATATTTTTTGAATTTTTTAAACTTATTTAATTTTCTTGATCTATTAGCACACGCGCTGGGATAAAATCTACATCATTTGCATATATTTATCCCTGTACGGCCAATCTAAAAATGTAAGCATGTGTGATAGCGGGTTAAAAAGTACTTTAATAACACTATTGTAATTAAACAACAACAAAAAAAAGACTATCACTTATTTTTCTTTTCATATAACATGAAACGATAGCTATGAAGCACAGCCGTTTTCGTACTTGTCAACAAAGCCTTCTTAAATCTCATTCATTTAAATTTAAATTTGACGACAGTTGAAAATATTGAATTACATCTTAAAATCAAATCTATATCTACTTAAAATCAGATAACATCTGTTGATTTCTTTATTTTATCTGCTATTAAATTTTGAATATGAATTTATCTATTCAGCCGTTATCTATCTAATTCATCTGTGGCTTTCAGCCGCGGAATGAGTTTTCCTAACGGAAGACCTGATCAGTAGGTTTATCTGTTTATTCAAAGGGGAACTAAAAATATTGTTTTCAGTTAAATACTCATAATTATACGGGTATATATATACATAACTAATTGCATTTTTTGGCATATTTGAAAAGTGAAATGAATTTTAACCTTTTCATTTAAAATATATTATTTAGGACTAAGAATGATTAGATGAAATGTGAAAGACTGAATTATATATACATTAATAATCTATAGAAATGTATAAGAATTGAGAAACCCTTTACCTAAATGATTATGCTCTGAAAGTTCATCTTCTAAATAGTCATACAGCAAAAGAAAGAGTAAATGAGATTGGTCTTACTAACAGCATTATATCGTAAAGAAATCAGAAATTCGTAGTTTTTTTTTTTTTTTTTTTTTTTTTTTTTTTTTTTTTTTCAAAACAACACAATAATTTTGAAGCAAAGTTTAACCTGTGTGCCTTAAGCATTACATAATACACGAAACTATAGTAAGGCTAATGTAGTTAATACTTTCTGGCACAGTGGCCCCACTCCGAGCACACTTAATTTTAATTCCAAACTAGCAAGCGGTACCAGTAATATTTTAATAAAATTTTGCTTTTACAATGAAAGCTTAAATAAATGTGTACTTAATTTTTAAAAAAATCGCTTGTAAATTCCGGTATTAGTCGATAATTTCTCATTTTAAGAATAGAATTTGTCCGTGCCGGAAGTGGTTAATGTAATTTTTTTAATAAAATTAACGGTATTTCTGAGAACACTCATTTATTTATAAATTTTCTATGACTAAATGTGAATTTTAGTGATTAAATGAATAAAAATGGCTATGTTTTTTCAACTCAGAACTTAGTATGCAAAATCAAAATCAATTACATTATTTTGATAAAACCTCTTTCAATATATAAAAAAAAATTACAAATATTCTTGTTTTCCCTAAATATTTACTATAAATTCAGAGATAAATATCCAGAAATTTGACAACCTGCCAATAAATTACTGAAGATATGAAATTTGGAATATCATTTTTTCCGCATCTTATAAGATACTTGTATTGCCAAGCCAATTCTAAAAATATTTTACACTAAATTATGTCATCTCATGTTTTTTGATGGTTAAAAGATTGCAGTAGGTGCTGTGATGACAATAATATTTTATATCCTATTCAGGGCCGTAGCTGAAAGTGAATAATAAAGGGGGATCAAGAAAATGTAGCGGGGGGTCATATTTTTTCCCTCTCTCTAACGCAGAAAGATAAATTATTGCATATTTATACTGTAGGTGCTATTTTTCTTATTAAATTGATGGAATAACTTCATTTTATGCTAAGAAAAGAATATGATGATGAAAATTTCGAGTGTATAACTAGCGTAAAATTAAACATCATGTTAGCTTCATATGTGCAAATAGGATGAGCGAGTGTTGAAACACTTATTTTAGTTACAATTTAGTATTTCTGCAAAATTGTGAAAGAGCCTCAAAACTAAAATTAGATTTTTGAACAGAATTGTATTTGTATTTTCGGAACAGAAATTCTTTTATTGACCTTGGAATCTTTTCCAGGAGAGGCTCAAAATGTTTTAGGAGGGAACTGAGTCGCCCCTATCACCCCCTTAGCTAAAGCTCTGATCCTATTTCTTGTTAATCTAGAGCTTTGCGAAATTATGAGGAAAACTATTTTTTTGCTGAATTAGAATGCTTTACTATTGTGGATATTTTAAGCATGTTTAACCATACTTTCTGGTACTAAAATTCACTATTCACGCCGATCAGGTAATCTTATTTTGGTTAAGGTATGTGAAAAATCTTATAATAAGATGATCTTAGAAGTTCTTTAAAACTTAGCATGGTTTAAAATCAGATTAAATGTGAAGGGAGTTTAAAAAACTTGGAAGCAGACATATTGTTTAGAAACTCATTTTACTCCACATATTAATTTACTTTTAAATGCTAGTCTAGTTACAGAAATGTAAGAAAAGGATTATAAGTACGATAAAAACAATAAAATTTAAAATTAAATTATTTTTGTCAGAAAGGAAGGGTTTTGAAAAGCAATATTTCTCATAACTTATTGAATCTATTTTAATCTAACCTATTAATGTATTGAAACGTCAACTTTTCATAAAGTAATTTTATAGTATCCATAAACGAGATTTAAAATAGAATATGTGCTAACCTGAGTTTAATCTTCCGTAACACGTGCGTTAATTTGACCCTGGTTTAATGAATTTCGAACCAGAAATTTTTCAAAGAAATGAAATTAAATACATTCCAATTAGAAACCTGAAATTAAATAAATAAAGATTCATGAAATAAATTTTATGGTTCGAAATTATGTTAATCTGGATCAAACTAATCCAGGCATTACGGAAGTTAATTTGAAAGTTGGCAGCTCTGAAATAGTGAAAATTAATTGCGTTTCCGACGGCGCCGATTTTCAATAACTTTTAGTTAATCATTAATTTAAACGAATATTTTATGATGAAGTTGCTTTTCGAGCAGCTAACATATCCATTATAAAGCTTAAAGATTCAAGAATAAATATAAAATCGGAATTTCAAATGGTCCAAATATGGAATTTTAAAAATAGACGTTACGAGGTCCACATATGTAGACCTACCTAACGAAGATGTTATGAGTCATTCATCGAGGGCAATGGCGAGAAGGTCTGTTAGTATAGTAATAATAATAACAAGAAAGAAAAACCTTGCATATATAAATTCATGCATATATTGTGAAACTCTTTCCATTAGAAATAGAACAGTTTTTAGAGCTTTATTTTTTTTTTCATACATTGAAATGCAATTTCTAAATAAGCAATTTAAATAAAATGTGCCATGATTTTTCCAATTTCAAGTGGTTTTTTCCCAAAAACTACAATCTAGCAGAATTCTTTTGTTGGTTTCTGCAAAGGAACTTTAAATACTGCACACTTCATTTTCAATAGCTAACATCCTATATGAAATCTCATCAACATCATACTATAACTACATGCCAATACGAATATATTGACGCCAGTTAGAGCACGGACAGATGGACGGACGACAGGACAGACAATCAAACTGAATTCATTAACTTCAGGATTAAAAGTGGAAGGTGGAAAATCCTTTTTCAGTTAATTTAGGATTTCATTAAATTTTAAATGGAAGTTCATACATCTTTTGCCTTTTTAGGAAATTAGGCCATAATCAAAGTTGTTACGATAATTTTCATTCGCTCTATAGATAAAAGTTATTTCGTTTTAACTGCATATCAAAAATTCATGCTGCATCAAAATAGTATTTTTGCTATAATATTTTTTATTAAATAAATAAAACTTTTAAAATAACATTTTATATGTATGTTTTACAATATATCTTCCTTTTTTTAATGCAGCACGCCAATAGAATTAATTAAATAATGTGATAAAATATCACTTTGAATACATTTTATTACTTTCGAAAACTATCATAAAAAGATATTTGCTAAACATTCTCCCTTGCAGCTTTTTAAATATTTTTTTTAAGTCACTATAGAAAGATAACTTAAAAGTTCTTCTTGTGATTTTAAAAATAGAAAACTTAATCCTAGGATAAGCAATACTTTGTTGCTAAGATTTGAGATTTGGGAATTTACCAATATTCTTAAATATCTATTTTTATTTTATAATCTGTCAATTACACTTTTTATTACAGACTTAGATCAAGTAATATAGAGTCAATGTTTTTTAATAAAAAGACAAAAATAATGTTAATAAAATTTCAAATATTTTATAGATTTTCAATATTTTATAGATATACATTTCTCTGCTTTTGAAATGAAATTCTTTTACGATAAGCCCTTCATTTTAGCACTTATTTTCCCACATTAAAACAAATTCAGCAACATTTTCAGCAGCAATGGAGTTGTTTATATCCTGACAACAATCATTTAGTAGATTAATTTAAGACACGATTTTACAACAGGTAAATTAATTGTAAGCGATGTAAATTTTCCAATTGGAAAATTTATATCGCTAACAATCATTTACTTATCATCCTATAATTAGTCTCTCCTCTCACGATAATTTTTTTTTTTTTTTTTTTTTTTTTTTTGCACTTTTCAACAAAGTTGAAAAATGCTCATGCATTCGGTTTGTCTGTCCGTCTGTTCACACTCTAACTGCCGTAAATATACTCGGATTTTCATGCAATTGATAAAGCTTATTTAGGATCACCAAAGCGTGTTTGGTATTGCATATGGAGTATGTATGATTAATGGTTCATTTACAAAGAAACTCAAAAGAATTTGATTACGTTATGGTATATGGGGAAAAAGTGTTTGGAGAGTATTTTAATGATATTACGCTATATCAAATGTATTGAAACTGATATAAATCACTGAATTTCACCATGATTACTTTAACATAGAGCATTCATGGCGTTTTACATTAATTTACAGGGACGCACAAAAGAAATCAGTTATAATACTGTCTTTGCGTAATAGTACGTACTGGAGAGTACGTTTTAAAATTCGGTATGCGCTTTTAAATTTAGTTTTAAGTTTTTTGCATATTACTCTTTATATATAAATTTTATACTTCATCTACAAGGCTGCGCAAAAGTATTCTCATACTGTTATCCTTATTAAAGGAAATTGCTGAAGGGGGATTTTCAACTCAAATATATGTATGTCTTAAATGAACAAAATTTTGGAATGCATATTGTTAACAGATACAAATCTTTATATCATATAGAGGGCCGCTACAAAATTCAGATAGTTTTCTGATTGTAGATGGGAACATCTGAAATTCGGTTTTGAAATGCATTATACATGTCCATATGGTGAAATGAAACGTTATATTTTAATTTTTAAAACTGTGTAGTTTTGTTACATTATTCTGAATGCGTTGTAAAGTGCTTCATATTCTATGCTTGATGCAGGATTTTTTGTTCTTTCTTGTTAAATTTAAATTTTATTTCTTTTAAATTGTAAATTTTAAATATCGTGATTGCAGATTCCTCTTATGGGCATCATATAAAATTTTAATTTAAAAAAATGAAAGAAAGTTTCTTTTTCTGAATAAAAAAACGTAGTATTTCTCGTTATTTGAGAATGTTTTTGTTAAACATAAATATTAACTCAATAATAATTTAAAAAAATTTAGGTGGTAGTTTTAATGTTTCTGATATGATGTGCACTGATATCTGAATCCTTTCATTCTCAAGGGTAAAAGAATCCACAAGAGGATTGCAATAGTAATGATCCCTCGCCCCCCCCCCCTCACTTCACGTGCCTGAACACATTCCAGATGTGCGGGGTGAAATTTAGAGTAAAACCTTAGCGCAGCGGTGTGTATTTTTGTAATTATTAAGAATCATCATTAAATTGTGTTAATTGAATTGTGTGCAAGAAAAATACGCGTTACATGATGCAGTCGATTGCCACTTCCAAGACATTCAAAATCATAATGGTCTTAAATTAGCGTGTCAATCAGAATGACTTGGGATCTGAACCGAGTAGGTATTGTGAATATGCAGGCGACCAGCAACTCATCTGCCTGGTATGCCCCAAACATCCTCTATTCGTTTCATGCCCGGAGAACACATTGGTGATTCCATTCGCATGATTCCTTCCTCGAGAAGGAAATCATGCAATAAGTGATCATTATGTGGCCTGCAAGTGTTGTCCATTAACTTGAAGTAATCTTCATTAGACGCAGGTTAAGTAAATACGATAGGTATGACGATCTCATCCGTGTATGTTGACTTGTCAGTATTCCAATTCGAATGATGTGAAGGTCGGTGCGCCCATCATCCGAGATCTCAGCATAGATTATCACTACTCTATCGCCAAACCCGATACTTTCTTGCACGAACACAGAATTGTTTCTAGTGCCATGATCCCTCCAGATGAAAATACTCATATTATCAGGTTGAACAGAAAAATGAGACTTGTCAGAGGAAAGAATGTTGCGTCATTCATTTCTCCTCTAGTTTACATGCTCTGTTGCCCACTCCCTGCAGGCGTCGCGATGCCTTGCTGTTAACATAACACATACCATTGATCTGCTAGTATACGGACATACATTGAGGAGCCAGTTTTGGAGAGTGTAAATCGAAACTGTGGTCCCAGTAGCCGAGCGAAGGTATTGAAGAAGAGTGGTATTCATATTTCGGTGTCTCCGAGAGTGTTAAATATCGAAATTCATTAGGCACTGTTGCACATCTACGACCTTGCACGGGTCTTCGGTCATCATTTACAGTCTCCAAAAGAAGGTTTCTTATCCTGGAAATCACACTTTGTGAAGCTCCAGAGTGTTTTGCTACTTTGGATTGTGTCTGGGCCCTCTCTAACTGACTAACAATTCTACAAGCATCTGATTTCGTTAAATAACTTCGTTGAAACATTGCACTCATTAAAACAAAGTCCTTACTAAATGTCGATTATTTTTTTTCACTTAGTCTTTCAGTAAGTTGAAAGCCAAATTTCATTTGCTGCCTGTGATGTCGAAAACAATATGACATCACATATTATTATTTGCTTCCTTTAAAAAAAATTAAATTCTCATGTTTAAAATTTAAATTATCTTTTGCAATTTCAAATCAATTAAACATTCTTTTTACTTTCTAAAAAGAATATATTTATCTCTTTTCTCTTTCCTTTAAATTGAAGTTACGTAGGTTCTCATGCTTATCCGAGGCCGTTAATAAAATAAATCAAAATCATATCTTTTCTCATTCTAAAATCATTATCTGAGCCTGCATACTTTCGTTTGTTCAAAGAGTACATAGAATGATATTTTAAACCATATGCTCCTTTGCGGCAGTAACTTAGCTATTTATTGCATTCATCTACAAATTAATAGACATTACAACTCCTTTTTCAGCTTAAAATCTAACGCTCTGTTTATATTAAAGCGGCATCTGACATCTGTGTCATGCATCTAGAAATATATTTCCCAGCAATCAGTATTGGCATGCATATTTGTACTTTGATGTATTTAACGCCAAATTAACGGTCTGATTGGCACGTTTTTAATTTAAACTTTCTTTCCATACGTACAGTTGTACGTATGGGGTTACAATAAGTTCAGGGGAACCACATTTAGCTCGATGCATCTTGGCTACCTTATCTGAAGTCACGAATCATTCCATCTCTGACCATCATGCTGTAAGGATGTATAGCTCCTGCATTACATGTTTACCGGGGGTCACCCCGCAAGAGTGTAAGTTTTACCTCTAGCTATGCCTTATGTATGTATGCTTATTGTATTTTAAAATTTTTTCATAACATACATATTTTTGTGTTGATATTTACATTTCAACATAATGTTTTAGTTCTGACATATTCAACATGTCATGGACACAAAAAATTTGCAGCTTGAGGACTTGAAATCAAGCATGATGAAAGATCTGAAAGTATAATCTTTTAAAGTCACCGGTGCACAAGTAAAAAAAAATTCCAGATTATGATCTCTAGATCAATAAAGAGATTTTATGTAATATGTTGATCAACAAATATATGAAAATGGTATACCTTATATATTTTATTTGAGAAATTAAATCTCAATATTTTATTAATCAATGCATATATGCTTAAAAATATTTTATGAGCTCATTTATCTATAAGATATATATCTTAGTTGCAACTTTATTTTCTATTATGTATGTGCTATTATACTGTTATTTCACGGCACTAAATGTGTCGAGCTAAATTCATGTGGTTATAATAGTTTTTTCCGGGAAAAGGGGAGAGATATGTGATGTCGAAAGCAATATGACATCACATATTATTAATTGCTTCCTTTAAAAAAAATTAAATTAACAAGTTTAAAACTTAAATTATCTTTTGCTATTTCAAATCAATTAAACATTTTTTTTTACTTTCTAAAAAGAATATATTTATCTCTTTTCTCTTTCCTTTACATTGCAGTTACATAGGTTCTCATGGTTATCCGAGGCCGTTAATAAAATAAATCAAAATCAAATCTTTTCTCATCCTAAAATCATTATCTGAGCCTGCATACTTTCGTTTGTTCAAAGAGTACATAGAATGATATTTTAAACCATATGCTCCTTTGCGGAAGTAACTTAGCTATTTATTGCATTCATCTACAAATTAATAGACATTAAAACTCCTTTTTCAGCTTAAAATCTAACGCTCTGTTTATATTAAAGCGGCGTCTGGCATCTGTGTTATGCATCTAGAAATATATTTCCCAGCAGTCAGTATTGGCATGCATATTTGTACTTTGATGTATTTAACGCCAAATTAACGGTCTGATTGGCACGTTTTTAATTTAAACTTTCTTTATGAACTGTACGTATGGGGTTACAATAAGTTCAGGGGAACCACATTTAGCTCGATGTATCTTGGCTACCTTATCTGATGTCACGAATCATTCAATAGCTGACCGTCCGGCTGTCAAGATGTAGTATCTCAGTATTTGTCTGTTACCGGGGGTCACCCCGTAAGAGTGTAATACTCTTTTATTTTCATTAATAAATGCCAAATACATAGTTAGATCTTGGTCCTGAGTCTTTCCTACTTGAGTTATTGCTGTTTTACGCAAAGTACTTTTAATAGTCACGGCTGTTCGTTTATACGTCTCAAGCAGTTAACAAACTTTAACTCCGGTTCTTTAAAAACATGAACGAAAAATATTCGTTATACTGCCACTAAAGTGTAGTTTCTAACGTCAAACACCAAGTTTGTACACTTTGAAAATGAGAAAAATTTGCATTTGTTTCTCTCTTCTTCCATTTACTGTGGGAAAAAATCGCTTATACGATTATTTAATAATACGATTATATTATGCTTAATACGATTACAATTTATAAGTTTTACAATAACTTTTAATTGTTTTGAGCAGCGTATAATGGTGTAAATTTCGTGTTACAAATTGTAAACTAAATGTATGATATTGATTCATATTATTATATACATATATTTGCAACATCTAAACATCCGGATTTTATCAAATTCTTATTCAAATAGATCTAATACTTCTAAAAAAAATTTTCGAATAATTATGTTTCCAAATTTATCAAAGAGTATCATTAATGTCACCATGTTACCTAAATTCATAATTCCATGTAACAAATACTTCACCACTTTATTATTCGGACCTTTACAAACTTTATTATATTAGCGATAGGAAAAAGAATAATAATTATGTTATCATTTTTCAACATTATTTTCCACAGTTCAAAAAAATGTATACAAACAAAATAAATACAATATTATCTAGCTATAACATTATGTTCTGTGCTACTTCCGTGTTCTTATTCAGGTTAGGAACACCTGGTGCAAAAACATACGAACATTATATAGCATACTGGATGAAAAGAAAAAAAAAAGCATGTGTTTTATACAATAGACTGTACTTGTTGTCGACTCGAAGAATTTTCATTAAAAAATATATGAAAGAATTATTATCATCGGTTGAATAATTAATAGCAGAAAAAAAACGAGTCAATGATTTAATTTCCAAAAATAAAACTATTTCTGAAGAATTAAAACCTTTTTGATAAAAAGTTAATGACAATTTTTAAAGTAATCTTTTTTCTTCTTCTTTCAACCGAATATTCTTTGTTGGGTTGTTTTTCTTTGTTGAAATATAATCGAATCTATCATTTTCGGACGTCATGTTCACCCTGATTATAAGATGAAAAATATACGAATTGAAGCTTCTGATTTATTTTAATAAAAAAGGTGTTAAAATACATAAAACGATTTTTAGAACATAAAAACTGTCAAATGATGTTAAAATCGAAGCGCTTTCAACTGTTGTAAAACAGCTATCTTCAGAGAAAATTTTCAAAAATGCTAAGTTTCATAAATGTTCGTTGATTAAGTATTCAACTATATTTAATTCAACCATTCAATATTTTTCTTTGCTTTTAAAGTAACTGTATATTGTACAAATAAAATAATTCTGTAATTTATAAGCAAAATAAATTATAACCATTAATTTAAAATAACCTAATATAACAGGGATTCCTGAAAGCCAGGGAATTTTCTTGCTTTTGGTCAGAAAAATACCAGAAAACTAAATTATACTCGCGGCAAAAAACAAATTAATAATTAAATATATAAACCCTCTCAAACTGACAGTATAAAACTGCCAATTTAGACGTCAGTGGAAAACCGTTTAATTTAGAGAAAGTATTTGTAATTTTCAATTAAAACAGTTTTTTCTAAAAAAAAACATAGATTTTCCCTACAAAAATTATAAAAGCCAATTCTTTAAAAAAAAAAAAACTACTTTTCTTTACATCAGTTTTTTTTCTGTAAAAAATACAATTTTGTTTTAGAAATCGAAGATTTTTTTTCCAGTTCATTGATATTATTAAAAAACTAGCCCTACGGAATTGCGCAATTCCGCAGGCCGACTTTTTTTAAAAGAAAACTAGCGGCCTTCGCCCGCTACGCTGGTCGGTTATTTAAAGAAAACTTGAAGATCATGAAAGATATCTGTGAATTGGGGGATGATTTTTTAAAGTAATAATTTTTTTAAACAGCAAAAATAAAACTCAAAAGTCCCCTGAAATATTTTGAATTCAGAAGAGAAGCAACTCGCTTTTGGCATGATGCCAAAAACACTCTAATAGATTTCTTGTAATTATTTTGTTTCTTCATCGCATTCATGGAAATTAATTTTTCTTAACGTATTCAATCAATTCTTTCAAATTTTTAAATACTCTTAAATCATGTTTAAATAAAGAACTAAAAATATTTTTGAGTGAAATTACTAAAAAATCGGCGAGATATATAATGTTTATTCTTAATTGCTTATCTATCATTTTCCAACCAACCACTCAACCGATTTTTTCTACCTTATACAAATAGTTAGCCAATGTTTAGAAACACATTTGAAGAAAAAAAAAAGCAGGTCGATTGCAATAACTTTGAGAGATAAAAAAATATTTACTTGTTTAATAAAATATTTACTTGTGGAAACTGCATAATAATAGCCTTTAAAAAAAATTTGAAAAAATTGAAAAAATCAAAAATTAAAAACAAAAATTACATTGTCACTCTCAGAAAGGAAGGGGAATTTAGAATCCGGAAATGTTTTTTGTCAGATTTTCTTAGAATTCTCAGGATTGGAATTCAATAATGCATTCCTCGAAAATATTGAAAAAAAGGACTAAAAATCGATTTTTCGCAAAAATTAAAAAAAAAAAACCCTAAAAAATTGTAAATAAAAAAAATAGACCATTAATCCAAGAAAAGAACAATCTATTTAAAAATCTCATTGTTTTTTGTTTGACTCTGTTAGAACGCCCACGATGGCAATTTAAATAAGAGAAAATATATTCTCCTTTTGTCATTCATTGTCGGTTGACTTCGGGAGAGATCTTTTTCGACCTGTGAGAACACTGTGCAAACATACAGGGACAAAGTAATTAAAATTTTAAGGTTTTTAGTTAAAAACTTGCCAACTAACTGGAATTTCGGGATGTGAATGGGCAATTCGAAATCCCGGGATTTTTTCTCTCCAATTCAAAACAAACGCGACGTTTCTCCGTTTCCGGGATCGGAGGAGATAGCGACACATACATACATACATACAACATACATACGGTCGGATTTTAATAGTGTAGATACTTATTAATTTTTCTGAAAAGTAGGATTTCTATAAAAACATTTTTTACGTAGTTCTCAGTGGGGAAAATGTACAAAAAAAGTATTATTAATTATATAGAAAAAAAATTGAGTTTCTTATTTTATACTGAATGTTCGTATATAAAAGATTATAACAGCAATAATCATATAAAGGATTCTTTGAATAATAACGCATTCACTGCTTTTTAGTTGGAAATTATTAGTATGTAATCCTAATATTGGCAAATATGCGCCAAAGAATAAATATATTTGTAACAAATAGACTTGAAAATAAAAATAACATGATTACTAAATGGTGTACAAAATTCTGCAAAATTTAAAAACTATACAAACATTAAAGTAAAATAAAATATATAATAAAGTAAAAGAAATTCAACGTTTCAATCTTCATCAGGAAAAACTTTATACTGCTTCCAAGTAAAACCGTCTTGAATCCAAACAGAGTAAAACCTCCTTGAAATTCAAAAGTTCATTACATAATGAACTTTTGAATTTCAAAAAGGGTTTTACTCTGTTTTGAAGAGTTATAAAGATGTTTTCCTGGTGAAGATCTCAGATGAAGGTCAAAACGTTAAAACTCTTAAATTTCATGTTTGTGTAGTTTTTTAATTTTGTAACATTTTGTAGACCATTTAGTAATAATGTTATTTTTGCTTTCAAGTCTATTTGTAACATTTCATGGTATGAATATCCAGTTCTTTCACTATAAATATATTTGTATTTTAATTATCTCTACTACTACTTTATATCATTTATTATGTAATATATTACTGAATTAGTGTTAAGGTTTCTTTCATAAATATTTATTATTTATGCTGTACTCTAAACTAAAAGGTAATAATTGGGAAGTTCTATTATTAAAACCTGCTACAGTAATTGAAAACACAGAAATGTGCTTCACAGTATTTTAACAAAATTTTTTATGACTGGGAAGGAGGTATGAATGAGTAATGCTATCACTTTTTTACCTGAAATTTCCACATATTCCCAATTGCTATTCGCTATTCTATGAAATCTCTTTTATTTGACCAATAAATGAGTACAAGTATTTTTAAAAATAAGCATTAGAAAATCTTACAATGTATCGTAATAGTATGAAATCTTAAAAAGTTTTGAAAGAAGGAATCCTTTTCAGACTAATTCGTGTTATCTTCATGTATTTAAGTACATCATGTATTATCATCATGTGTTAAGTACAAGAGATTTTTTTTTCGTGAAGCGTACATTTTTATAATTGTTGTGATTCTTCCAGTTTTTTTCTGATTTAATTGTTTTAAATCGTACAAATTTCAAATAATATATTAATCGATGCTTATTAGTCATTTACTTATTTACTTATTTATTTTAATTTATATAAAATTTATATGTAATATAAGGATGAAATTTTGATATTTATTTGCAATGAAAAAAAAATCCAAATACCAATTTATTTTAGTTTTTATTATTTGTTTCGCACGTACCGTCTTATGCGCGGTCATTGTAGTTTTCATTCCTTAGCAAAATAAAATACCAATTCTGAATTCCAATGTGATATATTTTTAAGTTTGAAAAACTTGACAAAACATCTATCCTTTCGCAATGCCGAAGTCTTATAAAGTAAAGATTCGAAGTAAATTTCTATTACATTGCAAAACTCTGGAAAATCAATGTTGCGTTAGTAATATCTGAAACTTAAAATCGATTTCAATATATTCTTCTGCTTTCACTTTCTCTCTGCTTCATTTTTTTAGCAATACATATTCACTTAATTTATTTTAAAGTAGGTTCTACTTGTGTTATTTGGTGGGCTTTAATATAGTTTTATTCCAAAATTTAAGCACGTACTTAATGTTTAAATCAACATACACAGACTGCATACTTATTTTTATTGTATACTAGCAGAGCTTCACCGCTTCGCTAATAGGGTTATACCCACAGACTTATCCCAAACGAACGGTTGGAAGGTTGAGGAACTGCACCTGTGCTAATCAATGTCGAATCCGGAGCAGCATAGGAGGATATTTAGGTACAAATAGACCATCATTCTAATGCTATTAGTATTGGCGTCTTTTTTTGCGGAGACGCGGTGTTTTTGATATTTAATAGTTTAAAAAAGAAAACCGATGTCCTGAAAACGAGGAAACTTTCTGTCAAGCAGAGCTGCAATCCTTATCTTCTGATCCATTGTTGATTCTTCTCCCTCTTTTGTGAATAAACCGGAGAAGGGTGCAGAATAAAAGATTTTCAAGAAAATTCTTGAAGGATGGAAAAACAAGCGTTCAAAAGCAAGATGTTGAGCGTTATGCTTATTAAAGGTCTAGGACTGCAATCCCCAAATGAAACTCGAGAATTTTCCATCGCCAGAGCTCTAGTAATCCACCCCGAAAAAAAAAAAAATGTTTGAATTCATCTCTAGTTTGATATATGTCTGATTCGGTATCGAATCTGACGACCTTTGAAAAATTATTATTATTTTTTTTTAAATTATTGGATGAAATTCTTTCAGGATGAACCTACGGCATCACAATCTTTTGTAGTTTGTACAAATCATTATTTGTCATCTTCTAAAAAATGTAATTGCCTTAATCCCCATTGTTTTATCGTATTTAGGGTATATTTGTCATTTTATTATATAAATATATATATATATATTTTTTTTAAGCACCAAATTACTGAATACTGTACTTTTAGTTCAAAAGTAACTTATTTTGTATAAATTTAATAATTATCTATAGTATAAAACTACAATATACAATTGTCGCATTTAGGGCAGTTAAAACATAAATGAGACGTTCAGGGTGACAATTCATCTGAAAATGTTCATTTAATTTTTAACTGTTGTTGCAAAAAATTTCTACAGAACAACTGCGAGCAATCTGGAAAACAATTCGATGGAAAGATGAATGAAAGGCGCGATTAACTTATAAAATATTGTTTTTTCACTAAATTGTTTGTACAGTATGCTATTTATAAAGAAATGTCGCTTTTTCGAACATTTCAAAAAATAATACTACGACTCAAGTAAAGCAAAATTTCCCTGCATCAAATATTAAATTGGAAATTAAGAGTTGAACTGTGAAAATTTAAAAAAGCAGCAGCAACAGCAGTTAAGTGTTAATTGCAATTATCTTTTGAATTACTTAATCCTTAACTTCTGTGACAGGACTCGTCGTACAATTACCGTAAGCGGTCTCCTAGTAGACTAGGAGACCGTTTACGGTAAAAGACTTGATTAAAAGACAAATGAAATGTTCTACACCATTGACGTTGTTACTTCTGATCTATGTTCTACACAGGATACTTACTGTCTATATTTACTTGATCTCCCGAATTAAAGAAGCTTGACGTTATCAATAATGGATTTTTGTAACTTCATTACCTCATTATGACCTCATTAACCTCCTATTACCTCATTATGACAAAAAAAAAAAGAAAGAAAAAACTTGTATATATACATGGGGCTACAAATTCCATTTGCATTCATTTTATTTATTTATTTATTCAGATTTACTCGTTACACTATTTTTTTATTTTATTATAATTCAATTCAATTCTAATTCTTCGTTTTGGTTTATTGTTTTATTGATAAAATCCATTGGTGAATCTTGTCTACTTTTAATGGTATTATATATATATATATATACACGATTCACCACGATCTTTGATTGTAAACTTAAAAACGAGTAATTTCTTGAAAAAAAAAATTATCAAATCATCTTTAACTGTTTCACACAATAAAGTTCATTTTTTTTTTCAAAAAAGGGCACATAACATGTTTAAGTATTTATTTGAACGTAAAGCTACTTCGCTTTGATTTAGTAATGTGTTATTAGAAGATTAGAGCTCACATTATATTAGCCTCATATTACTGGATAAAATGTAATAAAGTAGCATGCATATTTTATAACTTTTAAGTAACTTTTTTTAAATATTTAAATGTATTATTTTTTTGTTAAACATTTATTACGTTCATATCATTTGACTGTAAGTATAAAGTTTATAAAGTTAATAATCTATTAATGGTGCGGTGTTCATAAATGATGATGACAATAATAATAATAACAATAATACAGACTCGAATTTGCGGTATACCTAATTGAAAGACGAAATTCCTATTATTTTACTTGATTATTTACAACAGTTTTTTTAATCCCTTTATTCAATTCTGTTTTCTCAATGCGAGCAAAGTTGTATTACAATTTGTATTGCAATTTGTGTTACAATTTGCATTACTATTAACGCGCATAAAAATAAACAAAATTTTCGTTTTTTTTTTTTTTTTTTTTTTTTTTTTTTTTAATGTAATTTAACTTGAATTATAACCGAATTACTTCCAGAGGCGATACTTTTCCTGTTTATTGGTGTTTAAATTTGTTATTTTAATTTCCATTATGACATTATAGCCTTTCTCGGATAATATTTTGCCTCAGCACATAAAAAAAAAAGAAAAAAGCGATTTTTTATTATTTGAATAAAAATACCTGCGAACAATTTAAATAAATAAATAGTCTGTATCAAAAGTTTAAGCACTCAGCAAATCTGGCTTAAAATAATTGAAGAAGAAAATATTTTGTGCTAATTTAAAATAAATACTTGACATTTAATCAAAATAAAATAAAATAAGCCATTTTGTGTGGTTAAAATAAAAATTATATTTATTTTTATTCAATTAATCTTTTTTCTTGAAGAAACACTGACTCAAAAATTTAAGCACTTTATGCAATTAAAAAAAAAAAAAAAAAAAAACACGGGATTGGTTGTGTGTAATGACTTTGTATGACATCATATTTCACTTTTATAAAAGAATAAAAAATGGAGAAATTATTTTCTATCGTTTTAAAAAGCCTAAGGGTAAAGGATTCACAAAATGTGAGATTTTGAAAGTTTTTAAATTGGAATCGAAAAATAAACTGTTTCTGAAATTGCAAGAGTTTTAAATCGATCAAAGC
The DNA here is from genome assembly GCA_964019185.1 of Maratus speculifer. Taxonomy (NCBI): domain Eukaryota; kingdom Metazoa; phylum Arthropoda; class Arachnida; order Araneae; family Salticidae; genus Maratus; species Maratus speculifer. The sequence continues at coordinate 195,169,342 of OZ025299.1, forward strand.
GAGGTATATATCAAGTATTCTTTAGAAATTTTAAGCGGAAATCTAGATGTGGACGACGACGTATGACGACTGTTCAGACTGATCGAAGAATACGGAGATTGGAATCTAAACAATATATGTCCATACAGAAAATTAAAAATAATTTCAGTGTACAGGTGTCCAACGACACTGTACATAGACATATTAAAAAGTATGATTACTACATACTAAAGAAAATGGCTCGAAAACCATCTCTCAAATTACATCACAAACAGACAAGAATGAACTGGGCTAAAAAACATATTCCAACGGAGACAAATGGCTTACAATCTTATTCAGTGATGAGGAAAAAGTGGAACTTAGATGGTCCTGATGGTTGGAACGCGTATTTGCATGATTTACGAAAGGAACCAAAGGCATTATTCAGCAGCCAGCAAGGCACTAAACGTGTTATGTTTTGAGGGGCATTTGGGTTCAATGGCCAGACCTTTCTAACTTTTCTAAAAGGAAGACAAGGCTAAAAAATGTATCAAGAGACACTAAACCAACATTTTCTTCCATTCGGTGACATTTTGGGGAGTCTTTTCAACAAGACAATGCCTCAATCCACCTCCACGTATCGCATTCTACTAAACTTTGGCTTTCTCAGAAAAATGTTAAAGTTCTTGACTGGCCAGTTAAGTCCAGACTTAAACCCAACTTTTCACCCTATGAAGTGAAAATGTCTGGGGTACATTCCAGGTTTACGGCAATGGAAAGCCCCCCCCCCCCCCCAGTATGACTCTGATGAAGAACTTCAAGAGGCCATTGAGAAAGCGTGGTACTCTTTGCCACCAGAAACCCCACAAAACTAATAATTTCGATGGACGCACGTTTATTTGAACTAATCCGAAATCACGGAAAAATAATTTGCAAGTAAAACTTCTGTAAAAATTGTAAATCTGGTTGTTTTTGACATTGTGCATAAACTTTTGAGACAGTTTTTTTTTTAAATTAAATTTTTTACAAATGTGTAATTTATTTTTTTATACTTTTGATATAATTTATTTAAATAATGTTGCTAAATTTGCAAATAAAATTTCTTTATTCATTCTGGCTTTTTTTCATTCTTTGAAAATCGATATTTTAAGTTTGTGCTTGAACTTTTGAGATAGACCTTATATATATATATATATATATATATACCGGGTGTCCCAAAACGACTGATGGATTTTAAAATTCAATAACTTGCAAACGGTGATAGCTATTTAAAAAAATTTTGCAGGAGGGTTATGTATGATGTCAGGAGTTTTTTTTACCGTAATTTTCTATTTTAGTTCGCATCTCAAACAATAGGTGGCGCTGACGGCGATTGAAGGCCAGATCGACGATTCACTCAGCATTGATCACCTGGCCTTCAATCGCCGTCAGCGCCACCTATTGTTTGAGATGCGAACTAAAATAAAAAATTACGGTAAAAAACTCCTGACATTATACATAACCCTCCTGCAAAAAATTTTTAAATAGCTATCACCGATTGCAAGTTATTGAATTTTAAAATCCATCAGTCATTTTTGGGACACTCGGTATATATATTTCATATTTTAAAAATGCAAGTGTAAAAACTCAAGGGATAGAGTGCATATCTAAATTTGAACAATTAACAATAAACAATTAACTATAAACAAGATACAGGCAAGAAAAAACAGCCCGTTCTCTTCAAATTAAGAACAGTAATCCTTTTAATATCTCCTGCCTGAAAAACTCCAAATTAACAAAAATGCTGGAAAAATGTGGAGTTTTACAGGCAGGAGATATTAAAAGGTATTACTGTTCTTAATATGTGTGTTTTGTTTCGGGTAAAGGGGGAGGCCTGGCAAATGCTGCATTCAATATGTTTGATAATTTTTAAATCATAATAGACTTCTTTATATTATAAAGGTTATTTTAATTTTAATTTTTAATTTTTTTGTTTTTATTGTGTTTAAATATTTTTTTATGTTGATTAAATCGTTTTTAGTTTGATTTGCTTTTTTTAAAAACTGGCATTTATGTTATTATACATTATTTTTTAATGCAGGTTTGGCAGGCGTTCAGAAACCTGAAACAATTTAAACTTTTTGAAAAAAGGGGGGTGGGGTTAGACTCGTCTATCCTTCCTCTGACGAGAACGGACTGTTTTTTCTTGCCTGTATCTTGTTTATAGTTAATTTTTTATTGTTAATTGTTCAAATTTAGATATGCACTCTATCCCTTGAGTTTTTACACTTGCATTTTTAAAATATGAAATATAATTTATAGCATTATTTATGAGATGCTTTAACGCCAATGGTGCTGCAATCGTTCATGTTGAATTGAAACTATATATGTAGGGTGTTTCTAAATTCATGGTAGAAACTTTAAGGGATGATAGTACACATCAAGACAAACAATATTAAATAGGAAACTAAGGGTCTCAAACGTCTTCCGAAGGAGATAGGCGCCATTAAAGTTTAGGGTCCAAAAATTCAAATGATTATAAAAAACAGAAAAATCGGTCGATTCGTTTGCAGTTTTCACTAAAACTATTCTTTATGTCAGCATTGTCTTGAAAATAAATTATAAAGATAAATTTCAAAAAATGCCGATAGAGGGCGCTTTAGACTTTGGAGTAACGAAAAACTATTTTTACCGTTATTTTTTGCATCTCATTAAATTTTTTTAGAAGTTTAGACATAAACTTAAATTTTGAGCTCAATATATAAATCGTTGGGAGTGGTTAAGTAGCGCAAACTGAACTGTGGGGGAAGGTTCAAATTTCAAATGATTATAAAAAACGGAAAAATTGATCAATTGATTTGTGATTTTCAATAAAATTATTCTTTATGCAGTATTATCTTGAAAATAAATTATAAAGATAAAATTAACAATATGTCGATAGAGGGCGCTTTAAAAGTAAAGTCTAAAAGGTAAAGTCTAAAGCGCCCCCTATCGGCATTTTTTGAAATTTATCTTTATAATTTATTTTCAAGACAATACTGACATAAAGAATAATTTTAGTGAAAACCGCAAACGAATCGACCAATTTTTATGTTTTTTATGTTTTTTATGATTATTTGAATTTTTGGACCCTAAACTTTAATGGCGCCTATCTCCTTAGGAAGACGTTTGAGACCCTTAGTTTCCCATTTAATATTGTTTGTCTTGATGTGTACTATCACCCCTTAAAGTTTGTACCATGAATTTAGAAACACCCTGCATATATATATATATATATATATATATATATATATACAGGGTGATTCCAAATTTTTTTTACAATAAAAGAGGGGTGATAGTACACATCAAGACAAACAATATTAAATAGGAGACTAAGCGTCCAAAACGTTTTCCTAAGGAGATAGGCGCCATTAAAGTTTAGGGACCAAAATTTCAAATAAACATAAAAAACGGAAAAATAGGTCGATTGATTTGCGGTTTTCACTAAAATTATTCTTTATGTCGGCATTTTCTTGAAATTAAATTATAAAGATAAATTTCAAAAAATGCCGATAGAGGGCGCTTTAGACTTTGGAGTAACGAACAACTATTTTTTGCCGGTATTTTTTGCATTTCATTAAATGTTTTCGTGAGCTTAGACTCAAACTTAAATTTTGAGCTCAAAATCTGTAGTTGGGAGTGGTTAAGTAACACAAACTGAGCTGTGTACAGAGGGTTCAAATTTCAAATGATTATAAATAACGGAAAAATTGGTCGATTGATTTGCGGTTTTCACTAAAACTATTCTTTATTTAGGTATTTTCGTGAAAATAAATTATAAAGATAAATTTCCAAAAATGCCGATAGAGGGCACTTTAGACTTTGGAGTAACGAACAACTATTTTTTGCCGTTATTGTTTGCAACTCTTTAAATGATTTCGGAAGCTTAGACTTAAACTTAAATTTTGAGCTCAAAATCTGAATAGTAGGGAGTGGTTAAGTAGCACAAACTGAACTGTGTTCAAGGGGGAGGGGGAGGTTCAAATTTAAAGTAATTATAGAAAATGGACAAATTAGTCGATTCGTTTGCGGTTTAAAATAAAACTATTCTTTAAGTCAGTATCTTCTTGAAAATAATTTTTAAAGATAAATCTCAAAAAATTCCGTCAGAGGCCGCCTTAAACTTCAGAGTAACAAACAATTCATTTTAACCATTATTTTTTGGTTCTAATTAAATGCTTGCAAAAGCATTTTAAATGTTCTCGGAAGCTTAGATTTAAACTTAAATTTTGAGCTCAAATCCTGAATCGTTATGAGAAGTTAAGAAGCGCAAACTGAAGTGTGTTCAGGAGTTGAAATTTAACCCTCTTTCCTCCTCCAACACAATTCAATTTTTCGCTAATTAAACACTCCCAACGATTCAGAATTTCAGCCCAAAATTCAAGTCTATGCATTTGAAAGCATTTAATGAGATTAAAAAAATAACAGTTAAAAATAGTTACACCAAAGTCTAAGGCGCCCTCTATCGGCATTTTGTGAAATTTATCTTTAAAAATTATTTTCAAGAAAACACTGATCGATCAAGAAAACTGCTGATTTAAAAATTAGTTTTAGCAAAAACCGCAAACGAATCGACCAATTTTTCCGTTTTTTACAATTATTTGAAATTTAAATCCTCTGAAAACAGCTAAGTTTGTCTACTTAACCACTCCCAGCTATTCAGATTTTGAGCTCAAAATTCAAGTCTAGTTTAAGTTTAAGTCTAAGCTTCCGAAATCATTTAAAGAGTTGCAAACAATAACGGCAAAAAATAGTTGTTCGTTACTCCAAAGTCTAAAGCGCCCTCTATCGGCATTTTTTGAAATTTATCTTTATAATTTATTTTCAAGAAAATACCTAAATAAAGAATAGTTTTAGTGAAAACCGCAAATCAATCGACCAATTTTTCAGTTATTTATAATCATTTGAAATTTGAACCCTCTGAACACAGCTCAGTTTGCGTTACTTAACCACTCCCAACTACAGATTTTGAGCTCAAAATTTAAGTTTGAGTCTAAGCTTACGAAAACATTTAATGAGATGCAAAAAATACCGGCAAAAAATAGTTGTCGTTACTCCGAAGTCTAAAGCGCCCTCTATCGGCATTTTTTGAAATTTATCTTTATAATTTAATTTCAAGAAAATGCCGACATAAAGAATAATTTTAGTGAAAACCGCAAATCAATCGACCTATTTTTCCGTTTTTTATGTTTATTTGAAATTTTGGTCCCTAAACTTTAATGGCGGCTATCTCCTTAGGAAAACGTTTTGGACCCTTAGTCTCCTATTTAATATTGTTTGTCTTGATGTGTACTATCACCCCTCTTTTATTATAAAGAAAATTTGGAATCACCCTGTATGTGTGTGTGTGTGTATGACTTGGGAAATGTCTCAGAAAATAAACAGTTTGGATTTAAAAACATCTTTAAATGTGAAATATGAAACCTAAAGTTTTCTGAGAGAAAGTGCAGTTCCATAACCACTAACTATGATAAGTATCCGCTTGCTTTTACTTTGTGTGATGACCATTTTGTTGTCGATTGCAAGGTAGTAAATATCATTGGACTTTTAAAATGCTATTAATTGTGAAAGAGATATGCTTAATCGATGTCAAAGTTATCTTACTATAAGAAGAAAGTTATATCTCAATTGAGTGAGGTAGCCTCTTGTCAAGCACATGATACAGAAAAAAGTAACGTAACTAAAATTTCAGTAAAATTGACGCAAATGGTGCTAATCCACAGCAGTGCATTTAAAAACTTCCAATCCGTCCATCTATTAACATTAACTTTCGCTTTATAGACGTGTCTGTATCAGTAATTACACTGGTGTACACGAATTTTGGAGCATTCCGATATTGATTAACCCTCTCATGCATACGGGCCTCATATGAGGACAGATAATTATTGCATTATTAAGTGAAAAAAACTGAGCATTCATTTATGGAGATCTGATTTGTGGAAAGATAATAGCTAGCATGCAGCACAATAATAAAATTATTTTAGAATGGATTCACAATGGGCACATTCTTCATAGAAAAAGATTTTTTGTGAATAATGAAAAAGAATGAACTATAATTTATGCATGAGAGAGTTAATTGAGTGTTTTATAAAATACTTTTAATGTTGAAATATCAAATATAATAAAATAAGCCTCTATCACGCCACATTTTCTAGTTGCATTTCTTTAAAAATCCTTATTATGCTTTTTTCACAGAGGAGCAAACTGCTACCTTAAAAAAAAACAAAATTCAACCACTCTACACAAATTACAAAACAATTTAACAGATTTTTCATTCCCATGGTGACTTTAAAAGCACGCATTCTATAAAAGCAGCTGACGCCATTGGCGGATGTGGTTGTATGGAGGTAATTCATGTTAAAATTTGCTAGTTCAATACCTAACTTAGTTCGAGTGTCCTTATTATACACGCCTTCTTGTCACGTAAATTTAGTTAAATTCATTTTGTATAATTTCATATACTAATAAAAATTGTTCATTTTATAAACTTTATGATTTCTACCTGTCTTTCATTTTTGCATATCAAAATTACAACATGTAATGAAAAAAAAATAAAACAGATTTTATTTTAAGATTCAGCGTAGGCAAAACTTAAAATTAAATTATCGAGCTTTTTGTTCCAAAAATTAATTTTTTTTCAATTTGGAGACAAGCATTATTGAAACCAAAAAAAGAAAACTGTGATCACCAAGTTTATAATTCTACAACGCGTATAAAATTATCTACACTTATATAAAATAGTTTGTCCTGACTGACTGATAATCAATGCACAGCCAAAACTACTGAACCTAGAAGATTGAAAAATGGGGAAAATATACTTCTTATGATGTAAGCGTTCACTAAGACGGGATTTTTGAAAATTCCCTCCCTTACAAGACTTCAATGGGGGGGGGGGGGGTCAAATTTTTTTTAACATCTTACTATATCTCAGCAGTTGTTAAACGTAGGAATGTGAAATTCCAGATTATAAATGTACTAAAAAATAATTAAACACATATTTCATCAATTTTACAAATCCCCCACATAAAAGGGTTAAAAGATGGTCGAAAAGCTTCGAGCATTTGGTACTTCTCAGCGGCCGTTTTGAGTAGGAACGTGAAATTGCAGAGAATAAATCTATTATAAAGATAATTAAAAGTGTGTTTGAGCAATTTTAAAATTTACACCCCTGAGTGGGGCTAAAGTAGGGGTAAAAAATTTCGTACTGTTTTTGGACCCGTCATGTGATATATCATTTTAAAGCAACCGGGCCACTCCTTCAGATTATGGACTTTTCATTGCTCCTCCTCAATTTGGACCTCCGGTAGGGGCAATTTTCGAACGTTTTTTAAATTGCAGTGTTTTTATCATTTTAAATCGGATTTTTTTTGCGCAGCATTCGGATAAATATTATTTATAATATGTAAAATTTCAATGAGAGAGAAAGAGGAGGGTGTTTTAAGAGGAGGGGGTACAACAGTTGGAACCCTCAGGTATATATTTTTTTATCTTTTGCCGACACTAATCATGTGACATATCATTGTAAATCTCTGTGACTAATATTTTATGTTATACACCGCCCAAGAAACTACCCTCACTTTGATACCAAGGGGGAGCATTTTTCTAAATTTAGCCGACACCTTCATGTGATATATCACTGTAACCACTTATTCATATATGCACTACCCTTTCCCCTTCTGGGGGGTACGTTTAACATATTTAAGCAAAATGTTTTCTAATAATAGTAAAACTGTGGAATTAAATTTCAATAACGTAGAGAAAATCGATAAAAAATATTGATACCATTCATCATCCTTTTATTTCTTGTTTTTGCCACAAGGGGAGCTTTTAATTCTTATTCCTTTAGCTATTCTGGTACTAATTTCCAAAAATTTTAATTTTGATATTTAAATTCCTTCATCTTTTTACACTTACTCGCATTTTTCCACTTTTTGCAACCATGGAATGCCGTCACATGACTTTTTCACTAATAACCTCCCCCTTTTTTTTTAGTTTCTATAAATCTACTAAAATCAACATGTATTTTATCTATTTTAGAAATTTCCACCTAAGAGGGTTTAATGGGTTGTTCGTACTTTTAAAACATTTCGATACATCTCTGGAGCATTTACAGGTAGAAGCGCGAAATTCAAGATAGCAAATCTACTAAAAAATTGTTAAACGTAGTGATTTTAGAGCTAATTTGTCTATTATGCCGTCAATATGTATTTTGAATCGGATTATGTGAGATTATACGAATAAAACAACGATTATGGCTATTTGATTAGATATTAAGATTTTGACCACTACTAGATGCATTTTGTTTGATACAAGATTCTTTTAAGGAAACCAACCAGTGTAGCGGGCGAAGGCTGCTAGTTATGAATAAAATTTTTCAATGTTGTGACACCTCTTTGTAAGTAGATGAAAGAAATTATTTAAGTCGAGCTAAAGTTAAATTTAAGTTTAGAGAAACGAAAATAAACTTAAATATTTCAAACGATAATAAAGTTAGTACATCCTTTTTACAATTTTTTTTCTTTTTTATTGGTCGGAAACCATCCTGTTGTTCTAGGTAGTGACCAATAAACATACATATCAAATCATCAGAGTATTCATTGCTTGGGGCTTTTGGCGACGGAGTACTATTCTTCTTTGAAATTCAAAGTAAAAAAAAATAGTTTTTGGGGAAAAGAAATAAAAATTGAATCATTCATAAGTATTGTGTTTTTCTTAAATACATATTTTCTTTCTTTATGGAATTAAAATAAATTAATACAAACATGGAAAATGGTGGAATGCCCTGTTTTCTATAAAATTGTTAATATTATCCATAATGTAATGTTAAAGTAATGTCAGCCAACTCCGATGTAAATAATGATAAATTGAAATTTTTAAGTTAACTATTTAATAATAATAATATTAATAGTTGAATTTATTCTAGTTTGAGAGCGCTTTGTATCTTCACGATCTCAATGTTTATTTTTAATATAATAAAACTGCCTTTTAAGCCTTTAAGGCCTGAAACTTTTCCGTAGGAATTAAAAGTCTTGAAACCCTAATTAATTAGACCATATTTGATTGAAAAAATATATTTAAAAAAAATCTCGATTTCTGGTTATGTAAAGGAATATTCCACAAAATGTATGGTTGCAGTCTTGCCATTAAGTCACACGCAAAAAAAAGAGGAAATTGTCTTTTTTTCCCTTTTCCATAGGATGACCTACACAATTTCTTAGGTCATGCCTTAAAGGAATATTTGAAAATCATTCTTTCCTCAAATTGGGTTTCAAGATTATTAAATTTTAAGTTCAGCGTTTCAAGATTAAGTGGACAGACTTTTATTTCTATTAAATGCATTTCTTTGAAAGAGATTCCTAGTATAGTAGAAACGTTTACACACTTTATAGGTGCATTCGTAATTATATAAGAACGTAGCACCTGCAGACGTCATCTGATTTATTTGTCTGTCGTTCCGTCCGCATAAAACGGCGCAAAAAATATCCAGCGAAATGGTTTGAAATTTAATGCATCTTTACAGAATTTTGTCATCATTTTAAATATTACAAAAATTGAATCAAATCTTCAAAAAATCTTAATAAAAGTTTTCTTCATTCTATTAAATCCTATCATACGTAATTAATTAAATTATATCCCGTGATAAGTAATGATTCTAGTTTGCAATGGCGAGTACTTCAGATGTAAGATTGAATAATATCATTCCCGTATTACCGAATTTAATATATCTAGTCGTAATACATTTTGCATTCATGCATTTTTTGCATAAGAGTGCTACAGCTATCGCGCTAAGATTTAAATATTTATAAAACAAAACTAGTTATAGTACGAACACACCTCATTCGCCACGTTTGAGTACAATTTCCGACTTTTTTAATTCTACCTCGTAATTATTTAAGATTCTGAAATCCTTTCATTTATCATTAAACTTTTTTCAACGTTTCAACGACCCACAATAAAAAATTTAAATAAACGTCAAGTTTGTATGATTTTATATTTTTATTCCGAGTTTATTTGACATTATTTTTTTAAATGAAAAAAATCTCGAGAAAAAAATATTGATTTCCAGTGGTAAAAGCAAACATTTTCCTGTTTTTTAAAGTAAGGTCGTTTAATAGTGTTTAAAATAAATAATTTCTGTCGTCCGCATTTTTAAAAGTTATTATCGATTATAAATATAGAGGTTTCCCGTGTAAAAACTTTGCGAAAAATATTGATATCTAGTTGTAAGAAAAATGTGCTTCCTTATCGTTATTTCTTTTATTTTTCTTTTCTTTTTTTTTTTTTTTTTTTTTCATGTTTTCAAGTCAGTTTAATTTACAAAACATAAAAAATGGCTTTTATCATCCGAACTCTTTAATCAATTGTAAATGTAACTGAATCCAAGTTCTGTTTAAAACTGCGTGAATAAAATATGCATAACTAGTAGCGGAAACATGAGACAAAATCGAGGAAAGCCGCTCCGAATCGCCTCGCTTTTAGATTTTTCATAGAAGATTTTAATTAACGTGTTAATTAGAATTATTTTAAAAACATTTTTACTCTTTAGAACATGTCTAAATTTTTATAGGTGATGCGAATCTGATTTGACAAGATATTCTAAAAATATTGTGTTTAAGGGAGCCGGGACACAAAAATCTTCAAATTCTCTCTAAAAAAAAAAAAAAAAAAAAATTGCATTAAATCTCTCTCTTTTTTTAAAGCTTTTTAAATGACGTTTAAATTATGTTTCTATCTTAATTAGAAGATTTTTTTTTTTTTTTTTTTTCAAAATCTAGCTTTCATGCAATGGTGGTCATGGAAGTGACTTCTCCTGAAAAGGCGTTTTTCTTCATGATGGTCTTTTAATAATTTCCTGGATTTAAATTGTTATAACTCAAGAACAGTTAAAGATAAATGTTTCAACCTTGAAACATATATTTTTCATTATTTTACTTTGATTTTGATTCAGCAAATTCGAAAAAAAATATTTACTTTTGAAAATACGATTTTTTAAATTAAAGTCACATAACATTTTTGAAATTTTTACTTTAAATATTTTTTAAAAAAAATAGTATTTTTAAATCAAAATTGCTCAATCAGAATTGAAATTTAGACATTTCTGTTTACATAATGTAAAAAATTAAATTCTACAAATAATATTTTGAGTTATAACGAATTTAAGTAAAAAAAAATATTTTAAATAAAATATTAATTTTATTTTTTTTCTTAATTATGAGATGTTTTATCATGTGATTTTGTTTACAAATGATTAGATTAACTATCAGAAAAACTTTCAAAATTTTAACTGAATAAATAAAAATTATTTTAAAATGTGTTGCGGAATTTAAGTACTTATTTTTTGTTATTCAGTACTTCCCAAATTGAGACCTGAGGCCGATATCAGATTGTTGCCCAAAGATAAAAAAAAGTCAATCGCGAAAACGACTCTTTTTGAACAAAAATTTTAAAGAGTTAACAACAATATTTTTAACCCATTAGTGCCTAGCGTCCCTTTTTAGGGACGCTTCAAACGGTGCATGTAGCACTGTTTTTGACACCGGTAAAAAAGAACAACAATCTTTATTTTATTTAATTGAAACATTTTCGTAATTAATGAACTAAACTTAATTTTTAAAAAATAATGGTGCCAACCGAATAAAATTTGCACAAAAGGTCGTGGGCACGAATGTGTTAAAAGTGATTACGGAGTGTAATAGTTAAAATTACAAAAGGGCATAGCCGGGTTTCTTAGTAAAATATGCCCTTGAGTCAACCACATCGAGTCCTACATGGATCGATAGCCCATAAAAAGAAATTCATTTCTCCCCAATTTTAAGTTTGTATCTCAAGATCATGGGGGGGGGGGGGGGGGTAATGGCCCTAAATGCGTCTTTAGGAAAAGAGCGCATTGGGACGAAACTACTAAACAGATTTCAACGAAAAAAATAATGGATATAAAAAACCACCATATAAATGTTTGACAATTTTTTCAGATTTTTTTAAACAAAAGAACAAGTTTTCTAGCCTTTTTCCTGTTTTGAAATGTACATTGTAATTAAAAATAAACTGAAATTTCTGAGTGACCACCTTAATTTTTTTGCATGAAATACTGTGAGACATGGTGCATATTCGCTATCAATTTCAACTTTCTACGTATGGTGCATATATTAGAAAAAAGGGAAAAATCATATTCCGGTGGAAATGTTGGGCGTGTCTCGGACAAATTTCACGCCTTCTTTTAAAAATACCGGGTGAATTAATATGTGAGATTTGAAATTAAGGCGTGAAATTTGTCCGAGACACGCCCCACCATTTCCGCCGGAATATGGTTTAGCCCTTTTTTAATATGATGCACCATACGAAGAAAGTTGAAATTGATAATGAATATGCATCATGTCTCATAGTATTTCATGCAAAAAAATAAGGTGGTCACTCAGAAATTTCAGTTTATTTTTAATTAAAATTTACATTTAAAAACAGGGAAAATGTTAGAAAACTTGTTCTTTTGTTTAAAAAAATCTGAAAAATTTGTCAATAATTCGTATGGTGGTTTTTTACGTCCTTTATTTTTTTCGTTGAAATCTGTTTAGTAGTTTCGCCAGAATGTGCTCTTTTCCGAAAGAGCTATATAGGGCCATTAACCCCCCCCCCCCCATGGTCTTCAGATACAAACTTAAAACTGGGGAGAAATGAATTTCTTTTTATGGGCTATCGATCCATGTAGGACTCTATGTGGTTGACTCAAGGGCCTTTTTTACTATGAAACGCGGCTATGCCCTTTAATAACAGTCTTCCTATTTGTAATATGCCGTTTCACTTATGCGAAAACATGCACACATGCCGCTTGTAAATGTTAATCCTACCAGAAAATTAAAAAAAAACTCATTTGCATTTTATTATTTTTAGATGATTTTTTCACATTTTATAGTTGAGATAGATCTTTACATAGGGGGTTTTTACTTTTAAGATTTTGTTTAAACTTTTTAAATTAGTTTACTTTCATTTCTGGGACCTCCATCCAAAGTAAGAATAATCTCATAAAAACAATCAACATTCTAAAATTATTCCGTAGGATTAACTTTAGCGTTCAGGTATTATCGCTTAACCCTTTCCGGCACACTGTGCCCGGTCTGGGATACCTAATTGCAATTCCAAACTTGCAAGTGGCACCAGTAATATTTTAGTAAAATTTTGCTTTTACAATAAAACCTTAAATTAAGGAATTGAAAATACCTTAAAAATTCGTTTGCGAATTCCGGTGTCAGTTGATAATTTCTCATTTTACTAACGGTTTTGCCCGTGTCGGAAAGGGTTAAATGAAGGAGGTCTATAGGACAAACGGAAAGTAAAATACTGCGAGATTTTTCTCTTCTTCGCGCTTGAGAAAGAAGGGCCTGATCATACACGAGTAATCCTTCTTTAATTTTGAAAAAAAGATCTCCCATTTGCTGGTTTTTAGCATAGATATAGGAATACAGTGTCTTTTTTCTTTTACAGTTTTTGCACTTTCCAACAAAGGTGAAAAGTTCTTATGCATTCGGTTTGTCTAGACTTTTTTGAAATATATTCTGCCTTTATCAAAAAACTGGCCAATCCGTCATATTATATAGTTCATATATGGGTGATTCTCAAAATAGGGGACAATTTATGTGTTTCGGCATACAAAAAAAATTGAGAGGTTTTCTGTCATGTTTTTATATTTAGATATGTTTGTCTTAATATTATTCATTATTTGCACTCAAGAATTACTCACTTTTTAGTTAAAAACACCTTAAAATAACAGAATAAATGTTCAAAATGTCATTAGCATGGATGTCCACAGCAGCTGTGCCTTGTATATACTAGCTTTTTAAAGAGTTACTATCATGTTTATAAAATAAAACAAATGTTATTCTTTCTTTAAATTAATCAAGGAGAGGATTTATCCAATAAGTTTTTTTTAAATAAAATTATAGTATATAAAAAAAGAATTAAAGTTTGTCCTCCATATTCTATTTTCAAAACAAGGTCATACTATAACAGCTAGCAAATAATCAAAATTTCATTTTCACATATGACAATAGTTTGAAAATATAAAGTTTCTCCATGGCAACAAGTAGCCATTTTATCCCAGCCTGAAAATAGAAGCATGTATTGTATTTTAAGAATAGAAGTTGAATATTAGGGGCGTACATCAATTGTATGTCATTTGAATGGATAATAATTTTCATGTTTATTTTATAATTAAAATTTTTATTTTACTTATTTGCATAGGACTTTTGTGTTTTAAAAAGCCCCAGAAAGGACTATTGCATTGTGATTATATTATGGCTCATAATCTTATTTAAATTAAAATTTGTCATTAGCATGGACAAATATCAGTGTCATTAGCATGTTTTTTCTGTCCATGCTAAAGACTCCTATGTGCATAAATGTAACCATTGCTTATATTGTATCTTTTACAAAGTTTAATTTTACATATAAATTTAGGTATTACATTAATTATCCCTAAAATATGCATTAAATCTGTCAGAAAATCACTAAGACAGCTTCTTACATTGTTAGTGTCAGAATGTTGCTCATGTAAACAAAGTTTGCTCTTTGGTAATGTTTTTATTCTCCTTATATGTATATATGTAAAAATGGAAACCATTTGCTGAAAAGGAAGGCTAATAAATACAGAAAAAAATATTTAAACAGGAAAAAAATAAAAATTTCTTAATATATTTATTCTATGCAATTTGTATTGTCATTAGCATGGCTCAAAAAATACTAATTATTTTTTTTAAGTTAATTTTTAAATATTTAGCTCTGCTGACTACATGTAAAGTATACCTAATACTATATTAACAACACCTATTTTTTTCAGAAATTTTGCTAACAGTAATTTTTTTTAATTTCATTTCTGAAATTGTCCCCTATTTTGAGAATCACCCATATAAGAATACCTGTAAATTGGATGCGTTTGAGAACAAAAATGGGTTTAAAAATGAGTCAGAAAAAATGCAATTTGTTATACTTCCTCAATTTTTTAGTCACCATCACGTTGGGAAATTCTGTTCAAAATACCGTTTTTTTGTTCAAAATACCGTCTTTTTTGAAAAATATTCTGCCTTTATCAAAAAAACTGGCTAATACGTCACATTATACAGTTACTAAATAGGAGGATCTGCCATTTGAATGCGTTTAAAATCAAAAGTGAATTTAAAAAGGATTCAGAATATAAGCAGTTTGGATTTGAGTTTTTTTCTCCAACTCCTATTTTTGTTTAATTTATTTTTGCTATAAGAATTGGTCCTATGAAAAACTTGTTAGTATAAAAATCGTAGATATCATTGAGAAGATGTAAAATAAATTTAATTAGATTTGATCGCTTAAGAATTGAATAAGCTATGGATTTTTTCTTTTTCCACCCCCACCCCCTTTTTTCTTTTCGTTTTTAATTTTTTTCATCGGTAAAAGTTGTTCCTATCAAAAACTTGTAACTACAAATTTTTAGATAATTTTGAGAACATTTATAAAAAATTTAGTTGGATTTTATATCTAATAAATTGACGAAGTCATGATTTTTTTTCTCCCCAAAACCCTGTTTTTTTCGCCCCTTGAGCCCATTTTTAACTTTATCAAAAATCTGTCATGCATAAACTTTTGGCCCATTTTTTTAGAAGTAATATAAACTTTAAACTGATTCGATATCTATTTTAATTTAGAAGTTATCGCGTTATTTCTATTTTCACAAAAACCCTCCTAACTTCCACCCCCTTGGTCCGATTTTGCAGATTAACGAACGTAACCGAGATTTTATGCCCCTTGATTTTATGTAAAAGTTTGAAGAAGATCTGAGCATAATTATGGAAATTATCGTGTCCAGAAGAAAGTGATATACACCGAAAGATAGATAATAGATAGATAGATAGATAGATAAACTTTTTTACTAATGGTAGTTTTGGGGTCTAGGGATCGTGATCGGTGTAGATCTGCAAAAAATTTTCAGAAATTCCAACATGGGAGCGATCGCAATAGGTAGTACTTCATACGAAATCTACCTAATAAATCACTGAATTTCACTACGATCATGTTAAACCAGAGCATTCATAGCATTTTTTATTTATTTACAGCAGAGATGTCAAACTGTGGCCTGCTCGATACCAATAAAATTTCTGCGATTCAACAAGTCTACTTTTTCTTTAAAATTTTAGTGGTGTCCGGCAGGCCACAGTTTGAAACCCTTGATTTATTGGGACACACAAAAGAAATCGGTTGCAGTGCTGTCTATACGTAATAATTGCTAAAGGGTTCGTTTTAAAATTCGGTATACGCTTTTGAATTTAATTAGTTTTTTGCATATTACTCTTTATAAATAAATTCTATACTTCATATACAGGGCCGAACAAAAGTATTTGCATACCATTCTTCTTATTAAATGAAATTGCTGAAAGGAAATTTTCAACTGAAATATGTGTATATCTTAAATGAACTAAATTTTGGAATGCATGTTGTTAATAGATACAAGTCTCTATAACATATACATTGCTGCTGAAGAATTCGGATAATTTTCCGATTGTAGATGAGAACAGCTGAAGTTCAGCTTTGAAATACATCATACATTTCCATTTGGTGAAATGAGGCGTAATATTTTAACGGTGCAGTTTTGTTACGTTATTCTGAATGTGTTGGAAGTACTTCATTGTCTATGCTTGACAAATGATTTTTATTTCCTGTTAGTTAATATCTCGAATAGTCAGAAAAAAAAATTCTAAACCTCAGGTGCGTCAGGACATGTTTTGAAATACCTTCAATATTTCAGAAAATCTCTGTCGCTAGTCATCTCCAACACATACCAGAGCAAACAGAACGAATCATCTTTTTAACCCTTTGAGCTCTGGGGGTAAATTTCTTCAAAATTCCAAATGTCACATTGACACCAATATTTTGCAAAGAAAAAAATCGGTTAACCATAAACACGAAAAAATGCATTAAACCTCTTTGAAGTAAATTTGGTCAAATTTTCTGGTGTCATTGTGACAATTTGGAATTAAAATTATGTGGTAGAAAATTCTACCAGCAGAGCTCAAGGGGTTAATTAGTATATGTGACCCGATGCAGAAAAGAAAATGTTGAAAGAAAATACTTTTTTGCTCCCGAAAGTAATGGGGTCCCCTTATTAAGTTCATCTGGAAAGGTTTTCGTTTAAAATACAGGGTGTTTTTTTTAACTAACGCTACTCAGACCGGTCGCTAGCTCGTTCTTATAATAGGAATGACACAAAGTTTTATAAATGGACTAATAAAAGAATGGGAAAAAAGATTCCAACAATAAATAAATAAAAAAAAAATAAAAAAAAATAGTCCAATCACCACCGTTAGCGAGAAATTTGGCGTTGTACATGGAAAGAAGACACCAGAAACAGATAAAATTAATAACACTAGTTTACAAAATCAAACTTTTTGTTTGTTGCCGCGAATTCTGTGGTTTATAATGTTCACTCATGACTTGTTTTTGTCAAATCTAACCGAAAAATCTTTTGATCAGCTCGAGTTACTTTGTTTTTTATTTTTATCATTTAAGCATATATATTAATCGATAACAAGATTATTTTACTGTTTTAAGATTAGTTTCTCAAGTTTTTGCGTCATGAGTAGTTCAAGGACACGTTGTTTAAACAATCCAGATCATTTTTGCTACATATGCGGCGAATATGTGTTTAACAATTGTAGAAAAGTTATATCAGAGTTGGTGAAAATTACCTATTTTGAGTACTCTGGGATGCTCTTGGATAAAAATGAGAAGTCTTGGGCTCCCAATTGTGTTCGTAAATCGTGTGTGGAATATTTCAGATATGTGCCTTTAAATTTGGAACACCGACTATTTGGCGAGAACTACAAAATCATCTCGAAGACGGTTATTTTTGTATCGTGAACGTAAACGGTTTAAACACTAAAAATCGAGCTAAATAGCAGTACCCAAGTATTCGTTGTGTTCAATGTCCAGTGCAGCGTTCACCTGACTATTCAGAGTCTAAAAATATATCTGAACCATTAGAACAAAATATTGAAGGACCAAGCTCATCACAAAATGTTGCGGATTTTGAAGGTATGTCAAATGAGCCAAAATGCTCTTCCCAAAATGAGTTATATGATCTTCTAAGAGATTTAAATCTTTCTAAACAAGCTTCAGAATTGTTAGCATCAAGACTAAAAGAAAAAAATTGCTTTCCTCAGATACTAAAATAAGTTTTTCGGAAATAAAAAATCTGAAAATTATATTGAACTCGTAGAAGACTTTCTGCTACAATTAAAAAAGTAAGGGGTGCAATATGAGCATAAAACTCCACTTCCTCAGTAGACACCTAGACAGATTTTCGGAAAATTTAGGAAATATGAACGAAGAGCAAGGAGAGCGTATGCATCAGGACTTATGCGTCATGGAAGAGTTCTATCAGGGTTTCTGGGGTACGAATATGATGTCTGACTATTGTTGGTCTCTGTTTCGTCATTTTCTAAAGTCTACACATTAGAGAAGAGCTTTAAAACGAATTTTTTTAGAACTCAATGATTAATTATTTTTTTAGTAAAGTTTTTCTTAGTAAATACATGTTTTTTCTGTTTATACACCTACATAGCTGAAACTCAGAAACTAGAGCTGATTAAAATATTCTAATTATATTTTTGAAAATAGCATATCATATGTAGTCAGCAACAACTAAAATTTTTTCGGCAACAGATGTACTGTAAACTAGTGTAATTTGGATAAAATGCCATGATTTATTCATCATATTCACTTTCCAGACAAGGAATTTGGCTGCATTCAATGTGACCACCGTTCTCTTGCACCAAACTTTGCATTATTTGTACAATAGTTTCGACGGCCGAGCATAACATATCACATGGAATAGCCCTTACTGGTGATTGGAACTATCTTTTTCTTGGAATCTTTTCTCCCTTGGTTTCATAGTCCCCTTATAAATTTGAAACCAGTTCCGGTTATTAAAATTAGCTACAAAGAGCTCTAAATAGCATCAGTTAAAAAAAAAAAAAACATCCTATATATAAATTCATTCAACGTTAATTTTAGCTAATATTTAATTTTATTATCGCGCGCTCCGGCTATGTCTTTATTTCATTGAAAAAGATTAAAAGAAACAGATAGGAATGTCCGTAGCACGCTCGGCGTACTCTGTGAAAAGAACGGGTTAAAGAAAATAACTCTTAGGTACATTTAAAGTTATTATCACAATTCTGAGCAAATCCTTACAGGTCAGCTAGTAATATGTAAAACACTTCCTTATAAGTTTCGAAAAAATTAGCAAGTAAAATTATAACTTTGGAATAAATTGTTTATTAAATAAAAAAATATTTTTATAATGTATATTTACTTTTTCACGACTCGCTTCAGATGGAAAGAATGAAATAAAATAATGTTTAATAAACGGTAAATAAGTATTTACAATTTTTTTTTTTTTTTTTTTTTTTTTTTTTTTTTTTGTAGACTTAAGTCTTGTTTCACGCTGTCCATTTTATAATGTCATAATCTGCTTGGTTTAAAACATTAAAAAAAATCCCATGTTTTTTTTGTTTTTTTTTCTATCGATACGCACATAGTTTTTGGTTATTAATATGAACTTTACATTTTTAAAATTTGTATTACTAATTTGTATTACTAAAATTTAAGTTAATATTTCCATCCATTTCTTTCATTGTCTGTGTTCACCTATTCGGCAGTCTGGCCGTCTGTTTCTCTGCATCTCTGCCTGGTGATACTGGTGATACGTCTGACTATTAGTGATCTTAAAGCAAAAAAAAAAAAAAAAAAAAAAAAAAAAGATCATTATACATTGTAGGCTAAAACTATATGCACGAAAGTAACCCCTATAGCTTTACTTGAGTATCAGAGAGTATTACGACAGTACAGAGGGCATATGACATATACCCTCCACTATATCCTTCCTAATGCTGATTAATCTGCCTCTCTGCTTTCTAATTATAATAAAAGTGATATAATAACAACAAGATTGAAACTATGTTATTTAGCGGTAAACTACATCTTGTTCCTTAACAAAGATATTTAGGGGAAAGTGGTATAATACCGGGTAGGTGGATAAAACCGGGAACTAGGCTTTATGGCTTTATTTATGGTGGTATCTAACCGAAACTTTTAGAATTACTTCTTGGCGAGCGGCATGCCAGTTTACAGAAAGCAGAAGTTGTGTAAAAGAACTCATTTCGCAGTGGTGATTTTTTAAAGATTTTAGGTGAAAAGGTTAAAAATTCGACGTCTGTAATATTACGTTACAAGTCCTAAATAACTAAAGATTTAGTTAGGTAAGTATAGAAAATGACAGTCTGTTATTTATTCGTTATTTTAACGTCTTGTATTGGTGTCTACGAGTTATCTGAACAACGCTAAAGAAACATTTCATCAAAATCGCATGGTTGGACAAAACCGGGATGCAGATGGACGGACATAGCCGGGAAGTTTCCGGTTTTGGACAACTCATTTATTTGCGTGATTAAAATAGAATTAACTTGTTTATGCATTGCTTGATGATCTATAAATGTTTACACACTATACAAAAGTATTATTTAAATTTAGTTGTTATATAGAAGACTGTTTTTAGCCATTTGTAATCCAACATCTATCCTTATTTGAACCCCCTACAAATTAGAACTCGAACAAGAAGAAAAAGAAAGGACGGAAAAACAACACGAAGTGAATTTAACCCTGAAATGAAAACTTCCCATGATCACCGAAAAGCAAAATAAAAAAAACTGATGTGAAAAAGAATAGTCCAAAGAAAAAAAAAAACACTTGCTATCGAACGAGGAGGAAGATGAAAATGAAGCATGCATCTTTTGCAACGGCTTATATGAACAATCTAAACCTAAGGAGAGTTGGATACCGTGCCTTCATTGCAGAGGGTGGGCACATGACGCACGCAGCAATGCAAATGATCAAGTTCGATCTTTCATTTGTGACTTTTGTGCCTAACACTTTCAACTCTTAAAACATAAGTTAACTCATTTTTATTTTATGTAGATTTGATACCGATTCACATTCTATAAGTATAATATGTCAATTTTCCCTTAACAAATAGTACTCCCGCTGTCCCAAATTAGTTACTACATTTGAATATATTCGTGCTGATTACTGATACCGATGATGTTATGATTTTGTTTGAACATTTTTCAGAGATTTCAGGGTGCTATGCTATTAATCAACAACATTTACTCCCTACTTTCCCCATTAAATAAGTATAAAATCAGTTAAAAAAATATAGATTTCACAAACTCTCAAGCCATGCCCCATTTTGTAAGAATTTTTCCACCAGTAATGGCGTAAAACATCTTCCAGCTAATGAACTGGGGCATTTTATTGGGACCTCCTTGATATTGCTCAATTGTAGATATATTTACTTTATTTTATTTTATTTATTTATTTGTCTGCATTTACCATTTTTTTTGTGAATTTCTATTGTAAGCTTTAGCATGTTTGATTTCGGACTTATTTGCCTGCTCCGAAAAACTGAATACTGCATTAAGAAGTATATTAAATTTAATCGCTGCAGCACACATAGCACCATGGCTTCGTTTATTATTTTTTAAACGTTTCAGTAAAAAGTGCAATACAGCGTTACGCTCTTTGTTATTCCTTTCCTTCTTTAGGATATTTAATAAATTGTTATTCATAATTACAATTCTCGTAACTTTTTTTCTAGGTAAAGTCATGTCACTTCTTATTTCCATTACTTCACATTCGATTGGTCATAACTTCTAACACCTAGTATACTGGGATATATCCATTGTAGTGTAATTTTACAGGTATCGATCTACGAAAATACATCAGAAGTTATTTTTGACTCCACCTACTTGAAATGTAGAAACTAATTTTGGACAAAATTTTCGATGTAAATGTAGCAACTAACATGGGACGGAGGGAGTATTATTGCAAAGTCACAATGTGCTTTTAATTATGTTTTGCAGTTCCCCCGGGACATTGCATACTTCTAAAAAACAGTGTTGTTATGATCTCAATTGCCATTGTTCGCGACTGAATGAATGCTTTTTTTCTTCGCAAGGAATCAATTTATCGTTTTAATACAAATTTTGACTGTTTTGTTCCCATAGTGCACAATAATAAAAAGAAAAGCATTAGGGTCCCGGTTTTATCCGACTTTCTCCTATATATTTTTTTTATTAACCTCCTCAGTCCTGAGACAAATTTTACCTCGCACTAGAAAAACCAATTTAAAATTATTATAAAACATATTCAAATATGCATCAGTCTACATATCGATGCTTCTAATATGTACACATTTATTTAACCCCTTGAAGGGCACCGGTATATGTTATATACCACTTAATTTTAATTCCCAAATGCCACATTGACACCAAAATTTAAGAATCAACTTTTGTTTCATATGATATACTCGAAGAAAAGCTTTTACTTTGTTTCATATAAAATTGTTTATAAATACCGGTCAATCAATCATTTTAACATTTTAGTAGCAGAAGTGCTTTGCCCCTCAAGGGGTTAAAAAGTCTAGATGTAATTTAACAATTCTAGAAGCATTTAAATTAATTTAAAGAGTATTTTTTAGTAGCGCCTCCAGGCGACATCAGGACTGAGGGGGTCAGTTTATAAAGAAGACATTACTATATATGCGCTGGTGTTATTTTAATTAGGCCTTAATAGAAATATACTTTTTCCGCTTTAATGATATTTTAATATACTAATATATTATTTTAAAGTTTAGCTTGGTAATTACCATATCTATTCATACAAGGGCTGAAAAGTCCCAGGCCTGGCAAAGAAAACATTTTTTTTCGCACATAATTTCCAGAAAAGCTAATACATTTATCATGTCGGTTTTCTAATTTAATTAAATCATTTCTATAATGCGATTTGTCCAGATCCTCAAAATCCATGTTTGCAGCATCAATAACTCCCTCGTTGCTCTGAAATCTTCATCCACCAAGGAATTTTTGAAATTAGAGAATAGGTGGTTATCACTGGATGCAAAAATCTGGCGAATAAGGCGGTTGTTCAAACAATTTGAACTGCAATTCGTAAATTTTTCCCATTGCGATGACTGAACGATATGCTAAAGCATTGTCATGGTGAAACGTGAAACAAGACTTTTTTTCGCCAAATGAGATCGTTTTTTCTTTATATCGTCGCTCAAACGTTGCAGTAAACTTGCATAGTACTCACCAGTGATACTTTTATCGTTTTCCAAATAATCAAGAAAAATAATTTCCGTTGTGTCCCAGAAACCATTCGCCATAACTTTGTTTACAGCCAACCCTTATGTACTTTCTTTCCGTTTAACGTCTCGTTTATTTGACAACACACATAAAAAATACTCAAATTTTCTAAAAGTCTGTTATAAAAAAAATATATAAGAACAAAATTTATATCAATGTTTGAACAATGATACAATGCTTGTTCTCTATTGCAAATTTTCATTAATCATAAATTTTTTTCACAGATTTAGGTAAAGTAATTTAAATTCTCTTTCATATTTAAACCGCTATTGATTTAAGCCTGTTTTCATGACGTTATACTTTATTAAACAATGTGAAAAAAACCAGAAGTTTTTTTCAAGAATTATTTTCAAAAATGAGAACTTTATGTTGCCTTTATAGAAACCACACATTGTAATCTTGTTAATTTCAATTTAACTGAACACAATCTTATAAAAATGTTGCTAGCAGCTTGTGGTTATTTTTTAAATTTAAATTTTGCATCACATATTAGTTTTTAATCTTTTACTAAGGTAATTATCTATTCTTCGAGCCTAATCAAATTTCCATTTTTAAATGAAGAATATGTTTAATCAGAGATTTAAAAAGAAAAAATAGTTTCAAACTTTTGCTTACTTTTCATAAGCAGCACTTTCTGTTAACGAAACAAACTTAAAAGCAGCAGAAATTTATTTCTCAATCAAATATTTATAAACATAATGAAGCAAAAAATATATTTAAAATCACTGCGTAATACATATAAAAAATAGTAAGATCCCTAAGAAGTACTTCAAGGTAAAATTTCTTTTGGAAAATATTTTTCATATGGTTTTTATATTTAAATTAGTATCATCAAATCTAAACGTATAATCTAATCAACAATAGGCAAAAAAATCAAAAACAATTGTCGAGCAAATCCGATTAACCCATTACTGCCTAGTGTTCCTTTTTAGGGACGCTTCAAAAGGTGCATGTAGCACTGTTTTTGACACCGGTAAAAAAGAACAACAATCTTTATTTTATTTAATTGAAACATTTTCGTAATTAATGAACTAAACTTAATTCTTTTAAAAATAGTGGTGCCAACCGAATAAAATTTGCACAAAAGGTCGTGGGCACGGATGGGTTAAACTCAGACAGAATTAAAAATTTGCTTGCTTTTAAATTTGCACTTTGTACCACATAGGAGCTTTTCCCAATTTACAAACGTAATTTTTCATCAAATATAACCCTTTTCCATTTTTAAATGATTAACAAATTGAATCGTAGATTTTTAAGACAAATATTACCAGGCTTTTGCTTAACCTTGACGTAAACATTTTCAGTTAGTAAAATAGACTTTATCGAGTAAAACTGTATTTTACACAAATTCATTTAAACACAAGGAAATACGAAATATGCTTGACATACACTGTAGAATATACACTGCTCAAAACAATTAAAGGATATTGCAGTTTTAGGTGGATTTTGTATCTGTTAAACTTTTTAGCTGATTGATACATGGTCGACAGACATAGCAGGTTATATGAGAATAAATTATACATATTTGGCAGAAAAAAAAATGCATTTTATTGCGCATTTATGTACAAAAGGAAAAAAACACAATTTGTGCATATGAGAAAAAAAGAATAAGAAAAGGTGTTTTCTTCAAAGAAAATCATTTTCAGTAGGGGGTATGGTTTCCACGGGCGGCCAGCAACGTTGAACACCTTTGAGGAATGGACTCAATGAGGCTATTAATGACGAGTTGGGGGATTCTGCCCCACTCTTCCAGAAGAGCTCTTTCCAGTTCTTGGAGAGTTTGTGGGGGTTGTTGGCGGCCAGAAACTCGTCTTCCTAGAGCGTCCCAAACGTGCTCGATTGGATTCATGTCTGGAGAACACGCTGGCCATTCCATTCGAACGATTCCTTCCTCGATAAGGAAATCCTCCACCAGGTTTGCACGATGTGGCCTGCAGTTATCGTCCATTAAAATGAAGTTATCTCCGATTGCTGCAGCGTAAGGCACTACAATAGGTCTGAGGATCTCATCCCTATATAGGCGACCAGTCAGAGCTCCATCTCGAATGATGTAGAGGTCAGTGCGCCCGTCAATGGAGATGTCACCATACACCAACACTCCTCCACCGCCAAATCTGACACTTTCGTGCACGAATGCAGGATTATTCCTACTGCCACGGTCCCTCCAGATGAAAATACGCCTATTATCCGGATGCACAGAAAAACGGGACTCGTCAGAAAACAGAATATTGCTCCATTCATTTCTCCTCCAGTTGACATTCTCGGTTGCCCACTCCCTGCGGTCGCGACGATGCCTTGATGTTAATCTAACACATACCATCGGTCGGCGAGCATACAGACCTACAGCATGGAGCCAGTTTCGGACACTCTGAGTTGAAATCGTGGTGCCTGTAGCCGAGCGAAGG
Source organism: Maratus speculifer (assembly GCA_964019185.1). Lineage (NCBI taxonomy): Eukaryota > Metazoa > Arthropoda > Arachnida > Araneae > Salticidae > Maratus > Maratus speculifer. The sequence continues at coordinate 195,194,945 of OZ025299.1, forward strand.
TGTTGTTGGAGAAGAGTAGCGTTCATGTTTCGGTGTCTCCGAGCTGTTAACGCTAAATACCGATCTTCATTGGGCGTTGTTGCTCGTCTACGACCTTGCCCTGGTCTTCGGCTTGCACACCCACTCTCCAAAAAACGGTTCCAGATCCTGGAAATGACACTTTGTGACATTCCAATGGCTTGCGCTACTTCGGCTTGAGTTTGGTCCCCTTCTAACCTACCAACAATTCTCCAAGCTTCTGAATCTGTCAAATGACTTCACTGAGACATCGTACTCATCAAAACAAAGCAATCACTGAATGCCGATCATCCTTGTCTTCATTCTCTTTTATCTAGTTGAAAGTCAAATTTCATTCGCTGCCGCTGAAGCGACGTTTTTGACGTCGAACTCAAAATTTGCATACTCCACAGTTTGAAAACCAGAAAAATTTGCATTTGTGATTCTCTTCTTCTATTTTCGGCAAAAAAATTTCGTTTATATCTTTATTTTATATAAAACTTCAAATATCCTTTAATTGTTTTGAGCAGTGTATATGAAAAATAATAAGATATCCCTGAAATACTGAAACATAAATTTTCTTTTGAAAATATATTGCAGATTACTTTTATAATTAAATTTTTAAGATTTTATTATTAAATTTTATGTTTCGATGACGTTATTCATATATTTTCTTTTTTATTATTATTCTCAGATCTAAACACATACATTGATCAACAATACACTACCAGATCAAAAGCAATAGTATTTTTTATTAGTATTAGAAAGCATTGAGAAAAACTGATTAAGCTGCAATAGAGTAAAAGATGCATTCGCTCTTGATATTTCTTTGGCATTCTTACCTCCAAGCAAAACATCGATGGCTCGATATAATGGCAGTGATCGAGTTTATTCAATTTCTCCGTCAAAAATATCTATATATAAAAATTCTTTGCTTCTTAAAGTTTGTAATTTTTTTCGCGTTCAGTGATATAAAATGCAATTTAAAAGGAGATTATTAGTTTATTTTCTACATTTATATTAATTATATTGGTAAATAAATTTTTCACGAGGAGTAGGATTATATATATTTTTCTTTTTACTGAAAAGAGAACACAATGTTAAATAATTTTTTTCAGTGTCCATTTCTGCTCTTTTACGATGATGGTCAGACTATTTATTCATACAAATATTATCTTTAGCAAAATATTAACCTATTAAAAATGCAGTGAGAATTTTCTGTCTATTGTCAGTTCAAGTATGGAATAGACGCATGTAATGTTCTTACAAAACACTGTCCTATCAATCGTGTTTATTAGTGATAGATTGCAGACAACTGTGTAGTATATAAAGGTGGTACTGTACTGCATGCCATAGAAATCGCTGACAAACTAGATAAATCTGCCGTAGAAACCTGTCGAAAAGTTATACTTAAATTTGAGATTTATTGATAGGTCTCTTTTTCATAATATTTTTTCCTCTTCTCATTGAACATTTTGCCAATTATATTTTAACATTTTACAATGATTTTCTCAGACATTGATTGTCAGACTGTTTCTTCATCCAAGTTTTATCGTTTGTAAAGTATTAGTCTGTTGAAAAAGGCAATGAGACTTGCATTCGAACTTTACAGATTATCTCAAAAATGGACAAAAAATCGCTTTTCTTTTCTTTAATATTAAATGAAAGCATGTTTAATTGCAAATATTTTGACTCCTCTTTTCTGTCCATACGGCAATTTATCGCAAGTTATAGTAAATTTTGTTAATATAAACATACAAATTAGCACTTTCAGTGGGCTTTTCCTCCATGTTTATATTTTCGTCACTTTCCTGTTTTAAAAATGCTAAGACTTTTTTATTATTATTATTTTTTGAGATAGAAATTTAAACCTTTTTGTGTATGTTCATTATTATATATGTGATAAATCTGCGCAAAGAATAAGCCTTCAATTTTTTTCCTTTTTTTTAACTAAAGGTGTATGAAGATGTGTTAGATTTGATCGGTTTCACTATATATATCAGTAACAAAATTATATTAAATGTAATATTAGATGCATCTAAAAATTAATGCGCGTTCTTGTGTAATATACATTTGGAAATCCTTAAAAAATTCGCAAAGATAATATTTAAAGATTTTTAAAAAAGCAAGTTAAAAAAAATTCTAAATTTTAATTAAATTTGCAGTTTTTTTTCAAAATTCGCTTTTAGTTGAACATTGAAATGCAGTGAGTTCACCATTTGGATCATATTTTAAAAATGAACAAAATTGTTGTAAAGGTTAACTGTCCCCGTAATGATTAGGAGTTAATTCGTCTAACATTGTCTTTTTGCTAGTTCAAGGATGGATGTCAAAGAGTACGTAATATTATTACTAGAATACGCAAATCAATTGTTCTGGTTGTGTTGCAGACAAATATGTAGCATACAAAGATGTTTTTGTACCACATGTTAAAAAATGTTGTGATAAACTTAAATAAATCTGTTGCAGAGACATATAGAAATGTAAAGATTAGATTTATTGACTTGTTTGTTTTACAATTCTGACATTATAAACGAAAGAGAATCATCTGCGATGCCCAACAACACAACACACTGCCGAAGTACGCCCCGACGGGATCACTATAAACAATATAAGCTAAACTGACGAACATGTTTACGACGGTGGGTAGCTTTCGAAAGTAACATACAGTAAAAAAAAAAAAAAAAAAAAAAAAAAAAAAAAAAAAAAACGCAAATGTTTCTTAATCTACGAAAATATAACATAATCACGATTGAAAGTGTACTATAACTTATTTCGAGTTATCCATGATTTTAAAAAGTGTTTTTTATCTTTCGTTTTCTTGTTCCCCTTTTTTTTATCTTAGAAACCAACAAGTGTATGAGCATTAAAAAGACATTTATCAAAACAATGTAAAAGCTACGCTGAAAAGTTTAGAAAAATCAGTGGCAGCAAAAGAATCTTTGTTTTTAGGAAATTCTCTTTAAATATGGAAAATACATTGATTTCTGAGTTTTTCAAATACAATGAACGCTTTTCGCAATCATAGGTAACTCGAAGAGATTATTGCGCATCTTTATTATATTATATTTTCGTAGAGACATTTGTCTTTTATTTATTTATTTATTTTTATAGTGAAGAGCAAAAACAATCAGAATATTTCCTGATATAGCCGACATTTTCACCAAACATTTTATGTAACCTCTTAAATTTCGTAGCTAACCATGTTTTTGGAAGTATATCTGTAATTTTTAGAATGCCTAGGGTGCTACTAAAATTAAAAAATCTAAATAAATTAGTACCTTCCCTTATCCGTAATTTTCGAAAGCATTTATAAATCGTGCTCACAGTGAATTCTGTCAAAAGAAGAGGTTTGTGAAAATCTGTGAATGGCAACTCTAGAATCTGCCTCATTGTGTTTCTAAGAAATTTCATATGGCAGAAACGCAGCGAATTTTTAAGAATTTTCTAAAAGGGAAAAAAACTGTTCTCAGTTAGAATTAGCTCTAATTATATAGTGATATTTTTAATTAGGGGAGGGGGGGGGGTTGAAATTATTCATAATAGTTCGCAAATATGTTATCGCTTTTAAGATTGTTTACAACTGTAATTGCTCTTTTTGCCAGTATAGTTTGTGTTATTTAATAAAATTTCAGCTTAATATGAAGAAAAAGTGTCATAACAATTTTTTAAAGGCATAAAATAGAGATACGGGTAATTGCATATTAATTTTATAGGTTCCTAGAACATATCTGAAAAGCCATTTTGGCGAAATATAGCGTTCATTAATATATGAAGTTAAAATTAATGTATGTTATACTGTGACACTTTGACCTCATACAAAGGATTCGGAAAATTACATTATTAAATATAGTTACATTAGTACAGATTGGTATAGACAAATAGATTAAAAAAAAAAAGCGATAAGGCGAGTTTTGAATACACATCCTCAATTGTATTTTTACATATGTTTTATTTTGTAAGGAAATGAAGTTGTTTCTTTTCATTACTTTATTTTAAACAGGTGTGTTATTTTGATAAGCTTTTATTTTTACTTATAACGTTTGTATAAATATGTATCCCTTTGTAACGAATTTGTGACTGTTGCTTTTCATAATTTAATTTAACAAAATTTCTGTAATTTTTTCACTTATATTTTAGTACAAGTTGTATATTTTGCTTTAATATGTAAACATAAACATAAATTTAAAAATAATAATGCAAAAATTATTTTACGCGCAAGGTTTAATGGTAAATTTTATATCTGACGTTTATTTTTATTTCCGGTAAATTTGTGACTGACCCCTATTTTTCAGCAAAAAGACACTTCAACTTTAAAAATCTATCACTCGGTCAGTTCTTTCTTTCTATCAGTTCTACTAACGGAAAGGAAAAATCCAGCAACTTTGCTGCCAGTAGTTTTACCGTGAATTCACGGGTTTATTTTTAACGAATGTGTGTATGCGATATGTGGGAGCTTTTTACTCATTCACCTGAGGTGGTTAGCATGATTGTTTAACATGTTTTTTTTTTTTAATATTTTCTCATCTTATTAAAAAATTGGCAATATTCAAGAGTCTTCTATATTTATGTATATCTATATATAATCACTGGATTCAATAAATAAAGTAATTTACCTTCCAATGTACTGCGATATTGCGCACTTGTCAAACAAGTGTATATAACACAATATAACAAACTGGCCTTCAAAGCGATTTTTAGGTGCGTTTGTAATTATGTAAATACGTAGCACCTATAGTTGTCGTTCAGTCCGTCCGTCCGTCTGTGCGTCTGTCGGTCCGCATATAATAACGCAAAACTACCCAACCGAATCGTTTGAAATTTAAAATATATAATTATTACATAATTTTATCGAGTCATTTCAAATTTTATAAAAATCGGATGCATAGATCAATTACAGGGACAATCGAAAGTATTCCGTTACATTATGGTCAATGGGGAAAAAGTTTCAAATGCATTTTAATTGTTTAAAATTTAAAATATATAATTATTACATAATTTTGTCGAGTCATTTAAAATTTTAGGAAAATCGGATGCATAGATCAATTAGAGGGACAATCAAAAGTACTCTGTTGCATTACGGTCAATGGAGAAAAAAGTTTCAAATGCATTTTAATGGTGTTACACTCATTCGAACACAATAAAATTGATATGAATCTATAAAGCACATATTATATTATACATTTTGCACAAACTGTGGTGCAAAAAACATTAGTTATTAATTTACAAGGCCACATAAAAGTATTCCACTACATAATAGTTTAGGGAGAACATTGTTTGGTACGCGTTTTAATTATATTAAACTATTTCACATTTTATGAATATGGTGTACGTAGCTGAGGTGTAATAAGAGTTACTATTCCTGTATATTTACAGGAACACGAAAAAGATTTCGACTTCTACACTGTATCCGAAGAACTGTTTATTATAACAGCAAGATATGAATATTTTTAAAACTTCGTTATCGTACAAAAGCACCTCATTTACGTGCCATTTCCAACTTGTTTTTTATATTGCTTTCTTATTCTCTTATTTTAGGATTGTACTCTTAAACAAATAGTTTCTTTCCTTTCGTTTCGATCCCGACAAAATATTTTTGATAGTGTAGTGATTTATATATGATTGTTCAGTTTTTAACAAATAGATATGCGCTGATGCATCTTACTACCAAATTTCACAACTGTCCTTCAACATCAAAATTTGTTGAGTCATGATGATTTTCATATTTTTTTCAGAGTGAAAATGCTTATATCTCATCATTTGCCAGGAAACATAAATTTATGTAAAAGAAATGTAGAAATAGACGACTGTAAAACCTTCTAGTTAGACAAATATTTTATTTTATATAAGCCACTATAACTAGCCGTTCTTTTAAACCATGAACTACAAAAAAGAAATCTGTTATTAATTTTGAAGTGATCATTTTTTTATGATTGTAGTAAACTGGGTTGCCATATTATTATTTTATCAAATTGAGAATTTTCGTATTTGGTGTGCAAAAAATCGTGATTTAGGTACAATAAAAAGGACAAATTGAAGAAAAAATTCAAATTTTCAAAATGTTTATCTTTATGACATCGGTCAATGTGAAACATCTTGTAATGGTGAGACACAAATCAGAAAACAATTTAATTAAAAATAATAAGAAGAAAGTAGATTTTGCCCAAAAGTAATACATATTTGTGCATTTTTAAAGGTTTTAATTCTTGAAGCGATATGCATAGTTTTCAAAGTATTGTAAAATTTGAGCACACGAGTGTTTCATGCTAAAATAAACAAATAATACCAATTTTATAACTTCATTTGAACATATCTTGTTTGCATAAATTAATTTAAATTCGTTTGAAAGCAAGCATATTTTATTTAAAAATTGGAAGCTGGCATGATTAACATAAGTAAAATTAACATTACAATATATTTTTTTCACAAACAAAATACGAATAATTTAACCCGATTGTATGTTTAATCCCTTTCATCTAAGTCCCTCCAGGCGGTCGCTGCGCCGCTTGTAGCTGCCGATACTATACTATTTCTAAGAGCCAACTATATAGTTTATGTAATTGAGAATGACAATAGTTACATTCCTGGTAATGAGTAAAATCAAACGTTATGGCAATAAAAGAATGACATGTGTTTAGAAATACCTATAAAAGAAATAGTATGATCAGTGAACGAGCTAGAACACAACTCCAGAAATTTCGAGGCCAGAAATACCATATAGTCATAAGAAAAGCTTCTTCGATATATGAACCCGTAGTGGCCTAACTGTTCGACCAATCGAAAAGAAATTTTAGATAGACATATTTGAAGGTATGAGCTCGAGATCGTGATGATTTAAAACAATAGAGCTCTCCCGGTTAAGATTACAGTGAAAACATTTCGAAATTTTTGAAAGGCAACACCCATGTTTTTCATGCGCAAATTCATTAGCTCATTTAAAAAAACATAAATGGTATTCGTATAAAAATTGCCGGCTTAAAACACTCGCAAAAAAGTCCATTGCGATTAACGAAAGAGTGGCAACAAGACATGTTTTTCAGTAGTCGGTATTTTTTTCACTTGTGAACTAAGTAATGTTGCAAGATTTTTTTTAATGTGTTTTTGAGCTGTTTTGTTTACACATAGTGAAAATAAAAAAGTAATCATTTCTTTTAGAGTGCTGAATATTACGTTACAATGGAACTGATTAGGACTAAGTGCCACGATATTACAATGGCAATTTTAGTCATACGTATATCGTTCCAACGTCATCTATAGTTTTTCAATACAATGATGAATTTTTGCAGAAAAAATGGTGTTGAAATTCGAAATTTTCGATTTTTTTTCTCTAACTGTAGCTATATGAGAGCTCTATTGTTTTAAATCATCACGATCTAGAGCGCCTATCTTCAAGTAACTAATTACGAAATTTCCTTTCGATTGGTTGTGCGATTTGATGGCTAATGTTACATATATCGGTGATTTTTTTATGACCAAATTATAAAATACAGTCGAATTTGGGTTTTACGAGAAGTAAGGGAGTTAAAAAAAGAATTCATATCAACCGTTAATCGTATGTCCGTGAATATAATAAAAGGTCTTTAAAACACACACATGGGTAAACTAACTACAGCTAAGTATCGAAAGTAACCCCCTCCCCCCAACCATCATATATGTGACTTTTTTTCCCTTTTTTGAAAAAGTGCCTTTTTTAATCTCTCTCCTTCAAGTTTTATTTTCTGCCACTTTCAATTATTCTGTGGTATTTTTTAAGAATGCCTTAATTTTGTTTTATATCTCCTAAATGAATACAGTATCATATGGAATTTATTTTTACGTAATTACACATCATTGTATCAGAATGACATACTTTGCTATGCGCGCTATCATCTCTGAAAGGAATATTCCTTTCAAAGGTCCTTTCTTAGCAACTCCTGTAAGTAGATACAAGATGTGGGCATTTTTCATTTTGAAGAAGGATTTTGCCTAAAGTTTGGGCTAAAATCTACAGCTCATATTCAAAATATTAGAATAATTGAGAAAAAGCAATAAGAAAAAATTATTTGTCATTTATTTATTTTTTATACTAAGTAAATGCAATTAAATTTCTTATAAATTAAATCTGAAATGTTTAGATAAGATTTTAACATTTATAAAATATAAAATACAGCACAATAAATTAGATATACAGCTTCCTTAAACACACCAGAATATTAGAATAAAATTTAGATTGGTTCAAAATATTAGAATATTTTATTTTACGCAACAATATTACCTTATGAATATGAAGTAAATGGTAGTTAATATTTTGTAGCATCCCCTTTAGCTTTCATAAGAGCGTACAATCGATCTTGCATACTATATACAAGGTGTTTACAAACATTTCTATCAATATTAGCCCAAATAGACTTTATACGTGCCACTAACTCAGTTTTACTTGAAGGAGGATTTTCTTGAAGTTTTTTCTTCATTATACACCATAAGTTTTCGATGGGATTAAGATCTGGTGAATTTGGTGGCCAAGGAAGTACCTTAATGTTGCGTTGGTGGAACCAATTCTTAGTTGACACCGAGGTATGCGGGGACGCTAAATCTTGTTGAAAGATGAAATCATCTTCAAATAAATCTTCTGATGATGGAATCATGTAATATTCTAAAATTTCTTGATATATCAGAGAGTTAACCTTTTCGTAGACGATGCATAACTTTCCAGGTCCTTCTGCACTCATACAACCCCAAACCATGACACTAGCAGCAAATTTTACGGAACGTTTAAGGCATTCTTTATCAAATGCTTCTTGCTTCATTCTCCAAACTCGAATACCTTGATTACCATATGAAACACAAAACATACTTTCATCACTAAATAATATATTTTTCCAATCTTCATTGCTCCATAAACGTCTTGATTTACACCAATTCAATCTTATACGCTTTTGTCTTGCAGTCATGAGAGGTTTTGTTTTCGGTACACGAGATTCAAATTTAAATTTATGGAGACGTCTTAATGTTGTCGATGTAGAAACTTCAACTCCTTCTTCTTTCCATTTTCGGTGCAAGAATCGCACACTTTTAAAACGGCTTTTCTTAACTATACGCTTCAGTTTCCTGTCATATGTTTTTGGTTTTCGGCCACCATTTCAACGGTTATTTTGAATTTTTCCAATTTTTGAATATTGTGTTAGTATTTTACTAACGCTCGATTGCGAACAATGTAAATAATTCGCTATAAAACATTGATTTTTACCGCGCCGATACAAATCAACCATACGAAGTTTAGTAGATTCAGGAATATCACTCAGACGGCCCATTTTAAGACGAAAAAGAAACAAACTGCAAAAAAGAATACTGATTTTAAATAAAATAGTCTGAATTTAATCAATGATGCCACCAGTTAAGAATTGGTAATAATTAAAGGAGAAATAATGTGAAATATTCTAATATTTTGAACCACTTGAATAAATATTCTAATATTTTGACTTTTCAAAATAATTTTTTTTGCAATTAATCTTTTCAAAAATGATATTAAATTTAAGATAACAAGTAAGTTTAATCAACAATAAGTTCTTAATAAAAATATCGTTTGCATATTTTCATTAAAAGACATTAAATTACCAAACGATATTTTCAATTTCTAAAAAAAAGGTAATTATTCTAATATTTTGAATATGAGCTGTAAATTTTGTCCAATATAAAAGTTACAGCAACAAAGAATGGCTAGATGATAAGTTTGAAGAATGCACTTTTAGATTACCTAACACCAATAATGTCGTCGTCCACTTATTCTGTATTGTGCGCCAATCGTCAAATCAACAGAAGCAAAACAAATGCTGGATTAGGTTGAGACTGATTCAGTATTATTACTATCATTATACACCTGATTACAACAACCTGTAGATGTGTCGTTGAATAAACCATTTAAAGCTCGAGTGATCTAGCAATGGCAAGAATTTATACGGAAAGCAGAAAAGACACTTAAGAGCAGTCAAAAGAAACTATCGAGACATGATGTTTTCCTATGGATTAATGCTCGGCAAAATATATAAAAAGAGTTCATCGAAGTGTCTTTCAAACGCTATGCTATCTCTTCAGCTCTAAACAGCTCCGAGGAAGGATACATGGCAATCTTTGCCATTCTGTAAAACCGTTTACTGAACAGTTAGAACGAGAAATAATAGATCTAATTTTTGATGATTAAAATAACGATGAAGCATTTGACGGCTTTTCTTCTGAAGAAGAACATGAATGATGTTCATTATTTAAGTAAATTGTATATTTTATTTCACTTGCTTTACATATTAATGTCTTCCTTGATTTTTATTGACCAAGATTTAATAGACATTTATATTGTGTTTCAATTTAATGATTTTTGTTCATATTTCTTTCATATCTAAATTAATAGTGTTGTGCATTTTTTTCATTAATTACTTATTTTTATTAATGGAAACTATTTACCAGTTTTGGATGGGAATTTTGAATTTCATTTTAAAAAATGTACAAATTCTGTGAAATTTCATAAATTCAAATTATATACCACACACCTTCCCAATTTTCCTTTCATTTTCAATGAAGTTTCAAATTATAAACCTCCCTCAAAATCATTAGAAATTAATGTTTGTTAAAGGAGGGAGGGCGGAGGGCTTGCTTTCGGTACGGTACTAATTTTAATTGATCTAATATAAAATTATCTTAATAATATAGTATATAGTATTAACATAAAGTATTCAGTCGCGTCTTTGTGAGTACCACATTCTTCTGACAAAATCTCAAGACAGAAATGAAGCGTCTAAAGAAGATGAACGATGGGCAATAATAGAATTAATTGTTTTCCATTGTACTTAAAAACTCAGCTAATATTGCGATAATTGCTGCAATTTTTTTATCTTTTGATTTCGCTTATCCTGTTCCTTTTAATAGTGCAAAACGAGACATTAAAAGACTGGTTAACATGACGTAGAGCCTACATTAAAGTAGGGACAGTAAGGTTTACAAATACAGGTTTTAGTTTCTATTCCTTCTTTTCCATGGCTCAGTTTTAAATTTTACAAATTGGCAATATTTTAAGCGTCCGTATCTGTTCTGTCTTTCTTACATTCTTTCCTCAAAAAACTCCTTTGAATTTTCTTGTGCGAGTGTGTGTGAGAGAAGAGATGCTCCTTGAAAGTTGAAACTTTGTCTGATAAGACTGATAAATTTCTACAATTTCATAAAGAGTTGTAAAGTAGAAATATTTCCATTTAGACACAGTGTTCGATATAAAAGTGATTTTTTTTTTTAATTTTGCAATATATTTCGCTTAAAATAAATTTAATGAACATATGTTTTGCTCATATTAGCCATAATGTAGTTTGTAAAAAGCCTCAAAATCTTAATATAGTAGTTTAAATGAAGAACATTCTTCAAAAGTAAATTGCTCGTTTTAACCATGTCCTTGTTTAAGCGATGTATTGTGGGATTTTGATCGTAAACTAAGATATAATTAAATACCAACTGCATTTATTAAAATGTGCAATTGTTTTGAATTTTGGTTGACAGTGAAATCTTTAGAGGTAAACGGAGACTTTTGACTTATTAAGAATCCCAACAATTAAAAAAAAATTCAGAAATTATCAGTCAGGTCGTGTGTTGTTCATAATGGATTATCAAAATACAAAAGAATTACCGATTGAAAATGGATATACTTATTGCTAAAGCATATCTAAAATAGATAGGAAAAATTTAATGACTATGATTTATTTTTAATATTTTCAATTACTGTATCTATACTGTGTGTGTGCGAGGCTAGGAAAATCTACCGCACATACAAGGTTTAAAATTGGGGTGAGGATAGTTTCCTGGTGCACCTCAGGCTCAGATTATTGATTTTTTAAGACCCGGATCTCCTAGGCCCCTTTAAGATTTTATGCTCTAACTTTTTAATAACTTGTCTCTTTTTATCCGATCTTTTATTTTTGTTGCTATTTCCCATTTATCTATTACTTCGTTTCTACATTCCAGTTAAGACTTTGACCCCATTAGGCACAAGTGAAGTTTTTGTGTCCATTCTTATTAATAAATTTCCTCCTTTTAATCCTAGTTTAATTTTGGGACCTTTTTTTTAGTTATTTCCTCGTTTCTACATTTTAGTCAAGATCATGAGAGCTTAGGAGACCCGGTACGGGGACTCTTAAAATTTTTGTGCGCCATGCATTTGCCATGCCATGCCTCTAATAATGCCAAAATGCCTAATTATGGCATTTTTGATACTCTAAATGTATTTCCCTCTCAATGCATAGTTTTAAAAATTAGTCTTGGACTCTTCTCCCCAGGTCATAACCCCTATATTTTTATTGAAGCCCTAGAGTCCCCATTTAACCCCTTGGGGACAAGCGACACGTATACGAGCCGCAAAAAGGCTTAAGAGTCCTTGTTTATTCCCACCAGTAAAATTGTACTGTAAAATTCGCCATAATTAATCGATGTATTTTCACGATTTAATAACACACAAATTTCTGTTTCTAAAAATCGGTGACAAAACATTAAAAATTTTGTAAAAGACTCCCGTCGCGAAGGGGTTAAGCCTTTCCTTTATTTTATAATTCTTTAAAATGTTATTCTGATGAATTATTCATACCCTGTACTTAATTTCGACTGACTGAAGATCTGAAGTGCTACATTCTAGGTCATTTTAACCCCTTTATATCTTTGGGTTCTTCTCTGAACCCTTGGCCCCTTCTGTGTCTCCTATTATAGTCCCTTAAAAACGGTCCGATTCACTGGAGTTTTATTCCTAATAACTTCCTATGTCGTCCAGCTGAAAAGACAAAAATGTTTCTCAGACTTCTGCTACCACTAATTTTGAATATTAATCACTTTCTTAGGGCCCTTGGTGCAACCTCATCAAAAATAACCCGATTCTCTGGCATTTTTCTTTAATACAGTTCTAGCGAATTCCCGCCACTTTATAATCATACTAAATTTTTTTCTTATACTCAACTACATTCCAGTTAAAACCCTGGGTTCCTTGAGTCCGATACAGAGCCCCTTGAAATTTTTGTAATAATTTTTAACAAATTGGTTTCTTTTAATTTCTTTAGCGCCCCTTTTCCATTTATTTATTCTACTGTTTCTGCATTCCACTTAAGACCCTGCCTCTCCCTCGGGCTCAGTCAGGGTCTCCTTAAATTTTTTGTGCGCCATACATTTTTCATACTCTAATTGTGTCACCCTCTCAAAACATAATTTTAAAAAATTAATCTTTGATTCTTCTCGCCCGATCAACACTCTCATACTTATATTGGGGCCCTCGGGCTCTTTGTGAAACATTTTCTTCCATTTTTTACTTACCCATCATACGTAGTATAGGGTAAGTCTTGCAATCGTTTTGAAAATCGAAAAAAAAAATTTTTGACGGATTTACACGTTTCAGACACTGGAGATTCCGAAAAACATATTTTTAGAAAAAAAATTTGCCGTCCGTCCGTCCGTCTGTCTGTCTGTCTGTCTGTCTGTCTGTAACCGCTCTATCTCTCGAACAAATTGAGATAGAGACTTGAAATTTTGTATGTGCTTAGTATGTAAGAATGGGACGAAGCCTATTTAATATCAGTAACCTCGATTATCCGGAACTATTTTTTTCCGGATAAACTCTCTCGATAAAGACTCTCGAAAAATTCGCTCTGTTAAAAGGTATATAAAAATTTTCGAATTTTTTTATTTTAAGAAATGGACGTAAAAGGCAATAAATTAACACAAATTCTGCATAAAAAGCGAAGTCGATCGGATAATCAGTTGTCGAGATATTTCTAATCCTGTTTTTCACATTCTTTGATTTTTCATGACCCTGTATTTCATTCAAATTTCAACTCAAATATATATTTTAATTGCAAATGAGACACTTAATTCGATGCAAGAATCCGTTAGTGAATATGATAATTATTTTTAGAGTTATAAGGATGTTTCTTTTATGCAATTCAGTGCTCGAGTTGGGGTATTCTGCCCCACTCTTCCAGAAGAGCTCTTTCCAGTTCTTGGAGAGTCTGTGGGGGTTGTTGGCTGCCAGAAACTCGTCTTCCTAGAGCGTCCCAAACGTTCGCGATTGGATTCATGTCTGAAGAACACGCTGGCCATTCCATTCGAACGATTCCTTCCTCGAAAAAGAAATCCTCCACCAGGTTTGCACGATGTGGCCTGCAGTTATCGTCCATTAAAATGAAGTTATCTCCGATTGCTGCAGCGTAAGGGACTACAAAAGGTCTAAAGATCTCATCCCTATATCGGCGACCAGCCAGAGCTCCATCTTGAATGATGTAGAGGTAAGTGCGCCCGTCAATGGAGATGCCACCATACACCTAGCACTCCTCCACCGCCAAATCTGACACTTTCGTGCACGAACGCAGGATTATTCTTACTGCCACGGTCCCTCCAGATGAAAATACGCCTATTTTTCGGATGCACAGAAAAACGGGACTCGTTAGAAAACAGAATATTGCTCCATTCATTTCTCCTCCAGTTGACATGATCGGTTGCCCACTCCCTGCGGTCGCGACAATGCCTTGGTGTTAATCTAACACATACCATCGGTCGCGAGCATACGGACCTAGAGCATGGAGCCGGTTTCGGATAGTCTGAGTTGAAATCGTGGCGCCTGTAGCCGAGCGAAGGTGTTGTTGGAGAAGAGTAGCGTTCATGTTTCGGTGACTCCGAGCTGTTAACGCTAAATACCGATCTTCATTGGGCGTTGTTGCCCGTCTACGACCTTGCCCTGGTTTTCGGCCTGCACATCCACTCTCCAAAAAACGATTCCAGATCCTGGAAATGACACTTTGTGACACTTCAATGGATTGCGCTACTTCGGCTTGAGTTTGGCCCCCTTCTAACCTACCAACAATTCTCCAAGCTTCTGAATCTGTTAAATGACTTCGCTGAGACATTGGACTCATCGAAACAAAGCAATCACTGAATGCCGATCATCCTTGTCTTCATTCTCTTTTATCCAGTTGAAAGTCAAATTTCATTCGCTGCCGCTGAAGCGACGTTTTTGACGTCGAACTCAAAATTTGCATACTCCACAGTTTGAAAACCAGATAAATTTGCATTTGTGATTCTCTTCTTCTATTTTCGGCAAAAAAAAATTTCGTTTATATCTTTATTTTATATAAAACTTCAAATATCCTTTAATTGTTTTGAGCAGTGTATTAGGTTATGCATATCCATGATGGGTAAGTATTACGGTGGCCTCCAACGACTAGTTTAGCATCTCTTTAAAATTTTATTCTAATGATTAATTCATACTTTATGCTTAATTTTGACTAATTGCAGATCTCAAGTGCTAAGATCTAGAACCTTTTAGCATGATTTTATCTTAGGGCACTGTTCTCAACTATCAATTAGCCCCATTTGTATTTCTTATTCTAGTAAATTAAATATGGTCCGATTCGCTAGCTTTTTTTCTAACAACTTTTTAGGCCCTCCAGTTATTACATGAAGGGAAAAATATATTCTGATTTCAGCTACTACTAATTTTGAACATTAATCATCTTGTTGGGGCCCTAGAAGCAGCTTCTTCAAGAATGATACAATTCATTTGAAAAATTCTTTAACGTAGTTCTAGGGTCCTCTGGCTACTTTATAAACTACTAAAAAATTTCCTTATACCCAGCTACCCACTTTTTCGAGTATCAATCTTCTTTTTCGGTATAACTTACTTATGCATCACTAGAGCCGTAAATTAAAAATCGCGTTCCAGTTGAAGATAAACTGTTAACTTTAGAGAGAGTGGTAATTTCATCCGTAAATTAAATATCACATTAATGTCAAAGGTACTTCATAAATTTACAGAGGAGGGGCACTTTCCACCGTTTGGGAGAGTATTGCTTTCTCGGGTGCTATGAGCCCAGATTCAACAAAATTTGATTTATTCAACTTTTACAATTTCACCGCTTTCTGTATTACCTGAAAGTTAATCATGAGTTTCAATTACCAGAATTTTCGAACATTAATACTGCACTCCTTTCTCTGTTTCTATGGGTTCGATTTCAAAAGGAATTCGTTCATTCAATTTAGCCTTCGATTTAACAACTCTTTGCATTATGGAAATTTATCTTAAACTCCTGCTACCCCCATTTCCGAAGTTTAACGGCGCATACTTATTTCGGTTTCCATAGGCTCGATTTCAATGGAAATTGATTCATTCAACTTAGCTTAGTATCGTTTTTCACATTTTAGTTCTTTCAATCACCACCGATGCCGCATTTTTATCTCAGGTTTTAAGATCCCAATTACTACGGGGTTTGGCTAATTCAACATGTTTTTTTTTTTTTTTTTTTTTTTTTTTTTTTTTGTTGTTATCTCTTTTTCATGCGAAGCACTCTCTGTATACACTACCTTATGCAGCAGGCATCGAGATCACAGGTTCGTTTGGAAAGAAGTTTGGTGGGAACGTACTGCTGAAGGCGTTGGACCATCGGAAGCTAAGCTCTTTGAAACAACCTATACTGCCGAAGGCAATGATACCCAAAACTAGGATCATTTGAATGTTTTCCGAATATATAAAATCGCGCAAACTTTGTATTATTAAAGATTATCATAAAAGACCCGGGTAACGCCGGGTGGTTTAGCTAGTATTTAAAAAAAGATCAAATATTTCTAATGTCTGGTATTCAATAAAGTTTGAAGATCCAATAGAATGAACAATAGAAAATTGTTGGTTGGAAGTGAGAAAGTTTGATTGAATAAATATCCATGTAAAAATACTCGCTTCTTCACCAACCTGATTCAAAATATACATTTGAGTATTTTAATAAAACAGGAAGTAAGCATTATAGTTGAAATTTTTTGGCCTTTTCAATAGAAACAAATAATTATATGTGAAAAAAAGCATAACAAAACATTCTAAAAAGCAAGTTTGGTCTTTCAGAGTCAATGTCTGCAAAAAAGCCATTTCGTCACGGTCCGCGTCGTTGAAATGTATATGCAATGTCACAATGCTGAACAGCTTGTTCCCACTTTGTGCCAAGCAAAAACCAAGATCATACAGACTGACGGATGTAAGTTACAGCTGAATAATCATTAAGTTACTTTAAAAAATACCTTATTTGTAATAGAATTATCTCAATTTGTGACATTCAACTAAAAATAATTTTTTATTGAAAATTTATTTGAATATAGTTGTTAATTTTACTCTAAGAAAACAATATACATGCAGAATTGTATATGTCGACTAATGTGTGGATAAATTGCATAAACTAAATTCGTATCTTATGTAACAAATGTTTTGTTAACCTATTTTGTGATTTGCAGATAGATTACAAAAAATGAAATCAATTAACTTTTGTATGCGACGGAAAATTATATTTCCTTGTTGTGAAAGAGGAAGGTAGGCATGCAAATTAGTTTTTTTAATATTTATTAACATTCTAATATTTATTAAAATCTTCTCGTTCGCAATAGATCTTTTATCAAAATAACGGATTTTATATTATTTTATTTCATTTTCTTTGCTAAATTTCATGAATAATGTCGAAAAAATGTTATTTTTAAAAGTATGCTGAAATATAATAATAAGCGTGTCGAAACACTTTCGTTTTGAATTGAAAACAAACAGGGTTAATTATTTTATTTTTAATAAACAAGATTTTTTTTTTTCATTCAAATTTGAATGTTCTCCATAACTGCCAACTTTTACGCACTTTCCTACCACAAAAACTTTACAGTAAATATTGTCTTACTTAATCGTCAAAATCTTAAGATTAAACAAATGTTAATTCTCTGCATAATTTTAGTGGTAGCAAAAATGCGTAAAAGTTGGCAGCTATGTATTCTCTCTTTTTACATCTCAATGAAGATTAATGATCAATTTAATAGTGTTCGAATTGCGTTAATTAATTGTTAATGACAACTTTCTAACTGGCGCTCGTCAGGCGAATTTCGGTCGAAATCGCTAGTTACAAAGTTGCTACCGACAAACAAAATAATCTAACGGGAGAAAGTATACAATTTGCCTCTTCTTCCGGTTTTACAGATCCGAAGAATTCGAAGACAAACAAAGGGAAAAAAAATAATACTTATCTATTTCAATATAATTTTGGGTACCGTGTGCTCGAAAATTTACAGTTTTCCAGTTAGATTGTGTTCTGCAAACCTGAAAAATCCAAGAGAAACGAAGAAAAATACAAGTTGAATGTAGATACTGCCATTGCAGAATTCAGTTTCGCCTCCAATTAGAAAAAAAAATTTAAAAAAAAAATCGATAGAGGTTTTTTAGAAGGGTGACCCCGTTTAGAATGCAATGAACTAACTTCATTTTTCTTGTGTTTATCAATATAATAGCAAACAGAACGGCATGAAATACCCAGTTGATTAGCTATTTCTCTCTGAGACTTTGGAATTGCGGAATAATAAAGAGATACAATTTGACGTGCTACTTCTTCATTGACTAGATTCATCAAAAACGGATTTTTTCTTTACTTTAAACGCTTTTTTATAGACTCTGGGAAAAAGGAAATGCATTTTAACAATAAAACGAGTGGAATCCCGTCGAATTCGACGAATGAAATGTTTAAAAGACCCAATCGATTTGGCTTAAAAAAAAAAGCAAAAGTAATTACATTATTGAATCAATATATAATAAATATATTTCCAAACTTAATGTCAAGTTTTCCGGTTACAATTTTGCATGCAAATATTTGCACATCTTCCGTTAAAATTGTAATCTGAGTGCCGGCGAAATCCAGATATTTTATTTTATATGCACTACAAAAAAATAGATTTATTAAAAAAAAAAAAAAAAAAAAAAAAAACTAATTTTATTTTTACTATGACATTATTTTCACTAACTGGAGTCATCTGAAAGTAAAATCTCAATCTCAGTGTCCATAATGAAAAGAAATATTGAACTGTAATATCGTTATGAGTAAAAATGCGATGTTTTAAATAGTGACGTCATTTTCTCTCCAAATGTTTTTTAAAAGTTACTGTTATAGTAATATGAAAAAGGCGTCCTTAATAATATTGTAAATTCATTTTATCTGCTTGCTGAATGCCATCATTTTCCTCATTTGAAGTATTGCTTACTTTGCTTTAGACATTAATTTTTATCATAAATTATTTTCTGTTATTTTATTTACATTATTAATATTATTTCTCAGTAAATATATTTTTTTACCTCAATTAGTGCATAATTATATGCAATCATTTTATTGTCGTTAAATTTTACGAAAACAATTAACTTTTTTCTTTTAAATGCGAGGACTAATGAAATAAAGTTTCTGACTTGTGGAAAGTAATAATGGAAAATAAATTTTTATTATCGAGAGAAAAGCTAAACTAAGTTGCCACCATTTTGAAGAAATATCGTAAAAAAGCATTTAAAATAAAAAATAAAATAAAAAAATGGAAATAAATTAAAAAATAGCTAAAATGGGCACAACTACAAATAAATAGCTTTCATTTAAAAAAATAATTATCAAAATCGGTTCAGTAGAAAATTCAGGGCTGATGACACGACATTTTTAGCTTGTCTGAAAGAAATAGCATCGGAGGCTAAAAGGTGAAAATGTTATTATTTTAAGGTTCTTTCTGGTACCATGCATGATCTCTGAAATAAAAGGCAAACATTATATTTTTTATATTTTATTAATTTTACAATTATAGCTTTACATAATGAACATTTTACAGTTTGGGTGCTATATTAGATCTCGCAGATACTTAATAAAGACGAAATTTATATTTTTGGGATTACTTCTGGCATCAAAGAACCAGAAAAATCAAAGGGAAAAAAAATGGCCACAGAATTTTACAATTTTCAATGGAAATTCTGAGTGAAAGGAAAAGTTAAAGCAAAAATTCAACTATTTCATGCTTCATAAACTAAATAAAATTAGTTATTTATTTGTTATAGCGTTACTTGTCAATGAATCACTAAGCTTCAAAGATGTATTTTGTAATATTATATAATATTGTAATTATATAAGATGTACCTAAAATTTTACGATATATATACAATTTACAGCCATGTATGACACCTATATTATGCCAATTGTATATGACAGATGACGTACGAAGTAACATACTTCACACATATGTTTAATATATACCGTAATTTCGGGTGTATAAGCCGCAGATCAAACAATTCTTTTTCGACCCAGAAATTTTTAAGACACAAATATAACTAGTTAGATCGCCGTAAATATTTGTCTTCAATCACTAAATAAAATTTCTGGGTCCAAAAAGAATTGTTTGATCCGAGGCTTATACACCCGAAATTGTGGTATATATGATGATTTTCAATTTTTAAGTAAAAATAATGTATTGAATATATTAAAATGTAGTTTTCAAGTCAATTAAAGATCCCTGTTGTTTAATGTATGCATTATTTACTTACAAAATAAAATTATTATTGAGTGTAAAATTATCACATACATAATTGAAAACAACAAGTTATTTCACTTGACTGGGTTAATTTTAGCAAACTGCCTGGTTTGAAAATCACATAAGGCTTTTTGTTAAAATTATATCGTAAACGTGTTTAAATATATATAAAAAATACAATTATAGAGACATATATTAGGATTTCAGGGACGAACTACAATTTTACAAAAAAAGTAAGATATCGTGTTTCAACGATTTTCAATTTTTATGAAAAATTAATTGTTAATTACATGATTACTTTTTTTCCTCTTTCAATCCAATTTGAAGTCTCTGTTGTTTAATATATGCATTTATTTATTTACTTACTTACAATATAAAATTATTATTCATAAAACTAAAGTTATTTCATCTCATAACTTAAAACAAAAATAAATCTATAAACTATTTCTGTCGACTCGTTTTGTTTTTGAAAACCAAATAGTTTGAAAATCATGAAAAGTGTTTTTAACTTGCATAAAATGCCCTAAATGTGTTCAGAAAATGTAAAATTGTTGCATGTGGCAATCCCAAAACTTCTTTTTATCTCATACGTGCATTTTAATATTTTTAAAAAACAGTAACTCATTTTAATGTTTTAATAATTTTAATTCAATACCATACGAACTTTGGTTTTCATCTTAAATTTCTGCTTCAGTCAATTAATCGGAGTAAAAACGAATTTCCGTCTCTACACGAGCCGATGAACAATAGAATGTTAGGCAGATTTTTTTTTAATTCAGAGAGGACCTATTTGCCTTACCAAAAAATAAGTATATAAAAAATTTTAGTTCAGTTCTAGGACTAACTTCATACACTTTTAGGTGGTGCAATATTGAAAATGGCATAAAATTGGCTATTGCAGCGCTCTTTTCAGGCGGATTCTTTTCAAATTCAGGGAGAACCAACTAGCCATAGCCATACACTTACACAAAAAATTTGGTTCAATTCGTTGAATAAATTCATGTACTTTTCGTCGGTAAAATATTGAAAATGGCACAAAAATTGCGATTGCAGCGCCCCTATCCGGCGGATTTTTTTCAAATTCAGGAAGGACCAACTAGCCATAGTCATACACTTACACAAAAAAATTGGTTCAATTTGATACATAACTTCATACACTTTTGGCCGGTACAATATTGAAAATGGCACAAAAATTGCGATTGCAGCGCTCCCTTCCGGCGGATTTTTTTCAAATTCAGGGAGGACCAATGAGCCATAGTCATACATTTACACAAAAAAATTGGTTCAATTCGATGCATAACTTCATATACTTTTGGCCGGTACAATATTGAAAATGGCACAAAAATCGCGATTGCAGTGCCCCCTTCCGGCGGAATATTTCAAAACTGAAGGAGGAACTGCTTGCTACAACCAAAAACATTCACAAAAAAATTGGTTTATTTCTATGCATAATTTCATACACTTTTTGATGGTAGAATGGCGACATACACACAGACACACACAGACAGACACACAGACATACGGACAGACAGACATTTTGTAAAAATAGGTTTTTGGAAGCTCTGACCCCTAAAACGTGTAAATCCATCGAAAAACGGAAGTCGAAAAAAATTTCGATTACAATACTTTCTTCTATTGAAGATAGAAGAAAGTAAAAATACAATGTTAGAGACACATAAAAATTTCAGCAATAAATAGCATTTTTACAAAAAGCAAGGTAATACGTTGCTACGATTTTCAAATTTTATGAAATGTTATGTATTAAATGCAATAAGATGCGTTTTGAAATTCAATAGAGTTCATTGTTGTTTCATGTAACAATTATTTTACTTACAAAAAATTATTTATGAATGTAAATTTGTTACATCACGCACTTTTAAACAAAAATATGAGAACAGATATTTCTGTTGACTAGGTTTATTTTGGGGGAACTAGTCAAATGCCTTAAACATGATTAAATAATGTAAAAAATACAACTATTGAGACATATAATAGGATTTTAGCAAAAAATAGTATTTTCACAAAAAGATAGTGCATTTCTGTGATTTCTATTTTTTATGGAAATTTATGTATTAAATAAATTAAAATTCATTTTACAATTCAAGAGGCCCGTATTGTTTAATATATGCATTATTTTACTTACAAAATAAAATTATTCACGAATTTAAAATTATTTAGAAAATGAAACAAAAATTAAACGACAAGCTATTAATGTTGACTAGGTTTATTTTAAAAAACCGAATGTTTTAAAAAATTATATAAAAATCCTTCTTTTTAATTTACTTGTATAAAATGCCTTTAAAAAATTCAAACAAAAAGGATTTGTTTAAGAAGAATTTAGGACCATTAAAGGACCCTTCATAATTTTTTCATCTTAAAAAGTTGTCTTCACACTTGTTTTTTTGTTTTATAAAAGGACTCTTCATAAAAGTTTTTCAAACAAAAAATCGACTCTTCACAAGTATAACCATTTCAGCATAAAATTAGCACTGTCCAAAACATCTGTTATCACCAAAAAAAAAAAAAAAAAACTATTATCTAGCCATAAATGTAATGTAAACATGTTTTTATATAATTAAGTAAATTTAATGTATTTATATGTATATTTGTTCATTAAAAACGGATCTCATTCCTCGTTATAAATCAATTTCACAACGGGAACCTAAATATAACACTAATTTCAAATTCACAATGTATGATTGGAAGTTTTGCAAACGTTAAAAAACTTTACAATTTTCACGAAAGCAGGACCCTATGGGAAATATCTGGGCAGACCCTTGAATAATGTAAAAAATACTATTACAGAGGCATATAAGTGGAAATATAATATTCTATTTGACATCTATCCATCTAGTTTAAAATATTTATAATTCATTTTTTTTTATCATGTAACAATACTAAAGTATTAAAATCGAGCTACAATCTCATGAAAGATGAAGTCTTCCGAAAATTAATTTCAAAATTCAAAGCTTTTTAACACTAGAACCGCCATTAGGGGTCATTTTGACCCCCTGCCAAATTGAAAACGGCCGATTCGAACCAGAAATTTTTTCATGAGATTTGTTAAATATGTGAAATACAAAACTAAGCTAATTAAATAAGTTAGATAGTTTTCAATAAAAATTCTGGTGTCAAACACTTTTTTATAAAATTTTTATAAAATAGCCGGCGGTTCTAGTGTTAGAGAAATTAATCAAGCCATACCCATCTGAGGCAAACATATTTACTTCAAACTGTTCCACTTCTGTTAAAACTGCAGCCGAATGTTTAGACTACTTGGCTCCTAACACTAAGATAGTTGTTTCGATCCCTAGATCAGCCATTTTTATTTTATTTTCTATAATTGGTGAACATTTTACCTCCTGTAATGGAGAAAAAAAGAAACGGATATTCGTCTGTTAACGGAAAAATCCTGATAGCACGGTTTCCAGGAATCATTTCCATGAAGTTAAAAATAAATTCTGAGAAAGTAATGATCTTTCCTATGTCAGTCATCATTCCTAAATGGTCACCTAGATAGTCATAGTTTCCAATTTATCTTTGAAATTGAAACTCAACAAAGGGTTGCCTTTCCAAATGTCCTGGCATTTCGTAATGATTTTCAATTGTTGATGACTTCTTATTGTAAACATTTTGCGGTTTGTTTTCCCTTTCATATTAAATCCAATCATCCCCTAAAGCAAAAATCAGCTGATTTCAATACTTTTTATTTCCATGCACGTAGCGTCTGTCCGAATGCAAAATTATTTAATAGTGAAATTAACTATATCAAAGCAGTCACCATTGATGGTGTATTTTCCTTGGATACGATTGACCATATGTTATCTGAATCCTCGAAAGTCACTGATTCTGTTCCAGCAAATAAAGAAATTAAAAATTCTGTCATCTTACCTTATTTTCCAAATATCAGTACTCAAATTTTACGTATTCACAATAAGTTTAATTTCAAAGTTGTTTTCTCTCCAAATATTAAAGTTGATTTCGCTAACCTTAAGAATCTTCAATTGGCAGCCATAATACATGGGACATTTATGAAATATTTTGAGGACGAAGCCGTTCCTATACATTGGGCAGACGAAACGTGTGCTTAGATGATTTAGATTGTGAGAAAACGAAATGTTAGAAGGTAGGAATATGTTTAAATTTGCTGCAACTAAGCATAGTTGGAATGTAGTTCCATCCACCAGTTTAATTCTTTCGAAGCAAAAACTATTTAAAAACGTGATTCAGATTTTGATCTAGATGTTTATGAGGCTTATTACATATATAAATATACTACTTCCTTGGTGAATGACATGGCTAGAACCCCCTTTCTCTTCTTTGAGGCATCTTGCGTAGTTATAAGTGTTTTTCAGCTTTCCTCTGAGATTCATCATTTTTTTTTCGATAGCATAAACTCTTACCTTTGCCACTTTAGTCTATTCATTAGCCAGTACTCGTGTCTATAGCCGAGAGGTTCTTTGAACCCATTTATAATTTTAAATTTCCTTCTTTTTTTAATTATTTCTGCACCAATAAAAGGGATCTAAGTATCCTTGAAACGGCCGAATATGGTTTGATGTCATTGAGATGTAATTTGTGCATTTCAACAGTATAAATTTAATGCTTATACAATTAATCTCTACGTGCATCTAGATATGTAGATTATGTATGTATATACGTACACCTAGAAATGAAACATTTTTGTGGATATGAATAATCATAAAACATGTTGTTGTCTACCTATACAAGTAGGACTTTCGTCATTAATTATGTATAAAAGCTATGACTAAAATGTTTACTTTTATTTTAATACAATCAAACGGATTGGTAAAGTTATTTTACCCGGCTTGGTAATTTTTTCTCGCTCAGTTAGAAATATTGAATTTGTATAAAGTGTTTGCACTAAATTTTGATAGATTAATAAATAAATAATTAATATTAAAACTTTATTATAAAACCTTATTGTTTCTTTTCAACGGAAAACATAAATAACATTATACGTTCTGTCTTCTGTAATCTGAGTTAATAAGGAAATACAAAACCGAGCCAACTAAAAAGAGCCTTCAGAAAATTTCCGCAAATCCTAGAAATCAAATTTATTATTTAGCTTTATTTCAGTTTTTAAGTAACGAATGACTTAAACAAGAAATAATATTTAAACTGAAAACAAAAAAAATGTATTTAATGGGAAATTTTTCCACTTTTATTTCAGCAGTTGTAAGAAGTAATAGATTTTCTTGAAAATATTAAGCTTCTTATAATTAGATGTCTGTTTTTCAGACCAATTCTAGGATGACCTTCAAAGGATTTACTAAATTTAAACTTTGTTTAATGAAGCTGTTTTTCGATAAATGTCATGAATTTGAACAAGTTATGTGTACTATATGTAGTTTCTCTGAAAAAAAAATTTAATGATATTGTAAGTATGTATAATTTAATAAGTGTCACTTTAGAAATGTATCTAATTTTACTGTAATTGTCCTTGGATTCAACATTGATTTTTACGTTATATGAAACCCTATATCCAGTATTTTTAAATTTAATAAAAGTAGTTCTATGCGCAGTCAGGAAAAAAGGTATATATGTAAAAAAATTACAAATAAACATACAATGTTTATCTTAAACTAACTCCTAAATTCTTGACTGCATTAAGAGTTTTTTCTAAAAATGTCAACAATACGTTAATTTGAAGTAGGCACGGAAAGCGAATATGGAATGTTTAATGCATTTCTTTTTTTAAAATGCTTGCTAGGAAGCGCAAGTTAGTGCATGCATTACAAATTACGAAATGTGAAACATTGAAAATATTTAGTCAGGATTTTTTGTTTTCCCAACATATAATCACAATTTAATTAATAGTAAACTATTAATTGATTGAAGCGTAATTTTTAAAAATGCAATTGCACTCTTTTTTGAAAAACATTTTCTACTATTAGTGTTTAACCCCTTCAGGGGCAAAACATTTTTGTTGCTAAAATGTTAAAAAGATTGGTTGACACTGGATTTATGAACAGATTTATATGAAAATAAGTAAAAGGTTTTCGTCTCTTACAGTATGCAAAGTAAAATTTAATTCTTTAATTTTGGTGTCAATAAGGCATTCGGGAATTAAAATTAAGTGGTATATATTATATACTGGTGCCCTTCAAGGGATTAAAATATTTCACTGTTACAGTTTCACAGCTTGATGGCCTATTTTGGTGAGCGTGGTTTGGCGCACCATTAAATCCATTGCTTTTGTAAGTTTTAAGTCTTTGTAACGTTAACGTAATAAAGATTATTCGATGATTTATTAACTGCAGAGGACTAATGGAAAAGTGGCTTAAAATTAAGTTATAACTAAGTTCTTAAAACATCAAAATGTTGTATTGTCATTGGAAACACGCCTTTTTACATAATTGACACTTTCCAATGAAGTTAAAAAGTGTTTTGGTGCAAACATTCAAACCGTGTTTTCTCCGAAGAAAAAAAAAAAAAGAAAACGAACTACTTTTATTTTTATGAACTCTGTAATAAATGGCATGGAAATAAATATTATTGTCAACCAAAACTTTTTTTTTTCATTTGTAAGCCAATAAAAAAAAATGACGTTTCAATCAAAAAATGATTCCTCCAAAACTGCATTCAGTCAAACAGTAATTCCTTCAATCTGCCAATCAGAATTATCCTTTCTGGTCATCAGAGTCGTCACTAAATGGGAGAGAGGAGAGAGAAAAACCTCCCACAAAAAAGAAAAAAACATTTGCGAACGCTGTTACACTTGGCAAATTTGTTTAAAACCTTTAAAAAATCTATAATGCACTTTCTATTTCTGATAGACTTCACTTTTTTACAAATAAGAACTATGTTAAATTTCCTAATTGTGGTATCTTGGTAAAATTATAAAACTAGTTTGCAAACATTAAAATTTGGCTTTGCAATTTTAAGGTTTTCTTCCCCCCCCCCCCTCAATAAAAAGTCTTAGCGATGGATTGCTAGTCATGGGACCCATTCTTGTCATCGGATGTTTAGATTGTTAATCATCATTTTGTATACAAAATAGCGTATTGTATTTTATTTTATTTGACGAAATAGTTGTAATTTTTATTGAAGAACAGTTTGAGTAGTAGAAGTGTAGTGAGAAGATCAGCAGACAAAGCCAGCATTCAAATTTATTCTGCTTTACATTGTAACATAAGCATATTGACCTTGTGTGCATTGAGGTTCTTTAGTGATTATATTTCCCAATATAAATGTAATATTTCAAATGTTTTTACATTTTTTGTACGCATTGAATTCCAGAATTGAAAAAATAGTATTCTCCTCCCGTCAGAAGACAGTTTCCTCCCGGCAGATTGTATGTTAAGTCATGTTCAGAAAATCATCAAGAAAAATGTTACAATCACACCAAAGAAACAATATTATAAAATGTACAAAGTTGTTTATTATGTTGGAGAATTGTTATTTTGGAGAACTGATTGGGAACTTTTGAATAATAAATCCATTATTGTTTACTTAAATAATCTACCATACATATCACAATTTAAAGTAAACTACGGGAAGT
Organism: Maratus speculifer; assembly: GCA_964019185.1. Taxonomy (NCBI): domain Eukaryota; kingdom Metazoa; phylum Arthropoda; class Arachnida; order Araneae; family Salticidae; genus Maratus; species Maratus speculifer. Next base: position 195,222,795 of record OZ025299.1, read on the forward strand.
GTTAAAGACTCCCAGAATTGATTGTTCAAGATCTAAGTAAAGAAACTGGAGTAAAACTTCTTAAAATAAGAATTAATGTTGCGGATGTTAAACGAGTTGTTTCAGAATCTCTTCCTTTTAGCCACGCCTTATCAGTGGAAAAAAAATGTGGACAAACTTTTGAAGGTAATGTATGGTGAAAAGTAGCAAATCAACCTAATGATGTCTTCAAATGATACAACCACATTATCCATTATTTAGCAGTCTGCAATGAAGAAAAGGAGAGAGAGTGTGACTGTCTTGATGAAGATATTGGTTTTAAAATTTGAAGTGGATATTTCGCAAAACGAGTTTTTACTTTGTAAATGTTTAATGAATACTACAAGGTACCATAATACATCATTTTATTTGATCACAAATAAACTTACTTTAGATTCAATGTTTGCTCAAGTAAATTAATGGTTTTGTATTATTTCTTAGCTATATCTTATTTCATTCTAAAACTGTTTTATCCACTTGTGAAACAATTAAAGCATGTTTTATTCTCTGAATTCAGTCAGAATGTAATTTTTTAAATATCAAATTCATTTTTAAAATTTGTTCCATGTTTAATACCTTGCGTATACTTGCAACTATTTCTAATAACCAGCAATAAAAATACACAAATAAGAATTAGAATCGAATACAAGTTATTCATTAATTACTACTAGTTATTCATTAATTAGATACTAAAAATTTGTATCTGAAAGAGAAAGAAGTTGTGTGTTTGCTCCATGTTCATGAATTCTCTTTACCTATGAGCACTCGCGAAATATCGCCCGATTGCCATGAAATTTACAGATATTATTGGGTATCACTATGCTATGTTCGGTATTGAAAATGAAGTATGTAAAATTAACGATTCATTTACAGAGGTACAGTGTGTCCAGCAAATAACACCCTGATTTCAAAATTAAATTTCTCAAAAACAAAGATCGATAGAATTATGCGGTAAAATGTTTGTTTATTAGGTGAGCTGTAAAAATCTTACACAGAAGTTTCGAACGGTGAATATTTTGAGAAGATAGTGTTCTGATTGCAAAGAATACTTAACTTGACATTTTTCTTGTTTTAGATTGCTTGTAGTGAACGAGGTATTTGTCTTACAATGCCATATTTTAATGATTTTTTGGATTAAATTTTTGAAATTTCAAAATTCCAAGAAATTTAGTTCAAAAAATCGTTAAAATATGCCACTGTACACTGAAAAACTCGTTTTCTGCAAGCAATCTAAAGCAAGAAAAGTGTCAAGCCAAGTATTCTTTGCAATCAGAACACTATCTTCTCAAAATATTCACCGTTCGAAACTTCTGTGTAAGATTTTTACAGCTCACCTAATAAACAAACCGTTTACCGCATAATTCTATCGATCTTTGTTTTTGAGAAATTTAATTTTGAAATCAGGGTGTTATTTGCTGGGCACCCTGTAAGTAGAAGAATTTATCATTATATTACGGTGTAAGTAGAAAAATCACTAACGGCGTATATTAATGATATTACACTATTTTAAGCCTACTGAAATTTTTAGATATCACTGATATGTACTATAGTACATATCAATGAATCTATGTACATCTATGTGCAATGTATACATTGCACATAGTGGAGAATATGGTATGCATTGAATTTATCGTGTATTACAACGTCATTACACTATTTTAAATATACTGAAATTTATATGTACCACTGAGGTCAATACACAACACTTACTGTGGAATATGGTGCGTATAGAATTTATCGTTGATTTACAGGAACATGCAAAAGAATTTGAAAATAGAAGAAATTGAATAATAATTGAACTATTGAAGCCTTACGAACAATAATTCTGGAAGCGCGTTTTCGGTTGTGGTGCGCATTTTTAAATTGGACTATTTTTAGCAAAACTTCAGTTTTCTATGTAGGATACTCTTAAACTTAGGTAATACACAGAGCTTCACAAAAATATTAATTATTTTTGAGACTTTGATGATTAACAGCAGAAATTATATTTTATAGGGATGAGAGTGTTCCGCGTTTTTTCATACCAGTATAATATTAGAGAAAATATTGTTCTGTTAAATCGCAGCATTTTTCGATTGAGTAAAATAACATTTTCTCTAAGATTATACTGGTGGGAAAAAACGCGGAAAATTCTCATGCCTAATTTTAAAATTCTTTCTTTATACATAATCGCTCACTTTAATAAACTGTACAATTTTGTTACTGTATTCGGAATATTTTGGAAAGTTGTGCATAATCTATGTTAGATACATGACTTTTCGTTCTTCTTTTTATAATTCTAGCATATCATGAAACGGTATAAAAATTTAGTACAAAAATCCACCTTTACTTTCAAAAAGAAGTTGAATATAAAAAAGACTGTAACAAAAGGCGAAATAACACCATATACTTTCTAGTCACCAAAATGCCTCAAAAAATAAGAAATAGATATTTGATCGGGAATTATGTCTCTTTAAAATTTATATTAAAAAAGTAAGCTGGGAACCTAAAATAAGCTGCGTTCTTAACATTGATGAACGTACAAATTTCAATACGATGTAAAATGTATAAATGTAAAACTCAATATGAATAGTTAATTCTAACAGCAGAATGTGAATCTTACACACTTAAATTACACTAAATTTGAATCTTCACAAAGCGTCAATGAGTACTTCCATAGCGTCAAAAAACGACTGGTTTAAGAGACTGTCTTGATTGCTACTCTATTTCAATAAAATTTCATTTACCGCATATTTTGTCATTACTTTTTAGTCAGACAACTTTGTATATTTCATTTAAATAATCATCCTACAATTAAGAACATCACACAGTGGTTGCAGATGCCAAACGCGTTATCGTAATATGAAAATATTTACAAATGCATAGGAAAGCTGTTATATAAGGGATTTTAACCTTACGAATGAAAAATCAGATATCAAAAAGTAAAATCTCTAAATGGCGCAACCAATATGGTAGAAAAATTTAAAAATAGAACTAAAGGTGTAGCAAGTGGGTTTGAAAGTGTTTTTTTTTACTTTGCTGATTACAAATCTGCCACCAAAAGAACGAAAATTCAAAATGGCTGGAAAATTGAAAAAATAGATGATATAAGATAAAATTCTGCAGTAAAAATTTACTTTTTCTGCAATAAATCCCCTCTTCCCCATTTTTTAAATGGATTTATAAATTTTACTTCCCTCGCCTTAATTTAAAAATATTTTTTTGAGTAGGAAACATTATTTCCTTGTGCATCCAATAGCATTCATTGACGTAATTTCAACACCAGTAACTGAAATGAAATATCTTTGCAAAATAAAATTTATGTGTTACTGATATTATTTTTAAATATTCTATATGTTTTTAAACAGTTGGATAATACAGTAATAAAATTTTAAAAATAATAATAACATTTTATAAATTAAATAATAATTGAAAACACGGATACCTTAAATACTTTTAAATGTTATAATCGTAAATTGCTGATAAAATAAGTTATATAAATTACTATTTAACTCAGTAAAATTGTATTAATTAAACGATAATTGAAACAAACAAATACGTATTTATGTATTTTTTTACCAACCAAACTATACAGAAAATAACAAAAAAGTTGTGCATTTTTACTACACGAGAAAAACATAAATATAACAATTTGTAGAAAAACGTGTAACAATAATCAAAAGGCATTAATGTTGAACTGTTATTTCGGATTTTGTATTGCAAATAATCTACAGATTATATAAAACATTCCATTTCCTTATAGAATTCTGCGGTACTCATAGCTACTTTCCTTAATTATTGCAATGTTCCGTAAATTATTATTTTTTTATTTCTAAATAATCAATATTTTATTTTTATAAATACTTTTAAATGTTATTATTAAAAATCTATGTTTGACAGCTGTATCCTAACTACAGATTAAAATTGGTTAGTTTTCAAAAACAGCGCAATTTAGAAACACATAGCATTTTCCCACTAATACTTGAACTTTATTCGAATGTCAAATTCACGATGCATTTTCGACAAAGTATCAAAGAAACTCGTTTAACTATTGTGCTGTATGGTTTCCCAAACATTCTTATACCTAAGTGAACATACATGTATAAAAATACCTAACTTTATTTTTAAATTTTGTTTACTTTTAGGGGTTTAATCCATTGCGACTCATTACACTTATTAATTTGTTAATCTTTCGTAAAGTCCTATACCTATAAAAATAGCTAAACAGAAACTTTATGTTTGAATTTTGCTTATTTTTCGAATTTAAACTACCACTTACATTTATTAATTTATTGATCATTTATAAAGTACTATACCTAAGTAAACATAAAAATACCAAAACAGAAACTGGTTTTAGATTTTTAGCCACGTTTTACGGATGTAGAACCACTGTGAATTATTGCACTTATCAATTTTTATTAATTTATTAATTATTAAGTACTAGACTTAATTGAACATAAAAAATACCTAAACAGAAACTTTATTTTTGGACTTTGGACCAGTGGGAAAATTTGTTATGCCATCTCTTTCTAAATATAGGATATCTTCTTTGAGTGTGCTGCAAATCCGCTGCCAATTCTGTATAATAATACATTACAAATTTCTTTAAGAGTAGCACAACATTATCTATAAATGTATGATAATCTTTTATCTATGAAATAGGTTGCTATTCATGATTCTGTACCTTTAACAATTCTTCACAAAGAATTAGGATTAATGTCTATGCTTGAGACAAGAAAAAACATTTTAGAGAGGACTGAAAGTGAAGGGCAGAGTTCTATTAAACTTTTATCTATTCTTTTAGAACAAGGACTAGAGGTGCGTCATTAAAAAGAGTGCACACTTTTCTTAAGAAAGCACCAAGCAATAAAATCACCGCTAATTAAAAATAAATATGATAAACATACCACTTTTCAAGGTACATTTTGCATTATAATAATTAACTTTCTTAAAGAGAAATATAGATTGTTAGGATGTTTTCCATTTGCAATTAAACATTTTTTGTTGCGTAATTAATTTTAACTTATGTGGGAATAGTGTGATTTACCTGAGTATTTACCTGATAATACTTACCTAAGAATTGAGAGCACCTTGTAAAACTTGTGTTCTGGTTTGAGGAAACTAATTAATACTATTTAAAAGCTAATTGGAAGCATTTCCGAAAATCGGTGACAGGAAAAAAGTTTTTTCTTTAAATATTTCTTTAAATTTCGAAAATATGAAGAACGCTTTTTGAAATTGTAGGTAATTGGGAAGAGTTTATTGTATAATTTTGTTCATGTTTATCTTATATTTTGTTAGATTAAGAAACATTTGTCTTTTACACAGTACACAGGCTTCAAGATTATACGTTGTATAAAGATCAAATAAAATTCCTGAAGAATTCCGATTATGTGATAAAATATTTATAAAATCTAAGGCCAACAAATAGTATATTTATACATTTATATAAAAGGAATTTTCTATTTTTTTCACGGGGAAAGAATGGCCACTGTTCAGTTCCGAAAATTAATTTTTTGGTCCAAAAATTTTGATTGGTTATTTTTTTTCTTCCAAGTCTTTATCAATTTCTAACGAGGATAGAGAATTTTGACTCCTTGTTAGATGGGGAAAAAGGAAAGAAAGAAAAGTATAATTACAGAAAAATCGCTTCAGTAAGATATGTGAATCTTGTTTGGCTTGGCTTAAAAGGAAAAAATCGAAATGAAAGGTGATCCAAATTAACAATACCATTTTGTTTCTGTGCTGAACCGATTCAAAGATCATGAATAACACTCGGTAGGATACCTCCTTTCATCTTTGCACAGCATCTAAAATTATTTTTAACGGGATAAAAACAAGGCCTGTTATTTTTTTTTCGTCATGCACTCGCCATTCATCTTGGGCTATTATGATAGAAAACCAACTCATCAGACAATAATATCAGTCCCCAAATGTGCCCAAGGCTCATTGTTTTTGATTTTTTCACTGTAGGAGGTACATGATGTGGTTCTTCAAAGGGAAATAATGGTTATATGAAACGAACTCCTGTTGAAATAACCAGTTTCAAGAGTTACTTTCTCATCGCGGATTCATGAGTGATTTTTTTTTCTTTTTTAAAAGACATCTTCATAACTATGGTAGTCATTATAAAAATTACCGTAGTTGAAATCAAAATAAATTTGGTTAAAGGGACCAGAAAGGTTTAAAATTGCGAAAAAATATATTTGTTTTCCTTCTTATTATTACAAGTTTAATATTATTATAACGTTTGAGCCTCTAAGAAGGCCATACAATTGGTCCGGTAGAAAACTTCCTACAATTACGGAAGCAAGGAGTCCTAATAGATAGTTGAACAGACCGGCGACACCTGCGAAGGTAAAATTTTATAAAATGAGTTACCTTGAAGAATACTTTTTCAGTGGTTTTCCCAAGATATTTTTGAATAAGTTAACGCCTTTACATGCTTATTATTTACAAATTAAGGAAACTAAATGCAAATCAAACTATACCTGCAAGAGAGACAAAGAATTTTTTTAAAAGTTATGTAAAAAATATAATAAATTTATTGATTTTGAAATTTTTTTGTATTTAAAGGGAATTATATATTTAAATAATTACATATATATATATTAGGTCATTAAGTATAAAACGTCCGATTATCCAAAACCAGACTACCAACGGGGCAAACTTCCATCAATAAAAAAGAACAGAAATTTTTGCAGAAATTTATGGCAATAATTTTTCATAAATACGGTCTTTATCTAAGGCGAAAATTTCTATTAAATTCTACTGGTATAAGTTTGCTCCGTTGTTAATCTAGCATTGGGAAATCGGACATTTCATGCTTAATGATCTAATATATGTGGGTGGTTCAAGAATTATCATCCCTAGTGTATATAATATATTTGTACTGCGATGGGTAGATGTGGAATATTCAGTATTGATACGCCACCAGTTGTGATTCCAAGTGTGGAATATTTTTAAGGTTCAAGAGTAAGTTTTTTGAAGAAGATATGTTATTTTGAAATGTTTAACCATATCTGTAATTTCAGTTTACTTATATTATATGTTTGCTAAAAATTGGTTTGGGCTGAAATTCATTTTCTTTTTGCCAGTAACTAGTATTATCAATCCATGTGGAATTCCAAATATAGCACTATCAAGGATCCCCAAATATGGGTATAGTACGATATTTCTTTCTCCTTTTTTTCTATATTACCTATTTACTTTATATATTGTTACGGATTTTATAAATAGTTAGTGCTTATGCTCAAAAATAATGTAAATAGGTCAATCACGCTAGATTCATTAGCTAATATTAGTTTTCGTTGCATTAAAATATCTCAATTTGTTCATTTTTTGCAAGCAAGTAACCCTTTTGGATTATAATGAAAGTGTGTGGAATGTTGGTGAAATATTAAAGTTATCGCAAATTGGCGTATCGCTGGGCGACTCATTTTGGTCGACAAATGTAGCTATATATCGCCAGGTTGGCGACAAGCATGGTGTTATTCGACGACAAAACACCCTCCCCACATAGTAACTCTCATTATATGTATGGAGATCCGTTAAATGTTGTTCCATGTTTTTCAAGGCGATTCCAACGAATTCTAGCTTTAGAAAATCGTAGAATGTTCTCGGTCATGGGACAAAAGTGGGTTAAATGCATCTAATGTGTTAGGTGGTCTCATGAGGATTATGGTGAGAAGAAAACAGATTTATTTCAGTGCGCCCCATATTTTAAACTTTTTTTTATCGAAATTTTTTCGTACTTTTTTGTACATTTATGTGAATTATTTGTGCTCTTCTATTTACTATTACTCTTCATAACTACTAATTTAAATATTTTTATTACCTATCTTAGACTAGTTATTTTAAGATAGGAAATTCTTTATGTGATTCTTTGCACCAAATTTATTTTATATTATTTTTTTTTTTCTGTAATTAAATATTCTAGTCTAATAAATTTATCTTAGGTGAAAGGTGTGTCGTTTTTTTTTGACACCCTGAAATCTTGATTTTCTTTGACATTTTTGGTATGGGGGGGGGGGGTGCCGAATATGGCATTGGGTGCCAGATTAAGAACCCCTTTCACTGAAACCTGGAAACATTACACATTTTTTTTTCGCAAGCTGCATTAATTTTTGAACAAACTTAACCCCAGAATTTTATAGGGATGAAATGAATCTACAACTGGTAGTTTTTTGGTCAAAAAAGAGAATTGGAAAATAATAAAAAAAAATTACATCATCAAAAAGTGGTTCATATTTTGGCACTTTCCCCTACCAAAACTAAAAACCCATAAATAAAAAACACAAAAATGATGTTTCAATTGTATTTAATTGCGAAAGTAAAAAAAAAAAAAAAAAAAAAAAAAAGTTTCCTTAGGCTACCAATGACAGTTTTTATTCAGGGCAAATATCGGATGGCTAATATACTACTATGATTCACGAAATGATTTACATAATTGCAAAGGTAAGTGAAGCATCTGAATAATGCTTAAGAATGATGAAAATCTGTTGAAACAAAAATATGTGTTCTGTTTACGGAAAAATTGCTTAACAGCTGTCTCCACTTCTTCATTCATAGAAAAAGTCTTTCTTAGTTCCAAAGAGAGGTGGAAGTATATTGGTGCCAGATTCGAATTGCATTTCGGTGGACAAGTAGGATTGGAATCTAATTCCCACTCACTGTAGAGACAAAGATTTAATGATCTACGAGTTAACTAATTTTTGTTGATATATCAAAATGGCGTCATTTATATAATATAGGGGAGAGTGGAGATGAATGGGACAACAGAAATTTATATATGTTCCCCAAACATAAATAATTTGATAATTTACTGACTGATGGCAGTACTGAGGTCATTCAACAGACATAGTTTCAAAGCAATATCCATAACAGAAGATTAGCTATTGTACAAAGTGTATTTTACAAGAACCAAAGTAAATTTTTCTGTTTAACACTAGAACCGCGGGAAAATTCATTAAAATTTTATGAAAATATTTTTCACCGGAATTTTGATTTAAAACTGTTTCAGTTATTTATTAAAAATATTTTTGTTCAGCATATATTTAGATTATTTTATTAAGAGTTTTCTGGTTCGAACCGACATTTCTCCATATGAAACGGGTCAAAATGACCCGTCGCACAGTGGGGCAGGGAGCCTCCAAAGTTGGCAAAAAATAAAATTTACTTTGAACAAAAAAAGCACATCACGGATTCTTTTGTAGAAGAAAAGTAGTAAAATTTTAAACTTTTACATAAGCTAAATAGTAATTTATTAATTAATTTACAAACCTTTTTCAATACTTTTTGTAGAAAAATGAGTTAAAAACAAGAATTTAAGATAGTTTTATACTAATTAGATATTTACAAATCATCCATAATATTGCATTAAAAATGTAAACATAATTAGTAATTTTAATTATTATCAAGCAAACCTTATAATGAATATTAGTGACTCGTTCTGAAGGATTGGATCAACCTTTCTCAGGCAAAATGTACGTATTACTATAAAGGCAGCAGAAGAAAAGCTGTTTCTGTTGTTTTACTGCTAACACACACTTTTTGTTTTCCTGTTTTTCAGATCTTAAACTCAGACATGTCACGTACACTAACGAATATCTAGAACTAGAATTGTATAACCGTTTTACTCTTGATATTTTTGATCGTCCAGAACAAATTCAGACGGAATATGAAGATGGGCACGTTTGCTTTTCATTGACGCTTCTGTTTGTTTTTCAAATCGAGGAAATGAAAGCGATTTGCCAAGCCACTCTTTGTTAATTCTAAAGCATTTCTCTTGTTTCGCCAGGCTTTTGCTCATCGGAATTTATATTAAACTTTAAAACATTTAATCTTCTTTTCATTTAAACTACTTGTTCGTAGTTTCTCCGATTATGGAGCTCTTATACCATAAAATCCCATTACTTTTCAAAAGTTTTTTGTTAAAACGTTTCATGATAGTCAGTTTCATTTAAATACATTGTTTTGTGATAAACAATGCATTAAAATTCGTATTTAACAAAGAAAATATTTATAATCATGTTTGGCACACCCGTATACTAACAAAAATTTAAGGATGATTAGCTATAAAAATGACCATACAATTAAAAAAGTGGCAAAAAGGAGCAAGATTTTCTGGCATATTTGTCCTTTTAAAACTCATACTTAGTAGAAAAAATTATAATTAACACTTAACTCGCCTTAACTCATAACTAAAACCTACAATGTTTGTAGACAGTGTTAATTTTTTTTATAAATTTCACCACTATATATTCTAAGCGTCTGTATATCTATAAAAATCGTATTAAAACAAATTGAAAGTTAATGAATTATTGTTACATACTTGTAGTTAAAGGTTCCATAGTAAAAAAAAAATTATTTTTTAATTATTATAGCGAAATTAACAAACAAATATTGAAACAAAATTATTGATTTTTTTTCACTTATTATCAAAGCACAATATGCAGTTTAACTTCTTTCTCTAGTGACGATCAAAATAACTTTGCGCAAATTTTAATACTAGGAAGATGTGTACTGACATCTGCTCTATTAAAGTGACGTATGTCGGTAGTTCAAAATAAAATTTCATTTTTTCGATTTTTTGCCAGTTTTGAAGGCTTTTTGCCACACTGTGCGTCGCCGCGATTCTAGTATTAATATTTTTAGTATTTAATTGATAGTTAACCTTCTCAAAACCTTTTAATTTTTTTATGTTAAAAAGATATAATCTCTTGTTATACTTATGATACAAATGAACAATATTGACAGTGCTTACTAAGTCTAATCGCTATTTTATATAAACATGTGGCAATGGGGATGAATGGGACAGTGTTTATGGGGATGAATGGGACTGCCCCATTCATCCCCATGGCTATTCCATAATACATAAAATTACATTTTGTTATTACTTAGAAACCAGATGTTAAGAGGAAAAAACGAGGCCACTGTCGTGTAATAACCGATACACCAGAAAAACAATATTTGGAAAAGAAAAATGTAAAAAAGAAAAAAGAAACAGAAACCAAGAAAAATGAATTGCCTGTTTTCTAGAAATATTTTTAGTAAAGGTACGGACAGTAGTGATGAATCTGACAATTTATCACTTCATGATGAAGATGAAAGCGATTTGAACATGATTTCAAGTGATTAACCACCAAGTTTCCAGCTTGGATAATATAATAGAAGACGACTTTCTCCTAACAAAGGTACGTGGAAAAAATATTTATCATTACATTGCTAGGGTTTTAAAGAACAATAATTATAACCTTTAAGTATAATTCTTGAGAAAAAAGATAATAATTCCTTATTTTACCATACCAATCCACTAGAAATTTACTTTGTTAATCTGGAGGATATTGTTATGAAACTACCAAAGCCTAGACCTCTGGTAATTGCCAGAACCAAAGGACTGTTGTCTGATATTAACTTCAGTCAACATGTAGTAAAATAAAATGTATCACTCAGTTTTCAAATAAAATATGTTTAGAATATATATATATATTTTTTACCTATTCCATTCATCCTCAAAGTTGTCTTATTCTTCCCCACCATGGGGATGAATGGGACAATATGCATGCATATTAAAAAAATATTAAAAATTTTAAAAACAATTTTTATTGAAATTAGTATGTCAATAAGTTGCTAAATGCTGAAGTATTCTTTAAATAATACCTTTTTAAATTAGCAACGGTATACAGCTTAAGTTATTAGTAAAAATGTAAAAATTTTCCCATTCATCCCCACTCTCCCCTACGTTACAAAATGTCGAAAGGATAATTCTCGTATAAAAGTGAACTTTTGTTTGCTACGGTGCTTTATAATTATTTGAAAGAAAAGAAAGAGTGACTTATGTTTTACTTATTCGATATGTAATTATTAATTTTTTTTAATTTTATCTGTTGGGTTGCTGGCCCAACCTGAACACTCTAAACCTGGAGGACCAGGGTGTTAAAGGTCTGGACAAAAAAGTGTGAAAAGATGAGCAAATTAACGAATGATAAATATTTATTACACCTACTTTTTGACAATGGTCAAATAATAATTGCACAAAATGAGTACGATATTGGTCGTAAAGGAAGCTATCATAATAAAAGGCAAAGTGTTGAAGAATGTATCTCATTTTAAATACTTGGGATGAGAACTATAAAAACCGAGTGAAACAGTAATGGAAATAAACAGAAGAGTAGTAATAACAAGAAAAGCAATATCAGCATTAAACTCTGAGGTATGGAGCAGTAATATAATTATTAAGACGAAAAAAAGTATAATACGGTCATTGAAAGTATTTTAAAATATGGCGAAGAAATTTGGACAGTCAATAAAGCAATTGAAAAAAAAACTATAGGCAGCAAAAATGGATTGTTGGGGAAGATAGACAAGAACATCAAGATTGGAAAGAAAGACAAATATTGAAATAAAAATTTAATTAAATGTAAGGACAAATGGACGATGGATGAGTAAATGTTGCGATAGTTTGAACATGTTAAAAGGATGGAAAGAAGTTTTTTCCACGGCGACTAATGAACTTATAACCGGAAGGAAGGCACAGAAGAGGAAGACCGAGAAAAAATTAGAGTGATAACCTTAAACAAAATAGGGAAAATATGGAGTTTTAGAGGCAAAGGCGGGTGACAGAACTAAATGGCAAATAAAGTTACATTTAGCTTTGATTGTGGCAAACCTCAAATGCAAAGAAATTCCTAAAGAAGAAGAAAAAAATTACTTTGAGATAGTTGCATAAATGTAAAGTTTTATTTTGCCGTATTAAGAAAAACTAGTTAACATGAAGACTACTAAACACTAGTATGAGTTGAATAATCATTCATTCAATTTTGCGAATATAGCGTGATTATCGTATATCGCATAGTATTTTCCTAATAGATCAAATAAATGAATCAAAAACAATAACCACAAATGTTTTCTTGTTAAAAATATTTATTAGTTACTTATTATTGGTTTATTAGATATTTCATAGCAGGCCAATCAAAAGCGTTATCCGCATGCCGCATTTGTCCCGCTGACAAATTTATCTGTGACCCTCCAAACTTCTAGCCTTTTACCTGTGTTCAATTTATTTCTACGAACACGGATGCAGAAAAAATAATTTCCAAGAGCACATTTATTGAGCCGTAGCAAGGGTGGTGCGATTAGTGCTCGTCAACAGACACCAAGCGTTGCCGGCTGCTTCACATACCATTATTAATGCTCTAAAGATCGGTAGAAAAAAAATCATTACTGATTATTATTACAGATATTTTTTTCTCACAAAGTATTTACTTTTCAATTGGTTACATTCCTTTTCTTTTCCTTTACAATCTAAAACTTATACTGTCTTACTAATCTTATTTAACTTTTACGCCCTTTTTGTTTGCAAAATAACATTTCTTTACATTTATATTGGATATTATCGGAATCCAAATGTTCTTTTCGTTAAAAACATTGCATGTGTTTTCTTTACCTATATGGGTTGTTGATTCAATAAGAAATCTGAACTAGAAAAAATAATGTGCAACGCAAAGCAACAAGGAATAATTGGAATTGCTAGTTATTTATTCTACAGAAATAGCATATTCTCGGTGCAACTTGATATGAGATAGCTTTATAGAATTTGATCAATACTATACATTTCTTTTTCGTGTATTTTACAGAAATCTACTTTTATTACATCAGGGCTCATACGGGTCCTGGAATTTCGAGATTAGTAAATTTTTTGGTACCAGCATTTTCTCATAGAAAATCTAGCTTTAAACAAAGCGAAATATTACGCGTTTCAACTAGATATATTTTTTATAATAATATGCTGGTATCGCACCTGGAAAATAACAGTACTCGTACGAACCCTGTTACATTTAAAACAATAACTAAATTGTGTAGAAAATTCAAGAAAAATTTATGTCTTTGTCGAAGTAACTATATTTTTTAATTTTTGTTATTTTATTTCAACTATAAATTTCCTAGATTTGATTAAAACAAATATTTAAAATGCAGTGCATTATAAATTACGAAAAATAACGTCAAGCTCTCCAAGATAAAAAAGAAATATTTTAATTTAATTTAGAAAAGCGATCTTCTACACCGTTTTTAATGGAATACAAGAATGGAATGGAAAATAAACAATTACTTTAAAATTTTATATAATCTATGAAATAAATAAAAATAGCTGTTCTTTCTCGGTGAATTTTTAGCTATCAAAATGATCAAGTTTTTAATAAGCTCTAGAAATAAAAAAATATGATAAGGATAATAAAGCTGGTCGAGTTATACTGTGATAGACTCATAAGGAAGTATAATATTTTCTACACAGTGGTTCATGGCCAAATGAAAGGGTGGGCTGTTGCCGGCAGTCACTCTAGTTTATTTGATAAAACGTTACTTGAATAAACAAATGATAATATTAACTGTACCAACTATCTCTTTGTATAGTATGACGGATTTTTTTTTTCAGTTACTGTTCTTACTATTAGAGACAAATAAAGAAGCCAAAGTAAGCATAATGATATAACGAGTGGTGACAAAAGCTAGAAATTTCCAGAACCTGAATAATAAATCTTTTTAAGAACTGAAATAAAATTAATAACACACTATGACTAACATTCTTTCTTTTTTCAAATTAGTTAAAACGAAAAATTATGTATAAAAAAAGAAGTTAATAAATAATCACGCAAACACAAGAAACATTTTATTAAATAATTTTTTGTTTCATACAATATTATGAAAGTTTTTGTATTGAACATACAACAATAAATATTGTTTTTGTCAAATTAATGTTACATTGGTCATTCATTTGTTACTTCTCTTTTATTAACTGTTAAAGATAAACGTGTTTAAATTATAAATGTTATATTATTCATTATTTAATAACATTGCAGCATTAAGTACTTTTATATTTTTTTTAAACATAAATGAAGTAAGTCTGACAATGATATGGTTTAACTTAAATTTCGGATAATTATTCAGTTTCTTTGAAACAAATAAGCTTTGTTTTTCAAGTGCCTGATAATCAATACTTTATTGCTTAAACTTGTCATTTTATATTGAATAAAATCGAAATATATCATTAATGTGACAAACTTATGAGAAGAGGTATTATATTTAGATGCAGTGACCTTATCTTTCAAATGCGTTACTCTAAAAATAACATGAATTATGGCAAGAAACACCCAAGACCTGATCACCGCCTTGTCAAAATCCTATGATATTTAACCCTAGGACCCTACACAGGGGTGCCCAAACCCCACAAAAAAATTTCGGTCCAGACATTTCTGCTGTATTAGTGCTAGAGTCACGCCATTTATTGCATTAGGAATGGTTCTTGCTTACAAAAGAACGCTGGGCAGAGAACCTTCAGTTCCCTTTTAGAAGTGACACTGTGACTATTTTAAAAACATTGGGGTTAATGTAACATCACTGTGCTTGTATAATTTAACTTTTGTAAGTATATTATTATTTTTACTATTATTTTTCATAATTATTGTTATTAATTTACGAGTTATTCATGAAATCACTATTTAATACATGTAAATAATATTTGTCATTTTTTTTCATTAAAATAAAGCCTTTGAAACTAGATCAAGAACACGTCTGGCCCAGGATATACGTAAAATGTTCAGGGCGCAAGCTGACGAAGAAATACCTGTAAATGATGAGTCTTCTGATTCTGAATTAGAAAACGAAGAAGAATTGGAGGGTTTGTGTAAAATCGTTTGGCATGAAACAAAAAATTATTCAAACTTTTTTCCTTGAGCTAAAAAAACATTCTAGAGTTATTTCTTTTCATACAACTACTTTTAAATTCAAACTAATATTTTCACTGTTGAGAAAAGGTGAATTTCTGAGTGGTCTTATAAATTTGTAACAGATTGTTCTCTGACCGTAACAAAGAGCGGGATCTTGAATCAGAAATTTTAAAGGCTTATAAAAAATTAACATTATTTTTCTTCTATTTTTTTGTGTGTTAGGTCGACACAAATACTTTATTTGACTACAGTCTTTAGCTTTACATCTCATTACAAAATAGTACACAGAGCCCTACTGTGATTTATGGTAAGAAAAAGTCAATCCATCTCTAATTTATAAAAGTTTTACTTCACTTGATCTGTTCTTGATTCCATAATTAATATAAAAATAACATTTTAAAATTATTGGCGGCAATATTCCTGATTGACCCCTAGTCACTGTAGAATGTTGCATCTGGAATCTATATCAAGCATGAGACAGAAAATTTGTCAGATTTAAAATTGATACTTTTAAAAAAGAAGAAATAAAATCACCAAGTTTATTGAGATTTATTCAAGGTACTTATAATGTTAAATCAATAGCAGAGTTGTTTTAAAGTAACTCGCTTGCATTTTAAATATTTTAGTATTTTTTTTCTCGTACTTGAGTTTGATGTCTAACTGGGTATCTTCATACTTCCGAGATTTTAGTTTCATTTTTTTTTGCCTCTCAATGACACTTTGTATTTGAAACCGTTTTCGAAACTTAAAGTATCCTAAGCAGAAAAACTTCAAAAAAGAAAATTGTAAAATTACGAACTATTACATGAGGTTATCAATTTCACATAAATCAACAAATTGTGAGTCTGGATTATTAAAAAAGTACCATTAGGCAAACTTCCATAAATGAAACTCGGTTTAACAATTTCCGCAAATTAGCCTAAAATGTAATGACAAGGACTCACTTATGTTTATTTTTATATTCACTGATCGTCACTGTAGCGATAGTTACCTTGATTTAATGATATTTTTTATTAATTTCAAGTAATGCCAGTTTTTTTTTTTTTTTTTTTTTTTTTTTTTTTACAAAAAATAACAGCTTTTCCTCTGTTTTGTTTATATATTGGTGATATGTGAATATTAAGAGTTTAATCTATAAATACGAAACACCAATTTAGTATGACATTTCAGCCTGACATTTTCATTTATAGATTATGTGAACCATGACTCATGTTCTCGTCTGTGCAATGAAGATTACACAAGACCTTTAAGATGAAAACTAGTAAAATCTGCTTGATTTAGATTATGATTCTGCAACAGAACATGATGAAATCTCGAAAATAACTGCAATTGAAATTAATTATCTGAATTAGATTCTGCGGAAAGAATATTCATTGAGCTTTACTATGATGGTTATTTATATTATGCTTTCGTAACAACTGCGATTCACATGCTACCGGATACATTAAAAAAAAAAGAAAAGCAGTTGATAACATTTTTTCTTATTTTCTTTTTAAAAAATTCTACTTAATGGGCCAAAAAATTAATAGTAATAAGAAATAATAAGTAATAATATTTAAAAAGTAAAAAAATAATAGTGCTAGCGAATATTTTATAGTGGTATTTTGGATTTAATAAATGAATTTCAATCAGACAACTAAAAAGGTAGTTTGGATTGATGTCTTTTCCTTTGTAAATATGTAAATAATGTAAAATGTAGAAATATATAGATTTAGATAGATTAGATAGTTTTGATATTGACTGTTTCTGTAAATAATACTGTTATTAAAAAAAGTCTATATATCAATAATACAGCAAGAATAACACGCTAAGTTGAACACAAAGAAAACAAGTTTTAAACGAACATGGCTTGGTTTTCCCCTCCGATATATAGATACATAAATTTTATACTTTATATATATATGTATGTATATATAAGTTATATGAAATCTAGTTTTCACCTATGTCCTATAACCCTGTAAGCATGGATTACATATCCTATTATTATTCAGCAAGTTTATGAAAAATAATTATTTAAAAATGCAATTTTTGTGTCAAACTTGAAAAGTTTACTTAAATGTTTTTTTTTTAAATCTCACTTTCCTCGCAATATGATTTTTTTGGAACAATTTATTTTGATGCTATTCATACAAGTAAATTCTATAACTTAGACCAGACTCACAATTTGCTGGAAAATACGCAAAATGGCATGACCTTTGTAAAAATATAGTAAAAATGACTACGTACTTAAATTTTTATATTTAAAAAACGCTCTACTTATATTTCCAAAAATTCCGATCATTAATTTTATGAAATACATCCTAAGGATAATCTATTAAACAGAAGTTCAGTCAACTGAAAAATACGTACAAGTTGAAGTGTTAGCATTCTAATCATATTGATGTAGTGAAAAACTCAAACTGATAAAAATGAAAGATTACAGCTCTGAATTTAAAAGCAATAGAAAGCCTTTTTCACGTATTTTTAACTATGGGATCTTTATGTAACTGGATTATACAATGTCTATAAAAATTCATTTTAATCGAAAATTTCGGAAATTTTTATTTTCGTCACTTTGTCGCAATAGGAAAGCTACCAAACCCCTTCAAAGTTTTTTTTTTTATGTCAAAGTTATTCAAATTTATGAAATGCAATGAACTTTTAGTAAGACCCTTTTCTCATAGCAAAATGTTTATGATATTTTTGTATTTTATTCTTCTTCCCTTTCTCTGCTACTATGTGGAATCTTAACATAGCATGTTCTGTGACTGATCGCAGTATAGATGTGTCCGAGTGTTAAGCACATGGCGTACTATGCGGTCTTTTAGACAGCGATTTTATGCGATCACGGTAGATCAAATCTTTGTTACCTCCCTAGAGTAAAATATCGCATAGATTGAAATCTATATTCCAGGTGAAAAGTGAAACTGCGGAAAAATGACGACTGATGATTCCGCCATCATGGAAATGGATAAGAATTGAAATGCTATGATAAAATTCCAGAAGTTATTAGAGAAGGATGGTCAAATTATTAATCATGCTTTGTTTTCATTAAACGGAAAATTATTTAGTATGTGATATATATTGGGTGTAAAAATGCTATATTCCTCTTTCAATGTTTTATTTTTTATTTTATTTTTATTATTATTTTATTTATTTATTTATTTATTTATTTATTGGCTAAAAAATTCCTTTTTACTTCTGTATGACATCTTCAAAATGTCATGGTTTTCTGAGAATAGTGTTACCTTATTCTTTTCTGAAGTACGTATATTTGGTGCACTTTGTTTGTTATGAACTTTTAAAGATTAAAATTTACAGTAAATCTTACAAAAATTCCAAACTGACGCTTAGATTTGGCATGGTTCTGTGTTCAATTTGTAATGATAAATTTGTGGAGTAGTTGCTTAAATTTTTAAAGCGATCCGATAAAAATCGATATAGCTTTAAAAGCTTTCAAACTATATTACAACATTAAACACTGAACGTTTTTCAGTGTAATTATATTCTGATGCACACCGACCAACATATAATGAGTACATTGTATCAGTTTATTTAAAGTTCCTTGCGAGCTGTCCGTGTAAGAGATTTTGTTCTTTGATTAAAAATGCATTTTACTGTTCATATTATTAAATGATTAAAAATGGGTTATTAAAAAAATCAATTATTAAAAATTCTAATCTTTATATATATATATATATATATATATATATATATTTTTTTTTTTTTTTTTTTTTTTTTTTTTTTTTTTTTTGCTATTTATCTTTCAAAATCCAACTCCATATTTTAAAATATTCCAATAAAAATCACACCATTATACAGAAAAGGAATTTTTCTTCTTTTTTTCCTTAGATTAACGCAGAAATGATGAGTGCGAAACGTCTTATTTTAAGAGTACTCCCTGAAATCCATTACTTATCCAGTCATTTGCAAAAAAAGGAAATCCCATAAATTTTTGCGCAATTTTCATAAAATATATAACTTTACTGGCGAAATGTTTGGCTGATAATTAATTTCTAATTTAAAAAAAAAGTTCTGAAATCCATACATTTGTTAGTCTTAAGAATAGATATGACTCATAGCGAATATTTCAAAATTAATTGAGCTAAAGCCAAATAAACTTTTAACAACGCTATTTATTTATCATTTATCAATGTTTTTCAACATATTTCATGTTATCACGAGATTTTAATTTGTAAATATGTGGCTCATAATTCACGATAACTTACCATATTTAAAATGTTTAAACAACAGGTCATCTAAAAATAACTAAAAATATGCGTAATTGCTATTGCTATTTGGAGGAGATTGATTACTTTAAGCATGAATTTAAATTCGCCTGCCAAAATTAATTACATACAAAATGCAAAATATCGTAATATATAGCAATTTCATCTCTTAGACTTATATGTCATGGATAAATGCATATAAATTAACTTCTTATAAAGATTTTAAACTTTAATAATTAATTTTGATAATTATAAACATGAGTTAAGCATAAATTACTCATATCCTTCAAAAGGCAATTAAAATATTGATCAAACAAATATTAGATTTTAAAGTAACGATTCATTTTAGTAACATACAAGTAATGAAGTTTCATATAAATAATTAAAATTTTAGGCAAATGAATGGAATCCAAATAATATAGAATTTCAAAAGTACCATAAATCGGGATCAAGGGAAAAGAAAAATATATTAGAAAAAAAAAATTTTTTGTTAGTCTTCACAAAAGCTATAAATTACACATAAACAAAAATTGTGTCTTAAAAAAAACATAGATAGATGTTTGCATACTTGTATGTAGTCATAAACAGACTGTTCTGTTTATTAAAATGTTTTTAAGTGTTTATGTTTACTGTAATCACTTTTAGTATATAGATGTTTATTTTAAGAAACCCTGTAATTTTTTTTTACTCCCATAATTAAATCTAAATTGAAAGAATGCTAAATCGGTCTCTATAGCAATGTGAACGACAATACTAAGAATTTCAATTTAATCTAGGTCACTTTAGATGTAAAACAAATCAAGCTTTAAAAAAAAAAAAAAAAAAAAAAAAAAAAAAAAAAAAGAGTAACTTGTGTATATTGCCGAAATCAGTGTGCCTCTCGCCCAGCAAAACTCTAAGTTCGTTTGAAAAGATTTCCGTGTTTAAAAATAAAATAAAAAGTCACAATAATTCAAGGTTATTTTGACTCGAGATCTTAACAATCATAATCCTTCCGCATATACGCTATCGAAGTGTGCGCTATCTGTTTTTAATTTACATTGATTTTAAAAATGTTTTTTATTTCTTGAATAACTTAAATTACCCTTCCAAAATTTCAAAATTTTAAATCTATTTAAATCTAAGCTATTTCTAAAATTACAGATTTGCGAATATCTTTGACTCATCATAATCGAAAACAATGCCTAACAACGGCGATATTGTTAGTTTATCTCTCTCCCACCTTAAGCCGGAAATTAAATTTATGACAGTCAAATATATATAATAATGATAAGTTTGATGAAAGCGAGAAGACCAGCCGAAATAAGTAGATATTTCTTCCACATGTTATTATTTTCTTTTAAGGCTAGTGTTAAGTTCCGGAAGTAGTTCCTAAGGAAATAGAAAGAACTGGAGCTGCCGCAGTTTTCTTTTCTATTTTTTATATGCATATAATTGGTGAAGAATGTGGCGGTCAGCGGGAAAGTTGAACTGGAGGTTTTGCCAAATCCGAGGTCATGCTTTCAGCGAGGCATTCCTAGAGGTATTGAAGGAACTTCATGACTGAAAATGATGAACAAAACAAAACAGCGGCTACAAAGCGCACTCAAAAAGATAAAAAGAAACTGGATTGTTAGAAGCTGAGATTCTTCTGAATACGGAATTTTCCAAAACAAGTCAAAACAATCTGGACATATCAAATTAAATTCCCCTAAACTTAAAACATGCTTAAACTGCGTAATCTGACCCGTGTTTATTTACTGTTTGGAATATTTCTCCCTTGCACGAATATTTCACGAGATGATCCATATTTACCCATTTCTATGTCATAAAATCTTGCTTTTCATAATCCGTTCCGGACCATAGGTGCATACAGGGTGTATCTAAACTACTGGGCAAAAATTTAAATGGTGATAGTACACATAAAGATAAATAATATTAAATGGGAATCTAAGGGTAACAAACGTCTTCCGAAGGAGATAGGCGCCATCAAAGTTTATGGTCAAAAATTTGAAATTATTATAAAAAACGGAAAAATTGGTCGATTCGTTTGCGGTTTTCACGAAAATTATTCTTTATGTCAGTATTGTCTTGAAAGTAAAATATAAAGATAAATTTTTAAAAATGCCGATAGAGGACGCTTTAGACTTTGGAGTAACGAACAACTATTTTTTAAAGTTATTTTTTTGCATCTCATTAATTTTTTTTAGAAGTTTAGACATAAACTTAAATTTTGAGCTCAAAATCTGTGGTTAAGTAGCGCAAACTGAACTGTGTTCAATGGGAATGAGTAGGTTCAAATTTCAAATGATTATGAGAAACAGTATAATTGATCAATTGATTTGCGGTTTTCACTAATACTATTTTTTATGTCAGTATTGTCTTAAAAATAAATTATAAACATATATTTCAAAGAATATCGATAGAGGGCGCTTTAGACTTTGGAGTAAAGTCCAACTATTTTTTACCGTTATTTTTTGCATCTCATAAATTTTTTTTAAAGCTTAGACATAAACTTAAATTTTGTGCTGAAAATCTGAAACATTGAGAGTGGTTGAGTAGCGCTAACTGAACTGTGTTCAATGGGGGTGGAAAGGTTCAAATTTCAAATGTTTATACAAAACGGAAAAATTCGTCGATTCGTTTGCGGTTTTTTCTAAAACCATTCTTTATGTCAGTATTTCCTTGAAAATAAAATTTAAAGATATATTTCAAAAAATTCCGTTAGAGGGCGCCTCAAACTATTGAGTAACAAACAACAATTTTTAATTGTTATTTTTTGTATCTAATTAAATGCTTGCAAAAGCTTAGTCTTAAATTTTCAGCTCAAATTCTGAATCCTTGGGAGGGGTTAAGAAGCGCAAACTGAACTGTGTTCAGGAGTTGAAATGTTACCCTCCCCACCCTACGAACACAGTTCAATTTTTCTCTACTGAATTACTCAGAACGATTCAGATTTTGAGCTCAAAATTTAAGTCTAAGATTTTAAAACATTTATTTAGATGAAAAAAATAACGGTTAAAAATAGTTGTTGGTTACTTTAAAGTTTGAGGCGCCCTCTAACGGGATTTTTTTAAATTTATCTTTATAATTTATTTTCAAGGAAATACTGACATAAAGAATGGCTTTAGAGAAACCGCAAACGAATCGACCAATTTTTCCGTTTTTTATAATCATTTGAAATTTGATCCTCCCCACCCTCATTAAACACAGTTCAGTTAGCGCTACTTAAACACTCTCAACAATTCAGATTTTGACGTGACAACGTCTTGTAAATTGGTTTGCCGGGAGACACTTCAAGAAACTGCGTTACGTTACGTTACGCTCCGCTCACGATACGCGCTCACTTTTCTCTTAACTTTTTCCGGTCACTTGTGGGACCATTTTCTGAACGTGAATGTGAATTCGCTGCAAGGAAGGGGCGGTGCTTAATAGGAATTTTAGATAGTATCAAACTAAGACGAAATACGTTATGTATTAGTTATTAGTATAAAGTACAAAGAAAATAAGTGTAGTTTATTTCGTAATTCGGTGGTATATTATGGAAAACTAATGATATGTGATTAGTGAAAGCCATTTTACTTTAGTTATATTCTGCTCATTGAAAAATTCTTTAATATGCTGTTTACAAAATTCAACATTTGACATCAATAAACATGAAGTAAAATGTGTTTAACAAACACAGTGTATTGCAAGTTATTGTATGTATATTTGTATATAAATACGTATGTATGTGTAAAGGTAAAAATAAAATTTTGTTAATATGAAATTCAGTGCGAGATTCTTTGTATAAATTAATGTTTTAAATATAATTCTTTGTATAAATAAATGTTTTAAATTGTTACTATTATTTCATCCTTCTTCCTACTATACGAATGAATATTCACATTAAAATTATTTTACAACTCAAAGTCGTTGTCACGTAAAACTTTCGCCCGTATACCGACTTTACAGGCAACCAATTTTTTTAGCTCAAAATTTAAGTTTACGTCTAAGCTTAAAAAAAATTAATGAGATGCAAAAAATAACGGTAAAAATTAGTTGTACGTTACTCCAAAGTCTAAAGCGCCCTCTATCGGCATTTTTTAAAATTTATCTGCATAATTTATTTTCAAGACAATACTGACATAAAGAATAATTTTAGTGAAAACCGCAAATCAATTGACATATTTTTCTGTTTTTTATGATCATTTGAAATTTGAACCTACCCACTCCCATTGAACACAAGTCAGTTTGCGATACTTAACCACAGATTTTGAGCTCAAAATTTAAGTTTATGACTAATCTTCTAAAAAAAATTAATGAGATGCAAAAAATAACTGTAAAAAGTAGTTGTTCGTTACTCCAAAGTCTAAAGCGCCCTCTATTAGCATTTTTTGAAATTTATCTTTATAATTTATTTTTAAGACAATACTGACATAAAGAATAGTTTTCGTGAAAACCGCAAACGAATCGACCAATTTTTCCGTTTTTCATAATCATTTCAAATTTTGGACCCTAAACTTTGATGGCGCCTATCTCCTTCGAAAGACGTTTCGGACCGTTAGTTTCCCATTTAATATTATTTGGCTTATTGTGTACTATCACCCCTTAAAGTTTTGCCCAGTCGTTTAGATACACCTTGTATATGCATCCTCTATAACAGCATACAAAATTTGCTTTTGGCACCAGTAAAAAAGAAAAGTCATATTTGGATTATTAAATCAGAGCACGCTCGTGATTATAAAAATTAAAAGAATTTTTTTAAGTGGTCAGTCCCGAAGGGATATAGTTAATTACATTCATATTTAACCCTTTAAGGGGCAAGCAACTGCGTTCGTGTAATTCTGAACTCCCACCGGAAATTTGTAAAAAAGTTACATCAAAAAGAGGAAAAGCAATTTCACGACTGTTTTCCACCAAAGTTACAAAAGTGAAATTTAATGATATTTTTCTGGTGTAAATCTTCAGCAGTCGTAGGTGGTACATAATATATACCACCGCCCCTCAAGGGGTTAAAAAAATACAGATTTTTTTTCTTTTTAAGACTTTTTGAATGTGATAAGTAAGTAGGTATGATAAGTATTTAAACAAACTTGAACACTATGCTGAAAAATAGAGAAAAGTGTGTAGAATCTGAAAATCCCCCCCCCCCCCCAAAAAAAAAACGGAAAATCTACTAATGGAACAAAAGTGTCCGGCAACTTTGCTGCCAGTAGTTTTACTGTTAAAAATAAATTCACGGATTTATTTTTAACAGTGTAACGGAAAGCTACTTCATATCAACCTAATCAGATTGTGTTTCTTTTTTCTTACTTATTTGTCTCTATTTTTTGCAGATAGAGTAATAATTGAACCAAATTTATTTCATTGCGTACTTGATAACCCTTCGCTGTACCGTGTGCCACATCTGGCACATACCTAAAAACACTACATTTCTCATTATGTGCTATGAATTTGACATATATGCTCTCAGTAACTAATCAATAACAGTCCAAAAAAGGAATAACACTTATTTTGTCCATGTGAAATGGCTGCATTTGACAAAAAATTCAAATTAGTTCTTCGGAAACAAACAAACAAAAAACAAATCAAGCTATTAAGCCAAAATTTACTTTTATTGTATTTACTGAATACTTAAAATTATTAATGTAAAGAAAGTTGAAGGGTGTTAAGCAGATAAAATTAATTAACTTAAACTCATTTAATTGCAAAATATAGCTATACAATATTTAAAATAGGGTATGTTGGGTACACACCATAAGCTATCAAATTGATTTTAACTGAAAATTTAAAATTTAATTGAATTGGTCGCTTCAAAAACCACATAAGTCAAATTTTCTTTCTTTTTTTTTTTTTTTTTTTTTTTTTTTGTTTTTTTTGTCAGATGTTTCTTTAAATTTAGAGTCATGAACTGGGTACGAACCACAAATGTCAGTGTATCTCTTCCTCTTCAAACAATAGCTTCTAATTTTTGTTCATTACTTAAACGACAAAAATCATTGACTTAAGTGGTTTTTGCATGCAAAACCAGATGACGCTGCAGCCATAAAATTACACATTTAATCATGATGTTTAGAATCGGAAGCTGATGTTTAGATGTTTAGCAGCGAATCAGAGAACGCATGACCAGCCACCTCAGTAGTGAAGGGCACCACCGTGCAACAAATGCATGAGAGGATTCAGCAATCTGAAGAGAAGCCACGTCTATATTAACAATGTCACTGTCATCTACTCGACGCCATTTGCCAATTCACATGGATTTGGTGGTATCAAGTCACAACAGCCATAGATGGCAGCCCGATTCTAATCTCAGCTTCCAACGCCTATATAGGCAATTGCATCTAAACCTTCAACATAATGTACCGCCTGAATTGGCGTCGATCTTGAGCCATCCGGACAGTGTCTAATTGAAAATATGTGCTATTCAACGATGAATCTCTCTTTTTTCTCGTTGCTCGTGACAACCACATTCGTATGTAGTGGAGGGAGAGAAGTCAGTGACCCAATCTTACATTTAGTATTGAGCGGAACATTGCCATATCACCTACTGTGACACTTAGGAGCGCAAGCTGCTGAGAAAGCTGATCACGTTTACTCGTGCTGCAAGATACATTAACGGCTCACGGGTACGTTGGTAATGTTTTGCAGCCAGTGGTACGGTCTAAACTATGAAGTCATCTAAGTGTCATTTATCAGCAAGATAACACTCGGCCACATACTTCAAGACTAACACTACAATATCAACAAGTTGGAAATCGCACGTGAAGCGTAGCAAATAAGGTGCGTTCATACGATAACGAAGTTTTAAAAATATCACTCTCATATATTAATCTCATAAAATTGTAAATAGTTAATTAGAATTAAAATGCGCATCAAACAATGTTCTCCCTATACCATTATGCAATGGAATACTTTTGTATGGTTTTGTAAATCAATAACAAATGTTCTTTGCACGACAGATTATGCAAGATGTATGTTACAATACGTACTTTATAGATGCATATCAATTTTATTATGTTCGAATGAGTGTAACACTATTAAAATGCATTTGAAACATTTTCCCCCATTGACCGTAATGTAATACTTTTGATTGTCCCTGTAATTGAATTATGCATCCGATTTTGATAAATTTTCAAATGACTCGATAAAATTATGTAATAATTATGTATTTTAAATTTCAAACGATTAAAATGCATTTGAAATTCTTTTCCCCGTTGACTGCAATGTAATGGAATACTTTTGATTGTCCCTGTAATTGATATATGCATTTGATTTTCATAAAATTTGAAATGACTCGACAAAATTATATAATAATTATATATTTTAAATTTCAATGATTCGGTTTGTTAGTTTTGGTGTTGTTATATACAAACGGACAGACAGACGGATGGACGGACGGACGGACTGAACGACAACTATGGGTGCTACGTATTTACATAATTACGAAAGCACCTAAAAAGGATATCAAGTTTCATCCTCGGTTTTTCATGTCAATAGATCTTTCTCCAATGTATAATGTTTTGGATATGTTGGAAAAGCGACTTCAGTTGTCTCGTAATACACCCGGACCAGTTTATAAGTTTCGACAAACATGGCAAAATCTACCACAGATGGACTTTGGCAATTTAAAAAACGTTCCTTGTCTCACTCGATTTTTATAGCTGCGAAAGGTGATTTTACAACTTACTGAAATTGATATTCATTTTGCTTCTACTAGCCAGGAAATTCTTTTTATTCTGAATTTGTACTAATTTATACATCTATGGAAATACTATACACATAGCAAGTTTAATGGTCATGTCTTAATATCTTCTGAGTGCATATATTTTTTGCAACAGAGTGTATATAGCTTTAAATATAATTTTTAATATATAACTCTGAAAAAAAAAATACAAGTTCACAACAACGGCATGGAATTTTTATATAGTCGTCGAAATTAAAACATCCTCTAAATGTAATTTATCATCAACAGTTTGCTTGAAAGATTATTTTTTAGCGAAATGATTTTCCTTTTTTCTTTACATATTTATTTTTTAAATAGGTATTTTAATTTATTTTAGTAAAATGTAACAGCGAAGTTATACTTTTAGCTTAACACTTTCATGGACAAAGTATTTCGATTGGTAAAAAGAAATTATACTATTGATATAGTATATGCGTATATTGATAATGAAATTATTGAACGACACCAGAATTGATAATGGAATTTATTTAAAAATAATTAAAAAAGCTTTTTTCACGTACAGAGTAAAACAGAAAACTTTCTTTCAAGATTTTGGTGCCAATGTGGAATTTAGGCATTAACTTTAAGTCACGCACAAATGCATCATCGCCTTTCAAGGGCTTAAAAAATAGATAGCGTCGACGCTTTCTTATATTTGTTTAACCTCCCTTCATTCTTTCCCCAAATAAAAGGAACACTAAAAGCTAATTAACTCTTTACCTTTAAATATTTTTAATGAAAATAAGTACGCCAAATATTAATAAGCTTATTATCTAGTGGGGAGTTGGTGTGCAGGGAGGAGATAAATCGTCAAATCGTGCTGCTGCCTCATGACAAAATTAATCATAATCGATTACTTTTAGAATTTAAAGCTGAAATCACATCCATTGTTCGTATTTCTTTTTTCTCAGAGGATAATGTACTTTTCTGTTACGAATGTGTTCCGATATATGTACCATAACATATCGGCAATTTTTTTCTTCAAAGTATTCGAACAAAGTATTTTCGAAATTCACATACTCATGTATTAAACAGTTTCTTTGAAATCGATGAAAAGATGTAATAGACGATTATATTAACCTTTATCAATGGGGTTTTTCATAAATGCTTGTAGTTTATATTGGAGCTTTGTTCTCGCTCTCAGGGCAGTTGCAACGTTTATAGTACAATTGTTCTTTTTGCCAGGTTTTTATTTTTAATTACATTGAGCAAAAGGTCGTAAGAATGTTCAAAAATGGCAAGAAAATCATCAAAAAGGAATAATCATGCTTCAAGTATAGATTATAAAACATTACTCAACACAGTCAGAAGGCTGCAACAAAACTTCATCGTTTAATAAGATGGTATTTAAGGAAAAATACGGCAATTACTTTGTGCAGCCCTGACTATGACGTATTCGGATGTTTATTACATAGCAAGTAATATGAAAAAACTAGATAAGCTTTAAAAAGCACACCATGATTGAAGACGCACATGTATAAATTATCGCTCATAGACGGTATTTCGTTTGTGTGTTTCTATAAATGAGCTATAAATGCAATGTTTCCATATTGTAGAGTAAACATTTTGCAGTGAATTCCAATTCTTTGTATCAGCTTCAATATGTTTGAAATCGTTTAACAACGTTAAAATAAACTGTAAACGAAACAAATTTTCCCCATAGAAATTAATATAACGAAATTATTCTGAGCGTCCCTATAAACTAACTATAAATATTACACACTTATTTTAAATGCTGAGTATGTCATAGTAAACCACAATAACATATTAAGAAAATTATTAATTAGTACGCATTTTTTTTTTTTTTTTTTTTTTTTTTTTTTTTTTTTTTTTTTATGAATTATGACTTACATTACTTTTTATATGAAAAGAATCATTTTCGTGGAAAATATGGCTGTGCGGATTTCAACTCATTTTTATCAATCATTTTTACGAAATACAAAAATTTCGTTCTGGAAAATCTGACGATCCAATGTGTCGCTTATTACCTTTTGTATTCACGAAAAAGAAAATCGTCGAAAGAAACTCGAAAAATTCTTAAAATTTTCTTTTACATATAAAATAAAAGTTTTCCGCATACTAACAGACTAGTTAACAGACACTGTCATACTTCATTTCTTATTTTTATTTTTCTTTATTTTTCTGTTTGTTTTTGTTTTTACATTTTTGAATAAATCACAAACGAATTTTCTGTTATCACTCTAAAAGATTAAATATATATTGCGTAAAATATACTTTCCAGGAAGGTTTTGTTCTAAGGAAATGAAACAAAATGGACTTTCCTTTTGAAAATAGAAATTCAGTAAAAATTAAAATAAATAAATGACTGTATTCAAAATGAATGCATGCACATTCGGAAACAAAACGCTATTTACACTCAGGTGGTATCTTTCTCATCTTCCTGCAACAATTTGCTCATAAAATAGAATGTAGTGGTGCGTTTATCATTTTTTTAATGACTACATAATTTAAATATGTAGAATAGAAACGATTCAATATGAAAATGAATGTCGTATGAATTTTTACCTTTTCTTCACACCATATTCTTTGAAACAGAACAGGAGAATCAAAATAAACTTGAAATCCTGTTGACTATCAGATATTTTGTTGAATTCATCTTTTTTACTATTTTTTTTTTAGAAATTCCCTAGAATTCATTTTTTCTAGAACAAGAGTAGGTTTAACATTATAACTACCATGAACCGTTATTGTGACGGCTGCCACATGAATATGTTTCTGTTCAAACCAGAAATTTGATTATGAAATAAGCTTAAAAGATACAAAGAATAAAAACGTTAAATAATAAAGTTAAATTGTTTTAAATCGAAATTTTGGTGGGAAATATTTTTATTAAACTTGACTCAAATTTTCGACAGTTCTAGTCTTGAAGCAAACTTTAAATCCCACTGACCAATATAAAAATATTTTATCGGTTAAATATAATTTTTTCTAACAGAAATAACAGCTACAAAAAGAGTTTAGAGGGAAAATATTCAAAAACTTAAATATAAAGAAATTACTAAGACTTTTACGCAGCTTATTTTTTTTTTATTCATAAGATTTAGGTTTTGCAATCTGGTAAAATGTGTCTTTCTCCTTCACTAAAGAGGTTAAATGTATTTATAGAAAAGCAATAGTGAATGAATTACACAATTAGACTAATTTTTCTATAAAGTTATGAAGCTCGTTATGCTTCAAGGACATTGTGCTAGAATTTTTGCAAAGTAATATTTGACTTATTTAATTTAAAAAAATTTTATCTTCAGATACAGCTACCAGTACTTTACTATATTTCTGGTACTAAAACACCTAAAAACCCATTAATTCTCTGATGTGTACGAACCTTGAAGAAATTAGGAAATGAAATGAAAGACGATACATAAACAGAAAACAAATAAAATCTTTAATTTTAAGAATTCAATTTTACGCAAACATGATAGCTTAAATGCCTGAAAACCTATTACAGACAATTCGCACCTTTAGTCAATATTAATTTTTTTACCGTAATTTTAAAAAAAATAATAATTGGGTATCGTGAAGTTGGCTTCAAATACGAGGAGAGATTTTTGCCTCCAAATTCGGCGTTATTTCACAATTCCCTAAAATTCTTAACAAACCCCCAAAACTACAGTCTCTTCAAATATTAATTTATATATATATATATATATATTTATATATATGCACTATATTGCCATTGATTATGGGACACTTGCGATTTTAGACATTTTACTAAATATCTAGAAAAATACATGAGGAATCATCTCGAAACTCTTAGTGTATAAATATAATAGTATACGTCATACATCTCCGTGAAGATTTTTTACCGAAACTTCATAGGGGACCGTCAACAAATTAAAAAAGAATGAATATCTTTTGAATAACCCTGTCAAAACTAATGTAGCAAAAGCGCTCAAACTCTTGATTATAATTGAATGCCTTATTGTAATACACTGTGTTCATTTTTATGCAAATAGCATGCATACTCCCAGAGTAATTAAGGTTTTTATAAAAATTGTCCCAAATTTTTCCAAGTTTTTTCCTTATAATTTTCAGAATTCTTAATATAAAATAATATTTTTTTTAGAAAATATGACAAACAACATTGCACACAGTACCCTGTAATCAGAATTAAAAAATAATGAAAATTGTATACAAAATGAGTTGGTTTACTAAATAATTTTTTACTGCGCATGCGTCAACGATATCAAAATTTCATTTGCATATTATGTTAGCTAAATGTATAGAGCAACTTTTGTGAAAGTCACAAAATCATAACTTGAAAATTCTGAAAATAATCGTCAATTGAATAAGTTGAAAATCCATTATTCTCAAAATGAAGCAAAAACAAGAGGGGTTGTATCCATATATTCATTGATTAGTGTCAATATAGAATACACAATACGGGATGTTACGACTACTTTTGGATAAAATCCCTCATTTTTTTGCTTCATTTTGGAAATGTTCGGATTTTGTCCTTTTTCTATAGACGATTACTTTCAGAATTTTCAAGCTATAATTTTGAGACTTTTACAAAAGTTGCTCTATACATTTAGCTAACATAATATGCAAATGAAATTTTGATATCTTTGACGCACGCGCAATAAAAAAATTATTTAGTAAACCTACTCATTTTTCATACAATTTTTATTATTTTTAATTCTGATTACAGGGTACTGTGTACAATGTTGTTTGTCATATTTTCTGAAAAAAATATTATTTTATATTAAGAACTCTGAAAATTATAAGGGAAAAACTTAGAAAAATTTGGGGCCATTTTTATAAAAACCTTAATTACTCTGCGTGTATGCATGCTATTTGCATAAAAATGAACACAATGTATTACAATAAGGCATTCAATCATAATCTAGAGTTTGAGCGCTTTTGCTACATTAGTTTTGACAGGGTTATTCAAAAGATATTCATTCTTTTTTAATTTGTTGACGGTCCCCTATGGAGTTTCGGTAAAACATCTTCACGGAGATGTATGACGTATACTATTATATTTATACACTAAGAGTTTCGAGATGATTCCTCATGCATTTTTCTAGATATTTAGTAAAATGTCTAAAATCGCAAGTGTCCCATAATCAATGGCAATATAGTGTATATATATCAAATTTGATACACTAATTTTGGTTCTAACGTTCACATATCTATTTATAGAAATATTTTTATCAATGGATTAAATCGTATAAATAAATTGATTTCAAATACAGATAAAAAGATTGACGAATTTTTTAATTGGTATGACCAAGCTGTAGGTTATAGTTATCCTACGAGGTTTTTGAACAGGTTACTAGGGACTTCGCAAAAAGTAAGAATTTTCGGATTATCGTTGAAAATAGGTTAATTCAAAGGAAGGTTTAACTGTTTGTCTAACTGTTTAAGAACTGTTCACTTTCATTTGAGGTTTGGTAGCTAAGTATCGCCGGCCTATGCATCTTGACTTTTTGATTTTCAACCAGGTCGTGGCGGGGTTTTTGGTGAGTGTTGCCTGGCATAAAACTAGTTTAAACCGAACCGTAAGTCACAAGTCTTAGGGCCACGTCTTCAGAGGTTTATTTTTCGTATTTATCCTTCTTGTTTAGTTTCTATGTTTCTATGTTCTTATGATTGAGTTGGAATTTTTTGTTTAGCGTTTGTTGTTCTACTTTTGTTAGTTTTCAAGTTTGTTCACGTGGTATGTTAAATTTTTCTTGTTTAGTTTAATTTTTTTTCAGTTCTGTAAAATTGTATATTATGGTGCATTTTTTCGATATATATATAAGTATGTATAATAGTTTGTCCTGACGGACTGATAATCAACACAAAGCCTGAACTACTAAACGTAGAAACATGAAAATTGGGCAAAATATACTTCTTATGATGCTAGCGTGCACTAAGATGGGATTTTTGAAAATACCCCTTGTGAGGGGGGCAAACGGGGGGGGGGGGGGTCTAAAATTCTGGAACATCTTCCTATACCTCAACAGTTGTTTGTGGTAGTAACGTGAAATTCCAGAAAATAAATCTATTAAAAAATTATTAAACGTAAGTAGTAGGAAAATAAGAGTACGGGGACAGGAGCAGGCGGGACTGCGGGACCGTCCCGCCTGCGGTGCCTCCTGCGGTACCTCCATGCCTCCGGCTGCCCCGCCTGCGGTCCCTCCTGCGCCCACCGTGACACCGCCACTCTCCTGCCCCCACTATGCATCCCCCTCCACGAACGCCCCCTAGTGGAAAAAAGGAACATTCTATTCTAACAGGAGAGGTGATCAACCTTCCCTAATTAAAAATATTATCAATCATATCTCAACTCGAAATCATACTATATGATGAAGATTAAATTTATATTTGAATTTTGAACAACCGTAATTTTAATGAGTATTATTAATTAAGTGAAACAATTAAAATCTCAGTTTTTAACCATTTTATTTAGATTTCTTCAACTACAAGATGAGATTATCAATTTAACACAAGAAAGTTAAACATATATTTGAATTTTGCTTGATAGACATCTTAATGAGTAGTATTAATTAAATAAAAACAATAGAAAATATCCAGTTTTATAGAAAAAGACTGATTTCTTATGATTTTTATCAACTATATGATCAATGTAACGTCTTAAAAGTTGAAAGTGAAACATGTATCCTAGTTTTTCAACAGCTATAGCCTTAATCAGTATCGTTAATTAAGTAAAAGAACAATGGAAAATATCAAGTTTTATGGAAAAAGACTGATCTCTTACGATTTTTATCAACTTAAGAGAGAAAACTTAAACATACATTTCAGTTTTTCAACAGCTATAACCTTAATGAGCATTCATAATTAAGTAAAAAACAATGGAAAATATCGATTTTTATAGAAAAAGACTGATTTCTTACGATTTTTATCAACTGCAACATCAGAATATCAATTTGATAGAAAGAAATTTAAGCATGCATTCCAGTTTTGGACAACCATTTCCTTCATGAACATTATTAATTAAGCAAAACAACAGAAAATATTAAATTTTTAACTGATTTCTTCATATTTTTTTTATTTATTTATTTTTTTTAAATATAAAATCAGAATACACAACTTAAAATAGAAATTTAAAGATATTTTTTTAGTTTTTGAACAGTCGTTACCTCAAAGAATTTCGATAATTGAACAATTAACAAAGGAAACTAATGATTTTTTAACGAAAAAAGACGAATTAAACGAATTTGGTTAACTTTTACTCTAATTGGAAATTTCATCGTACTTTATATATACTAAGTAGAATTTTAAAATATAAACGAATAATTTAAAGAAATCCTCTACACACAAATGTGAACCTGCAGAGCATTCCTTATTACGTCATATCTAAACTAAAACTTTTTTCTGCAATCCCTCCATGCATGCATTCCAGGTAGGGGAACATAACAAAGAATTTTGACGTCACAACTTACAATGGTATACAACAAAATGTTTACGTCCAAGAAAAAGTATCACATAGAGAGAAAAAAAGAAGAGATTTAAGCTATTTATCCATTCTAGTTTTATAACAGTTACCACAACATCTCCAAATTAAAATTTGGAAGTCATAATGAGTGTAATTAATTAAGCAAATCAATAGAAATATTAGTTTTTCAGAGGGGAAAAGACGAATTTAAACAAATTTTATCAGTTTTACACTAGTTTAATAATAATTTTAAGAGGAAAAATACGAATTTGAACTTTTTTTTTTTTTTTTTTTTTTTTTTTTAGTTTTACACTATTTTTTCTCATCTCCAACACGGATATATCAATTTTAACAGAAGAATTAAACATATAATTTAGTTTTAACAACAAAATCTTAACAAGTATCATTAATTAAACAAAAATAAATATCAGTTTTAAAGAAAAGACGAATTTGAATAATTTTACACTAGTATTTTCAAAAGCAACATGGAAATATCAATACTTATTCACATATTTCACTTATTCACTGTATTCAATACTATATTTAATAAATTTGGATACACTTTAAGAATTTCCTAATCTATAATTATATATTAGCTGTATATTTAATGTTACCCGTGTTTTCAACATTAGTCCATAATCGTGAATTTTGTATTTTAAATACCATCTATTCAGGTTCAGATTATTTTCACTTGAAATCATACAGAATTTTTTAACAGAGTTTGTTTTTGAAATCATTGAAGCAACTATATTTAATATTTTTAACACCAATTTTCTAACATTTTCCGATTATACATTCCTCATAAGTACATTTCTAAATGCTACAATCACTTTACATATCGAAAAGATATCATTGAAGCAACTGTATTTAATATTTTTAACACCAATTTTCTAAGATTTTTTAACATTTTCCGGTTATACATTCCTCAAAAGTATATATTCTAAACAATAGAAAATATTAATTTTAAGAATAAAAAGACGAATTTAAACAAATTTTATTAGTTTTACAATATTTTTTCTCATCTCCAACACGGATATATCAATTTTAACAGAATTAAACGCATATTTTAGTTTTAAGAACAAAAATGTAATAAGTATCATTAATTAAACAAAAAAATAAATATCAATTTTCAAAAAAAGACAATTTTTTACACAAATTTTCAACTTTGAAATACATTTGTTTACATATATTGTTACAATATATTACTAAACTTAAACTTTTTAAAAAGTTTGAATGTCTTTACAAAGGGTTCATATTTATATTTTTCACGTCTTGACTGCATTCGAAATCTTACAACAAAAGTATACTTTTATTATTATTATTATTCTAGAAAACCTAAAAAGTCATTTCTTGCTGCTTTAAACACTTGACATTTTAAAACTACTCTCACATATTCTACCCATATAATTAATCAAATTAGGACATGATTCACCTTACACTTCAAAATTTCTGAATTTTTACAATACTTATTTTCATCAAACTTTATTCTTGATCCTATATATTTTAGGAGTACAGAATTTTAACATCTGTTTTTATCTACTTATCAGAAAATTATTAAAACACCCAACACCATTTTCCAAATATGAATATTATCTTTGCAGTTTAATAATGCAAAACATACACGAATACAAAGTTAAATTTTTACAAACATTTCATATTTCAAACCAAACTGTTCGAAATTTTCACAACATAAGAGCAAACATTAGACGAACTTTTTAACATTAATATTGCTTAGATCTTTTCATCATAACCTTTAACTATGATAATTATCCATTTTCAGATTGATTGTCGAAAAACTGTAACTGAAATTACATAAACTTAATGTAAAAAAACATGTTCTCACACAATTTCTTGAAATTCAACAAAGAATGGACTATTACTCTAATACTTATCTACATCAATCTCGACTCTCGATAGTATATAGATATTTCATCATTACATACTTACAACTCTTTTCAAACGTTTATCAGAAAATCAAGTCAATCAAAGTCTAGTAATTATCACACCTGTTCCTCAGAAATATTACTATCATATGAAACAGTAAAGAAAATTAATAAATATTTAATATTTAATAACCTCATACGTAAAATTACTGCCGAATGAGAATACTAATAATCAATAAAATCAACTGTTGGACAAAAAATAGTACAGAATACCGAAAATTCAAATCATTTTTTCTACAAAAATTACAAAAATTAACAAATGAATGACAAGTTAGAGAAATAACTAAAAAAATTAATGAACATATTTACAAATTTATTAAAATCACACCTTTTTCTGGATTACAAACCACAATTTCTTGAAAAATTTAACACCGAATTTGTAAGATTTTAATCCTAGTATTACATACACTCAACAAATATTCAAAATTAACAAAAAAAATATTTTTTTAGTCTCATCAATAAGCAGAAATTCTATATTAAAAGAATATTTTCATAGTAGTACTTATAAAAATGAGAGTTTACAAACTGATTTTCATAATTTTATCACATTTAAACTTCATTTTTATACATAAAACATTATTTAATCAAATTTTATACGTTCTAATTCAGTAAAATTCAATACTTTTTTAGTTTTTAAACCAATACCACAATATTTATTTACATCAAACTTGATTCTTTACCTTTTATATTTCCACATTACACAAGTGAGATAAATACTAACTTGGAACGAGAGTTGAAGTCAATTGATTCTATTCGATTTTCATCGTATACGCATTGCTACTACACGAAATTTCTTACTTCTATAAGCATCTAATGTATTAAAACTAATCTACTCATATTTTTAATCAATTCATCAGATGTTTCATCTCGCATTTCTGAATTATCATCCATTAAGTTGCTTAAAATATAAATACTATCTTTATAGTTTTAATGTAGTATACATGACTAATCTTGAGTTAGACCTTCCATAGTATTAATCAAATTATCATATGTTTCATCTTACAGTTAACGATTTCTGAATTATCGTCCATCTAGTTGTTTAAAATATTAATAAAATGTTTATAGTTTTTGATTATACATAGTATGTATGAATACAATCTTTAATTTTTAACAGTTCATATTTCAAATAATCTATTTTCGAAACCAAACTATGTGAATTTTACCACAATGGTTATCATCATACAGAGATTTGTGTTTCATACTTTTTCTAAAAATTATCAGATATGTACTCTTCAGAGGAATTTCTATCATATGAGTAAATAAAAAAAAAATTATATTAAACGTACAACGAAATTTGATTGCAATATACATGTATTTAATAAAAATAAATAAATAAGCGATTATTTATACATTAAACCTTTACTAAATATATATTTCTTGCGTTATACAGATGTTTCAACAAGATGAACTAAAACAGCAGCAAACTTCAGAAATTAATGATCTGAATGATTCATCCCTAGCACATGTAGCATTAATGAATAATACATATGTAAGTACTTATATGAAAAATACTAGAATTCGTATATGTAACGTAATTAGAGTAATATAAAATGATTTGTCTTACTGCCTACACTTTAACAAATACCTTTTTACCTATATTGTTGAAGATAAATGTTAGTACGTATATGAAAAATACTAGAATTCGTATATGTAACGTAATTAGAGTAATATAAAATGATTTGTCTTACTGCCTACACTTTAACAAATACCTTTTTACCTATATTGTTGAAGATAATCCTAATTGTTTGCATTTATTTCTATTACAGATGTGTTCTATTTGCTACAAACACTTCTTAAGTAAATGGAATTTAACAGAACATACAAAAATCCATACAGGTGAAAAACCTTACACTTGGGAAGATTACCAAATGCGGTTTTCAAGAAGACGTGAATCAAAAATGCACACATCATCATATAAAGCGTCGTCATTTATATGCAAACTTAGTGAAGATATTCAAAAATTAGTCAGACGTTTGAAGAATTTAGACATAAAGGAAGATATTTAGACTATATATCCATCATATTTTCATAACACTTACCACAATATCTCAAACTAAAAATTTGGAAGACACGTGTAGTAGCAATGCGTATACGATGAAAATCGAATAGAATCAATTGACTTCAACTCTCGTTCCAAGTTAGTATTTATCTCACTTGTGTAATGTGGAAATATAAAAGGTAAAGAATCAAGTTTGATGTAAATAAATATTGTGGTATTGGTTTAAAAACTAAAAAAGTATTGAATTTTACTGAATTAGAACGTATAAAATTTGATTAAATAATGTTTTATGTATAAAAATGAAGTTTAAATGTGATAAAATTATGAAAATCAGTTTGTAAACTCTCATTTTTATAAGTACTACTATGAAAATATTCTTTTA
The DNA here is from genome assembly GCA_964019185.1 of Maratus speculifer. Lineage (NCBI taxonomy): Eukaryota > Metazoa > Arthropoda > Arachnida > Araneae > Salticidae > Maratus > Maratus speculifer. Next base: position 195,262,138 of record OZ025299.1, read on the forward strand.
ATATAGAATTTCTGCTTATTGATGAGACTAAAAAAATATTTTTTTTGTTAATTTTGAATATTTGTTGAGTGTATGTAATACTAGGATTAAAATCTTACAAATTCGGTGTTAAATTTTTCAAGAAATTGTGGTTTGTAATCCAGAAAAAGGTGTGATTTTAATAAATTTGTAAATATGTTCATTAATTTTTTTAGTTATTTCTCTAACTTGTCATTCATTTGTTAATTTTTGTAATTTTTGTAGAAAAAATGATTTGAATTTTCGGTATTCTGTACTATTTTTTGTCCAACAGTTGATTTTATTGATTATTAGTATTCTCATTCGGCAGTAATTTTACGTATGAGGTTATTAAATATTAAATATTTATTAATTTTCTTTACTGTTTCATATGATAGTAATATTTCTGAGGAACAGGTGTGATAATTACTAGACTTTGATTGACTTGATTTTCTGATAAACGTTTGAAAAGAGTTGTAAGTATGTAATGATGAAATATCTATATACTATCGAGAGTCGAGATTGATGTAGATAAGTATTAGAGTAATAGTCCATTCTTTGTTGAATTTCAAGAAATTGTGTGAGAACATGTTTTTTTACATTAAGTTTATGTAATTTCAGTTACAGTTTTTCGACAATCAATCTGAAAATGGATAATTATCATAGTTAAAGGTTATGATGAAAAGATCTAAGCAATATTAATGTTAAAAAGTTCGTCTAATGTTTGCTCTTATGTTGTGAAAATTTCGAACAGTTTGGTTTGAAATATGAAATGTTTGTAAAAATTTAACTTTGTATTCGTGTATGTTTTGCATTATTAAACTGCAAAGATAATATTCATATTTGGAAAATGGTGTTGGGTGTTTTAATAATTTTCTGATAAGTAGATAAAAACAGATGTTAAAATTCTGTACTCCTAAAATATATAGGATCAAGAATAAAGTTTGATGAAAATAAGTATTGTAAAAATTCAGAAATTTTGAAGTGTAAGGTGAATCATGTCCTAATTTGATTAATTATATGGGTAGAATATGTGAGAGTAGTTTTAAAATGTCAAGTGTTTAAAGCAGCAAGAAATGACTTTTTAGGTTTTCTAGAATAATAATAATAATAAAAGTATACTTTTGTTGTAAGATTTCGAATGCAGTCAAGACGTGAAAAATATAAATATGAACCCTTTGTAAAGACATTCAAACTTTTTAAAAAGTTTAAGTTTAGTAATATATTGTAACAATATATGTAAACAAATGTATTTCAAAGTTGAAAATTTGTGTAAAAAATTGTCTTTTTTTGAAAATTGATATTTATTTTTTTGTTTAATTAATGATACTTATTACATTTTTGTTCTTAAAACTAAAATATGCGTTTAATTCTGTTAAAATTGATATATCCGTGTTGGAGATGAGAAAAAATATTGTAAAACTAATAAAATTTGTTTAAATTCGTCTTTTTATTCTTAAAATTAATATTTTCTATTGTTTAGAATATATACTTTTGAGGAATGTATAACCGGAAAATGTTAAAAAATCTTAGAAAATTGGTGTTAAAAATATTAAATACAGTTGCTTCAATGATATCTTTTCGATATGTAAAGTGATTGTAGCATTTAGAAATGTACTTATGAGGAATGTATAATCGGAAAATGTTAGAAAATTGGTGTTAAAAATATTAAATATAGTTGCTTCAATGATTTCAAAAACAAACTCTGTTAAAAAATTCTGTATGATTTCAAGTGAAAATAATCTGAACCTGAATAGATGGTATTTAAAATACAAAATTCACGATTATGGACTAATGTTGAAAACACGGGTAACATTAAATATACAGCTAATATATAATTATAGATTAGGAAATTCTTAAAGTGTATCCAAATTTATTAAATATAGTATTGAATACAGTGAATAAGTGAAATATGTGAATAAGTATTGATATTTCCATGTTGCTTTTGAAAATACTAGTGTAAAATTATTCAAATTCGTCTTTTCTTTAAAACTGATATTTATTTTTGTTTAATTAATGATACTTGTTAAGATTTTGTTGTTAAAACTAAATTATATGTTTAATTCTTCTGTTAAAATTGATATATCCGTGTTGGAGATGAGAAAAAATAGTGTAAAACTAAAAAAAAAAAAAAAAAAAAAAAAAGTTCAAATTCGTATTTTTCCTCTTAAAATTATTATTAAACTAGTGTAAAACTGATAAAATTTGTTTAAATTCGTCTTTTCCCCTCTGAAAAACTAATATTTCTATTGATTTGCTTAATTAATTACACTCATTATGACTTCCAAATTTTAATTTGGAGATGTTGTGGTAACTGTTATAAAACTAGAATGGATAAATAGCTTAAATCTCTTCTTTTTTTCTCTCTATGTGATACTTTTTCTTGGACGTAAACATTTTGTTGTATACCATTGTAAGTTGTGACGTCAAAATTCTTTGTTATGTTCCCCTACCTGGAATGCATGCATGGAGGGATTGCAGAAAAAAGTTTTAGTTTAGATATGACGTAATAAGGAATGCTCTGCAGGTTCACATTTGTGTGTAGAGGATTTCTTTAAATTATTCGTTTATATTTTAAAATTCTACTTAGTATATATAAAGTACGATGAAATTTCCAATTAGAGTAAAAGTTAACCAAATTCGTTTAATTCGTCTTTTTTCGTTAAAAAATCATTAGTTTCCTTTGTTAATTGTTCAATTATCGAAATTCTTTGAGGTAACGACTGTTCAAAAACTAAAAAAATATCTTTAAATTTCTATTTTAAGTTGTGTATTCTGATTTTATATTTAAAAAAAATAAATAAATAAAAAAAATATGAAGAAATCAGTTAAAAATTTAATATTTTCTGTTGTTTTGCTTAATTAATAATGTTCATGAAGGAAATGGTTGTCCAAAACTGGAATGCATGCTTAAATTTCTTTCTATCAAATTGATATTCTGATGTTGCAGTTGATAAAAATCGTAAGAAATCAGTCTTTTTCTATAAAAATCGATATTTTCCATTGTTTTTTACTTAATTATGAATGCTCATTAAGGTTATAGCTGTTGAAAAACTGAAATGTATGTTTAAGTTTTCTCTCTTAAGTTGATAAAAATCGTAAGAGATCAGTCTTTTTCCATAAAACTTGATATTTTCCATTGTTCTTTTACTTAATTAACGATACTGATTAAGGCTATAGCTGTTGAAAAACTAGGATACATGTTTCACTTTCAACTTTTAAGACGTTACATTGATCATATAGTTGATAAAAATCGTAAGAAATCAGTCTTTTTCTATAAAACTGGATATTTTCTATTGTTTTTATTTAATTAATACTACTCATTAAGATGTCTATCAAGCAAAATTCAAATATATGTTTAACTTTCTTGTGTTAAATTGATAATCTCATCTTGTAGTTGAAGAAATCTAAATAAAATGGTTAAAAACTGAGATTTTAATTGTTTCACTTAATTAATAATACTCATTAAAATTACGGTTGTTCAAAATTCAAATATAAATTTAATCTTCATCATATAGTATGATTTCGAGTTGAGATGTGATTGATAATATTTTTAATTAGGGAAGGTTGATCACCTCTCCTGTTAGAATAGAATGTTCCTTTTTTCCACTAGGGGGCGTTCGTGGAGGGGGATGCATAGTGGGGGCAGGAGAGTGGCGGTGTCACGGTGGGCGCAGGAGGGACCGCAGGCGGGGCAACCGGAGGCATGGAGGTACCGCAGGAGGCACCGCAGGCGGGACGGTCCCGCAGTCCCGCCTGCTCCTGTCCCCGTACTCTTATTTTCCTACTACTAACGTATATTTCAGAGAATTTAGAAATTGTCCCTAAAGGAGGGTCGAACAATTTAAAACATTTGGCACATCTCAGCTGTCGTTTTAAATAGAAGAGTGAAACGGCAGAAAATAAATCTATCAACAAATAAATAAAGATGGGTTTCAGCTATTTTAAAATTTCCGCCCCCGAGGGGGTTAAAGTGAGGATAAAAATTTCCAAACATTTTTTGGGCCCGTCATGTGACATATCATCGAAAAGCCCTCGGGAGGCAGTTTTCGATATTTTTTGAAATTGTAGCTTTATATCATTACACATCGATTTTTTTATGTTGTCCTCTGCTAAATATTAGTTATAATATTTGAAAATTTCAAAGAGAGGATAGGGTTTTATACCAGAGAGACATGATAATTCGAACTCTGAGGTGGGGGGGGGCGGCAATTTTATAAATATGGCCTACACTCTTCAGGTGATATATCATTAGAAAGCTCTCTGACTATTATTTCAGATTATATACCTCCAGTGCTTCTGAGATATTTTGCCATATCCCAGTAGCTGGTTTAGGTAGAAGCGAGGATTTCAACATAACATGCCTATTAAAAAATTGTTAAACAAAAGCCTTAAGCTCGTAACAGTCCCAGCTTGCTGCCAGGTCGGTCCGTGTCTTTATTGCTGTTAGGACGTGTCGGGTAGGCAATAAGTTTTGTAAAAATAGTAAATAGTGATAATAGAATCATTGGAAATATATTTTAATACATTATACAGAAGTATTTTCAAAAATCTACTTTTTGTTATACAACTTCAAAAGTTATATTTTATTAAACCTATTTTCATTTATTCCAAACGACATTGTTTTTTAAATATAAATTCTTATTTGAATGAAATAGTCTAAGATAGTAATTTTAAACCTCCTATTGGCCACGCCCTACCCAGCCATCTGTAAAGCCGCTATGCTCATTCTCCCCCGGGTCCAAATCTTTGTAAACTATGTCTCTTTATTTAAGAATTGAATTCTATTTACACGGTGAAAGCATAATATAGCTTTAAAATAGCTATTCATTTTACATGATTTAAATTTATCAAATAGGTGAATATTCTATTCCAAACACATTTTTGATAGAATTCTGTAGAGTCAATGAGACTATATATTTTCGCCATAATGCCAAAAAGAGTTTTGTATTAATTTAAAAACTTATCTTAATGAGAAAGAAAAGGGTTATACAGTCTGAATTTTTACCTCCAAAAATATCTTGAAGAAAGACTTACATTTAATGCTAACTGGTAGCATTCACATATTTTATAATTCATAATTGTAATTAAAGACTTTCTAGACAAACTTTGAGCACTACATTTTCTTTCTATGAATAACACATACACATTTCAAGATTCTCAATTTTATTAATATTAAGTAGCCATTATTTTCTACCAAAACACATTTTCACTGTTTTCACTCTCTCAATACCTTTAATTGTCTTCCGTTTATTTTAAAATTTAAATACGTACGTCAGCATGTAAATTTATTTACATTTAGATGCCTGCACTAGAGTCATATTTTCTATCTAGACATTTCCCTTTCTAACGTTATTTAAAATTTATATAGTTTTAAAATTTACTAGTACCCCATATTCAGATATTTCTTTTTTCTAATTTTTTTTTTTTCTTTTTTGAGATTAAATATCTTCAAGAAATTAGAATTATATAGACTTTTAAGTAGTTTAATGTGTAAGCTTCTCGGTGTAGCATACATCAGCGCGAATATAAGTACAAAGATCCTTCAATAAACGCTAAGAATTTTTTTAATACACTGTGAATATCTTAAAAAGATATAAATTAAAAGATTATTGATATAATTATTCTGATGTTAATTTTATTCTAACCTTTGGGCTGACAACATTTTAAAATTCAATTAAAAAACTAATTCTTTAAATTTCGCTCGTGTTCTATTTATTTTTAGTGTACAACATTACTTTAAAAAATATATAAAGAAAAATAAAAAATAAAATGAAATGGATAGAGAATGGTAGATTAAAAAATTCGGAATTGCCCCCTCACCCAAAAAATTCTAATTGTTCCCCAGGGGGGTGTACACCCCCAGGACTCTAGCCCTGGTTCATCCCACGTTCGGAACCACTGGTCTAAGAAAATAAATAATCATTAAGTTTGCTGTTGCATATTTTTTTAATAATGCCAAGGTTCCACTAATCTTCCGTTATAAGTGTGTTTATTTATTACGTTCAAACAAGAAACTCTTCAATTTGATAAATTCGATTTAAAACTAAGTCAAAGATAAATTAAATAAATTTTCTGGGTTTAAAGTTGTTTACTGGTTCAAATTAATGCATACATTTCTTAAGATTACTGGGAGGTTTGGCATCTATGTTTTTGTCATGCGACACATAGTAATATAAAATATACTGTAATATTTTCTTATAAATATGTATGTAGTATTATTTAATATAATTTTAATTGTATCTTCATAAAAATATGAATTTTTTGTTCAAATTTCGATTATACAGAATTCTAAAATATGCACAGACACCTGTCTAGATACAGAATTAAAATTAAGTGGATCGCCCATGAAGATGGTTTTATTTCGCATCATATCATTAAACCCATCTGTGACCTAAAACATAAATTGCACAAAAATATTTATATCTCAACTAAACTTAATTTTATAACTTTGGTTGTGTACCAGATTCGCATGAGAGACTCGGGTATAGTTTTAAAAAGTTTAATATTTGTACCTGAAAGAATATACCTTTTTCAAATATTTTACTTAAATTTTAGCTTGAAAAAATACATATTCCCTTTTTAAAATATGATTTGTTTAAAATAAGTTGAATCTTTTCTTAAATATTCCTATTTTTGAACAAAATTATATATTTTTTTAAATTAATGTTTTAAAAATCCTGAATCAAAATTGAAACTTATATATTTCTGTTAATTAAAAGAAAAAAAATCAATTCAACAAATAATATTTCGAGTCATAACAATTTTAAAAATGTAAATATTTTGAAAAAAAAAACATTTTGTGTTAATTTTGTAAGAAATCTTATGATTCTGTTTACAAAATACATGGTTAACCATCACAAAAAAATTCAAAATTCTTATAAATAAATAAATTAAAAATAAATGTTTCATGGCACCTTACAGTAACAATGTTTCTTGAATTATACGTATTTCAATTTAAGTCTAATCCCTTGAAACCACACAAATTATTAAAGCGGACACATCTCTCTGAGTTTTGCAGGTAACAAGGTGGATTTTTTTTAAATTTAGTAATGGATGAGGAAAATTTTCCTAATTGGAAATTCTGTCCTACGGGGGCCATATACAAATTTTATTTTTGTATTTTCTTTCCCCCATGGCTTTGCAACGTATCTTATCAAATTTTGCACCTTTTCTTGAATGAAACTTCACAGTTTGAAATGGGTACCGAAGGGCAATATTTAAAGAAACAGTATCTTGTTTCGATACTTATGAATCACACTGTATAGACTTTAAATTTAAAAATTATCTCACTAATGCATGAATTAAAATCCTTAAGTGCTGTAAGCGTGAGAAATCTCTAAAATATGCATACAGAAAACAATTTTTGAACAAAATAAAATAGCACAACTACTTCTAAATTTAAACCAAAACATACACAAAAAGTTTTGTATAAAATTCATTTTTTGTACAAAATATAGAAAAAAATTTAAAAATTAAAAAAAAAATTGAAGTTTATCAAGTGAAAAAATAAATAACAAAAATATGAGTATTTTTCGGTTTTAACATGTAGACTATAAAAAAGCATGTTTGATTAATTTTTTTAAACTGTAGTTGAAAGTAAACTGCGCGCGAACTCCAAATTTACTAATATGAGAAAATGCATTTTAGAATCTCAATGTTTACGGACTTATATTCAATGTGTATGTTTACGGACTTAAATTATGTCTATGTCTGTCAGTATTTATATTCAATGTCTATAAATGATCATAACAAAAAATAATGCAAAATTTTATTTATTTATTTTTTTTATTTTGTTCAGAATTTTTTTTAATTTTGGAACCAAACAAAAACGGAAATTGAATTTCTTGAAGGTTTTAAGGTCTGTGTCCCCTTAAGAGCAAAGGCATTAATCTTTGAAATCAAAATCAGTAAGAAAAATTTTTACTAGAAATTTATGCATTATTTTTCAATATGTCCATCAGATTTTATACAAATATACTAATGTCATTGAAAATTGTTTTTGTTCGCTTCACAATTTTATAATATCAAGATTTACTTTCATTTAATAATGTTTATTTTTAGTTATCTATCTTCTTTAATATTTACCTATTTGAATACATATTTCAGTTAAATATACCGTTAACTTAGCTCATTTCATTAATTATATCTCATTACCATTTCTTAAATTAACCCCTTGAGGGGCGCCGGTATATATTATATACCACCTACGATCGATGAAGTTTTACACCAGAAAAATGTCATTAAATTTCCCTTTTCTAACTTTGGTGAAAAACAGTCGCGAAAATGCTTATCCTCTTTTTGATATAACTTTTTTACAAATTTCCGGTGGGAGTTCAGAATTACACGAACGTAATTGCTTGCCCCTCAAGGGGTTAACTTATCAACCAAGAAAAGTAATCTCTGTGAAACCAGTATTATTTTATTTTTGTGGCTATAAATACAATCTGAACGATATAAATAATTCATAAATATGATGCTGTGGGGGAGGGGAGAGAAAATGTAATTCGATTGACGATTTATACATCGCGTGAGTAACTTCTTTAATTGAGTTGACAGACATGGATTTCACAACAGTCAGACTAAATTTATTTCGAATGTCATAATTACATATCACAGCAATATTGCGAAATTGCAGAAAAAGCTAAAATGTATATTTTCGGATTTTTTTTTCTTTTTCAGCTCATTTGAAAAAAAAAGAAAGACAAAAAGAGAAAAGAAAGAAACTTGTATAATTCTGTTAATGTACATAAATTTTATCTGGTTTAACTAGTTTTGATTTTCAAGTTTGTTCAAAATGGAAAATTGAACACGTGTTTTCGTACTGAATTGTCACATAAAAGAAAAATGCTTCTTATTCTAGGGAAATATAATATAACCGCAAACAAAAATTTACATTTACCTATATTGATTTTCTCATCATTTAGAAAATAGTTCATTAGATACTTAAGAAAATAACATACTTTTGAGATTTAATAAAGCATTTATATAAAGAAGGTTTGTTTTCCTGCCACTGATTTTCAGAAACCACTCTGGGTAGTTTGTAGAGTGAGTTAATCGGTTTTATCAACATGGAATATAGGTTTTTCGGACGCTTTCAACTTTCAACTAAACCTACTTCATATTAAACTAATATGTTTTATAGGCAAACGTGATGAATTAAGAGCTTTAAAATTTAAAAAATTACAATTTTATTACACTTGTATGTACAAAATCGATTACGCAGCTAAAATTTTTAATTCAGACTTGATAGTATCCTAAAAAAACGACGTTTTGATTTGAGAAAAAAGTTAATGCACTATAAAAACTACTCTGAACCATTTCCGAAAATTAATGACAGCAAAATAAATTCAATTTTCATAACTGGTCCTTTAAATATCGAAAATATACTGGTTTCTGTGATTTTTAAAGATAACGAAGTTATTTCGGAATTGTGGATAATTCGGAAGAGGTTATTGTATATTTTCGTACTTGATTGTGTTAAGAAACGTTTGTCTTTTTTTTAGTGTGTAAAAAGTTGCGGAAACGTTTCTTATATCTTATACAACATCATTGTCACCGATAAATTTAAAAAGCTTTTTTTTTCAGAAATTTTTTGGAGAATAACCTCACATAAACCAAAAGGCCTACCTAAGAATCCAAAAAAAATTCCCTAATTAACAAAAGCGTTTTATCCGAAACAGTGGGGTTCTTTAACCTCAGAAATACTTGTGTAAATTTTAGAAACCTATTTTTTACTGAAATTTCTGAGTTGTCGTTCTTGAAATTTTTTCTATGTGCAACAGAAAAGTGTTGGAATCGTATAAAACAATGAGATAATGGTCAATTTCCATACGGCAAATTTTAAAGTGCGAGTAAATTACATACGAATTTAATTCAGAGATGAGATTTCCGCTTTTTTTTCACACCAGTAAAATCTTAGAGAAAATGCTATATTATTTAATCTGAACATTTTTGTGATTTAAAAGAACAACATTTTCTCTAAGATTGTACTGGTGTCCAAAAAAGCGGAAATATCATCCCTGTTAATTTTATCCACAATCCTTGAGATTTTGTATATCATCCCATCTTGTTCTAACCCTTTAAGAGATTCTGAAATGATGGCAAAATTAAAACATAGTGAGTTTCAGATAATACTAGTTCAGAGCTGCCAACTTCTACGCCTTTTTAAATGAAAAACACGTGTTTCTAACCAGAAAAATTATTAAATAACATATGTCCTGAATTTATTTCATGATTTGTAGTATTGCATACTCTTTTAACTTGTTAAATGCCATTTCTGGTTCGAATGGGTTTGTTTGGCTGTAAAAAGGCGTAGAAGTTGGCAGCCATGCTAGTTAGTTACCTCAGAAGTGAAACCGATGCATAAATGAATGACGCAAATTGACACATTAGTACTTTCTTGAATCTAAATCCAAATATTTTTCTCTAAAATGTTCTCCCATTTCTTTTATTTAATTAGACGCACCTCGCAATCGTGTATATATATGTATATATATGTACATATATACAGGGTGATTCTAAAAAGATGGGAAAATTTTTAAGGGGTAATGGTATACATCAAGACAAACAATATTAAATAGGAAACCAAGGTCACAAGCATTTTCCAAAAGAGATAGCAGCCACTAAAGTTTAGGGCCCAAAATTTCAAATAAACATAAAAAACGAAAAAATTGGTCGATTGATTTGCGGTTTTCACTAAAACTATTCTTTATGTTGGTATTTTCTTGAAAAATTCTTTTCAAGAATTTTCTTGATAAATTCCGAAAAAAGTCGATAGAGGGCGCTTTAGACTTTGGAGTAACGAACAACTGTTTTTTGCCGTTATTTTTTGCATCTCATTAAATGGTTTCGGAAACTTAGACTTAAACTTCAATTTTGAGCTCAAAATCTGAATAGTTGGGAGTAGTTAAGTAGCTCAAACTGAACTGTGTTCAGAGGGTTCAAATTTCAAATGATTATAAAAAACGGAAAAATTGGTCGATTGATTTGCGGTTTTCACTAAAACTATTCTTTATGTCGATATTTTATTGAAAATAATTTATAAAGCTAAATTAAAGAAAATTGCGTTAGAGGGCGCTTTAGACTTTGGAGTTACGAAAAACTATTTTTAACCGTTATTATTTGCATCCCGTGAAATATTTTTAGAAGCTTACACATAAACTTAAATTTTGCGCAGAAAATCTGAATCAGTGGGAGTGTTTAAGTTGCGCAAGCTGAACTGTGTTCAATGGGGGTGGGGAGTTTAAAATTTCAAACGATTATAAAAAACGGAGAAATTGGTCGATTTGTTTCCGGTTTTCGCTAAAACTATTCTTTGTGTGACTATTTCCTTGAAAAGAAATTTTAAAGATAAATTTTTAAAAATTTCGTTTGAGGGTACCCTTAAGTTTAGAGTAACCAACAACTATTTTTAAACGTTATTTTTTCTATCTAATTAAATGCTTGCAAATGCTTAGTCTTAAATTTTGAGTTCAAATTCTGAATAGTGGTTAGGGGATAAGAAGGGCAAACTGAGCTGTTTTCAAGAGTTGAAATGTTACTCTCCCCACCCTTCGATAACATTTCAATTTTGCGCTACATAATTACTCACAACGATTCAGATTTTGAGCTCAAAATTTAACTATAAGCTTTTAAAAGCATTTATTATATACAAAAAATACCAGTTAAAAATAGTTGTTTGTTACTCTAAAGTTTAAGGCGCCCTCTAACGGAATTTTTTTTAATTTATCTTTAAAATTTATTTTTAAGGAAAAACTGGCATAAAAAATAGTTTTGGCGAAAACCGTAAACGAATCTACCATTTTTCCGTTTTTTATGATAACTTGAAATTTGAACCTCCCCACCCCCATTGAACACAGTTCTGTTTGCTCTACTTAACCACTCCCAACGATTTAGATTTTTTACGCAAAATTTAAGTTTATGTCTAAGTTTCTAAAAAAAATTAACGAGATGCAAATAATAACGGTAAAAAATAGTTTTTCCTTACTCCAAAGTCTAAAGCGACATCTATCGTCATTTTTTGAAATTTAGCTTTATAATTTATTTTTAATAAAATACCGATATAAAGAATAGATTTAGTGAAAACCGCAAATCAATCGACCCATTTCTCCGTTTTTTATAATCATTTGAAATTTGAACCTCTGAACACAGTTCAGTTTGTGCTACTTAACCACTCCCAACTATTCAGATTTTGAGCTCAAAATTTAAGTTTAAGTCTAAGCCTGCGAAACCATTTAATGAGATGCAAAAAATAACGGCAAAAAACAGTTGTTCGTTACTCCAAAGTCTAAAGCGCCCTCTATCGACATTTTTCGGAATTTATCTTTATAATTTATTTTCAAGAAAATACCAGCATAAAGAATAGTTTTAGTGAAAACGCAAATCAATCGACCAATTTTTTCGTTTTTTATGTTTATTTGAAATTTTGGACCCTAAACTTTAATGGCGACTATCTCTTTTGCAAAACGCTTGGGACCCTTGGTTTCCTATTTAATATTGTTTGTCTTGATGTATACTATTATCCCTTAAAATTTTTCCCATCTTTTTTGAATCACCCTGTATACGCATTATATACACACACACACACACACACACATATATATATATATATATATATATATATATATATATATATATATACAGATATGTATATATAATATTGTTAAACGAGATGTGTTGTTTTAGTTGTATCACGTGTTTTGCATTATATTGGGTTGGAAACTAAATTCCCGCCGTTTGTTTAAAGACAATTTTTCTACCGGAATCTATACTCTGTTTTTTTGATCGACCTAATTCATGTTAAAATACTGTTTGTTAAAATGTAACGTCAGCGATAAAGTAGCAAGTGGGTTGGCAACGAAGTTCCCGCCGTGTGTTTAAATACGTTTTAGTTCTGCCAAATTTACATTTTTTTTGATCGAGTTAATTTATGTTAAATTTCAGATCATTAACTCTTTGCATTCGTATGTCCGACTCGACATCATCTTTCTTTGCAAAATTTGTTTTTGGCACCAGTAATAAAGGAAAATAAAATTTGCCTTATTTAATTACAGCATTTTTGAAATTGTGTACTTGAAGGAAACTTTTTTTTAAAAGTGGTGTAAACCAAATAAAATTTGTGTAAGTGACACCCGAGTCGAAAGGGTTTAAATGGAATGTCAACTATGGAATGCCAACTGGGTTGGCAACTAAGTTTCCGCCGTTTTTTAAAAATTATTTCAAAGTTTATTTTTCAATAAAAAATAACAAATAATTAATCAACAATGTATTCTCCCTTGTTGTTTACAACTTCTTCCCAACGTTCAACAAAATTTTCAATACCTCGTTGGTAGAAATCCCCTGGTTTCGACTCGAAAAATTCATCCAACCAAGCTTTCAAGTCTGCATCAGTATTGAACGAAACTCCGCGCATAGCGTTTGATAGAGATCGAAAGAGATGGAAATCCGTTGGTGCCAAATCAGGAGAGTACGGCGGGTGCGGCAGTACTTCCCAGCCATGCGTTTGAATGGCTTCCTTGGTCATATTGGCGATGTGAGGGCGGGCGTTGTCGTGCAGCAAAAGGACTCCATGCTGCCGATTAGGTCTTTTCTCTTGAATAGCTACGTTGAGTCGTTCCATTTGTCGAACATAGAGTTCCGCGTTGACTGTTTGGTTCCGTTCAAGCAGTTCGTAATGGATAATGCCTTCCCAGTCCCACCATACGCACAACATCGTTTTACGTGGGTGAAGATCTTGTTTTACACGCGGTGTTGGTAATTTACCAGGGCTGAGCCATTCCTTGCGTTGCTTCATATTAATGTACAGGCACCATTTTTCATCGCCAGTAACGATTCGGTAAAGAAATCGTTGCTTGTTTCCATGAGTTGAGCGGTGACGAGCAAGCAAACCAGCGGAGATTGCGGCTCGTTGATTCTTGTTGTTGTCACTTAAAACATGCGGAACCCATGCTCCAAACTTCTGAACTTTTCCCATCGAGTGAAGATGCTTCACTATAGCAGTGTGGGATAATTTCATTTTCCTTGCCAGTTCTCTTGTCGTTTGACGCGAATTTTCGTGCAAATGTTGGTTTAATCGCTCCTCATCGAACTCAACTGGACGGCCAGAACGAGGTGCGTCTTTGATGTCAAAATTTCCATTTTTGAACTTGGCATACCAATCATGGGCGGTTCTTTCAGCTATCGCACCCTCGCCATACACAGCACAAATGTCACGAGCAGCTTTTGCGGCCTTACAACCTTGATTGAAAGCAAAGAGAAGGAGGTGTCGAAAATTTTCCTTTTAATCAACTTGACACTCCATTTTATAGATCTGGGTTTCAACACAAATTAGCTCTAGTATCCAAAAAACAAAATATAGATTCCGGTAGAAAACTTCTATTTAAAAAAAACTGCGGGAACTTAGTTTCCAACCCAATAGAATTAGCGTATGTGAAAATTAATTTGTTCCTTAATTTTACTTCCTTTATGCGGACATAAATGCTGAATGTAACTTAAAGCTGTTCTTAAATCAAAAAGGGCAAATTTATGGCATAAGTTTTAATTTATTTTTGTTCGTAAATGCATGAAAGTAGCAGGTGTTGTTGTTCAGAAACTATTTAATCGCACTCATTTTCCCGTTATTTATTTTTTTTTTTAATAAACACAATGGGTTTTTAAGAAAATAATGTCAAAATGGGTGGTTTTAATCGACTTTCCGCGCGAGAGAAGAAAAAACACTCAAATAGGGGATAAAAACTCCTTGTCACCTGATCAAAAAAGTTTATAACTCAATAAGTAATTTGTTGCCCAAAAATGGAAAATTCAGATTTCAAATCGCTTTCATGGACAGGCTTTACAATTTTATGCCTTTCGGTTAAAAAACAAATTTGTAAATGTGTTTTGAGATGAGTGTATGTGATTTGTAAATATGTTTTGAGCTTGTTGAGCAGAGCAGTTGAGAATAGCCTTAAGATGGAGATATCTTCGAACAATCCACCAATGAATCCAAACTCAAAAATAATAGCTTTTCATGTAGTGCGATATTTTATAATGCAGACGAAGAGATTTATGTGGAGGATGGATTCAAAATAAAAATAATGTGAAGAATTTTTAAAAATAGGAAGTTTTTTTAGAATAGGAAGTTTCCTAATCTTTTTTTTTTTTTTTTTTTTTTTTTTTCGAATTTTATTGTGTGTTCTGTACGAGTTTTATAGAAAAAGTAATGCTATCGCTACTAAAAATAAAGATGCCTCTAGAATTTAATTTCCAATGGAACTTCCTAAAAATTATCTATAACTGGGTGCACATACGGGAAAAGTCACTGTACAATTCTCAGTTTGAATTCAAAACATTTCTAAAACGCCACTTTAGCTAGCCGGGGTCTAATTAAATACTTAAAAATGTTCGTATCCAAAATCAAATAGAATATTACTTGAAAAAAAAGATATGTAAAATACATATATCATACTCGAAAATTTTTTTTATTATTTTGAAAATTGTTTGTTCTATAGCATTATATTAAAGGTTTCTTTAAAAAACAAATCTCATGTTCTATATGGGAGGGGAGGGAAAAAGGGATTCATTTTCTTAAAAGTGGCGATAACACAAAATTTATCCATAAATGTGTTTTGGATTTTAAAAAAGATTAATTGAAAACCGATGACAGTTCTATAACAGGCATATTAAACTCGGGCCCCGCATGTGGTCCAACGATCTTTTGTATGTAGCCTGAAGCACATATTCATTAATATATATTTATAAATGTAATTGATATGAGATAAAATATATATATATATATATATATATATTTAATTCCTTCACTTTTATATATTTTTTTTCTTGAGACGACAAAATGTGTCTCGATATTTATAAATAATTTAAGATTGTGTTAATGCATCGTAAAAGCAAAGTTTTATACTTATTGTATAAATAAAACAGCTTACTGGGACCGCAGATGTCGCGGAAAAAAATTTCCATTGAAAATTTTTACGCTTCTATTTCCAAACAACAAACTTCATACAACATTATCAATAGAAATATAATACTAAATTATAAAATACTAATTATCGTTTTGGTAATAGATTTCTTAACATTTTTTTTTCTTGTACATTACAAAAGTTCAACCGTACTATTAGTATTAACTATCTTATATTGCATTGTTATATTACTTTTATTATCTTATTATTATAATTAATCTTTATCAAGTGTGTTGCGATCCGCCTAATTTCGCGAAATACATTATTTCGGTCTGCGAATAAGAAAGTTGATTATTGATGGATTATAACATAAAATTTCTAAATAGTCTTCGCTATGAAATATTTGTTAAAATGATTTGAAAATTTTAGCTTCGATTTTTCAGTTATCTTCAGTGAAAATTATTCATTCAGCAAAATACTTGGTGTTCTTTTTTTAGTTTGAACATGCTCTATGCATTTTTTGTAGAGTCGTTCAATAAATCCTTCAATAATTTATTAAATGATTATGTAAATATTTTAATTTAGTTTAAACAATTTACGTAAAATTCTTTAGAATGTAAAATTTTCATGAATTCATAATTCGGCAGATAAAGGGTTAAATAAATGTAGCATGGAGATAATTTGTTGGTATTATTAAAAGTAAAAATATAAAATATATAGGACACTGCGACTCCTGATATTAGATATTAATAATTGCATCAACATTATTTGGTTATATATAAATTCAATGTTTATTGAAATCTGACATTTTAATCAATATATAGGGATGCGAATTTTCCACGTTTTTTCCGACCAGTATTATCTAAGAGAAAATGTTATTTTACTAAATCGAAAAATGCTGCAATTTAACAGAACAATATTTTCTCTAATATTATACTGGTATGTAAAAAACGCGGAAAACTCTCATCCCTAAATATAGAATAATGTCAACAATTCGCTTAACCCTTTCATTCTCATGGTAGAATACGTTCTAAAAATTCCGTAGTTTAGAGAATCTGAAATTACACCAGAAAATTTCAATGATAAATTACGGTTTATTTAAGTATGGAATGTTTGTTATTAAGAAAAACAAGTACTTATATTTTAATTTTCTGGTATGAATTTGGAATATCATATTTAAATATAGAAAAATAAATAAGGAATATCATGATGCCATTTGGACTCACTGGGAATGAAAGGGTTAAATTGCAATTTATCCCATTAGTGCCTAGCGCGTCCATTTTTGGGACAGTTTAAAAAAATTCAACTAAGCGCATTTCACACCAGTAAAAAGAAGTATAAAAAAAAATACTTTCTTTCTAGAGACAAAGTCCTCGATAAATTAAGATAAAAGTTATTCTTGCTTTAAAAGTGATGGGAAAATGCAAAATCTGAATTTTAAAGAAGAAACAAATTCAGGCACTAACGGGTTAAATGGAATAATCTTAGGATAAGATCTTCATCATTATGTTGTCTGAAAAAAAAAAAAAAAACAGAATGAAAAACCATGCACCAGAAAAAGACTAGCGAACATTCTGCAACATTGGCCCATTGGGTACGAGCGTCTTATACACGTGATGCATAAGGTGCTCAGAATTCTTGATTATTTCCAATAGTTATTTTTTAATTTAAAATTTGCCTTTTTTAATCGGTGCATTTTTTAGATTAAATAAGAAAAAAAAATCTGTTTGGAATGAATGATTAAAAATTAAAAAGAGATAAAAGATTAAAAGTTCTGCAAATGAAGCTCGTCGCAAAAGGGTTAAGAGAATATTAAGAAATTTCATTTTTCTCAAACTATGAAATAATGTATCTAAATAAAGTGACCCTCAAGTTATTTAACCGATAAATCATAATGCAATGGAATTCCTTTGTCTGTCCCCTTGAAGGGCAAGCAATAATGTCTCTGTAATAATGAAGTATCACCGGAAAAATCGAAAAATTTGATTATAAAATAGGAAAAAGCAATTTTTCAATATTTTGCAGCCATAATTAAAAATAGAAAATTTAGTTAAGTGCTTTTGGTGCGAATCGCTTTTAAATTAGGTGGGTTAAAATGTATCTCACCATCCTTCAAGGGGTTAAACAAACTATAAATGCTACACACTTCATTTTCAATAGCAAATATTCTTTAGTGGAATGTCATTAACATATAAAAATTACGTGTCATTCCCAGTATATTTACACAAGTTAGAGCATTAGACAGACAGAGAGAAAACCGTATTCATAAATACTTTTAAACAACGTAGGAAAATGTTAATAATCGTTGTTCGATTGAATTAATTATATTCCATATAAAAAATATCTATCTTAAATAGTTAGATGATTTTGATGCTTTATTTTTAAGGAACAGTAAATTGTTGTAAATTGTTTTCAGCATATTGGAAGTTTAACTGGTACTAAAAGAAGTAAATCTAATTTCTTTCTTGAAAAATTGAGAAATTTATATCTTTAAAAGACGAATTTAAATTTTATTTTTATTTTGCATATTAATTTAAATCGGACAACTTTATCATATCTCATATCGTAAAATATAGAAATGATAAACTTTCACCAAATTTAAATATGCAGCGATGTATATTTTACGACATATATACATAATTAAAATATAAAACTCAATTATTAACCTTTTCTTTTAACTTCTAGAGCAATAAAACTAATCATATATTTCATCTGGAACTCAGTTAAAAATTTTATTTTCAATATTAATCAATGGAGTTATAGTTTTTAATGAAATTTTATCCGAGTCTTGTGAAATTTAAAACCTTAACACTTTCGGGTTCTGTGTATTATTAATAGTATAATGCTATTAACGTAAAAGTATTTTATTTTTCTAAAATTTAAAAAACAAATTGCACCCGAAAGGGTTAAAGATCCATTGCACTGAGCTTTCCATTTTATATTTCATCTACAAAATAGGAAATTCCGGTAAATTTAAATTCGTACACTCTAAAAAATAAATGTGTAAATTTACACACAAAAATGTGTAAATCGATGATACAAAAACGACATGTCTATATGTGTAAATTGGTGTGTAAATTGCGCCAAATGTGTAAATTTAAAAATACACATTTTAATGTGTAATTTGATGATAAGTCCAAATGTGTAAAACTTATTTGATAACTCTTGAAATACACACTTTAATGTGTAAGTTGCACTGAAATACACACATTTCTGTGCAATATTTTTACACATACATATGTGCAAAATTCTGTTTTTACTCATATTTTGTGTAATAGGAACATACACATAATCTTGTGTAATATGCAAAATACGCATATTTTTGTGTTATATGCAGAATACACAGGTTTATGTGTTAATATTCTGTTCTTACACATAGGTATGCGTAACATGCAAAACACACACTTTTGTGTAATATTTAAAATACACAGATTTTTGTATACAGAGATTTACCTTATGCTTTGATATGTAAATTCTAAAAAAAAAGTTTTCATGATCACGGAACAAAATTGCATAAAGTACAAACTCATTTATACTTGGCACTTATTTTTTTTTAAACTGACTTGCAAACAAGGCCACAAATCCCAATATGCTTAATTTACAAACAATCAGGATAGTCTCAAATTATAATATGTTATCATTCTGTTAGATTTGGTTTGAAGTCGGAAAATGATGCATTCATAGTTTATGATCAGGAATGTATAATTTGTATATAGACAGTATGAAGACTGTCTTTTAAATTAGGTTAAAAGTTAAAGTTCTTTCACACAGTCTTACAAGTGTAACAGCTTGCGCTGTTTTTAATTTATTTAGAATTTTCGCTTTTCTCAAATTCATGTTTCTCCGTATTCTGAAAATGGCATAATTTTATTTTGCATTTATGGCGGACCAAATGGAGATTTTTTTTTCTTTTGTTGCGATGTACAGGATAAAAATAAAACCGTACCTTTTTCTTTCTTTTTTTAAATAAATTATTGCAAACTTTTTTTGCGTGGGCTGTGCTAATTGTATTTTTGCACTCTCTTTGAAAGCTTTTGCTCACTTTAACTTCCAAAGTTATCATCACACATGTAAAGCTCCACAAATAGCTAGTCATTTTTAACCACGAATGTTCAATCAGAATTATCCTTTAATATAATTTTACTAAATGGGTGAAAAAAGCGTCCAGGGCAGAATTCGAATCAGCAACTTTTAGCGCAAGCTGCCAGTCTGGCATTAGTTAGCTTTATTTAGTATATAATTCTAGTTCTTTGGCTGAATTGTGTCCGCCAGATTCATCCCCGATAGCTTATTTGGTAGAGCATTGGCAGCTCTCATAAAAAATCCCGCATTAAACCTAGGCCAAAATACTTTTTAATTCTGTTAGAAAAATTACAGGAGATTTATTTACTAATTAAAATAATGTATTAAAATTAATATAGAATTATTCTTTTATCAAACTGTGTGACATTTAACAGCAATATTTGTTAAAATTACTAAAGAAATATTTCTGCTTGAATATTAAAATCATAATCAATATAAAATCTCTATATAAAAAAATATTCTCTTACATTATACATAGTACTTTTTGTAATCTTTAAATTATAAGAGTTATTGATTGAATGAATTGAAAGATTATTGATTACTATTGACTGAATGAAATTAATTTAGCATTTTAATACGCATTTTGAACGCTAAATCACGAGTGATTATTTAATTACATAACAACTATAAAAAATCTTAAATATAAAAAAGAAAACCGATATTAAGTACTTATATTTTAAGCATTTTAATTGTATGATATTAATTACAGTAAATAATATATGCGATTATAATGCAGTAGACGTAGTTGATACAGATATGGTGGACAAAGAAAATGGGGTTTACACCAAAGTTGCAGTTACGATGTCGCCAAAATCATCCTGAAATATATATATGCACGGTGACCACCCACTTGCATTTTTAAATATTTTGTTAAATATCTAGAAAAACACTTGAGAAATTTCCCTACAACTCCAGGTGTGTGTAAACATAATAGCACAGCCATATATTATCATGAACATTTTTTCCCGATCCTCCATAGGGGACCCGTCAACAAATTGAAAGAAAACGTATATCTTTTGGATAATCCTACCAAAACTAATGTAGCAAAACGCTCAAATTGTAGATTATGATTAAGTAAATTATTGTAATAAACTGTCTTCATTTTTATGTGGATAACATGCATACTCGTAGAGAAATTAAGATTTTAATAGAAATAGTCTTAAATTTTGACAAGTTTTTTTATTTATAATTTGCAGAGTTCTGAATATAAAATAATGTACTTTTACGAAAATATGACAAAAAACATTGTACACAATACTTTTTAATCAGAATTAATAATAAAAATTGTTTGAAAAATAAATAGGTTTACTGAATAATTTTTCACTGCGCATGCGTGAACGCTATAATGTATAATGTTTTTTGTCATATTTTCGTAAAAGTACACTATTTTATATTCAGAACTCTGCAAATTATAAGTAAAAAAACTTGTCAAAATTTAAGACTATTTCTATTAAAATCTTAATTTCTCTACGAGTATACATGTTATCCACATACAAATGAAGACAGTTTATTACAATAATCCACTTAATCATAATCTATAGTTTGATGGCTTTTGCAACATTAGTTTTGACAGGGTAATCTAAAGGATATTCTTTCATTTTCAATTTGTTGACAGTCCCCTGTGGAGTTTGCTGAAAAAATCTTCAAGGAAATGTGTGACCTGTACTATTATATTTACGCACTTAGAGTTTCAGGATAATTCATCGTGTATTTTTCTAGATATTTAAAAAAATGTTTAAAATCGCAGTTGGCCGGTCAACTTTGATCATATCTTATATATGAAGACGTGAGTTTCAAAGCTGGCCTTATCCAGAAAAAAAAAATATATCAGGAAATCGCAAAAAACCTGACTGCGTTCAATGGTTTTCATTATAAAGCGTGGTTTTACAATAATAGAAATGCACGATAAAACTATTTTTTTTCTGCAGATTATAATGCTTTTTCGATGTAGGCTCATTAATATTAGAGATTGATTGTAATAATTCGATTTTTTAAATTTTGAAACTCACGTTCTCATATATACATTCCAAACATTTATTTTCCATAAACATTCTTATATAAGTAATATTTACGTCTTATGTCCTATATATTTATGCATCTATGTCATCGTTTACATCTTATACACAAGTCATGTAGGTATGCTTCACATATGATGACTAGAAACGAGCCATATATGTTATGAAACGTTAATTATAATATATATTATTATAAAGTCATATATGCTCTATAATTTGGCAATCCATCTTCAAGAGATCGCTGCAACACATAAATACCTAAACAAGTTCAAACTACTTCGATTCTAAAATGTACAATGAGTTTAAATACTATTTGAAAAAAAAAATTGAAAAATAAAAAAAAAAAAAAATTTAAAAATTGCAAATGTACCTATTTTTTTTATGGGTATGAAGTAATCTTTTGACTTTTTCGATCTACTCGTTTACTAACAGTATTTCTACGGATACCAAATGATACTTTTTTAAATTTTAATTTTTGTTGTTTTTGAAAGAAATACGCTTAAAAATGTCTTCAATGTATGAAAAATACTTTTTAATTATTTCAATCTAAAAATCACACACACATACATACACATACAAAAAAAGAAAGAAAGAAAGAATTGAATTTTGTTAAAAAATGGGATTTTATTTTGGTAGAAATAGTGTTAAGAAAACTAGGGCAACTGGGGCGTGTAAAAATATGTAAACGTGTATTTTTATATCAATTATTGTGATAAACAAGCTGAAACATAATTATTTCAAGTGCTATTCGATGTTGAAATTGCAAATATTTATTGGAGTGTCAAAAGGAATCATTTTAGAAATGTATAAAATAAATAAATAAATAAAAATATTGATATTTTTTCATGCTTAAAGTAAACAAAAATTTATATATTTCACATCAATTTCATCATTTTTCAAATACAAAATTGTAAAGCATACGAACTTACCTTTGTAAAAAAATCTCCTTTTTAGCTATTTACCATCATATTACAAATTCTGCAAAATTCATTTTACAATAACTATGAAAAACTAATCAAATAAGAAATAAAACTTTGATATGAAAATTTATCTCAGTATCGCTGCATGTTGACAATTCTAAAAAAATATTTAGGCTGACAACTGCTATGTTTGAAGATAGCAACAATAAATATAATCATATTTTTTTTAAGCTGACAATAAAAGTAACATTGATTCTCATTGTATGAGTAACTTTCACTTTTTGGGATATTGCAGATATACAACGTGGTGATATAAAAGATTAATTCATTTTACATAAAAGTTTACAAGCTGTAAAAAAAAAATTAAAATTTTTTTTATTATTATTAAAAAAATAATTTTAATAATAGATTGCCGAAATTACATTTTTATTTGTGAAATTATACATTTAAACCAAAAAACTCTTAATGTGTGATAAAAATAAACAACGATCGTTAATTGTTTATTTAACATAGCACCGCATCTACTCTATTTCGCCTATAATCTGGAATTTTTAATTCGTTTTTTTTTTTTTTTTTTTTTTTTCAAGTATGTATTTGGTTTGCTGGATGTTTAATGACAGAGTCACTATAAATCTAATACTATCATAAATAGTACAATGAGTTACAATCTATTATGCAGTTCTTAAAACGAAATGTGGTGAAAATTTGATTTGTATATGTTTATTAAAAAAAGAGATATTTTTTTTTTTTTTTTTTTTTTTTTAATGTGACCCCATAAGAAAAGAATAGTTAATACAATATCAAATGATTTACTAATTTTCTAAAGTAAATGAATACGTAAAAGAACTCAGATAATTGGTATAAAATAGAACAACATATTAGTTCATTATTATTATCACCAATACTTTATTTATAGGATTAGATGATAACTATAAAAAAAGAAATTCATTTTAATCATACCGTTTTATAATAGAGCTTATGGTATATATTTTGAAACTTATCTGTATAATATCATTCAAGATATAAAATAGGGTACTTTTCGGTTAATCGGACGTCAATATTATATATACACATGCATATACCTATCTATACACATATTGTATCTATATATACATGCACACATATAAATACATGCTTATATATGAGGACCCCAGAAGCCAAGGGGTACAAGTGACAAAATTTCGATTTGGAGTAAATCGAGTTTAAAGGTAATTGATGTTAAATTGGAACATCAATAACAATTGAGTGGATTGAAATAGGAATACTTGTTGCATTCTGGTCTTTGAACTCTTATTTCAATAAATGTTAAAAAAATAAAGTACAACTTTCTTTAAATGTATAATTAATCAATATTGTTTGTTTTTCGAAAAAAGTGGTTTGCCTCTATAACTCAGCAAATAATAAGAAAATCACTTATATTTCTTTACCTGAAATGAAAAAAGCATATTTTTAGGTCGTCTGTGTATTTAGTTTATTTTTTTCAATTTTGTCATTTATACCCCTTGGCTTCTGGGGTCCTCATATGTAATAATGCTTATATATGTATTCATAGTTACATATGTATTTATATACATGTACGTATATATATGTGTATATATAACACTGGCGCCCAGCTAAATAAAAAGTACCTAAAATAGTAAAGCTATCAGAATAAAAAGTAAATAATGAAATACAATTATTGCATTTTAGCTTCACATCGTTGAAGTATATGCGATATTCTTTTAATATTTAAATTTTTTTTTAGTAAAATCATGTTTAAATCGTTATTGATTGTGTAACTTCTCTATTCTCATTTGTATGCAGTATCCAAACTTCTAATTTACTTTGAAAATTTTCAAATTAATAAAATTTAACAATTGAAAAGTTTCACGCACTATGAATATTTCTTTATAGATTTTTAACGTTTCTCAAGTTGAATAATAAGTTGAATAATCATCGAAATCGACCCCCCCCCCCCCATGGAAAAGAAAACATGGAAGATAATGGAACAATATTGGAACAACAACAACATGGAACATGGAACAATACAACATGGAACAATAAAAGAAAACATGGAAATGTAATATTAAATTACATTTCCATGTTTTCTTTTAAAAACACTTATCCATTGTGCCTTATTTCTTATAAACATCTTCTGAGCAGATGCAATTTTTAAAAAATAAAAATATGTAATGCAAATTATTTCAGAATATTACTTAAACACAAAATTTTAAAAATTATGTTTGAAAACATTCTGTAAAAAGGCTTTTTTATTCAATAATTTATGTATATTTAAAGGTTTACTGATTACATAACCATTGATTGTATGTTTTCCCATATACTTTTAAAATTTATGAAACCATGATCTTAACCAGATGTTTTTAAAAAGGGAAGAAGTCTGATTGAAATGCTGTTGAAATCATTGTTTCTAATCATCTGATTAAAATTGTCACTAGGCAAATTATGTATTTCAACAAAATGAACAATAAATTTATTAAACTAAATGAAGTTAATGAAGTATTAAATTTTTAAAACAAGTTTATAAGAAGTTAATTAAAATCTTTATAATTTAAAGAAAAACAAATAGCAAGAATTTTTTTTTCATACCTGCTTTTCACCGACATTCTTTATAGTTCAATTTTTTTGGAGAACTATAAGTCCAATACATAAGCACAATAGCTAAGGCTGGAAGCATATACACCACGCCTAAGCCAGTGTATTTATCTCGGACTTATATATTTTTTATGAAGTATGGTCTTGGAAGCGCTGCTGAGAAATCCATTGTTTAAATTACTAAATCCGCGTCAATACAGATCTAAGTTGTCGAGTAATCGTTCCTGCATTCGTTCGAAAGCTTACTACATACACTCTGTTTATTTATATTCTACGGTTAGCCAGCCGCAGACAACTTTTTTTCCAAGCAGATGCAAAATGTGTTTTTAAAAACAAAAAAGTGTTCTAATTGAAAGAAATTTTTTTCTTTGTCTGTCATTTTATATTAATTTCCTGTTGAATAAACTGCTTGTGATCTAACTATTTTTAAGACATTTCTGGAAAACAATAAATAAAAATATTAATAATTAATTATGTGATGGTTGTAGCATAAATTGTGTACATTTATTTTACATTCAGAAAATGTTACATTTATTTAAAAGGTTTGCAAAAAGTGGCAAGCAAATTTTTAAAGAATAACTTAAAATCCTTAAACATTAACAGAAAAAAAAATGTATACAACCATATTGTATATTAATGTATACAACTATATGCATACAACTGTTTTTTTATAATATTAAAGCAGCTTTTCATTACAAAACGCCCCACTCCCCTTTCTGTGCTTATTCATACACACACAAACCTTTGCTTTTCTCAGTTGAATATTATTTTCTGCCGTGTCTGGTTTTAAGATTAATTTCATAAATCAGTGCAAACTTCCCAGATTATAAAAAACAGAAGAAAAATATTTTTTTTTTTAATTCAAAAATAATAAACTTTTTACATTTAATATTTTTTTTATTATTCATATACAACACCAAAAAGAATTTTCATACGAAAAAATAAGTTATAAATTTAAAAAAAGTTTTGAAATGTAATAGAAATACTTTTGAGTTAAACACATACCGAGAGTTAGCAATAAACAAAATCACAAAAAAAATTTGCTATTATAATCATTTTCATTTTTTTTACATAATAGTTTTAATAGCTTAAGCGCGAGGTTTTATTACATGTCTATTACAGCTACGTTTTATTTATATACTTTTTTATGCAAGTTTATTTATAAGCAAGTTTTCAATTTCGTTGCAGAATATTAGCCGGAAATAAATGCTGATTTTCTTTTCTTTCTTTTTTCTTCTTTTTTTTATGGAATTTAATCTTGTGTAATTGTATTGCACACAATAGTTTTAAAAAAAGAAACATGGTTTCAGATTATTTTTTAACTATAAAAAACAACAAATTGAGGTACGATAGAAAAAATTACATTTGAAGAAACATTTCTTTCCCTATTTGATTGTGAAAAAAATTAAATTGTGCAACTATTAGAAGTTAAGAAAGTCGCAGTGCAAGTGAAATTTATTTATCAGGTGTTGCCACCGTTAAAATGATATCGCTGTTATTAACGAATGTGTTTTCCTTTATAATATAGATTGCTGTAAGTTTAACCAAAGTTATTAACTTTTCATGGAATATAGAAAGCATTTGAAAAACTTTCATAATAATAATAATAATAATAAATTATTTAGTGGATTATATGCAAAATTATGAAATAATAAATTATTTCGTGGATTATATGCAAAATTACGAAATAATAAATTATTTCGTGGATTATATGCAAAATTATGTTTGCATCATAATTTATAATTGCTGATTAAAATTGATGCATTTATAAAACATTTTTTTTTTGTGTGTGTGTGTGTGTGTTAGGAAATAAATTAATGAATATGGGTTCATTTGCAATTATTGAAACAAAAATCAGTCATCATCCTACAAATGCATTAACACAATTCCGATAACTAAATGTGTCCTATTTTCAAATAAACATTCACATTGTGACTTAACAACATACTGGTCGTTTGATCACATATGTGAGTGACTCGCAGAAACGTCGGAAAATTTTTCAAATTTGTCAGAAGCATATTTTTTTACATTGAGTAACATTCTTTTTGTTTCTAAACAACTCATATTTTACTTACAGTGGGATTTTATGAGTGCGGCATTTTGGTTATAGATGGGACGTGACCATCGTGATTTGCAGGAATATGACAAAAACATCACTGTCACTATGGTTTTTATATGGGTAATGGCCTTGAATGGACCGAAACAGGTTTTTAAGACCTAAAACATGACACAAACCAAATTTCGGTAAGCTTTCTATTTTCGGTCGAAAACGAAAAAAAAAAAAAAAAGATTAATTTTCTTTTTTTAAAGTTATTAATGCATACATGAATGTACACAATTATTCATTAATTAAAGGTGTATAGGGACACATTTCTTTCAAAAAAAATAAACATGCATAAATACTTATGATTGTGTATAAGCTTCAAACGAAAACATGATATGAACAAAATAATAATACAACTTTTATATTTTATGACAGCCAGTAATTATAAGCATTTACAATAATTAATTAACAAATTAATTAAAAGACCGGGAGGCGGAAGTACAGATTATCATCTCATCTACGTCACTGGTGAAATTCCAGAATTACTCAAAACTCGATTCGCATGTTAAAATGCAATCGGTCTGCCAAGTGTTGGAAAACGTCTAAAACCCAAATTTCAGAATTTGACTCGTAGGTTTACTATTGAGGTCCCTTCTCCCAGTTCCCCATGTTTTTATCTTTTGGGTAAAAAAAAAAAAGATAAACCTACCAGTCAACCGATAAAATCGGGTTTTCGGACGGTTCCCCCCCAGGAGATGAGTTAGCAGATCGGTTCCGTTTTAATATGCGAAGTTTTTTTTAAGTAATTTTGAAATTTCATCCGTGAACTCGATGAGGGGGTTGTCTTTGCTGCCACCTCCCGGTCTATAACAGTGGAGAACAAATTCAATAAAGAATATTTCATTTTTGAATATACATAACTTTTCAGCTATTTAATATTTCTCCTTGAAATTAAATAAAATGCTACTATTTAAAAGTACGACTTAAAAGGTTTTTTTTACGAAACTAACTCTAAATAAGTTGTAATAAAAAATAATCATTTTATAATTTATAATTATTACTATTTTAGCAAAAAATTAAATATAGATGAGATGTACACTTAAATAAACATTTGCTACTTCCTCCCAAAAAAAAACTTGCCATGGCTTCGCCTCCCTGAGATTGTTTTGAAATAATGCTCTTGTTTGAAAAATCTATCGAGCAGCTGAAAAGCACCATATGTGCGTGCATGTTTGTTTTATACTTTTATCCCAGATCTTGAATCATACATGACCGAGAATTATAAACAGTGAAGTTCATAGCAATAAATAACAAGTTTGAAATTGTACCTCAAACGTGACAAATGAGGTGCGTTCGTACTTTAAACAGATTTATGAAATAGCTGTTAAATTATGTAAAATTTGTCTTATGCAAAAATGCATGAATACAAAATACGATAAATCATATATCAATTACAGAGCAATCCAACTATATTACGCAGGTTAGAGTACGGTCAGACAAAAAAAATTCTTAAACATTTTCAACTATGTTGTAGAGTAAAACGCCTACTAGATTGAAATTTCAATTTCAGAATTTTATACCCAACAGACTGTAGCATATTTTAATTCTTTTGTACAGCCGAGCACTTTGTTTACAATCTTTACATACGTATAATGCCACTATTCAGCTAAAATTTAAACACGCTTAAATCTAGTGAAATCACCAGAGATTATCTTCCATAGACAGCCATGTATCTAATACCTTGCGTGGCCTTCTTAAACATTTTTTTTTCATTGTTCGTAATGTAACGGAAAACTTTTGACCATCCCTGTAATTAAACTATACATCCGATTTTCAGAAAGTTTGAAATGACACGACAAAATTTTGCAATAATTATATACTTAAATTTAAAAGCATTCTGTTGGATAGTTTTTATTCTATTATATGCGGACGGATAGACGGACAGATAGACAGATGGAAAGACGGACTGAACGGCGACTGCGGGTACTAAGTATTTATATAAGTACAAACGCATCTAAAAAGTATCTTATTTGAGCGGAAACAGCTCAAACAAGAAGTCATACTGAAATTTTGCATAAGAAGAAACAAAATTTCTAGAATTCAAATAGTTTCGGTCTGGCCGAATTTTCAGCAGCATTTTTACCGAAAACGAATTTTCGGTGTGTGGTATTTTATACTTTTACTTTTCAGGTTAAACGGTAGATGGCGCCCCTTGTCTATTCCATGGAATTATGTAAGGAACATAATGTATCTACGTTCCAGATAGTTGTTCTGTGTTTACAATATGTGTATATGTCGTCTGTAGTGCCGTCAGTTTTATTAAATATGTTTGTGTGTAAAAAGTCGCCCACCTCGATTATTTTAGTACTGTTCATTGCCTTACATTTAAATGCTTAAAGATAGTATAATGGCGACGAGATGTTAAAAGTTTCTACCGTAAAAATTTTAAAGGAATAACGGCGCGCCCAAGAGAAATGGCTTCTTCTTTCGTTTTTGCGTTCGACAAACATACAAGGTAACAGCAGCTTTCCAGAATATATCAGCAGCTTTAAAACAAGGGGGTGGTAAGTACATTGAATTTTAAAGTACTTTTTTTTTCCTGTGTTATTGCATAAAGAATACGATGTTTTCATTCAAGGAATATGATGATAAAGTAGAAACATTTCAGGCTTATATTAAACGCCTGGAACAGAATTTTATTCTGAATGAATTAAAAGAGGAAAAAAAAGTTGCAGCCCTTTTATCTTGCATGGGCCCTAAGCTGTATAATTTACTGAGTAATTTATGTTTCCCTAAAGAATGTGAAACATTAAAATATTCGGAGATTGTTGATATATTGATAAAGCATCTAAGCCCCGCCCCCAACAAATTTATTGAAAGAATCAAATTTCGTAAGTGTTACCAAAATGAGTCGGAATCAGTTCAAGATTTCGCTGCTAGATTAAAGAAAAATACAACTTTTTGTTGTTTTACGGGTGATACATTAAATGAAAATTTACTTGAACAATTTTTACGCGGTTTGAAAAGCGAAAGCATTCAAAATAAATTGATTACGCAAGTAGAGGATTTAACTTTTGAGAAAGCAGTGGAGAAAGCTTTATCCTTACACAATGTAGATATTGAAATTTCTGAAATTAAAAATAAAAATTTCAGTATTAATAAAATTTCCAGTTCAAAAAATGTACACCCAAAGAAATTTTCTAACGACTGTCAGAAGTCAAATGTCAACAATCATATAAATAATACAATTCCTGAAGCAAATAAAAGTAAATTAAAATGTTATAGATGCGGAAATACTTCCCATCTAGCCAATTCATGTAGATTTATTAATGCTACTTGTAAAATATGTAAGAAAAAAGGCCATATTGGAAAGGTTTGTAGAAGTAAAAATTTCCAAAAACACGTAAATTCGGTAGATACAGTAAATGTATTAACTATAAAAAATACAGGTGCAAATCCTATTAAATTATCTGTGTTAATTGAAAATAAAGCCAGAGCGGATATGGAATTGGACACCGGTTCGGGAATTTCTGCTGTTCCTTTAAAAAGATTTCGCAGAATTTTTCCTGATTATAAAATATTTCCTCCAGATGTTCAGTTAAAAACTGCAACTGGTGAAATTTTTAAACCTGTAGGTTATGTTGAAGTAAATGTTACTTATGAAAATAAAACAGAAAAGTTAAAATTATATTTGATAAAAGAAGATACTTTTCCATTATTATTTGGCCGCGATTGGGCCTCTGCATTCGATATTTTTCCACATAATTTAAGATCTGTTTATGTTAATGAGACTGTAAATTATTCTGATAAATTACAAGAATTGTTAAATGATTTTTCTGATTTATTTTCTGATAAAGTAGGGGAAATTAAAGGGTTAAAGGCAGAGCTTTACCTTGAAAAGGATGCTACACCCATATTTTGTAAAGCTAGGACTGTTACTTATGCACTACGTGCTGCAGTCAATGAGGAATTACAAAGATTAGAAGAAGCAGGTATAATTAAACCAGTTACAAATAGCAAGTGGACATCCGCTATAAGAAAACTACTGAACACGGTAATGTCGATGCACTCTCACGTCTTCCATTACGTAGTGAAGATTTGCCCCACGAATATAATTCAAATGAAGGACTTGATGAATCGGAAATCATTCAAATAAATCAACTTTCTGTTTTACCTTTAAATGCTAAATCTATTGCTTCAGCTACAAAAACCGATCCTCTTTTGCGACAAATTTTTCATCACCTCATTTCTGGTTCAGAAATTCCTAAGAATTTACTTTTTGGTGGTAAACAAGAAGAATTTACTCTTCAGCATGGTTGTATTTTAAAAGGTTGTAGGGTAGTTATCCCAGAAATCCATCGACAACAAATATTAAAGGAATTACATTTTGGTCATTTTGGTATAGTGAAAATGAAATCTTTAGCCCGTAGTTTTGTATGGTGGCCAGGAATAGACCATGATATAGAAGATATTGCAAGAAATTGCTCTATTTGTGTAAATATGAAAAATAATCCTCCTAAAGTTGATACACATCATTGGGAATGGCCTACTGCTCCATGGCAGAGAATTCATATTGATTATTTTGGTCCTGTTAACGGAAAAATGCTTTTGTTAGTGGTTGATGCTTATAGTAAATGGCCAGAAGTATTTATAGTTCCTAGTACAACTTCAGAAAATACAATTATTTGTCTTTCTTCTCTCTTTGCACGATACGGTTTTCCTATTTCTTTGGTATCAGATAATGCTAGGCAGTTTACATCTGAAGAATTTGAAATGTTCTTAAAAAGTCATGGTGTAAAACATAAGTTTAGTGCACCGTACCATCCATCTACAAATGGACAGGCTGAGAGATATGTGCAAACGGTCAAACGTGGATTAAAAGCCTTAGCGTCTGAACCAGGTACTTTACAAATGAAGCTGAATAACTTTCTTATGCAGTACAGGAAGATGCCACATGTTACAACGGGGGAAAGTCCTGCATCTTTATTTCTAAAGCGTCACATAAGAACAAACATAGATTTGATCGTGCCAAATGTTGCAAATTTTGTTCATGAAAAGCAAACTGCAAGGAAATCTAAAGTTAAAGTAAAAGAATTTGAAGTCAACCAGAAAGTAGCTGTAAGAAATTATACTCCAGAAGCCAAATGGAAAATTGGTCGAATTGTAGCAAGAGAAGGAAAATTACATTACAGAGTTCAAGTTGGTTCGAATATTTGGAAAAGGCATGTGGATCAAATAACTAATGTAGGAGAAGATATTTCTTTAACCAATGATCCAAATTCAGAAGAAAATGTTACAGAAAATTTTAGAAGTGAAAATACAAGTGTGAAGCAAGATGATTTTCCACCCTTACAGTCAAGTTTCACAGATCCGCAACCAGTTGACTCTCATGTTCCAGTTCTTCCAGATCCTACTCCAACTGACTTTCATAATCCTGATTCTTCGAGTTCTAATTCAGCTAACTCTGATAATATTCACCAAAAACCGTCGGTTCCTACTAGTGCTACAGTTGATGCCCCTGAACATGTAAAAACTAATTCTTCTTCTTCTCCACAGGTACTTAGAAGGTCCAGAAGACATCGAAGAGCTCCTGACCGACTTCATTACTAAGTGGGGAAGAGCTGTGGTATTTTATACTTTTACTTTTCAGGTTAAACGGTAGATGGCGCCCCTTGTCTATTCCATGGAATTATGTAAGGAACATAATGTATCTACGTTCCAGATAGTTGTTCTGTGTTTACAATATGTGTATATGTCGTCTGTAGTGCCGTCAGTTTTATTAAATATGTTTGTGTGTAAAAAGTCGCCCA
This sequence comes from Maratus speculifer, assembly GCA_964019185.1. Lineage (NCBI taxonomy): Eukaryota > Metazoa > Arthropoda > Arachnida > Araneae > Salticidae > Maratus > Maratus speculifer. Next base: position 195,295,495 of record OZ025299.1, read on the forward strand.
CCTCGATTATTTTAGTACTGTTCATTGCCTTACATTTAAATGCTTAAAGATAGTATACGGTGAAACTCGGATTTTTGGCCGAACACGATAACGAATTTTCGGTCGATCTCTAGCAATGACAATAAATGTAACTAAGATAATTTTTACATTTTTAATTATGTGTAACACGCCAATTCGTGTAACTCCAAATATTTTATACATTTACACATCTGTCTGAGTTTAGGAAGCGGTAACTAATTGCATATTTGACTTCATAAGTTATATACACATATAAACAGCTAAATTTTTGTTCAAAGTGTGTAATTTTTATGACAAGCATGTAATTTTAGAAATTTACTCACATGTTTGTGTACACATAAATATGTCTAAAATAGAATAACTCATCAATTTGTGTAAATCTAACCATTTTTCTACATTTACACACTTATCTGGGTATTTCAAGTGATAACAAATTACACACTTATTTTAATATGCTAAATACACATAAAAACAGGTAAATTTCAGAAAAATATGTGTAAATTTTACGACAGGTGTGTAATTTTATAAATTTACACATATATACGGGTAAAATTAGCTGATTTACACATTTATTTTTTAGAGTGTACTTATCGAAATTTAAATCAAGTAAAAATAAAGCTAAATACTAATTTATAGCTTTAACTGTTAGAATATACAAAACAAATTATATAATTTACAAATTATATAATAAACAAATTAATAAATTTTACGTCGAACTGTCATTTATATGCTATCAAAATTTTTGTAACAATTTTTAATTGAATCGTATCCTAATTGCACTAAATTTAAAAACCTTAAATTTCTATTTATTAAAATAATTTTACCCATTTGGCACCTAAAAACTGGAAACCTTTTTTTGAAAATTTAAATGGCTACTAAAATGCAAATTATTTGAAAATCTAACATAAGATGACATCTATTCAACAATTTTGTTATAACACTATTCTTAACTTTTCGGAAGTTTTAATGTTCAATTGCTATGATCGAAGAAAACATTCAAAATGATTTGCAAAATTATTACGAGAGAGTTTAACGATCAGTTGACCAGGCAAAATGGGATAGCCATCTTTTGGATTGATAAACATTTGAAATTCTATGAAAAATATTTTAATAAATATATAAACTTTTTTTCAATCACTAAATTTTTTAAGATACTTTATCATTATCAAATATTTTTATCATTATCATTCTGTAAAATTAAGCGTTTTACAGTTAAAACGTATAATTATCATTGTTATTACCGTAATTTCGGGTGTATAAGCCGCGGCTAAAACAATTCTTTTTGCACCCAGAAATCTTATTTAGTAAATGAAGATAAATATTTACGGCGATCTAAGTAGTTACATTTGTCTCTTAAAAAATTCTGGGTCGAAAAAGAATTGTTTGATCTGCGGCTTATACACCCGAAATTACGGTATTATTGTTTTTTTATTTTACTAAAGTTGAAATGAAACTGTTAAAAACAGTTATAGAACACAGGTCGCCAACAATTTAACCACGAGTTGCAGTTCTATCTCTATTTTCATATTTCACTCGACTCCTTTCGATTATTCGTTATGTTTAATTGCTGAACTTATTGCAAATTCTGCTATTAAAAACAGATAAATACTACCAAAAGAAATTAGTTTCCTCTGTGTTACATCGTCATATTGTTAGAAACATCGACTATAGAAGTGAGGATAAAACCCTTTTACTTACCCATCATACGTAGTATAGGGTATGTGTTGCAATCATTTTAAAAATCGAAAAAAAAATATGGATTTCCGAAAAGCATACTTTTTAGAAAAAAAATTGCCGCCCATCTGTCCGTGTGTTTGTCTGTCTGTAAACGCTCTATCTCCCGAACAATTGCGATAGAGACTAGAAATTTGGTGTGTATTAGTATGTAAAAATGGAAAGAAGCCTATTTAATATTAGTAACCTCGATTATCCGGAACTATTTTTTTCGGACTCTCGAAATATTCGTTCTGATGTAAGGTTCATAAAAATGTTCGATTTTTTTTTTATTTTAAGGAGTGGCTGTAAAATACGATAAAACAACACAAATTTTGCTTAAAGAACGAAGTCATTCGGATAATTAATTGCCGAGATAATTATAATCCTTTTTTCCACACTCTTGGATTTTTCATGACCCTGCATTTCATTCAAACTTCAATTCAAAGATAAATTTTAATTGGATATGAAACGTTTAATCGGACGCAGTAAACTGTTAGTTAATATGAATAAAGTTATAAGGATGTTTCTTTTACGCGATTCGGTACTAATTGAGAAGTTTGGCATTTTATATAATTAGTCGAAATTGGTTCATCAACAATTCATTAATAGATTATTACTATGCATTAAAAATATTTAAATATACGTTTAAATTTTATTTTGGAATTGCGGTGCATTTTATTAAATAGATTACACATATTTTATTTTTATATTTTATATTATGCATATCCATGATTGGGTAAGTATTACGGTGCCTCCCAACGACTAGTTTAATTATAGATTAAGAAATGTTTATTAGCAAACTGAAATTCATAAATCGTTGTTAGATGTTATACGAGTGGAAATGATGAAGATTTAACGGTATTATTCAGTATCTGAATTAATTTTTATTAAAATACGCAGTTGTAAGCAATAAGGCGAAGATTACTATAAGGAACTGCTAATATTAAAATGTAGGAACCATATGAGCTCTGCCCATAACTTTCATCCTTAGATATGGGAAAACATATTATACATTGCACATTAATAATTTCAAGCAGACTCTCTTCATTATTGCTTCACATGCTCAAACCAGCTGAATAAAGATAAATCATCTTATATTTTGTAGAGATGCGCAACATGTTTGTTCAGAGATAGGCCTGTGAAGCAAGAGGCTGCTTCGGCATGGCTTGCATTATTTCTGTCTGCATCATTTATACAGAAATACAAGAAAGTCGTCTTTAGTGTGTAAATATGAGCAGGAGATATGTAGATGAAATAATGTATTTATCATATATGTTCCACTCAGTTTAAGCATTCGCAAAATCAGACTGAGTTAGTGATAATTTTTCAATTTGAATTAGTAACAAAAGAGTTAGTAAATTTTTTTTTCTTTTTTACTAGTTCATCATATGACATAGTTTTTTAAATGTTTGTTTTGTTTCATAAAATAAGCAAAAATATAGGTAAATTGCTCTAAAAACTTAAAAGACTACTAACATTTGTTTTTTTAATCGATTGTCCAACTAACCGTAAAATGCAATCTAAACTGTCGCTATAATTATATCAGTTTAGTATAATAAAAGCTCCAAATGGATAATGCAAAGTGTGTCTTAGCAACAGCCACCAAATCGGAGACGCACTTCGTAGAAACCACCGGTAGTCACTATAGATCAATATAAAACTAATGGTCATTATAAGGATAAAATAAAGTTTTGTACCAGGCAAAAAGAAATAATAATATAGTAATTACAATATAGTAACATACAGTAATTTCTTAATCTACTAACATAAAAAGTTTCCTATCATGAAAATATTATGCGTGAACAATGAACACTGTTTCCAGAAATAAAAATAAATTGTTCAAACAATTTATGGAACTAAATAAGTGTCATAAACTTCGATAACTGTTATAATTCTGTACAAATTTTTGCCAAACTGCTATATAAAATTAAGATCCAGAAAATCTCCAAATTATAACGCACAGAAAATTCTATAAATTAAATTTTAAGATATAAATTTAAAAGTTTTTTTTTTTTTTTTTTCATAAGAAGAAAGTATTGGATTCTTAAAAATTTTCCGCTTTTTGATGGATTTACATGTTTTAGGGGTCAGAAATTCCAAAAAACATGCTTTTACAAAATGTCTATCTTTGGTTCTGTGAGTCTGTGACTGTGTGTATGTGACATAAATATTGTGGGCGTTCTATCTCAATAACTAATGCACGGAATTTAATAAAGATTTATATTCAGGTTGTCACTTATATAAATTGATGTTAATTATCTTGTGGTGTAAATCGCTCAACAGCTGCCTGCGTCATTTTTCACGGTTTTCGCAATAGCTCTATCTCAAAATCTAATGCTCGAAATTTAATAAAAATTTATAATAATGTATTCCCTAATTTAGATTTATGCTGATTAGTTTATGGTGTAAATCACTCGACAGGTGGCACTGCTATGCTGCATTTTTTACCATTTATGCAGCAGCCCCATCTCAATAACTAATACACGGATTTCTATCAAACTTCAGAATCAGTTAGTCCGTGACATGAATTCATGTTGCCAACATGTTGGTGTAAGTCACTCAACAGATGGCGCTGCTATGTTGCATTTTTTACAATTTACGCAACAGCTCTATCTCAATAATTAATGCACGGATTTCCATCAAAGTTTAAATTCTGCTAGTTCTTGACATGAATTGATGTTGTTTACATTTTGGTGTAAATCACTGAAGAGATGACGCTGTTGTGCTGCATTTTTCAAGATTAATGCAAGTGTCCTATTTTAAGAACTAATGCATGGAATTCCATACCCTCAGAATCCTCACGATGAGCATAGATTGCCATTTTATTTTTGCACTCTGATAGCGAATTTTGAAGCGTTAACAAGCATGAGAGAGAAGAAAATTTTGAAATTGTCATATCCGACTAATTTTTATTATTAATCTATTATTATTTTAATGGAAGAGTTTACTGTTTTAAATTCATGCGTGGATCGAACCATAAATATTCAATGTTTAAATGACTTTAGCTGTTGTTAAATAATATGATAATGGGATCCTGTAAAATGAAATATCCCACCTAAAAGGACTTGAAAACCTTTAAAAATTTATTTTATAATACATTTAACATATTATTAAATGGTTTTGTGAAAGTAAACTTTTCCATTAAATTAATTCAATTGTTGAGAAATTTTTCAAGAAAATTAATTTAATTAAATAGGTTGTGTGCGAGTTTTACTGCACGAGCTTTATATGCGAGAAAAAGTATTCCATACATTGAGTATTTATCATTATTACTTTGTCACTGTGCCTAGCGTGCTACGAAATGGGATTGCAATGCAGCCGCCTTGCTCTGTACCGTGTTTTTCTATATAGGTTTTTTAATTCATATATCGGCTAGTACTCGATTTTTTTGCACAAAAGATTTCATACGTTGACTATTTATCACTATGATTAGCCTATTTAGAAATATGTATATATTATACAAAGTTTAACCGTGCATTATGCCAAGAATGCTGCGAAAGAAGACTGCCGCCGGCTTGATCTATGCCGTATTTTTCTACATAGGCTTTTAATTAGTGTCTCAGCAAAAAACCGACAATTTTTTTTTCAAAATTATTTTCTACAATTATTGGATGATTCCGCTTCAATAGGTTACACTGAGAGCCTCGAACACCTGAACTCCTCCTCCTCTGAAAGTCTGCAAAGTAAAGTTAGTGCGCAACGGAAAAGGAATATTTTCTCAAAAACCACATGACCTAGGGTATCGTTACACTTTCCCTGAAAATTTTAAATAAACTTCTACTTCCTCCATTTTTTTTCGTAATTTTAGTTTCATTCGATTTGAAAATATGGGGGGGGGGAGGGCATATTTTTTCAGTACATTTTCGACGACACCTCTGAAAAATAATATACCTAAAAATAAAACAAATATATTTTGGAGTTTGGTGTTACGAGATCTTTTGATAGACATATCATCTGTCCCATACGATATACGAAAAATTTATTTTTTAAAAAGAAATTCGCACCTTAAAGTCTGACTAAAAATAATTGTGAATGGCCAATAATCTGTAAACACGTGGTTAATTAGCCTTTATAACTCTACCAACACGCGCGTAGCCAGGGGGGTGCCCTAGGTGCCTGGGCACCCCCCTCCCCAACAGTTCACGCAGACATATGAAGGATTTTAAAACCTACGTAAAATAATAAACATTCATAAAAAAAGAATAATTGAAAGCAATGTAATTAAAAACAATTAACTAATTTTATTTTTCATACATCCTGTTCATATATCACTTCTGCGGAACACAACAATTTCTCAAGTATCATGATGCAATAGCTGATAATTAATATTTTCACATTACATTTGTACTCATTTATCAATATTTTATAAAGTAGAGTATTTTAGATTTTCAAATGTTCGGTAAGCAGGCGCCAGACACTACTGGCCTGCCGTTAATCCAACGTTTGCAAGACGCCATTACATTAAATGTTCACACTGACAGACTCCCCCCCCCCCCCGTACTGAAGATATTTGAGAAAAAACAAAAACATTTGAATCTAGATATGGAAGCTATGCTTAACAATTTTTATCTTTTAAATAATAATAATAATAATAATAATAATAATAATAATAATAATAATAATAATAATAATAATAATAATAATAATAATAATAATAATAATAATAAATATTAAAGCCTGCCAGTCACATTATAGGGTTTTCCGAAAAGAGAAAAATCTGTTTTATTCAGTTTTCATTCTCTTGGCTTGTATCATTCCGAAATGGGCCAAAAAATTATATTTAATTTGTTAATGTACTTCGCACTTTACCAAGCGTATTTAAAAATATGGGACGGCCAGAAAAGAGAAAACGAGAAAAAATAACTGTCCAACATGATGTCAAATCTCCAGAAGCCATAGTAACCAAAGAAAGTAAGAATAGTTTATTATGCTCTCTTAAAGCGGTTCTGAAATCTGTGCTTAACAAACGCGAAACTTTCTGACACATTTTATGACTTTTTTTTTAAATGTAAAGGCATAAAATTAAGGCACAAGATTCGATTTCAATAGACGTGTACATTGAAGCGATTTGGAATCGAATTGCGTATTCCATTTTTTGATAAATATAAAGTTATCGAGTTTAAGTGACTTTTGTACTTAAATTTTTGTATTTACTTTGTTTACTTATGACTGAATCCATCAGTGGTACGTCTAATCCGACGTGATACCTGGTTACGAAACACCAGCAGTAATATCTTTATTGTGGCACTGAGATCTGAGTTTATAATGTGGTTTTATCATAAAATTTGACTAAATACTTTAACTTTTTTATTTATTGTGACATTTATTATTATGTTCATAATTATGCTGCTGGTTTATGCATATACGCGCATCCACACTAGAGATGAGACGGGCTCAGCCCGTACCCGAAAACCCGAGCCCGGGCCCGACACGGGTACGGGCTCTATTTTTATTCTAATTTTCGGACCCGGACGGGCTCATTTTTTTCTGAAACCGAAAGATTTTATTTATTCATGTGTAGAAAAGATTGAAAAAACTTTTTTTCATTCAAAATTGCGTACTTATTCCTTTTCAAATCATTTTGATCAAAATGACGGGGAACCGAAGTAGTGTTTATTTATTTTAGTATTTGATTGCTGTTTTAATTGAAAATTTGTGATAATTACAGATTTATGGCTACATAATTTCCGACGACAACCTCTGAATGGCGCCATTCATAATAAACACCAGCTATGAATTTGCTTTTAGTTGGATTTTCGTTAGTAAAAGTTTTTTTCTTTTAATAGGATCGTTTTTTTTAAATTTATTATTTAGTTACATAACGCGAAGAGAATACTTTCTTTTGTTATTAATAGACGAAAATTAGCTGGAGGCTTGCAAATTATTTAATCTTCTATTGTGCACGAGTTATTGTCGTTTTTCATATGAAAATTAGTGATTGTTCTATCTATTTGTCAACAGAACACTGTTTCATGCTGAGGACGGTATACATTTTCGAAGTAAACTTTCCTCCGTAAGTAAACATAATATTCATCTTATTCTGTTATAAAGCAATTGTTCAGTGTTTCTTCTTTTCCGATAAAAGCATCGGACCTTTAAAATAACGTCTTTTTTTTTAATTTTACATTGATTTTCTGGCACCTATCAATTAAGAAACATTGTTATGAGAAAGGAATCGGTTATAATTAAAGTTGTACATTTTTTACAGAAAATTTAAGAACGTTGTTTGATTCGCCAGATTACAAATAGTAGTTTCTGCAAATTTCATGCATTTATTCATTCAGTCACAAACATGTACATGAAATTTACTTTTTAAATTAGGGAAAAAATTGAGATTAATTTTAAGAGTCAAGTATATATTTATTTGATACGGATTTTGATAAGATTTAATTTAAATTTTCATTTAACAATTTTATCTGTGTAAGAAATTTTTAATATCATAATAATAAATTTATAATACAATAATAATAAACATAAATAATTAACATAAATAAGTAATTAGCATAATAATAAATTTTTATCACCATAAATACCATATAATTTTGTTTTGTATATTTTTGGTATCGGGCTCGGGCTCTGGTAGCAAAAAATCTTTCGGGTTCGTACGGGCCCGGGTCCCGGAAAACGAGCCCGAACTCATCTCTAACTCACACATATGTATGTGTATTTCGCCGGATGAGATTTATCATCCGACTAAATTTCATCTACAAGACTTTGATTAATACGATATTTTGATCTCATACAGCTTTCTTTTGCGCCTACAGAAGTTTCCAGCATAATAAAAATCCTTTTTTAATTTTTAATAGACGTTAGGGTGATTAAAAGTTTCACACTTGTATCCACACACAGTCTCTGTCTTATATCACTGTTGTAAGAAAATTTATATATATATATTTTTTTTTTTACCATTAGATTTAGTTTAGAGCCTCTTCTAATACCCCTCACAAAAACAAAATTGTGTTTGGGCCCTTTTTTAAAAAAACACCACACAATTATACCTTCTACGATATAAGCTTGTTTAAAACGGAAATTCAAGCAGTCTCATGAGATTCCGTTTTAACAGGTTTTATTATATAAGATATTGTTTGTACCCAACAGGTCCGGGTTAAAAAATCTGGGCAACCCCCCTCCCCCCCGTTCAAAAGGCTGGCTACGCCTATGACCAAGCATAATTTTTCATGTTACATTGTTTTGAAGAAAAACGACTGTAACAGACAGTGACAACGTTCTTATAATGGTCCGTTTTTACTTTTTAACTATGGAACCTAAAAATTAAGAAAATCCCAATTCTTTTACAATTTTGAACAGTTTGCAACTGTTTTATTTTATTTATTAATTTATTTTAGAAGTGTGCTCTACAATTGTAATATCATATTTGATATGATATTATACGTTTATATTTTCATAAAAGATAATCTATACTAATAAAAGAACAAAACGCTCTGTCTGTCTGTGTGTGTGTCTGCGATGGCTAGCAAAATCTACGAAGCTCAAAATTTTTTTAAGAGTAGCCCAATGTCTCTCCTGATGCACGTGAAGCTCAGAATTTCAAAATTCGATTTATTAACTGAGTAATTAATTAAATTCCAAAGCTCACTCTCATAAAAAATCACCTTTTTTCGCTTTTTTTCCATTTCATTTTTTTATGGTTGATTGGTTGCATAAAATTTTCGCAGAAATAATTAAAAAAGCTGGGACAGACCTTTAAAATTCATAGACTGGCAAACTGTCAGTTTAAATGAGGATTTTTTTTTTATCACTGCTGCTGTACACCATGGAGAAAAAGATAGGTGGAGGCGAAGTAAAGCGAAAAAAGGTTTGCAACACGGAGTAAGAAGTGTCTTACTCCGTGGTTTGCAATATTAAACCATTTATCGCTGAAATTTTAATGTCTCAAACAAAAGCACGAGGAAGGAATTTTGTATTAATAAAACGAATTGAAAGAAACGAATTACAGCTGAAGCATATTTTACGAAGAAATAGTAATTTTTTAAAATGGTTTTTTTCTATTATATTATTTAGGTTAAAGTTAAATTGCATTTATGTTATGGTTAGAATAAGGATATGTTACAATAAAGTGAATACATTTAGGCTAGGTTACATTTCTGTTATATTTAATTTACGATAGGGTACTGTTAAGTCGCTGTTAGGTTACAGACAGGTTCTGGTTACCGTATAAAAGTTTAAGGTTAGGAATTTATACACAGAGTGAACCTATATGCAAGATTTGATTAAAAATAACACTTACTTTTGTTAAATAGCTCTGAAATTATAGTGCTATATACCAACCTTTTAGCTACCATCGTGTATCGATTTCATTCATGGTATAGTCGGATTTAAGAGTGATATAATTAGTTTGAAATTCAAAATATTTCACTTGGGATTTGTATGTGAAAATAATAATTAGTTACGTAACTTAACAGTGATTTTTACGGGTAAATATCAACTTTTTTACAAGAAAATCATGCAATCGTTGGATACACATTCCCTTCCTCGTTTTTCATTGCTCATTTTGAGTATTTTTAGAGCTTAATATTAGTTGTTTTTAAAACCGATTTTTCACAAAGTCAGTGGCTACGTATTTAAGACAATGCATTTCTGCATGTAACGAGTTAATGATAAAATCATACAAATTTCAAGTTCGTTTAATATTGTTAATACGGACCCGGGCAACGCCGGGCGGATCAGCTAGTTATTTAAATAAAAATAATAAAAAATGGCATAATATATATAAAAAAGTAATAAAAACTACGTTATTTAATATTCTTATTTTTTGAAAATTAAAACTATTAATATTTACTGTGAAATCCTATTCTTAATTTAATTGAAATGGGCCGTAAAGAACGCCTATTTAAATTTTTAAAAAAATGTGTGTGGCACTCGAGGACTGCCGCGGTAAAGCTATTGCATAGCATTTTTTATCAACTTATACAAAAATACCGCGTAAATGTCTGCGGAAGTCTATCGGAGGATACCGTGCCGAAGTCTGCCGAACTGAAACGTCGTTAGCCGGAGTGTTAGGATTTTTTCTCGTTACGGAATTCCTAGATTCGGTCGCCGCGCTCAAAGCCCGCGATAAAAGCTATGCAATAGCTTAATAAACTACCAAACAAAATTTGGTCGCACTACGAAAATTAGATCGCGAGTTATAAGTATTTTAAATTCTTCGACCCTCAAGGTGGGGGGGTCTCCTGTCACCAAAAATTGACACTGTCTCATAATAAATTACCAAACAAAATTTGGCCGCGCTACGAAAAGTAGATCGCGAGTTATAAGCATATTTAATTTTTCGACCCTTTCCGTGGGGGGGGGGGGGGTAGGGTCCTCCTGTCACCAAAAATTAACACTGTAAGTATTTTAAATTCTTCGACCTTCTCCGTGGTTGGTCTTCTGTCACCAAAAATTAACAGTTTCATAATAAATTACCAAACAAAATCTGGCCGCGCTACGAAAATTAGATCACGAGTTATAAGCATTTTAAATTTTTTGACCCTCACCGTGGGGATCTCTTGTCACCAAAAATTAAAAATATCTCATAATAAATTACCAAACAAAATTTGGCCGCGCTACGAAAATTAGATCGCGAGTTATAAACATTTTAAATTTTTCGACCCTCACCGTGGGGGGTCTCCTGTCACTAAAAATTAACAGTCTCATAATAAATTACCAAACAAAATTTGGCCGCGCTACGAAAATTAGATCGTGAGTTATAAGCATTTTAAATTTTTCGACTCTCACCGTGGGGGGGGGGGGTTTCCTGTCCCCAAAAATTAACAGTCTCATAATAAATTACCAAACAAAATTTGGCCGCGCTACGGAAGTTAGATCGCGAGTTATAAGCATTTTAAATTTTTCGACCCTCACGGTGGGGGGTCTCCTGTCACCAAAAATTAATACTGTCTCATAATAAATTACCAAACAAAATTTGGCCGCGCTAAGAAAATTAGATCATAAGAAACATAAGTTTGAAACTTGATATCCTAATATCTGAAAAATACCGCGTCAATGTCTGCCGAAGTCTACCGAAGGATACCGTGCCGAAGTTTACCGAACTGAAACGACGTTAGCCGAAGTGTTAGGTTTTTTCGTTACGGAAGTGTTAGGTTTTCTGGTTACGGAATTTCTAGTTTCGGTCGCTGCGCTCAGAGCCCGCGATAAAAGCTATGCAATAGCTAAACCTTAAACAAGTATTTTTTTTATTTATTAAGAAGAAAAGGGAGACAGAGTGAGGGTATCTATTTTAATTCCAGATATTTAATTTATATGATTCAACATTCAAGTTATATTTAATCATATATATGTATGTGTGATGAATAATTTTTTCTTCTTAAAAAAAAAGAAAAACATTTGCCCCGTATCTTGACTTAGGACTAGTATCTGTTAATATTAGCATGTTTTTATTTATTTGTTACTTAGTTTTCTTTAATTTTTTACTTTAAAGAAAATTTATTTGAGATTCACTAGTTTGTAATAACATGCATTAAATTGAAAATATTACTACTATTTATAGAAAAAATCATATTTAATTATTATTTAAAAAATCAAGGAGGAGTATATATATATATGAATATGTGTATTCTTCATTTTTGCACCTTGTTCAGACACAAAAAAAGTTTAATTTGATAAATTCCTAAGATGTTACTTTTGATTATACGATTTTCAATTTATAATTATAAAAGGAAAAAGGGAGTAAAAAAAATAATATTAGCAATTACGTTCTTTTAATTTTAGCTATCATTTACATTCCAATATCTTTGCTAAATCTTATTTATATAAGTAAATGATTTTTATCAATTAAAATAAATATTATATATATATATATGTAAGAAAATACAAAAAAATCAGACCTATTAATTACTTTTTTAATAAATCGCCCCTCAATGTGGATACGGGCCCCATGACTAATAATCACGGGTTTTACAGGGCAACAAGAAACCTAAGTTTATCGTATTAATTTAAGTAAAACACATGGCCTTTTTAACTGGCAACCCGCGGGAGATGAGAGATTTCCATTATACATCTACGCACTTGGTCTCCAGAACTCATGATGTAAAGACTTGCGAAAAGATTTTGTTATGTTTTAAATAAATCGTAATTAAAACTCATCCCCTTGAAGTCTGTCGTTTCATGAAAATGCGACAGTTCTTCATAGTCGGCAGTATGATACCTAGTGCGGGAAAATATTCTACGAAATATGGACATTATTAAAAATACCGGACCCACAAAGGATAGCAAAGAGAGCCGTCATTCTGACACGAAACATCGAAAGAGGCCCTGAAAAGGGGTTAATGTCTCGTCATGAGTTATCCAGCAAGCGTATTCCATGTTGGGATACTGAGATATTTTTCTACCATTCGTCGAGCCTTGCCGGATTTGAAACACGGGATTCGTGAATTTTCATCCAAAAAGTGGGTTGTATCGTGGAATACTTAGATGTTATCTTCTATCACTCGGTCGGGCTTTGCCGCATCCTGGACACTGGATTTCTTCTTGAGAGGGGCTTCAACTATCGCCGTTCGTCCCCCCTCCTGCCTTCTGTCGTGCGATGAATTACTTCGGCCGGTCTCTCCGAACTTGTGATTTATTTTGTTTTTGTGCGTTCTTAAAAGAGGTTTTGTGTTCGTCTGGTTTCATCGAAGTGTGTGGTGCAACCTGTGTTTATTCTTCTATCGTGATAATGAGAGTAATTTTTTCATCAAAAATGTCGGGTACTTTGCGTTTTATTTACAACAAAGTGTGAATGCAGTCATCGAGTCATCATGAAACGCGTAAATCTTTTCGATTTCAACAGTTCTATTCACTTTCTGGTGATTCATCAATAATCTTCAAATAGTGTTCCTGTAATTGCTTCGTTATTTATCGAAAAGAAAAGAAAGAAAACGCATAGTTTTTCATGTGCGCACACTAAAATTGCTTTTTTATTTTTATTTTGGTTGAGTGTATGTGTATACCCTGGGGTTGTTATTTATATATGATATTATTATTCTTATTGTTTTTATGATGTTTATTAATATAAGTAATTAAAGGTAAGTGCTATTTGTAGTGATATTGTGTTTAGTTTTATTATTTCTACAAACCATGGTTTTAAGTGTAATTATATTTTAAATGGAAAGAAAAAATGGATATCCATATTTACGTCTAATTCTTTTATATAATTAATTCTTTTTATTTATTTCATTTCACAATTCTATGCAGATGCTTGTATTATGTTGATATTATTATTATTTTTTTGAAGATCATTTAGAATTTGCTTATATTTAAATTTTTAGGAAGTTGTCATAAAATTAATTTAAAATGGAAGCTATTAAAAAACAAAAAACTATTCTTAAGGGAAAAATCACTCGCATAAAAAATATTATAAATCCCAAAATTGATAATGAAACTGTAACTCTTGAAGAGTTAGATTTATATGGTAAACAGGTTCAGGATATTGAAACCGAATTAAATAAACTCCATGAAAATGCCATTCTTCAGAGCGATGCATCGGAAACTGATCCTATAATTGATGAATATAATGAGATTGCACTTAAATTAGACAATTTAAACATAGCAATAAATACATCACGTAATAAGTTAACTAAAAGTTTAAACATTCACGAGGGTGGTTCAGAAAGTCTAAATAAAACTACAGGTAATGTTTGTGTAAAAACTGTTAATCTTCCAAAATTTGAATTAAAACCTTTTCACGGAGAAGCTGATCAATGGCTTTCTTTTAAAGAGATTTTTCTTACAACTATAGATCAAAATTTGGAGTTGGGGGGCGTCTCAAAATTGCAATATCTACTGGCTAGTGTAAAGGGTCCTGCTCATAAATTAATTTCTGGATTTCCTCTCTCGGAAGCCAATTATAAAAATGCATGGGACACTCTCTGCGCTCGCTATGATAAAACTAGGGATTTAGCGATAGCACAAATAAGTAAGTTATACAATTTAAAAAACATGAAAAATTGCCCCTCTTCCTCTAAAGCTATTTTTGACATAATAGATACTTGTAATGAGTCACTTCGAATTCTAGAGTCTTTGAATTTGACTCAAAATGCTTTGGTGGATAACATGATAATTTATACTATAATTCAAAAACTAAGTGATAATCTAAAAGAACGATGGGAGCTCTCTCTTATTCATAATGATATGCCTAGTCTCACGGAATTTTTAAAATTTTTAGAGACTCATGCCAAAAGTATGCTAGCGTTGGAGAATCCAACTAAAATAGAGGTAAGAAATGTAAATTATTCCCGAAATTCTTCCGATAGATATAAATTCCCCAAAAGTCAAGAAAGTACTAAATGCGGTGTTTGCCTTGAGTCGCATGCCACCCATGCCTGCAGAAAATTAACGAATATGCCCATAGATAACCGTTGGAGAACTGTCCAACTAAACAAATTATGTATCAATTGTTTGCGTGGTGACCACTTTTCAAATAAATGTCCCTCCAAGATAAACTGTAAAAATTGCCATCGAAGACATCATACTTTACTTCATAAATATGATGTCCAGGGCAATACAGGAACAACAATGAACCCCAACTTGGCAACCCACAGCAATCAATTTCAATCACAAAATGCCCATGGGTATTCCCCTGATCAAGGAATACCCCATAATGCTTTATGACGGTTTATAGTCCCGGGGTACATCAGATATAGCAATTACGATAATCATACGTATCCAAAAACTTGTCATGAGGCTCCAATACCATTTTTATTGGATAGCGGAAGTACCATTTCCCTTATTCCAGAAAACTTAGTTGCAGCTTTGGATATGACGTCCATTCAAAGCTGTCATCCTCTTAATGTTAATCAAACCCAAGGACAAGTTCAGATTTCTGAAAAACTTCACGTACCCCTCAAAATAGGAAATATCAGGCAAAATAGCACCTTATACCTAGTTAGGTCATTCTTGCCATATGCGATACTGGGAACTCCAGAATTACAAAAATTCCATATATCGATGGACTTTTTCTCGAATATTCTGACTCAGGATGGAGTCATTCTTAAGCATGATCAAAATATTTTCAATCAAATTTCTCAGGACAACTCATTTAACCATACTTTAACTTTAACGAGTGATATGAATTGCAAGAAGCCGCTTCGTTCTCCTTCCAAATCATATCAAGAAATTTTGTCGCAACAAGGACAATGTTATCTTGATACTCAAATTCTCTCGGATTATGATGACAAAAGTTTTAGTCATTGTACTACTGAAGAGAACTCACAGTTGGAAGGGCTTCTAAGCGACTTCAAGGATATTTTTGCACGCAATAGATATGATGTAGGTAGAGTCAGATGGGAACCTCAGCGGGTAACTCTCACCTCGGAACTTCCTATCTCGCTTCGACCTTACCGTGCATCTCCTAGGGACAACGAAGAAATTCAAAAACAAATACAAGAATTACTGGAAGCTAAACTTATTAAAGAGTCCTGCAGTCCTTATTCCTCTCCCGTCACTCTGGCATATAAAAAAGGAGAAGGTAAAACGCGTCTCTGTATTGATTACAGAAAAATCAATGCCATTTGTAAGACTGACTCGGAACCATTGCCCCGTATAGATTGGCTTTTGGACAGACTTGTCAATGCCAAATATTTTTCCACGCTAGATTTAGCCTCTGGCTACTGGCATATCCCACTTCATCCTTCAGACGCAGAGAAGTTGGCCTTTGCAACCAATCAAGGTCTTTATGAGTGGTTGGTTCTTCCTTTTGGCTATAAAAATGCCCCAGCTCAATTTGCAAGAGCTCTTCGAAGAATCCTGGATAAACATAAAGTTAATTTTGCTACCAATTATTTTGATGATTTTATAATTTATTCCGATTCCTATGCCGAGCATATGGATCACCTTAAAACTATATTTAACATTTGCCGTCAAGAAAATCTAAAATTAAAATTTTCCAAATGTAACTTTGCTAAATCTCAAATTGACTTCCTCGGTTATGAAATTAGTAACGGTCAAATAAAACCAGACAATGCTAACACCGAAACTATTAAAAAATTAATCCCTCCAAAAAACGTTAAAGAATTGCAAAGGTTCCTTGGTTCTGTAAACGTATACCACAAATTCATAGACAAGTACGCTAAAATTAGAGCCCCTCTAAATAAATTGTTAAAGAAAGATGCTCCTTGGGAATGGTCAGATGTCTGTCAACAATCATTTGAATTCCTTAAAAACGCATTAATTTCTAGGCCTATTTTAAAATTATTCAATCCTAACCTCCCATGCCATGTCTATACTGATGCCTCAAAGGAAGCCGTAGGTGCTGTCTTAAAACAAATGGATGAAAAAGGGAACTTGCATCCCATTGCGTTCCACTCGAGACAATTAAGGCCCTACGAGCAAAATTACGCTATCACAGAACTGGAATGTCTAGCAATAATCGATGCTCTTGACAAATTCCATTATTACCTTCACGGAAAACCTTTTACAATACATACTGACCATGCCTCCTTAGTATGGCTTAAGAAGGTGAAGCATTTAACAGGTAGGTTATTCAGATGGTCATTAAAATTAAGTATGTATGATTATACTGTAAAATATAACAAAGGATCCACCAATTTTGAAGCAGACATGCTTTCAAGAAATCCTACTTTTTCTGTAAATCCCCATATTCATTTATTAACGTCAGATGAAATTAAAGAACACCAACAATTAGATAATATAACAGGGCCTAAATTTCAAAAAGTTAATGACATTGTAATAATTCGCAAAAAGGGTTTTCAAAAAATTGTAGTACCATTCTCCTTGAGAGAGAAATTACTAATAAATACCCATTCAGAATTTGGCCATCCCGGAATCCAAAAAATGTTAAATTTAATTTCCCCACAATACTATTGGAGCAGCATGACCCACGATATTACACAATTTGTCAAGCATTGTGAGGTCTGCCAACTGAACAAAAAATCACACCAACCAAAATTTGGTCTTCTGGAGGCATTACCACCTGCAGAATTACCCTTCGATATAATTTCATTAGATTCAGTAGGAGGTTTTAACTATTATAATTCATCTAAAAGGTATATGCACATAGCTATTGATCACGCTACTCGTTATGTTTGGGGTTTTGCATCTAAAAATGTTACAACTGAAGTCTACATTAATATTCTTAAACAGATTTTTAATATTCAACTTCCCAAGAAAATTTTAACGGATAGAAATCCTGCGTTTACAGCGTCTAAACTTCGTAAATGGGTACATAAACAGAATGTAAAAAAATTACTTACTTCTTCTCATAGACCACAGTGTAATGGGAAAAATGAGCGTGTGAATCAGTCAATTTGCACCCGACTAAGACTTAAAGTAAATTCTACCCCTTCAAACGTCCCATGGCCCAAAATTCTGCAGGAAATAATTAATGAGTACAATAACACACCTCATTCAGTAACCAAGTACCCTCCCGCATACTTAATGTTCGGCCAATTACCTTATCCATCTGTATTAGGCAATGAAAATTATTATCCCCCTGTAGAGGAAGCCAGAAAAGAGGCTTTCCAAAGAACAAGTGAACATCACTTGAAAAATAAAGTCAGGTATGATTTAAAGTTTGTGGAAGCGCCTTTTAAACCTGGTGACCTTGTCATAGTGGAAGAATTTCACTATCCGAATACTCGGAAATTAAGTCCGCCTTTTTCTGGTCCATATCAAATTATGGAAAAATTATCCAATGTAAGTTTCAAAATAAATAAGCCTAACTGGCTTACAAAAAAGGATTATGAAGTAATACACGCTTCCAAACTAAGATACTTTTTTCCTCGTAATCAATTTAAACTACTTACACCAACAAACTGAAATAGTTGGTATCATATGAACTGATATTATATTATATCTGATCTCGGTTTGCATTATTATGAATATTTGAATTTTAAATTATTTTTGCATTATTGTGAACATTGTGTTATGTGTAAAAGTACTATTTCTTGAACTATGTCAGGACAGTTCCACACAAATTTGAAAATGTAAATAACATTGGACTTTTCAGGATCAATCTGTAATTTTTTTTTTGTTTTGATTATCTTATTCTATGTATAATATTTACTGAGTGTTTTGCATTTATTAATTCAATTGTTTTTATCATGTTCAATGACGTATAGTGGTACATTTTATAACAGTGTTGTTTTTAGATATGATATTTGTACATTTTTTATTATTGTTATTCTATTATTTGTTAAGTATACGAAAGAAATAACTCATCTCCCATTAGCTCACTTAATGTAAAAATTGTTTACCCTTTTCAGGTGAGTATCATGGATGGAAGCCGGCCCATCCCCGGAGACTTGTCTGGAAGGGGGGGAAATTGTAAGAAAATACAAAAAATCAGACCTATTAATTACTTTTTTAATAAATCGCCCCTCAATGTGGATACGGGCCCCATGACTAATAATCACGGGTTTTACAGGGCAACAAGAAACCTAAGTTTATCGTATTAATTTAAGTAAAACACATGGCCTTTTTAACTGGCAACCCGCGGGAGATGAGAGATTTCCATTATACATCTACGCACTTGGTCTCCAGAACTCATGATGTAAAGACTTGCGAAAAGATTTTGTTATGTTTTAAATAAATCGTAATTAAAACTCATCCCCTTGAAGTCTGTCGTTTCATGAAAATGCGTCATATATATATATATATATATATATATATATATATATATACAAAAGAATTCGCATAGCCATTCAAAAGTTTTTAATAATTTAGCAGAGAAAATAAATTATTTTTTAATATAAAGAATAACAAAAACAAAAAAGCGCCATTTATTTAAGTTATTTTTTTATAAATAACAATTTATGAGAGCGATTGATTTAAACAAAATAATATGGTAATATATTTTTTTAAAAATATTTAAACATTTTAACCCAGATTTCGCATGTACAGTTATTTTAAACTCTATAATTTTATTCTTTAAGTTAATTTACTAAGTGTAGTACAAGATTTTAAAAAGATTCAGCTATAGGTATTGAAAAGTAACTGGAAGCTAACTGGAAGTAACTGGAAGCTTATTTTATTATTCTTGCAGAAATTTTAAATATGTAAATGCTGTACAGTTTTGTCGAGTCATTTCAAATTTTATGAAATTCGGATGTCTAGTTCAATTACAAGGACAGTCAAAAGTTTTCCGTTGCTTTACAGCTAATGGGAAAAATCGTTTCAGGTGCATTTTATTGATGTTACAGCTTTTCAAACAGTATGAAATTGATATGCATTTATGAAGTCCACTAAAATATACATACTGTCTTTGAAGAAATTAAAAATAGCAATTTTCCCACCAGTAAAGTGGAAAATAAATATATACCTTATTTCACGAGACAGAATCCTTGATAAATTTAGATAAAAGTTCATTTGCTTTTAAAGGAGGTGGGAAATACAAAATTTAAATTTTAGCGAAGAAAATAATTCGGGCGTTAATGGGTTAATGGGCATTAATCCTGTGTTGCCCGCATGGCAAATGAGAATATTACTGTTGAAACACAAAAAGAGGTAAAGAAATTTCATTTTACTTCAGCCATGCCAAGACACTCGCAAGTAATGTTAAACCTGGTGAAGCGTGTTTTTTTTCTTTTTTTAATCATTTGAAATGTATATATGTGTCTCACATATATATACAGTATATAGTATATTTAATTAGAGAGTTCGTTTACAAAGTGAAAGTATTCTTAAAAAAATATAAATAAACTGCCAACAAATTCGAAAAATGGAAAAGGGTTCTTTTAGAGATCAATCTCAGCTGACCAACGCAGTTCAATTCTGAGCTAAGCTTTACTCACAGAAGCAAGAAATAACTGAGACGTATACTGTTTATGGATACTATGCTGTTTATAGATTAGATTACTAATTTCAAAAGCAAGATTAATTGTAATTTATACCAGTAGACTATTTAAATTTTCGAACAAATTGGCTACTTTAATGAAACTTAACATATTTGCATCATTGGTGCATATATCCGTCAATTCAGAAATTTAATTTTTTTTTTCAGAAATTCCGAATTTTCACAAATAAATATAAATAATATTGTGCTTTATTTAATGACAGCTGTTTTGTGATTACATAAAGTACAAAAGTCTTCTTTCAGAAGTTCTAGACTCGGAACTTGTTGTCTGAGCGAAGCGAAGTCTTTATACTCAGAGATACGTAACGATATTAAAATTCAAAAAAATTCTTTGGTCAAGCAAATCTCAAAAAGTACTTGTCGGATTTTGATTCCGTTTGTACTAATAGGTACCTAAGAAGGTAATCTGGTGAATGCACCTACTTTTAAAAATTAATTCCAAATAGTTTAAAAGTTATATTAAAAAAACTGATAAAAAAGCACAATTTATGTGCATACGTCACAGAAATTTGGTGAGCGTGATTTTCACCGGCTGGACATTTTCGTGGATAACCGAATCAGTACATGGAGTAAATAGTAATCATTTTCGCACTCAGAAATATTGAATGCAATAAAACATTTTAAAACTTAATCATGCAGGAAAATAAAACTGTTGTTTTTTTATATTAAAAAATGTCATAAAAACTTTGATTTTGAGATTTCGTGATAATCTCTTAACAGCACTTTTTGATCGCTAAAAGAATGTTTTACATATTTCGCGTGTGAAAATTAGAAACAATTACGTTTTTAAATAAAAAGTTTGTTTTATGGCATCATTTTCCCTTTATATTTATTTTCATTGCATGTTTTCTTTTAACTTATATTTTGTTTGTGTATGGAAGTCAATTCTGGTCACAAATTTTTCGGCACGGATACCACAAGAGCATCAGATTTGGCGCAATTTTTTTCAAAGCCCATTTGGCGAAAACTTCCTTTTCAAACAACGCTTACATAAATATTTTTAAATTATTTTCTATTTTCAAAAAGAACTTACAGTAAATAAAATAATAATAATAATTAATAACTAAAAAAAGAAATATTTTATATAATTAAAAGAAGGAAGTGAAAGTAAATAAACATTTTATGAGTAAATAAACACATAATAAATAAATAAAGCCGGGTTACCATCTCAGGTAAAATAATGCCATTTTGACGCCAATTATGTAGCCTGGTGCATATGTGACATTTTTTCCCATTTTTCATCCGTTTCCTTTTGGCATACAACTTTGAAATATGGAGTATGTATGCATACCTGGGAGCAATACTGGAATTAGACATTGATTTTTTTTTAATTCGATCCAAAAAGGGGCAACGGGGCTATTTTTTAAAGTTTTATACAATTTATACTGCATAAAGGAGCCACTTACCTATTTCTATATACCAGAAGAAGTAAGTGGTATGTAAAAACAATTATAGTATGCATAAATAAAATACTTGAGATAATATACTAGAGATATAAGCACCGGGTTTGGCGAGATTTTTATGCCAATTAGGCGAAAACATCGTTTTGATTACCAGATGCATATAGCATGCTATAACAACACGTTATTTATTTATTTCAAAATGAAAAAAAAGGAATAAATGAAACATTTCTTGTTATTAAAAAAGATATAACAATCAATAAATGATAATATTTTTAGAACAAACAGTTTATTATAACATTTATATAATAACCAGCATGTTAGGCAACTAAACGCCATTTTGGCACCAATTAGGTACCTCGGTGTATATAGGGCATATATGTGCCATATTTATTTGTAAAACTGAGCATGAAAATTTACCAGGTGTGTTTTCATAGGCGCTTATATCTTTTTGCAACATAGCGCACCTTTCGAAGCCAAAACTGCACAAAAGAAAAAATAATCAATATTTGCAGCATTTTTTTTTAATGTAATGCACATTTTGTAATCAGTAGGCTCGATAATCAGACCTCGTTTTTTTGCTTTAAAAGATGATATTTCATACGACGTCTTTTTGGGATTCGTCGTTTTCCCATATTTGATAGTATGTGTCTACTCGTTTTGTACCCTTTTTTGTAACTTTCTTCTTTATTAACAGCGACATCTGGATTTCCTATATAAACAAAAATTCTTCGAAATACAAAGAATTTTGTTAAAATAAATAAATAATAGGAAATGCGGATATCTATTGCTCAAAACACAAAATTTTTCCTATTGAGTTAATAAAAATCAGTAAAAATACAATTTTTATGATAATAAAAAGGTGACTTATGTAATAACAGAGTCATATATTATGTACGTTATGGATTAAGTATGCATATTTCAATGAAAAGTGATATTTCAAAAGTATTGTGAAATTAGTTAAAAACCATTTATTTTAAACTAAATGAATAAAAGATTTATATTTTTAATGAAATAAATGGGATTTGAAAAATTATTGGAAATTTATCACCATAGATGTATCAATATTACAATCAGTACCTTGTATGCAAAATGGAACAATTAGCAATACTTTTTGTACCCGAAAAATGGTCGTTGCTTTTTTTAAGGTTAAAAAGTAGATTACGAAATATTCCTTAGAGATGCCAAACCCTCGCTTATTGCATAGCAGAATTTTCTTATAGGAAAAGTTATTTTTTAAATCCGCAGAATGTTCCAATTTAATAAAACATTTTCTGTATTAAAATACCGGTACCCAAAATGCCGGAGACTTGGCAGCTCTGCCTTTAACATTTTAATTAATCACGGTACTTTTTTTAATCGGATTCAAATTTAGTGAAGACAACGTTTTTTGGCCGAAAGCAGCTTTTTTCCACATGTGTAACTACAATACAATTCCTTGATGTTGACTTATGAATGTTTTGACTTATGCTATTATTGCTTCCTATCATTTATTTATTTGAATTTTTAATAAGATGACTCAAAATCGTGTTTTTTAAATATACGAAAAAATGCATTTCGAGAGAGGGCGAAAAGGACAATATTTGGCGATTTATTACCTGCGTTTGGCTAACAAGGAAGGTCTCCATACGGGCATACTCAGAAAAATCTGAAAAAATTACAGAATGTTCTTTTCATATAGTTATATATGTTTATAAAAAATTTTTCGGCGGAACCTCCTTCTAACGTTCGTAAAAAAATAATAAACTTTTCGTTTATTTGGCGATTTATCTCCGGTTGGCGAAAAAACGAAATTTTGAAAAATACGCTTTTACGCTTCGAATACTTTTTAAAGAAAAAACTTTCTATGTTCAATTTATTTAAATAAGTTTAGTTTAAATAATTTTAGTTTTGCATTTTTACTTTACTTTAAGTGTAATTTTGTCATATACGTTTATATGTACTTATAACAAAATGAAATTAATATATTTTATCATTTAAAACACAATTTAAATTGATTAAAATTGTTCCAAATTGAAAAATACACTGTTAAAAATCTGCTGCATTTTGTTGCAACGCACTCCCTTGCTTGTATAGAAAACGGCTACTTGGCCGTGAAATGGAGCTTTCTCATTGGTTGGAATAGAGATATTATATACAAGCGGTGGAGTGCGTTGCAACAAAATGCAGCAGATTTTTAACAGTGTATGACACAGTCAATTTACCGTGCTATGGAGCATTCTCATTGGTCAGAAGAGAGCTATTCTTGAAAAGTAGTGGAGTGACGTTGCAGTAAATGCTGCAGATTTTTAACAGTGAAGTCAATTAAAATCAATTTTCAGATTCGTTAAAATCGTCTGCTTTTGGCGAGGAAATGCACTGCTCGCCAAATCCCGCGTCGCTTTCAGCTTTTCACGCCAATTATTCCAAACTATTTTATTTTTTTACATATCTAATAATGTAATTCCGCCGCTAATTTTCACTGATCCTTTATTACCTACATGAGTAGTTTAATTCGTATTTTTTTCAAAAAATTCTGAGTATGCCCCCAATGGAGACCTTCCTTGTAAGTGTCTTACTACCTTGTATTTAATACTCTTCACAATACCGTAATTTCGGGTGTATAAGCCGCAGCTCAAACAATTCTTTTTCGACCCAGAATTTAAAAAAAAACAAATATAACTAGTTAGATCGCCGTAAATATTTGTCTTCAATCACTAAATAAGATTTCTGGGTCCAAAAAGAATTGTTTGATCCGCGGCTTATACACCCGAAATTACGGTACTTCGCTGTTATATGGACTTAGGCGCTTTTATAAAAAGTTTGACGTAATTCGGGCTTAAGAAAGTGAGTTTTTTACTGAATAATACAAATAAATGAAAAATGAATACTAAGAAATACTAATAAAAGAAAAATGAAACATTATATTGATCTATGTATAGGGGAGAATGGGGATACTTGAGCACAGGGGATACTTGAGCCACCCCTATTATCTCTACAGTTGGTCAAATTTTCTTTCTAAAACTGGCAACATGGTAACATATTTATAGTTCTGAACATGTGAAAAAGAAATCACATACCTTGGTACCATGTTGAAAGCATGGTGATTAACCCTTTGAGCACTGCTGGTAGAATTTTCTACCACATAATTTTAATTCTGAAATGTCACAACGAGACCAGAAAATTCGACCAAATTTATTTGAAAAAGGTTTAATGCATTTTTTCTCGTATATTGTAAATCGGTTTTTTTCTTTGCAAAATACTGGTGCGAATGTGACATCTGGCTCAAGTATCCCCTCCATGGGGATACTTGAGCCACGTTGTAAAAGAAAAAGTAAAAATTTATTAGACATAGAAAAATAGTTCAAAACTAATTGAAAGTGGTTTTCAATTGAAGAAAAAATATCAAATTTTCATTTTCAATATTTTATTTTGTTCTAAGAAATTATAAAAAATTTAAAAAAATTAAAATTTAAAAAATGGCTCAAGTATCCCCATCTTCCCCTATTTAAAAATTCATCTGCTAGCACTAATTAGATAATTTATGTGCAGGGGTGGGGAAATTTTCCAAATTCTTACCAGCCAAGGATTTATTTCGCCAGCCAGCAAGATGTAACACACGCAGTTGAAAATAGTTATGACAAAATCGCACGCGATTACAGACAAAATTACTATTACTACAATGCATTTTCATAATTATTTTTTTGTATAATATTAAGAAATATATGTAACAAAGGTAAGATTAATATTAGATAGAACTTAGTACCATACTTACACTGTAATAATTTGGAAAGTTAAAATATCTAGATTAAAAAAGTGTTTCTGATAATGTGCCTATTGCCTACAGTTTTTCAAAAACTAAAAATGCACTCGCCTTATGAGAAAATCCACTTGCCACTGGCGAGCAAAATGATGTATTTCCCAACCCCTGTTTATGTGTATATAATAGGAGATGAATAGCTTTTGATTCTGTATTTCTATGCTATAAAGCATTAACGTTTGTGTATTTTTCGTTAGCATTGGGAGTACCTAGCCGATTTAAAAAATAATGTGGGCAAAAAATGTTGTTAACCATCTTTGCTGCAAAATATACTATGTTTTGCGTAGGAACAATAATCACCATCAATGCACGAGCAAAAAAAGTTCTAAAATTGAGAATTCTTTGATGTTGATATGACTAAATATTTAAAATCTTTTTTTTTTCGGTGGCAACTTTTAAGATATAATATTCTCGTTATGAACGATTTCTAAAACATTCGACAATTTAATTTCACATATTAAAAATTTTTTTTCTAGAAAAAGTTTTAAACCCAATTTATTGAGAATATTGCAATTTCTAGGATACTGTTGAGGTCAGAAACTATAACTTTGGCATCACAGTAACTTATAAGATGTAAGTGCTCGTTTAGGACAAATTTTTAAAAAAGGATTCCTTAACTCTTATCGACAACCTCATGGCATCCATGGAAAACAGATGTTCAACAATATAAACTATTCAGACGGATCTCACACCATATAAAATACACTTCATTCTCTTCAAACATAATAGTTAATGTTATTTATAGTTTCTCAAATCGGTTCGAAGCTTCTGTTTATGCTCATGACATCATTTCAAAGAGCTATATTTCCAATATAAAAAAAATTGGTGTCTTATTTTCTGTATTACTTTTAACATTTTGCATATTTCCAATTTTATATCCATGCATGGTTTGCTTTTCTTTAATAAAAATAGTATATGCAACAAGATTTTGTAGTTCTACGATTCGATATGCTTATTTTCATCATTATATTTTATCACAATGAATGACCAATTAAAGGTAACATCTCAATTTCTTTACTCATCACAAGTTATTAAATGTGTATTCTCAGCAATATCGCTCAGACTAATCCCTCTGAGGGAAGTCCTAGTAAATAAAAATTAATTTCTGAAATATACGCTATGATGCAAATGGATTAAATTCAAAAGTAGGCATATAAAAAGGCTTTTATAAGTTAATGAAGAAATTCTCATGGGATCACACTGTAAAAAAATTATATAATGCCGCTCCATAAAATTGGTGGAAACTCCTGCCTCGAATTTTATGGAGTAATTTTGTTCACTTACATAATGGTGTAATCTAAACATATATTACTGGTGCAATATTACATATTAGAGTAACGTTACACTGATTATATTGATTAAAGTACTCCATAAAACTGGAGGCAGCATGGTTGCCACCAATGTTATGGAGTAAAATTACACATTTTTTTTTACAATGCAGAAATTGCATCATTTTATACAAAACAATATCAAAATCGATATGCATATGTCAAATATTTTCTAGAGCGAACATAAACGCACACGCACACAAAAATTGGGTTTAATGAAGCTTCTTTTTCATACTATATGAAATGTTATAGTTTTTCTTCATATTTTTCTTTTTAAGGCAGGGGTGCTGTGAAAAAAATGGTGATTTTCAACCAGCAAGAAAAGTAGCTGGAAAAATAAAGAAGACCGCAAAACATGCAAATAATTATGTTCCGGAGGATATTGACTTGTAATTAAACGTAGCATGTCGTAAGTTGTGTTTTAGTCTTTAATGTCATGTTTCTCACTACCCCATCTTTTTCGTATATTCCATGTTCCTTGCAACTACCTAATTGGAGGTATTTTAGCCATTTAGCATGTTTTTACATAATATTAGCTTGCAATTGAATGTCATTGATAGGTCTCTAGCAGGCTTATTTTGAAAGATTAAAACATAAATTGTATTCATATAATAAAAATTCATATTTTTTGTTAAGAAAATGTAAAAAAAAATATTTTAAAGGCTGAACATAAATACAAACCTCTCAATTTATTTTACTTCATCATACATTCTTTATGTGTGATACGCAATGTATGTATATTAAGTACAAACCTATATCTTTAATAAATCTTTGAAAAAAATCAAATATATATATATATATATATTATACGCGAAAAAGCCAAGCAAACAAAATTTTCAAACACAATGTAATTTAACTTGAATGTAGCCTTTTATACTTCAATCATCTTATTAAAAGGCAAATTTTCTACCATAAATACTTTGATATTTAAAATTTTGACATCATCATATTATTAGCAAGAATTCGTGTAAACAAACTGCAGAGTAAGATCACTCTGTGTATTTCATTATATTTTTTTGGTAGAAATATCCTAATCCATTGCTGTTCCCACCCATTTTAGAATCAATTTCTATCATGGGAGTTTTTAAGCTAACAAGAGCTAAGAAAGGAGATTGTTTTCTCGTTTTAAAAGAGTTTTAAAGAAGGAAAGTATTTGTTTGCATTTTTCATTTAATATGTTGGACAAAAATGGTATAAATTGATAAATAATGAAAAGAGAAAAATCTGTGTTGAATATTAGAAATATGAGGCTTTTCTTTATAAGGTACCCTGGGGTAATAACGCCAGGCGGGGTAATAACGCCAAGTGCTTATATTTTGCACAATTATAAAATAATCAGGTAAATGACACCCATGTGCTCTGCGCAAAAGGGTTTTGAGTCATATAAATCGCAAAAAACAGCTTCAAGTTAATTTGTTTCATTTTTAGGTCTTATTGTTTTTACAAACAACTAAAATTAACGCTTGATCTAAAATTTGCGACATACGTTTTGTGATGTGAAGACTATCTTTTTATCCGGAAATGCTTTGTTAGTTACATAAATTTGTAATGCATTTCATGCACTTTTAAAATGTTGTTGAAGATTTTGGATATCTTCTCGAGATAATTTGTAATTTAAAATGTACTGCGCAATAATTATATCGGGGTAATAACGCCAATCCTTGACATTAATACCCCGGTTGATTCCCTAAAGTGGCCGAGCTACATCCTAAATACTGATTCAAATAAACACTGTTAAAACTGTGCAATGTTTCTCATATTTCTATTTAAGCGGTCCTTTTTAAGCAAAAAGAAGCTCACGGTCTGATATTCTTTTGCCTCATCCCCCCCTCCCCCTCCCACACCACACCTTTATTTTTCTTACACTTTCACAAAAAATTGAACATTTTCAATAGCTTAGAATGCAATTTGTCAATTTCTAAGTTTGTAGAGTTTGTATTTTTAGAATTGGGCTAGCTACATGCAATTATTTCATCTTTTTTCATAGTTTTGTTTGCATGGCGTTATTACCCATATAGGTGGGTAATAACGCCAAATAGCATTGGTCAAGAAAAAACGCCATTACATTTTATGAATACATATCTGTTAAATTATTTTATTTTATATAGATAGTCAATGAGTTGCTGTATCAGATCCTATATTTGTTTGAAAAATACAATCTAAAACTAAGCCGTGAAAATTGGTAGAACCTTAACGTGGCGTTATTACCCCAGGGTACCTTACATTTATTATGCTAGAATAATTTCTTTTATGTTATTCTTTGAGTTTTTATTAGTTTCCTGATACGCCTAATACTGTTCATATCAGTATATTTTATCAAAATGTTATGAAGTCTGAATTTAGTTGCCAAAATAAAAACAGCTATTATTCTTCGAAAATAATAAGAAATTTTTCAATTGTTTACTTGAACGTCTATTGAATACAGTCCTAAAATTCTGAAATCTCCGCCAATTTCTGGAAATCTTTAATTTGGAAAATACTAATTTTAAATATCAAGTTCCATTATTTTCATGATTCTGAAATAAACGACATTTTGTATAAATGTATTCGTCCACATATTCGAAAAATATCGATATAAAATGTTCTAATATTCTTAAGCGACTTTTCCATTATTCTAAGATAAGTACATACAATGATTTCACTAGTTTACAGTACATCTGTTGCCGAAAAAAATTTAGCTGTTGCTGACTACATATGGTATGCTATTTTCAAAAATATAATTAGAATATTTTAATCAGCCCTAGTTTCTGAGTTTCAGCTATGTAGATATTAAACAGAAAAAACATGTATTTACTAAGAAAAACTTTACTAAAAAAAATAATTAATAATTGAGTTCTAAAAAACTTCGTTTTAAAGCTCTTCTCCGATGTGTAGACTTTAGAAAATGACGTATCAGAGACCAACAATAGTCAAACATCATATTCGTATCCCAGAAACCCTGATAGAACTCTTCCATGACGCGTAAGTCCTGATGCATACGCTTTTCCTGCTCTTCGTTCATATCTCCTAAATTTTCCGGAAGCCTGTCCAGGTGACTACTGAAGAAGTGGCGTTTCATGCTCATATTGTACCCCATATTTTTAAATTGTAGCAGAGAGTCTTCTACAAGTTCAATAATATAATTTTCTGATTTTTTATTCCGGTAAAACTTATTTTAGTATCTGAGGAAAGCAATTTTTTTTCTTTTAGTCTTGATGTTAACAATTCTGAAGCTTGTTTAGAAATATTTAAATATCTTACAAAATCATCTAACTCATTTTGGGGAAAGCATTTTGGCTCATTTGACATACCTTCAAAATTCGCAACATTTTGTGATGAGCTTGTCCTCCAATGTCTTGTTCTAATGATTCAGATATATTTTTATACTCTGAAGAGTTCGGTAAACGCTGCACTGGACGTTGAACACAACTAGTACTTGGGTATTGCCATTTAGCTCGATTTTTAGTGTTTTAAAACCGTTTACGTTCACGCTACAAAAATAACAGTCTTCGAGATGATTTCGTGGTTCTCGACAAATAGTCGGTGTTCCAAATTTAAAGGCACTTCTTTTACCACTTTTCTATAATCTTAAATATTTCATACACGGTTTACAAAGACAATTTTGAGCCCAAGACTTCTCATTTTTATGCAAGAGCATCCCAAAATACTCAAAATAGGTATTTTTCACCAATAATGATATAACTTTTCTACAATTGTTAAACACATATTCGCCGCATATATAGCAAAAATGATCTGGATTGTTTAAACAACGTCTCCTTGAACTACTCATGACGCAAAAACTTGAGAAACTAATCTTAACACAGTAAAATATGCCTGTTATCGATTAGTATATATGCACAGAGTACGGACAGAGCCTCAACTCGGCTTGAAAAGAACGCCCTCAGTGGATCACTTAAAAGCTAAACCATCGCGTTGGCGATTTTTATCCTCGTGATTTCTGTTTAACTGTAACCATATTCTGGCTTGGCACTTCTTGCTGAATGCTGATTTGATTATCTTTGCACACGTGCTTATGCTATTTGATCTTAGATTTCCGCGTTTATATTGATTCGCAATTATTACTGTTATAGTTCTTGAATTTTCAAGTTTAAATTATAAGGTCGTTATCTTAAGAAGAGACACATGTATTGTTTGCAAGACGAATACGTCAAAGTTATTTCATATTAAAATAATTCTTTCATAAATTTCAAAACAAGAAGCAGCAAGCCGTCGCTGTATTTTTTTTTTTCTTTTTTCCCTTATTTGTCGCCAAGGAAGCGATGTTTCGCCGAATTAGCAACCTCTCTTATGTTATGATCGTAGTTTCAGAGTGATCCGCTCGTATCGCTACTGTCTATGCGTAATTCCATGTTAAACAAGTTGCCATTACAGTGTATGAAAGTTGATTCTCTGTTCCGTACTCTGTGTATATATGCTTAAATGATAAAAATAAAAAAACAAAGTAACTCGAGCTGCTCAAAAGATTTTTCGGTTAGATTTGACAAAAACAAGTCATAGGTGAACATTATCAACCACAGAATTCGCGGCAACAGACAAAAAGTTTAATTTTGTAAACTAGTGTTTTGATAGCAACAACAACAACAACACAAAAGAGATGCCTTAAAAATTTTATTTGAATATTAATCTACACTATATGACCATCAATGACCAGACACTTTTAATTTTAGACATTTTGTCGAATATTTAAAAATATACTTGTAGGATTCTTCTGGAACTTCAGGGTTGTGAATATTATGTTTGACCTCATATTTATCAATATCCATTTGATAAGGAGGACAATTAGGGGGATGACAAAAAATCAAAGAAAAATAATAATATTTGGGATCATCCTACACATTAAAATACATGAAATGATCTATCGCTGCAGAATACATATATGTGAATACCGTACAACATTTTTACGGATTTTTATAAAAATAGTACGTTTGTTCATGCAGATATATAGCAATTTTTTAAGTTAAAAATTAATTTTTTTAAAGTTGGTTAAATTCAGGTTAAAGTTAATTTCAGGTACGTTTTTAGTTTATATCATAGAAGTTTTTCAAAAAAAAATTATCGCCAGTTAAAAGAATAATTGCAAAATGCAGTAGAAAGGATATAGTGCAAGTTGAACTTGAATATATTAAAAAATATATGAAATATGTGTAGTTGTATGATATTTTTTTGCGCATGCGGCAGCAGTAGCAAGGATCTTTTACATAATTTAATAGTCAACTCTAAGGAGCAACTTATTAAAAAAATCCAGTCAAATATCGTGAAAATTCAGAAAAATATCGACGATAGGTGTTAGCTGATTTTTAATTCTCTCTAAAAGCAGCTGAATTATAAGGGATTTTCCACAAATTGTCAATTTTAATTTTAATTTTTGTTTTAATTTTTAATTGATGCTTTAGTTTTTCTTGGATAACTACAAGAACGAACCTATCCCATGATAAAAAGAAGTATGAAAATCGAAGCATTTGTTCCAAATCTACTAATTGATATTCAATAAATACTAGCTTTTTTCTACAACTCAGTTACAAAAAAATGACAATTTGTGGAAAACCTCTTATCATTCAGCTTCTTTTAGAGAGCAATTAAAAAACTTCTCACTCTATGGACGATAACTTTTTTAACTTTCACGATATTTGACTGGATTTTTTTTTCATGAGTTTAACCATAGAGTTGACTACTAAATTTTGTTAAAAGATCGTTATGATCGTTCGCCCATGCGCAGAAAAAAATTATCTCGTACAGCTACTCATATTTCATAAAATATCTAATGCATTTGTATTCAAATTGCACTATATTGTTTCGATTGTTTCTACATTTTGCCAGTTTTTCTAAAATAGCTAATAAATTTGGTTGAAAACCCTGCATGTTATATAAGCTAAAAACATGACAGAATTTTTTGGACTTCACTAGTAGATAAAAAAAAATCCCTATATCTCCATGAAATAAACGTGCTATTCTTACAAATATCAGTAAACATTTAAAGTATCCATGTATTTGTATCTGCTTCGATAAATTATTTCGTGCATTTTAATGAACAGGATAATGTACAAGATTTGTATAAGGTACCAAATATTATTACTTTTGATTGATTTTTAGTCGGACCCCTAATTGTCCTCCTTATCAAGTGGATAATTGAAGAAAAAATATTTTATGCTAATTTACAATAAATACTCGACATTTAACCAAACTAAAATAAAATAAGCCATTTTGGATGGTTAAAATAAAAAATATTTAATATTAAATTTTTCTTTAATTTTTCTTTTTTCTTGAAAAAACGCTGTCTCAAAAGTTTAAGAACTTTATGCAATTTTTTTTTAGAAACATGGGATTGGCCGTATGTAATGCTGTTGTATGACATCATATTGCACTTTTATAAAAGTATAAAAGGTGAAGAAATTATTTTCTCTCGTTTTAAAAAATGCCAAAGGGTAAAATATTCACAAAATGTGAGATTTTGAAAGTTTTTAAAGTAAAATATGTTTATGAAATTGCAAAAGTTTTAAATCGATCAAAGCGATATATATATCAAGTACTCTCTAGAAATGATAATTTTAAGCAGAAACTAAGATGTGGATGACCACGTATGACGATTGTTCAGACTGATTAGAGAATACAGAGATTGGTATCCAGACAAATGTTCGTACGGCAAATTAAATATAATCTCAGTCTACAGTTGTCCAAAGATATTGCACATAGGCGTATTAAATAGTGCGAGTACATTATACTAAAGAAAATTGCTCGCAAACCGTCTCTCAAATTACATTATAAACAGGCAAGAATGAACTGGGCTAAAAAATACATATCCTATGGGGACAAATGTCTTACTGTTTTATTCAGCGATTAGAAAAAGTGAAACTTAGATAGCCCTGGTGGTTGGAATGCGTATTGGCATGATTTCCGAAAGGAGCCAAGGGCATTTTTCAGCAGGCAGCAAGGCAGTAAGTCTGTTACGGTTTAGCGTGGGGGGGGGGGGGAATTTGAATTCAATAGTAGAACCTCTCTGGTTTTTCTAAAAGGAAGACAAAGTTCAAGTATCAAGAGACGCTAAACCAACATTTGCTTCCATTCGGTGACATTTTTTGGGGGGAGGGGGGATGGTCCTGAATGGACTTATCAACGAGACAATGTCTCAATCCACGTATCACATTCTACAAAACTTTGGTTTTCTAGGGAAAATGTTAAAGTTCTTGAATGGCCAGCTTTAGGTCTACACTGAAAAAAAAAATCTGTAATATTAGTAATCTAAATTTAGCGAAATCTGCTATGCTTACTAATATTTTATATGTACACTGTACAAGAAAATGATGTCAATCTACAAAACTCGTAAGCAAAACTAGAGACTTCTGTAACTTTACAAAAGAAATTACTAACATTTTGGTAATTTTACGAACTTTTTATCAGTAATCTTCGTTACCGTTACTTCAAAAGTTCTGGGAATATGATTTTCTAAAAAATTTCTTAGTAACCTTAAAAAATTGTTGATTCAAAGTGCAAATCTGTATCTGTTACGCGAATTTTTGTTGTTGCCATTGAATAAAAAGTTCTCAGAATACAATTCTACTAGAAAATTCTTTGTAATTTTCCAGTTTTCTTTACAGTGAAGACTTAAACCCGATTGAGAATGTCTGGGGGTATTTTAACCTTCCAGGTTTATGGCAATGGAAAGCAGTATGACTCTATTGAAGAATTCCAAGAGGCCATTGAGAAAGCATGGTACTCTTTGCCACGAGAAACCCTACAAAAACTAATAACACTGATGAACAAGGTTTCTGTTTCTAACTAAGTATGTGGTGACTTTTATATTTTAGGCGGTGCTGTGAAAGACTATGCCATTAAAAAGTGTCCATCACCCACAGATTTTTAAAAAATTCAAAATCCTGAAAATCTCAATTTTGTAGTATTTATTCAACACATACACCTTATGAAATTTATCATTTGGTATTTTAGTAATGACAAACTTTTAAATAACATTTATAAAGCTTAAAATTAATATTTAAAACACTGAAAGTATACATTGTTTATAAAGTTTCAGAAAAATATAGATTTTTCTGTAAAAAGAAATGATATTAATAAGAAATGTCATACTTTATGTAGCGGTAAATGTCTTATGTGTGGATGCTCTCTTATAGGTCATTGTTCCGAGTTATATTAACAATTTAAAGCAGACATTAAGCCACTTATATCATTACAATAGCATAAATCATCTTTTCTTTAAAAAAATGTTGAATATTTCTTATATCAATCTCGATAAATATATATCTTTGTATTGTTTTTCAGGAGATTCCAACCTTGCAATCTTGATCAAAAAATTCTGAGTTTTTCTTTGATAAATTTAAGTCTCTCACAAAATCATTTAATTCTTTTTGAGTAATTTGGTGTGGTTCTTCATTTATGCCACGGGAATAGTTCATATCAGATGTAGAGGAAGTTTCAGTTTCATCGATTTCCATTTCTATGGCTGCATCATCATATGTAAAATTCTCTGGAGGTTTCGGTATTTGTAAATCATCATTATGTAATGCTGGTCACATTGCTGAATCTAAGTTCGTGTACTTAATTTTATGTTTACTTCTTGCAAAAAATCCTTTAATTTTTGTGATACATTAGTAGCAGTCGGTTATATGATCCTTCAGGATGTGCCGTATCATGGGTATAGCAAAGGACATACACTTTTTTGTACTTTTCATCCACGTCCGGAGGTTTGTAGCACATTGTGTTTAACAAGAACGAAGTGCCCATTTCTGATCCCGTTCACCTACATTATATCCAAAGTACATATGATAGGCGCATTGATGCTTTTTCAAAGTTAGCTCCCCGCACACACAGCAAAAATAATCTAAACATGCATCTTCTCTAAACGTGCATCTAACGCATCCTCTAGACATGTTTTACATATTGTAGAGGAAAATACGATAATTATAATCAAAATTTAATTAAAAAGTCTTACAGAACAAAGTAATAGTAGTGTATTTGCCCCGACAGATAAGTTTCCACTGTCAGAGATTTGCGTTAAAGTCAAATACTGTGGGGGTGGCTAGAGCTGTCTGTTCAAGGTCGCTAACATAAAATTTATTAGGGAGACATCTGTTTCTACTCTCATGCTGTACCTTCTATCGTTGTAATAAGAAAAAGGAATGTTTGTGTGAATCAAATACATGAAAGAGAATAATATAATATAATTATAATGCCTATACGATGCCTACATACTCCAAAACGTATTAATGAAATTTCTCAAAATTGGAGGGTGATAGAAAATTTTTACAAACATATTCTTTTTCAGCAGCTTGAAATCTATAAGAAACACCCAACGTATATAAAGAAATCAAAAATTCGTTAAAATTTGTTTATCAGTGTAATTTCAATGGACGCACGTTTATTTGAACTAATACGAAATCACGGAAAAATAATTTGTAAGTAAAAGTTCTGTAAAAATAATAAATCTGGTTGTTTTTGACATTGTGCATAAAATTTTAAGACAGTTTTTTAAACTTTTTTAGTATATTTTTTACAATTATGCAATTTATTTTTTCTTCTTTTGGTATCATTTATTTAAATAATGTTGCAAAATCTGCAAATAAAGAATGTTACTCATTCTAACTTTTTATAATTCTGTGAAAATCGACATTTTATGCTTGTGCTTAAACTTTTGAGACAGACCTAAAATATGAGGTTAAAAGTAATTTTTAATAATCCTGAAGTTCCAGAAGAATCCGACAAGTATATTTTTATATATTCGATAAAATGTATAAAATTGAAAGTGTGCAGTCATTAATGACATATAGAGTATTTTCCCAAACTAAATAATACAATTTTAATGATTTATATGCGTGCTTATAGCAATGGCACGATTTTAGTTTGGTAACCTGTCTTCATAGTTCTCTTATAACCTAAAGGGAGTAATTTTTGAAGTTTCCAAAATGTCATTTTTGATCTTAAACTTGTGTGTATGGGATGTTCTTATTTAGAAGTAATGAAATCAAAAGGCGTTTTCACTTTTTCGATAAAGTCAAATGATTATTCCGAAAATGCAGCCAAATTTTATATTATGATTCAAGTTTTGGGACTGGATTGCTCAAGTAATGCTGCTGTAAGTAATCGAAAACAATCGTTAAAGATTCTAGATGTAATATGTTTAAAAAAATGTTTTTTGAATTCAAATCATTTCAATAGTCATGTCTTTAAATTTCATGTTTTTACATAGATGAGCAAGAATGTGCTTGAATTACTTGATTACAAGAATGTGCTTGAAAATTTCGTGTAGTAAAAAAAGAAATTTTTTTAGAACAGAATTAAGTGGTCGCTGCAGCGACCCTTGCTAGTCATGGAATTCCATGTTAACCCTTAGAGAACATTGTCAATTCCTAATTCATCTTCCGTAATGAAAAAGTGACTTTTATAACAATTTATTACTTAACCTCCTGACTGCCGCCGGCTGATTTTTTCACACACTAAGCTGCAGGTTTCACTGCAACATAAGCAATATTTAAATTAGTATAATTCCACAAATAAAA
The DNA here is from genome assembly GCA_964019185.1 of Maratus speculifer. Lineage (NCBI taxonomy): Eukaryota > Metazoa > Arthropoda > Arachnida > Araneae > Salticidae > Maratus > Maratus speculifer. The sequence goes on from OZ025299.1 coordinate 195,333,072, forward strand.
CCCAGTTCTGAAAAATTAAGTAAGGATTGATGCTATCAAAGATTATACACCGATACTAATAACATATTTTGTATCAGATTAGAAAAAACAACTTTTTTTAAATATTTTTAATAAATTACAGAGAAAAACACATTACAATATTACCCTTTGGCTGGGCAGTCAGGGGGTTAAAAAAATATCCTAAATGTTCAATAAATTTTACACAATAAAAAAAATTATAAATTTTTAGCTTTAAGAGTTATTTAAAATTTTTTGTGAGATAGTTTTTAAAAATATAACGTTTCAGTATCAGGTATCAAATTTCTGATGTAGAAAACCAAAATTTGAAAAAGCATTATAGAATTAGCAGTCCTCTCTTTCAAGCATCTCAATAGATTAGCATAAGGTTAAGAATCAACGAAAATTACCTAGGCGTTCCATTAAATTTCTGAAAATTACTTCTGATATACACTGACGGAAAAAAAAAATCCCAACACCAAGAAAGACTTGTGTTAGCTAAACGAAATTTTGTAGGCGTGTTTATACATCTGAAAGATGACATTGATTTAAATTTCATGCATCGCACATAAGTGTGGCGCTAGTAGCGCCACTCACAACTTTAAAATCAGGTTTGCTTTAAATGCGTACTGTAAAGTTCGTAAACATTATTTATCTCCAAAATTTGACGAACTGAGTTGAAGTTGATCATGAATGCCTTTAAGAAGACGAAGAAGCTATTATTATCAGCTCCCGAGTTAGAAAGAGGTCGTAAAGTAGGGCTACAAGAAAGTGGATTTTCTTTCCGCGATTTTGCAGAAAGACTTGGACGGAATGTATCTACTGTGCATGATTGTTGGGAGTAGGGGTCAAAGGATGGTCCTGCCACAAGAAGACCAGGTTCCGGGTGAACACGTGACACTACTGAGAGATAAAACCGTCGTATTCGGCTTACGGCTGTGGCGCATCGTACTGCGTCTGCGACAGAAATTCGAGCTGCAGTTGTTACCACAGTGATACAACGAACTGTTAGAAATCGGTTACTTCAAGGACAGCTCGGTGCAAGGCATGCATTCCACAGATTCTAAGTCATTGCCGTTTGCGACGTCAATGGTGTCAAGCCAGAGCTCAATGGAGGATGGAGTAGAAATTTGTTGTGTTTTCTGATGAAAGCAACTTCTGCCTTGGTGCCAATGACGGCCATGTGCTGGTCAGAAGGAGGCCAGGGGAACGTCTGCAACCAAACTGTCTGCGGCCTAAACACACTGGACCTACAATCTGGGGTCATGGTCTAGGGAGCAATTTCCTATGACAGCAGAAGCACTCTCGTGGTTCTCCCAGTCACACTGACTGCAAATATGTACGTCAGTCTGGTAATTCAGCCAGTAGTGCTGCCATTCAAGAAAAGCATTCAAGAGGGGTTTTCAGCAGGATAACGGTCGCCCTCATGCCACTGTTGTAACGCAACAAGCACTACAGAGTGCCAACATGCTACCGTGGCCTGCGAGATCACCAGATCTGTCTCCCATTGAGCGCGTATGGGATATCATTGGATGAGAACTCCAGTGTCATCCCCAGCCAGCATTGAACATCACGTATTGACACAGCTTGTACAACAAGCATGGAACTCCATACCACAAAGTGACGTTCGGCACCTGTATGACACATTGCATGCACGTATGGAGGCTTGCATTCGAAATTCTGGAGGTTATAGCGACTATTAATGTAACGGCATTTCACCTTTGAGATGCGTTTTATTGACCTTAAATTAACCTGTGATCTCGAAAATCTAATCAATTAAACATATTAACTAGACAAATGCACTGTCCAAATTCCATTACTCTACAATAAGTTTTTCTTGGTGTTGGGATTTTTTTTCCGTCAGTGTACAATGAATTTGATCAATGTTCCAAATTAATAAAAAATATACATTTATAATATGACATAAACTAATAAAGAAAAGTTATAAGCAAAATTTGAGAAAATTAGCTGTGGCTGTTGCATATCTATAAAGTAATAATTATTATGGAGTTACGTAAAATTATTACTTTTGTTCAGTTTAAATCAAATTCTTGAAAATAATAAAATTTTCTACTTCAAGCCGTAAGAAATATATCTCTTATAGGAGATAAGGTATCTCCTATATGTATAGTTATTTTATCAAATTTTATTATCATATTTATTTATTTAGATTTTTTTAAGATTTTTTTTAAGATTTTTTTTCGGTGTGCTATTACAAAATGAAAAATTGAAATAAAATGAAATGTAGAAACATGATACAACAATTATTAAAAATGTCTGATTTTTCATCAATTCATTGATACGTCATAGGCCTTTTTCATTTTATGTTGAATCTTGATGATAACACAAGACGACAACATAACCGGATTCTAATACAGGATGAGAGTATAGCATTTTTAATTGGAGCTTTCTTTCTTTTTAGTTATCAGTAAAAAGAAATAAAGTTTTTATTTAGAATTTAATTGAATGTAACTAACAGACTGCTCATACTTAAATTTAAAAGGCCTTACATTTTCTACTATAAATCAAAATCTGACGCTATCCGCAAAGGTATTTAATAGGTGTTAAATTCCGTTTTTTAATTACATTTAGCTATAATAATTATGAATATTTCGATTTTTTATCTGTTTCTATTAAAAATTCTCAGACATAAATGATATTATTCAATTAAAGTGAACCATACTTTAATTGCGTACAATGATACTGATAGTATTAATGATGTGATATTATGTTTCAGGTTCATAGATAGCATAGCAAGTATTTATCGGTTGCGAATAAATTGACACAAGGGGGAAATCAATTATATAAGGACTTATCATACCCAAAATTTTCCTATTATTTCTTATATAGAAGAGGCAATAACAATTCTCACTGTCATCTTTTAGAAAAATAAAATGATAATGATCAAATAGTTTCAACTAACTTTTTCTTCAACTCAATTTCCTCTCTCAATGACATATATTTTAAATTTTTATAGCTATCAATTAAACTGTCCAGCTGACTATAGATGTAAATTTAGACTATATATCTGGACAACATGAGCAATATGAACGTTATTTTCTTTTTCGAATTAACAGTTTTAATAGTTTTAAAAAGTTGTTCTGATTAATTAAAATATTTTTTAAACTCCATACAAATAATTCACCATTATTGCTTGAAAATTTTAACTTTGTCACTGCATATCTCCCTGCTACAATAAATAATAACTATATCCCACAAAAAAACACTACTAATCTATACTGCGCTAGAAAAAAAAGCAATTGAACAAAAATCTGGTGCCGTTTTGTCTTAACACATCCATGCCTTTATAACACGAAAATTGTATGAAATAATTATCTACTCATGTCTTTTATCTCTTACCGAAAGATAACAGCGTAAGATGGTTATTTATATTGCTTAAATGAAGGTTTTTTCGGTCTTCATAGATTTTTCATTTTTCAAGGTGGTGAAATATAAAAAATGAGTTTATTTGAATTTTTCCTATCAAAGATCTAATTAAGTAAGTTGCAATGTTAGCTTGTTAACTTCCTTGAAATACCTTTCTTTCAAATTGCAAAAATAAATGTTCAAGCCTATTTTTTTATGCATTTTTTGAAAACTTACAAAAGATAGGACGCTAGACACGAATAAATACATATTTTTATTAGCCATTTAGGAGACAATTATTTATGTAATGTCCTTCTCAGGATAACTAAAAAATCAATTCTTTTTAAGCATGAAATACGATTATTGTTAGTTTATTTTTTATAATACATATAATGTTATTAGTCTCTGTAAAGAAATAAAAATATTCTTTTAGTAACTCATAAAAATACTTATTATAGTATATAATATACAATTTAAAAGCATATTTTACATGAATTTAGACAAAACATACAGTTATGCATGTTATACAATTATAAATATGCATATTATTATGCTTAATATGCTTGCATTTTATAAAATAAATACAAAAATATTTTTGCGTACTTTTTTTTAGTATTTTTCTAGTTCATTCTGTAGCATTTTAAAGGGATTTTATTAATTTGAAAAAGCAAATTTAAGGCACAAATGAATTAATTTCCCCTTTGGGCCCCAGTGTTTATTTATATATAAATATTTATTTAACTTCAGTTATGAATTTATAGTAACAAACTGATAAGTAAGAAAGAATGAAAAGCGAAAAAAGTTAAAATTCATTTTTTGCACATAAAATTGCTGATACATGAAGACTCAATAGACACATTTTTTGACAATTTCTTGGAATTTTTAATTTTACTTTATTCTTTTTGAATTTTAAAAACAATGAAAAAATGAAATAATTTTATATTTAGTATTTTTTTTTATTATTATTATTTAAGGAATCTGCAAATGATATTTTAACAAACAGAAAAATTATTTGCGCTTTCATTTTGTAAAATTTTGTATATTTTTGCTGCAAGACATTTTAATATAATTCATATCTTTAAAAAAAAGCGCTGTATGAAACAAATTGCTATTTTGTTTAGTTCTGTCATCTGTTAGGCTTTTAATTCTTTACTGTAAACATTAGTTATACACTATATGGCCAAAGGTGACCGGCTACTTGCAATTTTAAGCGTTTTGTTAAATATTTAGAAAAATATATGAGGAATTATTCTGAAACTCCAAGAGCTTAAACAGAATAGTATAGGTCATATATTTCCGTAAAGACCTTTTCGCGAAATCCCATTGGAGACTGTCAGCAAATTGAAAAAAAAAAACGAAGATCTTTCGCAAAATCCTGTCAAAACCAATGTTAGCAAAATCGTCGAAACTGCAAATTGTGATTACGTGGCTTATTTTAATGAACTGTGTTCATTTTTATGAGGCTACAATGTATACTCATAGAGAAATTAAGGTTTTTATAAAAACAATCCCAATTTTTTTTAAGTTTTTTGCTTATAACTTGCAGAGATCTATAAATATGAAAAAAAAATTCTTTCCAGAAAATATGAAAAATAATATTGCACATGATACCCTGTAATCAGAATTAAATAATAATAATAATAATGTAGGAAAAATGAACAGGTTTACTAAATAATTTTTCATTGCGCATGCGTGAACGCAATCAAAATTCCATTCTCATATTGTGTTAGCTAAATGTATAGAGTGAAAGTCTCAAAAACATTGTTTGAAATTTCTGAAAGTGATCGTCAATAGAATAAGCTTAAAATACGTTGTCCCCAAAATTAAGCAAAAAAAATGAGGGGTTGTATCCAAATATAGTAAGTGCAATTTTGTGTATGCTATATTGACAATGAATATATGAATACAGTTTCTTAAAATACTTAAGGAGAATCTTAAGGAAATTTTCACTCTGTTTCAAATATTTACTGACAAACGTTGTGGTTTATTAAGCAAGATGTAAGAAACTGAATTTAATGAATACAATACTTTCATGAACGAGTAATAAAATAATGAAATGATTCATTATAGCATTTTTGCAATAACTAAAAAAGTTACCCACGCTAAATATTGGGTCCAATCTTTTCGAATATAAGGGCGACAACGAAGCTAAACGACTTTTTTATACTTTGAAGAAATTAATCAGTGTCCTGAAAAATATGTTTACACCCAGAATATATTTAAATTTTTACACTATTTTTTACTTTTGATGACTACTTAACATTTGTACAATATGCCGTACCTCGGAAAAAAAAGCCCGCCAGTGATATTTCGAACAAAAATTATAAATAAATCCATAAAGCGCAATTATTTGTTCTAAACTACAATAAATTCTAGACTCGAATGTGCATGCTTAGGTCAAGTCTAAACTCTTAATGAGGTTCACTGATTTTAACATGACAGGTTATTGTGTGATCACTATGATAACACAGCCCTTAATTTGTTACTTCTTGAACTGGATCTTCTGTTCACAAGACTTTTCACGAAACAGTCTTCTCAGTTCTTTGAACGATTTCTTATTGGAAAAAGTAATACTACTCTTTGAAATAATCCGCCATGTGGGTGTACCACTAGAATGCGAATTCCTCGACATTATTCTGAACTCCGTATTTTTACCACGAACAATGTTGCACTCTGCGGTTTTCAAAAGTCTCATGCGCTAGAACATGGATTTTTTGCTCCCATAAATCCTTTTTGGAGGGACACTACACATAAAATGAAATATCAATAGCTCGCAACAAAAACTTTTCGAAAATAATACCATTTTATAGCAAGAGATGCCGATACCAGTATGATACTAAGGCAACATTGTTTCTAATCGTAGAGCCATTCGTTTGCTAATTTCTTTCTCTTTAACACATTACAAATATTTGAAAAGAGTTTATGACTCCCTTTTGTCTGTCTGTCTTCTGACTCTGCTCTAGCTCTCGTAATTATACTCAGACTGACATGTAATTAATATATGTTATTGGAATTTGCTATTATATGCTTATTATTGTAAATGGAATATGTAGAATTTCTAATCCGTTTACCGGGAGAACAATATATAAAAGTCTTCGAAAAATTCCGTTACATTATGATATATGAGGTAAAATCTTTAGCGGTATATTTTAACTACGTTATACATATTTCAAACCTAATGAACTTAACCTACATTTCAGATGTTCATTAAAACATGCAGAATAAGGTCAGTCAAATTGTCATAAATAGATGCAAAAATTCTGCTAGAAGATTTTATATTTTTAAACTGCTTATGGGGATGCTAGTAACAAGAATTAACGGTTTTCCAACAAAATATCTCAAGGCTAAATTTTGTAGAGCCAAAAAAACGCAAAATTTTCGGACGTTTTTCAGTTATTTGCCTATAACTCAAAAACTATAAAATTTTTGTACACCATATTCAATTACAAAAAGAAAGAACATTAAATTCTCTGTAAATTTCTTTATTAAATTGTTTTTCTAAAGCCATTATTAAGCGCGCTACAGCTTTTTGAAAATGACTCTTTTTTTCTAACTTTGTGGTAAAATCGTAAAAACGAAAATTTGACACAATTTTTCATTATGTTACCCTCTTTAATGTAACTTATTTATAATACAGGTATTTGCATTTTAGCAATCATGATTGATTACAACGGTAACATTGTAAAAAATTAAGAACATTATAACTTTTTTTGTATTTAAACCTTAAGTGGAGAACATTAATATTAGATATTTAACTGAATGTATAAGTAAAAAATACTTACGGCGATCTTCTTCTTACGGCGATCTTCTTAATACCTCTTCTTCTTGATAAATAATGTCTTCAACATTTTTGCAGTTGCTCCTATTACAGTTTTTACAAATTGCCGTGCATTTGAGTTTTGATTTTTGAAAAGAACATGCTTTGCTTTTACAGCTAGATGCACAACATGCAACAAGAATCCAGGTGCATTGTCTTGGCAAATTTCGACTGGCTGAATGAAATAGTCCGACCTGAACCCACCGCTTTCGTCAAAAGGATATGCTATTTCCTAGATAAGCTTGTACCTGATAATAACATAGGATTAAATGATGCTGTGCAGACTCTTGCGTTGATGGTAGTCTTGCAAGATGAACTTTAATTTTTGTGGCAGATTTATCAAATAACTGTAACTTCAAGGAGTTCAGTTTCTGTGTGGTATTTATGCATCCACTGTATAGTGCAACAATGAACTTTTCTCCTGTCTTGATGATTTCTTGACGAGTAGAATCTGGTTTATTGAACACGCAGGCTATTTCTGCCAGCTGATTATGTTTTTTCAAAGTGTTCCGAAACTTTGACTTTCCTTGCCCAAAAAAAGCAGATGTTGTATAACATCCGCTGATTACATGTGTGAAAACAACATTGTTATAACTGTATATGTATGACATTGTTGAAAATCACTTGGTTTAGATTTTACCTCTACCTGACTTTTTGAAAAACAGATTTTTTTGCTAATAACCCAAGCTCGTCATGATCACGAAAAGGTTAATGTATTCAACAATTATGACGCTTTCAAAAACTTCGGCGCTTGAAACGGCTGAAATAACTATCATGACATCAGCTTCTTCTTCTGCCTATTCAACTTGAATTCTGTTATTTCGAAATTCTGTTTTAACCCTTTCCGGCACGGGCAAAATCTGATGAAAAATGAGAAATTATCGACTGACACCGGAATTCACAAATGATTTTTTTAGATATTTTGAATTCCTTAATTTAAGCTTTTATTGTAAAAGCAAATTTCTACTAAGATTTTATTGGTGTCGTTTACGTGTTTGGAATTAAAATTAAGTATCCCAGACAGGGCACAGTGTGCCGGAAAGGGTTAAGCAATAAAATGAAACAACTCTGTTTCCTGTCAGTGGCTTCGTCAGCTTGTTGCAGTTTGACGCCCTCTTTTCTCTCCACCTGTTACAGATTGACAATTATGCATTTGCAGCTACCAAGTCAGATTCATGTTGAATACTTTCAATTACATTCTGGCACCATTCATCTCCACGTTTTTCAGCAGCTTTCAAAAATGTAATTGTCGCTTCTAACTTCATTACTTTGTGAATCAAATTTCTCTTTGGGTAAGGCTTTTTTTATTGTTTTTCGTTGTAGCCATCAGCAATATCTTCTCCACATAAGAAGCAATTATCTTGAAACTTGAAAAAAAAATGTTCGATCGAAGGGACAAATTAGTCTGTGTAGAATTTTCACCCCGACGAACATATGGTGCTATCATTCTCTCATTCGCACACTTTTTTCGACAATTGTCATGTACTCTAAATTCCTTGCTACTTTTCAAAAACGTTGATGAATATTATTTTTACGTTGAATGCTATATTCAAAGAGCTTGGCAAGTCCTTCCTGGCTCACAATGCGAATATTACTATTTGAAGCCATTTGGCAAACGAAACATAATTTTGGGTCGAGCTCACCCATTTTTCATTACTACACGAGAAGAAGATACGCAATAAGCTGAATAGCAATATATTAGAAATGTGTGTCTTTAAAAAATGTCTCCGTCCGAACTGAAACGGATTGGGAATATCACGTGGCCGCTATCTTCCATCTACATTCCTTTTTTTTTACCCCCGGGTCTCCTTCCCTTTGTAATTGTTTTCCTTATAGGATTCTCAGAATATGCGCTTCTTCTGCTTGCCTTTTTTTTAAACTTTGACATTTCATCCATCAAAAGATTAATTTAATTTACATTGTTAATGATTAAAGAAAGTTTTATGGGATGGGAAACGAAAAATAGGTCACTTTCTGTAACATTAAATAAAAGTGACATTTTCAAAAAAACATAGCGCGCTTAGTAATGGGTTTTGAAAAACGTTTTTACAGCAAAATTTGTAGAGAATTTACTGTTCTTTCTTTTTATAGTTAATTATGGTACACAAAAAATTTATAATTTTCGAGGTATAGTTATACATTCAGATAAATATCTAATATTAATGTTCTCCACTTAAGCTTTAAATACAAAAAAAGTTACAATGTTCTTAATTTTTTTTACAATGTTACCGTTGTAATCAATCATGATTGCTAAAATGCAAATATTTGTAATATAAATAAGTTACATTAAAGAGGATGACATAATGAAAAATGGTGTCAAATTTTCGTTTTTACGATTTTTCTACAAAGTTAGAAAAAAAAGAGTCATTTTCAAAAAGCTGTAGCGCACTTAATAATGGCTTTTGAAAAACAATTTAAGTGTGAAATTTATAGAGAATTTAATGTTCTTTATTTTTATAATTTTTGAGTTATAGGCAAAAAACTGAAAAACGTCCGAAAATTTTGCGGTTTTTTGGCTCTACAAAATTTAGCCTTGAGATATTTTGTTCGAAAACCATTAATTCTTGTTACTAGCATCCCCATAAACAGTTCAAAAACATAAAATCTTCTAGCAGAATTTTTGCATCTATCGTCCTTTATTTCTGACAATTTGACTGGCCTAATACGACGTAGTACGTGTAAATTCTATAGAGCGTATACAACGCTACACAAAGTAATTCACAAGTGATACTGTGCAAAACACGAATTGCTTAGAGGTGTTTTAATTTAGTTGTGAATGTTCGAGCTGAACTACGTTTAGCGTACTAAAAGAGCAAGAGCTATTTGTTAATAAATAAGTTCATGTGCAAAGTCTACGCAAAGAATTTGATAAATTTTCCTCCATGGATGATAACATTTCATAGTACGTTTTCAGGTGTGCTGTGCGTTTTTTATTGAGTTAAATTTTTATTTAATATGAGGCATTATATAACAAAAAGCTGTAGATAATACACACGGTTGTACAAAATTATCTGAGTGAACTTTCTTCCATTCGTAGAGATTGCTGAAGGTGAATTTTCAATTGTGTTTCATGTTTTGTAACTAAGCTAGCTTTAAACACAGAATGTAGCGTATATACAAATCTATAGATTAGATATTCACATATAAACAGGACTACCGATACATTTTATACTATAGGGCACCTTTAATCTTAATAAATGGTAAAGTTCAGTTACACTATTCAGGATGTGTTGGAAAGTGTTTCATAATCTATGCTTGATGCATGATTTTTCTTTTTTGTTAAATATGACAAAGCTCGCTGACATTTTAGTGACTAAATCATTTTTAATGTTTAAAAAAAAAAAAAAACAATACAGATTCCTTTTTAGCTCACAGGATATCACAGCCTCTGAGCTCATGTGCCCCGTTTCTGTATTAACGTATGTATATATGTATGTATGTAACGCGATAACTCATGATAAAAATATCCGATTTGCTTCAAATTTTGGATATACATTTATTGTGATAAGGCGTTTCACTGATTTGTTTTGAAAATTCATTAGATAAGCATAAGGATGGGAACGGGAGGCTACCCCCCCCCCCTAAATTAGATAAATGGTTTTTTCCTGCTGAATTATTAGATTTTATTCAAATTTTAGATATAGGATCATTTAGATGAGGCATCTCCATGATTAGTTTTGTGTGCTCATTGATTAAGTATAAAGGGGGGATACGGGTAGCCTCACTTAATTTAGGTAAATGGTTTTTTTGCGCAGAATTTACCGATTTGTTTCAAATTTTGGATATAAAATCATTCTGATAAGGCGCTTCCCTGATTTATTTTGGAGATTCATTAGTTAAGTATAAAGGGAGATCAGGGGGGAGCCCCTCTTAATTTAGATAAATGTATTTTCATGCAGAATTAACCAATTTGCTTCAAGTTTTGGTTATAAAGTTCACGCTGATAAGATGCTTCCCTGTTAGTTTTGGGGTTCTTTTGTTAAGTATAAAGGGGGAACAGGCGAATACCCTCCCATATAATTTTAATTAGAAAACCTATTTATCTAATTTAAATTAGATAAATGGATTTTTATGCAGAATTATCCGATTTGCTTGAAATTTTAGATATAGGTTCTTTCTGATAAGGCAAATCCCTGAATAGTTTTGGAGGGTTTAATGTTTAAGTATAAAACGGGGACGGGTGATTACCACCATCCCCCTTAAATTAAATAAATATGTTTCATGCAGAATTATCCGAATTGTTTCGAATTTTGGATATAGATTCATTATGGTAAGACGTATCTCTGATTAGTTTTGGGGATTCAATGATTGACTATAAAAGAAAGAAATGGGGGAGTTAATCCCCCCTCTTAATTTGTTTTTCGAGGGACATTATTTCTTGAAAAATTAAGGCTAAAACATACAATTAGTGTGAATAGTCTGTGAGCTCAATGCCATCAGTTTATCTGGGCAATATTATTTTATTTATTTTTTTTTTGTTGTTGTTATTCATGTGCTGATAAATGCCTCCGAGATAATTTAAACTAATCATAATTATCAAAATCAACCCATATCAAATCTATATATTATGTAATACTTGCAAAAAATGCACTTGTAAAGCGATAAAAATAAATACGAAATTATTTTGCGACAACCTATCTTTTAAGATTATCTTCAGCTAATGTTAGTGAGTGAAAGATATCAATAATGGATTTATCACGTTAAGTGTATTCTTGGAAGTATTCTTGATTATTTCAGACCTACATTTCCTTTAAGGTTTCGCCTACATTTCAGTTTGTATTTATAGAATTGTACTGACTATAACAATTTCCGGTTAGTGCTCACTTCTGTTTACTTAAATCTAAAATGTTTCTTATTCGGTTGATTCATCACTCAATTATTTTATTTCAACCAACGAATTTTTTTTAGAGAAACAAAAAGCTTGTTTGAAAGAAATCATAAAGGCAACTTTTAAAGGAAATTATATTCTTAATGGCTGAAGTAAAATAGCAATAACAAACTTGAATGTAATAAATGTTTTTCTAGTAAAAGAGAGAAAAGATATTTTGAAAAAAAATCTAAATGAAGAATAACGTAAAGTATGTAAACCAACTTTTAAAAACTCACATGTTATACTAACATATAACATATATACATTATATGGCCATTAATCACCGGACGATTTCAATTTTAGACACTTTGTCAAATATTTAAAAAGTATACATGTCGAATTCTTTTGGAACTTCAGGAATTAAAATAATACGCTTGACCTCATATTTATCAACGTCAATTTGATAATCGAAGAGATAATCGCCATAATCTTTATTTTTAACCTTTTGATGTAATAAACTATATCATGTTTTATAAAATACTAGTAAACCCGTACAGGTCTTTTGCACTACCTCGTTTAGATAATTTGCTAATGCATTTACATTAATTTTTAATTAGCTGCAATTTTTAATCAAACAATATGTTTTATGGAAGTGTGAGTGTCTTAGTAAAAAGCTTGTTCATAAACCTTTCGTTTGATACTTCATTCATTGTTGCATATGTTTTGTATGAGCATAAAAGACTTTTGTTATCAGATAAAATTATATGATGTTATGCTCTGATCTTAAAATAATAATAATAATAAAGTAAAATAATTTGTTAAATTTCACTTATTTATAAAATTGTGAAAACAAATATTAAAAACTCTTATCGGTTATGTTTAAAGTACAAACAGTTTCTTTTGTTCTACTGAGTGTGGATGACTATTTTACTTATTTATTTAATGAAAGTTGCTCGAAGGTTCTCTCAAAAACAGCTCTTTATTGTATTCGGTCAAATCTAAAAAAGAGAAAACTGAAGCACATCACTTTCACTGTCACTTTTGGCAAAGAAACCTGTTTTGACCTAGTGCAGGGATTTTCACTGCCGATCTCTATTACGCCAAATTGCTACAAAGTGGTTGATTTGGTGAGGAATAGCGCGACTGAAATTGCAAAATTGAAAAAGCTGGTATGTTTGTGTGTGCGTACGTAAATAGTGGGAATATTCTCATTTACGTTATTGAACGACTGCATTTGCTTTACGCATTAAATTCTACCGTGCCATTTCCAACACTCAGTTTTGATAAGAATGGAGCATCTTTTGGACTTCGAAAAATTTCCGCTTTATAAAAATAGTTTATCAAAATCTCCCTTCCCCCTGCTTATTCCTTTCTCATTTTCCAATCTTAACACAAAATTAAAAAACCTTTAAAACATTTCAATTATATTACTTTGTCAGCCTTTTTTTTTTTTTTTTACTTTACTGTAACAATAAATTATCAGTCATCTACCACTCCCCGAAAAAAAAAAAAAAAAATTCTTTAATCCTTCCGTACTGTACGCAGCTTAAAATCTTTCAAATTCTTTAATTGTCTTTTTTTTCTGCAAAATAGACATGTATTCGCTAGTAGCAAAAAAATATATTGATAAATAAATGAATTACTCTCTTCCACAAAATAAATTTCTTTCTCCCTTTTACCTGCCCAAATTAAAAAAATAAATTAATTGAAACACTCTGCTTACTTTTTAAAAAGTCAACGTACATAAAGAGATGATTCATAAATGCACCAATCTCTTGTACCTAATAGGTGGTGGCACAATACATAGTATTTAAAATTAAATAAAATTTAGAAAAGAAATCTTGTATAACAGCTTATTTTACTAAGATTAAATTTTAAAAAAGTTAACTTTTTTAAAATTTCTTCTACTTTTATAAATATGCTTCATTTCCCCCCCACATTCAGTAGAATATTCTATATAAAACTGCGCATTTATTTTTAAATGTATGGATTTTACATTTAATATGTTTTTTTTTTCCCTCGTGTACATTAAAAAATGAAGGATATTCAACGAGCTTTTAATTTAAATATTTTTCAAAATATAACTATAAACTTGAATGCTAAATCAATGCATAAAAATATTAAATGCACGATGGAGAACAAGTAAAAAAAAAAATCTAACCTCTATCTAAATTAGCAAAAAAGTCTTAGCATTTAGCGAACAAGCAAATTATAAAAATGTGAACAGTGAGAAAAATCAGTTTAAATTTTTCATTTGTATGGATAATTGCTCTGGATCTAGTAACAAAATTTCAATATTTCGCGATATAATTGTCGTACACATAAAAATAATGTGTCGAAATATTCACAATTAAAGAAGCTTTCAATTAATATAAAAAAATCGATATTTTGGCAAATTTCAAGGTAATATAACTCCTTAAGGCAATCGTATATAAATGTGGTAAAATCAAACATTCACATTTCAGGGGGGAAAACGTATTACTGCATTTAAAGCCTTTCTTCTAGGTGACATTCCCATTACAATATGCATCGTTAACTATCAAAATCCTACATAACTTCCTATATGTGTGTATGAGGAGGGGGGGGGGCGAAATAGGTTACTTTTTGAAAGCGAAAGCTAAAAAAGACATTGCGTTATGAACTAGATAAATCTTCTAAAATTTTAATCGCATTTTGGCGTCTGATTTTTTTTAAATAGACCTATTAGGGCCAAATTGTATCCTTTAAATGCGGAGGAATTTTCAGTAGATATAGTATGGTAAATTGGTGGAATATTTTTACATATTAATTTAAAATAATCCTTAAAGGTAGAAATAAGGAATAATTGAAATATATTGAATTAATATTCTTGGGAATTTGCAGATAGTGATATATTAGTATTTTTCTTCGACTCAATACTCAATTACGTTTTTCAAATGATCAAAATGGAAAAAAATATACTTTTATAGATAGTTAATAAAAAATTGAACAGAATAATAGCAAAGAATAAAAATATGTTATGGGCAATGCATCAAGTTTTGAATCCAAGCTATTGAAGGCAACACAAAAAGAGACCTTTCACAATTTTCCTAGAAATATGGAGTTCAAAATAAATGTTTAAAACTATTGCAATTTGTTACTCAGCAATTATTTTTAATTATATCTATTTTGGAATACACATGAGTTATTTTATACAATTCCATTACTATTTTTACTGTTTGTTATGTTGTAATTTCTTGGTTAAAAATGCTTAAGGGAGCTTCTAACTGTACTAAAAATTTTAAGCTGTCAAAAATGTTAAAGCCTGTCGACTGACATAATGGAAACCTATACGAAATAAAATATTCCTAAATCAATGATAAAAGGTCGAGTCCAATAATGGATCGTATAGGGCAGCCAAGCTGCTTATCTGATTAGATGCAAATCAGAGGCTAATGATAATAGTTTAGCAGCTATGCAGTTGTTGAGTATGAGGATGAATCTTCGTAGAAAAAAGAAGTCGAAGAAAGTATAATGGTAAAGTGTGGTTCTACCAATTGAAAGTAACCAGAACGTTTTGACAAAACATTTAACAAACTGAATAAAATTAACAATAAACTAGTCAAATTTCGTTTGTTTTTCTTTTTCCCAAGCCAGAAAGTTTATAAATAAAAGAAGGCTTTTTTGTTTCAAATTACGTTTATTTAGCTCAAGAACAATCCGAAGGTTGAAATCTATGGCACAGTTTTTTTTTTTTTTTTTTTTTTTTTTTTTGTAAATTTGGGAGGGTCAGCCCCTCAAAAATCATTTAAAGAGATTTTACCCTTGTTTCGTTCGGTCAACAGATTGATTGATTGCTCTTTTAATGTAATAAAAACTAGTGCTGTTCGCTCCGAGCCTTAGGATTTCCACCAGAGACTCTAAATTATACTTTTAGACCGTGCTTTGTTTCGAAATTCCTCTTTTTATGTTTCTTTTTCCATATTTAGTTGGAGGTTACGCGCAATGGACCCACATTGTGTTGGCACTCCGTAAGCACCGCGATGTCATGTCATGCTAAGAATGGTCCCCTTTAACATTTCAATACAAGTAGCTACAATATCAAATAATCTGTTTATAAGTAATAAATGATTGTGGGTGACAAGATGAATTGTTTACAATGCCATCTAGCAAGGACCTTCACAGCTTTGTGATTTCAATTTGAAATAAACAATCATGATAGTTTTTTAAGATAAATTATACAATTCCCAGAGCTAGTAAATGTAAACAGAATG
This sequence comes from Maratus speculifer, assembly GCA_964019185.1. NCBI lineage: Eukaryota > Metazoa > Arthropoda > Arachnida > Araneae > Salticidae > Maratus > Maratus speculifer. Next base: position 195,349,294 of record OZ025299.1, read on the forward strand.
ACACAAGGGCTTTTTTTTAGGTGTGTTTTATTCATATTCCAGATATGTAAAACATATTATTACACTTCATGCCAAAATATTTCACAATATATTCACCCAATCGTATTCCCCATATACAAGAATGCTATTAACCCCTTGAGTGGCGGTGGAAGTATTCGACAGAATCTGATTATAAAGTAATGGAATTAAAGATAAAAATATATTATAATCCTCTTACAATGTAATAGCATATGATACAAGTAATGCATTACAAAGTAATTTCAAATACACTTTTAAAATGCAAAATATGATTATCGTGTAATGAATTACGAATCAATTCTCATTTTATATTTTAAAATTTAATTAGATTAATTTGTAATGGATTACAAACTGGTTCAGATTACATTTTTAATAGTATAATTCAATTAACCTGTAATCGATAATAAGATGATTCTGATTATGTTTTCAATTATATTATCCAATTAACTGTAACTGATTACAAGATTATTCTAGTTACTTTTATAATTATAGAATCTAGTTAGCTTGTAATAGGGTATAGGTCAGTTCTAATTACAGCTTTAACATTAAAACCGCCGGCTATTTTATTGAAGTTTCATAACAATTGTTTGACACCAGAATTTTTATTTAAAATTATTTAACTTATTTAATTAGCCTATTTTTGGTCTGAACGTATTTAAGAAAACTTATCAAGAAATTTCTGGTTATAACTGGCTATTTTCAATTTGGCAGGGGTCATAATGACCCTTAATGGCGGTTCTAGTATTAAACACATAATTTAGATTGAATTACAATGTATTACAAGTCAATGTCCATTACGTTTGTTCTGAATACAATGTGGTTAACGTGTAATTTAATACAAATAAATCTAAAATACAGACTTATGAAAGGAATTTAAATTAAAATACAATCAATTACGAAATAATTCTAATTATATTTTTAAAATTGATATGAAAATTACTAGTGATTCATTGCAAGTTAATCCCAGTTACATTTATAAGAGTCTAACTAAATTGAAGAGTAATTAGTTATAAGATTAAAATGATATAACATATCACATATGTCGAATCCTTTAATTCACCTTACTTATACATAAAACCAAAAAATAAAATACTTAGATTACTTAAAGGTGTTTTTTATTAATAAAACCTAGTACTTTCGAGCATGTCATGCTCATCATCAGGGTTAAAACAACGAAAAAAGTAGAAGTCGAAGGCTGAGTTCTTTTATACGAAGTGGACTGATCCAAAGACAACGTAAAAAAGGGGGGAGAAGTCAGAATGTTCCAAATTCGATAGAAAGGGGGTTCAAGTGATTCTGAGCAGATTGTACCATATTCTCGGAATATCGTACGACAAAGTATCGTTACAAGTATTGTTAGCTCGACATAAAATTTCAATTGATTCCATGATTTTAATCTTCTGATAATCTGATATTTTCTTTACTAATTTAGCTTTTTTGAAATCTATTATAACTTCTTGCTCCTGGTACAGTTTAGAGAGAGCGGTATTGCATCGATTAAGTCTGATATCTGCAATGTGTTCTGATAAACGCTTCTTAAATTTCCTGGTTGTCATGCCAATGTAATCTGTTCTCTTTTTGCTCTCCATTGTTGTGGCTGGGATTAAATATACACCTGCTGAGTCTTCCATGGGGATAGGATCGATGCTATTGTGAAGTCTTGTGCTTAATTTATTAGGGGGGGAAGCAATTAAATGTAAATTGTGTTTCTTTAATTTAAACTTTAGACATTCAAAGAGACCAGGAAAATATTGAAATTTGTGCAACTTTGTTTCGTTATAATTAAACTTACTATTACTGCTGCCGCATTGAGCTTGGTAAATAAGTCTATTTATAAACTTGAGTGGGAAACCGTTATCATTTGCTATATTTCTGATTATGTCTAATTCCTGATTAATATATTTCTTACTGCAGATATTGAAAGCTCGGTCTATATAGAATCTGTATGCTGCAGCTTTATAACTACTGGGAGAAGAGCTATTGAATGAAATGGTGTTGTTTGATCGAATTTCTTTTCTATAGACTTTTGTTTCAATAAGCAAATTATTTTTTATGAGCTCAGTATCAAGAAAGGGTAGTTTTCCATTTTGTTCTATTTCCAATGTAAATTGTATGTTTTTATCGATTGTATTAATTTCATCCAAGAACCCCTGTAATTGTTCCATAGTTGAATCCCAAATGATAAAGATATCATCTACATATCTATACCATTTTTTTGGTTTATTTTGAAACTCTGTCATAATTTTATTTTCCATTGGTCTAAGTTTAATTTCCGCTAGTAAGCCAGAGATGGGGGAGCCCATCGGTGCACCTTTTAATTGCTTATAAAAACTACCGTTAAAAGTAAAAACATTATTATTCATTATCAAATTAAAGCTGGATATAATAGTTTGTTTCATAGCTGAGTTTAGTGATGCATCGTTATTTACAGCATCTTTAATATAATCATTTACTTCTGCCAAATCAATGGATGGATACAAAGAAATTACGTCCAGACTAGCCAAAATACAATTGTTTGTTATTTCACAATTCTTGATATTACTAATAAACTCTTTAGAAGATGAAACAGTTAGGTTGGAAGGTGGAATAATAGTTTTTAAATAACTTACCAAAGCTTTTTCTAACGGATAAGTAGGACTGTGACACTTAGCGACTATAGGCCGTATTGGATTCCCCTCCTTGTGATCTTTAATTCTTCCAAAAATACGGGGTGTTACAGCAGTTTTATTAATATACAATTTTCTTTTTAAATTGTCTGGCCAGGTACCATTTTGTATCAAATCTTTGGTTTTGTTACTAATATTTTCATTTGGATCTTTTTTCAGATATTTACAGTCCAAACCTCTAATACATTCTTCCATCTTTAATTTATATTCACTTCTATCCATAACTACTAATTTATTCGATTTATCAGTTTTGTTGAAAAACAGTATCCAGGACTTAAGCTTAAATATGAATTAGCATGTTTAGACATTTGCATTAGATCGAAATTTAAGTTAATCAACTTTTTATCAATTAAAGTATATAAACTTTACGGAATGTTAGTTCAAATATTGAATCAAAATGAGTTTGATGAATTTATGCAAGTTATGCAACATTATATTGAAGTTCAGAACAGAATGAAGACTACAGCTACGCACAACAAGTTACGAAACCTGACTGCTTCGCAGCGCAAAGAAAGCAATCCTGTGATGAAACCAGTACCATATGTTAATTTATCCAGTATGAAGTTTAATAAAGAAGAGCACCATGTTTTGTCACTTGGACCCAAATTTATGTTTCGCAACCGAATGAATTTAAAATCTGTAATAGCTGATTGTGAAAGCGTCGTTAATGCTTTACCGAATGAGACTAAAGAAGAAGTCCGAAGCATACTTCATTATAATTTGAATTCATATTTACACAAGAAACCAAGAGAGGTTAAGAAGAACGAAACAAAGCATGAAAATACTATATTCTAACCCGAACATTATCATTAACCAAACTGATAAATCGAATAAATTAGTAGTTATGGATAGAAGTGAATATAAATTAAAGATGGAAGAATGTATTAGAGGTTTGGACTGTAAATATCTGAAAAAAGATCCAAATGAAAATATTAGTAACAAAACCAAAGATTTGATACAAAATGGTACCTGGCCAGACAATTTAAAAAGAAAATTGTATATTAATAAAACTGCTGTAACACCCCGTATTTTTGGAAGAATTAAAGATCACAAGGAGGGGAATCCAATACGGCCTATAGTCGCTAAGTGTCACAGTCCTACTTATCCGTTAGAAAAAGCTTTGGTAAGTTATTTAAAAACTATTATTCCACCTTCCAACCTAACTGTTTCATCTTCTAAAGAGTTTATTAGTAATATCAAGAATTGTGAAATAACAAACAATTGTATTTTGGCTAGTCTGGACGTAATTTCTTTGTATCCATCCATTGATTTGGCAGAAGTAAATGATTATATTAAAGATGCTGTAAATAACGATACATCACTAAACTCAGCTATGAAACAAACTATTATATCCAGCTTTAATTTGATAATGAATAATAATGTTTTTACTTTTAACGGTAGTTTTTATAAGCAATTAAAAGGTGCACCGATGGGCTCCCCCATCTCTGGCTTACTAGCGGAAATTAAACTTAGACCAATGGAAAATAAAATTATGACAGAGTTTCAAAATAAACCAAAAAAATGGTATAGATATGTAGATGATATCTTTATCATTTGGGATTCAACTATGGAACAATTACAGGGGTTCTTGGATGAAATTAATACAATCGATAAAAACATACAATTTACATTGGAAATAGAACAAAATGGAAAACTACCCTTTCTTGATACTGAGCTCATAAAAAATAATTTGCTTATTGAAACAAAAGTCTATAGAAAAGAAATTCGATCAAACAACACCATTTCATTCAATAGCTCTTCTCCCAGTAGTTATAAAGCTGCAGCATACAGATTCTATATAGACCGAGCTTTCAATATCTGCAGTAAGAAATATATTAATCAGGAATTAGACATAATCAGAAATATAGCAAATGATAACGGTTTCCCACTCAAGTTTATAAATAGACTTATTTACCAAGCTCAATGCGGCAGCAGTAATAGTAAGTTTAATTATAACGAAACAAAGTTGCACAAATTTCAATATTTTCCTGGTCTCTTTGAATGTCTAAAGTTTAAATTAAAGAAACACAATTTACATTTAATTGCTTCCCCCCCTAATAAATTAAGCACAAGACTTCACAATAGCATCGATCCTATCCCCATGGAAGACTCAGCAGGTGTATATTTAATCCCAGCCACAACAATGGAGAGCAAAAAGAGAACAGATTACATTGGCATGACAACCAGGAAATTTAAGAAGCGTTTATCAGAACACATTGCAGATATCAGACTTAATCGATGCAATACCGCTCTCTCTAAACTGTACCAGGAGCAAGAAGTTATAATAGATTTCAAAAAAGCTAAATTAGTAAAGAAAATATCAGATTATCAGAAGATTAAAATCATGGAATCAATTGAAATTTTATGTCGAGCTAACAATACTTGTAACGATACTTTGTCGTACGATATTCCGAGAATATGGTACAATCTGCTCAGAATCACTTGAACCCCCTTTCTATCGAATTTGGAACATTCTGACTTCTCCCCCCTTTTTTACGTTGTCTTTGGATCAGTCCACTTCGTATAAAAGAACTCAGCCTTCGACTTCTACTTTTTTCGTTGTTTTAACCCTGATGATGAGCATGACATGCTCGAAAGTACTAGGTTTTATTAATAAAAAACACCTTTAAGTAATCTAAGTATTTTATTTTTTGGTTTTATGAGTAATTAGTTATATGTTAGTAAGTATTAATTTATAATCTTATTAAAATATAATATAATTTTTAATAGAAATATTTACAAATTATTTAGTTATTCGTATGTAGTTATGCGTTTTCTAAAAAGAAAGTTTTTTTTTTTTTTTTCAAATCTTTTTCAGTTCAGATTTGCAGAACACGCTGTACAGAGTCTGATATACCGATTTTAATCTGCTCTTTTTTGTGAATACATCACACTTTCACAAACGATAATTTAAAAAAATAATAAGTTTTATACCCAGAACTTTTTTTTTTTTGGTATTTAAAGTATTAAAAAATGCAAAAGACTGTTTATAGCTCTCGAAGGGACAATTTCATGTAACTTTTAAGCGACAGACCTTAAACATTCTTTGGTTTAAGCAGTTATACTGGGTGTCCACTCTCAACGGTGGCCAATGGCTAATTTTAAAACCGTGAGTCATAGACATATAATTCCAGTTACAAAAATGTTTTAAATGAGGTAAAGAAATATTTTAAAACAGTTTTAGGCCAATAAAAACATTTCTTTAAAAAAATGCGAAATTAAAATTTTTTTACGGTTCCCCGGTCCTATGAGCTATATTTAGTAATTTTTCTTATTACACTGACAAGTAAGACAAAAAAAATGTACCACTCCTATAACACTAAAATTGACCGAAGTATGCAACTTTAAAAATGCATGACTTATACCCTTTCCCTTCACCTGAAAACAGGTCGAGCATGATTTGAGGGATCATATATCATTTGCTTACCGTATTCGAAGAACTCATTGCATGTGTATCTGCGTTTTGAAAAATATCGTACAAATATTAGATTGAATTAACTTTTATTAAGTTTCAGATTGTGCAAAGTAATTGTATTTTAACATGTGTTTTATTTTGTTAGGATCTGAGACTGTTTCTTTTAAGAAAAATTATGTTATTTTTATATTTTTTTTATTTAATTTCAAAGATTATGTATATTTTTGCAATTTAAAATTTGTACTCGAAATTTAACTCACTTTCAAATAATTAATTCAGATTAAATCTTACATACTGACGTAAATCTGATTGCACCTTGTATTATTATGGTTTTCAGTATCATTCATACTTATTTTACAGGATAAAACAAAAAAAAAAAAATCGGCTAAATTACTGCCAAGAAGTTTAAGAAAAAGTTTTAGATTAGATAACCCAAAACGACATTGTTTGTGTTTTTTTTTTTTTTTTTAATCGCTGAAACCGAAAGTTACGTTAAATTTTAACCATTATGTCAGGATATTTCGTAAATCATAAACTGTCAAAATTAGAAAATAACAAAAATCGGATACACTAAAATAGAGGAGATGGCTGAATTTTTTAACTTTTGATATTTTATTTTTGTATACTTTTTAGCACTGAATCTCAAAATAGCCTTCATTTTTAGCCCTCACATAAGAATTTTTTTTGTCAATCGTGAATTGCGTAGTTAAAATAGAGAGAAAATTTAATACTATAAAAAAGATGTAAACACTTTTTTATTAAATTAAATTTTATTTAATTCAACATTTTTTTTTCTTATACAGGAATTCTTACAGCTAAACAGTTGAGGGGTCCGATGAAAATTAACTTTGAAATTTACAATTTGCGAAAAATCCTGACACGATGGTTAGAAATAAAGGTCATTTTCGATTTCAGCGGTAAACATATATATAAAAAATAATTATTAAAATTTGAAAATGCATTTATTTTATAATATCAAACTTCCACTATTTTTTTAACTTTAAAATTTACGATTTGAAAAAAATCTTTACGTGGTGGTAAAAAATGAAGGTCAATTTCGGATTCAGTGGTATAGAATACATAAAATCATGTATCTAAAGTCAAAAACATTATATAATCCAACTTTTCCAGCTGGTGTTATCTAATAACATTTTAAAATATGTATCACTTTGTAGGAAGTTAATTTTTATCATTTTATTTAACAAAAATTCTGTTTTTTCCGTATATATTTATTAAAAATTGTGTATTTTGCATTAATATGTCAGAATGATTAAAGATTTCAAATTTCCATTGCAATATTTATTTTACCCTCAACATTTTTATAATATATCTGGCGAAATTATATTCCTACTAAATTTGCAAATGAATCCTAATTAGCAGCAAAAAATAGACTCCAATTTTAAACAGATATTATTCGGTCAATTTTAATCGTAGAATAAAGGAACTTTTTTTTTTTGTCTTACTTGTCAGTACAATAGAAAAATTTTACTAAATATAACTTATAGCACCGGGGTACCGTATAAAATTTTAAATTTTGTAATTTTTTTGCAAATGCTTTTATTGGCCCAAATCACTTTTAAAATATTTCTTTATCCCATTTAAAGCATTTTTTGTAACGGAACTGTATGTCTATGACTAACGGCTTAGAAATTAGCCATTCTCCACCGTTGAGAGTGGAAACCCTGTATATTCAAGGAAGGGATTAAGATAAAATAAAAATAAAATCACCTGAAGGATCATATAATAATCTGAAAATAAATTTTGTTAATTATTTTTTCAATTTTAAGGGGGCACATACCCTTTAAATAGGCTAAAAAATTGATTTCGGAGACAAATATTTAATGTCGCCCCATGCGCTCATTTTTGCACTAAACATCTCAATTTTTTTTAAAATAATGCTGTAATATTTTTTCGATTTAATATAATATTTAATTTTACCTAAACATTGCATAATAATTTAATAACAATTATTTTTTAATGTATGATTTTTTTAAATTAAAAATAATGTATATAGCTTGCGCGCATGATTTAAAAAAATCTATACTCTCTAGAACTTTGAAACTTTTAATATAAGTTTAGGAATATCACAAAAGTAAAATGAACTAAAATCTAATGGATAAAAAAAAAATTTCTGAAGTTTTTAGGTTTTCAAAATAAAAATATGAAAATTTTCATAATTTTTGACACTCGAACACCCATAATTTCAAAAATTTTAGTTCAATTCCTTAGATTTTAGTTCAATTTAAAGAAAACGGCCCAGTAAATATATATATAAAATTTCAAATCATTACCTTTATTACATTTTGAGTTATCATGCGCGCAAGTTGAAAAATGTGGATTTTGAGAAAAATCAATTTAAACATAAATATTATATTAAAAATTCTTAGAAACATGCACAATGCAGCTATTACTATTTAAAATTCCTATACTGTTTTAGAATAAGTATATTAAGAAACTAAGATGATCATATATGTTTAAAATTTGTTGTAAGTTCCAAAACATAAAATTTTTAGTCTGTATAAACATAAGGAAATTCAAAATAAATATTAATGTTACATTAAAAATATTTTATAAAGTACAAACAACTCAAATATTGTTATTTAAAGTTAATATATTTCTACAAAATACATATTAGTAAGAATTAAAATTATTGCTTAAGTATAAAATTTAGTATAACTTCCAACTGTGAAACCATTTCACGGAAATCGAAAACGGCACAAAATTCGAGATGGCTCTTTAAATTTTTCTTTCCTGTCTAAAATACTGAATTTTTGTTAAATTTCTTAGATTTTAGTTCAAATTAAAGAAAATGATCTATTAAAGATGTATATAAAGTTCTGAATCAGTACCTTTTATACACTCGGAGTTATCATGCGCGTAAGTGAAACAATATCGATTTGTAGAAAAATCAAATTAAACAGAAATGTTCGATTAAAAATTCTTAAGCAACATGTATAATGCAGTGATTACTGTTTAAAATTTCTGTACTGTTGTAAAATATGCATATGAAAGAATTCAGATGATTACATTTTTGAAAAATGTATTATAAACTCCAAAATGTGAATTTTTTGTCATTATAAAACACGAGGGAATTTAAAAACATTACATAACATTTTTCTTAAGGTACAAACAACTAAAATATTGTTATTTAAAGTTATTATATTTATACAAAATACATATTAGTATGAATTAAAATTATTGCTTAAGTATAAAATTTAGTATAACTTCCAACTGTGGAACCATTTCACGAAACTCGAGAACGGCACGAAACTCGAGAACGGCACGAAATTCGAGATGGCTCTTTAAATTTTTCTTTCCTGTCTAAAATACTGAATTTTTGTTAAATTTCTTAGATTTTAGTTCAAATTAAAGAAAATGATCTATTAAAGATGTATATAAAGTTCTGAATCAATACCTTTTATACACTTGGAGTTATCACGCGCGTAAGTAAAACAATATCGATTTTGAGAAAAATCAAATTAAACAGAAATGTTCGATTAAAAATTCTTAAGCAACATGTATAATACAGCGATTGCTGTTTAAAATTTCTGTACTGTTGTAGAATATGCATATAAAAGAATTCAGATGACTACATTTTTGAAAAATGTCTCCAAAATGTGAATTTTTTGTCGTTATAAAACACGAAGACATTTAAAAATATTACATAACATTTTTCTTAAGGTACAAACAACTAAAATGTTGTTATTTAAAGTTATTATATTTCTACAAAATACATACCAGTAAGAATTAAAATTATTATTTTTGTTTAAAATTTAATATCAATTTAAAATGTTGAAACAAATTTCACTTAACTCAAGAAATACACGAAATTTGAAATTGCTAAAAGCTTACTTTCCTATGTAAAGCGTGTAAGATACACATAATTTTATAATAAAAAATATATCATTTCTATTGATACTAAAATTAATGCAGCAAAATAATAAAGTACTTACCTTATGCTTAAAATATGAAGATGTTTTGATGAGTGACGAGAAAATCTTTTAAATATATGGCACTTCACTGTATTTTGCACAAGTGGACTAAATACTTAGCATATTTCTTAAAAAAAAACTAGTAAAATAACTATCAATCACTTATTTAAAATTCAAACAAGTATAAATAATCTCAAAGACGCAAATATAAGGGGAAAATGTGAAAACATTAATTTAATCGTTAAAATAAACAATGACAACACTTTTTTTTCTCTTGAGGTTTTTTGAAAGAAAAAAAAAACATTCTTATTGGTAACATAACCTTATAAAATTCTTAAAATTACATATGATATAAATGGTCACTGCTAACTTATTTAAAATATAAATTATCTTGGAAAGTCGAATGTCTTACAGTCTATTATTCCTCTTAACACGTTATTAGAATTTTTAAAATCCACCCGCACAGTACATTTCACCTTCAATATCTTTTAAAGATTCCTCTTTTGCTGTTTTACATCGCTGCCTCAGTTTTCGTTGCTCTTTTGTTTGCATACATGCTTTTCTCTCTGAATAGGCTATACGTTTATTATCAATCATTTCAAATCCATTAATTGAAAAATCGCTACGAAGTAACTGCAGAGAATCCATAACATCATGCCGTCCTTGACATCCTTCGTTAAACAATATTGTAGCTTCATTCGTTGCAATCTGTACAATTTTTTTTCCAGATCCTGTAGTTTTAGGGCAAAATTTCCATATCAGGGCATTTAGGCTTTCATTTGTGTTTTGAGTGCGTCCTCCTAAACAACGTTTTAAAAGTGATGGGCGTGAGAGATCTTTAAAAACAGGTTTAATCGCTTCCATTACCACAGTAGGAACAGTGAATTTATGGTGATAAGAACTGCCTTCTAAACGTGATTTATTATACTTACACCAAGTATGAATGTTATTTGGGCAAAAATCATGAAATGGATTTTCATCCGTTGATATTTTGTGATAATATATTGCCCAAATAGCTTTACGCATGTCAGTCAAAGAGTCTTTATGCTCTCTAATAGCATTGCCATAATAGTTCGTTATTTCTTTTATAAGTGAATCTGTTAGTCTCCCTTTACCACCCAGTGTTTTTCCATCACTCAATTTTTTCTTTTCTTGCTTCAGCTTTCTTAGACGCGTACCCATGCGCTTCTGAATGTGTCCAACACATTCGACTTTCTCAATAGTTATATCCCCATAAGGTTTTGCATCGCACACTGACTGAAAGGTTTTTGTGTCACCATCCCCAATATATTTCACAAACTTCAGACCACGTGTTTTTTCAGATCTTAAAAATATTCTGACCATACCATCAACTTCCATTTTTCCAGCAGAACCAAAATGGTTTCGATTGCAGGACTCGTGTGCTTCAGAATACTCGCACATTTTACAATAGGAAGACATCACTTCAGTTTCAATTACTTTACCACTTTCGGCTCCAATTATAGTACATACACCTGTAAGTGATGTATGGCCGCGTGTCTTCCATGTACCATCACCACTTACGGTAACAGACAGCGAAGAATTTGATAAAATAGCTTCAGTTTGGGCTGCTTTTTTCATCGACTTTTCTGCAGTTTCTTCTGTCGCCTTCAATATATTGTTTATGATTCTCGTATAAGATTTTTGCGCTATAGGTGGTGGGAGATCCATACCGCAGCAAAAAGTCTCCATTCCTGCTCTGCCTTGTCCAATCATTCTCATAGAGTAGGAGAATCTTCTATTAATTTCTGGGATATTTTTTTTGCTTCCTAACATAGTACAATTTCTTAGGCTTTTTTTAGAACATTTACATGTTACTTCAAATTTAGATGCTAATCCAAATAGGGACATTTCCTTTAATGAAATGTTACCACCACAACTTTTACACGATAAGTTCTGCTGCATAAAATTGATCAATAAATTTATGTCGAACAGTCTGTAGCCATCAAAATTAGATGTTCTAGTAATAACTTCTTCGACAGGAGGTAGGACATCCATCTTTAATTTCTTGCTTGATGCACTAACATTTAAATCAGTTTTAACGTCAGTATACCGGTTACCACAAAACTTTCGTTTTTTAGGACGAGTGCCAGACTCTCTAATCACATTCGCAGACATAATAACGAATGAAAACAAACTAATAAAATAAATATGTACTATAAAACGAATAAAATACTCTCTAAACAAAAAATAACAATAAACTATCTAACAAAATCCCTAGCAAAATTATTGCTGTGAAAAAATACGAAGTCGAATTATGATAGCAACAGCAACGCTGAAAACCACATGTCAACAAACTTTCAATCATTAACATGCGGCAGATATCACGAAAGAAGGAAGAAGAGATGTTTCCTTCCTTCTGTTACGCCAAACAATTAATAATTCATGGAGTTTGTGATAAGAGTAAAAGCAAAAACTGTAGCTTTCACAATGTAAACAAACACGCCGCCATGATGACAGAATCAGCTGACTCAGGTAGCTCTTTAATTCACTTGAAGCAGACGAAGGCTAATTTACATTTTTTACTATAACAAGCGCAATTTTACGAATATTTTAATGCGGTTTGTGGCAAATTGTTCAGAAAAAAATTAGCTTTTAAATGAATTAAAAAACAAAAAATCGATTTTTGGAAGATTTTAAAGGATATGTGTCCCCTTAAATGATTATAAAGACGTGGTTAGGTAAATTGAAAGATATTTAAATAACTTAATCGGCTTCTATATTTATAGTTTACTCTGATAAAGGCCAAAAAAGGAAAGCAGATATTGTTTCCTTAAAAACATACTTTATGAAACATGATTACATTTTGTACGCGCATTTCTAGATATATACCCTTAAAAAAAAAGGCAACCTTCATGCAAAAAACTCTGATGACAAACACAATCATTGTAAGCTCATTTCATTTCTCTGGAATTTTTTGACAAACCATTTCTTTTTTAACAACGACTTGAAAAGTCGATTCTTTCGTCAATGTATTGTCGCGTTCTAACATTATTTCCTTGTCTACTATTTTATATTTCGTCTTTCCGCTTCTTTATTCACGTGTTCATAAATTCCTCTTACTCAAAATATGTTCCAGTTATATTTTTATGTTTTATCTTTATATAAATAAATATTTCGGCATATACTTTTCTGTGAAATCGTTTTCTTTTGGAGTGAATTCCATATTTCACTCTCATATTTATCGCACTGTAAGGCTTCTAAATTCAAAAGTACATTGCTAAAAATGCACCTTTGAATTTATATCTTTATTTATTGATTCTTCAGTTGTAAAACATACATTTATACGTTTATCATTCAATAGCCAGAGTTTTTATAAGTATTCATGTAAATATTTTTAATGCAAAAATGAACAAGTCTCAAATGTCAAATGAAATAAGAATGTCTAATGTCCATATCATATTTACACACAACTGTAGGTCATTATGTGAAAATCTAATATAGAGTGGATAGATAGATTCATATATTTTTAATTTATATAAAAAAGAACAAATAACAGTACAGATGAATAATTTGCACTAAAAGCTCTGGGTAAGATGCAAAATTTTTATTTTTACAGTAATAATATCTATAGCTAAAAAATTAATGTATAAGAGACGCTAACACAAACGTACATTTCTTACGAAAGTATCCTGTGATCCTTTTGCACGGCATAAAATAAATTGGATGGTAATAACAGAGTGTGAGGCTGCAGAATGCATCATTTCTGAATGAATGCAATATAATTTTACAGTAAATAGATATAATTTTCTATGAAATAGAATTTCCACTAATATATGGATGGACATTATGGCTACCCTCATTATTTTAAATAATATCACAACCAGAAATCAACTCTATCAAAATATTTTCGCACCATTTCATAAGGATTAGTTTCTTTTTAGAGTTATTATGCGATTGAAATTTCCAAAAAGCTTTCGTTATCATTTCTCGTTTAATAACATTCGTTCAGTAACCTCTACGCGATGAGAGCTCTTTGCGTAATTTTTAAAAAATTTTACCGGTTTTTCAAAACAGAAAATTTTCTGTAATTGAAACATGAAAATTCTCTGATTAAATAAGGTAAACTTTATAATAAAAAATAATTGGTGAGAATAATGAAGGATTCTGAGCACATTAAATGGCACGTATACCGATCGGTCGTTTTCAAGGAATCGCCCGTTCTCAAATGAGTCACTGAGTGCTCAATTCTTTTACAATCCTTTTATTATTGTTCCGTGCTTAAAACATGAAAACGGAACCATTATAAAATCACTGCTATCTCTAATTATCTGTCTGTCACAGCCATTTTACTCGTAAACTAAGGAAAGTAAAAAATTCAAATTGGTTGAAGTAATAAAAACTATTGACCCATACATTTATAGATTATTAATCAATCACAAACACATTTCGGGAAAATGTATAGAGACTAAATAAGTTACTTGCATTTTTTTTCTTTTGTGTATTGTGTGGGGTATCGTGTCAAAGCTTTCGTAACGCAGAACTCAAAAATACGTTTCTTTTAATCTTAGGTATTACATTTTAGAGATACCATCGAAAATGTAATGCAACAGTATGCCCCCCTCATTTCTTTCCGAATCTACTGAAACTAAAATTAAGAAAAATTAGGGGGTAGTAGACGTTAATTTAATCCTTGCAAGAAAACTATAGCCCAGGTCACATAGGTTTGAGAAATTTGCCCTTTTCCGTTGCACACAAATTTCGATTTGCGAGTGCTAAGCAAAGGCGTTGTGGAGCACTGGAGGTACCTTCTTTCGCAGAAGTATAAAAAGATTGTTGATAAAGATTTTCGAAAAAAATTGTGAGTAATAAACCGAGATATTAACCCTTAAAGACGCGGAAAGTTGGACATACATAAAGAAACGTGCAGCTTACTCTAGGCACTTTCGGCTTTTAATGCCCAGATAACAACTTTTAAGGGAATGTTTGTTTGTTTAATGCAATGCCCAGTAGTGGTATAAAAGCAATAAACGTCAAACTTTTAAACACGCAACGATTTAATTAGAAATAATACTTTACTATTGCATTAACTAAAAGTTTTCATTGATTGGCTCTCTTAACACTAAAACAGCCGGGTATTTTACTAAAGTTTCATACAAAGTGTTTCGCACCAGAATTTTAATTTTAAACTATTTAACTTATTTAATTAGTCCATTTTTGGGCTACGCATATTCAACATATCTTATGAAGAAAATTCTGGTTCGAATTAACTGTTATTTTTCTGGAAGGGGTCATTTTGACCCCTAATGGCGGTTTTAGTGTTAATACGGTACTCGTGTATTTAAACGTTAAATAAAAATCTATGTGTTAAAACGCGGTACGGACTAGACATCGTTGCAAAATTGCGGCCTCTTTTCGAAGCGCTCTTAGCACAGTGCCAAGTTTAAACACTTTAGGTACACTGTAAAAAAGATTGATAATAAAATGCTAAGTTGAATATAGGCTTATGAAATGTCAAATAAAGTTTAAGTATCTATAATTTTTATTGTTAGAAACAAATTAAGATCTTCATAAACAGATTAGGATAAAATTTAAAAAAAACTGTCGTACAAAATAGCAATATTTCACACTATTTAGGCTTCATATCTCTCGAAACTTTCATGGAAATCCATTTATACTTTTCTAGTATACAGGGTGAGTCATAATTTTCGAAACAGCAGGCTATCTCCTTATATATTACACCTAGGCACATACTTCCAATAGCAAAACTTCACGAAAAAGGGCAAAATTTGATAAGTTGTAACTCCATGGGGGGAGAGGTCTATTTGGGAAAATACGAAAATAGAATTTCTGTACGGCCCCGGTTGGTAAAAATTCCAATTAGGAAAACTTTCCTTATCCAGTCCTGAATGAAACATAAAAAATTGCATCTTCATATCTGCAGAACTGCCTGAGTTATGCTGTTTAAATAATTCATCAGGCTTTAAGGGATTAAACACAAATTGATCTGAGCGCAATTCAAGAAACAATGTTACTTTAACAGTTCTAGGAAACATGTAAAAAATATATCAACTTAAAATTTTGATTTTTTTTACTGTGTGTGTGTGTGATGGTTAGCAAAATAATTTGCTAACAAAATCACGTCGTAAAATTTCTCATATAGTTTATTAAAATTTCAAATTATTAGTATTGTTTTAAATGGCATAATATAAATCGTTATAACTCGAAACATTATTCTTCGAATTTAATTTTTTTTCATTTAATTAAAGAGGAAAATGTAATTTTAGTTTTGTTGGATAGTTATTTTTTCAATATTAATTTTAAAACTTTTAAAAATATTTATGTAAAAAGATGATGTGACTTTTAAGAAAATTCATATTTTCAAAAGCAAATATTTTTCAAATTTGCCGAAACAAAATCAATGTAAAATAATTAAAAAAGACAAGTTTTAAGTTTTCACTTTTTTCCTAAAGTTTCTTTTGATTTTTAATACTACAAAGACGAGAAATTTCGCTGGAAAAAATCAATCATGCAGAAAAACGCATTTAAAGTTTTAAACAAAGTTTGTCTCCCTATAAAATGTTTAAATGCTATAAAAAAAAATGAATGTGAAAAGTAACTTTTCCTTGCAGCTTAAACTTCCGATTCAGTTTAACTTTTGTCATTTCCACCTCCTTTCTGTACTGTTAAAATGTCCTTCAGTTATTTAAAACAATACTTTCTCTAACATGAGGATTAAGAACTTTTTCGTTATTTTAGCTTAAAATTTTCCAGATTAACCTTATAGAACCGTATAAAAATTTAAATTTCGTAACATTTTTGAAAATGAAGAATTTTCTAGTGAACCTATATACTTCTAACGCTCATGACATTGAACTACATCTCTAAAACTAACAATTTAAGAATAAGCTATTGGTCAATGATAAGAAGGTCATCATGTATTAGTATACAGAGGATCATTCTTGAATGTGTACCAAGTGAAAAATTATTTAAATACGTTTGTGTGAATGTGCTTAAATAAAGAGAGAAAGAGAGATAAAACCGTCTATTTTTATTGTCATTTTGGTTTCAATGAATAAAATATCATTCAGTATATCTATTTAAAATACGTGTGCTTGCAGCGAAGCCATAAGAAATCTTTCACATTACTTTACAACAATTTAATCAACTCTTCACAAAGGAAAGAGATTTCAATTAGTTATAGTTTAAAACTATTAAAACAATGATCCAAAAATACTTATTCTGTATCCAAGGCGTTTCCGAAATCTTAAAAGTGTTGAGAAGAAATTCCGAACAATTGATTAAGAATCTTATAAGGAACTTAAAATATAAGAGTTTCATTCGGTCCCTGATGACGAAATGATTGTTGAAAACATTATACTTTAAATAAATTAAAATTTAACTCTCTTGTCACATGAATAGGGCTTCAGTAATTTTATCTCCGGAGCTTAAATTAAGCAATCAAAAATATTTTACAGGTTGTTATATATAAACAGTGAGTGTTGAAAGTTTAAGCTCAACGAAAAAAATTAAATAAAATTATAAATATTCACTTCATTTCAACAGAACTATGCTTTAAATTTTGTTCCAAACATTTAAGTTTATGAATGGACAAAAATAATTGTGTCAAAAGTTTAAGTACAAAATTAATTTTATGCGAAGTAATGTGACCAGTTGCGCAAGAAAACTATTTCTGGGTTTATAATTGATATTTTTCATGTTAATACAAAATGGTAAAGTTGAAAAAGTTCTGATATCAGGTGGCATTAAAAATATGGATTATGAGAGAAATATTTAAGTCGATTTCTGAAATTGCAGCTGCATTAATAACGGGCAATTTATCAAGGTTTTGCTCGTAATGTTTAACATGAAGACTACGAGTGACCAACTTCTCCATCAGAAACATGGTTTAAACCAGTAATTATTCTCTTTCTGGAATTAAAAATACAATTCGAGGACAAAGATAGAAAGTTTTCATAGAAGGATTTTAGAATCTGGATACAGGAAAAACTGTAAGATGGTTCGATTATCATGCTTGAAACCACATCATAAAAATGCTTGGTTGAAATAAAAATTTACATTTCTCCAAATAGCATGTGTCATTTGATAATAAGTGGTTGAATGTAATATTCAGAGATGAAAAAAATTGGAATTTAGACGACTCTAATTGGCTTGCAAATTATCGGCACGATGTCCGAAAAGAACCAAGGAGATATTTAGTTGATATTATTGTAATGGCTCTGTAAAAGTATGAGCAGCTGGCTATTTCTTTCAATGTCGTCAATAGCATTCATCACTGATCGTGAAAACTCTGGTAATTATCCACAGACAATTGACAATCATTTTCTTTCTGTTGAGGAAATTTTAGGTGGGGAAGCTTGGATTTTTCATCTTGACAACGCTTTAACTGTATCTCCAGCTCATCATCAAAGAAGCTCAAGTCGAATGTGATATCGGTTTTGACCTCGCCAGTACTTACAAGGGCACCACCAAACATGGTGCTCACAGATTTTAATGATTTCTAAGTATGTTGTAGGGGTTATACCACTAATTATTCAGCTGAAAGGATTCTTTCAAATGGGCCCTGGTTTTTGAGAAATTGGGGGGGGTCAAAGTTTAGCGTTTATTTCAAATACCTGTTAGTATTACCTTTGGTCAGCAGCTCCGTGGCTCCGAGGTAAAGTGCTGGACTCCAGACTCGGAGGTGGCGGGTTCAACTCCAAGTTGGACCACCTTTTTTTTTTTTAAATCTTTACATACTTTTTACATGCTACATATTTTAAGCTGAATTTGGAATTCTACAGCTTTGAACTTATTAACATTTTCTTATGTAGATTGTTTATTTTTTTTTACTTTTATTTTTCTTACTTAAAAAAATATGGTTCAAATGATAAACTAATTGCACTTCAAAATTTATAAAATAAATAAAAAATGCTTATATAATTAGAATTTTCAAAAAGCATAAAAAAATTTGAATATTTTAAAATCCCTTTTACTTTAAATATTAATAATTTTGCTCAATTACTTTTTTCAGATTTTCAAATGAATATTACACAATTACATATTATTTTTATCTTTACATACTTTTTACACGTTACATATTTTAAGCAGTATTGGAAATTCTACAGCTTTGAACTCTTTGATATTTTTTTAATAAAGTAAATTTATATTTCCGAATTTATTTCATGGAAATTTATTTTTATCTGCAATTTTTAAACTAATATTTTTATTGACAAAACGGCATAACTAATTTATGCCTTGAATCTTTTTTTTTTTTTTTTTTTTTTTTTTTGTTAATTATTATGTAATTTCTTTTTTTATTAAGCACAATTCTGAAATAATAATTTTTCTCTTTCCTATCGCCTTTTTTGTGGAATTTTTTAAACGAAAATTTATCCTTTTTTTGTATAAATTATACAAAATAATTTTCAGGTGCAATTTCTCAGACATTTATATGATTAGTTAATTCAAATAATGCATACCTTCGAAAATCTAATAAAATATTATTGCAGTAGTGTTAAAATATTTTCCAAATTTTTACTGATCTTTAAATACATTTATTTCTAAAGTTCATCCTCAATATCATTTATCGTTTGCACAAATAAGAAATGAAGGATTATATTTAAAATAATACATATATTTTTTTTATTTTAACAAATTAAAGCACTATTCATAAAAAATCAACTAAATTGGGAAAATCGTTTGTTAATGAAATAATATTTATGATAGATAAAAAATATATATATATATGTATTTATTTTATTCGTCTGCTTTTATTTTCTCGGTAAAATCACGCAAAAATAGAAATTCTTTTTGCTGTTGTCATTTAGTTTCTTTTGCAGAACTAGTTAAGGAATATAGGTTATGTAAATTTATACGAGTTTTAAAAAGATGAGATTTCAGTCACGAATTAGTTCAAATTTGCGTTTAGATTAATAAGTTTTGAAAAAACTATTAATTAAAAAAAATCATAAACGTTAAGTTTTTAAGGAAAAGGTTTATATAAAAGTTGATCAAAAAATAAATATTTGCTCTTAAATATCAAGTAAGATTCTGTTAAATTGTGAATAATTTAATTACTTATTTTTATTCACACGACAAATATATCACGCGATACTGTAAATTTTGTTAATACATTCAGCGCAATTCCCTACGCAAATGATGATTCTAAACGGTTTTTTTCTGTGTGCATAATTTCTTCACTTTCATGTTTTAAAAGTGCTAAGGCCTTTTTTTGTATTTGATATGCTGATTTATTTTTTTTATATTGGTTCTGTATTATACATGCGATAAATATACTCATGTAATCAGTTTTCAGGTTATAATTATAATTTTTTCCAAATAAAAGTGTGTATAAAGATGCGTTATGTGTTAAATTTAATCTTTTTACACTGCATATACCAGTAACATAAATATATATATATGTAAGTATATTAAATGTAATAATAGATTGTCTAAAAATCCATGCACAGTATTGTGTAATATTCATTTGAAAATCTGAAAAAAGTAATTGAGCAAAATTATTAATATTTAAAGTAAAAGGGATTTTAAAATATTCAAATTTTTTTATGCTTTTTGAAAATTCTAATTATATAAGCATTTTTTATTTATTTTATAAATTTTGAAGTGCAATTAGTTTATCATTTGAACCATATTTTTTTAAGTAAGATAAATAAAAGTAAAAAAAATAAACAACCCACATAAGAAAATGTTAATAAGTTCAAAGCTGTAGAATTCCAAATTCAGCTTAAAATATGTAACATGTAAAAAGTATGTAAAGATAAAAAAAAAAAAGTGGTCTAGCTTGGAGTTGAACCCGCCACCTTCGAGTCTGGAGTCCAGCACTTTTCCTCGGAGCCACGGAGCTGCTGACCAAAGGCAATACTAACAGGTATTTGAAATAAACGCTAAACTTTGACCCCCCCCCCCAATTTCTCAAAAACCAAGGCCCATTTGAAAGAATCCTTTCAGCTGAATAATTAGTGGTATAACCCCTACAACATACTTAAAAATCATTAAAATCTGTGAGCACCATGTTTGGTGGTGCCCTTGTTAGTCCTGATTTAAGAACAATAAAAATCTTATGGTTATTCTCACACACGCAATTTACAAAAATATCAATCGCCTTTTAATTTCTATCCCTCCGGTATAGGCCGGGCCTGTCACAATAATCTTAATAAATCTAAAAATTTTATGATTTTATGTCTTGAGCCGATTTTGTATAAATTGACATTTTTAAATGAAAAAATCACAAAAGCATATCATATTTACTAATAAACGCGCTCGTATAAAAAAGAATTCTTTTTTTTTATATATATATCAGATTGGGTAATTAAATAGTTAGAAAAAATAGTTCATGTTTTTTTAACTATTTGAGGCTTGAAATTTTATTGGCTATAAATAAAAGTTTTGCAGTCTGTGTAAAAAATTCTTAATAAACTATTGATTGTTACAACAGAAATGTGATTTCTTCATCTTCTTTTTTTTCTCGCATGGTCTTTTAGCATAACATATAAGTAGCATTTGAACTCTCAGAAATTTTAATCGTTTTCAACTGTAACCAATTCATCTTTTTTATATATAACTACCGGGTGATCCAAAAGTTTCGGGAGTTTTGAAATGTTAATAATTTGGAAACTATGTACAATACAAAGGTTCGGTTTTCAGACATATGCTCAGAAACACGTGGGATTTTGTTTAGCATGATTTTTTTTTTACAAGTATATAGTTACAATTTTTAGCAACAGGTGGCGCTGCTGTACAACACTGGATGTAACTATAAAAAATGCTTTATAGACACATGAGTATGAGTTCATTGCGAAACATCTTTTGTAGGCTGTTAATGAGATTTCGTTTTAAGGGTGGTTTATGTTCAATCACTTTTTTTAAAGTGGTTGAAATAGCATTGAAAGGGAATTTTGATACAAAATTTTATGAGTAACTGCCATGTTTACACATGCTTTCTTTGCATGTCGAGCTGTGTTCTTATCGTACAATAGGGAAGTAAAAATAGAAAAAGATTCGATGGCCATTAGAAATGTGAAATGCCATGGTAAGAAAGGTTTGAGAAAAAGGCTAATTGAAAGATCGTAATAGAAGCAGGAGATTCGAAATGTTTGTTGCAATGGTAAATGAGGTAGAATTCGATGCAAATACTCGGTGGAAATCACCAGCTCATAATGAATCAGTACACTTGTAATATCACCATAAATTTGAAATTTCATCTGGAATTTCTTTCTCCTTTGAGGATACTGTGCACATTGCTTTGCGTCGGCTCACAGCGGTACTTATAAGCTATGGGTGTCATAATGAAAATTTGTAACTCTTGGGCATTAATTCTTTCTTTTTAGCGAGCTATATCATACCATAAAAATATACTGTCAATTTTAGCGCCACCTGTTGGCAAAAAGTGTAACTAACATAATTTGTTTGTTTCATCAAAAATACAAATCCCATAAGTTTCTAAGCATTTCTGTGAAAACCGCATACTTCTATTGTTTATAGTTTGTTAATTATTAGCATTTGAAAACTCCCGGAACTTCTGGATCACCCGGTACTAATTTGTCAATATGTACAGTATAAAATAAAAAGATTTCCAAAACGACTTACCGTAATTTCGGGTGTATAAGCCGCGGCTCAAACAATTCTTTTTAGACCCAGAAATCTTATTTAGTGATTGAAGACAAATATTTATGGCGATCTAACTAGTTATATTTGTTTCTTAAAAAATTCTGGGTCGAAAAAGAATTGATTGATCTGCGGCTTATACACCCGAAATTACGGTAATTAAATGAGCTTTGACCATCTGGTCAACCCTCCCTCACAGAGATTAGGTCAAAAACCTCCCCACATACACCTTTTCTAAAGAAGAGCAGGTTGTTATCTTAAGCCTAACTTACTGTAGAATCTTTATGCCTGGAATGAAAGCTCAATATTTCTACATTACTTAAAACATGCATATATAAATTTCTATGACATATTTTATCGGAAAAAAGCTTACAAAATATTTCTAAATAATACAACTTTTCAGTTGGAAACGCTGATTATTTACAAGAAAAAAAGAGGGTTGTTTGAGCAATTCATTAGTTTTAGTAGACGCTTATTTTTAAAACTCTGAAATTCTTGTAACCCTTTCTGGTACGTTGTCCCTAAAAAAAAGACACCTAATTTTAGTTTTACTGGCACCAAGAATATTTAACTAAAATTTTCTTTTTATAACAAATCTGAAAATAATCACGTTCCTATTTTCTAATAAATTTGTTTATTAATTCTGATGTAAGTTAATTATTTTAAACAGATTTACTCCGCGTTGGAAAGGGTTAAATTCCAAAACTGAGGGGTGAGTCAAGCCTCCCATATGGGTCAACCCTCTCAAGTCTCCCCTACATATTTAGTAGAGAAAACAAGTGCCATAGTTGAGCACACACCGAAAACATCCTGTGTTGTAACGTTATTATCGAATATTTCTCAGAGTTTTTTTTTTTTATAAAAACACTTCTATTCTTCCAAATGTTTCAAATTTTTGTAACTGACGCAAATCTGGTCTGCAGCGATGCTCTTAAAAGGTATAAAGAAATATCGATACACTAGCCAGCAAAAATTTGGTTTCAAAAATTACAACACGTGATAAAAAAAATGGATATGCGATAAAAAAAAGAAATCCGTGTTATACATTTTTACTCCTATAGATAAACAGCCATTTTTCTATCAATCGAAACGAGAGTGTTCTATTCAATGTATGAGCTTTAAATCACTTTGAGAAGTGATGATATGTCTATTGAAATCATCATCTTTATTTTAGGGAGTATGTGATATATAATTGTTGTAAATAGTGAAGAAGAAGTCAAATGAGTATAGTTTTTAATATCTTGATTGAGAGATAATCAGTTTTAGTAAGTGCACAAATGATTTAAACAAAGCAAACTTTATTTTTTTTTCAGATTTCCAAAACTTAAAGCTTTTAGTTTTATTTCCAAACATTCCCAAGCAATATTTCTTTTTGTATTAACCAATCTCGACATTTATGCGCTTGTTAATAGTAGTTCCGGATATGTCTATTAGGCTAAACAAATAATATTGGTCCAAATTGTCTTCTGTGCGATCGCACTTAGTAAGTCTTTTTTATTTGTGGTGAGCTCAAATTTAAAGTAAATTATTATGGATAGTAACAAAGTGATCACATTTTGTATGCTTCACTGATATTTAAATTAGAATAAAAGCCTTATAGATATTTGTAACAACTGTTTAAAAATGATACATTCTACTTTGTATTCTTTGTAGCATGTTTCGAAAAATTGAGGTAATTACTTATCTTTTACGAAATCTATTGTTCTACTATTGAATTGAGTTAAATTTACATATGAGTTTTAAAAATAGCTGCAAAATTACTGACTTTTTGAAAGGAGAGCTAAAAATGTTTTATCCACTAAAATATCTACTTTTTTAATTTCTTCTATCTTTTAGAAGAAGAAAGTTTTGAATTCGCGAAAGAATTCGACTTTCAGTTTTCGATGGATTTATACGTTTTAAAAGGTCCTGAACACGATTTAAGGATTTTTATAAAATGTCCGTCTGTAAGCCTGTCAGTCACTCTATCCATCATTCTGTCTGTCACTCTGTGAATCTGCATGTGGCAAAGAAAATTTGGACACTCTTTTTATTTTGAGAACTATTGAACGGAATTTCGTAAAACTCTGGATTCTTTTAGAACTTTATATAAACTGGTGCTGATTACTTTTTAGTTGATATAGTCCAACAGGTGGTGTTGCCATGTTGCCTTTTTTATGATTTCCGAAATAGCTATATCTCAAAAACTATGTCACGGATTTTCATAAAATTTTAGATTCAGTTAGTCCTATATATAAGTTGCTACTTATTACTTTTAGGTGAAAATCACTCGAGAGGAGGCACTGCTATGCTGCATTATTCATTATTATTACAATAGCTCTATTTCAAGAACTAAAACATGAACTAAAGCACAAAATTTCATATTCAGTTACTTCCTGATATAAATTAGTGCTGGTTAAAGTTTAATTTATGAATTAAATTGTACTAATTAATGAATTTTTGCCAAGCTTAGTTGTGCTAATTCATGAATTTTCGTCAAGCTTCAGACTCAATCAGTCCCTGAAATTAATTGGCCCTATTTACTTTTTGGTGTAAATCGCCCAACAATTGACGTTGATATGCGGAATTTTTTACGTTTTCCGGAATAGCTCTATCTCAAAAACTACTGCACAGATTTTTATCAAATTTTAGATTCAGTTAAAAGTTGACATAAGTTGTTGATTATTAGTTTTTGGTGTAAGATGATTAGATATCTGTAGTGCTGATAAGCTGCATTTTTCAGGAAATGTTAATATATATCAGATAGAAGAATGTTTTGTAATTTCCACATCCGACTATTTTACTCTGCATTGATTTTCTATAGTATTTGAGTTTATTTTACTCAAATGACAAAATAGTTATTCAGAGACAGTCATTTAACATCATACAGCAACAAAAATTTCCAAACGCACATAAGAATTACATTTCTTTTAAAGATTACTTTTTTCATAATGTTCTTCTTTTGCGAAGGAAAAAATAAAAAGTGTCATACATTTTTTTCTCATTTTTAAAATCTAAAATGTGCAGTATAGGATTTTCAAGTCAAAAAAGCAAACATAGTCATAAAGAAGAGGATTGGAATAAAAGAACTATTGAGATTGCGAGAAATATAAGCAGACTGTGAAGGCTTGCATTGAATTAGATGAAAGATCCAATAAACTTGAAAGCCTAAGAAGTTTAACAAATGTGGTAGTATGCAAGCATGCTGATTAGCTACAATTAGAATACTTTGGAAAGAAAGATGCTGACCAGAAGCCTAAAAAATAACTTATTCACCATAGTGGCAACAAAGAATAAAAAAGGCATGTTCAAATAATTAAAATAATAAAAAAAATCACTTTCCAAGATTATTAGTACTTACAGACGTTAATGGTCCGGAAACTATTATGAAATAAAGTACCAAGAACTTAAATAAAGGTTATCCTTCCTTGAATTTATGTAAACCTTTAAGACCGGAAGCTTTTTGGTCGAAACGAAAAGTGGTGGTTTTTCCTAATTAATAGGATCATATTTAATTGAAAAAATTATTTTTAAAAACATTCAATATCAGGCTATGCTAAGAAAGGATCAATGCAATTGTATGGGAGCAAGCTCAACTTTAAATCACACAAAAAGAGAACAATGATTTTCCTCTTTTTCTGTATCATACTTTACGCAATTGTGTATGTCACGTCTTTAGGTGGTAATAAAAAAAAGGACTTCTATCCAGATAAAGAGTGATATAGAAACTTGCATGGAGAAAATTATTCAAGCTTTTCTTCGTCTTACAGTAACGCGGTTATTAACTACTTGTAGTTCTGGCAATTTAAATGTCATATCTTGGATGATCTTCTAATAGAGTAACAGGAGTACAAAAAATTTATTTAGTTGAATATTTAGAAAATTAAAGTTAAAGAAAAAAGCGTGCTTTGATTCTTGGATCAAAATGCGTCTTTAATAAATCCCAGCAAGCATTAGTTTTATTTTCATATTACATTTAATCATTATAAGCATAAAACTTTTAAAAAAAAACACTCATCGATATTTATTGGAAATTTAAATTTAATGCAAAAACGTATTTTCCAGTTAATCAAATCATTTGAAAAAAGTTAACATAAAAATATAATTTTCGCTGTCGAGGTTCGCCAAATGTGCCATTGTGCGACGTTTAGTTACTTTTTTGCGTAGAAAAGACGCGAAGTGACCTGAAATCTCCAATTTTTTCGAAAGATTTAAAATTCGTATTTTTCAAAACTGACTACGCCTGCGAAGAGAAAAAGGTTTCAGACTTAAATAGCTATTTTTGACGAATGAGTATAAAAAATCGAGTCTTAGTGAGCGCCGCAGCAAGTCAAAAAAGCCAATCTCGAAAACGACCCTTTTTGTAAAGCAATTTTCAAAGGGTTAATCACAAAGATTTTCGAATTTTTTTGTTACTGAAAATATAAAAGTGCAAAATTTAAGAACACATATTTTTTTTTTCCTTTTCCCCAATTTTTCCGTCGTTGGTCGATAAGGCAAAATAAAAAACAGCATTTGATTCTTCCCTTCTACGCACTAGGAAAACAGGGACTGGACATGTGCACGCACTCCTTCATGAATTTCCAAAAAAGAAAATAGCTTTTTTAGAACTTTTAATTAACATCTCCGATAATTACCAGAAAATTGAAAACTTGGGCCTCAGTTGCATCAGAATCTGCTTTGGACTAGCTTTATACAAATTTTCAGACCTCTGATTGCCGTAGATTTCATTACCCACAGCGAAACTTTCTTTTATTATTTTTTCATGTAGTATTATGAATCATTTGACAAAGAAACCTCAGCTTATTTCTCAGTCAAGAAAATTTATTTAAATGAATACAACAGACTTTCAGCTTAAATATATACTATGGACATTTATTTCAGTTTCTTATAAAAAGCCAGTTTTAAAATAAAGAAATTCAAAAAGTCACTTTTAAAGAAAATGTGAAAGACCTATGTTTATGTAATGAAATCGCATAACTACAGTTTCAGAATAGTTAAAAGAAGGAGACAGAAACAGACCGGAAAGGAAAAACATTATCAAAATAGTTTTTGGGTCGTTAAAAAAAAAAGATAGCAATAGACAGGAAGTCAAAAGCATTATCAATAAATTTTATAATATGGAAATGTTTGTAACTAAAATAAAAACGTTAGTCATAGTTTAATATTTTTATTACATTACAAAATACATTAAAAATTATTTATTTTTTATACCATACTATAATGCTATTTATTCTCAAGGGAAAAAATATCCATGCAAAACTTTCTAAGGCATTTTCAGATTCATTTTCGAACATAACAGCATGACGGTTGCAGGAATGATTATTGAAATTATTTGGAATCGAATGGATTTTCTCTTTTTCAATAAATATCTTTCATTTTGATTTATAAGCTATTGTTGCAATATATGTACATTATCGGGTTGTTGGGTCTAAAAATTCGATTCAAAGCACCCGCTTTGGCAACATTTTCTTAAAAATACTTTTTTTAATCAAAAAATAAAAAAAGTATTTGCGAATAAAAATGAATTCAGAAGTGTGTCAGAAATTAATCAATTTGGATTTGAAGACAGTGTTAAATATAGAATTATTTTGTTAAGAACAAAACGCCCAAAATTTACATATTCCAGCTTGACAGAAAAAAAATTGTGTTTTATATCTCAATAAATTTTTAATGCCATTGTTACAACTCAAGCAAAAGTGCTTTCTGTGCTCTTTTTCTTTTCTTATTAGAAAAGCGGAACTTTTTTTTCCATTTAGGGAAAGTTTGCATTCACAATTATTCCAATATTATTGCCTCTTGGACTTTGACCACTGTCCTAATATTTTTAAATAATATGAACACAGAAACTTCTTAATCCACCCAGATCGCGGCTTCATTAATACTAGTCCATAAAGACAGTTTTATATTGCTTTGCAGAGACTTTATGATTTTTCCTTTCAATTTCGAAATGAAAATTAAGTTTTGGAATAATGTCCAATTTTTGCGGTTGAATCATTGTAAATCCTGTTTATATCATACACCTTAATTATCATACACCTAAATATCATACACCCTGGCACCCTTAGAATATCAGTAATTTCTTACAGAAATCTTTATCTTATTTATCCTCCAAACTTCTGCGATTAAATTCTGAAGGGAAGATTTAAAATAAAGTTTCTGCTATTTCAGGGGCGCGATATTAGACAGCTCTGACTTGCACCATAATTAGGCCATAGGTAGTAATGTATAGTACATTTCTTATTTACATAGCAGATAGTCTTAAGCAATGCGTTATAGAGAAAGAGAAGGATAGATAAATATTTATTTATCTATTTATTTATCAGGCGAACCGTTCAAGATACTAAAAAAGGAATTCATATTCACACATTTTGTATTTTTATGTCTTAAACAAAAAATATTCTTGCTAACCCTTAAAAAAATCAAAAAGGGTGTTTTCATATTGACTACTTCGACCTCACGGAGACGCACAGGGTTATTTTAAAGAGGACTTGGATAAAATTATATTTATAGCTGATTAAAATTTCAGAGAGTACGGAGAATAGAAATTTCCTTTTTGTTATATTAGAAACCAGGTACGAAAACATAAATCAAATCTTTAAAAAGTTAGAAGTAAACACAATTCATTTTTTTTTTCAAAGAGTTCAGAAAACAAAAACTATTTTTTTTCCTTAACTGTGGAATGAACATGAAAAAACAATGAAATGTTTTATTACGAACGTTTTTACTTCTACATATTAATATCTTTTGCGAATTGTTTTTTTTTTTAAATATAAATTCATACAAAATCGAGTTAAACATATAAAATCAAATAAATGTGATGTTTTTTTCTATGGTTATTGCTAAGGATTCGGGGAACGCCAGCTTGCGGGTTAACTAGTTATTAATAAATTTGACACGATTACCAAAATTAGAGATCGCCATTTTTTCAGCCATTTGTTAATTAACAGAAAATAAAAGAAAACAGATTTTTTAAAGGTAATCTTGTACAGTTAAACGAGCAAATATATTTTGGAAGAGGTGGGACACTTGAAAGTTTGTGTGTTAAAGATTGAAAAGTGGAAGCAAACATAATGACTGACAAAAAAAAAAAAAAAAAAAAAAAAAAAAAGGTAAAAGCTTGAAGTTACTTCAGATTTCAAATTTTAAACATCAGACAATAACAGGAGTGGTGTGCACCCTTGCCCCAATTTTTAAGCTAAACGTGTCATAATCATGTCACCAAAGGATAAGTAATAAAATCAAAAAATCTCTATTTTTTCTTTTCTTTTTTATTTAAAATATTGTAATATATTTAATTGACTTGTTTCTCTGAATCTATTATTTAACTTTCTTTATGAAAAAAATTCTGGTTCGGATCGTGAAAAACAAATTATAGATATGGGTCGATTAGACCCATTCAGGGTACAAAGGTTAACAAAATTTTCCTTATTTGTTAAAAAACGGTGATGTTTTTAAAAATTCTGTAGGAACATCAAGATGCTGTTAATGATAACATTTGAAATGTTAACTACAATCTGAAACAGTGGACGTCTATTTTGTAGCTGTTTGGATGCGGAGGATAAACATTTCGTTTTCTTCTGCTGATGTTTTAAATTTTACATAGAGGAAAGTAAAACTACGGCAAGTTTCATTAAACCATCTTTTTTTGTTGTTAAAAACGAAACTACGGATTTAAAGTGATATGTCTGGCTCGTGCATGTATATTTAGAGTGTAATTTACTGTAGGAAAATATTACAGTGTGCTTCATTTAAAATAAAAAATTATAGTTCATAAATTATTATTAAAGTTCTGCACAACATTTCCAAGGAAATAATATAGTTGAAGCTGGATTACAGTTGTTTTCGTACGGTAACATTCGTCTTATTTTATTTATGAAATTCTACGATTAAATGAGGCTAACATTAGTATACGCAAATAATAGTGTTCTAAATTCAATTGTGGTATTTTCTTAGCAATCCTAGCTCCCCGATCTCTTTTTTATTTAAAGATAATGAATATGGGAAGAAAATATTATTCAATTAAACTTATAAAGTAAGCTTTTATTCCAAAAATCGGTAATTCGCTCAAGGAATTTCAAATACGATGCAGTATTTCTATCATGGAATTGTTATTAGAAATTTCATTCTTCTTCATTTAACTTATTTTAGGATAATAAACAAACATATACATTATAATTAAAAGTACATTTTATATTTTTGGAAACTGAATACTGAAAATATTTCAATTATTTTTCGGTTAATTAAAACTATTGCTCTATAATAACGACTAAGTCCAGATCCAAATATTAATTTTTAAAAGTTCCACTAATTTTCTTTTTATATTTTTGTTATATCATCAACAATTTAATTGGTTTAGTCTTTCATGTATCGATCTAAAAATAAAGTTTATGTGGAATTAACTGTAAAAGCAATTTTTGGAAAAAACTGAAATACCTGGTAATATTAAAGAAGTTTGTTATTATAATTGGTTATTTGATCTGATAGCCTGACGAACCTTTACCAGGAAGCAATTCCTATATAAATAAACTATAAGAAAGAAAAATCATGTTTCAAGATAATGATTGTGAAATACTTTCCATTACTTCCAAAGTACTCTAACGAAACTTCGCCGTTTAATGAGGAGAGAGGTCTGTAAACACTGTTAAAAATAATCTACTTTAAAATGATAAGTTCCATGTACTCGTTTTTATATGCGTTTGTAATTATGCAAATACGTAACACCTATAATCGCCATTCAGTCCACCCGTCTGTCTGTCCATCTATCTGTCCGTCTGCTCGCATCCGTCGTCCGTATATAACAAAGCACAAACTCTCCAATAGAATCGTTTGAAATTTATAATATATAATTATTCAATAATTTTGTTGAGCCATTTAAAATTTTATGAAAATCGGATGAATAGTTTAATTACTGGGCCAATCAAAAGTATTCCGTTACATTACGGTCAATGAAAAAAATAATTTCAAGTGCATTTTAATGATGTTACACTCTTTCGAACATAATAAAATTGATATGCAAAGAATCATATACTGAAATATACATTCTGTACAACCTGTGGCGCAAAGAATATTTCTTATTAATTTTCAAGGTCACGCAAATGTATTCCATTACATAATGGTATAGAAGGAAACATTGTTTGGGGCGCGTTTTAATTATATTGAACTATTTCAGATTTTATGAGATTGATATACGTTTTTGAGGTTTAATAGGGATTACTTCTTGTATAATAGAAAGCAGATTTATTTACAGGGACACTCAAGATATTTCGGCTACTATATTGCATCCAAAATAATGTATACTATTGCACAAAGTTCTGAATATTTTAAAAAAATTTCATGTATCGATCTATCTATCGAACGTACCTCATTTGATACGCTTGACGTGCAATTTCCAACTTGCTTTTAAATGAAATTGCTTCAGAATCGAGTATATGATCTTTTCAAATATGAGTGACAATCCGGTCTGAAAAGTAAGTTTGTGAATAAATATTAACATAATCTCTTGTTACTCTCCCCGCATATTAAAGATATCAATCGAAATTATATAGTATATGTGTATGTTATAATGATCATTATAGCGCAGTTGCGCACTTTAATTTTATGAACAACATCTTGAAGAAATATCTTATATAGCAAGGAAGAATACATCGACGAATTCAGTGCATACATATTCATTCACATTCATCTGTTCTTGCAAAAAAATCTTGCCATGGATTTCTTGAAAAAGAAATCAGAAGAGTGGAACTTGATAGATTTTTACAAGAGCATTGAAAGTAAAATATAAGTATGTGCGTTTCTCAAATTTAAGTGTTACGTACTCGGAACTGTTATAAGATCCGAAAGTACTAAAAAATTAGAACATTTTGATTATTAATTCTCCAGTTTTAACAGTGTACACACTACAAAATATATCTGTAATGTACTAAATTCTATTATATTCTATAATGTACTAAACTTTAGCTTACTTACAAAACGCATAAAAGAGTCAAAAATTCACCTTCAGCAATTTTCACGAATACACAGAAATGCACTCAAATAATTTTGGGCAGCTTTGTATAATATCTGCAGATACACATATGATATTGAACTAAACTTTAATTCAGGACAAAAACCCATAACGCAACAGAAAATGTACTTTCAGAAATTACTACTCTTGGCAATGTATCCAACTCTTTGTATATCCTATAAACATCTCTAACCAGGAAACTACCTCAATAATATAGTAATGACAAAAATTTAAATAAATAGCAATCAAAAGGGCATAATGAAGCAAATTTTTAGGGGCATAAATTGTTTGCCCTCGTCTCCCAGTTATCTAGATATAATTTTTTTAAAAATTTTACAGATTAACCCATTCGTGCCCATACGCAAATTTTATTCGGTTGGCACCACTATTTTGAAAAGAATTAAGTTTAGTTCATTAATTGTGAAAATGTTTCAATTTAAATAAAATAAAGATTGCTGTTCATTTTTACCGGTGTCAAAAACAGTGCTATATGCACCTTTTGAAGCGTCCCTAAAAAGGGACGCTAGGCACTAATGGGTTAAAATATCTAGCGTTAGGAACGAAAATTCTCTCTACCAGCCAGCGAGCGAAATAGTTCATGGTAAAGCAGTGGCAACTTTCATTCTTACCAATTAGACATTCTTTGGGTAAGTTGTCGGTCCGCGTGAATTTATTCAGCTTTGAACCCAGATTTTGAGTATATAACTTATAAACCGGGAAGCTGCAGTACAGAAAAATCACCTCATCGAGTTCAAGTCTGAAATTCCAAAAATAATTAAAACTCGATTCGTATATTAAAACGCATTCAGTCTGCCAAGTTATATCTTGTTGGAAAATACCTGGAAACCCAGTTTTAGAGGTTGATTCGTAGGTTTATCATTCTGTTTTCCTGCTCCTTGTCCTCCCTGTTTTCATAACTTTGGGGGCAGAGAAACACAATGGCTAAACCGAGTGTAAAATTAAGTTTCCAGGTTCAAAGACCAAACATTTGTAACTGAAAAAAACTTGGAATGATCTTTTCAATTTTCATAATTCACTTATTGTAATATATGTAATAGTTTTGAAAATATTAATTATCAAAACCGGCTATTCATTTGTGTTAATAAATGCGAGACAAAGGCAAATAATTTAAGCATGAGTAAATGTATTTCAATATACTTTTTCGATTGCTGCTTACTTATTATTTTTTTCATTTTTACACAATGGGGAGCTGTGTAGTTTTCTGGTTAGTATACTAAATACAGTTCAGCTGTAAAATGCATAGCTCAACCAATAAACCTTAAGTAATATACGCTTATACACAGTGATGCTTCCGAAATATTTTGCGAAAACCTATAGAATTTCTATAGAATATATATATATATATTCTATAGAATTTATATACACCACGTACCGTCAACTCTGTCTCACTTTTTTTTTCTTTTGATAAAAAAAAAAATGCCGAAATTTTCAATTAAACAATGTCTAGTTATTTTTATTTTCTAGTTTCAAGATGTAAATTTTAAAATTAATTTTCAGTATTTAAAAAAAAACTGTCTAAAAATGAGCATTTAATACATTAAATGTGTCACAAAATATAAAAAATGTTATCACATGTAAAAATTCAGTTATAAAGCTTAAAATTTCAAAAATCACATCCCGAGTGTTTTCAATCGGAGCATGATCATACTCAAGGCTGCTTTGATTATGTACTGAAAATTTCGTTTCATACTCTTCCTTCGTCAGACCGCCAGGTGGGTTTACTTTTATTGAGGTGACGAGGGGGGATCTGCTATTTAAAAAATTTCAACCGTATTTCTAGAATGTTCTATGTAAGATTATCATTAAATGACTTATTTCCTTTAATTATAATTTCTAATATATATATATATATATATATATATTAATGAGGTATGATTACTGAAGATATAAATAGCCATACTTGCCTCATTAAAGCATATATTTAAATTTTTAAAACATCCTTACCCTTAAAGGAAACTTACCTAACGGTCAGCCGAGGACTGAATATGAAACGGAATTTTCAGTACATTATCAAAGCAGCGCTGAGGGTGATCAAGTTCTGATTGAAAGCGTTCGCCGCATGATTTTTGAAGTTTTGAGTTTTTAAAATTGCGTTTTTATAAATGAAGCGCTTACAATGATATAGTATATTTAAAAGGTGCATAAAATTTTTTTTATTCACACTCACATTGAACCGAAACTGTAAACAGAGGCCATGTATGAGAAAGTATGAGAAAACTGATTTCTTTCACTTTGGGAATAGATAAAACAGATTTTAAGTATTTGGATAAATGGACTTGTTCTACTATGGTTGTAAATCCCTCTCATGAAAACATCTTTTATATTTTGTGACACGTTCAATGTATTAAATGCACCTTTTTAGCAATATTTTTATTTTTATTTTATTTTATTTTATTTTATTATTATTATTTTTTTTTTTTTTTTTTTTTTTTTTTTTTTTTTTTTTTTTTTTTTTGCTATGATACAAAGTGAATATAACATTCTAATAGCATATATTTTATTTGCACATTTTATGTCACATTTAGTATTTTTAAAGAACAGTTTTAAAAATTATTTAATAAAAAAGTAAAACAAGTTTTAAAAACTTCTTAGGAAAACTCAAATCCATTAGTATGATAGAATAATAAAACATAAATAAATAAACTCCGCTATTTCGAGAAAAGAAAAAACACAAATTTTGGCATGAAAATAAAAAGAAAAACGAAATTTTTTAAAATAAAAATAATGTTGCCCAGTTAAAGGGATGGCATTGAGCTCACAGGCTATTCACACGAATTGTATTTTAGAGCCTTATTTTTTCAAGGAATAATACCCCAAGAAAAAAAAGGGGAGTTTAGCTCCCCCATTTCCATCCTTTATACCTAATCATTGAACCCCCAAAACTAATCAGAAATACGCTTTATCATAATGAACCTATATCAAAAATTCGAAGCAAATCGGATAATTCTGTTTAAAACCCCATTTATTTAATTTAAGAAGGGCTATCCCCGTTCTCCCCTTTTATACTTCACCACTACACTCCCAAACCATTCAGGGATTCGCCTTATCAGAAAGAAACTACATCCAAAATTTAAAGCAAATAGGATAATTCTGCATAAAACCCCATTTATCTAATTTAAGAGAGGATAGTCGCCCGTTTCCCCTTTATACGCAACAAACGAACCCCAAAATTAATCAGAGAAGCGACTTATCAGTATAAACTTATATCCAAAAATTGAAGCAAATCGGTTAATTCTGAATGAAAAATCCATTTAC
Organism: Maratus speculifer; assembly: GCA_964019185.1. Lineage (NCBI taxonomy): Eukaryota > Metazoa > Arthropoda > Arachnida > Araneae > Salticidae > Maratus > Maratus speculifer. The sequence continues at coordinate 195,385,171 of OZ025299.1, forward strand.
CTAAATCAAGAGGGCTAGTCCCCAGATCCCCTTTATACTCAACCAATGAACACCAAAAACTAATCATCGAGGCGCCTCATCAGAATGATCTTATATCTAAAATTGAAGCTAATCAGTATATTCGCGTAAAAATCTATCTACATTAAGGAGGAGGGTTACCTTCTATTCCCCTTCCTCCTTTATACCTAACCAATGAACTCTCAAAACTAAACATGGAGGCGCCTCATCAGAATGATTTTGTATGTAAAATTTGCAGTTAATCGGTAAATTCTGCGCAAAAAACTAATTTATTTAAATTAAGCGGGGGTGGTTACCCCATATTCCCCTCCCCTTTTATACTTAACCAATGAACACCCAAAACTAATCTTGGAGGCGCCTCATCAGAAAGATCCTATACCTAAAATTTGAATGAAATCTGATAATTCAGCATGAAAAACCCATTTATCTAAATTAAGAAGGGGGGTTAGCTTCCAGTTCCCCCTTATACTCAACCAACGAACGCCCAAAATTAAACAGGAAAGCGCCTTATCACAATAAAACTACATCAAAATTTAAAGCAAATTGGATATTTTTACCATAAATTATCGCGTTACATGCATATGTACGTTCATACATACAGTACGGCAGGCAGATAAGCTCTCAGGCGTTGATAGCCTGAGAGCTAAAAATTATCATTATGCAAGACATGTAAAAGCAATTAACAATTAAGACTTTAAGACTAATATTTTAAATAAAAAATTAATTTTAGATTATTCACTTATTGCAAGCACGAAAAAACATTTATTTTCGAAAAAATAGATCTTTTTTTTTGGGGGGGGGGGGGCAATTTTTTTAGGACCTTGTAGCTTATTATCATAAATATCGATAGTAATTGAATATTTTTCAGCGGCTTTTCTTTGACTAAAACCTGTTATACAATAACATCTACCACGTTCGGAACTGTTTCATCCACATAACTTTTATAATTACGACAACCTACTGGAGTTTTATACGTAGAGACATTCTTACACAAGTAGCTGTACAAATGTTATTAATATTTATAAACTGCTAATATTTATAAATTTATTAATAAATATTTATAAACTAATACAACGATTTTATTTGCAACAAATGTATGCTTTTATGAATTTATTTTCGGAAAAATTAAATATAACAAATAAACTAAATTTGAGATGAATTTGTGACGAGACAATCTTACTCCAAATTGACATTCAAAATGTCGGTTTTTGAATAAAATCAATGTAAAATCTAGAATTTCAAATTAACTTTGATTTGTTAAATAGATATATTAAGAGATATATTAAGAAATTAAAAAAAAATGCATTATCCCTTTACAGTGCCAAGGCTTTAATATCTTTTCTAATCTAAAGTTTTTTCAGTAAAACCACGCGTGAAATATCAAATAAAGTAACAACTGTAGTGATGTCACATCCAATTTGTAAAATGCAAAATTAAAAAAATTATGCTTAAGACAATGTCGCAATCTATCAGAATTCGTCTTTACTAATTAGTTTTATAGAAACAAATGTTATTTATTACACGTTTTGTCTTTGTCCTAGTGGTGGGTCAAAGTCATCCCGATTGACGATAGTATACAAAAATTTAATTAAACATAAAAACAAATACCACAACAGAAAATACATGTCCAGCATTTATCGATAATATGGAAAGTAATGTAAACGAAATTTTTTGTATGGCTCTGTAAATGAAAGATTTCTGTTGTGCACGTGATATTTATCGCTAAAATACACTGCAAACGATTTTCTTCCGTAGATCATAATGTAGTCTTATTTACTAACCGTCCCTGTAAATGAACTAAGAAAAATACATACTTCATTTCAAAAGAGAACATACCGTAGTAAAGCTCAATAACATATATCAATTTCATGACAATCTGAGTTTATTTATGAGGATAGCAGAATATAAGACAGACATCATCCCCTCCCCCCCCCCCCCCCCCCGATCTACAAGCGTAATTTACAACCATGTGCATCATCAAGCTACGAAAATAGTAACATAAAAATCGAATTTTCTTTTTTCAATTAAACTTTAGAAACGTATCAAATTCATGCATGCTTATGAAATGCTCAACTTATTAGATTTGTACTTGCAGGTATTTTGTAAATAACATTGCATTCTATAAATTGGGTAAAATCCGCATAAAAACTTTTTCTACTAAACATGCTGAGTCTTAAAATTTATATAAATACATTTTTTAACAAATTATACTTAGAAACAAAACTAATGGTATTAAAAAATCTTCTACTTGAAAACTATTTTTAAGGACATCGTTAACTCAATCAATAGAATGTCGTATTCCTGTCCCTTTACCTAGAAAAAGAAGATAAAATTTTCCGAAACCCGGCATGATTTCGACATTTTTACAGAGAATTCAATAAATAATTTCCATTGTACTGTTTACTTCTTTAGAATTTTAAAACTGAGTTTAAAATATTGTTTTCTTGCAATTGCCCTCTGCCCAGAAAGGTTAAGAAGAAAATTTATTAAGAAAACATCAGCAGAATATGGGCAGCATTCCTTGTCTTTCTTTACTAGTAAACGCAAATATAATTTTCCTTCTTATTCTGCTCCTGATTTTTCTAACAACGAATTATATGAACATATGACAGAAGAACAGGAATGTGAAACATTGGGATATTTCAAATTTTGAAATGAAATTATTTTTTAACATGTAATGACCTTAATAATAGCTTTGTATTTTCATAAAATATATATATATATATAAAATAATAATAATATAAGCAACAGACTATTTGGATGAAAAGAAAAAGCTACTGAAAAAAAGAGTTTGATTGGAATAAAAATGTTAACAATAACAAAAATCAAACCCCACCCCCTATACCTAGAGATACCTTGCGATACAAAGTGCCAGCTCCCTTCTTTCCCTTCAAATGATAACGTTATATATGCATAACCAATTACCGATTAGTGTTTTTGAGTTAAAAATAATGTAACTAGTAAATCTGCAGATCAGGAGCCTCAACGTCAGCTTTGTTCATATTTTTTTTAAACAAACTTTGGGTAATATTCAACTTCCTGGAAACTGTAATTTAAAATTTTCAAATTAGGTAATTATTTATAAGAATAAAATAAGAATTAGAAGTTTTCAGCCATCAAAAGCGGTAAATTAAAAATTTAATTATGTTAGGATATTCTGAAAATTTCATGATCTATTATTTTTGTTTTCTTTATTATAACATAGTAGATTTCTTCAGGGGGGCTCCGCCCACCTGAACCCCCCGAGCCTCAGTTAATTTAAATTTGTCACTTTCTAATAATTGTGCTAATGGTTATTATATATCTTGCATTTCTTTATACATTTTGATTTATAAGGATAAGTAACAGTTTGGACAAATATTTTTCATTATCCTCATACATATGCCTGCCAACCACAAACACCTAAACTTGATGTATCAGGAACTTTTGCAAGTGTAAACTCAGTAATCTAGAGTTTTACAATTTTGTTTCCGAAAAAAAAAAGTTTTGATTGCATTTTGCGGTAGTTATAGCGGGACAAACAGACATACAGAAGAACAGACTGACAGAGGAAAACAAAAAATTTCGTGTCTCCAAAGTAAGCCTTCACTGAAGTTTCGGCAATGACGTCATTATTAATGAGTTATTGATATCCATGTTTCTTGAATTTTTAACGACTACTATAAAATACCTGTTTTTGTTCAATTATGACGTCATATTTTATTAAGTGAAATATTTATTAAAAATATAATTCTTTTACTTCTAATTATGCCCCCATTTTTGTCAGAAAAATTCTTATTAACGAAACAAATATCCGTGTTAAATTTTTAACAAAAAGTACTATATCTATATTTATTTTAATTCTGACGTCATATTTTTTTTTCTTAGTTTAATTTTTCGAATGGAAATTGCTCAATTGAAACTTACTGCTGTTGAAAAATTGTTATTCCAAGCCGACCAAGTGGCGTGGATGGTAGTGGAGGCTGCTCCCACACCGCTGGTCCCTGGTTCGAGTCCAGCTAGCGGAATGGGAGTCTGTGTTGTCCCTGTGATAATATATATACTGGATATTCTGTAATAAAGTGTTATGGTTTCTTGTGATCATTGGAGGTTGCGCCGGCGAATAGCTGTAGCGCCTACCTCAAAGCTTCCAAATTTTGATTTTTCTTTTGGCAACGATAAAGGAAATTGGTTAAATTTTATTTTAAAAAATCCCTATTGATTCTGTATGAAAAAGAAGGAAATTTTGAATTATTAAGGAAAATATTTGAATAAAATTAATAAAACATAGCCTATGTTTTTTTTTCCTGGGCTATGTTATGTTTATACGCAAAGATAGAAAGACATTAATTAATTCATCAGTTTTGATGTTGATTTCATTTAAATTTTCGTACATGCTTTCAAATTTATGGCATTATAAGGATAAGGATTAAGATGAATTGTTACTTAGCAACCATTAAGAGAAAATAAAGAAAATAAAATAAATACATTTGAAATAAGTAAATCTCTAAAACAAATTAGTTTATATTATTGGAACACATTTATAAAAATTTTCGAAAATTTACAGTAATAATTTTAAAAATCTGACAAATGCGTTGACAAAATTTCAAAACAATACGAATAATTTAACTGGTAAATTTTAGTATTCATTTATCATTGAATTCCATTAATCAAATGTGTCATTTTCTCTCAGGGAAAAAAAATGAAAATCATTGGATTTGCCGTAGAAAAGCATTATTGCGCGAAATAAAATATTCTATATTTTCCGAACGAATGAATCAAATCTAACAAAAAACTATACAGCTTAATCCCAGAGTCTCACTAACATACCCACTTAATTTCAAGCCAATCGAATGCTTTTTACGTCAGTTATCGCGGAACAGACATACAGACTGACAGACAGACAGACAGACAGAATCCAAAAAATTACTTGTCTCCAAAGTAAGCCTTCACTGACGTTTCGGCAAATATTACTAGTAAATTTTAGTAATAAAAATCATAAAAATTGGCAGCGATGAATCACTTAAGAATCAAAATGGACGAAGTTTATAAGATATAATCCAGAGATGTTTTGAGGTAAAGTTAATGAGCTCTCGCACATTTCATTCAAAATCATAGGAGATAAGCGTGACTTGTTCCTCACATTGTCAACGAGGTTTTTTAGAGCACTGAAGAAATTAGAAATACAAGGATTCATCTCAAACTCGGTGGAACAAATAAATGGATTTAACCCATTTTGGATCTCAAAGCCTCATATACACTATAAGGCCAATGATGACGGGTCACTTCCGATTTTAGATGTTTTATTACATTCTTTAAAAAATACATTAGGAATTGTCCTGAAACTCCAGATATGTAAATAGAATAGTTTAGTTCATATATTTACGCGATGCGTTTTCCTCGAAACCACACAGGAGAGCGTCAACAAATTGAAAAATAAGCAATATATTTTCCACACCTTGTAAAAACTAATGTAACAAAAGCGTTTAAACTGTAGAACATGATTAAGAGATTTAGTGTAATAAACTGTGATATTTTTATGAGGATAGCATGTATACTCGTAGAGAAATTAAGGTTTTTCTAAAATCAGTCCCAAATTTCGCCAAGTTTTTTACTTACAATTTGCAGAGTTCTTAATATAAAAAAGTGCTTTTTAAAAATAATGACAAACAATATTGTAAACAATACCCTGCAATCAGAATTTAAAAAATAATAATAACATTTGTATGAAAAGTGAGCAGGTTTCATAAATAACATTTCTCTGCGCATGCGCAAATGAAATCAAAATATAATGTACAGTCGTGTGGGGGGGGGGGGAAAGCATCCCCTATTAACTCTGAAAAAAATATCTTAGAAGAAATTTATTGATACCAAGTGATTGGAAATAAAGTCTACTTTTAAATGATGCATATAAAATTTGCTTAAAAGGACCATATATGTATGAAAACGAACCCTAACTTTGTTTGTTTCTATGGCAGGACCCAAATATGACAGCACAAATGAACTCTGCAACTCTCAATTAGCATAAAAAAATATTGTGCAATTCGTATGACAAGTTTCTGAGAAATTAATTATTGTAAAATGAACATACACTGCTCAAAACAATTAAAGGATATTTGAAGTTTTATATAAAATAAAGATTCGTTTTGTCATTAGCATGACTAAAAAAATACTAATTATTTTTTAAGTTAATTTTTAAATATTTAGCTCTGCTGACTACATGTAAAGTATACCTAATACTATATTAACAACACCTATTTTTTTCAGAAGTTTTGCTAACAGTAATTTTTTTAAGATTTCACTTTTGAAAAAGTCTCCTATTTTGAGAATCATCCATATATATATATATGTCAACATTTGGACGGAGGGTGGTTAGAGGGTGGTCTGGTGGTCAAGATCGGTAAAAATATACCAAATTGTTCCAGAAGTGTTTTTCTCCGGATGGCTGCAATAGCTTTTTACTTTTTGTAATGAAAGCTACTTAATAGCACTGTATCATTCACATCTTATTGTTAAATCTGTGTGTAATTTCTCAGCGGTTAGTTCACACAAAATCAGTTTTACCTATGAAAATGGGTAATGTCTGTAATGAAATCCTTCCTCATTCAGAAAAATTACACTGTTCAAAACAATTGAAAGATATTTGAAGTTTTATGTAAAATAAAGATATAAACGAATTTTTTTTTGCTGAAAATAGAAGAAGAGAATCACAAATGCAAATTTTTCTGGTTTTCAAACTGTGGAGTATGCAAATTTTGAGTTCGACGTCAAAAACGTCGCTTTAGCGGCAGCAAATGAAATTTGACTTTCAACTGGATAAAAGAGAATGAAGACAAGGATGATCGGCATTCAGTGATTGCATTGTTTCGATGAGTACGATGTCTCAGCGAAGTCATTTGACAGATTCAGAAGCTTGGAGAATTGTTGTCAGGTTAGAAGCGGGCCAAACTCAAGCCGAAGTAGCGCAAGCCATTGGAGTGTCACAAAGTGTCATTTCCAGGATCTGGAACCGTTTTTTGGAGAGTGGATGTGCAGGCCAAAAACCAGGGCAAGGTCGTAGACTGGCAACAGTGCCCAATAAAGATCGGTATTTAGTGTTAACAGCTCGGAGACACTGAAACATGAACGCTACTCTTCTCCAACAACACCTTCGCTCGGCTACAGGCACCACGATTTCAACTCAGACTGTCCGAAACCAGCTCCATGCTGTAGGTCTGTATGCTCTCCAACCGATGGTATATGTTAGATTAACATCAAGGCATCGTCGCGACCGCACGGAGTGGACAACCGAGCATGTCAACTGGAGGAGAAATGAATGGAGCAATATTCTGTTTTCTGACGAGTCCCGTTTTTCTGTGTATCCGGATAATAGGCGTATTTTCATCTGGAGGGACCGTGGCAGTAGGAATAATCCTGCGTTCGTGCACGAAATTGTCAGATTTGGCGGTGGAGGAGTGTTGGCGTATGGTGGCATCTCCATTGACGGGCGCACTGACCTCTACATCATTCGAGATAGAGCTCTGACTGGTCGCCGATATAGGTATGAAATCCTCAGACCTATTGTTATCCCTTACGCTGCAGCAATTGGAGATAACTTCATTTTAATGGACGATAACTGCAGGCCACATCGTGCAAACCTGGTGGAGGATTTCCTTTTCGAGGAAGGAATCGTTCGAATGGAATGGCCAGCGTATTCTCCAGACATGAATCCAATCGAGCACGTTTGGGACGCTCTAGGAAGACGAGTTTCTGGCCGCCAACAACCCCCACAAACTCTTCCAAGAACTGGAAAGAGTTCTTCTGGAAGAGTGGGGCAGAATACCCCAACTCGTCATTAATAGCCTCATTGAGTCCATGCCTCAAAGGTGTTCAACGTTGCTGGCCGCTCGTTGAAACCATACCCCCTACTGAAAATGATTTTCTTTGAAGAAAACACCTTTTCTTATTCTTTTTTTCTCATATACACAAATTGTGTTTTTTCCTTTTGTACACAAATGCGCAATAAAATGCATTTTTATGCCAAATATGCGTAATTTATTCTCATATAACCTACTATGTCTGTCAACCATGTATCAATCAGCTAAAAAGTTTCCCAGATACAAAATCCACCTAAAACTGCAATATCCTTTAATTGTTTTGAGCAGTGTATTTTAGGGGCTGTGCCCAAATAGGAGGTTGGTTTTTGATTGTTGACAGAGACAGTTGATTGATCAATTCATCTTAGATGCTACTCAAGCTGCCAATTGAAGACTGTCAGATTACAGAATATAGCAAGTTTCAAAATATCTAGTCACTTCTATCGTAGACAGCACCTTAAACCATAATTTTGCCGTTTTTTAAGCATGATTTGAAAACTATTTGAAAGAAAAATTTGAAATTTTCATAAAGCAGGATTTAATAAGTCTAAGCCCATCAAAAAAGTTGTTGGTTGTAATTCATAATTTTTTTTTAATATTAATTTCATAATCCATATCATAAAATTATAAAATTGCAAATTCAACCTACTTATATTTGGGTATTTTATTATTATTGCTACAAAAAATTAACACAACAGAAGTATAATTTCAAGGAGATATTAATGAACATATGAAAAGTAATTTAACATTAGAAGTACTATATTTTGAATGTTCATAATTAAAAAATTAATCATGAGTTGAAATTTGGTGTCTAAGTATAGTTTGAACAGGAGATTTGAAATATTTTGTTAAAATTGGGTACTGGCCTTGGAAATAATGAAGTTAGTGTTAATTTTAATATGTAAATGCCCCTCTCAGCGAATTTTATGTATATCATTTAAAAGTAGACTTTTTTTCCAATCGTTCGATATCAGTAGTTTTCTACTAGGATAATCTGTTGAGAGTTTAAAAGAGGGTGTTTATTTTTTTCCCATGACAGTGCATAATATATTACATAGATGTATAGAGCAACTTTTGTGAAAGTCTTAAAAATAGAAACTGATAACTCTGAATGTAATTGTCGATGGAATAAGCTCAAAATCCGTTCTCAAAACGAAGCAAAATGATAAGGTGCTGTATCCAAATACACTGGTTCGTGCAATATTGTGTATTGACAATAGTGTGTAGCATAAACTATATTTGAATACAGCTTCTCCTCTTTTTGCTTCCTTATGGGAGCAACGGATATCAATCTTATTCCATCGACGATGATTTTTAGAATTTTCAAGCTGTATTTTTGTGACTTTCAAAAAAGTCGTTCTATACATTTAACTAGTACATTTTGCACATTATATTTTGATTGCTTTCACGGATGCGCAGTGAAACATTATTTAGTAAACGTGCTCATTTTTTATGCATTTTTTATTATTTTTTAATTCTGATTGCAGAGTGTTTTGTGTAATGTTTTTTCTCACAGTTTCAGAAAAGATAAGAAAAGTTTTTTTATACATTAAAACCTCTGTAAACGTCTGAAACCTCTGTAAACCTCTTTCTACGAGTATAGTATCTCATAAAAATAAATACAATTTATGACAAGACGCCTCTTAATCATGTTTTAACGCTTTTGCTACATTAGGTTTCACAAGGATAATAGGATAATCCAAAATATAGTCTTTTTTCCAATTTGTTAACAGTTTCCTATGGGGTTTCGTGAGAAAATCTTAAAGGAAATATATGAGTCGCATTGTTGCAAATCTAGCCATCTCCAAAAAATAAAATTTTGAGAAAAAGCTAATTATTAACACGCTTTGCCAAAATTAGATTGGAACCAAAACTCTTCAGTTTTACAGTCATTATGAAAGTGCATTTGGAAACACGAAATAAGGTGGCAGGGGCACAAGAATGGAAGGGGTTATTTAAGGTTTTCTTTTCCATTTGGCCGTCTTTGTAACTTACTTTGGAGTTAGTAGGTTTTGCAAGACACCAGAAATTAATTTTCACTGAATTTAATCTGACGTGTAATTTTTAGGGGCAACAAATCCACAAAAAAAGTTCTGTTCAGCTAAATTTTCTTTCACAAAAAAAGTGTGATAATTCAGAATTATCACACGGCGATATTATAAAGGATCGCTACATCATTATCGATCAACGGACCCGACAGTCGGATGACAGTCGGGTGAATCGGTCGATCACCGACGTCGCCCCCTTGATGACACTCCGACACGAAGCGAAAGTACCACACGATCGGGAGGCCAGACAGCCTGGCACCGTAGGAGTGAAAACTCAGGTGCCAATGGGAGCACGTTTTTACTATTCATTTAATGAGAAAAAGATCATTAATGTTCATGATTGGTTTGTGACCTCTAAGGGGAGGTCTAGGGGAAAACCTGGATGAGAAGAAAAAGGAGGAAGCCAGGGTGTGTTCTCAGAGAGCAGAGAAGAGAGCAGAGCAGAGTAGAACAGAGTGGTGAGCTCAGAGTGTTCTCTCGGGTAAAGTGAAGCAGCTCGGATTTGGAGCTGGAAAAGCAGATCCCGCCAGAGGATCATAGAGGGTGATCTGATCGCAGAACCCCGTGCAGAATCGCTGAGTGTACTCTCGTCAGGAAAGACAGCGATAACTCTCGTCTTGAGAGGTTTGATAACGCAATTATCTGTGACTTTTCCTACTTCTACGTTGTGTGTAAGCTAACGAAACTTTGCGTTAATCGCGAAGTTTGTGTTTAAGGAACTCAAACTGAACTTTAGTTGAAGCTGGTTGGTCAAAGAGCCTATGTGCTTATTTATAATTAAAAAGCTATAAATATTTATCCAGAGGATCTTTTGTGTTCTACGAATAATAAATAGATTCTCCCTTAAATATTCTTGCCTGGATTATTCGCCAAGCTACCTACACACACGCTACCTACCTCTTAGCTTATAATCTATTGAGGGCTAAGTTATTACAGATTGGTGGCAGCGGGAGCCCCCAGCCCAGGACTATATTTCGCCGTGCAGTTCCAGAGATGTTCATCGATAGCATCGAGCGCCCAGCTGACGAAAGGCACCCAGCCGCAACCAGAGATCCAGCGCCCAGCTGACGAAAGGCATCCAACCGCAACCCACCCATAGCATCCAGCACCCGCTGAGGCAAAGACAGGCTGTACGCTAGCCGCGACAACAGACGAGTATACCGGTGACAGTGCCCACAAACATCCGACGACAGAGTCCGAGTGAGATGAGAATTAGACCTCAGCGCCACTGATCTGAAGGAAAGATTCCCGAAAAGAGATGCAGACTACGGAAATAGGTAAGCTCATTCCATTTTGAGTGGCTCTATTTCTTAATCTTTGCATAAAATTAAGTTCTGTGAGGAAAATTATGTACCATGTTTCTCTACTTTTATTATTTTAGTCTAAAATTAAGAAATTAGTAAGAAGTATTGTTAATTTTTTTTCTTTCCTTCTATTCTTAATGATAAAAACATTAAACGTTAAATGTATTTCTTTCCGGACAAAACGGAACAAACTAGAAAATTTTGATTTAAAAAAAAAGAGTGTAACAACTCAGTAGATTGTAATTTTTTTAGCAGTGTAAATGTTATGAGTTAAATCATAAATTTAAGTTTTTCTCTATATCAAATGCTTTTATACAGAAAGGGATATTATTATCTGTTGAACTAAAATTATTTATGTTTACATTCTTGAAGTGTAGTTGGGAAAAATCTGAATGTTAAAATTGGTAATACTTTTCTAATAATTAGAAATAGGTACAGGTATTGTGGTCTGTTGAAAAAAAAGTGTTGATTCTAGGTTAATTGAGTACTTTTCATGTATATATATTTTTTTTTTCATTTCATTCTCATTTACTGTGTTTAAACTGTGTAGTAAAAGTGTATGTATAAAATTTAGCATTGCATATATGTTAGGATAATTTTATAGGTTGTTAAGAAATAAATAGAAATTTCTGTTAGGGCAACCTAGTCTAGAAAAATGACGGTCATTACAGATTTAAAGCAGTGTAGGAAAACCGATTTGCAAATGTTAGCAGTCGAGTTGGGAATTGAAATTGATAGGAGTAATAAAATAGCTGTAATTATACCGAAAATTGAACCAGCTGCAGATTATGATAAAGATCTTACTTTATCGCAAGCTAATTACATCGTTCAAGATAGGGAGGCTCAAACAGCCGAGCAAAAAGAAAGAGAAAGGGTCGAACGAGAATTAGAGGCAGAAAGAGAAAGAGCGGAACGTGACAGGGAAGAAAAACAAAGAGAAAGGGAATTTCAATTAGAGCAATTGAGATTACCTCAAAACGCGAATAGACGTGAATCTACGTCAAGTAGCGGGTCTGATAGAAGTCAGAAACCTCCTTTAAAAGCGCTAATGCATAAATTTAACCCAGAACGGTCAGATATTACGCTGTTCTTAAATCTTTTTGAACGCTAATCCTCTCGTGCAGGCATAGAGCCAGAAGAGCTCGTGACCAGTCTCTTATCTTTACTCCCGGCAGATATTGCAGAATTAATTTTGCGCGAGCCCGAAAAAAAATCGATGACTTCACGCACGTGAAATCAGTTTTGTTAGCACGTTTTCGGCTGTAATGAAGAGTATCGCAAGAAATTTACGAGGCATACTCGGATAGCAGGCACTCCTTGGAAGGATATTATTTTCGAGTTAAATAGTTATCAGAAGGGTGGTTAAACGGATTAGAAATTTCAAATTTCGAAGATTTAAAGAAATCATTGGTAACAGACCAAATTAAACGCCGTACGCCGGTAGAATATAAAGAGCATTTTATTGACTCTTGGGCAAATTTCAAAAACCCGTTGGTTCTAGTTAAGTGTTTAGACGAGTTTGAGGCAGTCAAAGGGCCCTCTAAAAAAGCTGGAACCCGAGAAATTTTCCCATAAAATCAGAAAAGCTGAGATTCGAAGATAAACCGAGTGTTGAGAAATCTTCCGAAACCAAAACGAGTTGGAGAGACAAGAATCTCGATAAAGAAAGAAGCCGTGTTTTTGAGTAAAAGAAAGCAAACAAATGTTTTATTTGCGGAAGTTTTTCGCACCATCGTGCCCAGTGCCCGGAAAAACACAAGAGGGAAAGTAACGCCGCTTCAGTAGGGCATTTAAATAAACATCAGGAATTTCAGAAAGGTTTTTTGCCGTATTTAAGTAAGGCTCGTATTATAGGGGAGGAAATTACGGTATTAAGAGATTCGGGGACTTGTGTAGATGTGGTTTCCAGTAAATTTATTAATCACAATCAATTAGATAGTGAAGTTATGTGGATTAAACAGCCACCGTTGAACGATGTTCGCTGTTTACCTACCGCTAACGTAACGCTAGAAATAGAGGAAATAGGAAGTATTTCTACGAAGGCTATAGTAACTAACAGAGACGTAGACATGTCGTATTATATACTAGGGAATGCTACGCAAAGGATTATCGACGAGTTGAATAAACGCGAAGTCAAAACATTGAACGCAGTAGTCACGCGCGCGCAGGCGAAAAAAGCGAAACTAACTCAGAGAGCGACGGAGGAGAAAAAGGAACCGAAACTAACTCAGAGACGTAGAGAGAGGAGGGAAACGAGCTCTCAGAACAAGCGGATCAAGAAGGCTCAGACAACGAGCTCTTACCGCTAGCAGGGGAAGACTTAGGGACCGGTTTGTCTAGAGTAAAGAGGGCGGATTTCATAGCCGAGCAAGAGACGGACTACTCCTGCGAGACACTCGCGAAAAAGCAAAACAAAACAAATCGAATTTTGAACTTAAAGAGAATTTAGTAATGAGAAAAGTAACGGATCATCACGGATTCGAAAGAAAACAGTTAGTTGTCCCTAAAAAGTACAGAGAAGCGATACTTAGTGCTTGTCACGAATGTATAGCGGCCCAATCAAAAACAAAAGATAAAATATTGAAATATTTTTTCTGGCCTAATATTATTAGGGAAACTGAGGATTTTGTCAAGTCATGTCATGCTTGCCAGGTAATGGGAAAGGCGGGGGAAACTCAGAAAGCCAAATTAAAATTAGTTCCTATAATTTCGGAAGTGTTTTCCAAATTATCGTGCGATCTAGTAGGTCCCTTGCCGACGTCAAGAAAAAGGGAATAAATATTTACTTACAGCAATCTGTGTTTATTCACGTTATCCAGAAGCAATACCGATACCAGGTATGCTTTCGGAAACGATTATTGAAGCGATGATTATGATTTTTAGTAGACTTGGTTACCCGTCTAGCATACAAACGGACCTTGGGAGGAGTTTTACTTTGAATTTAACGACAGCTTTCCTAAAAAGGTTTGGGGTAAAACTTAATCACTCAAGTGTATGTCACCCCTCCTCAAACGTTATTGAGAGATGGCACAGGTCAGTGAAGAGGCTTTTAAAAGTGCTATGCGTGGAAAATGGTAGCTATTGGGAAGCTAATCTGTCCCACGCGCTTTTAACCCTTAGGACGGTAACGCATGATTCTACAGGTTTTAGCCCAGCAGAGCCAGTTCATGGGAGAAATCTCCGTACTCTGGAAACTCTTGTTGAAATTTCAAATTTTCAATGTTCAAATTTTCGAACAGTGGACGGGAGAAAATGATGAGCATGAATTAGTCACCGAGTACGTTTTCAAACTTATCAACCGACTAAAACGCTGTCAGGAGTTAGCGGTTGAAAACATGACCATTACTAGAGACAAACAGAAAATGTGGTATGATAGAAATGCTAAAGAACGAAACTTTCAACCAGGAGACGAAGTGTTAGTTTTGGCAACTAATAAAAAAAAACAAAATGTCTGTAGGTTGGATAAGCCCCGGTAGAGTAGAGTCTAAAATTTCAGAGACACATTATATTGTGAGTGTATCAGGGAGAAGAAAAAAATCGCAAATCTATCATGTAAATCTATTAAAACCCTATATCACTAGGACAGGTAAAATAAATTTTTTGACAAAAGAATTTAATGAGACAGATGACTCTCAAGATTTGGAGATAACATTCCCGTTAGCAGATTCAAATAGTTATAACTTTGATGAAGTTATCGAACAAAGTGAATTAAACGAGCGGTGCACAGCTGGCGAAATTCAAATGTTAAAGCAGATATTAGACAAATACAGGGAAGTTTTTCTAACGACCCGGGCTTAACGGACCTGACTGTTCATGATATTGAGCTAACTGAGGAAAAACCGGTGAGAATTAGGCCGTATAGGGCATCTCCTAGGCAGAATGAAATACTGAAAAAAGAGATAAAGCGCATGCTTGAATTAAATATAATTAAGGAAGGGGAGTCGGATTATAATTCCCCATGATTTTAGTCGAAACTCCGGGGAAGGAACCTCGCCCTTGCATTGATTATCGCAAATTGAATGCGATAACGAAAACCGAATTTTTTCCGCTTCCGACTATTGAACAAAGGGTCGAAAAGGTAGCGGCGGCAAAATATATTTCTGTATCAGACCTGACCAAATGATACTGGCAGCTACCCATGACACAAAAAGCACAAAAATTGGCTGCTTTTGTCACAATCTTTGGTAGTTTCTTACCTCTTGCAATGCCGTTCGGATTGTCCAACGCTAGCTATAGGTTTTCCAAATATATGTTTAAATTACTAAATGGGTTGGAAGAATTTTGTGTTCCATATTTAGATGACATGGCCATTTTTTCAGATAGCTGGGAAGACCATATTCAGCATCTAAACACGGTACTAAATCGGATTAAAGAGGCGAAACTTACCGTTAAAATTTCGAAATGCAGATTCGCACAAAAAACGGTAAAATATCTGGGACATATAGTAGTGGAAGGGAAAAGGAAACCGGCAGAAGCGAAAATCTGCGCCATAACGGAACTCCCAGACCCTAAAAATAAAACGGAAATTAGAAGATGCCTCGGCATGGCAGGGTATTACTCCCGTTATATAGAAAAATATGCGACCATCGTAGAACCGCTCACACAAGAATTAAAAGGAAAAAACAAAAAAGAAAAAATTATATGGACAGATGAAATGAAAGAGGCTTTCGAAACCTTAAAGTCTAAACTCACCCAAAAATCCATCCTATATGCGCCAAATTATAACCTAGGATTTGTGGTTCAGACGGACGTGTCAGATAAAGGGATAGGGGTAGTTTTAACATAAAAACAAGGCTTAGAAGAGCATTCCATTATTTATTTGAGCAGAAAAGTTTCGGAGCAAGAGAAAAGTTATAGCGCCACAGAAAAAGAACGTGCGGCTATAATTTTTGCCATAAAAAATTACGTCACTACATTGATGGACAAGAGTTCAGTATCGAGACCGATCACAATCCTTTAGTGTTCCTGAAAAACAATACAGGTAACAATCCCAGACTGTTAAGATGCTCTTTATCACTGCAACCGTTCCTGTATGCCATAAAACACAGAGTGGGCAAAGATATACCGCACGTTGACTGTCTGAGCAGGGCAATAAAATAATGAAAAAAGGCTCATTTTTTTCACAATTGTAAATAGTTTTCTTTTATTGTATATATAAGGTTATCTTTATGTGTTTATACTTGCTTCAACACCTTTAATTTATTAGAGTTTTCCAAACAAAACAAAGCCTTTAAAAGAGTTTGAAAATTTTTAAAGTGTCTTTTTAGAATTGACAAAATTTTATTTTGAGTGCAAAGAGCTGCTCAAGTGAATGAGCTAACCATGTTTCGCTTTTTAGATTTCACGCCTTTCACACGTTAAACCATCTTAGAGGTGGGAGTAGTTGTGATAATTCAGAATTATCACAAGTTTTTAAAGCAAAATAGCAGAATAAGGCATTTATCTCTGAAAGAGGTTTCGCCATGAAACTGTAAACTCAAAGTGACCCTTATTCTCAAAGTGAAACTGTCGGTGATATTATAAAGGATCGCTACATCATTATCGATCAACGGAACCGACAGTCGGATGACAGTCGGGTGAATGGGTCGACTACCGGCGTCGCCCCTTTGATGACACTCCGACACGAAGCGAAAGTACCAGACGACCGGGAGGCCAGACAGCCTGGCACCGTAGCAGTGAACACTCAGCCCTAATAGCATGCATTGTCACAGTGACGTCACAGTGACGTTACTGTGAGTCACTTTGGTCACATCACATCTGTGACCAAAATGCCACCACTCAGTGACGTCACATTGTGACTGAGATGTGACTTTCTTAAAATTCTTTAGAAATTTACAAATATCCTTCAAAACATGTTATTTACTTTAAAAAACATGTTTCTGGTAATTTAAATATAGTCGCTTTTGTCACAGTTTCGTCACAATGTTAATGTCAAATTAGTCACAAATGACACATTTTTCACAAATTTGTCACATTGTGACCACTTTGTGAAACGTCACAAAAGAGCTCTAAAACGGCCATAATGACTTCACATTTTAGTCACTGTGACTTCACATCGACGTCACGTGACGTCACCATGCTTTACGGGAGGTGCCAATGGGAGGTGCCGTTTTTACTATTCATTTAATGAGAAAAAGATCATTAATGTTCATGATTGGTTTGTGACCTCTAAGGGGAGGTCTAGAGGAAAACCTAGATGGGAAGAAAAAGGAGGAAGCCAGGGTGTGTTCTCAGAGAGAGAGAAGAAAGCAGAGCAGAGTAGAGCAGAGCGGTGAGCTCAGAGTGTTCACTCGGGTAAAGTGAAGCAGCTCGGATTGAGAGCTGGAAAAGCAGATCCCGCCAGAGGATCATAGAGGGTGATCTGATCGCAGAACCCTGTGCAGAACCGCTGAGTGTACTCTCGCCAGGAGAGACAGCGATAACTCTCGTATTGAGAGGTTTGATAACGCAGTTATCTGTGACTTTTCCTACTTCTACGTTGTGTGTAAGTTAACGAAACTTTGCGTTAATCACGAACTTTGTGTTAAAGAAACTCAAACTGAACTTTAGTTGAAGCTGGTTGGTCAAAGAGCCTATGTACTTATTTATAATTAAAATGCTGTAAATATTTATCCAGAGGATCTTTTGTGTTCTACGAATAATAAATGGATTCTCCCTTAAATATTCTTGCCTGGATTATTCGGCGAGCGGCACACACGCTACTTACCTCTTAGCTTATAATCTATTGAGGGCAAAGTTATTATAGAAGCATTGAGAAGAAAAGTGTTTTAGTAAGCTTTTAAAGATTGCCTACAACACAACTACGATTTGTTTTATTACCAGTAGGGCAATACTTGCAAAAAATAAGGCCAGGAATTATGAAAATGTAGCACAAATTGCCCCCAAATTCACAATACTGGGAAATCACTGGAGTTGTAAACAAACTTACATAAACGCATCGCTATCGCGTGTTGAATCATCGTGGTCATTTTATAGCATTAATATCATATTATAATGGACGTCATGATATTAATATGTCAAAATGCTCTAGCTATGATGCTAATGAAATATTAATTAATTATGTACATAGGTGCCAACCTGGCATCGATTATCCGTAATACATGCGTTATTTTGACCCAGGTTTAATGAGTTTCGAACCAGAATTTTTTCAAAGAAATGAAATTAAGTATGTTCCAGTAACAATCCTGAAATTAAATAAATAAAGATTCATGAAATATATTTTCTGGTTTGACATGACGTTAATCTGGATCAAACTAATCCAGTTATTACGGAAGATTAGTTGAAAGTTGGCAGCTATATATGTACCATGTTATCACCAGAGTCAGATTACTCATAAGGTCAACCTAGGCTATGATCTATGGGCGTACATTGGGTAGAAGAGTAAATTTAAGAACTTTAATGAATTTAAATTTAATGAATGAGGATAATTTAAAATTTTAGCGAAAAGTGTGTTAAATAAAAAAGGAATTTGTAACAGGGCCATTCCATGAAAAGAGGTAAATTGATAGTCATTTTAAAAAATTTGTTTAAATAAATATTTTTGGTATTTACTGATTGGCAACATGTCAAATTTTATGTTTTGAGTAAGAATGTAAAGTTTATCTTTTGTGGATTGGCAACACAACAGTTTAAAGATGGGGTCCATGTGCAAGCAAGTATGTTGCGTTTTGCAATACATTTTGAGTGAGTTTTTTTAATAAAGAAAATCCAGTGAAACTTTTGAAATCAACATTTTAGGTAAGTCTAATATTCATTGTTTATATTTCACTAAACTGAAATATATAAGATAATTTCAAATAATTATTACAGCACACAAAAAGAACTCTGTTTCTGTGTCTCACACGTGACACAAAACATGAACTTTTTCACTTAGGAGGAAAAAGGAACGCATTTATTTTGTTTAATTGGCATTTCTAAAGCAGTTTAGTGTAGTACACTTATCCTATGCTAGTTAAAAATTTGGATGAAATTTTTATTTGGAGAAAAATATCAAAACAAAATTGTCCCGTACGTGTGACACCTTATGAGCAGGACGATTATTTTTGTTTTCTGAATGTTAAATAGAGATTTATTCTAGCATAGTTTTAGCAGTTTAATGGTTATTTTGTCCTAAGAACTTATTCTATGTAACTAAAACGAAATTAAGATTTTTTTTTTAATTTTTATGATAGTTCCATTTTTTTTTCTTTTTTTTTTTGTGATGCTAATATTTTTTATTTCCATTTTTTATAAATTTATTTTAATAAAATTTGAACACTTTGATGGTTATTTTTATTTTAAGAACATATTGTTGTCCAGCAAGAATTGAACTACTTAATTTATAGGGATTTTTTCTATACAATAAGAAGAGTCGTGTATTTAAGAACTTGTTATTATTCTACAGAAAAAATAATAAAACTTCTTACCTATATTCTGTTTTTCTAAGTTTAGTTCTATTTTAAGTTCAATTTTTCTATGAAATTAAGTAAATTTAGACAAAAGCGTTTATAATTGATAAAGTTTATTTATTTAGTTGAAATGGAAAGATCTAAGTCTACTAGTGCTAGAAGAATGATAAGGATGAGAGAGAAAATGTCATTAGAAAATTCTAATTCGAATTTTTGTTTATACATTTACTTTATTTTATGTTTAAAAATGTCAATTTGAACATTTGCTTTGTACAAAAAAAAGTTAAAATAAATATTTTTGTATTGTAAAATGCATAACATGCATTTTCTTTTTTGCATTCCTTTATTTTCTGATTTTTGAAAAGTTTACTTGAATGATATTTGCAAATGTCCCACACGTGACAACCCTGTCCCGCACGTGACACTATACGTTGTAATTTTTTTTTTAGTAATTTAAAAATTTACTTTTCAAATAAGAATGCTTATTTCATGAACATTAGACCTTTAGCCTCTAATACATATTTTTTTTGTTTTGAAATTGCAAAATTAGTAGAGCAGAAATGTTATCTGGATTATACAGCAAAATACAAGTGGTTGACTTCAGATGTCCTGCACGTGACGCATGCAAATTAATTAATAACTAAATCAGTAAACCATTTAGGAAAAATCTGTCCCTGCCTGTGATATTGTTATATCAAATATAAACCTACCAAATTATGTTCATTCTTATTTCTGAAAAATCTTAAGCCCTTTAACACAATTTTGGTGGAATTATGGTGTAACAGTGGAATGGGCCAACAATTTCATTTAAAACATTTTTTCTACTTTTCAATACACCAACAGAAAGTTCTCTCATATTTTAAGCGTAAAAAAGCTAGTTCATTCACTATCTATAATCCTCAAAAGGCTTAAATTTATTAAAAAATTTAAATGAAAAAGTATTTTATTTATTAATAACATATATTATAAATTCCTAAAATTTTCAGAAACTTACAGTTTTATGAAGCGGGGGAGGGGTGGAAGGCGCAGAAGATTATTTTGGACTAGTGCGTCATAACATGTTAATTTGCCTCTGATTATAACAAGGTGTAAGATAAATTTGAACTTCGGTTTTGTTTCTTTTCCATGTCGTTGAGTCACTTTACCTTTTCCTTGTTTGATTAGGAGACACTTCTTGCACAAACATTTCCATACTTGGAGAAAACACGAAACTAAATTATTAGAAACCTTCTATGAACCAAGGGAGAGCAGTTATAAGTGAGAGAAACCACGATAATGTTAATCTAATCAACAAGGGAGATTTTAATGTAAGGAGTAACAGAAGCGCCTATTAGCGAATATGGAAATGGCCGATTTTGAAACTTGCCGACTGAAGGATTTAGCTTGTTTTGCTCTATGATTTTTAAATGCGTATAACACAGGGATTTCACATGCTTTGGCATAATTTATTGTTTCTATATGGTAGAAGTTTTTACTTAGAACTTAAAAAAACACAAAAATCTCATTCTTCAATTTTGAGGAGTTGGCCAATTTTGCAACTAGAAGACATATATGACATATGCTATTTTGTTTATACACCTGAAATTTCGGAATAATTCCACATGTATTTTTCGAGATATTAAGTTATAACCATGTTAATTAAGTTATAACCATGATAATTAAGTTATAACTATGTTAATTAAGTTATAACCATGATAATTAAGTTATAACTATGTTAATTAAGTTATAACCATGATAATTAAGTTATAACCATGTAAACTTATAACTGTCAAGCACAAAACAAAATTAATATGTTAAACGCAGTATTTTAAATATTTATTAAGGTTCATCTTTTCGTTACTTTCATTCCTCTATTGAATGCCGCTTCACGCTTTTCCCATTAAATTAAATGCATTTTAACACCACTTTATCATTAAGGGTCATGAGTCGGGATTCAAACTTTCAACTGCAGGTCGGATTGCGTTGCTAGTTGAATATGTTAAAGATGTAGGTTGGGACAGTCTCAGTCTGAGAAAAAGCGTAGTATCGCATTTTAAATTTATTAATGATAGATTTTTTTCCGCTTGCATTCTATTACCCGAGATTAAAATTTGTAAGAATTTTACTTTTTATGAACCAAATTAAAATCAGGTATGTTTTTCATTATTTTCTATTAGCATTCTATCGTTTTAATTTAAATCTTGAATGCAGGAGATACAGATTAACACTGAAATGCTTAAAAGACTGCCGGTCTTTAAACACAGCTGCTTTTTTTCAACCTTCACGAGCAATTGTATTATTTTCAGTTTAACCTTAATTGCTGTGAGTGAAACTGTCGCATAGCTACTGTAAGCGGTCTCTGAGACCGCTTGATAGAGAGACAAAAAAAAAGGACTCAATGAACTCATAGGATACTGATTTTATACGAAATTTTATGAATTGTATCATTTAAGAGGGCTGCTATTTATATTTCTGGCTTGTAATAATGTTATTTAGATGTGTCTAGCAGCAGTATTGAATATGAGAATTTTAATTACAACAATCGTGTACGTCAAGTTCAGTGCAGAAACAGTATGCTATATGTTATTTGAGCCTTTTATTCATCCCTCAATCAAGCGGTCTCAGAGACCGCTCATATTAGCTATTCGATAGCTTCTGTCACCGCAATTAAGGGTTAATTTATGCAGATTACAGTTTCGTGCAAATTTCATCATTAATGAAGTTTAATGTTGCAAAATTTAAATTTTAGCTTACCAAAAAAATTTTATACCTTTAAAAATAAAATTTACATATATTTGAAAAAGAAATGAATTTCAACTATATATAAATGGAATGTACAGAAAAAATTCAACACTGAAGTAATAACCCCTTTAATGCAGCGTTCTTTTCGGATTTATTGCCTATTGCCGTAAGCAGTTAACCCATATAAAAACTGTGGGCATCATGTCAATATGAAGAAACAAGATTACACAGGAGAAATTGGTAGTAATCTAAGAAAAACTATGTTATACAGTGTGTTCATTCTCAACGGTGGCCAATGGCTAATTTCTAAACCGTTAGTCATAGACATATAGTTCCAATTTCAAAAATGCTTTTAAAAAAGATAAAGAATTGTTTTTTAAGCGATTTAGGTTAAAAAAATTTATTAAAAAGTTACTAAAATTAAATTTTTATACGGTGCCCCGGTCCTGTAAATGATATTTAGTAAAAATTTTCCATCACTCTAACAAGGAATACAAAAAAGATCCCATTCATCTAACATTAAAATTGGCCGAGTTGTGAAACTTTAAATTTTATGACGTCTGTATTTTTCTGTAACTGAAAACGGCTGAGTTGGACTAAGCTTTAAGGGACCGTACACTAAGAGCTTAAAGCATTATAAATGACATTCATTTCCATTGCTCTCCAACGGCTAATTCCTACACCATTTGTCACAGATATATCCCATTAGTGCCTAGCGTCCCATTTTTGGGACAGTTTTAAAATATTCAAGTAAGCGCATTTCACACCAGTAAAAAAGGAGGATAAATAAATACTTCCTTTCTCGAGACAAAGTCCCCGATAAATTAAGATAAAAGTTATTCTTGCTTTAAAAGTGGTGGGAAAATGCAAAATTTGAATTTTAACGAAGAAAATAATTCAGGCATTAATGGGTTAAAGTTCCCACGGCAAAAATGTTTTAAATAGGGTAAATAAATATTTTTAAAGCGATTTAACTGAAGATGCTGTCACCATATAAGTTTTATGGTAGTGTTCATTTTAATTAACTTCTAGATTGTTTAAAATAATTTAAAACGTGAGTTTCAAAATTTCTCTTTATAGAGAAAATCAAGTTTTTGGAAATCGCGAAAAACCTTTAAATGCGTCCATTAGTTTTTATTATAAATTTGGAGATTGTAGTGTTGCATTAGTGCAGATTGGATCAGCCTGATAAAGAAAACAAAAGCGATAAGGCGAGTTTTCAGATTCACATCCTCAGTTGTATTTTTACATGTTTTATTTTGTAAGGAAATGAATCTGTTTCTTTTCATCGTTTTATTTTTAAAAGAGATTTATTTTGATAAGCTTTTGTTTTACTTATAACATTCATATTTATGGTTTTCTAGTTCAAAATTTGTATTCAAATTTTAACTCACTTCCAAATATCCAATCGAGATTCAATTCGCATACTTATTTATATCCAATGACAATGTATTATTAATACGATTTTAGGTGCGTACTGTTTATTTATTTTATAGAACTACACCAAATTCTATTAGATTAAGTAATCTAATAGAATTTTAAATATGTATCATTTTGTGAAGGATTGTGAATGTTGCTTTTCATAATTTAGCATTTCGACATTTCTGTTATTTTTTTTATTTATATTTTTAGTACAAGTTATATATTTCGCTTTAACATGTAAACATCACTATTAATTAACAAACAACATTGTAAAAATTATTTTAATCTCAATGTTTAATGTTAAATTACATATCTGATGTTTATTTTTTTTTTCAGTAAATTTGTGAATGACCCCTATTTTGTAGCAAAAAAGATGCTTCAACTTTAAACAGCTATTACTCGGTCAGTTTTAATCGCAGAGGAATCGGGCTTTGTCTTACTTGTTAGAATAGTGATAAAAATTTACTGAATATCACATATAGGACGGGGGGACCATATAAAAATTTAATTTTCTTTTTTTTTAAATATTTTTTTTTTACTTAAATCTTTTAAAATAGAGTTATTTACCTTTTTAAAAGCATTTTTGCAATTGGAATTATATGTCTATGACTATAGGTTTAGAAATTAGCCATTGGCCACCGTTGAGAGTGGACACTCTGTATAAATTGTCATAACTCGAAACATTATTCAACGGATCTCAAATTTTTTCATTTCAAAATGTCAGCCACACTAGAAGTTCAAAGTTCTGTAACTCAGCCATTTTTAAAGATATAGACAAAACAAAAAATGCTCTGGAATCTTCGTATCAAGATCAAACACATAGAAGGAAAATATTTTTAATTTTTTAATTGTTTAGTATTTGATTTTTTATTTTAATTTTTAAAAAATTAAATAGAAGCCATTTTGAAACAATATGACAGATGATGCTGGCCAACAAACTCGGTCGAGACATTAGTATGTACTATGTATACACCAAGTTTCATTCAAATCGGTTCATAAATAGGATAGTTACAGCATGACAAAAATCAGATATATATATATATATATATATATATTAACAGTTGAACGGAGGCTGGTTTTGGGGTCTGGGGATGATGATCGGGGAAAATATACCAAAATTTTCTGGAAGTGCTTTCCTCTGGACGGCTGCAATAAGTAGCTTTTTACATTTTGTAAAAAAAGCTACCTAAAGCATGTGTCGCTTAATTTGAATATATGTAAATTTAAATGAAAAAAAAAATGAACAAAAATCATACAAATTATGAATGGCTTTTTTTTTCTCTCATTGCAAGCTGATCTTGCTTTTTTAGACCAATGTTTCCATTGGGAACAATGAATGTTAACCAAATTATAGCATGCGTGTTTCTTATTTTTTATGTATTTCTTATGTATTCGCAAATTGTTCATAAACATGACACAGCATTTAAAACATTTTGTGACACCATCGCAGCTTTACGATTGCGACCATAACTTTCATGACGTCAGTATGATGTCCCTGTCAGTACGCGTGCCGTATGGGATATGTTAGAAAAACATTTTATTTCCATCCCTTCTCCCCCCACATCACTGCTTTATTGAATAATTTTCTGTCGCTACCAAGCATGCACATAATATTTTTTTACTGAATTTCGCAATTCTGTTTTGACAATAACTATAATGAGGATTGAAAGAATGGGATTCGTGGTACAGTGTGTACTTACGATAAGAAAATTTGTTGATACTTGGGCTTATTTTAGAAGAGCTTCCATAAATATTATGCCCACTACGGGCATTAAAGTATTTTGATGGGTTGCTGCTTTTGACTGCATTGAAAGTATGTGCTCGTTTAGCCTTGGAAAAAACAGTTTCAAAGGCTTTCGTATAACAATTTTAGCATTCAGTTTGATTGTGTTAAAATAACAGTTTAGCTACGTATTTATCGTTTATATGGAGTTCCCTTACCTGCGGTTTATTTTGTTGAGTTGTCTAAATTAGAGACCAGATGTTATTACCAATAAGGTTATCGGAGCGAAAATTGCTCACTGGTCGTCTGCCCAGTTAGTTTAAACGGTAAAGCAACGACCCTGTGAGCCAAGGATCTGGGTTCAATTCCCAGCCTGGGCATTTTTTCGCTCAGTTGGAAATATTGTTTTCGTATGATAACTTTACCAATCAGCTTAATTGTGTTAAAATAACAATTCATTGGCTTAGTCTGCAACAATAAACTAAACGAAATTTAGATCTTTATTTCTGTTTTAATTTCTCTCATTTTTTTTACACATTCTGCCTAAAGAGTAACAACTCACAATGTAGATTATTTACACTTCTCATTCACACCAGGTGTGAGAATTATATATTATTTTCAGAGCAAGAACTAAAATTTATAATTATTATTACATTTACATATAAAGACGCGTGTTTCAAAACTCGCCTTATTCAGAAAATAAAATTTTATGAAATCACAAAGGAGCTGTAACTGCGACCATTGGTTTTCATTGTAAACCAAGATTTTACTATGCCAGAAATATACGATAAATCTAATGATTTTGGAGATAGTACTATTTTATCGATGTAGGTCCAAGAATAGAAAAGATTGATAGAGAAAATGCATTTTTAAGTTTTGGATATGGCGAATTTTGAAACTCACGTCCTCATATATATTAAGGGTTTATTAAAATAAAAATTGCCTATTTTCTGGTTTATTAGTGTTCCGTATTTAAAAAGTAAAAACGGAATCATTATAAGATCACGCCTTTGTCTGTCTGTCACAACCATTTTAGGAAAAATGTAGAGGGGATGATTAAGACTTGAAAACAAATATTTTCTTTGAATATCGTGCGAAGCATTGTCTGAAAGCTTTCGTAACGGTGAACTCAAAAATACATTTCTTTTATTTTTAGGTACCACATTTTCAGAGATATTGTCGAAAATGTAGTGCAAAAATATGTTCCTCCCACTTTTACCGAAACTACTGAAACTAAAATTACGAAAAAATTACAGGTAGTAGACATTAATTTAAGCCTTGCCGGAAAACTATAGCGATTATCTTAGGTCATTTAGTTTTCGAGAAAAGAGCATTTTTTCGTTACACACAAATTTCGATTTGTGGACATTCAGATAAGGTGATGAGGAGCACTGGAGGTACCTATTATAGCAGAAGCATAAAAACATTGTCGACAATGATTTCTTAAAAAAATCGTTGATAATTAACCCTTATAGACACGGACGATTTCAAGATACATAATGACAGGAGCGGCATGTACCGTCTGCTTTAAAAGCATGGATAACAATTTTTAGAGATATATTTGTGTAATGTAATGTACAGTAGTAATATAAAAGCAATAAACGTAAAATTAAAACACACAAATTTAATGAGAATTAATCACATAAATACTGTGGGATTTGCGACTAGATGGCATTGAGTGGATATCTCTGGTCCTGAAAAGTTAATTTAAAACCAATCTGACAAAACGCGGCATAAACCAAGGTGGTGATGCAACTTTTCTTTCGAAGCGTGCTTAGCACAATGCCAAGTTTAAAGTTTGAAAAGGGAATTTATTTCAGCTATACAGTAAAAAGAAAAAATTAATATTACGCTAAATTTAGTTTTATGAAATGCCAATGAAGTTTAGTTGTGCACTACTTTTATTGTCAGTACCGAATTAAGTTCATCATAAACAGATTAGAATAAGATTCAAAAAAGATTTATGCAGAATAACAATATCTGATATTTTTCAGGCTTCATATCTTTTTGAATTTTTATGGTATACCTGTTTATACTTCCTTAATACATACAGCTACACTGTAAAAATATCCGTTAATATACATAAGCTTTTCCGTAAAATTTTACGGAATAGTTTCATTTTCCCGAAAAAAAGTAGAATTTCCGTACTTGACATTTTGAAATCACAAATCCGTATAAATTCAGCAAGTGTTCCACCAATTTTCCGAGAACAGTAGAGTGTAGTGGTGCCACCTATGTCAGGAATAAAAAAACATCATTGCGCGATAATGTTTTTGAAACAATTTGCTAGAACATATCTTTATTTCATTCTGTTTTAATAATAAAAAGCTAACGTATTTTTATCATATTAAGAAAATAATAAAAAAAAAAATTTTATAAATTCTTTTTAAGTTTGAAATAGCTGAAAGGGAAAGTTGATTATGCTTTTAAAATAATGTTTAATTTATTTATATCTTATGTATTTTTAAAGTGCGTAGGATATTTTATATATAAAGTGAAAAAAAAATTCTACTTTTAATTTTAATGTATATATTTTTTAATTTATCCAAATTAAGAAGTTCGGACATAAAATTAAAAATATATCGAAATATATTACCGAAATTATTATAATTTTCGCGATTACATAAGTTATAAAAAATCAATAACTGAAATTTATTTTTATAACCCATTGTAATTATCTTTATTGAGTTTACATTAGATCGTCATAAAATAATTTGTTAAAATGCACGTTTTTTTTTTTTTTTCCAGTATGTTGGTATCCTTTAATAAATAAATATCAATAATATTACAATAGAATTTTAAAACTTTTCCAAAACAGAAGGAAACAAAACTCTTAATACATCTTTCATACATGTAATATTTTAAAGACTAATTTTTATATACATATAAAGCTAAAATTAATAAGCTAAATATTCGAAATTATGGAAAGAAAATCTGTAAAACATTTAGAATTATCCACTCAATAGAAAAATATTATTTCTACAAAAATAAACCTGCGTCCAAAATCTTATCTTTACTTTATGAAATGCATCCGAAATAACAAAAGATATTTGAAAGGGTGGTTTGTTTAATCCTGGTGTAATGGTATTGCACTGCCAGCTACGACAGAAGAGGTCCCGGTTTCAAACCCCCTGGAAATTAAGTGACATTTCTTTACTGTTGTTTAAATTAAATGTATATAATGTGTCGCTGATGTTAATATGTCTTTGTAAAGTAAAGAATAAAAATCACAAAGATGTTAGTTTGTCCTTGAAAAATTCTTTTAACTTTTCAAACGAAAATTTATACATAAGGAAACATTAAAAAAACGGAAATATTTTGTTAAAAAACGGAACTATTTCTGGAATTTACGCAATTTTTTTGTCGTTAAGGGTGTATTTCGATTCAAACTGCTTATTTTCCGATTTATTTTTGACTTCATTATTGCTCTCAAATACACGAAACTTTCAATAGCTCTTATTTGGAAAGTACACAAGGTGCCGTAATTGTCAATTCTTTGATAAATGCAGAAAATATTGCAAAAAAAAAGCAATCAAAAACGGCATTTTGAACAGATTTTCCCCTAGCAGGAGATCTGTGAACGAAAAAAAGGGTCATACTGAGAAGATAATTGTTTATAAATCAAATTCTAATGAATTGAGCATAAAAAGACATCACTCGGCACCTTGTGCAACTCTTCAAAAATACCCTTAACAAGTTTCATGATTCTACTTTTAAAAATATGTCTGAAATTGTATCGGAAAATTTCGAGCTGTTGAAGGTAGAAAAGCGTTTTTTCGAATACACCCTTAAAAAGCGGAAGTGGTACTGGCGTCTAGATTACCAGTACTATTTCCGTTTTTTAACGGATTTTTTTTTTTACTGTGTATACCCAACCCTATGTTGAATATTTTTTTACAAAGTATCATTATTCTTTTAGTAACGATTTTTTATAACACAGTTAATAATTCATATATTTATTGTTCGGAACCCTTTGAACGCTAGTAATACCCGCATTTGATTATTTTTTTAATTCATTTTTGCTCTCAAACACATCAATTTGGCAGATTCTCTTATTTAGAAACTGTATTATGGTGTTTTGAACCGAATTTTCCGAATCGAGAGAGCTGGAAACGAAAAAAATTGTTATACTGAGAAAATAATCGTTTATAAATCAAGTTCTAATTAATAGAGCAAAAAAGGAAAACACAAGGTCTCTTGTACACCTCTTCAAAAATCACGTCAGCAAATTTCATGTTTTTATTTTTAAAAATGAGTCTGAAAATATATCTGAAAATTTCGAGCTATTGAGGGTGGGAAAATATTTTATTTCAGTACATCCTTAAGCGCTTTCTGTTTTTGATTGGAACAGACGCATGAAACATATAAGATAAGCTAGGATAACTGGACGTACGAGGTAACTGGCTCTTAGGCTATTTTGTTAAAAAAATAAAAATAATAAAAACGTTAACGAATTTTAAGTTTTAGCTTTTGTGAACATGGCACCCCCATTTCTATTTAATAAAACAACGTGTGTCAATTCAATCATAGTTTTGTCTTTGATGTGATAAATTACCGAAAATTCAGGCTTTTTCTTTACAAACAACGTTTATTTCGTTGAACTTCCTCGGCTTTTATGGCTTTTATCTATACGGTAAGCACTTCTATTGAGCAATCACTTTTTTTTAAAGATTTAGGCGTATAAATATATTTATATTATTAGGTATCTATGCATATTTACTTCATGTTTTAAATCTCCACCTGAGAATAATAAGGTTCTAACAGCGGTTTATAAAATGAAATGACTTTTTGGCATATGATTCTGGCTGCTATCGACAATTTCTGATATAACTAAATTATTCTCTATTGCAAGTGGATATAAATTAAGTATAACGCCATTTCAATGCAGTAATGTCTTCATAGATACAAATAGAACCTTACTATGCCAAAAATGAATTTTTTAAGTGCTGTTAAAACCTTATTATTCTCAGGTGACGAAATATAATGCCAGTGTTCCAGTTACCCCATAATTTTTCACGATTGGAGAAACTGGAACATGTATCAGGGGTAACTGAGACATGTGTCAGGGGTAACTGGGACCCCAACAGTTATAAATGTTTTTAGGAGTTTCTATTACCACGGGAAATTAATTTCTCCATTGTGTTTTGAATTACAGTAAAGGAAATTGTATAATGTATAATTAAAATTGCATAATAAAATGTTTAAATAATAATGAAATTTTATGATACAGATGTTTAAGAATACATAAGACAAAATGACAAATGACGAAATGCGTTCAATTCAAGAAAACTGTTACTTTAAGAGTTCTAGGAAACATTCAAAAAATATATTTATAGAATTAGACTTTTTTATGATGATTAATCATACAATTTTCAAATAAAATCACATCATTAATTTCTCATAAAGTTAAAAAAATTAACTCATTAGTGTTCTTTTAAGCGCAATAATTTACAAATCATTACAACTAGAAAAATTATCCATCGGATTTCAGTTTCTTTTTCATATAATTAAAGAGGAAAATATAACCTCCTCAATTTTAAGATAAATTTTACCTGGCAGAACAAAAACCAATTTAAAAATGTTATAAAACATTCCAAAGATGTATCAGTCTATATATCGAAACTTCTAATATGCAAACATTTTTATAAAAAATCTTGATACAATTGTATCAATTTTAAAACCATTTGAATTAATTTAAAGTGTGTTTTTTAGTGTCGCTTCCAGGCGACATCAGGACTGAGGAGGATAATTTAAGTTTAGTTTCAGGATTTTTTTTTAAATATTAATTTTAAAAATATTAACTATATATTTTTTTAAATGATGTAACTGATTTTTCAAAAATCGTATGTTCAAAAATAAATATTTTTTCAAATTTGCCAAAACAAAATTAATGTAAAAAAAGACACGTTCTAAGTTTGAACCTTATTTATTTAACTATTCTTGAGTTAATAATTTAAAGAGAAGAAATGAAGTAAAGAAATAAATCAACTTGTAGAAAAACGCATTTAAAGTTTTAAACAAAGAATGGTTTCTAATAAAATGTCTAAGTGCTTTTTAAAAGATTGCATGTGAAAAAATAACTTCTTTCTGTAGCTTAAACTTCAGATTAGGTTTCAATTTTGCCGCTCCAATTCCTTTCTGTACTATTTAAATGTCTTTAAAACAATGCTTTTTCTAACATGCCGATTAGGAGTTTTTCATAAATTTAGCCCTCACAACTTCAGGCGTTTTATCATCCCGGCGAGGCCGTTAAAAAAATCTGTATTATGTGGCCAGACCGGATCAGGCCCAGGACCTAACTTTATTCTGAAGACTCGGTCAGGTCGGGTGCAACGTATTTTTTCATACCGTACAGGGACTGTCTTCCTTCTCCCTACGTCTGCACGGGACGAAAATTTCCGTCTTGGTCTTGACACAACCAGTATTAAAATCATTGTCTCTGACTGTCTAATCCACGCAAAATTAAGTAAATTTTACTCAGCCCAAAAAATTTTACAAAAAATGCACACACTTTTAAATCGACATTGTTTTAAGATAAAAATTTTAAATGCATTTTTTTAAAGGATAGTAGATTTAATGAAGAAAAAAATAAAATAAAATAGAACCAGTGAAAACTTATTTGCCTGTGACGCAATCTGAGAATACCTGCGAATACCTGAGAAAAATAGATTACATTTATATATCCTAAGAAAGTAACTTGTCTATAACGCCTTTTTTTCTTTTCCTTGAGATTCCATCTTAAGAGCACACACTAGTCACGCGGTAAAAGCCGAGCGCTAATGGTAAGTCTATGGGGGCTTTCTTTTCTAATATCTCGCTTAATTTTCAATATTTTTAAATGATTTTTTTTTCACAGGATAGCTGAGGACATTCTATTACCGGGCTAGTTTGTACTTTTCTGATTTTCGTTGTAGTTTAATTCTGAGGACACTTTCAATTTTGGAATATCTGAAATTCGAGGTGTTGTGTCCTTTTTAGTCTTATAAAATCCATTTCAGCAAAATTCAGAAAAAATTAAAAACGCTTCACGGAATATTAGTGTTTAAGCTTTCCAATGATATGCTTTCCATATTTCTACTGCAATTAGGCTGAGCAAAATTGGGAAATATTTTGATCAGAAATGGAGCAAAAAAAGCGTTTTAATTATATGCGCTCCGCCTCAGCCAGTCTCCGCCTCTCCTGCCCTTTTGAAAATTACAATTGGTTAACATCAATCCATTTTAGCAAATGAAAGTAACTTTTTTCATTTCCTTTCTGTTATTGGTTTATAGTAACGTGTTAAAATAACCTCCCTTATATCAAGGTTTGGATTTATTTTTTCTACAATTATTGATAAATTTTAACTAAAATAGTCTTGAAAAAAATCAACGACTTCTAATTTTTTGTTTTTATAAAACTAACGCTATTTTTAAGTTATAACTAACTTCCAAAGAAGCAAATTATACATTTCTTTGTATATATATATTTTTTTCAAGTTCATACAAAACAAGGTAGATTTGATACAAATTACAGTGTAAGCTTCTTTTTAGCAAAAAGGAAATTCTGATAATTTTAAAATATAATTGGAACTTTTATGAAATACATAGGTAGCATTAAAAGGACAAGGAGCTAGCTATATTTGGAATTTATAAATTTCCTTATACAGCTTGCAAAATACATGAAACAGGGGGGGGGGCAGGGGTGTGCAAAGAGAAAACTGCGCCCGGAGTAAAGTTCAGTTTGGCACCCCTTTCCCTGAACTTTTTTTGTGACAGACTAAAAATTACGTTAGTAGTAAAAATTTGGCTCCCCCTAAATTTCGATCCCGGGGCAACCACCCCCTTCGTCCCCCTCTTTTTCGCACGGCGCTGCAAGGAGTACATTTTGAGGAGGCTTATTCAACACCGCGCCGTCCGAGGGGGGGGGGGTGGCGCCACATTTATGCTATCAACATCATTCTTGGGCTGTTACAAGAAAAGGTTGGGAAAGGGGGCGCCAAATTGAAACTTTGCCCCGGGCGCAGTTTTCTCTTCCCTGTGTTTGTTTTTGGTACTATTCGATACTAGGCAGCCCAATTTCAGTCCAGTATTATTAAGTAAAACAGTAAAAAAAATAAGCATTTTCAGTTCGAAAAACAGTTTTATCAAAAATAAGCAGAAATTAAAGTTAGAAAGTTTTAAAGATTGGTAATTTTAAAATTGTTGATCAACTTGTTTCAAACTTTAAAGAAATATTTTTTAATATTTATTACTTTTGAGGAAAACGATACACTTTTAACAGTCGTTAAAAATGGGGAATTTATCCTGCGTAATACATTTTATTTTAATATAACATAAAGGTATATTTGCAAAGACAACGAATTGCAAATATTTATCATTATTTATCTATACTAATATTATAAAGAGGAAATATTTGATTGTTTGTTTGTTTGCATTGAATAGGCTCCGAAACTACTTGACGGATTTGAAAAATTCTTTCGCCGTTGGAAAGCTACACTATTTCCGGTGAACATAGGCTAATTTTTAATTGATTTATTCAAATATAGTCGCCGCTTAAAAGGATAGAAATAAAACGCCGGATAAACGAATCAAAAGCAATTTGAGAAACTAAATGTTACCTGCCCCACTAGACACATGACAATCACTGAAACACATATGAAAATCGTAACTATGCAACCCCCTACTCCCCCCCCACAAAAAAAAAAAAAAAAACATTTTAAACTTTTTAGCCCGACCTGATATAAAACCGTGTTTTTTAATTTTTAAAACTATTTAGCAATTACTAAAAAAAGGAAAAGAAATGCTGAAACGCAAATTAATTAAAGTTAAAAATAAATCACGAAACGATTGTTTTGGGGTTTTCAAAAAAGTTATAACAGATAGTAAATATTTTAAAGAGTAGTGAGCATCAAATATGGGGAGGGAGGATTTTTTTTTCTTTAAGAGGAGCAGTCAAATATTTAAAATTGTAACGTTTTCTACAATTTCATATGCGGACTGTTTCAATAAGCCTAGGGATAAATATTACTTATTTAATTTAATATAAAATTATAAAGAGGAAAGATTTGTTTGTTTGTTTGTTTGTTTGAATTGAATTAAATAGGCTCCAAAACTACTTGACGGATTTGAAAAATTCTTTCACCGTATGAAAGCTACACTATTTCCGGTGAACATAGGCTGTATTATATTTTCAAAAAAATTATTTCAAATCCTAATTAAAATGGCAATATTGTAACCCAAGGTGTAAAAAAATGAACTTAAAAAATCTTTACATCGGGTGCGTTGCGAATACTATTGATTATAGAACAAAATAATGTACTACGACTTTGTTAACATGTAATTATCTACAAAAAATGTCGCAACAGCATATGTCTAACTGTTATAGTTATGTCACAATAAGTGTTTTTTATTTAAAAAACTAATTAAAATGCCGTTTCTGTAAAAGCTCTTTATTGTTACTTTGGTATTGATTCTTATCAGAATAAATTACTTTAAAATCAAGACTGATTTAATGGTTGCCGTTTACACCGCTCGACTAGGCTGCATCATAATGTGTGATATAGGCGTCACTGGGGCACGAGAGGAGAGTCAATGTCAGAGACGGCATTTTAATTATTAGGTTATGAGTGTGTGTGTAAAAATTTATAACTTGAAATTTTTCTTAAATATCCGTGAGAAGTCGGGGCGGGCTGCTATAATCTATATACATAAAGCAAAATCGTGTTAGTTACACCATTTATAACTCAAGAACGGATGGATCGATTTTTATGAAATTTTGTATGGAGGTATCTGACACCTTAGATTAACATATAAGCTATTTTTTATCCGACTACCTAAAATGAGGGTAATGTTTTTAGTA
Organism: Maratus speculifer; assembly: GCA_964019185.1. NCBI lineage: Eukaryota > Metazoa > Arthropoda > Arachnida > Araneae > Salticidae > Maratus > Maratus speculifer. The sequence goes on from OZ025299.1 coordinate 195,420,466, forward strand.
GTTGAATTTAATGAGATGAAGTGGTAGAAACAATTTGCGGTGTCAGCAGTGGCGGGGGACTGGGAGACTTGCTCTACCCGAAGAAAAGCGAGGGCGGGCCGCTAGTTATAGTATAAAAGTAAAAATAATGAAACTGTAAGGCAAAATATAGCAATTTTTTTAAAGTCTGCTATTTAGCAAATTTTACTCTCTAATACTTTTCAGAATTGTTTCTTCTTTGGAGTTTCTTGTCGACGTTCAACTAATGCAGCTTCTATCGAGCAGAAGGCTTTTGCATGTTCCAAAACATCATAGTACAAAGTATCGTGGACAAGATTTGTCGAGATACTTACAAACTTTACAAGTTCGTATATATTTAATGGGTGACAATTCAATATAACATTGTAAAACTTTTAGACGATTTTGCAGTTTTTAGCAGTTTTTGTTTGTCCTGGTACAAGGGCAGATCTGGAGACTCCTCAAAAAAGAGGGGGGGGGGGGACTTTTCAGAAATTTGGAGATTCCAATCGCATCTGCAGCTCGTGTCGGGACATTTTTTTTTCATCATGAGTAGGATCGGGGCTAATTTCTTTTGTTGCAGGTCGGGTTTCGGTCCGATTTACTTTCATTTTTTGCCGTTGTTCTGTTAAATACTTTTTTTTTTGCGAGTCGTGTTTGGGTAAGGTTCAATTGTACTTTGCCGCTGCGGGTTGGGTTGGGGTCCGGTTCTCTTTCTTTATTGCTGCTGGTTGGTAATGGGTCTGGTTGATTTCTATTTTGTGTGTGTGGGGGGGAGGCAGGTCCGTAGCTAGAAGGGGGGCTCAAGTGAATGTAGGGGGGGCTCAAGAGAATGTAAGGGGGGTTCATAATTTTTTCTCTTGCATTGCCACAGAAAGATAAAGTAATGCATATTCATATTGTAGGTACTATGTTTCTTATTAAAAAGTGTTCTAATAACTTCATTTTATACTAAGAAAATTATAGGATGATGAAAATTTTGAGTGTATAGTTGATCAAAACTAAACATCATGCTAGCTTCTTATGTGCCAATAGGATGAGGGAGGTGTTGAACACACTTATTTTAGATACAATTTAGTAATCCTGCAAAATTGTGAAAAGTTTTCAAGACTAAGTTAGATTTTTGAACAGAATTTCATTTGAATTTTCGGAACAGAAATTCATTGATTGACCTTGGAATCTTTTCCAGGAAGGGCTCAAAATATTTTAGGGGGGGCTGAGCCGCCCATGGCGCCCCCTTAGCTACGGCCCTGTGGGGGGGGTTGAGTTGAGTACTATTTTATTAGCGCTGGTTTGGTTTCGGTCAAGTTGAATTCTTACTTTTTTGCTACTGGTCGAGTGGATTTTTACGTTTTTCTTACGGACAGAGTGGAATTCTACTTTTTATTTGCTTTTCTCTGCATTCTTTTTTGTTGCTGTAGTTGTTTTGGGGTGAAATTAATTTACACTATTTGGGGTTCTGATCTGATTCATAGTGAATTTTCAATCTCGCAAGAAGGATTAGATTCGACCCCATATTTTAAATGAAAGTCTAAATATTTTCTCCGTTATGGACGAAAATAGTTTAAAGAGTATTATAAAAGAAAATATCGAAGATACTATAAAATGAAACTATATAAACGCCATAACAGACATTTCCAAATAGTTAATTATGAATATTTAAGATTTTACATTTCAATTTACATGTTAACACTGCTATTCGCAAGTGTTAACATGTACATTAAAATATCCATACGGAATGTCTCGAATAGAAGATACCTCTATTTAACGAACACTTTTCAACAATTTAGCCATCTTTTTTTGGTTGATTCCGTTATGAGTATATATTAGATATTTATTTTCTATATAAAAGATAAAATTGATATTAGAAATATAAATGTCGACATTTTATAATTCCACTAAAACATGAATTGTTTTTCTTTCATTTCGATTCTAAATTGACAAAAAAAATTTTGGTCGGGTTTTGATTTAATTTCCAATGGTATTTTCGCGTTCGGATCGGAAGCAGGGCAATACTATACGCTCAGGGGTCAAATATATATATATATATATATATATATTTTTTGTCGAATATTTGAAAAATGAAGTTATTTTAAGTGCAATTCTTAGAGGAACGCTCTTTTCTGATTCAAGGGGGGGGGAACACGAGAATCCTCAAGAGGAGCGATTTCAAAATTTAAAGGTTCGGGCAGGAGGTGATATTTTTCATTGCTGGTGGAGATTATTTCTAAATTTTGCAGTGAGTCGTGTTCGAATCGGCTTGAGATTTTTGCTGTGGGTCGGATTTGGGTCAGTTTGACTTACATTTTCAAATTCGGTTCTGTTCTGGATAAAATTTCACTTCTGAGAGTAGCACTCAGGTTGATTGATTGGTTGGTTGAATGGGGTTTTATGGCGCAAAGTTACATCAGGAAAAGCTGCGCAAAGAACAAGGTGGGGATTCGAGTTAATTGGAAAGTTTTGTTAGGGATTTTTTTTTTTTTTTTTGAGTTTGTTTTTTTTGTAGTAGGCCGGATAGATTTATACTTTTTTGCTACGGACCAAGTTTGAGCAGGCTGACTTAGGAATAGGTTTTGCACTAAAGAGCAAATACTAGATTTTTTTTTCGCTATAAATTATAACATTCAAGTTGAAGATGTAAAACACATTTTTTAATTCTATTAAAATACATGAACTTATTTTCTTTCATTTCAATTTCAGGTGTTCGGGTAAGGGCTCGATTTGACATAATTTGTAATTTTTGAGTTCGGATTGATATATTATAGGTCGGGTTGACTTTAAACGTTTCGGATTCGGGACATTTCTTCTTTTGGATTTTGACAAATTCGGATCTAGTATAAACTGGTTGATGACTGGATTTTTCAATAGATCAGACAATTTTTTATATGAAAAACTATATGTTTGAATATTGAAGAGTACATTATATAGGGTAGATGTGCCAGTAATGGGCCACCTTCCAGTAATGGGCCACCTCGCACTTTTTGGTTTATAAAAAAATAATAAATAATAGTTAAGCTTTTATTATTTTTTTCTGAACTCCACCTTGCATGCTATATAAGCTGGATTAATTTTTTACACTTTTCGTCAAAACAATTAGGAAGCAGAAAATAAAGTTTCACAGTTTTTCTGTTTTTCACTGAAAATCTTAATGAACATGCTAAGAGCAGACTTTACTTACTTAGTTTTATATCTTTTTTATTTTTCCGTAAAAATTGAATGTTTTTGTTTGGTTAGCAATATAAAACATTGAATTTAATATACCAATGGCTATTTACAAAATTTTATTTATTTTTAAGATTTTAGGAGGGGTGGTCCATTACTGGATTGCTTATTTTGTGATTTGCCAGTAATGGACCACCCAAGTGACCAATACTAAAAGTGTAATTTCAGTAGTGATAAAATATTTTGAACTGAAAACTAAATAAACAAATTTAATACTTAAATTTTACTTACTAGAATTTAATAAAGACAATTTTTTTATAAATACAGTCAAGTCTCTCTATAACGAAACTCCATACATCGAATTTCTCTATATAACGAATTTTTAGTAGGAATGTTCCCCTTTTCCCATGATTACATTAAAAACAGTCTCTATATAGCGAAATATCTATCTCCATATAACGAATATTTTCATAAAATGTTCTTTATTCAGTTGTAAAAAAATACTTCGAAATCACATGAAATCACATTTCCATCTCTTATTCCTAATTTATCGTTCAGTGCTGAGTTTTTTTTTTATATTACTCCTCTGCTTGAATTTTCTTGTTCCTTAAGTCCGACAAATTCATCAACCCTCTCCTTTCACACACCTTTCAACATCCTTCTCAAAACAGTGTTAATTGAATAGTTATACATATAAGAACGGGATCAATGGGGGTAATTGAAGAAAAAACAATTTACAATTGCTTCAAAAAGGCCGAATTTTGTATACAAGAGGATAATGTGGATTCTGAGGAAGAAGATGCGACTTACGCACACATAAAAAGAACAAGTTGGAAATTGCACGTGAACGTAGCAAATGAGGTGCGTTCGTACGATAACGAAGTTTTAAAAATATTCAGATCTTGCTTTTATAGTAAATAGTACTTCGGATACAGTATATTGGTTGAAATTCTGTAAATATACAGGAATAGTAATTCTTATTACACCTCAGCAACGTATATCTTATTCATAAAATGTGAAATAGTTGAATATAATTAAAACATGTACCAAACCATGTTTCCCCGTATAGCATTATATAGTGGAATACTTTTGTGTAGCCCTGTAATTTAATAATAATAATTATTCTTTGCGTCACAGATTGTACAGAATGCATATTTTAGTATATATTTCATAGATTCATGCCAATTCTATTATGTTCGAATGAGTGTAACATCATTAAAATGCATTTGAAACTTCTTCCCCATTGACCGTAATGTAACGAATCCTTTTGATTGTCCCTGTAATTGATCTATGCATCCGATTTTCATAACATTTGAAATGACTCGACAAAATTACGCAATAATTATATGTTTTAAATTTCAAACGATTAAAATGCATTAAAAACTTTTTTCCCCATTGACCGTAATGTAACGAATCCTTTTGATTGTCCCTGTAATTGATCTATGCATCCGATTTTCATAACATTTGAAATGACTCGACAAAATTACGCAATAATTATATGTTTTAAATTTCAAACGATTAAAATGCATTAAAAACTTTTTTCCCTATTGACCGTAATGTAACGGAATCCTTTTGAATGTCCCTGTAATTGATCTATTCATCCGATTTTCATAAAATTTGAAACGATTCGACAAAATTATGTAATAATTATGTATTTTAAATTTCAAACGATTCGGTTGGATAGTTTTCCGTTGTTATATGCGGACAGACGGACAGACAAACGGACAGATCGACAGACTGTCAGACAAACGGACAGATAGATGGACAGACAGACGGACTGAACGACAATTATAGGTGCTACCTATTTACATAATTACGAACGCACCTAAAAATAATTATCTGTTATTTTTTGTAGGGTGGCCCATTACTGGAACATAGGTGGTCCATTACTGGAACATAGGTGGCCCATTACTGGGCATTTGGGTGTTTAGACATATTTCTATTATTTAAAATGAGATTTTTATTTCTATTGGGAAATGTAACTGTAGGATTAGTTAAATATTGTTGAAAGATTAATCTAATATGAAAAAAATTGGAATACAATAATTATAACTATTAATAAAAAATTATTTTTTAGAGAGATTCCTTAAGGTGGCCCATTACTGGCACATCTACCCTATATATTCATTTTTCTACTTAAACAAAAAAAAAAAATATATTGTTATAATTATATGGGATACCTTTCCCAATTTCCTTCAAATATTAGATTGATTTTGTTTCATTTTAGATTTGTTGATCTGTTTTGTATCAGGCTATTCGGTACTGAATCTGATTTTTTTCTTTTATTTATTTATTTATTTATTTTTAGCGAGCTTGGGTTGGGTTAAAATTGAATGGCTTTTTGAGCCTGGGCATGGAAATTTAGGTTCGGGCAGACCTCTAAAAGAACGAAGTCCACGCCAGACCCGAAGTGGAAGAAAAAATATAGTGTGGTCAAGTTTTGCAGAAAAAAAGTAAGATTTCCGAAAGAGTGAAGACTTGAGTAGAGGTCTGGACGGGCTGGAGTTTCCAATCTCGCCCCGGCCCGGACCGAATGATTGTTATTTTGGCCCGGCCCGGTATAAAACAAAATATTCGGCCCGAGCCTGGCCCGCTCGTTTACACTTTTACATTTCTAGGCCAGGCCCGGGCCGTAAAGAAATCAGTGAAAACAGTCCAGGCCGAAATCGGCCTGCATCTTTATTTCGAAACAAAATCAGATTTTTATCATACAATTAAGATTTTTTAAAGATTACTGCATTCATATTTATTGGATGATTTTATAGAAAATTTTTACTGACAATACACAATAAGAACATTAATGATTACTTAGGTTCTTAGACTTTCAACATTCAAATAAAGATGCACTGAAAAATTAATATGGTTTAGAATAAAAGAAAAAAAAAGGAAGCTAAAATTATCATAACTTTTGAAGCTGTGTAATAAAAAGTACATTTATGAAAATACTTCTTTATCATTTTATCAAAGATTTTCTCAAATTTAGAGGAGCTATTTTTTATGCATTTCTGATTTCATTTCTTTTTGGAAACACATGAGTTTAACAGGTGTTTTTATTCAGAAACAATGTAATGGAATGGCGTTGTCCATTTTTTGATAAAAGCAAATACAATGCGCAACACACTATATAAAACGCTAATTTTCATGATATTTATGAAAATATTGTGAAAATTAGAGTTTTGAATCGCATTTCCGGAAGCGACAACATGCAAAAGGAGAAAAATCTGAAACCACGTGACAAGAATCTCTTATACCTTAACAAGTATATACAAATATCTTATTTACCAAAAATGAAATATGCTGTTCGATTCCAAATTCCTTCAATAGTCAGGCTTGTCAATTTTGTACCTTTATAGTTAAAAATTTGTCAGAAAATGTGTCAAACTTTCGTGTTGTTCAGAAATGAATTTAAGAAACACCAAGGAGTATATTTCCAAAAAGTACATTAACAGTACGTTAATAGTTTTTATCCCTTTTACAAATAATGTTGTCTGCCCTACACGGCTTACGAATAATTAAGTCTAGTTCTGACCCCGACTATATGTAGAAAAACAGTGCAAACCTGATCTTGACCCGGCTCCAGTTTGCCAAAAAATTATTATACCCGTATAGACTCAAAGCAACTGTCCGATGCTGATTTCTACGCTGTATACGTTACATTTATGTATTGATGTTGTTAAACTAGTATCTACTCGTGACGCACATTTATACTTATGGTCGTTAAACCCATATTCATTGAAAATAGACCTCATTTTAGCGTTTTTACCGAAATCTTTATAACACGCCGGGAGGCCCGTTAAACTTTTTTATCGGACTGGCCCATACGGCCTGTTTATTTTTTTTTTGCCAGTCTGATACAGGCCGATGCAGATCTCTAGACCTAAGCAAGCCCTAGTCTCATGAGTTAAAACTGGCCCGGCCCAACCCGAGCAGTGACAGCTTCGTCCAGTCCGATCAGGTCGCACCGTTCTCAATCTTAAACACGATTCATTTATCCTATGGACATCTAATATCATTTTGCAGACCCTTCATTGGGCTCAAAGGGGGAGGGGGCGATCGCCCCATCGCTTCTGGTATTCATCATATTGAAATCTTGCTATTGAATCGCATCTTTTTATATGTCGACAGATGGTTCGTGGCAATTATTACATTGTTCTGCAATGAATAATAAATTTTGAAAGAAAACTTAATTGTAAAACACTGTAACATTAATAAAGCTAGACTGAGTGTGCGGTATCTTCCTTTAAAAAAAAAAAAAAAAAAAAAAAAAAAAAAAAAAAAAAAAAGGACGGCGGGAAACAGATGACCAATTTCAACAGGTTTAATTTGATTATATATATAAATGGAATGTTTTTATGGAAATTCTTTTTAACAGAGAGTATACACGAAACAGAATATCATTGCATTTCATGTTCAAAGTAGTGAACATAATTTAAATACGCTAGAAACAGTTTTTCTCCGAAGAGCTTTTTACAACCGAATTCTTTTGTGTAACTCTGTAATTGAATGGCAAATGTTTTTCGCCAAATATTATACCGCAAGCATTCATAAGTCCATTTTAGAAGTTCGTATAAATTTAATTGTTTGTAAAAGAGTAACATTATTACAACAATACATCGCGAAATTATTTTTAGACCAGAATATAATAGATTACTATGGAAATCCTCTGTGTGTATACTGTAAGTGCTATACATGACATATTTTTTTATAATTGTCTCCCAGAGTACCTCAGTAATGTATATGAATTTCATTACTTTTAAATTAGTATGGCGCTCCTTGAAACACCGCAAATGATTTATCTACATAGATCTACATAGAGCTAATGAGCGGAATAATTTTGAGTGATCCTACACATTTCTTATGTTTCTTCAATTTTTTAAAAAGTGTTTAATTTTTTAAAAGTAATTTTTGATCCTTAAAAAACTTTGTTAGTGTTATGCAGAATTTGCAAAAAGTCCTTAAAAATATATAAGTTTTTTGTTATTTATTAATTGGAGGTGAAAATCTGAGTTCTCTGAAATTCTGATTTAGAAAAATAATTTATATCACCCTTGCCCCCCCCCCCCCCCCCCTGTATCAAAATTTCGTTCCCGCCTTTTGCTCTTATCACAGCCTTCAATATTATCCCTTCCAGAAGTATCACTTCGCTGTTTTGCTGTCTATTTCACCGTATCCATAACCATCACCATCAACAATATAGCCACTTTGTTGTAACAATAAAAAATCTATCACAAAAACTCCTCCCCACTAACTTAAAATGAGATTTTTCCCTCTCATCCTATTAGTAAATGCCTAGAATTTATTCATTGAAACTTTCCCACATTTTATTTTTTTTAAGCCCATTTGTTAATGTTTTAAAAGGCAAATAAAAGTAAGTCATTTAAAAAACTTCTCCATCCCACATACACACCAAAATAAATAATTAATAAATTGTTTCTCCCCCCACCCCAGCTCACAAATTTTATACTTTTAAAGTCATCGATTTTTCTAAAACTTTTACTGTAGTAATAAATAATCAAACATAGTTTTACTCTTAACCCCACAAAAATTTATGTTTTCCCCCTATTTCTCCTTACCAAGTACATAAAATTTAGTCTTTAAATCTCTTTATTTTGTGTTTAGCCATATTTGTTAATCTTTAGTTATATAAAGTAAGTCATCTAACAAATTCCCTTCATCCCCCTCCAAAATAAATAAATAAATACTTTTCATTTTTTCCTTTTCAGAAATCTCCAACAATTATATAAAGGAAATTTTAAACCAATTATTTATATGATTTACGATATTCGAACGAAATGTGTAATTCAGCATAAAAACCTTTTTCTAAATTTAAAGGAGGGGGGTAGCTACCCTTTCTCCCCTATACTTATTCAAAGAATTATTAAAACTAATCGCCCCCAGGGGGATACCTTCTTTAAATATTCACAGGCTTCCTAACCCAAGCCACCTGAATGATCTTTCTCTTTTCTTTTTCCTCTGATTTCCATTGTCTTCCTTTTTTCTTTGTTTCACTCTCGTTGTGGTTTTTTTTTCCGAAGGTGAGGGCAATTTGTATGAGCCGATATCATTCTGTATATCGATGGAGAATTGTAAACCACCCACGTGTTTGTAGGAAAGAGTAGAAGTTAACCGGATTCAAACGCAACCCACAACAAAAAGTAAAAAATTAAACCCGACCAGCAGCAAAAAATAGAAGCGAACCGGACAACAAATTTTGTAAAATGATTGCGGAAAAAACACGAATGTCTTCAAAATATCGTGAAACAGACGCACATTTTATACAAAAATTGCAAAAAAGAACGAACATTTTACCAAAGAATTCACCCCAATAAATTCGGGTCAACCCGAACCCTTCTCGATAAAGTAACAAGTAAGAAAAATCATGCGTTAAGCATTGATTATAAAGCACTTTCCAACACTTAATGAAATCTTTAACAAAACTTTGTTATTTAGGGAAATAATAGTGTATAGCCAAATATACCCAAATATGTATTCCAGTACTTTTGAACAGCTCTGTATTTCATATGTCACTTGATATAATGGGAAAATTTAGTTTAGCAAGAAAATACCCAGTAGCTTGAAATTTATTTTTCAGCATTTCGTACTATCAGATGGAAACATACTTGAATACTTTTGTTCAGCCCTGTAGTTTACATTGTACCTTTATTACACGTCAGCATTAGGCTAAAATTTATTGTAAACTAAAACACTTTTAAAACAACTGAAATCACATTCTCATAAATTATCATTCATAGGCGTCCATGTACCGAATTCTTTGCGTGGCCCTGTATATCCTTTTATCTATATTCTGCAAACATTTCTCAGTAAATTCAATTAAGCTCAGCGTAAAAATGCATAGCTTATTTAAGAACCACGTTTAAATAATTTATGCTCATATTCAGTAACGTTGGTGAGATCTTTTGGGTGGCCTTGTATATCAACTATAACATTTATACACACCATATAATGTGCATATTTTTAGCGAAATATAAACGCGCATATCATAATTAAAATGCATTTCATCCCTGCATCAGCCATCATCGGACACATATACGGTACTTCGGAAAGAATATGCTATTTGAAATCTTTTGTATGGCCCTGTAAATGCTATGTACTTCATATTATGCAAGACAGTAGCGTATAATTTATATTAAGCTTCAGTGACATATATCAATTTTATTATACATGAAACAGCTTAATATATTTAAAATATGCCACACACAATTCCCCCTTCTACCATTATCTAATGGAATTCTTTTGTGTGGCCATGTAAATGAATAATAGCTAAATTTTCACCTTATATTTTATAGAATGCATATTTTAATATGTTTGTCAGGGTATAACATCTTTAAAATTCCTTTGAAACGATTTTTCCATATAGGCCGTAATGTAATGGGAAAATTTTGATTCGCCCTGTAGATAAACTAATCATGGTAGAAACTTCATTTTCAATAGGGTTCGTGCTAGGGTAAACGTCAATAACGTCCTAAAATTTCATGGCAATCCGAATATATTAACGATTTTCCCCATATGCCGTAATGTAATGGGAAACTTTTGATTCTCTCTGTAGATAAACTAATCATGGTAGAAACTTCATTTTCAATAGGGTACGTGCTACGGTAAACGTCAATAACGTCCTAAAATTTCATGGCAATCCGAGTATATTAACGATTTTTCCCCATAGGCCGTAATGTAATGGGAAACTTTGATTCGCCCTGTAGATAAACTAATCATGGTAGAAACTTCATTTTCGATAGGACTTGCGCTAGGGTAAACGTCAATAACGTCCTAAAATTTCATGGCAATCCGAGTATATAAACGTTTTTTCCCCATGGGCCGTAATATAATGGAAAACTTTTGATTCTCCCTGTAGATAAACTAATCATGGTAGAAACTTCATTTTCAATAGCGTTCGTGCTAGGGTAAACGTCAATAACGTCCTAAAATTTCATGGCAATCCGAGTATATTAACGATTTTCCCCATACGCCGTAATGTAATGGGAAACTTTTGATTGTCTCTGTAGATAAACTAATCATGGTAGATACTTCATTTTTAATAGGTGTCGTGCTAGGGTAAACATCAATAACGTATAAAAATTTCATAGTCATCCGAGTATATTTATGGGAGTTAGAGCTCGGACAGACGGACAGACGGCCATCCGACCAGACAGACAGACAAACCGAATGCATAAGCACTTTTCAACTTTGTTGGAAAATGCTAAAAACGAAATCCTAAAGTGTCCCAAATGCGCTAAGCAGTGCTAAAAAGTAAAAGTCAACTAGATTTAAAACAAAATGTAGCAGTCAACGAGATCCAAATCTGACAAATAAAAAAAAAAAAAAAATCAGAAATTAACTTGAACAGCAGCAAAGAGTCGAAGTCAACCCGACCCAATCTCGACCCAAGTAGGAATTAACCCAGACAGAAGCAAAAAATGGAAGCCAACCGGACCCAAACCCGACCCAAAGCAAAAAAGTAAAAAAAAAAAAACACGACCCACATAAAAAAATGAGCTCCGACCCGTGCATTACACTGGAGTATCCAAATTTCTAAAATCCTCCCCCCCCCCCTTTGAGGACTCTCAAGATCAGCCCTTGGTCTTCGTCTCCCTTTATACCAAAATTTCGCTTCACCTTTTGAATCTGTCACAATCTTCTAAATTGCACCTTACAAAAATATCACTTCGTTTTGTAGTCTACTCCACAATACCCATATTTGTAGCATATAAGTCACTTTAGTATATCAATAAACAATCAATCACAAAATTTCCTCCCCCCCCCCTCCCCACGACTAAAATTAGGATTTATCATTTTGTTCCTTTAAGTGAAGAAAATTTAGTTCTTTAAATAATTCCCACTTTTATTATTTTTTTAAACCGATTTATAAATATTTTGAAAGGCAAATAAATAAGTCATCTAATAAACATCTCCCCCCTACACACACACACGAAAATAAATAAATAATGTGCTTATTTCTTTTTTTCCTCAGCTCACAAATTTTAAACACAAATTCCACCATTTTTTGAGGGGGGGTCATTGCACTATTTTCTCCCCTACCCATATGTCACTAAATTTAAAATCTTTGAAAGTTTTTCTTTTGTTTTTTTCCATAGGTTTATACATATTTTATTCTAAAAATAAATAATTAATCGTAAACAACCCATAAATATCGTTGTACATTCCCCCCCCCCTCGTTCTTTTGAAGTACACAAAATTAAAAATCTGTAAAACACTTTTAAGTTACATTTTTCGTCCTATTAATAAATATTCAAGAAGGTAAATAAGCTGTCATCTATAAAACTGTCCTACTATCTCTCCCCCCCCCCTAAAAAAATCCGTTTTTTCCCTCTACCTCCCCCCCCCTTCTCAACTTACAAAATTAAATTCTTTTTTCTCTCCGTATTTTAATAAAAAAAAATAATTAAAACCTGAAATCCTCCTTCTGCACAAATAACTAAATCTTTAAACATGTTTAATTTTTTTTAAGAGCTAATTATAAATCTCTGCTAACTATAATATTAACAAAATCTTTTTTAATATGTAGGAAAGTGTTAAAAAAAAAGCGATAGATATGCATTAAATTCTATGCAAAACACGTTTACATTTTTTGCGTATTGTGTTTGTGCATTTCATACAGTAAAATATCTTTAGAGAGATATTTAAATAAAATATTGCGATTTTCCATTAATGTGCAAGTAAATTTTCACAACTTTTCGCAGTTATTTCCTTTCTATTAGCTCAGAATTGAACCACTAAACATAAATACCAAAATTACCCGAGTTTTCGGCTGAATTGAGTAAATCCATAAAAAAATGAATCAGTATAATATATCGTATCAAAACAAAAACCATTCTTAAGTGACTGTATCATTTAAAAAACAGTTTTCAGAACCCCCCTCCTCCCTCCTATAGACTTTACTGCTATGTCAGTGCTCAAAATTAAAAATTGTTAGAGTTCCTTGCGGTATTTATATAATGCTTGTAAAAATCATCAAGAATCTAAATTTTCTTCCACCTGAAATATTGACAAAATATTTTGCTATATTGACTTAACATCACACAAAGTTTTTAAAATTTGCTACACTTTTTCTTTCACATTTGTCACTACAAAAAATAATAAATTATGCCTTATGTCTATAAACGACTAGGCTGGGATTAACATCTATTTCTCCTTTCTACAAAATTTCTATTTCCTTTTCGCCCTTGCTTGCTTGCCTCTCCGCAAAAAATTAACAATGTTTATCTAAATATTTTTCTCATAATTTTATGAAGTATTTATGACTTTAACCTTCAGTGCTATTTATCTTGATAAGTTTCGTATTCTAAAAAGAATCCCTCCCCCTTACCGCCCCCCCAAAAAAATAGTTATTTAAACTACTTGTACCTGATATCCCCCCCCCCTCATTCAATATTAATTTTTTATTTATTTATTTATTTATTTTTCTTTTTTTTTGTGATTGCGTCAAGTAAATAAAATAGTTTTTATTTTATAGTAATCTATCTAAATTAATTATTCGTTTATTTTCTGAAAATCAAACCATTTTAATTTTGGAACGCTAATCATAAAGAGATTGAAATTCTTTTGAAGCTCGACATCATTGCATTTACCCAAAGTAATGGGAAATCAGTTGAAAGAAATCCTTTAAACATGAAGTCGGCTAGAATTGCGCACCTTTGAAGAGAAAAATCGTCGCAGATAATTGGTTAAGAGCATTCTGTTTCCTAATTGGATGATTGCATGTCAATCAAAGTAATTTTAGCCCATCCTTCGAATCCGCTGAAAAATCGAGTCGCCATCTTGAATTGTCTTGGCTTGTGACTAGCGTGTCCTCTTAAATGATTTTACTCTATAGGAAACGATATTAAAGGAAAAGTGAACCAGTTGCGTATAAATACAGATTCATCATTAAAACAAATATATCGCAGTTTTTTGTGCTTCTTTAAAAGTAAAAATTATAAACATGAAAAAGGAAAAATCTATAATAAATATTTTAGATCAGAACTCATCTATACGAAACAATTTTTAACCATATCGATATAAAAAGAAACTATATAAAAGTTTAATTAGGTCGAGCGAGCTATGATTTTAAATTTTTTCAAGCCGCGCCAAACTATTATTTCTATAATGTATTTTTTTTTTTCTTTCCTATGTGATTCCGTCTTAAATGGTTTTACTGCAAAGCATTTTTCAAAGTCTCGAACACATGGAATATGGATTAACGATGTTGAAGTATAAGTGAAATATTTACATATCAATAAAGATTCATTGATAAAATAAATATAACACAGTCTTTGACGAATTTTAATAATAAAAAGTATGAGTATGAAAAACGAAATACTATAATAAGTTTGGTCAGAACTCCTTCATACGAAACAATTTTTAACCGTATCGAAATAAAAAACTATGTAGAAATTCAAGGCTGAGCCGGGCTATGATTTAGTTTTTTCCATGCCGGGCAGTTTATGAATTTAACATTTTTCCAGGCCGGGCCAAACTTTTTTCTCCTATGGGTCGGTTCGGGACCGAACCTAGATATTTCGACCCATGCAGACCTCTAGTGCAGACTACCATCGTATTTTCAAAGCAGGTTTAGCATTAAACGTATACGCTGCTTTTTATGTCCAAATGAGACGGACTGTCTTAAACCGACATTCAATAACGGGCAATTTGTAGGTGATCCCTATCTTGCTTTCAAAATGAGACAAAGTCTCTTCATTTAGAAGCATGGTTAAGTGGTGTAAGTCACGAATTTTGGATTTTAATATCTCTGTGGGATTTTTAGATGTGAAGATGAAATTTTTTTGTTCAATTCAGGAATGGATAAGGAATAATTTTCTTACTGGGAATTTTTGCCTACGGGGCGCCATATAAAAAACCCCCATGAAGTTGCAATTTATGTCATCACATTTTGCACTGCTTTTATGGAACTTTGAAATTGGAAGTATTGTGTCTAGGGGCAATATTTCAGGGATAGCCTATTGTTTCGATAATTATGATTCACCCTGTATAGCACAATCATTACCCTTAGATGTATATATGTGGACCCCAGAAGCCAAGGGGTATAAAAAACAAAATTGAAAAAAATGAGTTAAGTGCACAGGGTATCTGGAAATATGCTTTTTTCATTTCAGGTAAAGAAATATAGGTCATTTTCTGATTATTTGGGGAGTATAGAGATAAACCACTTTTTTCGAAAAACAAACAATATTGATTAATTATACATTTAAAGAAAATTGTACTCTATTTTTTTTAACAGTTATTGAAATGAGAGTTCAAAGATTAGAATGCAACAAGCAGATGTTTCCTATTTCAATTTAGTCAATTGTTAATGATGTTCCAATTTAACATCAATTATCTTTAAACTCAATTTACTCCAAATCGACATTTTGTCACTTGTACCCCTTGGCTTCTGGGCTCCTCATATATGTTCTATATGATGCATAATATGATTTCCGATTATCCTAGAAAATCGTAATTGTGGTGGCTGCTATAATCCAAAAGTACACGAAAAATTATTGACTACCTAAAATCGAAAGCAGCCAGCGTTGCCTTGTATTTTGACAACAGCAAAACTACCCGCTTTAGGTAATTGAGAATTACATGCGTGGGGGTATCGCAAAAATTTAATTACAGTCAAATATTTTTATATTCTACATTCACCACTATTTTTTTTATTCATTTCATAGTATATTATCTCTAGCAAATGTTCTCAAATCATATGTAAAAGATTTTTGTTTTCAAAAGTGATGTGAGGTAGCATTCAAAAATTTTCGCCGATAATTGGAACTTTGCGATACCCCCACGTATGTCCTGCTCAATAGAAGAATTAAAACGAAAGGAATGACTTAAAAAATTAGGTAGACCTGGTGTTCTATTATTTTTTAAAAAAGACTTAATTTGAAAAGAAAAAAGTAGTTAGAATACGTTAATCAAATGTCTATCTACATTTCATACAATACTAAGTTTAAAAAAATATTTATTTAGATTATCCCAAAGTAATTTTGGAAGGATTTGAACCTAAGTAAAACAGTGCAAGATTCCAAATCTAGAACCTGTGCGCATCTTTGCCGCAAGATAAAAGTCTGGTTTTACCCCATTGCATAATGTATTGCTTAACCAGACAGTTGCAAGTTTAACCAAATGCAATCAATGTAACCTTCACGATATTTAGAAGTTAAAGAGTTTCCGTTCTCCACTGAATTTTGGGCTTTATAGTAATTTGTAGTAATCTCAGCTCAACAATCACTTTTTCTTTTCCCTTTTTTTTTATAATATTACATCATAAAGAGAAAATTGAAACTTACTTCATTTTCTCTGCACGGCGTGTACTTCCGTCGGCAGTTATCGACAAACCTAACTGCCGTCTATACTGGTAATAGTTTTTAAAACGTTGCGTTCATATTAAAATTGTCAGTGCGTGTCTGTGTTTCCCCCTATCCTATACTTTATTTTGCACCGATCTAATTTGAACGTTTGCTATATTTCCTATCTGTATTTTCTTAGCGATTAAATTCAGTGATCTGTGTCTCAGAAAGCTTTCGTTTTTTTTTTCTTTCTTTCTTTGTTCCTTTTTGTTTGTTTTCCCCCCTACGGAATCTTGATATTTATTCCCTTCTTTTAGTATTTTCTCTGTGTTTACTTTTTAATTGCAATTTTACTTTTTTTCTTTTCTTGAAATTGTTCTCTGAATTACTCCAGCCAAACACTTGCGAAATTTTCAAAAAATGCTGGTCAAACCCCGAAAAATATGACCTTAATTTTGTACACAACTGCATACTATCCTAAATTAATGTTTTTTTTAAATATAAATAGCTCATCTTTTTTGCCTACAGTAAAGGCAAAATAGTTTAATTTAGATTATAGTACAGGGTTGTTATAATTAAAGTTCGCTTATTCAGAAGGCTCTAGAGCCGGTTCTATGACTTCAAACAAGTCAGAATTTCACTAGTACGTAGTTGAAGACATGCGCTCTGCGAAAATGAAAAAAAAAATTTGTTAGAATTTTTGTCAGTAGGTGGCGCTGCGCCAATATTTAAGCCAATATTTGAGGATTCCTTTATTTTCTGGGGATTTTTGAAAGATTCTGTATCTAAAGACAGATGTCAGACAATCTCTGATCTGAAAGACAGTATTAGACTTCGCATTCGCTCAATCTTACAGGACAGTTTACGCAATGCTGTAGAAAGCACAATTCTGAGAATGGAATGCATTATTAAAAATGGCAGAAGATTCATTGAGAATGCATTATGTTATTCTTCGTTATTTCCTTACTGCCGAGCGACATGTTTTATTTTTGTCGATGCAGTTTGCATCACACGAAATGATATTCATTTTTCTGTATTGTTTGGTGTAATAGGTCAGGCTCTAGAGCTGTCTGATTAGGTGAACTTAATTATAACCATCCGCAGTTCGTCGAAATTTGTTGAAACTTTTAAATTTGTGTTTCGTCTGGATTGACTGATATTGATATAATGAATCTGCAAACATCACTTTAAATATTGGCGCAGCGCCACCTAGTGACAAAAAATTTGACTATTTTTTTTCGATTTTCGCAGAGCGCATATCTTCAACTATGTACTAGTGAAATTTTGTTTCGTTTGGAGCAATAGAACCGGCTCCAGAGCCTTCTGAATAGGCGAACTTTAATTATAACAACCCTGTATATAAATTTATTTGAAGTATATAGAATTTAAATATTTAGAGAGTTAACGATTTTCATTTTTAACAGTAATCCATTAATTATGTTCCTCTTCAAGAAGTGGAGGGGCTACAAGATGTGACACAGTATGACAGGGAGATGGGAAGGGGGGAGGGTTTGTAATCTTTAACTAATGCTAGCGGTCTCACCGACAACTGTGTTTTGTTTAATTTTCACTGTATAACTTGTAATTTTCAGTTTGTTTCGTTTGGAATCATAGTACAACCGCTTCTTCCGAAACTACTAGGAATTCTTTCGAAACTATCGAAACTTCTGAGTAGATTAATTTTAATTGTAATAGTCAGATTTATGTCGTTTAGTATAGAAACT
This sequence comes from Maratus speculifer, assembly GCA_964019185.1. Taxonomy (NCBI): domain Eukaryota; kingdom Metazoa; phylum Arthropoda; class Arachnida; order Araneae; family Salticidae; genus Maratus; species Maratus speculifer. The sequence continues at coordinate 195,438,650 of OZ025299.1, forward strand.
GAATATGAGTTAATACAGCGTTTTAATTATCTACTGATCAAGCGGTTTCAGAGGCTGCTCATAGTAAAGATGAGACAATTTCTGTCACAACAGTTAAAAATTAACATGTTACGATGTCAAATCTAGGTAATATATGAAAACAATTGGGTAGGCATCATTTTAAAACAGTGTAATAAAGCTCATTCAAAAATGGATTTCCATTGGGGCAGAATTAGTTGTTTTTTTTCATTTTTCTTTGAATATCAATAGCTTAAAATAAAAGTACACAAGACTGTAAAGGTTTTATATTTGAGGACGTGAATTTCTAAACTCAGCTTTTCCAAAAAGTGAAATTTTGGAAAATTGCGAGAAACCTCCCCAGGTCGAAATTCATGTTGGTATTTGTTTGCTAGACAAGCATTACTTGCAATATCCCAGCAAGTAAAGTAGCACAAACTACCATTACATATTTGGTGGTTCTAGCAGTATTACCAGCATGTCATGGTGTGTTTTGGCCCACTTTGCTGCTTGGCCAGCATACATAATCCAGCATGTGTTGCTTGAATATGTAGCTGGCCTAGCAGCAATAAAGACCATCACTTGCTAGTATTTTCTGCTAGTCTAGCACTATTTTTCTACCACCATTTGCTTTAAATTTTTACTTTTCTAGCATCAGTTGCTAGTTAAAAAAATGCAGGTGCTGCCATCTATTGACAATACTGGAAGCGTCTACGGATATTGGTGGAAGAAACTGCATCGGACTTTTTCACCCCTGAGGGTTGAACTGACTACCTGTGGTTTAGGAGACGCGCGCGCTACTTAGCTTGCCAGCGGGGACCTGTCAATAAACGCCTGTAACTGCTAGTGATTGTTGACGAAGCTAATTCTACTATGCGCTACTATTTTTACAAGGTTAAGAGTGAATTTATCGATGCAACTATTTTCTCAAATTTTCAATGAATAAAATTAATTTATTTCTAGTTTTTTTTTTTCAAATAATTAATGGGTAATTAGAATATTATTACATTAATATAAATCAAGAAATAAATACTTATGAAATGTATTTTTGATAGAATAAATTTCAGGTAAATACTGTTTAAGATAGGGGATTTAAAAACTATAATGCATATTGGAAAGAGAGGAGGAATCAATGATACATATTTTAAAATCGATTGTTATAAACATAATTCTTAAATGAAAAATTGCTCCTTGAATTTTGAATTTTAAATGACTAAATTTTGTTTTTTACCGATTTTGAAAATCACATTTATTATTTTTGTATAACTTAAGTTAATTACCATTAGCAAAATTGAAAGCTAATAATTTTCGGGTGGACGAAGGAAGTTTTGAATTTACGTTGTATTAACCCTAGGAGAAGGTCTAAAGCTTCTTGATTTTGAAATTTTAAAAACATATTTTTCCCTTATTTTAATAAACACATAAAATTTTACTTTTGAAGTAACTTAAAAGAGCTAAATACTATGAGAAAGTGACGGCGATTTTCTTCCATTTCATGAAGAGGGGGGGGGGCTATAAAAACCAATTGTTATTATTTTTGTTAATTTTGTGTGTTAAAGCATTATCTCAACGAGTTCAAAAGGCAGTGTTTTATTCACATGGTGGTGCATAGCTATTCTTCTCCTTACCCAGCTTTTTAAATTTAGTAAACAAAATTTTATTTTCATATTATTCTTAAAGAAATAATAAATTTATAATTTTCATGTAAGTTAAAATAATTTAACACTAAGAAAAATATGAGTTAAAAGATCAGTTAAAATGTCAGTTAATTTTCCGTTAGGAGACGAGAAGACTTACTATTATAAATCCGCTATGAAAATAAATTCTTTGTTCTTTTTTTTCTTTTTTTTTCTTTTCTTTTCTTTTCTTTTCTTTTTTTTTTGTTTGTTTGTTTATAAGTTAAAAATTAATCTCAAATCGGTGGTTTAAGGTAATCATGAATTTAACAGGTGATAACAATCCTTCTCCAGTATTTTTAATTTTGGTAAACGAATATGCACTTATATTATGCAAACAATGTGACCAGTTTCTGAAACATAAAATATGCTTTGATATGAAAGCTTAAAAAATTCAGATAGTTTTCAGAAAAAAATATAATTTTGCAACATTAAAAAATATTTACTCTTTATGAATTTATTGTATACAATCTTCCATTTTTGCAAAATTGTGCTGAATATTGCTTATAAAGTTAGATTCTATTATTCTAGCAGAAATTCATAACCAACAAATAATTCTTTGCTGCTGTTCTTGTTTAGTGAATTAGAATATTTTATTGGCACATGATGCGTCATACTGTTTTCCTAGCATGTCCTTTTAGCAAGCATCAAAAAGCATGTAATGCTAAAGCATATAATATTCCTACCTCTCCATGCTTTGAAAGAAGATTAAAAAGAAAACAAGCATAAAAAGCTTATACATAGCGTGTCATGCTATTTCTCCCTAAACTGGCTACATAGCATATTATGCTGGCAAGATAAAACTCATATTATAGCATGTTAAGGTACCTAACTGTGCATGCTTGGAAATAGCTTAAATAACAAATAAGCAAAAGATGCTTGTACATAGCTTGCCATGCTATTGCTGTGTAAGCTAGCCATATAGCATGTGATGCTGGCTAGCAATTTAAAGCAAATACTAGCAGGGATATCTAGCAGACAAAGCAAAACATAGCAATAACTAGCATATTTTTGTTGCTGGTACTAGCATGAATTTTGACCTGGGTCTAACTGTGACCCGTGCATCAAATGCCTCCAATTTTTTTTAATACTTATAACTAGTTGCTCTATAATATTATTCTGTTAAGTTGGAAAATCTACTTTAATTCATTTAATTCATTAATTGGAAAAAGTTTCAGAGAAGAAGAGTTTTGTTGCCAACCTATGAATAAGAAAAATTTTGATACGATAACTTTAAAATATACATCGTTCATCATACTCGCTAAAAGAAATAATTTGTAGTTTCTATTTTTGATCATCAGATAGCAGTATTTTGGGTTAAAAATAATTCTTATGACAGCAGTAAGTATCCAGGAATAGTTGAAAACTGATGTTATACAATTGAAGACAAAAACTTCTTTAAAACACCATAAATAAATTAAAAAATGCAAGGCCTTTCGAAAGAACTTAGTCTTTCTTCATCAGGCGCAAAAAGATGTGCGTCTACCATGAATGTAGCGGCACAACTAAAGATCGTGGGGGGGATTATATTCAATAAAATTGAATATAAATAGCTTATAATTAAGATAACTTGTTTGTTTCTTTAAAAAAAGAATATAATATAATTAATATGATACATAATATTATATCTATCTCTCTATATAACATAATTTAATTTAACTAAAAAATATACAAAAGAATAAAGATTAACTTTTCGAATTTTTCTACTGGAATATCATCGCATTCTCCTTGACCATCTTTTCTTGATCTGCATCCTTAGAAATGATATTCCTATAGAAAGTAAGCACCTCTATTTCTGACCAGTTTTCACCAAAAAATAAATTTTTAATGATAAGTGGACATCCTGAAGTTTCTCTTTTTTACGGGGACCCCATTCCCCTTCTTTTTAAGGAGAAAGTCCAATTTTTAGATGAATCTAGCTCAACTTCACTTCCCTAGTGGCACTCTGAATTTTTTAATTTCAAGAATCTATCGAAAATTCTTTATAGGGTACCTTATAGTAATGCCTTTGGGAGTGCTCTAAGCTATACTAAACTCAGCACATACAAAACAAAAACCTCAAGATGATTTTTTTCAATGTTTCAAGGAAAGAAAACACGCCTGGATGGTTTCTTGAAGGAGAGGTTTGAGATCTTCACATCAAAATAAATTTATCATATACAGTTTTGTCTTTGCATGAATAAAAAGATTAGTAGAATCGTCATACATCCTGCATTGAGATAGCTGAACATCATAGATTCTTTTTTGTGTGTGTGTGAGTTCACATGGAGAGGACCGGAATCGCATTAGGTTTATGCCTAAGAATAAAAATTAAATCTATTTACACCCTCTGACAGTAATTCAGGCTGCAGAAAAGAAGTGTTACACAAATTTTCATAGTGCAACAAATATACCTACTCTAAAATGTTTAACAACTCTTCTGCTAACAGATTGCAGAGAAATGAAAAAAAATACTGTGATAGTAGCTGATAAACTAGTTTTGCGTTGGTCTACGCATGCCAGGGCCTGATTACCGCACAGGCCAATTAGGCAGTGGCCTTCGGCCCACTGCGGATGGAGACCGTAACATGAGTAAAATAACTTAGAAATAAATTATTAATAATAGATTATTTTGTAATTTGCTCAAAAACTAAAAACAATGGAAAGAGAGAAAATTATTTAACTAGGAAACTACATTGTAATATATCTGATAGCTTCCAAATATTCTCTAAAGATAATTCTAGCTATTATTTTGATTTTGAGGGGCAATCGAAAAGGTCATATAGGCCTCAGGCCCCAAACACATTTAATCGGGCTCTGACACATGCGCAGGGATAAAAGTAGTTTTGTCGCCAACTCCCTAGTAGATAAAACGAGTTTTGTAACCAAATCAATATTTTAAAAGCCCAGAAATAGAGAGTAAAATTACTTTCTTACAGATTATAGTGTTTTCTCGGTGTAGGATTACCAATAGAATAGATTGATAGAGAAAACTTGATTTTTTTTAAAATTTTGAAAAAGGCAAATTTAGAAATTCTTGTCTTCATTTATATCAGTAGGTGATACATCATAATAACTGTTTTGCATAAATTTAGCTGGAAATTAAGTTTCGGAAAAAGTGACTCCGCAGTAAGGCAGCGCATTGCTCGAGTGTGACAACCTGTGACACAGGTGGATGGAGCGCACCAAAAACCACAAAATTTGCTTGGCGTAATTAATGGATGCCCCCTTATGCTGAAAAAAATAATTCAAATTAGCGGTTATTTTTAGCGTTTTATGATGAAATATGTTCGGTTAGTTTTCATTGTAAGCATGAATGGTTTATTAAAATTCAGCCCTCAATGAATATTTTTTTTATTTCTATATTTATCTTTCTGGGAAAAGTTATTCCCAAATGTACGGGGTACGCAAACTGTGACAATACTCCCGTAAGGCATGGTGACGTCACTGCGACGTCGTTGTGAAGTCACATTGTGACTTTGTGACCATCGATTGTCAATGTGACGTCACGTGACGTCGATGTGAAGTCGTTATGGCCGTTTAGAGCTCGTTTGTGACGTCACATTGTGAAGTCACGGTGTGTCAAATATGTGAAAAAATGTGTCATTTGTGACTACTTTGACATTGTGACGAAACACATGTTTTGCTTTGACATGTGTTTTGAGATGTGTTTTGACGTGTGTTGTTTGACATTTGAAAACATGTTGTTTCTTTGACATTGTGACATTGTGACGAAACTGTGACAAAAGCGACGATATTTAAATTGCTAGAAACATGTTTTTTTAAAGTAAATAACATGTTTTGAAGAATATTTGTTATTTTCTAAAAAATTTTAAGAAAGTCACATCTCAGTCACAATGTGACGTCACTGAGTGGTGGCATTTTGGTCACAGATGTGATGTGACCAAAGAGACCCACAGTGACGTCACTGTGACCATGCATGCTATGAGGGCTGCTATCAAATGCAAGCCTGCCACTGGCGGCTATTTTTTTATATTTCGCACCACTTTCTCAAAAGAAAAATATTTTACACATGCTTCGACAACATGTTTAAGAAAATTAATAGTGGTGCTAATTGAATATAAAAATAGTTGCCAGTGGCACACCTACAAATGAAAATTTTTTATTTCTTTAATGCGCTTTAAAAAAATAGAATGCCACTTGGGGTTTACTGCATGCATACTTTTATGTCACAAAATATCTTTACACTGAGAAAAAATATATACCGCCTTCACTTAGAATGAATAGTTAGTCACTTTCTGAATACCTAAACTAGAATTACAGATGACCGAACTATGCGAATAAATTAAACAACTAAGCTGTGAATATACGAAATGACCTGGCATTTCTAGTCTCTTCTTTTCTAGGTGACGAAATGATATTGAATCGTTTCAGCAACGAGAAATACTCGCTTGATTTCGGGAATGGTTTCATAAAGTAGAATTATAGTTACTAAATCAAACGTCTTGTGTTCGCATCTATTTGTAGAGATTTTAAAATAAGTTTGTGAACGAGAATATAGGATAATACTCTTGAATGCTAGTAGGAGATTCTAGAACTCTCTATCAAACAGAGCTAGAATTTATAAGGATGACATGGAACTATTTTTTCTAGTGCCACAATTTAGATTCTAGATGCCAGAATTATATTTTTTTCTCAGTATACATGTATAGGCAAGCAATTTAATTCGTATTTTTCCTTTTAAAAATGCAACATCATATTAAAATCCGTTTAATGAAGAATTCTAATTTAAGAGATATGAACAGGTATAACTAACCAGCCTACTAAATATTATTTGAAATTTTGCACACTGAAGTGTAGCAATTTATATGAAAACCACAGAAACAGAGAATGAGTAAACTCTATCCCACCCTTCCTCCAAGCAAGAAGTGGGAAAGGATCCATTCATATTCTTTAACGAATTCATTGTTTTAATAACCTATAATACCTCCCCTACCCTTCCAAAAAATTTTGTTTACATTATTTATTTATTGTTTTGTTTAAATACCATTCGCTTAAAAATTTAGTCGTCAAACAAACAAACCAATCAACCTTTCTGAATTCGATCAAATGATTCGCTAACTGAAAAAATGCAAGAAATATAATGACAAGGGCTCATAGAGACAAGGGATCCTCTTACCTCCCAATTTTCATTCTCAAGAATAGGACAAGGGTTCAAAAGTACAATTTTTCCCGTGCCAGCATTAGATCAGTTTCACCACAAAGTCTATTGCTATTTTTAAAGTGTAGTTGGTAAGTTTCTTACTTATATTGAAGATAAAAAGAGATATACATTTAAATTTCGAACAGCGTTAAGTGAAGGGATAATAATTTAATTTTTTAGCAATAATTGAAGAAGAAGCTGAAATAATCGAGAGATCTAGAAATATGTAATGTGCTTATAAATCATAACAAAGTAGTATCGTGTAAAACCTTCTACTAAAACGTTACGAAAAATTTATAGCTGTCTAATCTTCCTATTTTGAGTACCGCTATTTTTGAGCAGCAATTTTTATTTTATCTAATCGCCAATTTCTTTCAGTAGATAAAGTGAACATCTCTATCTGGGAGTTGTGATTCCTAGAGAATGGAAGGTTACAATTATGGACTAAGCTATTTGAAAGACAATTTGTTAATCGAATTTCTTCTGGGAAATTTCGTTCATACTTTTTTTGTGACTAATATACACAAAAAAATAATGGAAATTGTGTTTTCTTGCCAAGATTATAAGCGTTTTATTTTAATTAAGAACATATCATAACATCCATGCAATTTTATTTGTTTAAATCATTTATATCACTTATCAATTAAATGAAAGTCTTTAGTCTGTAGTACCATCACAAACCATGTGAAGCAAACACCTGTCAGAATTTACTACAGCTACGCACGATATTTATGACCTCTATAAGATGGTATGCGTCCTTATTTAACATTGATCTAGTTTACAAAACAGGTGTTAAAGCTTAGACATTATCTTCCTCAAAATATTTTCGAGTGTAGTAGTATTTGATGTTATTTTATAATCAACAGTTTTTGCTTAAATAAAATGTATTCTACTGCGTATTTTGTCTCCCCAATACTAAAAAATATTTTCACTATTCATGTGTGAAAAAAATGACAATAGTCTACTATGACTATAAACAAATAGTCAATCAGCAAGTGAAAATCTATGTATCAATCTTTAAGCAATATGATTATTTTTCTACGGCAAACGACACTAATAAATAATCCTTGTATGTGAAGTTATCATTACTATTGAACTCGTTTTCTATTTTAATTTAAAGTAACCTTCTAATTTTCTCCTGAAAACGTACCGTAATTTCAGACGTATAATTCGCGGATTAAACAATTCTGTTTCGACCCACAAATTTTATTTAGTAATTTAAGTCAAATATTTATCGCGATTTAAAAAATCCCATGTTGCAGAAATAACTTTCTGGGTCGAAAAATGATTGTTTGATCAGCGAATTATTCATCGGAAATTGCGGTATGTTTGGTATTTTAATTGGGCCATAGCGCCCTACACTTATAAAATAAGGTACAAAAGGCAGGGCTTCCATACGGTCCGCCAACTGAATACCATTATTTTATTAGAAAAAAAAATTATTTTTAGACTTTTCTTACAAACTGTGCAGAAATCCCCCTTTGGAAGTTAATTATACAGTGCGTGTCAAAAGTTTATCACAACAGAAAATTTCAAAATAAAATTTTATTAATGAATGAAAGTTAATTTATTTTTCACATAATCTACAAATTGTAGTTTTAAAAAGATAGTTAACAGATTTATGTTATAAAATTTATCTTAAATAATAAAATTTATCAAAACAACAAAAATGAGTGTGTCAAAAGTTTAAGCACAGTTGTTTTTAGTCTTTAGCAGAACAATAATTAAAAAAAATTAGTACTTGATTATTGCTCCTTTATGCTGAATTACTTTAAATATACTGTCTTCCATCGATAAAATGAGATTCTGTATTGTTTCTGGTTCAATTTTAAACCAAGCGTTCTCAATGGCATCTTTCAAATCTTTAACTGAAGAATACTGCTTTCTATTTGGATAAACTGCATGAGTGAGAATACCCCACATATTTTGTATAGGGTTTAAATGTGGACTAATTGCCGGCCATTTCAAAACAGACACTTTTTTCGACTTAAGCCACGATGAAGTTGAGTTTGAGGTATGGATCGAAGCAGTGTCATGTTGAAATAACCATTTTTCTCCCCCCAAAACCTCGGCAACAGGAAGCAAATGATTGGCAAGTGTCTCTTGATAGTTTTCAGAGTTTTCCCGACCACTGATGAATGCTAGAGATGTCAGTCCATTGAAAGAAATAGCCCCCCCCCCCCAAACACAAACAATTACAGAACCACCATTATGTTGTCGGCTAAATACACTTCTAAGTTCTTTGCAAAGATCATGCCAATAGTACTTAAACCCATCAGGGCCATCGAGGTTCCATTTTTTTTCATCACTGAATATGACATTCAGCCACTTTTCACCAAATGACATATGCTCTTTGGCCTATTGTAATCTAGCTTCTTTATGGTGTCGTTTGAGACACGGTAATCGAGCCATTTTACGGTATTTGATGTATTTGAATTCCAAAACTCTTCTATGAACAGTTTTTTTTCGATATTAGTCCTCCAACTGCATGTTTTATTTGCGAAAGGGAGTAATTACCAGTTGAAGCCAAATTTCTGATACTGCTATCTTCGCGCAAACTAGTTACTCGCGCCTTCCTGAACGAAATTTTCGTTTGAAATTATTACCACGAGCCAAAATTTGATGAATACCTCGTTTTGATCTTTTCAATGTACTTGCAATTTCAGAAAAAGACTTAGATTTTGCTCTCATACTCCATATTTTTATCACCTCGCCCTCTGAAAATTCTTTCAACCGAAGGATTTTGTACTAACTCGTCAACAAAAACTAACAGCAGCTTATACACTCAGAAATTATTTGCGTGCGCAACCGCCTACGTCAGATTGTAAAATTTGCATAAAAACGATTTTGTGCTTAAACTTTTGAAACGGTTATTTTTGTTCTATTCTTAAACTCCATGGTTTGAAATAAAATTTAAAAGTTAATTTCAATGAATATGGTGTTAAAATAGATATTATTAACATATACAAGACAAGCATTGAAATAAAGCGAATATTTAAAGTTTTATTTGAAAATTGCTATTATGCTTAAACTTTCGACACGCACTGTAGCATAGCACAAATTTTATAAGAACGTGTCAAGCAATTTCTGTTAAAAAATATTGGTATACGGTTGACGGAACATTTAGGAGTTCTGAAAAAGAGGTAATTGAAATACTAAAATGACAACAGTGGTATAAAACAACATAACAAAATTATACAGTCGATATTAGCTATTTAATAAGCTTTAAAAATAATAATATAATAAAATGCAAACGTTCTAAGGGAAAAAAATGGTTAAGTATGATCGCAGATTGCACAGAAGGTTTCGTTTAATATACTTTTAAAACACTTTTTCCTTAAATTTATAAATCAAATTTGCCAATTCATAAATTTTAAACTGTTACATAGATGACAGCACCATAATTTAACTTTAAAATAAAAGTAATTTAAAATAACAAATTATTCAAGTAAAACTAAATAAAAATAAAAAATTCGAATACTTTAAATTCCAAAATTTCAAAAAAATTAGTGGTTTTAAAATTTCCGAAAGCAAAATATGTCTAAAAGAAATTTAAAATGGTGAAATTTCGCAAGAATTTACAGTATCTATTAGCAAAATTTAAAATTTTGCATTTTCTTAAAATAAAACAGATTTTTTAAACGAAATTTAAAATTCCGAAACTTTTTAACAAAAGTTTAAACAAAATTTGAAATATTGCAATTTTTTTTTAACACTAGAACCGCGGAGACGGGTCATTTTGACCCGTACTCTGTGAAAAGATGTCGATTCCAACCAGAAAAGTCTTCTTAAAATAATTTACATGTAAGCTGCATAAAATTTATTTAAATTAAATAAGTCAAATAGACTTAAATAAAAATTCTGATGTGAATTATTTTTGTAGAACTTGGGTAAAATTTTCCGCGGTTCTAGTGTTAATCTAATGACACTAATAATACTTTGCTGGTAGCAAAATAAGCCTATGACACATCTATTTATGGAATAATACACAAATAGAATTTTTGTGAGATAAGTCACTTTTCTTGCAAGTGAGCGATATTTTTTTTAGACAAGGTGGCTTTCAATACACTATTCTTATACATTAATATTATATATATATAGGGTAAAGTGAGGACAGATGCCGCAGTTTTACTTTTCTTCTTGTCAAATGTACAACAATACAAAAAACTAAGTACCAGAAATACTTAATCAAACTCTTTACAATCTAATTTTTATGTTTAGCATGTTACCGTAATTTCCGACGTATAATCCGCTGATCAAACAATTCTTTTTGAATCTGGAAATTTTATTTTGTAATTGAGAAACCAACCATTTACCGCGATCTAAAATGTTACAATTAATTTTAAAATATTTCTGGGTCGAAAAATGATTGTTTGATCCGCTGATTATATGCCGGGAATTACAGTAATACACTTTTAATAAAGTAGCCATAAATGTTTTTTCAAACGTCCTTTCTTAACATCATTTCCTATGAACTGGGTCAGATAACAAAGGAAAAGTTCCACACGGTAAAAAGCTAGGCTGTTTATTAATTCTTTTTTCAAGGAAATCCAATTTTTATTTTCTAAGACTAATTAAAATGAAAATAACTAACAGTAAACTTACAAAAATTATATATGTCACTAAATTGTGAAAAGTCTAATGAAAATGCAAAAGTTGAAAAAAAAAGTAAAATCCAAAAATGAAATTTAACGCAAAAAATGAAAATGAAAAGAAAAACATTGGAATTTACAAGTATGGATAGCATAATTATTGGAAACAATTGATAGCATAATTACAAAAAAGATTTAAATCTCTGGTTTACAACCAGGCAAACATTGCAGTTTGATCTTAGTGCAAGTATTAGTTATATTCTATTTAGGGCCTAGTCTGTTTATTTTTGGCCTTTTTTCTTGTTCTTTGATTTTGTATTTCCATTTGCTCATAATCACAGCACCCTTCCCACTGCAAGAGTAAAATTATCTTGTTTCATGCAGTCACCGATTGCATTCGATGCACTGAATCCAGTCCGCTTTATACTTCGTTTTTTTATAAGACTTCAGATACTTAGCATATTTAGAGTCATCAAATTCCAATCCAATACTGCCATCGAAATCCATACGAGGAACACTTTCGTAGCTGTTGGAAGATGACTCATATTTCAGTTCCTTCTCCAAGTAAGATATTTTCAAGTTGATCTTCCCCATTCTTTTTTTACGCGTTTCAATTCTGCCAAACTGTATTTCTTTTACGCTTTCTAGTTTATTTTGCTTTTTATTTTTGTATTCTCTTTTCTTGTTAATAAACTTTGTGCTTGTAGTATTTGCATCTTTTTGTTTTCCCTTACTTGGCTGTATAGGTACTTTTGACCATTGATATAGGAGATTTTTTTTTAACAGTTTAGATGGTGTCCACGTTTACCTTATTTACATATGATGAACGAACATTGTTGCAAAGAATATTTTGATCAGTAGCAGAATACCCTGAATATATGTTCATTTAAATATAAGTTCTAATGAAATTACACTGATGAATTTATTAAACCGAAAAACAAAAATCTATTTGCGACGTCTGCCTCATAGTGGCCGGTAAGAACCAGCGCCATCATTTTGTGACGCGTGAAAAAATCAAGCACATGTCTGTATTTTACGATTATCTAGTCTATAGTTGCAATTGTTTGGGAATTAAATATCGATTAATTTGGCCTAAAATGCGAAATAAAACTTCATAAGAATAACTTCAGTAACTTACTACGCAGATTTGAAGCATAGAAATTGGCATAAATATGTAAATAAAGACAATTAAGTGGTGGAAATGGATACAATACAGCACACAGCACTGAGGAACACAGCAAATTTCTTAATTTAATCTAGGGAGCGCTAGTGTCGCCTACATAGTCTCTGCGACATCTGTCACACTGCAGCGTCTGTCCCCAGGTTACTCTATGTATCTTTATGTTAAAAAAGGTGCCGTAATTTCGGGTGTATAAGCCGCGGATCAAACAATTCTTTTTGGACCCAGAAATCTTATTTAGTGGTTGAAGACAAATATTTACGGCGATCTAAGTAGTTATACTTATTTCTTAAAAAATTCTGGGTCGAAAAAGAATTGTTTGACCCGCGGCTTATACACCCGAAATTACGGTAATTAAAATAGGAAAATAACAAAAGTAGTATATGGAAGCTATGTATAAAAATTCATATAAACATATCTGTATAGTAAGTACAAAGCATAATATATTGCCCTATTTTCAAACAGATTTTCAAATATAAAATTCAGGTGAGATTCATAAAGAAATTGATCTTTTTTCCACTGCTTTTACTATATATATTTTAAATATAAATATTTATAATGCTAAAAGTCTTAAATATCATTTAATCATAAGAGACAAATAATCAATAAGCAAAACTATTACATTTAAAGAAATGTCAACAAAGTCAAAAATTATAACAGAAAGTTTAAAATAGCAGTCAGAAATCACTTAATCAATTTCCCACTGATAACATTTCGGGAAGGCTGCTTGCGACTCGAAGGCAATAGGCTAAGTATGGCTGAAGGAAATTTTTGATGGGTTCGGAAAGATTTTTGCTGTTGTTGTTGTTTATTTTTGACTAGCTTGCTTGCTTGTCATTGCCTGGACCCATGATGTTATTCAGTTTTCAAATGTGTTATCTGTTTTCTAAATGACACTAAAATGAAACTCAAATTTGGATGTATTTTTTAGAATTTATACTTTTAAATGGAAAAATCGCGAAAAGATATTGAATTGAAAGCATATGCTGCTTGGTATTTTATTTTCTATGCAAATTTATTTTTCGAATCTATGCGTACCGAAAGCGAACGACTCCGCTACCGAACACTCAGGTTTTCACAGATTTCGTAAAAAATTTCACACATTTTTATTTTGTATAAAATAATTCTATCCACCGGAACATTTCAAATTTTTGTAAGTGATGTAAATATGGTTTATTGAAATGCTCTAAAAATATAGTGTTAAAATACGAACTTTAGCTACTTTTGCGTGGAAAAAATATATTCTTTCTGAGCCGCGATTTGATTCGTGTTTTCCGATGGCTTTGAAATATTTCTCATATTTTTTAAAACAGATTGTAACATAAATTATACTATAAGAATGTTTTAGCTTAAAGAACATATTTTTGGTTTGTCGGTACCAATAGATTTCCGCTCTGCAGAGGCAAAACCGCAATGAAACGATCTGGTTTTCATTGATTTCATCAAATGTTTCGCACATTTTATTTTATAAAATATATTTCTAGCCGTCTGAACGTTTCGAAATTTTTGTAGGGAGTGTAAATCTAGTCTATTGAGATGCTTTTAAAATATTGTGCTGAAATATATATGTTTAGATACTTTTACGGTAGAAAAAAAGCTTCTATCCATGAGTTTGTGCTGAAATATATACGTTTAGTTACGTTTACGATAAAAAAAAATTTCTACCGTGAGTCGCATGGTGATTTCCTTTTGCCTGTGTATTTGAAAGAGTTAAATCTCATACCTTTTAAAACGAATTGCCTCAAAGATTATAAGAATATTTTCGCTTTAAGAATATATTTTTGGTTTGTCGGTGCCTATAGGATTGCGCAAACCGCAATGAAACGATATGGTTTTTATTCATTTCATAAATTTTTTCGCAAATTTATTTCTAACCGTCGAATTTCGAATTAACATTTCGAAATTTTTGTAGGGAGTCCAAATATGGTCTCTTGAGATGTTTTTAAAAGATTGTGTTGAAATATGTACGTTTAGATAAATTTAGCGGAGATAAAATATCCTCAGCAACGAAGAGAGTTAATAGTTTTATATTTTTAATAACTATTACTAAAACTCACTTAGTGTGGCCTTGATAGCATAGTGGTTATAGTAACGGACTTCAGACTAAAAGGTCCCGGGTTCGATACTGGCCATCGCCAAATACGCCCCGAATGTATGTAGTGTAAGTACTCGTTAGTAAAGGGATTATGAAAATCCTGTCGGAGCAGTTAGCAGTTGTTTGGTGCTGCCATCTATTGCAGTTTTGCCGAAAATCTTCCGCTTCAGAAGTCTGGATGCAGCTCGAAGGAACCCCCTGCCCTTCGGGCGCACGTAATGGTTATTAAAAATAATTTTGGAGCTATTACTAAAATTTGCTTGGTGGCTCATACTAAAAATTTTTAAGTTAGTTATACAAAAAATTCTTTTGTTCAGATTACAAAAGAAATGCTTGTTTCACTTGCAAAAAAAAAAGTTTGTAATGGTTACTAAAAAATTCTGTGGAATACAAATTTACTAAAAAATTTTTAGTAACCTCTTGAAAATTTTTTTACAGTGTACCCTGCATATCATATGGAGAGTTTATGTACATCAAGTAATAGGTAAAAATTTGGCTGAATTTAAAAAACACGTACCACAACTTAAAACGTTCTTCCGGCAATTAATGTTTTTAGACAGTACTGTAATCAAATTATTTTGTGTGCCCCCGTAAGTGAATGATCAGTGCTATGTATACCATATTCTATAGTAAGCATCTTGTACTGCACCTCAGTGATATAATTTTCATTACGTTTGAAATGTTGTAACATCATTAAAATATACTACCAATATTTTTCTGCATTGATCGTAATGTAACAGAATTCTTTTAGTATACCTGTAAACGAACTGTTAGCACTATATATTTCGTTTTCTATACCAAATATGCCATAGTAAACTTCAATAACATATATCAACTGCATGGTAATCCGAAAATTACGCGAGTTAAAGCACGGACAGACACAAAACCTTTTTATCTTTCTTGGAAGGTGTTAAAAACGAAAGAATGAGAAGAAGAAAATGAAATGTATGTGCTAAAATTTTAACTGCTGTTATCGGTCTCCACAGACCGTTGCTTATTTCTATTTTCATAGTTTAACTTGTAACTTAGAATTTAATTACATACACTAGTGAAATTTCGCTTCATTTACCGCCCTAGTCTGATTGTTAGAGGTTTCTGAATTTGGATTATAAAAGTACTGTAAATAAAATTTAGAACAATGATAGTCCTGTGTGATAGTCGAGACTTCTATGCATCTTTCGATCAAGCAGTCTTAGAGACACTCGGAGAAGTTATATAAAAATTTCCCTAAGAGTAGTTATGAGTTAGCTAGTTTAGACTCCCTTTTTTACATTTTATACTAAAAAAGTGCATCTTTATGATGGTTGAAAAATTATTGTATGCTACATTTATTCTTTATTTCTTTACATTTGATTACATTATTATTCAAAATTTTATTTTTCATTACTTTTTACATTACTTTTCATTTATCTGTTTATATTCAACTCTCGGTATTGACAAAAGCATATTTATATGCACATTTTCTTTTAACCTTTTGTGCAATTGCACTACATTCCTATAGATTTGTTACAGTAAAAAACTGTATTTTTTGTACTTCATGCACTAAAAAATGGCTTGATGGCTGATTCATGAAGGCACTTTGAAAAAGAGTGTCAAAAGTTGGACATGATTACTCGTCATATACACTTAACCTACAACATTGAAACAAGCAAATTAGTTTTTAGATCAAAAGCTAGTAAAATGAGCAACCGTTTTAAAAATATGCATTTTTAGTAAAACAGCTTCAATTCAAAGAAAAATGTTACTTTTCAATGAAAAATCTCGTTACTCAAAGGATACACAAACGAGCAAGGTATCAGTATTTTGAAAAACTCCAACGTATGTCACTAGAAAATATGGGACGATTTATTTACGAAAAGATCAAGTGGATTGAGTGCGCCCATCGATTTTGAAAATACTCTTTTTTAAAGAATCTCGCTTAAAGTTTTCTTTACTCTTTACTCGCTGTGGTGCACTCTATTTCCATAGTTCCAAAATTCTTTTTTCACTTTGCATATCAATTTCTGTCCAATAGCGTAAGATCCTCGTGCGCATAAAAATTACTTTGAATGATAAAGAAGGAAAATGAACCCGTCAAAGTGATATTACCATTGATTGCGCGCTAACGTCCTTTCATTATGATGCATGGATTATGCCGTCTCAGAGCCGATTTTTTTATTGTATTAGCGCCATTTTTAAAAAAACAAATATCTGGCATAAACTTATACTAGCACAATTTCATGACAGATAAGCCATGAAAAAAATCTTATTCCAAATTGTGGTGCGAATAAAAATAGTTGCCAGTCCTAGAACTCAATCAAAAAGGTTAAAGAATATTGAGAAAGACATACACTGCAGCCATCCAAAATGCAACACCATGAATGAATCAACTAAATAGCGTGAAATTTACACCATGCATACACTTCGGTTGGATATGCAAAATATTACGATTTCAACATGCGCGCACATCGTTGGCGAGAGCAGCGCCGCTTACAATCTGTATATAAAGGGAAGAAACTTTGTCGTTTTGAAGAATGTGAATGTTTTTTTCTCGTGCGATTTTTTGTGTGTACAGAATCAGAATACCTCGCAGAAAAACACGAGCACCGTTCAAGCACGTTTTTGATTTTGACCGTAACAGAGCAGTATCGTTGCATACAGGGATTGCAGATTATCCTACTAAGAAATTGGTCCTATAATTGGATGTAACGAAGCAACAGTCGTGATAATGTAGAATCGGTGGATACCCAGGAAGAAAGGACAGACCGACAGAAGCGATTGCAACCGCTTTTTCACATCACTCCGCCAGAAGACAGGTATGTTGTGCGCATGGCACTGATAAAACGCGCTGCCACATCTGCAACCATAATACAACGAATGCATTCTCTAACACAACAATCAGTATCAGTACGAACTATTTGATGTCGTTTGCAGTACAGTGGAATGTCCGATAGGCGTCCATTGCTTCGCATACATTTGACATTAAATCACTGGAGTTTGAGTTTTGGAGCAGTGAATGACAGAGATGGACATCCGAATGGCCTAATATTGTGTTTTTTGATGAATCATTCCTCTGCCTGCAGTATCACGTGGGTCTGATTTGTGTTTGGGAGAGACTACTCAACTCTTTTATTATACATCGTCACGCGGGTCGTACAAGTAGTGTTATGATGTGCTGTGGTATTGCATTCGATTCCCGCACCTATCTAGAACACATTAACGGTACACTTACCAGGCAACGCTATATCTTTGAGATTTTTTAGTCTGTTCTCCTCCTTTAACTTCAAAGTTTGCCTGCGACCATGTTTTTCTGAACAATGCGCGACCACATGTTGCACGAAATGTTTAAACTTTCCTGTTACCTCATCATATATTCCATTGCTACCTTGGCCTGCCAGTTCTCCGGATCTATCTCCCATCGAGCATGCCTGGTCAATGATTGAAAGAACGGCCTACCTCGGAATGCAGCCAACCGCGAGTATACCAGATGAAAATTGGCTAACCGTGTAGGTAGCGTAGGACTTTTGGCGTGTTTCGTTTCTATTTTTGACACATTTAAAATATATTTGAAAACAGAAGTTTTAAAAATTCCCCAAAATATCAATTTTATTGATTAGAAATTGGCGGAGATAGAGTATCCACTGATTTTGAAAATGCTATTCTAAAAAAATATGCTTACAGTTTTCGTTATTATTTACTAGTTACGGCGCGTCCTTTTTTCAATAGCTCCGGAATTTCCTTTCACTTTCGGTATAGATTTCTGAATAATAAAATATAATTTTCGTTTGTATAAAAGGTATTTATAGGGACAAAAAATATTTAAAATTTTCAATCTGTTAAGGTGGTGTTACTCCCTTGCATTTGTTGCACAATAATATATTTCTCAAACAATCTTCCAAAAACATTTCTGCATTAAAAATACATAAAGGGATTACCAATTCATTTGACAAGTATTATCACTGTATTCGATCAGTTAAAATTTAAATTTTGTTTTCGTAACATATATTTTTATATTTTAAAAATTGATTCCATTCATACATGCGTTCATTCGTAAACAAACAAATACGAAAAGAATTTTAAAGAGAAAATACTATTAGTACACTTTAAAAAATATATTTTTATAAAAATGTGCTTAAACCTTTCATCAATATAAAGGAGTTGTACTTGTTAATATTTCTGAAAAATATTTTCACACTACGTTTTCTGACAGTAATATTCACTTTATTTATTTACAGTAATTCTTCAATTAAATAAGATGAAATTTTGTATTTAAAAAAAATGGTAGTTCTATGGTCCAAGGGCAACTTATTAAGTCCTAGTGTTATAAGAGGAACAAGGATCCACGAAAAACATTTATTTTATAGTTTAATAAAATAAAGTTAAACGTTGAGTAGTTGCAAATGTGTTTTTTATTTTCAGAATATTCTATACCATGTATCTAATGCAACATCTAATGTTAAAACATATTTTTTGGATATCGCAATCTCAAATTGCAGTGGGGACTGGTATTAAAAAATGGCTAAGTAATTGATAATTAACCCATTAGTGCCTAGCGTCCCTATTTAGGGACGCTTCAAAGGGTGCATTCAACACTGTTTCTGACACCGGTAAAAAAGAAAAGCAATAATTATTTTATTTAAATGATGCATTTTCGTGATTAATGAACTAAACTTAAATCTTCTAAAAATAGTGGTGCCATCCAAATAAAATTTACGCAAAAGATGCTGGGCACGAATGGGTTAAAAGGAAAATTTCGTTGATTACTTCCTTAAACCTTATATTTAGTCGCGATGTAAAAAGTTGTTTTAATAATTTTCCTATTAAAACATATCCCTGTGAAAATGTTTCGTTTGGTTAAGTAAAGTTGATAAATTTAATTATACGTGGCCGTATCGCAAAATTTCAATTACAGGCGAATATTTTTTGCGATACATTTACATATAAGACGCTACTCGTAAAATTTATTGCATCCAGGTTTGTACTATAATACTTATTTAAAAACTTTTTTTTTAATTTTGTGTTAAAAATTTATTTAAAAAATATATTTTATTCATTAAAATAACTAGATATTATTCTGTATTTCCTATGTTTATTTAAATAACTACGTTTTATTCATAAATCGCAATTACATATACTCTATAATCTCGTATGCTATCTAAAATCCTTATTATCTTTCATAATTTCTGAATATGAGTTAAAATGAGTGTAAAATTGGTAGTTTCTATTCAAACATAAAAAAAAATCTATTTCATTTTTATGCTTCACTTGTTATTTGCACTTAAAACAATTCTATTCATTCGTAACTGAATATTTCACTTCTCACAATTTTATTTCGTAAGAAGACAAAAAATCACTTGCCATATGACTAACAATTAACAGACTGAAGACAGCGAAGAATGATCTTTTACCATAATTCTTTTTCCGTATAATTTATTCTGCATGTTTTACTAACGAAAAACAAAATCTACCTACTCATTTTCTACTTTGGTCAACCCATTTAATTTTTTAATCTTTTCTATATCAAAATCTTTTTTATTGTTCACATGTTATTTGAGTTTAATTTTCAAACATATGATTTCATTTTGTTCTTCGTCTTTTGACGATTTTTATGACCTTTTCTTTTGTTAGTAAAGTGAATTTTTCAGCTTGCAAATGAAAAGTTGGATTTTTGTATAATAGAAAAGTGACAAATATGTGTTTAAAGAATTCCAGACAGATGATTCATTGAATGAACTATAGAAGATCTAGTTTAGATTAAAGCAGGTTATTACTTGGTATTAAAATTATTCCAAGTGACCGATTACGTTGTTAGAGGTAATAACAGTGATAAGTTGTAATCGAAAAATATCTTTTTTTTTTATATTCTCAGTTTTTATTAGTCTTCATGGATGTTGTCGACAACAATAGTTAATTTTGTTTTAAAACTTGTTGGTATTGAATGCGTAAAATGCCAGTTTTTAATTAATTTTATAGAAAAGTGGTCTATAAAACATATTTTTTTTTAATGTACACTTATACCGCAAAGAGGAGGCATATTTTATTAAGACCACGGAACAATTTTACATTGAATAAAACATATTTCTAATTAAAATTTCAGATTAAGATTCTGATTAAGATTGCATAAAGCTCAAGATAAAATTACTTACCACTAGACTAAACATTTCTTTATATTTTTTAACAAAAAAAACAATTTGCACATATGAAATATTAACTGTGTCGGAGTGGGCCCGGACATAATTGTAAGTATACAATTCAGACCAAAGACTAATTAACAGAGATTCGCACGATAAATTATCCCAAACAATTTAAAAATAAGTTTCATAAAAATAGTAATATAAGTCGGTTCTGTATAGTTAAAAATATCCTAATAGCACCTTCAAAAATCGTTTAAAAGTCAATTTTTATTAAAGATAAAAAACCAACGATTATAAATGCACAAATAAAGTAAGAAAAGGTAGCAAACAGCCGTTTCGAATCTACTATGGAGATTCTTCATCAGTGCAAAACTCAGCGAGCTAGAAAAAGCAAAACTGAGCCAAAACTGAGCCAAAACTGAGCTCAGTTTTGCTTTTTCTAGCTCGCTGAGTTTTGCACTGATGAAGAATCTCCATAGTAGATTCGAAACGGCTGTTTGCTACCTTTTCTTACTTTATTTGTGCATTTATAATCGTTGGTTTTTTATCTTTAAACATTTTTGCACAAAGGCTTTATTTGCTATTTTAATCAATTTTTATTGTTGTTTTTTTAATGGAATATTCAATAGTACTTAATACATTTATTTATTTATTTTTTTTAATTTTCCGGCCATCAGAGCTCAAATTTGAAAATATTGCGTTCACCAAAAGGCTGACAGGAGCAGTGACACAATAAAAAAATAGAATAAAATGTAAAAAATAAGCTTTAACAAAAAATTTTATTTTTATATATGCTTTTTTCAGTGAGTTATAATTTTGGGGGATCCAATAATAGTAATAAAAGAAAGAAAAAAACATTTTTTTTTTCAAAAATTTTGAACCAAAATTGAATATTGTTTAAAGAACATCTCCAACTGTCAGTTCTGCATTTTGACAAGAATGATATCATTCGAAATATCTTGTCACAGAGATAAAGAAATGTATAGGAACTATATTCCTGAATCAGGAAGTTCAATTGATAATAGCAAAAAGAAAAGCAGAAGAAAAGATTTAATTTTTACTTTCTTCTATCTTCAATAGAGTGTTCAATTTTTTGTGAAAGTGTATGGCTATGACTAGTTGGCCCTCCCTGAGTTTAAAAAAAATCCGACGAAAGGGGCGCCGTAATAGCGATTTTTGTGCCATTTTCAATATTGTAACACCGAAAAGTGTAGGAAGTTATGCATAGAATTGAACCAAATTTTTGTATAAATGTTTGGCTATGGTCAGCAGGCCTTTCCTAAACTAAAAAAAAAAAAATATCCGCCGAAAAGGGGCGCTATAATTGTGATATCTGCGTCGTTATCCTTATTATCCCCATCAAAAAGTGTATATGAAGTTATGCACAGAACTGAACTAATCTTTTTGTGTACGATAATTTTTGGGTATGGCAAGCAGGTCCTACCTGAATTTTAAAAAAAAATCTGCAAGAAGGGGGCGCTGTAAATGCAATTTCTGTGCTGTTTTCATTATTGTATTACCGAAAAGTGTATAAAGTTATATAAAGAATTAAACAAAATTTCTGTATACCGTAATTTCGGATGTATAAGCCGCAGATCAAACAATTCTTTTTGGACCCAGAAATCTTATTTAGTGATTGAAGACAAATATTTACGGCGATCTGACTAGTTATATTTGTTTTTAAAAAAATTCTGGGTCGAAAAAGAATTGTTTGAGCTGCGGCTTATACACCGAAATTACGGTATGTTTTTGGATATGGCCAACAAATCTTCCTTGAATTTGGAAATATTATGTGGGAAAGAGGCATTGTGATAGAGATTTTTGTACCATTTTCTCGATTCTTCTTCGTTTTTTTGTCCATCGGCTCGTGTAGCGACGGAAATTCGCGTCCTGTTAAGCCGTCTATTTTCAAACAGTAATGATAACAGAATAAGGGAAAACTATTGAATTTAATAAATATCATGATCCATATTAACAGTTTAAGATGAAAATCAAAATTGGTACAGTATTGAATTAATGATATTAAAATACTAACATGTGTAACTAATTTTTGAAATATTAAAATGTACCTATGAGATCCATTATTGGCACATACAACTAGTTTCTTTTATGAATTAGGTAGAATAAATGGAAGTTACAATCACAGTATGATTAGTAATATTAAGTAGAAAAACACTACAATGGTTAATTATAAGACAAAATTCCTACTTTCAACAGCTTTTGAAGAAATCTAGTGTTATTATTTCTTTCTTTAATTATCTTCTTTCGAAACTGAACTGGTCCTTAACTTGTGAACTATTGGAGTCGTAAGTATAGTCTTTTAATTTTTTTGATATTCACGACAACAGCTTCGAACGATACCACTCTCGTCAAAATCTAGAACTGATAATTGAGGTTGTTCCCAAATGAATAACAAAAAATCACGAATTTTGTCAATATTAGGATTTTAAATAACTGTGCAGCTCGTGAGGCTTTTTGCGTCTCTTTGAAATTTACATATAAGATTGCAAAGGTTCACCACGAGCCTGTGCAACAAACAGCCGTGTAGACTTGTGGAATTAATAAGGATAGGGTTAATCTTGGTAATCACAGATTTTGATTATTTTAACATGTATTCAGGGTGGCGAGTGGTTAGATAAAAACACAGTCAATATAAATGATAAATACCAGTATTTTGTTAAAGATAAATTCAGTTTATATAATCTCTTTATATTATTTGAAGTATTTTCTGTAAGAAATTACTGGTAGTTTTCTCTTTTCTTGACGGTATTTTTCCTGGTTTTTGCTGGCTACTCGCCACTCTGGTATTGTAGAATAGAGGTTCCTCAGCCTCAGGTTCAACAGGTTTTAAACAACGCTCTTTAGTAATTGAGAAACAAAGAGGGGAGGAGGGGTTAGAGCTCTGCACGGGCCGGAATTTCCAGGCCCGGGCCCGGCCCGTTGTAAAAGTCAAAAGTTCGTTCTGTAGAAAAATCAGTGAAAACAGGCCCGGCCCGTTCTGGCTCGACACAATTACTACTATTGCTAAAAAAATCAGATTTTTATCATATAATTAAGATTTCTTTAAAGAACACTGCATAAATATCTATGGGATGATTTTACAGTATATTTTACAGGAAATACACAATAGTAACATTATGATTACTTAGATTCTGAGATTTTCAGCATTCAAATAAAGATTCATTAAAAAATTAATATCGTTTAGAATAAAAGAAAAAAAAGAAAGTTAAAATCATCGAAGCTGTATAATAAAAGTAGATTTATGAAAATATTTCTATATCATTTTATTAAAGATTCCAAATCAAAATTCTTTCTCAAATTCAAAGGAACTATTTTCTTATACATTTCTGAATTCATTTCTTTTTCCGAAACGCGTAAAATTAGCAAGTGTTTTTATCCAGAAACTGTGTAATCGAATGATGTTATCCATTTTTTGATACAAGCAATTTAAGAAAATACTGTAAAAGTTACTGTTTTGAATAGAATTTCGTGAGGCGATAGCATGGGTAAGGAGAAAAATCTGCAACCATTTGACAAGAATCTCTTATATTTCAACAAGTTTACACGAGTATCTTATTTACAAAAAATGAAAAAAACACTATTCAATTCAAAATCTCTTCAATAATCAGGATTGTCAATTTTATGCTTTTACAGTTAAAGATTAGTCAGAAAATGTGTCAAACTTTTACGTTGTTGAGAAGTGAATTTAAGAACCACCAAGAAGTATAGATCCAAAGACTGCGTTAAGTTCTTTATCGCTATTAATAATTTTACAAATCATGTTGACTGCCCTATACATTTTGAGAACAATTTAACCTAGCTCCGTCCCGGTTCATTTATAGGTAGAAAAACAATGCAAGCCTGGTCTCTGCCCGGCACAAGTCTGATAAAAAAATATCAAGAACGTGTTAACCCGGGAGAACGCGCGCTTACCTAGGGTATGAATGGTTTTAACTTTGTCACCAATAAAATCAAATTAAAGCAGTCGCTTTATTCAGACGGAGACAATTCTTACAAATTTTACGATAAAATAAGTTGAAGATTACTTTGAAAAAATTAGTGGTTGCAATTCTAAAAACCATACGCACTCCGGGTCTTTTAGGCCCTGCGCGCGTCCTCCCGGGTTAAACGCAATGTGTCTGTCCGATGCCGATCGCTATACACTGTTCAAGTTATATTTCTGTATTGATGTTGTCAAGCCTGTATTGATGTTGAATTTCTGTATCGATGTTGAATTTTCGGAAGCGATAGCATGGGTAAGGAGAAAAATCTGCAACCATTTGACAAGAATCTCTTATATCCCAACAAAGTTACACAGGTATCTTATTTACAAAAAATGAAAAAAACACTATTCGATTCCAAATCTCTTCAATAGTCAGGATTGTCAATTTTATGCTTTTACAGTTAAAAATTAGTCAGAAAATGTGTCAAACTTTTACGTTGTTGAGAAGTGAATTTAAGAACCACCAAAAAGTATAGATCCAAAGATTACGTTAGGTTCTTTATGGCTATTAATAATTTTACAAATCATGTTGTCTGCCCTATATATCTTGAGAACAATTAAATCTAGCTCCGTCCCGGTTCGTCTATAGGTAGAAAAACAATGCAAGCCTGGTCTCTGCCCGGCACAAGTCTGCTAAAAAAATATTAAGCACGTGTTAAACACAATGTATCTGTACGAGGCCGATCGCTATACACTGTTCAAGTTACATTTCTGTATTGATGTTTTCAAGCTAGTATAGGCTCGTGACGTACATTTATACTTATTCCCATTCAAACCATATTCATTAAAAATACTTCATATTTTTTAGTTTCTGTTGAAATCTTTATAACTGGCCGGTAGGCCCTCAAATTTTTCTATCAGCCTGACCCGACCCGTATGGCTCGTTCAGTTATTTTTATCGGCCTGGCTCGTCCCTCACCCGTATAGCCCATTCAACTTTTTTGCCAGCCCGGTCAGTTAGAAAATTCGGAACTGTTCCATCGGCCCGGGCCAGTGCAGAGCTCTAGGGAGGAGTCTAATATTATAACGTAACTTAAATATTTACTTCGTAACTAGAGTCATTCGTTGATCTTAGCTCAGTTGGTAAGCATTTGCTCATTTTTTTGCGGACTCGGGTTCGATACGGAAACGCACTACATTTCTTTTCGTCCTTTTTTTTTTTATAATGATTTAATAATTTCGATTAAAATTTTTAATATCGCGTATAAATTATAATGCTAACATGTTTAAACTTTAATTTAGCATTTTTGATTTTTAAATCATTATTTCTCATCATTTAAAGAGATTCTTAAATAATTGAATCTATTACTGAATAATAAAAATTCCAAAATCGTTACAAAATCTGCTGTGGCGCCCTTTATGCATGATAAAGTATAACATATTAAAATAAAATAAAAATAAAAGTAGAAATAAGATAAATGGAAAAACAATATAATTCAAAGCACAAACATACGTATTAGAAATAAAATAAAAAAATGTATACAAAAAATAAGTTGTAATTTAATTCTTATGCTAATTTTTAATATACCGTAAAGTACAGAAAGTAATCCCTCTGTAGCAAACAGGGAATTCTAGTAATTTTAAGGAATGCTTATAACTGGTACTTTTGTGAAGTAGATAGGTAAAATTAGGAGGATGAGGGGATATATTCGGAATTTATAAATTTCCTAGGATTTATACAGCTTGCAAAATATATGAGGGGAAGCTTATATTTTGAAGGGGCTTACTTTCGGCACTTTATAGTAATTATCTTTGTTACTTAAAAGAAAGACTAATATATCATAGTATTAACTTCTCTTGTTGAGAAAAAACATACATGTTGTTTCTTTCAAATCACAAATTGATAGAATTGTTCTATATCATTGCATCGATGAAGAATATATGAAATGCAATTTAAAAATGATTTTAAAAAAAATTAAGAGTTGTATGATGTTTTATACATCTAGTTAGTTACAAGTAGAAAAGAAAATAGGCTAAAATTATAATTGATATACAGTATTATATTTTTAAATTGAAAATTAAATTATTTAATTATAATTACAAATATATTAATTGAACAAAACATGAAAAAAATAAATGTAACGCGTTCCAGTATAGACCCAAGCCCGATGAACAACGAGTAAACGTCGTACTAGCTGAACTACGACTAACACAGTCTTCTCTTTACAAAGTAAGCAGGTGAGTATTTAATTTGTGTTATAATATAAACACTCTGTTTCTCATGAACAAAGGAGCGTTGTATAAACTTCGTTGATCCTGAGACTAAAGAGTCTATATTCTACAACATACATTAAAATAGTCAAAATTTGTTGTTACTAAGGTTCGCCCACTCCTTGTAAGAGGCGGAGTTCGAAATGATTTCAGCAGTGTCTTTGCAATTCTTTGAGGCAATAACAAATCAAAATAACAATCTCTGGGTGAATTTCACATGCTTCTTCGGTGAAAATGTAATGCTCTATTAAATTCAACTTCGCAAAAGAAATGCTAAAATTGGTGATATACTAAAATTGTTGAAAATGTTGGTGATGTTACGAACGAAATCAAAACTTTCTTCTTGCATTTTTAACAATCAATAACAACCATATCTCACAAACAGTTAGTCATACGGACTTGGATTCATTTGATTCAGAGGCCCATTAGACATAGACTTTGACACTCTAAACAAATTCTTTTGACCCCTTAATGAGATCTGATCAATATTATAAACAAAGTTATTCTGCAATTTTGCCTCAGAGTGCATCACCCTAATCTGATCAAAATATGAAAGTTCTGTGATCCAAGTGCAACTTTTATTATCCAAACTGCTGCCATGTGCCATGGGAAATAAGTCAAATAAGTCGTACCTACGTTCTGGTAAGGTCAATACGCCCCAATTTGTGACAGGATGTAAATTACTCAAAATTCATGATTCTCGATTTTACAGGGTAGTCACTAAGTGACATTGCATTTGAAGATTCTAATGTGACGAATTGCTTCCTTTTTGTGGCTGTTATGATTGGCATCAAATGGGGACAACTTTGATGTCACATGAAATTACTGTACCATTTAATTATTTGTTTATGTATGTTTAGTGCTGTTGAACTGATCCCATTTGAACAAAGAGAATGATTACACAGAAGTTGCCTTTTGATGTTGCCTTGCTGTATTGAAGTTACCTTTCGGTTACCTTCGGTGTACTTAAATAATTTATTTCAAATAATTGATTTAAAAAAACGAAACATTTTAATAGCTAGTGCTAAAAATATTTTAAATTGCAATTTAATATGTATATTTCGAACTGCGACTTCCAAAACATATCTTCGATATGTTTTAAACGTCATTTGTAATAAATACTTTGCGTTACTGTAAAATGTAGCAAAATTATCACTCCGAAAATGCGTGAGTTATTTTGTTACAGTTGATCGTTAATCTAATTTCTTAAAAAAGATGTAAATAATAAAATTTTGTTGTAATTTTTTTATTCATAAATACACCAAAAATACATTAGCTTGAAAGGTTTTAGTCATTCCTTCTTTCTAATTTAATTTCCTTGAAACTTAATGGTAGCCTTTAAACTTAACATTTTACTTTATTATTTCAAAAATTTTAAATAGGCATAAAATTTTAAGTGCATCTTCAAAAAGCTTTAAAAAAGTTACATGAAAAATTGTGAAACGATTTAAAGTAATCCACTAATAAATACAAGCTTTTATCTAAGCATTTATATGTGTAATTTTATTCTTTATTAATTATTTAATATTTCAGATGCGTTTCAGAAAATGTGAAATCTAATAATTGAACAAATAAGCGCTCTTTAAAAATACAGGAGAAATCAAAAGTTAGTTGGTGATTTTAAAAGTTAATTTCCTTTGACATAAATGTTAATTTTTTATATATTCCTTTTAGATTTAGAATATGGGAACTTTGGTTTTATGATGCAGAGTTACACTGATGTACATAAAGTAAACAGTTTTGCAAATTTATTTTCAAAATCAACACTTAGTATTTCGCATTTGGCATTTAATTGTTCAGTCTACCTCTGCAACATTAAATAACTACATAATCTAGTTATCGAAAACGCGAAATTTAATTGAAAAGCTTAATGAGCGAAAATTTTATGCAACAAAAATTAAATTTCGAGAAAATTGGAATGACATCTTCGTGTTGTAAATTTTATTGATTTAATTTCATTTATAATTTGTTTAAAATGTTAACGCATAGTACTAAACTCTCTAAGAAGAATCTTATTCAATTAATATACTTTATTATGTTTAGTAATTTGAAAACTATTAATATATTTTTAATTTAATTAAATTATTAAATATTCATAAATAAAGTTTCAAGACTAATTTTAATCTTAGCATTTCAAAGTCATGATGGCACAGCGGTAACCATCTAGTGGAGTGAGAGGAAACTCATGAATTTTTTTATTATGATAATGCTGGAGGATTTTATTGTGTTTCATAATTAACACTAGAATTACCGAAAGTTTGAGACAAGTTTTATAAAAATATTTCACACCAGAATTTTGATTTAAAGCAGTTCAACTTTATTATTTAACGTTGTTCTTCTTTGTATCCTTTAACCCTTTATCTACAGATGGTACTTAAAAGTACAATTAAAATAACTTATTATAAAAAAAAATAATAATACGTCAATTAGTTGTAATACTGTTTAAAATGAGTTACAGATACATTACTTTATTTTGTTCCAAAAGCATTATTGGTATCCTTCTAAATCTTCCAAGCCTTCTAAAATTCTTCAAAAATTTCTTAAATAATTATGTAAATCTTTTAATTTAGTTTAAACAATTTACATAAAATGCTTTAGAATGTAAAATTTTCATGAATTCATAATTCGGTAGATAAAGGATTAAACTTATTTCATAGTAAAATTTCTCGTTGGAAGCGAAAGGTATTCGCAGAGCTGCCAACTATTACGCCTGTTTAAATGATATAAACATGTTTGGAACCACAATTTTTTTTAGCAAAATATATTCCAATTATATTCAATGTTATGTTTTAGAATGTATATTGTCAATTATTTAAAACAATTTCTGGTTAAAATATATTTATTTGACATTAAATAGGCGTAGAAGTTGGCAGCCATGTATTCGTATGGTAGTCGTCAAAAGGATGGCTCACTGTAGTTCTAGTGTTAAACACTCTACATAAAAATATTGTATCTCAGTTTTTAACCTTCCTACCCTGTTCAAATTTTACTCAATCTTGATTAAAAACATTTCACACCAGAATTGTTATTTAAAACATTTTACTTTATTTAATTGACTTATTTCTCTGAATCTGTTATTTAACTTTCTTTATGAAAAAAGTTCTGGTTCGAAATGTATGTAACAAATTATAGCTATGGGTCGATTAGACCCATTCAGGGTAGGAAGGTTAAAATCTTGGGTGTGTTTCTGTATTTGAATAACTTTAATCCCTTGAGCTCTGATGGCAGGATTTTCTACCACATAATTTTAATTCCGAAATGTCACAATGGGGTCATTCCATGTCAAATGAGCAAAAATGTAAAAAAAGCCGTGGCTGCATAGAATCCGATTTTAATAAAATTTGAGATACGTGTTCATTTCATATTCAAATGTATGTGTGCACAATATTTTGACGAAAAATAAATTATTTTATCAATTTTGGACATTTAAAAAACTTGTGATATAGAATGGCTTGCGGATAATCGTCGAAAGTTGCAAGTTTCAAGTTCTATATTTTGAAAACTATTTAACAAAAATGAAGTTTTTTTTATAATATTGAAATCTCTGGATATCAATCTTTATATTTATTGAGTAACAATAATTTGGTAATACCATAATTAATCATAAATCGGTTGTAAATATTGAAATTTTGTAATTTTTTAAAAATTTTGAAATGTTATAAAAATTAAAGGATTTAAAAAACATCTGTGAAATTCATGCAAGATGTAGTACAATGTATAAAGATCGAATTCTCAAAGTTTCAAAGTTGTTATTTATTTCCTTCATCTTCAAAAAAACTTAGAAACTTTTAAAAAAATGACAAAATCATAATTATTCCTCTTATGTTACCTCAAAAAAATAATTAAAGAACAGCTCCTACATCAACAATATTACATGTACATAAGAATCAATTAGTCCATGACACACTAAAAAAGTTTCAATATTGCCTTTTTAATTTCTAACATAACAAAAATGGGTTCAAAAAACTAATATTTGAAACATTCTAAAGACAATCTTTCTTTGAAAACACGCGCTTTTCTGCAAATTTCTTGTTTAAAAAGATGGGTGCTGCCATCTATGTTTGATACTTGAATTTAAGATTAAATACAGTTATTTTAATGAAAAAAATCGTTTTTCTTCTATACAAATTGAAAATATTCTTGAGGCAAAAATAAACTGAAAGCAAGAATAAAACTCCGTATACTTAAAATATACACTTTTATCTGTAATATCAAAGAGTTTAAAACTTTTAAAAGCTTTTATTCGTCTCCAAAAAAAATGAAAAAAATGTTGAATTTTTAATCAGCAGTTTTCACTATTTAGTTTTTTTCTCATAAAGGAATGAAAAAGGCAAGAATTAAATTATAGATGTATTAAATATATTCAATTAGCTATAATGGCAAAAAAATTTGAATTTGGAAAAAAGTGTCCTTCATTTTAAAACATATAACTGAAATATTTTATTTTTTCCACGATTTTTTTTATTATTTATTTTTTTCTAAATTATAAAATAAAAATACAATTACTAAATTATGCTAATCTGTTACTTATAGTTCATTCTTAAGTATAAATAATTTTTATTACAATCTTTCCATTCCTACGGCAAATAATCAAACTTGAAATTTCAAGCATATACACAAGACCTCGATTTCGTCTCAACTTTAATGTAATTTTTTATTCTGAAATAAACTAGTCTGAACTCTACTACTTTGCGTTTCCTCGTAAATGATTGTGATCTACTTATATGATGATTTTCAATAAAATCTGTGACATGTCAGCCACACCTGATTTGCTCATTTGGTGTGGAATGACCCAATGGCATCAGAAAATTCGACCAAATTTATTTGAAAAAGGTTTAATGGATTTTTTTTTTTCGTGTTTACCGTTAACCTTTTTTTTTTTTTTTTTAAATGCAAAATACTGGTGCCAATGTGAAATTTTGAATTTTGAAGAAATTTGCACCCCAGAGCTCAAAGGGTTAAAGTATGTTTACAGTCATAGTTTTAATTCATTAAATGTAATATGTGTGTTATTAACTTGTTATCTTACTAGTATATAATACTGTTATAATATATTGCCATTATCTTTATCAGGTGCGTTCGTAATTATGTAAATACGTGGCACTTATAGTCGTCGTCATACATACTTCATACTACACTTTTATTTTTAAGAGTTTTATGATTTTATGCATGTTTTTATTTCTGTATGTAGAGCTAAGTGCTAAAATTTCATCTTACAGTAAAATCGCGCATATTTTCTTTTGCCTCTCCTGTGAAATATACTTTTGTCGAGATGTGTTCCTTTTTTTTTGCGTATGAGCGATATAGTGTACTTCAAATGCATTTTTCACACGCTATACACTGTTAAAAATTTTGCTCTAGTTTGAACCAAATTTTATTGCTCAGTAACTGCCACCATAAGATGGTGAAATCTCGCACCAACATTTGGAGCTTCCTATTTCAACCTTGTTCCAACTATTGGAATTATGCTTCAATAGGAGCTCCAAATATTGGTTCAACATTTCACCACCTTATAGTGGCATCTATTGAGCAAAAAAATTTGGTTCAAACTAGGACAAGATTTTTAACAGTGTATGCCATATTAAAAGTTCTCCATCCATTTATCTTCATATTGACAATCTTGATACATTCTACAGTAAATCTATAAGCATCCGTTTTGGGATGTTGGCTTTTCAAAATGTCAAAATACTAATTAAATATAGTAACATGTACGTTTAATAAAACCTTTTCCCCTTCTTAGTCGGATGGAAATATGAAAGCAGAAATTTTTAATAATATCTTTTTAACTTGTTAATCGAATAATCATTTAATACATGTCATGAAAATGTTCAAACACGCATCCAGTAACAGATTTTTTCTTAAATAAATTAACTGGTTAAAATTAAATAAATCATCCTTCTCTTGATAACCTGTTAAGTAAGTAATTTATTTAAAATGTCTTTTACTGGGAGCGTAATTGAAATTGTAAATGACACATTGACATATATACCGTAATTTCGGGTGTATAAGCCGCGGCTCAAACAATTCTTTTTGGACCCAGAAATCTTATTTAATGATTAAACACAAATATTTACGGCGATCTAAGTAGTAACATTCATTTTTTAAAAAATTCTGGGTCGAAAAAGAATTGTTTGAGCCGCGGCTTATACACCCGAAATTACGGTATATACATCAAACTCGCTTAAATCTTTTAAAGAAGCAGTACTTTTACTCGTAGAATTTTAAAATGATTGACTAATACCAGAATATACAAACAAATTTATTTGAAAATAAAGTGAAAGCTTTTCTTCTATAACTTAATAAATGTAAATTTTCCATTCCAAACATTCTGATATCAATGCGGCGTTTAAGCATTAAAATTGAGTAGTTCAAAAAACGAAATACCATCCTTAAAAGGGTTAATGTATTAAGATTAGCCCTTTCAAGGTTTATTCACTAACAACAAAAAATGATTAAGTAATAAAGGAAAAACAAACTGGAAAAAGTATTTTGAAAAATAGAACGCATGGATCTTGTATTATTATTATTGTTTTCTAATATAATTAATTGATTTTAATAGATTATTTAATTTTCATTACCTCCTTCGGGTCCGATTTTTTTTTCATTTTGTGAGCAAAATTATCATTATTTTAATAATGTTAATCCTAGCTTTCCAAATAGACTTACTTATGTTTAAAGATTATCTCGTTGTCTGAAATGCAACGAATGTACTTATTTTGTGTACTATTCAATTAATTATTATATGATAATAGGCAAAGGAAGCGTTTTTGGAGACGTTTGGAATGTTTGTTGACTTTGAAAAACATTTTGTTCCATCGCGTATCGTTGCGTTGCCATATTTTCAATCTAAAATGAGAGCTGTCAAAAGTTATTCATTTTAAATCACTTGGTAATTCTTGGGCATCCTGCTTTTAAATTATAACATTTTTTTTAAGACATTCTCAATATAAACGTTTTCCCCGCAGGACAACGCGAAACTTTCTGGCACATTTTCTGGCTACTTTTTAAACATTAAAATCGTGATACTTAAAGTCAGGATCATTCAAGGCATTTTTAATCAAATGCTTTTTTTTTTCTTTCCATTAAGTTAATTCCATCCTGAGTTATAAGCAATTATCGTTTAAGGACGCAGCTTTGTTCCTTTACTGACGTTTCGCGCCCAGAAATTCGATTCAAAACGCCAACACTGCCATGGTTTTATGTTTTCTTTCTAAAAATGAAAAAAAAACAGTTCATTACATTGTTCATTAATAAGAGCACCTGCAAACTGAAAAAATCTCTGAATAAAAATGAATTAAAAATGTACCAGAAAGTCGCCAGTTTGGATTTGAGAACTGCTTTACTATATAACTGAATTACAGGCTATGCTTACAAAGTTTCATAGGTGCGATTACCCGGAATACTTGAGATTTTGCGGATATTATTCTTTTTTAATGGTATAGAAGGGCAAACCCCTGTCCCCGAACTGCAGAAATTTCTTCCATCGAAAAATGCCTGAATTTAACATTTTCTGCGGGAAAAAAAGCATCTTCCAAAATATAAATTATAATTCTTTTGTTAATAGCCGCAATTAACCGCATAAATAAAATCTGCAATAAAAAAATATTATTATCATCATTATTATCATCATTATCATCATCATTGTAATTATTTAGACTGTGTTTTTCAGAATATGCAATTTGTTTTTATATTTATAATTTATGTTTGTATTTATAATTGTAATTGTAATTTATATTTATAATTTGCACCTTTCAAAACATAAATAATAAATTTTAATTATTTATTAATAGCCGCAATCTGCCACATAAATAAAATTAGCTAAAAAGGCAATTATTATTTTTATTTATATTTAGACTGTGTTTTTCAGAATATATAATTTATTTTTATATTTGTAAATTATGCTTGTATTTATGTTTATAATTTATATTTATAATTTGTATCTTTCAAAATATAAATCATAAATATAAATTATTTGTTAATATCCGCAATCTGCCGCATTAATAAAATAAAAGGCAATTGATTACATTAATAATATTATTGGTTATATTATTAATATTAAGACTCTATTTTCCAGATGCTTAAAATTACCTAATAAAATAAAAATAATAAGAAAACTTCGCATTCATTTATTTCTAATTTTTTCAGTCTGGTAGGTTTCTCAGTGTTGACAGAGGTTTCGTAAATCGTTGATTAAACCGCCATCTATCGTCCGAAAATCATACGCTTTTCACCTTTCCAGTTCTGATTGCTCCAATTTTGTTCGAAATAAAGTTTAAATGTCTGATAATTTTCTATGATAAGGGGCAAAATGAATTATATTTATGTTTTGAACTTTTAAATCACTGTCGATAAGCGGCGAGTCCGGCTTTTTTCCTTTGGATCAATATTAAATGAAATTTTATTTTTAATATATTTTATCAGTTTTGTGTAAGTTTGTCTTCCTCGTTTAGAATTTTAAATTTCCGATTCTAAAATATATTAACCAAATACCAAATCTTCGAATCTGGGTCAGAATTATTATTTTATTAAATGCAATATCTAAGACTTCACATTTCCAGTGAGTATTAACGCAGAAAATTCAATGAAGAAAGGATTGGATTGAATTAAAAAGGAAAAATGAATATGAAGATTTTTATTTATTTTAACATAGATTCAAATACATATATATATATATATATATATATATATATATTAGAAAACTCTTCTGTACTCGTATTTTTTTAGTAAAATATCTCGGTAAATATGGCAAAATTTCGCGTGCTTAAACTAGATTTATTTTTCTGTAAAAATTTTCTGATACTTCACTTGGAAAAAGAAGACATTCGTACGAACCTTGTATATATATATATATATATATGTTTCATATAAAAAGCCATAACACATTCATAGTTTCTTATTTGTTTATTATTAAATAAATTATTTATTAATATATTTATTATTATTACATTAATATATTTATTATTATTATATTAATATATTTATTAAATAAATTCTTATTTGTTTATTATTTTCTTTATTATTTGTTTATTTAAAATTTCTTACATTTTATCCTCCATTTATTTTCCCACATGTGATTTCATTTTGATTGTATATGCAAATATGTGTATATACATGTATATATATATATAGAGAGAGAGAGAGAGAGAAAGAAAGAGAGAGAAAGATTCTACTTTTGTCGCAAACATGAAAAAAAATTGTAGGTGAAAATATTTGGATATACATATATTTATTTATTTATTTATAAGACTATGCAAATACAAATCTTCGATTCCAAAAAATAATAATAATAAATAAATAAATAATAAAAAATAAATAAATAAAGACAGTCGACACTCTTCCACTACTAAATTTTAATAGTATT
Organism: Maratus speculifer; assembly: GCA_964019185.1. Lineage (NCBI taxonomy): Eukaryota > Metazoa > Arthropoda > Arachnida > Araneae > Salticidae > Maratus > Maratus speculifer. Next base: position 195,475,021 of record OZ025299.1, read on the forward strand.
CTTCGCCATATCAACCTCAAAAATTCTGTAATTAAATAAGGTGAGACACACACGACCCTCCCCATATCTTTGCTTAAAAACTAATCAATGCTGACCCATTACCGTTTTCCAAAATTATACATTGGATTTATATCAGAAATAATTGCGATTTAGAAGATAAAGTTAATATTGGAAAAAAGTACACCATTTCCCACTGGAAACATTGCCAACCTTTTACCAACAACATCTAACTATTATCATTATCATTAATGATAGTATTATTATTATTATTATTATTATTATTATTATTATTATTATTATTATTATTATTATTATTATTATTGTCAAAAGTTCGCAGACACTCATATTTACATATACAGGATGACAACAAATCAGGAGTTTTTCATTAGAAATACGAGTACTTTAGCAAAGAAAAATTCACCTTATATAATCGCGTGATTAAATAAGAAGCATTTTTCTATTTAAGGGTGTATTCGAAAAAACGCTTTTCCATCTTCAACAGCTCGAAATTTTCCGATACAATTTCAGACACATTTTTAAACGTAGAAACATGAAATTTGTTGAGAGGATTCTTGAAGGGACGTATGAGGTGCCGAGTGATGTTTTTTTACGCTCAGTTTATTAGAATTTGAGTTATAAACAATTATCTTCTCAGTATGACCCCTTTTTTCGTTCTCAAATCTCCCGCTTGGGAAAAATCGGTTCGAAATGTCGTTTTTGATTGCTTTTTTTGCAATATTTTCTGCATTTATCAAAGAATCGGCAATTACGGCACCGTGTGTACTTTCCAAATAAGAGATTTTGAAAGTTTGGTGTATTTGAGAGCAATAATGAGTTAAAAAATAAATCGGAAAATAGGCAGTTTGAATCGAAATACACCCTTAAAAAGAAAAACAAGTTGGAAATTGCACGGGAAGCGTAGCAAATGGGATGCGTTCGTACGATAACGAAGTTTTTAAAATATTCAAATATTTCTGTTATAATAGACAGTATTTCGGATACAGTATAGTGGTCGAAATCTTTTTTTGTGTTACTGTAAATATACAGGAAGTAACTTGCATTACACCTCAACAACGTATATCATATTCATAAAATGTGAAATAGTTTAATATAATTAAAACACACCCCAAACAATGTTTCCCCGTATAGCATTATGTAGTGGAATACTTTTGTGTGGCCTTGTAATTTAATATATAGTATTTTTTGCATCACAGATTGTACAGAATGTATATTTTAGTATATATATATATATACTTCATAGGTTTATGTCAATTCTATTATAATCGAAAGAGTTTAACATCATTAAAATGTACTTGAAACTATTTTTTCCTATTGATCGTAATGGAATGGAATACTTTTGATTGTCCCTCTAATTAAACTATATATCCGATTTTCATAAAATTTATAATGACTCGACAAAATTATGCTAAAATTATATATTTTTAATCTCGAGCTATTTGGTTGGGCAGTTTTTGCTTTGTTATATGCGGGTAGACAGACAGGCAGAGGGACTGACAGACTGAACGACGAATATACAGTACTCTGCAAAAGTTAAGACAATGATCGATTACGCTTCTATATTCAGAAGAATGAACCGAATTTTTATAATTCATCTGTCATACATTACTTGTGACTTATCCTTTATTTACAAACAATACATTTTAAATTTCACCTTTTACATTATATATAATGACAAAAAAACGAAATTAACATCATAACAAAAGTATAGACAATTTGTATATTTACAGAAAAATAACTACAAATTAAAATCGAGTTGCAACATTGTTTGCAATTAGTGCAAGAATGTGACTTTTTTCGAAGAAACTAAATGCTGCGTCCAGGGGTGCAAAAATCTAGGCGCCAGCAGGCAGTCTCCCACCACTAAAATTACTTCGTTATTTTTCGTATATAATTTCGTGCAAAATTCTTGTAAGAATGCTATTAAAATTTAACCAAAGAAAACTTTTTAATTTTAGTGGTGTGAGACTGCTCTCTGGCGCCTAGATTTTTGCACCCCTGGCTGCGTCACTTGGGGGTCCATTTTGTAACAAACATGTTCAACAGCAGCTCGAAACTCATTTACAGAAAAGTATGACAAAAATTTGCATAAACCTTACGACATATGATGTTACAAAAATTTTCGATTGGATCCAGATCAGAGCTATACACCGGCCAGTTGAGATCAGTAGTATTTTCAGTGTTAAATGAAGTTCTTGTTTTGTATGCAACATGAATGGACGCATTATTTTGCTAAAATCCATACTTTGGACCAGCTAAAAGTTCCTCAAATGACTACAAATTGATCTCCAACGTATGTATGTAGTCTTCTGTTGCTTGGCAACGATCGAATAACTCCAGAAATATTCGAGCATTAAAGCAAAGTGAGGACCAAATGATTAAAAATTCACGTCCTTGTTGTCGATTTAAGAAAGTCCCGGGCTCTTTACAAAAGTCGTGCCAATAGTATGCCCACCCATTTGAGCCATTCAAATTTTACATTTTTTCGTTGCTGAATATCATAGCGTACCATTTGGGTCCATATGACGTACCTTTGCAAGTTCATTGCATTCACGCCAATTTGTAGCGAGATTTTAAAGCTGATTGTTTTATCATTTTCATGTAAATTGATTTACCACTTTGTTTAATTCATCTACAAATCATATCCGTCTACACAGAAAGTCCTGACTTGCTTTTAATGTGAATAGCAAACATCATTTGTGTAAATGCCAGTTTATGGATCCTTTTGTCATCTCATTTTCTGGTCACACAAGGTCTTGCAGATTTATATTTTGTTTTGAAGGAGTCACCCTTAGACTATACTTCAGAGACAGACCACATAGGACAATTCATTGCTGCTGAAATTTGTGCAACAGTCTTCCCTTTCCATTTCAACTTTCCTACTTCAATTACCTCATATAACTGAATATTTTTAGCTCGCGGCATCTTCACTAATTGACGCTAAATCGTGGTATACTTAAATACTTCAGACATATGAAATCATAACTCAGAAATTTGCATTTTTTCATGAGCAGTCGGCAAAAAATCAAAAAAGTTTCTAAACTTTTGCAATATGCAAATCTTACATTTTCAGTTAAACTAAATATTATCTTATATTATAATAATTATTTTTATTCTAAAATGTTTAAAATATATTTAAAAATATATATAACCATTTGTAAATCTCAAGAGTTCGTATTCTTTATTTAAAGGTTAAATAACACCAGTGTCTAAACTTTTGCTGAGCACTGTAGGCTATTTACATAATTATGGTCGCACTTAAAATTATTCAGACCTTGATGTACACTCTAAAAAATAAAAGTGTAAATTAGACAAATTTACATATATATGTGTGTAAATTCCTAAAATTACACACCTGAAATGAAAATTACCCACTTTTTGCAAAGTTTTACCTGTTTTTATGTGCATTTTAGCTTAACAAACTAAGTGTGTATTTTGTTATTACTTGAAAAACATAAATAAATGTGTAAATGCTGAAAAATGTCTGAATTTACACAAATTGGTACGTTATTCTACTTTACACATAATGATATGCACATAGGTAAGAGTGTAAATTTCTAAAGTCACCCACTTGTCCTAAAAAATACCTATTTGAATGTGTGTTTAGTTTATGGCATTAAGTTTGTAAGTTTGTTATCAGTGCATAAACTCATAAAAATGTGTAAATGTAGATTACTCCTGAAATTACACTAATTATTGTGTTGAAAAAATTATAAATGCGTGAATTTTAAAGTAGACGTTACGAAAGGGATAGGAGGCTTACATATTATTCAGAGCTACACTTTTTATTTTAGTAAACCAATTCCATAAATAACATGGTGTCATTGCTTTGCTGTAACAGTATTTTTAAGTAATAAATATATATATTTATTTATTTTTATAAGATACTCTGACCACCTCTCTCACTCTCCCCGTTTTAGCAGCAGGTGAACATTTAAAAGAAGTTTAAAAAATTTAATCTCGATACATGTAACAAATGTAACAAATATTTTGTTACATGTAACGTAAAATTTTATTCATTTAATTAGTAAATTTTAAGTTCGTTTTCCGAATTCCCTTTTAAAATTTGTACATCAAATGTAAGAATGTTTCATTATATAATTCTACAGCTCATATTCAAAATATTAGAATAATTGAGAAAAAGTAATAAGAAAAAATTATTTGTCATTTATTTATTTTTTATACTAAGTAAATGCAATTAAATTTCTTATAAATTAAATCTGGAATGTTTAGATAAGATTTTAACATTTATAAAATATAAAATACAGCACAATAAATTAGGTATACAGCTTCCTTAAACACACCAGAATATTAGAATAAAATTTAGATTGGTTCAAAATATTAGAATATTTTATTTTACGCAACAATATTACCTTATGAATATGAAGTAAATGGTAGTTAATATTTTGTAGCATCCCCTTTAGCTTTCATAACAGCGTACAATCGATCTTGCATACTATTTACAAGGTGTTTACAAACATCTCTATCAATATTAGCCCAAATAGACTTTATACGTGCCACTAACTCAGTTTTACTTGAAGGAGGATTTTCTTGAAGTTTTTTCTTCATTATACACCATAAGTTTTCGATGGGATTAAGATCTGGTGAATTTGGTGGCCAAGGAATTACCTTAATGTTGCGTTGGCGGAACCAATTCTTAGTTGACACCGAGGTATGCGGGGACGCTAAATCTTGTTGAAAGATGAAATCATCTTCAAATAAATCTTCTTATGATGGAATCATGTAATATTCTAAAATTTCTTGATATATCAGAGAGTTAACCTTTTTGTAGACGATGCATAACTTTCCAGGTCCTTCTGCACTCAAACAACCCCAAACCATGACACTAGCAGCAAATTTTACGGAACGTTTAAGGCATTCTTTATCAAACGCTTCTTGCTTCATTCTCCATTCAACTCGAATACCTTGATTACCATATGAAACACAAAACATACTTTCATCACTAAATAATATATTTTTCCAATCTTCATTGCTCCATAAACGTCTTGATTTACACCAATTCAATCTTATACGCTTTTGTCTTGCAGTCATGAGAGGTTTTGTTTTCGGTACACGAGATTCAAATTTAAATTTATGGAGACGTCTTAATGTTGTCGATGTAGAAACTTCAACTCCTTCTTCTTTCCATTTTCGGTGCAAGAATCGCACACTTTTAAAACGGTTTTTCTTAACTATACGCTTCAGTTTCCTGTCATCTCTAGCAGATGTTTTTGGTTTTCGGCCACCATTTCGGCGAATATTTTGAAATTTTCCAATTTTTGAATATTGTGTTAGTATTTTACTAACGCTCGATTGCGAACAATGTAAATAATTCGCTATAAAACATTGATTTTTACCGTGCCGATACAAATCAACCATACGAAGTTTAGTAGATTCAGGAATATCACTCACACGGCCCATTTTAAGACGAAAAAGAAACAAACTGCAAAAAAGAATACTGATTTTAAATAAAATAGTCTGAATTTAATCAATGATGCCACCAGTTAAGAATTGGTAATAATTAAAGGAGAATTAATGTGAAATATTCTAATATTTTGAACCACTTGAATAAATATTCTAATATTTTGACTTTTCAAAATATTTTTTTTTGCAATTAATCTTTTCAAAAATGATATTAAATTTAAGATAACAAGTAAGTTTAATCAACAATAAGTTCTTAATAAAAATATCGTTTGCATATTTTCATTAAAAGACATTAAATTACCGAACGATATTTTCAATTTCTAAAAAAAAAGTAATTATTCTAATATTTTGAATATGAGCTGTAGGTTTTGATTAAATCGTAATTTCTTTCAGCCATCGCACAGACTGCTCTTTTTCACAATTTTACTTGTAATTTTCAGTAATAGTGCTAGATTTCATTCTTAAAGCGACATTAGAAAGACTTCATAACGAGGCATTATAATAGAGATATAATCCCACTTTATGCTTATTCATAAAATTAAATTATATTTTTTGTACTGTTGGTATTCTTTTTTGCTGCCCCCCCCCCTTAATTAAAAGGATAGTAGTTTAATCTTCACTAAAATCCAAAAACTATTTCGAATTCATTTAATATGTAATATAAAATATAATTCATGTAATTAAGATAATTCTAAATTCGTATCCTGAGTTATTTATACATTTTGCACATCAAATATAAGTATGCTTGATTTTACCCTAAATTATTTGAGCCGTCTGGTAGCTTGTAAACTTTTATTCATTTCAAAGTTTAACTTGTAATTTTAGTTTAACTTCAGTTCGCAGTGCAATTGATGGTTGTATTCAGGAACTACTTCAACCCCGAGTTAGACGCGAATCTAGCATATTAAACTAAAATCGTAATCTTCGTTGACTTGGCTTCATCATGTTTAAGTTGAAAATTAATGGTGGGTCCAGCTGATTGCAAACGCTCTCGTTCAGAAAAATATAGTATATAATAAGTTATTCTCTTATAAAATATAAGGTATGTAATGTCATATGTCCGTATTACCTCCAATTATTTTTAGCTGATTTGTTTATATTTATGTATAAATGTATATGATACATGTTGGATTGTTTTTTACGTATAGGAATGTTTTACACGTATAATTTACTTGCCTTAAAAAATGTCAACATTACATAATTCCTGATAAATGTCTATTAAAATAACAACTGTTGTATCTAAAGTCATTTATTTCTTGAAAAATTTTCATCTTAAAAAGACTTTATGAATGTATGTTAACAGTAGCAAAATGAACATTAACATCCTTTTTTTCGGGGGGGGGGGGGGGGGGAGGTGTTAAATTTTGGTTCGGTTGTGTGGAAGATATTATAGTTTATTTATAAACTATTATCCAAATGTATACCATATCTATAAAATATATATTCTGATTTATAAGTTAAACAATTCATCTGAGTTTTATTTATTTATTGATTTTTTTTTTAAATTATGAAACTTATAATGTTAACTAAGTTTATCATCGATTAAAACTATAGCGTTGCTTTTGAGTTTCTACGTTACATTTCTTAATTTTGAGAAATTAATTTTTTTAATTTTTTATCTTACTTACATTAAATTTTCAGCTGTGTTTTAATTTGAAAATATTACATCGGAAGAACAATGTTCCACTAAAATTGGCATAGTAAATAACACATAATTTTTTTTTGTTAATTATAGATTTAATAAAAATACACAGAAGTAAATTGCAAAAGGGCGCAAATACGTTGATTTAAAATAACTCCAGATCAAAAATTCTGAAGAAAATTTAGAATAAAGTAATGGCTTTTTCTTCAAATATGCATTTTCCATTCCAATTTTGCCTATTATTACAGAACTTATATGACATAAAACATATGATTGTATGTATATAAAAAAAATATAACAGTTGTGTCATAATGAATATTCAAAATCGAACTTATCATTCTCTCCCTCCCCCTCTACATAAATATCCCCCGCCGGGTGAGTTTTATACACTTAAGACACAAATGTAATTATCAAATAAATTCTACGAGTTTTAATTTCGAAAATTTATAAGAGTCAATTGATATTTGGATATAGACACAGTATTTCTCGTTTTATTTTTTACTATAGCTGATAAATAAAAATAAACATTAGTTTGATATCTAAAATTTTAATCAGAATATCTGAAAATTTCATTTTTGAAGATAGGATTAATTTCATTAATGTTAAAATATATTTGTATTTTTTTTCTTTTTTTTAAGACACAAATTTCTAAATATAAATGTAATGCAAATGATGTTACTTTAATGATTCAACAGCTTTCTTGATAGTCCTGATAATATTTTATATGGCAAATTCTTTGTAATGATGAATATTTAGGAAAAGAAAACAATTAAACATGTAATATAGGTGATTTATGTATATATAAACAAATCAGCTAAAATATTTGCAGGTAATATGTGTGTGTGTATGTGAGATGAAGTTTACATACATTTTTTTCTATTTTTTATAGTATTTTAAATTTTACTTTTATAACTGTATGTAATACAGTACCTTCAATATAATTGACTTTGTATCTTGAGTCTGAAAAATAAAAAATGAAAAATTGAGTCTGAACTCTGAAAATAAAAAGTGTGGAGATTGCAAGTTTACCAACTATGATTCTTCCATCTGATTAGTCTAAAATCTATCATTAATTAATTATTTATTTTTCTTTATCTTAATTTTTAATTGCATGTTCTGAATAATATATAAATGAGGGGAAAATATAAAATTAAAAAGCAAGGAAGAATATAGAAAATAAAATAGCAGTTTTTATGTGTACATTTAGAGGAGAGTGGGGAGGAATGGGACACTTTTTACAAAAATAATAAGATCAACTTTACTTGACACAAATACAAAAACTTTGATTTATAGAATACAAAATGAAACTCTAATGTCCTTGAGCAATAAAGAAACATAATTTGAAGAATCAATTTTATAATTAAAGAAATTGAAAATTTTACAATGTGTCCCATACTTCCCCACTAACAGAGAAGTAATATTTGTACTATGATGGTTGATGAGGAATATCAAAAACTAATGTCTTAAATGGCTATATGCTGAATTTTAGATCCATAGCTACTATAGTAGCATAGTTTTAAAGGGAGGGGTAAAGTTCTAAAAACCTATTTATAGGGAGTTTTTAAGAGGAGAGGAGTGAGTGTGATAGGCTGATTTGGAGCTTATGATGCTACATTTGTGATAGTTGATTAGAAGTGTGTACATCACTATGATCCCGAGTCCAAACAACAGTACTTTTATCGAATCCACTGTCACAAATCTAGCCCCATAAGCTAAAAATCAAATTTTCAACTACACCTCCCCCCATTTTACTCCTCCTTACAAAACTGTATGAATATTGCAGCTACGGTTCTAAAACTAAGCATAAATATATCGATATTCTACATCAACCCATTGCAGTACAGATATTTCATATACACTAGACACAATAGTTATTGAACCTCCATCGAATATGCGTATTTTGCATATTACGCAAAGAACTGTGTAAATTACAATAACACAATAATGTGTGTTTTTTGCGCAATACACATTTAACAGTGTAATCACAGAAGATTTCACAGATAAATGAGTGAGAATATTACACAGATATATGTGTATTCTTGCGCAATTTACACGTTAATGTGGGTATTTCATGAGTGATTATTATAACTTTTACCCACTTAGTGTTATCATCAAATTACACATTGAAATGTGTATTTTGAAATTTACACATTAGGTGTATATTTTGGCAATTTACACACAAATTTACACATATAAACAAATCGTTTTTGTATCATCGATTTACACATTTTTGTGTGCAAATTTACACTTTTATTTTTTAGAGTGTAATAGTACACAGTATTTCGGATGCAATATAGTAGCCAGAATCTTTTGTGTGTCCCTGTAAATACTATCTGCTTTCTTTTATACAGTAAATAACTTGTAGTATTCCTCAGCAACGTATATCAATCTCATAAAATGTTTAATAGTTAATTACAATTAAAACGCGCACCAAACAATGTTCACTCAATACCATTATGAAATGGAATACTTTTCTGTGGCCTTGTAAATCAATAACAAATGTTCTTTGCCCCACAGATTATGCAGAATGTACATTATAATATATACTTCATAGATGTAATATATACTTCATATCAATTTTATTATGTTCGAATGAGTGAAACAACATTAAATTGCATTGGAAACGCTTTTCCCCATTGACCGTAATGTAACGGAATACTTTTGATTATCCCTGTAATTGATCAATGCATCCGATTTTCATAAAATTTGAAATGACTCGACAAAATTATATACATATTTTAAATTTCAAACGATTCGGTTGGGTAATTTTTGCGTTGTTATATGCGGACGCACAGACGAACGGACTGAACGACAACTATAGATGCTACGTATTTACATAATTACGAACGCACCTAAAAATGCTGGCATTAACGCTAAAACATTCAGTGGTCGATCGCACTCTGATATAGCTACAAACAGTTCATTTTTCTGGGTAGGAGAGCGCAGGGGAATTTATTTTAATCATTCCTAAACATTTTGTGAATCAAACGAGAGATAATAGAAATTAAAATTCCGATAAAACTGCTTCAAGCATATTCTGGATTTGTTTTATGTGTAGTATGTTGATAACGAACATGTCTATATTAATACTCACTGTGAAACAAGACTGTAGCGGAGGATATACCTTCTCGATATGCTTAAAAATCTCAATATACCATCTGTTCCTCTCGCAAAACTATAACATATTTGCCTTACCGTATATCCTCTGTATTTTGACATTTTCTTTTTACGAATGTAAAGCTGCTAACCTCCCGAATATTTTTCAAGTAAAATAAACATAACACGAAGCAAATTATTTAATGCAATGTTTCTTGCCTGGCTATTAAATAACGTATTTTAATTAATGAAACTTCTTGTTTGATTTGATTTTTTTTTAAGAGAAAGAGAAAATCATGCATCAAGCGATGAAGCATAGATGATGAAACACTAAAAAACACTTTCGAAAATACATAAAATAGCTGAGAACCCAATTTCAGCAATTACCATCTATAACTGGAAAAATATCCGAATTATTTTGTGCAGCCCTGCATATGATTTATAGATTCGTATATATCCTGCATAATATGAAAAAATTTAGCTCGGTTAGAATACTCGCAATATAGTTGAAAATTCCCCTTCTGCAATTCCGTCAATAAGTGGAAATACACTCGAATTATTTTGTGCAGCTCTGTATAGGATCCAAAGACTATATATACATCAAGAAGTATGCAAAAGATAGTTAAATTCAATAACGCATACCACAATTGAAAATACACTTCCAGTAGATAATGCTCATAGACAGTATTGTAAACGAATTCCTGTATTCCTGTAAATAATCGATAAATTCTATATGCACCATATACAGCAAAAAACGTCCTGTAGTATTCCTAAGGATATGTATGTTTGAAATACTGTAACATCTTTAAAATACAATGCAAACGATGTTTCCCCGTGATAAAACTGAATGCTTTTGAGTACTCTTGCAAACAAACTATAAATGATTTATACTTATTTTTCAACACTGAACATACCATGGTAAACCTGAATAACATATATCAATTACACTGCAATCCTAATATATTTACATGAGTTAGAGCATGGGCAAACAGGTGGCCAGACAAACCAAATAGATAGAAATTAGTTATGTAGGAAACGAAAGTTCGACAGCTGTGAAAATTGAACTTCTGTGGGCGTTGAATATGCAGCTAACAAAGAGAGAGCCAACCTTTGTAAAAAATAACGGACGATTTAAGGGAAGTATTACTGGTAATCTAGACGCCAGTACTATTTACTGTTTTTTAACGGAAAAACTTCCGTAAATTCCGGGAAAAAGTCGAAAAAAACGGAGTATTCACGGAAATTTTTCCGTCAAAAAACAGTAAATAGTACTGGCGTCTAGATTACCAGTAATACTTCCCTTAAATCGTCCGTTTTTTTTACAGTGTTGATAATCACAAATTTTGATTATTTCAAATATGCTATAGGGTGTATGTAATTCCTTACCTCATTTAAAACATTTTTGTAACTAGAACTATGTCTGTGACCAAGGGTTAAGAAATTAGTTATTGGCCACCGTTGAGAGTGGACACGCTATATATTGTAGGGCATAGACTCCTTAGCTATAGGTTCAATGGATTTTATACAACGCTCTTTAGTTCTTGAGAAACATGGGGGTGGGTCTAATATTATGACACAATTTTTAAAAACTTACTTTGAAAAGATAGGGAATGGTTGATCGTATTTCACTTGGTATAGCGTTCGCTCGTTAACCAGCGGGCCCGTGTGCGATATCCGGTAGGCTACATTAGTTTATCTCATTTTTTATTAAAAATAGTTATAATATAATAATCTCATTTAAAAAAAACTAAATATTGTTCTTTAATTACGATGTTAGCATATTTAATCATTAATAAAGCCTTTTTGATTTTTAAACCATTATTTCATATCAATTTAAAAAAATATATATTTTTTATTGAATAATAAACATTCCAAACTTGTCATAAAATCTATTGTCACGCCATCTATTTATGATAAAAGGAAACATATTTAAGTAAAAATAAATAAATAAATAAGGAAGAAGATAAATCTGAAAGGTAAATAATTCAAAAAAGAAGCATACGTATCACAAAATTAAAAAATCTTTAATGTGTAAAAATAGTTTGTAATTTAATTCTTATGTTGATTTTTAACCCTTCATTGATGTGCCAAAAATTTGGCCAATATGATCATTGCATCTGATCAAGAACAATCCGAAGAATGAAGTAACACTTATTTTGTCCATGTCAGATGGCTGCATTTGACAAAAAATTGAAATTTGTTCTTTGAAAAAAAAATCAATCAAGCTATTAAAGCAAAATTTACTTTTTTTATTTTTACTGAGTACTTAAAATATTAATATAAAGGAAGGTGCAGAGTGTTAAACAGATAAAATTAATTAATTTAAGCCCATTTAATTGCAAAATATAGCCATACAATACTTAAAAATCCTAATTGTGCATACAGGGTACATGCCCTAAAATATCAAATTTTAGCTGAAATTTTGAAATTTATTTTTTTTTTTACTATTTTTCCCATTATTAGGCCAATATATAGATATCAAGCAGTTTTTTTCATAATAATAGAAAAAATCGTGCAGTGAAGGGTTAATATAATTATGTTTGTTACTTGAAAACAATTATCACCGTATTGACTTCCCTTGTTAAAGCAGTACATAAATTATGTTTCTTTAAAATCACGAATTGAACAAATTAAGTATTTAAGTTGTATCATAATATTAGACTCCCCCTGTTTCTCTAGAACTGAAAAAGGTTGTATAAAATTCATTGAACCTGAGGCTAAGGGGTCGTTGCCCTACAACATAGAGGGTGTCCACTCTCAACGGTGGCCAATAACTAATTTCTTAACCGTTGGTCATAGACCATATAGCTCTAGTTACAAAAATGTTTTAAATAAGGTAAAGAAATATATTAAAAGTGATAAAAAATGTCTTTAAAAAATATGAAATTTAAATTTTTATACGTTTCTTCTGGTCCCATAAGTTATATTTAGTAAAGTTTTCCCGTTATACTGACAAATAAGACAGAAAAAGACCCGTTATTCTACAATAAAAGTTGACCGAATAATAGCTGTTTAAAGTTGGAGCATATTTTTTGCTGCAAATTAGGGGTCATTCATCAGTTTGGTACAAATATAATTTCGTCAGAAATGAGAAAAAAATGGTTGAAAGTAAAATTAATATTGCAATATAAATTTGAAATATTTAATAATTCTAAAACTCTAATACAAAATATACAATTTGTCGTAAACATGTAAGGAAAAACAAACAGAATTTTTGTTAAATAAAATGATGAAAATTAATACCCTCAATTCTTTACAAAATGAGATACAAATTTTTAAATGTTATTAGATTACACCAGCCTTCAAAAGAGGGATTAGGTCATGTTTTTTAGCTTTTGATAATTGATTCTTATTCATTCTGTATCACTAAATCCAAAGCTGACCTCAATTTTTTACCATCATGTAAAGATTTTTTGCAAATCGTAAATTTTAAGGTTAAAAAATTTGAAAAAAAAATAGCAAAAATTTTATATTATAAAATAGGTGTGATTGTTGTGTTTTTAACTTTTGATTTGTATGTATTTTGAACCGTTGAATCCAGCAGCAACCTTCAATTTTAACCACCACGTCAGGATTTTCCGCAAATTGTAAATTTCAAGTTAAAAAGTTAAAAGTTAAAAGTTAAAATTAAAATTTCTCTCTCACTTAGTGGAATTCTTATAACAATTTAGCTGTATAAATGACAGAATAAGCCAAGAAATTAAATAAATTATTGAATAAAACAAAATAAAATAAAATTTTAAAAGTTCTGCATCTGTTTTACGCTATCAGATTTTCATTATATTTTAACTTTGACATTTACGATTTGTAAAATGTTTCTAACGTGATGCTTAAAAAAGAAGGTCATTTTCAGATTCAGTGCTAAAAAGTTCATAAAAATCAATCGTCAAAAGTTATCATCTCATCTATTTTATAGTATCCTATTATTTTTTAACTTTGATAATTTTTTATTAGCGGAAGATCCTGACATGATGGTTAAAAATTAAGGTAATTTTCTGATTCAGTGATAAAAAATCCATAAAAGTTAAAAAAACATAACCATCATTGCAATATTGTGTTATCTAATCTAAAACTTTTTCTTAAACTACTTAGCAACAAAATATCCTTTTTTTTTTTTTTTTTTTTTTTTTTTTTTTTGTTATTTTGTAAAATATAATCCGATAATGTAAATAAAAGATTGTCATCGGATTTAAGGGAATATATAAAATTTAATCTCGTACGGATATTTGAAAGTGAGTTAAAGTTCGGTACAAATTTTGAACTAAAAAACTTGGATATGATCGTTGAAGTTGAGTCAAAACTAATAAAAAAACATAATTTTTGTTAAAAGAAATCGTGAAAAGAAACAATCTCAAATCCTTACAAAATAAAACATGTGTTAAAATAGAATTATTATAACCAATCTGAAACTTAATAAAATAACTCAATCGTAATATTTGTACATTTTTTTTTCAAAGCGCAGATACACATGAAATAAGTTCTTTGATTATTTTAAGCACTTGGCATACGACCCCTCAAAGCTCGCCAAACTCATCTAAGTTCAGATGGAGAAAAGTGACATAAGTCATGCATTTTTAAAGTTTCATAATTCGGTCAATGTTAGTGTTATATGAATGGGACTTCTTTTGTCTTACTTGTCAGTGTAATAGGAAATTTTTACTAAATATAACTTACAGGATCATAGGATCGTATCAAAATTTTATTTTCATGATTTTTTAATAAATGTTCTTATTGACCCAAATCACTTTTAAAATATTTCTTTACTTCTTTTAAAACATTTTTCTAATTGGAACTATATGTCTATGACTAATGGTTTAGGAATTAGCCATTGGAAACCGTTGAGAGTGGACACTCTGTATATTAAAATAATCAAAGTTTGTGATTATCAAGGTGCCCTCTCTTTGTGAGATCATTTGCATAAATCTGTGACATTTTGCTTTCAGACGAATGAGAAATAATGAAAAACAAATACAAATACATTTACAGGTATAACTTATCTGAAATTGCTCAAAAATAGACCCCTATTTAAATGATTCAATATCAGTTGGATCAAACTGGTCATCTCTATAAATATTTTCTTTGGCTGGTTACCATATTTTTCTTAAACTATAGAAATCAAATATACAGCTCATGTTCAAAAGATTAGAATAATTGAGAAAAAGTAATAAGAAAAAATAATTTTCGTATATTTATTTTTGATGCTAAGTGAATGCAATTAAAATTCATATAAATTAAATTTGTAATGTTTAGATAATATTTTAACATTTTCAAAATATAAAATACAGTATAATAAATTACGCTAGCGTGCAAAAAATAAGAACGAGAGAGTTTTTCAAATGTAACGTCGCCCAGAAGTTTTCCCATATCGACCAAAATCATTCCATACGATCTTCAAGATTTGAAAATATGGGACATGTGATGAAAACCATCAAAACAAAGAATCAAAAGTATACAAAAGCATCTTATTGTAAAGGTCACTTGGAGCACAAATGCAGAGAAGACAGAAGCTTCAACTTACAGGCACCTGGCTGGAAAAATTCAGTTTCTAATATGGATAATGGCCCCACCGGACTACAATGAAGTACTTACAACGTCTGTCCATGCTGAGGGCAAGGTTGTCCAGGCAGAGCTCGATTATGACTAATTGGGGCCTTGGGCAAAGATAAATTAGGGGGCCCCTCCCCTTTCGAATCATAGCAACGTTATTCAAATAGAACTGAAGGTCACGCATATGTGTATGCATAATGCATAAACATATTTCCGCCCTTTGGATATAAATAGAAGAAAATTCCTAGCTCCGTCAATTTTAATTAAATAGCTTAATTAATAAAATTACACTTTTTTTTCCTTTGTACACGACAAAGCTCTTTTACATAACTTTAACAATTTGTTATATTACTTTAAGATAATATTAATAACTTGGAAGAATTGGAAAAAGAAACTACATATTTTATAATTTAATGTATGGATTTGGGGGTCCCTTATTGTCTGGGGTCCACATGGGCAAAGTCCCGATTTGCCCATGGAATAATAAGGGACTGTGTCCAGGAGCTCTTAAAGCATCGAGTTCCATTCCTCTTGTAACACCAATGTCAGCTCCGGAATCGTTGCTGACGCCTGGTCACGTGATGACAAGCATCTCCAGAGAAAGTCCCACATGTGTTCTATATGTTTCAGTTACGGAGACCTTGCAGGCCAATCCATGTGTTAAATATGTTTACTCTCCAAGAGCTTCTTCGACAACCGCTGTACAGTGAGGGGAGCGTTGTCGTCCATGAAGAGGAAGTCTGGATCCACAGCACCTTGAAACAGACGCATATGGGGGAAGAGAAACTCGGCGCAATAGTAGGCCCCAGAAGCTGAACCTCCTTGAAAGATGGAGGCTCGTACGACTACCAAGCATCATACCACCCTAAACAAGAACTCCGGAACCCCCAAAACCGGTTCCTTTCGATGATGTTGGAGAACGATTACATGTTCCCTGCTCTCTGCAGATGTGTAAACATCCATAATCGCTCCTCATATGAAACCGACTCACATTCGTAAAGAGTTATCGAGCCCACTCCTGTTGCATCAGTTTTCGGTGTTTCTGACACCCCAGAAACCGGCATTTCCGATGAGCAGGCGTTAATTCTATACGCCGTAATAGTCGTTGTGCATATAGATCACCTTTGTGCAGCATTCTATCCATGGTAAAATTTGATATCCAACGTCCAGTAGTTGGCTTCATCTGCTTTGAAATTACTACAGCTGTCTGCCACTTGTTTATTTTCGCCTGTAGGACAATATAATGGTCCCTTACTGTCATTGTTGTTCATTGGCGATCATTGCTGATTGCTCGGACAGCTAAGCCCCTCGTTTGAAATGCACTCCCGGCTCATGAATCGATTCTGTGAGCCATAACAAATTCTTGTGCCACACTTCGACTTTCTTC
Organism: Maratus speculifer; assembly: GCA_964019185.1. Classification (NCBI taxonomy): domain Eukaryota; kingdom Metazoa; phylum Arthropoda; class Arachnida; order Araneae; family Salticidae; genus Maratus; species Maratus speculifer. The sequence continues at coordinate 195,492,135 of OZ025299.1, forward strand.
CAACTTACCAATGATTCTACCTCGTGTAAGATCATCTAGCTGACATCTCCCGGATTGTCTCTAGGCCATATCACACAAAAGTAGTAAAAAACATCGTTGAAATCACTATACACAGTGAAATAGATTTCACCAAATTTCTGAACGATCACAACCTCTGTGCTTTGTCCTTCTTAGCACCTCCTCCTATTACGTCATGCCATATATGAGCATGTCCTACTACATTTGTTTCAGGTCTATCTCCTGATTGGTCTTTTATTTCGTTCTGTTGCTTTTTTGGCTTTTATGCTAATTAATCTGCTCCGTTTTTAATTTTTGTACACCAGTGTAGGTATACACACTGTAAAAAATAAATGTGTAAATTTACACACAAAAATGTGTAAATCGATGATACAAAAACGACATGTCTATATGTGTAATTTGGTGTGTAAAATACGCCAAATGTGTAAATTTCAAAATACACATTTTTATGTGTAATTTGATGATAAGTCCAACTGTGTAAAAGTTATCTGATAACTCTTGAAATACACACTTTAAAGTGTAAGTTGCACTGAAATACACATGTTTCTGTGCAATATTTTTACACATATATTTGTGTAATATTCTACTTTTACACATATTTTGTGTAATAGGAACATACACATAATCTTGTGTAATATACAACATACACACATTTTTGTGTTATATGCAGAATACGCAGATTTATGTGTTAATATTATGTTCTTACACATATGTATGCGAAACATGCAAAACACACACTTTTGTGTAATTTTTAAAATACACAGATTTTTGTGTACATAGCTTTATTTTATGCTTTGACATGTAAATTGTGAAAAAAATAATGTTTTTATGGTTACGAAACAAAACTGCATAAAGAACAAACTCATGTAATACTTGGCGTTTATTTTTTTTTAACTGACTTACAAACAAGACCACAAATCACAATATGCCTAATTTACAAAAAACAGGGTAGTCTTAAATTATAATCTGTTATCTTTCTGTTAGAGTTGGTTTGAAGTCCGAAAATCATACATTCATAATTTATGAACAGGAATGTATAATTTGAGTATAGACAGTATAGAGACTGTTTTTTAAAATTAAATTAAAAGTTAGAGTTCTTTCACACCATCTTACAAGTGTAGCAGCTTGTGTTATTTTCAATTTATTTAGAATTTCCTCTTTTTGGAAATTCATATAGATTTTTTCTCCATATTCTGAAAATGGCATAATTTTAACTGTACTTATAACTGATAAAATGGTGATTTTTTTTTTATTTGTTGCGATGTACATAGTGAAAAAAAACCATATTTTTTGTTTCTTTTTAAAGTAAATTATTACAAACTTTTTTCGTTTGGGCTAATTATATTTTTGCACTCTCTTTGAAAGCTTTTGCTCACTTTAACTTCCAAAGTTATCATCACACATGTAAGGCTCCACAGCTAGTATTTTTAACAATAACGTTCAAGCAGAATTTTCCTTTAATATAATTTGACCAGATGGGTGAAAAAGCGTCCAGGGCAGGATTCAAACCAGGGACTTTTAGCGTAAGCTGCCAGTCTGCCATTAGTTAGCTTTATTTAGTATAATTCTAGTTCTTTGGCTGAATTATGTCCGCCAGATTCATCCACGATAGCTCAATTAGTAGAGCATTGGCAGCTCTCATAAAAAATCCCGGTTCAAACCTAGGCCAAAATACTTTTAATTCTGTTGGAAAAATTACAAGTGATTTATTTAATAATTAACATAATTGTACTAAAATTAATAAAGAATTATTCTTTTATCAAATTACATGACATTTAACAGCAATATTTGTTAAAATTACTAATGAAATATTTCTGCTTAAATGTTCAAAACATAATCAAAATAAAATTTACATAAAATATATATATTCTTGCATTATACATAGTATGTTTTGTAATCTTTAAATTATAAGGATTATTGATGATAGAATTGAAAGATTATTGATTACTAGTGACTGAATGAAATTAATTTAGTACTTTAATACGCATTTTGAATGCTAAGTCACTAGTGATTATTTAATTACACAACAACTATAAAAAATATTAAATATAAAAAGGAAAACCGATATTAAGTACTTACATCTTATGCATTTTAATTGCATGGTATTATTCACTATAAATAATACATGCGATTATAATACAGTAGACGCAGTTGATACAGATAAGATGGACAGAGAAAATGGGATTTACACCAAAGTTGCAGTTATGATGTTACCAAAATCATCTTGAAATATATATATGCATAATATAAAAATATACTCTATATGGCGAACGGTGACCGGCCGCTTGCGATTTTAGATATTTTGTTAAATATCTAGAAAAAAAACATGAAAAATTTCCTTGCAACTGCAGGTGTGTGTAAACATAATAGTACAGACCATATATTATCATGAACATTTTTTCCCTTTCCCCCCATGAACATTTTTTCAATTTGGACCCGTCAACAAATTGAAAAAGAACGTATATCTTTTGGATAACCCTGTCAAAACTAATGTAGCAAAAGTGTTCAAAGTGTAGATTATGATTAAGTGGTTTATTGTAATTAACTGTGCTCCTTTTTGTGTGGATAGCATGTATATTCGTAGAGAAATTGCGTTTTTATAAAGAAAAAAAAATCCAAATTTTGCAAGTTTTTTTGCTTATAATTTGCAGAGTTCTTAATATATATACAAAAAAATCCTTTCAGAAAATATGACAAATAACATTTTACATAATACCTTGTAATCAGAATTAAAAAATAATAAAAATTGTATGAAATAATGAATAGGTTTACTAAATAATTTTTCACTGCGCATGCGTGAACACTATCAAATTTTCACTTCCATATTTTGTTAGATAAATGTATAGAACAATTTTTTGAAAATCTCAAAAGCATAGCTTGAAAATTCTGAAAGTGATCGTCGAAGCTCAAAATCTATTGTTCTTAAAATGAAGCAAACAAATGGGGGGGTTGTATCCAAATATAATAGTGCGTGCCACATTGTGTATTCTATATTGGCACTAATCAATGGATATATAGATAGAGCCCCTCATCTTTTTACTTTATTTTGAAAATAACGGATTTTAAGCTTATTCTATCTACGATCACATTCAGAATTTTCCAGGTATATTTTTGAGACTTCCACAAAAGTTGCTCTACACATATAGCTAACACAATATGCAAATAAAATTTTGATAGTGTTCACAGATGCGCAGTGAAAAAATTTTTAGTAAACCTATTTATTTTTCATACAAGTATTATTATTATTTTAATTCTGATTACAAGGTATTGTGTACAATGTTTCTTCTCATAGTTTCGTAAAAGTGCATTATTTTATATTCAGAAATCTGAAAATTATAAGTAAAAAATTTGTCAAAATTTAGGACTCACGTTCTCATGTATACATTCCAAACACTTGTCATGCCTCACAAACATCCTTATATAAGTAATATTTACGGCTTATGTTCGATATATTTATGTATCTTTGTCATCGTATACATCTTAAACACAAGTCATGTAGGTATGCTTCACATATGATGACTGTAAATGAGCATAAATGTTATGAAACGTATAATTGTAATATATATTATTATAAAGTCTTATGTGCTCTATAATTTGGCAACCCATTTTCAAGAGATCGCTGCAACACATAAATACCTTAACAAATTCAAACTACTTCGATTCTAAAATGTACAATAAGTTTTAATGCTATTTGAAAAATGAAATAAAAATTTAAAAAAAAAGTAGCAAATGCTCCTATTTTCTTTTATGTATGTGAAGTAATCTTTTGACTTTTTCGATCTACTCTTATATTAACAATATTTCTACAGCTATCAAATGATACTTTTTTTAATTTTTAATTTTTGTTGTTTTTGCTAACAGTAGTTTTTGAATGTAATAAGCTTAAAAAAGTCTTTAATTTATGTAAAATATTTTTAACTATTTCAATCTAAAAATCACAAAAAAAGAAAGAAAAACAATGAATCGAAATTTGTTAAAAGGTGGGATTTGATAATGGTAGAAATAGTGTTAAGAAAACTACAGCATGTAAAAATATGAAAACGTGCAGTTTTATGTCAATTATTGTGATAAACAAGCTGAAACATTAATTATTTCAAGTGCTACTCAGTGTTGAAATTGCAAATATTTATTGGGGTGTTAAAAGGAATCATTTTAGAAATGTCTAAAATAAATAAATAAATAAGAATACTGACATTTTTTCATATTTAAAATAAGCAGTAATTTATATATTTCACATCAATATTATCAATTTTCAAATGCAAAATAGTAAAAAATCTCTTTTTCAGCTATTTTCCATCATATTAAAAAATCTGCAAAGTTCATTTTAAAATTACGATGAAAAACTAATGAAATAAGAAATAAAACTTTGAAGTGAAAATTTATCTCAGTATCTCATGTTGACAATTCTAAGAACAATTAGGCTGACAACTGCTATGTTTGAAGATAGCTCTTTTTTAAGCTGACAGTAAAGGTAACATTGATTCTCATTGGATGAGTAACTTTCACTTTTTGGAATGTTACAGATATACAACGAGGTGATATAAAGGATTAATTCATTTTATATAAGAGTTTACAAGTAGTAAAGAAATATTGAAAACATTTTTTTTTTATTATTAAAAAATAGTTTTAATAACACATTGAAGAAAATGCATTTTTATTTGTGAAATTATACAGTTAATCCAATAACTCTTAATGTATGATAAAATAAACAACGATCGTTGTTTATATCACACAGCACCGCATCTACTCTATTTTGCCTTTAATGTGAAAATTTTAATTCGTTTTTCAAGTATGTATCTGGTTTGCTGGATGTTTTTTTTTGCCAGAGCCATTATAAATCTAATGCTATCATAAATAGTATAAAGGATTACAATCTACAATTGCGTTCTTAAAACAATGTGGTGAAAATTTTATTTATATAAGTTTATTAAAAATCAGATAATGTTTTTGCATGTGATTCAATAAGAAAAGAATAATTAATACAATAGCAAACGGTTAACTAATTTTTAAAGTAAAAAAATACGTAAAAGAACTCAGATCATAGGTATAAAACTAGAACAACATATTAGTTCATTATGATTATCACCAATATTTTATTTATAGGATTAGATGATAATTATAAAAAAAAAAAAAGAAATCCATTTTAATCATACCGTTTTCTAATAGCGCTTATGGTATATATATTTTGAAATTTATCTGTATAATATATCAATCAAGATATAAAATAGGGTACATTTCGGTTAATCGGACGCCTATATTATATATGCAATACACATGCATATATACATCTATACACATATTGTATCTATATATGCATGCAAACATATAAATATATGCTTATGTATGTAAACATAGTTTCATATGTATTTATATATTTATATGTATATATATATATATATATATATATATATATATATAACACTGGCGCCAAGTTAAATAAAAAGTACATAAAATAATAAAGCTATCCAGAATGAAAAGTAAGTAATGAAATACAATTATTACATTATTACAAAATTTTAAAAATTATGTTTGAAAACATTCTCTAAAAAGGCTTTTTTATTCAATAATTTAAATATCGTTAAATGTTTACTGATTACATAACCATTGATTGTGATGTTTTTTCATATACTTTTATAATTTATGAAACCATGATCTTAACCAGTTATTTTTAAAAAGGAAACAAATCTAATTAAAATGCTATTGAAATCACAGTTTTCTAATCTTCTGATTAAAATTGTCACTAGGTAAATTATGTATTTCAATAAAATAAACAACAAATTTATTAAACTAAATGAAGTTAATGAAATATTCAAATTTTAAAACATGTTTATAAGAAGTTAATTAAAATCTTTATAATTTAAAGAAAAACAAATAGCAAGAATAATTTCTTTCATACCTGCTTTTCACTGACATTCTTTATTGTTCGATTTTGTTGGAAAAGTAATAAATCCAATACATAAGCACAATAGCTAAGGCTGGAAGCATATACACCACGCCAAAGCCAGTGTATTTATCTCGGACTTAAATATTTTGTATAAAGTATGATCTTGGAAGAACTGATCAGCAATTCATTGTTTAAATTACAAAATCCGTGTCAATACAGATCTATGTTGTCGAGAAAACTTTCTTGCATCCGTACGAAAGCGTACTACATGTACTCTGTTTACTTTTATTCTACGGTTAGCCACCGCAGACGACTTTTTTTCCTAGCAGATGCAAAATGTGTTTTTAAAAACAAAACAGCGTTATAAGAGAAGAAAAAAAATTTCTTTATCTGTCATTTTTATATTAATTTCCTGTTGAATAAACTGCTTGTGATCTAACTATTTTAAGACATTTCTGGGAAACAATAAATTAAAATTTGAAAAATTATGTTATCGTTGTAGAATAAATTGTGTACATTTATTTTACATTCAGAAAATGTTAAATCTATTTTAAAAGTTTGTAAAAAGTGGCAAGCAAATTTTTAAAGAACAACTTAAAATCTTTAAACATTAACAGAAAAAAATATATACAACTATACTGTATACTAATACATACAACTATATGTATACAACTATTTTTTATAGCATTAAAGCAGCTTTTCATTACAAAACGCCCCCCAAATCTTTGCTTTTCTCAATTGGATATTATTTTCTGCTGTTTCGATTTTAAGATAAATTTAATAAATCAGTACAAACTTACCGGATTATAAAAAAACAGAAGAAAAACATTTTTTAAAGTTCAAAACTAATAGATTTTTTACATCAATTTTTTTTTTTACCTATTTTATTATTCATATACAACACCAAAAAGCATTTTCATTCGAAAAAAATAAGTTATAAATTCAAAGTTTTGAAATTTAATAGAAATAGAAATACTTTCGTATTAACCACATACCGAGGGTTGACAATAAACAAAATCACAAAATATTTTGCTATGTATAAGCAATTTGATTTTTTTACATAATAATTTTAATAGCTTAAGCGCGAGGTTTGATTACATGTCTATTACAGCTACGTTTTATTTATATACTTTTTTATACAAGTTTATTTATATGCAAGTTTTCAGTTTCGTTGCAGAATATTTAGCCGGAAATAAATGCTGATTTTTTTTTAATGGAAACATTTTAATCTTGTGTAATTGGACTGCATACAATAGTTTTAAAAAAAGAAACATGGTTTCAGATTATTTTTGAAACCAAAGTCATATTACTGTTATTTACGAATGTGTTTTTCTTTATTATATAGATTTCTGTAAGTTTAACCAAATTAATTAATTTTCCATGGGATATAGAAAGCATTTGAAAAAATTCCATAATAATAATAATAATAATAATAATAATAATAATAATAATAATAATAATAATAATAATAATAATAAAATTATTTCGTGGATTATATACAAGATTATGTTTGCAGCATAATTTATAAATGTATATGGATTTAAATTGATGCATTTATATAGCATTTTTCTGTGTTAGAAAATAAATTAATGAATATAGGTTCATTTGCAATGATTGAAACAAAATACATTCATATTCAAATCCCACAAATGCATTAACACAATTCCGATAAAAAAAAAAAAAAAAAAAAAAAAAAAAAAAAAAAAAAGTGTCTTCTTTTCAAATAGTACTTTTAAAATTCACGTTGTGACTTAACAGCATACTGATGGTCGTTTGATCACATATGTGATGTAACTCGCTGTAACGTCGAAAAATTTTTCAAATTTGTCATAAATGTATTTTTCACATTGAGTAACGTACTTTTTGCAATTTTTAAATGTTTCCAAACAATTCATAGTTTACTTACAATGGGATTTTATGAGTGCAGACATTTTGGTTACAGATGGGACGTATCGTGATTTGCAAAAATATGACAAAAACATCACTGTCACTATGGTTTTTATATGGGTAATGACTATGGATCGACCGAAATAAGTTTTTAAGACCGAAAACGTAACACAAACCAAATTTCGGTAAGCTTTCTATTTTCGGTTGAAAACGAAAAAAAAAAGATTAATTTTTTTAAAATTATTAATGCATAAATGAATGTACACAATTATTAATTAATTAAAGGTGTATTGAGGCACATTTTTATCAAAAATATAAACATGCATAAAAACTTATGAGTGTGTAGAAGCTTCAAACGAAAAAATGATATGAACGAAACTTTTATATTTTTTGACAACCAGTAATTATAAGCATTTAGAATAGTTAACTAAAGTAATTAATTGACCGTGAGGCATTAGCACAGATAATCATCCCATCTAGTTCACGGCTGAAATACCAGAATTACTAAAAACTCGATTCGCATATTAAAATGTAATCGGTCTGCCAAGTCTTGGAAAACGTCTAAAAACCCGATTTCAGAATTTGACTCGTAGGTTTACTATTGTGTCTCCTGCTCTCAGTTCCCCATGTTTTTATACTTTTGGGTACGAAAAAACACGATGATAAACCTACGAGTCAACCGATAAAATCGGGTTTTCGGTCGGTTCCCACCAGGATATGAGTTAGTAGATCGGTCCCGTTTTAATATGTGAATCGATTTTTAACTAATTCTGAATTTTCATCCGTGAACGCGATGAGGTGGTTGTCTGTGCTGCCCCCTCCCGGTCTATAACAATGGAGAACAGATACAATAAAGGGTATTTATTTTTTAAATATACATAACTTTTCAGTTATTTAATGATTCTCATTAAAATAAACTAAAATACTACTACTTAAAAGTACTATTTAAAAGGGTTTTTTTACGAAACTAACTCTAAATAAGTCGTAATAAAAAAAAATAATGATTTTTCAATTTATAATTATTACTATTTTAGCGAAAAATTAAATATAGATGAGATGGATACTTAAATAAATATTTGCCTCTTCCTCCCAAAAAAAACTTTGCCATGCCTTCGCCTCCCTGTGATTGTTCTGAAATAACGCCCTTGTTTGAAAAATCTATCTTCGGTGCAGAAGTTGGCTGGCATTCTGTGCCTTTGTCTAAAACTTTGTAATTTTCATATAAATTAAAATGTAATTATTTCATTAACGACATAGAATGATGAATCTTTCTGAAAGATCTTTCAAAACACTTCTGCGGTTTCAAACCAAATATTTTCTGCTACTGTTAGCTGTGCACAACTTTCAATGAGCAGCTGAAAAACACCATATGCGCGTGCATGTTTGTTTTATAATTTGATCAAAGATTTTGAATCATACATGACCGAGAATTATAAACAGTGGAAGTTCATAGTAATAACAAACAAGTTGGAAATTGGACGTCAAACGTGGTAAATGAAGAGTGTTTGTACTATAAACAAATTTATGCAATAGCTGTTAAGTTATGTAAAATTTGTCTTATGCAAAAATGCATGACTACAAAATATGAAAAATTATGTATCAATTACAGAGCAATCCAACTATATTACGCAAGTTAGAGTAAGGTCAGACAAATAAAATTCTTAAACATTTTCAACTATGTTTTAGAGTGTTAAAACGCCTACTAGATTGAAATTTGAATTTCAGAAATTTACACCCAATAGACTGTAGCATATTTTAATTCTTTTGTGCAGCCGAGTCCTTTGTTTACAATCTTTACATAAGTATAATGCCACTATTCAGCTAAAATTTAAACACGCTTAAATCTAGTGAAATCACCAGAGATTATCTTCCATAGACAGCCATGTATCTAATACCTTGCGTAGCCCTGTATATCATTTTTCTACATTCTATAAACATATATTGGTTTAGTAAATGCAGTTCAGCGTAAAAATACATAACTTATTTAAAAACCATATCTAAGTTATTATTTTCATACTCTGTAACTTGTACAATTTCAGTTGTGTTACCCTGTATATGATCTACAGCATTTATACACACAACGCAATCAGCAAACACTTTGTTAAATTTAAAAGCTCATATCACTACTAAAAATGCACTTCTAGAAATCATCTCCAATATTCAGTATTTCGGTTGCAGTATAGTATCCGACATCTTTTGTGTGCCCCTATGATTACTGTGCACTTTCTATTATACAGGATGCAACTCACAGTAAATCCCGGCAACGTATATCAATTCCATTATATGTGAAAAAAATTAACATGGTTAAAATATGTCGAAGATAAAGTTTCACCCTATACTATTATGTAATGGAATTCTTTTGTGTGGCCCTGTAAATGAATAATAAACGTATTTTGCACCGCATATTGTAACAGAGTATATATTTTAGTACACCTCAGTAAATGCATATTAATTTCATTCATTAATTTCATTTTGTTTAAAAGGCAGTAATACCATCAAAATGCACTTAAACTTTTTTTTTTTTTTTGAATTGGCCGTGATGTAACGGAAAATTTTTGACCATCCCTGTAATTAAACTATACATCCGATTTTCACAAAGTTTGAAATGACTCGACAAAATTTTGCAGTAATTATATACTTCAAATTTCAAAGCATTCTGTTGGGTAGATTTTACTCTATTATATGCGTATGGATAGACGGACAGATAGACAGATGGAAAACGGACTGAACGGCGACTACGTGTGCTACCTATTTATATAATTACGAAAGCATCTAAAAAGCATATCATTTAAGCGGAAACAGTTCAAATCAAGAAGTCATGATGAAAATTTCCAAAGTAAGAATGAAGATTTCTAGAATTCAGACAGTTTCGGTCTAGCCGAATTTTCAGCAGCATTTTTGCCAAAAACGAATTTTCGTTGAAACTCGGATTTTTGGCCGAAAACGAAAACGAATTTTCGGTCTAGCTCTAGTAATGACAATAAATGCAACTAAGATAATTTTTACATTTTTAATTATATATAACACACAAATTTGTGTAACTCCAAATATTTTATATAATTTACACATCTGTCTGAGTTTATAAAGCGGTAACAAATTGCATACTTGACTTCGTAAGTCATATACACATAAAAACAGCTAAATTTTTGTTCAAAGTGTGTAATTTTAGAAATTTACACACACGTTTGTGTACACATAAGTATGTTTAAAATAGAATAACTCATCAATTTGTGTAAATCTAACCATTTTTCTACATTTACACACTTATCTGTGTTTTTCAAGTGATAACAAATTACACACTTATTTTAATATGCTAAATACACGTAAAAACAGGTAAATTTCAGAAAAATGTGTGTAAATTTTACGACAGGTGTGTAATTTTATAAATTTACACATATATATGGGTAAAATTAGCTGATTTACACATTTATTTTTTAGAGTGCAGCTTTCTGAAACACATCAAAATATTGGAATAAAATTTAGAATCGTTCAAAATATTAGAATACTTTATTTTACACAACAATGTTACTTCATGAATATGAAGTAAACGGTAGTTAATATTTTGTAGCACACCCTTTAGCATAACAAAGTACAATCGATCTTTCATACTATATACAAGGTGTTTACAAACATTTCTATCAACATAAGCCCAAATAGACTTTATACGTGCCACTAACTCAGTTTTACTTGAAGGAGGATTTTTTTTTTTTTTTTTTTGGAGTTTTTTCATCATTATACACCATAAGTTTTCGTTGAGATTAAGATCTGATGAGTTTGATGGCCAAGGAAGTACCTTAATGCTGCGTTGGTGAAATCAATTCTTAGTTGGCATCGAGGTATGCGGTGACGTTAAATCTTGTTGAAAGATGAAATCATCTTCAAATAAATCTACTGTTGATGTAATCATGTGATATTCCAAAATTTCATGATATATCTGAAAGTTTTTGTAGACGATGCATAACTTTCCAGGCCCTTCTGCACGCATGCAACCCCAAAGCATGACACTAGCAGCCATGGACATAGGGGGTTCCAGCGGGGCTCCTGAACTCCATAGAAAAATTTTACAATGAAAAGACGATTATTTTTTGAAAAATCATTAAAAAGTGCAGTAGATCTATAAATGGTAAATAAATATAATAAACCGAATAAAACTGAATAATAATATGTATTTAATTTTCTATACCACTGCTTAAATGTGTTTGGGGGAGGGAAGCATAGACTCAAAGTCTCATAAGTGATAAACAACAAAAGCATGTCAGATATGAAATTGATTCTGGTCTGGAATTTCGAATGTCTCGATATTTACATACCTGAAGAGAGAAAAAAGATATTTTATTGTACATTCTGCAATAAAGCAACTGCTCTTCTTTTGTATGGATTGTCCTTGGAACTAAAGGAAGTATCTCTGTACAATCTTTGCTAAAACTCCAAAGCAAAAAACTTGATGTGCACTAATCAAAAATTATTTATGTATGAGATAGAAGAAAGTTTTGTTTGAGTAGTTTCTTCGATCAACTATAAGTTCCTAGAAATGTATCAATAGATGAGTTTTTTGTTGAGTATAGTTAGCTTTAACAAAAATGTTTATTTTTATTCCTGAATCGGTTGTGTTTATGACGGCCAATTATCAACATGAGGGATATAGTCCCTAAGGGGGGGGGGGGAGGGAGTGCCTTCCGTGGGAGGCTTACTAAGGGAACCTAACACGTTAAAATAGCAAATAAAGCCTTTGTGCACAAACGTTTAAAGATAGAAAACCAACGATTATAAATGCACAAATAAAGTATGAGAAAGTAGTAAATAGCTATTTCGAATCTACTATCGAGATTCTTCATCAGTGCAAAACTCAGCGAGCTAAAAAATAGCAAAAATGAGCAAAGAGACAGAGAGACGCAGGCTTATATACCCGCTATGGGAACAATCCCACCTAAAGAAAAGAAACCAATGAGAAGAAAGCAGCCAAAACAAATGGGTGGACAAATAGCGACATCTATCGGAGAACAAGCAAAACTAAAAAGCGAGTGAAAAAAAAAATTAATTGTGACTATTTTCCGAATTGTAAATTTTCGAATCCTCATTAATACAATATTGTTCATCAATTTATGATTTAGACTTTTGGGAAGCTTTTCATATTTGGAAAAACTCTAATAACTTAGTTAATGACATGTCCAGTACACTCAGATTTTCAGAAGTTTGGCTTCCTTTCCTGTAATTTAACTCCCCCTCCCCCCCCCCTCCTTTTTCACCTTTGTTTGGATTCTTCCGGTGAGAGTAGAATGCGCGTGTCAGTTTGCTTTTGCTATTGCTTTGCGACGCTTCACGGCTAGTTCGCCTTCAGCGGCGAGCTGTGATGCACGTTTTTCTTTTAATGATGTGACTTGTCTTTTGCATTTTACACTTATTTTTTAGTACTGATGATGGGACTTTAGAAGTCTCGAAACGGCTGTATGCCTTTTAAACATCTATTATTTTATATAATTTGTGCTCCTTAACGTTGTTCATTATTTATTCATATATTAGCACAAAGTACAATCCTCCCCCCCCCCTTTCTTAATTTTCAATCAATTTTATAAAACTATAATACAAATTTTAAATATCTTCCACAATGCAATCTTTTTTGCGCCGTAATTCTTGAAAAAAAAAATCACCACAGGCATGTTCAAATCCATAAATTGCTTCTTAAGAAATTAATAAAGTTGCTCTTATCTAAACAATATTTACTATTATAACTAGATTTTTTTGCATTTTTCAAAAATTCTAGTTGCCTAAATTTTGCATTTGCTATGAAATGTAAAACGCAAGTACTGACATTTTTTCACGATTTATCTTTTGTATAATACTCATATAATTCTAAAAGACGGATCTAGAATGGAAGGAAGCATTACTACAAACTGCTATCGACCGTTATGGGTAGATTTATAACACGTCTTACCAAAGAACAACTCCTTAGAACATGATACAGTAAACGCTCGATGTAACGATCGATCGTTGTAAAACATGATTATTATAACAACAAATAAAAAAAATCCATTATGTAATCACTCACGCATATTTATTTTCCATCCATTAGAATGACCCATTAGACCATCTTTTCCAAAATTATGGGTCGTGACCCTTCAATGGATCAACAGAATGATCAATCAGATCTTGAAAGTATATTATTATATCTATTCGTAGTAAAATATTCAAACAATAGAATACGTTGAATCTTTAATGAAAAGAATTGTGAAGAATTATAGATAAACAACTTCGTGAAATGACAATTTTTTATTAACCTTCTGAGCGTTTGAAGGCTTTTCTGCATTTTCATAAAAATGTTTGTAAAACTAGTTTTAATTTAAATTTTCTTTCTCTGTTTGTTATGTCGTATCTCTATTTTAAACATGTCTTAAAATATAATTCATTAAACAGTCTATTTAAGTCGTTTTGCGGAAAAGCGAAACTACAGAGCAAAACTACTTGGAGGGTTTTAAGCTTTGCGTTCACAGCCGCTTAGGATGAAAATTTACAAATTTCAAACCTGATATAGATAATCTCGTTAGTACAAAACAATGTTCTAAATAACGCTCATATTGTTTCATTATGTAATAACTAATAAATATATATTTTGATGGTTAGTAGCAGAAGATTACATTTTATTAATATATCCCATCACCAATATTATTATCATTGTGATTATTCGTATTAGATATACCTATCATTATTTTCGTATACCAGTATGCCCACTAAAGTCTCTTGCCACCTTCTTAACTTTGTAACAGCTTCTCCTATAATCATAAAAGTGGCGTCTAGTTATAATAAAGTAGTCATACAATACTGAATGAAAACGCTTACGACGGCACATAGTGGGACACTTTGGAGTTAGCAATGTTATCTCAAAATTGAGAAGAGATAAGAAAAAAAGATGAATTACAAAGTTGTAGAGCATCGTCGATTTAGTACGAAAAAGAATTTTTTTTGATTTTTTTAGAATATTTTATATTTATCACGGAATAAGTTCGTTCTGCTAGTTATCAAAGAAGGACTAAAGCATCAATAAAAGGTAAATAAATTCAAATTGACAATTTGTAGAAAGTCTCTTATCATTCAGCTGCAAATTCAGAAAGCAACTAAAATTCAGCTCATTCCAATCGCGAATACCTTTCTCAATTTCATGATATTTGAATGGATTTTTTTAAACAGTTGCTCCATAAAGTTGACTATTAAATTATGTAAAAAATCTTTGTTATCGTTTGCGCATTTGCAGATAAATATTATTTCATACAACTGCTCATATTTCCTAAAATATTTAATATATTTATATTCCAAATAAACTATGTTCTTTCTACAACCCTTTTCTAATTTTTCTAAAACTGGCGTTAAATTTTGTTGAAAACCCTGCATGATATAAGCTAAACACATGCCAGAATTTTATGAAATTTTAAAAATATCGCTATATTTCCATGAATATACATGATATTCCTACACAAATCAGCAAACATGTTGTATAGTATCCAAAAATTCGTATTCTACAGCGATAGGCCATTTAGTGCATTTTAATGAACAGGGTAATCCCAAATATTATTATTTTTCTTTAATTTTTTGTAAGTCAAATATGAGGTTAAACCTGTTCTTCTTAATCCTGAAATTCCAGAAGAATCTGACAAGCATACTTCTAAATATTCGACAAAATGTCTAAAATTGAAAATGTCCGGTCATTAATGGTGGCATAGTGTACATTCTTTGTACAAAAGTTTGCATTTTTCATAGGATAGATTATACTAAAACCTCTGTATACTTGCAAATTATGAGGGCTGCAAAAAAATCTTTTAAAAAGAAATTTTATGGAAGATCGCATAACAATACGTAATGTTTGGGAACTACTGAATTAGACAGCGCATTCTAATATGCCAATTTTTCTAGAAATTTTTTGTAATAATTCTTTAATACATTTTGTGTGTTAGAAAACTTCCGGATGTTTTAGAGTATTTCAAAAAGAGAAATACTCTTTTTCCTCTAAAAGTTATCTATTCTTTCGCCGTTCATAGATGAAAAGTATTGAAAACAGTCCTTATTGTCATCGATATATGTTCTCAGAACAATGGGCTTTCTGTATCCAGAATTATTGCAATAGTAATTTGAAAAATGTTTACTGCATATAAAAGTGCTTCTCTTTTTTTACTTCTAAATTTGTTCAATAAAGAATACTCTAAAACTTATCGAAAAAGCATTTATTCAGCTGCTGAGGATAGATGTCTGAAAACTGGATTCCTGCATTTTTCAGAGTTAATTTTTAACAGTCGGTCTCATTCGCAGTTACTAAATTCCAATCATTTTATTACCGGAAAAGTTGTAAAAGCATATTTTATGCATAACTTTAGTTTTTCTAATATTAAATATTTTTGTACAACTTTTCTGATGCATTTCAGAATGCTTATACAATAAAGAGTAAGGAAAACAAGCTTCCAATATACACTATATGGCCAAAGGGGACCGGCACTTGCAATTTTAGACGTTTTGTTACATATCTAGAAAAATACTTGAGAAATTATTCTGAAACTCCAGGTGCATAAAAAATAGTCCAGGTTGTGCATTTCCGCTAAGAGTTTTTTCCCAAAAACCCATAGCTGACTGTCAACAAATTGAAAAAATTCCTGTCGGCTTGGCCTATAGGCGGAGGTAAATTTAGTTAAGTGCTCATTTCAACAACAAATAAGCGAAATTCGGCTCAAAATACCCACTTTGATTGCATTTTTTGTAATATATTCTGACTTTATGAAAAATTCGACCAATATTGCACATTATATAGTTCCTAAATAAAAAGAACTATCAATTGAATACGTTTGAGAGCAAAATTGAATTTAAAAATGAGTCAGAAAACAAGCAATTTCCTATTTGAATAAATCCTCAATTTTTCAACCATGTTCGCTTCGGTTAATTCTGTTCAAAATGCCCATTTTGATAGCACATTTAAAAATATATTCTGCATTTATCAAAAAATCGACCAATATTGCACAGTATATAGTTCCTAAATAAAAAGAACTGTCAATTGAATACGTTTGAGAGCAAAATTGAATTTTAAAATGAGTCAGAAAATAAGCAATTTCCTATTTGAATAAATCCTCAATTTTTCAACCATGTTCGCTTCGCGAAATTCTGTTCAAAATGCCTATTTTCAAAGCATTTTTTTAATTATATTCTACCTTTTTCCAAAAAATGCCCAATACGTCACATTATATAGTTTCCAAATAAGAGAACCTGTCATTTGGATGCGTTTAAAATCAAAAATGAATTTAAAAATGAGTCAGAAAATAAGCAGTTTTTTATTTGAATATTTCCTCAATTTTTCCATCTCGATCGCTTCGGGAAATTTGGTTTAAAATTCCCATTTTCAAAGCATTTTCTTTTAACTGTATTCTGCTCTTATAAAAAAACTGACCAATACGTCACATTATACAGTTTCCAAATAAGAGAATCTGAGAATTTATTTGGATGCGATTAAAATCAAAAATGAATATTAAAATGAGTCAGAAAATAAGCAATTCTTTATTTGAATACTTCCTCAATTTTTCCATCACGATCGCTTCGGGATATTTTGTTTAAAATGCCCCTTTTCAAAGCATTTTTTGAACTATATTTTGCCTATTTTTCAAAAAACTGACCAATACGTCACATTATATAGTCGTATATATTATCGCTAGGAACGAAAATTAAGGGTGTTAAAGAAATATTTTTCTTTTATTGTCAATTCTTATTCAAAGATGTGTGAGTTTTATATCACTAGTTACATTTCAGTGCATTTCTACTCCATCCTGCATTAATCTCAATATCTGAAAGAGCAATCAAGCAGACAATGATACTATTTGCACAGAGGAACATAGAATGGCGAATTGTCTTGGGTCCGAAACATTTAAGGGTCAAACTGATTGCTTGTTTTGATATGCACAAAATATGGAGCATAATTATTAGTTTTCTAAAAATGATAAAAGAAATATAATGTGTATTGTTAAAATCAGACTGTAAATAATATGTCTGTGTGTATTTCACATCTTTTTGTCTGCGAGAACATAACGATTTGAGAGTTAAATAACAACAGTTTATTTTTTAACGTAAAAGGATCTTATATTAGCTTTCGAAATTTTGGAATGGAAATTAATTTTCCAGCATTTAATTTACTTTTAATTTTAAATGGTAGCAATTGGAATACTTCATTGTTGTTAATTAAAAGGAAATAATGGGAATATTAAACATTGCTATTTTCTCGTTACAATTTTTAAAACATACATATATTTTATAAAAAAGAATATTATTTTAAGTTTTTTATTTGAATTGGTGATGCCTAAAAATGTCCTCGAAGGCTCTAAAATCGGCGCATGAAAGCATGTATTTTAATTCGTAAAACTGAAATATTTTTCCATTAAAGTTTTTCATCTCACGAATTCCAAAATTTGAGAACAGATTTTTAAAACATAGGCTGCCGATTTTTTGGACATCACGGATCACCAAACTTATAACTTTAAATTCAATGGATCATTAATACGACTTTTTTTCAGTGTAAATTTTATATTTAAAAAATTAAAAATAATTTTGTAAAAAGTGGATCTACCCTCTCTAGTCTCCCCTAATGGTTTCTGACATTTCTAAAGATAAAGAATATTTTTCGGAATCGTGATAACTCGAAGGATGCTATTGCATATCTCCGTACATCATTACATTAGATTTTCGTAAATTAAGAGGCATTTTTTTTTTACGGTGTATAATGAAATGTTAGAAGCATGAAAACAAACAGCATTATTGTTTTATTTTTTAAATTTCAAATTTTATTTACAGCTGCACTCTTACTTAGTTTTTCTTTTATATTTTCTACTGTTTGCGTTTTTACACCTTTGAATTGTAGTTGAATAAAATCTGTTGTTTAACAGCACTATTAAAGCAGCTGACAGCATGTCATATGATTCTGATATGTTAAATTATTATTGGTATTATAAAGCCAGTAAATTGGGAAGAAAACTGCCAAATGCCCACATAATAAATGTTGAATGTGATAGGAGATACTTGGTCTCAATAAATGCCTGGATAACCATTTATTTGAAACATAGTATAAATTCAAAATTTGAGATACACAGCAGTCGTTTGTTAATCACAGCCTTGGAATGAAGTGGTTATGAAGAAGTTGTAATGCATAAGTATCGGTTGAGCGAAAACACACGAATATTTTATTTAAATAGATAAGTTTAAATGAAATTTAAAATATGAGTGAGAGGTGTAAACGCGTGCCAACGCCAACGGGCCAATTATTACCATTACTTTCGAAATCGTAATGTTCGCCATATTAATCAACTGAATTTCTGCCACTAAATAAAAAAATGTTGACAATTGTTGACAATTGTCAACAATTGTCATTTTGCATGAATTGTCAATTTTGCATCAGTTGTCAATTGTTGACAATTGATCCGTTGGCAAGTGGGTTTGATGACTGTACATAAAAAAATGAATAAATTAACTGAATATAGCTATGTTTTACTTTAGAAAAAGTTATAATTTGTTTACATACATAGAATGATTTCTTCTAATAAAATTGTACTAAACTGTAGTCAACTGGTATTAACACTTTTATAATCGTTTTTGATATATTGTAAAAAAGATAAACTTTTCTTAACCTAGCTCTTATTTTTCTTAAGATTTGTGAAAACAAAATACAACCTCTTCCGATTTAACCCCTATTCAGAAAAAATGTTCATTATCTTTAACAGCCTCTGAATGGATTTCATATAGTTAGAGAAGCATTTCTGAGTCAAAAATTTATTCTGGAGTCCATAATTTTCGGAAATATTTCTGAGAAGTTTTTACAGCTTATTTTAATCAGTTTTATTTACACAAAATATCATTTCTTTTAATGCCATCGATTCCCAAGTACCGTATATACACATGCCAAGTACTGTATATACCGTATATAAGGCGACACCAAATTCGAGAAAAAAAAAACAGAGTGAATACCAATATTTAAAAACAGTTATCTTCGTCTTATCTAAATTCAGAATTCGCAAAATTTTTCCGATATCAAAAAAGGCGAAGAAAACTATTTTCATATAATGGCATTCAGTATATCATTCCTCTTGAAATTGGGGTCGGCTTATACGAGTGTAGATACGGTAAACATCATTTTCAGTTGCTCAACAGAATTTATGCATGCAAGAGCAACAAAATAATTTTAATACCAATGCTATTAATTTCAATTATGGTAAGTTAGCACACATGTTGAACATGAAAATATTTACTAGAGAACTAATAACATAAAAAACTAGTCGTTGGAGGCCATCATAATACTTACCCATCATTTATATGCATATGAAAATAAAATATGTGAAAACTATTTATACAATGTATTTCAATTCCAAAACTAAATTTAAATGCTGTTAATACACATAGTAATATTCTATTAATGAATTGCTGATGCACAAATTTCAACAAATTATATAAAACACCAAACTACTCAAGAAGTACCAAACTATGTAAAAGAAACATCCTTATAACTCCAAAAATAATAATCATATTAACTAATAGTTTGCTGCGTCGGATTAAGCGTCTCATTTTCAATTAAAATATACCTCTGAATTGAAATTTGAATGAAATACAGGATCATGAAAAATCGAAAAATGTGGAAAACAGGATTACAAATATCTCGACAACTAATAATCTGATCGACTTCGTTCTTTATGCAAAATTTGTGTTTTTTTTTTTATTGCCTTTTACATGCATTCCTTAAAATAAAAAAATTCGAAAATTTTTATATACCTTTCATCAGAACGAATTTTTCGAGAATCCGGAAAAAATAGTTCCGGATAATCGAGGTTGCTGATATTCAATAGGCTTCGTCCCATTCTTACATACTAAGTACATACAAAATTTCAAGTCTCTATCTCAATTTGTTCGTGAGATAGAGCGTTTACAGACAGACAGACAGACGGACGGCAAATTTTTTTTCTAAAAACTAGGGGGGCCCCGCCCCCCTGCTCGCTATGCTCTCCAACCCCCCGCGTAATCGCTTCGCGATTCCAAATTATTGGTTACCCCTACTTGCTGCGCTCGCCAATACCCCATGGTATGAATAAGCAGTTGCAGACCTTTCAAATGATGTGTCACATGACTGGTGTTGTAAAAAAATTAAAAATGTGCCCCCCTGGGGGGCAGAGTGGGAGGAGACACAAAAGACATCCATAATATGAATAAGCAGCTGCAGACCTCTCAAATGACATGTCACACGACAGGTGTTGTAAAGAAATTAAAAATGTGCCCCCCTGGGGGGGGCAGAGTGGGGGTGACACACAAGACATCCATAAAATGAATAAACAGTTGCAGACCTTTCAAATGATGTGTCACACAATTGGTGTTGTAAAGAAATTAAAAATGTGCCCCGCTGGGGGGGGCAGATTGGGGGATGACACACAACACATCCATAATATGAATAAGCAGTTGCAGACCTTTCAAATGATGTGTCACACAACTAGTGTTGTAAATAAATTAAAAATGTGACCTCCCCTGGGGAGAGCAGAGTGTGGGGGTGACACACAAGACATCCATAATATGAATAAGCAGTTGCAGACCTTTCAAATCTTGTGTAACACGACTGGTGTTGTAGAGAAATCAAAAATGTGTCCCCCCTGGGGAGCAGAATGGGGGATAACACACAAGACATCCATTATATAAATAAGCAGTTGCAAACCTCTCAAATGATGTATCAAACGACTGGTGTTGTAAAGAAATTAAAAATTTGGCGAAATATTACAGTTATCGCCAAGTTGGCGTCACTTTTGACAACTAATTTTGGTCGCCAAATTTGGCGATATATCGCCAAGTTGGCGACAAACTTGGCGATTGTTGGCGATGGTAACCTTTCCTCTCTTTATGGTAACCCATACGGCGATGCATAGACGGAGCCCTTTCCTGATTGGTCTATTCGACTCATGGAAGGAGTGGACAACCCGGATTCGTTAGTTCCGGAAATCTTCCACATCAGCATCATTCCAGGAGTCATTCCTTTTAAGGCTAGTTTTTTTTTACTATAGAAGGATATGTTTTTCGAAATCTCCAATGTCTAAAACGTGTAAATCCGTCAAAAAAAAATTTTCAATTTTCAAAACGATTGCAAGACTTACCCTATACTACGTATGATGGGTAAGTAAAACGATATCTAGGGCCGAAAAAACTGATTAATATACAGTAAAAGCTACTCGGAAAAGTTTCCTAAAATTTACAAATAGAAATAGTAATTTTTGTTTAAGAGATGCTTCTCAAAATCTCGGAAATATATCTGGGGTTTCAGAAAATAAAGAGATGCATTTCGGAATTGTTGGTAACTTGGTAGTGTTTTTTTTTTTTTTTTTTTTTTTTTTGTTACAGTGTAGAAGGTTTTAAAGTCTTAAGTATTCAAGTAATAATTGTAGTAAAAAAAAATCTCAGGAAGCCGGTATTTAAACATACAAAATATAGATAATTTATTTTTGACCAACTTTAAAATAAACAAGAAAAATCATGCTGTAAACAATGCTTATGAAACACTTTCTAACACTTCCTAAAACGTTTAACAAATCTTCATTATTTAGGTAAAAAAGGTGTTACTGTCCATAGCGAAATATGTATTCTAATACTTTTGAACAACTCTGCATTTTATCTGTCGGTTGATATATATATATACTATATTATGGGCAAATTTAGTTTAGCAAGAATAAGAGTCTTTCATCAATTTATGGGTGATTCTACGATAAGAGGTTCAAAAACATGGAGAATTCGGCCAAAAAGAAAAGTTTGAGTTTGATCAAAAACCTTTAAATTATGATTTTTGTCCCGTTTATTTACCTTTTCATATAAGGGCAAGTCACTTTATACATATTTTATAACTTTTTCTGTTCAGTGACTCGCTCCCCTGGTAGTTATCGTGCCAGGGGAAATACGACAGGGGAGAGACATTTTCATGTAAATTCAAACTTTTTAGCTGACTGAATTAGTTTTTCGGTTAATTGTGTATTTCACCTTAAGTATTACCGTATTGTTTAATTAGGGCAGTAAATGCAATTGAATTAAATGAATATTATAAGTTTTATGACTTACCAGGGGAGATACACAATCACTGTGCGAAACCACTACAAAACACGGTCGCGTCGCAACAACTAAAAATGGCGACGCTTAAATGGCTTGTGCGTTTAATATTGTTAACTTCAAGCCAATAGATGTCCTTAAGCACTACTTCCAATATAGCCATCCTTGAATTTATATTTGTTTCAGCGGAACGAAATGTGACAGGGGAGAGACACAAAAAAAAGCGGGACAAAAGTTAATTTCAAAAATTATTTGAAATTAACAAAATTATTTTATTTTTTATTTTATAATACGTAAGTATAATTACTTAAATTCCAATTAAACATACTTTAGCTAAGCATCTGGCGGAAAAAATATATGTATTGTTGAAAGTTAAATTGAAACCGGCAAGGGGACATGCCAGGGGAGGGGACTTTTTAGACTTTGTAAGAAATTTCAGAAAAACGTGTTTAAATTAGGCATTCAATCGTGATGTTATTTAATAAAGTATATTAAGATGATGCGATTCATTGCAAAAAATAGCAACATATAGAATAAAAAATCTGTTTTAAACGGATTGCCGTACAAATTACCTCTTATCGTAGAATCGCCCTTATACTAATAGATGGAAAAATACGTGAATACTTTTGTTTAGCCCTGTGGTTTACCTATAGTACCTTTATTACACACCAGTATCTAGCTAAAATTTAGTTCAAATTAAAACACTCTTAAAACTATTTAAATCACATTTCCAGAAATTATCCTCCATAAGCGACCATGTATCCAATTCTTTGCGTGACCTTGTATATCATTTTATCGATATTCTACAAACATTTCTTATTAAACTGAATGCAGTTCAGCGTAAAAATGCATACCTTATTTAAAGCCATTTTTAAGTAAATTACGCTTATAATCAGTAACCTTTACGAATGCTTTTATGTAGCCCTGTATGTCAAGCATTTATACACACCATATAACATGCATACATTTAGTGAAACTTAAAAATGCATATCGTAATTAAAAATGCATTTCATCCATCCTTCTGCCATCATCGAGAATATACAGTACATCGGTTAGAATATACTACTTGAAATGTGTATACTTCTTATTATGCGTGAAATAACTTATATTAAGTTTCAGCGACGTATATCAATTTTATTATACATGAAATGGTTTAATATAACTAAAATATGTCGCAAATAATTTTCCCCTGTACCATTATGTAATTGAATTCTTTTGTGACGCCCTGTAAATGAATAACTATTATTTTCACTGCATATTTTAGTGCACTTCGCAAATTCACATAAATCTGAATATGCTTGACAGAGTGTCACATCGTTCAAATTCATTTGAAACGATTTTTTCCCATAGGTCTTAATGTAACAAAAACTTTTGACTGTCCCTGTAAATAAACTAATCGTCCTAGAAATTTCATTTGCAA
The DNA here is from genome assembly GCA_964019185.1 of Maratus speculifer. NCBI lineage: Eukaryota > Metazoa > Arthropoda > Arachnida > Araneae > Salticidae > Maratus > Maratus speculifer. Next base: position 195,516,419 of record OZ025299.1, read on the forward strand.
TAGGGCTCGCTCTAGGGTAAACGTCACTAACTTTCAAAAATTTCAGGGCAATCTGAGAATATTTACGAGAGTTAGAGCGCGGCCAGACTAACCCAAAAGCATAAACACTTTTCAACTATATAGGAAAGTGTTAAAAAGGCCGGACTAAATTTGACATCTAAATCTATTATATAAATCCGTGCATAACTTTTGTATAGGTATAGTGACTTTGGTTTGGGAAAGTTGTTATTTCCAAATAATTACCTATAAAGCTTATTGCAATTTGACAGTTAAATATTAAAAAAGCTAAATCGAATCATTTTAAACTTTTATATCCTAAGTTATCAATTAAGGAGATTTAAATCTCAATAATTTTCACCTTCAATATCTAGAAATATAGTACAAAATCTATGTAATAATAAAACGAAATTTAAAAATTATTCATTTATTATAACTCACCTACTAAAGAGGCTTCGTGTAAAATATATACAAGAATACTTTGATTATTCTACTATCAAATTTTACTAATTTATTACCGTACTAGCAACGTTTCTGCCCAAGAAGATAATCCAGCAAATTTATAGTATATTGAAAAGAACAAAAATCTTTAAAAATAATTTGAAAACATGAATCGGCCTTTTAATTTTTTAAAATAGAGAATATTATATAATTTTTAAAAAATACAGTAAAAAGGTAAAAAGTACTCAAAAAAGAGGGGGGGGGGTTTATTGATCGCTTGTTAGTTAGTTTTTTGCATTTTTTGTCGGAAAACTTGAAAACGGGTACGAATCGAATCCAGTAAAAATGCCTTCTGAAATAGTAAGCATTAATTTTTTTTTAAGGAAAGATACAGTTCTAAACGGGAGGTTAAAACAAACATTTTTATGTTTTTCTCCATTTTTTCTTTCCTACCAACTGCATGGGATTTTCTCTAAAAGGGTATTCATGCTTATATTATAAATATATATTATAATTATACTGTTTTTAATAGATATATTTAGATGCAAAGTGCACTGATTGTAACGAATATCATGTATATTTTTGAAAAATAATGTAATATATGAAATTATAAAGTAATGGCCGTAGGTGTAGTTACAAATAACCAAAAGACTTATTCAATAACTCTTAGACCCATTGTTCTTTAATGAGACTTTAAAGTCTCGTGACACAAATTTATAAAACATTGTTTTTTCTGATAAATATATGTATTCGCACAAAGTGTGTATTTTGTTAATAGTTTTTTTTCATTTATTCCAACTTACTCATTTAAATTTCAAAATAATCTTGGGTTTGGATTAAAGTTTTGAAACCCAATATTTCTGCCTAAGGTCAGCCTTACACCCAACTTGAACCCGATACACTGAAACTCGAAAACCCGAAAATTTAAAAACGTATACCGAAATGAAAGGTTTTTTGTATAAAAAAAATAAACACGCATGCATTTATTAATATTTAAATATATCATTTGAAAAATAATCGGAACTTTTTAAGAAAAAAAAACAACCGACCCCAAAGAGCTAGAACTTAACTCAAAACTGACCCGAACCGGAAGTATTTAAAGTCAACCCGACCCGTAACGAAAAAAAAATTAGCATCAAATCGACCCGACCCGCCGCAGGTCGGGTTGGATAGAGTTCGATTAAAGTCAGATTGCCCGACACGATTTAGGACTCTGATCAAATCAGTGGCCCCAAAAACGAAAAGTTGAGGATAATTTTAATTTTTTGGATCTGATTAAATTTTTTATGGGTTACAACTTTCTTTACCCTTGATGTTTAAGAGCCAAAACAGAATAGCTAGTTTATGGAATATATCAGATAATTTCTGTAACAGTCTGCCAGTGATAACTAATTCGGTCCGTTAAAATTTCAATTGGCCTCTGCACGAAAATTGACGCTTATAAACGACGAGACGTTAAGATCAGCAATTTCCGAAAGATAAGCCCTTTAAATGTTAGGTATCAGAGATAATCATAGAAAGTTTATGCAGTCTCCAACAAAAGCTGTCGAGCATGCGGATGAGGTAAGTATCAAGTTTCTAGACTAATAAAAACACTTTATTTTTTTTCTTATATTAGTTATTTTTCCCATACTATTTTTTATCATTCAAAATTTTATATAAACTAATTAGATAAAATTTTAAATTTTTCAGTTGATATCCAACTGATGCTTCATAACATCTCAATGAATGTTTGAATTTGATGGAACTGATAAAGTAATGTGTTACAAAATATTATGTGGAAAGATAAGTGGGAAAAGAAAAAATATATACAATTTATTAAAAAAACTTTTTTTAGAACATATTAAATGAAAGTGATGCTGAGCATCTTTTTTTAACACTTCAGTGATTTCATAAAAAAGATGTATTTGAACCTTATGTGCATAAAAATGAAAACAAATAAAAAATAAAATTAAATAAATTAGTGACAGCATAAGCTAAATTGACGTAAAATCCGTTAATATATTTACTTTACATAATTTTATGCCTAACAAATGTATGAAAGAAACTACCATAATTGTTGAAATAAATGTTATTATTAGTTCGTGATATTTATTTGTTTGCTACTCCCACTTTATATATTTTAACTATTTTAATAATAAAAATTAACATTATTATTTAAAAAATACATTTTTGTTATTTTCGAATTTATAAAAAATGACTGCAGCCTACGATGATGTGACATCATCTATATGTCATCATCTGTATATCTATCGATCATCGTAATAATACGCCATATCTCGAATAATAAATAAAAACTTGATTCATTTATAGTTTTGTAAGCAAATCAAAATTTTTATTCCTTCATTCTGTTGTACCAAGATGAGTCATCGTCACTTCAGTATTTCTCGCGTCACAAATCTTCAAATATTAGGTAACAGTTTGGCCTCCCTTTTTATACAGAAAATTAGAATTCATACATAAATTACGAAAAGAGTATTTACATTATGTAATCACGATAAATCTGCTATTAAATTGAGCAAAATGTACTACTCAGAATTTCTGGTATTAATTCGGAATTTTTGAATAAATTTGGAAGTCAAACTGGCAATCCTAGGCATCAGAGATAGTGGTCTCCAACAAAAATTGTCAAGCAGGCGGTGGAGGTAAGCATCAAGTTTCTAAAATTAAAAAACACTTTCCTTTTTCTTTTTTTTTTTTTCTTTTTTTTTTATATATGTACAACATATCGCTCACCCGCAAGAAAAGTGACACATCTCACAACAATTCATTTTGCGTTTTATTCCACTAATAAGTATGACATAGGTATGTTTTGCTACACAAAAAGTTTCATGAGTGTAGTTATAAGGAAAATCACTTTACGCTATCTGTTCAATTCGTGATTACAGAAGAGGGGGTGGATTGTGTGGAGAGGTAAAATTATTTAACGCTCCAAATCTCATCCTACGTCGCTAAGTGCTTTAATTCCATGTTACAGTAAAATCATGCAAATTTACTTCCTGTGAAATTTCCTTTTGTTGTCACTTTTCTTGCAGGTGAGCGATACTGTGTAGACTAATTAGATAAAATTAAAAATTTATCAGTTAACATATCATCAGTTAACATAACTGTTATTTCAATGAATGTTTGAAATGAATCCTTTTAAGCTGATAAGCCGAGTGTTGCAAAATATTACTTATTTACGTGAATATAATATGAGGACGTAAGTTTAAAAACTCGCCTAATCCAAAGTTTTAAGATTTGTGCTTTTTGTATAAATCTATTCTATTGGTGAACCTGCATCAAACAGACGCTACAATCTGTTAGAAAACTAGTTCTATCGTGTATTTCTGGGATTGTAAAATCTTAGTTTACAATAAAAACCAATAAATGCAGTCAGAGACTTTTTGCGAGTTCACAAAATTTGATAGGCGAGTTTTGAAACTCACGTCTTCATATATATTGAGAACAGTACAAAAGAGAGAGTATAAAATGCAAATAATGACGATTTTTTTAATAAATGCATTTTATCCAATTGATTTTAAGACAACTGTCATAATCTATAAGTGCAAATTTTAAGAATGTAATTGAATAAAAATGAGCTTAAATGGTTTTTCATTAAAAAAAAATTGACGTATTTCTTAGAAATAAAAAACATTCAAACAAATTACATGGTTTAAAACTTTAGATACCATCCCTTTCTTTACATTAAAGCTTCGATAATTTGTACGTTTTATTTTCTCATGTTTTTTTAACCATCTAAATAAAGACAAGAGATAATATCCAACTTTATCAGATGATAACAGATATAAATTTTCCAAGTGGGTGAAAACAGTCTGGGCCAGGATTCGAACCAGGGATATATTGGCTGAACCCGCAAATGCTCTTCCAACTGAGCCATCCCGGACGAATACTGGAGGACTAATTCATCCAACAATCTTAACGATCACACAATCTGGTCTGATACTATGGATCAGCTCAACAGAATAAATCGAAGGTTAATATATGGAACTGCAGAAAATGCTGCATACGAAATTATATCAGATTAATTTATAACACAATTATTCATTTTCAACTTTTTATTATCAGTTGATATCTGATATTTCATAATACTTCATTAGATTTTTTTTTATTATTAGATAAGTATACCGAATATTTTTTAAAGAAAATAACCACTCAAATGTTTATCAAAACAGTTATCAAATTGAAAAGTAGTTGTAACATGCAACGTTTTTTAGAGAAATGATTCGAAGGTCTTTGAATAACTTAACCGTCAGTCACATTTGCAAAAATTCTACCGAAAAATGCCAGGTGACAAAACGCTGTTTCTTACAATTTTACCATGAAAATGACAGCTGATGAAAAATGTGTTTTTCCCACCTAATAAGCCGTAATCTTAGCTCATTGAATTGATTCTTCTCAATGTGATATTTTCAATCATATCAGCAGCTGAAATATTATTTCTGATAATTTTGAAATTTGTGCAAATGTTTGTTCATATGTCCACAACGGTTCATAATTTCATGTTTATAGTTCAGATATCATAAGTTATCCTTATTCAATGGTAATTTTTATTCATTATTTATACAGTGCTGGAAAAATGTTTAAAATCACTAACAAAAACAGTTAAGCTCTTACTTTAAATAAAAAAAACAATATCATTGCAAAATTTTACACATAAAGTTATACAAGTTTTGATATTTGTTTTAAATTATAGCATTATATTTTTAAAAAAATAAGTAAAAATTCACTTTTAGATTAGAAAATTTGGTGGGGAAAAGTTTAAGACAGTTAAAAGCAGAGGAATTATTATGGTATACTTACAGAATTCGCAATTTAAAATTAAATAAATCCTCATTTTAAATATTTCATGTCATGTAGGGACAAATATTTTTCAAATTATAAATTGCCTTCTAAAGATCTAATTATATAGGATAATTTTGTTTTTAATGAGTCATAAAATATATCCCACCAAATTCTCATTTAGGGCCCAAACGATCTTTAGGACCTCATGACTCTTTCACGCTCGTACAAGTAAAATAGTATTTTTCAGAGACAAATGATGACCATTCACAAAAGTATATGAAAAATTTCGTTTTGGCACTAGAAATGAAGATCTGAGTCCCCCCAAAATAAAGATGTTCTACCATATTTTGAAAGGCAAAACTGGGGAGGGGCATTAACTTAGATAGGGGAAGGAAACAGAAACTCAAATTTTAACCGCTTCTCTTATTTGCCCGTATGTCATACAGGCAATGTGTTTTTACCAATCATGATTTGCCCGTACTACGGCAGTAGCATCCTACCAATAGCATCTATATTCCAATCCTGATTTATTATTCTCACAAGTAAATTTTTATTGTAAATTTTGCGTTATTTAATCCGAGCATTTGTCTGAGTCTATCAGGCAAAAATTTCTGTTTTGAAACACCGGTGATAAAACATCAAAAATTATGTAAATTACATAAGAAAATAGGCATTATTTGAAAGTTTTTTTCAAAAATATTGATCAGTTAAGTGGTTAAAGTAAGTCAAGTAGGGTATCGTTTATTATGTATTTTTTTATTTTTAATCGAATGATACTATCCAGAAGTCAATACGATCAGTTGTTACAAATTTATGGTAGGTTATATGAATACAGAATCGAAAATTTTACTTTAGTGCAGGTAAAATAACTTTTTACAGGAATAATTTATTATCATTCAAGAAGTAGAAAAATTCGTTTCAACACAAGAAATGTATATCTGATGAGTCCACAAAAATGTATTTGTTTTATCGTGCTTTGGGGGATATTTTAACTCGGGAGAGGGGGGGGGAGCAGAGAATTTATTTTTTAGATAGATATGTCAAGTATATATCGTATAAGATAAAAGATAATCGTATAAGATAAGATAATCGTATGTATAAGATATATCGTTTATTGTGCATTTTTCAATCGAATGACACCTCCCACAAGTCAATACGATCATTTGCTAGAATGTGACGGCATAAAATAAGTGACATCTTTATACTAATAAAAGAACAAAACGCTCTGTCTGTGTGTGTGTCTGTGTGTGTGTCTGCGATGGCTAGCAAAATCTACAGCACGTACAAAGCTCAAATTTTTTTTAGAGTAGCCCAATATCTCTCCTGATGCACCTGAGCTTCAGAATTTCAAAATTCCAATTATTAACTGAGTAATTAATTAAAATCAAGAGGTCACTCTCATAAAAAATCATCTTTTCCCAATTTTTTTCTCTTTCATTTGTTTACGGTTGGTTGGTTGTGTAAAAATTTTCGCAGAAGTAATAAGAAAGCTGAGGCAGAATTAAAGAAACCCATGGAGGAATAAGAAGAAGTGGAGGTGAAGTAAGCTCAAAAAAGGTTTGCGATATGAAACCATTTATCACTCAAATTTAATGTGGCAAACAAAAGGACGTGGAAGAGATTTTCTATTATAAGACGAATTGAAAGAAATGAATTACAGTTGAAGCATATTTCAAGAGGAAATAGCAAATTTTTAAAATGGTCTTCGTTCTATTATTATTTATTAGAATAAATATTCGCTTTTAAAATGAAGGAAAATGGAAAATTAGCAATAATTATATATCAAATTAAAATTAAATAAGATATTGAAAACATTTGATACGAATTAGAAATTGTATAACTAAAAGTTTCCTTCATTAATGTAATTTTCAATACTTTAAAACGTAGATGAAAAATGTTTATGACTTAATAATTGCATGTAAATAAATATTTAAAATATAATGATGAAAACATTCTTTTAAAATCATGTATGAAAACTTAAGTAATAAATATTAATCTAAAATATAAATTTCTGACTGCAGACGATTTTAATGTACTAACAAAATATTATATTTTCAAGCAAAACGTTAAAATAATTTTCTATATTGATATTTAAAACACATATGATAAAATAATTAATAAATTTTTACCGGTGAAGCGATAAATTAGATCTTTTTTTAAAAACGAGAGAAAAAAAATACAGGTTTAAACCTGTTTCAATTGATAGCGAAATTTTAAAATGGAGGGCCAAAATCACAGTCCGGTGAAATCCAAACACCTCATTGGTCATTGAGCCGCGTCCTTTTCAGGGAACAATCTCTTAGCAGTTGGGTAAATGTTGTCATACTCCTTTTTCCGAGAAAAAAATCGTAGCGGCAGTTTTGAAGTAAATCTTATCTCTTTTCATTTATAATCTAAATTTTTCACTCTCATTTTATAAAATGGCATCAAAATATCTTAATTGAGTTAATTTCGATGGTTTATCTTAAATAAGAACAGACGGTAACAATCGTTTAAAAAATACTTTCCCCCTCACCTTTTTCAAATGGAGAAACAAGTTCGTGATTTTCACCCTTACCACACGACCAATGGGGTGGCTGGATTTCACTTGACTGTGATTTTGGCCCTTCATTTTAAAATTTCGCCAATTGATAGGCGTGTCAAAGCACGTGCTTTTGTTGGTACTTAATTGGACTTAATGTAGGGTTACATCTTAAGCATCATCTCCAGAGATAATACCTCCACTCTATTAATTTCTTTTTACTCTATAAAAGAAACCAATTTGAGATTTTGACATTTCAAAAGTGACAGTTTTTTTCCCAAAGATTTTTAAAATTCATAGACTGGCAAAATGTCAGTTTAACTTAGGATTTTTGAACATACCTATTACGTCAGATCGTTGGTACTTTGTACATTAGAATGTATTTGAGGTTGGCTATGTTGCAGTTAATATATGTATATGTATATATGAGGCTTTTTTAGCAGTTTTTTAAATCATTGATTAAATTTGAATGCATTTATTTAAGTTAAAATTTTATTAAGACTTTAATTTGTTTTTAAAACAAAAATGAAATGGCTCTTTGACGTACAATTGTTCGAATAGGCAGACGATTCATACACAGTAATAAATTATCAAATAGCAAAATAAATTTTATATAAAAAATAGTCACTAAAAGAATAGTAGCAAAACATAATGTTTAGGCGTATTAACACATAACCCGATCCCAACCAGAAAAAAACAGACTATACTCCGATCCAAGCAAGACAAAAATTTCATGAGCATAAACGCGACCCGAACCTAAAAATTCCATTTGAAAAAAAAAACTATGGATTTGATATTTGACACGAATCAAATCTGAATCCCACAAAAATATTCAAATGAAGCATACCCTAATCCGATCAAAGAAAAATAATGTTCGTGTATATGCAACCCGACCCGAACCTAAAGTTTTTCTCTGAAAAAACCCAAAAAATGACCAGAACGAAACCTGAAATCGATAAAAATATTCCAAAGAACTATAACCCGATAAGAGCAAGACAAAAAAACTTCCATGAACATAAACCTGACTCAAACCTAAAAAATTCCATTTGAAAAAAAGGCCTGAAGTTTTATGCAAACTACATCTGAATCCGATCAAAATATTCGAAAGAACCATAACCGGATTCGAATAAGAGAAAATAATTTTCGTGGACATGAAACCGATCGGAACCTAAAATTCCATTTGAAAAAAATACCTGAAATTTGAATCGACAAAAATATTCCACAGAACCATACCCGGACCTGAAGAAGACAAAAAAATTTCCATGAACATGAACCCAATCCGAACCTAAAAAATGAACTAAATCTGAATCTGACAAAAATATTCCAGAGAAGCATATCCTTATTCGAACAATGCAGAATAATTTCCGTTGATGCGCAACCCAGCCTGAACCTAAAAATTCCATTAAAAAGCCGAAATCTGAATTGAACGACATCGGAACCCGAAAAAAATATTCCAAAGACCCAAAACCGGATCCGAGCAAGGCAAAATAATTTCCCTGGACATGAATCCAACCAGAACCTTAAAAATCAATTTAAAAAAATACCTGAAATCTGAATCGAACCAAATCTGAATCCGACGAAAATAGTCCAAATAACTATAACCAGATACGAACAAGACAATATAATTTCCATGGACATAATCCCCATTCCAAACCAAAAAATTTGTAAAAAAAAGAAAAAAAAAATCTCGAAATTTGAACCAAACTTAATCTGAACCTAACAAAAATATTTCAGTGAAGTATAACCTCATTGGAACTAGGTAAAATAATTTCCATATAAGTACAACCCGACCCGAACTTAAAAATCCCATTTGAAGGGAAAAAAAAACCCCACGAAATCTGAATTGAACCGAATCTAAACTGAACACAAATATTCCAAACAATCATAACCGTATCCGAAGAAGACAAAATAATTTCCATGAACATGAATCCAATCCGAACCTAAAATTCGGATGTTCTACAAAACATAATGCGCTCCGTAGCGGTGGAAAGTGAAACTAAGTACTTAGCGCGAGATGGTTAAAATATTTCGTTTATAGTTAATGTTAAATTAGAACTTGGTTACGGTTAGATAACAGTTAGGTTGCAATTACGTTCCGGTGACCCTTTTGTTATTTTATTTTCCGGTTAGGTTACAGTTAGGTCATGGTTAAATTACAGTTAGGTTAAGGTTAAGTTGCGGTTAGGTTGTGGTTAGATTATGGGTAGGTTATGATTAGGTGACGGCCAAGTTACATTTATGGTATATTTAACTTGCAGTTAGGTTACTGTTAAGATACAGCTAAGTTACAGACAAGTTATGATTCCGATACAATTAGGTTACGGTTAGGATTTTGTTTATAGAATGAACATTACGCATGTTTGATAAAAAATATACACCTATTTTTGTAAAATGGCTCTGAATTTATAATATTATATACTAACCTTTTAGCGAATCATCGAGAATCGATTTCATTCACGGTATAGTCAGATTTAAGAGTGATATATAATTAGTTTGAAATTCAAAATATTTCACTTGGGATATCTATGTGAAAAAAGTATTTAGTTAAGTCACTTAACAGTAATTTTAAGGATAAATATCAACACGAAATCGTTGGACACATATTCCCTCCTGCGTTTCCCATTGCAGTCATTTTAGGTATTTTTGCAGCTAAATATTAGTTTTTTTTTAAAACCAATTTTTGACACAGTCAGGGGGCACGTATTTAATATAATGTACACTGTAAAAAATTTGACCCTTTTGCTGTATCATCACTCCCCCGCTTTTATAGAATATATCTCTTTTGACCTATGACAATGCTCCAAAATAGGCTGAAGTAATCATTTTCTATAAAAGCGGTGGAGTGACGATGCAGCAAAAGGGTCAAATTCTTAACAGTGTATTAACACATATTTTGAGTTAAAGATAAAATCATAAAAATTTCAAGTTCGTTTAACATTATTATAACGGACCCGGGCAACGCCGGGCGGGTCAGCTAGTAGTTCATAAAAAGGAATGAAATGTAAATTCCCTCAATTTTGGGGAAATCCCTCATTTTTTTTTTTTTTTTTTTTTTTTTTTTCCCTTCCCTATTTTAGGACCTGCCTTGGTCTTGGACTAGCCTCCTCAATTTTTTCGGACATCTAAATTTTCCCAAGCATTCCCCACAGATAGACATATTTCTTTTATTAGTATAGATGAATAATTATGTATTTAAATTTTCATTAGCATAACAGGCTATAAGATCAAGATCGCCGAAGCGTCTCTCTCGCGTAAAGTGCTTTTGAAGGTTAAGTCTAAAACAAAAGTTCAATATTTTTTTTAATGTCTGACATAAACCTATAGTTAGACTTCCACGGTACACTTCAATGTGTCAATAAATTTATGCGGTACACTTAAATTACATTTAAAAAAAAAAAAAAAAAAAAAAAAAAAAAAAAAAAAAAAAGATATGTATTTTCTGATTGATTTATTACAAACAATTTCATTTAAGCTTTTTTTTAAGAAATTTATTATAATTTGTGATTAAAAAATACACCATTATTTAAAAAGTTATTTATTTATATTTATTATTTTTTTATATTACATTTTAGCATCGAAGTAAACATTAGAACTTAATTTTTATTTCAGAATATTTTTTCTATATGCAGTTTAATTTTAGGATAAAAATATACTTCAGTATTCTAATGATTCTACTATTGATTGATTTCTGTTTTTAAAATTCTTCATTTCAAATATTCACTCACACAAAAATAATTTTAGAGACTGGTCAAATTTTTATCACCTTTTTTATTACTTTTTCAGTATTTGGAACTCTAGCCTTGAAAACTAATCAATGTAGTAATTTAGTTAGTGATTTTTAAAAGTTTGAATCCCATCTAAATTTTTCACATAGTAGAACAGTGAGCCGTAGCATAATGGTTGAAAACCATTGTGTATTTTATTTTTTATAAACAATGGTATTGCAAAACAAATTATAGTATCACCACTATTCTAAAAAAAAAAAAAAAAAAAAAATCAGATTAAAAGTAAGCAATAAATAATAAAAGTTTGAAATTATATTCCTTTATTTTTTCTTATTCTTATACTTCAAACCAATAAAATTATCCATATAGCTTTAAACATTTTCCATCCCCTTAACAGTTTTGGCACATTAGTATCTGATAAATGGTTAAAAAAAAGAAAAAAAAATTGCCTGTAAAACAACAGTAAAGTGATAAAGAGTTAAATATCCAAGTACAATTTATGCTTTTTCTACTAGGATGAAATAAATATCCCAGGATCTTACAATGAAATATTTCAAGAAAATTAATATGATATGAAAGTTCCCAGAAATTGATAATATTATATTATCTCAGATATCTTGATATTTTTGCCCCATTAAGGCTATTAATAATTTGTATTTTAAAATAAGAATGTTATACAGGGCAGGATAAAGTAGTTTAAGACTATAATAATGCTGAAAAGTCAGAAATATCTAAGCATTCACGAGGATTATGGTTTTTCAAGGAACAAACATAAGAAAAACCTTTAAAGCCAAAAGATTTTTAATAAATCCTAATGAAAACAAATCTGTAAAATGTTGTGATTGATTTTCTTTATTATTTAAATACAAATTGATAAGCTGTTTATTTAGTAGTTTAAATATATTCCTCTTCTTGTTAACATTCATTATAAAGTAAAAAGATGAAAGAGTCAAAGAAAACATTTTCAGTAAGTACATACCCACAAAATTCATTTTTATATGAACATAATTTTTATTTATGATATTATTAATATCTAAAACAGATATTAATAATAAATATAATGTAATTAAATAATTAGGCAATGCTCATATATTCCTTAAAATATAAAAAAATACAACAAAATAAAATACATTTAGTTTTTTTAATCACAATTTTGCAACAAACATAACAATATTGTTTAAATAAATACAATATTTGCACCATAAATGAAATCTTATTGATATTTAGTTGTAGTTGTTTAAAACAAATATCTGTAAGTATATTTAAAATATATTAATAAAAATAAACATGACATTCACATAACAAATAAAATTTTATACATCTTTGTCTATGATACTTTAATATATTTTCAATTATACTTAAAATGTGTGCTGAATACAAATATATTCAAATATAAATAAAATAAAATTTTATTTCTGGCAATTTAATAAGATTCACACATTTAAATTCAGGCTAAAAGAAATACATAAACAAATTGTATAACAGAACAATTTTTCCTTAACCAGTTCAATAAATTATTTATAAATATGCAAGGAAAAAAAATTCATGTACATGTACAATGCAATATATTTTGTTTAGTTATACAGGGTGTTTCGCTACCAGACCGAAAACTTTGAGGGGTGATAGTAGACATAAAGACAAACATTATTAAATAGGAAACCATGGGGCGCAAACGTCTTCTGTAGGAGCTAGGGGCCATTAATGTTTAAGATCCAAAAATTCAAACGCTCATAAAAATTAGAAAAAAGGGTCGATTTGTTTGCGGTTTTCTCTAAAATCATTCTTTACATCATGATTTTTTATTTTTTTAATTTAAAAGTTTTAGTTCGAAAATTGTCGATAGAGGGCGCTTTAGACTTTAGAGTAACGAACAAATACTTTTTGTCGTTCCTTTGTGCATGGGGTTAAAATTATTCTAAAGTTTAGACTTTAACTTAAATTTTAAGCCCAAAATCGGAAACATGGGGATCGGTTAACTAGCGAAAATTTAACTGTGAACCGAGGGAGAGATTTTAAACGCTCATAAACATTGGACAAACTAATCGATTTTGTTGCGGTTTGCATGTAGGTCATTCCCTTGGTATTTATTTTATTCAAAATGACGTACAGCTGTGGTGTCCTCATTTTTTCATAGAGGGCGATTCCGACACATCTCCGACATTTCAATGGCATTACTCCTGGCTGCTTTACTACCAGACTACCATACTTCCAGAAAATGTTAGGGATGCGAAAGCGACACGGAATCACATAGGAATGTAACGTTGAAAATGTTTTTTTGCGAGTTATGGTTATAGGAAGCAGAGAAAAAAAACAGAAACAAGCAGAGAAACAGCAACACGTTAATATGACATAAAACAGTTTATTTAAAGGTTTTACTAGAAAAGATGCTCGAAATTACGACCAGCAGTAATTCGGCATGTTTTACAGCGGCGTCGCATGTAATTCCTCATGCTTTGAAAGATTCCTGGAATTTTTTATAGATTTCCGGAAGCTACAGAAATACGAGCTTTTAAGTCTTTAACTGATGGTACGGGATTCTCATACACCCAACTTTTCATGTGACCCCAGCAGAAGAAGCTCAAACTTGATAGGTCCGGTGATCTGGCAGGCGAATAAACCGGACCACCACGACCTATCCACCGCTGTCCATACGTTACGTTGAGGTATCGCAGTATCGGTGAACATCATTGGTAAAATGTGGAAGAGCCCGATCATGCTGGAACCACATAGAGCTGCGCAACGAGAGAGAAACTTTCACGTGCATTACCGTTCAGAGCCATCTACCGCAAGAAAATCGCAACACCATCTACTGTCGCTGTCAAGTTTGCCGGATTTTTTCTGGTCGTAATTTCGAACACTTTTTGCAGTAAAACCTTTAAATAAACTTTGTTCTGTCACTTTATCATGTTGCTGTTTCTCTGCTTGTTTCTGTTGTTTTTTCTCTGCTTTTTTTTAAACATAACATGAAAAAAAAGCAATTTTCAACGTTACATTCCTGTGTGATTCCGAGTTAGCATCCCTTACACTTCCTGGAAGTATGGTGGTCTGGTAGTAAAACACCCAGGAGTAATACCATTGAAATGTCGGACATGTGTCGGAAGCGCCCTCTATCAAAAAATGAGAATATGAAAGCTGTACGTCATTTTGAATAAAATAAATACCAAGGGAATGACCTACACGCAAACCGCAACAAAATCGATTAGTTTGTCCAATGTTTTTGAGCGTTTAAAATCTCCCCCTCGGTTCACAGTTAAATTTTCGCTAGTTAACAGATCCCCATGTTTCCGATTTCGGGCTTAAAATTTAAGTTAAAGTCTAAACTTTAAAATAATTTCAACTCCATGCAAAAAAGAACGGCAAAAAGTGTTTGTTCGTTACTCTAAAGTCTAAAGCGCCCTCTATCAACAATTTTTTATCTTAACCTTTAAAATTAAAAAAATTAAAAATCGTGATATAAAGAATAATTTTTGAGAAAATCGCAAACAATTTGACTCTTTTTTCTAATTTTTATCAGCGTTTGAATTTTTGGACCTTAAACTTTAATGGCCCCTAGCTCCTACAGAAGACGTTTGCGCCCCATGGTTTCCTATTTAATAATGTTTGTCTTTATGACTACTATCACCCCTCAAAGTTTGTCGGTCTGGTAGCGAAACACCCTGTATAGAACTTTATTTAAACATATAACAAAATTATAAGTCGCAATATTTATACTAAGTTTTAGAGATTCTAAATTAGAAAATCATGAAATACATATGTTTAGAAATTCATTTTGAAGAGGAAAAAAATTCCAAAATTGATGATATACTAATAAGGATCATGATTTTTTTTTCTTTTTAAAACTCATTAAATAAAGGATATAAAATACAAAAGATAAAAAATATAAAGGATATTTTAAAAAAATCAAAAATAATGCCAAAAAAAGGCTTAGAATGCCAGAATATACATAAAATTTTTAAGGTAATTTATAATTAAATAAAATTTAATAAAAATAACTTTTGAAAGACTGGGGAATAATCTCAAATAATTTACAATGTACTATTCTTAAAACAAATAGGAGAAATTTTGCTATTTCTACCACTTTTTGAAACATTTAACTGCATGGTATATTTCTATTGCTTATGTTAAAGGAATTTACACCAAAGATTATTGATTGAAGATACTGTTAGGAGCAACAAAATTTCTGACAAATGTTTTGAGCTGTAAATTTAAAACTTTATATTTCTAAATCAAATCTTAAAAGAACAATTTTGATAACCTCAAAATATTTGAGGATTAAAAGTTTTATAGAAGTAAACAAACAGTCATATTAAATAAACTATAAGTAGAAACAATGTTTGAATTTCCTTTGATAAGCAGATCTATTTCATTATTGTTTTCTTTTTAGCTACAGAAAATTATATTTTTACATGACAAATCATACTGATATAATATGTGCATGAATGCTTTTTATACCCATTAATTTATATGCCAGCACTTGCATAATTTTAATAGTAGTAGTCATTTTTTATCTAAAAGAATTGCTTCTGATTTTTTAAAACTTTTATTAACCAATATTTAAATATTTAGTTTTTTTTTTTTTTTACTTACTTCAAATAGCATGCTAATTTCACAGTCTGAAAGTACAGTATATTTTATATACTAAATACATTTCTATGCAAAAAAAAAAAATTATGCTAATTTTAATTTTAAAAATATCAATAGAATGAAAATATTTTTCTTCATATAACTTTTTTTTCTTCTATTTAAAATGTGTTAGACATGTCTTCCTAAAAAGACATATTTCATGTTATTCATTTATTTCATAGTATCACTAAAATGCAACATTATATTCAATAAAGCTTTATATAACAAAAAACTAATACTGTCAAATGAGTTTAAATGCATTAATAGTTGGCAAGGAAATGAATATTTTAAAATAATATACAATTTCTGGAAAAGAACTTTACATATTTAAAAAAAATATGTACACATGAATGCATTAAAGTACATGCATTTATTTGTTGATGTTGTTTTAAATATTTTATTTTTAAATCTGCCTTTTAAGACAGGAGAGGTGCAAAATTATTTCAAAACTTTTGAAGTGGTGACTAATTTTTAAAGAAAAAGAACAAAGTAAATTCAAAACAAGTATAGTCTTAACATTAAGTAACATCATGAGAAATATTTCATTGGAAAAAGTTATATTTATGTTGGGTTAGACTTCTTTTCTGAAATTTATACTTTACTGTTATTGCTTTCTGTGACATCATGATAAATGTAAGTCCCTACTAAGAAGGAATAATGAAATTTAAGAGCTTCAAGGCCTTTCTATTTCAGAAGTATAAATATAATAGATAGGAAGGAAGGTAGTAATAATAAACAGTTTTAAATTATCATACTTCAAAGAGATTGTGCTTAGAACAGATAGATGAAAAAAAAAAAAAAAAAGGTGGATGTTAATTATTTGATAAAAAGAAAATATTTCCTCTACCAAAAATTTTAATATAGATAACGATTTAGATTTAAATTAAATACATATATACAGGGGTGGGGAAATACATCATTTTGCTCGCCAGTGGCGAGTGGATTTTCTGGTAAGGCGAGTGCATTTTTAGTTTTTTTAAAATTGTAGGCAATAGAGACATTATCATAGACACTTTTGCAATCTACATATTTTAACTTCCCAAATTATAACAGTATAAATACGGTACTAAGTTCTATCTTATATTAAGCTTACCTCTGGTATATGTATTTCTTAATTTTATAGGAAAAAAAAAAAGAATTACGAAAATGTGTTGTAATTATAGTAATTTTGTATGCGATTTTGTCATAACTATTTTCAAGTGCATGCGTGTTGCATCTTGCAGGCTAGTGAAATAAATCCTTGGCTGGTAAGATTTTTGAAAAATTCCCAACCCCTGCATATATATATATAACTACTGTTTTATTTAAAACAATATGGAGTTTAAAAAGTAAAGAGGCTCTTGAGCACTACTGATGTAGAAAAATAAGACCAGTAGAAAAGGGCATTACTGCAAGAAATCAAGTACCGTTGCATGTAGTAATGAAAATTATGCGATATTTAAGTATGATAAAAAATTGAAAATTAATGTCAAATGATTTCATGAAAAAATGCATTTGAACTATAACATGATTGAATAATTAACTGCTTGCAGATTTCTTACAAAAATTAGGGAAATCTTCAATATTTGTAAGGATTTGGGCACATAGATTTAGAAATATTGTCATACTAGGAAATATTTTATGGGAGATCTCTGGATATAATTAGAGGTGTGTTTTATCTATTTTAAAAGAGAGTGCTTCCCCCTTAACAGAAATATCCTAGCAAAAATACAAATTTAAATATTTTTATATTATTACTGTTTTCTGCAAAAGTGAAGTTTATTTTTTATTTTTATTAAATAGAAATTCTTTGTTGGAGATATGCATGCATTATTTATATAAATTTCTTAGTTACAAGTTATTTTACTACGGTAAGCTTGATTATCATTGCAGTAATGAATGGTGTACATTAAAAATGAAGTTTAAATATTGCAAACAAAATTGTCCAAGAATTAAATCTGCATAAAATTAAGGATAATACTTTTAATATTTATTGTTAAATGATTTTTAAAAAATGGATAAGACAAAGTCTAAATACAGCTATATTCTCAAGTACTCGGCTTACTCAAATAGCCATATTCTCAAAAGAAATTAATTTATTAAGTACAATTACATTATCATACTTTTCAACAATAATTCAAATAAAATTATAAGGAATAGAATAAAATTCTACTTTCTAAATTTTACACCATATATATATTATATATATATATTAATAACTGTTACACAAAAGAAAGCATCTTAATCATATTAAAATTATAAAGCAATAAAATTCAGCTTATAGTGCATATTAATTTTATTCCATCAAAAAGATGAATATTAGTGTAGCATTTAATAATGCAATGAATTAATCATAACTCATGTAGAGCATATATAGTACAGAACTTACACCAATAATATTTTATTAAACAATAAACAGACTGGAAAATGTTTATTTTATTATTTTTTTAAGGCAACAATAAATTGTTCTCTGGCTGGCCTATTGAACTTATTCATTAAAAACTTTTCTGATTCTCTATACTTTCACTTTGAAATAAGTAATTAAGAGAGGAATTGCTTGTTTAGCTATTAATCTTATGTCTAGTTTTGTCTGTACAACATTCAATGCCATACTTCTATGTTATAATTTCTAAAGTATTACTACAATCCTAATATTGCAACTTTATTGTGAAATATTAAATAAACAGTTTTAAGAGGTCATATTTAATTACCCTAAAAACTGAGTGTTGAAAAAGGCAATAAGTTAGACTTTTACAGAATTGTGCAGTATTATCCAGGACTCTTTGATATGCAATCTATCAATGGCAGTTTGGAACATTAATAATATATTGCATTATGTAAAATATTAAATGCAAAGGAATTATTGGGATATATTTTTATGTTTTCAAATATACAGCAGAGAGGAACAGAGATGGGATGATTTTCATAAAAGTATTTCTCACTCATTATGTTCTTTTAAGTTTTAAACACAATTGTGCTGCAGTAACATTTAACGTTATCCAAAACTAAACAACCAATAAAAGTCATAATATTTCAAAATTTACATTTTTACATAATTTGAAAGTTGTGAATAATTTGTCTCACTATTTCCTCCTGAACAAGAGGATGGAATACAAATTACAGGAAAGGATGAAACAAGATATAGAGTGTAAATTAGAAGAAAAGCATGGGGATTTAAATTCCAAGGATTATTATTATTAAATAAAAAGCATAATGTTGATTTATTTTTTATAATGTTGATTTACTTTTTATAATGTTTTCTTCAAAATTTAATACTATAAAAAACAGTCACTGTTGAAAATTCTCCTTTTTATAGATTAAAAACAAGTGGTGAAATCTATTTCGAAACTGATTTTGACATTTATCAGAAAATAAATATTACAAAATTTGTTAAGTCTAACAAAAGGTATTAAAATTATGGAATTACAATGACAAGCTCCCCTTCCTCCTAAAAAATGTACCAACTAGAAAAATATTCTTTATGCAATTTTAATGGACTACTTTGCCTAAAATTAATTTGGGTGCTTCAAAGCAAGGTATAGCATCATTGCATGCCACTATCATAACATAGAATTATGAAGCAATGCATCAATGAGCTTTAACAGACAGTGTGCAAAAATGGGAGATGAGCCATTTTTCATTTTTTTCGGGAGGGGGGGGACATGGTTTTATGCTTTTGTGGTTCCATACCATAGTAAAGAAGGATTTCTGACAAGTGTAATGACCAAAATACTACAATGTCATCAGTCCACATCTGATATAGTAATTAAGATTAAAGATTGAAACTGGTAATGACAAGAGTTTGGCCTGATCAGCATGAAAGAGGGTATTTACAACACTTGAAAATCTATATCTGAACAAGATTTGTTTCTAATCATCATACAAGCACTCTTGATTCAAAAGTTTAATTTTAAAATACCTGTGGTGTTAATATGAGAGCATGAACTGTTCAAACATAGTTTATGTAATATGGTCTGCATGCTTATTGCAACTCAAAAAACCTTTACTGGCAAAAATACTATGCAGAAGCAAGTTCTTGGGTGCAAAAAGATATTTCAGAGACAAGCCCTCAGTCAGATTCTTTAATTGTTTTAGACGAATCTAAGCTAACTTCCATGAATTGAACAGCAAACAATATATTAGGAAACTAAAAAAATGAAATATTTCATCATAATTGCATTTGGCTGACTGTGAAATTCCCAGTGAGCCAAATAGTCTGAAAAGCATTGCCAGCAAAAGAATGGCATGACTAAAATTATTACTGAACATCAGTTTTCACTGGCATCTTGGAGAAGTGCTTTAAGCCAATTATTCAAAATAATTTTAATGTGCAGAAAAAGATGTATTTTTAACAAAACTTGGTAATCTGTCATACAGCAAAGCTGATAATAAGGATATAATTTATTCAAAAATGATTTTGCTGTATTATTTGCAAGTTTCTACCTTCATAAAATAACATAAATTAATGAAGATTTTTTTTTTTTTTTTTGGTATATATTTTTCCATTTTATGATGTCCTATCTGACAAAAAAAAAAAAAAAAAAAAAAACTGCTCTATAGCTACAAAATGGCCTAAAATAGTCCTGTTCTTAATCTCATTCAAACTTTTTTGCACTGCTACAAAGGAGCAGGTTACTAAGATAAAATTAGTAGAGTTTGGTATCACGAAATCAGGCGTTAATAAATCCAGAAGTTTATTTCTTCCATGCTGGATTAATATAAGGTTGTCGTCACAACCCATGCAGAGTCTAAAAAGTATTAAAGTGACCCTTTTGAGTGTTACCACATCAACATGCATGTAACATGACTATGTTGTGTAAAATTTATTATTATCAACTACATTTGGGATTAAATACTTTGTTAATGTTTTGATAACATGGTGAATTTTTCCCTTTCAATTTCAGAATTTATTCAGATTAATTATGTGTTTCAAGAAACTAATGTTTGTGGCAAATTAATACTACAGATTTATTTTAATGTAATAATATAATCTTAACATGAAATATAATCATAAAACACACTTTTCTATTTTTTCACATGTGGTGCTTTTTTTATGCACCAGTATAAACACTCTTTGGAAAATAGAAAAAAAAGGAACATGTCACATTCCCCTCCTGATACAGCTTATGGCTTATCCTATCAACACTGCTCTTTGGGCTTAAATTAATTAGTGATTTGTACATACAAGATATGAAAATTTTGATTTATAAAAAATGTCAAATTCAATATTTACTTTCAATTTGTGAAAAAGACTCTTGAACTACTAATGTTTATAATCTTTAATGGTAAAATTTGTAGCATATACAAATGAGTTTATAAGAACTTTCCCTTGTGCAGAAATTAAAATAAATAATGTTTAATTTAAGAAACATTAAAGTTCTCCCATTCTTGCCTTTTCCCCACTGCAAAATACACAGTAAAATTTGTGAAAACAACATATTTCAATATCAGAAAAAAATATTTTAAACAGGTTTCCATCTTAGAAGATATAATTGTATGGAATTCCTTCTGATTACACAAAGAAAATTTTCCCTTTAAGGAGATGTTTTCACTGTTCCTTACCTACTGTCCCTTGTTAACTAACAGGGAATTTTAATTCAGCGATTACTCATTATATAATATAATTACTGAAGTAAGGTGGTATCAACTATCAAAAATTGGACTTTTTATTTAAAAATAGTGCATTTTCAAAAATTGTTTTTATAAATTTTAAAATTATAAATATTTAAAATTTAGCTTAAATAAAAATTTCAAAATTTATTGTATTTTTAAAAATAGTTAAATTGCAGGGAAATTATATTTTTAAAACACACAATATCAGCATTGAATTTCTAATTTCTAATAGTGAAAACTTTATTTTGATAATTTTATTAGGTAATTAGTAATCACCAAATTAAATTTCCCCATATATAAACATGGTAAATCACAATAATTATATTTGAAATGTTGAAATCTTACTTGGTGTTGCCAAGATTTTAACAGGTAAAATTATAAATTACATAATTTAGAAATAGTTTAACAACTAAAAAATAGAGATAATCTTTAAGAACAGTACACGGAAAAAAAATTAAGGAAATATTTTTAAAATAAGAGTGCATCACATGTTATGCCCAAAAGTTTAACATTAGCAAGAGAAATTTGAGTTCTCACTGACTAATAACCTTAATGCAAAATTCCATCACAGACTTTTATTTTTTGTTTCTTCATCTATTATGGGTTTAAATGGCATTATACTGGCAAGTAACAGGCTACATTTTGCTTATTTAGCTGTCTGTTTAATGAAATAATGCATTGTTAAGCAATGCACAGTAGTTTTGCCAAGTGATGTTTAAATTTTGTGTGTTGCTCAGTTATTTTTCTACACTGTATTTTGTTCCTTTTGAGATTAATATATTTTTATTTAAATTTTGTTTTGCATTTTCCACATACTAAAATTTTTGGATTGTCAATATTTTCAGATTTCCTTATGGGTTCTATTTGCCAAAAGAATTTATATTAATATAGGTTTAAGTATAATAATAAAGTATAACATTATTACATGCCATCTTCATTTAGAAATTTGGTTAATATGTTATTTGAACTGGTCAGATAAATTTTGATTCAAAGATATTTTATTATTAAAATATACACAGATTTTTTAACAAATTTAATGACAAGAAATAAACTTTTTTAATTTTGGAATTCTTGATATAAGTTTCAGAGGTACTGCAGATGTCTATGAGATTTTACAATTTAGCTATAGTTTGTTGAAAACACAGATGTATATATTTAATTCTTTTCCTGTGCTGCCAAACTCAGGCCATTCATCTCAAAATTGCACTGTTTATGATTACTTGAATTCAATGTAATTCTTATTTCCCTTACACAAAGGCCAAATTTAAATCATTTTCCTTTTCAATATGCATTTAAATATATATATACAGGGTGATTCTATTTTTTTTTTTTTTACAATAAAAGAGGGGTGATAGTACACATCAAGACAAACAATATTAAATAGGAGACCAAGGGTCCAAAACGTTTTCCAAAGGAGATAACCGCCATTAAAGTTTAGGGACCAAAATTTCAAATAAACATAAACAACAGAAAAATCAATCGATTGATTTGCGGTTTCACTAAAATTATTCTTTATGTCGGCATTTTCTTGAAATTAAATTATAAAGATAAATTTCAAAAAAATGTCGATAGAGGGCGCTTTATACTTTGGAGTAACGAACAACTATTTTTTGCCAGTACTTTTTGCATCTCATTAAATGTTTTCATAAGTTTAGACTCAAACTTAAATTTTGAGCTCAAAATCTGAATAGTTAAGAGTGGTTAAGTAACACAAACTGAGCTGTGTTCAAAGGGTTCAAATTTCAAATTATTATAAAAAACGGAAAAATTGGTTCATTGATTTGCGTTTTTCACTAAAACTATTCTTTATGTTGGTATTTTCTTAAAAATAAATTATAAAGATAATTTTTAAAAAATGTCGATAGAGGGCGCTTTAGACTTTGGAGTAATGAACAACTCTTTTTTGGTGTTATTTTTTGCATCTTATTAAATGCTTTTGTAAGCTTAGACTTGAACTTAAATTTTAAGCTCAAATTCTGAATAGCTGGGAGTGGTTAAGTAGACCAACTTAGCTGTGTTCAGAGGGTTCAAATTTCAAATGATTGTAAAAAACGGAAAAATTGGTCGATTTGTTTGCGATTTTCACTAAAACTAATTTTTAAATCAGCAATTTCTTGAAAATAAATTTTAAAAATAAATTTCACAAAATGCTGATAGAGGGCAGGGCGCCTTAGAGTTTGGAGTAGCATACATCTATTTTTAACTGTTACTTTTTTTAATCTCATTAAATGCTTTCAAATGCATAGACTTAAATTTTGGGCTCAAATTCTGAATTGTTGGGCGTGTTTAAGTAGTGAAAAATTGAATTGTGTTCGAGGAGGAAGGAGGGTTAAATTTCAACTCCTGAACACACTTCAGTTTGCGCTTCTTTATCCCTCATAACGATTCAGAATTTGAGCTCAAAATTTAAGTTTAAATCTAAGCTTCTGAAAACATTTAAAAAGGTTTTGCAAGCATTTAATCAGAACCAAAAAATATTGGTTAAAATGAATTGTTGTTTACTCTGAAGTTTAAGGCACCCTCTGACGTAATTTTTTGAAATTTATCTTTAAAATTTATTTTCAAGAAGATACTGACTTAAAGAATAGTTTTATTTTAAACCGCAAACGAATCGAAAAGATAATTATAGAAAAGATAATTATAGAAAATTTCCATTTTCTATAATTATTTCTAATTTGAACCTCCCCCTCCCCCTTAAACACAGTTCAGTTTGTGCTACTTAACCACTCCCTACTATTCAGATTTTGAGCTCAAAATTTAAGTCTAAGTTTCCGAAAACATTTAATGAGATGCAAAAAATAACGGCAAAAAATAGTTGTTTCTTACTCCAAAGTCTAAAGCGCCCTCTATCGACATTTTTTGAAATTTATCTTTATAATTTATTTTTAAGAAGATGCCAACATAAAGAATAGTTTTAGTGAGAACCACAAATCAATGAACCAATTTTTCCATTTTTTAAAATCATTTGACATTTGAACCCTCTGAACACAGTTCAATTTGTTCTATTTAACTACTCCCAGCTTTCAGAATTTGAGCTCAAAATTTAAGTTTGAGTTTATGCTTACGAAAACATTTAATGAGATGCAAAAAATACCGGCAAAAAATAGTTGTTTGTTACTCCAAAGTCTAAAGCGCCCTCTATCGGCATTTTTTGAAATTTATCTTTATAATTTAATTTCAAGAAAATGCCGGCATAAAGAATAATTTTAGTGAAAACCGCAAATCAATCGACCAATTTTTCCATTTTTTATGTTTATTTGAAATTTTGGTCCCTAAACTTTAATGGCGGCTATCTCCTTTGGAAAACATTTTGGACCCTTGGTCTCCTATTTAATATTGTTTGTCTTGATGTGTACTATCACCTCTTCTTTATTGTAAAAAAATTTAGAATCACCCTGTATATGTAAATATAACTTTATCTTCTTATCATTCCGATTACACTTGAGAAGAAATCTAGTAACACAGGTAAGAGATTAAATCATTTATTTTTAAGGCTGTTCTCCAATTCAAAGGGGCAAATTTATGGCATACGTTTTAACTTGCTTTAGTTTGGAAACACATGAAACTGGCAGGTATTGCTGTACAGATATTATCGAAAGACATTTTCTGATTTTTTGTAAACACAATAGATCTTTCAGAAAATACTGTCAATGTTTTGAACCGATTTTCCCAACAAAAAGAGAAAAACCAGTCAGTAAAGGGAGGAAAATGCCTTGTCATGGGATCAAAAATGTTTATACTCGATGGGTAATTTATTTATCAAAAAATGGGAAAATCATTTCAATTTCAAATTGCTGCATAGTCAGGTTTGCCAATTTTATTACCTTTACATTTAAAATTGTGTATGTCATTGTGACAAAAAGATTTGTGCTTGTTGAGCAGTAAACTTGAGAACAGCCTTAAAGCAAGAAATGACTTTGAGCACTAAATGTATTGCTACATTCATTCAGATAATTATGATTTTTCTGGTAGAGACCAATATAATGAAGTACAGTGCGCTGAAATCATTCAATGACAGATTACTAAAAAGCTCATAATCTTGCTGCTTAAGGAATATCATAGTAAACAAAGCAAGTTTCAGAAATGAATTTGTAAAAATAAAATAACAAGACTAAAGCAAATTACCTGATCATTTAAAAGAAAAAAGAGAAACATTATTATTATGTAATCATACAAAATCTGCTAAACAATTAAAATACAGTTTAATTAAAAATACAGCTTAACATAACTTTAAAATATTTATTTGATATTCCAAGTGATCAAAATAAGACTTTATAAATTATTTAAAATATTCTTTTTACACATGAAAATGTTCACACCAGCTCAATGAAACATAAATTGCTAAAAGGTGATTGTGCTCTTGAACAGATATCAGACATTTCACAAAATATCACATAAAGAATCATACACAAGCAAAAACAATCATATTTGTCTTTGAAATAACAATACATTCAAGTTTAAATATGACTAGTTAGCAACAAAAGTTGAATATTTTTTACTCATTTTTGACTAGAAGAGTAATAGTGAAAGTTGTGCCAAATATGAAATGTGACATAAGATTTCAAAGCAAATTTCTGTTTGAAGGTTTGTTACAACAACAACTAAAATGTCAAATGCTATATTTTACAATAAACATTAAAATAATCTACAGTATTTAATCTAATCAGTAATAATCTAAGTTAAAATAATACATGAAAACTAAAATAATCAAAATATTTAACTGTCTAATAATTTGGATAAACGACATGAAAAAACTAGCCTTGCATTAAAATATAATTTCATTATCTTCCTACCATTTAAAAATTAATCTAACTTTTCTGTATATTAATTTGCTTTCTTGATAGCTTTCTCATTTCTTCTCATATTTATTGTTAAATCAAAGTTTCAATATTCTAAAGTTTCTTGAATCATCTCTATGAATTTATTAGTTAAAAGTTTTTACTGATAAAAGCAGATTTTAAAAAAAAATTGCTATGTATACTTATATTTATATATGAACTTCAGTATCACTTTATTTATTTTTAAAACAAATCAATTTTCTTCATATGGTAAAAAAAAAAAGAAAAAAAAAGAAAGAAAGAAAGAAAGAAACATAGATATATGGACATAATTTCCTCTTCCTCCCACATAATGATGGAGAAATCATTGCAATATCATCATATGGAGAAAAAAAATTTATATTTGTATATTTTTCATCTCCAGATAATTTATCAATGCATAATGTACATATGCACTCATCTAATTAAGTACATTCTTAAGTTCATTAACACAAGAGCCATGCATGTACAAAATGTTATTCAAAAGTAAATTAAAAGTAGAAACATTTCGCAATTTTTCAGAATAGATTTCTTTACTTTGAGTTGAGACAAATAAATAGTACTCATTTATCTCTACACCCTCAAAGTAAAATAGATATCAGCAAATCAACTATAAAAACTCATCTTTACATATCAGCTCATACATTTCATAATTTTAATCAAAGATTAAACACAACAATAAATTATTCTTTTCAAAAGCAAAAACTTTTCAAGATACTACTGTATTAACAAATAAATTTACAGAGAGATATAAATATCAATTACATTTTCATCCCTCAGAAAATTTCTAAAACATACTCATATAAGGTGTAAGATGACTAATTAATATTATAAATACTTTTAAATAAAGAAATACCTATTTCTTTAAAATAAAATGTAAATCACTGTTTAGAAAGTTTTAAATACTGAAATTGCTTACAACATAGTTCGAGCTGTTGTTTTGTCTGTAAAAATAAATCATATAGCACTATAACACAGTAAAAATGGGAGCTTAATTTATTCTTGATCATAATATAGATTAGGCTAATGTAGCTAATGAACAACCAAAAGCAGTATTTTCTTACAAAGCTATATCATTTTTTTAAAGTACACCACAAGCTACAAATTTTATAGGTTTGCATAAGAGCTTCTATTACCAGGAAAAATACATTTCTGAAACAGATCCCCAAAAGAGAAAAACCAAGGATTCCCCAATTCCATAATTTGATTCTATTCTAGACTTACAGAAACATATGTCATTGCTTTATATATATATAAAAAAAAGACAATGTCATTCTTTTCTTTCTTAAACCTTACAAAAGATAAAATTTTTCTTGGACGGAAATCAGGAACACTTATTATTTTTCAACTTAACTTCTTACTTCTAAAGTTCTTTCAACTTTATGAGTTCCATACAAAAGTTAACTTAATCAGCAGGAAATAATTCTTCAGAGAACATTCACTCTAATGTGATTTTAAAGCCTTCACACAAAATATTCATCATTACAATGTTTAAAAGACAGCTAGCAAAGGACTGCATACAGCAAAATTTCTCTTATTTAAAAACCTTTTATTATAAGTATAAAAATCAAAGTACTGTTTTCCTATGTTTATAAAGTATCAAAAGTTCAGTCAAAGGCATTATAAAATAGGATATTTTGTGTTAATCCATGTCCTTATGTATAATTTTTTACAATAATTTTCTTGCAATAAATGTGATTAAGTCATTTGTCAACTAAAGGCCTTCATAGACATACATCTGAGATAAGAACCAACAGAGCATTACTCTAGTATCAAAATCACAGATTATCTATCACGAGCTTTGATGGCAAGGCACAAGTCTTTTCAAATGTAACTTTTAAATGTTATTTACTGTTTCTATTTTCAGAAATGCCTATAGAGGTGTTTTCTGAAGAATCACCAGACACATCAAATG
This sequence comes from Maratus speculifer, assembly GCA_964019185.1. Classification (NCBI taxonomy): domain Eukaryota; kingdom Metazoa; phylum Arthropoda; class Arachnida; order Araneae; family Salticidae; genus Maratus; species Maratus speculifer. The sequence goes on from OZ025299.1 coordinate 195,544,835, forward strand.
AATTAGAAGTACTATCCAAGAAGTCATTACCAGTATCAAGAGCCTATAAAGAGAGGAAAATGCAACATGTTAGAGATTTCAGGTATTAAAATCTGTCATCATTCATCTACCAAGAATTAAAAAAGAAGGCATCCTGTTAAAAAAAAAAAAAAAAAAAAAAAAAAAAAAAAAAAAAAAATCATAAAAAAAATACTGTTTATTGTGTTTTAATAATACAGATAAATAAAACCATATTAAATTTCTTTCAAAATCTTTTGATTTTTGAGAACTTTTAACTCTTTCTTTTTTTTAAGTTTTATTCTTTGATTCAAACTGTGAAATATGACAAAATAAATACATGTGTAAAAAAGAAAAAAGGTACGAGATTTATTGTCCTTTTTATTAGCACCTGACCAAAAGTTGGTTTTGTTTTTGGAAAGTTTTGGCTAAAAATCTATGTTTCAGCAAATGTTTAGTTTTAATGAAAAAAAATAGTCAAGCTTTCTGTACATACTGAAAATGTAGTCAAATCTGATAAATACTTACCTAGAAAAAACTTATGCACATTCCAAAGTTCCTTTGGGTATTTTTCATTCATGCTATCAATGTTTAAAATTTTCAACAATTGAATTAATGATAACAAAAATCACCAAATTCATGTAATTGAATGAACCAAGAATGAATTGATAACCAAGCAGATGAGCTTCCTTTTGGATGGTATTCATAAAAGTAACAATCCTGGATACATGTTCAAAAAATGTAGCCTATGTAAATGTTCTCAAATGTAGCCTATTGATTTAGTCTGGTTCTTTTGAATTTCTTTAGTAAGCATTTGTTGTTAGTATCCAAGTTATAACCAGGTCAGGGCACATTTCTTCCACTTGCCAATCACATAGGTCATTGTCAATTTTGGATTTAGCAATTCACTGGATATGTTGTATATGGTATGGACTGGCCATTTCTGTGATAACAGATGACTAAATCTTTCTTGAACTCAAAGAGTTCTGAACTCTATGGCATCTTGCATGTGACAGCTTGTGTTGTTGTCTCTCCAATTTAACACCACCAGATGTGATATATACTTGAAATGCATAATGTCATCATTTGCAAAGATTTCCAATTATTAAGTGGTAGAGGTTAAAATTCGCAATTGCCACCAGACTCAGGGTGACTAAATATAAAATATTCACTACTTTACACTATGCATCTGATCACAAAAATGGCAATATCTATTTTTCATTTAGTACCTAGTGCGTTCAGGAATGCTACTTTCCCATTTTTTGGCAGATTTCTTGTTTTCTTGTTTAAAAAAAAAAAAAAAAAATCAGAGGTTCCAAAGAATCGAGCAAAAAGAAAATGCACTCATGTATGTCAAAAAATAGAGAATTTTGTAAAACAATCCATGAATGAATTTCAGTCAATCACTTGAACAAAAAATCAAACTTCGCCAAACAGTCACAGGAAAACTTATAAATTTTGTTAAGAAATCGCACAAGAAAAAGTCCCAAACTTCATCAATCAATCACAGGAAAAGAACCTGGGTAATTAGTAGTGAAAAAAAAATAAAAAGTTCATGAAACAATTCCAGAAAAGAAATTGTGAATTTCATCAATCACATGCATGGACGCCCAATATGGGGGGAGCAAGGTGGGACTTGAGCCCCCCCCCCCTCTAGATTTTGGTTTTGTCATACTTTTTAAAAATATAAATCAGTCACAAGATATGAAAATTCTAACTTGATCCTGTAAAGAAGGCTTCGTAAGATAACTTTTAAACAATTCTCCATTTAAGGAGGTATAATTGTGTGGAATTTATTTTCTCATAACCATGAATTTTATTTCTTTTAAAGCTAGACTCTGATTTAAACAGATTCAGTTTGGTAAGATTTGAATTAGTCCTCTCGAATAGTTTGCTTTTTAGAAAGAGGAAAAACATGAGATAGGGACCAAATTGTATTTTATACAATTTTTATTTTAGCAAGGTGTTACTGTGTCCTTTTTTCCCCTACTAGAATATAATACACTGCTCAAAACAATTAAAGGATATTGCAGTTTTAGGTGGATTTTGTATCTGGGAAACTTTTTAGCTGATTGATACATGGTCGACAGACATAGTAGGTTATATGAGAATAAATTACACATGTTTGACAGAAAAAAAAAATGCATTTTTTTTGCACATTTGTGTACAAAAGGAAAAAAACACAATTTGTGCATATGAGAAAAAAGAATAAGAAAAGGTGTTTTCTTCAAAGAAAATCATTTTCAGTAAAGGGTATGGTTTCCACGGGTGGCCAACAACGTTGAACACCTTTGAGGCATGGACTCAATGAGGCTATTAATGACGAGTTGGGGTATTCTGCCCCACTCTTCCAGAAGAACTCTTTCCAGTTCTTGGAGAGTTTGTGGGGGGTTGTTGGCGGCCAGAAACTCGTCTTCCTAGAGCGTCCCAAATGTGCTCGATTGGATTCATGTCTGGAGAACACGCTGGCCATTCCATTCGAACGATTCCTTCCTCGAAAAGGAAATCCTCCACCAGGTTTGCACGATGTGGCCTGCAGTTATCGTCCATTAAAATGAAGTTATCTCCGATTGCTGCAGCGTAAGGGACTGCAATAGGTCTGAGGATCTCATCCCTATATTGGCGAACAGTCAGAGCTCCATCTCGAATGATGTAGAGGTCAGTGCGCCCGTCAATGGAGATGCCACCATACACCAACACTCCTCCACTGCCAAATCTGACACTTTCGTGCACGAACGCAGGATTATTCCTACTGCCACGGTTCCTCCAGATGAAAATACGCCTATTATCCGGATGCACAGAAAAACGGGACTTGTCAGAAAACAGAATATTGCTCCATTCATTTCTCCTCCAGTTGACATGCTCGGTTGTCCACTCCGTGCGGTCGCGACGATGCCTTGATGTTAATCTAACATATACCATGGTTGGCGAGCATACAGACCTACAGCATGGAGCTGGTTTCGGACAGTCTGAGTTGAAATCGTGGTGCCTGTAGCCGAGCGAAGGTGTTGTTGGAGAAGAGTAGCGTTCATGTTTCGGTGTCTCCGAGCTGTTAACACTAAATACCGATCTTTATTGGGCACTGTTGCCAGTCTGCGACCTTGCCCTGGTTTTTGGCCTGCACATCCACTCTCCAAAAAACGGTTCCAGATCCTGGAAATGACACTTTGTGACACTCCAATGGCTTGCGCTACTTCAGCTTGAGTTTGGCCCCCTTCTAACCTGCCAACAATTCTCCAAGCTTCTGAATCTGTCAAATGACTTCGCTGAGACATTGTACTCATCAAAACAATGCAATCACTGAATGCCGATCATCCTTGTCTTCATTCTCTTTTATCCAGTTGAAAGTCAAATTTCATTTGCTGCCGCTAAAGCGAGGTTTTTGACGTTGAACTCAAAATTTGCATACTCCACAGTTTGAAAACCAGAAAAATTTGCATTTGTGATTCTCTTCTTCTATTTTCAGCAAAAAAAAATTCGTTTATATCTTTATTTTACATAAAACTTCAAATATCCTTTAATTGTTTTGAACAGTGTAATTTTTCTGAATGAGGAAGGATTTCATTATAGACATGACCCATTTTCATAGGTAAAACTGATTTTGTGTGAACTAACTGCTGAGAAATTAGACACAGATTTAACAATAAGATGTGAATGATACAGTGCTATTAAGTAACTTTCATTACTAAAAGTAAAAAGCTACCTATTGCAGCCATCCGGAGAAAAACACTTCTGGAACAATTTGGTATATTTTTACCAATCTTGACCACCAGCCCACCCTCTAACCACCTTCCGTCCAAATGTTGACATATATATATATATATGGATGATTCTCAAAATAGGAGACTTCTTCAAAAGTGAAATCTTAAAAAAATTACTGTTAGCAAAACTTCTGAAAAAAATAGGTGTTGTTAATATAGTATTAGGTATACTTTACATGTAGTCAGCAGAGCTAAATATTTAAAAATTAACTTAAAAAATAATTAGCATTTTTTTAGTCATGCTAATGACAAAACAAATTGCATGGAATAAATATATTAAGAAATTTGTATTTTCTTCCTGTTTAAATATTTTTTTCTATATTTATTAGCCTGGTTTCCATTTTTACATATATACATATAAGGAGAATAAAAACATTACCAAAGAGCAAACTTTGTTTACATGAGCAACATTCTGACACTAACAATGTAAGAAGCTGTCTTAGTGATTTTCTGACAGATTTAATGCATATTTTAGGGATAATAAATGTAATACCTAAATTTATATGTAAAATTAAACTTTATAAAGGATACAATATAAGCATGTTACATTTATGCACATAGGAGTCTTTAGCATGAACAGAAAAACCATGCTAATGACACTGATATTTGTTCATGCTAATGACAAATTTTAATTTAAATAAGATTATGAGCCATAATATAATCACAATGCAATAGTCCTTTCAGGGGCTTTTTGAAACACAATAGTTCTATGAAAATAAGTAAAATAAAAATTTTAACTATAAAATAAACATGAAAATTATGACATACAATTGATGTACGCCCCTAATATTCAACTTCTATTCTTAAAATACAATACATGCTTCTATTTTCAGGCTGGGATAAAATGGCTACTTGTTGCCATGGAGAAACTTTATATTTTCAAACTATTAGTGTACTCCCTATATTTATATGTGTAAATCAAATTTTGATTAATAACCAACTATTATAGTATGACCTTGTTTTGAAAATAGAATATGGAGGACAAACTTTAATTCTTTTTTTATATACTATAATTTTATTTTTAAAAAGAAATTTATTGGATAAATCTTCTCCTTGATTAATTTAAAGAAAGAATAATATTTGTTTTATTTTATAAACATGATATTAACTCTTGAAAAATGCTAGTATATACAAGGCACAGCTGCTGTGGACATCTATACTAATGACATTTTGAACATTTTTTCTGTTATTTTAAGGTGTTTTTAACTAAAAAGTGAGTAATTCTTGAATGCAAATAATGAATAATATTAAGACAAACATACCTAAATATAAAAACATGGCAGAAAACCTCTCAATTTTTTTTGTATGCCAAAAGACATAAATTGACCCCTATTTTGAGAATCACCCATATATATGTATATATATATATCTGATTTTTGTCATGCTGTAACTATCGTATTTATGAACCGATTTGAATAAAACTTTTTACGCACATAATACATACAAATGTCTCAACCGAGTTCGTTGGCCAGCATCATCTTCTATCTTGTTTCAAAATGACGGCCATTTAAAAAAAAAATTTTAATTAAAATTTAAAATTAAAAGCGAAAAAATTTAAAGTTGAAAAATATTTTTCTTTTATGTGTTAGAACTTAAAACAAAGATTCCAGAACACTTTTTATTTCATCCATATCTTAAAAAATGACTGAATTATAGCACTTTGAATTTCTAGTATGGCTGACATTTTGAAACGATCTGAATTTTGTCACGTGATAACACACGTATTTATGAACCGATTTGAATGTAACTCAGTGTGTACATAGTACGAGGCTTGAACCGAGTTTGTTATCCAATTCCATCCACCATCTTGTTTCAGAATGGCAGCCATTTAAATTTTTAAAAAAAATTTAAAATTAGGTACAAAAAAGTGAGAAATTGGAAAAGATTTTTCTTTTGCATGTTTGACCTTAACACAAAGATTCCTGAGCAATTTATGTTTCATTTATATCTTGAAAAATAGCTGAGTTATAGCACTTTCAATTTTCAGTGTGGTTGACATTTTGAAAGGGTCTGAAATTTGTCAGGTGATAATACGCATATTTATAAATTGATTTGGATATAACTCCGTGTGTACATAGTACAGACCAATGTCTTGTCCGAGTTTATTGGCCAACTTCATCTGCGATCTTGTTTCAAAATAGCGGCCATTCAAGTATGCCAAAAATCTTTTAAGTGTATCATGATGCACAAACAAAAAGTTAGAAACTGAAAAAAGGTTCTTTCTGAAGTTTTTGATCTCAATACATAAATTCCGGGGTTTTTTTGTTTTTTTTTGTCCTTACCTTAAAAAACGCCTGAGATATAGCAGTTTTAATGTGGGTGACATTTTTAAAAAAAATAAATTTTTCCGCGACAGTACTCGTATATATTAATCGATTTCGACATGAGTGTGCATGCACACATGAATTAAGATTTCGACCAAGTTCATAGGTTTGTTTATTCATCATGTAGTTTTAAAATGGCATATACTTCATGATATCATGGAATTTGGCAAAATTATAAATCGCTTAAAATAAAAACAGCTTGAATAAAAGATGACTTATTTCTAAAAATACCCATTAATATTCAGTATTGAGAAAAACTAGTATTCAATCTTATATCATCGAGGTCTACTAATCTGAGCTTCGTATGTTTGAATAATATAATTAAATTTTAAATAAATAAATAAGATAAATGAAAGCTACCTCTTCCTCCCGGAACTGCTGGAAGGACTTTTTTTAAATTGGAATATTCCTTTTCCCGAATCTAATAAAGATTAGAACCCTGAATATGTCAGATTGGGACCATGGCCCGACTTTGCAGGGGCATACAAGGCAATTACTCCAGGACCCCCATGAGAAGAATTTGTATTTTCACTAAAAATTGCAAAACAGGGATCAAATTTCATATATTTTCAAACATTTAGGAAGATAAGAGTGGTTCTCCTTCCTCTCTTTACTTCCAGTACCCCATTCATCTATGCAAAAAAACAAACTACATTAGAAAATTAATAATTAATGTTTTATTATAACAGCTTAATATTCTATTGTTTTCAAAAGAAATCTTTTATTAATATATTTGTTGTAGAATGGGAAGTTAAAATCATTAATTATCTCCTATTTGGGATATTATCTTTCAGCCATTTTATGTTATGTGCGTATATAATCAAAGAAAAAGTTTGCAAAATGATACTTATGTCAACTAATCTTTTTTTTTTTTCTTACTTTTTTTTATATCTTGCTAATACTTTTTCTTAAAGTTGTCACTGTCTTTTCGTGATACCCTGTATACAAATGTGAACTGCACCGAGAACAAAATTACATATACATACAATATGTATGTAGTTTAATGTTAGCCACTTGCACATTATTTTTTTTTTTTAATATATCTATCAATAGGCAAAAGGAGGCCTTCCCGAATGATGCCCTCTCCTTCCCCCCCATAGCCTTAATCGGGCCCTGATTGAAACACAACCTAAAATCAAAAATTTTATCTGAAGTCAAGCAGAACAAGACAAAATAATTTTGTTGACTTAAAATTTAATAATTCTTATAAATATCATTAAAGAATTTTTGCTTTTCATAAATAAAATAAATATTGGGCATACCATTGTTTGAATTTAGTTGTAAATTGTAAATGATCTCCATCAAGTTCTAGAGATAAGAAGTACAAAGCAATTTTTGTCAAAAAAAGGAAAGAAACATAAATTTCATCAAAAATTCGTAGAAAAAAGCACATATTTCTTAAAAGAATAGCAAAAAAAGCATATTTCATCAAAAATCGGGGAGGGGGGGGGGGAGAACTGAAAAGTTATGAAAAAAATGCACCTTAAATATTTACAAAAATATGTGATAGCTTTGGGGGAAGTTGAGATTTTCCTCACCTCCCCCCTAAAAGTAATCATATGGGCGCCCTTGATCACATGCTACATAAAATTGCTAATTTCATCATTAGTCCTTAAAAAAACTTAATTTCATCAAATTTTTTAATTTAATCGCAAATTTTGTCAAACAAACACTGAATAAAATCGCACATTTCATCGGACGATCCTGGAATAAAATCACAAATTTTGTCAAATGATCGTGGAAAAAAATCGCATATTTTGTCAAACGATCACTTAAAATAAATAGCAAATTTAAGGGAAAAGGTCTTTGAAAAAATTGCTAATTTCACCACTCAATAGCAAAACTTGCCAATTTTATCAAATGATTGCGAAATAAAGTCAACAATTCTGTCAAACGATCGTGAAATAAAATATTAAATTTCGTAAAGAGGTTGTATAAAAAATTGTAAATCTCGTCGAATAAGTGCAAAAATTAATCACAGATTTTGTCAAACATTTGAGGAATAAAATCACAAAATTTGTCGAATGATCACTAAAAAATTTGAGAATTTCGTCAATCAAGTGCAGAAATTAGTCATGAATTTCGTCCAATGATCGCGGTTGGTTGTATATGATTTTAATGGCACAAAATCCCTTTAGGGACATACTGCACCAAGGAAAAAAAGAACAAGAAATAAATAAAACATCCAAAACAAACAAAAGGAATCGGACAAAGCAGGGTGATTACATAGTTGTCAAGCATAAACTCAATAAGATAGTTTGTGCCTATTATAATTTTTCAGTTTTAAAAAGGTATTTGCCGGCTTAGTTAAAAACATTGTTAGCTCATTAAAATATAAATTTTTTTATGGTTTTTTTGAGTGTTCTTAATAAAAATACCTGTTAGATTTATAATAGCCTCTAAAAAAGGAAAAAATGACCAGAAAATATAACATGAGAAAGCAGCTGAAAACATTAAACCCGTATCCAAATTATTATCTAGAGTCAGAGAATTCAAAGGAAACGATGGAAAATATATCAAAGAAATAGTCGTGCAAAAAAGAAAAATATCACTGAACACTAAGATTTCTACTTTACTGAAGATATTGTCTCAGTTGAACATGAATGAAATCCTGTGGTTATAGCCATCAAAAAGCAAAGACTGCTCTAGCCAAATAAGCTAAAAGAACAGTCTTACTACCAGGCAAAACTCGAAAAAAGGTAATAAGGTTATTAAAACAACTTTAGTTGAATCTAAATTATTCCAAGAAACAGAAAAAAAATTCCAAAACATAGTCAGATGGAAGAAAAAATTTGGTCATAGTTGGCGAGTAAAAAGGGATCGAGCAAAATTAGCTAAACAAATTGGAAAAGTTGAGAAAGAAACACGTCAAACTTCTGAAAAGTACAAGAAGAAGTTTTATAGATTTAGAGGCAAATATTCCAATCTAGAATCAATTGGAAAATACATTAGAAAAATCTCAAAAACGATTAATGCAGCGCCTGAATTTTTTTTAAAATGGTGTTTGGAAAAATATTGACAAAGGATTTGGCAAGCGAAAATAGCAATTTGAAAAAGAAAAAGCAAAACAATTTTTTAAAGGAATAATGCAAGGAGACCTTTTTAAAAAATACAAGGTAGTAAATGAAACAAAGTTCTTACCTTCCAAAATACACATAACACAAAAGATAAGAGTTTTATAGTTTGGAATATGGGTGGAAACAACAAACTGGATTTTTTGTTACAATTCTAAAGGTGCGTTTGAAGATATAAGAGTGGATCTCAGGCAAATGCATTTTATTTTACTGACTTTCTCCATAAAAAAATTTCAAAATAAAATTGGTTTTGAGCTTTTGTTTATAATAATATATTCTTATTTACTAAAAAATTTTGTGAAAAAAAAAAAAAATTAGTTATACCTGTTTGTCATTTCCCTGTCAAGTTGAAATTTAAAAAAAAATTTGTGTATTTAACGTAGTAAAAGATTTTTGCTGACTATTTTATTAGTTAGAGACAATGTCTAAACACAATGGAAACCAATTTTAAAGAAAAAATTAACATTATTTTTTAAAAATATATGATGTTCAAATTGATCTGTTAAGAGAAAAGGATCCATATATATAATTTTTCCTTTCTTTTACTAAAATTTTTCTGCCCTACAGAACCTAAAGTAATAATGAAATTGAAAATTTATGCTTCTTTTTTCACCCCTTAGATTTTATTGGGTATGAAATCCAAAAAATTAAAATTTATATATTTTTCCTTTATTGAATTTTTAGCCTTGTCTGGGTCTAAGGTAATGCCAAAATTGTAGATTTATGCTTTTTTTTGAGAAGGCAGACTTGAAATAGGCAGGAATTGTAAAGTTTTTACTTTTTTTCTTCTTCCTTTCCCTCAGATTTTTTCAGTGTACATGGCCTGAAGTAATGCTGAAATTATAAAATTTTCATCTTTTCTTTAAAAATCCAGTAGACTCAAAATGGAGCCAGAATAGTAAAATTTTTGTGAGTTGTTGTTTGGTTCATGCATATAATGTATTAAAAGTTCTTTTTAAGAGGGGGAGTGTAAAAAATTACTTTTAAGTTTAAAAAAAATTAAAAGTAAGTATACAATTGATGATTATTATGGTTTATTGAAATTCAACTAATATATCCTATACTGAAATGCAATGAATATAATTATTTTGCACAATTAATATCTTCTGCTGTTAAACAAACAATTCTTGTTTATTTATTTACATATTTTGGGGTTGCTGGAAGCAGCTACAATGAGTTTCCAGAAAACAACAGATTATAAGGTTTTCAGTTCTAGCTATCAATTTGTCAGAATGTCATATCTGGGAAAATTATTTTCATGCAATACCCATTTCTTTCACGAGTGGAAAACATTGCAAAATGCACAAAAAGTGTTCAGAAGCTAGCAAAAAATGCAAAAGAAATAGAAAATATAACAAAAAGTAAGTTGCATATAAAATAAAAGAATTTATTATGTTACACTTGCTTTTCACATGGATAATGATCGAATTTGTAACCAAAACTGGCACCAAATAAGATCAGTGTTGAATTTGGATACTTTTTAAAGGATTTTTGTGGTTCTTTTGGGACATTATACAGTTCCTGGGGGAAGGGGGAGGGAATTTCACTTTTTAACCATTAAATACACAAAATGTCAAATTTACCAGGGGGGGGGAGGGATCTCAATGCTCTGGCAAGAGGAATGTCCTCTCGAACCACACTTAAGCTTCAACACTGAACAAGATGACAATATGTAGTTTCTTTTAAACTGTATAAAAATTACAGCAATAGTTACAAAAATAAAAATAAATTTTTACTAAATCTATGACAAATGGCTTTGCACCTGATTACAGTATTTTCTCCTAGCAAAACATTGAAGGAGGTGTATAAAGCAAATAAAAATTGCCACTGAAATTTTCTATTGTTAAACAAGCAATTCTTCTATATAAATATTTTTTGACTGGATTTCTCGAAAATGGCTCTAATAATTTTGATGAAAGTGAAAAATTACATATTTTTTGGATTTAGAAATCAATCTTTCTGTGTGTCATCTGTAGGAAAAATCATTTTCATGAACAGTTGGAAATTATTGCAAAAAAATATATAGTGTACCAAATATATAGTGTACCAAAAATTAAATAAAAATTATTGCAAAAAGTGTCTGCTATGGCAAATGAAATTAAAAAAAATATTACAAATAGTATTTACTATGGAAAATGAAATAATTTATTATGTTAAACCCACTCAAAGAACATAGACAATATTCTGTAATTGGATCCAGAGGCATGGTGTGCATGACAAATAACTATGCTAGCAATATTTTTTGACTTTATAAGCATTATAATCTTATACTGTTAAACAAATAATTCCTGAATCTATATTTATAAATCATGGTTCATTTCAACAGCATCTCTATCAGATTGATAAATGTACTAAAAATGTAAAGGACAAAATTTAATATATTAAGCTAAAAGTTTGAAAATGAATTTCTTTTACTAAATTGCTAAAAAAATCACTGAAGAATGTGAAAAATTGCTAAACATCACATAGAAAATCTCATTAAAAACAGCTAAAATTCATTTTATTAAATAAGGGCTGCACTTAGAGTTTGGAAATTGGGGGGCGGGGGCGTATATGCCAACCATCAGGTAACCTGATTTTTCCTGCACATGATCCGAGTTATGTTGAGTTGATGCAGATTAGTTTATAGAAAACCTAATCCTCAGACAAGCTTGCCATTGGTTTTTTTTTCTTTGGAAGTCAAATTGGCTTGGCTATCATTTTTTTCGGTTTCTAGATTAGTTTGATTCTTATGCATCAGTTTTGTTTAAACTTATTTTTCAAAAACAGTTTTCAGAATTATATCTCAAATTAGAGTCTTTCATCAATTCAAGTTATCTGATTTTACCTGATTTTTTGACTGACCTGACCCATGGTTCAGATTGAAGATAACTTTTTTCACTGCAGTTGTTTTGAGTTTGGATGGGTGTTTGATGGTTTGGATGGTTTAGATGAGGTGTTCTGATTTACGTAGAATGACTAATGTTGATTTTATCTTTTAAATAGAAAAGCAAATATATTCTCATTAATATTCTAGTACATAGTTTCTTCTTCTTCAAAAAATATATACATATAGTAGACTCTCTCAAATCTGCACTCCTAAAATCTGCAACTCTCTAAAATCCGCACACAATTTATGGATGTAAACAATGAAACATTCAGTTCAGATGTAGGTACAAAATTTGACTTTTTTAGTTTTATATCAATTCTATATGTTTTTTAATTTGTAATTTTTGTTAAGGTCAGTGGCGTAGCTAAGGGGGGGGGCAAGGGGGGCGATCGCTCCGGGCGCCGAGGCCTAGGGGCGCCAAATTGAGAGAAATTGTTATACATCTATATTGGGGTGGGGGCGCAAAATTTCTTGCTGGCCCCGGGCGCCAAAAAACATAGCTACGCCACTGGTTAAGGTCATGTTTATTCATGAGGAAAGAATCGTTTATTTCTGAAAAAAATCAAGATATTGCTGATATCACAGGTAACAACAATCTTACCAAATATATTTATGTATTAATCAAGCTTTTTTAGATATTAAGTTGGGCTTAACCTGAAATAAAGCTTCATTATTTTATGATCCTGTTGTGAATTATTCATGTACCTTTATGAGGCAAGTTTCATTGAATAATTTAGGAAATACACATTTCATCTTTATAATGAATATTATTGTACATTATTGATTATTAACTTGACCATTATTTTTAAAAATTTCTAAATTTTTATTATTATAGTTTATTACTTATTTTAACATTTTAGTACATTGATTTCATTATCATTTACATTCAAATTACTTTTTAAAAAATATAAACAAAGCAATGACCAGAAATCCACAAAATTCTAAAATCTGCACAACCTCTGGTCCCAAGCTGTGTGGATTTAAGGGAGTCTACTGTATATATATATATATATATATATATTGGAGATTCTTTTGAGAAATCAGGTCAATTATTCTTATGTAGTATTCTACTGAGTGCATATCAGTGTGTTGTTTATTTACAGGAATGTATACTAACAAATGATTACAAGCAGGTAGAGTACTGTATTGGGTAATGTAACTTAATTTTACATGACTCCGATGCGACCATGGTTCAGGTCAAGTGGGATTGATGCTAATTTTATTTGATATGTGCTGCGATAACTTCAGACATTTTGGGTCAGTTTTGGACTGGGTTTTGACTGTTTTGGGTTGGATTCTGGTGGACCCAATTTTCAAGTGAAAGTGCATAATATTATTTCAGTTGAAAAACTATATATTTGGATATCAATGAGTAACATATATATATATATATATATATGTATGTGTGTGTGTTCAATTTTCTACTTAAAAATAAAATTGAAACTAGAGCTATAGTTGAAGAGTACTTTTTCATAATTTGTACATTTCTCTGCAGAAATTTATACAACAACATTTTTCTGAATTTTATGTATTGAAGCCGTGACATATTGATGAACAAGATAATGATGCACATAGTTACATACAAAAGAGGATTTAATGTACAAAAATTTCAATTAAAAAATTAATAAAATAAGCTTTTAAGAACCATAATTCCAGAAACCAGATCATAGATAATGTTCCATATCAAGATAATCTTCTTCATTTAGGCCGATTATCAATTAAAAGGAAAAAGCCCAAATCCAACACCATTAGGAAAATTTTCTACCATCTTTCTACTGGCCCAGCATAAAAAATATAAAATCTTTCAGATTTATTTTTTGTCTTCTTTATTGTAAGAATAATTAAACAATTTCCTTATCAACCCCCCTCCCTTCAACCTCTCTTTGAAATTAACATATTTCTTTTACCACCACTCCTATTAAGTTAGGGATGCAAGCACTGCAAAACAAGAATGTGATTGCTGCTGCTAAATTTTAAAAGTATCCTCATCTTATTTAATGGCAGAATTTTTTTATTTAATAAGGTGAAGAATACTATTAAAATTTAGTGGTGAAAATCAGTCAATTTTGGCGCATCACTTGCTTTTCTGTACTGGGCACACAAAGCGTAGAATTTTTTTAAACTCTTTCATTTTTAAATTTGTTTTTGTGCTATTTATTACTCTGTAATGACAAATTTTCACTTTCATGATTGCCTCTCCCCTACAGAACAAAGTGTTTGAATTTCTTTATTTTCATTTTTTTTTTCTTTTTTTTTTTTTTTGTAACTGAGGCCGCTTTTGTAAAGAGAAAAAAATATTAATGTATCTTAATGTTGTTTTCTCGTTTTTATATTCTTGTTACTTCTAGAATATTGCAATGAAATTTCACTATTTAATAAGGTAAAAGAAGATAGTTTAAGCAGATAATTTAGAGAATTGATAAGTGAAAAAAGGCTTATAGAAATAACCATTTGAAGACAACAATGCATCTTATTCTTCACAGAGCATTGCATATGAATTAATTAGTACTCTACAAACATATTTTAATATACTATAGTAAAATATAGTATAGAAAAAGTATATGAAAAATATATAACTCAATTAAAAAACACTCCTAAGCATTTCTTATAACGATAATGACTTCCTCATTCATAATATGCAATGCACTCAGTTCTTTGCATAGTCTTGTATATGAATTGATTTATATTCTAAAAACATATTTTATACTATAGTTCAGCTGGAAAATGCAAAACTGAATTTAAAAAAAAAAAACTAAACAATTCATGCTCATACACAAACTCTCTACTACAAATCTCTCAAACGACACATGTTCTTACAAAATCTTTTATGAAACATAGTATATGATGTACAGAATTTATAAACACTAATGCAAAAAAATGTGTAAACTCAATAACACATACCAAAACTGAAAACACACGTCCAGCATTTATCGCTCAGACAGTACTGTAAATATTTATTTTGTGTGACACTGTAAATGAGTCACAAATATTTTACACTACATATTCAAGAGAAAGCATGTTTTAGTGCACTTCAGAAATTCATATCAATTTAAGTATGCTTGAAACAGTACAAAATCATTAAAATAAACCACAAATGATTTTTTGTACAGATTATAATATAGCAAGATTCTTTAAGTATGGCTGTAAATGAATGATGCATGCTACATACTCAATTTTCAATAACAAGCATGGCATAGTGAACCTCAATAACATATATCAATTACATGACAATTTGAGTAAATTTAGAAGACTTAGTAGCCAGGCAGACAATTAATAAACACATTTCAACTATAATGGAAAGAGTTCAAATCCAGCTGTATTATACAGTGACATAGCTTAGAGTGAAAACCAAGAAAAGTGTTTGATTAGGCATACGATTTTAAGAAGCATCAAAAATACTTTTGAATTAAAAAATGTAACATAAAAAATTATCATAACTACTAGTCAAGGGTGTATACATTTTGATTTTGCTTATAGACAACCCTTAATCTATGCTACTGAATAAATGTGAACTTGAAACTATTTTTTTCTGATGCAATTTAGATTTCACAATAAGATGCTCATAAAAGTATTTATTGATGTAAATAATGCAATATTCTCTAGGATTAACCCTCATCCTAAAGATAATTAGAATTCAAAAACTATTTTTTAAAAAGGCATCGTGTCATCAACTTCTACTATATGATGCTTTAAAAGAGTATTTCAATAATTATATAAGGGAATGAGTAATTACCTGTTTAAATTTTCCCCTATATTCCATAGATTAACATGGGATTTTATGATCATTATGAAATGTTGCACCATATATGAAGTTAAAAAGAAAAACAAACATATGCTTTTTTGTTGTTGTTGTTAGAATGCATGGTACATTTCTTTTTCATTAGATTTGAATTTTAAAACTATAAAAATAAAATGAAATGTTCAGATTATAATTACAACAGTAGCCTTTTATACACTTTTAAGTGAGAAATAGGAGAAGAAAAAATTAAGTGTACATGACAAGAAACCCAAGTTCAAATGAAACATTCTTTATTCATACTTAGCAGTAAAATGCAAGAAAATATACAGCTTCTTAAATATAAAAATAATATTTTATTACTGCAAAATATCATTTAGAAATGTTGCTAATTTAAGAATGTAAAATTAAACTTATATGAGTGATCATTAAATTATTTTTAATAATACAACATTTTAATTAATTTTTTTACATATTATCTGAAAGAATCTTAAAGATCATTAATAAAGAAATCAGGTTTTAAAAAGCAAAAGGGTCTAGAATAGGGATGCACAACCTGTGGCACACGGGCCAAAAGTGGCCAACGAGTTTTGTCAATTTACAACTGAAAAAAAATGCAATCTTTGTAAATATGTCAAATGAAAAAATCGTAAATTTCATCAATTTACCGCGGGAAAATATAAAATTTCGCCACTTAAGAATCACAAATTTCATTAATCGGCACGGAAAAATCACGAATTCCATAGATTAAGTGTGGGAAAAAAGCGGATTTTGTCGATGAGGCTTGGAAAAATCGCAAGTTTCGCTCATCAGATATTGAAAAAATCGCGAATTTTGTTTATGAAGCTTGGAAAAAAATAGCAAATTTCCCCGATCGGGCATAGAGAGATCGCGAGTTTTGTCGATTAGGCATGGAAAAATCGTGAATTTCGTCGGTGTTATGCGAAAGATCGCACATTTCGTTGGTCGAGCAAGAAAAAACTGTAAATTTTCTTGATGATGCTCGAAAAAATTGCAAAATAAATTCATTGGTTGCAAAAAAATGCAGGTTTCCTCGGTTTTTCGGATGAAAAAAAAAAACGAGAATACCGTTGATAGGGCACGGACGAAAAAATCACAAATTTCGTTGATAAGGCACGGAGAAATTGCGAATTTATTGATGATGCGAGGAAAAAAGGAAAATTTCATTAATCGGCTGTGAAACAATCGTAAATTTCATCAATTTATCCAAAGAAAAAAAATCGCGAGTTCATCTTATCGCGTAAAAAAAATGCAGATTTCATCAGTTACTACAAAAATCGCGAATTTCGTTGATCTGGTGCGGAAAAATGCGTGTTTCGTGAATTAGGGGTGGAAAACGAGCATATTTCATCGATAGGACACCAAAAAATCGCGAGTTTTATAGATCGGATTCCGAAAAATTGCAAATTTTGTTGGTCGGAAGCGGGAATATTGCAAATTTTGTTGATCACACGCGTAAAAATTGCTAATTACGTCGATTAGTCTTTAATAGAGTCGCGAATTTCCTATATCGGAAGAGGAAAAATCGCTAATTATCTCGATCAGGCAACTAATAAAATCGCGAATTTCGTTGATCGCCTGCGGAAAATCGCAAAATTTGTCGATCAAGCAAAAAAAAATCGCTAATTTCGTCGAATGGCTTCGTAAAAATCAAGAATTTCGTCATCAGCTTCGTATAAATTTCAAATTTCGACATTCAGGCGCGGAAAAATCGCGAATTTCGTCGAACGTCTACGTAAAAATCGCAAATTTTGACAGTCAGGTGCGGGACATTCACGAATCTTGTCGATTAGACTCGGAAAAAATGGGAATTTTATTGATCATGCGAGGAAAAATCGCAAATATCGTTGATCAGCTTTGTAAAAAACGAATTTTGTTGATTAGGCGCGTAAAAATAGTTAATTTTCTTGATTAGCTTCTTAAGTATTTCGAATTTTGTTGATCAGGAGCGGAAAGATCCTGATTTTTTCCGATCCGCTGCGTAAAAATTGTGAATTTTGTCGATCTCGCCCATTTCGTCGATCATGGGAAGGAAAATCGCAATTTTTGTCGATCATGCGAAGAAAAATCGCGAATTTCATCGATCGGCTTCGTAAAGATCGTGAATTCCGTCGATCGGATTCGTAAAAATCGCAAATTTTGTCGATCAGTTTCTGAAAATCGCGAATTTCGTCGATCAGGCGCAGAAAAATCGTGAATTTTGTCGACGAGATTCGGAAACATTCATCGGGCACAGAAAATCGGGAATTTTGTTGATCAGACATGAAAATTCTTATTGATCGGCTCCTTCTCTCTGTTTCATTCATAAAGTTCGCATCTTTTTCGATACCAGCAATTCATGCTTGTTTTTAGCACTTTTAATAAAACAAAACTTACTCTCCTGAAAAAAGTCAAGGAATAGATTTACATCTTGAAAATAATCCTTGCTACATCTGTTATATATATAAACGTAAAAACTGCTGATATATCCTTACCATGTGAATTGAATATTTTGACTGGGTAAGCAAACTTAAAAGGGTAACACCCCCCCCCCCCCCCCCACACACACACACCACTCCCCTCTGATATATTTTTTATCCGATTATAGGCACAGATCATCTCCTTTATATTGAATTATCTAATTGTTATTGATGCGGCCCTTGACCACCCAGACATATTTGTAAGTGGCCCTTCACTTGAAAAGGTTGTGCACCCCTAGTTTAGAATATACATCTTTCTTATATCAGAGCTCAAATGTGTTAATAACTCAAATATTTCAATCAAACTAATTTTAATTATTTTAAATTTATTTTGCATCACCTTAATTTTTGTTTTTTTAAGCATTGGATTCAACAATTAAAAACAATAAGATTAATCATATTTATTAGCTTAAACAATGAAAATAATACAAATAAACAAGATGACAAGTTAGACAACTATAAAATACCAAATATTAATAACAGAAAAAGTAATACCTCAAGTTCTTGCATAACTTTATCAAAAAAATCTGTTGGATTTTTCTTATACAACACAGCATTTCTTATTGCATCATTAAATAGCTAAAATAAAACAAAATATTACAGAAAAATTGAGAAATTATCATGATAGAAAGCAGAAAGAGATAATTCATTATGTTTATTAAAAGGAGAAAAAGGTAAAATATGTACAGAATTTAATATTTTAGATTACTTTTGTAATATTCAATACAGCACATGCATTCTTTAAAAGGGAGTTTACAATCAAAATATAAAAGTTACAAAAATTAAAACATGTAGGAATGATGAAATATATGATTGAAATACATTTATTACAAATTTGTTACAAATTTAAAAAGCATAACAATAAGAAATAAACATGCACACGTTAGAGAAAAAATTGTATCTTTTCATTTTGTACAAAATAAAGTGCAGTAGGTACAAAATAAAGTAGGAAGAAAAAAAATTCATATCTATATTATTTGCCAAATACTTACACACAAAACAAGCTTACAAAAACAAAAATAGTCATTTGATTTGAAAAAAGTCTTCTTTCAATTGGGTTTTTAAAAATATTCTTAGAAGGCTGTCTTTATATTAAAATTGTAACAAACTTTGAAATTTTTAATATGAAAACAATTTTTACATATTTGGAATCTTCAACAAATGTTACATTCAAATGCCAAATGGAAAGTCATGAAACAGACTGATTTTGTAATTATACAGGTATTAAATTTTAAATTTATAATTTTAAATTTAGTGTCAACTGAAGAAACAGAACATATTCTTATTTTTAAAACATTTCTTCAGAAAATTAATACTTTTGACTTATGATTCCTGTATACTCATCTTGAAGTATGCCTCTTTTATTTTTTATTTTCTAGCTGTTAAAATATTTCTAAAATACAGTCGAGTCTCCCTATAACGAAACTCCATACATCGAATTTCTCCATATAATGAATTTTTTGTAGGAACAGTCCCCTTTTCGCATGATTACATTAAAAACAGTCGCTATATAGCAAAATATCTATCTCCATATAACGAATTTTTTTCATAAATTGGTCTTAATTTATTCAGTTTTAAAAAAGATTCAAAATCATATGGAATCAATTTTCCATCAATTATTTTTGATATATCGTTCAGTGCTGAGTTTTTTTTTTAATATTACTTATCTCCTTGTTCTTTAAATCCAATGAATTTATCCCATGTCCCACACACCTTTCAACATCCTTCTCAAAACAGAGTCAATTAGATTGTTACACATATAAGAAAGGAATCAATGAGAGGCACATAAGAGAGGCCTTTAAATAAAGGAAAATGTTAACTACAATTTTTCATTCCTTGCTAAAATTTGAGCAATTTTTTTTGAGAGCGTAACAATTTTAAAATCAAAACAACAAAAAATTACAGATTTCTGTCTTCCTTATTTGATTTTCATTAAGCTTTCTGTTAGTGTCTGAGATTTGCAAAGCAGTTCTTTGGTGTCTTTAATTGTAAATAAATTCACACTAATATATCTTTTTGTGTTATATTAACCACTTAACGAACATTTAGTAAATTGACAAAACAAAAGACAGGAATTCAGTTTCCTGCTGCGGTTTGCTCCTGGATTAACATATATTATCCAAGTATGCGAAAACAGAAGAGAAATATAAGCACCGTGTGTGCTTTACAAAAACATAAGAGAAACTGAAGTCAGTTTGCTCACAGTAAAATATTGTCCTTGAAGTAATCAACAAAAATGATTTCGCAATCATGTGCAATCAACTACTTATGAATTGCTTTATATAAACAATGATATTAAATTAATTTCATTAATGTCACTTTTGAGTTATAAAGTCATTTATCGTTTATAAATATTATGGTTTTAAAGTAAACAGTTAAGGTGATTAATGTCACTTCTGAAATATGAAGTTATTTAATGTTTATCAATATTACTGTTTTAGAATAAACACTCTAAGCATGCGAACACTTTCAAATAAATGCCTGTTTTCTTTTTTTTGAAACTGCTTAAATAATTAAGAAATAGAATGTTAGGTTAATATTTACTTTTAAAACATTACAGATTCTTAATTAAAAACATCAAAAATAATATTTGATTAAAATTTACGCGTTAAATAAGATTTTTAACGTCATTTTCTATACATCGAATTTCGCTAAATAATGAATTTTTTACTGGAACGATGGATTTTGTTATATAGAGACTCGACTGTATATGCTTAATTTAATAGTTTGGAGTTCAAATCAAATGAGCAGTGAGTTAGATTTTAATAGATAAAATTAACTATATTCTTCAAAAACATTTTGCCAATAAAAAAATATGCATCCTTTAATCCTTTGTATCACTGTAATACATTCAAAAATATAAGTTACTTATTCTGCTACAACATCATAAATCTGAGAGTGTAAAAGTAATTTTAAATACAGTAAAACCCCAGTTATCCGAAAAGCATGGGACCAAAACATTTTTGTTAAACTAGGATTCCATAGAAATTTTTGGATAACCGGGTTTCTATATGAATTTTCGAATAACCAGGTGCCACTCCGATATATTGAAGTACAAGAAAATGCAACAGCATTAAATATGTTGTTATTTGAAAGGTGGCATGATAAAGCAGCATTGAAATGATGCAAAGTTTCAATGTTGCAGGGTCAATCCATTTCAAGTGGTCCAGAAAATATTTTTTTGGTCGCTCGACCATTTTTAAAAAATCTGAAATTTTTTGTACAACAACTCTAACATGACGGAAGTTCAAAATGATCATTATTTTAATTTTACTATTTTTTTTGTGCATGGCGGCCATCTTTGTTTCATCGTGTTCAGTGATTTTCTCAGATACTAGGATATACAAAATTGTAAATATCTCGTCTTTTATTTTCCCAATTGAAATGGGGTTTGCAGCATTTTGTTCAGAATACAATAGGCTAAATATACGGTGGTAAAATAATTTTGAAAAATAAATTTTCACAGGTGAAATTTTAGCACAAAATTTAAGATTTTTTCCAAAATCTATCCATTTGCAAGAGGAAATTTTTCATGAAAAGAAAACTGTCAACCTTACACAATTTTTTCTACAAATAGGTCAAAAGTGCGTGTACTCATACACCAAGTTCCAGATCTGGGAGTTAATTTCTTTTCATGAAAAAAATTCTGAAATTCTTCAAAAATTTAAAAAATTGCACTTTTTAGGCTTTGATATCTCTGGTGGGGCATGAGATAAAAATTTGAAATTCTGGCCTTTGATAGTATTGTGTAGTAAGTAGTGTTATGTACAAAAAATTTCAAGAAGGAGATTTGACTACAAGCTGAGATATGACATGGACAATATGTGAAAACAATACTGTCTAACTATTGTAACCTACTATGTAATTGTTCAACAAGACTGTCAACCGTACACATTTTTTTTCTACAAATAGGCCAAAAGTGTGTGTACTCACATATACTGCCAAACTATTGTAACATACTATATAATTGTTCATACCTCCAAAATTTTAAATTAATTATTTATGGTACAAAGTTAAATGTTAATTACAAATATCTTCTTCAAATGCGTCTGTGTGATTTAAACAATTCAGAATGTATGCTAAGCCAATACACTATTTGTCCAGAGGAACAAACCTACTAGAAATGCGATTGCAACAATTTTACTCGGTACACATTTCAGGAAAAGTAAATTTCAGACAATGAGTTGCAACTGATCGAGTTGACATGGTTTCAATTATTAAACCTAGAGAATTTCATTCAAGTTAACAAGGGATGACAATGCTGTGTGGCTTCAAATAAAATTTTGAGAAAGAACAGCCTGATGGACTGACAACAGTAACTGGTTGAACTCATAACATCTCTCGTAAATAGTGTTAAGCTCCTTGTTGAGCATATATAGTATTTTTGTAAATTAAACATTTATTATTAAACTGTTTTCAACAAACGATATTTTCTGTGTAAATATTGTAATAAAAGAGACTAATTCATTTCTCCTAATATACTCATAATAGCATTTCTTAAAATTTTTTAATCACCGTATCTCAGCTTATAGTCAAATCTCCTTCTTGAAATTTTTTGTACATGACACTACTACATAATACTATCAAATGTCAGAATTTCAGATTTTTATCCCGTGCTCCACCAGAGATATCAAAGCCTAAAAAGTGTGATTTTTGAAATTTTTGACGAATTTTGAAATTTTTTTTTGCAAAGGGAAATCAACTCCCAAATCTGGGACTTGGTGTATGAGTACACGCACTTTTAACCTATTTATAGAAAAAATTGTGTAAGGTTGACAGTCTTGTGGAACAATTACATAGTAGGTTACAATAGTTAGACAATATTGTTTTCACATATAGTCCCTCTCATATCTCAGCTTGTAGTCAAATCTCCTTCTTGAAATTTTTTGTACATAACACTACTACATAGTACGTTATCGGCAAAATGGAGCATGATCAATCATTTTGTATTATGAAGAAGAAATCAAAGTTGTATATCTAGCTGTGAAGAAATTAAACATGGAATCACTTTTTGAAATTAGAAGCTTAGAGGTGTGTCTGGATTATTCTTTTCACTTTTCTTTCCCTTATGGCCGTGAAAAGTAAATCACTTTGGTGGCTATTGGTATGATCCCAACCAGTCACTGCTGTGCTTCTGATGAATGACGTGCATAAAGAATTTACCGTGCGCTTTACAATCACAATTTTTTTTTCCCCCGGGAGCGACATTGCTCGCATGCAAAAATGCAATACAGTTTAAGGAGTTTCTAAGGAGTAGTTTGTTTATCTAAGTAGTTCTAAGTACTACTTGGGAATGTTTTCATTTCTAAGTAGTTTCTAAGGAGTCTAAGGAGTCTGTAAACCCTGGGTTTCAAAATATCTAAGAATTTCGTTTGTGAATTCTGGTGTCAGTCGATAATTTCTCATTTTACTAACAGATTTTGCCCGTGCCGGAAAGGATTAATGAAGATAGAATGATACAAACTGGGAATTTTGTAGTTAATATCATAAAGTAACTATTATCAACCTCTTTAAAATAGTATAAAATTTTCTTACAACTTTCATAATATTTATAACTTTACAATTTTATATGATTTTATACTTACTAGCAGGCTTTGCCCGCTGTGCTGGTCAATATTTCAAAATCAACCGTGGATGAAACGAACTGGTGAATTTAAATTTGTATTTTAAATAATTTGGACCTCCAGCAGCACCTTGCTCATTGCTGAAAACCCACCACCATTGACCATTGTGACACCATTGTGATATTAAATTATCTTAAACGTTGTGAAAAAACCAGCTATTTAGAAGTAACTATTTTAGTTTATTACTAACAGTGCACATTTGGAAGCGAAATGAGACCATTATGGCAACAGGATTTAAAATTTTCCCTTATCTGAAGAAATATTAATTATTACAGTCGTTACCATGGTACAACTTCTGAAAAATTTCTTCACAACTTTTCATTATGTTAAGCCAGGAACCCAAAGCTACTCCCACCTAAAAAGTTTATATATATATTAAATTTTGTCCGCTCGATAAAAGGCACAATTATGCAAGAATCATCTTCAAACTCGTCAAGTACATTGAGATGGTTAATATCTCAGTGGGAATTGCAAATGAGCAAAATCAGACCAAGGGAATGGTAATTGGGAAGGGTTTAAAAATTTGAATACCATCTTAACATGGCTTTCACAAAACCAGCTCTTACAAAACAATAGCAGGAAAAAAAATAAACATTTTTCATTACAGCAAGTTGCCAACGATAAAAACACACACACACACAAATTAAAATTCTCACTACAACAATTACTTTATTATTGCAAAATTTCCTCCTGAAAAATGAAAACAAAATTATTTGCTCTTTCGTATTTAAGCATTTTCTCTTTAGTTATTTAAGATAAAATTATGTAAATTTGTATAATTTGGCGAAATTGGTTGACGTGATAATCAAGTAGAGCAAATTTACACTTTTCATATTTCACAAAAGATTCCTACACAGACATCATATACGCAATAGCTTTAGCACGATTATCTTGCAACTACAATGTGGCAAAATCCTCATTTTAGAATACCCAAGAAATTTATGTATATTTTATTATTTTCTATCATTTTAAACAGCAATTAACAATAAATAAAAAGTAACTGTAGAACAAAACAACAAATATCATTTCAAAAAAGAAAAAAAATGAAAGTAAATAAACAACTTATCAGATAAACAACTATAGCTGGGTTACCATATGAGGCAAATAATGCCATTTTGGCGCCAGTAAGATACCTAGATGAGTATATGACCAAATCCGTGACAAAATTTCCATTTGGAAAAAACTTTAATCGGTATTTATACTGCATTTTCCCTACTTATGTATAAGAAAAAGTTTTGACACAGATGTCATGTATGCACCACATTGGCGCAATTTTTTTTCTGGCGCCAATTTGGAGAACTTGGTTTTTAATTACCAATTTCATAAATAGTTTTTAATTATTTTGTATTATTTGAAAAAAATAATTAAAAAAAAAGTTTAATTAATAGCTATAGAACAAAAAGATTTATATTATTTTAAAAAACAAAATGAAAGTTAATAAATAGTTCATTAATAAATAAACAACCATAGTCGGTTTACCATGTGTGGCATATAATCACCATTTTGTTGCAATCGTGCGAATGTGATGTGTATATGACATCTGCACCAAAACTTTAAAAAGTTGCAATTAAATTATTTTACAGTTTGGATGAGGAAGACATTTATACTAAAATTTAAACATTATGCACATTTCTTTTTTTTTTTTTTTTTTTGGCTATAACTGCTATTTATATATTTACAATTAAACATAAAAAAAAATCCTAAAAATGCTCTCACACATTTAAAAGAGAGTGAGAGAATTTAGTAATTGTGGACATCGCTCCAGCTTCTGCCTTCTTGGTATAAAATCGCATTTTTTGATGACAAAAGTAAATTCAAACACCCAAATAAACAAATAACATACAATTAACAGATAAAACCATTTTTAAAAGTAATTCTGCTATTTTGTCCTGTAAGACACATAATGGTAGAATTAGATTTAATTTTTTTTTTTTTTTAATAGAAGAATGTTATTTACGTTTTATCTAATAAAATATTTAAAATATATTTTTGTTAGCCTGCACGAAAGAGAATAGCGAAAGTTTGATTGAAGAAATATTGAAGAGGAAATAGTCAATTAAAAAAGACTTGTAAATTTTATTCAGCGGGAATTTTTCATTTCAAAATATTGAATTTATCTATAGTAATAACGCATAATTGCATAAATTTACTTCGAATTGCAAAATTTTTCCTTCAGTACTACTTGGTTATACCGTCGACCAATTTCGCTAAATTATACAAATCGCCAAACTATTAGCTAGATTATATAGATTAGCATAAATTTTCATTTAAATAACGAAAAACAAATTAGCAGAACGTATATAAAAGTAGAAATAAAATGTCGAATTAAAAATCACTTGATGGCATAATTAGTATTTATATTATGCTTGATGTGACATTTACGATCATCCATTATTGACATTTAATCTTGGAATGTAATTTATGATTGAATATTAAAATATACTCTAAAAATTATCTTCACTTGAAAAAGAACAACATTATTGCAACCATTAAGAACCTAAGTCAGGCATTAAGTCAGTAGTGCATTTTCGACTTAAAAACACATTCTTTGGCGACAAAAGCAAGATGAAAATGGTATAGAAAGCAAGAGTAACTTACAACTTACAGTGTCTTTTACAATCAGATCTGCTTTTTTCTGCTGTAAGTTATATTATATGGAAATTCGATAAAAAAGAGAAAGAAAATAATAAAAGGGGAAATAACTATCATTCAAAATTCATTTAATCAATTTCTGAAATTCACGTTTTTATTCTAACACCAGGGATAAGTCGCCAAAAGTTGAACCAATTGTTATATTTCGCGTTAATTTTTAAGCATTACAAATATTTTTTTTCATTTTCAAGATAAATATATTTTTATAATATTACGCCTTATTTAAGCGGTCTTTATTATTATTAATATTATCAGTAGTTATTTTCTGCTATTATTTGCAAGATATTTGTAATATATCTAATAGATATAGCCATTTTAATTCTTTTAGCAATTATAATTTTCACCAAAAACAGCTACTGGCAACCCTTTTGTCAAAAATAACCGAAAAATAAGAAATTTACTATGAAAAATCAGAGTTATCCCTGTAAATTTGAATCATAAACCTTCGGAAAAATATTTCCTATCGAATGATACAATCGGCAAAAAAATCCATCGGGTAGTTTTTGAAAACACTCGTTTGGAAGTTTCAGAACTTCTGCTTTATAATATATATGATAAATAATAAAGAATTTCTTTTTAAATCATGATGATGGTCAATTAAATTTTCAGCCTTCTGTTCTCAAAAACAATAGAAGCTTGTACTTTAAAATGAGGTTACTGCAAAAAATTAGATGTATTGGGAGCCTCAACTTAAAAATATTTTTCATCTTTTTTTGATATTAATTTTAATATTGTACTTGTATCAAGCACACAGGAGGCTGAAGGGGCATGGGATGTTTTCATGCAGTTAAAAAATATCCCACGTTACATTCATATAGAAAAACAGGAACTGCACATAAGTCCCATGTATTAAGGAAATTTAAGTAATCTGCTTAATCTCATTCTCTTTTATAATATTGAATTATGCTTGACTTTCTTTTGCTCAATGTTCTTGCTTGCATGTGTCATATACATTATGATATTTATATACCTTATGATATTATTCATTAGATGATTTGTGGAAAAAATTATCTTGTGAGCTTTATCAATTTCATTAAAAAATAGCTAACCCACCTGGCATTGTCTCAGCCTAGAATAAAAATAAATAATTACAAAAATAACAAATGGAACAGGATAAAATTTACTATATTGGGTTACACAGTTAAAACTGGATTCTTTTTATGAATGCCAAAAATTTGCTATGAAATGCTTCAAATCAGTGAAAGTTTGCAATGAAACATGAAAAAACATTAAAATCACATACAATATATATATAACTGATAAAAATAGAAAATGTCTTGAATTTATTTTACAAATGACAAAAATCTCTGTAGAATGTGATAAAATAATAAAAATTGCATATACATGTTACCTCTCATTTATAAAGGTATCTCACTCTTACAGTGAAATAAAAAATAAACAAACAAGAAAAATTACATATGCATGTCACTTATAAAACTATGAGAAGCAGGTTTAATTTTTCTGTTTGTAAATCAATGATTATCTCAACACAACACATTGTTTACTATCTTTAAAGATTAGAAAAATGTTTTAGGGTTGGAATGATAACTTTGAACTAGTTTTTTGCCATATCGATATCATGTAGAGGTGATAATCTACATTATGTTAGTGAATAAAATTGATAAATTTGAAAGCTTTATTTCATTTTTTAAACTTCATTTCATTTCATTAATTAAAAAAGAAAAAAAATCACAAAAATGGCTGATTCTTCTTGAATCATTATAATAATAGACTTTTTAAAAATCACCATAAGATAAAAATCAAAGCAGGATGTATTTCGTGCTAAAAATAATACAGCTCATCATCAGCTGAAGGAGACACGTGCCCATAAACGCACGAGGTTAATAAAAGGTCATGTCTTTATGGCCAGCTGATGACGAGCTGTATTGTTTTTAGCTTGAAACATGTCCTGCTTTGATTTTTATCTTATGGTGATTTTTACAAAGTCTATTATAATTATTAAGTGTCGCCAGTATAATCGCTTCTGTTTTGCTCTTCTTGAATCACTTTTTTAATTTATGTTGTGGGATTTATTGGCACAGTTTGTAAAAGCAAAAACCATAGAAATTTCTTTAATTTATATTTTTAAAAAATCTAAGTAAAAAATACACAAATATCTCTTTGAGGTGCATAATTACAGACGTAGAGATACACAAACAAACTTCTAGCTTTATCATTATAGATGACTATGTGGTAGACTTTTTGTCACTTACATTAACATGTTGTTACTGTGCCAATATACAGGGTGTCCGAAAAGTCTGGAAACGGCCGAATAACTCGAGAAATACATATAAGATTGAAAAACGTAAATATACGTGTTAAATATTTTTAAATAAGCTACTCTGTGATACCAAATTTGACCTTCGAAACCGACCCCCTGGGGGTCAGAGGGGGTCCAACTTTTAAATCTTAAATTATAACCCCCATTTTTTATTGCAGATTCGGATTCTACGGACAAAAATACGTAACTTTTGTATTTGATGTTTATTTAAAATCTTTGTTTATCACGGTGTAATCGAGCATATTAAATCGATACATATTCCCACTTTTCCAACGGGATTTTCCCTAATCGAAACTGATTGGGCAGAATTTTTGACGTCAAATTCCTCGTCTTTTGTAGGAATAGCGTTTCCTGAAAATCACCCGTGGCGATTATTTCAATAGTGCTACACTGTTAAAAATTTGACCCATTTGCTGCAGCGTCACTCCACAGCTATTATAGAATATCTCTTTTGTGACCAATGAGAATGCTCCATAACACAGTAAAGTAATCGTTTTCTATAAAAGCGGTGGAGTGACGATGCAGCAAAAGGGTCAATTTTTTACAGTGTACTTTACTGTGTTATGGAACATTCTCATTGGTCATGAAAGAGATATTCTATAAAAGCTGTGGAGTGACGCTACAGCAAATGGATCAAATTTTTAACTGTGTAGCACTACCGAAATAATCAGCACGGGTGATTTTCAGGAAACACTATTATTGCAAAAGACGAGGAATTTGATGTCATAAATTCTCCCCAATTAGTTTCGATTAGGGAAAATCCCGTTGGAAAAGCCGAAATATGTATCGATTTAATATGCTCAATTACACCGTGATAAACGAGGATTCGAAATAAACATCAAATACAAAAGTTACGTATTTTTGTCCGTAGAATCCGAATCTGCAATAAAAAATGGGGGTTATAATTTAAGATTTCAAAGTTGGACCCCCTCTGACCCCCAGGGGGTCGGTTACGAAGGTCAAATTTGGTATCACTGAGTAGCTTATTTAAAAATATTTAACACGTATATTTATGTTTTTCAATCTCATATGTATTTTTCGAGTTATTTGACCGTTTCCAGACTTTTCGGACACCCTGTATATATATATAATTTGCATAGCAGAAAAATGTATCAGAAAACTAATAATCTGAAGATCAGATAAATCACAATTATTACAGTAAATAACGTAGCTATAAACAAAAATTTATTACACTAAGTGTGCATAATTATGCAAAAGAAATATATTATGGTTATATATTTTATTATTTATATTGCTAATATTGAGAGCACACCACTGTGAAAGCTATTTTTAGATGCAGATGTTATTATAATAAGATTATATTTCAAACTTTCTGTGTACATCTTGAATGTTTTTGTAAAATGATTCTTTTTTATCACTAGGAAGTAAAATTAGATAGGGATTGAAGCATAAAATATAAATACTTTTTAGTAATTATAAATTATATGTCTCCTTCCATATCTAATTTTACTTCTTAAAGTTCAAAAAAGAATCTTTTTTAAAACCATTAACAAAAATTTCAACAGTTAAACAGACTAAGATACCTCATAAATGTAGACTTGACACATAAAATAAAAGAGATAAAATGTTTTATATTTGATTTAATTAGGATATTGACACTCTTGTGAAATAATAAACCAATTCACTAATGCATAAACAACACACAAAAAAGAAAATTGGTCATTTTATGAAATATTTTATACATTTGAAAATATATACAGCAGACACCCTCAAATCTGCACTCCTAATATCCACAACTCTCTAAAATCCGCTCATATTTTACGGATGTAAACAATGAAACATTTATTACAGATGTAGGTGCAAAATTTGACTTTTTTAGTTTTATATCAATTGCATAAATATTTTTTAATTTGTAATTTTTGTTAAGGTTATTGAATTCATGTTTTTTCATGAAGAAAGAAAAACTTATTTCTGAAAAAAATAAAGATATTACTGATATCATTGGTAATCACAATCTTACCAAATATATTTATGTATTAATCAAGCTTTTTTAGTTATTATGGCTGGCTAAACCTGAAATAAAGCTTCACTATTTTATGATCTTGATGTAAATTAGTAATGTAGTACCTTTATGAGGCAAGTTTCATTGAATAATTTAGGAAAAACACATTTCATCTTTATAATGAATATTTAATTGTACAATATTGATTATTAATTTGACCTTTGCTTTTAGTATTTTTATCATTTTAAAAACTATCTAATTTTTTATTATTTTAGTTTATTACTTATTTTAATATTTTAGCATATTGCAAGCATTCATTATACTTTTGATTTCATTATTAATTACATTCAAATTACTTTTTAAAAAATGTAAACAAAGCAATGACCAGAAATACGTAAAATTCTAAAACCCCCAAAACCTCTGGTTCCAAGCTGTGCGGATTTGAGGGAGTCTACTGTAGTTAGAAAAAGACCACATAATTACTTTGACAACATTTGTTCCATCTGATGCAGATACAAAATATAATGGCATTTTTAATTTCTGAGGCACGTTAAAAGATTTCTTTGTAACAGTAGGATTGGCTGTAAACAAAAGTAAAACAATTTACCATTTAATAAAACATAATAAATTGAAATTACAATAGAATAATTAGTGAAATTTTTGGTCAATACATTTTAATTCTGAAACATGTTTTACTAAAAATAGAAAAATTACTTTATAGGAGAGCCCTGTTACAAGTAAAAGATCTCAATGTTATTTTAAAAAACACAATCAATCATATTTAAAGTATGCTTAGATTTTCTTCTCATATACATTCTCAGAAATAATCAACCATATTTTGCATAGAGGTTAACAGTGATCAATCAAAATATTGGAAAAGACTAGAATAAATTTAAAATGATTGATTTGCACACAGAAATTAGGATACAGGATTTTTAATTAAATATTTTTTTCAAGTATCACAACATACTGTTATTTCTTTAAGCATCTGAAGGCTTTTTATAAAAAAGTTTGATGACTAATATTAATTAAAATTTTCTTTTCCTGTCTGTTTCTAAAATAAACTTCATATCTCTTTATTTCACATATATCTTAAAAAACAACTGTATTAAAAATATTTTTGTTAATAGCTGATTCCATTCTATAAAATTTCATATTTTAGTTAGCCTTTCCATGACAACAAATAATAATAATAATTAGTCAAGTGGAAGAATTACAATCAAGAAGAAACTTACTTGATGTATCTCAAAAGAACTGTGAAAAATGAACTTGATACACCTTGTTCTTAATGCTTCTTACATACAATAACAATTATATAGCTTCTATTTTATTAATAGTTATGCTCTTATTTAATATTAACCTTTCGTTGGGTGCACAAATTTTCATCACATGAGCAGGTGCGCGTTGTAAATTGTACAACAGGTGAAAAACATTCAACTATTGATGTTTTGTTTTAATTTTACAAATAATTTAACATACAAATATCATATAAGTTTCTCTGCCCACAATTTATAAAAGTATTCCACTATACACTTAGATTTAATCTGTTATAACATGTTAAAGCAAGTGTGAATTTTGTTTTAAAGAAAAACGAAAGCGAATGTTGTGCTTTTTACAATGGCATACCCGCCGGAAGGTTAATGCAGTTATTTACTATAGTAAAAACTTTTTAATTCCAAGAAAAACATAAATGCTTAGTTAATTCTAACACAAATTTTTAAAGATTGTTTATTTATAACAAAATTATTAAAATTAAATTATTTGCCATAAAATAATTAACAATTAAATAAGTATTGCATTTTGAGCATGATATTTGTTCCTATTCGTTTGAAAGAATTTAAAAGGTTTTAGCTTCAGTGATGCTATTGCGAGTGTGAGAGCTATTTTTAATACCAAGGTCATTATCAACTTTCAATTGCTGTGACAGATGAAAATATTTTTGAATAAAAATGTAATGTTAGAAACAATCGCAATTTTAACAAATCTTGACAAAATTATCAATACCTATCCATAAATTTTAAAGCTAACTATGTAAAAACAGAAATTTCTTAGAATATTATTTTTTATTATTACAGTAGACTCCCTCAAATCCACACTCCTAAAATCTGCAACTCTCTAAAATCCACACATAATTTACAGATGTAAACAATGAAACATTCAGTTCAGATGTAGGTGCAAAATTTGACTCTTTTTTAGTTTTATATCAATTCCATACATTTTTTTAATTTGTAATTTTTGTTAAGTTATTGAATTCATGTTTTTTCATGAAGGAATAATTTATTTCTAAAAAAATCAAGATATTGCTGATATCATTGGTAATCATAGTCTTACCAAATGTATTTATGTATTAATCAAGCTTTTTTAGTTATTAAATTTGGCTAAACCTGGAATAAAACTTTGTTATTTTATGATCCTGGTGTGAATTAGAAATGTAACTTTATGAGGCACATTTCATTGACTAATTTAGGGAAAAAAATTCATCTTTCTAATGAATATTTAATTGTACATTATTGATTATTAACTTCACCTTTGTTTTTTGTATTTTAATCATTTTAAAATTATCTAAATTTTTATTATTTTAGTTTATTACTTATTTTAATATTTAGATATATTGTAAGCATTCATTATACTTTTGATTTCATTATTAATTACATTCAAATTACTTTAAAAATATATAAACAAAGCAATGACCAGAAATCCGCAAAATTCTAAAATCCGCAAAACCTCTGGTCCCAAGCAGTGCGGATTTGAGGGAGTCTACTGTATTATTGATAAAACATAAAAAATGTTATTCTGGACAGATTAGCAACTGCTGCTCTAAAGAGGCTAAATTTGTTAAGGTTTAAATCTTATTTCCTTATGAAAAGAAAAAAAAAAGTATGTTTAAGATTTCATTTACTAAGCAAAAAAATGTACTTAAGTAGGTAGTTATTCTAACAGCAAAACAAAAAATATGAGATTTTAAAAATTGCACTAAAATTTTAAAGGTTTTTTTTTTTTTTTTTTTTTTTTTTTTTTTACATTTGGAAAAATGAAACAAAATTTAAATAATATATTGTAGACTTATATCCCTATTTTAACTTATTTCTCTGAGAAAAATAGGTTATTTAATGAACATGAAGAAATATGGATTGTGAAACAAGTTTACATTAATGCCAGAATTAGTACCATAAAAATGACCCTGGAAACTGAAAAAAGAGAGTAAGGAAATCTACAAATGTTAAAACTATCAGAAATATTTTGAGAAAACATAAATTTCATGCCAGAGTACCTATGAAAAGTACTACATCAACAAAGCAAACTGGTGTGCTAAACTGACATTTGCTAAAACTACGTAAAGCAGTCAGGAGAATTTTGGAAAAATGTTCTTTTGTGGATGAAAGCAAATATCACATTTCTGGATTGGATATGAAGCAAAAAATTTGGCATAGGCCAACAATTTATGACCTATTGTAAAATATGCAGCAGGAGCTGAAAGGTTTTGGGTTCTATGGTGAGTTTTAGTATAGAAAACTTGGAACATATTAGTGGTACAATGGACAAACTCAGTGGCATAGCTAGCAGGGGTAGAGGGGGCAGTCTGCCCTGGGTGTCACCCTTCTAGGGGATGACACCCAATCATTATTTGCAAAGACATATACATAATCTTATAAGATTTTGGGAAAGAATTTTAAAATTTCTAGTGTGCCATGCAAGAAAGTTAAATTCCTTTTATTGCAAAATCTGAAATTTTATATAAAGTGAAGTGTCTGAATCAGATATGCACCGCTGAACAAAAACCTACCTATCCAAGAAGTGTATAGAAAAAGCAAACTTTAAAATAATTAATTTTCTTCTACATATAGGAACCACAATGACTTATGAGAATTAAGGAATGAGTAATGAATAGCCCCTGTTGTTTATTACATGGGTAAACAAATGATAAATAGGGAATGGTATGGTCATTCCATGTACTAATATTGTCTCAGACTCTTATGCCATTTTTTCGAAATAGATTGCCCCCACAGACAATATAATCTATGGTAAAAGACTGTACAGATTGCACTTACAGACAATACAGAGTGTCCACTCTCAACAGTGGCTAGTGGCTAATTCATAAACTGTTAGTCATAGACATATAGTTCCAATTACAAAAATGTTTCAAATGAGCTAAAGAAATATTTTAAAAGCGATTTGGGTCAATAAAAACATTTCTTTGAAAATTACAAAATTAAAATTTTTATACAGTCCTACGGTCCTATAGGGTATATTTAGTAAAGTTTTCCTGTTACACAGACAAGAAATACAAAGAAAACCCTTGATTAAATGTTGGAGTAGATAAAACTCATTTTATGTACCATCTAAATGGACTATTTTTTTTCAAAAATGGACGAAATGTACATGGTGAACTGGGATTGTGAGTTCCTCATATGATCTATATCTTAATCTGTGATTGCATCCTTGAATTCTAAGATAGCATATGACGACCTCAGAAGCCAAGGGGTACAAATGACAAAAATTTTATTTAGAGTAAATCAAGTTTAAAAGTAATTGGTGTTAAATTTGAACATCAATAATAATATACTGAATTGAAATAGGAAACTACCCCTTGTTTCATTATGTTCTTTGAACTCATATTTCAATAACTGTAAAAAAAGTAGAGTAAAATTTTCTTTAAATTTATAATTAATCAATACTGATTATTATTCAGCAAAAGTGGTTTATCTCTAGAACACAGCACATAAGTAGAAAATCACTTATATTTCTTTACCTGAAAAGAAAAGAGTATATTTCCAGGTTGCCTGGGAGCATAGTTTATTTTTTTCAATTTTGTTACGTATACCCCTTGGCTTTTGGGGTCCTCATATACTTTAGGTTATAAACTAGTAGATCTCATGGTCACAATCAATGTAATATTCAACTATCAAGAGTTGATGTCTGTGACGTATGAGTCACGTGTAGTCAGAAAAGTTTTTTCAGAAATTTAGTGAACAGAAGAGTGGAAAGAGAACTTACGACAAAGCGCTTTGATTTAAGATAACCTTATTTGGCCAGTTGTCAACTTTTGGTGTAAAATAAAAATAAAATTATACCTTGTCTTTATAAGATTTCGATTCAGGGCAAATATAATTATGTATTTTAAACTATGATAGTCATAACATTTATTCTACAAATATTTTCATTTCGCTGCTATTAGAAAAGAAATTGTTCTTGGAAAGGGAAAACTCCGCATAAACAAATGTCATCTAAATATTCTGAGACATCTAACAGTTTTATAATAGACACATTAATTAACTAGTCCAGATGTGGCAATCCCAAAATTTTCTTCTATCTGACACCTGTTAATACTTCCTGAAATATACAGCATAGCACTGCCCTGGTGAGATGATTTACATCAAAATTTAATCAGCAACAACCTCTAAAGGAATATAAAGTTTAATGAAAATCCATGCATTAATATTTCATTACAGAAACGGTAAAAACTCTGTATAGCAGAGCCACATATTGAGCGGTTATGCCAAAAACTAATCTGTACCAGGAAATAACTTAATCTGAAGTTTTATTGGAAATCCATGTTTTAGTTGATATAGGTATTACAGAAATCGTTTAAAAAATGCAGCATAATAATGGCACTTATTGGGCGATTTATACCAAAAAGTAATCATTAAGTTATATCAGACTAACTGAATCGGAAGTTTTATAAAAATTCCTGGATCAGTTCTTGAGATATAGCTATTGCAGAAATCATGAAAATGCAACATAATATCACCAGCTCAGTGTTCATTCTAGGCCATTTTTGAAGGGCGCAGCACCCTGCCCTCTTTCAAATTTACAAAATGCACCCTGCCCTTTTTAAAAGTAGAAAATGCACCATTAGTTTTACACAGATATTTTTAACAAAATATTTCTGAATTCTATGTATTTCTAAATTTGTGTGTCCAAAAATGATATTTTTTTCATTTCTTTAGAAAAAAGAGCATGAAACTATTCAATCATATTTGAATTTAATTGTATTTTTCATTTTGGTATCATAAAATATTTGAAATTAAATTTACTTGATTTATCTGATTTAAAAATTATGCATTTTCCTGCTTTTTATTTTCCCCCAAAGCAATAACAAATTTTTTCTTGCAAAAATGCCCTTTTCTGCTGTAGTAGTGCCCTTTTTAGTGAATAGCACCATGCCCTATTAGTTTCTAGAGTGAACACTAACCAGCTTTTGAGCATTTTACATGAAACACTAATCAGCGCTAATTAATATCAGGGACTAACTTAATCAAAAGTAAAATTTTACTCATTAGTTCTTGAAATAGAACGTCCACAAAATTTATGTCACATAGAGACAGACAGACATTTTGTAAAAACATATTTTTTGAGATATTTGACCCTTAAAACGTGTAAATTCGTCGAAATCCAAAAATCATCACAAATCTAATACTTTCTTCTTGTAAGGATAGAAGAAAGTAAAAAATGAAATATAAAGTAAAGCACCTTTCATACGTTTAATTTTCTTGTGTTTTTATTTGATTGGTTTTTGGTGTAAATAACCAAGCAGGTGTTGCTGCTATGGTATATTTTTCACGTTCTACCTAGCAGATCCATCTCAAGAACTAATGCACAAATTTTCATTAGATTCAATTATATATATTGGTGCTAAATAGGTTTTGTTGTAAATCGTCCAATTGACTTTACTCTCTCTACCTCAGTCGCAGGTAATCAGAAGAAAAACACCAATAGGTGTAAAGGTCACTTTAACACAG
This sequence comes from Maratus speculifer, assembly GCA_964019185.1. Classification (NCBI taxonomy): domain Eukaryota; kingdom Metazoa; phylum Arthropoda; class Arachnida; order Araneae; family Salticidae; genus Maratus; species Maratus speculifer. The sequence goes on from OZ025299.1 coordinate 195,582,336, forward strand.
TACCCCTTTGTCCAATAAACAGTAGTTTTCAAAAAAAATTTTGTGTAGAAGCATGGTTGCTGCCATTCATGAGTAAAGTCCATTATCCAATAGTTGATACTGCTATTCAGCATTTTTCATAGTTTTTGCGATAGCTGTATTTCAAAAGCAAATGCATGCAATTTTATAAAGTTTCATATTGTGTTAAACTTCTACTTAAATATATCCTTATCAGCTTTGGGTGCATACTGTCCAACAAGCGCCCCTTTTATGCTGTTAGGGTTGTGAATTTCGTTTGCAGTGTTATGTTTTTTTTTAGTAATTTTTTTTTGTATAAATTATTTTAATATTCCAAATTTAAAAAGAACTCTTGTTAAGATATTTTTAATAAGGCTTTGTATAATGCTTTATATATCTCATATTTAAAATTATCCTTTTTTTTCTTAGTAGCGAAAACCCTGGACATTCCCTTTTTCTATTTATTTTTATGATCGTTCTCACGAGAATAAAGGCATTGTTGTGAATGAAAGTAAAAGCTTCCCATTCCCTTATCTAGCGTAAATAACACCCGTTCGTATGAATGCTTTTACTGTCCTGGAATAATTGTACTATTTGAGTAAAGTGGTCCTTTGTTGATTTTTTTCGAAGAAGAGTAGCTTCTGGCTTGTTTGTAAAGGGCATATATTCAGCCTTGTTAAAAATTGGCCCACACGCATAGTTTATTGCTTGCGTACGTGAATGAATAGTACCCTAAAATTTTATAACCCATGACAAACGTTGACTGTCATTTGAGGCGGAGTAGATATTTTCCCAGACCCTTAAAGTTTTATGACCGATCTGAGATAAAGGGGCCAATTCACGGTTATCGGCGAGCACTGGTTTGCAAGCAGGTGCAAAATTTAGAGACAGCTGTCCCTGCTATCTGACCACGTGATTGAGAGTAGGGGACGCTAGCGATGACCATATTTGGTCATGAGAGAGGGTGACTATTGCATTGGCCAATGAGATGGTCTCTAGGAACAGGAGAGAAAGGGGAAAGCATTAGTCTTCCTAGTTTTTGGTGCCCCTTTTGATTTGCAGAGGGACGTGCAATTGGTTTTTTGAAAATAAAGGGAGTCCTGGTCAAAGCTTCGTACGGAGAGCATCTAGTTGAAGAAGCGCATAAGTTTTGTCTCCCCCCCTCCCCTGTTTTTAATCTGGGAGAGGGGAGGCCAAAAGAGTTCTTCGAGATTGGCAGTCGAAGAGAAAGCACGTCAAGAGTAAGTCAAAAGAAAAAGTGCTACCTGCCGGAGCGAGCCGAGAGCTTGCCGCGAAAAAATGTCCCTTCCGATCTAGCCTTCACCGTGAGCAGTGGAATGATTAGCAGTCTAAGACAACACACTCCAAGTGTAAGTCAAGAAAAAGTGCTACCTGCCGGAGAGAGCCGAGAGCTTGCCGTGAAAGAATGTCCCCTCCGAGCTAGCCTTCACCGTGAGCAGTGGAATGATTAGCAGTCTAAGACAACACACTCCAAGTGTAAGTTAAGAAAAAGTGCTACCTGCCGGAGAGAGCCGAGAGCCTGCCGTGAAAGAATGTCCCCTCCGAGCTAGCCTTCACTGTGAGCAGTGGAATGATTAGCAGTCTAAGACAAAACACTCCAAGTGTAAGTCAAGAAAAAGTACTACCTGCCGGAGCGAGCCGAGAGCTTGCCGCGAAAAAATGTCCCTTCCGATCTAGCCTTCACCGTGAGCAGTGGAATGATTAGCGGTCTAAAACAAAAGCACTCCAAGTGTAAGTCGAGAAAAAGTACTACCTGCCGCAGAGAGCCGGGAGCTTGCCGGGAAAGAATGTCCCTTCCGAACTAACCTTCACCAAGAGTAGCGGAATAAATTGCCTTTGACAGCAAATGGCTGTTAACACGTGTCAGTAGTCGTCCTAGACTGTTCTAGTTATGGAAGATTTGTGTACCGTTGTCCATCATATAAATGAAAAATACCCAAAATGGGTAAATGAAAGAATTCAGCTGCTGGTAAGAGATATATTCTGTATTTAATCTTAAACGATTTTTTTTCTAGTGATTAATCTTGTAGTGATTTAGTATTTCCATGTGTTTACAACAACAGTTGTATTAGTGAATTTAGATGTTTTTTTTTGTTTTTTTTATGTTAAATTAAATAAAGGAGAATGTATATAAAGGATATGCTTTAGTATAGTTTTTTAGTTTTTTTTTTATTTATCTTACCTTGATATTAATTTATTTGAATTTTAACCTCTGTAGTATCGAAATAACTATACTAAGTTTTGTAATACCATAAAATTAAAGTAGTTTCTTTGAATGTTTGGAAGTAAAAATAATTTTCAACCATTACCTTTTTTTTATTTAGAATTTTTAAATAACTTATCAGACCGGAAATTATATTAGCTCGGATTAATTAATGTACTTTTAGCTTAAACTGAGCAAAGATACTTGACTAAGTAATAGATTTTTTTTTAAAGCAAAAAATGTTAAGAAAATCACATGATTTAAAATGAATTAACTTATCTTATAAAAAAAAAAAGAGAAAAAAAAAAAATGGAGAAGTTAAAGCAGATGTACTAACACTTTACGAAATTGGCCAAAAATATCATTGTTGATTTCTGGGGTGTTTATGTTTATTATTTCTAGTGTTTTAATTTTTTCAAAATTATATCTTTCTTTGCCTTCTTGAAAATAAGAAGGATTTCAGAGTCTTTCTTCTCTCTTTTGTAATGTCAGGTTGAATCTTGTATTTTTAAATTATTAGTATGAGTTTAATATCTCAGGAATCAACAGTGATAAATGTTGGGTTCTACTGCAGATCTAGGTTTAGTACTTGAGACTGGGTCAGATTGAGAATCTTGCTGTGTTCTTTCTTATTTACTTGTATTCATTAAATTTTAAAGAATCTTAAATAATATTTGTGTTTATCCTTTTTATTGTTTTAATTTGTCGTTTAGTTTGTTTATCTTAATGATTTCTTAATGTTAACTGGTGTAATCTTTACTTAATTAATTCTTTTTTTTATATAAGCACCTAATTTATTTAATTATTTAATTCAACAACAAGATTCATGCGATTGGAAATTCGACCCAGATCTCATTAAATTCTTTAATAAAGCTGAAGAATATTTATTAATCTATATTAACTAAGTATATTTTACTGAGCAGAAGTTGCAATTAATTAAAGTAATAATCTGTTGCAGAAGTTTAATAAAAAGATCCCAACAAAATAAATGGTGCCGTGTGTGAAAAGCCTGGTTATTGCAACGAAATAAATGGTGCCGTGTGTGAAAAGCCTGGTTATTGTAACAAAATAAATGATGCCATGTGTGAAAAGCCTGATTATTGTGGCACAATAAGTATAAAAATAGTACTATGAAGTAGAGCCTATTTATTACAGCAATAGCCTGAATTTTGATATATATTTACTGTATTAAGAGTGAAACGAAATGAAAATATATGTGTTTTGTGATTTTATTGTGTATTATGTTTGATTATTTTAGTGTATGTTGTGCATAACCAATAGGGGTGTACATAGCTTACTAATTTCAAATGTTTTTTTTTAGTTAGGCAATTTTACCGGGTTTTCAAAAAACTATTTATTTTGAAATTTTTTACTGTCATATTTACATTTAAATGAGTGTTTGGGCTTACTGAGTAAATTATATGCCAATATAAGTTATGTATTTATGTATTTTTTATTTATTTTTTTTCTCTCTTTCTTGGGCATCTGAGAATTAAGTAGCAGTTAAATTACTTTATTTTCTATTATTTTATTTTAATTCGGTGTGAAGTTTTGCCTAAAAATGACAGAAAACCAGCATTTCAAGGAGCTCGCTCTTATTCAGAAAAAGAGTGCGTTGATCGAGAATGTCAGCCTTATTCCCCCTTTTAGTGGCGAAGGCAACTCTTGCTCATTTTCTGCATTTTTAGAAAAGTATGAGCAGTTATCCGAGTTCTTTAATTGGTCAGAGGATGAGAAAAAATTTGCCCTACTAAGTAGATTAAGTGGGAATGCTGCTAGGATATATAAATTGCACCGCACTAAGGGAACTGTAGAAATAATTAAAGTACTTAAAGAGAGATATACGCAAGAGCTAGCCCCTGATATTGCTTTGACACAATTTTTGAATTTTAAACAAAATCCCCATATGCCTGTTCAGGAATTTTACGACAGAGCATATGATTTGTCCCTTAAAGCATTAGTAGTCGAGGGTGTAGAACAGAATGTTGCTGATAAAAGCAGGGAAGCTCTACTGCATTCTATGTTATTAAGTAATTTAGTTCCTGAGATAAGAAGAGGAGTTATAACTAGGTGCCCTAAGACACCTGTTGAAATTTTAGAATTTGCCCTCCTTGAGGAAAAAGCATTAAAAAGTGTTAATCCTTTATATAACATGCAGGTAGAGAATATCAACCCTTTTTTCCCCCAAATTGCCCAGCAAAGTGTTGCATGTGCTGCTATCCAGCCAAGTCACCCAAATCAGTCAGAGCAGGAGATTAGTAAACTGCGGGAGCAGGTAGAAGCTCTTACTAGTAAATTAGAGAGATTTTTAGAGGGTAGCAATCAGCAAAGAGACTTTCACACTACTGAGAGGCCTCAGTATAGAGAAGTAATCTGTTACGTGTGTTCCCAAACTGGGCACATAGCCAGATTTTGCCCACAAAACCAAAATGCTAATAGAGGGAACTTTCAGAATTTTAGAGGAAGAGGTAGGGGTAGTTATTCTCAGTCCCACCAAAATCGCAGGGGAGGATATAATAATTACAGAGGTAGAGGGAATAGAAATAATGATAATGGTGTAAATATAGAAAGCGAGAATGTTCAAAGCTCAATTAGTGAAGCGAATAATCAAAACAATTCTTTAAACAGGTAAGGGCTGGTGTCGATTTGGTCGAATCGTCTCCATCAAGGCCTCTAGACCTCCCAATTATTTTTAGTATGTTTTCACCCCAGTCTTATCATTTACCTACTGTCTTCATAAATGTAAATAATGTGTTTTTTAATGCGCTGTGTGATACAGGATCTGCTATAAATATTTTAAGTAATACAATACTTAATGGTTTAGATTCTTATGAAATTGTAGAGTGCAATACCCCTATTTTAACGGTGACTGGCGAGAGAGTGCTTTTAAACCATAAAATTTCCTTAAATTTTAAATTTAATAATTTATTATGCCAGTCTGAATTTTTTATTGTCCACGGTAAGTTGGCCGATGAGTTTAGTGTAATTTTGGGGATGCCCTTTTTAAGTAAATATCAGGCTGTAATTAATTGTAAAAATAACAATGTGGTTTTAGATGTCCCTACTGAAACGCAGTGTAAGCAAATAGTAGAGAGCCATATGTCAAATGTTTCACCTGTGAAAAATTCTAGAGAAAAGAGTGTTGTAAATAGTATCAGTGTAAATAGTATAGTTTTAGAGAATAATTGTGTAAATACTTGTAATGTGCAATCTAAAGGCAGGCAAAGTTCTGATAGTGAACAGAGAAGTAAGTGTAGTAATAAGAGTACTCCTAGGAAAAGTGTAAACAAAAAGAGTAAGGAATGTGTAAAGGAAAAATTTGGAAATCTGGGTAGTGGAAATGAGACGGTTCAGGGTAATATGTATCCCATTATGGAGGAAAGGGTAGACTCAAGCATAACATTTAATGCGAAAGAGTCAGAAAGTGAAATTGCTCAGGTTTCTTGTTTGCAAAGTATACCAGGGAGTAACTCAAGTACTAATGAGTGTGAAAGTAATGAGAATAATGTGCCTTTAGACCTTAGCCAGCAATCAGCGAGTCAAATTGTACAGGAAAATTCACTCTATGTCCATGAAAATTTTTACATATCTGAGGATAATGAAAATGAGCTAGTAAATAGAGCAAATCAGACTAATGAGTTAGGCATTGTTGACAATAATAACAGAAATAGTGAAAGTACTTCCTTAGCTATTTTATGCGAGAGAATTTCTGTTCCCCCCCAGTCAAAATTAATAGCTGAAGTTAAATGTAATAGAAATAATTTTATAAAAGATAATGATATACTGATATTAGAACCTTTAGCGAAGAATTTAAGCCAAGGGCTTCTTATTTCTCGAGCCATTTGTACTCCAGAACATGGCCTTTTTGTTTCGCTTGCTAATTTTTTGAATAAAACTGTTAAGCTAGGAAAAAATACTTATGTTGCTAAAATTCAGAAATGTGTAGATAAATCTAATATACCCTTAAATAATAATAATATAACTTGTAATGTAAATTTAACCACTCCAATAGCTGACTTTGATCACGCTGATCTCACTTGGAGCTCTGATATTGATTTAAGCCATCTAGACCCCCCCTTAAAATCTAAAATGCAGGAATTTTTAGACCAAAATAAAGATGTGTTTGCAGCTTCTGTCCTAGACTTACCAGGCTGTAATACCATACCCCATATTGTAAATTTAACCTCTGATAAACCTGTAAAATCCAAAGCTTATAGAGTCCCATATAAATTACGCCAGGAAATGGAAGATCAACTTAATATTTTACTGCAAGCTGAAATTATTTCCCCGTCTATGTCTGAATTTGCTTCACCAGTTATTCTTGTAGAAAAAGCAGATGGTTCTTATAGGTTAGCTGTTGATTTTCGTAAACTTAACAAGAATCTTGTCAAAGATGCATATCCTATCCCAAACATTACTGACTCTGTTGATGCGTTAAGTGGAGCTAATTTTTTTTCAACACTAGATTTAACTAGTGGCTTTTTTCAACAGGTCATAAGACCCGAAGATAGGCATAAAACTGCTATTATCACGCATAAAGGTCTTTTTGAGTGGAATAGAAATTGTTTTGGGTTGTCCAATTCAGGCAATAGTTTTCAGAGGCTAATGAATGCCATTTTTGGAGATTTAGGAAATCTAGGAATTTTAGTGTATATAGATGATATTGTCATTGCTTCGTCCGATGTAGAATCCCATTTTGAAAAACTTAAATTAGTATTTGATAGACTAAGACAACATAAACTGAAACTTAAGCCCAGTAAATGTAATTTTCTTTCGAATAAAATACAGTATCTTGGCTTTGAAATTAATAGCGGGCAAGTATCCCCGGTTAATAAAAATATTGAGATAATAGAAAAATTGCAACCACCTACTAATCGAAAAGGTGTCAGGTCTTTTATTGGAACCCTATCATTCTATAGGCGTTTCATACCTGATTTCACAAAAAGGGCATTAAATTTAATCGATTTGACTAAGGAAACTGGACATTTTGCCTGGACAAAAGAAGCCCAGGAGGAATTTGAAGATTTAAAAAAGGCTTTAATATCTAAACCATGCCTAGTATTGCCTGATTTTGCTAAAGAATTTTATCTATATACAGATGCGAGTGGAGAAGCACTGGGTGCTGTTTTGTCACAAATGGATGATGAGAATAAAATTCATCCAGTGGCGTTTGCCAGTAGGCGACTAAAAGGTGCAGAGACAAGATATTCTGCCACTGAGAGAGAACTTCTCGCTCTGGTTTGGGCGACTAGTCATTTTAAGTGTTATCTAGCTAACACTCATTTTAACATTTTTACTGATCATGCACCACTTACTTTTATGTTAAAGATTCATGACCCCACTTCACGTATAGCCAAATGGGTATGTACTCTTTCAGATTTTGATTTTACTATTAAATATATTAAAGGGAAATGCAATAGTGTAGCAGACTTTCTATCTAGATTTGCTAAAATTGATGAAACACCTGAGATTAGTAAGAGTAATTTTTGTATTCAAGTAGAAAAAGAAACTACTTTTGTTCCCCATTCAAATTTAATTGAGAAAATTAGTGAATTACAAAAAATTGATAAGAAATGTTGTGAAATAGCTAGAAAATTAGACAAAAATATAGATATAGCACCTAAATACATGAAGTTTTTTTTTAGAGATGATATTCTTGTATGTGAAGATACCAGAGATTCAAGTGTAATAAATAATCCTATTAAGTTAGTAGTTCCTAGGGATATGATTGAGCAAGTGTTCGCTCTAACACACGATTCTCTAGCGGCTTGTCATCAAGGGTTTAAGAAAACGATTGACCGCATCCGGGAGCACTTTTACTGGCCCGGAATGTCGGCCGATGTCAAGCATCTAGTAGAGTCTTGTATTAGTTGCCAGCAGAAGAGAGCGTATAAACCAGACCAGCAGGCACCCCTTCAACGGATGCCTACACCTGAATTTCCCATGAACAAAGTTCACCTAGACCTAATTGGCCCATTACCAGTCACGTTTTCTGGTAACACCCATATTGTTACATATATAGACTCGTTTACTAAATGGCCAGAGGCCTATGCTGTTAGCTCTACCACATCTGATGTTATCGCAGATACACTTGCCGATTTCATTTCACGTTATGGCGCTCCTGTGTATATTGCGACAGATAATGGAAGAAATTTAGTATCGGAAGCGATTGAGCATGTATATAAAATGTTCGGTATTAAACATATAACTACATCTGCCTTTCATCCGGCCTCGAATGGACAGATTGAACGGCAGAATAAAACTTTAAAAAACGCACTCAGTCACATTGTAAATGAGAACCAGTCAGACTGGGATACTAAACTAAAATTTGCCCTGTTAGCGATGCGTTCGGCTATGCATTCTTCGACTAAATTAACTCCCGCAGCAGTTTTATATGGCAGAAACTTAAATCTACCATATAATCTATTTTCGCAGTCGCCGAGGTTTAGCTATAACGACGCCCCATCTTTTTGTGAATTATTAATACCCGCACTCCAAAAGGTATATGCTGAGGTGTATGATAGTTTAGTTAAGGTGTCTGAAAGCCAGGAAAGGTACAGAGAAAAAACTGCAGTCGTTAAGGATTTAAAAGTAGGCGATAGAGTGTGGTTATTTAACCCATCCATCACTGCTGGAAATACAAAAAAATTGTCGAAATTAAATAACGGCCCATTTACTATAATTGAGAAGCTCAGTGAAGTTAATTTTAAGATAGCATTAATTGCTAACCCTTCTAAAACTCAAATTGTCCATGTAGACCGCCTCACTTTATTTAAAGATAGGCATATTTCAGGTGTAAATGAGCAAAATGGAGACGATATTGTAGACCAAAACAAACGCCAAACTCTGATACCAACTACGAATGATTCGAATCATTCTCAATTCGATTTCACTACGCGAAGGAAAAGGAATCGATTCATAAATAGATTTCCCCCTCCCATTCCATGTCAAGGAACCAGCCAACCTGCAGTGCAATCTACGAGCAGACAAGAGCGTAGCGAGGAAACGGTTGGTAGGTTGCTCTCAGAAGCACGGGTAAATACAGAAATAATAGCGAGCGCTGATAGCTGTGAGGGAGTTAGGCAGGTAGGAACGCATATTGATTCGGGGCGCGTGAGTCGTTCGCGAGATCGTAATGGCGTCTGTTTATCTAGGCAAAACAAATCTTATTCAATTCCGAGAACTGGGTATGCGTTTCGAAAAAGGGATTCGCGACCGAATTATAAACTGTAGGGCGGTTTAACTTTATTTTTTTTTGATTGTATATAAATACTTGTGATTTTAGTTATTTTAGGAAGGTTTTATGCGCGAGTTAGCTAAAATTTAAGTAGTTTTCGAGCCTCGATATCGTTTGTTTTGATTTGGTTCCGCTGTTATTTAATGTGGATTTCCGCCAGTTCCGTATTTTCTCTCGGTGATTTATGGATTATTTCGATAGATTAGGACCATGTAAGTGCTCCGCCCCCTATATGTATTCTTTTTTTTTATTTTTTAGCGGGTTTTAGCGCTAATTTTGGGGACTTAGAGAGATTTCGGGTCAGGAAATTTTGGAGTTGAGATTTGGTAGCAGTACATGTGATGCCTGCGTATTCCTACTGCCCCCTTTTTGTATATAGTATAGGTACTGTTAGGAATGTAGTTCATCTTTTATTTTTATTTTTATCTTTTTTTTGCATTTCTTTTAACTTTGTATTTTTTTTGGATATTTTTGATATTAGTTCTCTATTTGGGAAGTGGGGATTTAAGATACAGGTAGTGTACACCCCACAGCCCACAGATATATTATCTGGTTTATGTGTATTATATATGTATATAGTTTGTTTATATAGTCTGTTTTGTTATTTCATGTGATTTCTCTAACAATATACCCATTGTTTGTGTAAATTGGGTATTTTAACAAAAATTAGTGGTACTTGTCAATGAAATTGGCGAACTCTCTTGTGAAATTATCAGTTCATTTTAAGTATTATGTGTAGCATTTTATGAATTTTTCTTAGTTACTATTAGTATATGGAATATTTACCCATTGATAATAACTAAGGCAGACAATTATCAGTCTAGGCTACACAAGGTAACCTATATAATTATAATGCTGTGATATAAAATGCCCATACACTTATGTAATACTGTGTCACCGTTACAAGTCATTGAACTGTTTTTTTTTTTTTTTTTTTTGTTTATATGCACATGTTATGCCACTGAATATAAACAGGTATTAGTACTGTTTTTTTTTTATGTGTACCCTATAGATGTACTGAAAGGTTATTGCTATTTTTGTTTTGTGTATGTGTATACAAAATGTTATCGTGCTATTATATGTATATATTTGTGATACCTACAGCTGGCAAGCAGTATTTCTATTGTACTTTTTTCAGAAATTGATTGTTTCGGTCCTTTGGCTCTATCCTGCTCACAGGATTCAAATTTAAAAAAAAAAAAAAAAAAAAAAATTTAATTTTTTTTATTCACTGGACAAATCTTCCTTGCATTCTACTTGTGGAAATTTTTTTTAGGGATTTTTTTTCTACAGAGGTGTTAGCAGATAGGGATATCCCAGTGTGTTGGTATTCTTGACGGTATAGCAGGTGTGGAGATTTAATTAAGTATGCCAGGTATATAATGTAGATTTTAATAGCATCTTAGGCCCTAGTATATGTTTAACTTCTAGATGTTTTGCCCAAGCTTCAACTTAGCATTTCCGGTGTGCAGAGTTGGTGTGGTAGCTTAGTAGGGTGAGGTTATCAACTTTTCGGGTCGTCGTCTGATCTGTTCTAGGCGATTATCTTTATTCTACTATTCAACCGGGGTACTGCATTGTTTTTCATTTAATCTTTTCTTTCATTTTGGATTTAATTTTAAATTTTTTTTTAGGACTTTCTTTAACTGACCTTATGTGGTCATTTAGCTAAAAAAATAAAATTCTTGTTTTTGTTCAAAACTAATAATGTTTATTTTTTTTTTCAACGAGGGGGAGCTCTTGTTATGTTTTTTTTTAGTAATTTTTTTTTGTATAAATTATTTTAATATTCCAAATTTAAAAAGAACTCTTGTTAAGATATTTTTAATAAGGCTTTGTATAATGCTTTATATATCTCATATTTAAAATTATCCTTTTTTTTCTTAGTAGCGAAAACCCTGGACATTCCCTTTTTCTATTTATTTTTATGATCGTTCTCACGAGAATAAAGGCATTGTTGTGAATGAAAGTAAAAGCTTCCCATTCCCTTATCTAGCGTAAATAACACCCGTTCGTATGAATGCTTTTACTGTCCTGGAATAATTGTACTATTTGAGTAAAGTGGTCCTTTGTTGATTTTTTTCGAAGAAGAGTAGCTTCTGGCTTGTTTGTAAAGGGCATATATTCAGCCTTGTTAAAAATTGGCCCACACGCATAGTTTATTGCTTGCGTACGTGAATGAATAGTACCCTAAAATTTTATAACCCATGACAAACGTTGACTGTCATTTGAGGCGGAGTAGATATTTTCCCAGACCCTTAAAGTTTTATGACCGATCTGAGATAAAGGGGCCAATTCACGGTTATCGGCGAGCACTGGTTTGCAAGCAGGTGCAAAATTTAGAGACAGCTGTCCCTGCTATCTGACCACGTGATTGAGAGTAGGGGACGCTAGCGATGACCATATTTGGTCATGAGAGAGGGTGACTATTGCATTGGCCAATGAGATGGTCTCTAGGAACAGGAGAGAAAGGGGAAAGCATTAGTCTTCCTAGTTTTTGGTGCCCCTTTTGATTTGCAGAGGGACGTGCAATTGGTTTTTTGAAAATAAAGGGAGTCCTGGTCAAAGCTTCGTACGGAGAGCATCTAGTTGAAGAAGCGCATAAGTTTTGTCTCCCCCCCTCCCCTGTTTTTAATCTGGGAGAGGGGAGGCCAAAAGAGTTCTTCGAGATTGGCAGTCGAAGAGAAAGCACGTCAAGAGTAAGTCAAAAGAAAAAGTGCTACCTGCCGGAGCGAGCCGAGAGCTTGCCGCGAAAAAATGTCCCTTCCGATCTAGCCTTCACCATGAGCAGTGGAATGATTAGCAGTCTAAGACAACACACTCCAAGTGTAAGTCAAGAAAAAGTGCTACCTGCCGGAGAGAGCCGAGAGCTTGCCGTGAAAGAATGTCCCCTCCGAGCTAGCCTTCACCGTGAGCAGTGGAATGATTAGCAGTCTAAGACAACACACTCCAAGTGTAAGTTAAGAAAAAGTGCTACCTGCCGGAGAGAGCCGAGAGCCTGCCGTGAAAGAATGTCCCCTCCGAGCTAGCCTTCACCGTGAGCAGTGGAATGATTAGCAGTCTAAGACAAAACACTCCAAGTGTAAGTCAAGAAAAAGTACTACCTGCCGGAGCGAGCCGAGAGCTTGCCGCGAAAAAATGTCCCTTCCGATCTAGCCTTCACCGTGAGCAGTGGAATGATTAGCGGTCTAAAACAAAAGCACTCCAAGTGTAAGTCGAGAAAAAGTACTACCTGCCGCAGAGAGCCGGGAGCTTGCCGGGAAAGAATGTCCCTTCCGAACTAACCTTCACCAAGAGTAGCGGAATAAATTGCCTTTGACAGCAAATGGCTGTTAACACGTGTCAGTAGTCGTCCTAGACTGTTCTAGTTATGGAAGATTTGTGTACCGTTGTCCATCATATAAATGAAAAATACCCAAAATGGGTAAATGAAAGAATTCAGCTGCTGGTAAGAGATATATTCTGTATTTAATCTTAAACGATTTTTTTTCTAGTGATTAATCTTGTAGTGATTTAGTATTTCCATGTGTTTACAACAACAGTTGTATTAGTGAATTTAGATGTTTTTTTTTGTTTTTTTTTTATGTTAAATTAAATAAAGGAGAATGTATATAAAGGATATGCTTTAGTATAGTTTTTTAGTTTTTTTTTTATTTATCTTACCTTGATATTAATTTATTTGAATTTTAACCTCTGTAGTATCGAAATAACTATACTAAGTTTTGTAATACCATAAAATTAAAGTAGTTTCTTTGAATGTTTGGAAGTAAAAATAATTTTCAACCATTACCTTTTTTTTATTTAGAATTTTTAAATAACTTATCAGACCGGAAATTATATTAGCTCGGATTAATTAATGTACTTTTAGCTTAAACTGAGCAAAGATACTTGACTAAGTAATAGATTTTTTTTTAAAGCAAAAAATGTTAAGAAAATCACATGATTTAAAATGAATTAACTTATCTTATAAAAAAAAAAGAGAAAAAAAAAATGGAGAAGTTAAAGCAGATGTACTAACACTACGAAATTGGCCAAAAATATCATTGTTGATTTCTGGGGTGTTTATGTTTATTATTTCTAGTGTTTTAATTTTTTCAAAATTATATCTTTCTTTGCCTTCTTGAAAATAAGAAGGATTTCAGAGTCTTTCTTCTCTCTTTTGTAATGTCAGGTTGAATCTTGTATTTTTAAATTATTAGTATGAGTTTAATATCTCAGGAATCAACAGTGATAAATGTTGGGTTCTACTGCAGATCTAGGTTTAGTACTTGAGACTGGGTCAGATTGAGAATCTTGCTGTGTTCTTTCTTATTTACTTGTATTCATTAAATTTTAAAGAATCTTAAATAATATTTGTGTTTATCCTTTTTATTGTTTTAATTTGTCATTTAGTTTGTTTATCTTAATGATTTCTTAATGTTAACTGGTGTAATCTTTACTTAATTAATTCTTTTTTTTATATAAGCACCTAATTTATTTAATTATTTAATTCAACAACAAGATTCATGCGATTGGAAATTCGACCCAGATCTCATTAAATTCTTTAATAAAGCTGAAGAATATTTATTAATCTATATTAACTAAGTATATTTTACTGAGCAGAAGTTGCAATTAATTAAAGTAATAATCTGTTGCAGAAGTTTAATAAAAAGATCCCAACAGCAGGCATCTAAGACGGTAGCTAATGAAATTAAATTATTTATTCGAAATATGGGATCTCCTTTTTAAGTATCAACACACATAATTCAACAAATTTTTATCTTTAGTATTCTCGTGATGGTCTTAGATTGCCACTTAATTTTGGAACTTTCATATTGAATTTTGAAGCATTAACAGAATGAAGCAATAACAGTCAAAATAATAGAGGCAGATAGAAAAAAAGTGCTATTTAATTTATTTTTTTTTTTATTTAACGCCAAATCAGTGTTACATTTATTAATACGTATTGTTTTTAAACTAGGAAGCAATGTTTTTAAGGACTATATAGAGCCTGAAATTAAAGTAATGGGAGATTTCTAAGGATAACTGAAATATTTAAATGATGGAATAAGCTAAAATTTTGTATTAACATGTCAGAAATTTAGCACTCAACAATATTTTGAAAAAATAATAATTTTATATTTAAAATATTTAATCTAAAATATTTTTCAACGAATTATCAGTTAAACAAATGGAGCTGATCTACAATTCTTACTATATTTTCTGATCATTATCAAGAATATGTGTGCGTGTGAAAAAAAAGTTTGCTATTCTTTATCATGAAAAAATAAACAGAAAGGAAGAAAAATATTCATATAAATATTCAAGATAATTTCTTTTATAGTTGTTTATAACAACTATAAACATTTGTTAGTTGTCATAGAATAAAACGTTTATTCTATGTTAAGTGTGCAAAAATATATGCGTGTATGTATGCCAGTTAACCACCTTGTACCATTACCCAACTAATTGAGCAAATATGTAATTACATTATGTAATATGAGCATATAAAAATAACTCTTTAAAGTTATTACACTTATTATTAAGTCCCACATTTTATGTTAATAATAAAAACAGTAGAGCAATATTCAAGCACTCAGCTAAAAAATACTTTGAAATATTTATCACTCAACTGCAAAAAAAAGTTGTTGAAGACAATATTGCAGCAAATTTTCTGCCTTTTTTTTGCGATTTTATAACAAAAATTGCTGTTAAAAAAGAAAAAAAAATCGGCAATTTTTCTCATAATTTTGTTAAAGGCAATTTTTGACAAAAATTGGTGTTTTTCATGCTTTCTTTAGACAAAAATCGCGCTTTTTATGACAAAAATTGCCGTTTTTTTTACGAAAATCGCCGTTTTTTCGCTTTTTTTAAAAATGAAAACCACGTTTTTTTCACTATTCAATAAAGAAAATTGCCTTTTTTTGCGATTCGATGAAGAAAATTGACGTTTTTTCTCGACTTTATGACGAAAACTGCCGGTTTTTTTCGCGGTCATTTGATAAAAATCGCCGTTTTCAACGCTCTTTTGACGAGAATAGGATTTTTTTGTGATACTGTGATAAAAACAGCATTTTTTTTGCAATATTTTGTCAAAAATCGTATTTCTTTTCGTGATCTTGTGATCATTTGACTAAAATTGCATTTTTCTCGCGATCTTTTGGGGAAAATCGCGCTCTTTTCGCGACTTTTTCACGATAATTGTATTTTTTTCACGCGGTCTTTTGATGATATAAAAAAATCGGAAAAGTGGAAAATGACAAATAAGCGGAAAATCGCCGATCCGCGGAAGAATCTCATGCCTGTTTTGATCTGACACGAAGGGAGAAACAGAAGGGAAAGGGAAAGAACACTACGCGCAGTCGCAGATGGATGGCATGAGAGGAGGTGCTGTGTGGATTCAACTATTCGCGTGGCAAAGAAGGGGTGTAGGCAGAAACATGGAAGAGCCGCTTAAAGTGAATTTTCGCGCCGCTTTTCCGGGATTTTCTTTCTTCAGCGAAGAGAATTTTATTTTGAAAGCAGAAAAAAATTATGTTTGGATATAACAGGAAAAAAATTCCCTGTGTTTTCCAGATTTTTTAGGATTTTTTTTTTAAATTCACTGGAATTATCCCTGTTTTGAGAGGGTATTTTGAAATTCCCTGTTTTCCCGGTTTTCCGGGTGGCGTGGCAACCCTGTTAATGATTTTATGTATTCATGAATTTTGAATGTAATCTGAAAATGAAATATAAGCACAAGTAAGAGTACTTTATGAATAATTTTAATTGCAGGATACATACTCAAGTCGATTTTTCAGCTATCTTACTGGACGGTCCAATAATTTGTGGTAGGTTGGACCTGAAAATTTCTGCCGGTATAAATTTCTAACCAGCAAATTGAAACCAGCTTAAAAATACTACTTTTAGCCACCATCCTACAGCTACTGAATATCTACCTATTGTCCTAAACTGGCTGATTTTAAAATTCAATGAAATTATAACTTGCAAGTGGTGACAACTATTTAAAAAAAATACTATGCAAGAGGATAATGTAAGATGTCAGAAGCAGTGGTGATTTTGTTCCTAAAATTTAAGGCATTTGCATTCAAAAAATTTTAAAAAATCATCCATCTAAAAATGTGGGTATAAAAATTGCAAATTTTTACAAATGGTCACCATAAAAAAATTAATTTTGTGAATCGGTCCCATAAAATGTTTTCAATTTCGCCAAAGGATTGCGGAAAAAATGCAAATTTTGTTAAACAGCTGCAAAAAATGTGAATTTCATCAAAAAGACTTGAATTTTGTCAAAGGATCTAAAAAAATGCAAATTTCATCAAAGGGTGATGAAAGTAATGCAAATTTTGTCAAAGGGTAGCAAAAGAAATGGGAATTTCATCAAAGAGTTGTGAAAAAAACTACAATTTTGTCAAAGGATCATGGAGAAAATACTCTTGAAAGGATTGCAGAAAAAGCAAATTTCATGAAAAAAAATCACAGAGAATGCGAATCTTGTTAAAGGATTGCTGATAAAATGTAAACTTTGTCAAAGGGTAGGGAAAAAATGCATTTATCAAGGTTGGGAAAACACACTAATTTTGTAAAAGAGTTGCTGAAGAAAATGCAAATTTTGTCAAAGTGTCATAGAAGAAAGACGAGTTTCCTCAAACAGCTGCAGAAAATGCAAATTTTACCAGAAGGTTGTGAAAACATGCAAATTTCATCAAAATGTTGTGGTATTAATGAGAATTTTATCAAAGAGTCGCACAAAAATTACAGTAATTCTTTTAGAAAACAGCACATACATACATTTATTATGTTTATTAATAAAAACCCAGTTTTTAATCTAAAATAATATTTAAAAAAAGGTTAACCCAGCTTGCAGATATCAACACATAGCCTGAAATCGACCGAAATAGAAAACAATTAACCTGACCTACAACAAAAATAATTAGTTCCAGGACGGAATCCTCTCTCCCAAAAATTTTTTGCCTTGAACAATATGTGAAATTTTGGTTGTGATCAGGAAGAAAATTAGCAATTGAGACAGCTTGTCATAAATCAGACAGCACTGAAATCACCTCTCCTTTTTGATGGAAACTTCTAGGATATAGCAGTTCCAATAATAAATATATGGATTTATTTCTGTTATTTCAATTTATTTTGATTTATAATGAAAAATGTTACTATGAGATTGATTAAATATTGCTTTTAGATGAATGCTATATAAATACAATACCACAAGAATTAGAATATAATAATTATCACTGTAAATTGAAAAAATAAAATTGGCTTTGGCCTAAATGTTTTTAACGGGATTTTGATTTAGTAAAAACCCCATAATTAATATCTATTCTATGAAAAGTGAGCTCCAACAAATATTTTTTTCCAACTACAGCACTGTGTATATGCTTATAAGCCTTGAAAGTACCAATCATAACTTAATTTCTTAAAACTGGATTATATTTGTAGAATTATATTAATAAAAATAAAGCTTCAATTGCAATGAAACTTGCAATCTAGTGAATGGATATATCAGTGCGTGGTGGTGAGAAGGTTAATAAATTTCAAAACAACCTTTACTAAATTATAACTGATATCAGATATAATGAGACAAGCAGTCTTATACCAAATTAGTATATTTTACATAATTCTGAAGATTAAGTATTCCTAAATAATTATTTGGGCATGTTTGTTATGAAACTTTTATTGCATATCTTCAAATACATTTACTCTTTCTTTTTCAAAATTCGAGTCAGCCAGAACCACTGTCACAAGAGTGAAAACCCAGTCCAAAACTGACCAAAATGTGAAGCAATGTATATCAATCTGCCCCAAAACCATAATGCTAGGCTTAGCTAAAAAGTACAAGTCAGCCTGACCTGCAGTAAAAAAGAAGTCAGCTGATCTGCACAAAAAAGGCAGAAGTTAACTAGACCAGCAGAAAAATATAGTAAGTAGTCAACCGGACCCAAGCCCAACCTACTGCAAAAAGTAGAAGTTAACACAACCTGCAGCAAAAGTAGAAGTCAACCAGACACAAACATGACCCCAGCAAAAAAGTATAAGTTAATCTAACTAGCAATAGAAAAGTGGAAGTCAACCAGACCCAAATATGACAGACAGCAAAATGTAGGAGTAACACAACACACATTAAAAAAAATTAGCCCCAACATGCACATCTTAAAATCGCCCCCCCTCCCCCCCCCCCCCTGAGGACTCTTCAGATCTACCCTTGAGTGGAGCTGAATAAAAAGAGTTTCATATTTGCTCCAAGCATCTAATATCAGCTATGGTTTGACAACTGTGCATAAGAGTATTCAATTGCTTTGAACTCTCCAAATATGTCTCTATCTTGGCAAACAAACAAGCAAACTGGAATTGATTGGTTCCAGAGATTTTATGAAACAAAATGAAATGATATGCTAGTTATATGAAATGAAATTTGTCAAACGCCATTAGTTTATCAAGAAATACAAGTTTCAACAAAGCTAATGCTGATATATTTTTAAAACCTTCAATCAGTTATGGATTGCTATAAATTTACACAGAATATAACATAAAACTGTGATGAAACAGATTTAGTGACAGAGTACAAGCCACATAATATAGTAGCAAAACATGGTGAAAATAATTTTCTTACATAACATCAGCTAAATGGGGTAAATTTGTTGCACTTTTGTGTTTTATCTCTGCATCAGGTAAGTCTGTTCAACAGTATCCATTTTTTCAAGGAAGAATTTCATGCTAGGAAGTCCTCATCCTACCCTACTTTGACCTACTTATCAAAGTTGGTGGATGACCACCAAATTTTTTTAATCAGTTGTACACTAGCTGAATATTCTAGTAGTTTCAAAATAGACCCCGCGATTGTCTTATTTGATAATCATGAAAGTGATATAAATTTTAAAATAATAAAATTTATGAAAGGTAATGGGATAATTATGGTGATAGTCCTGTCTCAATTTATCTCAAATTCCAGAAAAACATTCGTAATGAATTCAAAGTACATTTTTTCAGAGGGGGGGAAAAATTGAATTTGTGAATGCGAATTGACAATGTGAATATTAATGATATTGTGATGAAGTTACCTAATCCATAACCGGTGATGAGACAGCTAGAGCTAAATCTCTTTTATTACTTTTTACAGACTTAAAATTGTTTGATGTCAAGTAGCCTAAACATGTTATTTTTCTTGTTCTTGTTTTATCATATGTTGCAATATATTTTATTTTTAATTGTATATTATCTTTTATTTTTGAATAATTTAATAATAAATAAAAATTCATAAAGGTGTTTTATTTATATATGTATCTCTTCCATCCTCTACAATGGTGTTAAAAGGGACATTTCTCCGAATTTATAAAAATGTGTACATATTTTAAGTTACTGAACTTAATGAACTTAACTACTGAACTTAACTAAATTTTTTAAGAATAGGAGCTTTTACTAGCATCAAGGCAAAAGTTTTAGATGATAATTGAGTAAAAACTTGAGTGATATCTTTTAATCCCATTATTTTAAAGCTTATAAAGACAAATTGTTCCCTTCATCCCTCATCTCTCCCATATCATTAAAAAAGAGATATTTCAATTGAATGTTTTTATCAGGAAGGTATAAATCAAAGTTTTTCAGGTGGATTTAAGATTAGACCCCTCCAATTTTGATCTTGTCTAACTCTATGAAGTTTCAACAAAAATCCATAAACTATACTATACATTCTTATGAGATGATTTGATCCAAGGAAATCACAAAGTAGGAAGTGGTACAATTTTTAATATAGAGATAATCCCTTATGGAAAAAATGCATCCAATTTCTAAACTGAGATTTTATTTCACATACAATGATACCTTTTTGTGATTTTATTATTAACAATCTGCAAATAAAAGTAGATGCATTATTATGTATATCATTATATTATAACATTATTATGTATATTATATCTGTTTTTCCACATATTAATATCTCCATTGACTTACACTGGATAAAAACAAGATAAGGCACTACAGTTTAATACTTAATACATCAAATACTAAAATTGTAGTATAAAATATAATTTTGTATAAAAATAGATATACTTTAGTTTTTTTTAAATACTCTAAATTAGCAAACCTTGCTATAAATTAAAAGGAATGGCAGCAATAAAAAGCACAGAGAAACAATAAGCAAGAATGATACAAAATGTTTTACAAGCAGAACAAGTAAAGGGGCCAGTAAATAATTAACTTTTTATCATAAAATCAATTTTCGAAAACTAATTTTGAAAGAATGGAGGAAAACTGAGCACACAAAAGTGTTGTTAGAATATATATATTATTTCAATAATAGTATTGTAGAAAAAATAAAATAAATTCTTAAATGTTCTAGAAATTTCCCTTTAGAAGAAGAATCAACATTAAAATGATTTTGCTATTAAAAAACCAAGAAAGTGGCTCAACTTTTAAAATTCCAAGGAATATAAAGAATAAATATATTTTTAAATGATGCACCACAAACAATCTTAACTTTACTTTCATATTAATCTTTAAATTAAAGCTTCAATTTAATTTCTTTAATTTATGATCTTAATAGGTAATTATAGAAAATTATACTGCCCTTTTCAATTGTAACAAGCAGATACAGGAGACTTAAAAAGAAGAAAATATAGATAGCTTAAAATTTAATGTGGCATTTTAATCCTCTGATAATTTGAAATAGCATTGCTACAAATATTATTTCATTGATAGGTGTGAAAGGACTCTCATTGTCAAATTTATATCAAATAAGTATCATAAGAGTAGAATTCATCTATTCCTTTTCAAAATTTATAAATTTTTGTTGATTTCAGAATGACAAATTTTATAATTTAAAAAAATGAAATTATCTTAAAAGCATAACAGTAATATAAAATCACAAAACAGTAAAATATATTGCAAGAAATATTTAATTCAAAAATAATACAGTGGTTTTTTATTAATTCTAAAAATTAAAAAAAAAATAACTTCAAAAATACCATCAATTTTGTTAGCAGCACACAAACAAGGAATTTCAGGTCTATATTCTCTAAGCTCTGCATACCACCTAGATAAACTTTTGTAAGTAGGTTTTCTTGTGCAGTCAAAAACCTTGAACATAAAAATTTATGCAAACATTATCATCAAAAACAAATAAATGATGCACAAAAATATTATTAACCAAAATATATGAATCGACGCTATTCAAGAAAATTATTTACTCAAAAATTATTTAAAGATCAAATGCTAAAATATTGCATTTACTTAAAGAGAAATTATTATTATATAGAAACTAAAAAATATCAAGTAATGTACTAAAATTATTTCAAAGCAAATTAGTACTTTTTTTTTTCATTTCTTTTTTAATAAAAGTAATAAAAAAAGACAAAAAGACTCATAAAATATACCACACTTCACAATAATATTACTCCTAATTGTAATATTAATGCAACATAAAAGATGAAAATTTTTAGATAAGAACACCAAAATGGCTGCTTAATTAGTTAAAATATGCGTCTACCTTCAAGTCACTTAAAAGAGAAAAAAAAATGTTAAACACATGTGTTTTTAGTTAAAACAGGGAATAAAACTTGAATTTTTATAAATTTTTAGTATAATTTTAATTAACTTTTCACATTTAGGGGATATTAAATCAAATTTTAACAAAGAATTGTGTTTATACAAAAGCTTCTACAATAAAATCCATTCAATAAAATTCACTTTTCTTTTCACCAAATTGCTTTCTTTCACGATCTTTTCACAATTAATAAACCAATTACCTGTGTTATGAAGCAAAAGATTTGCAGTACCTCTTAAATTTATTAATATATACCATATGTTGTACACAAACATGATTTTTTTTCTTTTAAAAATGTATATTTTTCAATAAAAACAGCTCTTAAATTTATATATATCTTATGGCTAAAACCCGAAAATGGCCAGCTCACGAAATAGATATAGGCACTCGGTTTAATCCTTTCTAACATAGTTGAAAGTGTCTATGAATTCAAATAGTTTAGCTGTCTACCTGCCCATGCTCTAACTTGAGTAAAGGCTTGGGTTAACTTGTAATGGTTATCTTATTTGGTTTATCTATTAATTTCGGTATTGAAAGGGAATTGTGCACTATAATATTTGGTTAATTTACATGGACACACAAAAATATTTCGTTTTAATATAATCAATGGGATTCGATTTTACTATGCATTTTAATGTTGTTACATTTTTTTAGTTTAATAAATTTGTTCCTATGCATCATTAAGATGGCCGACATACAATTATCTATTACAGTGCATGATATATAGCAGCTGTTGCGAAACAAATTTCTTCTCAAAAGAAGAAACAACTTCTAAGAGAAGTTTCATGACAACCCCACATCTAAAGGCTAGCCTTAAATCTCCCCAGTTCGGATGTTGGCCAAGGCTGTAGTGTATTTCGGGTCCAGGGCTATAGTGTATTCAATGAATAGCATATTTCAGGTTTTGGCCAGTTTGCAAATTGGCCGGCCAAAACCCAAAATGCTATAAATTTCATGTATTTCAGGTTTTAGCCAGTTCTAGAATTGGCCAGGCTCCAGGTTTTGGCCGTAACATATACATACTTAAAAATTGTATTTTGCTTCATAACATATCAATAGATGAGCAGAACCTTATGACCAAATTTTATTTTAATATCTTAAAACTTTTTAAGAAATGAGATTTCTTGTAAACATAAACAATGAAAAATGCAGTTTTTTAGAAAACAAAAGTAAAAATTTGGATACAGCACAAAAACTTATGCATAAAGGTTTATATTTGGGGATGTAACTTTGCTTCTAATTAATGCTGAACCAAAAGTAAGGATTTTTCGGAGTCCTAAAAGTTTGAATTTTAATTTAAAATAATAAAAACAAAATTTTTCGCAAAAATGGCAATTTGATGATCGGCACATACTTTAATTCTTATCTTTTGAGAACAATTAACTTGTTAGTTATGTTACACATCAAAAGAACATTGCACAGAATTTTCTTTAAAAACTTTTAATGCTCATTATCGCTTTTCTTTTTTCTTTCTTTCTTCCTTTTTATTCACTATATAGCCAAAATTACAGGACACTTTCTATTTTAGACATTTTTTTAAATATCTACAGAAATACTTGACATTTTCTTCTGGAATTTAAAGGATTATAAAGAACATGTTTGGCCTCATATTTTTCATGAAGGTTTGATTATGAGGGCAATTAGGAGATCAACAGCAAATTCAAGAAAAGAATATTTGCAATCACCTTGTAAAATAAAATGTTCAAAAGAATATGCAACTCTATTACATGACTATGTGGATTGTTTACAACATTTGTGAATGAAAAGCACGTATACTGATAGAGATATCAATGTTTCTTTCAAAAGTTCAAGGAAAGCTTTCATGCTTTTTATGAACTACAAAAACAGGATAAATGCTAATATGTATAAAAAATCTGTTTATTTCAATGTGATTTTTGACAAAATCTGAATAGAATTATGAAAAAAATATCTTTCTTATCGAGTACTGTTCCCTCTGAGTAATAATGCTTCTACGATTGTCTGTCAAAATGTAGTAATTTATCAGTTTTACCAGACAAAATTTTAACCTTAAAAGAGATCCCTATTCAAGAAAACACAAAGGGATGTTCAGAGGTTTTGAAAGAATGAAATAAAGAAGGGGAGATCAGGAAGTTTCAAATATAGATCCTATGTAAGGTTTTCAACTGAGTCAGGGAAAAGAAAGAGAACAGAAGAAAATTCTTTTTTTTTTTTTTTTTTGTTTCATTGTTTAAATCTGGACTCTGGGCCATATTAACCAGCTTTTTTATGTCCCTTAACGAACTGTTAAAATGAAAAGTAAAATACAGTGGACTATTTCCAATCCGCACAGCTTAGGACCAGAGGTTGTGTGGATTTCTGGTCATTGCTTTGTTTACATTTTTTTAAAGTAATTTGAATGCAATTAATAATGAAATCAAAAGTATAATGAATGCTGGCAATATACTAAAATATTAAAATAAGTAATAAACTAAAATAATAAAAATTTAGATAATTTTTTAAATGATTAAAATATTAAAAGCAAAGATCAAGTTAATAATCAATAATGTACAATTAAATATTCATTATAAAGATGCAATGTGTTTTTCCTAAATTATTTGATGAAACTTGCCTTATAAAGGTATATCACTAATTCACATCAGGATCATAAAATAACAAAGCTTTATTTCAGGTTTAGACAGACTTAATAACTAAAAAAGCTTGATTAACACATAAATATATTTGGTAAGATTGTGATTACCAATGATATGAGCAATACCATGATTTTTTCAGAAATAAATTATTCTTTCTTCATGAAAAAACATGAATTCAATAACCTTAACAAAAATTACAAATTAAAAAATGTATGGAATTGATATAAAACTAAAAAAGTCAAATTTTGCACATACATCTGAACTGAATGTTTCAATGTTTACATCCGTAAATTATGTGCGGATTTTAGAGAGTTGTGGATTTTAGGAGTGCGGATTAAAGGGAGCCTACTGTACATAGTTCGAAAATTACAGGGATAATTGCAAGGTTAGCCAAGTTTTTCTGTAAAAAAAGGGGAAGCTGGCAGTTGCATTATTGCACATCATTCACATCTGTTGGAATTACTATGATTTTGTCTAAAGAAAATAACACTCACAAAGGTAGGGCTGAATATTTTATGTTAGCTTTACAATATTAAGATAATTTTAGCTCTGAGATTATTTATACAATTAATAATAGTAATTAATAATGAGTCTGTTTTTAAATTTCTTATAATATTCATGGTTATTACAAGTAATTGTTAATGTGAGGATATTTACCTTGCTTTGTGTATTAACCATGTTTGACTGCATTTGATGAAAAATGAGCATATGTATGAAATAACTTTTAATTGCGCATACACAAACAGTATTTTTTTTTTTTTTTTTTCATTTTTTAGAAGGAAACTATATGGGGTGACTCATATAAAAAAAAAACAGTCAAATATCATGAAAGTTCCGTAAATTATCAACAATATCATAACCTGAATTTCAACAGCTTTCTAAAAGTAGCTGGATGAAAAGGGATATTCCACAAATTGTCATTTATCTTTTTTATTATTTTCATTTCTTATTGATGCTTTAGTTTTTCTTGGAAAAATCACC
This sequence comes from Maratus speculifer, assembly GCA_964019185.1. NCBI lineage: Eukaryota > Metazoa > Arthropoda > Arachnida > Araneae > Salticidae > Maratus > Maratus speculifer. Next base: position 195,607,919 of record OZ025299.1, read on the forward strand.
AGAACAAGTCCATCTCAACAAAGAAAGAATTATGAAGCTTCCATTCCAAAACAGCATATGGGCATACATTAAATATAACCCCTTTGTAGGGAATCAGTTAATAAAAACTGACAACTTATAGAAAATCATTTATAACATAGCTACTTACAGAAAGCAACTGAAATTCAACTTATTATTTCAGCAATATTTTTCTAAACTTTCATGATATTCAACTGGCGTGTTTAGTTCAGATGCCCTGATTAGCAGACTATTATTTATGAATAAAAGTAAAATAATGGATAATGCATGTAGGATTAAAAATTAAGTCAGACAAATGCTTATATTTCATAAAATATTAATCTATTTATTTTCTCATTATTATATTTTTTTTTCCTAGTGTAATTTGTCCAGTTTCATGAAAGTGGTGATCAATTTGGTAAAGTCAAATCCCTTGCATTCTATTATAAACAAAAAAGTATGTGGAACTCTTATATTTTTTAAAGAAAACTTTATATCTTCATGAATATACATCCTATTCATACACAAATGTTGTATAATAGCCATATGTTGCAGCTGCAGATCATTTCGAGTATTTTATTTTATAATTGTAATTTTTTTTTAATCAATTTGTTGTTAGTTCCCTAATTGCCTTCATGATTAAACCTTCACTGAAAAATACAATTTTACATATGTATCTTATATATATGTATAATCTTTATGTCTTTATAATGTAGTGATAATTTTTATTCAGTATAATCTTTATAAGTTCTGAAAAATTTGTCAAGCATTTATCTATATATTCTAGAAAACAACTCAAACTGAAAGTGTCTGATGACTTTTGACTTTATAGTATATTTCATTAATATAATAAGATTCTTAAGGCTCCTGTCCCTGCAAACAAAGACACTCACAGGCTAATGCTATTCATGTGGAGAGTAGGTTATTTTCTAATAACTTGTTTGCATTTTGACATTTTTTTCCATTAGATAGCTGAGGTCGTTCTCCGCATCACTCCTTTTTCACTTTTTTGATTTAACAGATATTTTCAAAAATGACATTTTCATTTCTGAAACTGGTTTTGAAAGGGAAACTAACTGTTAAAAAAATATCTGCAACCAAAATAAAAAAAAATAAAAAAGGAGTGATGTGGAGAGAGATTTCAGCTATCGAATGGGGCTAGATTGAGATGAACCTGTTTTCACTGATTTCTGTATGCTCTGGGTCAAACAGCAAAGTGAAAATATAAATGTGCTGGGCTGGGTTCTTGATGAACTTTTAATTTTTACACCAAGCCAGGTCAAGATAACCTTCAATTGGCCCGGGCCTGGAAATTCTGACCCATGCAGACTTCTACCTCAGACTGAAGGCATTTGTTTACGATGTTTACTCAGTGAGGGTGGGTGTTGTCATCCATAAGCACAAATTCTGTGCCCATGGCATCCCTAAACAAATGTATATATTGTTCCAGAATGATATCCTGATAGTCAATTGGAACATGAGAATCTGTTCTGGAGCCCAGCATAATTTCACCCCAAATGAGCAACCCTGCATCACCATAATGGTGTCGTTCAATGATGTCTTGGTGATAACGAGTGCCTGACATTCTCCATATGAAAGTTTGACGTGAATCAGACTGCAGGCTGAACCTGAACTCATCTGAAAACATCACACAAGCCCACTGTAATGATGTCCATATAACATGTTCTCTACTTTATGCTAAACACAGGTGACAGTGAGTTGCCATGGATGGGGCACATCTGACAGACCTATAATCATATAGACCAATATTTCTGAAATGTTGGTACATAGTTTGCCTTGAAACAGTCGTACCCATGACTGAAGATAGCTGACACAAAACATGACCAGTAGGGGAGAGGGGGACACATTTGGACGTTTTTTGTTTTATACACAAATCTGACCTTTTCCACCTTTTTTTGAATTTTTTTTTTTTTTTTTTTTTGCTAATCATAATTTTACACATAATCTCTTCAAATATATGTACTTAAATATTAGGAGATGTTACAACTTTTTTTAAAAAAACATATTTAAAAACATAAAAAAATTGTCCACATGTGCCCCTACATGGGGCACATATGGACATGCTTGGGGCACATTTGGACAAAAGGATATAAAATTATCAACAATTAAAAATAACAAAGACAAATGACTGGGATTCACATAAAATAAAAGTCTTCACTTGGAACAATAGTTTTGTAGCTATAATTATGGGCAGTAGGTTATTTTAATTACATTTTAAAAGATTTTTAAAGAAAAAAATGTATATTCTAGGAATTTTCATGGTTTGAGTCAGTTTTTTACCTAATCAAAAAGAAATTTGCTTTAAATTAGGTAAAATTTTAAAAATTTTAAATTAGGTAAACATTTTAATAATTGAAACAAATAATGACAAAATAATTAAATGCACATTAAGTTTTATGGGAAAAATAACTTTATTCCTATTCCACTTTATAAGAATCTAAATTGACCATAAATGTTAAATTTGCTGCTGCACGTTCAGTTCCTCCTATTATAATTGGAGGTGCAAGTTTAGCAATCATGTCCTGATTTTCAATGATTGACTCATTTGTCTTATCTGGAAAATTGAAAACATTTTGCTTTCCAACTTTCTTTCGTAAGTATTTGATCTCATATGCATAAGAAACTAAAATTTTTTCAATTCTCCCAACAAAGTAAACTGCTTTAGACTTTGTATTAAATCTTACAAGAACAAAGTCATTTACATCAAGGGACTCATCATCTAATAGCAGCTTTAACTCCTCACGATCATCATCTGATTTAGATTCCATTCCATCATCTGAATCGGAATGATATTTTATTTCGACTGATCATGTAGCTGTTCCACCATACCAATCTTAATTCTTGTTTTTTTTTCTTTTCTTTTTTTGATTGCTCTAAATCATACTTTCTTTTTCTTCCAAATAATTTTTTTCTTTCGTCATTAACTCTAACTTTCTTCATTTTTGCTACAGTGATTTGTTCATTTCTTTGCTTTTCTCTTGTATCAGTGTAAATTCTAGACTTTCCTTTTCGCGTAGATTGCTTTTTTCTTGGTGTAGCTTTAGGAAAAGGTCCTATAACTTCTGGACTTAAAAATTGAGTTGAAGGTCCAGGGTCAATCAAGTTGTCATGGTCAAAAGTAGATGAAGTTGAAGGTCCAGGTTCAATCAAGGTGTCATGGTCAAAGGTAGATGGAGTTGAAGACTTAGTCTCATTAGCAGGAGACTCAAAATGTTTAATTTCTACATCGTCAGATATTTCGACAGGGTTTGGTCGAACAGTAACAAATGCTGGGAGAAAGTCTTCTTCACTGAAAACTAGTCTGTTAACAGGCCATATTCCAGTATTCTTAAATGCACTGGTGATATTTTTTGGAGTGAAAGAATTAATATAGGCATTAGATGACAGTTCTGCTATTTCGTATATCATAATGGTCTTTCCTGGATTAGAAGCCATCCAATCATTAAAAGCAAATTTTATTTTATCTTTAAAAGACGAATAAACACCAACATCTAGGGGCTGCATACAATGTGAACAGTGAGGGGGAAATGATAAAGCAACAATTCCGTTTTCTTTTGCATAGATGATAGCTTCTAATGAAGCATGGGTATCATGGTTGTCCAGGAGTAAGAGTATTAGGTTTTCCTTTGAACTTTGTGTATGCTTTTGAATATGCTTCAAAGCTTCTACAAACAGTTATTTTGTCATCCAACCTGATTTAGAAGATAGGCCTAAGCTTCCACTAGATACATCTTTCAAAAAATCATCTTTATATCATACATGGGGAAAGATGTACAAAGGGGGAATTGTGTTACCTGTGGTGATTATAATCCCACAAAAGGTAACCAACTCTCTTCGTTTACCCGAAACTGCTTGACCAACCTGTTTTTTGACGCTTTCAGAAATCACTTTTGGACTGGGTAGTACTGTTGTGATTCCATATTCATTAGTATTTAGAATTCTGTTGGGAATGAACTTATACTGTGCCATAACATCTAAATAATTTTTAAAAAATGCATCAAAAATGCAAATCCTGTTAAATTGTGAATAAAATTAGGCTTAACTACACTAGCAAAGATTAAAAGATAGTCTTTGTTATTTTAAAAATTATTTTAAGCACCTTATTGCTTTAATTTTTTGTCATATCTTCTAAATATAAAACACTAGGGGCACATTTGGACAGTCCACATGTGCCCCCAAAACAGTGTCCAAATGTGCCCCATAGTCACATGTTTAAAAATTTGTTAAACCTAGCTTAGCAGAATTTTTTTTAACAAATATGATTAACAAATCATTTAGTTCAATAAACAAGCTATTTAGTTTTATATAATTTATTTTCATAATGCTACATAAATATGTATAATGATGATTGAAAAAAATCCAGCGTAACTTACTTTTAAGTTTCAAATCTGCTTGGTTGTCATAACTTAAAAAATTTCAGTGCCAACTCCTTCAAATTTTCCTGGGAAATGGGTCATAGTGTTGCCACTTAAATATAATTATTTCAGAATTTTCATATTTTTTTAAGTTAGAAAAAGATGAGTTGTCCATTATGTGCCCCCCGCTCCCCTACTGTAACGTCTATTGACATTTTCCATCATCTTGGAATCATTGCCAAATCTAGAGATGACACTTTGGACAATTCCAAGTTTTTTGGATATTTCCATCTGAGTACGCCCACATTACAGACAACCAATAATTCTACCATGTAAAAAATCCACATGCGTTCTCTGTGTCACAAGTTTTTGGTTATGGCACTGAGTGGCTTACAGAATGCTTATTAATAATTTTACTTCTTTGCCACCATTCCTTACATACGCCTTGCTTACTCTTGGCATTGTGACATACTATCGGCACCATCTGGGGGCTTTCTGTAATTTTTAAATTAATCTTGAAGATCTGTGTAATAATTCTACAAGTGAAACTTTTACTTTAGAGTTCAATTTCCGTGTGATTCTGAATAAATTTATGAATATGAGTATATACATAAATTACTAATTATAAATGAGCCAATTAATAAAAAATTAAGCATTAAAAGGTAACTAAATTACCATTATACATGCATGAGCATCATGATAATATGAAGGATGCAAATTATTAAACTTCTCTTGTCCAGCAGTATCCCATATATCTGAAAATAAATAAATACTTAAATATACATATACAGGAGGGAAGCTAAAAGAGAGCAGTACAAAATATATCTATACCCTACAAGAATCTCACTTTTTAATTCCTGTAGGTTGTCAAACTACACAAGTATGATTTTTTAAAACTATTCTAAAGAATTTCACTTTTTTATATAATGCTCACTTCATATTCAACATAGCTTAGTATCAATTATTCCTCACTTTTTACAGCAATGAATGTTTACTATTAGGACTACAGAGAATTCAAAAATAATGAATAATAATTTAATGAGAGTAGACTTTATAAAACATTGTACTACTTATCAAATGAAAATGTCACTTTTAAATGTTTTCAGTCGGATCTTCTACAACCGGATAGTTTTGTCTTGAAGGTGATACAATTGCATCATTTCTGTAAATAGTAACAGTCTGCACAAAATGCAGCTGAGAGTAATGAATAAGCTTGAAGCTGATTTGATCATATTATATATTAAATGCCCCAGTCCTTCTAAACCTGCTGGTTGATGTCTTTAACTAAACAAAAACTCAATGATGTAGTCATAAAAAAAAGAAAAACAGTGGGTGTAATGTCTTTAACTGGTGTTACCCACAGGGCATACGCTATAGGCAGAGAGCATATTTGTACCCTATAGCTTTATTTGAGAAACAATGGGTATATGCAGTTTCTTTTTTAATTTCCAAAAGGTGCATAGCATATACCTCTTAGTATATCTCTGCAAAAATTACTTAAAATGTTTCAATTGGGATCTTTTGTGACTGAGGAACCCTTCATAACAGTCTTGTTTCTAAGGGACTAGGCTTATACCTATTCTGCAAGTAACTGCTTAGTTTTAAAACATCCTTCCAGCATTCTGTCAGATTATAAGAATAATATTTTTTTAACGGAAATATTTATTATACCACATAAACTTATATATTGTGTTTATTTTTTCACACTTAAATGGCATATTGTTAAAATTCAAAATATCATCATTACATATATTAATATGGTTGTGATACTATACTTAGTTGTATAATTTGTGCTTTCTAACTTCTGTACCCATTATTTTTGAAAGAAAAATTAAGTAAAAAGAAAAACCCAAAATTTTCAGACGAAGAATCTATAGGGAAGTCTATAATAATGATACAGAATTCCATGCAACTCTAACAGCATACACGCTAGCAATTTTTATTTCATAATCAATTTTAAATTAATTTTTATACATCTAAAGTAGCATAGTCTGATCACTATGTTTGTATCCTACAATTTTTTTTCTTGCTTCAAGAGCACAGGCAACTTTGTGACCAATAAAGCTGCATCAACAGACTTATGATACATTAGTACTTCCTGCTGAAAGTAATCAGCATATATTAAGGCATTTGATCAAATTGTTTCTGCTGTGAAATTATAATGGTTAAAAATTAAATTTTATTGATTACTTTAAATGCAGAGTTGTCCACTTTGTAAACAAATACAACCTTGCTAACTCATTATTCTTTAATAATTATCTTATACTACTGTGAAGTCTAAACAAAAAAACAGTGCTCACCTTTTAAAAATGCAATTTAAATAATTGCTGCAACTGTAATTTAAGTTTTTTAAATTAATTATTTTTGTAAATGTTATAAATATTTTAAAGAGAGACATTTTTCTAAAATTACTATAAGTTTTTCTCCAGAGAAATTTACCCAATATTTTTTTACACTATTGTCTATTTTAAAAGACAACACAGTCTATATAAAAATAATTTTGAATTAGTAGATAAAAGGTAATAACAAATATACACAACAAATAAATATTGTCTCTTTTGAATACTGTAACTGAAAATTAAATGAACAGCTTAGGCTCAATTGAAAGAACATTAAAATCTATTTAATACTCTTAAACTTTAAAAAAAAAAAAAGTATATTTAATAAAGTAATTTACACTTCATAGATTATCTGAACATGATTTTTAATGCTATAAAGCTGAAAGTTATAAATCTGAAAACAATGGATGCTTGAACCAGAAGGAAAAAGAAGTGGGTAAGTGATCACAGATCACACAAAGGATTTTTTTAATATGTCTTTTAAAAGGCTTTATCCTTAAATTAATAAATCAAAATTGTTAATTTATAATTATTAAAATCTTACATAAATGACATCACCATTATACTCGTATGTAATTAATGTTTCTTTACATATGTTTCTGAATGATACAAGGTTTCCCAATAGATGACAGCACCAAAAAATATCAAAAGTATTTTGAAGTAATACCATACTTTATCTATGGAAGAAATGCTGCACTCCACAAAACTTGTCTGAATAAGTTTTAAAATGTTATAAACAGCACACCTGTGGGAATGCTTCTTTTGATGATGCATCTCATTGAACTAACTTTAATTAAAGTTTTCTGAACAGTGTAGGGACCTCGTTTTTAATAACTTAAAATTCTAAAATTTTATTTAAAATATTTAAATTGAGTATTTAACATTTTTCTGGAATATTTTTGATTAAGGAGTCGTCAATAGGTATTAAAACCATCCAGATTGTAATATGTGGACTATAGATCTGCATGGACCAGGTTTGGGCCAATTTCCATTAATGGCTTTTGGACCGGGCCAGGCCGGGCTCAGGCTTTACTTTTTTTCTGAAGCCACAGGCCTTAATTTTTTCCTGGAGTGCCAGGCCAGGCCTAACTTATTTTTTTCCATACAAAGCCGGGACAGATTTCATTTTTCCTAGTCTTCATGAAACAAAATAGTCAGTTCTGGTTGAATCATCTCGTATGAAAATCCTGTTTTTGATGTGGCCGAGTCTGTTCAAAAATCAGTAAAATTTGGCTTAGTCTAAAAATTTTTGCAAAAAAGGCATATACTTTTAAGTCTTCATTATTCTACAATTAAACATTATAATTTATTCTTTTTAAAGAATCATAGATTTCTAGGCTTATTAAAAACAGTTAAACACTTGAAAAAGAAAAACCCTGCCTATTGTGGAATTTTTTTTAAACAGAAAATTTCTTTAAAACTTCTCTTAAACTGTTCATCCATGCAAAATTAATACAATAATACATTAAAAAATATATTAAACATTTACACCTGCTAAAAAGAGAACTTTTTTTTTTCAATGCGATTCCATCTTAGAAGATTTTAATTTTACCATATACCACTTTTTAGATTTTTATGTCTCCATTACATGGAATATGGATTAATAATACTAATGATAACAGAAACATTTATATACAATAAACAAAAGCTGATTAAAAGCATAAATATCGCAGTCTATAGCAGTTCTGCATAAATGGAGATTATAAACACGAAAAAAAAAAGACTAACATAAGTTTTTTTGGTCAGAACTCTTCCGTAAGAGTAACGATCAATGTTCTGTAGAAATTCATTTGGGCCAGGCTGGGTTTGGGCTGAAATTGTAACTTTTTTCTGGGCCGGGCCGAGCTTGGGCCTTGTTTTTAGTTATGATATCGGGCCAGGTCGGGCCGAAATTTTAACTTTAATAATGGGCCGGGCCAACATTTTTCTTGTTTGGGCCGGGCTGAATTTTTTTTTCAATGTATCGGGCCAAACACAAGCCTAGAAATTTTGGCTTGTGCAGACCTCTAATGTGGACCCTTTGCCTTACACACTCCACGTATTTTAGGTGGTCAGTGTAACTGAGTACTCTTTTTACATCAAATCCCCCTTTAGTCCTTCTTTTGTTTTTATTTGAAGACCTTAAAATCTGAATTTTTAGTATTTAAATAAAAAAGTTGTAATTTTTTTTTCTTTTTTTTTTACACATGCATGGTTAGATATCATCAAAAAAATTTCACAGTTTTCATTATTTGCAAAGTCAGAAAAGTTTCACGTTGTTGAACTGGGAACAGTCATAAGGAACTTTTACTTTATCCCAATTTTATGTGTGCGAAAAAAGAAAAAATACCATAAACACAAAATAAAAATATTAACCTTTAAATTCATAAATGCTGTGCTGTTTCTTCCATAAAATATGGTATTGTATACTTCAAAATTACATTTTAATTTTTTTTTTGTTGTTAATAATTAAAAGTATTTTGAATTCTCTTTTCAGCTATTAGAGTTATTTGAGAAGCATAAACAAATATAAAAAAAATAAGTATAAAGGTAAAAATAGTTTTAAAAACAAAACAAATTTATCATACAATTTATTTACATAACAAAAGGGAAAAAAAATTACATAAAACCTTAAACTGGAAAAAAATACAAAATTTCCTTTAATTAAATTTAATTCCATCTTAATATGAAAATTTCAACTTCCAGCAATGGCATTTGAACTAAGAACCTTCTGTTTACTAGTGAGATGCTTTACCTCCATGCTATGATATATATACAAAAATGTTGAAATTAAGATTCTCCTTTAAAATTTAAATCACAAAAATGAATGGGTGACACTGAAAAAAATTTAATTAAAACAATAGACTTTATCAAAATTTTATGATTTGTCATGTGACATGAGGTATTCAGCTATAAGTAGATAAAATTTGAAGTCTCTGGCTTATACAGTTTTTATGTACAGACTCTGTGACAGACAGGCAGACAAAGCAGTTAAATAAATAAGGTTTTTGTCCTATGAATGAAACCCTAAAAACTATAGAAAAAGTGAGAAATCCTTGTTAAAGTCTGCAGATTAAGATTATGTAGCTAAGCACTTCATTATCAGAAAAATTTAGAAAATAAAAAAGTACCAAAAAAATTCAATCAATTCTTTTTATCTTTTATGTAAATCAATATAATAATTTACCAAAGTGAATAATACAGTCAATGCTCGTTAACACTAGCACTCAAGGGGAAACTTTTATTTTTCACATTAAAAGTAATTTGTGTTATCAGATTATATTTTATATCAGTTGTATATGTTGCATACAACTAGACGGAGCAATTGGAAACAGTTCATGCTAAAAGGAATTTGCTTTAAGCATGTTCGTGTTAACAAGGTTTAATTATATACACAACACATCCAAATGCAGAAATATTGAAATGGATTTATATTGGAAATCTTAAATTATTTTTAATTATATTTTTTAGCATTTTCCTTGTTATAGGTCTGAACATAATGTTGGTACAGAGGTCAAAAATACAAATATTGACAAAGAGTCATAAATCACTAAGTTCATTTGAAAAAACAAATTTGAATTGAAAAAAAATTATGTTGATATGAACATCAATATTCAGCTATAAGCAAAATTAAAGGATGAAATTGATGAAATGCAGATACAGACTGAAGTAATTGTGGAATAAGGATTTTGGACAAATTCTAGGACCCTAACAACTGAATATCATAAAACACTGATGTAGCTATAAAGAAAAAGACATGATACATTTAAATTAATTTTCAGAAAGACAGTAAAAAGCAATAGAAAATATGCTGATGACTTGGAATTGCAGAACACTAATGAAAGTTTTAGTTTATAAAAAGTGAAGACTAACTGGGATCTAATGAGTTAATAAGTTCAGATATTAATGAAATAATGGTATATAATACATTTTATGAAACTATTTTACTCCAGATTTGCATAATAATTATAATATATAATGATAAATTTTGTATGTTCATACATAGATATATATGGGTCATTTTCACTTAACAGGTCAATTTGAACATCATACTTTTTTTTAAAATAATGTTCTTTTTTTCTTTAAAATTGGTTTCTATTGTGTTTAGACAATGTCTCTAAGTAATAAAATAGAGTCAGCAAAAATCTTTTACTATGTTAAATACACAAAAGTAAATTTTTAAATTTCAAGTAGACAGGGGAATGGCAAACGGGCACAGGGGAATGACAAAGTATAACTACAAATTATTTCTCTTTTTCACAAAAATTTTTAGTAAATAAGAAAACATTATAAACAAGAGCTCAAAAGCAATTTCATTTTGAAATTTTTTTATGGAGAAAGTCAGTAAAATAAAATGTATTTGCCTGAGATCCATATGGTTTAGGTTCAGAGATTTTGGCTCTTATATCTTCAAACCTATATAAATCTATACAGACCTTTAGAATTGTCACAAAAAATCCAATTCGTTGTTTCTGGCCATATTCCAAACTATACAACTCTTATCTTGTGTGTTATGTGTATTTTGGAAGGTAAGAAATTTGTTTCACTTACTACCTTGTATTTCTTAAAAAGGTCTCCTTGCATTATTCCTTTAAAAATTTGTTTTTCTTTTTCTTTTTTGAGATTGCTATTTTTGTTTGCCAATTCCTTTGTCAATGTTTGTTCAAACAACATTTTTTTTTTTTTACTTCAAGGGTTGCATTAATTTTTTTGAGATATTTTTATTGTATTTTCCAAGTGATTCTTGACTGGAATATTTGTCTCTCAGTCTATAAAACTTTTTCTTGTACTTTTCAGAAATTTCAAGAGTCTTTAATAATTTTTTTCTCAACTTTTATAATTTGTTTAGCTAATTTTGCTTGATTCCTTCTTACTCGCCTATGACCAACTTTTTTCTTCCATCTAAATTATTTTTTTGGAATTTTTTTCTGTCTTTGGAATAATTTAGATTCAACTAAGGTAATTTTAATAACCTTTGTTAAATTACTACCTTATCCTGAGTTTTGCCTGGTATTAAGACTGTTCTTTTAAATTATTTAGATAGATCATTTTTTGCTTTTTGATGCCTATAACCACTGGATTTCATCATGTTCAACTGAGACAATATCTTCAATAAGGTAGGAATCTTAGTGTTCAGTGATATTTTTCTTTTTGCACGACTATTTCTTTGACTTATCTTCCATCGTTTCTTTTGAATTCTCTGACCTCTAGGTAATAGTTTGGATACTGGCTTAATGTTTCCCGCTGCTTTCTCATGCAATCTTTTTTGGTCATTTGTTCCTTTTTTAGAGGCCATTATAAACCTAAAAGGTGTTTTAATTAAGAACACTCATAAAAACCTTAAAATATTTATATTTCAATGAGCTAACAATGCTTTTAACTAAGCCGGCAAATAACTTTTTAAAACTGATAAATTATAATAATCACAAACCCTCTTATTAAGTTTATGCTTGACAACCATGTAATTACCCTGCTTTGTCTGATTCATTTGCTTTTTTAGAGCAGTGAGTGTTTATTTTTACTCAAATTATATACTAAGAAAAAGAAAAAAAGTAAAATAAAATCCAACTTTTTAAAGAGCATTTTTTTTTTTAATCTTTTGATGTATAGAGCTAACAAAAACATGCATTTTTTACTTTTAAAGCAGCAAATATTGTGTGACAATTACATAAAATATTTAAAAAATTGAAATTTTCTAATAAATATTCATCATTTGTGAAAATTAGAGACTGTTGTCATTCCACTGCCTTACATATGACAAGGGAATGACCACAGGGGAATGACAAAAATTAAGTTTAGCTTGTATAATATCTAAACTATATACACAAAATCAAATTGCACTTAAAGAAAACTTTAAAAACTTAATACAAATAAGACTTAATCGTTGATTCAACTTTCATTACAAAATTTAAATAAATAAGTGCTACAGAGTAATGACAGTCAATAGAAATACTTACCAAAATGTAACACGAAATCATCAAGTTACTTGTCCAGAATTAATGCTGCAAAAAAGAATAATTCAAGATATCTTCCCTGATGATGCCATTGTTCACAAATGAAATTCTGGAGTAATATAAGTGTTGCCACAGCTGACAATCATTACTTTCATTTTATGACAGGGGAATGACAACAAAACCAAGGGACATTTATTATTATTTTTTTAGAAAAATACAAAAAATGAAAAGTTTTTATTTTTTCAAATTTTAGTATTCTATGATATTGTTTAATAATTTAACCCACAAAAAAATTACAAAATCATTCCGATGGTCAGTTTTTTGGAACTACTTTGGGTTAAGGTGGTGACAGGGACACACAAGGGAATGACATTTTTACAACATAAAAAATTATTTAAATGGTTTATATTTAATAATAGCATGGTTTATCCTGTTATACATACATAAAAATGTTTATTTAAAGTATTCTAGCACTTATTAAATTTTCATACAACTTTATTCATTATTTTTGAAGCAGGGACAAAAATATCGCTGTTTAGAGAAAATGACCCATATATTTCTGTAACAAATATTTTCAGATTCATTTAAAATATAAATAAAACATAATTATAAAGCATTATAACAATATTGCAAAATATTTACATACCTACTAGTACAGATTCATCATCAACTTTTGTTTTATGTCGAAACATGGTAAGAGCATAAGTTGATAAAGAATGTGGCTTACTAAAATGTTAAGGATTACAATAAAAATAACAAAAAACACTAACACATAAGTGATTATGCATCAATCAAGGAAGAAAAAAGATGGCTGATAATCTCGAATTACAAAAAAGGAATATACATTAAAACATATAGACATTATTATTATTATTACACATGTTTAAAGCTATAACTGGGGGACAAAAAAATAAGCATGTAACAGTAAGAAATATGTAAAGCAATATAACATAAATTTTAAAAAGTCACAAAATAACTATAAATAAAAGAAAGGAATTAAGGAACATGGAGAAGAATTATGATATTTGGTACCTTTATACCAGGGTTTGTTGATTTAAATCAGCTTGATTTTAATCATGATTTAAATCACGATTTAAATCAATTGATTTTTTTAAAAAAATCATTGATTTAAATCAGTTTTCCTTTTAAGTTATTTTTTAATAAATTTAAGGTGTAAACAAACATAATAATGTGCTTTAATATTATTTAGTTTTATATAATATATATAATCAAACATCTTTGAGAAAGATAAAGTTTAAGCTTTGTAAAAAAGTAAAATGCAAAGTTTAGAAAAAAAAATGCTTTCCAATTTCATTTGAATCAAATCATAAAATAATTTTGCAACAGTAAAGAAATCCAAGCAGAAATATATTCAATATTTGAATATTTACTCATTACTATTACAAATACTATTTAGAAAAACTTCTGCAAGTCGAGGTAAAATAAAATTGTATGACTTTATGTGCTGTACTTTGGTGAGGCCTGCTATATATTAAGATTTGAGCAAAATCTGAATCAGTCATTTATTTATTTTAATATAATATAATTGATCTCAGCCTTTTGGAATGGTAGAAGGTACTTTTGTTACAGTTATCGAAAAGGTTGATACTAAAAAACTTAGAGATTTAATGATCAACTAGCTTTTTACTGCAATAGATTTATCTGCTTCAGTAGAACAAATGTTTTCTGCCTTTTGGTTTGGTACTTTCAGAAATTAGAAATCAACAGATAAAACTGTTAAACCACTGTCACCGAAATACTCAAGGCCAGAGGGCACAAATTATGACGTATTTAATAATTGACTGAATTCTCACTAGTGTCCAAATTCATGCTAGAACATTTTGAATAGCAATTTACTTTTATTTTATTTGTGGAATATCTATCATCTTATAAAATACTGAAGTTACTGATTAATTTACGATTAATTACTTCTTAAACTTACTAATGAGAATTTGGAATCCCCAACAAAAAACCAGCCATATGAGGCAACACTGTAGCATTCCTTCTCTGGCTGAATTTTTATTTAGGGATTTCAAGTTCTCATTAGTAATTTTAAATAGTTATTGTTTTATAAAATGATAGATGTTCCACAAATAAAATAATATTGCTATTCAAAATTTTCCTGTGTAAATTCCAACACTACTGAGAAGTCAGTTGATTAGTGACGACATCTCAATTTGCGTCCTCTGGCCTTAAATATTTTGATGGCAGCAATTAAGCTCATTTTTCTAAGCCAGCACTTAAAAAAACAAAAGTTAAAAACTTAGTTTGCTTCCAATTTTTTTTAAAAATTTGTATGTGTTACAGATGTTTTTATTTCAATTAAAATACTGAAGGTTGAATTAATTTTTGACACCAGATTTGCAGTTTTTCATGCATTTTGTATAATCAAGATTTTTTTCATAGCCTAAAATTTTACCTTGAAATAATATGAATCACTTATGTAAATTGTGTAATATTATTAATAGATAATATTTATAACATGTATGTCTATGTATGTAAAATTTATGTTATTTAAATTAAACAAAAAGTCGTAAAATAATAATAATGCATGGCATTTTTTAAAAAAATCAAAAAAATCTGATTTAAATCAAAAAAATCCGATTTAAATCAAATAAATCCGATTGTTTTGATTTTTATTAAAAAAATCAAAAAAATCACGAACCCTGCTTTATACTACACAACTTTAAATCAAAGGAAAGCAAGATTGCAACAAGTTTTTAGAATGAGGAATAAAATCAAATTCCAAAAATTCTATGTTAATAGCAGCTAAAATGTTATTAACTTATATATAGATACAGTCATTTAAAAACAATATGTGATTTTGTTTAATGTAACATTTTTTCATGTAGGGGAACTGGGTCACATTGATATACCCCCTTTACTGCTCACAAGATCATTACAGGAAGTTTCACAACAGCTCCAAAAAATGATGCTAGCATACACAACTACATACAGAACATCTTGGTATGATTCAGTAGTTTGATGAAATGGGACAGGTGATTTATTGTTTTTGTAGGTCAAAAGTAAATTTGAGTTGCACAATTGCAATGGTATTATACAACTGTTCTAGTATTTTAAACCGAAAAGAATACTCTCAATGGAAAGTGAAACTACTGTTTATCAGTTTCTCATACTTTATTGTTGGGTAAATTATGAAGTATTGAATTTGAGATTCATGTTATTCAAAATGGCTGCATGGGGCACATTGATATAGTTTATGTTGGGGCACATTGATACGTATCAATGTGCCCCATGATAGCTACAGAAAACCTAATCCTTTTCTAGTTCATTTTTTCATTATTTTTTATCATACAATCCTCAATCCAACCATTTCTGACAAAAATTTCTAATATTAGTTTTTATTCAAGTGAAATAGCTCCAATTTTTTATATTAGAAAATTTTACAGTATTTTTGCAAACAGAAGACGTACAAACTTAGCCAACAGTTAGTGGTAGCAGAACTAACAAAAGAAAAGGACGGCAGCCTAGCAAATCTCGAATTTATATTGATTCTCCACAGAAAAATGTATTTTCAACATGAGAAAGGTTAAATAAGAGAGACAAGCTGAAGAACAGCAAAGGATAATTATATTATAAACAGACTTTTTAATATAATTATTCATTATTTTCTGTCTGTAAACCGATTTATAAACAGAAAACCTGGTAATTTTTTCAATTTTTCTAAGAAGGAAGATAATGCAGAGGTTGAAGTGCCAGATATGAGAAAGTTACCACTGCCAACAATCAATCAAGGAACAACCAGAACATTAGGTCATTATACATTTAATTTTGATTGCTTCAATATTGCTTACAAATAAAGTGTGGGCAATTTGAATTTCTATAAGTAAATATAAAATGGTTTGCTAATTCAATTTCTATGAAAAATATGCATTGGTGTTATTTTGTCTCCATTTTTTCCAAATGCATCAAAGTGCCCCATGAGGTGTATTAATCTGTACAAATGACTTCTTTAGATTTTTTTTTTCAAATTAAATGCAAAAATACTGTATAAAACAATGATTGTACATTTTAATAATACACTACACAAGTTTTGCTGATACCACATGAAAAAATAACTTGAAATTTCTATTTTCTAGACACCAAAGAAATTCTTAGAAAAAAAAATGTATCAATGGAGCCCCAGTTCCCCCTATGCTGCAAAAATAGCATGTTTTAATTCCTAAAAATTTCAAACAATTTGGAAGCTAACAACTATTTTTTGGAAGACATTTAAAACACGGATGATCCCCTAACTTCCTCCTTCCCTTATTCCTGCATATTTCAAAATTACTTATTGACATAGAACCACAATATTAAAATATGAAGTATATATCATGTACTTTCAATTCTTTTTGCAACAGTGCAAACCACTTCAAAATATATGAAAATTAATACTTAGAAAAAAATTCATCCCCCAAAGTCACTTAATTTTTTCCATGGATTTTGGCCATAGGATTAACATTATACATATTTTAAATAAAAAATATACTTAATTTTATACAATACCTCAGAAATTTTAATACTATATACCAACTTTTAGCAAATGATCAAGTATCAATTTGGTTCAGGTATAGTCAAATTCAAAGATGAAATAAACAATTTGGAAATCGAAAGTTTTCACTCATGAAATAAAAGTAGAAAAAAAATAGTTACACATAAATCAATGTTTTTTACAGTTTATTACCAGTATTTAAGCATGAAAATTATGCAGCCATTGGAAACATATCATCCCCACCCCATTTCCTGTTGCAACTACTTCAAATTTGTTTACTGGAAAAGTTTTTTTTAAACCAATTTTTTACACAGCCACTGTGCATGTATTTCAGACAAAATTGAGCTAAAGATATAAAATCATACAAATTTAAGGTTCATTTATGAATATTATCATAGGTCCAGGCAATGCCGGGCAGGTCAGCTAGTATTTAAACAATAAAGTAACATTAAATTTTTTATTAGTGAAGATATAATATTACATTATGGAAATACAGTCGAGTCTCTCTATAACGAAACTCCATACATTGAATTTCTTTATATAAAGAATTCGTAGTAGGAACGGTCCCCTTTTCGAATGATTACATTAAAAACAGTCTCTATATAGCGAAATATCTATCTCCATATAACAATTTTTTTCATAAATTGGTCTTAATTTATTCACTTTTAAAAAAGCTTCAAAATCATATGGAATCAATTTTCCATCACTTATTTTTGATTTATCGTCAGTGCTGAGTTTTATATATATATACATTACTTCTCTCCTTGTTCTTTAAATCCAACGAATTCATCCCACCTCCCACACACCTATCCACATCCTTCTCAAAACAGAGTCAATTGGATTGATACACATGTAAGAGAGGAATCAGTGAGAGGCACATAAGAAAGGCCTTCAAACAGAGGAAAATGTTGAGTACAATTTTTCATTCCTTGATAAAATTTGAGCATTTTTTTAGAGTGTAACAATTTTAAAATCAAAACAACAAAAAATCGCAGATTTTTTCGTCTGAAATTAGTGCAAGTCTTCTTTATTTGATTTTCATTAAGCTTTCAAATAAATGTCTGTTCAAATTTTTTGAAACAGCTTAAAGAATTAAGAAATAAAATGTTAGCTTGATATTTATGTTTAAACATTTCTAATTCTAAATTCAAAACATCAAAAATAATTTTGTTCAAATTTTACACATTAAATACGATTTTTAACATCATTCTCTATACATCGAATTTCTCTATATAACGAATTTTTTACTGGAACGGTGGATTTTGTTATATATAGACTCGACTGTATATAAGTGCATGTTTTTATATTGATAATTAACAACAATATTCAGCACAATTATTCTAAGATTTCAAATGTACCAGAAGTAAAGTATAAAATACATTCTATTTTAATAATATACTGACAAAAGGGAAAAAGAGAATTTAACTCCATATATATTTCAATCACACTTTTAGTCACTAACAAGTTTTATTGAAGTGTTAGCAACTTTTTGATTTTGTCAGTCTATATTTGTAGGATTTTTTTTTTTTGGGGGGGGGGAGGGAGGGGGTCACACATTAAGGGAAATAATTTGTTTTGCATAGCATATACATGATATACTGGTATTAACCACAGCTGTTAGGCAAAAATATTTTGTAATTTTTTACTTTCATAATAAAAATGCCTTTAAAATTACTGATATATGAGTCAGAACATTCAGATTAGTCATCAATATTGTGTTGATGTTGATTCATATTAGGTAATCAAAGCCACATAAGTTGTTTTTTATTTATTCAATTTTTGACACAATTATCTAACAATACTTTTGAATTTGGAAGACAGCATTTCTAAAAATTATTCGACACTGAAATTTCAGGAATAGCTAGTCAGACAAGTTCTCTGCAGTTGTAATTTAACTGTATGAGCATCTGGCGATATTTCTGTGTTTTTATAAGAATGCTTGAAAATTCCAGGAGTATATTAAATCAAAATTTGAGGTTATATTATCATCCATATTCCTTCATTCATTCAATATATTTTTCAAAATATAATTATTTTAAAAGTATTTTTGTCTATGACCATTTTAATAATACAACAGAACAGCCACTAATAGCGTTAATAGAAAAAATGTTAGCAATCTATGCACAATATGATTTTTTTCTTTTTTAGCATACTTAATATCCTATTCAATTTAAAAACTTTTAATACTACTCTATAAGTGGCATAAAAGAATGAATCTTACAATGAAGGTATCATTAAGTAAATTCTTCAAAAATTATATATATTTTCAAAGCACTGAAGAATCTGTGTATGTACTCAATAAAAAATCAATCAAATATACCATTAGAATCTTGACAAACTTCCTGGAATAAAATTTAAATCTTTGAGTTTTATCATCAAAGTAAATATACTATACAATTTGAATTTGTTTGTGCAAGTTATGAGTGAAAAATTATAAAACTCTTGTGAATATAATGATTTCTACATTGCTTTTTAAATGAGTGAATTTTGCAATTTCTTTGAATTAAAATGTAACTAATCAAATTATTATTATAAATGTAACTAATAATAATAATTTATGTAAATTTAAATAATAAAATTAGATGTGTTAATTATTTAATTTAATCTGTGAATTTTCTTTTTAAATATTGTTTTGAAAGCTGCAAAAACTAGTATTTATTTTACCTTGCAGTAAAGACTACTTTTAAACACTTAATGTGTTATCCAAAACACTCCAATGAAAAATTAAAACAGTTATTGTAAAAATAAAACAGATTGTTTTTCAATTCCATTGATAATATTATGAAACAATTAAAATAATCAGTATTTGGTGAATCTATCATTTATACACATTGTGAAGAATATTTTTTAAAACAATACTTTACATACTTTAGTATTAAATGATTGGTATGAGCTGTGTCTCTTTATTATTAAAAGTTATATAATTTTTAGAACAATCCACATTTATTTATAGTATTTTAATACATCTTTATTATTATTACAGCTAAACAGATTGTCATAAAACAATTAGACTTCTTATCGGGTATTGTGGTATTGATGTAACCAAATAGTTCAAACTGAAACAGAATGTCAACTTTTCGATCATTGTTATAATATATATATATATATATATATACATAATTTACAAAAGGATGAATTAACTGAAAAGATAAAAATATAAACATTTTCAAATAAAGTGTTCATGGCAAGAACAAAAAAATATATATAATTTAAAAAACATATTAGATATATAAAAGTAATAATTTATTGAAAAGGATACTAGCCGTCTAATAAGAATCTTTCAACTAACCTGTAAAAGAAAAAAAAAAAAAGAAAATTACTAAAAAAACATTCTGTTATTCAAGTAATGTTAAAATAACAGGTGATTTTCTGCTATTTAGAAAAAAAGACAGGCATATAATATAGTACTTTAACTGCAAATTATTTTCTATATACTCCCATAACTATTTAATTAGTATTGACAAAAAAAAAAAAAAAAAATTAACTATAGCAGAATTTCTAAAACTTTTTTCAAATAAGGATCGTCTTTACACTCTGAGTATTCTGGAGACTATGATGATGATGTTTTCAACTGAGGTGTATGGTACAAAATTCATTTGAATTTTATATTTTTAGAAATCAAAGAAGACTATAACAGCAGGACCTTAAGAAAAACTTGCAGACCACAATTTGAGAAATGCTGAACTGGAGAATCCAGGTGAGCAAAAAAGGAAGAAAAGAAAATTGCTTCATAAACAAACATTCACAGAAAGAAAGAAAAAAAAAATACAAACCACAAATTAATCATCAAAATTACAATTCCTATCACTAACAAATTGAACAGAATAGTAAAATTCTATTTATGCAATTGCACAGTTAAACATTGATTTCTCTGGTAATTTCACTCTATGATTTAGTAAAAGATAAAAGTTAAGCTTTAAACAGTTTCTTTTAGAAATAGGCAAGTTAGTAATATACAATATTTTGCATAAACTTTAAACAATATTTTTCTTAAAAATGTATAATTCATGATTTTAAAAGAATTTTTTTTAAAGATGTTTCTTTCTTTCCAATTGCCTTTTTATAATAAAAAAGTTATTGTTAGATACCCTATCTGCAATAAATTTAAATATGTTTTAAGAATAAGGGACATGAGTGACATTTATAGGGACAGATGTGACATACTCTTTAAAATATTCAGTTTAAACATTTTAACAATTATAAATTGTTCAACATCTCCATATTTTTTTTAATATTCTGAAATTGGATTAATCCTTTAGAAATACCAACTATAAGATAATGGATAGGTAAATAAATTCATTCAGGCAATTTTGGTGAATAAAAACAGTGTTTAGGTACAAGAAATATTTTTCATTTTTAAATTGATGATCACACAAATTATATAAAATAAAACATCTAGATGTAATTGAACAAGAAGGCATTTGACCAAAACTCAAAAATTAATACTTTGGTTCTTCCTGGATATCCAAATATAGTAGTATATTGTGTATTCTATACTGACACTTATCAATGGATATATGGATACAACCCCTCATCTTTTTGCTTCATTTTGAGAATAACAGATTTTCAACTTATTCTATCGACGATTATTTTCAGAATTTTCAAGCTATGATTATGAGACTAGCACAAAAGTTGTTCTATACATTTAGCTGACACAATATGCAAATGAAATTATAATATTGTTGACACATGCACAGTGAAAAAATATTTAGTAAACCTACTCATTTTTCATACATTTTTTATTATTTTTTAATTCTGATTACAATATATTGTGTGCAATGTTGTTTGTCATATTTTCAGAAAAAACATTATTTTATATTAAGAACTCTGCAAATTATAAGAAAAAAAACTTAGGACTGTTTTTATAAAATCCTTAATTTCTCTTTGAGTATACATGCTATCCACATAAAATTGAACACAGTTTATTACAATAAGCCACATAATCATAATCTACAGTTTGAGCGCTTTTGCTTCATTAGTTTTGACAGGGTTATTCAAAAGATATTCATTCTTTTTTAATTTGTTGACAGTCCCCTATGGAGTTTCGTGAAAAAAATCTTCACGAAAATTATTACCTGTACTATTATGTTTACACACTTAGAGTTTCAGGATAATTCCTTATGTATTTTTCTAAATTTTTAACAAAATGCCTAAAATCGCAAGTGGCTGGTCATCTTTATAGTACATAAATGTGTGTGCATATTTTATAAGGAATATACCAATATATACTGTAAAATTATTTTTCTTTATCACCATAAGAATGCTTGTATCCTTTAGATTTTAAAGCTTGTTTAGTGCCTCTTTTTAGTCCCCAGCAGTAATCTGCCAACATACTGACATTCCAGTGTCCTTGATAGTGTTTTTCCATGCATTTTATGTCCTGGTAAAATCTCTTACACTGCTTTTCACTCATTTCACCAAGATTTTCAGGTGTGATTGTAATTCAGAGTGAAAAACCCAAAACATTAACTAATATGAAGTGAAAAACCCTGAAAATTTATCGAATGCAAAATATACCAATTTCAAAAGTCACATTCACTCAAAAATATTGGGAACAAAAAAACAATTTTGGAGCAGAATAAAGTTTTGGGGGAAAGCAAAGGATTAAAAGAAAAAAAATGTAGCAACAAAATCAGTTTTTAAAGCTGCAAAAACAGTTTTTGGAACAGAAAGTTCCACCCCAGGAATAACATTTTTTTTTCTTTGCAATCTTTTGATGAAATTTGCAGCTTTTTTGCAATCTTTTAACAAAATCGGTCATTTTTTCGAGATCTTGTAACAAAATTTGCCATTTTTTCAATCTTTTAATGAAATTTGCTGTTTTTTCGCACTTATTTAACAAAATGTGTCATTTTTTCGTGCTTATATGACAAAATTTGCCATTTTGTGTGTACATAACAAAATTTACCCCCCTTTTTTTTTTTTGGGGCAATTTTTGTGATGAAATTGATTGTTTTTTCACGATTTTTTTGAGGAAATTTGCTTTTTTTTTTTAAACGAAATTTGTGTTTGTACCCTGCAATTCCATAAATAAATTAGTGTTTTTGCATGATTCTTTAAAGAAATTGATATTTTTCTGCTAATCTTTGACAAAATTTGTGTTTTCCCATGATTTTTTCAAAATCCACAGTACTTTTTAATGTCCGAATTTTCCACTAAACATAACAATATCATAAATCTGGAAGGGTCGATCGAAAAACCCGGAAATCCAGAGTATACTTGGAACACAATCACCCCTGATTCAAGATGGGAGTACAGAAAATGTATTTTTAAACTCATGTTACATCCTAGTTTTTGAAAGTTTTGAAAGATTTTCTCAACAATCGTTGCATAGTTAGAATTTTTGTAATTTCTAATCGTTGCATAGTTAGAATTTTTGTAATTTCCTAGAAATTACAAAATCCTAGATTTTCAGGTGTATAGCCCACACTCCTAAATTGAGCAGTGCAGTAAAAAAAGTTCATGTATAAGCCACAGAGATGTATTGGTGTATAGTCCGTGGGTTATACACCATTTATGAATGTATATTTCGTTCAGGGTTCGAAGTTAGAAGCCATTAAAGTATATACGCATGTATAAGTCAAGAAATTTTAGACAAAAAAAGAATTTCAAAGTGGAGGGGGGTCGACTTATATGCGAGACCTTAAAAAAAATCTATGAATAAAATATCGGAAAATAATCTTCTAGCGAATTGGTGCTGCAGCACCCCTTTGTGTTTGTAGAGTACAAAATCCAAAATCTGGAACCTTTCCTACCTTGACAGTTTTGAGTTTAAGATCATTTTTAGTTTATTTAAAAAAAAATTAATCTACCCTGCCCTGTTGCAAAGAACAAAAAAAAAGTGTGTGATTTACGTCATTTCGGAATGATTCAGAGGAGTTGGTGTCTTTTTCGGAACGATTACGAGAAATTCTTCCTTTTCTGAGTCGTTTCATTACAGAACGAATCATAGGAATTGCTCCTTTTCGGAACGAGTCCAAGGAATCGAACCTTTTCGGAGTTGTTTCATTTTGGAACAAGTCTGAGGATTTTGCCCTTTTCGGAGTTTCGGACCGACTCCATGATTTTGTTCCTTTTGTGAATCCTTCCTTTAGTTCCACTGCCGGAATCGCTCCTTTTGAATCGTTCCTCAATAAATGACACATCTCTACTAAAAAGCTGATTACAGTTAACGTTAAAACGACTTATTTCAACTAAAAGGAAGTTAAAATAAGTAACATGTTATACTATTGTTTTTACCCTCTCAAATCACAGATTTGAGGGTATCCACTGTATTACAGTTATTTTTTGTTACATAAATTTTTGATTTTTTTTTTTAAATCATGTCTTAAAAAAGCATTGTAAAAATTGTAAGGTTCTCAAGATTGAAATGTTAGCACATATGCATATGTAATATAGTACACTCCCTCAAATCTGCACATCTTGGGAACAGAGGTTGTGCATATTTTAGAATTTTGCAGATTTCTGTTCATTGCTTTGTTTATATTTTTTAAAGAGTAATTTGAATGTAACACTGCAATCAAAATTATAATACATGCTTGCAATTTAGTAAAATATTAAAACATTTAAGGGTGTAAATGCAGTTTACTCTCCTTCTTGGCGCGATTTTCAAAAATCTCCAAAATGGCGCGTTTTTGCGTCTTGTCTCCCGGAGCTTCTTGCTCCAAGGCCCGCCACACACTACAGAGACATGCGTCAAAAATCGTGCAACATGATGCAGTCAAACCGGTTTTTACTTTGTTATCAGGGTGAAACTGTCTCATGTCGTACATTTTTTCGTTCAATGTTTCACTGGTGTGTGGCGGGCCCAAGAGACAAAGTGCATAAAATACAAATCTAAAGACAAAAAAAAGGATAATTTTTACTTACCCGGAGCCGCTGTTTTGCTCCGGATTGACTGGTCAATCATATACTTTTTCCCGCAAACTTTCAATAGCGTAAAGTATCCATTTGAATACTTTACTTCCTTATTCAAACAATCAACAACATTCTTTCTGAAATCAACAACTTCCATAGTAGTTACTGAATGGTATCTAATTAAATATAAAAAGAGGAAAATGCCAAAAAATAAACTCACTCGTTGAATGCAAGACGCAACTCCAATAAACAATCCTACTGGAAGCAATTTCTAAGCGGGAATAACGATATTCAAAAATTTAAAAGCTTTCTTTCAAGTTCTCATCTTTTGTCCAATCAGAAAACATTTAACAAAAAGGAGCGTCCAATCAGAAATGGCTTAGAAATCGGTAGCCGGAGCACTCCTTAGGCTTGCCATATTGAAGATCCGAGAGGAGAAAATGAAAATGCAGGGTTACCATATCGAAACATTTATCGCTAAAAAAAAAGTCACCTTGGCGAAGGAGAGTAAACTAAATTTCACCCCATTTAAGTAATATAACATGGTAAAAAGTATGATAATTAAAAAAATGATTAAATTATTAAAAATAAAGGTCAAGTAAATAATAATGTAGAATTAAATATGCATAATAAAGATGATTTTCTTTAAATTATGCAATGAAACTTTCCTCATAAAGGCAAACTATTAATTCACATCAAAATTAGAAAGTAAGGAGTTTTATTTCAGGTTTAACCAGTCTTAATAATCAAAAATGTTTCATTAATACATAAATATATTTAGTAAAAAGATTGTGATTACCAGTGATATCAGCAATATCTTGATGTTTTTCACAAATAAATTTATACTTTCTTAATGAAAAACCACAAGTTCAGTCATATTATCAACAATTACATATTAAAATATATACGGATTTGTTATTAATTGCTTATGATTTATTTATTAATTGCTTATTCTCTACAAATAAATATTGTTTTAAGGTAATTATTTAACAGCAAAAAAAAGAAAACAAAGAGAACATACATGTTAGGAGTTTGGTTAATGAGGTTTTAGTCTCCCAACTAAAGGATTTTGTCAAGCAAAATACCAATTCATTTGAATGACTTCTCAGAACAAATTAAAACTCCAAGCTCATTAATAACACAAGGAAATATTAAAGCCTTTTGGCCTAAATGAAGAAAAGTCTTCTATGTTTCTAAGTTATGCAACTTTATAAAAGTGTCAGAGAAATATTCTTGAAGCTTAACTAACAATGTCATTAATTCATTAAATAAATTGAACTTGTTCCAAATACAGATAAATTTATTTGTACAGATATATGTAGAACCACAGAGGTAGGTAATTGGTGAATGAGAATTGGTCAGTATTACTAAAAAATATTAAGTCAGGAGGGAGTTTCATTAATCAAACAGTTATGGGTATTCAAATATGTTTTTCAGTGATAATGTTAAGATTTTAATAACAATTTTTTTTAATTATTATTATTAATTTTACCGGGTAACATACACATAACATACAATGATCATAAAACCTTCACAAACCATATCAGATCATAATATTGGATACTTTAATACTTTATATATACTTTAAAGAAATGAACTAAAGTAAATATAACTCAAAGCAAAACCAGGAGTTTCTTCTTTTTTTCTTTTCTATTAAATATTAAAAAAATTTCAGACAAAAAGAATGTAAATAAACCAGTTGGCCCACTTTCAAAGTTTAAAATACTATTTTATATTAATAATTTGCTATGAAGGGGGGAAATACATACTTTGATTTTCCTACAGCACTATCACCAAGGCAAATAATTTTGATCCGAAGGCTTCCATCTTCATGTAATGAATTATAATCTACCTCACTAGGCGAATTTGGTTTTTTCTCAGATCCTTTTAACTCATCAGTCATGATCAATAAAATGCCTGGAACGAATTAAAATATGTCTATGAAAATGCCATCAATTTAAATAAAATAAATTAGCATGAAATCTCGCAAAAAATACCTAAAATATGAAAGTATGAGTACAAAACACAGGAAGTTCTATAATTTTTCTTTTTATTTAGGTGCACATAAAGTAAACAGACCAATAAATGTGAACGTTGTTTTCACCGCAACGCTTGCCGTTATGATTACGATTAACATAAGTTCATGAAGTTTTGATTTGGTATATTTTTCTCCTGTTGCCAAATATGTTGAAATTCTTATCAAATGAATATTTATCCGAGAGCTACAGATGATAAGACAGCAAAAGTGAATTCACATTATTATAAAAGTATTTTGAAACATAAAGTTAATTCATCATTTTGTGGCGGCTTCAAAAAAAAAAAGAAAAAAAGGCAGAAGATTTTGCGAAAAGAGTACCTGTATTTATCTGGGTAGGGCCTTACGCAGCAAATTACAAAGTTGCAGGAAACATTTCTTTAATTCTCTTTCGCATATTTCGACGACAAACTGTAGTAAAATGAAACACTCATAATCTTGTAAGACCATAATCCAAAACAAAATTATTGAGCAATTGGTCTATTTAGTAAAAAAAAAAAAAAAAAAAAAAAAAAAAAAAAAAAAAAAAGAAAAAAAAAGAAAAAGAAAAAGAAAAAAAAAAGAAATTTAAAAAAGCACGTATACAAATAAAGCTCAGAGCAAAGAAAAAAGCAAGCTATTCTAAGGCACTAGTGGGGATGTTCCCCACAAACTCTGGTGCAATCTTTATGCCCGAGTCGAGTCGCAGATACTTTGTTCTTTGCTGCTTGGGTTAACTTTTGCATTTTTGCTGTGGGTCAGATAGATTTTAATTATTTCGAGTTCGGGTTAAGTTTTACTCTTTCAAGTCGGGTTTAGTTCGATCCGATTTCTAAATAAAATGTTTTTTTTTTTTTTTCGATAAAAGTTAGATATAGTAAAAGCTCTATGTCCGACACCCCCAGATAGTTGTAATCTTTATTTAGGGAATGCATTTTTATTTTTTATATAGTAAAACATCTGAATAGCAAATACCTTGGAATCGTGGATGTTGTTTGATATTTGAAAGTACACTGCTGGCCATTCAAAATGTAATGCCAAGAAATGCAAGAGATTATTTTATAGATTACACAAATTTAAATAAACCAGTTGGTCTACTTCCAATTGATTCCAAAGACAACCTTCCTTGAAATGAGGCCAGTGGCCGAGAGGTTATGCCCTCGAAACTGGTTGAGGGAGATGCTGGTTCGAACCCAATCTCGTTCGTCGGACCTGTCGCTCGGAGTTTTCCGTGGTTTTCTTCGAACCTTTCATTATAAAAAAATTGACCCTTTTGCTGCATCGTTACTCCTCGCTTTTATAGAATATATCTCTTTTGACCCATGAGAATGCCCCATGATAGGCTGAAGTAATTGCTTTCTATAAAAGCGGTGGAGTGACGATGCAGCAAAAGGGTCAAATATTTTACAGTGTGCACAAATACAGGTTAGGTTCCCTTAGAAATATCTCCCAGGAGGACATCCCACCCTTAGAGCCTATATCTCTCGTGTTGATAAACGGTCGGCATAAAAACACACAACCTTAAAATGAGGTAGACGGGAAAAACAGTGAGAAATGTTAACTCGAAAGAGGCTTTGGATATGTTGCAGGGGAATGGCATCCCATGCTGCCTACACACGGTGCCAAAACTAAATGGGGCAGAGGGGGCTTGTACCCCGAGGACGAGAACGAAGGGGTGCCAAATGCAGATTTTGTGTAACGATTTTTCTCACTTTTACGTTTAACACGGTATTGTTAAAATCGTTCTGGTCGGGTTATGCCAAAGCATAGAAGAATTTAAGGATGATATAACATAAAAATCCTGTATAAAATAGATTTTTTTCGATTTTTTAAAAATTATTTATTTCGTTTACAAGATTTTAATGAATCAGTATTTGACAAAGCGTATTTCAGTATTACATATTTAAATTTTGAATTAAGCATTACATATTTTATTATTGCATATTTTAAATTTTGAATTAAGCCGGCTATTAGAAAATCAGTAAAATTCTCTTTGCAAATATACTTTGTTGAGGAAGAGGGCGTGACAAAATCCATGTTTGCCCCGGGTGTAAAAAAAGGCTAGTTTCGGCTCTGCCTTCACACGTAGCCAAAGTTCATCTGGTGTACTCGCGGGTGTGACATTCCGGGCTAGGCGTTCTGCAGTCATTGACCAGACATGCTCGATGGGTGATATATCTGGAGAACAGGCAGGTCTGCGTAACAATGGAATATGGTGAGCTAAGAAGAAAGCTTGATCATTGCGTGCATCACGTGGTTGCTCATTGTCCCGTTGAAACTTGGCCGCAGACAAACACTAAAGATAAGGAAGGATAACAGGCTGCAAAATCTTAGAGATTTAGTGCGGTCTGGTAAGTTTTCATTAATTTGTACTAGGGGGTTTCGGAGTCGAATTCAATACTAGCACACACCATAACATGTGGTGCAGGACAACGTGAAGATGCAGCAGCGCCGTACGAAGGGGGCACGCAAACTTAAGAGGTGCCAAATTTATGCTACAGCGTCATTTTTAGTCTGTCACAAGAAAAAGTTTAAGAGGGCGCCAAATTGAGACATTGCCCCGGGCGCATTTTTCTCTTCGCACACCCTTGCGATGCACTAAACAGCAGTTAAGCAGCCTCTCCCCACGATGTCTCTAAACTCTATTTCGCCGTCGTCATGTTGCAAGCAGAAGAGTAATTCATCCGAAAAAGGAATGTTATGCCATTCAGATGTCCATCTCCGCGCCATTCAATACACCGCTGTAAACATAAACGCTTGTGGTTTAATGTCAAAGGTATACGAAGCAATGGACGCTTAGCGGACATTCCACTGTACAGCAAACGACATCGAACTGCTCGTGCGGGCACCGATTGTTGTGTTAGAGATTGCATACGTTGTGTTACGGTTGTGGATATGTGGCACTGCGTTCTACTAGTGCCATGCACACAATATGCCTGTCTTCTAATGGAGTGGTGTGACGAGGTGGTCGCAATCGCTCCTCTCAGTCGTTCCCTCCTGCATCCACTGATTCCACATTCTCATGACTGTTGCTTGGCTGCATCAGATACGATGACCGATTTCTTGGAAGGATAATCCGCAATCTCTGTATTCAACGATTCTGCCGCGGTCGAAATGAGAACCGTGCTCGAGTGGTGCTTGTTTTTTTTCTATGAGGCTTTACTGAATGTGTACATACAAAAAATGTATGAGAAAACAATTTAAGTTCTTCAAAACGACAATCTTTCTTCCTTTATATACAGATTGAAAGGGGCGCTGCAGTCGTCAGCGTTATGCGCGTGCCCTAAAATCGTAATCATTGGCATATATTGCCGAGGTCTATGCATGATGTAAATTTCACGTTGTTTGGTTGATCCCTTCATAGACCGGCAGCACAGATAATCATCTCATTGAGTTCATGACTTACATTTCAGGATTAGTTAAAATTTGATTCGCATATTAAAACTCAATCGATCTGGCACATCATATCTTGGTGGGAAACACATGAAAACCCGATTTTAGTGGTTAACTCGTAGGTTTGTCACTGTGTTTTCCTGCGCCCAAAGATGTAAAAACATGGAGGACTGGGAACTGGATCACAATATTAAACCTTTGAGCCAACCACTAAAATTGCGTTTCCACCCTCTGTTTTTCAACAAGATATGACTTGCCAGACCTATTGCGTTTTAATATGATGATCGAGATTTATCTAATCCTAGAATTTCATCCGTAAATACAATGAGGTGATTGCCTGTGCTGCTGCCTCCCGGTCTATCATGGTGTTACATTTTTGATGGCCAGCAATGTAATATCATGTACTATAAAACCTATATACGAACATTCCCTAATAGCAGGCACCTCTATTTAGCAAACACTTTTCAAATCCCAATGCAAATCTTTGCACATTTTTGCTTCTGAATAGCACACACCTCCGAATAAGGGACAAATTCGGCTGTCTGAAGTGTCTGTTATATAGAGGTTTTACTTTTTTATTTGTGTTATTTATCATTTTGCTCAAGCCGGCAATTGCCATATCACATGATGTGCTTTAAGCTTATTGCATGTAAGCAATGGTGTGTGGGGGAGGGGGAGGGGGAACGAAGATAATCATAGGTTTGTTCTTATCAAATTTTCAAATTCTGCTAATAGATTTTTCTCCAAGAGATCAGACAAAATGATGGAAGCTATTACTGATCTCTGCAACATATTAATAAATTGCTTTGCAAAATGGAATGACTTTTCTCCCGAGAGACACAAACGCCAGAATCACGACAGCAGTTCCCGAGTGATGTAACTTTTAATCTTTAGGTAAGTCTTTCCTTTGATGTTTTGTTGGCTTGTGACTGCGAAATGCATTTTATTTGGGATGTTTGTGTGTGAAATTTCATTTTTAGTCTTTCTTGTTTTTTTTTCCATTTTTTTTTACTGTACATGGGTATAAAAATTGTCCATTGGAACTGTAGAAGTCTCATAAATAAACTTCCCTGGCTAACTGTCCTCTTTTTTTAACTGCTGATGTCCTGGTGTTTCAAGAGACTTTCCTATCCTCTGATAAATCCGTTTTTATTCCTGGAAAAGTCATATAGATACGATCGGTTAAACCGCTCTGGCGGGGGGTTGGCTACAGCAGTTAGCAATACCTGGTCCTCTAACAGCCTTAATCTTTCTAGTAATCTCTACTAATGAGATTATGGATATCTGTTGTTCCAGGATTCCTCTAAGATCAATATTATTAACATCCATTTTGACTCGGGCCTGATTGTGCCGGATATTATTAAGATCTGTCGTATTATTGATGACTTTTCCCTTATTTTGGGTGATTTCAAGCTTCACCATAATCTCCGGTCTCCTCGACATCGTCTCATGCCAGTAAGACGTGGATTGGCTTTCTGACAGCTCTTTTTGCCTCATGAAACCCTCAGTTTTAATTCAATTCGCCCCTATCGGAGACTATCACTTAATTGATGTTTCCCCGAGTTCTTCTGCCCTGTTTGCTAGTACTGCGGTTCATGTCAAGGATGACATTTATGACAGCGATTATTTCCCTATAATCATTCAAGTTGCGCTTCAGCCACCTTTACATCCAGGTACCACTCTTTACAAATGGTTTCTCATCTGCCGTACGGTAAATAATTCCTTACTGCTTTCTCCTGACATAAGTTATAATTCCTTTCTTGATTTGGTTCCCCGTGCTGTGTATGAGCATAGTTTTACCAATAAACACTTGCGAAAGGGTTTCCGGTGTGGTGGTCAACAAGTTGCAGCCGTTTGTTGAGGCAGAAGAGGTACTTTCTAAAGAAAGTCCGCGAGCTAGCGTCCACTGATTTCTGGATATAATTCAAGCAGGCTTCAGCAAAGTTTCGGTAGTCTGTACGCGATTCTAAACGGCGATATTGGGACTCTGTATGCCGTAGTGCAAGAGGTCCAGACATCTTATATAAAGTTTTCGTGAAACTTTAAGCCCAGCTGTCCTCGTCTCCAGATTATCACCCCTGCCTGAAGCATGACAACTCCTTTACCTCTGATGCGTTAACTCTTCTCTTCTGTTCTTCTGTATTAGTCAGAAATCTTTGCAGACCATTTTAGCATGTCAGCATTTCATGATCCGATCCCTCTAACCTTTGGCGCCAATATCTCTGAAAAGCTTAATCGTCCTTTCACGTTAACGGAGCTTAGGGATTCCATCCGTCGGACGAAATTTACCGCTCGAAGATAAAATCAGCGCTTCTCTTTTTAAAGGCCTTTCCGATCACTCTTTGGAGTGTCTACTATATACATCTACAACTCCATCTAGTCTACTGTTGATATTTCCATTGAACAGACTTCCTCCTTGATCATTCCGATACTAAAACCTGAAAAGTCTAAATCTCTCACCCATCCTATCGCTCCATTGTTCTTACTTCCATCATGCGCGAAATTTGTGAACGGATGATCACCAGTCGAATTACTAATCACCTTCTTCAAAACAAAATTATTGATCCGAAAAACCTTCAACCTATCTGTGAGAGCCAAATTGATATCTCGATTCTTCATTTCGACATCAGGCTAGCAATATTGACTTTGCTTTGGGATTTTCACTTGATATTCAAGTCGCTTATGATTCTATGTATATTGAGGGCCTGATACTCAAATGTACTCAATTTGGAA
This sequence comes from Maratus speculifer, assembly GCA_964019185.1. NCBI lineage: Eukaryota > Metazoa > Arthropoda > Arachnida > Araneae > Salticidae > Maratus > Maratus speculifer. The sequence goes on from OZ025299.1 coordinate 195,641,056, forward strand.
TTGTTGGCACGAACCTCTCCTGTCTTCATAGATTTCTTTCTTGTCGGCGCATCAGGGTTCCCTTGAGTGGTATTCCTTCATTTCCACGAACTTTTGGTAGAGGAGTTCCTCAGGGTGTAGTATTAAAGCCCCATTCTCTTCACTATTTTTTTATCTGATTTTTTCGAAGTGCTGGATGGTCTTGAAATCAAGTTTTTGAATATGCGAACGACATCTTTCTCTATTGTATTAAATCTTCATTAGCCACCTGGCAGTCGAGGTCAGGAATTTTTGTGTCTATTTCCCGATGGGGCAATTCTTTGAAATTGTCCATCCGTCCTGGCAAGAGTCATGCGATCAACTTATCTAGAAGACATATGGTTTGTGACTTCGATTTTAGCATTAATGATGGCCTGATTGAGTGATTTGACAATATACATTTCCTCGAATTTCACGTGGCTTGACGCTGAGGTTTCGTGCTCACGTTGATTATTTGCGAAAGAAAGTGTTTCGGCGCACAATATTTTAAAATCTCTGGCTCGGAATAATTGTGTTTGCCATAAAGGTTTTTTCTTGTGCTAGATACCTTAGGTTTTTTGGTGTCGACTCTAGAACTAACAAGGGATGTTGCTAGTGGTAGGTTGAAGCCCGTTATCCCATAATGGGGACCAACTTCTTAAAGAAAAGTGCCATCCAGAATCCACAAGCGAGACTATTAATCCTATCCCAGATAGGTACAAGTCCAGCATATTTTCAAAGCAAGATATTCGGAGTTCATTTAGTCAACCTCAACGCCACCCTTATGGCACTGATTTGCAGGACTTCGAGCTTTTTGAATTAGAATCGCAGTTTTGGTGCTAGATCTAAACATTTGCTGAGTATAGCGTCTACTTCAGTTTATAGTAGTATTGAGTATGGAGTTACTATCTTTAACATGGCATGCGATTCTAATTCAAAAAGTTCGAAGTCCTGCAAATCAGTGCCATAAGGGTGGCGTTGGGGCTGACTAAATGAACTCCGAATATCTTGCTTTGAAAATATGCTGGACTTGTACCTATCTGGGATAGGATTAATGGTCTCGCTTGTGGATTCTGGATGGCACTTTTCTTTAAGAAGTTGGTTCCCATTATGGGATAATGGGCTTCAACCTACCACTAGCAACATCCCTTGTTAGTTCTAGAGCCGACACCAAAAAACCTAAGGTATCTAGCACAAGAAAAAACCTTTATGGCAAACACAATTATAAACCCATGAATAAACAACTAGTGGTATTATATTTTGACTTATGCACCATTTCACCTCTGACAGACATGGATCATTAGATTCCCCTATTACTACTCTTCCATAAAATACAAGTTTTTTTCTTGTGCTCGATTTGTGCTGTCGGATCTTAGACTATGCATTTTGAATGCCTTTGATGCGTCTTCCTGTCAATCTGAATGCTTGTTTCACTTTCAATTCCCGATTCCTGTTAATATGAATATGGTTCAAAACCATTTATCGGATCTCTCGCTTCAGAGAACTGACCTAGATGAGAATGCAATTTTCCCTCTGGTCGCTGATTTCATTCAGGAATTTACGAGCTCCTGGGATATCATTCCTACCGATGCTTCGAAATCGTCTTTTATTACTTTGATAGCTGGCTGCTCTTTGAATAATCAATTCATATACCGAATCAATTCTATGAATTCTATTTTCACTGCAGAGGCTCTAGCAATCTGTACGGCATTTAATGAATTGACTTCCATGGCTTCTCCCATTATCCTTCTCTTAAACAGTCTGTCAGTCTTAACTGTTCTTCAGTGCTTCAATTGGAGGTCTCCTAGAGTGATAGTATGGCTGCATAATAAAATTCAATGAGCTTCTGATCGCATTCTGAGTATTTATATCTGTTGGGTCCCGGGTCACTGGGGGATTTCTTTTAATGAAAAAAACTGATCATCTGACCAGCAGCGTTACTGGTTCTGACGTCTTGCTTAGCTGGGTTTCTCCAGAAGACATGTCTTGCTCTTGCACGTTAAACATACGAAACAGTGCAATCAGGTATACTTAGCGAGTAAATATTTGCAGTCAAACGGTAATATTCATGACATTCTCAGTTTCACCCGCGGGTTTCCAATAGGCATTCCCGACTCATGTGTAAAATCCTAATCACCTCTGCTATGTTAGTTCGCTTCAACCTGACATGTAATGGCAATTGCAGTTCTTATCATGTCCTCTTTGGAACAGATTATTTTTTCATGTATCAAGTACCGGCAACAGCGCACTCTTTCTTGGAATCCCTTTATTCTACATAGTGATTGCTTCCATTCATTTACGAGCTTTTTGATAAATTTAGGTCTTGTGGTGAATTTCGAGTGTCAACTCTTACATTTTTGCACAATATCAATTAATTCTAAGTGTGTTTTTATTTGAATTTATAATTATTTTTGGTAGAAAATTTGAGACAACAGCTATGCCACTATAGGTCTCAATGCTCTCCTCTTCAAACTAACAAATTATGTCTTAGTTCAGGATTGGTTGTCCTTAATTCATACTCTTATACATCAGCAAATACCGCAGAGACATATAGAGACAACAGCTACAATAGAGACAACAGCTACGCCACTATAGGCAGGGCCTGATTACTAACGGGGCACTCTCCCACCAGGAAAAAGAAATAAAGAATTTTTCCTTATTCATGACAGTAATCTTGTATGAAAAGGGCGTTTAAAGAAGACGAAAATTTCTATAAATTTTTTCTGGTGAGAGAGTGCCCCGTTAGTAATCAGGCTCTGACTATAGGTCTCAATGCTCTCCTCTTCAAACTAACAAATTATGTCTTACAAGGAAGGTCTCCATACGGGCATACTCAGAAAAATCTGAAAAAATTACAGAATGTTCTTCTCATATAGTTATATATGTTTATAAAAAAAATTTCGGCGGAACCTCCTTATAACGTCCGTAAAAAAATAATAAAAATTTCGTTTATTTGGCGGTTTATCTCCGGTTGGCGAAAAAACGAAATTTTGAAAAATATGCTTTTATGCTTCGAATACTTTTTAAAGAAAAAACTTTCTATGTTCAATTTATTTAAATAAGTTTAGTTTAAGTAATTTTAGTTTTGCATTTTTACTTTACTTTAAGTGTAATTTTGTCATATACGTTTATATGTACTTATAACAAAATGAAATTAATATATTTTATCATTTAAAACACAATTTAAATTGATTAAAATTGTTCCAAATTGAAAAATACACTGTTAAAATCTGCTGCATTTTGTTGCAACGCACTCCCTTGCTTGTATAGAAAATGGTTATTTGGCCGTGAAATGGAGCTTTCTCATTGGTTGAAATAGAGATATTATATACAAGCGGTGGAGTGCGTTGCAACAAAATGCAGCAGATTTTTGACAGTGTATGACACGGTCAATTCGCCGTGCTATGGAGCATTCTCGTTGGTCAGAAGAGAGATATTCTATAAAAGTAGTGGAGTGACGTTGCAGTAAATGCTGCAGATTTTTAACAGTGAAGTCAATTAAAATCAATTTTCAGATTCGTTAAAATCGTCTGCTTTTGGCGAGGAAATGCACTGCTTGCCAAATCCCGCGTCGCTTTCAGCTTTTCACGCCAATTATTCCAAACTATTTTATTTTTATACATATCTAATAATGTAATTCCTCCGCTATTTTTCACTGATTCTTTATTACCTACATGAGTAGTTTAATTCGTATTTTTTTCAAAAAATTCTGAGTATGCCCCCAATGGAGACCTACCTTGTTAGTTCAGGATTGGTTGTCATTAATTCATACTCTTATACATCAGCAAATACCGCAAAGAAAGATCTTTTTACCTTGAATTTTATAAAATCTAATTACAGGAGAGAAAATTTCACATTTGAATTGCTTTGATTTGACTTTGAGAAAATGACTAATATTCATTATAAAGAGTGCAAAAAATATAGTCCAAGAACTGACCGCACAAAAACCTAAGGTATCGAGCACAAGGAAAAAATCTTTATTTTATGGAAGAGTAGTAATAGGGGAATCTAATGATACATGTCTGCCAGAGGTGAAATGGTGCATAAGCCAAAATATAATACCACTAGTTGTTTATTCATAGGTTTATGATTGTGTTTGCCGTACAATCATTTCATGCTTTTGGTTGTACGGCAAACAGAATGATAAACCTACGAATAAACCATTAATGGTAAAAAATTTTGACTTATGCACCACTTCACTTCCGGCAGATATGGATCATTAGATTCCCCTATTACTACTCTTCCATAAAATAAAGGTTTTTTTTCTTGTGCTCGATACCTTAGGTTTTGTGCTGTCGGCTCTTGGACTAATAGATCTTATAAATCTGCTAATTGAATTAATTCAGATAATAAGACAATCTTGTAATTAAAAACAAGAATTGAATCAGCTCAAACCTTCAATTACTATCTTACGGTTTGAATTAACTCAAATTTTCAATTATTATGTTACTATTTTATTAAATTCGATAGTAATCGAATTTAATAAATTAGTAACATAAAGTTAAAATGTTAACTGTTGCTTAAAAGCTGGATCTAGAAAAAATTAAATTAGCACAACTGAAAAGATAGCAAGAAATGGAAAGTGCGAGAAATAAATCATAAAATTATGTGATTTTTCATGTTCGCAAGCTGATATTAATATTTCAAAAAACTTAGAAAATATGTTTGAAATCTAATGATAAATCCAACAATTTAAATTTATTTTTATAAATATTAAAACGTGCTTTCACATTGAGTATATCCTGGGTAAACGCAAATATCAAATAGGGGGACCTGGGGCACATTGATACACCCCCTCTACAGCACACAGGGTCATTACAGGAAGTTTCATAACAGCTCCAAAAGGTGATACTAGTAAAATTAACTACATACAGAAAGTTTTGGAATGATTCAATAGTTTGATGAAATGGGATGGGTGATTAATTGTTTTTGTAGGTCAAAAGTAAATTTGAGTTGTTTGATTGAAATGGTATTATATAACTGTTCCAGTATTTTCAACCGAAAATAATACTCTCCCTGGCAAGTAAAGCTACTCTTTATCAGTTACTCATTCTTTATTGTTAGATAAATTATGAAGTGTTGGATTTTCGACTCATTTTATTAAAAATGGCTGTATGGGACACATTGATACAGTCTTTGTCGGGGCACATTGATACAACCTAAATCCTTTTCTAGTTCATTTTTTCATTACCTTTTATTTATTTATTTTTTTACCATACACTCCTTAATTCAATCATTTTTTGTCAAAAAATTCTAATATTAGTTTTTATTGAAGTGAAATAGCTATAATTTCTTTATATTAGAAAATTTTATAGTATTTTTGCAATTAGAAGACGTACAAACTTACATATTTTCTAGTGCTAGTAGAATTAACAAAAGAAATGGACGGCAGCCTAGCAAATCTCAAATTTATATCGATTCTCCAGAGAAAAAAGTATTATCGACATGAGAAATGTTAAGTAAGAGAAACAAGCTGCAGAACAGTACAGCATAATTTTATTATAAACATAATTTTTAATATAATTATCCTGTATTTTCTGTTTGTAAACCGATTTATAAACAGAAAACCTGGTAATTATTTCACCTTTTCTAAGAAAGAAGATAATTCTGGGGTTAAAGTGCCAGATATGACAAAGTTACCACAGTCAACAAACAGACAAGGAACAGCCAGAACATCCGGTCATTATACATTTCATTTTGATTGCTTTAATATCGCTTACAAATAAATTGTGTGCGATTTTAATGTCTATAAATATATATAAAATGATTTGCTAACTACTTTTCTATGAAAAATATGCATTGTTGTTATTTTGTCTCCATTTTTCCCAGACGATTCAAAGTGTATCAATCTGCCCCGGGGATGGGGCACATTGATACAAATTACTTTTCTTAATTTGTTTAAAATTACATGCAACAATAATATATAAAACAACGATTGTACATTTTTATAACACACTACACACTACACAGGTTTTTTGACATCACATTGAAAAATAACTTGAAATTCCTGCTTTCTAGACACCAAATTTTTTTTTTTAAAAAGCTGTATCAATGTCCCCCAGTTCCCCCTACTGATAAATATACGTGGAAAAAAAATTAAATAATGATTACATTAGTCGGAAAAGTATTAAATCATATGAAACAAAATTAGAGCTGTATGCAGATGTATATAAGCGTGGACGGAGAAAGGGTTATCAAAATAGGTTTTGGATGCGATTAAAGACACACAAGGCAAGTTCATGACTTTTAAAACGTCATACGAAGTGGAACATCTTTACATGGCTGTTGGCTTAAAACGATGGACACGCTACTTTGCAAAAATGCATCGCGTAAAAATGATCGACTCCGAGGCTAAAGAAAAAGACAAACTATCATGGTGCATGCCACATATCTTTTTTTTACAGACCGCTGTAGTCACGTGACGCTCGAATGCACCAATGCAAATGTACGAAAAGATCATCACGTTACTCTAGCGGTCTGTAAAATAAGATATGTGGAATGCACCTCGGTAGCCTGTCTTTTTCGTCATTTTAGATCCACTCCGTGTGACGTTTTAAATGTTCTGAATTGGCCTTGTATGTCGTTGATCGCGCTTTGAACTACAAATTACAGCCTTGATAAATTAAACTTAGTTGGTGGTGCTAGAAATAGTAACCACCGTACCGTTTAAAGTCACTAATCACTGTCGTCTACTTTTCCTACTAGTACCTAGCATAGACGTAAGCGGTAGTAAAGATGGCATTGCCTTATCCAACTACTGAAGATTGCCGTAATAATCCAATGTCTATAGCATTTTGATAGTTGCCTTTCGTCCATCTCTCTATGATCATGACTTAAACTTGGATTTTCTTCAACTTGTTGTAACAGAGGTATGATGCAGAGTTCTATTACGTCCATTATATAAGGAAACGTAGGTACAAGAAAAGAAGTATTGTAGCTATAAAATTGAGATTAGTAACAATTGAAGCCCGGAAGAAATATAGAAATTATTTGAATGGAATAAATTTGCATTGAATTTCCACGAAGGCTCTAAGCAAAATTAATTAACACCGAACTTTGCAAAATACGCTTTTTCTTTCAAAAATTTTATAATGAAGCTATATATGGCCCCAGAATGTAAACGAAGCATGCTGATGCAATATCAGACATCCATTGATGGTTATGAATAGTACTAATGATGAGAAAACTCACAAGATTATCACCACACAAGAAAACAATGAGTACATAAAAACTATGAAAAATCTTCTAAGACAAGGTAAGACTATCGAATGTGCTATAAAAGTGTATTGTACGAATTTGTAAATGCGCAGAAATTATTGGGGGTTCCAGAATTGATGCAAGTGGACATTGTAAAAAGAACACACTCAATGGTACATTTTCCAACAAACTCTAAGCAATGAGAGATTCTTATTTCATAATATAAAAAAATATTTGCAGAAAATGTTGTAAATAACTGTACTGAATATGTTGTACTAAATAAAGAGGAAGGAAAGGAAAAAATTAAAAAAATTACCTTACCCAAGGAAGATATCCGATTGTCAACATACCATATCGACAGCATTAGAACTTTGAATCAACAAATAAAACTAAAATCAGATTTTTACATTGCTTTTTGGAAAATTTCTTTGTTATTTCTACACATTTTCTCGTGGCACCATTCAAAAACTATAGCAACACAAGCTATTTCCGGAAATTGAGTTTGACTAATTTGAGATCGAGGAGCTACATTTAAAGATTCCAATATTATCGTGAATATGAGAATATCAAGCATATTATTCATAACCACAGAAATTTCTAGCGGCAACGAAAAAAATCGAATGATTTCATGATAATAAGTATTCCAGTATTGTCCAAGCTTAGTATTAAAAAAAATGATAAAATTATGCAGAGTCTGTTTAGAGAACTGTGAATTCTGCAGTTTCAAGAAGCATCAGAAAATACCCCTCGAGCTTTTGAGAGGAGTAAAAATGACAAACACAGGGCTCCCAAATGGTCCGCGAACTGAACATTGGTATTTTTTAACAGAAAATTTCATAATACGTTTGAGCTAGAATCAATTTCCAAACGTGGTTTCTTGACAGTTTGCAAGAAAAATCTAAAAAGAAAATTTCTCTAAAAAAATTCTGATGTTCAGTTCGCGGACCATTTGAGAGCCCTGCAAACAGAGAAGGGAAAATAATTAAAAAAATTGCAGAGGAAGAACGAAGCAATGGTGCATTTTTTAAACGCTGCTTGTGAAGAAGCACAGAAGAACATTTAAAAATAAAACAAAAAAAAAAAATCCGAAAAGATGATACATAGAAAAGGAAGAAAGTGTATGTTTCTAAAGAAGATGATTTAGTCACCCTCCAATGAACACAATTTCGAACTGGCATAAAACTGTGACATAAATACTTTAACCCTTTGAGCTCTGGTGGGTAAATTTCTTCAAAATTCCAAATGTCACATTGGCACCACTATTTTTCAAAGAAAAAAAAAACTGTTAACAATATACGCGAAATAATGCATTAAACCTTTTACAAATAAATTTGGTCGAATTTTCTGGTGCCGTTGCGACATTTCGGAATTAAAATTATGCGGTAGAAAATTCTACCATCAGAGCTCAAAGGGTTAAAAATTATGAAGCGATTAGTTTCAAGCCAAGTCTAACGACAGATGTAATGGGAAAAAAAGTGATGATAATGAGGGTCCAAAAACCAGTGAGTACTTCAGCAGATTATGTAATGTTATGGTGTAGACAATAAGAACTCATAAATTCATCCTTTTTTCCCTTTGTTTTTATGTGTTTTTATTTTTGTCTACAGGTTTGGTTGTGGTGTCTTTTATATCTTCCACGGTGAGGACAGCATATGCCAACGCCAAGATGTCATATCGGTTATAGGGTGAGCAACTAATATTTTTAAAGCACTTGGTGAAGAATTGTACGCAGTTAATGAGTGTGTATTTTAAAGTTCAAGTGCACGTGCAATGTATTATTATAATATAGAAAGCTCGTTAAAATTCAGCTTCATTTGTCAGCTAGATTTCAAGTATTTCGTTTTATGCTTAATCGATGCCGTTTTGAGTTCTAGCTGTAAGTTTTGCTTCTAAAAAAATATTAGTTTGTAAAAATTAAAGCCTAGATTTTTCTTATTTTCTTTAATTTTGATGCAATTGTCAGATAATATGCTAAGTTACTGATTATCTAAAAAATTATTTAGTTTTCTTTAAAATCCCATTAGATTACAACTCACTATCTTATAATAAAATTATATTTATTTGGAGGTAATTTTCAATGAATAGTTTCAGGCTTTCATTTTTCTGAAGAAATACCTTTGATTATCAACGAATCTACAATTACAGAAATTGTTGGATCTCCAAGTTTTATAGAAAAGTATACATTAAGACAGATTTATAAACACACTAAACGAGACACTAGATTTTTTATTTGGAAAATATAAAACATCAGTGCGATTGATAACCGAACTGTTCAGAAAGATAGAATATGAATACTTATATTATTTTTAGCAGATTTGGATTATTCGATTACTTTTACCTAAAATTATAAAAAATGATATTGTCAATAACAGTGAATTTTTCTAAAATGCTACCTGGCTGGTGCATATATGATGTAAAAGATAGTAATAAAATATGTGAAACCAGTCATACTTAATCAAAAGTTCGTATAATTGATTCGAAATAGAGTACAGTAATAGTCATCGTGTTACTTTTGAACGCTTGGTAAAACAAATCAGTAATTCTTAAAAAGAAAAAAAAAAGATTTTTAAAATATTTTAGGGATGAATTAAAAACAAGTGCAGAACATGCAATAGAAATAAAATTTGAATTAATTAAATTAAAACCGTCATTAAATTTCACAAATCTTCACATTTGTTTACACGAATAAAAGTTTTATATATATCATGTTCACAATGCCACCACATTTCATATTATTTACATTAAAATTATCAAGTTTTTTACACAAAATATGTAGTAATTATTGCATTTACTCATAACCACGCAATGCAAAGAGTTACAAACTGTAATACAACTAGTAACATGACTGAACAAAAACTATTCTAATAATTACTGATTATAACTAAATTAAAACCTAACAGATTTCTTCTAATGTTTAAGCAATTTGAATAAAAATTTTTATTTTCAGCATACTGGTATTCGCTTTTACTTAAGTAAGTCATCGTTCCCATTTTTCTATATATTTTTCTGAAAATAGTATCTTAAAAATTCACCGTAGAAAAGAGCAGTTCCGAAAACATATCCAATGTTTGCTGCTCAAACTTCCTGCTTTAAAGATTTTTCCATCTCTTTCTTGTTTTTTTAATCTTTGAAATACTATGTACACCCGATTTCTCCACTTTTTAAAGGTCAAGAGACTTTATTCCTAATGTCTCTTTCCCTGTACTATGCAATGTATGACTAGCATTGGATTCAGGTTATGGGGTTGAAGAACTAGGAGGATGATACATTCCATATATATGGATGAGACTACATGTCAAGTTTTGACACAACGTTTCTTGTTTTTCTTGAAAATCTCTGGCTTTTTTATAGTTTCATTGTAAAATGTCGAAGAGAGTAATGGATTATACATGGACAAAAATCAGCATGTGTGTTGTTATGCTGATTCTGTGTTTTCTAAGCAGCGTACACTGTTTGGAACTCAAGGCAAATAAATCTTCTAGAAGAATAAGCAGTAATGTCATAAGAAGACCCAAACGTAAGTTTATACATACTTTAAGTGATTACTACTTACGTACCGTAATTTCGGGTGTATAAGCCGCAGATCAAACAATTCTTTTTCGACCCAGAATTTTTTAAGAAACAAATATAACTAGTTAGATCGCCGTAAATATTTGTCTTCAATCACTAAATAAGATTTCTGGGTCCAAAAAGAATTGTTTGATCCGCGGCTTATACACCCGAAATTACGGTAAGCTAGTATTTTTTTTATTAGTATTTTCTTTTGCAATTATCACGTTGTCATTGATATTATCATGCTTGAAAATTGACCATTATATTATTTTATTGGAATACATTTTTGGCAAATTAAAGAATTTCACCGTCTATCGAAGCAAGAATTGTAAGATCAAAGCAAGAGACGATGTACTTAGAAAGCTTAGTCGGGGTTTTTATTGGATTGTAAGCTGTTTTTCTTATGAAGAATGAGTATTTTGTAAATGTTTCAAGACAAATCATGTCCATAAAATGACCTATATATTTTTTATAAATAATAATATATAGGTCATATCAGTCGTGTGATCTAACAAAAATGTAAAAATAATATTTTAATAATTAAGTTAAATTTAGAAAAATGATAATTCTGCGCTGCATGCTTAGCATATTTGGAAAAACAGCTGCAGTGGTATTATTTTTGAACTATCTTTTACTAAAAAAACAATAGGTCTGATACTTTACAAAAGTAGTTTAATTTGTATTAATTTAGCCATTTCATCATTATTTTAAATCAAGAAATTTTTAATTCATGCCGCACATTTACTTCAAATTTTCCATAACTCAAAAATGATTTTTTTTCGGTAAAAGAAAAGGACATTTTGAAGGAGAAAAGCAAAGTTTTATCTTTTATGCAAGGGATAATTAAAAAAATATATCATCTAAGGTCAAATGCAATTTATTTATTTCCATATAGGCCATGTTACAATTGGTTATCTGGTATTTTTTTATAATGCCAAACGCAAAAGGCAATTAAATTATCCTGCCATAGCAACTCTTAAAGGTAAATAATTTTAATTTTAAATTTAACATGAGAAATATATATACTTATGATTTATTTGCATTAACCCTTTGTGGCTCACAAGGAAGGTCTCCATACGGGCATACTCAGAAAAATCTGAAAAAATTACAGACTTTTCTTCTCATGAGGATATATACATTTATAAAAGAAATTTTGGCGGAACCTCGATAGAGCGTCCATAAAAAAATAATGAAATTTTCGTTTATTTGGCGATTTATCACTGATTCGCGATGAAACATAATTTCAAAAAATACGTTTTTATGTCGAATAATCTTTAACCTTTTTGCGACGAGAGTAGTTTGCTTAATTTTTAATCTTTTATCACCAGTTTTTGTAAAAAGAAAAATTTTTGTTGAATTACGAAGCTGCTCTGGCTAAATAAGGTAAACTTTACAATAAAAAATAATTGGTGGGAATAAGGAAGGATTCTAAGCGACAAGCAATTTTCAGATGCGTTAGAGTAGTTTGCTTTTGTCGAGGAAAAATCTTGCTCGTCAAATCTCTTGTCACTTTCATATTTTCGCGCCAAATATTCTAAAACACTTTATTTATTTGTCTTTTTACAGACTTTCAATTGAAATTATGCCGGTAAATTTAACTGATCCTTAATTACATACGTAAGTAGTACAAGTAGCATTTTCTTCAATTCTGAGTATGCTCAGTAAAGTGACTTTCCTTGTCAGTGTTCCATTGTATGGAACACCCAAACTGATTTCGAAATGTCACAATGAAGCCATAATTCTGGTATAAATATTTTCCGTTTATAATGAATGGGCAAATAGCTTTTTCTTATTTTCAAATAAATTTGAACGTAATTTCCGGTGTCATTCAGTCATTTCTACATTTTCGCAATGGAAGTGCTCTGAGAATTAAAAGGTTAATATCTCACAAGTGCTTTTTTTTCTGTACTCGATAAAGCGTCAATCTAGAAATAAGTATGAAATAGTAAATGCCTACTTCTTTCTGCATAGGTAATATATTTATATTTCTAATGGACGATCTCTAAGACCGTATGTACATGACTAAGAGCAAGAATGCTCGGTTTCGTTAAAGTTTACGACGTAGAAAACAAATGATTTTTATGATAAGAAGTGCAATATTAAAGAAAGTGTAGGGATGAAAAAAATAAATGTTATTTTCAACTTTAACCCCTTCGTGACGAGCCTCACGTATACATGAACTAAAAATTGCACGGTGGCAGTGTTGCTAGTGGGCTACTTTCTTTTTTAATTCGCAATGCTTGATTGACGCTACTTTTTTGAAATGATATAATAAACCTCATTTTCGTCTTATTTAATCGATCATTAAACATGGCGAATTTTATTATTTTAAAAAGATGGTGACAATCAATAAATATAAATTTTAAAAAATGTAACCCACTGGCAACGCTGCTCGATAGTCTCGATTATTGCTACTTGTAATTTTTAGAAATGAAATTTAACATTTTATCAGGGCATTTCTGACATTAAATTAAGCAAAAATTTCTATTTGAAAATACTGGTAGTTAAAAAAAATCTGTAAGGTAATATTTGCTGCGAAGGGAGTAATCCTTTAAGAGGTTTGTCCGTACACCATGCATGCAGAAGGAGTTTGCATGTTTCATTATTAAGAGCTTTTTGACACCGCTAATTTTAAACTACAATGTTCACTTTATTTAATGGCAGACATATATCAGTTATACAAGAGGAATATTTCAATACGATAAAAGTGCTGTATGGTACCAATTTTAAGTTTATTGTATCAAAAGATTTACTCTTTTAAAGGGATTAATAGTTAAATTTCTATCTCCATGAATTAATAGAATATATTTTCATGGAAATTTCAACATGTCCTATTTGAAAAAGTACATAATGAAACTGAAGCAATTTTAGAAGACTAAAATACTTTATTTTTTCACGATTCAAAAATTTAAAGGTGTAGTTTTAGGAAACAAGACGATTTGAAAACGACTTCTCTATTAGTGTCCCTTACATTTTTAAAGATCGAAAATTGGAAGGGAGGCAATTATAAGTTCTTGTACATTAAGCCTTTGCACTCCTTTGTCGCGGTTGACGTGACATCGTTTTTTCTTGCAAAATTTGTTGTTGGCACCAGTGACGAAGGAAAATAAAATATGACTTTTTTCATTAAAGCATTTTCGTTGAAGGGTAAATGTATGTAACTTCTCTGTAAAAAGTGGTGCCAATCGAATAAAATTGGTGTAAAAGATGCCGGAGTCGAAAGTTAAAGTTATTTGAACAAAATTAAGCATAAGTGAAATAATATTAAAGAACATTGGTGTAGTACTTATTCAATAAAGATTTTATTCGGTTATAAATTAATTTAGAAAAATCTGAAAAACAAAACAAAAAGATTTTACATAGTATTATTAAATTTTGAGCGGGGAAAATCATAAACAATTCTATCATTGAAATAGATGTAGATATTGATGTTATCATGTTTAATATGAATATTTTGTGCATTTTACATAACATTTATTACTTTTTTAATTTTAACTAACTGACTAATGACAACAAAAGTAAACTTTTCAAACATTTTCTATTTTTAGAGTTCACGGCCAACATAGAGATATTGAATTTTTGTCTTCTTCTTTTATTATTATTATTATTATTATTATTATTATTATTATTATTATTATTATTATTATTATTATTATTATTATTATTATTATTATTATTATTATTATTTAAATGCTTATTGAAAATATTACTAAAATAACAAGACAGTAATTAATTTTTTTTCTTAGCTTAATGAGACAATGCTCGTCTTATCCGTTTTTTAAACAAATATAGCATTTATTTTTCGTCAATCTTACTTCAAGGATAGAGTTGAAAAATCGCCAACAGCATCTACTTTTAGAATCAAAATTGAAATAATGATGTCATTTAGTAATTTCTAACATTGTAGTAACTTTTGCAAATCATACCCATCACCTAAAAGGAGTGAAATGTAGTAAAAAGATCTAGAAATCATTTAACTACAACACAAATTTTTAATTTAAATTCTCGTTTTCTCAATTGTTAATTTGAACGAAGGTCTCGAAGTTCTTTTTCTAGAAGCTTCATATTTTCGTAACAGTAATATGGTGCTGTATTTGTAAAGCAATTAAATTTGCATATCCTCGCATATTGCACCGTAAAAACGAAGTGATTTACTTTTCTAGATGAATAACTGTGCTAGTAATATATTTTCTCTTCATTTTACTTACTGTAATTGTTCTGTGTATAAGTCATTTTCATTTTAATTAGCTTAATTATAATAGTCCCCACTATACCCATATGTCCTTATATCGGTCATTGGATTTATCTTTCTTTTTGCTCTTCAAGCTTTAGGAAAAAATGAGCTGTACCTTAACTGCATTGCAGTTTTTAAGTAATTATATGCATGCAAAACACATACAGGGTTCGCACACTCCTTATATTTTGTAAGGACTCCGGCACCACTATTAATGATAAGAAAATTTATATTTAATTTTTAAGAAACAGCATTCGCAACCACCTCCTCGATTCGAAATTTACGCAATATTTTTTCTGCAGTGAAATTCATTGAAAATATTGTAAAATTTTAGTGGTAGGCGCTGTGCGAACCCTGACATATAACTGTTATAAAAGTTTTAATTATTTATCGTTAATTACACTTAGAAAACTGTAATATGCGTGTAAATTAAAGTTTTGGCGGTAAATATAAAGCATCATCCTCTTCATTTTTGTAACACTCTTAGTTACACAGTAGATTCCCTCAAATCCACAATCCTAAAATCAGCAAACATATAAAATACACATCATTACAGTTGTAAACAATGAAGTTTTCAGTTGAGATGTAGGGGCAAAATTACAGAATTTTTCAGTTTTTTATCATGCTGTATGTATTTTAATATGCAATTCTTGATTATATAACTGAACTTATGTTTTTTCATGAAGAAAACATACTGATTTGAAATTTATTTCTGAAAAAAAAAATCAAGATATTGTTGATGTTGCTAGTAATAACAAACTTTTAATCAAATATATTCATGTATAATCAAATTTTTTTGGTTACTAAGACTGGCTAATTCTGAAATGAAACTTTTTTCTTTTATTATATTATTGTACTCAAATTACTTTATAAAAAAATAAATTCAGCAATGACCAGAAATCCACAAAAATCCTAAATCCGCACAACTTCTGGTCCCAAGCTGTGTGGATTTGTGGGAGTCTACTATATTATTCTGTCGGATGTATCGAGCTCTTTTTTTGTTCTAATATGAGAAGTGGGACTACTGTATAAACACAAGAGATTCAAGAGTTTCCTTTTTACTATTTAAAAGTATCAGTTTTTAATTTTTGTGTTAATGTTTTTGAATTACCTTTAACCCTTTCAGGGGCAAGGTATTTCTGCTCCAAAAATGTTCAAATAATTGATTCACACCACAATTTAAAAACAGACTTATTTGAAAATAATTAAGAGCTGTTTTTCGCGCATATTATAAAATCGAAATTTTATTAAAATTTTACTGGTGCCAGTTCGCAATTGGAACAGTAATATTAAGTGTTTGCAGACTGCAAACACCGCCCTTGAAAGGGTTAAAGGACAGATTTTACCAATATTTCATACAGTCAGCGGACAAGCTGTAACACATAAAAATCTTTAAGGCTATTAAAATCTGCTATTTTCCCCCCCCCCTTTTTGCAAAAAAGAACATTTTGTAGCGAAAGGCGAAATCTTTTTTATTAAAATTTAAACCAATCATTTAATAATAACGTCATCAAGGCCTTCTGTAAAAGTTTTATATATTAATTAATATATTTTTCACGAAATTTTTGCACGAGCTGCAAGACCTTTATATTTATAACCAATAACAATTGCAGAGTTGGGATATAAAGAACATAAAAAATGTATAAAATAATTCTATTAAGCAGGGGTCGCAGCGTCTCTAAAATTTTCGCACTTCTTTACCAGTATTTTAAATCAAAAATATTTGTGTCAGATTCGTTTAACATCTACAATGAAACTCTACAGTAAATGTTATGTAAAATGTTATGATTAAGTAAAACAAGAATTTGTTGATTTTTTAGTGCTTTTACCACTAAAAATCAATATTTTTTAGCATTTTTTTCATTCAAAAATATAAATGTAAACAAAATCGTTTTAAAAATATCATATAAATTAGAGGTTCATGTAAGATTATTATCGCGGGACCGGCCAACGCCCAACGTGTATTAATAAGCTAGTTCATAAATAAACCACATATAAGCGGAAATGCATTTCGGATATTCAGAGGATAGCTACCCAAAAGTTATTTATATTATAATATTCAATTTTTAATAGAGATGATAGTTAAAAAAATCGTTACTTATGGATGAAAATGCATTTCAGCGTATTAAGGGGGCTCAGGGGTTGAAAACTTTTCAAAAAATTGATTTTTTTATGATCTAGTTCGACTATTCAATTAATTCTTAACTCAATGCAAAAAACCGCATAAAAATATTAGCAATTTTAACGGAGTTATAAGCATTTATGTATCAATACTTACATAGCCGCATCCATATAATTTCAACTTTAAGTCGTGTTTTCTCAAAACTTGATTTTTGACGACTAACACCAAGATTTAAAAAAAAACTATTTGATGAAATGGCTTATTTTTTTTTTTTTTTTTTTTTTTTTTGCATGCATATAACATAATAATCTAGATTATGAATTAAGGATATAACTATCACTTAATAAAAACAGTTTTAAAAAATCTCTCAAAGTTGAAAATAAAAAAAAACCCCTAAAAAATACAACTTTTTTCCATTAAAAATACTCAAAATATTAAACTATCTAAAATATATTAATTCATAATCTAGATAATGATGTTATATGTATGAAAAAAAACAAACAAAAAAAAAAAAAGCCATTTGATTAAATAGTTTTTTTTTTAAATCTTGGTGTTAGTCATCAAAAATCAAGTTTTGAGAAAACGCGCCTTAACCCTTTGAGGGGCAAGCAATTGCGTTCGTGTAATTCTGAACTCCCCCCGGAAATTTGTAAAAAAGTTATATCAAAAAGAGGAAAAGCAATTTCATGACTGTTTTCCACCAAAGTTAGAAAAGTGAAATTTAATGACATTTTTCTGGTGTAAATCTTCATCAAACGTAGGTGGCATATAATATATACCACCGCCCCTCAAGGGGTTAAAGTTGAAATTATATGGATGCGGCTATGAAAGTGTTGATACATAAATGCTTATAACTCCGTTAAAAATGCAGATATTTTTATGCGGTTTTTTGCATTGAGATAAGAATTAAATGAATAATCAAATTAGATCATAAAAAAAATCGATTTTTTGAAAAGTTTTCAACCCCTGAGCCCCCTTAATACGATTTCAGACAAAAAAAAAAAAAAAAAAAAAAAAAAATTACATTAAAACACCCATATTAAACAGATATTTAGAAAAAAAATAATGTAATAATATATTAAAATTCGGATTTTTTTTTTTTTTTTTTTTTTTTTTTTGATTTGGAAAAAGATTGAAAAATGAATAATGAATATAAATATGGAAGTACGCAAAAAGAGAAACACATTTAATTCATAAAAAACGGTTTGCTACATGCATAGACCAAAAAAAAAAAAAAAAAAAAAAAAAAAAACAAGAGCCATTTAATGTTTTAAATTTTTATTACCAGGTTGCTTAGGATTTTCGTATGATTTTAAATTATTTTGTTATTTCATTTAAAACTATAGTTGTTTTTTTAAATTTCATTTTATTTTTATTTATAGTGTCGTTCTTACAGTTAGTAGCTCCTTTAGCAGTGGCTGACAACTGTAAATCTTCATCGGGTCTGGAAGGTGCCTGTTTATCAGCCCAGGATTGTTTAAAAAGAGGCGGCAGGGGCTTAGAAACATGTGCTTGGGGTCTTGGAGTTTGCTGCGTACGTAAGTGTGATTTATATAGTCCTTGCCATGCACCTTATCACACTGATTTCTATAAATTATACTCACAGTTTTAAAAATAGTAATAACCATTTTTTTATTGTAAATACTTTTGCTCGATACTAATATTAAAATAGTAGAAATGAAGTGAAGAATTGAGAAGGAAAAATTTAAATACCAAAAGCACAAACCACATATTTAATTTTACAGCATTCATAGCTTTCGATGTGATGTTTTCTTAAACACTTAGTAGCATTTTCTTAACCCTTTCCGGCGCAGACACATTCTGCTCATAAAATAAGAAATTATCGACTGACACCGGAATTTATAAACGACTTTTATAGAAATTACGAATTCCTAAATTCACGCTTTCATTATAAAAGCGAAATTTGTTTAAAATATTCTTGGTGCCGTTTGCAAGTTTGGAATTAAAATTAAGTGTGTCCGGAGTGGTAACACTGCGCCGGAAAGGGTTAAATGCTTATTACAAAGTTTATATGGACGTATTACAAAGAACTCCAACTCGGTAAAATATCTGATTAGTTTCGTCGAAACTACCACTTACATCGATCTTCCTATTGAGTGGTAAAATGTCTCATACCCTCCATGCATTTAATGCAAATTTTCAAAATTAGTGATTTACCCTTTCGAACAAAACTTATAGCCGCAAGCCACTACAATTTGGTGTGATTTATAAGTGAATTCTTTGCCTTATACAATTGCAGAAATAAGCTGATTAAAAAAAGCAAAGATTTTTTTTCGAAATTACTGGTTACTAAAAATAGTTGCAGTTGATAACTAAGCGTATAACATCAGATAAACTTCCACTCTCGCCCTGTGCAAAACATAATTTTTTTCGATTACAGATAAATTTGTGCCTTTGGAAATTATAGTTGCTCTCGCTTGCTACATGAAATGAATAAAGAGAAACTGCCATATCCGTAAAATAGAGTGGCGTGAATTATAAACAGCTTTCTCAGGGGTTGATTATTGCCGGAATAAACTTTCACCTGTAAACTTTAGTGAAAAATTTCTCCTTTTTTAAATGCTTTATCAATGCAGAATTTCACTCATAAATCATGTCAAAAACAGGCATTCATTTTTACTGGTGGAAGATTATTTCAGCTGTAGTCAGGTCCTGCGTTTCCGTCATACTGCGACAACCTGAGCAATCTCCTGTCAGTTCAGTGAAAAAGATTATAATACCTTGTCAAACTACCGCCAATAAAAACAAATGAAAATTTACGGCATATTTATGAAAGAAATTTTGCATGAAAAAGACGCTTAAATAAGACGAAATTTTTTTCTACTTAAATTTACTGATGGACGTTTTCGACGATTATGGGAAACGTTTGATCC
This sequence comes from Maratus speculifer, assembly GCA_964019185.1. NCBI lineage: Eukaryota > Metazoa > Arthropoda > Arachnida > Araneae > Salticidae > Maratus > Maratus speculifer. Next base: position 195,661,052 of record OZ025299.1, read on the forward strand.
GATTAAAGAAAAAAAATTAACCATCTTCAGACAACCTTCTCAGTTACTTAATTCGCATCTGGTAGATAATACAGTATATGTCTCTTTCTCTTTATTTATAAATCCATTGTTTTCAGTTCCTTTTCATCATAATAAAAGTCCACAGGTATACCGTGGCTGAGTGGTTAAGGCTGCAGTGGACTCTCAAAACTCATTTTTTTTTAAATTTTCAATGAATTTTTTTAAAAAATTTCTGGGAATAATCATAATATATATATCTCTTATTTCACAATTTTTTTAAAAAAATATATTCAATAGTTTTTGAGATACAGATTTTTCTTTTTTTAAATTAACAAAAAATGGCAATATTTCAAAATGCTCCATGCGAAATTCTTTATGCCCAGTTTTTCTGATTTTTTGTTTAAAATGCTCCCTATGTATGTGTTAACAAATGTTACTAAGCATTTTTAGCATATTACTTGTAAAACATCTTTTGTATTTTCCGTTAAAAAATCATTAAAAATTTCATATAACTGAAATTTAAAAAATTTACATGCGTCTAAAAAAATTTATTTCTAGTAACATTTGTTAACACATACATAAAGAGCATTTTAAACAAAACATTAGAAAAATTGGGCATGAAGAATTTCGCCTGGAACATTTTGAAATCATGAAAACGACGAAAATATTCATTCTGAGAAAAACAGGTTTTAGTAACTACAGTGGTTATAATTGCTTAATATTGTCCTACTGACATAGTTTCAGCTATTAAGGGATATAATATCATTTCTAGCTTATATGTAAGTGTTTTATATTTTTATGGGAAATTCACATAAAACATGTGGTTTCGACAGTAATTCATGCAAAGGACGTGAAGTATCTGAATTTTAAAAAATCTTCACAAAAGCAACATTTTGTATTTTCTAATGAAATTTTTTCAAATTTTACTAGAAATATTCATGGTATAAATACCTCTTATTGTACAAATTTTTGTTAAATATATTAAATATTTTTAATATTTTAAATATATTAATATTTTTTAATTTACGCTAAAAAGATTGGGGACAAAAAGGTTTGGTTTGGTTTGGTTTTATTTTTGTCGTCTGATTATCTACGCTAGGGATATAGGACCAGGGGGGGAGTGCCCTTCGTGGGGGTCTTTCTAAGGGAACCTAACCCGTATTTACGCAAGGTTCGAAGAAAACCACGGAAACTCCGAACGGTTAGGCCGACAGCCGCGATTGGGTTCGAACCCAGCACCTGCCGTCTACCAGTTGAGAGATCTGTACCTCTCGGCCACAGGTGGGGCGGGGACAAAAAGGCAATTCCTCTAAATACATTGTAAACAAACGCTTAAAGAAGCAGTTAAAAGTTACAGTTAAAGTTTACAGTTATAGTTATAGTATTGTTTTGCGAAATCACAAAATTAATAACTTCAATGCAAAATAATAACATTTTGTATGGTAAAGCTAAAAACTAGGCTAAATTTTACTGATGTGAATCGGCAAAAAACTAAACAAAGGGGCGTGGCACAATCAGATGATTGGACAAAAATGCTTCTAACTCCAGTAAAAACAGTCGAAACTGGAAAATTCTTTTTGTGTTCAATAGCAGGGAGTTCATATAATGTTATTATGCCAAAAATGAAAATTCGACAACTTGATGATTTTTTGCGATTTTGAAAGTCCACTGTAGCCTTAAAACAACACGCCACTAATCGCTTGAGATCGTAGGTCGGCTGCGGGTTCAAATCCGCTGGCTCCGTTGCACACTTTTTGTGGAGCTCTCTGATGCATTTCTCTCCGGTTGTAAATTTCCTTGTGCTATCTCATTCTTGTATATTGGCGATAATTTATAAGTGGGCTTTCATGTCAAGAACACAAGTCAGATTTATGTGTTCAATAAATAAATATATAAATAAAAGGCCACTTTTTTGTTATGATGAGAGGGATTTCATGAATATGTTAGAAAATAACGAATATTGATTGCAGAATATCCTTAAAACATAACAGCTAAAAGGCTGGTTAAATTGTTATTTTCACTGAATCTTAGGATATTTTTTCCTTACATGTAAAAAATAATAGTATGAAAAAAAAGCAAAAGCGCAACTAAATACCAAGATTATACTGTTAAAATATAATGATTTTGACAGTGTAAAAGTAAAAATAAATTCGACAATGGCAATTTAACAGTACTTTTAGTAATTTTATGCTCCAAGGATGCTCTCAAATTTATTTTCATTCATTTCTGACACATCCATGAAATCACTTTTATCATTAAAAAAAAAATCCGCTAAAATTCCAAAATTGTTAAAGATTAAAAAAATTTCACATTTCCCCCCCTATACATATTATTGTAATGAGTCCACATTTTCTCTGCCTTGAGAAGTTGTTTAAAAATAAAATTCTTTTCAACTTGTTTTAAGAAGATTTTGGAATCTTAAAATTTAAACACATACACATGAACACTAAAAAGTAGTAATTTCTTAATACTTAACAATAATGGCACACTTAATAGTTATTAAATATCTAATATTTTGAAAGAGATAACGTTAAAGTTATTTTTCGCCAAATGTGATCGTAGGATTGCGCGTAACTTTCAAATATTTTTCATGAAATTTTTGGGATAGATAGAGTATTATAGATAAAGATAGAGTAAAGAGAGATAGAGCTTTATAATATGAATCTAAATCTTCACCTTTTATTGGCCCCACCAGTGGCCGAGAGGTTCTGACCTCAAACTGGTAGACGGTAGGTGCTGGGTTCGAACCCAATCGCGACCGTCGGCCTAACCGTTCGGAGTTTTCCGTGGTTTTCTTCGAACCTTGCGTAAATACAGGTTAGGTTCCCTTAGAAAGACCTCCACGGAGGGCACCCCACCCCTTAGGGCCTATATCCCACAGCGTAGATAATTGGCCGACATACATACAAACAAACAAACATCACCTTTTATTGTTGATACATTTTTTTCCCTTCCTGTTATATTACTAAAATTTAGAAAAATTTATATATGCAAGACACAGTTTTGTTTTCAAAATATAAAAAATTCTGTAACTAAACAATTTTTTGTGTCTAGTCGCACAAGACTCTCAAGTATAATTGGACACCAAAAATTTTGTTTTACAGCAGAAATTCTCTTTTAATCCTGCACGCAACCCGCTATTCCAATCGCTTTTCAAGTTTAATATACATGTATATATGAAATTAAAGGAGAAACACGCATCTATTACTGCTTTTAAAAATTGTGCTTTTGTAATACATACATTTTAAGAAGTAAAATAACAAATATAGTCAATTCTTTTCTCTTAAGCATTTTCCTACACCTTAATTCTCGTAAAAACAAGACTTATCGTACAATTTTCTAATTTTTCGGGAAAAAATGCATAATTATTACGTGTTTTATCAATATGTGCACGTTCCGGTGACAAAAACGTTTACATATTGTATGTTTTGTATCGAGTTTATCTTTTGAAAGTAACTGATACGACGAAAAAATCCGCGTGAACTTTCCTGTCAACAAAATATTAATACACATCAGATATCACACAAAACATATAATTTATGATTCTTTACAGAGAGCGACATCACATATTTCCACGGCTCCCATATTATTATTATTATTATACCGCAGACCAGGCCCCTGCCTGCCGGGCAATATGCCTAGCTTAACGAGTTTTTTTACCTGGCTGCGGGGCAGAAGCCGCTTGATTGCACAAGCTGAGATCTACCTGAATGTAGCTGTATCGCTATTATTTAATATTAGTTACTATCCTGGCCTGTTCTAGGTTACTTTTAATTATCTGATTGGGTTCATTCGTACGATGTTGTAATTGGAAGGGAATAAAAAGAAAGGGGGTAACGCTAATTCTTCCACAGAGCTCATACGAGCTGTCTATACGACAACCGATACTCGAGTTTGATCTCGTAATTTAGAGCCTTGATCAGATGACGAGATCTTCACCTGACAAGGCACCCCCAGAGATGGTCCGCCAACTGAACATCGATATTTTCTTACAAAAATTTTCTTTTTAAATTTTTTTTTCAAATTGCACAGAAACCAGCTTCGGGAATAGTTTTTAGTGCAAATTCTGCAGAAACTTACGATGAAATTTTCTATTAAATAATATTGGTGTTCAGTTCGCGGACCATTTGGGAGCCCTGTATTTCCCAAAGTGAATATTTTTCAAATGTAATTTAATTCTTATGCTAGTTTGTCAATGTAACTTGCTTAAGAAAATGTACTGTTTGTAATGTATTCGACCGATTTTTTTTTCATCAGATACAGCTTCTTGTGGTGGAGAATCAGCAGCAAATACCACTTATTTTACAAGTCCTAATTATCCAAACGTTTGGGCAAGTAACACTGGCGTATGTACATTTACAATAAAACCGAGATTATTCTCAAAGATATGTCAGCTGAGACTTGATTTTGAGGATTTTTATATTACTGGACCTTCATCTGGTATATGCAAAACAGATATGTTCGTGGCTACTGGTCAAGATCTTAACGACATTGTGCCAGTTATTTGTGGGCAGAATAGTGGACAACATAGTAAGTAAAATCGATTTTCATTCAATACAAATGTTGCGCGTTATAACTAAACAAAATCCTTTACTTTTCTCTTTTTGAATGGATATTTGCCTAAAATTTAAAATTGTAAACCATTTTGAGGTTTTGTTTTGCGATTTTGTGCGAAAATGAATGTATTCATATTTATATTAAGTTTCACAAAGAATGTCACTGTAACAGGTTTCATTGAGTAACACATTTATAATAGAATTGTAGCAATACAAACAATGTCAAATCATTCCAATACCCTTAAAATATAATGGACATTTCAAGCAACATTTAGGCTATTTTCACTGCAAGTCTAGTACCGAATTTCAAATTGAAAATTATGATTACTTAAAAGAAAACGATTCAACTGCTTAGAGAAAGTGAATTCCAATATAAAAAAGGGAAACCTCGTGACAATATTTCTTCTGAAAATTCAAATTCTTCCATGTTTTCATCATACAATGTAGAAAAATAAGGGCGTTTGTAATAATTAATCACTTTTTCAGGGGCGAATCCCTTATTCAAGCTTGTCACATATCTGATGGATAAATTGTAGTAATGTTCTTCAATATGTTTTCTATGAAGTTTATTACAATGAAAACTATAGAGAAAACGTGGTGGGAAAAAGCATTCCCAGATTGGGAAGCAGGATACGCCATTCATTATTTAAAATAACATTTACAAAACATAAACCGCCATTGCACGAAATTTATTTTTGGAAGTATGTTTTTTTACTTATTTTTAAAGTTACGTACCACAAATTTTAAAGAGTAATTCCTCGCTTTATTTAATAGTAGTCATCTTTGATGACGTAAGAAAATAGTGTTATCTAAACGCAATGGTAATCTGGAACTGAACTTATTCATATTTAATTTATTCATATATGCATAACTACGCAATTTAGGGTAAATGAAGCTGAGGACTGTTTGTCAATTTTTTTATAATTTCAATTTCTTATGTATTTTTTATAAATAAATTCTCGATATTTTGTGGAAGAAACTTTAAATCTGCATGTTTACAGGCGTGCATATTACGAAATTCTAGGCAAAATTGCTGAAGAGATTCTCTAACTCGTTTCATGTTTACATTTAAATTGGTGGGATCAGTCATATTATTATTATTATATAGTTTATTGTGATTTTATCTCAAGCTCATTAATTAACACTAGAACCGCGGGAAATTTTACCCAAGTTTTATAAAAATAATTCACATCAGAATTTTTATTTAAGTCTATTTAACTTATTTATTTAAATACTTTTTTGCAGCTTATATGTAAATTATTTTAGAAGACTTATCTGGTTCGAAACGACATCTTTTCACTGAGTACGGGTCAAAATGACCCATCTCCGCGGTTCTAGTGTTAAAAAAATGTTTAATGTTCAATTTTACAGATTAAGGTGAGTTAAGGTACCTAAAACAATGGCAAAACATTATATGGAATCTGCCTTACTAAAAAATCTCTCTCGAAAAACTAATTCGAGAAAATTAATACTTACGTTCAAAATATTTTGTTTGCTCTCAAAGTGCAGAAAGAGGGAGTTTCCATAGAAACAATGTTTATGCATAGCATTTTATTGTAAAAAAAGAGCAAAGTTGTTTTAGATTGTTTCCGAATAAAATGTTTTTCTTAGCTTTTTCAATGTTTAAAATTTGAAGAACAAAAGGAACTAAAGTGAAACGAAATTAGCATTTAAGGGGTGATAAAACATATAAATATAAATATATGTGTTACGGTCAATTTGATTTATCGGTTTTTATTAATCGTAATCAGTTGCTATTAATAATAACCAAATGATATCTAAATAAACCGGTTAATATGATAAATTTATAAGAATTTTTTCAATTTAACCGGTTATTATTAATAATTACCAATCAAGGTTCGTAAATATAATAAATTTCAACTCGTTTAGCTTGGGATTTTTATTTTGTGTTAGTTTTTTCTAATATTCATTGCTAAAATATGCATTTCAAAACTGTATAACTTATTCTTTGAATATTTCAATGTTTAAAATTTATGTCTAATTCATTCAGTAATTACAAAAATAATTATTTTAAACTGTTCAGTCTTTTGCGTCGCACTATTAGAACACTTCTTCGGATTGAATATTATTGTCTCTTAATATTTTTTTTTATTAGATTCAAACAATTATGATAGTACATATTTTTGTAAAGTATATATTCGTTCCTAAATTAATTAATCATATTGACCGAACTTCATAGGTAGTTATTAATAATAACCTGTAAATTTGATTAATATGCAACATTTATCAAATTTACCAAAAGACGTGGCTCTTATTAATAATAACCGGTAATTATTAATAATTACCAAATTTACCAAATTAACCGTAACACACACGCATATACTTATACATACGAAAAGTGAGTCACTATTAGTGTTCGGTCAAATATATTTCATTAAAAAATATAGGGTGTCTCACACGGATTATTGCTTATAACATTACCAATAATGAATATTTGAACAATATCAAGGCTCGTATGCCTCAAGATCTTTTACCAGAATATTTGTATTGTAATGTTTACCGTATTTAAGGGGAAAATTCTTTTTTTTTTTTTTTTTTTTTTTTTTTTTTTTAAATATAGCAATCAGTACTTTATGAATTTTCTGGTGCCAAACCACCTAAAATCCCAGGAATCCCCTGATGCATACGAACCCTGAATATCTTTAACCCTTTGAGCTCTGGTGGATAAATGTCCTCAAAATTCCAAATGTCACATTGGCACCAGTATTTTGCAAAGAAAAAGTTCGGTATATGATATACACGAAAAAAATGCAATAAATCTGGTTATATATTCCGGTGCCAATGTGACATTTCGGAATTAAAATTAAGTGGTAGAAAATTCAACCATCAGAGCACAAAGGTTTAACAACAGTAGCGGCTCGTCAGGGAGTGCTGCATCAATTTTTACACCACTAAAATCATATAGCATTTTCAGTTTTTTTAAATCAACAAAATTTGTCGAATAAATAATATTAAACATTCTATTAAATTTTAGTGGTGATAAAATGATGCAGCACTCCCTGATGATCCGCTACTGGTTAACAATACTTTCAGCATATTATCTTTGTTTTCTTAAATGTGACGGCATTACGAAAAATACTAGAAATATTCTATATTCGTGTCGACACACCACTGAGCTAAACGCTATATAATTCAGCATGTAGGCAATAGCAGCCTAAAATACCACAGGACAAATTAAAATACACTTCCAGTACTGCCCATAGTTGTCATAACATTTCATACAATACAAAGTTAGCATGTAAAATATTTCTCTAAAATATTTTCATCGTCAGTAAATTTATTAATAACGGTACCGGCTTCGAGTAAAATACCTTGCATTTTTGACAGTATAACTGGATTGATATTACAAAATTGTTTTCCTTGATGTGCATTATGACCTTCATTATTTGCACCAATAGTTGTGAGGCATTCTCTATTTGAAATAAATTTGATACTTTGTACACTTTTAATTCAAAAAACTTTATTGCTTGCATCTTTTTTTCCGCGAAAAAAACATTAATATTTCTGAATAAAATAAATATTTCTGTTTCAGTGCATCTGAAATAAGATATAATAACATGAAGAAAAATAAATGCATTTGAAAGCTAATTCGCAAAGAATAGAAATATATCAAGTAGTTCTGAAAGCCTACGTTACGTGATTGGTCATATAATTGTTATGTATTTTAAAAGTTCAGTGAACGATACCCAGTTGCGTGTTTTATCTTCGTTTGCTCGGAATGGCATTGCTGCTCATTTGCATAAAAATTACTTTCAAATTACTTCTAACCTGATAGTTAAAACTGTTGAAATTCTGTACTGACGTGAATCATTAAAAATGAAGTTAACGATTAGTAGAAGAAGCAAGGTGGGAGTTGGCATAAAAATGATGGAATGCCGATAATAAGTAAAAGATTTATTCATGTTGTCCTCAAAAAAACATTTTTCCTACCTTTTTAAAAAATCTTTCAGCGAGTGTTTTGTCGTACTTATTACGACACAAGTTTTTCATTTAATTACGCTATTAGAAATGCAAGATATTTTATACTAATAAACGATGAAAGATACAAAAGCAATTTTACATATCAATAGAAAAAGTGAAACTTTAATAATATTTTGAAGGCAGAAAAAATATCCAGAAATGTACGTTTTAGAATGATAAATAATATTTGTTACAGATAAAAGAATAACATTATGCCATAAAAAAATCTATGATCATTTAATGCAAGAATAAAAAAAATAAGAAAATTTGTTGGAATTGACGGAAAAGACTTTCACAATTCACAAATTTATCATCTTCGAGCTCCTGGAATATTGTTTTTGAGCCACTTTGTAGCTTTATATTTGCCAATTAAAAAATTTTTTGCCCTTTTAAAACTAAAATATAATAATTATGTAATTTCAATTTCTGAAACTGCATACTTTGCCATGTTTCTACTTCAGATAAAATTTTTAAACCCTTTTTATTTGTTTCAGAACCAAGCGTCTATGTACACCACTAGTCAGAATTGTACTGTGGTTGAGACACCGAATAATTTCCTTGTTCCGAGCTTCCTGATAATCATATCAGTTTTATTTTTATGGGATTTCCTGTTTAAAATTTTCTTAACCTAATGTCGATTTCTATTTGAAAATACATTACAATCCCTCCTAAAATAAATAAATAAACTTATCTTAATTTAACGGATAACATCGCCAATAAGAAGTGTGTACTTTATTAAAGCGCTTTGCAGAACTGTTTTTGACCCTGTCACTGCGCATCCCGCAATTTCCACGGGCAGCGTTAAAGTAGCAAAATTTGCGCAAATCACGATTCCCGTTATCTTTATTTTTACATTAAAATTTTACCGATTTTAACTTTAAAATATATAAATATTTGAAATATGCATTAAAATGAAAGAGCAATTTTTAAACCTATTTTAATTAAAAAAATACGTAGCCAGAGGATTAATATCTCTTTTCCTATTACTCTAATTTTCGAAGGGGTATAATCGACGGATCAAACAAACATGGGTTAAACCCACAAATTTTAATAAATGAAACGTGCCTTACTGAAATACAATACTGATTTTACTATAACTATTTAATAAAATTTCTGGGTCTTAAATTCTTTATTTACTATTTTATCATTTATTTTACTATTACTGTAATTTTCCCATATAATCCACGGATCAAACAAACACGTTTATACCCAGAAATGTTATATAAAAAAAGCATCTTATTAAAGTACAATATTTATTTGGATTCAGTTATTAAATAAAATTTCTGTGTTTTAAAACATTTGTTTGATTCGCGAATTATTCCCCGCAAATTTCGGTAACAAAATCTGTGATTTATGTATGAAATGTACAAATATGGGGAAAAAGGCAGAAAGCGGGAAAGTTAAGGAAGATGTATTTCTCTCAGATTGGCAAAAAGAAATCTCCTACATCAACCTTTGTTTTTCTTCTAAATAATATGCAAGGATGCTTTTAACCATTGGAACATGGTCAAGACTTATTCCGGTCCGTTTTTTCACGGTTGATAGCGCTTTATGCTCTAGTTATGGTGAAGACGAAGCTCAACCGTGAAATATATTATTAGTTATCTTTGAAAATGAGACAGAACTTTTTTTCGCTACCGATTATACTCGTGCAGCAGCTAATGATGAAAATACTCATGACGATTAAGGTGAAAGGTGCTGCTACTATTGATTTTTCTTAGCGGCGAAGGACATTAGTAGCATTCAAATTTCATGTTCGTTACATATGTGATATCGTTGATGAGACATGTTAGAATGGTTGTAATCTAGAAAAATGACACGTTTGTAAATGTCATATACCAAATTCCATTCCATGCTTATTAAATAGTTAAAAGATGATGCAGGTAATAACCTGTTGGCAGAAGTTGTTATTTAATATATCTACAAAAAATATTTTATGTAAATCTAAACTCGGCAAAAAAAAAAAAAAAAAAAAAAAAAAAAAAAAAAAAAAAAAAAAAAAAAATTAAAAATAAATAAATAAATAATTTAAACTTAAAATGAACGTATAATTGTTAATGCACAAAATCCGCATAAAGAAAGGGATTAACAGATTTTAGTACTTCATAAAAATAAGTGTTTTGTAAATTTATGCAGCATTGAAATTATGTATGTTCACAAATTTCAAAACTCGAATAAATTTTTTATAAACTTTGATAAATTTAAGTAATTAAGGTACCAAATCATTTTTATTTAAAAGTACATTACAGAGTTCTTACGCTTGAAGCACTGTCAAGGAGCTTTTACCAAAATTTTCGTAGATATATCATCTATTCCTGCACACAGCACGCATCTCAGTCAAATCTTTTTAGACCCAGATATTTTTTTTTAACGAAATGTTAGTTATTGATCTGTCGTAATTATTTCATTTAATTTATCAAGTAAAATTTCTGGATCTAAAGAAATTTATTTGAACTACGCATTAAACGCGGGAATATACAGGGTGACACATAAATACTGTGACATGATAAAAAAAAGACAATTTTTTAATGTTTTTTTCGCGTTTTTGAGCCAAACTATTGTTTTATTCATATTCTTCGTACTCTTTTGTTGTCTAATTGTTATTTCCGTTGATATTAATTCACTGTTTGGTAGAAAAATATTGCGTGCAAAGGTTAATCCCACTTTCCTCCAACACACTCCTCCCTCCCTTAAGCAAGCTTAGCTGCTTGAAAGATCCTGGAGTATAAAAAGCCTGAGCAAACAAGCACAAGTCCTTGAATTTACGCTCTTTGGAATAAACCTGGGCCAAAATCATGCTAAAAATATTCTGTCACGGCTATCTTGACGAATTTTCCAGAAGTGCTAGGTCCCTGCATCGCTGCAGGAGGAAGTCATTACGAATAATCTTGATTGTTTCCTGTACAGAATTTGCTTCTCTTTTGAATGGTGAATAAAATTGGTTGTTTTGTCCCTATAATTAAAAGTTATGGTATTTTACTTGCGTCACAGTATTTGTGTGTCGCCCTGTATGTTATGTTTTGAAATAATAATTCAAATCAGACATCTCGGATATTACAAATATTCATTATCGAATTTTATATTGCATTCTTAACCAATTCATTTGTGAACACATTTTTTATTCGCCATGAAAGTTGCATACATGTTATCCAAAAGAAGACTGCAATAATTTGTTTTACAAGATGACCCCCAAATTGAATAAATATTGAAAATATCTGTTAATTATTACACCAATATTGAGGAGATAGTGTTTTATTTGTAGGGCTCCCACTCGTCAGCTTTTCGTAAATCGGTATTTTTTAAGAAAAAAAAATTCTTGGTGGGTTCATGCAACAATTGTGTCAATAACACGCTTTCCATGAAAATTATGGAAATTTTTCTGTAAAAATAATGGTATTCACAGACAGACCGAGCGAGAGCCATGTAGCTGTCATGTAAGTTTATTGAATGTCCAAGAAAGTTACAAAATTGCTTTCTTAAAAAAAATCCAAGTATTAGGGCTCCCACAGGCGACTATTTCAGGTGCGTTCGTAATTATGTAAATACATAGCACCTATAGTTGTCGTTCAGTCCGCCCGTCTGTCCGTCCGTCAGTTCGCATATAACAACGTAAAAACTACCGAACCGAATCGCTGAAAATTAAAAATATATAATGATCACATAATTTTGTCGAGTCATTTCAAATTTTATGAAAATCGGAAGCATAGATCAATTACAGGGACAATCAAAAGTATTCCGTTACATTACGATCAATGGGGAAAAAAGTTTCAAATGCATTTTAATGGTCTTACACTCATTCGAATATAGTATAATACATGAACCAATGAAGTATATATATATATATATATATATTTAAAATATACATTCTGTACAATCTGTGATGCAAAGAATATTTGTTATTAAATTACAGGGCCACACAAAAGTATTCCATTACATAATGTTATACATGAAAACATTATTTGGGTCGTGTGTTAATTATGTTAAACCATTTCACATTTATGAATATAATATACATTGCTGAGGTGTAATAAAAGTTGCTTCCTGGATATTTACAGGAACACAAACAAGATTTCGACCATTAATACTACATCTGAAGTACTGTCTACTATAACAGCAAGATCTAACTATTTTTAATACTTCGTTATCGTACGAATGCACCTCATTTTCTACGCTTCACGTGCAATTTCCAACTTGTTTAATTATTTTAACAGAGCCGCACGCGATTTAGATTTAAAAACTTCATGACTGAAACTTATTTAAAAAGGCCATAGCAAAGTCAATTAAGGTACAAATTTTTTAAATAAATTTAAAAGTTTTTCTTTCTGTTCGATGGTGTAAAAATTGAAAACATACGATTTTTAGATGATTAAAAAATTCCAGTAGCAAAAATCGCAAAGCCGAAATTTCTTAGGGAAGTATTACAATTCGCAAAATGACGTCAGTGTTACGCACAGATTTATTTATCATTTATAATATAGATAGATTTTTTTTTCATTCTAAGTAAGGAGTCATATTTACAATTCGGGTTAACAGAAAATTTTGGAAAATTACATTGTGTTATTTTGATAACATTACAGTAAAACGACTTAACAAATAAATTTGATTAAATAAATAAAATTTGATTAGTTGAGAGACTTTTCGGCAAAAACTTGGGGAACTTGACATTACTTTAAACCTGGAATTATTGCCAAGATCATCTTTGTTTACTTGTCTAGCTCGGCGAAGCAAATTCACCAGTTCGCTAACAAGGAAGGTCTCCATTGGGGGCATACTCAGAATTTTTCGAAAAAAATACGAATTAAACTACTCATGTAGGTAATAAAGGATCAGTGAAAATTAGCGGCGGAATTACATTATTAGATATGTAAAAAAATAAAATAGTTTGGAATAATTGGCGTGAAAAGCTGAAAGCGACGCGGTATTTGGCGAGCAGTGCATTTCCTCGCCAAAAGCAGACGATTTTAACGAATCTGAAAATTGATTTTAATTGACTTCACGGTTAAAAACCTCAGCATTTACTGCAACGTCACTCCACTACTTTTATAGAATATCTCTCTTCTGACCAATGAGAATGCTCCATAGCATGGTGAATTGACCGTGTCATACACTGTTAAAAATCTGCTGCATTTTGTTGCAAAGCACTCCACCGCTTATATATAATATCTCTATTCCAACCAATGAGAAAGCTCCATTTCACGGCCAAGTAATCGTTTTCTATACAAGTAAAGGAGTGCGTTGCAACAAAATGCAGCAGATTTTTAACAGTGTATTTTTCAATTTGGAACAATTTAAATCAATTTAAATTGTGTTTTAAATGATAAAATATATTAATTTCATTTTGTTATAACTACATATAAACGTACATGACACAATTACACTTAAAGTAAAGTAAAAATGCAAAACTAAAATTACTTAAACTAAACTTATTTAAATAAATTGAGCATAGAAAGTTTTTTCTTTAAAAAGAATTCGAAGCGTAAAAGCGTATTTTTCAAAATTTCGTTTTTTCGCCAACCGGAGATAAATTGCCAAATAAAAGAAATTTTTATTATTTTTTTACGGACGTTATAAGGAGGTTCCGCCGAAATTTTTTTTATAAACATATATAACTATATGAGAAGAACATTCTGTAATTTTTTTCAGATTTTTCTGAGTATGCCCGTATGGAGACCTTCCTTGTAAGTTCTGCAATATGAATTGCTATTTTTTAAACAATGACATCCAATCTGATAGCGCACGTTGTATGTCACTGCTTTTCTATAATAACAGGCTAAGTTTTTATAAATCATTTCGTTTAACACTAGAACCGCGGAGACGGGTCATTTTGACCCGTACTCAGTGGAAAGATGTCGATTTGAACCAGATAAGTCTTAAAAAAATTTACATATAACTGCACAAAAAGTATTTAAAATAAATAAGTTAAATAGACTTAAATAAAAATTCTAGTGTGAATTATTTTTATAAAACTTGGGCAAAATTCCCCGCTGTTCTAGTGTTAATCAGTGTGGTATTTCAATTGCCGTAATTTCGGGTGTATAAGCCGCAGATCAAACAATTCTCTTTCGACCCAGAATTTTTTAAGAAACAAATATAACTACTTAGATCGTCGTAAATATATGTCCTCAATCACTAAATAAGATTTCTGACTCCAAAAAGAATTGTTTGATCCGCGGCACAGAGTACGGAACAGGGAATCAACTTTCATACACTGTAATGGCAACTTGTTTAACATGGGATTACGCATAGACAGTAGCGATACGAACGGATGACTCTGAAACTACGATCATAACATAAGAGAGGTTGCTAATTCGGCGAAACATCGCTTCCTTGGCGACAAATGATATAGGAAAAAAAGAAAAAAAAATTACAGCGACGGCTTGCTGCTTCTTGTTTTGAAATTTATGAAAGAATTATTTTAATATTTATATAACTTTAACGTATTCGTCTTGCAAACAATGCATGCGTCTCTTCTTAACATAACGACCTAATAATTTAAACTTGAAAATTCAAGAATAATAACAGTAATAATTACGAATCAATATAAGCGCGGAAATCTAAGATCAAATAGCATAAGCACGTGTGCAAAGATAATCAAATCAGCATTCAGCAAGAAGTGCCAAACCAGAATATGGTTACAGTTAAACAGAAATCACGAGGATAAGAATCGCCAACGCGATGGTTTAGTTTTTAAGTCATCCACTGAGGGCGTTCTTTTCAAGCCGAGTTGAGGCTCTGTCTGTACTCTGTGATCCGCGGCTTATACACCTGAAATTACGGTACATGATTAACAAAAGCGAAGTATTTCACATGTGAAGAATTTCAAAGTTGTTGGAGTGAAAATGGCGCATTTCTATAAAACATATTTCAGTTTAAAACATTTAAAAGCACGCTTTTTTACATTTAATGATATCATTTGCATCTGCTAAAGCATTCGACTTTTACGATCTAGTCTTAAACAACATGTATAGAAAAGTACGCATATGACGCAACGTCACTATTGAGAAATAATATAGAAATCCAACAAAAAGCTATGTTGGCATTTAAGAAACTTGGCAAAAAAGAAAAAAATGTATAATGATGTACTTATGTATCTAATGATTCACATGCCTTCACTTTTTTGTTTCTAATAGCTCCATGTTTGATTAGAAATCATTCATTTATATTTTTTCAAAGTTTGGAAAACGTTATTTCACACGGATTAATAAAATTGCATTCCTTTAGCTTTTGGTTTGAATTAAGTAAATGCTATGAAAATTACACACAAATAGTATTCAAAATAGGGTAGATGTGCCAGTAATGGGCCACCTTCCAGTAATGGGCCACCTCGCACTTTTTGGTTTATAAAAAAATAATAAATAATAGTTAAGCTTTTATTATTTTTTTCTGAACTCTACCTTGCATGCTTTATAAGCTGGATTAATTTTTTACACTTTTCGTCAAAACAATTAGGAAGCAGAAAATAAAGTTTCACAGTTTTTCTGTTTTTCACTGAAAATCTTAATGAACATGCTAAGAGCAGACTTTACTTACTTAGTTTTATATCTTTTTTATTTTTCCGTAAAAATTGAATGTTTTTGTTTGGTTAGCAATATAAAACATTAAATTTAATATACCAATTGCCATTTACAAAATTTTATTTATTTTTAAGATTTTAGGAGGGGTGGTCCATTACTGGATTGCTTATTTCGTGATTTGCCAGTAATGGGCCACCCAAGTGACCAATACTAAAAGTGTAATTTCAGTAGTGATAAAATATTTTGATTTAACTGAAAACTAAATAAACAAATTTAATACTTAAATTTTACTTACTAGAATTTAATAAAGACAATTTCTTTATAAATACAGTCAAGTCTCTCTCTAACGAAACTCCATACATCGAATTTCTCTATATAACGAATTTTTAGTAGGAATGTTCCCCTTTTCCCATGATTACATTAAAAACAGTCTCTATATAGCGAAATGTCTATCTCCATATAACGAATATTTTCATAAAATGTTCTTTATTCAGTTGTAAAAAAAATACTTCGAAATCACATGAAATCAAATTTCCATCTCTTATTACTAATTTATCGTTCAGTGCTGAGTTTTTTTTTTTTTTATATTACTCCTCTGCTTGAATTTTCTTGTTCCTTAAGTTCAACAAATTCATCAACCCCCTCCTTTCACACACCTTTCAACATCCTTCTCAAAACAGTGTTAATTGAATAGTTATACATATACGAACGGTATCAATGGGGGTAATTGAAGAAAAAACAATTTACAATTGCTTCAAAAAGGCCGAATTTTGTATACAAGAGGATAATGTGGATTCTGAGGAAGAAGAAGATGCGACTTACGCAGACATAAAAAGAACAAGTTGGAAATTGCACGTGAACGTAGCAAATGAGGTGCGTTCGTACGATAACGAAGTTTTAAAAATATTCAGATCTTGCTTTTATAGTAAATAGTACTTCGGATACAGTATATTGGTTGAAATTCTGTAAATATACAGGAATAGTAATTCTTATTACACCTCAGCAACGTATATCTTATTCATAAAATTTGAAATAGTTGAATATAATTAAAACACGTACCAAACCATGTTTCCCCGTATAGCATTATATAGTGGAATACTTTTGTGTAGCCCTGTAATTTAATAATAAAAATTCTTTGCGTCACAGATTGTACAGAATGCATATTTTAGTATATATTTCATAGATTCATGCCAATTCTATTATGTTCGAATGAGTGTAACATCATTAAAATGCATTTGAAACTTTTTCCCCATTGACCGTAATGTAACGGAATCCTTTTGATTGTCCCTGTAATTGATCTATGCATCCGATTTTCATAACATTTGAAATGACTCGACAAAATTACGCAATAATTATATGTTTTAAATTTCAAACGATTAAAATGCATTTAAAACTTTTCCCCCTATTGACCGTAATGTAACGGAATCCTTTTGAATGTCCCTGTAATTGATCTATCCATCCGATTTTCATAAAATTTGAAATGACTCGACAAAATTATGTAATAATTATGTATTTTAAATTTCAAACGATTCGGTTGGATAGTTTTCCGTTGTTATATGCGGACAGACAAACGGACAGATAGACAGACTCAGACAAACGGACAGATAGATGGACAGACAGACGGACTGAACGACAATTATAGGTGCTACCTATTTACATAATTACGAACGCACCTAAAAATAATTATCTGTTATTTTTTGTAGGGTGGCCCATTACTGGAACATAGGCGGTCCATTACTGGAACATAGGTGGCCCATTACTGGGCATTTGGGTGTTTAGACATATTTCTATTATTTAAAATGAAATTTTTATTTCTATTGGGAAATGTAACTGTGGGATTAGTTAAATATTGTTGAAAGATTAATCTAATATGAAAAAAATTGGAATACAGTAATTATAACTATTAATAAAAAATTATTTTTTAGAGAAATTCCTTAAGGTGGCCCATTACTGGAACATCTACCCTACATTTTTGTAAAGAGAAAATGATGTATCTTTTGTATAGTAGGTTTGGAATAAACTAAAAATCATTTAATTGATATATAAAAACGAAATAAAACTAACATTCAACGGGTTTTATAACAGATGATATTTTTGACGTAGCTGGTATATAAATTACAATGTTTTTCTGTTGCTATGAGAAAATAACAACAAAAATATACAGCAATATTTTCCCTTTACTTCTCAAAGAAATGCAGTACTCAAGTTATCAGCGTTAGAGAGAAAGAATTAAAATCAACAAAAAAATTAATGTCTCAAAAATAAATTGAGATGTAGCTTTCAAGCAAATTGTGTTTAAAAGTACATTTTGTTTAGTATGCAATGGTGTAAAGATCGAAAATGTACAATGGCTAAAAGTTAAAAAAATTGTAGTAGCGAAAATTTCAAAACTGAAATTTCACTGGAAAATGTTGCCATTAAAAAAATGATGTATGCGTTACGCACAGATATGTTTGCCAGATGTCAGAAATAGAAAGAACTTGAAACACTATGGTTTGTTGTCTGTAGAATGTTTAATTACAGCCAGTAAGGCTAACTTTGGCTCAAGAGAGAAAAAAGATTAAATCTGCTACATCACTTGAGTTAACGGCAAAGTTTAGGTCTGAATCTATAGATAGCAGCACTAGTGTGAGTTTGGCTAGCGTCATTGACTAGTGTCATTGGAAATAATTCGTCAAAGTTCCACCACGGAAGAATGAATCAAAGTTTCGTAAAGGTGGAGCAAAGTTACCCTGATTGATTGTAACGCCTTAAAAGCAATTTTAAATCCCTTAACGAATTTTAGGAACAACAAGACCAAGAGTATTTTACGAACAGTTAAACGAATCTTCTTAACCCATTAGTGCTTAACATCCCTTTTTAGGGACGGTTCAAAAGATGCATGTAGCACTGTTTTTGACACCGGTAAAAAAAGAACAACAATCTTTATTTTATTTAATTGAATCTTTTTCGTAATTAATGAACTAAACTTAATTCTTTTAAAAATAGTGGTGCCAACCGAATAAAATTTCCACAAAAGGTCATGGGCACGAATGGGTTAAGTCTAAGAATGCAGATACAAATCAGTGTGGTTACACGGTGTGTAACATAAGCTAGATAATATTAGTATTTCTTAACAGTAGTATTCGCCTTATTTAATTGCAGAAATTCTGTGCCTAAACAAAGGGATGATTAGTTGACTATTTGGAAATACAGTATCATCAAAACTCTGTTGGCCGCAGTTGGACAACACTGATGTAAAGAAAAAGAAAGGAAAAAATATGTTTTCTAAAATGTTTGAATTCCTCAAGTGAGAATTTCACAAAGAAAATGTAAATTTACTTTCCTATTTTTCCTAGTTTTGTGACATAATGTTTTTTTAGTTGACTCCTTATAAATTAAAAGCACAAATTGTGATTTCAAAAATATAACTTTTTTGAGTGCTTAACAGTTACCACATTATCAATATTTCTGGTAAAGTTTTGTTTCTAATCTGATATTTTACATTTTGTCTTAGTGTACTTGCAAGTTGAAAGCAGTCCTGGTCCATATCGTTTCTCTATTACTACACGAGGAGAAAGTGAGGAAAGAAGATGGAAAATTCGTATTAGTCAAATTCCATGTGGTACCAATGCACTGGGTAAGATAATCGAGCGACGTTATTACTTTTGTACTGCATTCATAACGATTATTAAATGAATAAATTTTTCAGTAGCATCATACTGAAATATGCAGGTTCAATATGCTTTCGGTCCTTTAACGAGGATAATCGGTTAAAAAAGGCATGAAAACTATTATAAGTTAAATAAATAATGATGCAACGTTAAAGAGCACAAATTATATAAAATAATAGATGTTTAAAAGGCATACAGCCGTTTCGGGACTTCTAAAGTCCTATCATCAGTGCTAAAAAATAAGTGTAAAATGCAAAAGATTAGTCACATCATTAAATGAAAAACGTGCATCGCAGGTCGCCGCCAAAGGCGAACTAACCGTGAAGCGTCGCAAAGCAATAGCAAAAGCAAACTGACTCGCGCATCCCAAAGGAGACCAAACAGATGTCTCCCACTGGAAGAGTCCAAATAAAATAGAAAAGGAGGGGGAGGAGGGAGAGTAAAATTACAGGAAAGAAAACCAAACTTCTGAAAATCTGGGTGTACTGGACATGTCATTAACTAAATTATTAGAGTTTTTCCAAATATGAAAAAGCTTCCCAAAAGTCTAAATCATAAATTGATGAACAATATTGTATTAATGAGGCTTCGGAAAATTTAAAATTGTGACTATTGGAGCAACAATGGTTAGCCATAGCGGAGCGTTTTATTTCACAATTTTTAACGTAAGCACTGTGTTCTCCCAAACGTTTTTTCAAAGCTCGCTTCGTTTGACCTATGTACATTCTATCGCATTCGCAAGAAATCTTATAAATACCCCAATGTGATAAATCATCTATTGGATCTTTGAGATTTGAGAATTGCATTTTGTTAAAGGAGTATAAGTTATTTTAAAATAAAATTTTGACAAAATTTTTGAAATTTGATGACTGATTTTTGGAAAATATGGAAGAATAATTAAATTAACATTGTGGTCAGAGTTGAAGTTCGAAGGAGTACGTTTTCTTAATTTGTTATGAATGGAATCAACCCCGATCAATCGGTCTTTTATTTATTCAACTCAATCCTCCCCCCCCCTCTTTCTCATTATAAGTTGCTTTTATTTTATTTTTTTATTTACTTAGCCGATACTCAAAATGTAGTACCAATAGCTTGACTGCTTATCTGTCTCATGGAATATCATGGCTATAAAACTTATCAACAATAAATAATGATTTGCCACTTCACTTATTAACACTAGAACCGCGGAAAAATTCTTTCAAGTTTTATAAAAATATTTTTCACCGGAATTTTCATTTAAAACTGTTTAAGTTACTTATAGAAATTATTTTTGCTCAGCATATATTTAGATTATTTTATTAATAGTTTTCTGGTTCAAATCGACACGACTCCATATGACACGGGTCAAAATGACCCGTCGCCGCTTTTCTAGTGTTAAATTTTGTTTTTTTTCCTTTATTTGAAGATTCCTCTATAATCTGATTAAAGACAGATTCTTCACAAATAATTGAATCAACAACAACAAAAAAGTGCTTTTAAACGAGTTCATTTATGTAATTGAGAAAATCCAACATAATAAATTAAATTAAATCAACACGTTTTTTCGATGTTTTTACTCTAAAATTATCGATTTTTTTAATGAATATTTTTTTTCTACTTAAAATGAATGATATTTTTATATATTTGTTTTTAAACCGCTGGACATTTTGATGCATTCATTTATTATGTGCCAGAAATAAGTCCCCAAAATATTTTACCACTCATATTGCTCACTTTGAAATATTAATTGTTAAATAAATCTTTAAAATAGAAGTACCCTGAAACAAAAACATGTTCAGTAGTCTGCAACGTGTGTGAGTTACTGATCTAGGATGGATTATTGTAATTTTTGAAATTGCAAATGTAAAAATTTTAAATTTACGGAAACATATTTTTAACTATAAATAAAACAGTATAATACATTGATTTATTTCTTCTTGTTCAATTATTTCATTTCAGCTCCACCTCATTGTTTGCAATATCACACTGGGTCAGTCGGAAATATTCAGTCTTTCAACTATGGTAATCCAAAGCAATCAGAGAACACTTATTTTCAGAATTTAGATTATGCTATCTGTATCAGAAAGGAAGCTGCAATGTGTGGAGCAGAGTTTACACCAGAAAACTTTAATGTTGACGCTGCTGGAACTACCTTACCAGTATGTTCAGGCGATTATCTCAGTTTTGGTGCATCTTTGAAATGTGGAAAAAACGCGACTGTTCAAAGCGGCGTAAAATATGGTAATATAATTTACAATTTCTTTGTTGAATATTTTTTATCTTTTTCGTTTTCATTTAATCCAAGCTGGCTACTTTCTGACACATTCGCCAATAACATTTATTCTTTTTCTTGAATCCGCAAAATTTCCAGAAGCTGTTATTTAAAAATTAAGAAATCGAATAGAAATTTTTCTTTATCGCAAATTATCTTTCAAAAGATGTTGTGAGATTTGGTGGTTTGAGCTGATTTTGAGGAAGTTAAATTTCGTCGTAAGACAGTAACAGGATATAACGCAAGGCGTAATAGATTTACCGAAAATGAAAACCCATTCATTTTAAAATCCTTTTCAAGGTCATGCCTACATATTCAATGCACTTATGAATAAAAATGTGTCTGAAAGTTTCGTGCTGTTAAGTGGTGAAATTTTTTAGAACAATATGATGACCTATAATAGTTACCAACTAAGTTACAGACATAAAAATTCAAAACGTCTGATAACTATTTTCAATTTTCTAGCGGTATTTTAAATGATCTAAGATATTTGAATTCCTAAGAAAAACGAAACGTTTGTAACGTTCACGTTAAAATTTTTATAAACTGCAGTACTTTATGTAAAATCGCTTGCAATGATTATCATTTGGATTGAAGTGTCAGTCGAAAGAGTATAATCTATTACTGTTTACAACATAATAATAGATTATTTTTGCATTGATCTTTATGAAAAATATTATTTTTCTATTTAACACAGTTTTTCTCAAGGTTGTTGGTTGTTAGACTTTTATAAAATTTTAATATAGTATGCAACATCAAGATAACGTTGCCTCAGAGCACTTTAACCCATTAACGCCCGAATTATTTTCTTCGCTAAAATTTAAATTTTGTATTTCCCACCACTTTTAAAAGCAAATTAACTTTTATCTAAATTTATCAAGGATTCTGTCTCGTGAAATAAGGTATACATTTCTCTTCTTTTTTACTGGTGGGAAAACCGCTTTCTTGCTGTTTTTGTAACCGTCCTCAAACGAGGACGCTGGGCGTTAATGGGTTAAGGACATCTAGTAATAAAAAAAATGAGATGTTTGGTTTATTGCTATGATAAACTGTGATTGTATCATAGTGAAATATCCTCTGAAGCACAAAGTTATGTTTAATACTATATCTCAGATGTGTTTCATAAAAATCTCCTAAAGTTCCATTAGATGCAGAAACAGTTAACTGTAAGTCAGAAATCTCATTTTAAATTATTACTGGATGCCCTACTGTTGCTCTGAGATGACGATATATAAAGTGCCTCTAAAAAATCACACTCCGTGATTTCGTTATGTTTAACTCAGAGCATGGAAAATCTGTTGATTATTTAACTAAAATATTCGCATTATTTTTAAAGTTATGAGCGAAATTTCGATTCAGCTTGGTAGAAGTACTTGCTTTTAGACTGAATAAAATGCTCGTGATCCTGATTCCCCATGAAAAAATTGCTTGTTGTCATGCGCTCTAAAAGCCCACAAAGTTTATAAACCTGATACTAAGATGTCCTATATATACAGAGTGGCCATACAATAATGTGAACTTTTCTGAGCTTTCTAATAAGTAATCCATTGAGTGGAAAGTAACACCATTTGGTGTATGGATATAATGAATCACGCGGTTTCAATTTCTAAACAAAACAACATAGTACCGTATGTCGCTACAGAAGAAAATTTAGTGCTATTGTGAAAGAAGTTTCTTCAATTTGTTGTTTAAAATTTTGGTTACTGACTGCCACTTATGGTGCTGAATGATGATATGTGGATAAATATATCTTGATTTTGACAGCGATGTAGTTAAAAGAAAAGGCATATCTAAGTGAATTGCAATTTTAGGCAGCTTGAAAATTATCGTTTATTTCTTTGCAATATCTGAAAGCTGGTCATAATGTTGTTAACCTGTGATTTGCGGTCCACCAAATTTCCGTTATTTTATAATAAAAAACGTTCCTTATTTAAAGACAGAAAATATGCAATTAAATAAGGTTGCGATTACCTGTCTCAATTTGTGGTGTCAAACGATTTTTAGGCATAGAAATTGAAGATCGCTACTGTAGCATTTTGTAATTAACAATATATGTAATTTATTATGAAGAAATTTTTTGTTTATAGTATCATTTTATAAAAATATATTTAATGTAAAGATACCGTTCAATTTTATAAAGGTATATTACTTTCATAAGAAAAACCTCAAATCAGTTTTTTTAAAATAGAATATGTATAGCATTTACATAAACACTGACGAAAAATGTCTTCGCGATTGGGGCTCAAAGAAACGTAATTTTTGTTTAATAACAGCCTTCAGAATTTTTTTTATTTTTAATTTATATTTCAACTGAATGTATATTCTGTGTATGGGTGCGTTCTTATTGAAAAAATAATTAAAGCGACAGCTCGAGTGAAAAATAAACGTCTTTTCAGCGAACTATCTTTGATCAATTTCAGTTCATAGTATATCTATAGATTTGTTTGTATTCGTCTTTGCAAACCAAATGACTATAACATACATTCCACGAGCGACCAATGGCGTAGCCAGAGAGGGGTGAAGTAGAGGTGTCCAAACACTCTTCATGCCACTAAAATTGAAAACTTTTTTTGGCTTACAGCAGGGAATTCCCATATTAGATGAGGCTAAGAAAACGATATAAAATTAATGGTGTTCAGTGTATCTGAGCTCCCCCCCGCTACACTCTGGCTACTCCACTGCGAGTGAACTCATGCTCAAAAATTTATATTATTAAAAGAAACCAAATAATGCTCAAAGTGTGGTTAAGGGTTTGATATAATCAAACATTTACAAAACTTATTAAAATGCTTTAGCAAAATCGTTGAAACTCGTTTAGAATTCCAAAATTTTTTTTTTTTATTTCCATTCATTAGATTTACAAAATGGTTAGGGACATGAGTAGAGCATTCAAGTTTCGAAAAAGAACTACTGCTTGTTAGGTAACAAGAGACACTTAAAAATATTTATTCTATAAACTAATCGCAGTTAGACTTTTGATTACTTTAATTATACTTAAAAAAAAAAAAATTCTTTTTTTTTCTGTTACAGTCAATAGTGTAACTTTGACCTATTATAGTAACTTTGATCCAAGAGAGAAAAAAGATTAAATCTGCTACATCACTTGAGTTAATGGCAAAATTTTGTCTCAAAATATTGATACCAACCCTAGTGTGAATGTGGAAGCTCATTGGAAATAATTCGTCTAGATTCCACCATGGCAGAATGGATCAAAGTTTCGTAAAGGTGGGGAAAAGTTGGCCTTTTTTTGGTGCAAAGTTACTCTGATTGACTGTATATTAATTATATTTTTATGCATTAATAAATAAACGTTACTTTTTAGGAAATGCCGGACCAATGATTTTGTCTTTTGTGAGTGATGGCCAGACATCTTCCACTGAGCCTATTGATTCTGGATTTAAATTCAGATACTCACAGTTTTCCTGTTCTTCTCGAAACTGATATCTACAACAATCGTTCATTTATAAATATCATTAAATTTCGCAATAAGTGTACTTTTTCACCATTAAAATTTACTTTTATATTTTCGGCTTGATTCTTTTCTGAAGGTTTCAGTCTTTATAAATTGTGTTTTCTAGAAATTTTCAAATGCACACATATCACTGTAAAAATCATTTTGTTTATAAATTTATCTAACTTGGACTTGGACGAGATAGTTATCAGAGTGCCTGGAGAGATCAACTCCTCACCTGTAGTAGAGAAATGATACATGGAACAATTCAAATCATAGTCAAAGTCTGACAAACAGAAAGTCAGAAACAAAGGGGGAGGAAGCCGGGTACCCAAAAAAGCAAAGGCCCTTTAAGGGCACCATGCAAAATAAGTAAAATAGATGAGAGTATAAATAAGAGAAATAAAAATTTTTACATATATTTACAAAAGTATTTACAAAGTATTTACAAAATAGAGAGTAAGAGATGGTGAAAGTTCAGGAAGGAATAACCCTATCAAAGCGATAAAAACTAGGAAAAAATTATCCTGGGTCGATGTTTTCAGGGAGACGTAGAGTTGCTCGTGGTCTTCTCCAACGAGCGTTTATATCATAATTTGAAATGTTATGCAAAGCAGGATTTGGGATAGAGGGAATGTTGTCAAAAAATTTTATGGCTTGATAGCAAAACTTTTCTATTTTTAGACAATTGTTTATATTATTTTCTTTAAAACAGCAGGTTTTCGAACGTTTCACAAGTAGCAAAAACAATACTGGGCTAATATCATATTTATTGGCAAATACTGGCAAGAAATATTTTGCTATTTCATTGCTAATATTTCCAATGTAAAGACAATATTTCTGTAATACTGACATTTTATTTAAAGCAGTTCTAATTTTAAGCTAATATTTTGGCATTTCATTGATAATATTTTCAACATAAATTTGGCCCCACCAATGGCCGAGAGGTTATTTCTCCTAAACTAGTAGACGACAGGTGCTGGGTTCGAGCCCAATCGCGGCCGTTCGCCTAACCGTTCGGAGTTTTCTGCAATTTTCTTCGAACCTTGATATCCTTGTGTAAATACGGGTTAGGTTCCGTTAGAAAGACTCCCACGGAGGGCACCGCCCCACACTAGGGCCTATATCTCAAGTGTAGATAATGGAGTCATAAAACACAAACAAAAAACAAACTCAATATAAAATCAATATTTCTGTTAATGCGGCATTTTATCGGAAATATATCCACTAAAAAACAATATTTCTGTAATTGTGGCATTTAATTTCAAATAATTATTATATAAAGTTCTTAATTAGCCGATATTGCCATTTCATTCGAACGATGAATGCAAGAGTGGCTCTATATTTGATCCCAGAGTAACTAATAAAACCAATATACTGATATTGGATACATGTATATACTATGTATGGATTGGAACTTTGGAAACTAACATCAGTGGAGAATGCAGTGTTCATATATGCTTATTTCTGAATCATATTAAATAAAACCCTTAAGGAAAAAAAAAAATCCGAATTTTTTCATTTTTTTTTATTACAAAGCAATGATTAATGTTTATCTATATAAATATCCACATATACTTGTTAACAATATTCATATTTAAAAACTTTTTTATACAAATATGCAGGGAACAGTTTTGCCAGTGGGCTACTTTTTTTAAATTCAAATTTCTTAATTGTCACCACTTTTTTAGAATGGTAAAATTCGCTTTATTTAATGACATAGTAATTAAAGTGAAAACAAGGAGATTTTACCATTCCAAAAATTTCTATTGGTGGTGCCATTCAAGAAATTTGAATTAAAAAGAAGTAGCCCAGTGGCATCACTGGCCGCGCTCCGATCTAAATGACGATTGCTACCACTAAATTTTGATGGTACTTCTCTCCGTATTTAATGGCAAATATTCTGCGATTTCATAAAGCAAAGAATAGTATTGATGAAAGTGTGAGAAGCGGTAAAAATTAATCAACTGGGTCGGGCGCTCTCATCCCTGAATATGTTTTATATGATGCATATCTCCCAACTTTTAGGTTTTCTTCAATCCACTAAAATTTTATTGTAAGTATTAAATTATTTAATTGTCGAAATCTCACGATTAAACAAGGCGAAAATCTCTTTTAAATTTTAGTGGTGTCAGAAAAGCGTAAAAGCTAGCAGCTGTGAATGATTTACGTTTAAGCAATTGTCATATATTTAAAAGAGACCAGTATTATGCGATTTTATAATATTTTTGCTCTGTTTAAAGTTTTACAGGTATTGTATAAAAACTAAAGAGCAGGGAAAAGGTGCAAAAATAACTATGTACCCGTTTTTAAAAAATATATTGCGTATTATATTTTAAATTACCATAAAAAATTCAGTTTAACATGTTGATTAACTTACAAAACACTAACTGCTTTATTTTAAAAAAAAATCTATGAGTTTGTGAAATAACCAAAATTTTATAAATATAAATACTGTAAAACTAAATTTATGTGTAAAACTACAAGAGCCTTAATACTTTTAACTTTATCTAAATTACGAAAAGTAATTACATGCTTGGAAATGGCGTACAATGTTTTTAAATGCTTTCAAGTAAACAGAAAATGTTGAAATTGAACATGTTCTAAAAATTCCGAAAGCCTGAAATCTCGTTTATGGGTTCTGAAGTAAGCGTCGTATCATTTTCTTATATTTCTTATATTTTTCAAGAGTGGGGTATGGATTCTCTTAAAAATATTTAATCTATAAAAGTCATAGTCATTGACACATCAAGCAATGTTCAATTTTTTCTCATACAAAAGAAAAAAAACTGTTTTGGAAATGCTAAAGTGATAGAAAATCCATTCCACTTTTAGTTCCTAGAAAATAAATTTCGATTTAATACCACGAGAACATCTGTTTTGTCTTCCACAACGCAGAAAACTTGAAGGGTGTGGCTGCAAATGCTTGCTATTAAAATATCTTCCGGGGTTGGATTTTAAGTAGTCACGACTTTGCTACATTAGCTTATTTATAGTAACATCACGACCAACATGTCATGCACGATATAAGCTGAACTAGATGAAATGTGCAGTTGCCTTTCTAAATAACAAAACGTGACGATCAATTTTCAAAAAAAATTATGAAACATCAATAGAAGCAGACTGAGTCACCAAAACAAGTAGCTGTTGTTATAAATATTAGGAAAAATTATAAAATGCTACTGAAAAAATGTTACATACTAATATTTAAGCAATTCGAACACGCGTAAAAGACCAGAAACTATATCGGTTATCTATTTATTCCTTATTCAAGTAAGGACTGATCTAGAAAGTCTCCAAAGAGGATGAGATAGTAAATCTAAGTTTGAAGTTTTATGTGTTATTTTCACGTAATGATGGATTCACAACTCCCTTGAACAAAAGCAAGTCCATAGTACACATTCAGTTGGGAGTCTATATAACGATAGTGCATTATAGCAATTTTCATGTTATAATGATCGATTGAAAAAGGCAACATGGTTATTCATGCAGAATCATATTTACATCCAATAGAAAGACCAATTAGACAAATCATTCCAATGTAACAAGACTTCACAGCATTTTTAGCCATAGTTGTTTAATATTAATTGTGTCTTAGAAAAACTTGAAAATGTTTAAGAATTTAGAATCTTTCAAAAAAAAAAAAAAAAAAAAAAAAAAAAAAACCCTTTTCTTTCTATTTTAATTTTATCGATTCGTTTTTACTCTCATGTGAGAATGGGACAACTAAGTAAAATTTATTATTGTGTTCTATACTTGCTTTGAGCACAATTTATCTTTTACAACCAAAATTATTGCAACAGCAGGGCTCGCATCGTTCCTAAAATTTTCATTCTTTCCTACCACAATTTTAATACGGTAATTTCTATAGTATAAGTCTATTGTAGGAACATTCCAAGGAAATTTTTGTTTTAAAATACTGATATCAAAGTGTGAAAATTTTAGGAACGGTGCGAGGTCTGCAACAGGTAATTTAAAAAAGGTTTACTGTACATAAAATTCCTCGTTTCTGTATTTCTGAAGAATGTTGGAAAGAAATACTTTGAAACTAATTAATGGAGCATTTCTCTTCCAGATACTGTATTATAATCAAGATATAGCATCGTAAACGTATTTTTAACTTTATTTTTAACTTGAGGGTTTTTTTTTTTCAAAAGTTTTGTTCTTTAAAATTTTCGAAACAGGAAAAATAATTAACCAATTAGAATTTTTTAATTTCGAGAAAACTTCAAGCCAAAGCTAATAATTAGACAATGTTTTAAATAAATGATGTTCTAATTGCATGTACATAAATATATTTATTTCTTTTCTTGTAACTATTATTGTTGTAAGTTTACTATGATTTTAACTGATACTTAATAATTTTCAGTAAGGCTGAATTTTAAGAATTTTCTTAAGACTTAATAATTTTCAGTATACTTTTATTTTAAAGCTATATTTTCCAAACTTTTTCTGTACAAAATAAATTCAAAAGGCTAAAATTTGAAAATTACTTTGCTGTAATATGAAGTAAAAAGATATGCTTATAAAATAATAACATGGAAATTCATAGAAAATACAACTGTTACATATTTTTTATACTAATGCTGCATTAGTTTTATTTCGAAAAATCATTAGCCAATAATCAATATTTCCTTAGATATTCTTCATCGTCTGTCTTCATATTTAAAACAACCCAATAATCATTAATAATTATTTATTTATATTTGCATGCGTAGAATATGATAATTATGATGATAGTTATAAAACAGATTGACTTTATAATGGTT
This sequence comes from Maratus speculifer, assembly GCA_964019185.1. Taxonomy (NCBI): domain Eukaryota; kingdom Metazoa; phylum Arthropoda; class Arachnida; order Araneae; family Salticidae; genus Maratus; species Maratus speculifer. The sequence continues at coordinate 195,691,227 of OZ025299.1, forward strand.
TTTACATTATTTATCAGCAATTATTTATTACTAATTTTAATACTGCTATTTAAATACATATTTTGGGGGATTATGTTATGAAAAAATAAATCATCATGGATGCTTTAATCTTTTGGATTGATAAAATATTGCTAAATTGGACGTAAGTTTTGATTTATCATTGTATCTACACGTCGCTAACACATCTTTTAAATTATAAAATATCCATGTTTGCTAAAAAGGAAAAAAAAATTAGAAAATTTATCAGACACCAATATTTGTGATACCTTATTGCAACGTTATCTGTGTGTAAAAATATATTGTATTCTTGGAAATCGGTAGTATATCCTTCAGACATGAATGGAATGAACAGTATAGTATCTTGCTATTGCAAGAGTTTTAAAATATATCTCTGTATATGCGCAAAGAAAAAATATTCTCATAATAGTTCATTTCTGAAGATATTTTTTATTTTATTAAAACAACTATAATGCACATTTACATGTATTTAAATAATATAAAGGCTGAAACACTTTAATACAGAGACACATGTAAAGAAATGATCTGTATCCAATTACACGAGGAATAAAAATAAACTAATAGCTTTCTACAGTAAGAAATAAGAAAATAAATTTTAAAGTTTTACTTTGCTTAAAATGAAATGACTAAAAATATCATGAATTTTAAAGATTACACTATCAAATATTTAAACAACTATGATACAGATATACAAGTACATAAATAATGATAATATTAAACGATGTTTATGAAATAATTATTCCAATTCTGATTCTCAGTACGTTACTTTTTCTATCATCCATCACATATCCAAGATCAAACATATAAAAATAAATACAACAAAAATTTATCAACCACATGCATTCTGTCTAAATTTCAAATTAAATCCAATGGCGTTGTTTGCAAAGTCTGTTCTGAAATATGCAATGAATGGTCCAGTAGTATTATCTGAAATGAAAAAAAAAACGTTATTTATAAATAATAGTATAAACATGATAAAACAAATGATTATTTGCGAAAGAATGATTTTTTTTTAATAAATCAAGTTTAACACTCTCGTCACCAAATTATTATAAAAGTAGAGAAAAAAATCTTTCTAACATTCAATACTTCTAAAATATCACTATAAATCATGTGCAACAAGATTTTTATTGATTTATTTAAAATTTATTTATTTTGAAATGTTGCTTTATCTATTTTTTTTTCCAGCTAAAAGACGAGGCCGAAAACACTTCCTAATTTTTAAAGAATCTATTATGTTTAAAATTAATTTGAAAGCATGCACATATTAAGGGAAGGTTAAAGAATAATAAAACACCTTTTTACCTCGCAAAAAATTAAGCAACTAAAAAATAAAGCAGCTGAAAAAATTAGTTCATTTCTCTTCTAAATCAATAAAGCAACAATTGTAAATAATGCTAGAAATTATCTAGTATTGACATCTAAGTACGATTAATGCAACTATTTAGAAGCTTCTTATGTATTCAAAAAGCTTTAATGGTATTGCTAAACGAAAAAAAAAAAAAATCCGTCTTTTTTTTTTTTTCAAATATTGAGTATTTGAAGTAGGAGCCTCATACGAGACTCAGGATGACGAGAGGGTTAAAAATATTATTAGACATCCTACATATGGAAATTAGGTAATATTATCTAAGATTAGTTCCATGATTAGTCGTAGTGTAAGTCACATGCTACTATTTTTGGCTACCAGTATTTTAGAACGGATAAATATGACTGTTTTTATCGGAGATATTTCATTAATTTAATAAGGTGGAGCAAACTTATAGACAATAACTCTGGCCAATAAGCATAGCAGTTATTAGCAGTGTAACTTTAACTACATAAACCCATGGAATTTTTACTAAAAAATTCTCAAGAAATATCTTTGGGACTAATAATAATAGCGATGTAGCTCCTACAACACTCTAAAAATTTTAGAAATAATCACGTTTAAAAATTTTTAAAACGTCATCTTTCCATCTACAATAGAAATAAAAATGTTAAAAGAAAGTTATTCATGAAAGAGACTTAGCAAAACTATAAAATAATAAAGCCCTTTTTTAATTCAAAATGTTCAATACCCATAGCTGCCAACTTTCAACTAATCTTCCGTAATACCTGGATTAGTTTGATCCAGATTAACGTCATTTCAAACCAGAAAATATATTTCATGAATCTTTATTTATTTAATTTCAGGATTGTTAGTGGAACATACTTAATTTCATTTCTTTGAAAAAATTCTGGTTCGAAAATCATTAAACTAGGGTCAAATTAACGCATGTATTACGGATAATCGATGTCAGGTTGGCACCTATGAATACCCGATATTCAGCTTTGCCAGTGCTAGCTCATAGAAATAAATGACTGAGAGTAAGGCATTATGCTTCTCAAATACGTCCATGGGTGAGGAAGTTTGTTGAATCTAAGAAAAACTTTCTGTTTGCAGAACATGTCTCGATGAAACCTTGCAAAAAATGTATGATGTGATAGTATAAATAGTAGTAGTAGTGTAGTTAGGTATAGTTAATTTAGCATTTTGTCCAACCTGGTGCTAAAAAAAGACACCAGAAAATTTTTACAGAAACTTTTGTTTATTATATCATTGAATATCTTCGATTCAAAAAGGTCTTGATTTCTGTAAGAATTTTCAGGTATCTAGCGGGCGACAGGTTGGACAACCTTGGTTTACAGTATTTTATAGCCTCTTGGAGAATCTTTAAGCATCACATATAAAATGATTGCATATACTTAACTATTCTGTTCCAATATTACTATTTACCGGATACATATCATTAAAAAATATCTCTTAAGACACCCAAATAAAGTCAAATACTTTTTTGGTACTAAAATAGTACTCTAGGTTTTATCTGAACAGCGAAAAGGAATAATTAGAAATCAGTCTGGTAAAATATCTAACTTATACTAAATTATATACTTTCAGGTGAAACTACATGATATGCATATCTACCTAAAGTTTCCATATTTGTAATCTATTTATATACGTATTTGCGTTTTAATCACTTTATTTTTTGTTAGGTTAACCGTTTAAACGCCATTGTTCCCAAATGAGAACATTGCATTATTTGTAATACAAAACATATATTTTCCAACACAATGACGATATTCTTATTTTTCCTATAAAATATAAGGTTGATTTCAACTTTTGAAAAAAAAAATATTTATGTTTAAGTATTTATCACCACAGGTATATAAAATTGTAAATTCATTAATTTGTATAAAAATATATTATTTGTTTTTAATGTTTTCTCTATATTACTTACATTTTACCGATAGGAATCTAAATGTTTTTGGAATTCGAGAAAATACTCAAGAATAATATACAATAGCATATAGCGGAAAATAATGTGTTATATTTGCATAGGTTGTCAATCAATAATAATGTTCTAACATGCGAACACTGAAATGAAAACAGCCAAAAAAACTTCAGAATTTTTGTTTTTTCTAAATTTGTATGCCTAAATTAAAACATTTGAAGCTGTAATATAGGAACAACAAAATTATAATTAAATTGCGATATTGATTCGGCGTGTAAACGGTTAAGCATAAATATGATTTACCTGTAACTAGAGCATTAAAGTCGGGGTTTGGTTCGGATGTAGATGGATTTAATCTTGCACCACAATATCTGTCACCACCAAGTCTTAAATAATCCATAGGACAATCATTTATTCCCAGTCCAGCCTCACCTGCTCCAACAGTTGGAGAGTTAGTTTCTGGATCAAGATTTAGAATGCTGAAGCTGTCAATGTTCTCAGCAGTATATGTTATTGAGCAACGATTGACTTCTTTACGAAAGCATATTGCGTAATCCAAATTGTTTAAATAACCTCCCGCTAAAACAGCCGATTCACCAGATTCGTAGTTGAAGCTAGTAATATATCCTTCAGGTTCCATATAATACTGAAGACAGCTTGATGGAGCTAAAAATAATAAATAATTGTGCAGTGTAAATAATTTATGACATAAATTTGTTGTGATAAATGAATATCGTTAAAAAAGCAAGGATCAAAAAGAAGGGCTAAAAAGAATATCGGATATAAATTTTAGAAAACTAATTTCTATTACAAAGATATTTTTGAAACGAGAGCGCCGTTGATGATAAAAATACAGGAAATGAATTGTAAGTTTTCCTTTTTTGAAACAAAATAAATAAATAAATAAAAAGGTTTTAATCGATTTTGATACTTACATTAGTATTTGCTTAACACTAGAACCGTGGGAAATTTTACCCAAGTTTTATAAAAATAATTCGCATCAGAATTTTTCTTTAAGTCTTTTTAACTTATTTATATTTAAAAAAAAATGTGTAGCTTATATGTAAATTGTTTAAGAAGACTTATCTGGTACGAATCGACATCTTTTCACAGAGTACGGGTCAAAATGACCCGTCTCCGCGGTTCTAGTGTTAAATAAGAGAAGTTTATTAGACCACTAAATTTTGAAAGCATTTTCAGTATTGGTAATTTAGACATTGATTTTATTATTTTATCTGAGTATTCGATAAATAAAGTCCCATACACGTTTCGTAATGGCACATAAAAAAATTGCTATTCAATAGCTGCTCTATCATACCTGTCTAAAAGTATACAGTTTTCAAATAAATCAATTAAACCATTAGGACTAATAACATATCTCATATTAAAATGATTACATATTTATGTTTTTTAAATATGAATTAATTTATTTTCAAAGAATTAATACCTTTTATTTGTGCTGTAACGATCATGATATTTAAAACTTTGACCTTTCCATTTCTTCCAAATTGATATTCTCATACAACGTTATTTTGAAACAATTTTCGGGATAATAAAATATTAATCTTACATTTTGAATAATAAGAAATAAAACTTCAAAAATATCCAACAATAAAAATAGTAACATTTATCATTTAACTCTAGAACTACCGTGAGACGTCATTTTGACGGCTACTATATGAATATGTTTCGGTTCAAACCAGAAATTTGATTATGAAATAAATTTAAAAGACACAAAGAAGAAAAACATTAAATAATAAAGTTAAACTGTTTCAAATCAAAATTCTCTTGTGAAATTTTTTTATAAAATTTGATTTAGATTTCTGGTTATTCCAGTGTTGAATAAGTTAAAGCAATTACATCTCAATACACATTTTATTACTTAATAACTTTTTCATAAAGAATATTTCAAGGGGTAATTTGATTTCGAAGTAACCTAATTCATTATTAAAATCCATTAATTTAATTATTTTCTATATTTAAAATACATAGAAATAACATTTCACAACAATTTTATTTTTACACTTTCCAATGTGGTATATTTGTTTCTATAAGAAAGGAGATTTTCAAGAGCGGCGCTATCAAGTAAATCGTATTTCAAAAATAAAATAAAATAAACCTTCGCATTTAAACGTCATTTAGGATCATTAAAATTCCAATTCTTGCGTTCAAAACCTCTTTTTGAAGTTCCTCTTTAAACTTCAACTAACCCACTAACCTACGGGGAAAAAAAAGAAAAAAAAAGACTGGAAAAGACCATGCTGAATACATATATAGCAAACATTTTTCAGTAGACGTAAAGACTTCTATGAGGTCATTATTATTGATTGGTTCCTTAAACGACACACACACTATATATTCTTTCGGGAATAGATAATTAGAGATATATAATTAGCTGTTTTGAAAAATATTCTCGAGTTGGGCGTTTATATATTTAGTAGAAAGAGCCCTATGTTTTGTTATGAGAATAATAATTCAAAACATGACAAGTTTTCAAATAGTATATGTAAAAACCGCAAGTATTAGAAGTTAAATCAGTAACATGTTTTGGCAAAAGTAATTTAACATAAAATAAATGTTCAAGTTTTATTGCGGGAATTACATTTTATGTGTGAAAAGTTCAGTTGTTATTAAAATGTATTAAAAATAGAAACATGTTAAAAATTAGAGACCAAATTATTAATATTCCTTTAGTCTTAAGTTAAATTCTGTAGAGTTAAATATTATACATTTGACAAAAATAATTATATATTTTGATAAAATAATAATAGCTATGTTGTTTAATACAAAATTATGCTTTATTTAAAAATTAGAACCCAAATGCGAGACATAATGTCGATCACCCTTAAGAAAAGTGGCACACTCAAAAATAGCAGATTTCGCAGGACATGCGTAAAAAGGTTTGCATTTTTTGACTGTAACATAAAACAATTGCACTTAGTTCAGCATGCAACTGGTAGAAATTACACAAAAACATAAAAAAAAATTAAGAATCAAGACATTGAAAAGGTAAAAAATATTTATTCTTCGACATATTTGTTTCCTCCTGTAGTGGAAAACTGATATATAGCACAATATAGCTGTTTTCCTGATAATTACAATTATGACACCTTAGAAGCAAGGTGAACTTATATCAGACGTATTCGTATAATAATGCGCTAAATGAATTTTTTTCGGTTGTGTAACATTTCTTACGGTGAATATATTGTCGGTACCATAACAATCCACTATGAAAACAGTGTTACTGCAAGAATACTTTTTAAAATTCAAATTTCTTCATTGGTACTACTTTTTTAAAATAGTAAAATTTGTTAATTATCATTCAAAAATCATAAGCATACAAATTTTGCTATCGATAACCATGGACAATACATACTATTTCAAGCATACAGTTATTTTGAATTTTTACTTATGCATGCATATGTCATCATCACATCAGTGCATTGTCTAACGCAATTTGAATAATCTGCATGTTACCATATTCTAAACTAGAGCAAATAGCCTGGACAAATTATAGTAATAAAGGGGTTTTCACTATGAATCACGTGAATGCAATTACGGTTATTAGAAATCCATTATAAATATCTTTATGAGTAACTAACTATATTTAATATTCATTAATATTCATTAATATTCATTAGCAATATCTTTATCAATAGTAATTTGTTAGAAAAAGTGCAGAAAGGGACAGCAAATGTCCATTTAAATAACAATCCGACCAGATGGTAATTAAAATTAACAAGAAAATGAAAATGATAACAGTAGTTTTCTTACATAACCATATTAAGCAAAGAAAAACAGTAAAACCTGAAAACCTAATCCAAAGTAATAATTAAAAAAAAATGCTATTACTTTTACATCAAATCAGTATAAAGTGTGAAATTAAATATAATTTAATGAATAGGTATATATCTTTAAGTAAAAATCAAAAATAAATAAGGAATGTTGAAAAGTTCTTACGTGTTCTATTCATATTTTTACTTGATTAGATGATCTTTAAGTTATTTTGCAATGGAAAACTCCATTTAATTCAACAACTTCCTATATCCTGGCTTTTTTTATTTTTGAACTCCGTCCTGCTTCATGTGTAGAAATTCATAGTTTCCAGATACCATACAATAATTCAGGAGTATTCTATTTTTTCATTATTTTGGGACTCTAACCTTAAATTATTTTTTACAAATTTAACTATTATTTTTCAGCTTTGGAACGAAATAATTTTCACCAATTAGTATTTGACTTAGATACTTATTTTCCAGATTTTAATTATTCATTTCTTTCAAATTGTCAATTATTCTTTTTAATGTTATTATTCGAATTTCTGTGTTATTCATAAAAACATCTTTACTATAATAAATGATATCCAGAAAACGAAGTATGTTACGTAAAAGAATAACGAAAGATGTTTCGCAACGATGGGTGTACATTATCTTTGTGGAAAGATGTTTCGTCTCTCCAGTGAATTTTTGAAAGTGTCAATTATTCTTTTTTTAGTGATTCAGATCCCATGCGTATTACACAAATAATTTTTACCATAAAAAAAATTATGCTTATAATCTATAAGGAGAACTTCTTCATACATATAGGCAGCAGTATATTTTCGTGAAAAGACGTTTAATCTCCTAAAGAAAAATTATTTTCCACAAAAGATTTTGCAACTGGCTAATTCCATGAGCACATGTCGTGCAAGTCACTTACTACGATTTTGGATAATAGTATTTTTGAACGAAAGAATGTGGCTTATTTTATCAGAGATATTTCAATATTTGAATAAGGCAATGCAAACCTTTCGAAAATAACGGTGGCCAACAATTTAGCAGTAACTAGAAATGTGACTTTCACGACAAGTGCTCATGCAAATACCCAACTACTAAAATTTGAGGCACAAAAATTAATTATTTTAAAGCACATTAGCTTTGTTTTAAAACGTGTTTTCAACAAAAGAAAGATTTTTAATGTTCTCGTCAATATACATAAAAAATATGGCTTTAAATTTGTATAAAGAGTTATTTTGTTATTATTTGGAATTTAAAAAAAGGTTTTAATTTAATTTTTAATAATCTCTAGTTTAAAGATATAAATTCATTTATGACAAATAGACAAGAGTACCTTTAGATGGATTATTACATTCAATATAAGACGATCTTATGTTCCACCTTCTTCTTCCAACGCCTTTGGTTCTGACTGTAAGATATACTGGTCCCATGGTGTTCTGGACGTCGACATATACTTGAAAAATAAATGTAAGATTTTTAATTTCTAACACATGCATAAAAAAAGAAAACTAATGGAGTTTTATGTAATCCATGTACTCGTTAAATGACCCATCAATTAGTAACTATATTTTTAATTCAATTTTTTTATTCGTATTTTTAAATTAAATACGCGCAAGATTCATGACAAATAAAACATTTACATGTAAGAAAATTTTGAAAATATAATCGATTTATTAATTATATTTTCAAAATTTATTTATCCTGCATAAAAGTTAAATGAATTATTAACTGGCAGCGGGTCGCGTGCTTTGACAAATGAAAAATAAGCTTATGCATCACAGTCACAAAAAAAATAATTAACAGGTGATTGATTGAAACTGTCACCAGGGCTCGAAACATACAGAAGCAATTTTATTGTTACCAGTATGCCCGATCAATATGCCTCGAAATACGTTTCTTTCACATATGCAACAAAAATACATTATGAAAACATTTGTTTCGAAATAATGGTGAAAACAATAAAATTTCCTCCGTACGCTTCAAGACCCGTCTATCTTGTCACTTTAATTTCTTTGACTGTTTGATATGTGCTCTTGTTTTACATTTGTCAAATCAGGTAGCCCATCATGAGTCTTACGTGACCCATTACTAATGCACTTATCTTATAGTGAGTATAAATTATATTGAAAGAATAGCATGCTGATGCATGGAACCAAGTCATATGAATTTATTATGTTCTTTGATATTTCTAACTGTATGTTGGTGAAAAGGTTAACATTAACACTAGAACCGCGGGAAATTTTACCCAAGTTTTATAAAAATAATTCACATCAGAATTTTTATTTAAGTCTATTTAACTTATTTATTTAAATACTTTTGTGCAGCTTATATGTAAATTATTTTAGAAGACTTATCTGGTTCGAAACGACATCTTTTCACTGAGTACGGGTCAAAATGACCCATCTCCGCGGTTCTAGTGTTAAATATAACAATAATATCCTCTTCCTTGTATTTTAAAAGTATTTGCTATTTATTACAGTGATTATAACTATTTCAATTTGTCGTAACTAAGCCCGTAAACATTCAGCTTAGGTCAATTATATAGACAAAAGTTTTACGCTTTATTATCAGGTCGACTGTAATACTATTTTTACCTGTTTTTCATCATTAAATTTAAACTATATATAGGGGAGAGTGGGGATACTTGAGCATAGGGGATACTTGAGCCACCCCCTTTATCTCTGCAGTTGTTCAATTTTTCTTTCTAAAACTGGCAACATGGTAACATATTTATAGTTCTGAACATGTAAAAAAGAAATCATATACCTTGGTACCATTTTTAAAGTATGGTGATTAACCCTTTGAGCTCTGCTGGTAGAATTTTCTACCACAAAATTTTAATTCTGAAATGTCACAACGACACCAGAAAATTCGACCAAATTTATTTGAAAAAGGTTTAATGCATTTTTTCGCGTATATTGTAAATCGGTTTTTTTCTTTGCAAAATACTGGTGCAAATGTGACATCTGGCTCAAGTATCCCCTCCATGGGGATACTTGAGCCACAATGTAAAAGAAAAAGTAAAAATTTATTAGACATAGAAAAATAGTTCAAAATTAATTGAAAGTGGTTTTCAATTGAAGAAAAAATATCAAATTTTCATTTTCAATATTTTATTTTGTTCTAAGAAATTCTAAAAAATTTAAAAAAATTAAAATTTAAAAAATGGCTCAAGTATCCCCATCTTCCCCTATATATAAGAAAAAATTTAAATTATTTGTTAAAATGTGACAAAAAATCAAACAGTAATTAATATTAAATTAATACTGTATGTATTTTAGTAAAATTTACATATATTAAAAATTATTTTATTGATTATATTAAATATGTCACTTTATATTATATAGCATAAGAGGTAAAAACAAATGCAGGGGGTATCTTTTCCAAATATGACGCTTGAAAGAGGCAGATTTCTTAATAGAACTGGGATTCTACTATGAACAAAATATGAAGCCACCGTGTCCCAAATGTAACCCTTGCTTACTAAATCGTTGCCACGTAACATGGAAAATGAGTTCTATCCACGTCACTGTGAAAATGATATGCCATTTTGCGACAAAGTGAAAATGACTCAAAAGTCGGTCACGGTGACTTCAGAGTAAAGCCACGATGTAGCGGTTACATGAAAGACATAACGGGATGAAATAAGATGACACTTTTGGTCATCGTTTTAACTTTTGTAGTGTCACATCGACTGGCTGTACTGTTATAACCACCCCCTCCTTACTCCATTCTAAAAGAAGCAGCGGGCGGTATGCTGACGGAAGAATAGATTGGATAATATTAAAATTATAATATTTTTTTCTTTAATACTTTATTGCTCTTTTAATTTACCTTCAATGCATTTCATATAGCCAAACTGTTTGAATTAATAGGCTCGACTAATGTTTCTGAACGAAAAGTACGCTAGTTCCCTGCCAACACGCAATTTTTCAACTAGGTGAAGGAGGGGCATAATTTTTCTGTTATAAATATAAGTCTTTGATTTTTCGTTTATTTTAAAGTTTTCTGTCAAGCTTTCTGATACTTATACAAAGAATCATTAGATAGTTGTAAAAATAAGAAAAAATTTCATACTGTGTTGACCAATATTCCGCCCACAGATTTCTGGAATTGGAGAATTAACGTTGCTACCTACAACGGTGAATTTGTCATCTAAGCAGTTACCATCTGTTGGTCTTGCTAATTCAAAATCTAAGAAGTCTAACCGAACCTGACAAACATGTGCATTGTGGGGTCGTAGCAATGTTAGCGTACAGGAAGTGTCTTCGGTCTCCATGATTTCTTGAGGATAGCCTGGATTAGTAAAATGTGTGCTATTCTGGGCTGATGCTACACCACAAGATCTTTGAACTAAAATAAATCATGAAAAAATTATAAGGATTTAAGAAAGTAAAACACATTATAATGCAATTTGATTTACAGCTGTTTGTATATTATAAAAGAGTTGCAATTAAAATTAGAATAATAAAATAGAGTTCAATCGTCAGGATATTGTTTTAACCCTTAACCCATTCGTGCCCGGCATCTTTTGCGTAAATTTTATTTGGTTGGCACCACTATTTTTAGAAGATTTAAGTTTAGTTCATTAATCACGAAAATACATCATTTAAATAAAATAATTATTGCTTTTCTTTTTTACCGGTGTCAAAAACAGTGCTGAATGCACCTTTTGAAGCGTCCCTAAAAAGGGACGCTAGGCACTAATGGGTTAAGACTGTTTATGAATCAGCTCTTGAAGACTGATTGTAGATCTTGAGATATAATTCTCTATTTTAATCTGTGGCCATGATATATACCGTAATTTCGGGTGTATAAGTCGCGGATAAAACAATTCTTTTTGGACCCAGAAATCTTATTTAGTGATTGAAGACAAATATTTATGGCGATTTAATTAGTTACACTTATTTCTTAAAAAATTCTGGGTCGAAAAAGAATTGTTTGACCCGCGGCTTATACACCCGAAATTACGGTATTTACATTTTTTAAATTTCTTTTCAGAAAATACAAATATATATATTTTTTATGTATGCTCTTCATGAAACATGTTTCTTAGTGGTTTATTTTCTAAAATATTTCTAGAATATGAACTTAATTTAAGTGTTAAAATCTTAGCAAATCTAAGGAGCTGTGAATATAACTCTAACATTTAAAATGCAAACTTATGGTAATTTTAGAATTTTAGAAATATTTGTTAAACAGCCAATAGATATCTTTTAAAAATATGATACAGAAAAAGAAATAAAAAATTCTAATTTGCTAATAAGAAATCTAAACAAAAATAAAAAATCAAGAATCAGGCTTAGATTTTAAAACACCTTATCTCATTTACAGAATAGTATTAAAGAATTTTTATTTTTTATACAATGAAACGATATATTGAAATAAGATTTTTTTACAAATGCAGAGTAAACGATTTTTCTCCATAGACCATAATATAGCGGAATTCGTTTTTATGGCCCTGTAAAAGAACTTTAAATGCTACAAACTACAAGCTTCATTTTCAATAGCAAGCATTTTATATTGAATCCCATCAGCATATAAAAATTTCGTGTCAATCCGAGTATATTTAAGGGAGTTAGAGTATGGAGAAACATACAGACAAACCGAATTCATAAATACTTTTCAAGTATGTTGGAAATCGTTAAAATTACAAATACATTCCATGGTCATAGATTTAACATCTGGAAGGGAAAGTTAAAATCTGACTTTTAATGTTTCTTAAATGTTATATCCTATAATTGCAAGCAAGAAAAATCAAACGTCTTGTATTATTATTGTTGTTATTATTTTATGCTGATAAAATAAAAATTATAAGAAAATACTGACTATTCAATTTCGGCGTGTTTCTTAATATAGAATATTTTTTGCCATGCAGTAACAAAAATATTTGTTGATTAAAAAAGAAATCAGGATCCGTAGCTGTGAGTAAAGCTGCATTTATTATACAGGAAACATTGAGTCCTGTTACCAAATTTTTGTATATTAGCAATATAATACGTATTTTTATCTGCCTATTAAAGACAGATTATTTTTCTGCAAAACAAGCCGTCTTTTATTAGCATTTCATCTAACAGTTTTATATCTGTAAAATCAAAAGATTTTTTGTTATTTTTTATAGAATTCTTGTTTTAAATTATCGCAGCAATTTAAGAGGAACGTAGAAGGATTTCTTTTATGCTGAAAGTTAAAGTCTGTCAAAGAAAGTTAAAGTATTTGAATGACATTACAAAAACGTTTTTACCTTCATTCTCGATAAACTATTTAAAACAAATGAAAGAAATACATATCCATGAATCGATGTATGGCTGTATTAAAATATTCACATTTCTAGTGGCGTTTGCCCCCTCCCCATAAGATGCTTTGCTACCAACTCCTGAAACTTAAAAGGATTCAGTTATAGCATGCAGCTAACATTATCTTTAGCAAATTAAACACCATGGCACACATACATGTAGGATATATTTAGATATGTAAAACATGACGAAATAAAAATCTCGTGCAAGTTCCATATTTACAGCTGTTAGTTTAAATTAAATATTTTTGAAAATTTCCTCATAAATTTAATGTGTAAATTGTAATTTAAACAAGTTAATAATAATATACGATAAAGTTCAGATGAAATGCACTAATTTTAGAGAAAATAGGATTTCCAACATTTAATTTCAGTAATGCAGATATATAAAATTACAAACGTTATTGGAGAACGATGCAAAAATATTTAATTTAGATATAGTATTTAATTCATTTTGAAATTTAGACTTTCTAACTAAAATTTAATGAAACAACAATTTAATAAACAATCGACGAAAAGTATAAAAATTCATATATATATATATACATGAAACGAATGAAAATATACATTAAAAGCATCCGAGTAACCCGGAAAGAGTTCGTTATAATTAGACACATCATAAATCAATATATTTTCGAGATTTCAAGAATCATATTTAAAAACAAAATTAATTTTGCTGCCACTGATTTTCAAAAATATTTCCAATTTTTTTTTTTTTTTTTTTTTTTTTTTTTTTTTGTATTAATTAGCTTTGTAAATCAGTTTTTTTGGTCGGTATTAATTCTCAATTAAACATTTCCAGCTGCATAAATGAATTAATGAATGGAATAGTAACGCTATAATATTCATTTTAACATTAATGTTGTTAATTTATAATTTTTGAATGTAAAACAGGTTTGTTGAAAATGTTTACTAGAGAATAGATAGCATTCGATAAACCTATATTCCGGGTTGAGAAAAGTGATAATTATATTTTGAAAGCTACTTAAAAACGCTTCCGAAAATCAGTAGCATCAAAAGAATAATTTTTTTTTATAATTGCTTTGTTTAAATGTCGAAATTATACTGATTTCTAAGGTTGCTAAAGATAAATAACTTTTTTAGGAATTGTTAGTAGCCCAGAAGTGATTATTGTAATTTCTCGTTTGTTGCTATATTTTATTTTCTTAAATTAACCCTTTGAGCTCTGATGGTAGAATTTTCTACCACATAATTTTAATTCCGAAATGTCACAACGGCAGCAGAAAACTCGACCAAATTTATTTGTAAAAGGTTTAATGCATTATTTCGTGTATATTGTTAACCGTTTTTTTTCTTTGAAAAATAGTGGTGCCAATGTGACATTTGGAATTTTGAAGAAATTTACCCACCAGAGCTCAAAGGGTTAGCCCTCCAGTACTGTGATCAGAATATTACTTAAATGCAAAAGATTAACACTAGAACCGCAGCGACGGGTCATTTTGACCCGTATCATATGCAGAGATGTTGATTCGAACCAGAATTTTTTTTTTTTTTTTTTTTATAAAATTAGCTAAACATAAGCCGGGCAAAAATGATTTCAATATATAATTTAAACAGTTTTAAACGAAAATTCCGGTGAGAAATATTTTTATAAAACTTGAATGAATTTTCCCGCGGTTCTAGTGTTAAAAGATTTAAAAAGGACCCTATGGGTAAGTTAGGTCCCATTTTGACCCCATAGGCATTTAGAATGTTTGCACGACTTGATGATTAATTTCGCTGAATAGCGAAATTTACACACAACTGGACACACGAGATGTGCTTTCATTGTGACACTGTACCTACTGTCCTATGCAGTGAACTAAATTTGGCAGGATGCCAAAAATTCTCTTTCTTTCTTATGAAACACGATATATGATAGAAAGTTTTTATTTTTTCCCCTGATTGCCTAAGATAGGGTAAACATAATCCCTTTCGCAATTTTTACAAACAACCAAAACAATTTAATTATGCGAAACTTACTAAGTATACAAAATTATGAAAAAGACCTTTATAAGATAATTCTCATAAATTTTAGCATACGTAAATTAAAAAAAAAACTGCAAAATATCCATATGGGGTCAAATTTACCCCATCTAAGTACTTAGATGAGTAATAAACTTTTTTTTTTTAATTAAATAAGCACATTTATTTACTAAAACTTGATAAATAGTAAATTATATTTCGTAAAATATTAACATTATCTTACTTTAAAAAAAATAGAAAACTTTAAAAATTTTAAAATAAATATAACTTTCTTTTTCTTTTATTATTATTATTATTATTATTATTATTATTATTATTATTATTATTATTATTATTATTATTATTGCTATAGTATTATTATTATTTTTTAATTTTAAGACAGACTTAATTATTTCTTACTATGAGTGTTTCTTCTCTGTATTCTTTCTGTTTTGATTGTTAGGTTATCGTGTGACCCAGCTCTTAAGTAACATGAGGGTCATATCAAGATAAATCTGGCAGAGCCCACTGACGCCACAAATAATTGAAATGAGACAAAAGAGGAAAAGATAGAATTAGATGAAATATTGTCTGTGTTTGAGGTAACATTACTGCCTTAGGGTAAACATTGGGACTATCTTAGAGTGAATAACATTATTGAGAATAAACATAAGGGAAGAAACATGTTTAAAGAACCCGGAGAAAATATTTTTGGTTCGTTTGAACATCTGGATCACTTAGCGTTTCATGGCAAGATTATAAACATCTTAAAAAGTTTATCTAATCCTTAAAACGCAAGAGAAAAAATGTTTTAAGCATTCGAATTAAAGTAAACTACTGAAACTGTGCCTTTTTCTGTTGATTTTAATGCACACAAAAAAATCATGGAGAACTTAAGAAATATGAATTTGGAATGTTTGACTTTTAAAAAATGAAACCTTTTAATACTACATTATAACAATGATGAAATTGCCCTTTCATCGAACTGCATATAGATCATGATTAATTTCTTCAGCTTTAAATAAATTGATGCATCTCTATACATCTATTTCATTGCATTTTGAAAACAATCCCCTTGCTTCAAACTAAAACACTAAGTTTTCATGTTTATATATTGAAATATAGAATTTAATATGCATTTTCTTTCAGAGAAACGTATATCTTTTGATTTAATTCAAGTACTCATTTGTATTATGTTTTTGAACATTTCATCTATAGTTCCCCCGTCCCCACAAAAAAAGCGTATAATCATGTTTTCCATTGGTTATTAATCTATAACAGATCAACAAAAAATCTTTGAAAGTTAGCGATAAACATAACAAAAATACAAAATAAATAAATAAATAAATAAATAAATAAATAATTTTTTTAAACTTAATTATTGAATTAAAACTATCCATAAACCATTAATAAACACGGCATTGGTAATACAAAATAAATGATTAAATTTCTACCCTTGGAATGTTTTTAAAAATGAAAACAACTTATTTTATTTGACTTATTTTATTTGATTGCTTTTAAGAAGACTTTGTTTAAAAAGCATCCCAACTTCATATAAGTATTTAAAAAAAAGGATAAGATGTGAAAAGATGGTAGGATATAATCACTGTTAACTTTAACTGAGTTAAAATTATAGACAAGCTTAGTTAACGGTAGACTACCTTGTAGCATAAGCGACACAAATAATAAAATGTATTAGTCAAACTTGATCAAAAGAACTAATTTTTATTTTTACTTATTTATTTTTATTTATTTATTTTTACCGTCAATATCAAGAATTACAAAAGCTGCCTACATAAGACCAGAAGTTCTTAAACATTTCTTGAAATTTTGGGCGCGAATGAGTTTTAACCCCGTTCTTGGCGCGCTTCCAAAATATCGCCACATTGGCGCGTTTTTGCGTTTTGTCTCCCGGGACGGGATTTAAGTCCAGGAGACACTACGCAAAAGACACACCTTCTTTTAAAAACAAAACCAGCCTTTTTTTAACTAAAAAAGAAATCAATAATAGATTTTCTAAAGGAATATACTACGCTTTGAAGTCAAATAATGTTTTTCTTTTACGTATAATATGAAACTAAATAACATTAAGATTCAAAACATCTAAAGTGCTAAAGAAAGGCCTAAAACACTTACTTTTAAATACAAAGCACGGTCTCTGCATTCAAAAAACAATAGAAATGTAGAAAATTCTTCCTTTTAAATACAAAACAAAGGTTTCTAATTAAAAAAAATCTCTCGTATATTGCCCCCAAAAAATTTACTCACTCGATGTTACACTCTTCGAAATCCAACGGCCTCTAATGAGACACAAGATATTTAATTAATTTCAAGGCGCGAGACTTCAAACTTTTAAATGTTTCTCCTCTCTCGTCCAATAAGAAAACTAGAAAAGAAAGAACGAACGGAGCATGCGCAAGCCGAGGAGCGGAATCTCTCCGAATCTCCAAGGGTTGTCAAGAAGAGCAGCACCTAAACGGAAAAGAAAGCAAGGCATGGCGCAGTCATCTTGCGTTAAAAAAAAACACTGCCAAGAAGTGGGTTAAAACTCAGTTTACCCACATTTTGAAAATCTGGTGTCTGTGAATAAAGATGTATGTGTTATTAATCCTTCTGCTAATATAACTTGTTTTCACTTTTAAAGTAAGAATAAAATATGTTGAAACTATCTACTTACGATAAGTATTAAACTATAAATATATATATATATATGTCTACTTGAAAAGTTACATAGTTTTTTTTAATTAATTTATTGTACTAGATAACAGTTTTTTTCATTCATTGTTACAGAAAACAGCTTTAATAATTTATCCACTTAAAACTTTGTTTTTAGGGATTTAATTAAAAAATTGTTTTTCCTGAAACTTTGTTTTTGATCTTTTTACGAATGCAACTGTCAAAATTATTTGATAAGTTGTTCATCGTACCCTTATTATTCCATTTTAAACTCCTCAGTCCTGATATCATCTGGAGGTGACGCTAAAAAACATCCTTTAAATTAATTTAAATGTTTCTATAATTGTTAAAATTACATCTAGATATTTTTAGTGTATGTATGCCCATTAGAAACATCGATATACAGACCGATGAGTTTTTGGAGATTTTTCATAATAATTTTAAACTAGTTTTTGTAGTCCCATGTAATATTTGTCTCAGAACTGAGGAGGATGAGTATAAAGCAAAGTCATTTTAAAATATTGCAAGCCTAATTTAACCAATTCTATCGACGATTATTTTCAGACTTTTCAAGCTATACTTTTGAGAACTTTTACAAAAGTTGCTCTACACATTTAGCTAACAGATTATGCAAATTATATTTTGATTGCAGTCACGCTTGCGCAGTGAAACATTATTTAGTAAAACCGCTCATTTTTCTTACGATTATTGTTATTTTTTAATTCTGATTACATTGTATTATGTACAATATGATTTCTCATATTTTCTGAAAATAACAATTTTTTATATTAAGAACTCTGCAAATTATGAGCAAAAAACTTAGGACTGTTTTTATAAAAACCTTAATTTCTCTGCATAATATCCTCATAAAAACGATCACTGTTATTACAATATGCCACATAATCATAATCTGCAGTTTGGATGTTGTTGCTAATTAGTTTTGACAGGGATAATGCAAAAGAACTCCATTTTTTTTCAATTTCTTGACGGTCCTCTGTGGGATTTCGAGACAAAATCTTCGCGGAAATATTTGGCCTATACTATTCTGTTTCAGAAAAATTTCTCATATATTTTTCTATATATTTAACAAAACGTCTAAAATCGCAAAAGGCCGGTCACCTTTGACCATATAGTTTATCTTTAATTTACATAGAGTATCACTTTTCTCCTTGTTGGAATGTCGTAAGTGTCGATAAAGATTCTTTGTGGTGTATCCCAGGTGCAATGATGTCACCAGCAGTTGATTTGTCCTTTAATTTCAAGGGTTGCGGATCAATGATATTTAAGAAATAGCAAAGAATAAGAGCTTTAAAGATGATAAATTAAGGTTTATTATAGTCAGCAGAGTTTCAATTAATTTAAATTTTATAAATTATTACTGTACTACATGCTTAAAAGGCACACGAATTGGTATTTACATTTAGAATTAGCAGTTTGTGAAGTTAACAATTGCAAACATTTATGAAAAATGTCGCCATTCACAAAGCCCTTCACATATAATTCTTTTGATATGATCAAAAGAAACTAGTTGGATGTGTCAATCCCAAAACTTTCTTCTATCTCATAAGCAGGGGTGCAAAAATCCAGGCGCCAGCAGGCAGTTTCCCACCACTAAAATTACTTCGTTATTTTTCATATATAATTTCGTGCAAAATTCTTGTAAGAATGCTATTAAAATTTAACCAAAGAAAACTTTTCAATTTTAGTGGTGTGAGACTGCTCTCTGGCGCCTAGATTTTTGCACCCCTGCTCATAAGTACATTTTAATATTAAAAAAAAAAAAAAAAAAAAAAAAAAAAAAAAAAAAAAAAAAAAACGTGGTGACCCCAAAGTTACCCACTATCGAATTTCCTCGAACATTTGACCTAGCCTAATGAGATTCTGGTATCCGAAAAGCCTAAAACGCAAAATTTAATTAATATTCTGAGAAAATGAGCTTAGTAGTGCCTCATGTTGGGTAATTTATACTAAAACCTAATAAACATCTATTTATGTCAAGACCTAACAGAATCTGAAATTTGATGGAATTTCGTCCATTAGTTCTTGAGATATAGTTATAACAAAAAAATTGCAAAACGTAGCAGAGCAACACCGTATCTTGAACAATTTATGCCAAAACGTAAAAAAGCGTCTAATTGTGTTATGGTGTAAAAGAATCTGAAGTTTGATGAAATTCTGTGCATTAGTTCTTGAGATATAGCTAGTTTAAAAAAAACCGTGTAAAATATAGCACAGCAGCACCATCAGTTGAAGGATTTATTACAAAACGTAATCATCGTGCAATTATGTTATATGTCATTTTGTAACAAAATCTGAAGTTTAATGAAATTCTCTGCGTTGGTTGTTGAGATATAGCTATCGGAAAAATTGCGCAAAATGCAGCATAGCTGCACCACCTGTTGCAAGGTTAATACCAAAATGTAATCAGCGTCTAATTATGTTATATATTCTAGAGTAACAGAATCTAAAATTTGATGAAGTTCTCTGGATTAGTTCTTGAGATATAGCTATCGCAAAATCGTGCAAAATGTAGCATAGCAGCGCCACCTATAGGGCAGTTCACACCAAAACCTTATCAGCGGCTATGTATCTTAAGGTATCGCGGAATCTGAAGTTTGGTGAAATTCTGTGCATTAGTTCTTGAGATATAGCTATCATGAAAATCATGAAAAACGTGGCATAGCAGCACCACCTGCTGGCCAATTTACACCAAAACTTAATCAGCGTCTATGTATATCAAGGGGTCACAGAATCTGAAGTTTGGTGAAATTCTGTGCATTAGTTCTTGAGATATAGCAATCTTGAAAATCATGAAAAACGTGGCATAGCAGCGCCACCTGCTGGCCAATTTACACCAAAACTTAATCAGCGTCTATGTATATCAAGGGGTCACAGAATCTGAAGTTTGGGGAAATTCTGTGCATTAGTTCTTGAGATATAGCAATCTTGAAAATCATGAAAAACGTAGTATAGCAGCGCCACCTGCAGGCCAATTTTCACCAAAAACCAATAGGCACTAATTCATATCAAGGTCTAACTGAATATAAAATTTTATTAAATTTCGAACATTAGTTCTTGAGATAGAGCGCCCACAAATATTTTGTCACATACAAACAGGCAGACAGACGGACAGACTCACAGACAGACATTTTCTAAAAATAGTCAAAACGTGTTCAGGACCTTCTAAAACGTATAAATCCGTCGAAAACCGGAAGTCGAAAATTTTCATGAATCCAATACTTTTTTCTTGTAAAGATAGAAGAAAGTAAAAATTATGCACAAAAAATACAATCGCAAATAACTATTTCCTTGAACCTTTGATTTTTTTTTTTAAATTTGTTTTATTATAAGGTATTTTCAATGACAAATGCATATTGCGTATTACGCTGGATACTCATTTACATGTTTGTATTTTGATTTTAAGTAGCTAAAACATTCTATAAAACTTTAGAAAAAAAGACAATATAATTGAGGAAGTGTTTCAAAACTTGCCTTATCTGAAATTTTTTTAAATCAAGTTTTCTGCATCAATGTATTATGTTAATGAACCGATATCCAAAAAATCCTACAATTTTTTTAAAAACTAGTTTTATTCTGTATTTTTGGTATTTAAAACAAATCGACACAGTTAGAGGTTTCCCGCGTTTCCCCAAATTTGATTATCTGGAATAGGCGAGTTTTGAAACTCTTGTCCTCATTTATAGAAACATGATCTCGTAAGTACTAGTTAAAATTCTGAATCATTTTACGTTAGTAATTGCAGAGTGATATTCAAATCGATAGTTTTTGTCAAGCACAGCTTTTTAAAGAACTGTCCACAGCCTCTTCAAACCTTATATACACAAACATGGACCTCTGTTCTTTTCGTCACAAAAACTAAACTGTTTGATTCTTTTACATTTTTATTTTATTTCTATATAGCTGAAAGTTTTTCTGCTTTGGAACAAACCAGTTAAAGGAAGCAATGATATTTATTTCCTAATAAATATTATTTTCAGCTGAGTTTGCAAAATGCCTTCAAGACAGTGTGAAAAAGAAAGTAAGAAATTTTCAAAATATTTTGAGTATTTGCAGATTATTCACTTGTTTAAAGCGTTTAATTTTCTTAATATGTGAGTTTAAGTTATTGATAATAATTAAATTAATATTATAAAGTGGCATTAATTTTAAAAACATGTTTGTAAACTTAAATTATCAGTCCCGTGAATTATGAACTTCAGAATATGCTCTTTCAGAAGAGGACTCTATGACGTCATTATGTTTGTGCAAAAGTCATAAATGAATATTGATAAAGTTATTTTAACTTCAAATCTCAGGAGTTTAAATCTTCATTAGTGACTCCATAAAAATTTTTCTCACACTAAGCTTTAAAAGCATGTATTTAATTTAGAACCCGTCCCTCATAGCATGCATGTTCACAGTGACGTCACAATGACGTCACTGTGAGTCACTTTGGTCACATCACATCTGTGACGAAAATGCCACCGCTCAGTGACGTCATAATGTGACTAAGATGTGACTTTCTAAAATAATTTTCACAGTTCGTCACAATGTTAATGTCAAAGTAGTCACAAATGACACACTTTTCGCAAATTGGTCACATTGTGACGTCACAAAGTGACCAATTTGTGAAAAGTGTGTCATTTGTGACTACTTTGACATTAACATTGTGACGAACTGTGAAAATTTTTTTAGAAAGTCACATCTTGGTCACAATGTGACGTCACTGAGTGGTGGCATTTTCGTCACAGATGTGATGTGACCAAAGTGACTCACAGTGACGTCATTGGGACGTCACTGTGACCATGCATGCTATGAGGGAAATGACCTTTAAAAGCATGTATTTAATTTAGAAATGACCTTTAAATTACCCGTGTTCCTTCATTATAAATTTTATTGCATTTCACCGACAGAACTTTTTTTTAAAACTATTATCATAACGTGCACTGTTTATAGAGTGAGAGAGTGTAACGAGAGAGAAAGGCTCACATGCGATTTATGACATCATTCAAAATTACGTGACCAAAGACGGCTAAAGACCTAAACTTTTTGAAATTGCTGTACTTAACCCTTTCATTCCCATGGTAGAATACGTTCTAAAAATTCCGTTGTTTAGAGAATCTGAAACTACATTAGAAAATTTCAATGATAAATTACGGTTTATTTAAATATGAAATGTTTGTTATTAAGAAAAACAAGTACTTATATTTTAATTTTCTGGTATGAATTTGGAATATCAGATTTAAATATAGAAAAATAAATAAGGAATATCATGATGCCATTTGGACTCACTGGGAATGAAAGGGTTAAACTTAATAAACACATACATTACAAGTACAATGTAAAGTATATCACTTCCATCAGAAATTGTAGTAAAATAAATACGTGTAAGTCTGGAAAGGATTTTCGTTGATATTGATTTGGATAAAGCCATTGCTTCAAGTAAAAGAAATCATAATAAAATTATAAGTAAAAACTTTTAACTTACAGACGCAACAAACACCAAATCCTGAAGCACAGGTTCCAATTTGAGATCCTTGCATCCTGAGACAGTCGTTCAGCGAGAAGCAGGTTCCAGTCATTTGGCCATTAAGTGAAGCACATGGTATATTTAGAAATCGAACAATTGTAAAAACATGCCCATCTAAAAAAAATTAATCCAATTATTAGAATTGTTAGAAATGATACATTTTAATTTATAGATCTCTGCACATACAAATAAATAATCCCAAAATATGGGAAAACAGAGCAATATTTTACTAATAAGAAGTAATATCAACAATTTTATTATTAATATGAATAAAATCATTCTTTTCTGGGCATTTCCATGAGCATTTGTCGTGTAAGTCACATTATTAGTAACTTATAAATTGTTGGCCACCGTTATTTTCGAAAGGTTTGCATGGCCTTATTCAATTAATGAAATAACTCTGGTAAATTAAATCACATCTTTTCGTTCTAAAATACTGGTTTCCAAAATCACAGTATGTGACTTACACGACATGTGCTCATGGAAATACCCTTCTACATATTTTCCATGTTTTCCTGACACGAATTTATTCGTAATAATTCAATGACATTTTTAATTAACAACATCTCCACCTAAACTTTTCCCTCTAATAAGATCAAAAGTTAAATATTTTTAAAAGAAAATTTTGCTTAATTAATTCAATCTGATACTTAAAAATTCTGTATCAGAATAGAGGTGATTGTTTGATCTAGTTTTAAAATATATAGTTGGTTGTATAAAATTTTTGAAAAAAATCAGACAGAAATCCATAATTTATAAAATGAATGTGCTTGCAGAACTTTACTTTTAAATATTTTATAGGATTATATATTGGTTTAATTATAAAATTAGTGTGTTTGCAAGACCTTTATTTTTAAATATTTTATTTTAAAAATATTGATATTAAGTTGAGTTGTACATTTAACTATAAATTTTGCATGAATTCTATGAGTAAATTTGACATCGCACTTTATTCATGATTATAATACTGTGAGGATTTTTTAAGGGTGTAAACGTTTAACTTGTACAATTAAATGCAAACTCATGACAAAGATAACCAAGAGTATTTAAAATGATTTATTTATTTGAACATAATTTGAAGCATATTTCTTGATTCAAAGGGCTGTAACACATTGAAAACATCGAATATTTTTTTTAACTATGGAGGCTAATTATGAGCATTGCATACATTATATCATTATCTGAAGTGGTACTTTTCTTGAATAAAACAATAAAGAAAAGAAATACTAGCATATAAACTTGCTATTTTCTTCGTTATTGAAAATGGCAGTATCGACAGGCAAAGTTTTCTCTCAAAAGCATTTTTTCCGACCAAAAAGAAATTATTTTTTTTATTGAAATTATGTGAAAATAATTAGACTGGAGGGCGGCAGCACAGACAATCACCATATCGAATTCACGGCAGAAATTCCAGAATTAGCTTAACCCTTTCCGGCGCGGAGTAAGTTTAATTGAAATAATTATCTGCCACCAGAATTTATAAACGAATTTATTAGAGAATACGAACTTGCTTATTTTCAGGCATTTTATCAAAGGAAAATTTTAATTAAATATTCTTGGTGCCAGTAAAATTAAAATTAGGTGTCCTTTTTAAGGGACACCGCGCCGGAAAGGGTTAAACTCCACTGCCTATTAAAACGCAATCGGTCAGCGAAGTCATATCTTGGTGTAAAACATTTGAAAATCTGATTTCAGAGGTTGACTCGTAGGTTTATCATTGTGTTTTCCTGCTCCCAGCCCTCCATGTTTTCATACCTTTAACTACAGGGAAACATAAAAGTAAAACTACGAGTCAACCTCTAAAACCAGGTTTTCAAGTGTTTACCACCAAGATATGACTTGGCAGACAGATTACATTTTAATACGCGAATCAAGTTATAACTAATTCTGGAATTTCAACTGTGATCTTGCTGCACCTCCCGGTCTAAACTTCATTCAAAACCACCGACCAAAATCGGATCTCGCTATCCTTGCGAGGTGGAATCGTGACTCTTTCAAGAGGAGATTATTGGGTACAAGTAGCCATTGTGATCAGATCATTGAAGATCTTCACCGTAAAAATTTAAAAACTAAATAGAATAAATTGAAGACGCCGAGCAGCGGGTTCAAGAGGACTTGTACGCTTAATATATCGAGCAATAGCGTTGGCTTGGGACTTATTCATCTTCTACATTCAGAATCAGATACATAATACATTTTTCCACTTTTGTACACGACAACAATGACACGTTTAAATACTTGATGATTTCAAGGCGATAACACTGTGTTATCCCAGATATGAAAAGGGCATAAAACGATGTCATTTTGCCACTCTGTGATAACAAGTATGTACAACTATGATAACTTTGAAAGTATGTTTGTAATGTACTGATAGAATTTGTTAAAAATTATTATTTTGGGAATACACATTTTTGAGACGTCACTTTTAGTGTAGGCAAGTAATAAGCGTAAACAAAGTCGAGGTATTAATTTTTAAACAATAACTAAAATAAAATACCACAATTAATTTTGAAGAAAAAATTGAAAGTGTGCCATATTAACAGATACCATATAGAAAGGTCGAATTGAAAACCTTGTAAATATAAACATATTTTCTAACTTTTTCTTTTCTAATTCCTATCTAATCGCATTTTTGGAAGTGGTACTTTTGCTACATACTATTTACATAGAAAGTACTACATCACAAAATTAATTTTACCGTGGACTCAACAATCTAAAAAAAAAATGGTGAAATTATCATTACTTAATTTATACACTGCGAAGCTTGCGAGCAAAAGCTATGTCACCATACTGATGAAAAGAAAAATGACAGTACAAAAGTGCTCTAAGAATTTCATTGAAATGCATTGATTTCCACTATGGTAGAATATATACCTCCCACATTATTTACGGAATTTAGTTTAAGACTTCTTTTAATTCTTACAATAATGATTAGAGAATAATTATAATTTAGACTACGGGCTCCATTATGATGTAAAAACGCTCTGGGGTAGTATTTATTTTTAAACTGATTCATGATATGTCGTATCAATGCATTTATATTCTAAAAGCTACATAAATAAATAATAATATTTTAACTTCCGATAAAGAGATATATAAGGAAAAATACTTACTCAAGACACCTGGATGATGACCAATTATCTTGCTTATTTTTGTCTGAACCGTTTCACAAAAATCTAGAACTTCGAATATGATGCATATTAATAGCAGTTTCGTTAGAGGAAACTTCATTTCCTAAAAGAAATTCACGAAGTCAGTAAAAAGTTAATACTATGAAAATATTTAGAGTACTTGAGAGACTCACTTAGCAAGTAGCAAACAATCAACAAGAGCGTGTGAGATACAGTGACGAAAAGACAATAAATATGTAGTTATACACAAAACAAGTTTTTGATGTGGAATACCTTAAATTTGGTATTAAAAATCCAGACAGCTTAATACACGCATGACGTAATCAGCCCAGTTTTTAAGGAAAAATATTTCACGATGTCATCATTTGATCGAACCCTGCTTGGTATCATTAAAATAATAGTAAACTAACAATAAACACCTATTGTGCGCAGGTGCAATGGCCTTTTGTTCTCATACTTTAGCTTATGGAATTTCGTGGAAGTTCAAGAACACATATGTTACGTATTTAGTGCCAATTTTTATAAATTACATGACGTCATCATTTTCTTCAACTCTGGTTAATATCATTAAAATAGATTAGATAGACAATAAATATCAGTTGCGCACAGTTCCAATGACCCCTTTTTATAATATTTCCCCTTACAGAATTCCAAGCTAGAAAAAAAAAAAAAAAGAAACTCCTGGTTCAAAAACACACATTAAGTTAGTAGTCTTATTAAAAATAATCTTCCATAACCAAGATCCGATTAATTTATTTTAAAATCCTAGACACATGTTATTTTTTCGAGATCCCCCAACCACTGGGAGCAGAGTGGATCAGAAACAAAGTGGATTAAGTCCATAAATTGGATCTACCGAGTTTGAGACGAATCTTTGCTCTATAAACAATAATTAGTTTGATATCATAGCGAACCAAGCTTTAAAAAATTCTAGCAACAGAATGAAATGCAATGGTGCTCATTAACTTTTACTTCAATAATCTCTAGAAAACGTTTTAAAGACTTCATCCACAATTTCAAATAAGTTTGAACTTGAGTTACTTCCCTCCTTTTCCCTCAACCACTAAAGGTAAAGGCAAAGGTACAAAAGCCTGTGTGTGCTCATAGCTTTTTTTTCTTTTATTGGCATTGGAATCTCAAATTTCAAATCACTGAAGACTTAAAATTTTAGTCCTGAATTAACTATACATATATTTATAAAATTCATATGAAAACAAATGATACGTTATTCAAGGTATTCCTCCCAGATTCAATTAAAATTATTATTATAGTTACACAGGAAGGACATTATACTACTAACCACAACAGGGAATATCTTTAAAAAAAATTTATTTTTGCTGTTAGACACTTTTTATTATTACGCATTATCAATCTCAAATACATTACTAGAAATATGCTTTTACACCTCATTTTTAATAACTATTTATTATTCATTTTTATTACTTTCATTTTACTTAATTCAAAATTTTCTAACTGGAATAAGTTCAAGCTCATATCACAGAGGCTTCTTTATTGTTTACTTTGAGTAAATCTCGGAGAAAATCTTGTTCAAAAATTTTTTGCAAAAAAAGAACCAAGCTGTGAAACCTTAAAATGGAGTTTTATGTTCATACATTCTTCCCAAAGTAAATAAATTTTTATTCTTAACAATAATCATAGTAAATTAAATGGAAGGATGGAATGATTGCATCATTTGATATATTTTTGAAATTTCGTTTTTCGTGTTTTATATGTATAAAAAAATATTAGTAAAGCTTAAAGGTTTTAAAAAAAATAGTAAAGTTTTCTTTCGATTTCTTCGAAAGGCCCTATAGGCCAGTCAAATTGTCAGAAAAAAGGGCCGATAGATGCAAAAATTATGCTAGAAGATTTTATGTTTTTAAAATGTTTATGGGGATGCTAGTAACAAGAATTAATGGTTTTCCAACAAAATATCTCGAGGCTAAACTTTGTGGAGCCAAAAAACCACAAAATTTTCGGACTTTTTTCAATTTTTTGCTTATAAGTCAAAAATTATGAAATTTTTGCGTACCATACTCAATTACAAAAAGAAAGAACAATAAATTCTCTACAAATTTCATATTAAAACTGTTTTTCTAAAGCAAATATCAAGCGCGCTACAGCTTTCTGAAAGTGACTCTTTTCTTCTAACTTTGTGGAAAATTTCCAAAAACAAAAATTTGACACAATTTTTCATTATTTTATACTTTTTAATGTAACTTATTTAAATTACAGGTATTTGAATGATAACAATCATGATGAATTACATTTATAACATTATAAAAAAATTAAGAACATTATAACTTTTTTGTATTTAGAGCTTTAGTAAAGAACATTAATATTAGCTATTTACCTGAATGTAAGTAAAAAATGTTTTCGGTACTTTGCCTTAACTCGAAAATTATAAACTTTTTCCGTAACATACTTAGTTACAAAAAGAAAGAACATAAAATTCTTTATAATTTTGTTATAAAACGTTTTTCTAAACCCATTACTAAGCGCGCTATGTTTTTTTAAAAATGTCACTTTTTTTTTTTAACTCTACAGAAAGTGACCTATTTTTCGCCTCCCATCCCAAAAAAACTTTTCATCACTGACAATGAAAATTAAATAGACCTATTAATTGATCAAAAATGAAAGTTTTGAGAAAGGCAGACACAAGATGCCCATATTCTAGAAACCTTATAAGAAAACAATTACAAAGACAGGGCCGGGGATAAAAAAAAGGAATGCAGATGGAAGATTGTGGTCAGCGATGTTCCCGAGCAGCTTTTGTTCAGATGCAAGTGTTCTTTTTTAAATATATACTCTTCTAATATGCTGCTATTAAGTTTATTGCATCTCTTCTCGTGCAGTAATGAAAAACGAGTCAATTCTACTCAAAATTGTGTTTCATTTGCCAAACAGCTTCAAAAAGTGATACTCACGTTGTGAGCCAGAAAGGGCTTGCCAAGCTCTTTTAACATAGCGTTTAGCGTCAAAGTAATATTCATCAAAAGTAATATTCATTAGTTTTTTGAAAAGTAGCAAGGAAGTTAGAATACAGGATGATTGCCGAAAAACATATGCGAATGGGAGAATGATAGCAGCATACGTTCGTCGGGATGAAGATTCCACACAGACTATAGTTTGTCCCTCAGATCAAGTACTTCTTTCAAGCTTCAAGATAATTGCTTCTTATGTGACGAAGGTCATCCCGATGACTTCAACGAAGAACAATAGAAAAAGTCCTACGCAAAGAGAAATTTGATTCACAAAGTAATGAAATTAGAAGGGAAATTACACTTTTGAAAGCTACTGGAAAACGTGGGGATGTAGGGTTTGAAAAAGTAGTTAAACGTATTCAGAACGAACCTGACTTTCAGATGCATGGTATTATAGTTTTTGTCGCATAAAACTAGATCAATCTGCAACAAGTGGAGAGAAAAGAGGGCGTCGACCCACATCATCCGTTGACGAAGCCAATGACAGAAATAAGAGCCGCTTTATTTCATTGCTTAAAACAAATTAAAAATTTCAAAACAAGAATTTCAAAATAACAGAATTCAAGTTGAGCGGGCAAAGGAAGAAGCTGATGGCATGATAGTTACCCCAGCCATTTCAAGAGCCGAATCTTTTGAAAGTGTTTAATTGTCGGAGAAGACATTGACCTTCTCGTGATGATGACGAGCTTAGGCTATCAGCACAAAAATCTGTTTTTCTAAAAGACAGGAAGAAGTAAAATCGAAATCAAGTGGTTTTCAACCATGTCGTTACATTACAATTACAACAATGTTCTTTTCACTCATGTAACCTGCGGATGCGACACAACATCCGCTCTTTTTTAGGCAAAGAAAGTCAAAGTTTTGTAACACTTTGAAAAAACATGATCAGCTTAGAGAAATTGCCTGCGTATTCAATAAAATAGGTTCTACCCGTCATGAAATCATCAAGGTTGGAAACAAATTCCATATTGCACTATACAGTGGATGCATAGCTACCACACAGAATTTAAACACCTTAAGGTTCCAGTTATTTGCTAAATCTGCCACAAAATAGCAAAGTTCATTTTGCAAGACTACCACCAACACAAGAGGTTGCGCAGCAGCATTTTCTCCGATGTTATCATCAGGTACACGCTAGGCTAAGAAACAACATCCCTCCTGAAGGATGTAGGTGGGCTCACAGGTTCTCTGTCAGCCAGTTCAAATGTGCCAAGATCCGGCAATTGAATCCTTGCCCCATGTTGTGTCATGTAGCTGTAGAAAAGGGTGCAGCAAAGCATGTTCTTTTCATAAATTAAGACTCAAATGCTCGGCAATTTCTAAAAAAATATATAATGGGATCAACTACGAAAATGTCGACGACATTATTTATCAAGAAGGAGGGGATGTAAAAATGTCACTGTAAGTATTTTTACTTATATTCAGATAAATACCTTATATTAATGTTCTCCACTAAAGCTTTAAATAAAAAAAATATAATGTTCTTAATTTTTTTACAATGTTACCGTTGTAATTCATCATGATTGTTATCATTCAAATACTTGTAATTTAAATAAGTTACATTAAAGATGATAAAATAATGAAAAATTTTGTAAAATTTTCGTTTTTGCAATTTTTTCACAAAGTTAGAAAAAAAGAGTCACTTTCAAAAAGCTGTAGCGCACTTAATATTGGCTTTGGAAAAACAGTTTTAATATGAAATTTGTAGAGAATTTAATGTTCTTTCTCTTTGTAATTGAGTATGGTACGCAAAAATTTTATAATGTTTGAGTTACAGGCAAAAAACTGAAAAATGTCCGAAAATTTTGCGGTTTTTTGGCTCCACAAAATTTAGCCTCGAGAAATTTTGTTGGAAAACCATTAATTCTTGTTACTAGCATCCCCATAAACAGTTTAAAAACATAAAATCTTCTAGCAGAATTTTTGCATCTATTTATGACAATTTGACTGGCCTACTAGGTACGTGCCAAGGCTGTAATGAATCGCTGTCCATGCGATCCTTATTTGATGTAAACCTGTGTTATATAGTTTAGCATACAAAAAATGATTTTTTATTGTCATCAATCACAATGACTTTGCTTTGTTTCACCTCTCATCTACACAACTGGCTAGTTAAAGGGTAATTGCAAGTCTTAGAATAATTTAGAGAGTTCACGTGTCATCAATTCGTGATATCATTTCCCTGCACTAAGTGTAACCGAGTTGACGCAAAATCTCTCAATCAGAACAGTAAATTAAGTTGAAATACTGAATTTCTCATAACTATATAAATAGCACTTAGTTTTTTTAGAAAAAACTTAAACTGTCTTTTGTATGTAAAGAAAGCGCAGAAAAAAAAATAATAAACAAGATCCTCAATCGGGATCTTAAAACATTGCATTCAAAGTAGTAATCTTACATGATTACCTATTATATCACGCCCGGTCGCGTAATGGAATTTTGGTTTTTTTTTTGTGAAAAAAAGCACAAAAAAAACAAAGGAAGGACTGAGCTGTTATCTTTTCTTGTACTGAAAGCACTAATAAAGACTGAAAACGTGAGGGCTCTGACTTACACAAAATTAGCTGTTATTAGGTGCAAAATCTCTCAACTATCACATTAAGAGGAATAAAACATTCAATTTCTTATGCAATTGTGTAGTAATTTTATTTGAAAAAAGAAAAGTCATTTTTTATTTATGTATCAAGAAAGCCTGGAAATAGTTATAAAGTGAGCACGATAGCCACGGACTTTGGAAATTTTAGTGAGAATCATTTACTTAGGTAAAAGCTTTAAAATCGAAGAAAGTATGGCGGAATATGTAATCTGAAACAGTAGAATGTTTGTATTAGTGCGTTTTCCCTAAACTCCGATGAAAAGGGAATCTTTAGATGCAATAGTGATAAAAATTGTTTTAAAATGATATGAATACCCAGTAATTTTCAAATATTAGGGGGGGGGGGGGGGAATATCATTAAACGCCATCTGGGAGCAAGTAAATTAATCTTACATAGGACTTAAGTCAAAATGAAAATCGAATTTTAAATTTATTTGAAATGTAAATGGTAGCGATTGGCGAAAAAGTTTTTTTTATTCAGAATACGACGATGCAACAAGTTAATGTTATGGAAATTAGTCAATCGCTTCTCAAACTTGAAAAAAAAAATTAAAAAACCGATCCGGATTATTGGGGTTCTACTGTATCAACACCAATCGAAATTAACATTAAATGGGCAACTAAACTGTTCAGGTGCACCGAATGCCACTGAGAAAAGAAGAAACCAAACTATCCAAATTTGTTCAGGATATTAAAAAAAAAATGCAAGTTTAGGAATTTTCAAGCATAATTACTGAATGTGTTCCAAAATTATGGGATATAAAAGTGACTTAAAAGGATTTTAGAAAGAAAAACTGTGGATTTTAAGAATCAGAGACTTTTTGCAAGGACTATTTCAAAAACATTGAAAAGACATTCAGGTGTAATATTGAATTTCTATTATAAGATTATTATGGAATAAAGTAACCCTCAGGACGTCCGTCATAGATGAACAGGAATGTGAAAAAGGCATTATAAAGGGAAAGAAAAAATGAAAATAGAACTATAGACAAAATAGTAAGAGATCCATAGATGGCGGTATCAAAAGAACTTTGTCAAGAGTATCCAATAGCTTTAAAATACTCAAATAAAATTTAAAAAAAACGCTTGACTGAAAAAAAACCTGGAAAAATGTATTGGATCGGACGTAAGATCACATGTCGTGGAAGTCTGAATATGAAAGTGGAATGTTTTCTAATGTCAAAATATTCAGTTTGGGTGATCTGGGCGGTTTATCTCATTATTAGCACGTTCTGCGTAAGTTACATGAAATATTTTTAAAACGGTAGCACGGTGCTGCATTTTTTCTTTTTTTGTGCTAAAGTCAAAGTTTTGTTTATTCTTCGACAAATTAATGCATTAACCCCTTACGTGTCGAGAAAAACTTACGAGATTCACTCCCCAGTGCCACAGTTAGAACTTAGTGGCCTTACAAAATGGGGCGTGGCTTAAGAGCGTGAGAGCTCTGTAAATAATCATTGAGAGATAGAAGATGTTCCATTCAATTTTTAATTTTTGTGGATTCATTAATAACTGCAAGGTATGCCCTTAAGCTACCGACAATACAGCCAATACGACAATAAGCCTAAATAATATTTTCTCTAAAATAATAGTGATGTACAAAAGGGCGGAGCCTTGTCAAATATGGAAAAAAATTCGCTTGTATTTTCACGTCACTAGCTCAATGCGATAGCCTTTATGAAGGTAGTTCCTTCTACACCTTCTCCTCTGAAATAAGTCAGTCTTTCAAAAACACCTTCAAAGTCTTTTTTTTTCTTTTTCTTTTTTTTTTAATTCCAAAGCCGTGGGCATGGTTTTACTGGTACAGCGCAGTATAAAGGACAATATTTCGGACTGACGTATATATACGTCATTGGCACTTAACGCATCGACTACGCGCGACGGATATATACGTCTGTGGCATTTAAGGGGTTAAGCTACCAAAATCTACTTGAAAGTAACTCGTTTTCATCTACTGAGGAAATTTTTGGATCTTTCTGCATGTTCCAGCTGAAACATGCGTCCATGCCCACGGCAAACATCAATTGGAAATAGTACCGTAATTTCCGGCGTATAATCCGCGGATCAAATAATTCTTTTTCCACCCAGAAAATTCTGAAAATAAAATCTAACTTTTTAAATCGCGGTAAATATTTGGCACCAATTATTAAATAAAATTTCTGGGTCGAAAAAGAATTGTTTGATCCGCGGATTATACGCCGGAAATTACGGTACATGATTAATGGTGTGGATGTTGTCATGGTAATCTGTTTCTGAGAGTTTATAATCCATGGAGAACGTGTGGTGTCTGCTGGCTGCAAAAGATTATTTAAATGGAAAACAATATACCAAATTTCTAAGTTAAAATCTCGTATCATACCCAATTGGGACAAATCAACGAAAGTTGATTAAGAAGCTTGATATACAGCATGCATAATCTTGATTTTGTGATAATTAAAAAAATCTGGTCCATACACTGCCTGCTAAGCTGTATTGTTGGTCAATGCTTATATTATTATGTAATACCTCAAAATGGAAAAACGTAATTTCCTTGATCAAAAAGTTATTTTTTCAATTGTAGTTTGTTATAAAACACAAACTTTTGTGCTGTTTCTACCTTTCCTGTGTCTTAACACTAGAACCGCGGCGACGGGTCATTTTGACCCGTATCATATGCAGAGATGTTGATTCGAACCAGAAAACTCTTTACAAAATTAGCTAAATATAAACTGAGCAAAAGTGATTTCAATAACAGTTTTAAATGAAAATTCCGGTGAAAAATATTTTTATAAAACTTGAATGAATTTTCCCGCGGTTCTAGTGTTAAGTTTGTATTAAAACATTTAATTGTTTTTTTGTTTTTTTTTTCATGCTTGGAACAATGAGTGTTCATATCAGTTTGAAACGCAGTGTGTAAGGGCTTTGAACTTCACAAAAAGGTCACATGTACTGTCTTAACAAGATTTCCAAAAGAGAAAAGTTCTTAATTATATGTTCAATGACTAAAAATGTCGACTAAAAATGATTCCCACCGTGCTTGTGATATAACTGGTCAATATTAAACACGTCAATCTTACTCAACTTACCCTATAAAAATCTATAATTTTAGTGCTTGGCGCTTTTTCTGAATTGTTAGATTGATCCTAGTGAACGTTAATCATAGCAGGTTGTCTCGATTTTTATTATATGAAGAATTCCAACAGAAACCATGATTTATATGTGCCATTTATAAAATTAAAATTCAGACATGCCTGTAATTTTTATTATTTGTTTATTTTATCAAACATTAGATATATTTCAATTGATTATTTTATTACACTAAAGGCGTATGAAAAATCTTTATTCGATAAATCAATGTCAAACAGTGAAAATTAAACAGCAGTTGATAAAAATGTGTTTTTATGAATGATGATTTTAATTTTCTATCCTTAAAGATGCATTCACGTGAAAAATCAATGATAACCATGATTTTAATCAGGTTATTCCTTTCTTTAACATACATTTTAAATGTAACATTGGGTTTTCCATTTTTAAATAGTGAAATTGCTTAAATGTTCATAACCCGAGGATGAAAATCAAGTCATTTATAACCAACTTGTTAAAATGAACTAGTCATAAATGTGGTTATCTTAAGATATTTTTTAAATGTTGAGAAAGTAATAACTAAAGAGGATTTAGATCTTACACATTATTATTTTTATTTCACATGCATCATCCAATTTAAATATTTTTAAAATCAATATTTTATCACTGTTGGTTTCATTTTTTTAGCATTTAATAATTTTAATTTATGTATATTTATTTTTTTAACCCAGTAATTCAAATCTGATAATAATTCTACTTTAATGATTACCTTTGATTTCTTATTTTAAAAATTAACAGTATTTTTTACAAAGCATTTACTACTTATATACCGAAATAAAATGGAAATATGGTCTCATAAAAGAACAAATTTGAACTTCTCGCACATCGAATCTAGTGGTGTAACGAGAGTGGGTGCCAAAACCCAGAAATATTGCAAGGTTTCTTCTCCTTCATTCATAGCAAAAAAATTTCTGGTTAGATAAGGTGAATAGATCTTTAAAAAATTACCAGTATTCGGAGCACTTTGGCACCCAACCTGGTTACACCACTGAAGTCCTTATAGCGTAGCATAGTGGCACCTTTTAAATGTAATTCGAAGGAACCTAAATTATTCTAGGTAATAGAAAAATTACCATCTGAGACAGCACAGATAAAAAACCAATTAACGAAGATTTGAACATTAAATCATACAAAATTTTCATGAAAAAACCAAAACAAACACAACAAAAATAAACGAATTGCAAAATTTTATCGAATTTCACACGTGCATTATTATGAGATCTTTATTTCCTTGTAAAATTCTGTTATCTTTCTTGTGATAGCTTTATGGCATTGTCAGGGCATAGAATTGAAATCTAGTCAGCTGTCGCAAGATCATACCTGTTTTTGACCTATAAAAGAAACATTTAAGGAATAATCTGTATATTGAAAACAATATTGAAAATATTGAAAAACTTTCTTCAAAATGCAACGTCCTCAGTGCAGAAAATTTTCTTATAGATGTATTTATTAAGTTGTTATTCACAGCATTACTCGCATTTCTGCAATCGTTTTTATTCTTATCTACATCCCCAATTATTTCTTCGCCATTCGAAGTTTTAATACTTGGTCGCTGTAGTTTATATTTATACAGGGTGCGTAGTCATCAAGAAACTCAGATGATTTTATTTCTTTTAGTATCAGAAATTCTTTAAAGAACTGGTTGTTACATCTGAAAAAGGATTTCTTTTTTGTTAAATAAAACAAATATTTCATTATAAAAATTCTGTAAAAGGTCCTTACAAGGTCCTTCCAGACTACGCACCCTGTTATAGATTCCAAAAAAAAAAAATTTGGACGGTTTCTTTTGACACTGTTTACAGGGCTCCCAAATGGTCAGCGAACTGAACACCAATATATTTTCACAGAAAATTTCATAGTAGCTTCGAACAGTATTTGTACTAAAACTAACCTCCGAAGGTGGTTTCTGCGCAGTTTGCAAGAAAAATATAAAAAGAAAATATTTCTAAGAAAATATTGATGTTCAGTTGGCGGACCATTTGGGAGCCCTGTGTTTATCCTTTTCAAGATGTTTACGAATTCTTTATTAGGTAGCATTTGACTGCGAGTGTTGCTTTCTTTACTTTTAAATTTTATCATAAAATAATTTTATCAAAAAGCGAGTGGTTAGCTTTTATTCTATCTCTTATTCTTGTCAAAAAGGTACAATTTTAAAGGTCTAATTTTTTATAGTGCATTTTTAACAGGGAAAGTTCTTTTCAGCAACAAATTTTAATTTTTAAAAGAGTCGAAGCTGAATTTTATAAAGAAGAAATGGTACAATAGAGGGATTAGAATTTCTTTCAATGAAAATAGTTATGATAATCAACGGATTTTATAAAACATTGGTTTCGGCTTATACACCCGAAATTACGGTATGTTATTGACAGTATTTCTTTTTTCATGCAATATTCCACAAATATACATTCCAAAATTAATATATGACTCTTATTTATAATGGTCAATTTTTTATTAAATATATCTTTTTAAATTATAAAGATGCATGTATGTAATTTTTTATAATAATCATATAAAAATAAAGGGATAATTCACCAGTTCTATGTAGACGGGTCGGATAAAAAATTCAAATAATTATTTGAAAAATAATCAGTTTAGTTACTATCAATATAAACTAAATTTTTACCTTATTTAAACATGATTTACACTTTTTTTTTTCGATTAACACTGCTTACTTATCTCTATCGGGTAAAAAATTAAAGGTCGTATCAATCTTTTTTATGCACGCTGTATAACTGAAACTATAACACATAATTTAAATTAAACTAAACACTTTGGTTTAAAAAGTGATTAAACATTTAAGTATTTCGGCTACCGGTGTTTAACCGTTTCCAATTTCATCCATTATTAAAATACCTACATAAAAGTCAGTACATCAACACAGAAGAAACTTGTTTACCTTTGGAAAACAATCACATACAATTACTAGTCTATGATGACAGTCTGTCTGAAGAATAGTGAAAAAATTTTACAAGTTTACGAGTTTCGGCCGCCTGAAGATAGACAATCTTATGTCATGCTTGAAGTCACATGGTGAGATTTATTTTGAGAGCCACGAACTTCGCCATAAAAACTGATTAAAAGCAACTTTTTAAAAGCCAAAATAACTGAGGAACAAGATAACAGCCATTTTTTAAAAAGTGAAATGAACAGAGGATTCTTACAGTGAAATTAAGCATATCCATGCTGCTGAAACCACACCCAGGAATTCGCATTTTTGACATTTGTACGCTTTTGGTAGAAATGCAGATAAATAAGAACGTTTTTGAAAAATATTGTTTCTTTGAAATCATTTTATACTCTAATATTTTTCCTGGGACATGAGTTAACCCTTTGCACTTGAGAGGTGACTCCCACTCACCACTTGTGTTGTCAAGTGTCCCTCGTAAATCGGGATGCCAAATGCTTTGGACAGTATTAATATCTTACAGTTTATTTCACCATATTTTATCACAGATTATTAGTTTAAAGTAGTGATACCCAGAGCATTTGGAGCACTCGTTTACACGGGACACTAGTGGTAAGGAGAATCACTTCTCATGTGCAAAAGGTAAATACAAAAGAATTAGATCAGAATTCGTATACATCAGAGGATTCGGAGAATTTCAGCACCAGAAATTTAGTAAAGTACTGATTATTATATCTGAAAATGATTTGGTTTATTAAATAAGACAAATATTACTTTACGAAAATTCTGATAGAATATCCTTGAAGCGTACGAAGCCTGTAGATATGCCTTGAGTATAATGATTCAAAATCATGTTCCTTGTACTTAAAGATAATGAGAAAATATGATAAATAAAGGACGATATAAAATGAAAAAGGACTGTAAACTTGCACATAGTCCTGCACATTATGAAATACAGAGTTAGCATAAATAAATGACCGGATTTTCAAGATTCACATTTTCAAAACTAATACACATATTCTAACAAGTGATATTTGAAAATAATTAAAAAAATCCCACTTCTTTTGTTTTTAGTAGCAAATGTTCAATATGTGAACTTTCGTAACACAACAAATATCTAACATGTAATTAAATTCGTTCCTCGCCTTTTAAGTTTTAAATTTAACTCTTCATGCAGCACTGAAACATTCTGTATGTTCTTTGATTATTTTTGGTAAAGACGATTTTTAAAAACCTCTTTGATGTAAACTCATAAAAAGAAATCACACAGCATAAGATTTGGGTGTCTCTGCAGGCCATTTGAATAAGGGTAAATCATTACCCGCACGTGCAGTTCATCGTTGAGCGAAGGCAAACAAAAAAGAAACTTACAATGATTTTCTTTATTTTCATATATCACTTATGTGTGATAATTTCGGAAATATAATTTTCTAAAATACTGTCATTCATTTACGCTAACGCTGTATAACGTTAACTCCTAAACAGTAAGCTATCCAACATGCTTTATTTCTAGAGGGCAGAGGGAAGATTGGCCTGAATGACCTCCATTAAGGTGGTTTAAATGAGAAACATTTAGCCTATAATTAGGTAAAAAAAAACACCTTTTTGGCTGTTTTTTTATAGGGGAAGGGGTTGCAGCTCTTCTATCCCCCCTCTGATTATATCATCTGGATGTAACTGTCTGGTAAGTTATATCCTCTCCTTTGCTCTTCCTTTAAAGAATCATAGATGTGTTACATTTTCTATTAAAATGATATTATTAAGTTTGTCTTTGGCAGATATAATAATGAGGGTCAACCGTATATTTATAAAATGCATCCCTTTAAGTACAATGTGACTTGAGTGTCTACCATGATTAAGGATTATTTCTTAAAAATATTATGATGCATTTAAAATAATCTGCAAACTTTGTACTAGAAAGACAAGTTACATAAGAAAACAAAGGGATAAAATGACTATGTAGAGACAATTTTTGACCGCATTCTGTATTTACTATTTGTCATGTAATTTTGAAAGAAATTTTCACTGTCATCCTTCTTGTGTTGTACATATTACTGGAACAAGTTCACATATGCTAATTATTCTGCTCGAAATTTGCACAGAACTTCTTCCAGCAAAATTATAGCGAATGATTCCGTATTCCAATCTATATATAATTCGAAATCAATTTTCGAAAAAAATGTGTATTGTAACCTATGAATTTCTGAACAAAAACGTTTACAAAATACTGGTACCAGTGTGACGTTTTAGGCATTTTGCAGAAATTCATCTTCAGAGCTCAAAGGGTAAGATGGGCTCAAATTCTTAAAATTGGGCTTTAGGG
This sequence comes from Maratus speculifer, assembly GCA_964019185.1. NCBI lineage: Eukaryota > Metazoa > Arthropoda > Arachnida > Araneae > Salticidae > Maratus > Maratus speculifer. The sequence continues at coordinate 195,731,803 of OZ025299.1, forward strand.
TAAAAACAATTTTTAGACGAGAACGAGCATTCTATACTATTTTATAATATTAATGTTTTTCCTCGATGTGGTCAGTTTTAGAAAAGTTAGAGCAGGAGTGAATGAATAGATAAAAAAATACATCCATCTGAGAAAATTAAAGAAAAATGTATGCAGCATAACCTGCATTCTGTATGTGCAATTTTAAACAAGCATGTGTAATCATCATCAAAATCTGTGATTCGTTAAGTAATATGCGTGCACAGTTATGAATGGACTAGCACAGAAAACGACAAACAAATACACATACATACATTCAAACATAATACATATATTCAAGTCAAATTAAAAATTTCCTGGTTTTTAAAATTCGTTAAGAGGTTACATACATTTATCAAAATAATTTAAGATTGTGTTAAACAAAACAAAGATATTCTCTTCAAAATCTTTTTAAATTATATAATTTTTTATTTTCTTCTGTAGTAAATGACTTTCAGCAGGCAAAAAGAAAAAATTGCAAACAGTTGTTCATTTGACCTGGGAATTCTATTTTCATTTTTTTTTCTTCAAAAAATGATCCCATTTAACGAAGTTCATTATTTAGTTCACGGAACCTGTTTCTGTTTCAAAACAAAGTCTAATACAGTGGCCTTGAGAGACGCAAAGATACAGAAATATTTTGAAAACTAAAAATATTGCTCTTCGAAATTAATTTATAACTGGAGCAAATTCAGTCTTCAAAAACATTGATATTTTAAAGTTTTAGTTTCTGGTAACAAAACTGACAGGAAATTTACAATTTTTGTTTCAATTGAAATCACTTTTTTTTTTAAATTATATAAAATATCTAAAAGTTTTTTCCAACGCAGTAAGTATGTTAGTGTTTGAAAATCAAATTTTCTTCTATTTACTGTACTTTTATTATTTCCTTTATTAATTAAAAGCGTAGTTAAATAAATGCATAAAATTATCGTTAGATTTATTACTAGACATACAAATGATGAAATCATTTAAATATAACTTAGAAAGACATTATAAAAACTATAAATATAGTGCATTTAAATAAATTATCAGCAGAGTTAACTTTTTTTCAAACATGGAAAATTTTGCGATCTGATAAAAGAAAAAAAAATTACGAGATTTTTTTTTTTTTTTTTTTTTTTTTTTTTTTGTGAGATGTTAAATATATAATCATCATTTTAAAAATAATTAAAATATCTTAGAATATAACCCATTTCTGTTCACAGAGAATGACTGTGCGTGAAAGTTAAGTACCCTGAATTCGAGAGGAATAACAGACTACATACCAGTATTTAAAAAAAGTTATCTTCGTCTTAAGTAAAAGCTAAATTTTCTGATATTAAATAAGTCTAATATAGATAAATAAAATACTGGTTTGGAAAATATTTTCTTTCAAGTTCATAGGTCGACTTATACACGAGTATATACTGTATTTCATTTCGTTTATAGAGTTCATACGGGTCCTCGTATTTCTAGACCAGGCAATTCTTCAAACCAATATTTTCTTATAGAAAATCAGTCCTTAAATAAGGCGAAATTTTGCGCGCTTGAAAAAATTATAGTTTTTTATTAAAAAAAGATAAATAAATATACTAATATTTTACCTGGAAAATAACGATATCCGCACAAACTCTAATTTATATTAACATAAAACTAACAGCATTATGCTTTAATATATTTTTCTATTGAATATACAGGATGTTTCTAAATTCATGGTACAAACTTTAAGGATTGGTACAGAGCATTGTAATAATCATTTATTGCATAAGAATGTAAGGGCGCAAGTGTCTCTTTGAGGTATAAACACCAGGGGGCCAATTTGGCTCTTTTTTTATTTCAAAATTTCCCATTCATACCCGAAAATTCCTGTACTACTGTTTTTCCTTATTTAATACAGACATTTCATGATTACTTAAAAAAATTACTCTTTGGAAATTTCTGGTACGAAATCGAAATTTTTTAATTAAAAAAAGAAAGTAAATTCACGTATTTCTTGTGTTTCACAGATTTTCCTGTTATGTATTTTTTTAATTCAAAAATTTCTATTTCATGCAGGAAATTTTCAAAGACGAATTTTTAGATCAACCACATACATTTTAAATTATCATTTAAATGATCTAATTTAAATGATTATTTACACATCCTATTTTATATTTCATGCAAAATACTTTTGTGTTGCAGTAAACTATTTAAAAGGCCAAATTAATACCCTCATAAGAGTGTAACATTAGGATTCAAAATCTAAAACTTTAATCCAATGTCCTAAAGCAATTTTGAAAGTAGCAGTGGCCTACTTTTTTAAATTCAGATTTATTGATTGTTGCGGCTTTATTGGGACGCTAAAACTCCTCTTGCTTTCGCCTTAATTAATATGTTATTAAATAAAGCGAATTTTACTATTCCGAGAAGGCAGTGCCATTCAAGAAATCTAAATATTAAAAGTGTAATCCGCTGGCAACACTGTCCCAAAAGTAGAAAAATTGTGGCATGTTTCCTATCAATGTTTACAAAATAGTATAAAAATGTTTATGTTGTACGATGAAGTATTAGAGAGATATTTGGAATAAAGTAGATATGGTTCCTATAAAATACTAGTGTTTCCACAATATTAGTATTAAAATGTAAATATTTTCAGAGAAATACTGATAGTCCACAATATTATAATTATATTTTAGCTATTACAGTGAAATAACAAATAAAACCTTTGGGCAAAAATGCATAAAGATAGAAAATCAACGCAGAAATAATGCATGAAAAGATAGCTAACAGTTGTTTTGAATCTACTATCGAGATTCTTCATCATTGCAAAACACAGCGTGCTAGAAAAAGCAAAGCTGAGCAAAAGCGACAGAGAGGCACAGGCTTATATACATGTTACGAGAGCGAATGTGCCAAACAACCAACGAGAAGAAAGCAGTATAAACAATAGCTATTACAGGCCTCCCACTCGACCAGTTCTTGGAATACCGCTTTTATTTCTGTTTAGATTTTTCTTACAAATTTTGTAGATATCTACTCGGAACATAAACCTCGTTACAAATGTCGTAAAAAGTTATCACAAAAAATTTCCCTGTCAATATAGATATTGAAAATACGGACCAACATGAGCCCTGCTATTACTAATGAAAAACCAATAGAACATGATGTCGAAATAAATGGGTAATACAATGGAGTTATGGATAAAGAGGATGAGACACATAAAGTATTGTCTAGTTTTTGCCAGTGAAGTAACAGAAGAAGGTGTCACAAGATGACAGATGTAGTTTTAATTTTATCAATTGTCTCCGATTACCGCCTGTGAAAACTTCCACCAGTAAAGTCGAATAGAAAATTTCATCTATTTTAAACGCCCTTTTTTTTTTTTTTTTTTTTTTTTTTTTTTTTTTTAAATGGTTAAAATTTTTTATTTATTTTTACTGGTGTCAGATTGTCCAGGCATTGTAATTTTTTCACTGAGACTGACATGAGTTGTCTTGGCTGTCACAATATGGCATGACTACTACGACCGAAGTAAACTTTCACCAGTAAAATTAAATAACATTTTTTGTCATTATTTTTTAATTGAAAGGTTTCATTAATGAGGCGTTATTTAAACGCCTCAAAAGGAGAAGTTTTCTACATAAATTTATTGGTGGAAGTTTGCGGCAATGAACTTCTGCGAAAGCGGTAATAGTTGAAGCTTTAGTATTTTAAGAATATGTCAGTTCTCTTTCTAAGTAGTTCTATGAGTAATACTGTTATCGAAGTTCCAGTGTTGCATGTTTTAAATTACGCCGAATTTCAAAATAATAATAATAATTCCAATAAAACTCTGTAAATTATTCAAAAAACTGAATGAAATTTTTTTTTCAAAAGTTTACAAAATTAAAAGATGAATAGCTCATTTGTGGTATACTATTCTAATGAAAATTTATCAGCATAGAATATTGTTATACTTTAAATCTTTTAAAAGTAATTAAAAAAACATCATTTAGTTTCGTTAAAAGTATAAAAAGATATAAATTTACTTATAAAGTCGAATATATTTTAAAATTTTTCAACATTTCTAAAAAGAAAAATAGTATTTTATTTCGAATGATATTAGATGATTTTTTTATTGCATTATATGCCGTCTATTTAGTCTTTAATATGCATAAGTATGATCATTAATAATATTAAATAGGGTAATGTCGTAAAATACTTTATGTTTCGTAATACTAATAAATTTTATCGCTATAATAATAAAAGTAGGGTGAAAACACATAGGCAACGAAAAATATACCAAAAGAAAAATGATGTCTTATCGATGTTTTATCTAGAAACATTCAGTATCACTCATATTTCTATTAAGCGATCTTCCGTTACAAACTCATGAAGAAGAATTTCTTTCAGTTCTTCATGCTAAAGACCAATCTACACAAGAGTAGTTAGGTATAGGTAAGAAAATAATTTGAAGTATGAGTAAATGAAAATGATGGACTAGAAGAAACTAAACTTTGAATTGATTCAAAATAAAACGGATTATTCGAATTCACAACCGGTAAAAAACAAAATGCTTTCACAAGGCGCGATAAAATGTCGATGCAAACAATAAATGTAATTTTCAAAAGATAGTATGTTGTACGCTATCAAAAAAAATTAGCCAATTTTCGCCACGGTCCGAGTATTTTGGTCTCCATAACGCAACGCATGAATAGATGCCATAATTGACGTTACAAACATGGCTGTTATATCGCAATGGAAGACAAACAGAACATCGTCAGATTTAAACTGCGTATGACAATTTTCTATGTTTAGCTTCACACTATTCCTACGGACTACATACAGGCCACTTTCCTTCCTCAAAGTGAAATTTCAATTTCAATGAATTTTATGCTTAAATGTCACTATAAAACCGAATTTTCGCTAAATCTTAACATTTACCATATTGATATGTTAAAAGACTTAAAGATAGTTCTAAATGCTTCCATTACGGGCTTTTATCAAACTATTATGGTAAATGCTGTCATTTTCTGACACCCATTGGTAAAAGTTCGAAATGGGTGATGAATTTGCATATGGGTGATTCTCAAAATAGGGGACGATTTCAAAAATGAAATCTTAAAAAAATTACTGTTAGCAAAATTTCTGAGAAAAATAGGTGTTGTTAATATAGTATTAGGTATACTTTCCATGTAGTCAGCAGAGCTAAATATTTAAAAATTAACTTTAAAAAATAATTAGTATTTTTTGAGCCATGCTAATGACAAAACAAATTGCATGGAATAAATATATTATGAAATTTTTATTTTCTTCCTGTTTAAATATTTTTTTCTATATTTATTAGCCTTCCTTTTCAGCAAATGGTTTCCATTTTTACATATATACATATAAGGAGAATAAAAACATTACCAAAGAGCAAACTTTGTTTACATGAGCAACATTCTGACACTAACAATGTAAGAAGCTGTCTTAGTGATTTTCCTACAGATTTAATGCATATTTTAGGGATAATAAATGTAATACCTAAATTTATACGTAAAATTAAACTTTATAAAGGATACAATATAAACACTGGTTACATTTATGTACATAGGAGTCTTTAGCATGGACAGAAAAACCATGCTAATGACACTGATATCTGTCCATGCTAATGACAAATTTTAATTTAAATAAAATGATGAGCCATAATACAATCACAATGCAATAGTCCTTTCTGGGGCTTTTTAAAACACAAAAATTCTATGCAAATAAATAAAATAAAAATTTTAACTATAAAATAAACATGAAAATTATTATCCATTCTAATGACATACAATTGATGTACGCCCCTAATATTCAATTTCTATTCTTAAAATACAATACATGCTTCTATTTTCTGGCTGGGATAAAATGGCTACTTGTTGCCATGGAGAAACTTTATATTTTCAAACTATTGTCATATGTGAAAATGAAATTTTGATTAATGACCAGCTGTTTTAGTATGACCTTGTTTTGAAAATCGAATAAGGAGGACAAACTTTAATTCTTTTTTTATTTACTATAATTTTATTTTTAAAAAGAAATTTATTGGATAAATCCTCTCCTTGATTAATATAAAGAAAGAATAACATTTGTTTCTTTTATAAACATGATATTAACTCTTGAAAAATGCTAGTAAATACAAGGCACAGCTGCTGTGGACATCCATTCTAATGACATTTTGAATCTTTATTCTGTTATTTTAAGGTGTTTTTAACTAAAAAGTGAGTAATTCTTGAGTGCAAATAATGAATAATATTAAGATAAACATACCTAAATATAAAAACATGACAGAAAACCTCTCATTTTTTTTTTTTTTTTTTTTTTTTTTTTTTTTTTTGTATGCCGAAAGACATAAATTGTCCCCTATTTTGAGAATCACCCATATTTGTCTGTAATTTCTCTCGTAACTCTCATTTGTTTGCGGACCTATTGCGAACTTATTTCGTACAAGTTTAGAACACGTGAGCGCATGAAATGCTTCAACATAGAATCTTTTTTTTTTTTTTTTTTTTTTATTTATTTTTTTATTTATTTTTGACAATATAATTTGTGTTTTTTACTGCCTCTTAAAAATATATGAGATTATGCCGAAAAAGTTTTATGATCTTTAGTCTGTATCAGAATATAACAAGATGAATAGCTTATATACATAACAAGCGACAAACAAAATTCTCTGTTAGAAGAAATGATTTAAAGATGTAAAGGGAAAACAAACAATTAATGTAAATGATAGAGACCCTATGATATTTTTAGTATAGGTGTCGACGAAAGCATTATACGTGCAGAAAAATCAGGTATTTGTAATGCGTTACATTTTACAGGGCTGCCACAGGCAACCATTTTTAATTCCATCTCGTACCACTTTTTCAAAAACAAAAATGTTTCACTTATACTTAAACCACATCTGCAGCAGAAATATACTACTTTTTTTTTAATAGTGACGCAAATAGAATATAAAAGATTTTGCCTGTGGAAGCCTTGATTTTACATCGTCATAGATAAAAGTCGCATTGCAAGTCAACAGATACTGCGTAAAAGTGCTCGTAGAGACTACGAAGGAAACAATTGAGTCTTGATGAGGAGCAGGCAAAGAAAATAGCGTCTAGAAAAAACTTCAAAAATATTTTAGAATGAAAATTGCTGGTGTGATGTTGAAAGTAACATAACATCACATATTAACTTCTTTTTTTTTATTTAAATTCTCAGGTTTAAAATCCAAATTATCTTTCCCAATTTCAAATTAATTAAACCTCCCTTTTACTTTCCAAAAAGAATATATTTTTCTCTTTTCTCTTTCCTTTAAATTGCAGTTATGTAGGTTTTTATGCTTAACCGAGGCCGTTAATAAAATAAATCAAAAACAAATCTTTTCTCATCCTAAAATCATTTTCTGAGCCTGCATACTGTCGTTTGTTCAAAGAGTACATTGTAAGATATTTTTAAAAACCATATGCCCTTTTGCAGTTACTCAGTCACTTAATTTCTTTTCAAATTAACAGACATTACAACTCCTTTTTCGGCTTAAAATCCAACGCTCTGTTTATATTAAAGCGGCGCCTGACATCTGTGTTATGCATATAGAAATATTTTTCCCAGCAATCTGTATTGGCATTCATATTTGTACGCTGATATATTAATCGCAAAATTAACGGTCCGGTTGGCACGTTTTTAATTTAAACTTTCCTTATGAACTATACGTATAGGGTTATTATGATCTAAGGGTAACCACATTTTAGCTTGACGCATTTTGGCTACCTTTTTTTGATGTCAGGAATCATTCTATCTGTAACTGTCCTGCTGTAAGGATGTAGAGATCCTGCTTCTGTATTTTCACCGGGGGGGTCACCCCATAAGAGTGTAATACTCATTTAATTTTCATCAATAAATGCCACATACATAGTCAGATCTTGGTCTTGAGTCTCTCCTACTTGAGTTATTGCTATTTTACGCAATGCAATTTTAATCATCACGGCTCATTTTATACGTCTCAAGCAGCTAACAAACTGTAATTCCCCTTCGCTAAAAAACATGAACGAAAAATATTCTTCACAGCTGGTTTGACAGAGAAAAGACGGCTACAAGATTAATAATAAACCTTAAAGAAGGAATTTTATGAGCTTGAAGTTGGGTAAAGAAAAACATTGTACACAAACATAAAAGATTATCTTATGAAGATGAAATTTTCTAAACATCGGAGAAAATACGGAGGAAATTAGTCGGTGGCGTAGCCAGGATCGGTGCCCAAAACCAGTAATATTGTAAGGTTTTCTTCTCCTTGATTCATAGCAGAAAATTTTCTGGTTAGATAAGGCTTATTACCAGTATTCAGAGCACTTGGGCACCCACCCTGGTTATGCAACCGTTAGCACTAATAAAGAGGTGGAAAAGATTTATTTAATTTGGGGAGAAAATTTTTTATGAGTTTTGTTACCAGAAATTTCTTAAAGTGCTAGTTGCTATATCTGATATATTTTTTTAACCAATAAGGCAAGTATTGCTTGCAAAAATGCTGATAAAAAGGTACTTTAAAGTCTTTGAAGCGTACGAAACCTCGCTTAGAAAAAAAAATTAACTTTTACCACCTCATTCGGGCAAAATCTACCGATAAAATCTATGATTTATCAGTCTTCATGCTTTTACAGTTACGTAAATCCTCACTTTTAAAATATCAACCGAATTGAGGTCTTTTAAAAATAAGTGCTGAAATATGGTTTTTTTTTTTCTAGAAAGCAAACAATGCAGCACGAAGGTACAAACTGGGCTAAATAATTTCGAAATCATTCCAAGTCAACTTGATTAATTTTCATTTGTTTTAAAGTCTTTGTATCACGAATCGTTTAATATTCTGCTTAATCGTAGATTTTCGAGATATATAAATTTTATTTATAGAAACTTCAAATAATCGTAATGAGGCGAGTCACGCATCCATTAAAATTTTCTTCAATTAGAGTCTGCTATGAACAAAAAGGGTTTCTTTTTAGATATGATCATTTGAAATGTTTATTCATGAAAATTTTTAATTTCAAAGTACTATCTTTATCTTATTAAAAATAGAGTAGCCTAAAATATTAATTATAAAAATTTTAATAGAAAGCATGCTTATAGATGCAAAACAAATCTGTAAGCTCATTGACGCAGCTTAACTCTAACTTTAAAAATATCAATTGGATTGAGGTTTTTTTAATAATCAGTTTTGAAATACGTGCTATCATGTAAGCAAACAAAGTACGTGGGCATAAATTGAGCTGTCTAATTTCAAATCCATTCAAATCATTCTGATTAATTTTCATTTTATGTTTAAAGCCTTTGTACCACGAACCATTTAATAGTCTGCTTAACCGTAGATTTTAGAGATACATGGATATTATTTATAGAAACTTCAAATAATCCTAATGAGACTAGTCACGCATCCATGAAAATTTTCTCCAATTAGAATATAATATGAACAAAAATGGTTTCTTTTTAGTAATGCTCGTTTGAAGCATTTATTCATGGGAATTATTAATTTCAAAGAATATCTGTATCTTATCACTAAAAATAGAGTTCTCTAAAGTATTAATTATTATAATTTAAATTCGAAATATACTTAGATGTAAAGCAAATGTATCAGATTATTGATGCAGTTTTGATATATTATTACAGCAATGTTTGGATTTTGATATTTTGAATGTACCGTAATTTCGGGTGTATAAGCCGCAGATCAAACAATTCTTTTCCGACCCAGAATTTTTTAAGAAACAAATATAACTAGTTAGATCGCCGTAAACATTTGTCTTCAATCACTAAATAAGATTTCTGGGTCAAAAAAGAATTGTTTGATCCGCGGCTTAGATACCCGAAATTATGGTATCTAGAAAGTATTGAATTCACTTATAATGCAAAAAATGGGAAGCATTCAGATGAAATTGCCCATCCAACAGCCATTATTTCCGTAGTACTGGAGTTATGTTTTATAAACTTAAAGCATAATGACTATGATTACAATGTGTTTGTATGTTAATTTTTTCTCTGTGCAGATTAATTATTACAATATTAGTACAACATTGGATCAATATTGACTCAGAACTAAGAGTAATCAAAAGAAAATGTTTCTTTGTTGTATCAAGTGGATAAAAAGTCGGGGATAAAAAAGTAAACACCCCTACTAACTCTGAAACTAATTATAACAGAAGAAATTTAGGCACAGATGTGATATGCGCACTACAATGGCGCGATTTTTCTGCCCGAATTAGGCAAAAACTTCGTTTTCGAACACCAGCTACATACATATTTTTTTAGTTACTTTCTATTATTTTAAAAAGGAAATAATATAAACAAAAAAAAAGTTTAATTAATAATTATCGAACAAAAAAATTATATTATTTAAAAAAGGAAAATAAAAGTAAATAAACAGTTTATTAATAAATAAACAACAATTGCTGGGCTATCATGTTTGGCATAAAATCGTCATTTTGTTGCAATCGCGCCAATGTGATGCGAATATGAGATCTTTGCCGAAAGTTGCTGCTACCTAGTGATTGTAAATAAAGTCTGGTTTTAAATTATGTGCATAAAGTTTGCTTGGGGAGGGGGGGGGGATCTAAAAATCAAAGTCAGACCAAACTTCGTTTTTACTCCAATTCCAACACCCAGTTTTGACAGTACATTTTAAATATTCATTTCAAATTATGCGTAGAAGTGAAATTTTTAACTATCCGGATGAAAAGTTTTTGAATTATAAACATTCAAAACATAGTGCTTCTAATGTTAAATTACATTTTCATATTTTTATTAATATCTCTTGAAATTATAATTCTAATGCAATCTAAGAGCATATAATTATAATGCTCTTTTGTGCAGTTACAAGAATAAAAGAATCGAACATAACTACCGTAATTTTGGGTGTATAAGCCGCAGATCAAACAAATCTTATTTGACCCAGAAATCTTATTTAGTGATTGCAGACAAATTTTTACTGTTTTGTGAATTTTTTTAGAAAATATCTCTAAATAATTCTAGGAATTTACATTAAAATTTATCAATATAAATCCTGCTTAATTGAAGCGAAATAATAGGCAAATTTGCAGACAATTGTTTCATGACTATTTTATTTAATATTAAAAAAAAAGCATAGGTATTCTTATGCCATTTAAACATTTCATATTTATGGAAATAAATATGAAAATATAGATATAAAAATGCCTACTATAAAATGAACATTAATTTAAAAGAATGTGTTGTTTGCACTCACAACATGTGAAACATTTTCACGTCTATGTATATTATAGAATAACGGTCTTCCTTGGTTCACTAAATCTTCATGCAATCCTCATGTTTATTGTACCTTCATCAAACGCTTGACTTCTTTTGATACAGGAGGTTTTTTTCTAATTCCAGAAATAAAGGATTCCAAGAAAACAGAAGATAGCATTCGTGTTTTCGTTCCAGATAACCTCTAAGATTAATGCATTTTATTATTTTTATTATATACATGCATACACACACACACACACATATATATATATATATTGTGGTGTTTCTCTAACCTTCCTACCCTGAATGGGTCTAATCGACCCAGTCCTATAATGCGTTTCATTCGATTCAAACCAGAAAAGTTTTCTTAAAGTAAATTAAATAAATAATACAAAGATTTAAGTTAAATAAGTATGTTAAATGAATTTAAATAAAAATTCTGGTGCGAAATATTTTAATGAAGTTTGAGTAAAATTTCAACAGGGTAGGAAGGTTAAGTCTAAGTAAAAATGAAAGCTTACATTCATTTATAAATTGCGAATATGTAAAACGAAATTTTTTTACTTAACTTTGGGGTTTTTGTACTTCCAAATATCTCATATCTCTCTGGGGTTTTATTAAAAATAAAACCAGTTTAGAAAAATTGCACCACCTTTTAGTCCTATTTATATAGTTGATCCTCCCATTCTCACCACCCCCAAAATACGAAATAAAAAGTTTCTTGTGTGTATCAAAATGTATTTGTCAGTTGAAAAGATCAGTATTTAAATCACTTCTACACTTTATTATTTTTATCTGTATCTTACTGATTGGTAAAGAAATTACTCGGATAGAAAACTACACGGGTACTAAAGAGTACCATAATACCAGTAAACGTTACAAAAGACTAATTAAGTTAAAAACATACTAGTAAAAGCATATATATTTTTAAATATATATTTTTTAAGAAGCTTTTTTTGTTTCTAATTCATTCACTTGCCTTTATTTAAAAAAGAATATAGCCGATGATAATAATGTGCATGTTCGATCCGAGATAATATATAGCAAAATATATGTTTCAAGGGTATTCTCAAATTAAAACTGGCGCTTTCTGACTTATTTCTAAATGCACTTTTGTTCGCAAGCGCATGAAGTTGGCAGGTGATCTTAATTGGAAAACATGTAAAAGAATAGCTTGTTCATTTTATTAATAAAAGAGAAAGAATTCTGTCAAACTTGGCGTTTTATTCCAAAATTCTGGATGCGATTGCGCGTGGAAGTAAAAACTGCTGTCATGAGAGAGCAATCGCTAATAACTCAAGATTTAATTCATTTATTGAAAAATGAAATGTTCTATTACAGATAATTTCAACAATAGGCCTGCAGTTATTATTATTATTCATTCAAAAAGTAGTCCATAAATGTCTCAGAAAGTTTAATGTTGTTGAGCGAGGATTTTTTTCCGAGAACAGCCTTAATTTTTTAAATATTTCATGGTCTGAAAAAGGTTTCTTAATTATAAATTAAAGTTAAAGCCTGTTTTTCTTTATAAACATACATTACGTAGAATTGAAAAAACAATAGTATTTGACTGGCGGTTTAGGAATTAGTCATTGGCTACCACTGAGAGTGGACACATAGTATACGAAAGAAATTCCTGTAAGTTTATGTCCTGCAAGTCAATCTTCCTGCACTTTTGGGTACAATTTAGCAACAAAATACAGTTTACATAGCTTTATTTTTTCATTTGATGGCAAAGGTTGATGGAATCGTTCGATTTTACAGCTAAAATGACTGTGAATCATGCATAATTTTACAAAAGAAAACGTTGGCAATTTAGGTGCATAAAATTAAGGCCAATTATGCTATTTTTCGTTTTCGTTTTTATTGCATTTTGGGAATTTTTATCTAACATATAGGCAGCACAGAAATTTTGTTCTACATCTTAATTCTTTTTTTTTTTTTTTTTTTTTTTTTTTATAAAGATAACATTTCCTTTTTTGCAAAAATAGGTACTTACATGTGACTTCGGAAAAAAAGAATTATGCAAAACGTCTATGTATTATTAATTATTTTTTAAATCTTTCCTATAAAATTTCAATTTTTTTAATAACTTTATTATCTTTTTTTTTTAATAAGCCAATAAATAAAGATGTAGCAGAAGCGTATTAATGTGTATCAAAATTTAATTGCAACTACTTAAATCTCTCATGACCCACGCATTTTTATTAAATGTACGATTATAACTTGCATAGAAATTAATTTTTTTTAAGTTCATTATATATAGAATTGACTTTTGATTTCAAAATAAGAAAATAAATGAAACTTCATAATACTTTAATATAGCTAACGCGAATAATATATATTTTTTATAATTTCCAATGTATTTCTTCTCCTTATTAATAAGATTTGATACTTAAATGCATCCATACTCTCTTCTTTAAAATAAACTGTAACCAAAATCTAAACTATGGTACTGACAGAATTCAATTTATGCATTAAGAGTAAATTCATTTACATATCTGACCCTATAAGTGTTTCAGAAATATTTAAATATCGTTTTTAAATTTATCAGCAGTTTAAAAATGTTTTTAAATGGATAATGCTTTTTAAGATTTACGGAAGGAACACGTGAAAAAGTCAAAAGGAGAAACAAGATAAAGCGAAGGCAAAATTCCGCAAAACATAGACAATTTCCATACATCACCAGTTCCGAACCAACGTAGTACAGCAGAAGATCTTTATAACACAAGTTTGCATAATGCAATTATCTATATAATGTATAAATTCTCAGATGTAACAAAGCATTTTGAAGTTAAGAAGCATCTGAAATCCAAATTAAAGAAATATTGAGACAATCTAGCAGCCATAGTCAACCTTTTTTTCTTGCAGGCTGCCAATATGTGTTTACAATAATAAATAGGCGGCAATTTACGATATACTTATGTAACAGTACTAATTAAAATAATAAAATAACAAAACTAGCATAACAAAGATACCTAGCAAAATTAATTAAATCAGTATAGGCATAAAATAAGTATAAAACTTAACAATATAATGAAGCAGAATATACAAGATCTAAAGATTAAAAAAAATCAAAAGATTTTTTCTAATAAATTAAATTTTTACTCAATGCACAAACTTTTTTCTCTTTAAAAACTAAGCATGCATCGTATAAATTGAATTAATTTTAAATAATGATTGATTAGTGTTAAAGATTAAAAATTGGGTAAAGCATGTAGCGCAAATAGAAAACACATAAACAGTTTTTTTTGACAAAAAATAAGATAATTTAGCATAATTTGAACACAAAGAACGACACAGATTTTTATTTTCATAGAAGCATCTAAAAAATTATGAAGGTCATAAACACATTTTTTTCGCATCTTAATTTTTTATAAACGAGGATTAATGCTTGTGTGCTCGTACCACAAAGCAACTGTCGCTGGGCTACAGGTTGAGTATGTCTGCGTCTAGAGGACTAAATTTGAGATATTATTTCATCATTATGTCTTTAACTCAGAGTTCTTTAATGAAAAATTATAAGTCAAAAAACATTTGAAATTGGGTAGTTAATGAATTGGTCCATATTTGTATTATGTTTATAAGATATAATACAAATAATTAAAATAATAAAATCATTTTACACCAATGTGTAAAATGATTTATGTTATCAAAAATTTATAATTTTCTCAGCTTCTGGATCCCCGGAATACAATATAAAAATATTCTCAGCTTCTGGACCCACGGAATACAATATAAAAATATTCTACTGTAGGTTGGTATGCTCTAGACATATTTGCAATTGTTTAAAAGATAAATTTAATGACACATGAAATGTGATTAACATAAAGCAAAGTTCTATAACACTCATTTTTGATGTGCATGATTATGATATTCTACTATACTTCCAAATAGAATTGATAAAATTATTTAGACTACGTATTCCAGTGAATCTTCATATAACATAGTAAAATATCGAATTTCTCGTACAGTAACACTTTTTTTTTCAAGAAATGGTTTATTAATTGTTGAATGTCAAAAACCTAATGTCTTTTGCGTTCACCTGTTTTTTTTTCTGAAAGTTTTAAAATAGAATATAGGACAGTATTGGATAGTGTTGTTTTTTTTTCTTCGAATTAAGTACTCGGTAAAAAACATCAGATCTTCCCTAAACTATTTGTAGTGCATTTAGATTTTAGAAACAGAAGTATGGCAACACACTCAAGTGAAAGACAAAGGTACTTCCGCACGACAGTTGCAGAGCAAAATATGTCTAGAATCGTCACTGCATTAAATCGCTTTGTTTATTACCTTAGTACAATTTACCAGGTAAAGGATTATGATAAAGCATATAGATAAAGCAAATGTCGTCTATAAATATTTGTAATCTCACCTGAAATTTTTGGAAACTAAATTTAATTAACCTTTATGAGAAATGAGGAAACGTTTTCATATGAAGCTCCTCCTGGGTGATTTTCACGTACTAGTATCACTCTTCATTTGAAGTATCAGGAACTAGTGCAACATATAAAACAATATCACCAGCTTGTAGCTGTTGTTTTCACATTTCTAGCGGTGATAAATACGAAATAAAATCACATTTCTTCGTAACTTTAGTATCAATACCGTCTTTGATGGTATCCAAACTCAAATGACGAATGGAGTCGTCTTCCGGTAATTTATTTCATCTGGGTAAAGGATCCAATGCTAAAAATTATAGGCTTCACATAATGATTTCTTTGGTTTAAACTTTTCAATTACATGCTAATCTTCTGAGAGATATTTTCCGTCCAAACCTGACATCTCTTGCGGAAAAGTCTTTTTCTGCCATCATACCCTATCTAAGCATCCGTCCGTATAAATTGTTCGCGCGTTAACTTTTGTTTGGTTGATGATAAAAATTTTACGGATCGGATCTTTCAAATAGGGTGAGTGTGTTTTATTTTGGTAATATTCCCGTGTTTAAAAAGTACCGCCGATTGATATGGGTGGAGGGAAATGGTGTTTCCTACATCATAACTGTTTGGGATGTTAGTGATGCAGTTTGACACAAAAATGTAACGTAAGAACCTTACAAACGGGTTAAAAACTTTATGACAAAAGGACAATGATGCTGTATGGAAGTTGACACTTTATGAAACTTTTTGTTTGCATTTTTATTATGCGGTCTGACAGACTTTCTTATGCTATTATTTTTCTGTTTGTGAAAAATAAGCGGATATAAATGTCATATTCTACGAGACAGCTTAAGAGGCGGTTCTTGTGTATTTACAAAATAAATAGAACATAGACCATAACAACCATTTCTTTTTGGTAACTTTTACTATCTACAAATTAAAATATGTTTTCATAAACAAAAGCATAGCTCTGAAAAAAATTATATCTATATTATTAAACTAGGAAATATCAGAAATTATGTAAGTTTCTTTCCTTTCTTTATGTAAATAATCCACAAAATTATTCTAGTTAATAAACAATTCATTAGGGTATAAATAAAAAAACACATTTACAGTCGTAGCAGACAAATTGCGTCATATGTAACAAATATGATTGTGATAAATGTAACAAATATGATTTAAATTTTTGATATATTATGAAGAAAATTTTTAAATCCGGAAATAACAATTATTCAATATCAGGCAGGGATGAGATTCCAGCGTTTTTGCACACCGGTAATTTGTTAGAGAAAATGTTATTTATTTAATCGGAACATTTTTGCTATTTAAAAGGACAACATTTACTCTAAACAAATACTGGGATGCAAAACCGCGGATATTTCATACCCAATAAAGCCTTTGATTACAATAAAATAAAAAATTAACATGTAAATTTGAAATTTCATAGCATTTACATTGGTATATTCGTTGAAAGATAATTTTAAAATGTCTCATAATCTTGATATATCACATGAAACGAAACAAAAAGATAATAAACGACAAAAAAAAAAGTCTGTAAGGAAAGATATAAAGAAGGGTGGTTACTTATTGAACTTATGAGAAACCGCTCGGGGCCCCAATTTATCTAACTCAATGCAATTACAGCTCATATTCAAAATATTAGAATAATTACCTTTTTTTTTAGAAATTGAAAATATCGTTTGGTAATTTAATGTCTTTTAATGAAAATATGCAAACGATATTTTTATTAAGAACTTATTGTTGATTAAACTTACTTGTTATCTTAAATTTAATATAATTTTTGAAAAGATTAATTGCAAAAAAAATTATTTTGAAAAGTCAAAATATTAGAATATTTATTCAATTGGTTCAAAATATTAGAATATTTCACATTAATTCTCCTTTAATTATTACCAATTCTTAACTGGTGGCATCATTGATTAAATTCAGACTATTTTATTTAAAATTAGTATTCTTTTTTGCAGTTTGTTTCTTTTTCGTCTTAAAATGGGCCGTGTGAGTGATATTCCTGAATCTACTAAACTTCGTATGGTTGATTTGTATCGGCACGGTAAAAATCAATGTTTTATAGCGAATTATTTACATTGTTCGCAATCGAGCGTTAGTAAAACACTAACACAATATTCAAAAATTGGAAAATTTCAAAATAATCGCCGAATTGGTGGCCGAAAACCAAAAACATCTGCTAGAGATGACAGGAAACTGAAGCGTATAGTTAAGAAAAACCGTTTTAAAAGTGTGCGATTCTTGCACCGAAAATGGAAAGAAGAAGGAGTTGAAGTTTCTACATCGACAACATTAAGACGTCTCCATAAATTTAAATTTGAATCTCGTGTACCGAAAACAAAACCTCTCATGACTGCAAGACAAAAGCGTATAAGATTGAATTGGTGTAAATCAAGACGTTTATGGAGCAATGAAGATTGGAAAAATATATTATTTAGTGATGAAAGTATGTTTTGTGTTTCATATGGTAATCAAGGTATTCGAGTTTGGAGAATGAAGCAAGAAGCATTTGATAAAGAATGCCTTAAACGTTCCGTAAAATTTGCTGCTAGTGTCATGGTTTGGGGTTGTATGATTGCAGAAGGACCTGGAAAGTTATGCATCGTCTACGAAAAGGTTAAGTCTCTGATATATCAAGAAATTTTAGAATATTACATGATTCCATCATCAGAAGATTTATTTGAAGATGATTTCATCTTTCAACAAGATTTAGCGTCCCCGCATACCTCGGTGTCAACTAAGAATTGGTTCCGCCAACGCAACATTAAGGTACTTCCTTGGCCACCAAATTCACCAGATCTTAATCCCATCGAAAACTTGTGGTGTATAATGAAGAAAAAACTTCAAGAAAATCCTCCTTCAAGTAAAACTGAGTTAGTGGCACGTATAAAGTCTATTTGGGCTAATATTGATAGAAATGTTTGTAAACACCTTGTTTATAGTATGCAAGATCGATTGTACGCTGTTATGAAAGTTAAAGGGGATGCTACAGAATATTAACTACCATTTACTTCATATTCATACGGTAATATTGTTGCGTAAAATAAAATATTCTAATATTTTGAACCAATCTAAATTTTATTCTAATATTCTGGTGTGTTTAAGGAAGCTGTATACCTAATTTATTGTGCTGTATTTTATATTTTATAAATGTTAAAATCTTATCTAAACATTCCAGATTTAATTTATAAGAAATTTAATTGCATTTACTTAGTATAAAAAATAAATAAATGACAAATAATTTTTTCTTATTACTTTTTCTCAATTATTCTAATATTTTGAATATGAGCTGTACTATCTCACATGATGTCTTCGAATACTATAACACTAAAAAATTTTTTGGTTGAAACATCAATTAACACTAGAACCGCGGAAAAATTCATTCAAGTTTTATAAAAATATTTTTCACCGGAATTTTCATTTAAAACTGTTTAAGTTACTCATAGAAATTATTTTTGCTCAGCATATATTTAGATTATTTTATTAATAGTTTTCTGGTTCAAATCGACGTGACTCCATATGACACGGGTCAAAATGACCCGTCGCCGCGGTTCTAGTGTTAAAATACGAGTGAATATAAACCATTATTAAATAAAAGATAAATAGCATTAAAACTAACATAAAAAATAAAGTAAATTTTGTTTGTTTATTAAAACATTAAATTGGCTTCTAACTTCCACATATACAAGAAAACTTTAAGACGGGATTCAAAATTTAGGGAGCTATGACCTGTGCCTAGTAGTAAATCAAATTCTGTTTAAAGTACATATGGCTACACTGAAAAACTGCTCTAAAATTCAGAATCGGGATACGAAGTTTTTTATTGGCTTTTTCAGTATAAATTTTCTAAACTAAAAATCCGATATGCTGATTAGTAATTTATCGCTAGTTTTATTTCCGAAGATAACAAAAATTAATAAAATTACTTAAAAAACAATGTTTTTTTCTGTATGGCTAATTAGGGCTATGTAAAATTATATATTTTGCGAGATTAGTGTAGTTTCTAACAAACATCCTCTCACATGATGTTTTGTAAAATTCCAACACGTACCATATACCAGATACCGTCATATTCTGTCATATTGAATTATTGGTAGTATATAAAAAATATATATTACGAAAATTATTATTAAAACAAATACTATTAAATAAAATGCAATGAAGCTTATTTCAATGGTTTTCCCTATATTTCTTACTGTTTACGCAGCAAAACCTGTTTTAAAATTTATGTTTATTGTATAAATGCATGTCAAAACATAGAAATATTTTGAGATACTTTCTAATAATGTAACAGATATTATATAAAAGTAATTCACACAGTCTAATCTGAAACATAAAAACATAGACAGTTTTACGTAAGCGTTAGTTATTAACAGATTATTTTCCACATACAAAGAATAAAAGGTTTTTAAGCATATGTACAGAAGAATATAGAGGATTTTAACAAATTAGCAAGCACTTAAAATAAAATAAAAACTTTATCAGAGTCTGAGGTGATGAACAATTCCTTTTTTCCGGAAGAAACAAAGATTTTCTGTTCTGTGCTATCATGAATCATGAATACCTTGGATCAATATTTTTAATTATCGGAGTCTCAAAACTAATCAATAATATTATTTTCATTTCAGATATTTGTATTGCTATTCGAACGCCATCGATATGATCTTCATAATATTTGTGTCCGAAAGTGTTTTATCATCTTTACATTGTTAGATAATTAAAACAATTCTTTTTATATTATAATTTTCTAAAATACTTTCAAGCTTATTTGTGCTTGTCAAAAAGTTAAAATCACTCGTCATTGTGTGGAATCGGTGCTGCCAGTTGATCGAATTTCCTTTCTATTTCTAGCTTGAATTCTCAAATAAAAATTTTCATATTCATCAAACATGTTTTACAGATAAGTGTGATAAACAAACAGTATCAGCAAAAGCATTAAAATTAATATTATTTGGTTACTCTTTTATGAATGAATTCAATCATGCATCTTTAAAATTTGATTGAAAATTGATAGACGATATTTCGTTTTAAGAAAAACTGATTAAAACACTATTAAAAAAACCTACTTGGAAACATTTTTGAAAACTAGTGGCAGCAAAACAAGCCTTGTTTTTATAAATACTTCTTTATATCTCGAAAATATGTTTCCAAAGATCAGAAATGTTTTTCGTAGCTGTAAGTAACTCAGAAGAGTTACTATTCGTTTCCTCCGTTCGGTATTTTCGTTTATGAATGTATTCTATTTTCCAAAATGAATAAACAGTCTTTTTTTTTTAACTATTTAGAAAATATTTGTCCTTGGTAGAGAACTGGGAAATCTGAAGTATATCTGAATCTTTTTAGTGGTTGAATTCCGCAACATTTTTATTTTATTCGCTTTCTGATTGGTCCATGTTTAATGTCCAAAAATGGTTTATTTCTGTTGCCACAACGACAAAAAAAGTAATAAAAACTTTAAAAAATAATAATAATTTGAAAACAAATTGTGATAAAGATTTCAAACAAATTTCCTTTAAAAGTGCATTTTGTTCTCTAGGCAGCGGAGATTTTTTTAAATTATTATTAGCTTTGGATGACCAAAGTGGATACATTTTATGACTTCAAAGCTCATTTTGCCGAATATTTAATTTTTAAATATATAATATATTAATAAGCATCTTTTTTACAACTGTACATTCTATATCATTAAACGTCTTTAAATCAAAGTGTTTTATTTCTTATGAAAAATAAAGGTTTTTTACACATTTACAATGGCGTCTTTGAATTGCTTTTGACAAAACTTTGCGTTTAAAATTTCACCTGGTCATATGAAAGTTAAATTTGAATAAACTATTAATTTAGTTCTTTTTCACAGAGTTAAAAGTGAATTATGGCAAGAAATGGAAAAAAATGTAAGTGAAAAAACAAAACTACAAACATTATTTCTGTTTATTTAACCGCTGCAGAATTTCATAATCTATGCTTGAATAGTACACAAAAGTTGTCATTATCACAACTATCAAAAACCTATAGGTAAACAATATTTTTAAACTTTGTTTATAGTAACAAAGGTACAAAGTCACTGAAATACAATTGATAAACTTGCCTTTCTGTGATGTTAATATATTGGGGTTCTTTTCTAAAATAGTCAGAGTGCATTATACACACAAATTTCGATAAAAACATAACCTCACTTTCCTACGCAATCGGATCACTTTAATGAAATACAAAGTTGAAATAAACACACAGACAAGTGGGCAAGAAAACAAAATATTATTAAATATCAACAAAATTCACATATGATTAGGCACATCTTCCTTTCATGTAAAAAATAAATAAACAAAAACTAATTTAAAAATTGGCATAGTGAGAAGTAATATATGGGTCATCACTGAGCTTGACAAAATTTATAGCATATCGCAGAAGTAATTTAATATTATTTTAAATAGATCCGTAATATAAAATTTAAAAGCATCATAATAAATACACCTACATGAAAATTATAGTAAATAATGCTCGGAGACCTATTTTTTAACTTAGGGAATCCAGCCACACACACTCTTTGGATCCGCAATGTATATTTTTGTTTACTATCTAAAATTCTCTTACTACAAAAGTTTTAAGATCTAGGAATTGATTAATACAATGGAGACCCAAAACATGTGCACCGAATACGCTGTCCTGGATATACAGTAAAATATATTCTATATGGCTATTAATCACCAAACTCTTTCAATTTTAGACATTTTGTCGAAGATTTAAAATATTTCTGCCAGATTCTTCTGCAACATCAGGGTTATAAAGATTATGTTTGACCTCATATTTATCAATGGCTATTTGATAAGGAGGTTAATTAGGAGGCCGATAAAAAATCAAAGAAAAATCTAGATATATAATAATATTTGGGATCAACTTGTATATTAAAAAGCACGAAATGATCTACCGCTGCAAAATGCAAATATGCGGATATTGTCCAACATGTGGCTGACTTTTGTAAGAATAGCACGTATATTCATGAAGATATAGCGATTTTTATAAAAAGTAAAAATAATTCTTGCATGTTTTTAGTTTGTATGATGCAGTATTTTAAACCAAATCTAACGCCAGTTTCAAAACTAGTTGGATGTGTCAATCCCAAAACTTTCTTCTATCTCATAAGTACATTTTAAAATTTTTAAAAAAAAGTGGTGACCTCAAAGTTATCCACTATCGAATTTCCTCGAACATTTGATTTAGCCTAATGAGATTCTGGTATCCGAAAAGCCTAAAACGCAAAATTTAATTAATATTCTGAGAAAATGAGCTTAGTAGTGCCTCATGTTGGGTAATTTATACTAAAACCTAATAAACATCTATTTATGTCAAGACCTAACAGAATCTGAAATTTGATGGAATTTCGTCCATTAGTTCTTGAGATATAGTTATAACAAAAAATTTGCAAAACGTAGCACAGCGTCTAATTATGTTATGGTGTAAAAGAATCTGAAGTTTGATGAAATTCTGTGCATTAGTTCTCGAGATATAGCTAATTTTAAAAAAACCGTGTAAGATAGAGCACAGCAGCACCATCAGTTGAAGGATTTATAACAAAACGTAATCATAGTGTAATTATCTTATATGTCATTTTGTAGCAAAATCTGAAGTTTGATGAAATTCTGTGCGTTGGTTGTTGAGATATAGCTATCGGAAAAATCGTGCAAAATGCAGCATAGCTGCACCACCTGTTGCACGGTTAATACCAAACTGTAATCAGCGTCTAATTATGTTATATATTCTAGTGTAATAGAATCTAAAATTTGATGAAGTTCTCTGCATTAGTTCTTGAGATATAGCTATCGCAAAAGTCTTGCAAAATGTAGCATAGCAGCGCAACCTACAGGGCAGTTCACACCAAAACCTTATCAGCGGCTATGTATCTCAAGGTATCGCGGAATCTGAAGTTTGGTGAAATTCTGTGCATTAGTTCTTGAGATATAGCTATCATGAAAATCATGAAAAACGTGCCATAGCAGCGCCACCTGCTAGCCAATTTACACCAAAACTTAATCAGCGTCTATGTATATCATGGGGTCACAGAATCTGAAGTTTGGTGAAATTCTGTGCATTAGTTCTTGAGATATAGCAATCTTGAAAATCATGAAAAACGTAGTATAGCAGCGCCACCTGCAGGCCAATTTTCACCTAAAACCAATAGGCACTAATTCATATCAAGGTCTAACTGAATATAAAATTTTATTAAATTTCGAGCATTAGTTCTTGAGATAGAGCGCCCACAAATTTTTTGTCACATACAGACAGACAGACATACAGACAGACAGACGGACAGACTCACAGACAGACATTTTCTAAAAATAGTCAAAACGTGTTCAGGACCTTCTAAAACGTATAAATCCGTCGAAAACCGGAAGTCGAAAATTTTCATGAATCCAATACTTTCTTCTTGTAAAGATAGAAGAAAGTAAAAATTGTCAAATTCTAGTAGAAACAAAATAGTGTAATTGGACCATAAATATATTAAATATTTTTGAAGTATGAGAGTTGTATGAAATAATTTTTACGGCAGGCGCGGATGATAACAGTAATCTTTTTAATGGAGCAATTCATAAAAATATCTAGTCCAATATTGTGAAAATTCAGAAAGTTACCATCTCTAGAATCAGCTGATTGTTAATTGCTCTAAGAAAGCAGTTGAATGATGAGGGATTACCCACAAGTTGTTAATTTTTATCAACTGACATTTAGAAAAAAAAGTTAGTATTTAATGAATAATAATAAATAAGTAGATTTAAAAAAAAAATGCTTCGATTTTAATACTTCTTTTTATAATGGAATAGGATCGTTCAGGTAGTTTTCCAAGAAAAAATGTAGCATCAATAAAAATGGAAAATTAAAAAATAATAATAATTAAAATTGACAATTTGTGGAAAATCCTTTATCATTCAGCTGCTTTTAGAGAGCAACTAAAAATCAGCGCGCTCCTACCGCCGATATCTTTTTGAATTTTCACGCTATTTCTCTCGATTTTTTTAAGGGTTTGCTTCATTAGAGTTGACTATTAAATTATGTAAAAAATATCTTTGATATCGTTTGTGCATGCAAAGATAAAAATTATTTATCACAAATGCTCAAATTTCATAAAATATTTAATATATTTATTTGATAATTGCACTATATTGTTCTTACTACACTTTTCTAATTTTTTTTTTAAACTGGTGTAAAATTTGGTTGAAAACCCTGCATAATAAAAGCTAAAAATATGCAGCTTTTTATAAAAATCTCTATATCTTCATAAATATACGTGATAGTCTTACACAAATCAGCAAACTTGTATAGTATCCACAAATTTGTATTATGCAGCAATAGATCATTTCGTGAATTTTAATTTACAGGATGATACCAAATGTTATTATTTTCTTTGATTTTTTTTCTCTTGGCCTTCTAATTGTACACTTTATCAAATCGACGATGATAAATATCAGGTCAAACATATTCTTTATAATCCTGGCGTTCCAGAAGAATCCGACAAGAAAATGTTTAGATATTTGATAAAATGTCTAAAATTGAATTCGGTCATTAATGGCCATATAGTGTACATCACCAAATTGAGAATATGTTGACGATGATCTTGTGTAATCAGAATTTTGACCTTTAAAATAAATACTTATTTGGTTATAATTTGACAGGTATAAAATTAACCTTTTTTAAAACCTTTTAAAAACAAACAAATTTATCCTAGATGTTTTTAGTGTTGTTATTCCAAAATAGATTTTACAATCTGAAGGAACACGGAAAGAGACATTGAGAAAGAATATTACGTACTCCTAGTCGCAACATTTATGTTTTCCCCTTTATTTTTAAGCAAAAAGAGTGTGATGTTCTAATAGGGAATCTCGAAGACTGGAAGAAACTCCGCTTTCGGCAAATTTTCGTCTTAACAGGAAAAGTTTGTATAACATTAGTGCCAGCATGTAGAATGTTTCCTCTCAAAGCAGTATTTTGTTATACTGCTTTGAGGGAAAACAAATAGCAAAACTGGCGAAAATGGAACCTGTTTTATATACAGATTCCATTTTCGCAGGTTTTACTATTTGTTTCTCACATTTTTTCTTATGCGGTTCCCTTATATCTTTACGATGTAACATCTAGTACAAATCTACGATTATCAGGTTTTCACTGACCTTGATTCTGATATTTTCGATTTATTTTTGCTCCTGTTTTTTTACTCCTGCCTTCTTTTCATATTTATCGTATTAAGAGTTTTTGGTAAAATGTATACACTTTAAATAATGCATTTTTATGTTCCAAGTCCTTCTTTTTTTGGTTTTTCATATAGTCTAGGATAGTAATAGTTTGCTAAAAACTGTGCTACAAACTTTTTTGAAGCACCTAAACTTCTTTTTTTAATAGCATCCTTTGAAATGGAATATATTTTAATCAACACATATTTAAACACATTTCTTGAAGTTCTGGACATTACTGAGAGTTCTTGAGCAGGTATTACAGTAGACGAATAAGCACAACTTTAGACCACTATTTTAATAATATCCCGTTTATATCGGGCTGAGAGTTTTGATAAACAATTGCTTCTTTTATTTCTAACACAATTCATTAGATCATAATTAATATTGTGCACAACAGTTTTAATTTTATTAAATGCTATTATCGGCATATCTCTCCAGTGAAAATATTTACAGTCAGCAACACTTCTGACACAATCGGAACTGCTAACTTAAATACATAAAACAATTAACATTTTTCATTCATGTCAGCCAAATGTTTTACAGCGAATAATTTGTTCTTGTTTAACAGACTTTATAAAATAATCAGACTCTTTTATTATTTCCCTTTCCATATATTAATTTTATTGAATATTTTAATTTTTAAATTTTGTCTGACACTTATAATTAAAACATGCAAATTTATTATAGAATTATTGTGTTCTTAAAATCAATTTGCTGAAATTATTACTATATATGCAATTTTTATAGTGATCTTTGAAATTAAGGGAGTAAATTATCCAAAAAAAAAATTACAAACAACGAAAAAGGTTATTTTTTTTATTTCAAGTTCAACAGTTAGTTAAAAGTTTTTTTAGCTACTTTGTTACTTTTTCAACCAAAAACTTTTTAAAAAACAACTGTGAAAAATACAAGTAAAAAAATGGTTTGTTACGAATAAATTCAAAACAAAACAAATATTTGAAGATTTAATCTTTTTTTGTAAACTAAAACGATTAACTCATCTGTACGATGTTTGTAAATATGGCCTTTAACCTGAATTAGTAATCGATCAAAATGCACTTTACTTACGGATATCCGTATAAGATTCTTGACAGTTTCATAATCACCAATAGGCCTCGTTATTCAACTGGTACAGTATTTGGTTGACTGAGGATTCACCAAGACTTAAAATCAAGCTTCTTACACAAACTAGTGAACCATGAGCGATTTGAATTGAGTCCTAACAACTGAATGAAGAATTTGGAATCACCGAAGCGTGATTCTTTAATTCGGAAGTATACAGCTCGATATACATATAAAAATTTTAAAAATGTATGCTTCTGTTTCGATTGGTTTTATGTCGTTGTATGAATGTAGCGATGACCAATAGAAATGTATTTATTCTTCATGCTCTATATTTCTGTAGATAGAATTATATGGAAATTGATTTACCATTGTTCACGATCTCTTTGTTTGAAACGATATTATGAATAAAATTTACGTATTTCTATACACATTTCGGATGTGCTGCCGGATTTCTACATATTTCGATTATACAATATATTCTAGTTATTTAGAACATTGTTTGATTGGGGATGGATATCAAAATCAAAACAAATAAATGCTTACAAATTTACTGGCCATTGTGCAGCCACAGTATCTGGACAAATCGTACCAGAACTGATAAGCCCCTATTTATCGGAATCGTTCGTACATAACTAAGATTGTTAATTTTCCCCACGGGTTCCATATGAAAAAATTTTAAATGTAAATAACATCGGGAGACTGAAATTGCCTAGAGTTCACCATCTCCATGTGTTGTCGTTTTTTCGCAATGGTCATTTATATTTCATCACGTTAATTGTGTCACCCATTATTTCTTAAAATAATAACATACTCATACTGTTGTTTTGCATAATCACACTACTTAAAAATAGACTTTGTTTAAACAAGTCGGAATTTGCTCGTAAAGCGTAGCAAATGAGGTGCGTTCGTACTATAACGAAGTTTAAAACATTCAGATATTGGCGTAATAGTATGCAGTATTTCGGATACAGCACAGTAGCTGAAACCTTTTGGGTGTCTCTGTAAATACAATCTGCTTACTATAAAACAGGAAATAACTTGTAGTAATCCTCAGTAACATATATCAATTTCAAAAAACGTTAAATAGTTTAATACAATTAAAACGCGCTCCAAGCAACTTTCCCCCTATACCATTGGAATACTTTTTTGAACGAATAATAAATGTTCTTTACACCACAGATTGTACAGAATCTATATTATAGAACACACTTCATAGATGCATATCAATTTTATTATGTTCGAAAGAGTGTAACACCATTAAAATGCACTTGAAACTTTTCTTTTCATTGACCGTAACGTTACGGAATATTTTTTATTGTCCCTGTAATTGAACTTCCAATTTTTAGAACATTTTAAATGACTCGACAAAATTATGTAATAATTATATAAGGTACCCTGGGGTAATAACGCCAAGTGCTTATATTTTGCATAATTATGATATAATCAGGTAAATGACACTCATGTGCTCTGCGTAGAAGGGTTTTGAGTCATATAAATCGCAAAAAACAGCTTCAAGTTAATTTGTTTCATTTTTAGGTCTTATTGTTTTTACAAACAACTAAAATTAACGCTTGATCTAAAATTTGCGAGATACGTTTTGTGATGTGAAGACTATCTTTTTATCCGGAAATACTTTGTTAATTACATAAATTTGTAGTGCATTTCATGTACTTTTAAAATGTTGTTGAAGATTTTGGATATCTTCTCGAGATAATTTGTAATTTAAAATGTATTGCACAATAACTATACCGGGGTAATAACGCCAATCCTTGGTTTAATACCCCGGTTGATTCCCTACAGTGGCCGAGCTACATCCTAAATACTGATTCAAATAAACACAGTTAAAACTGTGCAATGTTTCTTATATTTCTATTTAAATGGTCCTTTTTAAGCAAAAAGAAGCTCACGGTCTAATATTCTTTTGCCTCACCCCCCCCCCTCCCACACCACACCTTTATTTTTCTTACACTTTCACAAAAAATTTAACATATTCAATAGCTTAGAATGCAATTTGTCAATTTCTAAGTTTGTAGAGTTTGTATTTTTAGAATCGGGCTATCTACATGCAATTATTCCATCTTATTTCATAGTTTTGTTTGCATGGCGTTATTACCCATATAGGTGGATAATAACGCCAAATAGCATTGGTCAAGAAAAAACGCCATTACATTTTATGAATACATATCTGTTAAATTATTTTATTTTATATAGATAGTCAATGAGTTGCTGTATCAGATCCTATATTTGTTTGAAAAATACAATCTAAAACTAAGCCGTGAAAATTGGTAGAACCTTAACGTGGCGTTATTACCCCAGGGTACCTTATTTTAAATTTCAAACGATTCGGTTGAATAGTTTTTGCATGTGGACAGACGGACGGACTGAACGACAATTATATGTGCTACGTATTTGCATAATTACGAATGCACCTAAAACCCTTTGTCTTGTAATTTCGTGATTTCATGTTCAATGATTTCATAAACAATATCCGAAGTTCTTTTACTGTAATTATGATATGATGATACTACTAGCGGATTTCAATTGTACTATATTAGTTTTAGTATACAATATGGTGAACGTTTCACTTAATTCTTTTAGAAATGTAGATAATTATATTTATATGACACAGTGGAAATTAAAAGTAATGAACATAATATTAAATATTTAACCATATTTTAATGTGAATAAAGTATAAAAATTCAGACCATAAACCCCAAAGCGTAACTAGACATTGGTTAATTAATGTTATGTAATATAATTATAATAATTTATATTATTACGTTATATTATACTATACTATATTATATTATGTTATAGTATATTAAATTGTATAATATTACATTATATTATATTATATTATGGTATTTTATATATATTTTTTTACTCTTTAACTACATTATCTAACATTCTTCCCTTCATGCGAATTTAAATAAACAGAAAAACAAGAATAATAAATCAATCCATATTCATTTATTATATAAAACTTTCAGATACAATGGAGTATCGAGTATGCATTTTTCAAAAGACAATTCCTGAAAACGAGAACCCAAATTCGTTTTAACACACCGAAATATAATAAACGGACACATAGTAATGAAAATTGATGTCCTCTTTCATCTAACAGATAAAGATAATTTTTGAATGTATTTAAAATTATTTAAATAAGTAAAATAAAAAACATAATTTAAAAATGTTATATAGCTATGCTCACACATGTATTTGAAAACATGAAAAATGAGAAAACATCTTACGTTTATTTTCAATTTAAATCTTGCGTTATGCGTTGATTGATTAGTATATATTAATTAAAGATATGTTTATTAAATGCACTTTCCTAGCTTATGATATGATATCTCAAAAACAACAGTAAAATTTTATCAGCTGTAAAAAGAGAGAGAAGAAATGTATGTGCATGTCTTCGACTTCCATGCAAAGCATTATCAATCGAATTTAGTTAAACGAGTGTTTTTTGTTCCTTCCTTCTAATGACATAAAAAGGATTTCTAAGAGTTTCAACATTAATTAAAATAAAAAAACATAGAAAACTAGAAGACTGTAGTTAAGAAGAATTTAAATTAAGGAGAACATAATTTCTTACTCCGGCATGAATTTCAAAACAGAGATTATCCCAAAGTTTGCAATTTTTTATGATATCTTTTTGGCCCCACAGTGGCCGAGAGGTTCTGCCCTTGAAACTGGTAGACGGGAGGGGCTGGATTCGAATCCAATCGCGCCCGTCGGCCTAATTGTTCGGAATTTTCCGTGGTTTTATTCGAACCTTAGATTTCCTTGCGTAAATATGGATTAAGTTCCCTTAGAAGGACCCTCCCCCCTTTGGGCCTAAATACCTCGTGTTGATAATTGGCTGTCATATACATAACCAACTATGATACCTTTTAAGTCATTAGTTATAGAAACAAACATCAATGGTAACTATAATAACTGTAGTTTCAATTGCTATTTTACTTTTTTATTTTAAGATTTACAAGCTGCTGTAAAAGAAAAATGACAAAATTTCCACTTTGCCAAAATACGTTGGGCAAAATGACCAGCATAAGTAAATGAACAAATCACATTCATTCTGGATGAATAATTAATCAAAACAAGCTAAAGTTAACACATATTAGGAATAAGTATTATGTTTTATAATATTTTAAGTATTAAATTGCTAAACAATAAACATTATCGACTATCAATCTGATAAATGGAAAAGAACAAGTCCCCCCCTCCCCCAAGACATGCAGACTGCAAATGTCAAGATAGCCTTTCTCTCAAGAAATTATTGCCCCCACTTGTCTTCTTTCTTTCAAAGATAATACTTTTGAGTGCTGTTCAGTTATAAAAAATAAATAAAAACCTTTTCTAGGGCAAAATAATCATATGGACATTTTGCCCTATCCTTTTGTTGGTACTTTGCCCTCAATGACGCCATTACAAAAACAGTGCTTTAACAGTTCATCTACATGACTCTGCGTTTTCAAATACACATAATTTAAATGG
The DNA here is from genome assembly GCA_964019185.1 of Maratus speculifer. Taxonomy (NCBI): domain Eukaryota; kingdom Metazoa; phylum Arthropoda; class Arachnida; order Araneae; family Salticidae; genus Maratus; species Maratus speculifer. The sequence continues at coordinate 195,763,208 of OZ025299.1, forward strand.
ATCATTCTCATGAAACAGCATAAGAGAAAATAATTATAACACTACATATTATTTAGCTATAATCAAGAAATTGTTCCACTTGCTTAAATTTATAAGTGCATTTACATTAAACTAATTTATTCACTAGTTTCTTTCAAACAGTCGTCTATGAATGTTTTCTTTAAAAGACATTTGCAGTCTGTAATAGTATATGCATATAAAGATCATTCTGTGATGCATAAAATTGTTTCCTGTGATCTATAATGAATTTCAAATGTTAAATGCAAGTCCAAGGAATACAAAATAATACAAAGCTCTTATAATACAGAAGGAACTTGGTTCATCTAAATCTCATAGTACCATGTTTGCATGGTCATGTACTTTCCCTAATACATATTTCAAAATAAAATAAATAAATACATTATTATCTTCACATATTTCGCACAAGAGAAAATAAGAAATCAAAAATTATAGAAGGCTATTTCCATGAGTACTTGTAGTGTAAGTCACAGGCTACGAGTTTTGGCTACCAGTATTTTAGTACGAAAAAGTGTGATTGATTTTATCGGCACATTCTCATTAATTGAATAAGGCCAATCAGACTTTTCGAAAATAACGGTGTCAAACAAGCATAGCAATTATAAGGTAGTGTGACTTACACTACAAAACCCATGGAACTAGCCAGAAATAATTCAATGTTCGTAAAAAAAGAGCAATTTTCAGTGTCGAATATCTGATTGGTCCAAGATTTTTAATCTTAAACTTATTTAGTGAACAGAACTATGTTTAACGTATATATATGCTTTTATCTATATATTTATGCAAAAGTGAGATGCAAAAAAGATGTAGTTTCTTGCTCTGCAAATAATAAAAATTTTTGAATAAACCATTTTTAAATTGGTATTTAAACGATCCAAGATTTCTACAGTGCTAATGAATTTTATTTAGGACTTCATGCGTTCTTATATAGTTTTTTAGTGCATCAGTCATGATATGTAACATCCCTAATGAAATTCTTGCACGGTAATTAAACTTACTCTTGTTGCATCGCTCACACCATCCTTTCTGTGGATCCGGATATTTTACCTTCATCTCATTCATGTTATGCTCATATGCACTATTACCAACCTTCGAAATTTTAATGTGAATAGCTCAGTGTTGTTTGGATAGTGATAATTTATAACATTTCTTAGGGTACTACCATTATTCCTTTTCCTAACAAATAAAGTTAGTTTGTTGATGATTTATCTGAAATATCTTGATTATTATGCATTGTTGTGTTATTCAGTTATCAAGAGTAAACTCGGGTTCGACTTGCTATGAAATAGCATGCATTTTTGATGAAATAAGCGGATTTAGACCATAGTTTTCTATTAAAAAATTGTTTGCCCTGATACTTGTCACCCCTTATAACCCTAACCATAATTTTAAATATGTGTATTTATTTATTTTATAATTATTTAATACTAAACAAGCTACACAAAACTGCTTTCGTTTCCTGATCCACGGATAACTGCCAAGAATTTGTTGTATAAACCATCTTAAAACTAGCAATTATGAATCTTTGTACCAAGAAGACATAACAATAGCTTCAAAGATGAGATAGCCATTCGTAACCCCAGAAAACAATGCTCAATCTACTTCTAAATTCGGGTTTTTTCACAGCTGTGACCGTTCTTTACGTGGCGTCGAGGTCAAGGTCTGAAACATTTCTTCAGGAATGATCTTCCGGGTTTTAGAACTAGTTAAGCGGCTTTCCTCAGCGGTCAGAGAGATGAAAAGGTTCAGTGAGACCCAAATTTCTAGCTCGCGGCATCCTAGTTTAGTAATGGATTTTAAATTGCAGCTGATTCTTCTCTCTATTAAGAATATCATCATCTTCATATTCCTTGAAGATGTTGCTTTGGCCACGAATATGTAAATAGCAAGTCAAAATATGCACGTGCTAGGCTAGGTTTTATTTATGTTTATGAATAATAATCTGGCACAAAAATTGTTGTAGTAGATCAAACTTTTATCACTTGTTCTCTTTAGTTGGATCTTTTCAAGGTCAAATAAAGAGAACAATGAATTATTATCTTATTTATAACACTTCCTGAAAATGAATCATTTCATAAATAATATTTCTTTCCCAGACACAACACTCTAATTTAGATAATTGTAACCTAGTTTGAACGTAAGTTGTTTGGTAAAGGGGATTTTATGGAATCATGTTTTGCATATAATTGGTAGCATAGATTAAAAGAAATAAATATTTTTTAAGTATGTTTAAAGCTGTGTTTTCGTCTAAAAAAGAATTAATAAAATAATTCCTTTGTTAAGTTTAAAATTCAAACGTGGTTATTTCTTTCGAAGGGCGTTCACCCATATCAAATGAAAACCTAACAAAAGTTTATAAGCTGTTTAAAAATAAATGTTTTAATATCTCTTAGGCATTCATTTTCTAAGTGTTTCCTACACCTTTCAAACAGAAAAAATAGTAAGAGAAGAACATGTATTGTGTATTTCCGTAGATAAAACGACAGTTAAATCGTAAAGAAATTACTCCAAAACTCGTGTTTTAGGGCATATGTAGGGAATGTCAAAAGGCTGGAATGAGTTTTTAATTCTTACTTGTTTGAAATATGTAGGTAACGTAAATCACAAATATGTGCCTAAAATAAGGTAGTATATAAAATTGCGTTAGTGATATAGTCTTGATTAATATTCTTTAAGATTTCTTTGATATATATATAAGAACCTTCTTCTGTATACAGTTTTGTATAACTTGCGTATATTAAGTAAAAAGTTAAAATACTAGTTTTAATTTCCAAGCACTTATCAAGTAATCATCATAAAAATACGAGAATAAATACAGCATGGATCGTGAAAATTTTTGAATATATCATCAATAACTAATGCAAAATTTTTAACGATCTGAAAATCCTAAGATACTCTATTGGGAATAAATAATTTTAGCAAACCAGGCTATTAAGTTACCATTATAGAAAAAACATCAATTATCAATCATGCAAAAACTATTATTTCACATTGTATAATGCATTATAAATAGAACTAAGTATCGTTTTCTAAACTTCGTTGGCGGATGGTTCATTCGTCAAAGAAGAATATCGCCGTCGAACTTCGTCAATCATGGCTTTAATATACTAATACTTCTCAAAAAATCATCGTAAAAATATGAGAATTAATACAACACAGATCGAGAAATTTCGTCAAAATACTACTAACTGGTAATTCCAAAAAAAAAAATTAAACGATCTGAAGGTTATAAAATACTCTATTGGGAATAACTTAGTTTAGTAAATCAGGCTATTAAATTTTTATTGCAGTGAAAATATTAACCATTCAAAAATTATTATAATGCATTGTAAATAATTCTATATATCTTTCCCTAATCTTCGTCGACTGAATAACAAAAAAAAAAAATGCTTTGTAAAACATTTGAAAATATATGTTGTAACATTTTAATTAAGGTTAAATTAGGTTTCTCATGATAAATGAAGTATATAAAGTTTTGGTTAACGAATTATTTTTATTGTAAAAATGTTGCAGAAAGCAGTTTCATTTACATATATTGGACAGTTATTCTTTGATTCTGTATATCAAAAAATAGCTCTAAGAAGGTTTGAGTTCTCATTTTTATAAGCATTTTTTCTCTTAAAAAAAAAGCAAAATATACTCCATTTTCAATATTATCTCGTGTAATAATAAACCTGAGAATTTAAATTTGAAATTTGAAAAACAGGCGTTTATTTAAAAGGAGAAAAAAAAGTCGCTACCCAAAAATATACAGGGTGTTTCGCTACCAGATCGACAAACTTTGAGGGGTGATAGTAGACATGAAGACAAACATTATTAAATAGAAAACCATGGGGTGCAAACGTCTTCCGTATAAGCCAGGGGCCATTAAAGTTTAAGGTCCAAAACTTCAAACGATTATAAAAAACGGAAAAAAGGGTGGATTCGTTTGCGGTTTTCGCTAAAATAATTCTTTATATCATGTTTTGTTTGTAAAAAATTTTTAAAGGTTACGTTCAAAAATTGTCGATAGAGGGCGCTTTAGACTTTAGAGTAACAAACAACTACTTTTTACCCTTATTTTATGCACGGGGTTGAAATTATTCTAAAGTTTAGACTTTAACTTAAATTTTAATCCCAAAATCGGAAACATTGGGATCGGGTAATTGGCGAAAATTTAACTGTGAACAGAGGGGCGGATTTTAAACATTCATAAACATTATACAAACTGATCGATTTTGTTGGGGTTTGCGTGTAGTTCATTCCCTTGGCAATTATTTTATTCCAAATGACTTACAGCTCGTGTGTATCCATTTTTTGGTAGAGGGCGCTTCCGACACATCTCCGACATTTCAATGGCATTACTCCTGTGTGTTTTACTACCAGACGAACATACTTCTAGGAAGTGTTAGGGATGCAAAGCGACTCGGAATCACATAGGAATGTAACACTGAAAATGCCTTTTTAGCGAGCTGTGGTTAAAAAAGCAGAGAAAAAAGCCACTTGATATTTCTACAACGCGTTCTGTCAGAACTTCTGGTAAAAACACATGTTCCTCTTTCGTTGCGCCATTTTATAGCACGATGGGGCTCCTCCACATTTTACCAATGATGTTCGCAGACACCTCAACGTAACATGTGGAGAGCGGTGGATAGGTAGTGGTGGTCCGGTTCGTTGGCCTGCCAGATCGTCGCACCTACTTCATTATATCAATTACTTTTTGTTACCTACCTTTATTTTATTACTGTATAATTGTTCTGTATTTTTTTTAAATAAACATTGCTGGGTAGGGCTAGTTGAGCTCAAACCAATTAGTACCCCCCCCCCCAACATCATCTGGCTCAATCTAAATCTGAATCTGAATCTGTATGGACTTCTTCTGCTGGGATGAAATGAAAAGTTGAATGTATGAGACTCCTGTACCGTCAGTAGAAGACCTGCCAGCTCGAATTTTTGTAGCTTCCAGAAAGCTATCCGAGATGCCAAGAATCTTTCAAAGCGTAAGGGATTTCATGCGACGCTGCTGTCAAGCATGCCCGGTTACTTCTGGTCGTAATTTCGGATACCTTTTGTAGTAAAACCTTTAACTAAATTGCTATTTGACACATTAACGTGTTGCTGTTTCACTACCTGTTTCTCTTGCTTTTTTCTCTGCTTCTTTTAACCACAGCTCGCTAAAAAGGCATTTTCAACGTTATATTCCTATGTGATTCCGAGTCGCTTTGCATCCCTAACACTTCCTGGAAGTGTGTTGGTCTGGTAGTAAAACACACAGGAGTAATGCCATTGAAATGTCGGAGATGTGTCGGAAGCGCCTTCTACCAAAAAATGGATACACAAGAGCTGTAAGTCATTTGGAATAAAATAATTACCAAGGGAATGAACTACACGCAAACCGCAACAAAATCGATCAGTTTGTATAATGTTTATGAATGTTTAAAATCCGCCCCTCTGTTCACAGTTAAATTTTCGCCAGTTACTTGATCCCAATGTTTCCGATTTTGGGATTAAAATTTAAGTTAAAGTCTAAACTTTAGAATAATTTCAACCCCGTGCACAAAATAAGGGTAAAAAGTAGTTGTTTGTTACTCTAAAGTCTAAAGCGCCCTCTATCGACAATTTTTGAACGTAACCTTTAAAATTTTTTTACAAACAAAACGTGATATAAAGAATGATTTTAGCGAAAACCGCAAACGAATCCACTCTTTTTTCCGTTTTTTAAAATCCTTTGAAGTTTTGGACCATAAACTATAATGGCCCCTGGCTCCGACGGAAGACGTTTTCGCCCCATGGTTTCCTATTTAATAATGTTTGACTTCATGTCTACTATCACCCCTCAAAGTTTGTCGGTCTGGTAGCGAAACACCCTGTATACCATAACCTTCTCAGGGCTATTTTTTAGCATTGCAATTCTTAATTAAATTATTCTATAAAGGAAAGAAAAATACTTTCTTGGTATTATTATATATTATTTATTAATAGCTGACCCACTTGGCGTTGCCTTGACCCCTGACAATATAGCATAACTACCCATTCTTCTGCTTTTATGTACCACAAAAATTTAATAAGAATTTTTCCTTCATTTATTCGACAAATTACGGTGATTTAAAAAGGTAAAATTTGCTAAAAAAATTTTCATGGTAGAAAAAAGCGTTAGATGGTGGCAGCTATGGACAATATACTTACCTGAAATAAGTGTTAAATGATTTTATATTTGCAAACAAAAATCGAAATAAAAAGTGCATGCTAGAAGTGTTCATTTTTTTCTGTTATCGACTGCCTTCAAATATATTTAAACATATATATATATCTTATTGTCCTTTTCTAAAGAGAATAAATGTAATATCTCCGAAATCGTTGCATAAGTTTCGTGCTAAAATATTGACATTAAGTTGTAAAAGCATTGTTTTTTCCTCACTTTCTTCACACATTGAAATCCTGCGAGCGAAACAAAGATCGCCAAAAGTGACTTTCAGAAATATTTTTTTTTTTTATATATAGGTTAAAATATTCCAATTTTTCTAAACGAATTGGGTCGTTTAAAAAAATAAATAAATAGATGTACTTGTGGTTTGGTTCTTTTCTTTTTTCGTAATTCGATTTCCTAATCGGACGTGTGATTTATAAATATACCGTAAAAAGGAGGGAATCATCGAAAACATTAAACATTTAAGAAAAAGATGTTATCGTACAAACGAATCGTAGTTTTGATGAGTCAAATATATACTTCAGTTAGCCTGTGTAAAAAAATTTTGAACAAATATTGATATGTAATGGTAAAAGAAATTGTAAGAAGATGCTTTCTTTTTACATCATGTCGTGTAATATTTTAAAAAATCTTTAAATTTTTACTAGAATATACATATAACGGTTTTGAATCCTATTTAAAAGAATCATGAAAAAATATTGCTCTTTTGTTATAAAAGAACTGTTTTCTTCTCGCGTTTTTTCCGGGTTTGGTCTTTTAACATTTATAGAAATACAGTTGTTATTGTCCAAACTCTAAATATTTTATCAGCTATAAATATAATGGTTTCAAAGCTCGTTTAAAATTTTCGTGCAAGATCTTGGATATTTAGTTGTAAAAACACGAGCCAAAGATGCTCCCGTAGCCGAATTCTTGGTAAAAATTCTGCAGATTTTCATTTAATATATAACTTTAAGTCATTCGAATGTTTTGAGATTTTTATAGGTGATGCAAATTCAGAGTACTAAGGAAGTACAAAAAGATTGTATTTAAATACCAACATTTAATATCGACATTTAATTTCTTCTAACGTAGAAAAAAGCGACTCCGAAAGCCGCGAAGTTACATGCAGTCGAAATTTTTTTGAAAAAGTTAACATTCGTATTTTTGAAAATGAATTGTAACATCATAGAGAGAAAAAAGTTTTCCGCTTTAAGTGGGAATTTTTATCTTGATTCATATTTCTGAAATTGAGTCCGATGGAAGCTCCGACAAAAGAGAAAAAAAAAATACGAAATCGAACTATTTTAATTTTTTTAAAGGACTAAGAATATATTTTTTAAATAAATGCGGCGTTTTAACCCTTTATCTGCTGGTATTGCACTCATGCAACTGTGAAGATAAATGCTCATATTTAAGTTATTTACATACTCAGCACAATTTTTCAATCAGCTTGGCTTTACTTAAGAATATAAAATTTAAAAATCATATAAGGCGAAAATTATTTTTCAGACTTTGTGGTGGCAAATGACATTCAACCAAAATATTGAAAATTTCAACCTTAGAGTTTCGACGGTTAATGAGTTAAACGTAAAAGTACAAATTTTAAAAAATGTATCTTTCGTTTTTCTGTATTTTGAATGCTTTTGCTGACCCACACTTCGAAAAGGGACAGAAAGGAAAAACAGCTCTCGCACTTTTGGACCTTCTCAGCTTTTATCCTATATAAATGGGGTTTCAGACGCATCCAGCTACGTTTTTGTAAACAACCGTTTTATAATTGAGATTTTTAATTAATATCTAGGCTAATAAAAAAATAAGTGAAACATATTACCCTCAGGTGCATCAGAACATGTCTTGGACAATCCGTATCGAAATTTACAGACCTCTAAACATGATAGATTTCTCTAGTCATTCCAAAGAACACACAGAGATAAACTCTCTTCCTTTATTAGTATAGATTAGTAGTTCTTTTTAGCATTTTGTCACATCCATTTTAATTTATTTTTTTCATGCAATTTAACTTTTAATTTTCGTCGTCTAATCAGCAGTAAAGAAATGTTCATGATCTTTAAAAAAAAAATAAAGACTTGGTATTACAATCCTGTTGTACCTGCCTTCAATTAAATAACTCTGCATGAAAAATATGTGTAATAAAATTATGCATGGAGTTAAAAATTTACCCTCTCATGCAGGACCCTCTATATGCAAACCCAATCATATGAGGACAGATAATTATTGCATTATCAAACAAAAATATTTTGAGCATTCATTTACTTAGATCTCATTTGTGGACATATAATAGCTAGCATGCAGCACAATAATAAAATTATTTTGTAATGGGTTCTCATTTATCACAAAAAAATAATAAATAATGAAAAATGAAAAATGATGAAAAATAATTTATGCATGAAAGGGTTAAAAAGAAAAGAAAATAAAGGTTATATTGATTGCAAAATAAAAGAGTTCTGACTATTTTTTATTTCAATTAAAGTGTACGTCACATTATCACACTTCAAACTTATGTTCTTTTTTTCTCTTACTGTGCATAAAATATTAAATCCTAAGTAAAATATATGTAATATGTATAATATATCTCACATATTTATCTGAGATTTCAGAAAATGTCTTACGTGTTATGTGTGCAACATGCCCATTTATAGGCACATATGAGTATTAAATAATATACTAATGCATAGAAACTTATACATAAAAAATGAATAACCACGCACAAAAGTTTGGAAATATATTAAAATAGAAAAATGGCATTCATTTTTATATTATTTTATCATGCAAAACTAAATGAAACGGCATAAAACTAATTTAATTCGAAGTTCTTTAAAATGTGTACATGAGATTTCATTTAATTGAATCAGAAAACAGTTAGAAAAGTGAATTTAAATATACTTCAATCTAGATTAGAAAATAATAAAAGATAAAATAAAGACTTGGTAAACTTTTTTTAAATAAAAGAAGAAATCGCGTTACACATTGTTATCAATAGAATAAATAGAATGCAAATTCTTATTAAGCTATTATGAAACCAATTCAATTCGAAGTTCTTTAAAACGTGTGTAAAAAAATCTCATTAAACTGAATCAGCAAACAGTTAGAAAAATGAATTTAAATATATTCCAATCTATATTTGAAATCGAAAAAAGAAAAAAGGAAGATTTGATAAATTAGTTTAAATGAAAGAAGAAATCGCGTATCAGATTGTTACCAACAGAATAAATAGGATGTAAATTCTTATACAAAATGAGAATTTGGGAACAATAGAAGAAACATAAATTTTAATAAGCTATAATAAAACCATTTTAATTCGAAGCTCCTTAAAAGGTGTACATAAGATTTCATTTAACTGAATCAGAAAGTAATTAGAAAAGGGAATTTAAAAATATTTTCATCTAGAAAAGAAATCGAAACAAGTGGGTAAGTGTGATCGAAGATTGCACAGAGGGTTTCGTTTAATATTACTTTCAAGACAACTTATCAAATAAATCAAAAAATCAATTAATAAATCAAAATTGTAAATTTATAATTATTAAATTTTTACATAGATTGTAGCACCAACAAACTTAATTTTAAAATAATTATGAAAGGAAAATATTTATTTTAATCAAATTAAAAATGTCCAAATCAAATTATTTAAATAAAATTCAAAATTCAAATTTTCTTAAAAATCCGAAATAAAAAAAATTACCGGAGATATAAAAAAATTTTTAAATTTCTAAAAACGAAAAAAAAATTGTTTAAACGAAATTTAAAATGATGAATCGTTAATAAATCACTGTAGTTTTATAACAGAAAGAAAATTTAATTCCAATAAATATTATGAATATCAGATGCACTAACTCTAATAATATAAACCCTTAAATTGCCATCTTTTAATTAAATCCATCTAAATATGAAAATGTCAACTTCCAGCACCGGGGCTCGAACTCAGAACCATTAGTTTACTAGCGAGACGCTTTTCCTCCAAGCTATGATGTCTACAGACAAAGTCCGAAGCGTTAAAGTTAAGTTTATCTTTTAAAAATTAAATCTCTAAAATGAACGGATGGCATTGAAAAAAATAATTTAATTAAAATAATAGACATATTCAAAATTATATCATTTGTCGTGTGGCACAAAGTATTCAGCTGTAAGAACACAAAATTTGAAGTCTTAGACTTACACAGTTTTTCTCTACGGACTCTGTGACAGACGGACAGACAAAAGACAGAGACGAACAGGGTTTTGTCAGATGAACGAACCCTAAAAAGAAGAAATGAAAACTTGGTAAACTTGTTTATATGAAAGAAAAAAATCACGTAATAAATTGTTACAAAAAGAATAAATGGAATATAAATTCTTGTACGAAATGAAAATTTCAAATAATAGAAGAAACAAATTTCAATAAGCCATTTTTAATATTTTTAAAAAATTTTGTTTTCTATGGTATGCAATTGGTTCCCTTCGCTATTTCTAATCCATTTTCATGAGAAAAAAAACTACATCTAAGAGTTAAATAATAAATCAGACAGTATAATTCAGTGCAAAATACGACTTATTCTCTGTGAGTTATGTGATAAAAGCCCTATCTATATTCGGTAATCAAATATTTCATTTTCTTTCTACTTTTAATTGCACCGACTTTGCATTTCGCACAATATCAAAGATGAGAAAGACAGTGTCTCACATTCTTGCATTCATTTTCTATGTATATTGATGAAGTAGGTGAACATTCGTGCCGCATCAAAAGTGGCCAGTAATAACATTAAGTGAGGGACAATCATCGATATCCGGTTCCAGATGAAGTATTAGGAAGATCTTCATGGATAATGCATGCTACTGATGATATAAACGTGAGGTGAGATTGACGCCTCAGGCATTAGTGTCTATATGGGGCCGATGACTGACTTGTGGTGAATGCTTCATTTATTATAATGAAGCATATAATAAAAATGCAAAGTAGTTAGCTATGATTTTGAACGTCAACATGTTCTAGCTGCTATATCTTAGATGGTTAATGAACATTTAATGAGTATTTAGGTTTTTGAAGTCAAACTAAACGATGTTTATTTGGTTTTTTTTAACCGAAACGAAAACACCATTGATTAATGCGATTCCTCATTTGATTTCCATTTCTTCAAAACATAATTGTGAAATTAAAATTTCACTTCAATTATTTGCAGCTCAAGTATATTCTAAAATTTTCTTATTTTTTAACAAATTAGTATTTTGAAACATTAATTATTAGTAATGCCCTTATTATTGTTTTAACGTTTATTTTTATTGCTTTTGAATAAATAAATTGTATTATACATCTTCACAGATTTCTAACACTATTACCAAACTTCTGCAAAATGTGACATTAAAATGAGCTTCCAAAACCCATCTAATAAAAGGATATACAAACATGTGCACAAAATTATTTTTGAAATTTAGTTTTTTTAAAGGCAAAATTATATATATATTAATGAAAGATAAACTGAACAATCAGAATGCATTTACGCGACTTTAACTGTTTACAATCAACAAGTTAACACTTTTCATCTATGTTGGAAAGTGTTAAAAATGCGCTTTTTCTCTTTTATTAAAAGCCATACGGGATAGCTGCACTGTAAAAAATAGTCGTTAAATTTACTGCAAAAATTACTGGCTGCAATGTTGTCAACAGTTTTTGCCTTAAAAATTGCAGTAAAATTAGATATAATTTTTTTTATTACATCTAATTTTACTGTAGTTTTTACGGCAAAAACTGCTAGCAACATTGCTCCAGAAGTTTTTGCCGATTATTTCACGGATTTTTTTTTTTTTTTTTTTTTTGGGGGGGGGGGGGGTTGTGCAAGTAACTTATTTCTTAAAATAAAACATTGGCACGATTTTTTAAACAATTGGTCGTCCAAACACGGTAGCAATCTCGATATTTTTAACATGGCCTAGTAATGAAAAGTATATTAATTCCTTCTCCTGAAACGGATTTTTCTGGTCATAATTTCAAGCGAGAATTGTCTGATTTGGAATTCTACAAAAGTTAGAAATTCATAGTGGTTTAATCATTTTTACAAAACTTGAGAAGTTGTACTACATATCTAGAAAGAGAGGCAAACAGATAATTAATAGATTCTATTAGACAAAGTAAGAAACAAACAAACAATTTCTAATTTATGTGCACTGAAACAAAATCCCTATAAATATAATATTAGAATTATTTCATTTTAAAATTATGCTAACACCCGTCTTAAAACATAAAATACATACCTCTCTAATTGAGAATCTCAACTTTTTCTAAGTCAGAAAAGCAATGATGGAAAAGAAATCGATACATATTTTTAATTATATTGATATTTTCCATGCAAAATAAACCCCTGCCATCTATCTTATTGCTGTTCTAAACATAGTTTCAGATTTGGGTCATTATTCATTTCATTGATTTTAACACATGTAGTAAATATTTGTTTAATATGTTTTTGAAAAGGATATGTGTCTTCCTTAAGTTCTTTCGGTTCATATCTTTAAGTGAAAATAATATTACCATATTAATTTTGTTCATTAAAAGTAATTTTGTGATATTATTCGAACTACAAATCAATCAGTAAGAATTTAGGTAAATGAGTTCTTAATAAATTTTGATTCTTATGATTCTTTATTTCTTGAAATCAGAGGTAATTTTAACGAGAAATGTAAGTCAAAATTATTGCACTTACAAGGACAGGGCCCGTGATTGGGGTCACTGAATACGATGAATGGTTATGTATCGATAGAGTATAGTTAGTATAAAAATATATGACATTCATAAAGCGCAACCCCCAGAGGTCTAAATAAAATAAGTCTGAAATTTTACATTGCAGTTTATAATCGGATAAATTTCCTTCGTTGGAAAGCGGCTTCGTAGCATGGTCGGCGACGTGCTGGATTTGATATTTTAGTTTGTGAGATCGAATTCTACTCGGACTTATATTTTGAAACGAAACTTTTCATCAATTATTTTTCAACCGCAATTGAAAATATATGTACAGTAATTGAAATTTATGAAGAATATAAATTAAATGTATGTTTTGTAGCATTTTAACTACGAAATTTTGCGTGTTTAAATGTAAAATAATAGTAAAAAATATAAAAATATAAAAAAGTAGGCATATATGTGTGTCTAGGATCCAGAAACTTTTTGTTGTTATTAAAATTATTTTCAGTTATTTATTCGATTATTTACTATTTTTAACAGAGAAATGAATTAAAATGCATGAACAAATACGTTTTTTTCATTTCGTCTTCTCATACAAATACTTCAACAGAAATATTCTTTTATATTTTAATATTATTATTATTACTTTAAATCTTATATTCTTGATTTTTAATTAGAATAAGTGTCTACGTAGTAATTTTTTTCGGAATTCAACTTGTTTTCTTAATATATTTTCGAAATGCGGTTTAATTATATGAATGCAATTTTAACTCTGAATCTTTGCATGTTTATATATTTAACAAAAAGTAACTATAAAAATAAATAATAATAATAATAATAGTAATACATAAATAAATAAATAAATAAATAATAAATGCCAATTAGAACTTTTATAGAACTTAAAATTTAGCTAATTTTAAAATTTATTTACTGTTATTTACATAAATGAGCTACTATTTTTCACAGTGAAATAAGTTAAAATACGTTAAATAAAATTATAACATGTTGCTTTATTTTTTAAATTGTGATTTTTTTTTTAATTGTATAAATGTATCGCTTTTAACAACTAGCATTTTAACTTCTGAATTTTGTAAATCTTGCTTATAATTTATGTCCTATGTGCTTATAAAATGTTTAAAAAGATACTGAATTGCTGAAAGTAGTTATTACGTAGTCAATAATTAAAAAAACCAAAAGTCCGAAATTAAAAAAAAAAAATCATATTAAGAATTAAAAAAAAAAAAAAAAAAACAATTATTCGAATTTTTTTTTTTATAAAGAAGCAAATTAATAAATAATAAATAATAATAAAAATTAATAAATATTTATAATTAATCACGCATTTATACCCTGTTATATTTTATTTCTCTATGGTAACTAGTAGATTATTCATTGAAATAATAGTATAAATTTAACACGTTGTGCGTCAAGTCTGTTGTGTCTGTCAATCCATTTGAGCCGCGAAATAAGATTCCCGCTACGCAATTTATTAAAAAAAACTGTAAAAGTCGCTAAAGTGTGTCGTTATTGTAAATTATGCTACGAAGAACGAAACAATTTGGTAGAAGAATGGCCAGAAAATTAACTAAGCAAGTTGACACATATTATTTATACCTGAGAAAGACAACCGTTTTTATGTTTACTGTGATTTAATGAAACCCATTAAAAAAAATTCTAAGAAATATTTAGTACATTTCTTACTAAAACTATAACTTTCAGTTATAAACCTGAAATTATTTAAAATTTATTTAGAATGCAACTTCCTTAAATTTTATGTCACATTTTATACTGTCAGTTACCGGTGATTAACGCGTCCTAAACGTAAAGTTCATTGTCAGTCTACGGTGATTGATGCGGCTTAAACATGAAGCCCACTGTGACTCACCAGTGACTTGGATGGCACTAAACATGTTAAATGGCAACATTTTTTTTTTTTGTTTTGTTTTGTTTATAGACATATAAATTGGGATAGTGTATATATATATATAATATTTAAACATGCAAAATTTCGTAATTGAAAATACATTTATATGGTACAGAATATACATTTAATTTATATTTTTCTTAAATTTCAATTATTATACATATTTACGAGGGGGAGTCTGAAAATAAGTTTTCCATGTCGACTGCGGTCAGAGTTGTGTATTAAAGTCAAAAAGTAGAATGAGACATAAAAATAAGATATATGTTTATTTTTCCACATAACTATTAAGTACATTGAGGCATTTTTCATGCCACTTACCAATATATATTAACATGCAGGGTGTTTCAAAAATGACCTATATATTTGAAAAATTAATAAAAATTAAACGAGCAGCGTTAGAAATACACCATTTGTTGCAATATGTTTGGAACAACAGTAAATTTTCAGGCATACAACTTTCGAAATTAGTTAAAATTTTCAGCAACAGATGGCGCTGCAGGCAATTTGAAAGCTATAGTAGAAAACGCAATCTGTGAGTTTGCCATTCTGTAAAGCCTCTGACCCTGCCCGCGAAAACACTCGCGAGCTAATGCTATTCCTATGGAGAGGCATTTCCGTAATAACTCTTTCGCATTTTGACATTTTTTAATAATTTTTTTGCATTGCATAGCTGAGGTCCCTCTCAAGATCGCTCCTTGATTATATTTTTTGATTTTGGTCGCAGGTATTTTCTATAAAGTTACTTTTACTTCCAAAACCGATTTCGAAAGTGAAAGTAACTTTATAAAAAATATCTGTGACCAAAATCGAAAATGTAGTCAAGGAGCAATCTTGGGAGGGGCCTCATCTATGCAATGCAAAAAAAATTATTTAAAAATGTCAAAATGCGAAAGAGTTATTACAAAATGCCTCCCCCAAAAATGCCTCCCCATAGGAACACTGTAAAAAAATTGACCCATTTGCTGCAACGTCACTCCACAGCTTTTATAGAATATGTCTTTTATGACCTATGAGAATGCTCTATAACACAATAAAGTAACCGTTTTCTATAAAAGCGGTGGAATGACGCTGCAGCAAATAGGTCAAATTTTTTACAGTGAATACCATTAGCTCGCGAGTGTCTTCGCGGGCAGGGACAGGGGCTTTACAGAATGGCAAACTCACAGATTGCGTTTTCTACTATAGCTTTCAAATTGCCTGCAGCGCCATCTGTTGTTGAAAATTTTAACTAATTTCGAAAGTTGTATGCCTGAAAATTAATGAATTAATGAATATAATTAATGAATACTGTTGTCCCAAACATATTGC
Organism: Maratus speculifer; assembly: GCA_964019185.1. Taxonomy (NCBI): domain Eukaryota; kingdom Metazoa; phylum Arthropoda; class Arachnida; order Araneae; family Salticidae; genus Maratus; species Maratus speculifer. The sequence goes on from OZ025299.1 coordinate 195,779,294, forward strand.
AACAAACGGTGTATTTCTAACGCTGCCCGTTTAATTTTTATTGATTTTTCAAATATATCGGTCCTTTTTGAAACACCTTGTATGAACAAGAACTTTAATATAGTGATATTTCAAATTCACAAAATTATGATCAAAATTTTCACAAATGTACAAAACTGCTACAATTTCCCCAAAACAAAACCCTGGGATGAAAGCCTGGACAGAATCCTGATGACGACTACCTAAGCTTATGTTTTTCAAATCTATTAAAAGATTTAAATCTGAATTTTCGGGATATTAAGCTGCATTCCTTTATGAGCTGTCGTAAATAATTGACTGCAAAATTCTAAAATAAAATAAAATAAAATAAAAAAAACGTTTGCTATATTTTGCGTATGCGCAGTTAAAAATTATTTAATACATATGCTCATGTTTTATTAAACATTTAATATAGCTATAACAGGGTTCATATGCTTCAAGAACTTTCAAGCACCTTTTATCAGAGTTTTTGTAAAGTAATATTTAGTTTATCTAATGAGAAAAAAAAATCTGTCTTCAGATATAGGACCAGCACTTAACAAACTTTCTGGTGCTAAGACACCTAAAATCTCTTGAATTCGCTGATTCGTACGAACCCTGTAAATTCTAATCGCAGTATGTAATTTCTGCTCTACATAGTCAAATTTCCCTAGAGGGGCGTTAAATTTCGTAGCAAATAACGCATGCTATAAATAAAAACTTCTGAGATTTTTTCTTTACTTTAACCCTTTCCGGTACGGGCAAAATCTGTTGGTAAAATGAGAAATTATCGACTGACACCGGAATTCACAAACGATTTTTTTAGATATTTTGAAACTCCCTAATTTAAGCTTTCATTGTAAAAGCAAAATTTTACTAAAATATTATTGGTGCCGATTGCAGGTTTGGAATTAAAATTAGATATCCCAGACCGGGCACAGTGTGCCGGAAAGGGTCAAAGAAACATTTATACACTGCTCAAAACAATTAACCCCTTGCCGCGCGGTGGTTTCATAGTGGAACCACTTAATTTTAATTCCCAAACGCCACATTCGCACTGGAATTTTGTTTAAGAAAATTACGGTTTATTGAATGGGTGAAATATAGCGTTTTCGTATTTACAAATAAAGTTGTTTTCAAATTCCGGTGTCAGTCATTAATTTCAACACTTAAGCGATGAATTTGTCCTGCGCCGCAAAGGGTTAAAGGATATTTGAAGTTTCATATAAAATAAAGATATAAACGAAATTTTTTTTGCCGAAAATAGAAGAAGAGAATCACAAATGCAAATTTTTCTGGTTTTCAAACTGTGGAGTATGCAAATTTTGAGTTCGACGTCAAAAACGTCGCTTCAGCGGCAGCGAATGAAATTTGACTTTCAACTGGATAAAAGAGAATGAAGACAAGGATGATCGGCATTCAGTGATTGCTTTGTTTCAATGAGTACGATGCCTCAGCGAAGTCATTTGACAGATTCAGAAGCTTGGAGAATTGTTGGTAGGTTAGAAGGGGGCCAAACTCAAGCCGAAGTAGCGCAAGCCATTGGAGTGTCACAAAGTGTCATTTCCAGGATCTGGAACCGTTTTTTGGAGAGTGGATGTTCAGGCCGAAGACCAGGGCAAGGTTATAGACGGGCAACAACGCCCAATGAAGATCGGTATTTAGCGTTAACAGCTCGGAGACACCGAAACATGAACGCTACTCTTCTCCAACAACACCTTCGCTCGGCTACAGGCACCACGTTTCAACTCAGACTGTCCGAAACCGGCTCCATGCTGTAGGTCTGTATGCTCGCCGACCAATGGTATGTGTTAGACTAACATCAAGGCATCGTCGCGACCGCAGGGAGTGGGCAACCGAGCATGTCAACTGGAGGAGAAATGAATGGAGCAATATTCTGTTTTCTGACGAGTCCCATTTTTCTGTGCATCCGGATAATAGGCGTGTTTTCATCTGGAGGGACCGTGGCAGTAGGAATAATCCTGCGTTCGTGCACGAAAGTGTCAGATTTGGCGGTGGAGGAGTGTTGGTGTATGGTGGCATCTCCATTGACGGGCGCACTAACCTCTACATCATTCGAGATGGAGTTCTGACTGGTAGCCGATATAGGGGTGAGATCCTCAGACCTATTGTAGTCCCTTACGCTGCAGCAATAGGAGATAACTTCATTTTAAAGGACGATAACTGCAGGCCACATCGTGCAAACCTAGTGGAGGATTTCCTTTTCGAGGAAGGAATCGTTCGAATGTAATGGCCAGCGTGTTCTCCAGACATGAATCCAATCGAGCACGTCTGGGACGCTCTAGGAAAACGAGTTTCTGGCCGCCAACAACCCCCACAAACTCTCCAAGAACTTGAAATTGCTCTTCTGGAAGAGTGGGGCAGAATACCCCCAACTCGTCATTAATAGCCTTATTGAGTCCATGCCTCAAAGGTGTTCAACGTTGCTGGCCGCCCGTGGAAACCATACCCCCTACTGAAAATGATTTTCTTTGAAGAAAACATCTTTTCTTATTCTTTTTTTCTCATATGCACAAATTGTGTTTTTTTTCTTTTGTACACAAATGCGCAATAAAATGCATTTTTTTCTGCCAAACATGTGTAATTTATTCTCATATAACCTACTATGTCTGTCGACCATGTATCAATCAGCTAAAAAGTTTCCCAGATACAAAATCCACCTAAAACTTTAATTGTTTTGAGCAGTGTATTTCTATGGATATATATGGTCCTAGTTTTATACATATAAGCACAAATTTTGAAAAATTCCATCTCGTCATATACTACAGGTTCAGATTATTTTGTTTTTTATTTTAGAGCGATGTAGAAAATATTAAATATTTTCTTCAATTTGTAGTTTTTAACCTAATTATCCTTGTAATCAAACCTTTAGTAAAAATTACTAGGTCAAACATGTTCTTGATTTTCTTTTGCGTCAAGTATTTCTGTCTAAAATCGAAAGTGGCCGGTGATATGTTGTATATAGTATATGCTATACAATATAGTATAAGTTGTATCATAACTACCAACATTTTTCCAGTTTAAAAAATATATACACATTCAAGAAAAAATTCTAAAATTTTAATCATATGGACATAAAGTACACATTCAGAATGTATCAAATTTATTTCAGAAATTTTTTTAATGTATATGTAGATGTAGATATATATATCAAGAAACAAATTCTAGTTATATGGACATAAATTACTCATTCATAATATAACAAATTGATTCCAGAAAGTTTCTAAATATACATGAGTATACGCATACACATATATTATATGTATATATATATTAATATTGAGTGCGTCATGCTTCAAAAATAGGCTTATCAATTTTTGTCCTTTCTTAAATAATTATATGGCAAAAATAAATTACATTTGTGTTACTCTTTTTTTCTGAGAACTTTTCTGGCTGATTTATATAGGTTAATTAATTGCAACTTCTGCTCAGCAAATTTGACTTAGTTATTATGGATCAATAAATATTCTTCGGCTTTATTAAAGAATACAATGAGATTTGGGTCAAATTTCCAATCACATGAATCTTGTTGTTGATTTAATTAATTAAATTAGGTGCTTATATAAAGAAATGAATTAATTAAATTAAGATTACACCAGTTAACATTAAAAAATCACTAAAATAAATAAACTAAAAGACAATTTAAAACGATAAAAAGGATAAACACAAATATTATTTAAGATTCTTTAAAATTTAATGAATACAAGTAAATAAGAAAAAAACACAACAAAATTCTCAATCTGACCCAGTCTCAAGTACTAAACCTTGATCTGCAGTAGAGCCCAACATTTATCAACGTTGATTCCTGAGATATTAAACTCATACTAATAATCTAAAAATACAAGATTCAATCTAACATTACAAAAGAGAAATGAAAGACCCTGAAATCCTTCTTATTTTCAAGAAGGCAAAGAAAGATATAATTTTGAAAAAATTAAAACACTAGAAATAATAAAAATAAACACCCCAGAAATCAACAATGATATTTTGGCCAATTTCGTATAGTGATTAGTATTACAAAAATATAGTCTTGAAAATTAGTTTATGTAGAGATAGATATAATCCTTATAAAATTACTTTAGATTTATGAGTAAGAAATCAAATGAAATATTTACTTTTCTTACAAACATTTAGAAGAATCTCTACAATTTCAAAAATTATCACATGATTGTACTAAACCAATCCTGTATTTAGAAATTTAAAACTTTAATTAAAAAACTATTTTATTCAAGACTAAATGAAACTAGGATTTAACTTTGAGTTAAATTATCACTTAAAAACTTAATTTCACCTCAACATTTTAATAGGGAAAAGAAAACTAATAAGAAGGTTTATATTCATCATCTCTAGTCAAGTCTAACATGAATTTCTAAATAAAACAACATGAAGTATACATTTTCTTCCTCTTTTTTTTTTTTTTCTTCTTCTTTTTTAAATTCTACTAAACAGAGTGAGAGTATAAGACATGTTGAAATGGTATGTATCAATAACAACTTGTTTTCACATAAAAAAAAATCCCTTTTATTTAATTAAATAATACTCACTCTCACTTCGATGAAAATACAATGTATGTTGAACTGAGATTTACTAACAACTATTTCTTCTCCATTTTAGATCGACAGTAATTAAATTGATTACACTTAGTGATGGACAAGAGCATTTGTAAATGGATATCATTCTTAGGGATGTATAACATCCGATCATAGGTACACTTATTTACTAAAACATAACAACTTATTATGCACTATACTCAGTTACTTAACAACACATTAAGAGTAGCTTACCTCCGAGCTCCAAGTAATACATATTTCAGTGTCACAATAATTCTAGATAGTCTTGGGAATAGTCGATACTACAGCTAACCAGTTCTTTAAAATCACTATTCTGATCTCTTTTCAAAAATAGCGACACTGGTTTGACACATAAGACTCGTTCCAAGCATACAGGTGAGTAATGATTCCTATATACACTCTATAGTTTCTCTGGAGTACCCGCGTCTACCAGTCGATAACAAGATTTCGGCTGCATAGCACAAATACCACTTGCCTCGACTTCTTATTCCTCCGAGAGGGCACGGGGCTTAAATCAATTCGCTGAGACTTGAGTCACCCTTCCAGACTTATAATACGTGATTTCTTCTTCGACCATATCCCATCTATACAACGCAATTGCTATTTTCACCTCAGAGTTGCAGTCTTTCTTTGGGCATTAACTAACAGTTATAGTTTGGAACTTAACTTCAGGTCAGGAAAAGGCAGGACAGCGACGTATTACGAACTAACAGGTTTCTCTTCACCCGACTCCTTCTATTATAATGGGCTAGGGGGCCACATTCTCCAATCTTTGAGCTCTGCTTATTTCGCTCCGTCGACTTTCACGTCTTCTCAAGTTCTGTTTTTTCTGCCGAAAACTCCCCTCACCCCGATAGAAATCAAAATGGGGGAGGGGGTGAAGGACGGGACTATTTCTTTTCACCTCCTCTTCGTTAGACTGCTAGCAGGGAACTACTACATCTCCAAACCGAATTACACGCTCCTCTGCAATCAAAAAAGGGGCACCAAATACCAGGAAGACTACTGCTTCCCCCTTTCTTTCCCGCTACTAGGGTCCATCTCACTGGTCAATGCAACAGTCACCCTTTCTCATGACCAAATATGGTCATCGCTTGCGTCCCCTCCTCTCAATCACGTGGTCAGATAGCAGGGACAGCTGTTTCTAAATTTTGCACCTGCTTGCACACCAGTGCCCGCCGATAACCGTGAATTGGCACTTTTATCTCAGATCGGTCATAAAATAACTTTAAGGGTCTGGGAAATATCTACTCCGCCTCAAATGACAGTCAACGTTTGTCATGGGTTATAAAATTTTAGGGTACTATTCATTCACGTACGCAAGCAATAAACTATGCGTGTGGGCCAATTTTTACAAGGCTGAATATATGCCCTTTACAAGCAAGCCAGAAGCTACTCTTCTTCGAAAAAATCAACAAAGGTCCACTTTACTCATATAGTACAATTATTCCAGGACAGTAAAAGCATTCGTACGAACGGGTGTTATTTACGCTAGATAAGGGAATGGGAAGCTTTCACTTTCTTTCACACCAATGCCTATACACTCGTGAGAACGATCATAAAATAGATAGAAAAAAGGAAATGTCCAGGGTTTTCGCTACTAAGAAAAAAAAATAATTTTAAATATGAGATACATAAAGCATTATAAAAAACCGTATTAAAAATATCTTAACAAGAGTACTTTTTAAATTTGGAATATTAAAATAATTTATACAAAAAAAAAATTACTAAAAAAAAACATAACATTTATATAGGTTGTTTTTATTTTATTCCCCTAACAAATTGTTTATTCATTCAATTGTCTGGTGTTATAATTTCAAATTATATTTTTAGAACAGTTTTAAATTTCAATGTTAATGTGTCATCAAAATAAAACTAAAATTTAGTAGCTGTTTATTCAAGGTTTTTTGTTTTAATGCATCTATTATTAGCGAAAGAAAAAAAAGAAAAAAAAATTGCTGCATTTTTAATTTAAGTAAAATGTTCTAACTTTTAATTACGAGAAAGTATGTCTTTTACTCCAGTATTTAATTATTTTAATCATAGAATATGCATAGAAGATACTCGTAAAATGTAGGTCAGGCACTTCCATCCTATTATTTATTTAAAAACAGTTACATTTCTTCGGGCACGTTATTAAAATACATCCGTATAAAAGAAAAAAAACATTAAATTAATTTATAGTAGAAACATCTGTATTAAAAAAATTTTAACTATCTGATGTGACTAATAAACGATTTTCAGAGTTTTTTTAATTGCTTTGCAAAACAAACAAAAGCTCTTTATTTTTAAAACGTATCCTTTATCTATTTATTCATTGTGTAGCATGGTAAAAAAACTTAGCTAATCTCTCGAGGTTTTTTTTTTTTTTTTTTTTTTTTTTTTTTTTTTTTTTTTTTTGTTAAAAAAAATATCCGATTTTTATAAAACCATTCGTGCAACACTAACACACTTACATATTTTTATTATTCTGGTCGACGTTTTTCTAGTCAGTGTCGTGATGAATATAATTATAGAAGAGTAAGAAGTTAAATGATTGCATTTGACATCCTTCTTTAATCACTACAGATATTAAATGGCATGGATAATTATACAAAAACTGAATTAAAAAATTTCTTTTCTTTATATAAATACACTTCAATGAAACTGTCCAATAATCCTTAAAAATAGAATAAAAAAGAAAAAAAGGTGTTGTCTTCTTGATCTACAATTACTTTTATATGCAAGAAATTGGAGGAGCTACAGCTCCAAGTGTACTTTCTTAGCCTTATTTAATTTACTAAGAAAGGAATTCATTAGGTAAAAACAATGATTATTTTCACTATCTTTATATAGGTGATGTAATTATTTCTCATTTCATTGACCCTAATGTCACATCATTATCTACTTAATAACCCACAAAGATTACATTAAGTCACAAAAGCATGTGATTAATAATGTAACAAATTACACAGAGACAAGAATAAAACTTAATAATAAACATACATTACTTTTTGTTATTTATGATAAAAGAGTTGATTTTCTTTTCAGTGTAAATATTTTACGCTTATGAGAATAAAATATTTAGGTTTTGATAATAATAATGATAATAATAATAAAACATTAAATTTATCAGCTATCAAGTGAAATTAATGAGTATCCTAACTAAACAGTAAAATCAATAATTAATTTGAATAATTTGGCGATTATATATAAAAAATATGTAAAGATTAGTTGTGGTTATGGTCAGAGAATTGTATGTTTTATTAAATATACTATAGCTCTCCAACGCGGCATTGCCCGATCCCTTGATAATAGCCTAAAATACACCTAAAATAAGCGTTGAATGACTTTGTATTTTTAACCCTTTCCGGCGCAAGCAAATTCTATTAGTAAAATGAGAAATTGTCGATTGACACCGGAATTTATAAAAGACTTGTCTAGATATTACTAGATAATAGGTCGAATCGACCCATTTCTATCATATGTTTTATTCGATTTGCATCAGAAATTTCTTTATACACTAAGTTAAATAAAAGATTCAGAGAACTAAGTTAAATAAAAGATTCAGAGAACTAAGTTAAATAAATAGGTGAAATAGCTTTAAATAAAAATGCTGGTGTCAAATGTTTTTAGTCAAGTTTCAGTAACTTTCAACAGGGTAGGAAGATTAAAGTTGAATGTACGTTTCTTAAGCATGTATGATTTGATTTTTCATATTTCGATTAAAAATTCCAGTTGTAGAGATATAAACGTACCAAAACCTTACATAACAATTCCGCGAGAAAAATATTCATATTGAACCGTGAAAATCGCTCACGTTTTACCGCTCTGATCTAAAATTTCGCAGTTTTTTTAAAAATACTTTTACTAGTTAGAATGTTTCTAATTTTTTATAACTGATCTAAATCCGGTGTGCTAAGAACGTGTAAAAAGATTGCATTGAAATGTCGAACATAGTCACTTCTAGCGCAGAAAAAAATTGCCTCCAGGAGGCATAAATTGACATGTAAAATTCCTATCTTTGAAAAATAATTGCACCTGCTAGTTTTCCCGTATCTCTGAAACTGAGCCAAATACTAAGTCGGCAAAGTGGGGGGAGGGGGGGGGGGGCGAAATCGACAAAAAATTTTCTTCGTGTTTAACTTTTTTTCGAACGCATTGCAGCGTTTTAAATGGAATAGTACTGAATTTAAGTACAGAAATAGTACAGAATTTAAGAATAAATCTTCCTTTTTTTTCTGTATCTCCAATGTTTCGCCGATGCGCAGTTTGAAAAATTGCCGGTGAAAAAAGAGCATTCGTTTCTTCTCTGCTACGAAGTTCCGGTCGTATAATTGGCAGCAACCTGCTACGATTTTGTCGTCTCGCGCTAATATATTTTTTAATTTAAATTGTTTTGCGAACTGTTAATAATTTGGCCAATTCAAGTATGATATTATTTCCACCATTTATGATTTTTAACGCATAATAAAATATTTATTATGTAAAAATTTTATTTGTCTATTAAAATTCGCATGCAAATATATTTTTTGTGACGTAATTTCAATATTTTCTGAATTTTAACTCGATATCTTTTAATTCTGATTTGAACGTTTTTTTTTTTCTTGTTTGTAATAGTCGCGTGTAAATAAATTTTTACTTTAAAGGAAATATTATTTTTTGATCATATGGCAACAATTTAAAATAGTAACCTTTCTAAAATACATAAAAAATGTCTCTGGAAATGTTGATGGATTTTAATTTAAAATCGAAATAAATCCTTAAAAAATGTGTCAAATTAAAAAAAAAATGCAGTCTACACATCGGGAATGTATTTAAGTTTATCAAACATTTTTCTATAATACCATCAATTTTCATGTTTTTGTATACGACAGTTTTCTTAATATTAACGAAGAATAGCTCCCAGTCACTAAAATTTCATTGTCAGCGGCGGCGACTAAAGCGCCCTCTATCGAAATTTTTTGAACTGTATCTTTAAAATTTCTTTTCAATAAAATACTGGTAAAAAGAATACTTTTAGCGATAACTGCAAACCAATCGACTAATATTTCCGGTTTTTATAATCATTTGAAATTTTCGACCTTAAACTGTAATGGCGTCTATTTCTTTCGGAAGACGATATTCTTTTTCAGTAAGTGAGGCGCTTGGCATTCATTGATCATCACATCTTGGAAAGGTGTTTTTATGATAACAGTTGATAGATTTTTCAGTTGCTCATCGTTTTTCCCACCACAATTGAGGATTGCTTGAGCTTCCAAGTCCATGACAATAAGAGATAAAGCTTAAAGTATAAATGAAGTGACTAAAACGAGATAAGACAGTAGTAGATGTGATTTCCATGTCAATTAGCGAGGGTAACTGTGAAGGCTAAGCGTCTCTAAGAAAAAATGAAGTATAAGGTTAGGTAATAGTGGATTGTGCAATCATCCAATTTGCAGAATAGTAGAAAATTGCAAGGAAAATTAATCTCCTAGGTATTTTTTTCACATTGTTTTTACTGCTATCAAAGTATAGAAGAATATCGCAAAAAAAATTATGTGCGTTTTTCTTAGAGCTTAAAACTTTAAAAACTTGTATGTTGAAAAAGAAAAAAATAAATCTGCAAAAATCGCCATTTAAAAAAAAAAAAAATAATAAAGAATATTCAACATTAATTTAAACTTGAGGTAAAGACAAATATATGGTAAAATGACGCCTAAATAATAAATTTTCTTTATCGTAATTTCCGGCGTATAATCCGCGGATCAAACAATTCTTTTTGGACCCAGAAATATTATTTAAAGATTGAAAGCAAATATTTTCGATGATGGTGATAAGTTACATTTCATTTTTAAAAAATTCTGGGTCTAAAAAGAATTGTTTGATCCGCGGATTATACGCCGGAAATTACGGTAATTTGAATTAAAATATCAAAAGAATTTATATAGAGTCAACTTATGTGTGCTGTCCTATTTTTATGACAATGCAGAAATATGAGTTTAAACAATTCTCTATGATACATAATTCACAATAAATGTACGATTGATTTTTATAGAGTTTTTGCAATGCTTTCAAGATTAGTAGCATTTCTTACGTATAGTTGAAATACGTTATAGTAAATTATGAGCATAGGTGCCAACTTTTACGTACTTTTACTACCACTAAAATTGTACAGAGATTTTCCGTTTGTTTAATCATAAGATTTCGACGATTAAATAAAACAATATTTACTATAGAATTTTTGTGGTAGGAAAAGTGCGTAAAAGTTGGCAGCTATGTATTAGTCAGTTATATAATCAGGGATGAAATTTCCGCTTTTTTGCACACCAGTAAAATCTTAGAGAAAATGCTATATTATTTAATCGGAACATTTATGTGATTTAACAGAACGACATTTTCTCTAAGATTATACTGGTGTCCAAAAAAGCGGAAATCTCATCCCTATATAATATAACTCTATGGCCAAAAATTATCAGAAACTTTCGATTTTAGACGTTCTATCGAATATCTAGAGAAATATTTACTATAAACGACTATATAGAGAAATATTTACTATAAACGACTATATAGAGAAATATTTACTATTTAGACGAATGTTTCTGGAACTTCAGGAATGTAAAGAACATGTTGGACTCTGTATTTTTTAACGAAGGTTTGATCGCATGTTCAAAAGAAGACCAGCAACAAACTGAATAAAAAATAATCTTTTAAAATTAAAAATGTTCGAAATTAATTATGTCTGTATATAATACATGACTATGCGGGTCCAGTTCAACATTTGACCAATGACTAATATAGAGATCTTGAATACTTACGCAAGTCGCGATACTTGTGTCCACTTCATATCGGAGTCGATAAGTCAATTTTCGGAAAGCATCGAAAGTGTCCGGTGACTTTCGGACATGTAGTGTATGTTGAGGGCCTTAAATATTTAAAACGCATTCATTAATTTAAAGTTCAACTGGAAACTTTAAATGAACAATCGAATTAAGAAATTAGTCAGTTAGCCTCCCCTATCCTCATCTAAACTAACCCCTTATATTATGTTAAGTATTCATTAATTTTGATAAAACATTGAAAAAATTGCTGTAACTATATATTCTTGCCATTTAATTTTCTACTTCAGATTCGATGTAAAGCATTAAAAATTATTTTAACATAAGAAAGGAAAAAATTCGGACTCTCGTATTCATAATCCTTATCAGAAATTTATTATTAAACACAAATAATTATTTAGGCATTTTGGACGGAGACAGGAAAAATTTCGTTTTCTTTAATCCAAGCTGATAACTTTCTAATATATTTTTAAATTCAATTTTGTTCGCAAACTCATGGAAGTGTCAGATGCTAAAAATACCGTAATTTCGGGTGTATAAGCCGCAGATCAAACAATTCTTTTTCGACCCAGAATTTTTTAAGAAACAAATATAACTAGTTAGATCGCCGTAAATATTTGTCTTCAATCACTAAATAAGATTTCTGGGTCCAAAAAGAATTGTGTCATCCGCGGCTTATACACCCGAAATTACGGTAAATGATGCTGTTTTTCATAAACTACATAATCGGACAGCTTTTTTCTATTTTTCCACAAAAGCAGAATATCTTACAGATAATGTTGTCAATTTTGGTGTTTTTAACCAAAATTCCGAACGCGATAGCGGTCAAGAGAAAAATTGCTGCCAGGAGATAATATGATGCGTAGTCAGAAAGTTTCCGTACGTTCATTCTAGTTCTTTATTACCACAGTATAGGTACATATTTGCTTAATCACCTTCAAAGTAGTCAAAATTATTACTTTTGATCGGTTACCACTATATATTTTTTACTATCGAAATTCATAACAGGCAGTGTGACGGCACTTTAGTTAAACGTAGGAGTGTGCAGTAATTATTGGTGCGACATCGAAGTTCGAGCAAAAGGCGAACATCAACACTGTAAAAAAAATCTGTAAAGGTACTAAACATTTTCTAGGAAACTGGGATTCCAAGAACTTTTCATGTAACGATAACAGGAAAAATCCACGTAACCGATTCTAAAACTTGAGTTTTTGTTGTTACCGTTACAGGAAAAGTTCTTGGAATCCCAGTTTCCTAGATAAAGTACAGCACCTTTACAGATTTTTTTTTTTTTTTTTTTTTTTTTTTTTTTTTTTTTTTTTTTTACAGTGAAGTTCATGTGAAGATGCAGATTGGAGAAATCTGCTTCATAGACTTTATTAACCTTACAAACGAAAGGCAAATGAATACACTATGCATAACGACTTTTGTCTCTTTACCAAGATCAAAATGTTCCTCAAAGGAAACCATTTTGGCACCGAAAAAACATCAAAACCAACGCGACTGTTGAACTTGGGAAGATACAAAAACAGGACTTTGATCGTTGTTTCCAGCAATGGCAGTAGCGGTCGAGCAAGTGTGTGTGTTCTTACGGAACCAACTTTTAAGGCCATTAAGTAAATATGTATCTATATTGTGGCAATAAAGAGTTAGAACGAAATTCTGGAAACTTTTTGACTGCCCGTCATAACTGCTTATAATTCAATATGTAATTCTTTTATCGGAAAATGGAAAGTGTTTGATTACACTTTGAATCACTTCATGGTTTGTCATCATGACAATCATGATGTTATACTTGAAAAATTCTTTTGAAAATGTGCCATAAAATTTTGTCTTTGCTGAGCGAGGTAACAAATTTTTTGAGAACTGACTTAAACAACACGTTTTCTTATGCAAGAGTTCTTGATGTATTAGGATGGAGTGATAAATTAATTTTTTTTAATATTTCCTGACTCAGCAAATGGTGCTGTTTGGTAAAAAAGTCACTGTAAAAAAAATCCCAGCGCAATCACTCATCTTTTTCAGGTTCCACATAGGTGTCAAAAAATGGAATGTTAACTCAAAAAATTAAAAAAATTATAAGGTACTTGTACCCAATATGGGTAGTGCTCTCATTATGGACACCCCTAATATTTTTAAAAGTAACAATTTTGATAGAGAAATCGCGCTACATGTCCGTGAAGAAAAGCAGTTCAAAAGATAATTAAACCAGGAAAGTACAAAATAGCGCGCTGTTCGCCATTTAGAAGGAAACTTGTTGTTTTGTGGTGTGTTGATCATAAATAGAGGTAAGTTTAAATTCTTATGAGATATTGTACAATTACTTTAAATATTGAAAAGTAGGGTCTTTTAGAAAGCTTTTAAAATATATTTTCCATTGCTATTGCATATATTGCTTTAAAAAGTTTTTATTTATTTATTACAAGATTTAATAAAACTACCCCCGATTCCCAATATGAACACCTTATGTCCACATTGGAAGTACAGCAGGTGAATCTTCAGATTCACAAAAATAGAAAGCTAAGCAAAACCAACTACATTATTTCATAATATTTTGTAGTAACAGAGGTGCTTTGCATCGATCTTCGAAGAGCCATAACCGAAAATGACCCACCTTTCTAAGTGCATGTTCTGAAGATATTTACTGTGTTCTCCCCGCCCCTGCAATACTTTAAGATACATTATTTTAATCCCTCTCCTCTACAATTCCATGGAAGAGTGGTTCTTCCAAACACCCTGTGTAATAGATCAATAAGAAACCACCTGTCCATAATAGGAACTGGTGGTTCCTTATATGGACATTTGTAAACATTTTTTGTTTTTATCATTTAAATTAAACCGGAATAGTTACAAGGTTGCTAATTTTAATAATGATAGTCAACAATCCAGGGATCATGGTCATATATAAGTCCTATCACGTGTACATGGGAGTGAAAAAAAATAATTTTCTTTAGGTTGTCCATATTAGGCACAGGTACTTTAACTTAATTTTAATGTTTACAAAAACTTTATTTTCTGACTTAAAAACAATTATAATTATAAAAAAGAAACAGGAAAACATTTAACTTTAATCAATCTTCAATTTTAGATTTCAGATGAAGGCCAAAAAATTCAACTTCGGTGTCAAACTTGGGAAGTTCCTTTCGTGATTTGATTCCACTGTGGAGTGGATGTCTCCATCCTTAATATTATTTTAGAAACTAATTATTTACTAATTTAATTATATTTTCATAAAAAAAAGTATTAAAACCATAAAAAAGGCAATACAAATAATTATTTGAGACGTGGAACATCAAGATTCCATCGTTTTGAGCTGAAATTTGGAGACAATTTTTAAGCTTTGTTCCAGACAGTTTAACATCATTTGACTCAGGCACTGTGAATTTAGAGAAAAAGTTTTTCGCTACACCGGATCACCATTTCTCATGAATGTGTAATAACGGTTCATTTGATTTTATTGATATGATATTTCGTTAGGGACAAATATTAAAAAATTTAAGTTACTAAAAAGTTTTTAATTTATGATTTTTACAGAATTTGTTGGTCTCTGTAGATATTTTCTTCTTCTCAGCAACCATTTTAATACCACGAATGAAAAACCATTATTTTTTGTTTAATTTAATGTATTTGAAAATAAATTATCATTATTGTTAATAAAGTAATTCACCAACATTCAAAGACTTGAAACAATTTTTAAAATTTTCAAAAATAGTTGTACAGTATTTAGGAATTCGGTTTCTCTATATGTAGACCTGTTCATGCTCTAATTCACGTATTTTTTATTCATTATTGGTGTTCACTACTGAAAAGAAAGTGTGTAGCATTTATAGTTCGTTTGCAGAATCACAGAAAAAAATTCCATCACATTATCTGTTGGGAAAAATCGTTTGGGGTTCATTTTATTTAAATTGTTATTTTGATATTTCAAAAGAAAATTTCTTAATAATATTCCGTTAATGCAGGAATGGGTTTTATAATCTAAGCGTAATTCATGATTGTTTGTTCTTGTTAAATTTTGATGTTGTCCAATAAACTTGATCTATGTAATTTACGGAGCAAATAAATCAATTAGTGTTTCTTTAGTTATTAATGTTGAAATAGAAATTTAACCAAAAATACTTTGTCATATCACATTTTC
Organism: Maratus speculifer; assembly: GCA_964019185.1. Taxonomy (NCBI): domain Eukaryota; kingdom Metazoa; phylum Arthropoda; class Arachnida; order Araneae; family Salticidae; genus Maratus; species Maratus speculifer. Next base: position 195,794,818 of record OZ025299.1, read on the forward strand.
CAGTTATATAATTTTAAAATGTCCTAATAGATCATTTTTTGCACATAAATTCCATAGATGCGTTCTGCTATCTTAAAAATTTTAAAGTTCACTCGAAACCAATAAATAATGAGTTATTCCCACGACATCAATCAACAGCACTTTAACCAACAAGTCATCCCTAACTAAAATCACACACTATGTCAAAAACATCTAAAGACATTACCAGTTGTGTTGCGTGCAGTAATCTATTTTTAAATTTGAAAATTCAATAAGAATGATAACTTATAAAAATCGCTGCATACGAAATTATATTTTCTGCAGTTCCATATATTAACCTTCGATGTATTCTGTTGAGCTGATCCATTGTATCAGACCAGATTATGTGATCGTTAAGGTTATTTGGGTGAAATAGTCCTCCAGTGTTCGTGTCCGGGATGGCTCAGTTGGAAGAGCATTGGCGGGTTCAGCCAATGCATCACTGGTTCGAATCCTGGCCCAGACTTTTTTCACATCTGTTATGAAAAAGATTGGTTTGCAATAAGCAGGAGTGGAACATATCTTCATTTGCTTCCAAAAAAATTCTCAACCATCGAGGATCGAAGACATGTCACCACAATGCCGGTAAAACTTTCTCGGGCTCAGATTGACTATCACCGATCTCACATTGATACCGAATTTGCAGTAACATCCATCCTTGAGCTTCCATTTTTGGACCCAAACAAGTTTTTTTTTCTTTCACAGGATGACAAAGTACGTGTATCTTTGGGAATTACAGCAGCCAATAAACAGGCTCTGATACTGATGCATTTGGAGTATCGTGTTTCGTACCCGACCACCACTGTGTCATCGCTGAACGCCACAAACTTATCCCATCTTTTTACGTTAGTATTGTGATTACTCCCAAAATGGCAGGTCAAAGTAAAGCCATAGGTCCAAAACCGTAGTCCAACGTTTATAGCTATAAAAGTGGGAAACACAGTTCTTCCACAACAAATACTCATCCTCAGTATTTTTAAAACTCTATTAACAATCAAAGATTTTGAAAAAATAGTGAAAACAGAAGAAGGTTTCATCAAACCTGTAATCATAGTTACGGTTGATGGAGGTCCAGACGAGAATCCTTGCTACCAGAAAGTTATATCGCTTGCTATTACCCATTTCAAAAAGAATGATTTAGATGGAATTTTCATAGCTTACAATGCTCCTGAAGTAAGTACATATAATCGAGTAAAAAGGCGAATGGCACCATTCAGTCGAGAACTGTCTGGTCTTGTACTCCTTCATCACCATTATGGTTCCCATCTCTATGAGAACGGGCGCACTACTGATGAAGAAATGAAGCAAAAAAAAAACCTTGCATATGCTGATAAAACTCTTGTAGAAATCTTGGAGAAACTCTTGGAACTCATTAAAGATTGATGGTTATCCTGTTACTGCCACATATGTTGATTTAGGCGAACCAGACTCTATTGGTTATGACTTGGATTGGTATTCGAAGCACGTACAAGAAAGTCAATACTTACTAAAAATTGTAAAATGCAAAAAAAAAAAAAAAAAAAGAATTGTTGCTTTTTTGCACGTAGTGGATTATTTCGTGTATTAAAAGGACGATTCATTCCTCCTCCAATTAAAATGATACAATCGTTAAATGACATCATTACAAGTGAGGAGAGAAAATTTATAGATTTAAGTCTCTGTCTGCCTTAAATCTGAATATTACAGCAAAAGGATTAACTACTCTTTAACTGCTGAAATCTAAACATTATTAACATTATAAACTGCCCAAAAAAAATTAGGGGAGCAAACAAAGAAGCAAAGAAAACCGTCCGCGACAGACACGTATTGGCATAAAATGGATAGTACACGCGTATCAATGCGCAATATAGAAATAAAAGACACACAATAATTGTAATTAAGCTTTAATTCTTTAAAAAGAAGGGGAAAACATGAAAAGATGATTTTGGGCAACAATTTGGTTACATATAAATGATAAAAAAAAGCATTGTTTAGAAATGATGCAAGATTTTTAACATGGCGTGTGGTCTTCTCGAACAGTTGAGACTGCTGCACATCTGTTTTCCATGGATGCGATGGTGTCATCGATAAGACTTTGGGGAAAACTGTTCCACTTCTCAAGAAGTGCAACCTCCAAGCCTCGAACAATAAATGGAGGCCTTGGTCTCGCAGTAATGCACCGTCCGAGCATGTCCAAAATGTGCTAGATCAGATTCAAGTAAGGAGAGCACGCTGGCCATTCCATACGCTGTATTATATCAGCTTGAGGCATGTTCTCTAAAGACGGGATGTATGCGGTCTGGCATTATCATATTGGAAAACAAAGGAATCTCCAATGGCTGCAGCATTAGGTATGACATGAGGTCTCAGTATCTCGTCAAAGTACCAGACGGGCTGTCAAAGTACCATTTCAAATGATATGCATGTTCGTACGTCCACCTATGCTGATTCCACCTCTTTCACGCTGATTCAAACCATCTCGTTTGTATTCTGACAATTCACGAACGAATGAGGGGTTATTTCGAGTGCCTATTTCCCTTCATACCAAAACATGTCGGGTGTCACACTCTAGACTGAATCGGGACTCGTCTGTAAACAGCACTTGACTTCAATCATGTTGCTCCCGATCTCGATCTTCAGCAGCCCATCTTCATCGGGCTGCACGGTGGCTTGAGGTCAATGGAATGCATACCATTGGCCTGCGTGCATAAAGACCTCCCTGATGAAGACTATTACGTATTGTTTGGCAGGACAAACTTCGTCCTGTTGCCAAGAGCAACTGTCTTTGCAGCTGAGTAGCATTGTGTGTTCTATTTCGACGAGCTGTTAACAGTATATACCGGTCATCGGTTGCTGCAGTGGCACGTGGCCAACCTTGCCCTGGTCGACGTCTAACATTCTCTGTTTCTTGAAATCAATTCCACAGCCTTGCAATGACATTTCTGGCGACTCCAACAGCGTCCGAGATATGTCGTTGTGTTTGCCTGGATGCAAGTCTGCCTGTAATACACCATGCCCTGGATTCTGGAAAAATCACGCAGTTTAGACATTTTTAAGTCACCCTTTCTTTAAAAAAAATAAGCTAAGCAATCGAATTTCACAGTTAAGGCAGTGAAACAGACGTTTCTGCAACACCCCGATTTCGGGCCTTATGTTCTTTTTCTGGTTTTTGACGTCATGAACTTTATTTTCGTATGAAGTTTTCTTATTCTGTTTCCTGCTAGGCCTTAAATTATGGATAATTTATTTTATGTTACCTATCCTTGTAGCGTAATTTCGTTAAAACCATGTGCTCTCCTGATTGTTTTGAGCAATGTATTAACTGCTATTGTTTAATATTTTGCGATGATTCATTTGAAATTGTCACTAGCTTCCGAGATATATATATATATATATATATATATATTTCTTTTTTTACTCTGGCGAAAATAGTTAATAAAAGAGAGAAAGAAGACAAGGTTAAGGGGGAAACAACCAATATTGCAAAACTTTCTGATTTATTCGGGACATCCTGAATTTTAGAATTTCCAAGACTTCTCCCATGGTATCATTGCGCGGAACGTCAGAAGTCCCGATATTTTACTATGTGGAAATTCTTTTACATTTTTTGGTATCATTCATTATACTGTATCAAATGAAACCTAAAACAGTAAAATCTATGAATATAGAACCTGCTTTTGGAAGATTTTCCCATTCCCTAACGATTTAGTTTTTAAATGTTTCATTGTACTTTATTTTTTGAAAATTGTAATAATGAAACTTGCTTATAATGTAATCTTGCCATAAAAGTAAAAACTGCATAGTCATTAAAAATAGGTTGCTATACAGTAATTATCTGCTCACTCAAAAAACTCTCTAAAACTGATTTTTTTTCGTTCCTATGCAAACCGTTTCCATTTCCACAGACTGCATTGTATAGGATTATAATATTTATCTAGCACAGCAAAACGAAATAAAACAGCAAATGAGCAAATGACCAGACTAAGTTCCGCCTTAGCAGGATATTGTATTCCTTCGTAGAGACCATGAATTTTTTATCGTTAAGCCAGGATTCCGTTACAGACAAGTTCCATTTTCAAAAAAATATACTATATTTTTATGTCCGCCTCTTTCCTTCTTTCCTTTTTACCTCTCCTTCTCCCGATTTTTAGTGACAGTAGATCTGGCAACACAAGCAACAACATTTACGAAATCTTATGTAAAATAGCTGATATTAAAGTCCCTTGTTCTAGGGAACAACTGAAGCTATTTGAAATTTTTTTGCAGTTTTGGTAGAGCCATTAAATTGACCATTCGGCAAGATATCGAAATAAAAAAAATTAACGCAATAGTTTCACGTACATAATTCCATTTTTTTCTTATGGGTGAGCATTGCTAACTTGTTAATGATTTTCCAGAAGAAAAATAACTGACATATAGCTTAATTATAATACCAAATAATAAAAAAACAAATAAAAATAAATTACTGAAATCACTACAGTAGTTCCAGATAAAATTGTACATCAATATTAGCCGTTTATGATAGAATTTAACACCTGTTGCTGACCTCTTAAATGGGTGAAACCCTTTAAGTGTAATCTTAGTGGAACTAGAGATAGTTGAAAATCTTTTAATGAAGCTTAAATTTTATAAACAATTGTTACAGGGCTCCCAAATGGTCCGCGAACTGAACATCAGAAATTTTTTAGAGACATTTTCTTTTTAGATTTTTCTTGCAAACTGTCAAGAAACCACGCTTGGAAGTTGATTTTAGCTCAAACGTATTATGAAATTTTCTGTTAAGAAATACTGATGTTCAGTTCGCGGACCATTTGGGAGCCCTGTTGTTACAACCAATTGCAAGATACAACAAACTAACGTATAAAACAAAATATAACTGGTTATTATGTTCAAAAACCATTTTTTAAATAAATATGTTAATAATGTACATAAATAATATAATTTTTAACAATCCTTGAAGCAAATAAAATCCTACTGTACAATTTCAAATTTTTAAAATGTACCCACTTCCACAAATGGTAGCTGTGTTACTTTTGATAAGCAACAGTATTTCGAATTATATTTATATAGTGTAACTGCATTAGTCTTTGATAAATCCCCAGTATTAAGCTGATAAATTAATATTGTACTGCTATGCCATGAAATTTTGTGCGTACTAGACGTAAGTTCGGGTTCTTTCTTCTGATCCCGAGTCTGACAATTTGAAAACAGAGACCGCCCGACTCCGAGAAATTTTGTGTCATCTGAGATCCAGATATATACAGGGAGAGAAGTACCACAGGGAGAAAAGTAACATAATATAAAATTATTAATAACATTTTAAAAGTATTTCAAGATGAATTTTATCATTTTAAAATATCTTATCAAATCGAAATAAGTATTACTCCTAAATACCCCTCATAACAATGTTTCTTGATTTTCAAGTCCTGAAAATCGTATCAAATTTGTTATTTACACCAAAACATTAGCAGGAATTGAAAATGTCCCTCTTTTACTGTTTAAAATATCACTGTACAGCTATACCAGAATGATATGAGTTCTGTTTTTCAGTAGTTCTGGAAAAGGGCTTCAAACAGAAAACAAAGATATGTAACAAATACCCCATTCTTTTCTTGTGTTATAAACACTGGCCGTGTAAAAATTTCCGAATGAGTCAGAATGTTTCTCCTTATATAGTTTGAATGACAATTATATTCTCTTGTAAACTTATTTTTAAAGGATTGTAAAACACAAAAATAAACTTAAATTACATTATTGTTTCTCAATTAGCAAGTTTTTTTTCCACTTTTTTCCAATTAGGGAAAAAATGTAATTTTCACTTTATATTGAGTGTCCAAAACAGAAAACTAGCATTGAAATTGAAATCAAGCCCAGTTTGAGACCGGTTTGGTCTCATTATCTTAGACTGAGCCCATCTCATCTTTAGTATATATGGATTTTAAGGTTTCCTTCATCGTGCTTATATACAACTCGTAGTATAAACTAATAGCAGTGATTGTCGACTATTGACGAACCTTCATTTTGTACACTTATAAGAGAATCGCCAGTTAATGATACTACAGGGCTCCCAAATGGTCCGCGAACTGAACATCAGAAATTTTTTAGAGACATTTTCTTTTTAGATTTTTCTTGCAAACTGTCAAGAAACCACGCTTGGAAGTTGATTTTAGCTCAAACGTATTATGAAATTTTCTGTTAAGAAATACTGATGTTCAGTTCGCGGACCATTTGGGAGCCCTGTGATACATCATAATCGAACATGTAAACGGAGTTTTATTCAGCATATGAAAAATGAATAAAACCATTATTTGGGCATTTTTTTCGGCATGCTAGAGGGACAAAAGGGTTATAGAAAATGAATTCTTAATTGGTCAGTTTCTGATGCAGTCCCTAAGTCACTATTCACTTATTTGATTCGCTCACTTATTTTATATGATTTAACTTCACATCATTTCTAAAATTTATGACAAATTAGGCATGCTATCTCTCGTTCACTGAAAAGTTTAAAAAAATTAACATGCTGGAAAAGAATACATGTAGATTCAGGTAATGAATCGAAATTAAAATCCATACCGTTATATTAAAATGGTGTAGGTCAGTAACCAGATGGGAGCATGCAGGGCTGACTGCTCCTAGAAACTTCTTGAGCCTCCTCTAGGCATCATAAATTTTTAATATTTGTTACATTTAAAAAATGCTAAACTTTGTAATTTGAAGTTTTTTTATTTTGGGGGCAGGCCCTATATTCCTGTTTATATTTATTTGTCGTTAATCCTTTAAACTCTGACGGTTGAATTTTCTACCACATAATTTTAATTCCGAAATGTCACAATGGCACCGGAATATTCGACCAAAGTTATTTGGAAAAGGTTTAATGCATTTTGTCGTGCATATCGTAAACCAATTTTTTCCTTTGCAAAATACTGGTCCCAATGTAACATTTGGAATTTTGAAGAAATTTACCCGCCAGAGCTCAAAGGGTTAAAGTACAGAGAAAAATATCATGTGTGAGTTAACCCCACCAAAAATTTCACGGCTCCCTTTGTCTTTACCAGCTGGTTACGCCTTGGAATGATGGTTCCAGTCTTATCACGTAATATAGCGAATCCCTTTAAATTTAACAGAACAGTGTTTGCAGTGTTCCAAAAATAATTTGCGAAATAAAGTTAAAATTGTTGAATAAATAAGTCGAGTCAAGCATTTATAAAATAAATATGCAATAGAGTAAATGAATTTATAAATTAATATCCCTTCAAACCCTGTACTTTACTATTACAGATTTCACTCTTACTAACACATTATTTATTGAGCTATGTAAAAACAACTGCTGCGTTACTTTTGCAAAGCAAAGGGATTTTGAATAATTTTTATAGATGTTTAGTTACACTGAATAAAGAACATAAGTTTACAGCAATGTAATAAATGCCACAAAAATTTCGATAATGAACAGAAGTTAAAATGGCGAATACCGTTGAATTTTAATTATGTTCCCTTGGCTTATCGTATTAGAATTGTTAATGCAGTGAATACTTTTAAATATAATCTTAATGGAACATAATTGAAGATAATTAAAAACCTTTATATGTGACCAAAGATTTACATAAAATTGTCAAAATTAAATTCCGAACCCTTGTTAAAATAAACATGTAAATAAATTAAATAAGTAATATTAAAATAATTAATCCTTTAAGCAGAATTGCACAATTTCACCTTATTAATACATTCCCAATTGAACTATGCAAAAACAGACGCTGTATTACTTTATGAAGCAACAGGGTATGCATTTTTTTTAATGAAACAGAATTTTGAAAGGTATTTATAGATATTTTATTATATTGAATAGTGAACAAACGTTAACGCGTGTGAAATGAATACTATGAAGATTCAGAGAATGAACCGAAGTTAAAATGATTAATACCGTTATATTGAAATAATGTTCTCGATCCTTATCACATCAGAATAACTGAATGGCCTGTTTCATATTTAAAATTCTGTCCAAATTAGGATCCTGAAATGGGAGGGACCACGTGACCGTTCAGTTTTAGAACGGGGGGAGGGAACTTATCCTATATAAGAAAGCTGTTCCGCAACAAACGAGCTTACTGTTGTGAACTTGAGCGCATCCTCTGAAATCAGCTCAAGTTCAAGGCATCTTGCGACTGATCTTCACGGTTGACCGTTATATCTGGACTAGTTATAGATCAGAGGAGTGCGGAAACAGTAAGTAGTGATTACTTCATTTTATGTTAGTCTTTACTTCTTAAGGTAATTTGGCTTATCAAGATGGTTATTGCTGCTAGGAATTTTATACGGATCTATTAAACGCGTTTATCTAACCGTTCTTAAAATAAAAAGAAATTTAGACTTTCAAATTTAAAGGAGACTTACTTTATTATTAAGAAATTGTGTACAGTAAAGCTCCTTTAAAATGGTTCTCATTTTTGCGTTGTTTACTGTTGTACATGGCTTTCTCTAAGCCGCAGAGTATCCCAATAAACAACAATGTAAATGTTTCTTATTACAGCGGATTTTCAATTGTATTTATTTCTTTGAATACATTGCTGTGAATATGCCAGTGATATCCAAGAAAAGTCATTATTTGTTTCATTACCGAAACTTGAGTCTTTTTTTCATTAAAAAAAAACACCAATGTAACACGATAAAGCCTTACACCTCACAGGTACTGAATCTAATTTATGCTGCATGGTACAATGTTAAACAAGAAACGCTGTAGCATAACTTTAGCCAAAGCTTACTTTTTCACAAAATTTTACCAGCCAAAGAGAAATTGATTCTGATTATCTATGAGGCAGCTAGTTTGTTCTATTTTGTTTCTGAGGAATTCATTAGTTTTTTGTAGTTTAACCAAAATTATCTTCAATGTGAATTATTTGCGAGTAGAAAAGTAAATATAAAGTAAGAAAAACATTCAAAAATTTGTCTTACCCCTCACATTATAAATACTACTGAAAAACATATATATGCTATCTTAAGCTATTTTATCTTTCAATATAGTAAAATTCAGTTACATAGCATTAAGAAAATTGTCAATTGCAGCAATTCAGTGTGATTTTCATTTTTTGTTTTATATATATCTTTTCAATACGCTTTTTCTATCATCCCATATAGTGGCGTATAAAATATTCCTTAATGTAGCTTACTTCTCTTTTTCCAATTTCAACAAGTGAAATGTTTTTCAAAAAATCACTTATTTACCTGCTTTAATTGTTTTCATGAATCAGAAGTTACTTTGAAAATAATGTTAATTTTGTGATATATTTTTAGTAATATTTTTAAAACATCATTAATAACTAAATAAGTAACCTTTTTTATTACTTTTAAGTATGAACCATATGCGAAAAGACAATTAAGTTAGTACAAAATAGAAACAGTGAAAAAATATCCAGATTAATAAAATTATCTAAGCCAAATTACATAATGTTAAATAAACTACAAGATAAGTACACGTTGAAATTTAACAGTATGTTGATAATGCATTTTACAGGGCTCCCAAATGGTCCGCGAACTGAACATCAATATTTTTTAACAGAAAATTTCATGATAGGATTCTACAGAATTTGCGCTAAATTTAACATACAAAGGTCGTCTCTCGGCAATTTGCAAGAAAAATCCAAAAAGAAAATTTCTCTAAGAAAATTCTGATGTTCAGTTGGCGGACCATTTGGGAGCCCTGATTTTATGAAGGGAAAATTATTAGTAGTAGTCTTTGAAAAGATTTATTTTATACATAACTTAAATAATGCTTTTTATGTTCTCACATTAGATGTTTGCGATTAATTCAGTCAATTATCTACAATCTAAAGAAACGAAAGAGAAATTTACGGCGAAATATGTTAATAAATCAAATCAAACAGCTTAGTATCTTACTAATGTGATAATAAAAACCAACGCTGACAACATAAAATCTATGTTGAGAATTACCGTAATTTCGGGTGTATAAGCCGCGGATCAAACAATTCTTTTCCGACCCAGAATTTTTTAAAAAATGAATGCTACTACTTAGATCGCCGTAAGTATTTGTTTTTAATCACTAAATAATATTTCTGGGTCCAAAAAGAATTGTTTGATCCGCGGCTTATACACCCGAAATTACGGTAAAAAGCGAATACTATATTGTAGCTTAGTTTATGGCACATTATACTGTTTGATTTTAATGCTGTGTAATAAAATTTTCTGTTATTATGTGTAAGTTTTTGTAACGGCTAATATTTTATTTTTTTTTCGGGGGGGGGGGGGCTTACGCAAAAAGTAAACTTGAAAATTTAGGTATTGTGTACTATGTGTACTAGTTCTGAAAAGAAAAATATTCATGATCATGATCCAGTAATTTAATCTAAGCGTACAAAAATTGTTCTTGATCAAATGAACATCTATTATTAACCCGGGAGGACGCGCGCCGGGCCTTTTAGACCCGGGGTTCGTATGGTTTTTGCAATTGTAACCATTAATTTTTTTAAAGTAATCTTCGACATATTTTATTGCAGAATTTGTAAAGATTGTCTCCGTCGAAATAAAAAGACGGCTATAATTTGATTTTATTGGTGGCAAAGTTAAAACCATTTATACCCTGGGTAAGCGCGCGTTCTCCCGGGTTAATCGCAATTGAAGAGTATATAAATAAATGGTAGTATCGTATTCTGTAATAAATAGTATAACTAGAAACTAGTATATGTGCTTTTAGGACCTGATTACCGACGGGGGAAACTTTCACCAGTAAAATTGTATAGAAAATTTTGCCTTATTCATGACAGTAATTTTGAATGAATATAGTGTTTAAATAATTCAAAAATTTCTTTTAACGTTTACAATTGGGCATTTCCCCCTTTGATGATCGGGCCCTATGCGTATTGATTATTAAGCTTTATGAAAAGAGCAATACTTGTGATTAAAATAATTTTGTTTAAAAAATCACAAAAAATTATTTCATATCAAACATATTATTTTAATTAAACTAAACAATTGTTGTAAGTAAATAGCAGTAACTTAAAACTGTAATGACTTAAAACGCGCATTGATTACTTAGTTTTATTAAAAGAAAAATATTTATGATGATGAGAATCCAGTTAATTTAATCTAAACGCATATAATTTGTTCTTGATTAAATATGTTATATTATTTCAATTAAATATTGGTAACTAAATAGCCGGTTCTACTATGATAACTATAAGTTAATTTATCATAAGTTTTATAAAAATATTAATTATTATAAATAATGTGATTTAGTCAAATTTTACTTAACATACAAAAAATGATTCCTGATTACATATGAACAGTAGTAATTTTATAGTAGTATGTTAATACTGTGATGCACATATGTGCATAAATTGCTAAGTTTTATGAAAAGAGTAATATTTGTGAGTAAGGAAATTCACTCAAATCTCAACGGACAAGAATATATTCTTTATCACATATCTTATATTAATCAAACAGACTACTGGAGAAGAAATTTTAACATCTTAATACTTTGATAATTAGAAATAAGTTGATTACAAAGCTTTATGAAAATATAAATATTTTTAATAGGGTTCCTTTAGAAAACACTACTTTGAAGCCGATCCAGTGGCGTGGTCGGTAGCAACGGCTCCTCCCACACCGCTGGACCCTGGTTCGAATCCAGCTAGCGGCATGGATGTCTTGTGTTGTCCATGTGATGTGTATTAAAATGTATGTACTGTATTTCATGTAATAATAAAAGGTGTTCTGTATTGCAGTGGTGTAGTCGAGGGGGGACGCAGGGGGACGGCGTCCCCCCACTTTTTTACTTTCTTTCAAGCGTCCCCTTACTTTTTTATTGCAAGGGGGACGCTAAGGACGCGAGGGGACGCAAATCTTCCTGATTCATTAAATGATTTTAAAAAAATTTAAAAATTAACAAACACTCAAAAAGACAAATTACCAGTTATGAAATACCGCGCTAACATCCGTTTTTTCAAAGGTATACATTAGTTTTACTCGGAAATCTATTATCCCCTTCCTTTTTCCTAACAAAAAGATCACACAAGCTCCCGAAAAAGACCTTGGACACACTGCAGTCTCAGTTTTAAAAATATCCAGATGTTCGAGTATAGAAAACCGGGTCATTTTTTACTCACACGACAATTAGCACCAGCATGTTTCCATTAATTAGTAAATAAGCTCTTTAAAGACATTCAGGGTAATCGCCATAGCTGTCTCATACTGTTAGTTAGTAGTCTTCATCAGTCGGCCGGTGTATGGCGTCTGCAGCTGCAGCAGGACTATAAAATAATTATTACTTTACAGTCCTTATTCTATTCGGAACTTATTCTATAGTCCTGGTCTGATACTGATACTGCTCAGTGTTCAGTGAAAGAATCCCCCAGAACGATTATCCTCCCTTCTCTCGTTCACATTGACAATTATTTCTTGATTACATACAAGCATTGGACTTGTTTAAAGTGGAGCGAGTATCTCTGAGTTGCCTCATTTTTTCTAGCCATAAATATTTTATATCGTAATTTTAATTTTTGAGGGGAAAATAACAATGAAACGATGTAGGCAGCCAAAACTAAAAAGTTTTTCAATTTCTTCGAAACGTTGCTGTACAAAAACAGATGAGAAATCACTGACCACAGATGCAGATCAAAAGTCAGATCCAACAGAATTGTAAGTATTTTTTGAGTTTTGATCAATAATATCTTAAATTATTTGCTTTGTTTTGAATTTTTGATAAGGGTTATATATTTGCCAAACATCAGTAGGTTTTTGTTTTTAAACTATGTTTTTTAAAAAATGGGATTAAAAAAAGGGGGGGGGGGCGGAAAAGAAACATGGGCGTCATCAATGATGATTGAGCAGAATTGCCTGTCTAAATTTTCTAATTTAATTAAATGAATTTTCTGCCTTTCTCAAAATTTTTAAAAAATAATACAGCTCAGAGGATTTAAAGTAATTGAACAGTAAAGGAAAAGATAACCAATAATTAATCAATAGGGAGAAGTATTGTCCACCTGAAGCCTCCGTAAAAGACTATTTTTAATTCTGTTTCTCTTTTACAATTGCGATTTTTTTTTTTTTTTTTTTTTTTTTTTTTTGTAAACTCGAGATTAAAATAAATCAAATATTCAGAAAAAACAAACAAGAATCATCTGTTTCATTAATTTATTTTGTAAAAAAGCTGATAGAAATTTAATTTGGGGCTTTTGACATACATCATATTCAAAGCCGAATTAAGCACTTCTGGGGCCCGGGGCTACACTGGAAATTTTGCACCCCTGTTACGCTGTTGGAAATCTTTAGCCTCTTACCACGATGCTGAATATCACCCCTTCCTTAAATACACACATATTTGTTTTGTTTTTTCAATCCTAAAATACAAATCTTAAATATTGAATATGTGTAATGTTAATCAAATTTGTTTTGTAATCTTTAATAGTGTTCTTAATTTCGCTTTTTTCCGCGATCTTTTAAAAAAATCTGCACTTTTCCTGTGATCATTTTTCGAAATTCGCGTTTTTCCTGCCACCCTTTGAAGAAATTCGCGTTTTTTCTGAGATTCTCTGTTAAAATTCGTGTTTTTTCAGCGATTCTCTGACGAAATTCACGTTTTCTCAAGCGATCCTCTGTAGAAATTTACACTTTTTCCGCTTCTCTTACAAAATTCACTCTTTTCTGCGATCTTTTGACTAAATTTGTACTTTTCTCGCGATCTTTTCAAGAAATTCGCGCCTTTTCTGCCATCCTTTGACCAAATTGTTTTTTTTTTGCGAATTTCTGACAAAATTCGCATTTTATCGGCAATTTTTTGACGAAATTCCCGTTTTTTCTGCCACCTTTTGACAAATATTGCGTATTTACGGTGATCTTTTGAAGAAATTCGCGTTTTAAGCGGTTCTTTGTCAAAATTCGTTTTTTCCCCCCCACGATCTTTTGACTGAATTTGCGCTTTGTCCCGTGAAATTTTCAAGAAATTATCACTTTTCCTGACACACTTTAACAAAATTCACGTTTTTTTCTCAAAGTTTGCGTTTTTTTGCCGAACCTTTGACGAAATTCGCTATTTTCCGAGGTTCTTTGGCAAAATTCATGTTTTTTCGCGATGCTAAGACAAAATTAGCTTTTTTTCCGTGATCTTTTGACTAAATTTGCGCTTTTTCCCGCGAACTTTTCAAGAAATTCTCACTTTTTCTGCCACAAAGTGTCAAAATTCACGTTTTTTCGCGATTCTTTCTCACAATTTGCGTTTTTGGCGAACCTTTGACGAAATTTGCGATTTTCCGAGGTTCTTTGTCAAAATTGACTTTTTTTCACTATCCTTTGGCAAAATTCGCTTTTTTCCGCGATCTTTTGACTAAATTTGCGCTTTTCCCGAGAACTTTCTAAGGAATTCGCGCTTTCTTTACCCAGTTCTTTCTCAAAATTCGCGTTTTTTTAGCGTCTTTTTGTCAAAATTCGTTTTTTCCATTATTTTTTGACTAAATTTGCGCTTTTTCTCGCGAACTTTTCAAGAAATTCTCATTTTTTCTGCCACACTTTGACAAAATTCACGTTTTTTTCGCGATTCTTTCTCAAAATTTGCGTTTTTGGCGAACCTTTGACAAAATTCGCGATTTTCCGAGGTTCTTTCTCAAAATTGCCTTTTTTTCACGATCCTTTGGCAAAATTCGCTTTTTTCCGCGATCTTTTGACTAAATTTGCGCTTTTCGCGAGAACTTTCTAAGGAATTCGCTTTCTTTACCCAGTTCTTCCTCAAAATTCGCGTTTTTTTAGCGGTTCTTTGTCAAAATTCGTTTTTTCCCACGATCTTTTGACTAAATTTGCGCTTTTTCCCGCGAGCTTTTCAAGAAATTCTCACTTTTTCTGCCACACTTTGACAAAATTCAAGTTTTTTTTCGCGATTCTTTCTCAAAGTTTGCGTTTTTTGGCGAACCTTTGACGAAATTTGCGATTTTCCGAGGTTCTTTGTCAAAATTCACGTTTTTCGCGATCTTTTGACAAAACTCGCTTTTTCTGCGATCTTTTGATTAAATTTGCGCTTTTCCCGCGAACTTACCAAGCAATTTGCGCTTTTTCTGCCATTCTTTAACGAAATTGGCGGTTCTTTGACGAAATTCGTGGTTCTTTGTCAAAACCCTTGTTTTTTCATGAGCCTTTGACCAAATTCGCGTTTTTTCGCGATCCTCTGTCAAAATTCGCGTTTTTTCCCAATGCTTTGACAAATTTCGCTCTTTCCCCGCGAACTCTTGACTATATTTACGCTTTTTCTGCGGTGTTTTATAGAAAATCGCGTTTTTCCTTCTTCCCTTTGATGAAATCCGCGTTTTTTACGATTCTTTGTGAAAATCGCGTTTTTTTTTGCCATCCTTTGACGAAATTCGCATTTTTTCCGCGACCGTTTGACAAAATTCGCGCTACTTTCGTGACCTTTTTATAAAATTCTCTCTTTTCTTTTGAAGAAAATTACGCTTTTCCGCGATCTTGATTAAATTCGTTCTTTTTTAACGAAATACGCTTTTTTACGCAACCCTTTTCGTTTCGTTTTCATCGCCACTTTTGTTAAACCTGGAAAAATTCGAAGATACAGACAAGCAATGACGTCAAATAGTAATTCAAGATAAGTTGAAAAAAAAAAAAAAAACGGCGATTTCGCACAGCTCTTACATCCCTGTAATTGTTTTAAACGAAACTTTGGTACAACTTAAGCCTCTGCTGAAGGCCCCTGACTGGTTGGGGCCCGGGGCTGCAGCCCCCTTAGTTCCCCACTTAATCCGGCTATGATCATATTTGTTATATTTCTAAATAAAAATTTTATTGAATTACTGCAATATTGTTTCAAAATGTCTGCAATCTCTATAAAGTTTGCAGCACCATAAAAGTACAAAATTAAAATACAACGTTTTAAACTTAGATTGCCACACTGTCTATATATATTATTATGATTTACTATTTATTATAGAGATTCTTTAATGCAAATTAATTACGTAGCACTTGCAATTCGTTTACAGGTTACATAGAACTATTTCATTAAATTATGCCATACGAAAAGAAAACTCTTTACATTCTATTTTAATGACGTTACACAACTTCAAACATAATAAACTTTATACATATTACTAAAATGCATAACAGTGCGCTTAATATAGAATAAGGATTGAGTAGCTTCTATCGTTCATTTATAGGGATATACAAAGAAATTACGTTGCATTACTATCGGTGTGCAATAATTGTTTGAAAAGCATGTTGTGAAATTTATATACGTTATTGAGGGGGGAGTTAACGTCAGCCACTGAAAACATAAGGAATGTATGATATCAGTTTTCTTTAACCATGTATGAACAACATTGCAGGATGTGCATTTCCAATCCTAACTAATTTTTATTACACTATATGGAATGAATTCTATAAATCATATGCAGTTCAACAAGTGGAATTATTTAACTTATGTGGGCGGGATTTGAAAAAAAATTGAGTTTCAGGAATATTATCTTTTTTTAGCATAAATAAGTTTTACTGTGAAAATATGATACAAATAAATTCATATATAGGACTGCAATGAACGTTAATTGTCAGAAAAACTTTCTTAATTGTTTTACACTTTTTTTCATTTAGTTACACAGTTAGTTTTACTGTGTGGTACGTAAAAAATATAAATATTATATACTAGAATTTGCGTGCTAAAGGACTACTTAATTCCCTCACGCGAAAACACCCGCTTTCTGAAGATGGAAGATAGTTTTTTTTTAAATATCTCGTTTGCATTTAAATATTTTAAAACTATTTTTGCATTGATATCTGAGGCCTATTGCTACAATGGCCGCTTTTTACTTTTTCAATTATATTTGCACATTTTTTATTTCGTTTGAATAATTTCATTTTTGGAACCGGTTTCGAAAGTCAAAATATCCTCATTAAAAAAAGACTGAAAAAATCGAAACAGTGAAAATGGGCATTGTGGAAATTAACATTTATGAGTTGATACAGGGAACTAGAGATCTGCACGGGCCGGGTTCAGGCCGATTTCCATTAACGGCATTCAGGCTGCGCTCAGCCCTTCTTTTTTCCCGGAGTATCGGGCCAAGTCGGGCCTAACTTTATTTTTCCGTACGAAGCCGAGACTGATTTCATTCTTCTTAATCTTCACGAACTAAAATAATCAGTTCCAGTTGAATCATACCATATGAAAATCTCTTTCTTGACATGGCCAAGTCTGTTCATAAATCAGTAAAATTTGCCTTGGTTTAAATTTTTTTTACAAAAAATGCATATACTTTTAAGCCGTCATTATTCTACAATTAAACATTAGAATTTATTCTTTTTAAAGATTTGTAGATTTCTAGGCTTATTAAAATAGAGTTAAACTCATGAAAAAAAGCCCTGTCTATGACGGAATTTTCTTTTAAACAAAGCTGGAAATTTCTTTTTAACTTCTTTTGATCTGTTCATCCATGCAAAATAAATACAATAATACGCGAGAAAAAATATGCTAAACATTTACGCTTGCTAAGAAGAGAACGTATTTTTTCTTTCCAAAGCGATTCCGTCTTAGAAGATTTTATTTTTACCATATATCATTTTTTGGATTTTTATGTCTCCATTACATGGAATATGGATTAATAAAAATACCAAAGATAACTGAAGCATTTACATACAAACAAAGGTTCTTTAAAAGCATAAATATCGCAGCCTACGGCACTTCTGCATAAATGAAGATCATAAACAGGGAAAAAAAAAAAAAAAGACTAAGATAAGTTTTTTTTTGGCCAGAACTCTGCCGCAAAGGTATAGATCCATTTTCTGTAGAAATTCACTCGGTCCGGGCCGAAATTTTAACTACTTTTCCGCTCCAGGCTAAGCTCGGGACTTGTATTTAGCTATTATATCGGGCCTGGTCAGGCCGTCAATTTTTTTCTTTATCGATCGGATCGGACTCGAGCCTGGAAATTTTGATCCGTGCATACCTCTACAGGGAACACCTTCTAATGGCTCGTTTAGGTTGTGGACACTGTAACAATAATTTATTGTATAGGAATGTATGGGCGCAAGTGACGCGTTAGGGTACAAACACCAGGGGCTCAATTTGTCCCTTTTTATGATTTCAAGTTTTCTCATTAACATCAGAAAATTCTTATGCTATTATTTTCTATATTTATGAGAGACATTTTATAATTATTTAAAGAAAAAATTCTTCTTTGAAAAATTTTGGTATGAATTTCTGATTTAAAAAAAAAAACTCAAATTTTTTTTTCATGTATTTTCTGTATTTGACAGATTTGTTAGTTTTTCTTTTCTTTTTTTTTTTAATTCAAAATTTTCGATTTCATACCAGGAAATTTCAAAGAATTTTTTTTCTTTTTGTAATCATGAAATGCCTATCCTAAATAATCAAAAGAATAGTACATGAATTTTCTGGTATGAAGGAAAGTTTTTGAAATAAAAAGGGACCAAATTGGCAACTTAAAGTTTTTACCATGAATTTAGAATCACCCTGTATTTAAAATTGTGTTTGAAGTAAAAAATTGTTAAAATTGTTGTAACATAAAATAAAATACGTTGAATGAATTTCTTTTCCATCTTGAATAACTAAGTACAAAATAAATAAATAAATAATTCATATAAGCAACTTAAAGTTTTTTTTTAAATTTTAAATATAATTAAATTAAATGTTTAAAATTTTAATTATTTTTAAGTAAATTTAATTTAATTTAAATTTTTAATTAATTTTAAAATAAAAATTAAATTTATTTTTTTAATTTAAATTTAATTTTTCAGTTATATATCCCTGGAATTCACAATCAATTTAGCCGTATGGGTGATAGACATCCTAATGTTCGAGACTATGAGCGTCCCCCCACTTTTTTTTCCAGGACTACACCACTGCTGTATTGGTTTCTGTGTATTAAGGATCATTCGAGGTAACAGCCATTGTAGCTTCTAGACCTCAAAACATTGTTCTCTCAAACCCCCTCACTACTTTGAAATAAAAATGGCAGTATTTTAAGAAGAGACATCCATGACTATTTCTTTTTATTTTGCGCCGTTTGAAATACAAATATTTGCATTTTGTGACCTTTGATATTTTATCTAATAACAATTCAAATGCAGCTCAAATGGAATCCAAATCTTATATGTACTTTAGGAATGTTTCAAACATAAAGTATTATACTTAAAGAAGAAATGTTTTCCAGACGATTTCTGAAAATTTATTATAGAGCTATCAATATCTTACGCCTTCCAAATGAATTGCAAATTCTGAAAGTACTTCAGAAGCAGTTCAGACTGTAACTAGTGAATATTTTGCAGATTTGGGTAAAATTATTCTACTGCTATTATCACATTTCGGATTACATAGTTTCTTTGTTGAGAATTGGAAAGCAAATAAATATGCAATGTAGCTTAGTTACGTACAGTTGACATATCATGCCATTTCATTTTAATGTTGTGTAAAAACTATTTCCAGCAATATAGGTAAATTTTTGTAATGGCTAATCCAAAATATTCATATTTAGTAATTTAAATGATTAAAAGCGAAGAGCCAATACAGAGAAAAAATGCCCAAGCCTGGAATCGAACCACGGTCATTGACTATAAGCGTCAATGATTTGCCATTAAACTACCTGGACGATGCCAGGCTTAACACTTCTCCCACTTCTCTGTTAGTAAGGCTGCACATCGTAGCACACGACGGAATAATATTCGTGAGCCACCAACCCTGGGGCAAACAGGAAACGAGAGGAAAATTCATCATCAATGAATGTGAATATATGAAAGTGTTTAGTATTTGCCCCAGGGTTGGTGATTCAAACATTATTCCATCGTGTGCTGCAATGTGCAGCCTTGCAACAGATAAGAGTGAGAAACGTTAGGCCTGGCATTGTCCAAGTAGCTTAGTAGCAATGCATTGACGGATATAGCTAATAACTCTGGTTCGATTCCAAACTTGGGCACTTTTTCACTCTGTTGGCTTTACGTCTTTTAAGCAATTAAAATTTGAAAATTGCTAAATTCAAGGCGCGTGAAATTTTATATGAGAAATTTGCAAAATTATATACATAGATTTATATTTATATTTAGTCTCACACTAAAAATAAATTTGAAAATTTGGCTATTGGGCACCAGAAAATAATTTATGAAAACCGATGCTTTAAATGATTTTGTAAAATCTCCTTGTGAGAAATAAAGGGCGGAAACAAGTGGAAAGTCACATGGTAATGACTAATTTTTCCATGTGCAGGGCTCCCAAATGGTTCGCGAACTGAACATCAGAATTTTTTTAGAGAAATTTTCTTTTTAGATTTTTCTTGCAAATTGTCAAGAAACCACGTTTGGAAGCTGATTTTAGCTCAAACGTATTATGAAATTTTCTGTTAATAAATACTGATGTTCAGTTCGCGGACCATTTGGGAGCCCTGCATGTGTTCCGCGTAAATCGGGGTTCCAAATGCTCTGGACATCAGCGTTTAAAATAATTTTCTTCGTCTTATCTAACGACAGAATCATCTGTAATTAAAAATAACGAAATAAACTGTATGAAGTTAGTGGTACGCTAAGCTTTTGGAGCCCTGATTTACATGGTACATTTGGCAATACTAGTCATGAATGAAGTACTACCCAATACTACCCACTCTCTGAATGAAGAAAGACTCTGTAGCAGAAAACATTTTTAATGTAAATACATATTAATATATATTATTATAATCCTGCTCAAGAGTTATTCTCTAGTATTTGTAATTTAAAATGTACTGCGCAATAACTATACCGGGGTAATAACGCCAACCCCGGTTGATACCCTACAGTGGCCGAGCTACATCCTAAATACTGATTCAAATAAAAACAGTTAAAACTGTGCAATTTTTCTAATAATTCTATTTAAGCAAAAATAAGCTCGTGGTCTGATATTCTTTTGCCTCACCCCCCCCTCCCCACACCACACCTTTATTTTTCTTACACTTTCACCAAAAATTGAACAATTTCAATAGCTTAGAATGCAATTTTTCAATTTATAATTTTGTAGAGTTTGTATTTTTAGAATTGGGCAATCTATATGCAATTACTCCATCTTATTTCATAGTTTTGTTTGCATGGCGTTATTACCCATATAAGTGGGTAATAACGCCAAATAGCATTGGTCAAGAAATCACGCCATTGCATTTTATGAATACATATCTGTTAAATTATTTTTTTTTATATAGATAGTCAATGAGTTGCTGCATCAAATTATATATTTGTTTGAAAAATACAATCTAAAAGTGAGCCGTGAAAATTGGTAGAACCTTAACGTGGCGTTATTACCCCAGGATACCTTAAATATGAAATTTTTTTTAATTTCAACGTCGTTGTTTCTTAATAATCTATTTAAATTTTTATTAAGTGCAAAATATGTCTTTCAGCCATTTAAAAACATTTCAAACATAAGAGACTTGAAAAGCTGATCAGTGATCAAAGTTATCTCTGTATTCATCTAAACATTTTGACTTTACGCACAAACACACAACGCCAATTTAAAATAAAGATATATGCAGTCGCTGGCCGCTTATATATGTGAAAAACTGATTTGTCTAACCAAGTTACTTTTAAGACATTATGCTTTTGGAATGAATTAGAGCCTTATTATAATATTAGCTGTGCATTTGGAATTATCAGTTAATTAAAATAAATTCTTGATTCCAAATGTGGTTCATGTAAACGTTACTATATTTTAAAAAAGGGAGGTTATCATTTGAACCTTTCAGAAGCAGAAAAAAGCCGTCCGTAAAATGATTGACTGGAAACAGAATTTATAAACAAATTTCTTAGCAAATAAAAACATATTCTTCTCATTTTTATTATAAAAGCAAAATCTGGTTAATATATTCTAGGTCCGTTTGACAGTTTGGAATTAAAATTAAATGACAACATGTGGCCACCACCTTCGAAAAGATTGAAGCGATTTAAAAAAAAAAAAAAAAAATTCCCGTTTAACAACGCCAAACATTTTCCGACTTATTTTTAGGCATGAAAGCAAGACGCTTTCGAACACGGATAACTGTTCGATTACATAGTGCTTGAATAAGAGAACTTGGCAATTTCGTGCATGAGCGAACTAAACAGAATTAAACCCTAGAATATCCAACTGGTGACGATTCGTCCCCTACCAAATGATTAAATGTCAACCCGAACCAGAAATTTCTCTATAAAATAAGTTAAATACAAATCTCAAAGGACTAAATTATATAAATAAGTTAATTTTCTTTTAATAAAATTTATGGTGTAAACTATTTTTATTAACCCATTAGTGCCTAGCGTCCCTTTTTAGGGACGCTTTAAAAGGTGCATTCAGCACTGTTTTTGACACCGGTAAAAAAGAAAAGCAATAATTATTTTATTTAAATGATGCATTTTCGTGATTAATGAACTAAATTTAAATCGTCTAAAAATAGTGGTGCCAACCAAATAAAATTTACGCAAAAGATGCTGGGCACGAATGGGTTAAGGTTGAGTAAAATTTAAGATGTTCTAGTGTTAAAGTGTAGAAATAAGTTAGTTTGGACAATATGTATATAAAGAGAAAATGTCTTCTCAAGTAAAAAACTATTTTCAATTTTTTGAGCTCAAAAATCTTTTGTATCTGGAAGAAAAGCATTTTTCAATTTGTCTAGCACAAATAAAGAATTATGACAGCTTTGGATGAAAGCCTTCGTTCTTTACGATTTCATTTCTGAAAGTTTCTTTTTCCTGGCAGCAAAAAAAAGGCTTGTATTCTAATAAAATTTATATCAACAAAGCAAAAAATGGTCGACAATAAGAAAACAAGTGGATAAATATAAACTCAGATCATAATTATAAAAGGAAATTATTTATTTTAATCAATTTATTTTAATCAATATGTATTTATTTATAATGCCATTTTATGAAGAAAAAAATATTTTTTAAAATGAGATTTGGAAATGAGTTATTTGCAAATATGAAAAAAAATACTTTGTCATAAATGGATGTTTAATTTTTGAGGATTTTTAATGCTTGTTTTCCATTCTAGCATAATCATGGCATCACTTAGAATCCTTCTTGCTGTCGTGATTTTGGCTTTCATTGGATCCCACTGTCACGCACAACGACCTCCAGGAATTGGTATGCATACTTTATTAAATCTATAGATGTTATATTTTATTACTATTATTATTCACATGCATAGAGAAAGAGGAGGGGGGGTGTATTTCAGGGTTACATACTGTCCCAGAATATTTAAACTCATAAGATGCATTCAAAAACCTCTTGTATTAATATTTAAAAAAATGATGGGTAAAAACACAAGAAAAAAGGCATAAACAGAAAACATTTTAGCATTCGACTGTTTCAAGCTTCATAACAGAAATCGCTATTTCAATACAAATATAGTGAAAAAAAAATTAGGAAGAATAGCAACAAAATAATACGCATACTGCTCTTTCTTCCTTTCTATTATTTTGCTCTCTGAAGATTAAAAGCTGTTCTCCTTTACGAAGCCTTTAAACACATAAATGAGAAATTTATTATGGCTGTTTGTTCTTTTCAATACGTCCGTTTTCATGTGTCACACAGGGCTCGAAATGGAAAAATCCACGAACCGAAACGCTATTTCAAATCTCTTTATGTTAAAAACATTTTTTAACTGTAATAATATGTTTTGAAATTTTCACGAACCATAACTATATTCAGCGTAATTTCCCGAACCGAATATCGTTTCGGTTTGCTCCGGTACATTTAGAGCCTGGTGCCACGTAGTTACTAAACACTACTTCATTGCCATGTAACATAGCGAAAATATTCATATTATGTATCACAATGGTTCAGTACCTCTCTCAGATAAATGTTCTGGCTGTTTCACTGTATTATTAACTATCTTCTAACTCATCCCAAAAAAATTCTGGAAAAGGAAAAATATATATTTGTTTTATTTTTATTTTTCTCTTTTTACTAAATCACATAAAAAAGATGAAATAAAGCATTTATATTTTTAGGTTCATTTATAATAGCATTACTTTCATTATAGTTTTGGTACTTCAGCATTTGAAAATACATGTAAAAAAGATTCTTAAAATGTGACTTCGTATGACGCAAAAATCTAGTATCTTTATTTGTTCATTGTCAATCAAATCCTGAAAAATGAAAGACATCGTTCATTCTTAATTTGTTTTCAGAAGGTGAAAGAGGAGTTGGGGGGAGGGGATAAGTTTATTGTATCTATATATATTTTTATAGATTTATGTTTCCATCTATCATGAAACAAAATATGGTTCTGCAGAAAAGACTAAGTTTTCTGTTTCCTTTCTCATGTTCTCCTCCTCCTTTCTTTCTCCTTCGAATGTTTTCTTTATTTCAGCCTCTTTACCAAGTTTTTATTATTATTATTATTTATTTATTTACTGGACGTTTTCAGTTTTGTATGATTTGAGCTTAAAATTTAATTTTATTAAATGTAGCTTAATATACGAGGCGTCTAATTAATTTTATTTATTAAGTTTAAATTGTTATTTTTTTCTGTTTCGATACATGAAATGTTTACACCAAAAAAGAGTGGGTTGAAAAACTCCCAATATTATAGCGAAAGGAACATCGCAGTAGTCACTGATTATTACAGTGTTGAGAACGAAAATTTAATGAACTGATCGGTGTGAATACTGCAGAGAGATATTTCTTAACCCTTAACCCTTTGAGCTCTGGCGGGTAAATTTCTTCAAAACTCCAAATGTTACATTGAGACCAGTATTTTGCAAAGGAAAAAATTGGTTTACGATATGCACGACAAAATGCATTAAACCTTTTCCAAATAAATTTGGTCGAATATTCCGGTGCCATTGTGACATTTCGGAATTAAAATTATGTGGTTGAAAATTCAACCATCAGAGCTCAAAGGGTTAACTGCATGAATTATTCTTCTATAATTGTGTTTTTTATTCTTATATTAAGGATTAGACACCAGAAATTTTTAGATAGATTTTTAACCTTATATAGAGGCACATTTTTGTAATTTTTACAGGATTAATATTTCTATATAAATATAGTGGTTGCTAAGAACTTGATTTATTTTTTAAAAGTTAAATAAAAGGTGATGTATATTTGCATCACTATGCAAAGAAAGGTTAAGACTTTTTTTCATTAACCCTATTGTTCAAAAATTGATTTTCATTTGTTTTTGCACTTAAAACTTTCTTTGTTGACTACAAAGATGGTGATGATGCTCTCAAAATCTTGATTATTATCAAAGGTGGCATCATTCTTCGATATAGGGATACAAAGTATGATGTGTCAGTATGGTATGTGCCTTAATAACAGGATTAATGAATGACATTCTCGACTCCACCAATGGCGAGTAGAAATCTACGTATGGCTGTTGAAATTTAACCTAACCAACCTTTGTGGAGAGTGACATATTCGTAGAAAATATTCCTTAAAAATCTGGTTGAGAAACAAAATTTCGTCTTACATTTAAAAATTTTCTACCAATAAGTGTGGATGCAGCAAGAAAAACTAATTATCCTTTCCTTTCACTAAATTGAAATTCTGAAAATGTGTGCATAAGGGAACATAGTCAAGATTAAAATATATCTGAGTTACATTATTGCATGACAGGTTCAAATAAATTTTTTAACCATTATTTTCTTAGCATAATTCCCTAAAAAGTTTCATAATACTTATAGAATATTACTAAACTCATGAAATTGATATTTATAATACCTATATCAGCTCAGCTCCTTACAAACAAATATTTTCATGCCCGAACTTCTATGAGTTCGTAAATACATATCTCTATAAATTCTATTTCACAGTTATTCTCTGTAATATCAAAATTACATTCATTACATATAAAGCTGATTTATAATCCTTTAAATACTGTCGCTATCTCGTAATTTTCCCAAAATTAATTTTCTTTTGGCGATAAAGTTTCTCTAGAAAACGTGCCGTTGATGAAATCCCGTTTCTTAGCTACACAATTCTGGTGTTAAAACACATAAACTTTTTTCCCTTATGACTAAAATAAAGAGATTAATTTATCCTAGCGCAAAGATTTACGAGAAAAGATAAATAAAAGAGCTGAAAAAAAGTCTACACGAATGTTTTCCGGAGAAGCTATTGTTCAGATTTAGCTTAAAAGCGCGTCTGGCTATTTTCCAGAATTTTTTGGGAATCTGCGTTATTCTAAATAATTCATTCGTACGAATACTTAAATCGTTATAGTTAGACTAACTTTTGTTATAGCTGGAAGTTTTTACAATGGAGTGTAATGTGTATAATTATCGGCTTGATTGTCTCTTCAGATATTTTATGATAAATTTATGTGGAATAAATTAATTGGATTTTATTAACACAATTTATGATAATTTTCTTGATTATAATCCATGATTTAACCAGGGATGTAGTGGAGGGTATACGGGGGTATACGACGTATACCTTCTGGATTTTTTAAAGGAATACCGTATACCCTCTGTTCCTTAAGAAAACTATAGTATACACACTCTAGGGTATACCCTCTGCCTTGAGCATATACCGTCTGCTGAGATCGTATATCCTCTGTTATTTTTACGACTACACCCCTGGATTTAACGATATTTGTTCTAAATACACCAATATACTGGATACATTTTAACCCTTTACACTGTTAAAAAAATAGAAAGTTTTCTTTATATTACAATAAAAGTTTACAAAAAATTCAAAGTAACTTCATAGTTACTCATTATTTTAGACATTTTTAGGATAAGAATGAATCATAAATCTCATAAAATAATCAATATCTGAAATTAACAAAAAGATTTTACGGGCAGCGAAAAGGCATTCTTATAACTAAAATACTTCCATAAAATTTTAAAACATATTTGAGGTCTCTGATTGGTCCATCTTCAAATGGTTTCTGTATATAAGGGTAACGTTTTCGGAATCGTTGATAGCTAAGTGGTTACAGGGAATTTTTATAAAAATTCTGCAATATCTGTTGATTTCTTTGTAATTTTTTACAGTACAGGATGACACTTAAATACTGTGACGCCATAAAGACCATAATTTTTAACTGAAAGGACAAAACAACCCATTTTATTCACCATTCGAAAGAGAAGAAAATTCTGTACAAGAAACAATTCAGATAATTCGTAGTGACTTTCTCCTGCGGCGATGCAGGGACCTAATGCTTCTGGAAAATTTATCAAGATAGCCGCGAAGGCATATTTCTGGCGTGACTTCGGCCCAGGTATTTTCTAATGCGTGCTTTGGTGAATTCAAGGAACATGAATAAAACAACAGTTTGGTTGGAAAACGCGAAGAAAACGTTAAAGTAAACTATCTTTTTTTATCACATCACAGTATTTATGTGTCAACTTGTATATATAAACATATCTATATAACTTAAGGAAATCCCTTAAAGTAGTGGTAAGCGGCTGCTGGGTTGGCTATACATTTGAGAAAAGTGGCACCAAAACGGGACGGGGCGATTAAAAGGATTCAGGCAGGGTAACTTTTAAGATTATTGTAGTTTTTCTTGCAAAAATATGAGAATTCAGATGATTAATTTTTTTTTCCAAAAGTTCATCTCACACACACACACCCCATTTAGTTAGTTATTCTCAATTAACAAGTTACGTGTTTACATTTTCTTGTATGGTTTAGTTGGATATCTGCATCGATTTTATAAAGGCATTTCAAACACGTTATCTTTAAGACCAAGTAAATGTAAAGGTGATCGTCCACATATTAACCATCTAATGCACATAGTAGCATTTATGCTACCATCAGTGTTCCCGAATTAGTGTTTTTTTTTTTTATTATTATTCAAATATTCCGAATTCAAACTAGAAATTCGAAATAGAAATTTTTGCTTTAATTAACAATGGACTTTTCGTTATTAAATAAACCGAAATTTACTATTTAGATTCTCTGATATGAATTTCGATTCTCTAAATTTCGCAATTTCTGGAACGCATTCTAGCTTGGGATTTAGAGGATTAAAAACTGTGCCAAGTTTAAATTTTTAAATGGAAACACACAATTTTGATATCAAATTCTAACTTTCTTGGATCAAGAAAGTCCGAAAAAAGGGAATAGTTTATATATCTTTTGTTAATTCTTCATAGAGATGGAACAGGTCAAAATTTTAGGATGCTAAATGCTAAATCCACGTGACAAGTTTTAATTTATATCTTTCCAAAAATTATCCGACTGAAAAGAAAAATTGTAAAGCGATACAATTAAAAATCCAAGCATATTTCAGGCATTCTTCGATTTATAAAACGACGTTTCATTCCAATAATTAGCTTTGGAGATATTAGTAAATTTTAATTTTCGACAGTCTAAAAACGACTGCTCCGATAATCCAAGATTCCTCGTAAAAGGAAATCGTAGAAAATAACTGGGTTTTGTTTTTTTCTTTCATACGTATGAAGTTTATTTTTTATTTATAAATTCTGTTGTATTTTCCTGGTGTTCGTATTGTGTGTTCGAGTAACTTTTGACTTAGTGGTATTAATTTGGAATCTTTACATCTTAAATCCTCTTAAGACCTTAATTACTTTTCGAAATTTATGGATAAACCCTTAGTGAATTTTCTTTTATAATGCTACGAATACTTGAGAAAAAATTGCATAAATTCTATCTTTATTCCGTGCTGCTTCAATCCAAACAACTAAAATAAGTAATGTCGGAAGTGTGTGTTGCTAGTCGAAAATTGAAAATTTGTGGACGTTTTCATATGTATTATAAAAAGCTGCCTTCGTATTCGGAACGAGAACAGTACTAACTAGTAACTCCAATCAAACGGTGCTTCTTGTATATATGCAACGGGATAAAATAGCACAAACTGGTGCTTTTTCTTTTCTTTTCCTTCGAGAACAGCCTATTTGTAATATTATAAGTGAACAAGGGCTTATCGTAGCTTCTAGCTTTATTTTTCAGATATTAAACTAAGTTAAATTATTTATTAGGCATAGGCTGTTGCGTTTTTAAGAAAAAGAATAAGTTTCTAATTGACTCATTACGAGTGCCCGTACATTATTTTAGAGCGTGGTAATGGTTTACAAAGCATAAACTTATTAACACTTTATAAAAATGAACGAAATCCTCAAAGGGATGAATACTTTTTCGTTTCATGCATCTACAATTAATGCAACAACAATAGGATTCGAGTTCTCCTTTCACTCTTGTTAATACACTAAATTAACGTACAAATATTCGGCATCATAGATAGACCGTAGATAGTTCATTTCCGAATTATACTGTAAAACTTACACAAATTGTGAAAGATTATCTCTGCCTCTCTGTGCTACCCGCTGAATTCAACACAAAAACAAGGACTAGGGAGTCCAAGACCTCTAACTGTAAGAGGGACTTTCAAAGCCAAACATTGAGTATTTGTTTTTTAATATGAGTACAAATTGCATCTAAAAACAAGGTATAAAACCTCCAACTGGATATTTGCCAGAGCTCCTTAAGGTTGTTCAGGTCTTATGTCCAATCGCAAGTTGATAAACCGATAGTTTGAGAAGAATAGTCACTTGTAGAAAAAAAGTTTTAAAATGTTGTTTTCTATCATTGTAGTGGCTAGTTACTTCAAATAATTATTTTTAAAGGAAGTGCGAAATTACATTTTTAATAGGGTCCATGGTTTCCTAAAAGTAATATTTAGAAAAACTTTCGCAATGCTTTAACAACTAACTGAAACAAAAATAATAGTATTTTTACGACTAAAGATTACCGAGTAATGATACCTTGAATTTTATGAAATTTCAAAGTTTTCTGACATTAAAAATCTTAAACTATTATGAAAACAATATGCCCTAAAAAGTAGTTACATTTATAACTTTAATGTAATAGTGATTCTGTGGATCTGGAAAATGAATTAGATTAATAATGAATTATAATGAATTTATTAATATTAATCGGGATTCTTTTAGCATTATTCAAACAACCTTACGTCTCATATACAGTCGAGTCTCTCTATATCGAAACTCCATACATCGCATTTCTCTATATAACGAATTTTTCGTAGGAACGGTCCCCTTTTCGCATGATTACATTAAAAACAGTCTCTATATAGCGAAATATCTATCTCCATATAACGAATTTTTTCATAAATTGGTCTTAATTTATTCAGTTTTAAAAAAAGCTTCGAAATCATATGGAATCACTTTTCCATCATTTATTTTTGATTTATCGTTCAGTGCTGAGTTTTTTTTTTTTTTTTTTTTTTTTAATATTACTTCTCTTCTTGTTCTTTAAATCCAACGAGTTCATCCCACCTCCCACACATTTTTCAACATCCTTCTCAAAACAGAGTCAGCTGGATTGTACACATATAAGAGAGGAATCAATGAGAGGCACATAAGAGAGACCTTCAAATGGAAAAAAATGTTAACTACATTTTTTCATTCCTTGCTAAAATTTGAGCATTTTTTTTTCTTTCTTTGAGAGCGTAACAATTTTAAAATCAAAACAACAAGTTACAGATTTCTTCGTCTGAAATTAATGCATTTTTTCTTTATTTGATTTTCATTAAGCTTTCAAATAAATGTTTGTTCTCTTTTTTGAAACTGCTTAAATAATTAAGAAATAAAATGTTAGGTTAATATTTACTTTTAAGCATTTCAAATTCTTAATTAAAAAGATCAAAAATAATATTTGTTCAAAATTTACACATTAAATACCATTTTTAACATCATTCTCTATACATCGAATTTTTCTATATAACGAATTTTTAACTTTGGATTTCGTTAAATGGATTTCGTTATATAGAGACTCGACTGTATTTCCAAGTAAATTTTATAATGATCGCATAATCTCTTCTTTGATTCCTGCAAGATAATTTTGGTAAGTATACTCTGCCAAAAAATTTCACTGTAATAATGCTGTGAAATAACGCAGTGACCTCAAATTTAAAGTTGACTAAGCATGTAAAATTATAAAATATTTTTTTTATTTTTAAATGTTGTAAATATTTCACTTAAATTTGAGATTAAAATTAATTTTTAAAAAAATTAAATATTATAAGGATAAGGCTTTCAAAAAGTAATATTTCATCACGTTGGACTTAAAATCAATATTCTTTTTTTTTTTTTTTCAAGTTATTTCAATTTCTCCGAAGATATTATATCTCGTTCGAAACGTCAAAAGAAATTGTACGATATGTATTCAAGTTCGCAAGGGCATTGCTCTCTGCTGAATCTGTGTTTCGTTATTTTTCTCTTGAATCTTAGCTGGCGGCTTGAAATTCTTCAAACCAGTCGGATATCGAGACATTTATAATACTTTTCTGTATTATTCTCTTCCCTCAGGTAGTATCTTCGACCTGGTACGCCCCACAAACTCAGCTTGTACAGGTGAGAAGGGGGATAAGGGAAGCTGCCTCACAAGTCGAGACTGTGGTGAACGAGGAGGTCACAACATAGGAGTTTGTGCCAACGGTCTTGCAATCTGCTGTTACTGTAAGTGCTGCCATCTTATGACTAAACCTATTACTATAGATTTGTTTCTTTATCCCTTTTTCTAAATATGAAATTTGATATTTTTATTAAAAAGTAAGGAAAGGGAACTAGTCATATTTATCATTCGTATTTAACCATACAAGATGTTATTAGATGCACAAGAATGTTTTTAACAAACAATAAAAAAAATCATAAATATTTTTAATCTACGATAGTTTGTTTTTACAATCAGAAAACATAAGGAGGAAATCTTAAAATCTGCTGTTATTGTAAGTGCTGCCATCTTGTGATTAAATCAGTTATTATAAATTTATTTGCGTAATTTTTTTTAGCTTCGTATTTTGATTTAAGAGAAAAAAAGGATACAAGTCATATTCATCATTCACATTTAACCGTATACGATAGTAAATACGCAAGAATGTCATTTTATAAATGATGACTATCTTGAATATTTCTAAATCAACAATTTTATAAGACTTTTTATTTTGCATAAAATCAGACAATCACAGAATATCAAAAACACCGGTTCTAAAATCTTAAACATTTTATGAGGCTTAAGAATTACATCTGTTTCCAGAAACATATTATGTAAATTTTATGTACATTTAAAGATAAGATTCAGTTCTTTAGAAAGTATCCATTTGAAATTTTTGAAAGTGAAGGAGCTTTAGTCAGCTCTCATAGCCACTCTATAACCATCTCTTGTAATTAATTAAAAACACATTTTCAAGACTTTAAAGAAAAGTAAAACTATTACGTTTATTTAATCTATAATAATAATTATTTTATAAATAAAACACACACGAAAGAAATTTTTATTAATTTTACAGAGGAGAGGAATGTCTGATCTCTTAAAGAAGTTTCATAAAGACATCTGAATAATCATTAACTAAGAATAAGCTTATATTGTCCTACTTAAGAAAAAAATAACGCAATCATTCAATTGATACACCGTAGTACATGTCATCTAAGTAATTCACTGGTGAACGCGTGTTCATGTTGTTTTTTTTAATCTGATGAAGAATTGCATAATACTGTGGTTCGAAACATGTAACTTAATCTAAATTAAAATTCTATTGTGTTTTACTGAATACTTTATCATCTTTATTGTCAATATATGCTTAATTATAATCCTTGATTTCAGTTAAATTCACTTGCGGTGGAGTAACCAGTAGAAATGAAACAGTGTTCGTGAATCCAAGTTATCCACAAGGAGAAAACGGAACCGATACATGTCAAGTGACAGTAGAAAAGCAGCCAAATGTGTGTCAGCTTCGTCTTGATTTTGAAGAATTCAGTCTGGCTCAACCGGACATTCTGGGTCTATGCACTAAAGATTCTTTTATGGTACGAACCACCGTAGGAGAAAGGTTACCTATCCTCTGTGGAGAAAATCGAGGACAGCACTGTAAGTTTGTTTCACTTTTGTTTTTTGTTTATATCAATTATGTCTCACACTATCAAAAAAAGCGGAGGGAGACTTCTTAAATACACTGTAAAAGCAAGAAAACTAAGCGACAGAATAAAAAGCCGAATCCTTCTTCTAGAGGATAAATAGCTCAAAAGTGAATGAGAAGTTCTGCTCTCGAAACTGATAGAGGAGAGGTGCTGGATTCGAATCCAATCTCGACCGTCGGCACAACCATTGGGGGTTTTCCGTGGTTTTCTTTGAACCTTGGGAAACCTTGCGTAAATACTGATAGATTCCCTTAGAAAGACCTCACGGAGGGCACTCTCCCTAGGGCATGCATCATTCGTGCAGATAATCGGCCATCATAAATAACAAGAACATTACCTACAGCCTAAATCACATGCAACAGCTAAAAGAGAAAACGTAAGCTTCCAGTCCTTCTGCCCTTGTAGTGATTGCACGCAATTTAACTTAAAGAATACGAACTTATTCATTTGAAATACATTCCCTTTCTTTAATTTACGGGGTGTTTAGGAAATTTCTATTCCATAAAATGCGTTTTACACTGGTCTTAAATAATTCATTTTTTTTATATTCTTGTGCATGCATTTTAGAAAAGAAATAACAAATAAAATCGCATATATGCTTTCATGAAAAAAGACTAAAAAATAGTAATGTATAGTTTTAGTTCATTTTTATCTATGGATTTATGCAAATTAAATTTGAGACACAAAGTTTTTATCTAGAATCCAAATTTTAACTTTTGTAACAAGTATTGAATCATTTTTTAATGAAATATTTTTATGAACAAGATTTAGTGATTAATAAGGATTGTACGGTTGCTTACTTTTGGATATGAGCATTTCCTAAAATTAATTTTCCTCTTATTCACCCTTTCCGGCACAGCGGTCCCAATCCGGTCACACCTAATTTTAATTCCAAACTTGAAATCGGCACCAATAATTTTTTTTTAATAAAATTTTGCTTTTACAATAAGAACTTAAATTAAGGAGCTATCTATTTCTAAAAATGTCGTTCGTAAATTCTGATATCAGTCAATAACTTCTCATTTTACAAGCAGAATTTGCCAGAATGGGTTAATAGTAAATTTCTTTGATTTAAAATTTACTTATCTTTATGAAATTAGTGTAGTTACTATCATTAGTAAAATTCATTTCATTTTTTTTTTTCTCTTTTCAGTGTATATCGATATGGGCCGAGGATCTGGAAACCCTGTCGTTTTGAGTGTGGTGAGTAACGGAGACAGAATGACTCGCAAATGGAAAATTAAAATTTCTATGGTCGAGTGCAACAGCATGGATATGGGTAAGTTCCACATGAAAAATCATCAGCATACAAACATACTTGTAAAATATATATGAGGCCCTCAGAAGCCAAGGGGTACAAGTGACAAAAATTTGATTCGCAGTAAATTGAATTCAAAGATAATTGGCGTTAAATTTGAACATCAATAATAATTGACTGAATTGAAATAGAAAACTGCCGCTCGTTTCATTGTGGTCTTTGAACACTTATTTTAATAACTGTAAAAAAAATTAAAGTACAATTTTCTTTAAATTTATAATTAATCAATATTGATTACTATTCGGCAAATGTGGTTGATCTCTAGAACGTAGCACATAATTAGAAAATCACTTATATTTCATTACCTAGTAAGAAAAGAGCATACTTCCAGGTCGTCTGTGCACTTTAGTTAGTTTTTTTTCAATTTTGTCACTTATACCCCTTGGCTTCTTGATTTCCGCATATATAATTGCGTTATTCAATACTCGACGAAAGTGGAGCACTCTAATTGTATAATACAGTAAAATCTCGTTAGAACGAATCACTGGGAAGCATTGATTGAATTCGCTATGCAGAAAAATTCGTTAAAATGAATATTTTTATAGTAAAATATGGGAATAGGAATTTTTAAGCATTTTAAATAATATTTATTAAGCTAAAAAATTAAGTAAAGTGGCATTCGTTTTAACAAAATTCTACTAAATTATTAAAAATTTGTCCGTGCGTGTAAAAAAAACAAATATACAAAACATTTAATTGTGTTACTTTCTTAAAATAGCCAAATCAAGGAATGCAAGCAAAAATTTCATTTTTTTTTATGATAAGAATTGATTATTATGTGTAATAAAAGACCTGTTTTACTTGAAAAATTATAGAATAATTAAAAATTTCTCATATGAATTACACTACATCATTTAGTATTATGTATTGATTATTGTGATAAATAATTAGTTTCATTTTGAATTTCAGCACCACCTGGCTGCTTGCAGTATTACAGAAGCCCCAGTGAGACTGTTCGAAGCTTCAACTTCGGCCCACCTATTGATGGTCGTGTACGATATTTGAGTAACTTGAGGTATACTGTATGTCTCCGAGTTGAAGAAAATTTCTGTTCTATTAAATGGGAAACTGAAAAAGGAGATTCCTTCAGCTGGGGTATGCCAGACAATGCAGGAGCATCAGGAAGTACCTGTAACGATGATGACTTCGTCACAATTGATCAGGGATCCCTTGATGGGTATGGAGCTGGAGAAGACAGATTCTGTGGCACAAGTCTACTTGACAGAAACACTGTTATCTGTAAGTGAATTTCGGTTTTAGAGAAATGCATACTTAAAGACAACATTTAAAACATTTTCATTCATTGAAATGAGACTAATCATGCATATATTGCCCAACCTGACGAAATTAAGGGTTGCCCCGATTGGCACATATCCGCCAACCCCAAGTAGGGCCAAAGTGTTATCTGGTAAATGTTAGGTTATTTGTTTATTAAAGATCCAGAAGTTTCATTCCCCGTACTCCCAGAGCTGTAAAAATTATTCCCGAAAACAGAAATTATGTGACTTCAACATAGACTATGCAGATCAGCGTGATACGGCCTTGTGTGGTACTTGCATTTGAAAAACAGTTTTTTCCGCATAACTACAATTAATACTGGATAAATAATAATTGGATCTGCTATGTTAGCTTTCATAAAAATGAGTAAGTTCATAATAATATGAGGTTCTATTATGTTCTTTCTCCAGCTATGCTTTCTAAGTGTTTTATGCGGTTCAATTTATACTTTTGTGTGCACGAGCTTTATCAGATGGAAAACAGTTTCGAAATCCTCACAGATTTTGCAATTTTCAGTTAAAAACCAGCTGTTTATTCAATTCGCCTTTTCTGATCAAAAGAATTAAAAGACTAAAAATAATAAATAAAAAACGAACCCATCGTTGTTCATCAATTTTCCTGTATTCTTTTA
Source organism: Maratus speculifer (assembly GCA_964019185.1). Taxonomy (NCBI): domain Eukaryota; kingdom Metazoa; phylum Arthropoda; class Arachnida; order Araneae; family Salticidae; genus Maratus; species Maratus speculifer. The sequence continues at coordinate 195,830,894 of OZ025299.1, forward strand.
CAAATCATTCAGTTTTTTCCCCTTTAGAATAATCATGGAAAAGTTACTTATCAATTTACTTACAAATTTCTGATATGAGTCATTATTACCAACAGAGCTATTAACAATTTCTCTAAAAGTTTGGTCACATATAAATTACATGTGACAATATTATAATGTTAAAATTCTATTTCATGCGAACTTTCATCGTTTTCCAAGAAAAGCCAGGCTGTGATTAAAACAAATTATGCATTTCATTTTCCCGATTGTTGTACTTAATTTAGATCTAAAACCAGTAAAGCAAAAATTATTTTCACCTAACTATTAGAAATAGTAAGAGTAGCATAACTTTGCATCTTTATTCTTTTATTATTCTATAGTGTTCTTAGTTTTATTCTCAAATGACAAAAAGAAAAATCTCCAGACAAAATTTTTATTGAACACCCTTAAGGCAATGGAGATTTGGGCTTTCGCTGTAAAAATTTTATTAATTAAAAGCAAACTTCAATACTCATCAACTTACAATATAGATAAATATTTTGTGATACTATACAGAATTGTATTCAGTTTAATGTATGGGGCTGTGTTGTAGGTACTTTTTTTTTCTTCGTCAAGGTCGTGTAAATCCCCTGAAGATGACTCATTAGATAGAGTTCGAAAGGTTGGGTGTAAATATGTTTTATGTGTGATTAATATTGTCTATCTACATTGTACGGTGATGAGTATTGAAGTTTGCTTTTAATTAACCTTTAAGGCATTAAATAATTAAAACTCCAAAGAAATTACACTTTGTTAAGCTATGTTTCCCACAATGAAAACAAGAAATGCGACCAGGCCCTCAGTTCAAAAGGGAAAATTAACTGAACTAATTAAATAAAATTTAATTTATAATGTATGCGTTTAAAAATCAATTTTAATATACAAAAATTCTTTATGGGATAAATTATTGATGCTTTATAACTTATAGCTCGTCCACACTGTAAAAAAAATAATAATAATAAAATGAAATAAAATTGTAGCATTACTCCATAAAATTGGTGGCAGTCTTATTATCTCAATTTTATTGAGTAATTTAATCAACAGTGTTACGTTACAATAATATATTATATTACATCAGTTCCATCAATTGAAATTACGACATTATATAAGTTAATTTACACCATAATTTACACCAGCATGTTGTCATCAATTTTACAAAATGACATTAAATTTTTTTTTCTTGCAGTGCAGTGCACTTATGCTCCTGCTGCCTGTTTAACAGTTAAGTGGCTATTTCAGTCACCTGAAAAGACCCGCTCGCTAATGTTAATACTATGTAAGAAATTTTTAAAAGATATTTCGTTTCCATTTAAAAAATTTTAAACAATTCTTTTGGCATTGGCTAGCTAAGATTGATCTGTACAAAGGGCGTCGATCTGTGATCTGTACTGAAGCTCCTGCAGAAACGCTTTCATTTAATACACACATATACCGACATCTAACTCATGTTTACATTTCCCATTATTAAGATCTTATATTTTGCTGGATTATGGTTTTTTTAAAATAATAAAGAATATTGTATTTAATGATCTTGGAAGACACGCTAAATAATTTTTAGATATTAATTCAAATGCATCCCGTTACAAAAATGCTAGCGCCTGTGATCAAATAACCATGTTTGCTCTCCATCTTCGTATAGATTGCTAGGTAAAGGTTCAGAAGAATCTATTGTCCTGGTCCCCCATTTCTATAAGTAGGACTCTAACTATAGCATCTTTTAACTTTTAGTAAGAAGTAATCAAACGAAGAATCGAATGGTTTCAGGGTTTTCTTGACACTGAAGTATGAATTTGAATAAATTTCCTTACAAAAAATTCTGTCTGAAGGGTATGATGTCTCTTGGTCTCGCTGAGGCCTCATTAAAGCGCACTCGCACGCACACATATACACCTTTTTATAATGTATACTGCGAATAAATTTCATTTTATAAATCATAATCAAGTTTTATAATTTTCCTGTTTTTCTTTTATCTTTACAGCAAGAAGCAAACCATTCTTATTGAAAGTTCGTAGTAATAGTAATGCGAGAGAAAATGCCATGGCGTCACAAAGTGGCTTCTCGCTGAGGTATATACAATTGCCCTGCATGATTTGAGCTGGTTTCATTCGTACACAGGTAAGAATAAGTAGTTTCTGTCCTGTTTTCTACCTTTATTGAAGTAATTTTTGAAATAAGCCGCATATTTCTCCACATCAAAAGTCACTTAAAATCCGGCATCATCTAAATAAATAATCCCTATGAAACGAGACAATTACAAATATTATTACACCATGCAATCGAAAATAAGCTAATTGCGTTTCCAATCGAAAAATTATGCTGGTATTTTATCAATTTAAAAAATAATAACTTTTTTTTTTTTTTAACCTGATGAAAAGGCAGCATAATTTCTTGTTACGAAACAGGCATTGCTTTTATTTTAAATTTCATTGTGTTTTATTAAATTTGCTATAAAGTATTTTTTAGACGCTCAAGAATTCAACTTAGAACCGGAAGTGTATAAAATTCAGAACTGTGTTTACATTTTCTATTAACAATTAGTAAAAAAAATTAATAACACATAATAAATCAGGAAAATATTATTACTAAAAAAATAATTTTGCAAAAATAGGTGAATCCTATTAAGAGTGCAATAGTTTCAGAAATAATTTCTAAAAAACATATTACTAAAAGGCATATACTTGTGTTATCTTAAACTTAGAATTCTATTTCAAATGATAACCTTTAAGTTATTATCTGAAAACTCTTAATTAAGAATCAATTTAAAAAAATCCATCTTCAAAGTGGTTTCAAAACTAATCAAGCAACGGAATGAAAGAGTATTTTCAAGCCCTCGGGATTCATTTGAAATTTTTAAGGAAGGTGGAATAAGTTTTGAATATTGAAGCATATTTTTGAGTGGTTTAACATTCCAGAGTTCAGTTATAAAATATTAATCTATAAAGGCTATTTCCATGAGTACTTGTAGTGTAAGTCACAGGCTACGATTTTTGGCTACCAGTATTATAGAACGAAAAAAATGTTATTAATTTTATTGGCACATTCTCATTAATTGAATAAGGCCGAGCAGACTTTTCGAAAATAACGGTGGCTAACAAGCATAGCAATTAATAAGTTATGTGACTTACACTACAGAACCCATAGAATTAGCCTAAAATGGTTAAACGTATTTTAAGGGGACATAGTACTTTTGAAACCATCTCTTCAATTTTGAATAATACTGTAATATATGTGGTTGCACAATACTCAATATTAAAAAATAAATTAAATTAAATCTTAAAAAAGTCTTGTAGAACAGCCTATTTTACTAAAACAACTTTTTTAATTAACTTTTTTTAAAGCTTTACTACTTTTATAAATACTTCGATTTTTCTCCCCATTCATTAGAACATACTACATAAAACTATGAATGGATTTTTAGATGTATGGGATTTTACATTTAATGTATATTAAATGTGTATATTAAAAAATGGAGGAAATTAAACAATCTCTCGATTTAAATATTTTAAAAAAATAACTATAAACTTGAGTGTTTAATCCATGCACAGAAGTATTAAATGCGTCAAGGAGAACAAGTAAAAAAAATGTCAAGTCTCTATCTAAATTAGAAAAAAAAAAACCCTTAGTATTTATCAAACAAACAAATTATAAAAATATGAATATGGAGAAAAATCAGTTTAAAGTTTTCATTTGTATGGGTAATTGCGCTGGATCTATTAACACAATTTACAATATCTCGCGATTTAATTCTAGTATAGGTCAGGGCTCGAAAAATCTACATGCCCGACATCAGTGTTGTTAGACGGCGACTTTTTAAAAATTCAGATTGGCACCACTTCTTTGGATTGGTAAAATTACGTTTCGTTTAATGACATATTAATCAAGAGGAATTTTATCCTTTAATAAAAGTGGTGCCAATCAAATTTTTAAAAAGTCGCCGTCTAACAACACTGATGTCGGGCATGTAGATTTTTCGAGCCCTGGTATAGGTAAAAATTAGGTGTCAAAATATTTACAACTAAAGAAGCTTTCAGTTAATATTTAAAAGGAAAAAAAATCGATATTTTGACTAATTTCAAGGTACTGTGTCCCCTTAAGCACAACATTATAAGATGTTTTATAATAAAAGAAATGCATTATTTATACAGCTCAGAAATTTAAATACCATTTTCTATCTATCTTAATTTAAAAATAATAATAAAATAAAAATAATAATAATAACTGCAATTTTGCCAAATTTATCTTAAAATTTTACCTATAATTCCATATTTATTTATAATGCAAATATAAAGTTAATCATAAAAATTTAAATGTCTGTTAAAAGAGTACAGGCTCCCTTTAAGATAAGTTGATAGAAGCAGGAAAAAAGTTGCTAGGATTTCTATGTGTAATATAGGCGTAATCTGGAGATAGCATGTGTGATATATCAGGTAGTTTTCTCAATCATGAAATTAAAGTATATAATTACCTTTATAAATAAGTTATTTATATAAAATTACTTTATCTTTTAAACTAATTTTCAATTATCTATTTTTCTGTTATTTTCTAGGGCATAAAATTTCAAGCACTGGTTGTTTGAATTAAGACACGTCCAAGATTTCATATTATTTATTTATTTATATCATTCCAGGCGTGTTCATCAAAAGCCGCTGTATTCGAGACAATAAATTATTTTTAATAAATTTTAATTATTTTTCTTTAATTGTTTTATTATATTCATTTATCATGTATTTTCATATAAAATAAATGCATTCACTGCAAATTGAAATGTCTGAAATTAAAACACTTAAGTGTCTGAAATGGTGAATTTAATTTTTCAGACACTTTTTGCGTCTGAATTTTGTAAACATTACACGTAGTCATGTTTGATCATGATGGATCCTAGAAAAATATCTGACCATAAAGCAAGGCTACATTTGTAACAGAAACAGAATCTGATTAACGCATAGGCAATCTGAGCCATGGTTCTGCCTCCCTCCACACTCAACAGCCTGTTTTTAGGGATTTGGATGGGTGGTATGCAATTTTCGTAAAGCTGATAATTTAAATCTTTTCCGACATCGCACTGTTTACAATCAATATTTTGTACTTCTTATAATAAGATTAAAAATAAAAAATATTTATCTAAATGCAGTAAAACTTCTCAATGGCGAGCATTTCGGAACCGCAGAAATTTTCTCGACAGATTAGTGTGTGCGGAGGGAAGGGGGTCGAAGGTATCCTTTTTTATCCACCACTATTCAAATGTTATTTAAGTCATATTAAATAGACTATAATTAATTTTAGCGCGAAATTATTTCAAGTAATTTAAATTATTTTCACGTGTGTAACAAAAAAGGTAGACAGAATTGTAAATCACAGCTCTAGACATCTGAGAGTTCTAATTGGTAGTTTTATTTTTTCTAAACTAAATTAATTATAAAATAATGATGGAAATTACATGATTTTTGAAACTTCTCATAAGTTCTGATATTTTTTTGACAGTTTCTTTGAAAATTGAATAGAAACGATTTTGTAAGATCTGCTTCTTGGAGATATTGATGAAACTAGTAGTGCAATAAGCATATTTTCAAATTACGTCTGATAAAAATCATCTGTAATGCTACATAAAAAGTGTGACAAAGGTCCATGTGGACTCGTACACTTCACAAAGAAATCACTGTATCTGGTAAACTGTTAGGCGCAAGGACACCAATGTTTGTCATTCGCACAGGAAATAAGTGAAGAAATTGAAATTTGTCCTGAGTTTGTCATAAAACTCTTTTACATTTTTTCCTTTATTTTTTTATTTTTTTTTTTTTGGGGGGGGGGGGGAGGGGGACTGATGATTGTGGTAAATGTTGGTTTATGATTACTATATAATTATTTTTTTTTATTCTATCCAACTTTAAAATATTCTTGAGACAAAAGGAAACTGAAGTCTAGCATGACAGTTTCTATATTCATAATAGACACTTTTATGTATAATTTAAAATAATTTAAAACTTTAAGCGCTTTACTTCGTGTACCGTAGCTGATGTTACCTGCTGCCGGTCTCACAGACAGCTGCTTTCAAGTTTTATAGTTTAACTTGTAACTTTAGTTTTAAATACAAACACTACCAAAATTTTGCTTCTTAGTACTGTCCCCAGATTTTTTTAAATAGATCAGTTCTTATTATAATAGTCCCATACAAAAAGTTTAGCACAAAACACCACCTTATGAGTTAATTGCGCTTTCTGTTCATTTTTTGATGGAGCGGTCACATAGAACACTTCACAATTTTTACCCAACAATTTCTGACACATCAATTAAAGGTTAAGCAAGTAGTATAGAAACGTTGCATTTTCCCCTTTCAAAAATTTTCATTGTTATTTTTTTTTCTAATCAAAAAATGAAAAGGCAGTTACTAAATTACACCATGCTATTACTTATTATTCTGTCTTATTTAGAAATAATTTTTGATATTGCATTTTTATTTCAAAGGCTAGCAGTCAGAATTCATATTTGAAGTACGCAGACAAAGTTCGATTTTGCTGTCATATTTTAACCCTTTCCAGCACGGGCAAAATTTGTAATAAAATGAGAAATTTTCGACTGGCACCGGAATTCACAAACGAATTTCTTACATATTTTGAAATCTTTAATTTAAGCTTTTATTCTAAAAGCAAAATTTTAGTAAAATATTACTGGTACCGTTTGCAAGTTTGGAATTAAAATTAGGTATCCCAGACCGGGCCCAGTGTGCCGGAAAGGGTTAATGCAACTTTTATTACTTAAAAAAATCCTGAAATCTATTATTTGCCTTTATTCATAAATATATACAGGGTGTTCCAAAATTCGACCGTCAATTTCAGAAGAGTGTTAATAGGAATCAAGAGAATGAAAGCTTCCATAGAACATAAAATTGCAAACCTCTTATTCAGTCACAAATTCAGGGCTTTTCATTCTAACTTAACCCGAGTTGAAGGTAATAATTTCGAAGAAAGAAATAAAAACATTGCAATGATATTTACCTTGTTATGTGTGAAATGCGATAACTTCACGAAAAGATCTGGAAAAACGTGTTGCTCAAGCAATCGATGATAACGTATGAACTGATAATCGCAGTCTAAATGGTGGGGCATCAAGTGCACACTGATGATGCGAATAAAAGGGCAAGGGCTCCCAAATAGTCCGCGAACTGAACATCAATATTTTTAACAGAAAATTTTATGATAGGTTTCTACAGAATTTGTGCTAGAATTGACTTTCAAGGGTGGTTTCTTGGCAGTTTGCAAGAAAAATCTAAAAGGAAAATTTCTCTAAGAAAATTCTGATGTTCAGTTTGCGGACCATTTGGGAGCCCTGGAATAATACAAACTTCTTCCACTTTTATTTGGTGTTATCGCATTTACGATAAATGTGATATACTTCAGTTTTCTGAAAACTATTACAGTCAAGCTAAACTAAGTTAGAATGAAACACCCTGTATATTTTTTTATTAAATACGTCGTTTGCGACCCCATGTTCTCAGATATTTTTTCCTCCTCTTGGAGGATGAAAATTTTCTCTTGGATTCCTCTTGGTTTCATTCTCATTTCTGTTACTATCACTCTTCTGAATTTTTCGGTCGAATTTTGGAACACCTTATATTATCTACTTATATGCGGACTTTCATCAAAATCTTTGCCATGTCAGCCACAGTTAATTTGTTTAATTTGTATAGAATGACTTGTTTGTATATTAAAACAACGTTTAATTAAGGAGGGAAATATAATAAACTACACAAATACATGGAGGGCGTCACACCAGTGGTTGTTTTATCAATACAAATGATGAAAGGGAGCAGAAAAAATTGCGTACACAACTTTAAACCTTGATTGAACATTGATGGGATTTTTGGGAAGAGTGTAAATGAAGAGCAGGTATTAATTTCTCTAAAATTACATTTCAGAATTTGTAATAATTATCTCCTGAATATCATCTCGAAACAAAAATAGTTAGGTACAATTAGAAATGTTGTCAAAAACAGGGAGATAGGAGAAGCAGTTATGTCGGACCATGACAAGCAGAAGAGGACCTCAAAATGACCAAACGAAATTTACCCTCTAACGTCATGTATTAATAAGAGGTAATAAGAGGTGTAATATTTATGGCCTGACATAACAATTTCTATTAGAACCACTGATTGGGTTATTAGGTTGGACAAATAACCGATTCATTAAACCATCTTGCACCTTGAACTACCAACGGAAATGTATGTGCCTCTGACTATCCGTAATTTTGAAATGTAAAATCTTATTTAATTCCTGAAGTAATGACAGAAAATAAATTGTAGAAAGGAACTGCAGAAAAACTACCCACATTATGCAAAAAATTTAGCGGTTGAATATCATGAGAAATAGACATGATTTGTTATTTGAGCGAATTTCAATATGTAATATAAATTAGTAGTATCTAAAGAGGGTTTCGTTTAATTCAAACACACTACTTCCTGAGACAATCATGAATTCATGAGACTAACTGAAAATTTTATACCTAGATGGACAAAGAGGTATAAAATTTTTAGTTAGGCTCATTTCTCTTCCTGATACTAAACATCAGTTTTCCTTTGAATGCAAAATGATTACTTTTCCAACTCTTCCATTTTTAACAAGAAACTCCGAATTAAATAAGCATATTCGAACATAATTTTTTTTTCAATGAATGAAATTAGATTTCAAATATGTATCATATTGAAGCGTGACACATTTAATTAAACAAATTTTCTGGTTTAGAGTTTTTTTTTTTTATTTGAAGAAACTAGAAGGTTGGAAATTATAAAATATCTTCCGGAAAATATCACTAAAGCTGATGTTTTTATTCGATTTCGAATACAGAATGATGGACATGAACTAGGGATCGATTGATCGTTGTTCATGTATTACATTTTTAAAATAAATAAATAAATATATGCATTCTTTTTTTTTTTGGGGGGGGGGGGGGGCATCTGAGTGATAATATTCGGAACTGCATGCATGTAAAGATAAAAAAGATTTAAATAATTTGATACAACTATAATTTAAAACGCCATTATTAGTGTTGCATTCATACACATTTCTCCGGGAGGGATTCCTGAAGCTCCGGTGGGGACATTATAGAGTTCCTGAAGGAAAATTGCACTTTTTGTTCATTGAAAAAATCAGAAATTCCAATTTTTCTAAGAGGGAGGGGAATCTAATTGCTCCGAGCCAACCCCTGAATTCCACACTAGTCATTATCATAAAATGGAAAATAAGCGATATCACCTTCGGACATTTTGCATTATATTTGGCATTTACTTATGTATATATTTAAATGTATGTGTGTAAAAAAAATTCATACTACAGTTTGTGTGACGGGAGTACCTGCAGGTGCGTGCCGTAAACTTTGAATCGGGTGACCGTTTTTCTCTTGTCATTAGCATCTGAAAAAAGAAAAAAAAAAAAAAGCCATTGAATTGTGGGAAAGCGTAATTTTTTGGAACTTATGACAATATTTACCGTAATTTCGGGTGTATAAGCCACGGATCAAACAACTCTTTTTCGACCCAGAATTTTTTTAAAAATGAATGTTACTACTTAGATCGCCGTAAATATTTGTGTTCAATCACTAAATAAGATTTCTGGGTCCAAAAAGAATTGTTTGAGCCGCGGCTTATACACCCGAAATTACGGTAGTTTTAAAAGCTGATTTTTGACAAAATGGTGGCTCATTTGAACAAAAATGAAACGTAATTTTTTTGCCCTTTTTTAAACTTTTATTCGAAAGAATATATAATTAATGAAAATTATACTTTTCGGTGTTATAAGCTACTAGAATCAAGAATATAGCGCTATAGAAAAGTACGAGAGTCTGCTCAAAACCTTAACAGACAAAAACAATATTTACAACTTATAAACTATCAAAAGACAGTTTAAAGAAAATGCAATTTTTGTTTGTATATCGCGCTATCTTAAAGCATATAGATTATCAAACATAAAAAAAATCTATAAACATTCCAAGTTTTTGTTGAAAAAGAAACATTAATATATTGAGAAATACTGCTGGTATTAACCTATTTTGAATCTATTCAAAAAATCGATCCTATAGATGTCAATTTTCATCTTTTTGTTTTTTACCACTTAACTGCTGTGATAGAAATTGTTTCATAGCTACTTTGAGCTGTCTCTGAGACCACTTGAACAAAATATTAATAAAAACCTTGATAGGATACTGTTTCTGTACTAAACTTTGTGTATAGGACTATTATAATAATTCCTTATTTTCTTAATTGATAAGTTTCCAGCGATAGTGCTAGGCTTTCAAACGAAACAAAATGCCACTGGTATTTGGCAGTTAAATTGAAAATTATTAATCAGACTGAGAAAATTTTTAAAACATTTGTCCATGAGACCGCTAATTGCAGTTAGAGATTAAGTAACGAAAAATGAAAACAGTAAGAATAAACTCTAATAAGTTCAACGACATTTACTATAAGTTACTTTTATGTAATATAGTACCACAAAAAATAAGAAAAGATAATCTACGAGCTTAGTTTCTTAGAACTATACTACGTCATACACTTTCTGCATTCGATGAATGAATTCATGTAATGTATATTTAGAATTTAAACAAAAAAGAAAATTATTTTCCTGTGAAATCAAATATTCCAAAACGACTTCTAAGGCTTCTTTCGTGACGCTATTCATTCCTTTCTTACAAGATTTAGGAAATAGGATTTATAATCAAAAGGGTTACTTCATTTATTTTTCCCCCTTGACAAACGATTTTACTGTCTTTTAGATTCTAATCTAGAATATATTTTATGTAAAATTTCCCCATAAAATTGAAAATTTAAAAGTTTTCCTTTTAGTATCATTTATATTTGAAGCAGGATTCTATCCAGACTTTTCTCACAGGGCCCTGTTTTTGTGAAATTTTGGACTTTTGCTTACATTTGTGAAAATTCTAGTCATAATTTTCTGAATTTTAAATTATCGATGTATTCAGGTTCTACCCTTCATTTAAAAAAAACTAAGTAATATGTTCTTTGGTGAGCTTAACTGTTTATTTACAGGCCATATTTTATATTTAAATGTTTGAATTTGTGAAAAGTCTAATTTTGAAGATGAAAAAGTTCTGTAAAAAGTGTAAGAGAAAAATAATTTCATGAAGGGTCCTGTTTTGAGAGAAAGAATTTTGTGAATAATCCTTTTTTAAGATAATTTATTTTGTGAAGGGTCCTTTAAAAGGACATAAAATTTTCCTAAACATATATCCCTGTGAAAGGACAGACAATCGAAATATTACGTAAAAAAATTTTTCTGCATTAACGAGACTATATAATTATACAGTCATTAAAAATGTAAGTATAGTGATAAAGCCTGTAATTGATCAAATAAAGTATGTGCTATACGGAGTTATTATATTTCCCCCTTTTTAAGTTTTAGAAATTAACTAACATGATTGCTATAACCCTTAATGAATGTCCTATAATGGACAAAAAATAACATCCACTGAAATTAAATAGCAAGAAAATCATAAATAAATTTCTTTAATTGCCATTTTTCCAGTATTTGATTAGGCAAAAGAAGTCAAATGAAATCTAAAAATTAATTTTTCAAATATCACACTTAGGCTGTGATTAACAATAATTCTTATAATAATATTAGTTGAAATAATAAAGATGGCAATGAATTATTTTAAGAAGCTACTTCAGTCATGTGAAAACACCCGCTCCGTAATGCTAATTTTGTGGCATAAATTTATGAAGATATATCGGTTGCATTTCACTATTTTTAAATGTAATTTTTTTTTCATTGTATAGTTGAGATAGATCTGTACAAAAAGCGTTTTTTACTTTTTGAATTTTGTTTACAGTTATTTACTTTCTTATTTTTACTTTTTACTATTTACACTTTCATTTCCGGAATCGGTTTCGAAACTGAAAGAATCCGCATTAAAAAATCTGCAATTAAAATTGAAAAAGTAAAAAACAATCTTTGTACAGATCGATCTCAGCTATCCAATCCAAAAAGACAAAAGAAAAAAAAATCATTTAAAAATAGTGAAATGCGACACAGATATCTTTTAAATTTCTTCCATAGGATTAAGCATTAGCGAACGGGTCTTTTCGCTTGACTAAAGTAGCCTCTTAATTTACCATAATTAAATCTCCAACTAATCAAATACTAAATATTTACACTTTCTAAAAAAAGAATTTCATAAAATGGATTCTCTTATGGCAAACAGCTGAAAACAATGCGACAACATGTACACTAGCATTCAAACAAAAATATTATGTCTAGCTAGTGCTATGTTTAAAACTCATTTCTGCCTGAAATGGCGCAATATTTCAAAAATTTGATCAACTACTGGCGGGGTCCCCCTATGAAAGAAATCCATAACTCCAAAAATAATCCTCTGACTGAATAACAAATGATATATATTTATCGTCTGGCATTTTTATTTATTTATTTTTAATTAATTAATTTTTTGATAGGAAGGGGGGGGGGTGTCTTAGTTATTTGCATTAGAGCCTTTTTTCACGCCATTTTCCGATAAATAAATGACACCTTGATCTACAAGCGATTATTATCTCAAAAACGCCTTTTTTTCACTTTTTCTGGTTTTGTTTATTTTGTGACGGCCGATTATCTACTCGAGGGATATAGGCCCTGGGGGGGGGGGGGGGAGGGAATGAGTGCCCTTCATGGGGGTCTTTCAAAGGGAACCTAACCCGTATTTAGCAAGGTTCGAAGAAAACCACGAAAAACTCCGAACGGTTAGGCCGACGGCCGCGATTGGGTTCGAACCCAGCACCTGCTGTCCACTAGTACGAGGTCAGAACTTCTCGGGTCACTGGTTTGGTTTATTTTATGTCGGCCGATACTTTAGGGATATATGCCCTGGGGAGGAGTGCCCTTCGTGGGGGTCTTTCTATGAGAACCTAACCCGTATTCACGCAAGGTCCGAAGAAAACCACGAAAACTCCAAACGGTTAGGCCGACAGCCGAATAAGAGCTTGAATAAGAGCACCTACGAATAAAAATCATTTTAAAAATATGTAGAGAATTAGAAAATTTATATTTGAAACAGTTTAAGGGTTGCTTTCAAATCAACTCCGTTAATTTCTGACACAATTGTGGTATTTCCCTTCTTAATAAATTCATACAGATTTCAAATATCATACATACTAGGGAAGGAAACAGTTGTTTGATTTGCCTTAAATTAACGCCAAGTTTATTATTTTAAACCTATTTTCGGTTAATGAAATAGCAATAAAAAAGAAATAGATAGAAAAGCATCGATACCCTCTTTCCGCCATTCCCAGATAAATACAAGTTTTGCATATTTTCCTAAAATGCTTTAAAGGATTTAGTATATATATTTACTACGTCTTTATGTGATTTTGGTTTAAATGTGCTATATAAGATGAGAAATATTGGCTTATTTAGGAAAATTTAATATATTTATACCTTTTTTATATCATTTTTTCGATATCAAGCATGCATAAGTTGTTGCGTTGAAAAAAGTAAAACATATGTAAAAAGTACAGCAATGTTTAAACAAAGATCAAGCGGCGAGGTAGTAAATATAGATATGAAATTATAATAAAATAATCAAAACATCTTAGGAAAGAAAGAAAACAATTTTTCACCTGTTCGGAAACCCCGAAAATCAGTATTTATATAGCTTTCTTCTTTACCATTAGTTAGCAATCGATTGTAATCAAACATGTTTTTCTTTTATAGAAAAATTAAAAGAATAAAATTTCCATTATGTAGAGCCTGATAGAGACAGACTATCATGAATGCCAGTCATGCGAGACTGTCATACACATGAATTATTTTATAATTGTATCGTGTCACAAAAAAATTTGAATTTTAGACACTTTGAACAGGGATAATGAAAGCTTCGAAAATTTCCAGATAAAGAAAAACCCAATAGTTTTTTGCTAATTAACAAGTGACTATAATCAAAGAAGTAACTTGATTTAAAAGCAATTAAAAAAACTGATTATATAAATTATGTGAACATGAACAAAGCTATTGTGCATTTAAAGGGCAGAAATGAAGGTTCTATAATTGAATCAAAAGCTGCTTTGTCGGGAGGGAAATGCTTTGAAAACAGCTTCAAAGATAATCAGCTTTTTTTTTTTTTTTTTCGTTGGTAGTTTTGAAAGATAAATATTAAGCACTTATGTGATAATTAAAATGTTTTATGCAGAAAAAGAAGTATCCATAAAGAAAGAGATATATTATTTATCTTTTGAAACTAAGTATCATTTATTAATGAAATAAGAAAAAAATGGGGGGATTTTCTGCAGAAAGATTGTGGCTTAGCGATAAAGAACTAATAGAGCTGTTCGTATCGACTCGGCGGGGGTAGGCGAATGCACAGCGCATATCGTGAATGTAAAGAAATATTATGGTAACCCCTGTCTCCTGGCGTTTCCGTCTTCCAGCGCTTTGAAATAATCGCTTGTTTGGAGAAGAAAATCGTAATTTGAATTTATTGGCTTACTCAGCGGGCGGATTTTGTATCACAGAGGTAGGCTAGTATGATATTGTATGGCAACCTTTTCTCTCGCCAGACAGGGTTACTTCTGCGTAAGATTTATCATTGTTTTCAGAGGCGGGAAATAGTAGTTTTGTAGTAAAAAGTAAGCCTTGAATGGCTTACTACCGCTTAAATTTCTGAATTCGCTGTTAGAATAGTTTGATTTTCTTGATTTTAAACTAATATTTGTGATCTTATTCAAAAGCTATATAGTGATTTTATGTTCTCGAATTCATTTAATGTTCTTTGAAAAATTCTCAACCATGCGTACTACAGTTGATTCACTCCTTCGAGATCCATTTGCAAATCGAACACGCCAACAGAAAATTGATATCGTATTACAAGGCAAACCTCGTCCTGCTTTAGAAAATTTAATTTCGGTAGAAAAAAAAACGCCTTCGGGATCAGATTCTATAGAAACTAATAACAGTAATTTTGTGATTGTTTTTGATAAGGCTTCTTATGATCATGTCGACTGGCTGACTGGCTGTAATATACGTCAAGCCCTGTTTTGCTGGCCATGTATACTGTTCAGATCTGCTCATGAAGATTCTTGGAATAAGACTGGTTTAAACGATTTGAACAATTTGGGTGAGAAAATTAGGCAACACGAAAGAGGTTTATTACACATTCAATCAATGTTGGATTTACAGTTATTTTCATCTACTATAAAAGTGGATCAACCCCCTGAGCCTCCTCTTGAAAACAAGGATGTCGAAAAGAATCGTGAAATAGCAAAACGAATCATTGATGTTATTTGTTATTTAGTGACTCAACAAAAACCTCCAAGAATAGGGTCTCGAGATAAAAACAGCCTAGAAGTGGAAGACTGCTTAGAAAACCTGCACTTTTTACGCGATTACGACATTTTGCAAACCAGCCTTATCGATTACGGGATAGAGAAGATACAAAAAACTCCAAAAATAATTGCTGATATGATCGAAGCCATTACTAATACTGTAAAAAGAGCAATTCAAAAAGAATTACATCATTCCACATATGTCTCGGTGATTCTAAGTGAACATTCAACAGAACGTACAAAATCACAAATTTCAACGGTACTACGTTATCTGAGAAACGGCGAAGTTTGTGAGCGATTCATTGGTTTTAATAATGTAGAAGGGCTAAAAACATCCAAAATGATTTACCAACTCATTAACAAAGTTATTAATGATTTTCAAATTCATCGGAGAGCAATAGCTTATTCCCTTGATGGTGCTATGCTCGCTAGCATGCCTGCATTATATGAGGTGAAACAAGAGTTAAAATATTGCCATCCTCGTATCCACTTCGTTCCGTGTCATTTCCATGATCTGGATGATGTATTGCTAAGAAGTTTATCTTTTTCTGCTGAGTGTGATTTATTTTTTAAAAACATCATGATTATAGAAACCTATTTTCAAGAAGGATCCAATGTGCAGTTAAAATTTAATGATTTAAAAAGAAATGGTGATAATAATCCAGACGACATGCAATGTGATAATGATCAATCAACGGTAGCAGAACAATGCACTAATTATTCTGCGTATTTGAATATCATTAAAACACACAGATTGTCTATTATAGATTCGTTTGATAATGCTTTGGCTGCAGATGAAAAATTGACCGACAGTGATATAGTTAAATTAAAAGCCCTTCGAGCATTTCTGGCTGATTTTAAAAATAATTTTCAATTGGAAATACTTTTAAAATTGTTTGATGTTGTAGCACCGTTGGTAGAGGCGTTTAAAAGTCCTTTCCCAGGATTGGCTTTTGATACAAATTTGGTGCAATGTGTCTTGAAATCATTTGATGACGAACTCCAAAATGGTGCAGTCGATTGTTTCTGGGTAAAAACTTGCCAAGATTTTATTGATTCATGTCCTAAAGAAAAATTTCTAGCTTCTTTCTTTGAAAGGAAAAAAAATTCCTGTTGCAAGCTTTATGCAGAAGTAACACAATGTATGAAGAATCAGATAAAATATAGATTTGAAGATGCATCTAAATTCAGTTTTTGTCAAATCTTGGACTTAGAAAGCAGCGCGAAATCGTTAAACTCTGAACATGTGCAGACATTAATTTCAAATTATGGCCAAGTTTTTGATCATGCATTATTAGATAAAGAAATTAAGTTAGTGGTTGGAAACAAGTCAGCTGTAAACCCTGAATCAGTGCACGGATTGTATAAATTTTTCGTTACGTCCGGTCTTGGCAGCTCTTTTACGAATCTCAACAAATTGTGTGAACTGGTATTAACCTTACCTTCTACAATACCAGATATTACAAACACATCTACAAGGACTAAACTCAATGAAATAAATGCGTGGTCATACGCAGCAACTAAACAGCACAGCCGTGATGTAACTTTCCTGTGCGTTGAGCAAGATTATTTGAAGGAATTAAAAAGAAAAAAATCCTTCTATGATGATGTTATTAATGAGTTTCGAGAAAATAGTAAAACACTGGAATTATCTTAATTTTATCCTTACTTATCCAAATAATACAATAAATTATAAGTACAAATATAGCTAATCAGGAATAAAGAAAGTAATTTAAGGTAAGTGACGTTTAATGCAGTTTTGTTAGGCATCGGTCGTATGGTCGTAGGAGGAGTGCCTTTAGGGAAGACTTTTCAAGGGAAAAAGTCCTCATGAGCACATTAAGGTCAATTCAAATTGTACATGTCATTTTTACTTCAAGTGTGCGGTGGAAACCCTTTTTTACGGTAAAAAATATTTCTAACTCTATTTTTTAACTTTTTAATGTAAATTTCTATTTTATCAACCACTCAATGCCTTTTTTTAAAGTTAGTTTAAAAAAATTCTGCTTTTATATATGGAAGGTATTAGAAAAGCAACACTCGAGCAAGTTATGCCATACCTTGGATATGCAGAGTTTTTACATTTGTCACCACTATTGTCGAATAATAATTTTCGTCATAAATTATTGTAGAATATGGAACAATTGTCTGCGATTAAATATGGTGACATGATGATTATTATTTTTTAAATGTTGGCGTCAAAATAAAAACTATCCGCAATCTCAGTAAGCGCCAACGTTCTTGGGTTAAAGAGGCGATTCAGCGATCTTCGCCAAATGCGAAATACCTTTATAAGTCCTGGGGAAACTTAAATACACGATTTCTCATTCAGGAACAATTTCAGTCTCGCGAAATGACCCTCTCGCTAATGCTAATCCTCTGGAAAACATTTATATATCACGTTTACATTTCACTATTTTTAAATGATTTTTTTTTTCAATGGATAACTGAGGTCAATCCCTACATGGGCTTTTATCTTTCTTGTCAATTTTGTTTGCAGATATTTTATGGGGATGCTTTCACTTTTGAAACAGGTTCCGAAAATGAAAGTGTCCTCATTAAAAATACCTGGAAACAAAGAAGGAAACGTAAAAAACGGCCTTTGTATAGATCGATCTCAATTATCCAATGCAAAAATAAATAAATAAATAAAATTATTGAAATGCAAACCGAATTTTTTTATATTTTTTTTCCATAAGATTAGCATTAGCAAACGAGTCATTTCGTTTGAATAAAGTAGTCTCTTAACTAATAAAATTATCAAAATTTGGTGTTCACCAATAGAACGTTTACACCTGATAAATATATACTTTTTCAAAAATTACTTTCTAAATTTCAGGTATTTTGAAAAAAGCAAATTTTTAAAATTTTGCTAAAGTAAAAAAATCAATATTTATCTTCTTTTTAAAAAGTTTAAAATTTAAGGGAAACGTTTAAAGTAAGAAATAGTACTTACGTAGTTAAGTGTCAAATTTCTAATAGTGAAAACCACATTATGATAATTGTATTGGAGTAATAAGTTATCCTGTATTTAAATTTACCCACAGCGCAGATTTATTTTTAATGTATTTTTATTGTGTACTTTTCTTAAAGATTTTTTTTTTCTTATTTTTCAAAATATTTCTAAAATATATTTGTTTAGTTTAATATTTTATGTGTTAAAAGCTGACGAACTGTGAGTAAGATTTTAACACTCCAAATAAAATTAATATATAGTTTAGAAATATTTTGGGAATTAGTGAAAAAAAGAGCATTCTTTAAGAAGGGTGCAAATAAAAAATAAATTAAAAATATTGATTTTGTGAGTCGATATTTATATATACGAATGCATCTCATGCCCGTAGACTTTGCATTAGCGAGGAGAATTTGGAATCTGAGTGGTTAGGGTCGCTCGAAAACATCTGTTTGCTAATGTTAAATCCAATGAAAGAATTTTTTGTAAGGCATCTTGTTTGCATTTCAATTGCTTTAAATGATTTTTATATTTTATTTTTTTTTTTCCCCTTGAATAGCTTAGGTCGACTTTTACAGAAACTGTTCTTTCTTTTTCGATTTTGTTTGCAGATATCTTTTTACCCTTTAATGAGGATGATTTCATTTTCGAAACTGGTTGCGGAAGTTAATTTGTCATAGTTAAAAATAACAGCAAGCAAAACCGAAACAGTACAAAAAAGTCAGAGAGAATGCTTCATTCAAGCGAAGACACCCGTTCGCTAGTGTTAATCCAATGGCAAATTTTTATTAAGATATCTTTTATTAAGATGTTTGCATTTCAATATTTTTAAATGATTTATTTGCATTGGATAGTTGAAATCGATGTCTACAGAGGTCATTTTTTTAGTTTATATAGATATATATATATACACATATATATATATTGTTTAGAGGTTTCTTTTTCTTTCTTTTTTTTTCTTTTAAACAGCAATTGAGATAACTTACATTCCTCCCATAGCATTAACATTAGCGAGCGGGCGTTTTCGCGTGAGGAAAAAACACCTTAACCTTTTGATCTGTTAAATCAAATGTTTGTTTTTGTGCCGATTTCACAAAGGTTGAGGAATTTGTGGTTGCAAACGACTGTCATTGTAATGTAAATATTTTTATTGTTTTCGAATTTGTGCCAAATAAAGTTTATATTGCAAATAGTTTACATTTAGAAAGACCTGTACGTACAATTATTCGCGCTGTATTTGATTTGAAAAAATGATGATGTATGTGATTTTTATTTTTGTTTATACACCCCATATAGAATAAAATTTTGTATATGGGGCTGTGCAAATATAACATATCAACGTTTCTGTAATTTTGAATCTCTTCCACCCCTTCAAATATCATGTGTTATCGTCTTTCGAACCCCCCCCCCCCCCCCAGTGGTAATAATATCCTTATCAAAGTAAGGCGTGGGGGGTTTTTTCTAGATATTTTTTTCTTTTTTGTTCAAAGTGATAATCAAAACTGGCAATCTTTTTATTTTCGAATACTTTTATGCAGATAATTCAATAAAATATTACTTTGCATATGAAAAAACATTATATCAAATTACACTTAAAAGGTATAGTTACAATTAAATGTATTTTATGATAGCTTTTTGTTACATAATGCATTCAACTTAAAAAAAAATCCTGTTGCACTTGCCCGAATGGAGGAGGGGAGAGAGGCAGAAATCCTTATGAACAAAACAAATGGACGACATTCCCTCTCTTTCTCTTTAATTTATTAGTAAACACGAGCTTCATTTCAAATATACTTCACATATCGTCACCGTAATTATGTATGTATAGACATATGAAGAAGAATATGAATGTCAAACATTGGGGTATTCCATATTTTAGAATTAAATAATTCAACGATTTTAATAATAACTTTGTATTTTCATAAAAATAGAAAACAGGCTATTTTGTACCACAGACCAGTACAAATAAATAAATAAATTTTTGATTGGATCCCCCTCCCTTTAGAGGTATCATACGACAGTATATGCCAGACCCCTCTCTTCCCTCCAAAAATGATAACGCTATATTTGCACAGCCCCTATGGGTTGTAAATAAGCATTTCTGCATACAAATTCTGCATTTCTGGGGGCAGGGGATAATGCTTTTTCTTATCCCAAGATATTTATATGCAAATGTATTTTCAAAATTATCTTTTTATATCATTGTTCAAATGTATTTATTTGATGTTTGCAATAAATGACATAGGATTTTTAAAATTCAATTATTTATTATATGTAATGTAACACTTTTAGATTATACAAGTTATTGTTTCTTATTTATACTTATTGTTACTTTTTAAAATATATGAAAAATAATGTTACGATATCAAAATAAAATTCAATCATTTAGTGATTTAGTACATCGATATTTGATTTCTTTTTTTAAAAATTAATTTTTTTTAATGTATTACAATTTTTATTATTTATACCCTTTTTTTAATAGATTGCAATTCTTATTATTTATACTCATACGGAATTTTATTTGAGTTTGTAAATCGGAAATCCAAAACTTTAGTTAATCTTAGAGCGCTAGTTGGTTGGTAGAATTTAAAACTACTTTTAATTGGAGTATTATTTTCATGTTATTTATTATTACTTATCTAGGGACATACTGGTTAAATTTAAATTGTATTATTTTAATTATTATATTTTTACATTATTTATTATTATTTATCTAGGGACTTGCTGATTAAATTTAAATTCAATACTACTACTTTTTTTTTTTTAATGTTCTGATTATTTATACCAATGTGGAATTTTATGTGTTTGTAAATCAGAAATCCAAAACTTTTGTTAATCTTAGAACGCTAGTTGATAGAATACAAAACCATTATTATTATAGTATTATTTTCATATTTATTATTATTATTATTGATCTAGGGACTTAATGTTTAAATTGTATTTATTTATTTTATTGTTTTTATGTTATTTATCTAAGGACTTGCTAGTTAAATTTAAATTCAATACATACATTATTACTTACCCATCATGCGTAGTATGAAAAAAAAAAAAAAAAAAAAAATTGACGGATTGACACGGTTCAGATACTGGAGATTCTGGAAAACATATTTTTAGAAAAAAAAATGCCATCCGTCTCTCTGTGTGTCTATAAACGCTCTATCTCCCGAAAAAATGGAGGCAGAGACTTGAAATTCGGTCTTTATATGTAATAATGGGAAGATATCAGTAACATCGATTGAATATCAGTACTGAGATTGAATATCAGTAACATCGATTATCTGAAACTTTTTTTTCGGACTCTCGAAATATTCGTTCTAATAAAAGATATATAAAAATTTTGAATTTGTTTATCTTAAGGAATGAATGTAAAAGACAATAAAAACATAAATTTTGCATAAAGAATGAAGTTGCTCGGTTTTAGTTGCCGAGATATTTGTAATCATGTTTTCCACACTCTTCGATTTTTCGTGATCCTATATTTCATTCAAATTTCAATTCAAAGATATATTTTAATTGGATATGAGTGATATTAATCCGACGATATCCACGATAGAATTGGCAATCCACGATATTAATCCGACGCGGTAAACTGTTAGTTAATATGATTGACATTGGAGTTATAAGGATGTTTCTTTCACGCAATTCGGTAATATTTGATTATCCTGTCGACCTAACAACTACCGCCAAACCAAAAGATTAAATGCCAATATAGACTTATCGTAAATGTCACATTCACTTGAAATTAAACTCGTTACACTTGTTTGTTACAGAATCAAGTGATTTTTATTTCGAAGTTTGTTTGTATTTTTATTAACCTTTTGCTAATTTATTTGTTCTTTCGTTATTTAAAATAAAAATTTTGCCAATTTGTATAATTTTGCGAATAGCTTGGCAATTTATATAATTTGTCAAACTAGGTCAAAGGGCTAACCAAGTAGTATCCGCTGTTCCGTAATAGAGCATTACTCTGTATTAAAAATATTTGCATATACATTTAAATCTTATTTTGGAATTGCAGTGCATTTTATAAATAGTTTAAACATGTTTTATTTCCATATTTTATATTATGCATAACCATGATAGGTAAATATTACGGTGGCCCCCAAGGACTAGTTTTTTAAACGTTTTTATAACAACTAACAAATTGTATTAGAAGTTTTTTTTTTTTTTTTTTTTTTTTTTTTTATAAAATTTGTAGGACTGTAACATTAATACTGGTAAAAATAAAATGTTTAAATAGACATTTACTATTGGTTCTTGTTATGGTCTCGTTTCCTAGTGATCATCCTCAATTTCCATAATATTATTGTATTATATTTGCTTCTGTTACTTCAAGCTGTGAAACGTTCTAGATTTTTTATTGTTATTATTTATATAGGAACTTACTGGCTAAATTTAAATTGTACTTATATTATTTTTTATATTTATTATTATTATTCTGGGGACTTACTGATTAAATTCAATGCATATATCGTTTGATTTTTTTTTTTTTTTTTTTTTTTTTACAATTGCAGTAACAAACTATTAGAATTTTCATTCAATTAAAATTTGTAGGGTTTTAACATAAAATAATATTAACGGTACAAAAAATGCATAAAATAGTTATTTTTATCAAAAGAATACTTTTATAGTTTTTTTTAACTGGGCAAGATATACATGCGATCTACAAAGGGTAGAAAATTTGTTCTATAACTTTATGAATTAATTGCTTTGTGTCATTGCTCTCGAAACTATTTTTCTTTTTTCTTTGTTTGATTTTTGTTATTCAAGATTTTATTCAAGTAGTTTTGTTTATTTTGTTTTTTAGAAATGTCAATCTGTTTAACTTGCATTTAATTTGAGATCTTGTAAATGAGGTAAAATATTAATGGGTGTTCTAAAAAATACTGAAACGCGTTTTAATTTTTGACCTGATTCTAGTGGCAATGTAAATTGTAAAATGTTCAAAATAAGTATAAATTAAAATTATGTGGATGAAATAATCCACATGATTTTCAAAATTTTGATGTCATTAATTTTCAAAATATTACAGTTGGAAAAAAATTCTCAATGTTTTGACAAGTACAGTGAAAATTTTATTCTTCTGTGTATCCAAAATTTGCCGAGATGCGATGAATTTAATTTTATAAAATTTTGGAGTTTTTTAGCACTTCAACATGTAAAAAATTAAAGCGCATTCCAGTCTTCTAGAGACATCCTGTAAAAATCGATATCATGTCATCTATAACGTCATTATCTATTTGTTTTTAATTACTACTTAAAAATATTGTTATTTTATTGTTTTATTACTTTTAATTGCTGTTTTATTGCAATGTGTTTATATAGAAGAACGACACAGCTCAACAATTTTCAATAGTGAAGTGTAACGATTGAAAGTTAATTTACCTGATTATACTAATTAGACTTTCAAACAAAGTAAATGCAGTCAATTAGGGCAACTTTGGTCCAAGAGAGAAAAAAAAGATTAAGTCTGTTACATTACTTGAGTTAATGGCAAAGTTTTGGTTTCATAATATAGATAGTAGCACTAATGCGAGTTTGACAGCTCATGGAAATAATTCATCAATAGATTCCACCATGGCAGAATGGGTCAAAGTTTCATAAAGATGGAACAAAGTTACCCTGATTGACTGTACTTAAAATATTTTTAATGTAATGAAGTATTTTAGTTAGCTGATAATGTGATATTGAATCATGGATTAACTTTATGATTGACAAGTACTTGTCTATTTTCTATTAAGGTGTCTGACATTTTCGAAATTTAATTTGTTTAAATGTTAAACTACTATTTTTTCTGAACATTTTCATTTAATTGTTTCCCTGAAATTCCCATTAGAACAGGAGTTATAGTTTACATCCGTAGAATAGTTGAATCAGCTTTTCCGGAACTTTGAAGTCAGTTTTCTCCAAAAGATGTTTTTGTCATAACGCGTATGTTATCTCAAAAATTTCTGAATATTTTTTCATGGAATTTTCAAAACATATGTTTTATGTTAGCCTAATTTTTTTTTTCTTTATTGTTCAAAAAAGTATTTTTTATGTGGTTATACTGTCGAAATTTTCAAAATTTTACATTAGCTAAATACAATTTTAATTTTGTATTAAAGATATAAAAATTCTTTAAATTCAAATTTATTTAGGTTCAAAGTAATTATTTCAATCTGAAGTATAAGAAGGCACCAAAATATTTATTCTAGTTTCAAAATTTATTTTGGAATCCTGTACGTAAGTCAATTTTCTGCCCGTCAAATGTCTGACAGTTCGAAGTCCCTTGTAAATGCTAATTCTGCATCTTGCAATTTTTTATATACATGAAATGAAAGAAAATATATGTTTCATCACAATAAAAATCGTTTTTTAAAATCCTACACATTTTAAGATATTAAATGTTTAAAAAAATTCATTTTTTCCCCAATTTTAAGAGATTTTTGACCCTTTAAAAAAATCAAAAGTTTTTTTTTTTTTTTTTGAGAAAGTTTGTTATCCCATCAGTTATGACAGTTATGATTCTGGTGTTCTGTACAATATCGGAAGAAAACTTTTAACTAAATAATTTCTAGCCTTTTAAATATTGAACTTAGAACAAAATTTTATATATCATTTTATTCGTTATTCAATCAACTATTAGAATAAAGTTTTGTCATAAGTGTAATATATAAGAAATTTGAAAAAGAGGGTTTTTAATCATGAGAAAATAATGGGTCAAGGATCCCCACATATGGGAGGCTTGACCCACTATATTTGTATTGAAATATTGTCAATAATAAAAAAATATACAAATAAAATAAGTTTAAAAAACGCAGAATAACTTTATTCTATAAAGTTTAAACAAATAAAATTAGCTTGAAAAAGAGAAAATATCTTTATGATACAAGGTTTGAACACATAAAATAAGTTTAAAAACGCAGAACACCTTTAAGCTACAAGGTTAAAACAAATAATATAAGTTAAAAAAAAAAAAAAAAAAATTAATAAAAAAAAAATTGTAATTTAAGAAATTACCCCAACCATTTGAAAAATGTTTCACTCGATACATTCATCTATCATTTTAAGCTAAATACCAGTTGTTTTATTGTGTATTATCCGTGCCACTGCTATAAATGACTTTATACATGCTGCAATTTGAAGGTACGGTTCGTTTAAGTTATATCACTCTATTGTCGCCAAGCATAAAAGTTGGCGACGAAAGAAACATTTCAAACTATTTAACATTG
This sequence comes from Maratus speculifer, assembly GCA_964019185.1. NCBI lineage: Eukaryota > Metazoa > Arthropoda > Arachnida > Araneae > Salticidae > Maratus > Maratus speculifer. The sequence goes on from OZ025299.1 coordinate 195,856,398, forward strand.
TTGGTGCAAAAGTAATCATTATTAAAATACAGCTTTGGCATATACTGTTATACTTGTAAGACTTTGGCATATATTGTTTGATTTTACAGAGCAGAATTTTGGTGATGGAGGTTTTAAACCAAAATCGATCGCAGAACATGCATCTGTGAATGGGTCCATCAGACATCGAATCAAAAAAGTTTTTTCCCAGTTTTTCCCAAGCCGATTGCTTTTTAGTTTTCTTTTTAGGTGGTGGAAAATCAAGAGTAATAGCTATAACATTTTCCGGCTTGTTAGAATCACTATTGGCACTCAAATTTTCCTGGTTAGAACCGACCGATAGTAAAACGCCATGGCTAGTGGATTGGTCGCCCTGGCGACATGATGTTTTACAATTAATCGGTTCGGCATTAAATTGCTTCCTTTTTCGTGATCGCCTTTCAACACGTAATTGGTTTTCAGCGGCTCAATAATCTTTTGATTTTATCATTTTCTGCATTGAAAGACGTTTTTGCGCCAAACCAAATACAGTATTACTCAGTTATCCCGTCGACCAATTTCGCCAAATGATACGAATCGCCAAACTAATAAGCAACTTATACATGTTGACTGTGTTTAATATCATTGAATGCGATATTCACGTTCATTCATTTCTTTGGCTTCGGCTTTTTCCGTATCTGTTAATTTCCGTCTACCCATTTTTAAATTTGTTAGTTTTCTCCTTTATTACAATGATTTTAACCATTTTAATTTACTATTCAAATAAAAATTCTTCTAAAAGTAAAGAATTTAATTTAAATTCAAATAAAAATTCTTCTAAAAGTAAAGAATTTAATTTAAATTCAAAAGTGGTAACATCATTCAAAAGTGGTAACATCATTCAAAAGTGGTAACATCATCGGGTCCATTCTCCCGAAAACAACAACCATTTTTCAAATGGTTAAAAAAAAAAAAAAAAAAAAAAAAAAAAAAAGAATACATTTATGCTACAAGGTTTAAAAGAAAAAAAAAAAAAAAAAAAAAAAAAAAAAAAAACCCCACAGAATACTTACAAGGTTTAAAAGGCCCAAAATACTTTAATCCTTTAATTGATGTTACCGGCCTCACAGACAACTGTTTTTTCAATTTGTTTAACTTGTAACTTTCAGTTTAAATACAAACACTACTGAAATTTTATTTCAGTTGGAACTTTAGTACTATCACCAGAGACTTTAGAATAGGTGCATTTTAATTATAACAGCCCTGTACAAAACTTTTTAAGTACAAAAACACTATCCGATAAATTATGTCGCTTTAAATTTACTTTTGATGAAGCAGTCTGACAGACAGCTTCACAGTTATTTTGTGCCAATTTCTGTCTCATCAGTTAAACGTTATTATAAAAAACTTTCCGTTGTACCGCTCCTGTAGCTTTACAGAATAAATTTACATATTTTTTATTTTTATTTATTATTTTTTTACAAATATAAACATTAACACTTTATAATATACTAACTATAGTAAAAAGATTTCCAAAAACACTTAATTATGCGAGCCATTACCATGGTCAAGCCTCCCCACATAGCTATTTTGAAATGAATAGCACATAGTTGTTTTAAGCCTTATTTACTGTGCAAACTTCATGCCTACATCTAAAGCTCAATGTTTATGCATTAATTAAAACCTGCTTGCTTTAATTTCTATGATATATTTTATCTGAAAAACGCTTACAAGCTATTTTTAAAATGCTCACCCTTTATGTTGAAGACACTTCACAACTGATTCTGTCTTCACCTGTTTCAATTATCTGCATGAAATGAATGTTGTTGTTTGATCATTCCATTAGCTTTGATTGCCATCTAGCAATAAAAGTTTCATGCACATTTAAATATGAAAATGGACGGGTGGGTCAAGCCTCCCGTTTGGTCAACCATCCCTAGTCTTCCCTATATATATATACACTTTTATAAATACATCCAAAGTTATTCAGACAATACCATTAAATAAACCAATGAAACCAGTATTTTTACATTTATATATATACAGGGTGTCCGAAAAGTCTGGAAACGGCCGAATAAGTCAAGAAATACATATGAGATTGAAAAACGTAAATATACGTGTTAAATATTTTTAAATAAGCTACTCTGTGATACCAAATTTGATCTTCGAAACCGACCCCCTGGGGGTCAGAGGGGGTCCAACTTTGAAATCTTAAATTATAACCCCCATCTTTTATTCCAGATTCGGATTCTACGGACAAAAATACCTAACTTTTGTATTTGATGTTTATTTCAAATCTTCGTTTATCATGGTGTAATCGAGCATATTAAATCGATACATATTCCCGCATTTCCAAAGGGATTTTCCCTAATCGAAACTGATTGGGCAGAATTTTTGACGCCAAAATCCTCGTCTTTTGTAGGAATAGCGTTTCCTGAAAATCACCCGTGGCGATTATTTCAATAGTGCTACACTGTTAAAAATTTGACCCATTTGCTGTAGCGTCACTCCACAGCTATTATAGAATATCTCTTTTGTGACCAATGAGAATGCTCCATAACACAGTAAAGTAATCGTTTTCTATAAAAGCGGTGGAGTGACGATGCAGCAAAAGGGTCAATTTTTTTACAGTGTACTTTACTGTGTTATGGAACATTCTCATTGGTCATGAAAGAGATATTCTATAAAAGCTATGGAGTGACGCTACAGCAAATGGATCAAATTTTTAACTGTGTAGCACTACCGAAATAATCGGCACGAGTGATTTTCAGGAAACGCTATTATTGCAAAAGACGAGGAATTTGATGTCATAAATTCTCCCCAATTAGTTTCGATTAGGGAAAATCCCGTTGGAAAAGCCGAAATATGTATCGATTTAATATGCTCAATTACACCGTGATAAACGAGGATTCGAAATAAACATCGAATACAAAAGTTACGTATTTTTGTCCGTAGAATCCGAATCTGCAATAAAAAGTGGGGGTTATAATTTAAGATTTCAAAGTTGGACCCCCTCTGACCCCCAGGGGGTCGGTTACGAAGGTCAAATTTGGTATCACTGAGTAGCTTATTTAAAAATATTTAACACGTATATTTACGTTTTTCAATCTCATATGTATTTTTCGAGTTATTCGACCGTTTCCAGACTTTTCGGACACCCTGTATATATATATACATATATATGAGTGATTCTACGATAAGAGGTTCAAAAACATGGAAAATTCGGCCAAAAAGAAAAGTTTGAGTTTGAACAAAAACCTTTAAATTATGATTTTTGTCCCGTTTATTTACTTTTCCATATAAGGGCAAGTCACTTTATACATATTTTATAACTTTTTCTGGTCAGTGACTAGCTCCCCTGGCAGTTATCGCGCCAGGGGAAATACGGCAGGGGAGAGACATTTTCGTGTAAATTCAAATTTTTTAACCGACTGAATTAATTTTTCGGTTAATTGTGTATTTCACTTTAAGTATTACCGTATTGTTTAATTAGGGCAATAAATGCAATTAAATGAATATTATAAGTTTTATGACTTACCAGGGGAGATACACGATCACCGTGCGAAACCACTACAATGCACGGTCGCGTCGCAACAACTAAAAATGGCGACCCTTAAATGGCTTGCGCGTTTAGTATTGCTAACTTCAAGCCAATAGATGTCCTTAAGCACTACTTCCAATATAGCCATCCTTGAATTTATATTTGTTTCAGCGGAACGAAATTTGACAGGGGAGAGACACAAAAAAAGCGGGACAAAAGTTAATTAAAAAAATTATTTTAAATTAACAAAATTATTTTTTATTTTATAATATGTAAGTATAATTACTTAAATTCCAATTAAACATACTTTAGCTAAGCATCTGGCGGAAAAAATATATGTATTGTTTGAAAACTAAATTGAAACCGGCAAGGGGACAACTTTGTAAGAAATTTCAGAAAAATGTGTTTAAATTAGGCATTCAATCGTGATGTTATTTAATAAAGTATATTAAGATGATGCGATTCGTTGCAAAAAATAGCAACATATAGAATAAAAAATCTGTTTTAAACGGATTGCCGTACAAATTACCTCTTATCGTAGAATCACCCATATAAACCATTAATTGTAAAACATTATATATCAATAAAACATGAAAAAATGAATCAAAAGGAATATATTCGAAATTTGCAGAACCATAATAGATTCATCAGACCCCATATATATAAATTATTAAATTTAATACAAGATTACAACATTGAAACTTGGAAAAAATAAATTAAAATGAATATAATTGAATTTGAAGTAGAATCTTCAGTCCCACAAATACTATGGAACTACAAGTAAAGTGTGCGATTTCATCTTCGTATTAGCCATGAAAAAACAAATAATTCGACTTTGGGACTACCAACATACATAAAACCAATATTTTACTTGAACGATAAAATTAGTTTAACACTTCCGTAATAGTTATTGACAAGTTTTGCATTATGAAAAAATTCCATAAAATTAAGACTGAACCAACAGTCTCGTTTACTAATAAAGTAACAACTTATGTTCTTCCTCAGGAGTTATCGGTTTGGTTAATTTCTAAAACAACACTGGCGCCAGTGATCGATAACGTAAAGACTTTTGGCGATCTTGCATATAAAATGGGATAGATTATCAATTTGTATTGTTGCCATAAAAATTAAAATTGTGAGCTGTGACGTTTTTTCATTAAAGATAACAATATATTTTGTATTAATGAGTCAACAATGAATTTTTATTTTTATATTAACACTTACCTGGTGTCGTGAAATTTTTATTCGCAACTAGTATAATGGTGCATTTTGTCCCCAGCTAGTATTATAATTTTGATAAAGATATTTTTATAAAAGCAGTGCTATTATTACATAGATGTATTTTTCAGTTAAATAAATCAATAAATATATCACTTATATACCTTAAGATTTTTATCTTAATTTTACTGATTTATGAAAAAATTACTTGAAAAGAAAAATCCGTGAGGATTAAATGCCGATACAACACCAGTTAAGGGTTAAAATTCTCATGCTTGATAGCAGCCTATGAAATTTATTGAAAAACAAGTTACAGATAAGCTTTTCTTTTTTTCATTCTTTCTATCATATAAACCTCATGTCAAGTCAGTTCAATAGCACGTGCGTAGCACAACAGTAGTTGGCATAACAATTTAATTTTCAAATATTCAGTAGGAAAATCTGTGTTTGATTTTTTTTTTTTTTTCATTTTGCATCACAGACGACTTTTTCAAAAAATTTCTGCTGTTGTATATATAGAAGAGCTTGATCAAAAATGTAAATGTGTCTAAATTTTGAATTATCAAAAAAGGCTGATAAATAACTGTTAATTATAAATTTGTATTGTTTGTCGACGTCGTATAATATTTATGTTGTAATTTTGTAATAAATATAATAAATATAAGACTTTGAAAAATGCAACGTTATTTGTCTTGAATAATTTACTTTAAATGTGAAATATTTTTTAACACATTCAAAATTGAGTCCTGCAAGAGAGAGTTAAATCAAGCTTAATAATTCAAGGTAACTTTCTATTACAGACATGAATAGTGTTGACATGTCCGGTGTCATAGAAAGACGAGGAAACGGCTTTTAAATTATGGAACGTATAAATACAATAAATCCCATAAAATCGGAACCTGTCTATTATAGAACTCTGTCTTAAATGTGGAAATTCCTTGCCTTCTGAAGTAAAAATACACTGCAGTTATCTTTGCTAAGAGAACACCCGGTTTTAAATTAAATTTTTCTCCTATTTCTTGCGATTCCGTCTTAGCAGGTTACAGTACTGAATAATTCGTGCCAATAACTGGTGCCAAATTTAAATTTTTGCCCCGGGCTCAGTTTTTTCTTCGCACGCCCCTGCCGGCTAATTAAACTGGACATCACGTAGTTACGTCTTTTCTCCTTTGTTGATAATGAGAAACGCAATGTTTTTTTTCTAAAAAAAAAAAAAAAAAAAACATTCAGGTTTTATCTTGGAAAACATCTTAATTGAGCCGTATATAATACTTCACATTTAAACTATTTTGGGAAAGGAATTCAAACACATTAATCTAACTCTTCCTATATTAATTATATTTTAAACTTCTAATCCCTCTTCGACTTCTTTAAAGCACAGATACAAAAAGAAGATGCGTTATCTGAGAATGTTAATTATTATGCGGGTGATATAATCTTTCCTGTGTAGTGCGTTACTGCTCTATCCTGTTTTTCAATTTCAACTAAAAGAAAATTAAACTGTTAAGAATATCAATCCTGAATTCACGCAAAACTGAATCCCTCTTTTTGAGAGAAATGACCCCATCCCCTCTCTGAACATTCACTAATGTAAATTTCAGTATTACGATCCTACCAGGAAATTTCCTGCCTTGAACGAGGATGAATCAGTAGAGGTAAAAGAGCGCATGAAACAAACATCTGCTATTCTAGTTTCTGGCATTCTTTTCATATGCGCCAAATATTTCGCCAAGAATCCCTGGCTAAACGTTTCTGTACATGTGTATTTCTCCTCACTCATGAGATTGTCACCCTCGCCTTTTCAAATATTGGCGAACATCACTTGAAGGTCACTCGACAGAATGCCAAAAATGCTCTCTATTTTTGGCAATATCTCGCCAAATGCATCGCGCCAAATGATAAATCTGTAGCCACGAAAAACAAAAACTGCTCAATTTAGAGGATTCATTTTTAATTATATTTATTTTTGATAAAACCGTTGAGTAGAAAGTGTACTAGCATCTGCCGACAATTTAACAATTATAGTTTTTCAGTACTATGCAAGCTGCATGTTTTGCTCACCACCCACTCGATGGAAAAACAGTTTCTTTACTATAAAAATTTAAAAATTCGTATATGTTTTTATAATTCAAGGATAATACCCTTTTTAACTTGTTTAATTTTTTAAATACGCCAGATTTTATTAAGATGGTTCATACAATACCTTAGCAATTTTAATTCTGATTAGGAAAATATTTTTTTTCTTTCTTTGTTCGATATTAGTGCATTATGGTATCCACTAATATAATCATTTTCATCATTAATAATCGAAATTTTAAAGTGGTATATCGCATTGAATTTTTTTTTTTTTTTTTTTTTTTTTTTTTTTAAATAAAGAGTAAAAATAGCAGATTTTTTATGAGTAATTAAAAATTCATTATTTAAAAGTATTGTTTCCCATTATTAAAAATTCAACATTTAAAGTAGTATACATTGATGCATTTAGAAATTTTTTCTGGCAGAAAATTTAATAATGTTTACAGCAGGCCTGTACAACCTTTAAGTAAACAAAGGCGTACCTCAGCCAGTGGCAAACAATGAAGAGCGCTAATATTCAAAAAATTCAAAACATGCAACAATATTGTTTCACTGTAGCAACGGTAGCGATTAGAGAACGAGCCCGGGCCCGATACAAATTCAGGCTCAAGTGCGGATCCAACGGGGTGGACATGAGGGTCATGACCCCCTTTAAGTGAAGGCCATTTCTATAGAAACACACTTTTAAAATATAATTAATTGATTATGCATTAAAGGTATTTATTTTATTTTTTATACTTAAAAATGCTAATCTTTCTGATGTATTCTCGGTACAAATTTTATACATAATGTCAAATATTATTGTTTCAGACTCAAAAGAGTCGAACAACATTTTTCATTTTTCTGTAAATTTGATGCACCATGAATTGTACAAAGTGGCTCTAAGACATCTCCGTGACTGTCAAATCCCAAAAATTGATTTAAAATGTCAGCATTGATAATATTTTGTTTCAGATCCTTTGTTTAAAAAAAAAAAAAAAAAAAAATGCGAATTGATTTTTTTGGTCATTGGGAATAAATCGTGTAAATTTCATACATTTATGAATGCAGGTAAATTCAGGTATATGTCAGGAAATAACCAATTTGGATTTAAGATATAAAAATTGGTTATGAACACAATGTGATCTTTAAAAAAAGGAGATATAACATATAACCTCCCTCTAAATGAAAAATTGGATCCAACTCTGAATGAGCTCGATTATTCTATCAGCATTTAAGCTCGGATAAGCTCGGACTCAAAGTACAATTTTCATAGATTCACAAACTGAAAAAAAAGGAAAAGAAATCTTGCTGATGTGAGAATGTAATTAGCCTAAAGTATCTAAAGCAACAATACTCAACTTTTTTACCTCGCGGGCCACAAAAGATGTTTGCGATGCTAGGCGGGCCGCAACACACTTATAAAAGGGTAAAAAAAAATAATTAAAATAGTAAGATAACACAAGAACTAGTTTAACAAAGCAATATAGCAAAGTCAAAATAACCATTAGATTAGAACGTTTGTCTCGGAAAAATGTTCAGAAAAACTTAACACCACTATTTCCAAACAACAAACTTTATGATAGATTTCTGTTTTAAATTTTGTAGAAATATGCTTCGAAGTATGTTATTTGGAAATGGTGGAGTAAAATATTTTTGATACAATTTTTTTCCGCGCGACAAATGTTCAATCCTAAAAAAAAAAAAAAAAAATATATATTAGTGATATAATAAATATAAAATGTAATAATATAAAAGCAGAATTTCCAGGATTCAAAAGAAAACTAGTTGGATGTAACAATCCCAAAACTTTTTTTCTATCTCATACATTTAAAAATTTCGTAATTTCCTTTCACAGTGCCAAAATTAAATGACAAGCTATGCCTAATATGAGGATTTTAAAGATATGAAATTCCGTGCATTAGTTCTTGAGATATGACTATCACTAAAATCGTATAAATCCTACAAAATTCTGTATAGCAGTGCCACCTGAAGAGCGATTGACACTAAAACGTAAACAAAACCACTTCATGTTAAGGATTCACTAAATCTGAAGTTTGATCAAAATCCGTGCATTAGTTTCTAAGTTAGAGCTATTGCGGAAATCTCTAAAACTTTGCATAACAGCGCCACCTATTGTGCGAACCAAAAAAAAGTTAGGAGTAATATTTATCAGGGACTAAGTGAAGCGGGTGTTTTATGAAAATCCATGCATTAGTTCTTGAGATACAGCTATTCTGGAAATAATCTTGAAAAATTCTGCATAGCAACGCTACATGTTGAGTGATTTACATCAAAAACTAATCAGCACCAATTTATATCAAGGACTAACTAAATATATATTTTTATTGCACTAGTTCTTGAGATAAAGCGCCCACAAAATTTTTGTCACATACAGACTCGCTGGCAGATATTTTATTAAAACATGATTTTTGTGATATCTGACCCCTAAAACATGTAAATTCGTCGAAAACTGGAATTTAAAAATTTTCATAAATCCAATGCTTTTTTTTTTTTTTTTTTTTTTTTTTTAAGATAAATAAAAAAAGTAAAATCAGACTTTAGCTCAGTGGCAAAACTGTTTTATATTTTTTGCTTTTTTCTATCTCTACAAGAAGAAAGTATTGGATTCGTGAAAAGTTTCAAATTCTGGTTTTTGACGGTTTTACGTGATTTAGGGATCAGATTCCAAAAAACATGCTTTACAGAATGTCTGTTTGTAAGTCTATCTGTCTGTGACATAAATTTTGTGAGCACTCTATCTCAAGAACTAATACACGGAATTTAATAAAAGTTTATATTTAGGTAGTCCCTACACTGTTAAAAATCTGCAACTTTTGTTGCATAGTCATTCTACTGCTTTTATAGAATATCTCTATTCTATATCAAATGACAATGCTCCATAATATTGTCAAATAATCGTTTTCTATAAAAGCGGTGGAGTGACTATGCAACAAAATTTGCAAATTTCTAACAGTGTAATTCAAATTGATGCTGATTAGTTTTTGGTGTAAATCCCTCAACAGGCGGCGTTACTAGGCTGCCTTTTTACGGTTTCTGTATCAGCTCTATCTCAAGAACTACTGCACGGATTATCACCAAACTTCAGATTCTGTTTTTACTTCATATGAATGAATGCTGTTAACATTTTCGTATCAATCGCTCAACAGATGGTGCTGCCATGCTGCCTTTTTCACGATTTCAGCAACAGTTCTATTTCAAGAACTATTGCACCGATTTTAACCAAACTCGAGATTCAGTTAGCCCTTAACATGAAAGGTTGCTGTTTATATTTTGGTGTAAATCTCTCAAGAGGTGGCGCTGCTATGCTGTCTTTTATACGATATCTACAATAACTCTATCTCAAGAATTAAAGCGCCAATTTTCATCAAATTCCTGATTCAGTTAATCTCTGGTATAAAGTGATTCCATTTACGTCTTGGTGTCAATCGCACAATAGGTGGCGCTGCTGTGCTGAATTTTTTCCGATTGCCCCAATACCTCTTTCTTAAGAATATTTTTTATCAAACTTCAGATTTAGGTTTATTTTGACTAATATTGCTGATTATGTTTTGATGTAAATCACACAGCAGTAGTGCTTTTATTCAATATTTTCCCCGGAATTCGCAATAGTCTCATTTCAAAAACTAATGCACGGAATTTCATAACATTAGAATTTCCATGATGGGCATAGATTGTCATTTAATTTTGGCACTTAAACAACGAATTTTGAAGTATTAACATATGTGAGATAGGGCTAAATATCGTATAAACGTGCATTTTGGAAATAATTTTTTTTTTTTTTTCCAAACTCTATGTATGAGTTTCAGTTTTTTAAAATAAGTCCGAATAAGTCTATCTTAGACATTCTGAGTTTGGCAGCATCAATCATAAATTTTTAAAAAAATTATTAAAAATTTTCCATAAGAGTAATTTTAAAATTTTATTAAAAATTTTCAATAAAACGTCACCAAAATGACCGTCGCGAAAATGACGGATCGCCAATAATTCGTTCTATTATTAAAAGCATGCTTTCGTTAAGCCTCCATTGGCACGTTTCTTTCTTCTGGTTCACATTCTATATTAAAATAAAACTTTATTTTAAATTTTAAAATAATATTTTTTTATTTTTTAAGCATCTCGAAAATGACAAGCAATAAACATACGCATAGCATATAAACAATAAAAATAATGTTATCACTTATACATTTTTTATTTTCTTCAAACTTTTTCTGCCACAAGTGCTTAATGTAGGTTTCCAATCACCAAAATGCTGTTAAAATGAATAGTAGTACCATAATTTGACCGTTTATGAAGTTATTTTCGCGTGTCACGAAAATGATGGATAGGCTTGTATACATACAATTTAATTACTCATGCATGATAATTAACTTAAAATTAATTTAAAAAATATTTTCCTTTGAAAACAAAATATTTTTTTTACAATAATTAGCAACTTTTTTAAATATTATTTTATTTTTGTTAGAAGAAAACGTACTTTATATATAGACTTTTGGTCCTAGATACTGTCACAAAAATGACATTTTTAAGGTTTAAAATTTTCTAAAAAATAATGAAATTGCAATAAAATCATATTTTTCGATTTATTGATTTTTTAAACAATAGTTCTAAATAATAATAATAAAATTTTACATTTTATTTGCTTAAAATCAGTAAAGGTCTGAGACACTAAAATGCACGTTTATGTGATATTCAGCCATAGAAGAAAATTTTGGGATTGCCAAACCTAACTAGTTTAACGTATATGACACATATAATACGTTCATTAATTTGTAATAAAGTTTAATTAGTGTTGAAAATTAAGTTATGTACATACATTAATGTAGCACAAGAAAAATACAATATTTAAATAGAATATTTGATTAAACAAGCTGCATTTCAGAAGTCTTAACATGCAGGGTGGTCATAAAAAAAACCTTGCCGATGTATCGAGCTCTAGCGGCCAGTCCGTTCAACCGATCGAGGTGAAATTTCAGATATTGCTATTCAGAGGTATGAGCTCGAGATTCTGTGAACGGCAACAAAAAGGCGCTCACGGTTACGGTTATAATTACAGAAACTCGAAATTTTCCAATGGCAACACCCATTTTTTTTCATCGCAAAATGCCCAGCGCATGCGAAAACCCTAAAAAGCGTTGGAACGGTATGATTATTGCAATAAACGGACGTGTTATGATCGCACAAAATCAGCTATGCGAACGGCCCCAAAAAAACACGACCAAAATTTGAATATGGCAGAGACAAAATACCAATCAGGAAACATCGTTTGCCAGATAGTTAGCGTAGAAAACGGATAAAAAGTAGGGTGGGAATGTTAGTTTTTCAGTCGAAGATCGCAAATGCCAGCAAAATTACTCCGTTCGTGTTGAGTTGGTAAAACTATTATCAAAATGAGATGAATGCTGCGAAAACCTGGCCCGTTTACCGTCGAAACCATCGCCAAATTCGTGGCCTATGCATTTCACAAGCTCTTCGTGATTTAGTAATGAGATTCGAAGAATTTGGCTGCACCTCCGATAGTCTGCGATCCGGACGACCAACTGTTCCTGGGGATACTATTATGGACGTGCTTCACATAGTGATCAGAGGACACATGCAAACTACTAAAGGTGCATCTCGTGTATTTGATATACCAAAATCAATGGCCTTAAAGTTACTGCGCTCTGTAATCCGCATGTTTCTTTACCGATACCAGCGCGCCCAGATGTTGGAAATGAGAGACCATCAACAACCTATAGACTTTGTTAATGAATTTCTTATCCAATATGATGGAGATAACGATCGACCTTTTCGCATTGAACGGACGAAGCACATTTAACCTTAACTGGTAACGTCAATGGCCTCCGCGATCCCCCGATTTCACTCCTATGGATTTTAGGTTCTGGGGGATATCCAAAATCTAGAGTATACATGTGCAATCCGCAAACTTTGCCGGATATGAAAGATTCTATCAAACGTGAGATTGCAGACATCCCTCATGCGATGTAACGTTCGACTGTATGGTGCACAGTCGCCACCATGCAATGTGTAATTGCCTGTGATGGCACCCATATGGAAAATGTGTAATCAAAATAAAAGTTTTCTGCGATCTGTGTTGCAATCAGAGATTAGTGTACTGACTCATGTCATATGCAAATTTACTCCTTGCGCCCCAATCGTGTTTTTTAAGGGGGAGGGGATTCGCAGAACAGTTTTTTGTGCGTGCATAACGTGTCCGTTTCTTGCTATACGGTTCCAACGTTACTTAGGGTTTTCGCATGCGCTGAGAATTTTGCGATGAAAAAAAATGGGTGTTGCCATTGGAAATTTTCGAGTTTCTGTAACTGTAACCGTAACCGTGAGCGCCTTTTTGTTGCCGTTCACAGAATCTCGAGCTCATACCTCTGAATATCTATATCTGAAATTTCACCTCGATCGGTTGAACGGACTGGCCGCTATAGCTCCATATACCGGCAAAGTTTTTTTATGACCATCCTGTAATTTAAAATTAATTATGAATAGCGTGGCAGTTTTTGCCTTTCTATAAAAATATATAAAACAACATTTAAAATATTAAATACATTTTACGCACTTCTTAATTTTTAAAATATGGATAAATTATTGTATATCGCGGGCCACACACAAAAGATCTCCGAGCCACATGCGGCCGACGGCTCGCAGGTTCAGTTTGGCTTGCTATTAGTCAGGAAAAAAATTTCTCTCTCTACTGCTAAACCTAATTCACCCGTATATTTCAAATTTCTCCTCGGAAAGTTCAATATTTTTATCTTCTGTTTTCTGTATGCTCTAAGAAGAGCAGAAAGATGTTTCTTTCTTTTATATTTGACAAAATGCTTCTAATATATAATCATTTGTTTATATGTTGTTTACTAATATAATAAAAATAGATTACAATAGATTGTATGATTATTATTATTACATCCTCTTTTTTTTTTTTTTTTAATCATTTGAAAATTACTAAAGATATTTCTTATTTTTATTTTATTTTTATATATTTTTTCTCTCTAATTCTCAACTTCTAATTTTATACAATGGGACTTGGTCTATTTTTTATCTAATGGGATAATTGTTTAAATAAAAAATATTTATTTCTCTTCTAATATCCACTAAATCCACTGTAGTTTGGTTACTTACAAATAGATATTCGGTTGTTCCCAAAAAACCCCTAGTTTAAACAAATAAAAAAAACTGTTTTATGTTTTTTTATATATATATATAAGCGAAATATTTTTTCCTACCCTGTATTATATATAAATATCGTAACTTTTATAAGATTCTGTTTTTATAGTTAAATAAGTTTTTGCATTATTTAATTGTATTTAGCTACTATAGATGGCGATACTAATACTTAAGTAGTCAGAAATTATCTATCTCACAGGATAATTATATCGATATCAATCGATTCAAATAATTCTATAATTATAATTTAAAACATGCAGTTAGTATTAAATAGTTTAACTATTATCATTATATTTTAAAAAATTATTTGTCTGCTTATATTTTGTAATTATTTTTGATATTAGTTATTTAAATAGCTATTATTAATAAAAACTATTTTACAATTTTAACTTCAACTTTAACTGTCTAATGTGACTGAATGCAAAATTGTATTGCTATCACATGGTCGAAATTGATAATTGTAAGCTAACCTATTATATAATTTAATTTGTCTAATTATTTCCATTTGACATATTTTTTCTATTTAATCAATTTTACTTCAAATTTATTTTTATTTTCTATTTCTTGTTCTCTATGGAAATTATGGTTGCGATTGATAATTGTAAGTTATCTTTATAAATATTCAATTACAGTTTAATTGTTTTTATAATATTTTTTCTTTGAAATGGTTTTTCTATTGCAATTACTATGTTGATGATTCTATTGTGTTCTTGTTATTTTTCTTGATATTTTGCTTTGAAATAAGTTCTCATTTGCGATTAATCGGGCAATGTGGAAATCATTTTTAGGTCTATCCTGATTTCCACTCAGAAATTAATCACAATTAATGTGGCTATTTAGTATTGCCCTTGATAACGAGCTAAATACCACATTTTCAATTTTATTTCTAATTCTGACAGCTCCTCTGTGTGATATGGTTTGGCATTAACAAAAATTTTTACAGTAATCGATGTTGATTTGTAGTAATATCTAATAGTTCTATCTATCTATCTATCTATCTATCTATCTATCTATATATATATATATATATATATATATTATTTAAAATATTAAAATCAAGCGAGTTGTGAGTAATATTTTATCACTTTAAACAAAATTAACAACGTATTTTTAAAATATTTCGTAAAATAAAAAAGAAAGAAACATTCTTAAAGAAACTTATACAGAAATAAGAAAGTAAACATTTTGATTTTCTGAGGAGAAATTTGAAAAATGCAGTTGCATTCCAAGTTCATAGCTTAAGCATTTCTGGAGGGTAGGGGGGATTGGAACTGCTCAATAATGAAAACTTTATGACACATTTTTGTCTCCTTTTTTAAACGTAAAGGCATGAAATTGGCAAGCCTGACTATACTATAGTACGATTTGAATCGATTTGAACCCTTAAACGACTTCACCAGATGATAAACCCATAATTAAACAAAATAAATTTATTTTTAGTCCAATCAATAACTAAAATTTTCACATAAAAAATATTTTCACAAAAACACACATAAAAATACGATTTTTCGAATTAATTTCGTTAATTTTTATCAGTTTCAACAAATTTTTTTCAATGAAGTCAGCATGAGGAAAAATAATTCCAAATAAGAAATCCCATTCTCTACAACTCCACGCATTCCTCAAACTTGGGGTCACAACAAAAATGTTTCGACATTACAAGATCCAAAAGCGGATCAGAAAATGTTTTTATTCAAGAAAAATATCAATTTTTATTGAAAAAGACTGATTTTTTTACTATTTTTAACTGTAAGATGTGGATAGAAACTTAAATTTTTGTTTTTTAACAACCATCATCTCAATGAATATTATTAACACATTCGGGGTCCGTTTTTTTTTTTTTTTTTTTTTTTTTTAGAAAAAGAAATACTTTTACGTTTATAACAATAACACTAGCGATGCAAATAGATTATTTAGAGTTTAACGAATTTTTCCTTGTCTGAAACATTACAGATATTGTTGTTTCGCGTACCATTCAATTCATATTCATATGACAATAGGCTAAGGAAGAGTTTTTGGAGATGTTTAGAAAATATTATACTACAACAAGATTTAACTGACATTACAACTTTCTAATACTTTTTGTGTTTTATAACAGATAATTCTTTCAGAAAAGTAACCTTTATTTTAAATGTAAATAGTGAAATATCTGTTTAAAATAAAAGGTTCTCAAACGGTGCAAAAGGAATTAAGCAAATATTTATTATTATTATTATTATTACTACTAAATGCCTAAACGTTAATGAAGTCATATAGTAAATGCATAGACACATACTAACATAACTACATTTAAATAGTAACAAAGATATTTATTAAAACAAAATAATACTCATTTAAAAGACATGTACTATTAATGCATTGTAACGGATTTAAATAAGACCCTACTGCAAACTTGGTCTTTTTACTTTTTATTAACAACAATCACGTTACATAAAAAAACACAGACATATAATGACAGAACACACACTGAAAATAAAAGGGAGTATAGTTAAACAAGTAGGAAATGGCCTACGCGACCGCTTTCCATCGCCTTTCTCGAGCATCTGCCCTTCTGGCTCCGTTCAACTCCAAAACTTTGGTCACATGACCATCTTAGCCCTCATTAGTTCATATTTACCGAAATGTCAGTCCTAGCACTTCTCTCTGAAATTTAGTATTTTATTTAACAGAGTTATAGCCATCTGGAGTCTTTCAGTGGATAAGTTCGATTTCAACCGAGGTGGCCAATTAGTAAATACTGTCTATGAAATGTTTGAGTGGCCATGTGTTGCATTTCAAAGAGGAGTCATCAAGACGTTACAGCTCCTCCCTACCAAAATTTAAAATTTTTTCTCAAGAAAAAATTTTCCTAAACACACAGGTGCAAAATCACTATTAATTCAGGAGTTAACTGTAATACAAAATAAAAGCAATCTACTCTAACAAATTTTATTTTTAAAATCAAAACAAAACATTTATGTGAATATATATATATTTTTATTATTATTATTATTATTATTATTATTTATTATTATGAGATTCCTTTAATTATTTCTATTATTATGGTGGGAGGGATTCAGCAATATACTATTATCACAATACAATTGAACACTAGTTATACAAGAAGAATAATTATCACAATACAATTGAACACTAGTTATACAAGAAGAATAATAATAATGATATTCACACCAATAACATAAAAAACTGTACCTTCGTTCAAGGCTTTACCTTTAGCATAAACAAAATTTAAAAAAACATCACAGGTACTTTACACAATAAATCTATCTTTCATGTTATCATGTTTTTAAAACAATAAATATCTTCTAAGGATAATTTAAATCAGAAACAAATATATATACTTATACAATACTAAACAAAGACGCGTAAACTATTCTTAATAATAATGCAACCCTTTTACTGTAAACCTAAATTGCTCAATCTCATTCATTTTTCTAAAAATGCGAGAAATATCTACTCGGATATGAATCTTATTCCTTATATGACACTTTTAGTTACAACACAAAACAACAACAATAAGTATCCTCTAAATATATAGTATTAAAACAAATACCCTTAAGTTATATTTTAATGATACAATGTTACTGGTCAAAAGCCGCTCTGCTGAGACTGTCAGCATTTTTATGTTTTTTTCCTGCACGATGTTCGATCTCAAAATCGTACGGTTGTAAAGCAAGGCTCCATCGCATCAGTCTTGAATTCGAACTCGCATGAGTTTGTAAAAACCGCAAAGGATTGTGATCTGTTATGATTCTAAATTTTCGACCGTCTAAGTAGTAGTGCAACCTTTTTACGGCAAAAACAATACCGGCACATTCTCGTTCGGTGGTGCTGTAGCGCCTTTCCACCGGAGAGAACTTTCGGCTTAAGTATAAAATCGGATGCTCGTCCCCTGTTTCGTTTTTTTGGCTTAACACTACTCCAACACCACAGGCCGAGGCGTCTACCTGAACAATAAATTCCCGCTGGAAGTTCGGTGCATGCAAGACAGGTTTTTCCGTAAGTTTTCTTTTGAGAGTGCAAAAAGCGGTCTCACACGCGGACGTCCATTCAATCTTTTCGCGCGTCCTTTTCCCTTTTAGTGCATCGCTGAGAGGAGCAGCGATTACGGAGAAATTTTTTATGTACCGCTGATAGTAGCCTGCGAGGCCGAGAAAAGCTCGGACCTGTGTTTTCGTTTGGGCAGTGGGGAATTTTTTTACGCACTCTACCTTGGCTTCTGCTGGTGACCGAGACCCATTTCCTACAACGTGACCTAAATACTGAACGTTGTTTTGGGCAAATTTGCATTTTGACGGTTTTATTTTCAGATTTGCCATTTGCCATTTGTTGATTTTATCCAAAACTACAGTAAGATGTTTTAAGTGGTCCTCCCAGGTGTCCGAAAATACCGCAACGTCATCTAGATAAGGAACTGCGAATGCTTCCATCTCTCGTAGTAGTCCTGCCATCATTTTACTGAAGAAAAACGGAGCATTTTTTAATCCAAACGCCATTCGCAAACAGCGAAAGGATCCGAAAGTTGTACAGAACGCTGTATAACGTTGAGCTCTGGGACTTAAAGGAATTTGCCAATATCCCTTTGCCAAATCTAGGATGGTTATGTATTTAGCTGAGGCTACTTGTTCAACCCGTTCTTCTATACTAGGGAGGGGAAAATATTCCGTTCTAATTTTTTTGTTTAGTTGTCTATAATCAATGCACGGTCTCAGGTCTTTTCCGGGAACTTCTACCAATATTAAAGGCGACGTATAGTCCGACTCGCCCAGTTCAATAATTCCTAATTTTAACATTTTTTGAATCTCCATTTTTACAATTTCGGTTTGTCTATGCGACATCCGATAAGGTTTCGCACGAACGGGTTCATCACTAGTTAGAATTATATCGTGTTCCACCAAATTGGTTAGGCCGGGGTCGTGTGAAAAACATGCAGCATATTTAGTCAAAATCTCTTTCAATTGGATAATTTGTGCTTCATTTAAACGTTTCTCTAACTCAAACTATCTCCTGGAAGTCAAAAATGGTAGAATTATTATCTAAATATGGAATGTCTAAATCTTGATCTTCCATTAAACTTAAATCCTCCTCGGAGCACAACAAATTTACATGTTCGGGTCGGGTATAATAGGGTTTCAGCATGTTTACATGATAAATTTGAGATTTTTTTTTCTGGTAGTTCTACTACATAATTAGTTTCGGATATTCTACTCTTAATTTTTCCCGGACCGATCCATTGTACGGACAGTGTATTTGGTCTAGCTACGGCTAAAACCAACACTGAATCCCCTTCCTTGAACTCTCGTTTAACTGCATTTTTATCGTACCACAGCTTTCTTTTACCTTGCATTTCTTCCATGTGTGTAACAGCTACTTCGTGACAACGTTTCAAACGATTTATTAATTTGAATACATATTCGGTCACTATATCATTTTCAGGTGGGGGATCTAACCAACGTTCCATTATTAACGTTTCTGGTGTTCGGAGGTTTTTTCCATACACCAACTCAGCTGGTGAATAACCCGTACTTTCGTGAATCACATTTCGGAGAGCCAATAAAATCACAGGTAAATGTTTGTCCCAATCGGTACCTGATTCGATACACAACGCCCTCAATAGTCGTTTCAAAGTCCTATTATACCTCTCCACAGGATTTGACTGTGGATGGTAAACCGAACTACGACTGATCTTAATGCCAAATCTATTTAGAAATTCTGTCGTTAAAACTGAGGTGAATGATTTTCCTTGATCATTTTGGATGTGACGGGGAAATCCGATACGACTGAATATATTCAGCAGCGCCTCAGTCACTCTATTTGAGGTGAGGTCCACAAGCGGAACGGCCTCCGGATATCTGGACGCCATGCATACTGCAGTTAAAATATACCGATGTCCATCAGTAGTTAGCGGTAAGGGTCCACATGCGTCAATATTTATTTTGCTGAAAACTTCCTGAATCACCGGAACAAGTTTTAGCGGGGCTTTCTTTTTTTCGTTTGCTCTGCCTGCCCTTTGACAAACATCGCAACTACGCACAAATTCGTCCATTTCTTTATAACAGTTTGGCCAATAAAAATATCGAATTAATTTATCCTTTGATTTCGTACCACCTAAATGTGCGGAAATGCCTTCATGACACAATGCTTTTATTTTCGGCCTCAACTCTTTTTGAATAACGAATAATCGAGTAACGTTTCCAAAACGATTTTCACGATTTCTTACTAGTAACCCGTTGATAACCGAATAATTTTTTTTGTCTCCAGTCTCGCCCATTCGCTCAAATAATCCCTTTAAGTCGACGCATTCGTGTTGTGCTTTCAAAAACCCCTCTTTGTCTATTTTTAACAACTCTAAATCCGGGGCATCAGCCTCTAACGCTGGAATAGTAATAGGTTCGTCCCCTTCCGTTGAATCCCTAAGTCCCGATTCTTCCTGGTTCGCTAATTTGTCATCGGGGTTACCGGCATCCGGAGCTTCACGATCTCCCGTTTCTTCTTTTAAACGTTTAGTAATCGCCCGTGTTTGTACTGCATTTACCTGTTCCGTAGGCAGGAATTCATAGCCAGTTTCCTCTCTTATCATCGCAGCAGTCTTATTTCCTAAAATATATCTGTTTTGGTTCAACTGATTTCCGCAAACAGCGGCCTTCGTATAAATTTTTCCAAAGTCTCCTTCTATCTCGACACGCGCCAATGGTAAGCAAATCAACTCCAAACTAAGAGCCTGCTGCACCCAAATTGTCTCTCCACAAAAATCTTGCGGATCAATGAATTTTCTACAAACCACGTCTAAAGTCGCACCTGTATCCCTTAGAATTTCGACTTTTTGTTTATTTACAATCCCAGGAAAGGTATAAGAGTCCAACAAGCCGGTTTTCTGGGGCTCTTGCAACTTATTTACTGAACCTGATTGAGGTTTTTTTTGTAACTTCGGGCACGATGAGCGTAGATGAGATTCGGAATTGCACACAAAACACTTCAAATTTACTCTCCTTTCGAATGCTCTCTCCCGATTTCCCGGCCTGCGCAAGGAATTTTCATTCGAAGGAGGAGGGAAACGCGGTCTATTTTCCCGAGGCCTGTCTTGAAAAAAAAAGTGCGTTCTTTCCGCCTTATCATCTCTCATGTCTTTTGCTTTCTGGCCTATCCTGGGAAGAGAAGTAGAGGCCCTCACGCACTCATATCCATCCAACAATTCCACAATCTCGGCTTCCGCTTTCAATAGAGGCCATTTATCTATAAAATGTTAGCGTATTTCACTTTTCACACGCCGTTTTATTTGATCTGCCACTAAAAGATCTTTTAACTCCTCAAATATGTTCACAGACAAACCAATTAGCCATTCATTTAAATAATTTCGAATTTCATATGCAAAATCTTCCCAATTAACAGCGGGTAATTTTTGATGATTTACAAATTTTTCTCGAAAGCTTTCTGGGTTTAATTTAAATTTTTTTAGTAATATGCTCTTAATATTATCATAATCTTCGGATTCAGTTTCAGGCTGTCGAGCAATTATAGAAATAATATCAATTGGCAACAAACCAATAAGATGTGAGACCCAATTTTCTTTCGGTATTTTTATTCGTTTAGCTTGGCGTTCAAATAAAATTAAATATAAGCTAATATCTGTTCGTTCAGGATTAAATTCTGGGATTAATTTTTTTAAATTTTTCTCTGTGGAATGTGAATGAATATCTGTCGCATTTTCTTGGGCAGGAGGGACCCCTTTCTCGATTCTTAATTTTTCTAATTGAAAATTTAATTCTAACTCTTTTGTTTTAAGTTCTTTTTCTTAAAGAATTTTTGCCTTTTGCAAAGCCTCGTCGAGCGAAATTTGCTCTAATCGGGCTTCTGCTTTCTCTTTTTTTTCTTGTTCCGCTTGAGCGGTTAACAATGTTTTCGTATAGCACCCTAACATAATCCTCGTCATAATCCTCTGATTCTACAATTAGCTTTTTTAATTCCGCCCTCTTTTCATTTCCACGGCGTTCTATTTCTAACTCATCTACCAATTGCATTAAATTTTCTTTTAAACCCTTACCCAAAAATGACATTTTGATTTTGATATTATTATTATTATTAAACAATAAAAAACCTCTTATTTAATGGTATACACAATACACAATCAAACAAACAAAAGTAAACAACAACAAAAATTGTATATTACTGACTCACTCCCAACAATTTCCATAAAATTTCTTAAATTTTATTCCTAAAAAAAAACCTTTTTTTTTATTACCAAAACAAAAAAAAATATCTCTTACTATATATATTTTTTTTTTCACATTTATATTAACTCCTAAATCAATCAAGATTTTGACTTACCCCATTTGACGACTTGTGGTTTTATAATCCAATACATCTTCTTCGGCCAATTTCCCACAAAACGCGAAAACTTTCTTCGGCTAATAGCCCACAAACGCGAAATCACTTTTATCGGCTAACAGCCCACAAACGCGAAATCACTTTTTTCGGCTAACAGCCCACAAACGCGAAATCACTTTTTTCCAGTTCACAGGTAATTCCTCTCAGGGAACCAAGGCCAACGACCCCTCAGTTCCGTAGGAAATTTCCGTCTCACAGCAGCCGGAGAATCTTTGCGCTTTTCACATCAGCGACCCTTCCGACGAGATTCAATTCGTCGACGAAGCAATCTTTTCTATCCTTTCCAATTCTTAAACAGGAATCAGCATAGCAGTTTTCATGGTGTCCCTTTTTATTTCCTTAATAAATAGTCCAATCGCATGGCGCGATTTGTTTCTCGAAACAATGTTCAATTTAAAAAAAATCAGGCCCGTGTGTGTCTGTCTGTCTGTCTATAATCCCAACTTCTGACGACCAATTCTGTAACAGATTTAAATAAGACCCTACTGCAAACTTGGTCTTTTTACTTTTTATTAACAACAATCACGTTACGTAAAAAAACACAGACATATAATGACAGAACACACACTGAAAATAAAAGGGAGTATAGTTAAACAAGTAGGAAATGGCCTACGCGACCGCTTTCCATCGCCTTTCTCGAGCATCTGCCCTTCTGGCTCCGTTCAACTCCAAAACTTTGGTCACATGACCATCTTAGCCCTCATTAGTTCATATTTACCGAAATGTCAGTCCTGGCACTTCTCTCTGAAATTTAGTATTTTATTTAACAGAGTTATAGCCATCTGGAGTCTTTCAGTGGATAAGTTCGATTTCAACCGAGGTGGCCAATTAGTAAATACTGTCTATGAAATGTTTGAGTGGCCATGTGTTGCATTTCAAAGAGGAGTCATCAAGACGTTACAGCATGTAGTACACCAGACCCGAAAGGATTAATTAAGCAAAACAATGGAATATATCAAAATTAAGGAGAAAAGCTGATTTCCTATGAAATTGCCAACTATATCACGAGGATATCAATTTCTAAGAAAAGAGTTAAACCTACATTATAGTTTTTCACAACAAAACCATAATTCGTATTCTTCATTAGAAAAAAAAATAGTTTTCTAGAAAAAGATGAATTTTTACACAAATTTTCAATTTTGAAATACATTTGTTTATATATTGTTACAAGATACTAATATACTGTTAAAATTTAGCTGTTTTTGAAAGCTTCAATGTCTTTATATAGTGTTCATGTTTATTCACGTTATGACTACATTTGAGATGTTACAATCAATAGCACAAATTTCTTTTCTATGTTGGAAACTGAAAATGAATAAGACTGTTTTATGGATTCAAGATTTTGCAACGAATAGTACAAATTCCTTTTCTATGGAGGAAACAGAAAGGCATTTCTTACTGCATAAATCATTTGACATATGAAAGCTATTCGGAGTTACTCTGCTCATACTACACTTCTCAAAACAATTAAAGGATATTTGAAGTTTTATATAAAATAAAGATATAAACGAATTTTTTTGCCGAAAATAGAAGAAGAGAATCACAAATGCAAATTTTTCTGGCTTTCAAACTGTGGAGTATGCAAATTTGGAGTTCGACGTCAAAAACGTCGCTTCAGCGGCAACGAATGAAATTTGACTTTCAACTGGATAAAAGAGAATGAAGACAAGGATGATCGGCATTCAGTGATTGCTTTGTTTCGATGAGTACGATGTCTCAGCGAAGTCATTTGACAGATTCAGAAGCTTGGAGAATTGTTGGTAGGTTAGAAGGGGGCCAAACTCAAGCCGAAGTAGCGCAAGCCATTGGAGTGTCACAAAGTGTCGTTTACAGGATCTGAAACCGTTTTTTGGAGAGTGGATGTGCAGGCCGAAGACCAGGGCAAGGTCGTAGACGGGCAACAACGCCCAATGAAGATCGGTATTTAGCGTTAACAGCTCGAAGACACCGAAACATGAACGCTACTCTTCTCCAACAACACCTTCGCTCGGCTACAGGCACCACGATTTCAACTCAGACTGTCCGAAACCGGCTCCATGCTCTAGGTCTGTATGCTCCCCGACCGATGGTACGTGATAGATTAACATCAAGGCATCGTCGCGACCGCAGGGAGTGGGCAACCGAGCATGTCAACTGGAGGAGAAATGAATGGAGCAATATTCTGTTTTCTGACGAGTCCCGTTTTTCTGTGCATCCGAATAATAAGCGTATTTTCATCTGGTGGGACCGTGGCAGTAGGAATAATCCTGCGTTCGTGCACGAAAGTGTCAGATTTGGCGATGAAGGAGTGTTAGTGTATGGTGGCATCTCTATTGACGGGCGCACTGACCTCTACATCATTCGAGATGGAGCTCTGACTGGTCGCCGATATGGGGATGAGATCCTCAGACCTATTGTAGTCCCTTACGCTGCAGCAATCGGAAATAACTTCATTTTAATAAACGATAACTGCAGGCCACATCGTGCAAACCTGGTGGAGGGTTTCCTTTTTGAAGAAGGAATCGTTCGAATGGAATGGCCAGCGTGTTCTCCAGACATGAATCCAATCGAGCACGTTTGGGACGCTCTAGGAAGACGAGTTTCTGGCCGCCAACAACCCCCACAAACTCTCCAAGAACTGGTAAGAGCTCTTCTGGAAGAGTGGGGCAGAATACCTCAACTCGTCATTAATAGCCTCATTGAGTCCATGCCTCAAAGGTTTTCAATGTTGCTGGCCGCCCGTGGAAACCATACCCCCTACTGAAAAATGATTTTCTTTGAAGAAAACACCTTTTCTTATTCTTTTTTTCTCATATGCACAAATTGTGTTTTTTTTCCTTTTGTACACAAATACGCAATAAAATGCATTTTTTTCTGCCAAACATGTGTAATTTATTCTCATATAACCTACAACGTCTGTCGACCATGTATCAATCAGCTAAAAAGTTTCCCAGATACAAAATCCACCTAAAACTGCAATATCCTTTAATTGTTTTGAGCAGTGTATTATTATATGCTTACACTTCGGAGATTTCTAAAATATCAACCACCAAGTTGTTTAAAATATACACTGGAATGTTTTCATAGTATACATGATTAATATGACTTATTCTGTTTATATTATTAATCAAATTATCATGTTTTACTTGCATTTCGAAGATTTCAAATTTATTGCAATACTTATCTACATCAAATTCGATTCTTGACCCCATATATTTTAACATTACATAATCGTAACAACTTTTTAATCCATTTATCGGAAAATTGTTAAATCACTCTGAGTGATCAAACATTAAGTTATTTCAAATACGAATATTTTCTTTACAATTTTTTAATGATACAGAGTACAGAATAACAACTTTAATTTTTTCTAAACATAGGGCTTCCACATAGACACCAAATGAATACAGTAACAGAAAATTTCATGGCAGGCGTCTACGACATTTGCGCTTGAATTAACCTCCAAAGACAGTTTCTAACACGATTTGCAAGAAAAATTTAAAAAGAAAAAAAAAAAAAAAAAAAAGAATTACTGATATTTATAATGCACACCATTTGGGAGCCCTGTAAATATTTTTATATTAGTAGAGAATGGGAGTCCTTGTTTGGAATTATTTTTTCTCCTGCTAACTCCATTAAAAATCCTGTTGATTCTGATAAAAAATTAAGGGATTAGTTTGAAAAATCTTGTTTTTATATATTTTTTCGTGAAAATATTTTTTTTAATGTGAAATTTCTAGTTATTCATTAGACTAAATAGAATGTATCGACTCATTCCTCCTCTACCTCTGAATCGTACGTGAAAACGCTCCGTTTAAAAGAAAAATAACGGCATGCAAACACTGTAAATATATGAAAAATGTAATTAGAAAAATATTTAACTGTTGTCAAATCCAGCTGATAATCTACACGAGGAATATCAGACAAGGGGAGTGGTGATCTCCATGGGTGGTCTTTATAAGAAAATCTAACCCATGTAAAGTTACCATGATTGGAACTAAACCACAGACAAGTCCGAACAGTTAGGTCAACGAGCATTACAGGGATTCCAAACCAGGACCCTCCGTCTTACAGCTTTGAGAGTAGAACCGTTCAGCCACTAATGGTGCGTTATTATGAAGGAAGTTATTTAATTCACATGTAGCATTTATTAATCTTTTATGGTCGAGAATTGGCAAATAATTGCCCAAGCTGTACATATAGGATTTTTTTTTTTTTTTTTTTTTTTTTTTTTTTACATTCTATTTGCACAAGTATATTTTAAAAGCACATCTTTCAGTAAATTTCTTCCGTATTTGTTGACAAAATTACAAGTAAAAGTATTTCTTAAAAATCGTGGTGCCAATCGAATAAATTCGTGTAAGAGATGCTTGTGCATGACTGGAATACTTCGACCTTCGACTGTTAAAAGTTAATGTATTTTATTTCACAGTCGAAAATAGATGACAATAAAAGAAAATTATTGTCATAAATGTTTAAAAATATAATTTAATAATAAATCGTAATTAAAAATTGATCAGGCCAGAAAAAGGGGGTCTGCAAACACATCAATGTGAAAATGCAATTAAAAAAGAAACTGATGACAGCGTTATTGAGGAATTTTATTCCACGGTCAAAAAGAAATGAAAATATAGATAAAACTTTGTCTACGAAGTACAATTTTGCTAGCAAAATTTAGTAATACAGGATGAAATTCTAAAATGCTTCCAAAAGCCCTCTATATCCTGACGATACTTTAAAGTTCCATGGAAATAATTTGTTATACAATTCATTTAACCCCTTCACGACGGGAGCCTTTTACGAAAATTTTAATGTTTTCCCACCGGTTTTTAAACACAGAAATTTGCGCCTTATTAAATCGAGAAAATGCTCCAATGAAATAAGACAAATTTTACTGGTTTTAACACGGATACTTAAGCCTTTTTGAGCAGTGGTGTAGTCGTAAAAAATACAGAGGATAACGCTCAAAACAGAGGGTATATGCTCAAAGTAGAGGGTACATACTAATAGCCTTTTGAGAAACAGAGAGTATATGGTGTTCCTTAAAAAAATCCAGAATGTATATGGCGTATATCCCCTTATACTCTTCAGTACATTCCTGTTTTGAGTCGCATACAGGTCGCTCTTTCCCAAGAAGTTAATATATCCATTAGTAGTAATACGCTTTAGAATGTGTGAGAGATACTTTTGTTTATCTTGTTCCAAAAGCATTATTGGTTACCCACACAAAAATATTTTTTAAAGGGCGTTTTCTTTTTTATTTGCATCTTTTCGGCTTTCTTGACGCTGAAAGACTGGGGGGGGGGGGAGGAATTTTCAGTTCGAAAATATTCCTATTGTAAACGCCTTACATTTATACATTTCTAAATTCTATGAAGTACAAAAAAAATTTTTAATAAAAGATTTGAGAGGAAGTTTTAAATATTGCACAAAATCCTCTTAAATTCAAATGTAATTAATTAATTTTAATTGACAAAATCATTTTAAGATTTATTAAATGATTTGGTAAACCTACTAATGTAGTTTCAAAAAGTCACTAAAAAGCTGTACAAGATGAATTCATAAATTGGAACATAAAGAGTTAAAACTTTTCCCCCATGCACCCTTTAGCTTCACGAGACACGGCACCCTAGTTATGCTAAGAAAACTGAACGGAAATAAGTGTACTTTTACTCTATATGCAACTTCAGAGTAGAATAATTATTTATTTGATAAAGCCAAAGGAAATATGTTTTATTTAATTTTAGCACTTGTAAAAGCATTATTTAAACACAAAAAATATTTTTTAAGAAATAATTTTATTAATTTTTCTTAAAATATTTCGATGAGAGAAATTTATTATCGGTTTAGACTTAAATCACGACTCTAAGATTTTTTTTTAATTAACATTTTCCTTCGTAAATATATGTAAATTTAATTTTTTTTTTTTTTAAACAAGAAAAACAAAAAACGGTTACTATAACGATACAAAAAAGTAGTCAACATCTACCTGTTATGCAGGATTTATTTATTAGTGAGGATTGACCATTCGACCGAGACCGACCATTGCTTTCCTTAATTTGAGTAGAGTAATATTGTTTTGTAGTGAAGTATTTGAATTTGAGGAGTATTCCATGCATAACTGGTACTCGGACCACCGATAGAACTATAGTCTGTCTCAAAAGTTTAAGCACACTACAAATCTCGTTTAAAATAATTGAAGAAGAAAACATTTTATGCTAATTTACAATAAATACTCGACATTTAATCAAAATAAAATAAAATAAGCCATTTTGAGTGATTAAAATAAATATATATATGTTGCGGCCAATACCCGGAGCCTGGCCAATTCTAGAATTGGCCGGCCAATACCCGAATTGGCCTAGCTTCCTGGCCAAAACCCGAAATACATGAAATGAATAGCGTATTTCGGGTTTTGGCCGGCCAATTCGCGAACTGGCCGGGAAGCCTTGGCCAACATCCGTACTATGATGCATAGGTACCAATTTTTTTGAAATTAAGATAATGTAACATTAAAATGTACAGTAAAAAAGATTTTCATTGATAATATTGAAACGAAATATTTTTGTGTACCCAACTGAATTAACCAAAAATAGTGCACAGTTCCCTTTCATTATAGAAATCAATTGATAAACCAAATGCGGCGACAATTACAAGTTAACTGGAAACTTTATTTGAGTTAGATCACGGACAGGCTGACATCTAGACTATTTGAATTCATAAACACTTTCAACTATGTTAGAAGGGATTAAGTCGAGTGCTTATATCTATTTCGCGAATTGGCCAATCGCATGTGGCCAGTTCGCGAATTGGCCAATTGCATCTGGCCAGTTCGCGATTTGGCTGGCCAATTCTAGAATTGGCCAGTCATTTTTTAACGTTGCTGGCCAATTCGGGAATTGGCCGGCCAGTTCTAGAATTGGCCAATTTCGGATATTGGCTGCAACATATATATATGTATTTTTATTTAATTTTTCTTTTTTCTTGAAAAAACGCTGTCTCAAAAGTTTAAGCACTTTATGCAAATTTTTTTAGAAACACGGGATTGGCCGTGCTAAATGATTTTGAATGACATCATATTGCACTTTTATAAAAGTATAAAATGTGGAGAAATTATTTCTTCTCGTTTTAAACATGCCGAAGGATAAAGAATTCACAAAATGTGAGATTTTAAAAGTCTTTAAACTGAAATTGCAAAATAAAACTGTTTCTGAAATTGCAAAAGTTTTAAATCGACCAAAGCGAGGTATATATCAAGTACTCTCTAGAAATGATAATTTTAAGCGAAAACCAAGATGTGGACGACCACGTATGACGACTATTCAGACTGATTGGAGATTACGGAGATCAGTATCTTGACAAAATATGCCAATATGGCAAATTAAAAATAATATCAGTGCACAGGTGTTTAAAGACACTGTATATAGATGTATTAAAGAGTGTGATTACATCATACGAAAGAAAATGGCTCGCAAACCGTCTTTCAAATTACATCACAAACAGACAGGAATGAACTAGGCTAAAAGACACATATCCTTTGGGGACAAATGGCTTACTGTTTTATTCAGCGATGCGAAAAAGTGTAATTTAGATGGCCCTGGTGGTTAGAATGCGTATTAACTTGATTTACGAAAAGAACCAAGGGCATTTTTCAGAAGACAGCAAAGCGGTAATTCTGTTATGGTTTGGGGGGCATTTGGGTTCAACGGTCAAACCACTCTGGCTTTTCAAAAGACAAGATTTTAAAGAGTATAAAGAGACGCAAAACCAACATTTGCTTCCATTCGGTGACATATGGGGCGTTCTGGATGAACTTTTCAACAAATCAAAGCCTCTATACACCTTTCACATTCTACAAAAGTTTGGCTTTCTCAGAAAAGTGCTAAAGGTCTTGACTTATCAGCCTTAAGTCCTGACTTAAACCCGATTGAGTATGCCTGGGGTATTTTAACCCGCCAAGCATAAGCGTAGAATTGTATGTGGCCATGGGGCTCGGGCCCCTCCAATAATTTTTTCAAATGGGCTGTATTTTTTGGCGTCAACCAATTCAGAAAAAAGTCACAAATTTTGGAATTTGGAATAATTTATAGAATTTTTCTGAGTATATTTTTTTCCAGAGAAAATTTTCTTTCCTTAAATTCGTCGTTTACTTTTATTCTTTATAAACGACTAAAATAATCCAAGATAACATTTACCATAGTGTATGGGCACTCTCCGTCTCCCAGAATTTTTTTTTCTTTCTTTCTTCTTTCGACAGTGGGCATAGTTTCTAGGAAAAGTAACTTTTTCTGAATCTGAGTCTGACGTCCTGCAGAGGGGGCAATAAATTAACACATCGTTACATTAAAAACGTAGACGACGCGACGAGTCCAACACGATCAAATTACAAAACCATAGATAAGATGCTTGCCTTTCCCCAAAGGAAAGGCAAGCATCCCCTTTATAAGGCCTTCCAGCCTTATAAAGGTCCTAATTTAGGAGCTCCAAAGAACATGGGAGGTGTGGGGAAATATAGAGGGATTAGTTTTTTTGCAGTGGATGACCAAGCAAAACAATCAGTAGTCTCTGAAGACAACGAATGCGGATGGGAAATTTTTTCTTTTTACTCAAGTCAGGCATAAAGTATAAAATTTGTATATAAATGTAAAGTGCAGATGGAGAAACAGCTATTAAAGTTATCTAAAGGTACTCAGCAGTTTCTTGCAGTAATGGATGATTCCCAAGGATCAAGTAGTTCTAATAAATAGTAAGTATTCAAATGTTGCTACTTTTTATTTTAAAGAATTTATTTTTGCGTTACCTTAAGTTATCTGATTAAAAGTCTGCACAGACCTGGGCCGGGCCCGAAACTCAAATTCAGACAAGTTTCCTTTCATTGACCGCAACCTGGTAAAGTCAGGATCTACTCCCCCACACAAACGCAACTCCTAAGCCTAAAACTTTTTTTTAAATCATATTAATCTGAAATTTGATTAATTATTATCGTTTCGATGGTCACATTAGAAATCTGCCCAGACTCGCAAGCCGATTTCCATTACTGACATTCGGGCCCGGCCGGGTCTAGTCATTAATCTTTTCGGACCGGGCTGGGTTCGGGCCTTATTTTTTTCCTGGGGTATCGGCCCGGGCCTATCTTATTTTTTTAACTACTAAACTAAACATTGCACATTTAATATTTTTACACCGTTGCGTAGGGAAAAAATGCACTTTTAAACGAAATTTGTTTGTCATTTTGTCACTATTTGTTTTCAAATTATTATTTTAAAGTTTTTATTACTTTTTTGTCATAGTGTCATCAGAAGTATTCCATTTTTGCACATTAAATATGGACTAATCAGAAAACGAATAAAATAAAATAAGTTGCGGAATTCAACCAAATAAAGATTCAGATACACTTCAGATTTCCCAGTTCTCTACTGAGGACAACAATTATTTTCCAAATAGTTAAAAAAATCCCATTTTTGAAACGAATCTTCTCATAGATTTAAAGTAGACGGCTTAAGGCTACACGAGACGGATAGTTCAAATATCTTACTGGAAATAACATATGTCTGTTTTATTATTATTATTATTATTATTATTATTTTGTGTATGGGAGTTTTTCCGCGGAACAGATACCTCCATTCACCTCACGTATCATGTATAACTATCAAAACTCAGTTTTCACCCATCAGAAAGTACACCTTTGATGCTGAAAAAGATCCGCCATCTTGTTTCAAAATGGCGGAATATTAATTTTTGTTTTAAATTTTAAATTTTAAAATTAGGTGCAAAAGAGTAAGAAATTGAAAAAGATTTCTCTTTTGTAAGTTTGACCTTGATACAAAGATTCCAGAGCATTTTTTGTTTCATCTATATCTTGAAAAATGGCTGGGTTTTGGTTGATGGGTTTGGGAACTTTCAATTTCCAGTGTGGTTCACATTTTGAAACGGACTGAAATTTGTCACGCGATTATGCACATATTTATAAACTGATTTGGATATAACTCCGGGTGCATATAGTACATAGCAATGCCTTGACCACGTTCTCTGTCCAACTTCTTCCGTCTTCCTGTTTCAAAATGGCAGCCATATAAGTTTGTCAAAAATCTTTTAAATGTATAATGATGTACAAAGAAAAAATTAGAAATTGAAAAAAGGTTCTTTTTAAAGTATTTATCTTAAAAATGAATTCAGGAGTATTTTTTGCTTTGTTTTTAATTTAGAAAACGCCTGAGCAGTTTGAATTTCTAACGTGGGTGACATTCTTTAAGAAATCAATTTGCCCGCGACAGCACTCGTATATATTAATCGATTTCAATATGAGTGTGCATGTACACCTGAATTAAGATTTCGACCAAACTCATAATCAGGTTCCACTAATTTGAGCTTAGTATTTTTGAATAATATAACTTAAATAATTTAAAATAAATAAATAATAGAATTTAAAATAAATAAATATATAAGTATATGAAAGCTACCTCTTCCTCCCGGCACTGCCGGAAGGACTTTTTTATATGAATACAAAACTGATATTAAGTATGCATGAGAGCCTATTTTACCTCAGTTTTGCCCCCCCCCCCCTAAACAAAATTTTAAACTAAAGCTGAATCTACCAATACCTCGCATCTGCCATTATATGAACAGTGATTTCTTATTTCTTCGCATAATTCTGTGTATGTTACATTTTAAATATGATAAGAAATTTTTTTGAAGAAAGCATGAACTAGAGGCACTGACAGTATATCCAACATAGAGAACCTGAACCTTGTTTGTTACCGAAAGTTGAAATGTTCACTAATCCGACATTACCAAGTAGTTTTTCTACCATACCACATACTAGAGAAATTCAGAAAAACGTGAAAAACAAACCTGGTATCAAATTATTATTATAAAATCATATCAAGTGAGATTAAATGAAAGAAAAATTTATTACATTACGTTTAGCACAAGTTACAGGATGAGACCATGACAATACCGAAGAATTTATGGACACACAGCACCATCTATGAACAATAAAGTACAGTTTTCTTTTAATACTCTCCCTAAAATTGGACTTTTCCTGAAATATTAATAATTAACAGTATTATGAGAAAATTCTAATATTAGCACTTAGTTTTTTTAAATGCAAATGATCCATTGGCTTGGTCATCATATCGGCTACTTGATTCACAGTGTCCCCATACACTATTAAGATTTTCTTCTCTTCCACTAATTCTCTTATGTGATGGAATTTAATGTCTATGTGATTGGTGCACCTGTGATTAGTTGGATTATTGGCTAACCGAATTACACTTTATTATCAACAAGCAGGCGCCCATTTATTCCAGGTTGGAATTCGCATATCAAATTAATCAACCAGACCAGCTCTTTGGATGCAGTTGATGCAGCCATGTATTCAGACTCTGTCGTAGAAAGTGCCACACATCCTTGACGTTGATTACTTCAAGTAATTGTACCGTCACCTAAAGTAGAAATGTATCCTGTCGTGGATCTTCTGTTTTGCACATTACCACCGTAGTCAATATAAGGAAACGCATTGACATAACCATCTGTTAAGCCACTGTAGTGGATTACCATGCTTAACGTACCTTTCAGATACCTCAAAATATGCTTGATAAATTTCCATGAACCAACAGTAGGTGTTGACATCCACTGTGCAGCTTTTCCAACTGCATATGCCAAATCTGGCCTTGAAACAACAACTAAATACATTAATCTTCCAATAGCTGATGCAATTGGATGTTCAGAATCTACTTCGGTTTCATGATACAGGATATCCAAGGAACTTTTATCTACTGGCACACCACTTTGGCGGCTGCATTGTTACCTTTAGTAGGTTTACAGTCACTCATTTCAAACACTAAGAGTGTTCTCTTAGCATAAGCTGTCTGATGAATTCTTATTTTATCTTTCATTAATTCAATCAGGAACCCAAGAAAATGTTTGACATCTTCACAAATTGTGATTTCAAATTCAGTTTGCAACTGTCTATGAAGTGTCTGGATATCTTCATTATTAGTAGCAGCAATCAGCCCGTCATCAACATATACAGCAATTATGACTAGATTTTTACCAATATACCTCAGATATGCACAAGGATCATAATTACTAACTCTGAATCTAGCATTTGCTAAAAAATCATTTAATCTTTGATTCCAGCCTCTAGGTGCCAGTTTTAGGCCATACAAATATCGAATCATTTTGCAAACACATCCAGGTCTATCATTATAACCTTTTGGTTGCTCCATGTATATCAATTCATCCAATGTTCCATTTAAAAATGCAGTCTAGCAATCAAATTGGGCTATTTTTAACCGACTTCAAAGAGGAGGTTATGATTTCGACCTGTATGTATTTGTTGTTCACGAATAACTTTTGCAAATATGAACCGATTTTGATAATCTTTATTTGAACATACATCTGACTTGTGTGCTCGACATGAAAGTCTGCTTATAAGTCATCGTCAAGCTACAAGGACAAGATAGCACAAGGAAATTTACATCACAAGAGACATACAACCAGGAGCTTCCCACAATGTGTGTGTGCAATGGAGCCAGCGGGAATCGAACCCACAACCTCCAGCGTAGCAGAGCGGCGTCTTAACCACTCAGCCACGGAGGCCCGATTTTGATAATTCTTTTTTTGTTTGAAAGTGTATAAAGCCCATGTGGTCCCATTCGAATTTCAAAAAATCTGATGATTAGAACTTTTTTAAAAATAAAAACTTTAAATTTCAAATTCATTTTTGAAGCAATCGACCAATTAGAAATGTTCCTTTTCCATGCTTTAATGTTACACTTACATAGAAGTTTTTCCTGCATCGTCACTCCACCGCTGTTATGGAATATCTCTATTTTGACCAATGAGAATTCACCATAATACAATGAAGTAATCATTTTCTATAAAAGCGATGGACAGACGATAAAGTAAAAGTTTCAAATTTTTAACAGTGTTCAAAGTGCAAAATCCTAACTGGACGAGGGGCAGGATTCACATAAATTTTGCGCTGTTTGCGAAACGAGATTTATTAACAAACAATTTTTTTTAAAAACATTGAAAAATTTGCTAAAATTCAGGCTTCTGATTCGTTAATCTGGTTTCGCTAACAGCGCAAATTCTACCTGGATTCCGGACAAGTTCTCTTATTCAAGAAACCGGAAATATAGCATCTAGAGGATATAGTGTGGAAATCGGCTATCTCAGGGCGTGTTCAGAGCAACTTACAAAAGTAACCAATGTTACCGACCTATTGTAGGGCAGTACGAAAGCAAATTGTGGCATCAATGGAAACTATTCTGTTTAATTGTAGCTGACGTCACACTTCGCTTTGATTTTGATTTCGTACTTGTCTACAATCGGTAAGTGGTCGGTAAGTAACCGGTAAGTTGTGCTGAACACGCCCTCTGTAACACTTAAAAAAAGCGCTAAAATGTTCTATTCTTTTAATGTGCAACAATGCTATATTGCCCCCTGTACTGCGGTCAAAGGAAACTTGGCGAATGACAAGCCTTGATATTATGATAATGTAGCCTTGGTCTAGATACTGTATCACGAAAATGCCGCAGATGTCGCTGTGATCGACACTTTGGAATTCAGTTGCATCGTTGCACATTTAAAAGATACAAATTTTTTGTACTGCTTGCATTGTAAAAAATTGAACCCTTTTGCTGAATCGTCATTCCATCGCTTTTATAGGAAACGATTACTTCTCTCTATTATGGAGCATTTTCATTGGTCAAAACAAAGAAATTCTATAAAAGCGATGGAGTAACGATGCAGCAAAAGGGTCAATTTTTTTATAGTGTCGATAGCAGATTTTCGCTCCATGTATTCCAGACTCTCTCCTTCGAACAATGAAAAGTTCTCAAAAATGAAGGCTTATGATTGGTCAATCTTGTTTTGCTTAACAGCGAATAATCCTTCTGGATCCTAACCACTGTTGCAGAGATGCTTTTTTTTTTTTTCAAAGTACGAAATCTTAGCTGGAACAATTCTTGTATCCACCAAAGTGAAAGATCCACATCGATCCAGACATGAGAATTTGATATCGAAAAGCTGAAAATTCATCTCTAAAGAGCCTTACACGTTAAAGCAAGAGTGTCTGTGTATCAGGGTGCTTCTTATGCCGGATTCACAAACTGATTAAAGTACATTGCTATGTGCTAGATTTACGTTTGGACAAACATAAATGACGAAAAATTTTGATAAGCTTACCATTAAAGTTAAGCTAGTTAATTTCTTTCACCCATAAAACAAACTCGTTTAGGCGACTACTGGAATAAAAATTCTTAAATTTTCTGTATTTTGGAAAATTGCGTTTATCAAAAAACATTCTTAACTTCAAATATTGCTACTTTCATATAGACGCACGTTGAATCATGATGCGATTTTGATAATATCTTCCTTTTTAGTTTTTATGACTGAAAAGGGTATTTTATTACATACGAATATTTAGAATTACTTTGCTATGCATTGAATCATAGGAGCAACTTGACGCGCTCTGATTGTGTACGCGTACTTTAAACTGTAAAATATCCTACCCTTTTGCTGCATCGTCACTACCCCGCTTTTATAGAATATCTCACTTTTGATCCATGAGAATGCTCCATAATAGGCTGAAGTAATCGTTTTCTATATTAGCGGTGGAGGGATGATGCAGCAAAAGGGTCAAATTTTTAACAGTGTACCCTGTTTAAAATATCTTGAAAAATTACCTGTGTTTTTAAAGACTATCTATTTTCTGACCAATGAAAACGCTCCATAGACGTTTTTAGATCGCTCTCATTAGTCAGAAAATAGATGGTCTTTAAAAACAAAGGTAATTTTTCACAATGATTTTAACGTGTACTGATGGATTGACAGCTTTTCAATACCCATTTACGAAGTCTGTAGATTTCAATGTGGACCTTAAGGCACTACACTAGTCTCAGAAAAAGACCGGGATATTAGTGTAAAGACTATGGGTGTGTTTTTTTTTTTTTCAAATATCTCGCTCAAATTTTAATATATTTACATGATTTTTTTCATAGGATAGCCGAGGATGATCTACAACCGGCCTAGTTTTTACTTCTTCGATTTTGCTTCTGTATGTTTTATATAATGCTAGTTTCAATTTCAGAACCGTTTAAACCGGTTTTGAAATTTAAAATAATTTTTAAAAAAAATCTGAAACCAAAATTGAAAAAGTAAAAACTCGGTCGGTTGTGGAATATCCTCAGCTATCCTATGCAAAAAAATCACGTAAAAAATTTAAAATTTGAGCGAGATATTTGAAAAGAACGCCCGCATAGACTTCACATTATCATCCGGGTCTTTTTCTGTGCCTAGTGTGCGGCCTTAAAGTTTGCTGGATGCGATAGATTTCCGAAATGTTAAAGCTTAAATGGACAAGTTCTCGCATCCACGAAAGCGGAAATAGACATAGATACCAATCGACATCCTTAAGTTGTTGAAAAGATGGAAATCCTTTGGTATAAATTTTGATCCGGAGAAAAAAATTATCTCTACATATCAATGCAAAATAAAGTGCATAGATATGTGTAGCAAAATTATCTTTAGATTCAGATTTGGTTACCGGATTAGACACCAGAATGATTTCAGATTTTGTTCATGTAGGATTCCTCGATGTGAATATGACGACACATGGAGCACAGTACACGATTGATTGAAAAGATTCTGGACAAAAATTAGTCATCAAGGGGGTCCTTGTGGCCGAGTGGTTAAGACACCACGCTGCTAATCTCTTGAGAGCGTAGGAGATTGTGGATTCGAATCCCACTGGCTCCGTTGCACACACTCTTTATGTGTAGCTCCCGGTTGTACTTTTCTTGTGTCGTAATATTTCCTTGTGCTATCTTGTCCTTGTATGTCCACGAATTTGTAAAATAATATGGATTATGTATTTATGTCGGTGTAGAAATAAAGGATCATTCGACGTACAATCGAATTCTACCAAGAAATCATCATCAAATTTTATAATAGAAAATGCCTAGCATTGCGATACATTGTTAAAAATTTAACTTTTGCTGCATCGTCACTCCATCCCTTTTATGGAATATCTCATACATACACTGTAAAAATTTTTACCCTTTTGCTGCATCGTCATTCCCCCGCTTTTCTAAAATATTTGTCTTTTGACCCATGAGAATGCTCCATGATAGGCTGAAATAATCGTTTTCCATAAAAGCGGTGGAGTGAGAATCAAATTTTTAGTTGGGACAAAAGCGTCCGTGAAAAAAGTATTTGGGCATCGAATGCTGTCACTCTCTTGTAAATGCAGCCAAGTACAGGTTATGATTTTTGGATTCCTCGTCGAATCATCACCGCTCACTTCCGATGCCTTATAGGAATTAGATTGTTGTTGTTTATCTATTGAATCATAGAGCGATTTTTGTTAAAATTTCTCTTTTTGCTTTTTCTGATTGAAGGGGGAGTACTTTTGACTACACTAGAAAAGCATTTTACTATTCATTGATACATGGAGTCATTTTGCTGTTTACTCATTTATGGAAGCGCTTTGCCGAGCGCTTATGTGTAAGGACACTTTACTTGAGGCATTGTCACCTTCCGATATCTGTACGATTAGATGTTGACTTTAAGATTTCATGAATGCGGTAGTTTTTCGTTGTGCCAGATCTGAAGAAATTACCACATCCAGAAAACCTAAAGATTCACAACGATACTAACCGATAATGTAAGTGTCTTTTGAAAAGGTGACAATCAAACAGTGACAAGTAAAGCGAATACACCAGAACTCAGCAAAGTGCGTTCATTAGTAATGCGTTGCAAAGAGCCATCATATGTCAATACTCATAATTATGTATTACGGTATAAATAACTAAAAAGTAGGAAATAAATTTAACTTTTTCAAAAAATGTATAACCGACTCCAAAAAAAGCGCTAAAAAGAATTAAATAATTCTATAAAATTCTCTAATGACAAATCGTTATCCAATAACCACACTTTGACTATCATGTACCGGTATAAAACGGTTAAATTTAATATATAGAATTTAATATCCACCAAACATAGGTTTCCCAGAGAATATTTTTTACAAGAGATTAATTTACATATTTTTGATTTAATTTTTGAATATATACATATAAAATGTAAGGAATTACTTTTTGAAGTTGGTGCCAAACTATCTTAAGTATAATAAGAATTGTGGATATATTATGTCTAGTACCATAAATAAAATGGGGAAATCATTATCGATTATGATTGTTTGGCACCAACTTCAAAAAGTAATTCCTTACTTTTTATATGTATATATTCAAAAATTGAATCAAAAATATGTAAATTAATCTCTTGTAAAGATATTCTCTGGAAAACCTATGTTTGTTGAATATTAAATTCTATATATTAAATTTAACCGTTTTATACCGGTACATGATAGTCAATGTGTGGTTATTGGATAACGATTTGTCATTAGAGAATTTTATAGAATTATTTAATTCTTTTTAGCGCTTTTTTTTTGGAGTCGGTTATACATTTTTTTGAAAAAGTTAAATTTATTTATTTCTTAAATGAAATAAACCAAAATAGAAAACACAGAATCATACCTTATAACAGGACTAAAAGTTTCTTCATAGTTCACGCCATACTGCTGCTTAAATCCTCTAATCACCAAATGTGCCTTAAAGATTTCAACTTCATCATTTGCATTTGTTTTGACACGAAAAATCCATTTGGCAGTCAATGGTTTTATCAGGTTTCACAAGTTCCCAAGTACCATTCTTTTGATGAGAATACATTTCATCTTCCATAGCTTCAATCCATTTTTGTTTCTCTCGTGCTTCCATAGCTTCCTCATGTGACTGGGTTTCAATATATATATGAGGAGCCCAGAAGCCAAGGGTATAAGTGACAAAATTGAAAAAAATGAGTTAAGTGCACAGACTATCTGGAAATAAGTCTATTTATTTGTAGGTAAGAAGTTATGAGTGATTTTTTTAATTATATACTGTGTTTT
Organism: Maratus speculifer; assembly: GCA_964019185.1. Classification (NCBI taxonomy): domain Eukaryota; kingdom Metazoa; phylum Arthropoda; class Arachnida; order Araneae; family Salticidae; genus Maratus; species Maratus speculifer. The sequence continues at coordinate 195,896,687 of OZ025299.1, forward strand.
AGGGGTCAGTTACTTAACCTCTTTCCCAAAAGTGTGAAACGGTTGGAGGCCAAAGGGTATAAGTGCAATTGTATCTATTAACGTCTACAGCAGAAGCGTGACCAACGGCATACACGGCCATTTGCTTTTTTATACATTAAATAAATGCATTTTAACTGTTAACATGTGAGAAAATCATGCTTTAAGTGTAGATTTTGAAACACTTTCCAACACTCTCTGAAATCTTTAACATATTCGCTGCCGATCACGCGCCAACATTAAGGGGCCACTCACGAGCCAGCGCGTGATGTGGGGTAATGTCTCAATAGCCAGTCACGCGCTGGCACGGGAATATCTTTCACTGTTTCTTTGTTATAAAATTAAATCGGCTTCTGGAAAAAACCCACTTCTACAGTGCGGCATTAACTATCATCACATCTTCACATAAGCGGCAGCGAACGTGTTAAAAATCTTTGCTATTTAGGGTAATAAAGTGTTAATGTCCATAACCAAGTATGTATTTTAATAAATTTTGAACAGCCCTCGGTTTTATCTGTCGGTTGCTATACACTGCATAATGGGGAAATTTAGTTTAGCAAGAAAACGCATAACAGTTTTTACTAATAGATGGAAACACACTTGTATACTTCTGTTTATCCTGTAGTTTACCTTGAACCTTTATTATATGCCAGTATTTAGCTAAAATTTAGTTGAAACTGAAACACTCTTAAGACTACTGAAATCACATTTCCAGAAATTATCATAAATAGATGACAATGCTTAAAATTTTGTGCATGACCCTGTATATCATTTTATCAATGTTTTGCAAGCATTTCTTAGCAAACAATGTAGTTCAGCATAGAAATATATTACTTATTTAAAAGCAATCTTTAAGTAAATTACGCTCATAATCAGTAACCTTTATGAAATCTTTTGTATAGCTCTGTACATGAACTATCGAATTTATATGAACATATGCATGTATATTAATATGTATAAATTTAGTGAAACTTAAAAGCGCAAATCATAATTAAAAATGCATTTCGTCCATCCATCAATCATCATCGATAATATACAGTACTTCGGATAGAATATACTATTTGAAAGCTTTTTTGTGTCCCTGTAAATACTGAGTACTTCGTATTATGCGCGAAATAACTTATATTAAGCGTCTGCAGTATATATCAATTTTATTATACATGAAAATTGTAATATAATTAAAATATGTTGTAAAAAATTCCCTCTTTATCATTAGGTAATGTAAATCTTTTGTGTAGCCCTGTAAATAAAATATATCTATTCTTTTCACCTCATATTTTACAGAATGTTTATTTTAATGCAATTCGAATTTTAATGTGCTTGACAGGTTGTAACTTCTTTAAAATTCATTTGAAACGATTTTTCCCATAACCCGTAATTTAACGGAAAACTTTTGATTGTCCCTGTAAATAAACTAATCGTGTTAGAAACTTCATTTGCAATAGGTTCGTGTTGAGGTAAACGTGAATAATTCCCAAAAATTTCAGGACAATCCGAGTATATTTCCGAGAGTTAAGGCACGGACAGACAAACCAAAATCACATTCACTTTTCAGTTTTGTTAGAAAATGTTAAAAGTTATAAAATTTCAATGTTTCAAAATTTATAATAAAATTTTAAAACTTATATTAGAACAAAAAAAAATTCCTTTCATTCATTTATATCAACATCGTTCTTTTTTTTTTTTTTTTTTTGGTAAATTCATTTTTTATTTCATAATTTTTCCGTTTTTAGAATTTATATTAAAACAAAATTTTGTCCTTTCATTTATGTGTATCAACATTGTTCTTAATCTTTTCATAAATACAATTTTTTATTTCATAATTTTTGCATTTTTTGTGCTCATTCGGCACTTGTACCTTTAGCTTCCAAGAACTTTTTATTACTGTTTGGAAGCCAGGGATACTAGTGCCGAATGATGATAAACATTGCTTTGTTATAAATAAAAAGAAAAATTGTATTTCACATTTTTTAAAACAGTTATTGAAATAAGAGTTCAAAGATCATTAAGATATACAGTGGTGACCATCCCCCCCCCAAACCCAATGACGCAAATACAGTCCCCCCCCCCCCAAAAAAAAAAATCTTCATACTTTAACATTGACCCCCTTCCCCCTAAACAGAATATCAATTGTAAAATATATTCTAATCTACTGCACATTTAAAAGATAACGAGTTGAGTATAGCGGAATAAGTTCTTATTGCCCTTATCTAGAATTTAAAGAAAGAAAACACAGGAACATTTATGAAAATTTAATGTTGTAAAAAATTAAAAGTAATATTAAAAGAATCAAGATTTACAAAAGATAGCGAGTTGAATATAGCAGAATGAGTTCTTATTGTCCTTATCTAGAATTTAAAGAAAGAAAACACAGGAACGCTTCTCGAAATTAAATGTTGAAAAAACTTGTAATATTAAAAAAATCTAAATTTTTTTTAAATAAAAAAAAAAAAAAAAAAAAATTAAAATTTCCCTCAAAATGTGCTTTTTTTCAAGTTCCCCCCCAAAACTAAATTGTATGACGCATCTTGCGTCACCAAACCCTTCTCTGGGCACCCCTGAAGATATAAGCAAAAGTTTCATATCTCAATTCATTCAATTACATTTGATGTATAACTTTGAACTCAATTTACTCGAAATCTAAATTTTGTCACTTGTACCCCTTGTTTCTGGGCTCCTCATATATATATATACTTAGAAAATTTTTTTTACAACTTTTAGGCTATTTATAAATACAGCCATTTATACCCTATACTGCATGGTAATAAATAAAAAAACTGTTTTATAAAAAATAAAAGTTTTTATAATAAAAACAATTGCTACTCTCAAAATGTACTATTTTATAATTCTTAAGAACATCTATGTACACTGACGGAAAAAAAAATCCCAACACCAGTAAAGACTTGTGTTAGCTAAACGAAATTTTGTAGGCGTGTTTATACATCTAAAAGATGACATTGATTAAAATTTCAGGCTTCGCACATAAGTGTGGTGCTAGTAGTGCCACTCACAACTTTAAAGTCAGGTTTGCTTTAAATGCGTGTTGTAAAGTTCGTGAGCATTATTTATCTTCAAAATTTGATGAAATGAGTTGAGATTGATCATGCATGCCTTTAAGAAGACGAAAAATCCATTATCATCAGCTCCCCGAAATGGAAAGAGATCGTAAAGAAGGGCTACGAGGAAGTGGATTTTCTTTCCGCGATTTTGCAGAAAGTCTTGGACAAAATGTATCCACTGTGCATGATTGTTGGGAGCAGTGGTCAAAGGATGGTACTGCATCAAGAAGACCAGGTTCTGGGTGACCACGTGGCACTACTGAGAGGGAAGACCGTCGTATTCGGCGTACGGCTGTGGCGCATCGTACTGCATCTGCGACGAAATTTCGAGCTGCAGTTGGTATCTCAGTGACACAACAAACTGTTAGAAACCGGTTACTTCAAGGACAGTTCGATGCAAGGCATGCATTCCACTGACTCCAAGTCATTGCCGTTTGCGACGTCAATGGTGTCAAGCCAGAGCTCATTGGAGGATGGACTGGAGATTTGTTGTGTTTTCTGATGAAAGCAGGTTCTGCCTTGGTGCCAGTGATGACCGTGTGCTGGTCAGAAGGAAGTCAGGGGAACGCCTGCAACCAAACTGTATGCGGCCCAAACACACTGGACCTACAATCTGGGTCATGGTCGGAGGAGCAATTTCCTATGACAGCAGAAACACTCTTGTGGTTCTCCCAAGCATACTGACTGTAAATGTGTGCATCAGTCTGGTAATTAGACCTGTAGTGCAGCCATTCAAGAAAAGCAATCAAGGGGAGTTTTTCAACAGGATAATGCTCGCCCTCATGCCGCTGTTGTAACCCAACGTGCTGTACAGAGTGTTGACATGTTACCTTGGCCAGCGAGATCACCAGATTTGTCTCCAATTGAGCACGTATGGGATATCATTGGATGAGAACTCCGGCTTCATCCCCAGCCAGCACTGACTATCACATTATTGACACAGCAAGTACAACAAGCATGAAAGTTCATACCACAAAGTGACATTCGGCACCTGTCTGACACAATGCATGCACGTTTGCAGGCTTGCATTGAAAATTCTGGATGTTATAGCGACTATTAGTGTAACAGCATTTCACTTTTGAAATGCATTTTATTGACCTTAAATTAACCTATAATCTCGAAAATCTAATCAATTAAACATGTTAACTAGACAAATCCACTGTCCAAATTTCATTACTCTACAATAAGTTTTTCTTGGTGTTGGGATTTTTTTTTTTCCGTCAGTGTATTTTTTATTATTATTATTAATTTAGAATGTTGATAATAATTTATGTAATAATAAAATTAAATCACAAACATGTAACTAAAAAAACTGAATATTTAACATGAATTCAATGCAAAAACTTCCATTTGAAATTAACAATAAAAATCAATAAAAATTCTACATTCCGTTTTGTAAAGTTATAAAAATGAAGGAACTTATCACTATCACATTTTTAAATTTTTCGGTACTTAAACTACTTAAACAGATTTGCTTATCAAAGAAAATTTGCATTCTCTTTCTTATTACAATTTTTATTTTTAGAAAGTATATGGAATATGTATTCATATGTAATTTATATAAAAATTTCTAAAAGACAATATATAGTATTTGTGAAATTTATTCAGTTGATAATTTTTTTCCTAATCTACATTGGACTATTATCTGAAAAATCATTTTTTCATTCTTTATCTGACTAATGATTTCTCAAAAATTTAGTTTCAGTTTCAAATACAACACAAACACTCATTTACATGAATTGATATTTCTTCCAATGTTAAATAAATCAAATTTAAACTAATACTTGCATATGACAGATTAATGTGAAAATTAAGAGATAATTAGAAGTAATGTTATTCTATTTCTATATTTAGATCAGGCCAGGAAAATTATGGTGAAAATGCCATAGGATATGTTCAAGTTAAACGGGAAAATTCTATATGCACCATGAAAGCTACAGTAACACCAGAACATAAAATATCCAAAAAAGGATATGAAATTAATGCAACTTGTATTAAGATAGATGAAGTAGTACTCTTGTGTGATAGCTGTACAGCTTCTTTAGGTAAGTATAAAAGCATTCTTTCCCTCTCTCCGACTAAAACTATTTGAGTATTCTATAAAAACAACAAAATATTTAGCTTATGCAATTTCCACTGTTTCAAATATACATGATTATTTGTTTTGAATTAAACTAAACATTAACAAACTTAAATTTAAATTTATACTCAAAGTGTTTAAAAACTAATTCTATTTTCAAAAATTTCTCAAAAAGTCCTTTTATTTACTAATTTTAACTACTAAAAGCTAAAAGGTATAAATTAAAACTTTAAAAAAGTATAAATAGGTTTATTGGACTGTTTACATGTTTAGATTCTATCTGAGTCATTTTCAAAACAAATAAAAATATTCTAAAATTTATTTTGAAAAAAAATTTTTTTTTAATGATTCAGGTAGAGTCAAAATATTTAAAAAGTCAAATAAACCTATTTGTTTTGAAAATGATTTGGGTAGAGTCAAAATATGCAAACAGTCAAACAAGCCTATTTTTATTGTTGTTAAAATTTTAATTTACACCTTTTAGCAATTAAAATTAATTAATTATTACAATGTGTTAATCTGACATACAAATCCTTTCTTTTTTTCAACTAAAAAGTGGGAATTGTGTTTCAATTAAAAAATTAACTTTATTCCATAACAACACTGATATAATCTCCCATATTATTACAGGAGGCTGCAAGTATGCCACTGCTTTACTTGCATGGCTTCATTGCCGAAGTGAGGAACCATCAGTAACAGAAGTTACCTGCTATTGGAAAAAATCCAAACTACCAACAGTTGGGAAATTGCTAAAATTTATAAAGGCAAAAGATCTTGGAAAAAAGAAAATCAATTAACTAAATGAAAAAAGGGGCTCATTTCAATCTGACGTGTTACAAATTAGTGAAGACACAGGAAGAACAAGCACAACAATCTCAAAATGCTCGAAAGAATTTTGTGAGGAAGAAAAACTATCTATTCATCAGTTGGTTTTAAATTTTTTCGAACTGCAACAACTTGATTCAAGGACTGCCTCAGATTTCTTGCCATACTGTTCATCACAGATGACAAAAGCTGCATGTGATGAGGCATCGAGAAAAACAATACTGCAAGATAAAAGTAAATTGTGGCACAAGTTGCAATATGGGCACATTACTGATTCAAGGGCATATAAAAGTGCTCATTGCCAGACTATGGATGGCTCTTTAGTAGAGAGCATTTTAGGAGCAAAAAGCATAAAAGATACACGTGCCATGAAACATGGGAAAAAATTAGAAAACGAAGTGAAACATCTGGTGAAGAAAAAAGTAGGAATTACGATCCATCCATGTAGATTTTATACCTCCCCAGACTGTCCAGTACTAGGAGATTCACCAGATGGCATTTCAGATTAATATATTGTAGAATTTAAATGCCCGAATTCAGAAAAAGCAATAAAAAACTATATATCTAATGGTGCAATAACAAATAGGTACTATGCCTAAGTTCAAATGCAAATACACTTTGTAAAGAAACAAAAAGCATTATTTTGTTTAGCAAATTATAATTTTGAATCCTCAAATAATTTTTTTATAATATTAGTAGATTACAATGCAAATTATTGTACAGAGTTATATGAAAAATGCACAATTTTTTGGAAAAATGCTATTTATCCAGTGCTAGAACAATAAGATAATTTTTTTCTTCTCCTTACCTTCAGTTTTTTTAAATGAAAAAATACAAAAAATTCTATATGTATCGAGCATGTGTATATGTAATGTAAATAATTAAGAAATGATTCAGAAAATTTTCAATCTGTATTAATATTTTAAAATTAATTTTTATTTCTACCTCTGCCATAACTAACTGAATTTTAATAAACAACAATACAGGGCTACCACAGGTAACTACTTTCCTATTCTATTCCCACAACTATTAAAAAACAGTAGTATATTTCTTTTGCAAGTGTTGTCAAACTGTATGTAAAAGATTTTTGTTTTGAAAAAGTAGTGTGTGATAGAGTTAAAAAAAAATAGTTGCCTGTGGCAGCCTTGCTAACCACTTTCTGAAGAGAACACTATACAAATTTTTTTGGCAAGCAGAAAGATTAAATTTATATAGAGCACAATAACAGCCAATTGACACTAGTGTTTTCTCTCTAAATTTTTTGAAGTTTTTTTAAAGTTAATACAGCAGATTTTCTCAAATACATTCAATATGACTTCAATACCATTTGAATCTTGCAGATATTAAATAAATACATCAAAAATTTCTCTAACTGGGGGAAAAAAAAAATAATAAACTTCAACATTTAATTAATTATTTCAAAATATTTTAAGTCATAATATTTAAAATGATATCACATGGTTTTATTTATTTAGTTATTTTTGAAGCATTGCAAATAAACTTTTTACATTATAACAGAATGAGCATATTTTAAAGAACTTACTGTAGTTTGAGAAATTTGCATATTTTTAATACAGACATCTCTTGACTTATGTAAGTAATGTGTTCAATAAACTTGTTGTACATCATTAATAAAAATACAATACTATCTTTATATTAAGTTATATTCTGCATAAAACTATACAAATATTTATCAAACATGCTAATATGTTCATAAATGTAACTTTTGTGATTTATTATTATAACTATGAATTTACATAAGTTGGAGGATGTCTGTATTTGTTTGCTTAGTATTAATTATGCAGCGCTCGAAATCCTTGGTAGTCTGAGACCACCAAACATTTAGTCAGTCCACTGAGACGTATTTCCAGTAACTTTTCTCCCTTCTCTTACAGATAAACAAACTTTCTCATCTCTGAGAAAAACGCAATCAAGCACAAATCACATAATTTCATTTTAAAAAATAAATAAAAATTTTCATTAAACCTTAGTTGAAACAATAAATTTGAAATAAGATATTTAATTAAAAAGTAATTTTATAGTTTTTCTTGCTGTTTAACTTTTAGCAAATTACAATTTTACATTTTATTATGCTGAAAATTTTAGATAATTGCAAAGGAAGTTTGGTTAACATTCTGGGGGGGGGGGGGGCACTCAAAGAGTTAACAACACTTAATAGAATTTTATGTAGTGGGAAAGTGATGATGACTGCGGAAATTCTTGTGCTTACTGGTGCTTTGGACCAGTGACTTTTTTATGTCAATTCTATTACTGTTATGGATAAATTTGACATGAAATCATAGTCATAAGATGCTTCCTTGGTTCTGTGTACCAACTCATATAGATTTTGACAAGCAAAGGACAGTTTGATTAAACTCAATGACAGAAGAATAAATAAAAATAATATTTTTTATTTATCAGAAAAAGAACAACTACAAATCATTACTTGCGTAAACAAAATTCTTATAACATGAGTAAATGGCAATTTTATGTTCTAATGCAATAAATGTTTAAGAATAGTAAATAAATTGTATGCAGTGTATAGTTATGCATGGACATGTTATATACAAAAGTAGCTACTATTCAGATAAAAAACTGTTTTATTTTTTTAATGAATAAAATAAACAGATTGTAGTTTAACTGTACATTTAAAATAATCATATGTAAATATGCACTGTATTTCATAATTTTTAATTTTGCTAAAAAATTTTCAATATGTGCATAAACAATTTTTTTGAAAACAAAATTCTCTTGCATATTATTTTTTATAATTCTTAATTGCTTTACAGTTTTATAACATTTATTTTACTGTATCTCAGAATATGCAATCGTACAATGAGACTCTGAGTTGATTGTGGAGATTACTTAACACTAAAGAAACTGTTAATTTCTTTAAAGTTTGAATCCAGTAACAAATTACTAGCATAAAGCCCTCATCAAAAATCATAGAATGTTGAAATGTGTTTCATTTTCATATGAATAAGCAGATAGATTTTATTACTGAAAAGCTTGTAATGTAGAAAAATACATTTTGAAAATGCCAAATGATTTCCATAAATACAAATGATGACGATATATTTTCTTCATTCTATGAAAAAGTTCATGGATCAATAAAGACTCAGATTCTAATCAGTAGAATTAAGAAATGGATGTGTGTTTTCATAATATACAGATGCAGTTTGAACAAGCTTTGTTGTGTGATAAAAATCAAATTTGAAAATGAAATTGAAAAATTATTTCAATGGCAAAATTATTTCAATCCCATTGATAAATAAAACGTGTAAAATATTTAAATATTTTATGTACACAACCTATGAAGAAAATTTTCCACTCAACATAGGTTTTCATCCCACCATGAGGTGGGTTTTAAATATATCTGTATCTGTACATAGATTCTACATACTTATCGTCATATGGAGTTCTATTACCTGCGGTCTATTCTGTTGAACTGTCTAAATGACAGACCAGATGTTATGACCAATAAGGTTATCTGAGCAAAAAATCGCAGCTGGCTATCACTCAGGTAGCTTAATAAGTAAAGCATTGGCCTTGTAAGCCAAGTATCTGGGTTTGATTCCCAGCCTGGTCAATTTTTTGCTCAGTTGGAAATATTCAATTCGTATGATTACTTTATCAATCAGTTAGATTGTATTGAAAATAATAGTATCAATACAATTTAAACAAGCATTGTTGTACGATAAAAATCAAATTTGAAAATAAAACATAAAAACATATTTACAGAAAATTTTACGTACACAAACTATAAAGAAAATTTTCTGCTCAAGTTGGGTCTTCATAATATACAGATACATTTTGAACAAGCTTTGTTGTGTGATAAAAATACAATTTGAAAAAAAAAAAAAATTGCAGTAAATATAAAGAAAGCTGTAAAGAAAATTTTCAGTTGGAAGTGGGTTTTCAACCCCAAAGGATAATACTTTTTCAGCTGACCAAAAATGTTCTGCTATTACATCTTTCATATAAATGCAAAAGTAAGTTGTAAAACGCCAACACATATGAAAGAAACTATTGGCGAATTTTGGGATTTTACAGTAATCAACAGATGAATTTCATATATATATTTTTTTTTTTTCTTGACAATCAATTGGCGATTATTGCACTATTTCAAATTTTAGTTTCTTTTCTTGAACATAATCATAGAATTCACAATTTTTCAGATAACTGATTGAAGAATTTCAAGTCTTTGTACAATTCACTGATGAATTTTGCATTTTTTGACTGTAACCAACAGCCAGATTTTGCAAGATTTTCCTTCGGCTGATTGGCAAAAATCATATATATATATTTTTTTTTTCATGTGATGTATCCATGAATTTTGAGCATTTTTATTGATGACTGATTGACACAATTTTGAAATCTTTTTAAATGAACAATTAAAGATTCACCCCACCCCCCAGGTGATTGAATGATGAATTGCTCAATTTTACCTGCAATTGAATGGTGAATTTTCTTAATATACAGATACAATTTGAAGAAGTTTTGTGCAATAAAAATCCAATTTGACAGTAAAACAGAAAATAAATTTACAGCAAATTTTATGTACACAAGATATAAAGAAAATTTTCAGCTTGAAGTGGGTTTTCATAATATACAGGTATAATTTGAAGAAGCTTTGCTGTGCAGTAAAAATGTAATTTGAAAATAAAACAGAAAAAATATTATCAGCAAATTTTATGTACATATGCTATAAAAGAACATTTTCAGCTTGAGGTGGGTTTTCATAATATACAGATACATTTTGAACAAGGTTTGTTGTGTGATAAAAATAAAGTTTGAAAATAAAACTGAAAAAATATTTACAGAAAATTTTATGTGCACAAACTATAAAGTAATTTTTCACCTTGGGGTGATTTTTCATAATATACAGACACAATTTGAAGAAGCTTTGCTGTGAAATAAAAAAACAATTTGAAAATAAATTGAAACAAATATTTACAGTAAATTTTATGCATACATGCTATGAAAGAACATTTTTCAGCCAGCTGGAGTTGGGTTTTCATAATATACAGATACAATTTTAACAAGATTTGTTGTGTGATAAAAATTCAATTTGAAAATAAAATGGGAAAAGTATTTGCAGAAATTTTATGTACACAAGCTATAAAGAAAATTTTCAGCTTGAAGTGGGTTTTCATTATGTACGGATGCAATTTGAACAAGTTTTGTTGTGCAATAAAAATCCAATTTGAAAATGAAATTTAAAAAATATTTACAGCCAATTTTGTGCACACAAGCTATGAAGAAAATTTTCAGCTTGAAGTGGATTTTTATAATATACAGATACAATTTGAACAACCATTGTTGTGCTCTAAAAATCAAATTTAAAAATTAAATGGGGAAAAATGTTAAAGGGCAATATTATATATCCAAGATAAAAAAATTCTTTTGGCAGTCAAAAATGTGAGGAGTAACATCAGATTTTAATTGAAGTCGTTGCACATCTTTGGTTAACTTCCATTGCCAATAATTTTCCATGTCTTGAGGTAACTGTAATTCAGAAAAAGAAAAATGAATAAATGCTTTTAACACATCAATGTAAAATTGTAAGTAGAATAGAGAATCTAACATTAAGACTAAATATTATAGGTAATAGCTAATTCTACACATAAAGATTTGTTTTCTTTATACCTGCAAAATATGCAGACATAAAAGGAAAAATTGTGAGAACTAATAAGTAGCTAGTGACCAACAGCAACAATTTCATGGATACTCATTGTATATAAGAAATCCTGTCAATACAGCAAATAGAGAACTATCAGAAATCTGATTCAAAGTTTAATAAACCTGTTAAATAAGACATGTCAGATAAGTTAATTTCTCAAAGCTTTAATACATTTTCTGTGAGAACGTTGAATTTAATCTGCAGTAATTTTCAGTATTTCAAAACTTTTGATATTCTTATGAATATTTTTTACATTGATTGACATTTATTTAGCTGTGGTATGTAGTATTGAAAGAAACAGCTGCCACACAGAATTTTTTTAAAACAGCAATCACATTATTCTAAACAAGTGGGTCGCAGATTGCACAGAGGATTTCATTTAATATTTCTTTCAAAACAACTTATTCTTTAATTAATAAATCCAAATTGTTAATTTATAATTATTAAATTCTTACATACATGGTAGCACCAATAAATTTAATTTAAAAAATAAATATATAAGGAAGTTACTTATTTTAATCAAATTAAAAATGTTTAAAACAAATTATTTAAATAAAATCCAAAATTCCAAATTTTTTGAAAATCAGAAATTAAAAAAATTAGCAGAGATATTAATAAAATTTTAAATTTCTAAAAGCAGAAAAAAAAAATTGTTTAAAATTAAATTTGAAACACTGAATTATTGATAAATCACAAAAGTTTTTTAAATAAAAAGAAAATTCAATTTCAAAAAGTATTATGGATGTCGGATAGACCGGGAAGCACAGACAATCAATTGCCTCATTGAATTCACGGATGAAAATCTAGGATCAGTTAAATTTCAATTTGCATATTAAAATGTAATCAGTCTGCCAAGTCATATCTTAGTGGAAAACACTTAAAACAGATTTTAGCGGTTGACTTGTAAGTTTACCGTTGTGCTTTCCTGCACCTAAAAGTATGAAAGCATGGAGGATTGGAAGCAGGAAAACATAATGGTAAACCAATGAATCAACTGCTAATATAGTAGATTCCCTCAAATCTGCACAGCTTGGGACCAGAGGTGATGCAGATTTCTGGTCATTGCTTTGTTTACATTTTCTTTAAAAATAATTTGAATGTAATTAAGAATGCAATCAAAATTATAATGAATGCTTACAATATAATAAAATATTAAAATAAGTAATAAAGTAAAATAATAAAAATTTAAATTTTTAAAATGATTAAAATATTAAAACCAAATTCAAGTTAATAATCAATAATGTATGATTAAATATTTATTATAAAGATTAAATGTATTTTTTCTAAATTATTCAATGAAACTTGCATCATTAAGGTATATTTCTAATTCACATCAAAATCATAAAATAAAGAAATTTTACTTCAGATTTAGCCAGATTTAATAACAAAAAAAGCTTAATTAAAACATAAATATAAATACATGAATATTCATACTTCTACTAAGCGTAAGACCAAAGAAGTAGAAGAAGTATGAATATTCATGTATTTAAAAATATCAGGCGTAATTTCACTGCAGAAAATTAATCAAGAAATTAATTAATATCTTAAATATATATAACATAAATATATTTGGTAAGAAGATTATGATTACCAATGATTTAAGCAATATCTTAAATTTTTTCAGAAATAAATTTATTTTTCCTACATGAAAAAACATGAATTTTTGTTAATACAAAAATTACAAATTAAAATGTACATAAAATTGATATAAAACTAAAAAAGTCAAATTTTGTCACTATATCTGAACTGAATGTTTCATTGCTTACATCTATAAATTATATACAGATTTTAGAGAGTTGCAGATTTTAGTGTTGTGGGTTTGAGGGAGTCTACTGTATTCTTTGAAACATTTGGAGTTTGAAAGAAATAGAGCTCAGTACTAACTATTACAATCAAAAGTTGTATTGGGTTTTTAAATATTTTCATCTTAAGAATATAAACCCATAAATTGGCCAAAACTATGAAATTTCTTTTAATTAAATCCATCTTAATATGACAATTCCAAGTTCAAGCATCAGGTTTTGAACTAAAAACTTTCTGTTTACTAGTGAGATGCTTTAATTCCAAGCCATGATATTTACATGCAAAGCATTACAATTAAGGTTCTGTTTTGAAATTTAAATCACAAAAATGAACAGATGACATTGCGAAAAAAAAAAAAAAAATAAGCTAATTAAAATAGACTTTTTCAAAATTTTATGACTGGTCATGTGACATGAGGTATTCAGCTGTAAGTAGGCAAAATTTGAAGTCTTGACTTTACAGTTTTAACCACTTAACCGGCGATGGGTATGGGGAAAGTGCTTTAAACCCTGATTTATCTCGGGGCAGGCATTGAAGTGGTTAAAGATGGATGGACAGACAGAGGACAGAGACAAATAGGGTTTTGTCAGATGAACAAAACTCTAAAAAAGGGCACTTTTTTTTCACTATGGTCAAGAAGAACTCATTTGTACTTTGTTCGAAAAAAATATTTTGAACTGGTTTGTTTAGAGTTCCCTAATAGGATCTGTGCTATTTTCCGACGATCAACTGAATTTCATGATTCCTCCTCCCCCATCCATCAACTGACAAATCTCATGATTTTTTTCCAGAAATTTAATAGACAAATTTTGCATTAAAAAACAACAACAACAACAACCTACTGAAGAATTTTGCTATATTTTCTCATGAGTGATTGAATGAATTTAACATTCTCAGCAGAGATATTTTTAAATAAAAATGTAAGATATTTTAACAAAACAAGAAACATGCTTTTTGATTCCTAATCATGTCAGCAAATTGTATTTCTTTAAGAGTAAAACAAACAAAATAATGTTAAAAATGGCCACCGGGCACATAAAATCAATAAAATGATCTCTTTTACTCTGTTCCCTGTTAAAATGGCTTAGAGTTGACATTTTTGTGAATAAAAAATTAAGGCAATAATTTATAAATGCATTTTAAAATTTAGTCATTTACGTTGAAATTAAAGGGGAAAAAATGATGAAAATTGTGTTTTTTCAGGCAAAAATTGAGAATTTTTCATTTTCATCAAGATTTTTCAAAACTTAGTTTATTGCACAAGACACCAGTGAGAACAACATGTACAAAATAAATTGAAATATATTGAGTAATTTAATGTAAATGTAAAAAAATAAAATTTTGCATGATTAGTCTCAAAATTTCACATTTTTGTACATAATAAATAAAATGTTGTCTAATTTAAACATTTTATTGGATTTGGTACCTAAAACTTACAAGTTTGTAATAAATACTAATACTAATTCTAATTTTTAAAAAATGTGTGTTTTACTGTGATTGTATTATGACATGCTATAAACATAGAGTACTAACAAATTTTATTTTTGATAATAAAATAATGTTAAATAAATAAAATAAAAATACAGCCTGGAAAGTGATGAGGTAAAAACATTGGAAATTAAATCAATATCAATTTTTGTATCCTAAGTGAATAAAAGACTATAAGTGTTTTAAATGTACAACTGTACAGCTGAAACATTTGTTGGAATTATTTAAGCGTGTCTGATATAAATTGCTTACCATGAAAACTGAAGAATAAACCATAAATATGCAAACAGATATTTTAATGATTTAAACATAATTCTATGATTTCCAAAGCAATAACATTTTATTTATAGATATACAAGTATACTTGTATTAAATATACTTGTATATATATGTATATGTGGAGCGAGATAGAAAGGGTAGGTTTCAACTTTTTGGTACATTGTATTGTAATATAAGTATTGATGAAAAGTATACATAACATTGGCACCCAACTAACTGTAAAGTACCGTTTCTTTCTTTTTTTTCCAGCACTGTGTGTAAATAGTCACATAATTTTGAAAATTATTACTAAATATTGGAATTTATTGCTGCCCACAGAAAGTCCTCTATTTTTGAGTTCTAAAGACAATGTGACTCATATCACTATGATTTAAAACTTATCAATTGAAGTAATTTTTAATTCTAAAACTATACAATAAATCATAAAAATGAAATCTTTCTATAGTCGAATCTCGCTTAAAATGAAAAAAATCAATGGTCCTAACACAAGGAATATCAAGAGTTATACTTGCTTAAAATGTAAACTTTTATAAAGTATAATTTTATACAGTTCCTTTCATTTTCACAGGATTTAATAAATGAATATTTACATAGTTCAATATTATGTGTTTTATTATTAGATATTTAATATATTTTTACAATTCATTATGGCAGTTGGGCTATTTTCTTGAGTGAGATTTGGTACAACCTTAAATCCATTGTTATTGTAACTCATAATACAACTTTAACCACAAAGAATATTTGTCAACTTATCACCTGTGGTTTGCTAATAGAAAAATGCCTCAAAAATAATTTAATTTATAATTAAGTTTTAAAAAAATTGTATTGTTAACATGAACATAATTTTTATAACTCTAGCACATTAAGAAAAGTGGAAGATTTTTGGACGAGAACTTGAATAAAATATTTAGATGCAATTTTCAAAATGAACACTAATAATAACAGTTATAAAAAAAACTAATTTACAGTAAAAATAAAGAATATTAAACACATTAAAAAGATAAATAAAAGCAAAGTAAGTGGATGTGGAATAATTGAATGTGTACTATAATCGGTGCAGAAGATTAAAAATAAAAGCACAATAAATATTTAGCTTTGAAGATTGGATTATTGCCAAAAGAGAATTGTTAATGTCACTGATTTTGCTTTATTTACAAATTATATTTTTAAATTAAATATTTTTAATGCATGAATTACCATAAATATATGTTTCAAAACCAGAATTTCTATAACTTATAAATGTTATTTTACAAATTTCCATGCTTTTTAGTTATTTGATATGCTATAGTAACCAAAAATTATTTTAAATGACAGAATGTCACATTTTTTTTCACAATGCTTCCAACTTATGATGAAACAAAAATCAATAAAATTAGTAAGATTTATTACAAATATTAATCTTTTAATTTTTGCAGTTATTTAATTTCATACATTCATAATTCCATACATAATTCCATTCATAATTTCATACATTAATAATAATAACATTCATAATTTCTAAAGCATACACACAAAAGAAAAAAAAATTTAAGAAGCATTCTTAGCAAAATAAAATACAAATTTTGTTTAATGCAATTTCTTACAAAATACTGAATTAAATGCAATGTTTCACATTTTGATTAGATAATGCTTTGGTTATGATAAATTAGAAATTCTAACTTCTAACTACATAGTTGCACACCAAAACCAACAATCTATTTTCTCATTTAACTTTGTTAAAAGCCTAATTTAAAGAAAATGAACAAATAGTCTCCACTTTCAAAAATCAGTTTATATAAAAATAGTGATGGAAATATTCTGCCAATTTTCATAGAAAAATGTAAATTTAAACTGTAGAAATATAATCTTGACTACGATACTAAAACATGTCAAAATTAATACTTCATTTCTTTGAAAGTGAGAAGTACAATGTTAAACATTAACACTACAGATATTTCAAAATTCAAGTGTGAAATTATCAGGCTAATAAACAATACGCAGTTATTTAAAAACATAATTCATAATTTTTTCATAAAACTTATATTTTTGTTTTACAGTTTATTTGCATTTGATTCCTTTGCTAATTTAAAGGGATGTAAAGATCACTTATTTAGCTAGCCAATTTACTTTTTACCATCATACTCATATTACTTAATTATTTAGATGTCACTTGTTGTGATCGCTTTATTTATACATAAGATAAAAATGTATTGATTGAAAAGATTTACTTACCAAAAATGTTTACTCACCAACAGCACCAAAGTGTAGATCTGGATGACAGTTCATCATTTAATTTTTTGTCCCATTTCATGGCATGTGTCCAAGTTTTCCGTTTGACAGGATCTTTAGCCTCATGAAAAAATAATTTTTCACTTGTACAGTTGGCAAAAAAAGTATTTGTACACTCTAAAATTTTTAATTTTTAACTAAATAAAAGCAGTTATTTTGTCAAAAATAGTTTTAATACAGTCTGTTTACCGTGCATTTTAAATTACATAACAGAAAATTTCGATAAAGATGTAAAATAATTTTCTAATAGGAAAAGTTTAAAAATTTCTTGCAAAAAAAGTATTTGTACATTTCTCCATCCTGATATATACTGTGTTTTATAGTGTTTATGGTTCAAAGGACTACTTTTACAGAAGCTGTTAATAATTTTTAACTTCATATTATATTTGTCTGACATTTAATATAATTTGCTCTTGAAGTAATTAAGTATAGAACCTAAAACTAGAGAGGCACCTCTAGATAGATGAAATCCTATGATTGAGCATAATAAAAATTTAAATTCGCAACAAGAATTAGTAAAAGCTATTAAATTACCATTTACAACTATTGGATATATAGTGGGACACTATGAATAAATTAAAAGAATCGAAATTCAATGAAAACCAAGACTTCTCAGCAAACTAACAATGAGGGAAAAAGGGAGTGTTGTTAAAAAAGCTTTAAAAAATCCTATGCGTTCGGTTAAAAAATTTGCTGGAGACCTTGCGACATCTTCTCGCATCAGAGTAATACCTCAAACAACAAAAAATGTTCTTCTCAATGCAGATTTAAAAGGAAGAACCTCAAGGAAAAATCCATTCATCAGCGAAACAAATAGGCGAAAATGCATAGTATTCGCTTTCGCATCCAGAAGTAAATCATTGGATTTTTGGAAAACAGTAATTTTTTCTGATGAGGGAAAATTCGGAATTTTCTTACCACCAAGCATTTGAAAAAATTGGCGTAAAAATAAAACTGTTCTAGATCCAAAACGTATACTTCAAACTATCAAGCATGTTGGGGGAAATATTATAGTTTTGGGGTGTATAGCTTCTAATGGAGCAGGACATTTAAAATTTATTGACAATGGAAGGACAGGTTTAACATACATTGATGTGTCGCGGCATAATTTATTAAACCGTGCTAAGAAATTATGCATAGAGGAAGCTTTTAACTTTCTGCAGGATAACGACCAAAGCATACTGCTGTGATCACCAGCTCATGGTTACTACAATACTCGAAGACGACTGGTAATTTCTCTAAAATCTCTAGACTTGAATCCAATAGAAAATTTGTGGATGCTATTGGATGCAAAAATCCGAGAAAAAAATATGTATCAGTAAAAAACAGTTTTAAAGAAGCTCTTATTGTGTCATGGAATAACATTAACCAGACCGCTACAAAAAAGTTGGTGGAATCTATGTCACACCATCTAGAAGTAGTCAAAAACACTAAATAAATTCACACAAAATATTAATTTGCATCATTTTACTAATTTTTCATTAATTATATTACATTAATATAGTGTACAAATACTTTTTTTGCATTATATTTTTGTATATTTGTTTATTATAATGTAAAAAATCGTTTCGTTTAATTTTGTTTTTGCTTCTATAATAATATAATGCATTAAATTAATGTAATACAGTATTTTTTGCTTAAATCGTTTGTTTAATTTCATTATAATTTAAAAAAATGAAGTGTACAAATACTTTTTTTGCCAACTGTATTTGAAGTTGAACTTGTACAGCAAGGCACGATACAATATTTGTATGATGATTTCTTACTCATTTTTTAATTAAAAATGAACAAAATAAAACAAAAGCATGATTTTTAGAAGTAAAGACCCATCACACACTGGATTAATAGTTTACATGTGTAGTGACGTCACTAGCACTTTCGTCACGTGAGGCGATATTTTCCTGCTGAAAGCAAAGCTGATATTTTAAAGTTAATTTAATGAATTATAAAATTCCCCTTTATAGGTAAAAATGGTACAAAAATGCTTATTTTTTGCGCTCTATCAAGTACAAATGAAACTGAAAAACACGCTATTTCCCATTTCTCTTATTTAGGAACTATATATAATGTGGCATATTGAATAATTTTTTCATAAAGGCAGAATGTATTTGAAAAGATGCTGTCAAAGTAGGCATTTTGAACCTAATTTCCCTTAAGATGATTCTGATAAAACCAGCTCATAGAAAAATGAAATTAAAAACTCTACAAAAGCAGTCAAATAAAGTTGTTGAACTGGGTTTATCTCTAATCATATTTTACCTTTTGTTAGTGAAATGAGAACTTAACTTCAAAATCTACTACATTTGTAGACCGAGCTGACAGGTTTTTTTTTTTTTTTTTTTTTTCATTGGATAGTTGAGATGCATCTCTACATAGCTCCTTACATACTTTTTTGATTTTGGTTGTAAATATTTTTTCTGAAGTTACCTTCACTTTCGAAACTGAAAATGTCATAAAAAATATCTGAAACCAAAATCAAAAAAAAAAAAAGGAGGGGGGAATGTTTAGATGCACCTCAACTATCCAATGCAAAATATATCATATTTTCGTGTGTATAGTCTGTGTTTTATACAAGAAAAAAAACCTTCGAAAAAGCTGCTGCGGATTATACAAAGGTTTTTTTTTTTTTTTTTTTTTTTTTTAAATTGGAAATCATGATATTTTTTCAACAATTTTTAAACTTCAAAAAATGTGAAAAAACATCGAAATTTGTAAATTTTTTCGCTGTGCCGCAAAATATAAAGAGTTCTCTCATGTTTGTAAAGGCCTTTTTTTTTTTTTTTACTGTTTAAATAACAGTTATTTCTGGGTTTGGAAGAAATGTCACAACTATTGCCAAGTATTGAACTAACCGGCAGCGAGAAATAATGATGCTCGAATGCAGTTTGCTCTTGATTTGAGAGGGTAAAAACAACAGCAATGTTACTTATTTTAAACTTACTTTTTGCTGAATAAGTCATTTTAACGTTAACTGTAATCAGTTTTTTAGTAGAGATGTATCATTTGTTGTGGAATGATTCAAAAGGAGAGATTCCGGCAGTTGAACTAAAGGAATGATTCCAGTCTGCAAAAAAGAATCCGTCCTTTTCAGAACGATTCCAAAAAGGAACGAAATCACGAATTCGGTCCTTTAATGGCTTCTAACTTCGAACCCTGATCGAAATATACATTCATAAATAGTCTATAGCCCGCGGACTATACACCGATGCATCTCCGCAGCTTACACACAAACGTTTTTTACTGCACTGCTCGATTTAGGAGTGCAGGCTATACACTTGGTGTGGGCTATACACCTGAAAATACAGTATATATAAATGTTGAAATGCAAACAAGATATTAGCAAATAACCACCTCATTAGATTAGCATTAGCTCGCACGTGCTTCTCTAAAAGAGGAGAAGGAGCCTTCCTTGGGCCGATTTCAAAATCACGTCAATATAGGAAAAGTCATCATTGAATCACCAAGAACAATCGATTATAACTCAAGATGTAATGCATCAATCAAAAAATTAAAAGCGCTATTCGACAGCAATATCAATTGACAGGAAATGTCATATTTAAATATAACTCCATAAAGGTCTGGAAGTTTCACACTATTGAGCGCGTAAATTATCAGGGTAAAATAACAATGACATAAAGAAAATAAATAATCTTATATGAGAAAGAATTTATTGACATCATTAAAAATATGTATTCAGTTATACAAAAATGTAGAAAATATTCTGGGTTATATACATGTAAGGTATTGATTAATAAATTCAAGCAATATGACATATTTCCATGGCAATAAATTATAGTATGCCAAGTAAAAAATAAAAAATACACAAAGTGTAAAATCATTTAAAAATTCATAAAAGGAATGAAAAAATCTATACTTCTACATTACTGTAATAAGAACATACAAATTATTTCATAAAATAAGTGTAAGAATGTGAAATTTTTAAAAGAAAATATACATATGTTATGAACCATTTTTTGTAGGAAAAGAAATTTACATAATACAGGCAAGAATATTTGTGACAATTCTCGATTTATAAATGCCATATTCTTGCATATATTTATATGCAAAAGCAGAATGTATTTTGTTAAAAAAAATTAAAGTCAACAATAATAGGAGAAACTGGGGTACAGTAAACCACATTTGCAGTTTACATTTTTCTGAAAAGCTCAGTCTGTCTGAAAATATTCTTGAACATCCCCTAAGCATTTTTAAATGCTTCAGAATTTCAGAACATAGTTTCATTTTCAAATACATTTTTTAATTGTTTGTATATGCTCATAAAGTGGACCAGTGTGCCCCAGAAGTGTAGTACACATATCCACCCATTGGAGCATATTATCTATTAATAAGTTATTAGTTGCAATATAATTTATTATTTATGTAACTGTTCTTTATCTCAAAAATAACACAATAATGAAAATTTGCAAGTAGCATTTTCAAGCAAAACAAAATATATATATATATATATATTAAAGAAATTAATATTTTTTAATAATAGATTAAGATACAGGAACAGTTGCAAATAAGGTGAAGTTAGCAAACAAAATTAAGTAATCATTAAAATTTGAAAATGACGCTCCAAAATATTTATGAGCTTGAAATTTTCCTTAAATACTTTTGGATCTGAGGGCGATTTTACGATAACACTGATCTAAACTACAGATTAATAACTATAAAGTTTTGATTCCAAAATAAATAATATATCTAAAATAAGCAATAAAATTTAAATAAATAACCCGGCCGGGGTCAAATATCTCCACTTAAAAAATCACATCAATCCGTTGCTCTGTTTTGCCATGAAAGATGGGCAAACAAACACACACACACGCACTTTCACATTTATAATATTAGTATGGATTTATTTTTATATTCTTCTAACTATATTTCATTTTAAAACAAACTAATCACAAATAAACAAATGTCTTTTTTTTTTTTCTTGCCTTAAAATTAGTAAATCACTTTTCGAACTATAAAATACAGAATATAATTTAAAAATGCTATAATTTTCAAATATATTTTTTTTTTCTTTTATTACAAAATTGGATAACAAATATGATGAAACACATTTCAGGAAAACTGGAAAACAATAAATAACACCCTTCTTCCTTCTTGCTCTTTACATTGAAAATTTTGCTTAAAAACAGAGCTGTTGTGCCTTGAAAAGAATGTTCTGACTTTTAAATATTAAAATTGCCTTTAAAATGGAAAAGAATTTCTTTAAAAAATGTGTCCTTGCAAATCTAAAAAATGCCCATACTAATATAAAATGGCACCTTTTTCCTCTAGTCTTCTTTAAACCTGAGGTACATTCTGATTCACATAAGTTTTTTTTCTTGTATTACTAATGTACAATGTAAATAGCAAAAGAACAAGCAAACAAATAAAAACGAGAGAAACATTTTAAATACACCATAAGAAATTTGTGTCTATACCATTTATTTTAAACCTGAAGAAGGATTCATTCTTCCAAAACACATTGCTGATTTTCTACTTTAAATAAGTAATTGTAACTTTTATAATTTATTACAGTAAAAATTGTATTTCAAGTCAATTTTAATAGGAAGTAATACTTTATTTGAAATCAGTTTCACAAAGAATAATCACAAAATCATAGTAGTGATAATTACAGATTACAAGGTTGCTACTCATGTAAGGAAATGAAATTTCATGACTTTTCCAGGTGTATTTTTAGTCTAGCGATGTAACGCATAGTGGACATGCAGAAGTTTAAAAAATGTTATATTACTAAAAAAAGACTAAAATTTCTTGAAAAAAGTTGCTAATAATCTCTGAGCTAAAGCTTTTTATCCCAATTCCCCTCCCAAATCAATAACAATCTTGCTTTCAAGTTTACAATTGGAATTGCTCTCTTTAATAATTTATGATTGCAAACTTTAAAGTTTGCTACAAATTGTAAAAACTTCCTACAAAATATTTATGCACTAAATTCACAAACATTCATTTTGTTAACTATATCCTAAAATCATTGTCTAGCTAAAATTTATTTTCAGTAGGAGTCAAAAGGGAAGGGGAAACAGGGTGAGGCTTGTGATAATTATTTATTGTTACATGAAAATAACTGCTGGAAAAAGTTTTAAAATCTGTAATAATGAGTATTAAAAATATAAAATGTGAAAGATAAAAGAGGAAATATTTTGAAATAAAAAAAGGGGGGGTACATGATTTTTTCTTCTATTTTTAAATATGTAGTTTGTCAAATCATGGAAGATTCTCGCTTCTGGCTGCAGAACGATCAAACTCTCTTAGAATCACAATGAAACTTTATCAAATTCCCTGACTTTTCCAGGTTTTAGGAAAAAATATTGAAATTTCTTGACTTTTCCCTGATTTTTTGGCTAATTTCCTAATTCCCTGACCTTACCAGGTTCTCCAGGTTTTCCAAGTTGTGTAGCAACCCTGGATTAGCAATAGGGTTATTCTCTGCAATACTGCAAATTTTGCCAAGCAGTCTGCCTTGAATGTTATATAGGTACATTTTCTTAAAAATTGGATAAATTGCAAGTAATTGGTCAGTTGTTGAAGATTTTAACAGCAACAGAAATCGTTATAAAATTTTAAATAAAAGTACATATTCCCCATTCACTTTATCATTACCTCATAACAATAAATGTGAGGGAATGATGAAATTAGACGTTTTTATTAATTGTCATGAAAAATGCAAAATTATGGAAAAAAACAAACTGATTCCTTAAAGAACACTTAATATATAATATATGATAAAATTAAAAATTTTGAAAATTACCAAAAATTTAGCATTCTGTGTGAGGGAATGACTGCTAATAAAAATACTCCCTGATTTTCTGTTTGAAAAAAAAATCTAGAAAATTAACAAAAACTTACACCATCAATTTATGTTGCTGGACTGACAAGTACTCAAATTAGCTTTCTCTCTGTGAAGAATGCTAGACTGCTGCGCTTCTTTAAATGACAAGATATTTGGGATAATAGCAATGTGTGAGGGAATGATGGTCTAACATGGGGGAAACATATAATTGATTGAGTAGACTATAATATAATTATAGTAAAAAATATTATTTTTATTATTTTCTGTAAGATACCAAATAAGAATTTTATTTTGCTTAGGGTGTTTTTAATTATTTTTATTTCTGGATGGGAAAAATCAGACAGTATGGTAGTATGGGTTGAGGAAAGGTGAGGGAATGATATTTGCATGATATATCTTACATTTTTAAATATTAAATTTGTTAATTTTTAAATTTTACTTCCTGTCCCTAATAATCAAACTTTAGATCTTCTAATAAAAGTAAAAATAAACATAAATAAAATGAAATTTAGAGCATTTATATGGCTGGGAAACACTTTTTGCACTATTGCAGAGAATAACCCAATAAATTTATTTTCTTGTTTTTGAAACACAAATTTTCACTATATGAAAATGGATATGCAAATTTATACTCAAATAAAAGGCAGTAAAACTATATTTAACTCCTTGAAAGAAATTTATATCCAATTTGAAAAAATTCTTTTTTAAATATTAAAAAAATAATAACTTTAGTACATTCGAAACCAGTTCTGAAAGTGAAAATGTTCAATTTAAAATACCTGTAAACAAAAAATTTAAAAAAAAATGAAAAAAGTCCTTTGTACAGATCTAACTAAGCTAGCCTATTAAAAATAAATCTTAAAAAAAAAAAAAATAATAATAATTGCAACCAAGATATTAAAAAAAAATTTCTTCCATTGGATTATAATTAGTTAACGTAAGTTTTCACTTGACTGTAATAGTTTCTTAACTAAAAAAAAGAAACTTAAATAGGTTAAACCTTAAAGTGATGTGATAAAAATTATTACATAACTATTGTGAGGTGGTCTGTGAGACCGCTGCATCAAAAAGTGCATAAAAGATGTGATTAACTCATAAGGGTGTTGTTTTTGTACAGGCCTATTATAATTAAAATTTACCTATTCAGATTTATCTGGTCTCTGGTGATAGTACTAAAATTCCAAACAAAACAAAAATTTGGTAGTATTTGTAGTTAAATTCAAAGTTACAAGTTAAACTATAAAAATTGAAAAAATGCATCAATCTGTGAGACCAGTAACATCAGTTAAAAGTTAAAAATAAAGTTTTAAACTGAAAATAATTTGAAATATTTTTTTTTTTAAGTCATAGTTAAAAAAGGTACATAACTCCAGCAAAATATTTCATATTAAAATATATAAAAATACAGTTTTGTACCTGACCCCATAATCAACTGTGCAGAATGAGGAAAGGCAGTGCATGGCAGTAAAAATATATTTAAGATACTTCATTCAAATGGAAAGTCCTGTACGCTAGTACTAATCTCATATGGAAGAAATTTATAAAGATATCTAAGTTTCATTTTAATATTTTTAAATGATTTTTTTTCCCTGGATAACTGAGATCTATCTGTATGCAGGCCGTTTTTTCCTTTTTTTTTAAATTCTGTTTACAAATATTTTTTTTTTATGAGGATGCTTTCATTTTCGGAACCAGTTTGGAAAGCAAAAGCACCCTCATAAGAAATATCTGCAACCAAAATGAAAAAATAAAAAGCGGTCTGCATTCATATCAATCTTAGCTATCTAATGCAAAAAAACATCATTTAAAAATATTGAAATGCAACAGAGATAGCTTTATAAATTTATTCCATAGTATTAGCATTTAGCGAATAGATCTTTACATTTGACTGAAGTAGCCCCTTTATCACATAGAGAAAATTTATAAACAATCAATATGACATATCTTGATTTATTATCATCATTTAAAAAAATAAGTTTAGTCCATTTAAATCATAACTATTTTTTGTCTCAAAAAAAAAAAAAAAAAAAAAAAAAAAAGGTAATAAATAGGTTTTAAAACACAGTTTTTCAACTATGGAATATCTTTTCAGTTTTTTAAAGTGATAGTTATACAAGCATATGCTTCAGCCAAAAAAAAAAAAAAAAAAAAAAAAAAAAAAAAAAAAAAAAAAAAAATTGCAAAAAAAAAAAATAAAGTAATAAAATTTTGTACCTGACTCCTTGCTATACAAAATACAAGAGTTTATCTTTTCTCTCCCCCCCCCCCCCTTCTTTTCCATATTGCAAAATTTTCTGAATCCAAGATTATCTTCTTAAATAAACCATAGAACTACAAAATTATTTATGAACAGAGAATTTCATTTTGAAGAAAAGTACCATTCTTTTAAACAGATAATAAATATGTAATTAAATTTAAAACTCTATTGGGGATTTTTAATTATCCAGCTATTTTCAAAGTTTAAACTCCTTTGAATATTTTATTCTCTCTTTCAAATAAATTACGAAAATCGCAGCAAAACTCTTCATTTGTTGAAAAAAAATGAAGAAGATCTCGTTCTATAGTAAGGAAACTCCAGTTATTTGTAACTGTTTTGTTTGCGTGATACACTTTTGACCAGGATTTAAGTAGCTCTGTTTTAGGGGACACAATTCCAGGTGAACCACTTTCACCTTGAGAAAGTAAGTTAACATCACGAAGAGCAGGTTTGCAAGGTATTACTAAGATGGCTTGTAATGCTTTGAATAAATGTGTAGATTTATCTTGTAACTTTTTAGTTACTAAGATTTCATATATATCAAGATCCCCTTTTCCATTTAGAATTGGAAATCTTTTTCGCAGTTCATTCAGCTCTCTCTGCAATTCAACTGCATTTATTTCATTATCTTTAGGAAAGCATGCAAAATCTCTACGACTGGCTGGACATAAATTTTCATATTCTGGGGAACATATCGAAAAATAATCATAATATTTTTCCAGTGGTTCAAGTCTGACTTCAAATTCTTGAGTTACACAGTTTATTATGTTATCAAATATATTTTTTAATTGCTTACGAAATCTTTCTTGATCTTTAGAGCTACTGAATATGTTGGGTTGAGATTTCTTCAGTTCTTTACAGGTAATGTCCCAGATGGAATTGAAATCGTTCATTCTGATATTGTCTAGAGATTTTTTGTACTTTTGGTATTTTTTAAACACTCTTTCTGGTGTTGAGCTACGTAAAATATCACTGATCTCTACCACAACACTTGATAAGACATAAAAGATCTCTATATACAATGTAGTGGAAGGCTCATCTAATACTTTGCGATATCCAATTGCCTGTATGACATCGTCATCCAACCAATCATCCATGTTTTGTTTAATAGTCTTAAAAAATTCAGAAAATAATGTTTTGTGTTTCTTCAGAATCAGGATAAGTCTGAAGCTACTTTGAACATTGTCTACATCAAAATGTTCTTTCATAAAATTGTTAAATGATGTCTGCATTTCTGAGCTTCTTCTAAAGTAGTCTTTCATTGAATTTAGAGTCTTGAAAAAAAGATTGCATTGATTGTCAATTTGTGATAAACTCCTTTCAATTATAGTCTCAAAAGAATGCAAGTAACATGGAATAAAAAGGGATCCGTACCTCTGACTTAATCCAAACACAAACAATTTTAACTGTGACAAAGATGTCATTGAGCTGTCAAACGAAAAAGCAACTAATTTAATTTCAATTCCATAATCCTGTATAATACTTGAAATGAGGCCATCAATTTCCTGATATGATGATATAAAGTAAAACTGCAAAAATCTCTCACAAACTTTCTCTTTTTTCAAATAGCGAAATACAATAGAAATTAAAACTCCAGACTTCTCACATCTATGCTCATTTATAATTAATGATATGTAATTAGAGTCCAAAATTTCTTCTTTAATAACAACTTTCATCATCGAAGATAACGTAGCTATGTAGTTCTTTAAAATTTCCGGTTTAGTGAAGTTGTCAAAAACTTTTTGAAAAGTTCCTTTTTCATACTTTTTCACCAAATTCAAAGCTTCAATACATTTTTCCAAAATATACGTATCCATTTCGTTTTCAATTGAAGGTGGGGAAATCTGAGACAATAATTCACAGATAACTTGTAATAGACGTTTAAATATGTAATTCATGTCTGTCTGGCTCATTTTGTGGAGATTCGAAAGCTTGATTGAAGTAATATTTTTGTCTGTCTGGCTCAATTTGGGGAGATTCGAAGACTTGGTCGAAGTAATATTTTGTCCAATAAACAGTTTATGTTTTTGTAAACTATGAATATGATTAGCTGTATAGCCATGCCTTGTCATGTCTTCACTTAAAAGTTTGTAATTACTGTACCCTTCTTTAGTCCATTCTGTGTTATCATCTTTCGCAAATAGTAAGCACGACCAGCAATAGAAGGTTTTTCTCTTATTGCAAGCGGTAATCCACGTTTCTTTATTATAAAATGAAGCGTCGAATTCTTCCGAATCGTTAATAATAATGTCCGGTAATTCAGGCTTGGGTTTGCCTTCTAAAATAATTTTTTTTTTATCTTCTATGCTTCGCCCAGAAAAAGGGTTTTGTAGAAGTTCATCTATACATTTAACCATTGTTAAAGAAAAGAAATGAACAAAGTTTCGAAGGATTTCATAGCAATAAAATTAAACTTAAAACGGTGGTTTACAATACAAATATAACATTTCCTCTATATCAATTCATTATATTCAATTTTAAAAAAGTAAACTATATTGGTTGGTTGGTTGGCAGACGGCGTGAGAACAAGAGCAGTGAGACTATAAACGGGACTAGAGAACGGCGGTGTACGTGTACTGAACGGATATCGCGTCCGCGATAATAACCCACTCCATGTCCCTGATTCCTGAGCGCGCGCGCTTAGTGCTCTTGTGTATTTTCTTTAGTTATTCTCATTGACTTTCTAATATACGCAGACGCCACATCCCATTATTCTCTCGTCGTGGTTTCGAATCCAACATCTTTGGCGAAAAGATGCCGTTTTTCGGCGGCATCTTTCTGATTTAACAAGCAGAAGTGCAGTCAACTCAAGACAAACATAACAATATGAGTTTCGACGGGAGAAAAACCGGTTTGGCGCGCTAAATCTGCCCTCCGTCACGTGACGGAAGGCAAAGATGTCGGCCTAAGAAAAGGTTGCCAGTGTGGTGTCTAAGTATCTTAGGTCATTGGTTATTCTTTGTATTTTGTGCTAGAAGTGCTCTTTACTTTTGTTTCCTCCAGCACTGGTAAGTGTTGAACTGTTTTTTCTTTGTGTTTGTTTCGAATTTTGTTTGTTGCAATTGTGTCTGACTGTCAACCAGTGACGGTCACGGATTGCAATATGAACTCCGAAATTAAAGTCCAGGAAACTGTTTCGAACATGGAAACCAACAACAGTGTAACTCATAATCCTTTCTTATACCGCTTAAACAGTTCCCCTGAAAGCATCCTATTTGAAGCTAGTAAAGTCGGCATTGGGGCAATTTCGGTTACTCTAACTGCTGTAAATGGATCATTACCAATGACACACCCCAAAGCTCTAAGAGATGCCATTGCATTGCAAGTTCCATCTCACAAATGTATTGATTTTATAAAAATTACCCGCCAGAGTAAATTACTTATTCATACACAATCGGCAGAAACTGCCATTGAAATATTGAGTATCAAAACCATATTAAATATTACAGTTACCGCGTCCTACCTTCCTGAAGAAATATCGACTCGCTTCCTACTTCACAATATCGACCCGCTTGTCGACTGCACTGAAATTTCAGAAGAATTAGAATTCATAGGAATAAAATCTTTAGAAGTTAGATGTTTCCTGCGACAGGGCTCGACGCCAACTACGTCGGTCCTGATGAGCTTGGCCACTCCCTCCCGGCAAACGTTAAATTATGGTATCAGTACCATCGTATCTCCCTATTCGTTGACAAACCACGGCAATGCGATAATTTCCAAAAATTCACACGTAGCCAAGTAACTGTAAGAGTGATCACATTTGCGGCCAGTGTGCAGAGTCCCATCAGGCCACCTGCTCCGCTACTTACCTGCGTTGCTCTAATTGCAAAGGAACCCACGCCGCTTCTGACAAGACTTGCCCCCACTATATACGTGAAGCTAAACTCCTCAAATATAAAGCCGAACACCATTTAGGTTTTAGTGAGGCCCGGCGACAGTTCCGCGCCAGCACCAGTCTCAAATCTGAATCATATGCGGCCGCGGCTGCATTATATACTTGTTCGCCCCTCCCACTAACTATATCACCAAAACGGAACTTCAGGAAACCCTTCAAGGTTTTAGTGAAAACATTGCTAACATGTTGCAGTAAGTGCTAACCGCTCAAGCTGCCAATTGTCAAAACATGCTCACCATGTTTACCTCAGCGGTCATCGGTGCAATAAAAGAGGTCTTAACATCCGACGATTCCCCCTCTTTGCCTCCACACACTGGAAAAAAAAGCGAACTTTTGCATTCACCCAGAGCACAACATAAATCGGAAAAATTAAAAAAGTTGCGAACGGCCCTATCGTCAAAGGGGTCTTTGTCAGACCGCCTCATGGACTTTTCTTCCACGGTATCAGGGGTTTCAGATGACAACTCCAAACATGAGCCCGAGCTTGGTCATTCTCCTCAGGCCACTGGACTCACGTGAGTTGGGTCTTATCTTCTTCCCTCTTCCTTACTCCTCTCCCATTTCCCCCCTTTTTTGGGGGGGGGGGAGGAAGTCAAGGTTTATTCTTTTACGTGGCTATCTTTTGGGCGCTTCTCTCTCTTATCGTTTGCTAGTATTTCCTTTTTTGTTTTTCATGGGTTTACAGGTTATTCATTGGAACTGTAGGAGTCTTAGAGCTAATGGACATTGGTTACGTGCCCCTTTCTTTAGAGACTGCCAGGTCCTCTGCTTACAGGAGACTTGTTTGGCTTCGGGTTCAACCTTCTCTATTCCCCGTATGCACACTTTTTTGGCTGGTAGAGACGGCAGCCGTGGTGGAGGTCTCCTCACGGCGGTCCGAGCTTCTTACCCTTCATATCGCATTTCTCTTCCTATTGACTCTTCCGGCAATACGGAGGCTCTTGGCGTAAGGATCAACATTCATGGTACCTGGCTCACCATTGTCAACATCTACCTTCCCAGGGGTTCCTTTTCAGTTCAGTGGTTCGATAGTTTACTCAATCCATTAAGCCACCTTTCCTTCTGGTGGGGGACTTCAATATCAATCTTCTCTCTGGCCAGCCTCCTTACCTTCTTCCTCTTCAGTGCTTCCATTCTTGGATCCTCAGTCATCACGTTTGTGTCTGCAATACGTCCAGCGCGACTCGTATTGTGCCTGGTGCTGCCCCTTCCCTTCTTGATCTCACCCTCTCATCTCCTAGCCTTTTTGGTTCGCTTTCCTGTTCGGTGCATCCGGATCCTTTCGACTCTGATTACCAGCCCGTAATTATTCAGATTGGCGGGCACGATACTCACGCCGACTCCCGTCGCCACTTTGTCAACTGGACCTCGGCCGGCTGTCTTCTAAATTTGGCTCTAGATAACTTCAATTCATATTCTACCTACGACTCATTTTCGGACTCTTGTAGAGTGGCAATCTCCAGGTGCTCCATTTTTCCGCGCCGTGTGCCTCGTCACAATGCTCCTTGGTGGGATTCCACATGTCGTAAACTACTTGGACTCAAATGTCGTTACCTCCGCCTTGCAAGATCTTGCTGCTCCAAGGAGATGTGGTTGCTCTATAAACAGACTGCCTGCGAGCTCCGGCGCTACACCAAACAGATTTCCCGCAGCTATTGGGACAGGACTTGTCGTTCTTATGGTTCAAATGGCCAAATCTTCAAATTGCTCAAAAATCTGGCTTACAAAGATACTCCACCTGGCGACAACATTTTGTGGAACGGGGGCCCTGTCGCTTCCTGGCGTGCTCAAGCGGACCTTTTCCTGGAAGCTTTCAGCCAAGATAATCATTTGGTTCCCATTCCTTATGACCTTGGCGATGGGGACGCCTGCCTCGACGCTCCCTTTACCCTCAATGAATTACGTCTCACCATCCAGAGGACTCGTCCTACAACTCCTGGGCGTGATGGGATATCAGCTAAATTACTCCGAGGCCTATCCGACTCAAATCTGGAGAAACTTCTCACCCTTTATAACGAGCTTTTGGACTCGAATACCATGCCCTCTGAGTGGAAGGAAGCTACCATCATCCCAATCTGCAAATCTGGCAAGCCTTCTCGCCTGGTCTCTTCTTATCGTCCCATTGCGCTGACTGCCGTGTGCTCGGAGGTCTTTGAATGTCTCCGTCTCCACCGCCTTATCTTCTGGGCTGGGAACAACGAGATCTTTCAGGCTTCGCACTACGGATTTATGCCTTTCAAGGACGCTACGGCCGCTTTGTGTAAATTCTTTGATGATATATCAAGAGCTCGCAACTCCCGTCTGACTGCGCTTGCGGTATGTCTTGACATCAGCTCGGCTTACGATTCAGTCTGGATCGACGGCCTGATCTATAAGCTTGCTCACCTTGGTATCCGGGGCAAAGTTGACCGCTGGATTGCAAATTTTCTGACGGTGCGCTCTGTCCACGTTCGGTGGAAGTCTCAGTTTTCCAACCATGGTCCATGTAGGAGAGGCGTACCGCAGGGTAGTGTCCTCTCCCCGTTTCTTTTTATGATTTTCATCTTCGAGATCCTGGAGTGTGGAGTCCATCTCCTGATCTATGTCGATGACATTTTCATGTATGCCTTGGGGGAAGACTCTCTGCGCACTTTGGCCAAACTCCAAAACTGTATTGACCGGCTCGTTCAGTGGTGTTCTGCTCATCACCTCTCCATTTCGCCTGAGAAATGCACCGCCATTGATTTCTCTCACCGTCGGCCTCTTGAATCAAAAGCTAATATCAGGGGCCTTGAACTTGAGTGGAGTCCCGTTGTTAGAGTTCTAGGGGTCTGATTCGGCAGGTCCCTCCTGTTCAATTATCATTTCTCTTACCCTCGTGCCAAGGCCTTCAAGAGGCTAAACTACTTGAAAGCCATCGCCTCGCACAATCATGGCATTCATACGGTACACATGTTGCGTATCGTTGACTCTCTTGTTCGGAGTCTCCTCGAATATGCCTGCCCTCTTTTTCTCAAAGTCGGCCCCTCAACTTTGAACTTTTTGAGGTCACCTACAATGCTGCTATACGAGTTGCCACCGGCCTTCCGAGATATACTGCACTTCCTCTCCTTCGCCGCGAGGCGAACGCCTCCAGTATGGTCAGCCGCATCCGCTGCATTGCCAATAGGTTCCCAGCTCGCCAGATTTCTCTCCCACACCCCCTTTTTTCGTCTGACCTGTCCACTGCTTCTGGACATCTT
Source organism: Maratus speculifer (assembly GCA_964019185.1). Taxonomy (NCBI): domain Eukaryota; kingdom Metazoa; phylum Arthropoda; class Arachnida; order Araneae; family Salticidae; genus Maratus; species Maratus speculifer. The sequence continues at coordinate 195,930,368 of OZ025299.1, forward strand.
TCGGCTGCTGCTGTTGAGTTTCTGAGCACTTACAACTTAGGTCCTAACGATATACTCAAGTTCTCGTGGCCATCCCACCCTTTTCTTCACTCAGATTGCCATATCTTTTTGGATGGTCTTCCCTTCCAAAATACTTCTCTCCCTTCGGAGGCCATCTACCAAGCTTGGAAGTCGTGGAGCGCTTCGATGTCAAACGCGAAATTTTTTCTTCCTTCATTCTTATCCTCGTGGTCTTGTGCTTTTGTGTGTAAAAACTTTTAAAGAGTACAGCTTTCAGTAAGACACGTTCCATCCAATCCAATGCTGCAAGAGAAAAGTTACTTTGTACTCGGTTCGGAAGGAAATCAAACTCTCGACGGAAGCATCTATCGCTACGCCAAGTATGATTATCGCCAAGTTACATGAAAACAGTGCCGAGAGCAACAACCAATCAGAGTGCGAGCTTGGGCTTGGAACGAAGAAGGTGCTCGGAAAAAAAAATTACGCATGTCAAACACTGTATTGCTCTCCTCTGACGCCTCCAAAGACTCCGCCAAAACAGCCGTTGCTGTTCACAATTCTTTTTCCGGATCTAGTATCGCCATGCTTGTACATCATCTCAACTCTGTCTTCACTGCCGAGGCCTTAGCCATTTTCATCGCTCTAACCTCCTATGTGAAAGAGAATGGTCGCTACTTCCTGCTCACCGACAGCTGCTCTGTTCTCTCCACTCTCCTAGAGTAATCACACTCCTGCATAACACAATCTCTCAGCTCCTTTCTTTCCATAGTGTGTCTCTTAATCTTGTGTGGTGTCCTGACCACAAGGGTATTCCTCCTAACGAGGTGGCTGACTCCCTGGCTCGTAATGGCCCGTACCTTACTCGCACCCTGAACTGGGTCGCTCCTGAAGACCTTGGAGCCCAAATCCGTCGTGACTGGATAGCTGAAAAGACGTATGCCTGGCTAAACAGCGATTATTGCTCCAATTTCCCTCATCTTATGCTCGTATTCACTATCTACCTCAACCTAGAAATCCTCGGTTAGACACTCGAATGAAATTAACGATAAGATTTGATTGGACATTATCAAGAAGACATCCAATCAGGATTTGAGGTGAACACCATTTGAGCGTTCGACCGAGATTTTCCGTATAACCTGGGGTTGAAGTAGTTGGTGAATAAGAGCATTAGTGAGGACGATGCCTTTCGACAGTGGACCTGCCATCGTTGTGAGGACATCTGGATTTCTCGGTGGCGTACCCGTACTTGGCCGACTAACTCCCGGCTCTTCAATATGAATTTGGCGTCTTCCCCACTGTGTTCTATATGCTGAGTCCCTGAGACTTTTGACCACGTCTTTCTCCATTGCGCAAAATATAGCACGAACAGGATCATCTTATTTTCTACGCTTGGTTTACAGTCCCAATCTACGTATTCCGAGATTATTACAGCTGCTCTCAAGTCTTGCTCCGGTCTCTCTTCTCTCGTCAAATTTTCTCTAGTGGTTGCTCGTGGGTAATCACAGACTTCCCATAACACTCTGCATTTGAGATTTCGGATTCTCTTCCTTTGTCGAGTAGTCGAGACAAAGGCCGTGTTCAGCTGACACAATTTTTGCGCGCGCGTGCTCAGAAGATTATGCACGAAGTAGGTATTATCGAAGAAGGGAATTTTAAAGTTATTCAATTATTGCATCATTTTTATGGTTCAAAATAGGTAAATGCACATACTATATACCTTTATCGTTCCAAAACATGATTCTCGTAACAGAAATACATACCTGTGGTCACTCAAATAAAATCTAAACTATTCCGGAAAAGAATCACGTGACTTATTTCATCTAATTAAGCCCTATCAGCATTTAAAATATGACAACCAACCTTGATCAAAAATCGCGCGCGCTACTCAAAAAAATATATGGGTGATTTGATCACGTGATTGTGCATTTTGTGCTTCTGTTTTATTGGTTGTGCTTTGCTTGGTAGGTTGATTGATACAATTTAACAATTCAATTGGGAGTCTAAAAATTTTAACTTTTTAACAATTTTATTTATTTATTTATTTAAAAATGATTTATTAGTTGCTTCACATTTTTCGCGATAATTAAAATGCTGTTATCAACCAAGAATGTGATATCAACGTATTATAAGATTTATTTTTAATCTAGTATACTGAATGTATTTCAATGGAATTTGCACTGTTAATTAGAAAATTTTTCAGAGAAGGTTTTAGCATAGATATTTCTTATTTAATAATTGCATATTTTAATAACGTGTGGAAAACAGACTAAAATGCATCATAAGATAAGTGAAACAAATGGTACTCAAAGTCATGTTAATATAACTCTTAATATAAGCAATGTACTTATATAATATTATCAGGAGAAAAATTATAAATATTCTAATCATACTTTATTCATTACAAAACTAATATTTTTAGTTTAAAAAATATACATCTATTACATTTTGCTTTTTATAATATTTTTATTGTGTATTTTAACACTATAAAATATGATTTGCATCTTAAACTTACGTCTAAAGTATTTTTTTAAAAAGAAGAAAAGAAAAGAAAGAATGAAAAACGTATCATACTTTATTCCTTACAAAACTCTACCTATATAAACTACCTATATATTTTTAAAAGAGATACCTCTTTAAAAAATATATAGGTGCAGATATCATAGCTGCCAACATCTTCCGCTTTTTTGGCCCGGAAAAATTTTGCAGAAAATTTTACCATTTCATCGCCATAATCAGCTGATTAAATAAATCAAAAAATTCCATTAAATTTTTCTTGGCTAAAAAATCAGAAGAGTTGGCAGCTAGATATTTTTAGTTTTAAAAATGTATATCTATTACATCTTGCTTTTTATAATATTTTTATTTCATACTATAAAATATGTTTTGCATCTTAAACTTACTTCTAAAGTACTTAAAAAAGAGAAAAGAAAGAAAGAATGAATGAAAAACATCAAGAAATTATTTTACGCGTATACGGATATTTCCGCACAATATCTTTATTTATTTATTTATTTTTATTTTTTGTTGTTGTTCATTTGCTTAATATGTATATGTAAATCACTTTGGAACGATACTTAAAATATTAAAAGTGGTTCAAATGTAAAACTTTCTTCGGTAGTTCTAGGTTATCCCGTCGACCAATTTCGCCAAATTATACAAATCGCCAAACTAATAGCCAAATTATACATGTTGACATAATTTTTATTTTAAATAACGAAAAAACAAATAATTAGTAGAATATTAATAAAAATATTAATAAAAAGTCGAAATAAAAATCACTTAAGGGTGTTCTTAAATCAAAAAGGGTAACTTTGTGACACATGCATTAATTTATTTTTGTTCGGAAATGCATGAAAATATCAGGTGTTATTATTCTGGAACTGTCTAATTGCACTCAATTTTCTGTTTTTTAAAAAACACAATAGATTTTTCATAACAAGCCTTCAAAGTTGACACTTTTGAGCACATTTCCCGACGAAAGGGAAAAAAAAAACCGGTCGAAAAGCAGGAGAAAAACGGGTGATTACGTCATCGAAATAGCTTAGAACCGGATAGATGATTTAATCATCATAAAATGAAAAAATAAGTTCGATTCGAAATCGCTTGCATAGTCAGGCATTTCAATTTTATATATTTCGTTTAAAAAATGAATTTGTAAATGTGTCAAAACGTTTTGCGCTTGTTGAGCTGAGCAGTTGAGAACACCCTTAATGACATTTTAAACACGTGAATCGCATTTAATGTCATTGAGTGTGACATTCACGATCATCCATTATTGGCATTTAATCTTATAGTTTGGCGATAATTTTTTGGTCGACGGGATAACCTAGAAGTACCCTTTCTTCTTAAAATACCCTATTTTCTGGTATTTAAATAAGTTTTTTATTATTATAATAGAAATAAATGTGCTTCTGTATTATTAATATAAAATTTACCTTTAATAAAAATGTTTTATTTATTAATAAAAAGCAACCAATAATTAAAAAAAAAAACTTTTGGCCCGCGAAGGTCTCGAACCCGTATCGTCTGGTTACAAGCTCATCGCTCTGACCATTCGGCCAGCGAGCTCACAATTCATTTCTAACAGATTATTGGGAACTAAAACGGCCTATAGAGGCGCAGCTCGCAGCCTTCGATACAGGATAACTGTCCCTTTAATTTCCCTTTAACTAATGTTAAAGTCCCATTGAAACAATTCTTTATTATAAATGTATTTAAAAGTTTTAGATATTCAAATTCGTATAATATTTACTTCGTCATATAAGACAGAACCCAAATATCACTGGAAAATTGTGCAAAAGTATAATTATTCTGAACAAATTTAAAACGCATGTAATGCAATGAGCTTACACGGCGTTATCCTGAATCAAGAAGTTACATCTTTTCTCCACTAGATGGCGTATTCGAGTGCTTGAATCACCAATCTTTGGGCTTTGGGGGTATTCAGCTTTTACGCGCGCTCAGGAGCCACAGACATGGAGTGGGTTCCTATAGCGGACGCGATGTGCGTTCACTACTCGCTACTGTGCTACCGGTACTGCAACTGTGCGCTCAATAACAGGTGGAGAACAGATCACGGATGGCCGTGTTCAAATGACACCATTTTTGCGCGCGCGCGCTCAGAAGATTCTGCATGGAGTAGGTACTATCGAATAAGGGAATTTTAACGTTATTCAATTATTGAATTATTTTTATGGTTCAAAATTGGTAAATGCAAATACTATATTCCTTTATCTTTCCAAAACATGATTCTCATAGCAGAAATACATATCTGCGGTCACTCAAATAAAATCTAAAATATTCCAAAATGTATCACTTGACCTATTTTATCTAATTAAGCCCGATCAGCATTTAAAATATGACCACCAACCTTGACGCGCGTAACTAAAAAAAAATATGTGAGTGATTTGATCACGTGATTGTGCATTTCGTGCTTCGATTTTATTGGTTGTACTTTTGTTGGTAGGTTGATTGATATAATTTAACAATTCAATTAGGGACCTAAAGATTTTAACTTTTTAACAATTTTTTTAATTATTTATTTAAAAATGATTAATCAGTTGCTTTATATTTTTCGCGATAATTCAAATTCTGTTTTCAACCAAGATTGTGATATCAATGTATTATAAGATTCATTTTTAATCTAGTATATTGAATGTATTTAAATGGAATTTGCACTGTTAGAAAAATTTTCAGAGAAGGTTTTAGTATATATATTTCTTATTTAATAATTGCATATTTTAATACCGTGTAGATAACAGACTAAAATGCATCATAAGATAGGAGAAACAAATGGCACTCAAAGTCATGTTAATATAACTCGTAATATAAGCAATGTACTTATATAATATTATGTAGGGGGAACTGGGGTACATTGATACAGTTTTTTTCTAAGATTTTTTTTGGTGAGAAAAAAGTAGAAATTTCAAGTTTTTTTTCCATGAGGTGACAGCAAAACTTGTGTAGTATGTTATAAAAATGTACAATCATTGTTTTATATAGTATTTTTGCATGTAATTTTAAAAAAATCAAAAAAAGTCATTTGTATCAATGTGCCCCATCCCCGGGGCAGATTGATACGTTTGAGAAAAATTACGACAAAATAATACTAATGCATATTTTTCATAGAAAATGAGTTAGAAAACCATTTTATATTTATTTATAGAAATTCAAATCACCCACAATTTATTTTTAAGCAATATTAAAGCGATCAAACTTAAATATATTATGACCTGATGTTCTGGCTGTTTCTTGTCTGATTGTTGGCTGTGGTAACTTTCTCATATCTAGCATTTCAACCCCAGCATTACCTTATTTCTTATGAAAGATGAAAAAATTGCCAGTTTTTCTGTTTATAAATAGGTTTATAAACAGAAAATAAAGGATAATTATATTAAAAATTCTGTTTATAATATAATTATCATTTTCTGTTCTGCAGTTTGTTTCTCTTACTTAACATTTCTTATGTCAAAAATATTTTTTCTCTCTGGAGAACCGAAATAAATTTGAGATTTTCAGGCTGCTGTCCTTTTTCTTTGTTATTTCTACTAGCAGTAGATGCTGAGTAAGTTCGTACGTCTTCTGTTTTCAAAAATACTATAAAATGTTCTAATATAAAGAAATTAGAGCTATTTCACTTCAATAAAAACTAATATTAAAAATTTTTCGCGAAAAAAAGTTGGATTAAGGAGTGTATGGTAAAAAAAATAATAAAAGGTAATGAAAAAATGAACTATTAAAGGATTTAGGCTGTATCAATGTGCCCCGTCATAGACTGTATCAATGTGCCCCATACAGCCATTTTGAATAAAATGAGTCTCAAATCCAACACTTCACAATATATCTAACAATAAAGAATGAGGAACTGATAAAGAGTAGCTGTACTTTCCAGGGAGAGTATTCATTTTGGTTGAAAATACTGGAACAGTTGTATAATAGCATTTCAAATGTACGACTCAAATTTACTTTTGAACAACAAAAACAATAAATCATCCGTCCCATTTCATCAAACTACTGAATCATTCCAAAATTTTCTGTATGTAGTTGAATACACTAGCATCACCTTTTGGAGCTGTTGTGAAACTTCCTGTAATGACCCTGTGAGCGGTAGAGGGGGTGTATCAATGTGCCCCATGTATCAATGTACCCCAGTTCCCCCTACTTAAATAATATTATCAGGAGAAAATTTATAAACATTCCTATCATACTTTATTCCTTACAAAACTAATATTTTTAGCTTAAAAAATATGCATCGATTACATTTTGCTTTTTATAATATTTTTATTGTGTATTTTAACACTATAAAATATGATTTGCATCTTAAACTTTCTTCTAAAGTTGGAAGAAGAAAAGAAAGAATGAAAAACATATCATATTTTATTCCTTACAAGACTAATAGTTTTAAAAGAGATATCTCTTTTTAAAATATAGGTGCAGATATTTTTAGTTTTTTTTTTTTAGTTTAAAAAATGTATATCTATTACATTTTTCATTTTATAATATTTTTATTGTGCATTTTAACACTATAAAATATGATTTGCATCTTAAACTTACTTCTAAAGTACTTAAAAAAAAGAAAAGAAAGAATGAATGAATGAAAAACATCAAGAAATTATTTTACGCGTATACGGATATTTTCGCACAATACCTTTATTTATTTATTTATTCATATATTTTTTTTTTTGTTCATTTGCTTAATATGTATAGCTAAATCACTTTGGAACGATACTTAGAATATTAAAATGGGTTCAAATGTAAAACTTTCTTCTTAAAATATCCTATTTTCTGGTATTTAAATAACTATTTCATTATTATAGTAGAAATACATGTGCTCCTGTATTATTAATAAAAAGATTTATCTTTAATAAAAATGTCTTATTTATTAATATAAAGCAACCAATAATAATAATTAAAAAACCCCTGATGGTAACAGATGATCTTTACATTAGCACCGTCCAATCAAATCCATGACCTGTTCTTAGCCTGTCCTTGAGCGCACAGAACCGAGTACTGTGCGCTCGGTACACTGAACAGGGGCAATAATAAACCACTCCATATCCCTGACTCCTGAGCGCGCGCGCTTGACGCGCGTTAACTGCTGAAAACGCTCGATGTAATTACTTGTGGTGCCCTGCCAACCAAACAACCAACCAAACAACACGCCCAATTCAAAATAACAAATAGAAGAGTAAAAACTACTTATCTATCCATAAATGTAAATTTAAATCTATCAGTTGTTGCATTTTTTTTTTATTTATAACGTATTATCTGTTTTTCGTTTCATTTTTACACTTAAAAGTTACACAGGTTTTGGGAATTAATGATTGTTTTTAAATTAGAGCATAAGATTGTTATGAAAAATAGTACAATGATTAGTAAACACACGGGAATCCTTTAGTTCTCTGTACTCTTTCACCATATTATACAAATCGTCAAACTAATAGCCAAATTATACATATTGACATAATTTTTATTTTAAATAACGAAAAAAAAAAAAAAATAATTGATCGCAGTTTACTCTCCTTCTTGACGCGATTTTCATTTTTTGAAATTTAAAATTATTAAGTCAAATATATTTTGAAGATTTCGATAACAAATAATATGAGGTTGTAAATAAGTATTTCATTTCCAATATTTTAACAATGAATAATAAAACATATTTAGACTAATAAAAAATGTAAAAATAAATTTATTCATCTATAGATAACTATTTCTGTGTTCTTGAATTGACACCAAATTAAAGGTAAACTTAAAGATTCTGAGAATAAAGTTATACTACTTGTACATGCTCTAGTTAATCACTTACACATGTCCCTTCCATCTCTGAATTTGAAAACGGTAAATGTTTACTGTGTTCAAATAAAATGTAGTTACAAGTTTCATACTGTATCTTTACATGTGTCTTTAATAAGTTCTTTTTTTCATAAAACTATGCTTTAAATTTTTAACTGGACATAATGGGGTTTTAAGATATGTTTATAATTCAAAGTTTTATGAAATTGTTTTGAAAAAACAGAGTTTTTTATACAAATAAAATTACTTAGACCCTAAAGTTTTAGTGACCCTAAAACTATTAGTTCTGACCGATGTAATGGCACCACAATTTTTCAAGAGCAAGGGTAAGAGTTTCCTTTTGTTGCTCCAGTTTTTTGTATTATTTAAAAACTAAGCCCAGTTTTGTATTTTAATTTTGTCTTCTTTTAAACTATTTTCTATCTTGTGTTTGTACAGTAGACTCCCTCAAATCTGCACAGCTTGGGACAAGAGCCTTTGTGGATTTTAGAATTTTGCAGATTTCTGGTCATTGCTCTGTTTACATTTTTTAAACAGTAACTTGAATGTAATTAATAATGCAATCAAAACTATAACGAATGCTTACGATATAATAAAATATTAAAATAAGTAATAAACTAAAATAATTAAAATTTAGATAATTTTAAAAAGATTAAAATATTAACTCAAAGCTCAAGTTTGTAATCAATAATGTGTGATTAAATATTCATTATAAACATGAAATGTAATTTTTCCTAAATTATTCAGTGAAACTTGTCTCATAAAGGTACATTACTAATTTACATCAAAATCATAAATTAAGGAAACATTATTTCAGGTTTAGCCAGGCTTAATAGCCAAAAAAGATGGATAAGTACATAAATATATTTGGTAAGAAGATGTGATTACCAACTATATCAGCAACATCTTGAGTTTTGTTGCTGATTTGATTTGATTCAGAAATAAGATTATTTTTCCTTCAAGAAAAAACATGAATTCAATAATATTAACAAAAATTACGAATTAAAATATGTATGGAATTGATATAAAACTAAAAAAGTGCAATTTTGTGTTTATATCTGAACTGAATTTTTCAATGTTTACATCCGTAAATTATGTGCTGATTTTGTGCGGATTTGAGGGAGTTTACTGTAGAGGTCTGCACGGGCCGGGCCGGGTTCGGGCCGATTTCTAATAATGGCATTCGGGCCGGGCTCGGGCCTTAATTTTTTTTCTGGACGGGCCGGGCCTAACTTTTTTTTCCGTACGAAGCCGAGACTGATTCCATTCTTCCTAGTTTTCATGGACCAAAATAATCAGTTCCTATTGAATCTTCCTATATGAAAATCCTTTTCTCGACTTTTTATAAATCAGTAATATTTGGCTTTGTCCAAAAATGTTTGCAAAAAAGGCATATACTTTTAAGCCGTCATTATTCTACAATTAAACATTAGAATTTATTCCTTTTAAAGAATCGTAGATTACCAGGCGTTTTAAAATAGAATTAAACACACACACACATAAAAAAAAACATGATTATGACGGAATTTTTTTTAAAACTGAAAACTGAAAGTTTCTTTTAAAGTGTTCATCCATGCAAAATGAATACAACAATACAGGAGAAAAAATATATTAAACATTTACATCTGTTAAGAAGGGAATGTTTTTTTTTTTTTTTTTTTCGTTCCAAAGCGATTTCGTCTTTGGAAATTTTACCATATACCGCTTTTTCGACTTTTTGTCTCCATTACAGGGAATATGGATTAATAATACTAGTGATAACTGAAACATTTACATACAACAAACAAAGATTCATTTAAAAGCGTAAATATCGCAGCCTACGGCACTTCTGCATAAATGGAGATTATAAACATGAAAAAAAAAAGACTAATATAATTTTTTGGTCAGAACTCTTCCATAAGATTAAAGATTAATGTTCTGTAGAAATTCACTTGAGCCGGGCCGGGTTCGGGCCGAATTTTAAACTTTTTTCCGAACCGGGCCGAGCTCGGGCCGAAATTTAAACTTTCGGGCCGGGCCGGGTCGGGCCAATATTTTTTTCGTTCGGGCCGGGCTCGGGCCGAAATTTTAACTTTCGGGCCGGGCCGGGTCGGGCCAATATTTCTTTCGTTCGGGCCAGGCCGGGCCCGGGCCGAAATTTTAACTTTCGGGCCGGGCTCGGGCCTGGAAATTTCGGCCCGTGCAGACCTCTAGTTTACTGTACTAGAATAAATATTGCGTCTTCACATTCATAGCAATAATTTCTGTCATATGTTAACAAAATCTTCAGTGGTGTATTCAAAGTTTAAGTAAAAATATTTCTTCTGCTTCTTATTTTCAGAAAAACAGACTTTTTTTTTTTTAATACAGCTGATTATCTGCGTGTGTAAAATAGATCTCTTGAGTTTAACCATTGTCATTTCACTGAATATTCATCAAAAATAAAACTGTAAAGAACGTGTTTTGGTTGTAGAACAAGGCTTTGTTTAATTAAATGTTATATTTAAAGCTTTTGTACAAAATCTCCAAAGATAATAAGTTACTTTTCTGGGTTTTCTTTCCCAAACATTTTGTGGCCATCAACAACAGATAAAGATAGATGTAACAGGGTGAGGGAATTTACAAATACTTTCTAAAAAGTCATAAAGAAAAAAAGTCTACAAAAAAAAAAAAAAAAAAAAGAATCAAAATTCGTCAAATTGAACCTAAAATTTAGTATATGAACTTTTAAAAAGTTCACAGTTTTACTTACAAGGTGACTAAAATAATAAAAAAAGATGTTATATTTAAAAAATATGCATTTTATTTAAAACATCTTAGTACTCTCAAGCTTTTCAATATAGTTATAATTTAATAATATTCAATATAATTTAATAAGAAATTGCTGTTTATTCATACAAATACGTCAGTACATTTTGAAAATGAGAGAGCCAATAAATACTAAAGTTGAAAGCAAGGGCGGCGCCACCATGGGGTCTGGGGGTATATGCTCCCCCGTCAGGCATGCCTGACTCTCCCTTTGGAGTTGCAATTCAATGTCGTCAGGAAAAATATTTTGACTTTTGAATTTCAGCCCAATCAGGTTAAGTCAAGTTGAAACTCGATTTTTTTTCCCTTTAAAAGTCAGTCGGATTGACAAAATTAATTTTTCCAAGTATCTATGAATCGGTTTCTGGTTGAATTTTCATTCTTTCAGAATGTTTCGAAAAAAAAAGGGTCTAAATTACTTCAGATAAAAATCTACGTATTTGACATGTTATTTTTTAATATAAAATATGAAATTTATATTGAACTTATGATCATATGCTATTTTTTTTATAGCTACATGAAATTGTGGACAAATTTCCACTGATTGTGAAATTACGGGTAAATACATATTTTGAATTATTGTAGATGCGGAATACAGAGGACGAAAATTATTTTTTGGGGGTTGGATTGGATGGCATGTAAAATGATACATCATGTCCGGCAAACTGAACCTGATGCAGTTGATGGTCTGGACTTAATTTTTGTCGTTAAGAATTGGATTCGAGTCGGGTTAAGATCGAAATATGGGGGATGAAATTTTTTTGTTGACCTCAGATCGCATTTCGGGTGGAGTCCTGCATCGGCATGAACAAATTAACCCATTCTGACTGGTGATTAAAATCGAAACTGGCTGAAGTGATTATTTTTTTAACGATTTTCAGATTCATTTCTGTTTTTTGAGTTGGGTTAGCTTTAATTGCTTCTAGTGGATTTGATCGATTCTGGCCAATTTCTCTAAAGATTCCCAATGGGGAAGATGGATATACTTGAGCCACTTTTTAAATTTTAATTTTTTAAAATTTTTTATAATTTCTTATAACAAAGTAATATATTGAAAATGAAAATTTGATAGTTTTTCTTCAACTGAAAACCACTTTCAATTAATTTTGAACTATTTTTCTGTGTCTAATTAATTTTTATTTTTTTTTATATCATGGCTCAAGTATCCCCATGGAGGGTATACTTGAGCCATGGTGAAGGGATACTTGAGCCAGTGCGGAAAAATACCTACAAAAGTAATTTTTTTCGCTTTACTATTGCACAAATATTTTACAGAATGATAAATTGTGATGCATAAAGTCCTTCAAAATCAATTGAGATTAGAATTCAGATGTTTCAGCTCTTTGGCAACATGTATTAAGAATAAATTCAGAATGGTTGTAAAACCACACATCTTTTTTCTTTTACCTGGTAACTCAGTAGTGCCCTCTGTTGGGGACAATAGAAGTCATTTCTTTGATTTAAAAAAAAGTTACATAGGTTACAGTTTCAATATAAAATATTAATTTTAATATATTATATTAAAAAATAAATATTTAATATGTTGGACCTAACTAATTAAAGTATTAGAGATTATTTTACATTTATCTAGACAGGCTATTTTGTTAGTCAAAATGAAAAATAAAATGGATCATTTAAAAAAAGTGGGGATACTTGAGCCATGGCTCAAGTATCCCCAATCTCACTGGCTCAAGTATTCCGATTACCACTATTTTTGTTTATCAGAGTTTTACTAAGTAAAGCATGCAGCTATTTGAGCTATTTTAGATTCAAAATACAATTGATATTATACTTATTAAATTTATATGTATTATTACAACTTTAAACAAAACTTTGATAACAAAAAAAAAAAAAAAAAAAAAAAAAAAAAAAAAATCATGCACCCAAATATTTATTTTAGATAGGGAAAAACAACTATTAATCACCATACTTTCAAAATCGTACCAAGGTATGTGATTTTTTTTTTTTTACATGTTCAGAACTATAAATATGTTACCATATTGCCAGTTTTAGAAAGAAAAATTAACCAACTGTAGAAATAATAGGGGTGGCTCGAGTATCCCCACTCTCCCCTATATATATATGTAAATATATATATTGGTGATACTAAGATATAACTGTTGGCTACTTTTCCATTGTTCCATTACTATATTGATTTTTTATCATTTTGGGGTAGTATTTGATTCTGCTTGAAGCCTATCAATTTTGGTTTGAGGTTTGTCTGGTTTTGGTCAACTATTTTTTTAAAAACTTGTTCAGGTTGAGTGAATATAGAATTTCTGAGTTCGAGTCTGATGCATCCTAAACAGCGCAGGATTCTATGCTCTCAAAATAATCCGTGATTTGAACTAATTTTTCCCTTTATTCATTAAAACACGCAAATTTACACTTTTATTTGCCCATCTTTCTCAAATAAATAAATACAGAAAACAGAGCAATTACCCAAAATACTTACACCTAATGCAGCATGTTCATCAAATTATGTGAGTGTTCTGATAGCTGTACTTGCCTAGTACTTTATTTATTAACATATGTTATGTATTAGAAACAGAATTTATAAATCCTTTTTATCTAAAAGTCGGCAAAAATGATGAACCCAAAGCCAAAATTTCCTAACATTCTTCAGTCAAAAACAGAAATTTCTTAAAACAAGATAAAAATTTTTTCACTGCGATATTCTGACATTCTCGGCCTGGAAATTTCAGCAAAGCAGACATATAATAGTCTTGCATCGGATTGGCTTACCTTCTTTTATCCTCACTGGGTCGTGTTAGTGATACATTTTTGTTGCGTGTCCATTTTGGCGTTTTGGGTTGGGTGGAATTTCAATGTTTTGGGTTTGCACTGGATCTTAAAACTTCTCAAATCAAAAGGGGTAACTTTATGACATAAGTTTTAATTTATTTATGCTTGAAAGTAGCATGTGGGTCATTCCATGTCAAATCACTCAGATTTTTTCAAAAATGACACCCACCATCACCAATTTCGATAAAATTCACTGAATTTGTAGAATTTCTAATGCTGATTCCAAAAATATCAATTATATTGAAATTGATCAAATGGTAGGTGAGTTATGAGCTTTTAAATAGCTCCCAAGATGGCCGATTTGCCGCCATTTTGAATAGCACAACATAAGAGTCCATAACTTCTTTCAGGTTTAAGCTAGAGCTTTCAATTTTTTTTTTGTTTTGTTCAGAATAAAATAATCTTTCATTTAAACCAATTTTTGTGAAGCTGATTCCATAAAAATGCTGTCAGAAAAGGACCTTTTGTCATTTTTTTAATTAAAAAAAGGTGCAACTTCAATGGCTATTTTCCCCCAATGAACCCCCTTCAATTTTCATCTAATTGCATAGATAGGCACCTCAAAGTGTGTTTTGATGACTGATGAAAAAATTTTAATGGGCAGTTCACAGGCTCTTACTTTAAAAAATAAATTCAATTTTACTGACTTTCTCGAGTAACTGAAAACACAAAATAATGTTGACATTTCTTTTATTACCAGAAATATCACACATATTTATATTTAAAAGTTTGATAAGGTTTTATGTTGCATAAATATATATATTTAATGTGGCTAAAAAAAAGGGGAATCCCATTGGAATAAATAAGAATGCCAATAATGAATTTTTGAAGAGATAAACGTGAAAAGAAAAGGAAAAAGAGAGAGATTCCTAACAAATTTAAATCTATTGCAGTTTCCATAAATTATAAATAAAAAAGAAATGATAGAAAAAAATCCACAAATAGGAATATTATCTAAGAAAATTATATGCAGTGATTTATAATAATACAACATATCAAACAATAACATAACACTGAAAAACATTTCACATACCTGTCTTTAAAATGAAAATCCGTAAATGAATCCATCTTTTTAAATATGATTTACTTGACTGGAAGTGATTTATGATGTATATATTCTTTTATTTGCTGTATACAAATAACTATAACAGCATTTTCAGTTGAAAAGAAGCGCGATTTCGAGCGTCACATGTCTCTGCATACAACGCCACCATCTTTGTTATGAACAACTTTATACTTTACGATAGCCTCATGGCTTCCGTAAAAGTGATCACGTGACACGCTCACCTACGGGAGAGAAATGGTCCGCAGGTGTTTGCTCTGTTTCGTGAATTTAGCTGCGGTCCGCAAATCTACGATAGAAGAGAAGTTACGGCAGAAAAGTGTTTGCTTTGAATATGCGCGGTAGTGGAGGATATACGGGGTTATACTCCATATACCTTCTGGATTTTTTAAAGGAGCATCATATATCCTCCACTACCCATGAAAGCTATAGTATATACACTCTAGGATATACCCTCTGCCTTCTGCATATACCCTCTGCTTAGAGCGTACATCCTCTGTTATTTTTACGACTACATACCTGTTCAGAATAAACTTTATCAAAGTTTCAAAAAAAAGATGCATAACTCTAATGATTAACAATTTGAATAACTATTTGTAAAACTTGTAAGAAATAGTGATGACATTCAGTTGGAACCGAATGTATGGACAGTAAAGAAGCAAAAATTTTGGATAGTTTTAGTGAATATGCTGAAAAAATAGGCGAAAGTTTAAGGGGAAAAAAGTAAATTTACAAGAGTGTAATGAAGTAAACTTTCAGTTTTTATCAGTATGAATATGAGAAAGCCGGATATACGAGTGTCTACTGTATTGCATGCACATATGTTCAGTCAAAGTTCTATAATCCACACAAGTTGAGGCCAAAGGTTGTGCGGATTATGGAATACTGTGCATTATGGAGTATTTTGGATTATACCTGATTTTATTGTTCCTAGACAGCATTTGAATTCTATATTCAGTATAATATGGAAAGATAAATATTAAATCTAATAATTAATTTAATATGCTATTTCAAAAAATTGCCTTTTTCAAGTTATTTTGTAGAAAAAATTGATATTTATATGCATTTAAATAAAAATAACTACATATGTATCATAATACAGTTTGTTTTTTACTGTTAATAAAATAAAAGAGTTATGTTTTTAAAAAAAAAGATTCTTTTATCATGATTTTTTTCAATTTTTTTTATTATTTCTTATAAAAATTCCTTTTTGGATCACAAATTTGTAAATTTTCTTAATTGTTTATTTCATTGTTTACATTCGTAAAGTAGCGTGAATTATAAAAAATTGCAGATTATGGGTCCGCAGATTATAGATCCTTGACTGTATCTATGAAAAAATATTCAAGTTCTGTTGTACTTGAGAATACATAATGTACAATGTGATTATTTAATATATGGTTTTTTATATTGTTTAAAGAAATGAAACTTGTCATATGTGATAACTTAAATCAGAATTAAAATTTGCTACTTTTTATTTAAAAAATCCATTATTTTATTATTTTTCATTATTTTTTTTAGACTGAAAGGTTGATAAAACTTTCTTACTGAAATTCAATAAGACATTTCTTTGGATGAAAATGGTTATATTCTCTTCATACTGATACTTTAAAGAAGATTCTGTTATCATCCAAAACATAACATTTTCACATGAGACAATGTCATCGATTACAGAAGAAAAATCTTCTGGTGGACATCACTTTGTTCCTCAAAATGGTGGTGAAATAGAACATTCCTCTCTTGATACAGGAGAAAAATCTTTTATTTGTGAAGTATGTTCCAAAACATTTTCTAATAAGAGTCATCTAATGAGCCATCTTAGGACTTATACTGGAGAGAAACCCTATGTTTGTGAAACATGTACCAAGGGGTTTTCTCATAAACATCATCTAAAAAGACATCTCTTAGCACATACAGGAGAGAAACCCTTTGTCTGTGGAGTATGTTCGAAAGCATTTACTCAGAATTATACTCTAAGAAGTCATCTCTTAATTCATACTGGATACAAACCCTATGTTTGTGAAACATGTTCCAAAGCATTTTCTGATAATAGTACTCTAAGAAAACATCTCTTCACTCATACAGTTGATAAACCCTTTGTTTGTGAAATATGTTCCAAAGGATTTACTCATAACATTCATCTAAGAAAGCATCTTTTGTTTCATACAGGAGAAAAACCTTTTATTTGTGAAACATGTTCCAAAGCATTTTCTGATAAAAGTACTCTAAGAAAACATCTGTTGATTCATACTGGAGAGAAACCTTTTGTCTGTGAAATATGTTGCAAAGGATTTACCCAGAACAGTCATCTAAGAAGCCATCTCTTGACACATACTGGAGGTAAACCCTATGTTTGTGAAACATGTTCCAAAGGATTTCGTGATAAAAGTACTTTAAGAGACCATCTCTTGACTCATACCGGAGATAAACCCTATTCTTGTGAAACATGTTCCAAAGGATTTTCTCAGAAGAGTAGTCTAAGAATTCATCTCTTGACTCATACTGGAGAGAAACCCTTTGTTTGTGAAATATGTTCCAAAGGATTTACTCATAATAGTCATCTAAGAAAGCATTTATCATCTCATACCAAATCGACACCTTCCTGAAAATCTCTATATTTTTATTTTCATAATTGAATATGTACTCATTATATGTCTTTGCATTTACTATTATCACATATCTTTTTTTTTTTAAATTTAGTTAATAAAAAAATTGTAAAATTTTTCCATAGTTGTCACAGTTGTCATTTTGATAATTAGCAAATAACTCCGAACCTATTCATTAGATTTTAGTAAATCTTCCTGTAAAGCCTTTTATGGTTTATAGTTTCAAATTTTGTTATTTGACTGTAAAGTAATTTTACCCTTTAATAAAAACTTATTTTGAACTTCAAATGATAAATTGAACTTCAATATTTTATAACATAGGAAAAGCTTTATTGAAGTAACACTTTTTAAAAAATATGAGAAATATGCTATAAATATTTTTGGTGCAAATAAATAAATAAATACTTATTTGTTAAATTTTCTTCCTAAAATTTTTTTCCAAGAATTCAAGAGTCAAATGTATGTCATTTCATGTAATCTTTGCCCACATTATGAGCTAACTTAACCATTTTTCTTAAAAGTATGTAAATAACAAATTCAATATTCATTCACCATGTTTACTTGATTTATAAATACCAGTTTTATCGGCTAATAAATAGTGCACTTTGTTTTTTAAGATTTAGTTTCATTTATTTTTGTGATTGTTTGTTTGTTTGTGTCTTAAATTGTGTCTGAATTCAGAAATTTTTGTGGCACAGCAATATTGTTTCCTATCATCAAGCAAATCTTATCTGTTTGTATATTTTGTCCAAACAAATCTCAGATGGAGATTGACTAATGACTAAAGAGAATGACTAAATTCTATTTTGTATCCTACCATTTTGAGGTAAGAGAAGATCATTGGGATAGGTCACATGGTTGAGAAAATTTTATGAGTGAGTCATTTTGGTGTCTAACATCCTATTTGTCATTGTATTTTAAAGGGAATGAAGATTCAAACAGTTATTAACTTATTGAAAAGTCAGCAGTAAACAATGTCACAAAGCTGGCAACATTTCACGAGATTTCGCAGAAAAATCAAATTTCAAGATTACCAATGCCAAAAAATTTACAGCTTGCTGGGCATAAAATTAAATAATATCAGTGAATTTGTCAGTGACATATAATTGTTATGCTGCCGAGAATGAATTGTTTTAATGAGTTGAACTTGAGGCCAATTTTGACCGAGCTATACTCGGTCCTTCCCGCTGCTATTTTATAGTAGCAACAAATGTTTGTATGAAAATTTTATCTAAAAATTTTCTTTAATGTTTTTGCCTGAATTTTGTATCCTATCATTTTGAAATATAAAAAGTCTCAAATGTTCGAGAAGATTTTATAAATATGTCATTTAAGCGTCACTGCAGATGAGTAAACTGAAGGTTGAAATAGTTAAAATGTTTGGTATTTTTTTAAAAGCTACTTATTGCAAAATTTCAAACAGCCATAAGCATAACAGGATGAAAAGTGGGGGCAGGGAAGGTGATGACTATTTGTTTTTATGCTTTAATGAATTGAAAGTACGATTTGGAGGTAGGAGTTGTCACTTATTCATTTCTTTATCCTCTCCAAATATGATTTTTTATGTGTTTTTAGTTATTTCTGTTCATAATGTGTTGTAATTTTTTTTTATGTTTATTTATTTAATATTAGAGGTTTTAAAAAGTGAATTTTGTTTTATGCAAATGTTAAAATACACATTTGTATTTATCCTTGCTTTGTAAGGTGAATTTGTTGTGAGTTGATAAAACTGTTACAGCACTGTTTCTGCAGAAACAACATATTTCAAGGAACTTATTGGCTAATGATCATTATTAAAAATAACAACAGGGAGACCACAAAAAAGGTGGCTTTTTAGCATTATTTTTAGAAGCATACATATACAATATAAACCTTGTCAGTGTTTAACCTTTTATGCCCCAATGGTATTTTAAAGAACCATTAAAATAACTTGTTATAAAATTCATTTAATACATCCATAAGTAGCAGAAGCAGTTTAGAAAGAGTTATAGATACATTGCTTCACATTGATCCATAAATATTATTGGTTTCACAAAATAAAAATATTTTAGAAGCCTTTCTTTTGCTTTTGCACCTTCTCTTTTTTCTTGTCTGAGGAATAGTGGGAAAGAAAAGTTTGAGTTTGGGATTTTTTTTTATTACTAGACTCCCTCAAATCCGCACTCCTAAAATCCACAACTCTCTAAAATCCGCACATAATTTACGGATGTAAACAATGAAACATTTAATTCAGATATAGGTGCAAAATTTGACTTTTTTATTTTTATATCAATTCCATATGTATTTTAATTTGTAATTTCATTAATGTTACTCAATTCATGTGTTTTTATGAAGAAAGAATAAATTTATTTTTGAAAAAAAATAAGATATTGCTGATATCACTGGTAATCACAATTTTTTTACCAAAGATATTTATGCATTAACCAGACTTTTTTGGTTATTAAGTCTGGTTAGACCTGAAATAAAACTTTCTTATATTATGATTTTAATGTGAATTAGTAATGTATCTTTATAAACCAAATATCATATGAAAAATGTATCTTATCTTTTTAATAAATATTGTATCATACCAAATTTATTGATTATTAACTTGACCTTTGCTTTGAATATTTTAATCATGTTAAAAATCAGCTAAATTTTTATTATTTTTGTTTATTACATATTTTAATATTTCATTATATTACAAGTATTCATTATAGTTTGAATTTCATTGTTAATTACATTTAAATTATTATTTAAAAAATCTAAACAAAGCAATGACCAGAAATCCGCAAAATTCTAAAATCCGCAAAACCCCTGGTCCCAAGCTGTGCAGATTTAAGGGAGTCTACTGTATATACTTGTAGATACTAGTAGAACTTAATCATGTATTGAGGTCTTTAATAAGCACAAGGGGCAACCATAAAATGAAAGGAAATAAAATTGAAAGCCAAAGAGAACAGATTTCGGTACTACTTGGTTATCCTGTCGACCAATTTTGCCAAATTATACAAATCGCCAAACTTATAGCCAAATCATACATTTTGACATTTTTTTTTTTTTAAATAACAAACAAACAAATAAATTTGTAAAACACTAATATAAATACAGTTAAAAAGTCGAAATAAAGATAACTTGATGAGATGACATTTTAAACACATATTTTTTTTTAATATCACTGAATGTCACATTCAAGATCATCCATTATTGACATTCAATCTTGTAGTTTGGCAACAGTTTTAGCTTGATGGGATAACCAAGTAGTACCCAAATTTTAAATAAAACAACTTCATAATTTTTTTTATATTACAATTAGAGTTAATTAGATTTCGTAAGCAATAACTATTGCTCTCCTTTATGTTGGAATTTCAGAAAATTTTTGCAGATCTATTCCGGTCATGACCTCTGGCACCCAAAATCACCCCCCCCAGTTAAAAATACCTATCTAAATATCACTTTTTCCATGGGCATAACTTCCATAATTTTTCACAAAACTCTTCCAAACTGACACATGAAATCCAGGGACCAAAAATCTCAATCAAATTTGCTAATGATCAGAATCAGATCATGGGGTTGAAATAGGGAAGGATTTGTGATAACTGAAAAAAAAAATCTTAATTATAATACATATTATATTAGGTTAAAGTTATTATTACTTGTAGGAAAAGATACAAAAATTTATGTATCACAGATTTTCCATAAAATTTAAAATAGGATCAAAGGGCCAAAAAAAAAAGGAGGAGGGTTAGGGAGAAAAAAATTCATAGATTAGTCAAATCTCAAGATACCAAAATTCAGTTAAACTTATTATAAATCACCACTCTCAAAAATCTACACATAATTTACGGATCTAAATAATGTAGAGACAAAATTTGACTTTTTTAATTCTATATCAATTCCATATATAATTTAATTTGTAATTTTTGAAAATGTTACTGATTTTTTTTTTTTCCCATAAAGGAAGAATAAATTTATTTCTGAAAAAATTCATGATATTGCTGATTCATTGGTAATCACAATCTTCTTATCAAACATATTTATGTATTAATCAAGTTTTTTTGGTTATTAAATCTGGCTAAACCTGAAATAAAACTCCTGTATTTTATGATTTTGTTGTGAATTAGTAATGTACCTTTGAGGCAAGCTACACTGAATAATTTAGGAAAAACATATTTCATGTTTATAATTAATATTTAATTGTACATTATTGATTAACTTGACTTTTGCTTTTAATATTTTAATCATTTTAAAAATTATCTAAATTTTTATTATTTTAATTTATTACCTATTTTAAAATTTTATTATATTGTAAAGCATTCATTTTAGTTTTGATTGCATTATTAATTACAGTCAAATTACTGTTTACAAAAAACATAAAGTAATGACCAGAAATCAGCAAAATTCTAAAATACACATAACACCTGATCCCAAGCTGTGCGGATTTGAGGAAGTCTACTGTTATTTAATTTCAAAATTTACATCTGCCTGTAAGCTGAGCTGGTAGGGATTTAAAAAAAAAAAAAAAAATTAATTATTTGTACTTTAAATTGTTATTGATGTAGATATATTTTAATAGCATGTTTACACTGTGCATGTTATATATTTTATTTTGTATTCTTAAGTATCATAATTTTTATTTAATAATTGCAATTTTATTCTACTTTGTATAAAAATAAAAGTATAATTTAGCAATAAAATGTGGCTATTTGCAAAGCTTTTCCCGTCATTTCTTTTTTACTCATAATTTACTGAGACATTGCAAGAAATTTCAATTTGTCAATAAAATACGTCTAACTCTTGCAAAAATTCATTATTGTCATTCTTACTCATTCCAAAGGGATTCCCCCTTTTTTAGCCATATTAAATATATATGCAACATAAAACCTTATCAAACTTTTAAATGTAAATATGTGTGATATTTCTGGTAATAAAAGAAATGTCAACATTATTTTGTGTTTTCAGTTACTCGAGAAAGTCAGTAAAATTGAATTTATTTTTTAAAGTAAGAACCTGTGAACTGCCCATTAAAATTTTTTTATCAGTCATCAAAACACACTTTGAGGTGCTTATCTATGCAATTAGATGAAAATTGAAGGGGGTTCATTGGGGGAAAATAGCCATTGAAGTTGCACCTTTTTTTAATTAAAAAAATGACAAAAAGTCCTTTTCTGACAGCATTTTTATGGAATTAGCTTCACATAAATTGGTTTAAATGAAAGATTATTTTATTCTGAAAAAAAACAAAAAAATTTGAAAGCTCTAGCTTAAACCTGAAAGAAGTTATATGGACTCTTATGTTGTCACATGTGCTATTCAAAATGGCGGCAAATCGGCCATCTTGGGAGCTATTTAAAAGCTCATAACTCACCTACCGTTTGATCAATTTCAATATAACTGATATTTTTGGAATCAGCATTAGAAATTCTACAAATTCACTGAATTTTATCAAAATTGGTGATGGTGGGTGCCATGGTCTGGGTGATCTGACATGGAATGACCCATGTGTTTTTGTTCAGAAACTATCTAATGGCATCTAAATAATGGAGATTTCTGAAAAAAAGTCATCTTTAATTAACACTTTTTCATTTTTTAACGCTTATATATTTGTATGCTTATACCACTTTGAAAAGTGATATTTTCAAGCATATGCACATGTAATCTGTATCTGTGTATAAACTATCACAAATACAAAGCATGCATTATTATGTGTATTAAAAACAAAAATTTTGTAACATTTGTCATATTTCGAAAGAAGAAAAAATGGTACCTTAAGAAATGATAATCTATGATCATATTTCTTACTGTATTTCTCATGCAGTAAAATATTCATTCGTATTCAAACATGTATTTATTTTTAACAGATTTTAACAACTTCATTAAAAGTAGTTTTTTTGGTATGATGTACATCGTGATGTTTAAGAATATTGTACTAAATGTATAGCATTCAATATCACAAAACATCCATCTATAAAGATTCCTATACAGAAAATAATTTAAAAAATGTAACACTGTGAGAAGCATTGCATGCCAATTTAATTGGCTTTCTACCAGAAACTTTCAGGAAGAATAAATACATTTTCATGGTAGTTGATTCTACCTTTAGGTTTCTGGAGGTGGTCTCTATCAGAAAATGTGAAATGCAGACTCTCTTAACTTCTTCACGATGGGAGTCTTTTACGAAATTTTTTATGTTTTGTCACCGGTTTTTAAAAACAGAAATTTGTGCTTTATTCAATTGACAAAATGCGCAGATTGAATAAGGCAAATTTTACAGCAAAATTTTACTGGTAGGGATAAACAAGGATTCTTAAGCCTTTTTGCTGCACATATACATGTTGCTCGTCCCCATGGGGTTAACCATTTTGAAGAAACATTTTAGTATTCATGGACTATCCAAATCCATAACGATGGATTTGGAAGTTGGATATCGGAAGTTGTTAATAAAATTTTTAAAAACTCTATTACTGTGATGAGTGCACACATCCTAAAATGGGACATTTGTTTGGACTATTTTAAATTATTGTACAATACTATGCATCATAGATCCTTAGGTTATTCTTCAGCAAAACTATTTTATGGTTGTGAAATTCACAATCCATTCCCGGTTCACCTCCCTTTGCAAGATCTTGACCAAGCTTATATAAAATTGAGTCTCAAACATAGAAGAAATCAAAAATCAAGCATTTCTGTGTCAGGAAAAGATATTTAAGGAATATCTGAGCAATGAAGAAATTAAAAAAGTCACATATTTAAAAGTAGAACAGGTATGCCAGCTCAAAAACCACTAGCACTACAACCAGAAGGGCCCTTTTGAGGTTACTCGTAGACTAAGAAATTATTATTATTTATTGCGTGAAGTTGCAAACCCAAAAGCGCCCCTTATTAGTCGGCACAATGTCCTACTAAAGTTGAACATGAATTGGTCCACAGGAACATTTTCTTAACTGCAGAACAGTTCGGTAATTAAAATTTTACTTATTTTATATATATATATTTCTCACATATATTCAAGATTTAATGATTTTATTTTGTAATAATTCTTGGTTACATAGTTTTATGTGTGTTTGCTCTCACTAGTAATTAGGGTGTCTCATCCACTAAATTGACTAAGCCCCCCCCCCCCCCCCAAAAAAAAAAAACACAAAACATTGTTAAAAAAAAAGCAAATTCCTAGTTAATTGACAGAAGTCTAAAGTTTCATATACAATAAAATTACACACATACACAGTCCCTCAAATCATTATATTTCAAAATTAATAGAACCAATAATAATAATGAAACACAGTGTAATTGGACGTGTGCTTCTATGTCGGACAGGCTGTCAACAACCTGTGGTGTTTACATTTCTATTTGCCTTTTCCTTTCTCCTGTAATACCAGTCTAAAAGTGTGCCATAGAGAGATGCAGATTCCCCCCCCCCCCCCCCCCCCCTTCTCCAAGTCAAGGAGTTCGCTTCTTTATGCACAGGCTAGAGTATGCAGACATTTGGAGGGGAAGTTGATGAGAATGAATATGAGAGCGGGCCACAGTACATCGACAAAAACAAGAAAAAAAAAAGGCAAAAGAAAGTAAGCTTACCTCCTAGAAGGGACTGTTTCAGTGTTGAGGATCTTTGTCTTCAATAATTATTTTAAAGGCATCATCTTCAGTGCTGCAAATTAAAGGCATGTTTTAGTTTTTTTAAAGCTAGCAGCTAACACTAAAATAATTTTGACTCAACATTATTCTTGATATATTGATAATGCCTTGGACATTGTTATACCTTTAGAATCAAAGACACTGTCAAATATCTATGAGTTTTGAAAATTATTTCAAAATAAATAGATAAAGTTGTACTAATTACAACTTTTGACTTTTAAACATGTATGCTAATAGTTAGAAGTTACACATTACATAGTCTGATTTAATATTTAAATATTACATATAACAAAAAATTCAGTTGCGCTAATTAAAACATCTTTATTTTTAATCAGGTTATGCTAACATTGAGAAGTGCACCCCTGGGCATAAGTAGAAATGAAAAGGAGAAAACACAGAATGCTATTCATCTCAACAAGGTACCATTCTTTTTATTAACAGTTCTCAAGTGTAGACACATTGTGTTATTAGAATTTTGAGTGAAAATAGTACTCTCTTTTATGTTAAAAAATTAAGGAACTCATATGTGTTTATTTTTGATATAATTCAAATAAGAACATTAATCTGATTATCCAGTAAAATATCTTGGAAGTTCATTTTCAATTTTAAAATTTTGTAATTAGTAATGTGTAAATAAACTTTTATTTTGTATTAAATTTTGCTTCTATTATATTCTGTATTAAGTTTGATTCATTATTTTTACTTAAGAATGAGTAATTTGATTTTTGCAGGGTAGGTTATAAAATCATTTTGGTCGCCTTATTGATAAGATTAAAAAACTTTCATAGTCACATATGATTCCTGTGTGACTCATAAGACATCTCATGCTACAAAAAAATTGCACAATGCTTTGACATTTATTTTTAGGCAATTTAGTTAATTTTATTAGTTAAGGAATTGCACCCACAAGTATCTGGAGTCATGGTGCTTAACTACACAAAATTTTATGGCATATATGTTAACTAAATTACCAATTCCTGTTTTATCTTTATGCTGGAATTAATCTATTGACTAAAATTAATAAGATTTATTCAGAATAAACAAATGTAATGATCTGGTGAGCAGTATCAAAGGGCCCCATGCGTCAATGTGCCCCAGTTCGCTCTATATGAGAAAAAACTGTTATCATATGTTAAAGTATGATTAATATAGGGAAAAGTCGTTCATTTTAAGCAATTAAATATTATTTCCTTTCTGAATCCTAAAGATTTGAAACAATATCTGGTATTCTACAGACAAACAAAATACCTCCTTGTTGTAAAATATAAGCTTAAGTAGAAATTTGGATTGTGCAAAGTTATGCTTTGTCTCCAATAAGAGAATTTCCAAACTTTATTTCACGTTTTGGTCCCTTTGAATTAATCAAATAACAGAAGCAATTCTTTAAAAAGACTTTTAATTAATTTTATGAAAAAATATCATTTAAACAAAAATCATGTCTTTATAAAACTTTGACTCATTATGATAAACTGAAGAATATCTTATAAAATGATATCCCTTTACCTAAAGAAAAAATAACATATTTGCCTCAGTGGCAGCCCATTGTTTAAAAAGTCTAAAAAATAATTAAAAATCAACATATGTTAGCAATCATCAAAAAAGTATACAGAAATATTTAAAAAAAGTTTCTATGTATAGGGGAGAGTGGGGATACTTGAGCATAGGGGATACTTGAGCCACCCCTATTATCTCTACAGTTGGTTAATTTTTCTTTCTAAAACTACCAATATGATAACATATTTATAGTTCTGAACATGTAAAAAAGAAATCACACATCTTGGTACCATTTTGAAAATATAGTAATTAATAGTTGTCTTTTCCCTACCTGAAGTAAATATTTGGGTGCATGGCTTTTTTGTTTTTTTGTAATCAAAGTTTTGTTTAAAGTTGCAACTATATACATACATTTAATAAGCATAATTTCAATTGTATTTTGAGTCTAAAATAGTTCTAATAGCTGCATGCTTTATTTAGTAAAACTCTGGGAAACAAAAATAGTGATAGTGGGGATACTTGAGCCAATGAGAGTGGGGATACTTGAGCCATGCCTCAACCATCCCCACTAGAAATTAAACATGGGTGAAACAAACAAAAAATAAAATTCCATCCTTATATTCACTAATAGATATTTTTCTGGATAAAAGGGAGAATAATTTTTCATTTTATTTTTTTTTCTTAAAAAAATAACAACCTAAAAATGTTTAAAAATGTATATTTTTTAAATGAAAATATCTATTTTATTTTTCATTTTGACTAACAAAATAGCCTGTCTAGATAAATGTAAACATAGTTTTCAATTTAACTTTCATTAAATTAAAATAACTTTTTAAAACGGTTTTACAGGCTATAATCTCTAATACTTTAATTAATTAGGTCCAACATATTAAAATATTTATTTTTTAATATAACATATTAAGATTAATATTTTATATTGAAATCGTAACCTCTGTTGCTGTAACTTTTTTTTAACTAAGAAAATTGAAGAAAAATTGGTAAAACGAGCGCACAAAAAACAAGAAAAGCAACAAAAATCCCAGTTCAAACTTACCTGCATAGAGCCAAAGAGGAAGAAAAATCTTTTCCTGTGAAATCAAAAAAGTGTTTGAAACAGTAGAATGATACATCTGGCTTAAATTCCGATAGCTACTAAATTAAAAGCACGAGTTCGACAATATAATTAGAGGAAAATTCTGTCAATGATGGTGATGATGTGAAAAGAAAACCTTCTATTGATGGTTGGTTACTAATAAAATATGCCAGAAAGAAAACTGTAAAAATATTTGTTGGATAAGTGCTTAATATTTTGAAAATGAAATTTGCCCGAAGAATTGCAGATTACAAATTAAAATGGCTCTGAACTGAGGATGTTTCTACCGTCGTTATAACTGAAGTTGAAATTATCATCCGACAACCAGTTTTAACGACAAAAAATGATCGTATTACTAGCTTTGTTTTCTCAATTGGTTTTGAATGACTTTACGTTTCATAATTTATCATTCTGTAAAATGTTTGTGCAAAAATAAAGCGAAAAAAATTACTTTTGTAGGTATTTTTCCTTAGTGGCTCAAGTATCCCTTCACTATGGCTCAAGTATCCCCGCCATGGGGATACTTGAGCCACGATGTAAAACAAAAAATAAACATTTATTATACATAGAAAAATAGTTCAAAATTAATTGAAAGTGGTTTTTAGTTGAAGAAAAAATATCAAATTTTCATTTTCAATATTTTATTTTATTCTAAAAAAATATAAAAAATTAAAAAAAATTAAAATTCAAAAAATGGCTCAAGTATCCCCATCTTCCCCTATATCTGTACCTTGGAACACAAAGAGCCAATGACCATTTTCCCCAAATCTCAGGAAACCCGATTTAAGTTTGAGGAATTTTAAGAATCTTGCTACGATTTCTGTGCTATTATTTTTCAAAGTTGTACCTTTCAATTGTGTAATGCTTTTCTCACTACAATCTAATGTTACATTGATTTAGTTTTTTACAGTGACACTGGTCATTTTTGTATTAACAGTAAGTAACATTGGCCTTGACAAAATATTTTGTTTTCAATGATCTAACATTGGAAGGACTTTGGTCCTTTTTAACAATTACTTTATATCACATCCTGAATTCATTTATGCAATTAACTCAAATTTCTCAATTTTGGACATTGGCTCTTTTTGTTCCAAGGTACAGATATATGCAAAAAGTATTGAAAGGCTTTTGCATCAGTGGCAAAAAATGGCAGCATGTGGCTGTCAAAAGACTATTTGCAAAATATCATTAATAATTTTTATATCAATTTACTTATGTATGTTGGAAAAAACAAAACAAAGGTTATTTTCAGTGTGTTGTTGCTTGTTGTCATAGTGCTTCATAATTTTTTGTAGAATTTTTATTGTAATCTGTCATTTGTCTAGAAAAGATAAAAGCAAGTGTAATAAGTTTAAATGTTGTTCTGCTCTAGAATGACAAGAAGTAGTAACTAGATTTGTACTCCTGTGACCTAATGTCAAAGAAAATATGAAAACTTTCATACTTCTCTAATATTGTAATTATTGAAGTGCATGTAAAAATCTTGCCAAAGCCCATGATTTTTTTTTTCTCTCTCTCTCTCTCTCTCTCCCCCCTCCCCCTTGTTTTACCCTTTTTTTTATATCTTTCTTTGATTAAATTTCATATGCTAACTTATGAATATTTCTCTTATGCCTCTTTAGATATTTTTTCTGGTTATGAGTGAGTTTGTAAGTTTATTTATTTATTTTTTTTGTTTATGTAACTTGTTGCTTTACGAATACCCAATTTTATAATAGACATGAATAGAATAAAGTATGAAGTAAAAGCAAAACTTGCTGAGATGGAAAAATGACAAGTGGTAGAGCATCTCATCATCCATTTATTGTGCTATATGAAAATTAAAAGTTCTATTCTGGTGTATCCTTTACTAATAACATTTGGCCAACCTGTGAGAGTCAGGGAGGAATAATAAGGTAAGAAAAGGTCTCTGTAGATGTCAAAAATGTCATTTCCATGATGTAATTTGTGTATTTTTGTTATTTGAATCATGTAATTATTTTGATGTCTTACACTGTCAATAATGGATTAATTTATAATTGATATTTTTACTTTGCAATTAATAGTAAATAAAAAATCTTTTAAACAAAGTTTTCTTAAATGGATAATTTACACAAATTTAGAGAGCTGATTAAAATAAATTCAAACACATTGTAGACATTTCAAGCTTTATACAAGACCCTTCTCAATGTAACATGAACAGAAAACAACAGCTAGGTTGAAATTTCAGGGCTTATATTATAGTAGGATTACATACATGGCCAGAATTTTGGAATTGATATTTGCATATTGTTATACCATTGATCTAAAAATATTTTGCTGTAATATTTAATGGTTAGACATATTTATTTTAGTATTGTGAAATCGTAGTACATTATTTTTTCTGTTGCATATATAACTCTATTTAAAAATAATATTTCCATATTTATATGTGAATTTATCCATGTATAGTCAAATATTACACAAGTGATCAATTTTACAATCATTAGACAGAGTGATCAATATGCAATCTTTATGAGATACTGTCAACCCTTTCAGTTCTGTAGAAGGTAAAAAGAGGCTCTTTAAACATTGTATTTTATATATATTGGCAAGGCTAGCCACTCATTTAAGGCCCCTGTCCTCGCTCGAGGAAACGTTCGCGAGCTAATGCTATTCCTATAGGGAAGCATTTTTCTAAACTCTTTCGCATTTTGACATTTTTTAATATTTTTTTTTGCATTGGATAGCTGAGGTGCATACCGACAGCACACCTTTTTTACTTTTTTTGATTTTGGTTGCAGATATTTTTTACAAAGTTAGTTTCACTTTCAAAACTGGTTTCGAAGCTGAAAGTGCTTTTTAAAAAATATATCTGCAACCAAAGTTGAAAAAGTAAAAAAGGTGTGCTGTCGGCATGCACCTCAGCTATCCAATGCAAAAAAAAAAAATTATTCAAAAATGTCAAAATGCAAAAGAGTTATTAGAAAAATGCTTCCCCATAGGAATAGCATTAGCTCGCGAGCATTTCCTTGAGCGAGGACAGAGGCCTTAATAGTAGACTACAGGAGCAAAAACATTCTTATAGATCAGGAGACTTTCATTCAAAATTAGTTATACATGAAATAGAAACAAACCATGTATGGGATATTGATAATACTGAAATAATTAAATCTAACTGGTACTTATGTATTAATGCCACCGCAGCTACAGATTTGGCACTTTTTAAGTACCGCCAATCTATACCTAGAATTTTTGCAACAAATCATAAAATAAAACACTTTCTTTAAAATCAAAATACTTTCAAAATTCTAGACACTTTAATTGAAAACAAAGTTGACAATCAGATTTCAGTGGAAAATGGGCATTTATAGAGTCACTTCTGCTGTGGTGGCGTTAATACATAAGTACCTCTAACTGTAATAAATATCAGTTCTGATATTTATTACAGTATTCAGAGTTACCGTATTCTGATATTTATTCAGAGCCATGGTTGAATAATGTATGTGCAGTTTCAGTAAGAATATGTAGTCCTACCGTAATGTAAATTAATAAAAAGAGTATAAAACAGATTTTTTGAAAGTTTAAAGTGAAAAAAATCTATTGTTTTAGGCTGACATTGTAAAGCTCAAACCATCCATTTGTGTTTCTGTTTAATTTTATCAGATGTCTGTATTTAGTTTAAATTAATATCTACTTTCTGTTTAAGGTTTTAATCAGAAATAAATAGGTTTTATTATTTTGTTACATGATACTTATCCATGAAACATGCAGAATTACACCTACTTATATGTATATGCAGATGAATCTCTGTATAATAAACTCTGAAGATTCTTAAAAAAAAGGAAAAAATCATCATATGCACTTCTTTTAAATTAATTTTCTTTATAAAATTTATTACAAGGAAGTTCTTTTGAGCCGTGGTTCCCAACCTTAATTGATATGTGGCTCAGCTTTAAGTTTAACGAAAAAAATGTACAGCTCATCTAATCACAAAACAGTCTGAATCTAATATCTGCTATCCCATTCTATGAAAAAAGAAAATTTTCATGTAAGGATGGTTTATCAAGAATTGGTTATCACCAGAGGCATCGCCATGGATAGGGGGGGGGGGGGAGCATCCCCTCCAATATTTGTGAATTTGGCTAATAATTTTTAATCTAATAACTTGGGAAATTTAGCCTTAGAGTTGGAAAATTGTATAGATTTTTGAAAGACTTTTTCTTTAAAAAAAAATAATAGTAAAAAACATGTATTTATCATTCTTTTGATGACTTTTTTTCTGAGTGTTATAGCAAAGGAATAATTAAATGAAATATAAAAAGAAAGCAGCAAAAAACCAGTTATTATATTTCTTTGTTTTATATAAATGTCATTCATCTGCCAGATCTTAATTTCTCTACTATTGTCCATCAACAGCTGACTCTAATCCATATTGCATCATCATATAAATTTCAGAAAAGCCTTGTGAACACACAAAAACTTTATTTGCAGTAATTCAGCAACAGATAAAATTTTAAATTTTCAATTGTAATTTATGTGAGTTTTTGAAGAACTTAAATTCATAAGAGTTCTAGCCCAAAGAATCCATTCTAAGCATGGGTTTCTTGTGTTAAATATAAACCCTACTCTAACTTGATTATTTTAAAGTGAGATTCCAACAAAATATTCTTTCTTAGTGCAACCTATCCTTTCAGATTGGGCAGAACTTTTGCTTTTGAAAAGACCCAGAAGTGAACTCCTCTGAAGTGTGTTCAAAGTCAAAATCCCTGAGAGGCCCCATGAGCAATTGCATATATTTGGAAGAGGATTTCTTTATTGTTTCCTGCTATGTGAGAATCATTAGTGCTCTAAGATTTATAATATTCAGATTGTCTGAAATACTGTAAGAGTTTATTTCTTGGTTTATGTTATATCTTTTGTACTGTCAAATAGAGTTTGGAATGGAAATTATTCAATGTTAAAGTAGTGTGTTAAAGATTTTTATGAAATGCAGATTGTATCAGCTTTCTGTGTGAGGGGAATATTTAAGTTAACTCCCAAGTATATTGACAGTAATAATTGAGAAAAGGAAAGCAAGACTTTATAATATCCTTTATTTCCCCCAAAATTTTGTTCCTTTCTCAAACATTTCAAAATAATGTCTGACTGAGACTGAGGTTTCTTAACTATTCATTTTGCAAAATGGATATCTTATATTTTTATCTTTATTTTCATACAGAATGATTCCAAGATAGAGAAGTAATATAGAAGAAGTAATATTTTAATTATTTAAGTGAAATAAGTGTATTTAAACTTTTATCAAGCAAATCAATAATTAGAGTTTATATGTTTTTAGTTTCAGTATTTTTCTTTGAAAAAGATTTTTTAAAATTTATAATTATCATTATACATATGTTAAACATATTATTTGAATTTGAATTTAGAGCAGTTTGTTTCAAGTTGAAAATTTTCTTAATTCTCCCCCCCCCCCCCAATAAATGTTTGTAGCTATACCCCTGGTTATTACAATGTGTAGTTGAATAATAATCAAAAAATAAAAAATACATTTAATTATTTTCAAAACACATCTTTACAATCAGTAAGATTTCAGGCACTGGTATCTATTTATGAGTGCATCAATATCAGAGTTATAATTGGTTAATTAACCTTAACCCCTTCAAAATGAGTGTATTTCACAGTATTTTTAATCTTTTACCACTCGTTTCCCCCCCCCCCCCCCAAAAAAAAAAAAGCCTTTTTGAATCAGTGAAAATGCTTGAATTGAATAATGCAATATTTACAGCAAAAATTT
Organism: Maratus speculifer; assembly: GCA_964019185.1. NCBI lineage: Eukaryota > Metazoa > Arthropoda > Arachnida > Araneae > Salticidae > Maratus > Maratus speculifer. Next base: position 195,963,877 of record OZ025299.1, read on the forward strand.
ACTGGTAAGAATAATCAAGGATTCTGAGTACCTTATGCTGCACATATACCAGTTGCTTGTCCCCAAGGAGTTAAGTCTCTTTCTGCTCGCAGTTTGCTGTTTTTGAGAAAAAAAATGTACGAAGACAAAGTAGTAAAAGAACTTTTGTATAAATGTGTCTTGTTGAACAACATCAAGGATTTCAAAACTGATTTAAATAATTCTGCATATTTTGCATCCACATTCATCCAGAAGGAAATTAAGGATTGTTGTCACTTTTCATTGTTTGATAGCAATAAATGAATGAAAGCAGTTGCTAATCAATATTCTGTAAACAATGGGAGTTTTTTAGTTACCCACTTCCAAAAAAGTTGATCATGAAATCTATTATCTGTAGGTTGCTGACAATTATGTAGATTCCAGTTACCTGCATTTTCTCATGAAGAAGCCTTAAAATAAGAAAATGAATGATCAAAATTTTAGAGCAAAAGTATGGAGATGTTTGAGGCCATGGGCAGCCGTCCCATTTGCCTGATGATTGGACCCACCTCTGGAGTTACTTAACATTTACTTACGTCATTTTTAGTAATGGTCCTTTCATAGAGATTTTATTCTTTGCATAGTTAAATTTCAAAAATTGGTTTATTGTCACCAGTTGAATACCTAAGGTTTTGATTTGGAACTGAGCAGAAACATCTTTACATATGATTATGCAAGTAAACTAAATTGTGTCTGTAATTAAGTAAAAAACATTCATTATGGCTGATTTTTTTAAGGGGAGGTGGAATTTTATCACCTTCCTCCCTCCAAGTACATCCTTTGTTTGTCTTCTATACAATACTTTAATAATTTTTTCTGTCAAAAGAATACTTTATTGTGTGATAGCCTTTTCTACATATACCGAACTTTTCAATCTCTCTACCATGTAAGCTCTTGAACAATTACATCTGTGGTGTCTTTAAAAAATATATACCTATAACTTGATAAATATAGCTATTTATAAAAGCTCTATATATAGTTGAAAATATATAGCTGTATAATCTGCTCCTGCTTGAGAATCTGTTCCTGTAATTTTAAGTTTTTGATTATTTATTGATTTCTCATCTTCAATTTAGAGGTTAGACTAAATAAAAAAATACAACAGCTCAGTATTTCTCTTCGTTGGTTGCCACTGTAATATTCTGGAATGTGCCAGACAAATGACAACAACCAAAATTCTTTTTCTTTTTTCTTAGACATTTCTCTTTCAAACTTATTTTTTTTAAATATATGTATAAAAATATTTTATTTCATTAGTGTGGAAATTTTGTTGTCATATTCAGTTTTGTTTCAAATGACTTTAGAACTTTTATATTTACCCATAAGTAAGAGTAAGCAAATTTCATTGAACAAAATTTGAGATTAAAAGAGAATACATTGAACATCTCATGCCATTTCCCCATTTCCTTTCCCTCAAGATATGCAAATTTACTTTTTTGAATATTTGTAACTTGGGTCATTTATGAACAAGAATGAATAAAATCCTAAAGCATAGATTATGAAACATTTTCCAAAATATTCAGAATAACATAACATAACTGCACCTTTTAATAAGTTAAATTATGTCTGATTTAACCATATGGAAATGCATAACACATATGAAAACCCAATGTCAGTTATTCCAGTCTACAACTGTAAAATCATCCGAATTCTTTGATCAGTCCTGTATATGACATATGAATCTGTATCCATTAACTACATGCATGTAAAAATTTAGTTCTGTTAGGCAATACATTGTTCTGTTGAAAATTCTCCTTCAGCAATTTTCATAAATAATGAGAATGGTACATGAATTCTTTTTTTCCAGACCCTCTGTACAAGGTATAGAGTTTGTACAACAAGTAAAATGCAGAAAATTAAATAAATTTAAAAGAAAATGCTGAAATTGAAAATGCACTTAAAGCAATTATTGCTAAAAGACTGTATTGTAACTTTGTTTTTTGTGTGTCCTTGTAAATGAACAACAAATGCTATAAATGCCCTATTTCACCGTAATCATCTAGTAATGAAGTGTCGTGATTTATACCAGTTTCATTACATTTGAAATAGCATAATCTCATTAAAATGCTCTGCAGATGATTTTTCCCTTTATACTATAATGGATTTCAGACAGACAGGCTGAATTCATAAGCATTTTTCAACTGTGTTGGTAAGTGTAAAAAATGCTCTGGATGAAAAGGCATTAAATCTAAAATTGGGATGTCTAATCTTATCTATGAGAAATAGTTTGCTTTCAATCTTCATTCATATATCTTGTGTCTAAAACTGTTTATCTTTTCTGTGTTTGTCTCTAATACATTTGTTGGTTTTTAATTTTAAAGTTTCTGTCCAACAAGCACTTACAGAAAATGCTAAATTTATGTTTTAAAACTGCTATTGGGTTTATAACTTTACAAAATCATTTTCTAAATTATCTGCATTCATTTTAAGGGATAACATTACTTTGACCAGCTCAAATTTTATTTTTTTATATAAATTGCTTAATGTATAGTAGAGGATTAAAATTCTACTCAGATTGGAATGGAAGGTTATGCAAATTTTCATATCATAAAAGATCATTACATTTAGGCTAAAAATACCCAGCAAGAGAAACTAAAGAAAGCGCACAATATTATCCTTTTAATGTTATATTTACAAATAAGAATAATGAAAATAAATACATAAAAATTAAGATTAAAAGTTTGATTCTGTTCTTTGCAATTATTTATATATATATTAATTTTTAAGAGAAATTCTTGCATTAGCCTTTATTGGGATTGTATAAAATTCATTACTTCTTTCCCTTAAATAATAATAATAATAATAATAAAATCTTAATGAGCAACAAGTGTTGTAATTGTATATTATTTTTGTATTTTTTTCTAATAAATTCTACAATCATACATCTACACACTTTATTATATACAGTATGGAACTATTATCCATATCTAACTATTTATCTATGGAACTATTTATTAAGCAGAAAACTTCATCCAGAATGATATTTTCAATTGACATATTTAAAAAAAAAATGAGCCATACAGTGCTAATTTGATATGTTTAATGGTTTAACATTGCAACATGCATGGTATAACTTGATTCTAATAACTAATATTTTGAAATGGAAGCATATTTAGTTATATATTGAACATTTTGATTTTCGAGCAGAGGAAACAGAAGAGTTTTTGTTTCCAAGGTATTTCTATCAGTTGCCTTCTTTTAAAAGCTTTGATTAATGTCTAATCTTGTTTGGACCTCATTCTTTCTGAGTAGTCTAATAATAATTTGAGATCAAAACAATGTCATAGTCACATATATTCTACAAGTCTGATCAAATAGATGTTCCTTTAATACTCAACTAGTTATCTGGAATACATCTGACCCCCGAACACTCTTGATAAATAGTTCTGTGCTGTATTATAAAATTAACAAGGTCGTGGGGTTCCTAAAACCAGTTAAACTAAAAAAAAAAAAAAGACATATCATATGAAATGCATTTATTAAAATTAATTGTAAAATTTAATTTTCAGTCAATATTAAAAGATAAATTCAGTCTCTTAAGTTTAAGTATAGTAGTTTATTGTTAACATCTGAAAAGCTGTGTGGATTTCAGGCTAGAGCAGATTTAGGATAAGTTGATGTTTTGTGCTTAATATACTGTTAGAACACATGAAAATCATATTTTGTTAGTTAGAAATGAGTGAAAAGGTCATTTCAGAACTATAAAAATAGAGTGCTAACCAATAATAAAAAAATTAAGCATGTTTTTCGCTAATCAATAAAAAAAATGATGGTGACTTGTTTGGACCATTTTCAACCAATGTACTTTGATCTTTTTCAAAATTTATCAGCGCTTATTTTTCTAATGAAATACATTGAATTTTCTTCAAAATAAAGGTATCTCCATTTTCTGCATAATTTTAAAAAATGAAATTTTGGTTGAATAGCTACATTTTTTTACATTAATTTAATTTACTAAAAATGCTACAAATATTACTAACTTTTGCATTAAAAAAATTGCATTTTTTGTAACATTACTCTACATAACTTCTCCTATGAGTTATCTTCCCCTTTGCTTGACTCAAGTTTTTATAATGGTTTTTTATGTTTTGTTCATCTCGTGAAACCTTATTTGTATCACTCTTTTGTCTGTCTGTCACAGAGTCCATACATAAAACCTGCATTGCTGCCCTCGTTTACATGCATACCCCGCTTAATTTGTATACAATTTAGTGGAGCAAATGTAATTAAGTGGTTCTGACTGTATACAGTTTTCTTAAGTTTTCTTCTACTTTTTCAATTCCTTATTTATGTTTAAACATTTGTTTGTGATTCTGTATGTAAACATTTTCTTAAGCTCATCTTTGGATATATTCAAAGCTAAAGATTAAGCAATTTCATTACTATTTTCAGTACCAGAATAAAATATATTCTACATTCTGTATTTTGCAATTGTAAGGATTGTATGCCACATTCTGAAAAGCACATGCATAGTTTTTCTACTGAGAAAAGTAATTGGTAACAGTAACTGCCCACATGCCGTAAAACATGTTGAAAATTTAGCTTATACTGCATAAAGTTACATATGACTGCATAAAGTTACATATTAATGAAAGCATACTATATGATTCTTCTCTATTCTTAACATAAATGCTAATGCACCCAGTTTTTAAATTATTACGAAAATACTTAACTTTTCAGCAAAAAAAAAATCACACATGAGAGGTTTTAATTTTTCATAATCACTGCATGTATGTTTGATTTTCCATTAACACATAAGGACTTTAGTACAATTTTTTTACTTTAATGCAAATCAGTATTTTATACTTATCAAATTTAACAGAAATTATCATTAAATTTTTCAAAATTAAGTTTTACTGCTACAGTGTCTATGAATCTCAAACAGCTTTTAGTAAGCATCCTTTAAGCCAAGTGATTCTCAACTTTGTTGCAAATTTTCGCATTCAGAGAAAAACTTTGCAGCCATTTATGGCCTTTGTTGTTGCTTTATGATTACATTTTAAATATTTGTAGTACGTTGTTAACAGATGGATTCAGATTTTTTTTATTATTCCTGAGATATTAATTGACTAGTGGGAATATCAAAAGTAGCCAATGTATTATAAATACATTTAAGAAAACTGCATTAATAAATAATTTTTATGTATTTCAAAATTTATGGAATGAATTTCTATTCTTTGCAGATTTCCCACCATAATGGAAAGTCAGGTAATTTCAAAGTAATCAGGAAAATTTCAAAATATGCAGGAAAAGTCAGAGAATTTACAAATATTTTCTTAAAAGTCTTTGGGAAAAAATGGAAAATGACATGAAATCATCAAATAGTCTCATGGAAAAATCTCAAAATTCATCAAGCAATTGGAAAAAAGAAAAAAAATGAAGTACAATTGCAGAAAGAAATTTCTAATTTTGACAAAAGATTTTCATTGTATGCCCATTTAGTCAGAGAATTTTTTGAGATTTGATCAGGAAAAGTCAGGGAATTTTTTGAGATTTGGTCAGGGAATTTGCTAATCATGTCTTGCTGGGAACCCTGCTTTAGAATTTTCCCAGAAGATAGTATTCTGATTTCCACTTCTGATCATTGTAGTCAGTTATTTGTAAAAATGTTTTCACATTCAAAACTAAAAGAAAGAAAAAAATTCTGGAAGCACTGAAAATAAACAAAAAATATTAGCTGTGCACAATATATATATTTTTTACTTTGGATACTGATGCTACTAAGGATATACAGTGAAACTTCTTAAAATATTTCTGCAAGAACTGGATAATTAAAACTTCTTTAACGGAAAAATTTCAAAGAATAAAAAAACTAATGACAAACTACATAATGAAAACTGTAATGGCATAAAACTATCCAAAGTGTTGATTTAGACATACGGAATAATTTTAGAAATTAAAATAATAAAATATGTTTAGTGCATTTTGTTATTTTTAAAGCAAATTAAGTAAAAATAATGATAAATAATAAAAAAGTAGTTTATCTGAATTATTTTATTCAGTTTGTTCTTGAAAAATTGCTTTTACAGTGTGTTTACATATGGCTTAGTGAAACAATGAAGGTTTTTTAATGATCTTTAAAAAATAAAAATGTATACTGTTTAATTTATGCTAAATTTTTAATTGTTTTTATCTTTTTATTTATTTTTGTCTTTCTTTATTTCTTTTTAGGTTCAAATATTTCTAGAAAAGATAAAATGGCATGATTCAAAGGATATGAAATACCTGGGTAGAGAGAAATTTCTTTCTGCAAATCATTTTCTGGAGCAAACTCAAGTTCATATCAGATGATTTATTGTTGATCTCAATGCTGACTTGCAGCCTATTAAAGATGGCGTATTTTTAACTCTCAAAGTTTGGCAATCCTTGTGTCATGAAATCAAGTCTGTTTTAAATCATAAATCTTTGGAGAAAATGACAGTTATTGAAACAGATTTGTGCATTTCAAATTAATAGATGGTGTGGAGTTTTACATTTTTCAAAGAAAAAATATGAGCCTATAATTCGTGCCTGAACATGTCATGTTCACACTTCCTGAGTTTCAAAAGATAGTGGATAACATATAATATCGTGGATCATATGAAAGATATACGTTATCTCACTATATTTATCAAGAACTGGAGAAAACCTGTCCTCAGTTGAATCCTGTTGATAACTGACTCATTTTTACAACTTCTTGATTCCCTGAATTAATGTCTAAACAGTGGCAATTACTATGAAAATTACAAAACTCATAAACTGTTTTGGTTTTCAGGAATCCTTTTAGCTCATTTTAAGCATGAATGTTTAACAAAACTAGAACCAATAAATAGCTAGAGTTTCCTGATTGTGAACTGTACTCCATTGATGCATGTGATATTGCAAAGGACATTGTGCAGAAAAACTTTAAAGACTTTATCTCACTTTCTGAGTTTCAAAAGATAGTGGATAGCATATAATATCATGGATGGTATGAAAGATGTACTAATCACATATACGTTATCTCACAATATTTATCAAGAACTGGAGAAAACCAGTCCTCAGTTGAGTCCCGTAGATAACTGACTTATTTTTACAACTTCTTGATTCCCTGAATTAATGTCTAACAGTGGCAATTACTATGATAATTACAAAACTCATAAACTGTTTCAGATTTCAGGAATCCTTCAAGCTCATTCTAAGCATGAATGTTTAACAAAACTGGAACTGATAAATGGCTAGAGTTTCCTGATTGTGAACTGTACTCCATTAATGCGTGTGATGTTGCAAAGGACATAGTGCAGAAAAACTTTAAAGACTTTATCACGCTTCCTGAGTTTCAAAAGATAGTGAATAGCATATAATATCATGGATCGTATGAAAGATGTACTAATCACATATACGTTATCTCACTATGTTTATCAAGAACTGGAGAAAACCAGTCCTCAGTTGAGTCCTGTAGATAACTGACTCACTTTTACAACTTCTTGATTCCCTGAATTAATGTCTAACAGTGGCAATTACTATGAAAGTTACAAAACTCATAAACTGTTTCGGATTTCAGGAATCCTTCAAGCTCAATTTAAGCATGAATGTTTAACAAAACTAAAACTGATAAAAGTCTAGAGTTTCCTGATTGTGAACTGTACTCCATTGATGTGTGTGATGTTGCAAAGGACATTGTGCAGAAAAACTTTAAAGACTTTATTGACTTTAAATATATATCTGGTCAAGAAGAATTTTTTAATGCATTAATTAATCCAAAAGTGTTGGAATCTGTTTGAAAAATGTATGTTGGTGAATATCAACAACAAAAGAAGAAAACAATTTCTTGCAATTATTTTTGTAAATTTTAATCGGAATAATTGCATATTTGCATAGTATTTCTTTTGTCTTTTTCTTTTAGTCTTGTTTTTTTTCACAAAATTATAAAGAATGTTTTAAGTAGAATATATATATTTTTTTAACTTGAAAAAAAATTTTCTTTGAATAAAAAAAAAAAAAAAAAAAAAAAAAATGTATGTTTTTTAGACTTCAGAAAAATGAAAATAAAAATATACTTCTTCATGCATTGATCCTTTTAATATTTTTTTCCTAAACATAAAATTATCTTGTCAATAATAAAATTTATTTTGTTAAATATAAACTTTTTTCCAGAAACAGCTTTTTTTTATTGAACTTAAAATATTTTTCCTAAACACTAACCCCCCCTCTTTTTTTTTAACTATTTAAAATTCAAAATACAATATTTTTGCTCAGCAAAATTTTTTTTACTGAAATTAAAACTTTTCTTCCTAAACAATTTTTATACTGTACTTTAAAATAATTTTCCTAAACACAAAACTTTTGTTACTGAACTTAAAAACTTCGTTACTAAACTTTAAACTTTTTTATTGAACTTAAAACTTTTTCCCTAAAACACAAAACTTTTTTTTCCCAAACATAATTTTTTTTTACTGTACTTAAATAATTTTCTTAAACACAAGATTTTTTTCCAAGCATAATCTTTTTACTGAACTTAAAAACTTTTTTACTGAACTTAAAACTTTTTTCCTAAGACACAAAATTTTTCTTCCAAACATAATTTTTATTTTTACTGTACTTAAAAAATTTTCTTAAACACAAAACTTTTTTTCCAAGCGTAATTTTCTTACTGAACTTAAAAACATTTTACTAAACTTAAAGCTTTTTTTACTAAACTTAATTTTTTTTTACTAACTTAAAACTTTTTTTTACTGAACTTAAAAATTTTTTTACTAAACTTAATTTTTTTTTTTTTTTTAACTGAATTTAAAATTTTTTTCGAAAAACAAAACTTTTTTTTTTTTTTCCAAACATAACTTTTTTTTTTACTGTACTTAAATAATTTTCCAAAACATAACTTTTTTGGCTCAACAATATACTTGCTAAACTTAATTTTTTTTCCTTTTAACAAACATATTTTTTTTTTTCTTAACTTTAAACTTTTTTTCTAAACACAAAACTTTTTTACCAAATATAATTTTTCTCCTAAAATACAAAACATTTTTCTAAACATACAAATAAGTTTTTTTTTCTGAAACCTACTTTTCTTTTTCTAAAACATATTTTTTTTTCCTAGAAAAAAAAATATTTTTTAAAAACATAATATTTTTTTCCAAAACACAATTTCTTTTATCCTAAAGGTAAACATATTTTTTTCCAAGCATAAAATTTTTTATTTTCCTAAACATTAAAAGAATTATGCTTAGGAATTTTTTTTTTTATCTCCTGAATATATAAGTTCTTTTTTGTTTCTTTGGACATTCTTTTTCAAAAAATTTCTTTTTTCAACAAAAATTTAGGAAAAGTATTCTAAAAGTTTCCAAATTTATAAAATGAGGAAAACACACAAAAAGAATTGCACACATAAATAATTTTAAATATAAAATTTTATTTGGTTCATGAAATACATTGTAGTTGTGAAGCCTCTACATTTTTAACCAAGATATTAGTGATAATTGTAAAGTGGTGTGCTGAGATGATTTTTGTTTTTTGCGATAGGGTTCAAGTCTTGCATAAATAGTTTTCTCTGTTCACTCTTCAAATACTTTTTTTTTCTTTTATATATAATATCCTGAGGAAAGCTGATTTTTTAAAAAAGTTCTTGAGACTGATCAAAAGCATCAGGTTTTTGACTTCTGTCTCAGCCCCCCTCCCCCCCCCCAAAAAAAAAACAAAAATTAGTTGAACATCTGATCCATTTATTACAGCCATTATTTATATACCATTTATTCAATTTCATCTTATTTTAATACTTTACTGATGGGAAATTTCTTTCTCAAATATGGTGAAAGATTTCCATTTCTTTTTACTGATGTCAGTCTCAGTATGGCCAGGTTTTATAATGTTTTCACTGACACTGATAGGAAGTTATCTTTGTTGTAACAATGTGGAGAAACTGCTACTGGCAAAGTAAATTCCCTTCCCACGACCAAAAACGGAAACAGTTTTTCCCATTATTTTTTGATTGATTTTTACTGTTAATGAGGCATTAAAATAAAGAGATATTTTCTACATAAATCAACTGGTGAAAATTTGTCACTGTGTTAAAGAATTCCATGTGAAAGCATTGACATACCAAATTTCTTCAAGGTTAAAGGAAAAGCAAAGTTGTTAGTTCTTCGCTGCTAAGTAAAAGTAATCATGATTTCTGCGAATAAAAGAAACCTTTATACATGTGCTATAATGGCTTTTAATGCCATATGTTAGGAAAAATTGCCAATATATCAATCTTCGCTATGTATCAAACCTCGACTACTTATCAACTTACATTGAAATTGGTTCATAAATCACATGACAACAATCATTTCAAAATTCAAAGATCATTTCAAAATGTCAGCCATGCTTGAAATTCAATTCCGGAACTCAGCTATTTTTTTAAGATATAGATAAATAATAAAATGCTCCGAAATCTTTATCTTAAGGCCAAACACATAAAATAAAAATATTTTTCAACTTTAATATTTTGTACTTAATTTGAAATTTTTATTTATTTATTTTTTAAATGGCTGCCATTTTGAAACAAGATGGCTGATGATGCTGGTCAACGAACGCAGTCGAAACCATTAGTATGTACTATATACATACCAAGTTTATTTCAGATTGGTTCAAAAATAAGTAGATACAGCATTTGGTAGTTACAGCATGACAAAGATCATATACATATACAGGATGTCCAAAAAGTCTGGAAATGGTCGAATAACTCGAAAAATACATATGAGATTGAAAAACGTAAATATACGTGTTAAATATTTTTTAATAAGCTACTCAGTGATACCAAATATGACCTTCGCAATCGACCCCCTGGGGGGTCAGAGGGGGTCCAACTTTGAAATCGTAAATTATAACCCCCATTTTTTATTGCAGATTCGGATTCTACGGACAAAAATACGTTACTTTTGTATTTGGTGTGTATTTCGAATCCTCGTTTATCACGGTGTAATTGAGCATATTAAATCGATACATATTTCGGCTTTTCCAACGGGATTTTCCCTTATCGAAACTAATTGGGGAGAATTTTTTACATCAAATTCCTCGTCTTTTGCAGGAATAGCGTTTCCTGAAAATCACCCGTGCCGATTATTTCGATAGTGCTACACAGTTAAAAATTTGACTTATTTGCTGTAGTGTCACTCTACAGCTTTTATAGAATATCTCTTTTATGACCAATGAGAATCAGGGCCGTAGCAAGGTGTTTTGAGGCCCCCCCCAAAAAAATATAACTTTGGGCCCCCCCCCCCCCCCACTTTCAACTGAATTTTAAAAAAATATTTGTATTGAAATTTCCAATGAGTTTCAAATTATATTAATGTAATAAACAAATTTAATAATTATCATAAGTATTTTAAATCATTATTAACATTATTATAACATTCATAACTCTGCACAAATACGAAATAAATATGCATTGCTTAAAGAACCCGTGGAAAAATCCGCGCGACACTGTGACGGGTGTTTTAAGGACACCTGCAGACTCAGCAATGCCACGGACGCGTTATTGCGCTTAAATTATGCAAAAAATCGGTCATGGGGCACAAAAAATAGCTCTTTCCTGTGGGACGCGTAATTTCGTCAAAATTTCGTCGCAAAATAAAAGCGATTTCATCCAAAGATCGTGAGAATAAACGCAAATATTATCAAAGCATTGCGAAAAAACGGTAAATTTCGTCAGAAAATCTCTCAAAAGCAGATTTCATCAAAAACTTGCGAAAAAAAGGGCAAATTTTGTTAAAAAGATAACCCAAAAACGGCAAATTTCATCAAAAAATCTTGAAAAAAAGACAGATAACGTCAAAAATTCGCGAAAAAACGACAAATTTTGTCAAAAAATCTCGAAAATAAAGACGGATTTCGTCAAGAGAACGCGAAGAAAACGAAAATTTCGTCAAAGGCACAAGGGAAAAAAAGAAAGATATTGCTGGAAGTGGATTTTTCTGTTTTATTATTATTATTACTTTGTAAGTGATGGAAATAATTTACACATACACATGCATGTTAACATAATTAATTAGCACTACAATAGCAGAAAAAATATATTTATGTAATACGTTGCATTTTGCAGACTATTTTTGAAATTATTATTAGCGTTGCAGACATTTGAAGATAGTTCTGCCACCGAGCTTAAAGATAAATTAACAATGTTAAAATAAAATTTGTCTAAAACAATTTTACAAATTACTTATTTTACTTAGCATATAATGCTAAGATTTTATTATAAAGTATAGAAAATAAATAAATCATATAAACACATAATTTTAACAGTTCGCTACTTAAGAGGCTACTTCAGTTACGCGAAAAGACCCATTCTCTAATGCATGGAAGAATGGAATGGAATACTATGAAAGAAATTTATATCTCAGTTGCATTTCAATATTTTTAAATGATTTTTTTTCACTGGATAGCTGAGATCAATCTGTATGCAGATTTTTTTTCACCTTTTTTTTATTTTGTTTGCAAAGTTTTTTTAAGAGGATGCCTTAATTTTCGAAACCGGTTTTAAAAATGAAAGTGACCTCATTAAAATTATCTCTAAACAAAATTGAAAAAGCAAAAAACAGCCCGTATACAGATCGATCTCAGCTATCCTCAAAGAGCACCGATTAACCAAATTCATTGCATAACCAAGTATTGAATGACAAAGAATTTACAGAAACTGACTTATAAAAATTTTACAAGTTTCTTTTAAATATTAATTTTTTTTAAAGTAACAATTTATATACATTTTTCCCCCTTTTAAAATATGAAATGCTAGTAACTACAGGTTTCAAGACAATTATAAACTCTAGTTCATGCCGACTTTTTTTTTAAAATAAGTAAACAAAAATATTTTTAAAATAAGAACTTAAATGATAAAGTGAAAGCAAAATTATTATTTGGAAAAGAGGCAAAAGATTTCGAATTGTGCGTAAAGACATAGGCCCCGCAACACTTTAACAGGCTCGAGGACTGTGCCATTTCTTGTCAGTTTCAGAGCCCATTAAGAATTAGAAGTAGAGGAAGCCCGACATCACAGAGGGGGGGGGGGGGGTCCCTATTATCCTATCAGTTGTTTTTTCATTTACTAAATCCATTTTTCGTATGTTCAAATTATTCGAAATTTTACCATGCAAATTTCGATTAAATAACATTTTTACTATTAAATTAAAACTGACTATCTACATATTCTACACATTAAAAAATATTTTATTAAATACATAATTATACGTAACCAATTAATTTTGTAAAAGACATATGGAATTACAGTTGAGAATATTTGAACTTCAAAATATTTCTTATGTTTTACAAATTGCAGCATAGTAAGAAAAAATATTTCATAATAAAAAAACTATATATGTTTTACTCTGATTGAATTTATTGAATTGAAAATTAGCTTTGAAAAGTAAATTTGCGGGGGCCCTTTGTATTTTAGTTGGTAAGAATGGGCTTTATGGGCCTGTGAGATTATTTAGCATCACGGAAAAAAAGAAAGAAAGAACGAAAGAGCATAGAAAAATTTAAAATAGCACAATTTCTTATTGTGACATGAATTTAGAACTCTAGATTTTCAAGGAAATTAGAGTATAAATTAAATGAGAATTTACTTACTTGTTAACAAACGAAATTGTAGTTTAACATATGAATGCAATGGAATCGGAAGTTGACGCAAGGATTTTTTCTTTGATCCCATTTTGTGAAAAATAAAGTTATTTTTATGAAATATATTGTATTTTGTAATGAAATTTGAATTCCAGTTATTGAAATTCGCATCAAACATTTATTAATAATAACTTATTTAAGTCTATATGCTAAATTTCTCATTTCAGGTGAACTTGTTTCTTTTGCAAAACACATATTTTAAAACCTAACAGTATAAAATTAATTAGAGTATATTTTTATGGAATAGAACTTTGTGAATGGTGTGATTTACTAAAAAGAATTTTGTGAAGGAGCCCTAATAAAACGCTTAAATGAAAACATGTAAATGAGAAATGTGTGTTATTAAAATGTGCTCTATCTATACATATATTTTTCCAAGCTGTGCAAAATTTTCTAATACTTAAAATTTTTAATAACTGCTATATAAATTACATAAAGTAATAAATATGACTTACCAGATTAGTATAGGAGTAGATCTTTTTTCCTCCAGATATACACTTAATTTTATAAATACTATACTATGCGTATTACTAAAATAAATCAGAAAAAACATACGAAAATCCACATCTGAAGTGCCGTGTTGTCTACAAACATGTACTTGTATGCATTAGCGGGCTGCTAAAGTACTTGAATAGGCCAGTACTCCCTTCAAGTTCAAGGAATCCAGTTACTACTAAGTAACTAAGCTGTTAACTTTTAAGGGGATTCTCTAGATGTTATTTGTGTCACCCACGTCGTGAAATCGGTGTGAAAAATGACTTATCTTCTAAGAACATAATATTCTGGTATTTCAAAAGAAAACACCATTTTGTCGCTAGCAGCTTTATACAAGAACCCGGCTTTCTTCAGAGTCGATCCGATGACCGGTACTCTTTCCTTATCTTTCTTAGTTCCATGCAAAAACCCATGGTCAAAAAGCGAGGGGGAAAAACGAGTAAAAAAATAAAGATTTTCAGTTTCTTGGTTTCTGCGTTTTTGAAATCTAAACAAGGTTTTTGATAAAAACAGGGCCCCGATAACGCTACGGGGGGCCCCGGAACAAACATCATTCTGGACCCCCCTCCCCTCTATCTATCTGTAATTTTTTTTCTTTTTTCTTTTTTTTTAAAATAATGTAGAAGTGGCAAACACTAAAAATAAAAATCATATTGCACACATGCATAAATTTTGTACTCACATCTATACAAGATATTCCAAAAAATTGGTCACAACTTTATTTAAAAATATTAATTTGATAATTATAGAAAAAATGATAGATTGATTGAGATAAGTATTTCTTTGCAAATTTTTACTTTGCTTACCTACGTACATTACAAGATGTCTAAAAAAGAAGGCTCAAAATTGGACATAACAGTTTTAACTTATCACATTACGAGGAAACATTAATAAAAAATTTCTTTTAAAAGCTATAGGATACTATGTTGTTGTAATTAGGGCCTGGCTAAGTCACGGGCATGCAGGACAACTGCATCGGACGTGGGGCCCCCTCAATCGGGGGCCCTCAAGGGCAAATATAATTTTTTTGTTAAGGCTAATAAAAAATGACAAAAATTCCTTCTTTCTTTCTTTCTTTATTTTTAGCTTTATTGGGGCTCTTTTCTCATCTCTCCTCTGTTTTGGAACCCCATGCCCCTTCCCCCCTTCCCCCCCTCCCCTGGATCTAACAGTTACATCACAGTTGTATTTACATTTTAATGGCTCACATTTAGTCTTATATTTCTATAACAGAAGAAAAAAATGCATTCGATAATTTCTTAAAGTTATCTTTTTTGTGCTATTCTGCATACAACTGCGAATAGACAACTAGTATAAAGGTTAGTTTTAGACACTTTAGCATAATTCAAGAAAAAATCCAAAAGTTAGAAAGGGGCCCCCCACAAACTAAGTCGGTCCCTGGTTGTAATAAAATTTTAATAATTTGTTTTCTAATGATATAGTTTGTTTTCTGCGTATGTGGAGGGAACACTGGAAGCAGAGAGGAAAAGGAGAACAACATTCCCTTCCTAAATGTTTGAAAACGTATGAATTTCGGTCACTTTTGGCACATTTTAAGCATTTGGCACCCTTTAATGAAAATCCTCATTATTGGGGGGGGGGGGGGTTAAAAAGATGCACCTGGGGAAATTGCCTGGCGGGCCCCTGAATAAGAAAAGGAGAATTTGAAAAAATAAAAACATTAAAAGAAGTGTTTTCTTACATTTTCAAAACAAATAAACTTCTGTAAAAAGGTCGATAGAATCGATTAGGGGGCCCCCTGACTTCGTCGGCCCCCCCCAAATGGGGGGTATGGGGGGCGGTCGCTACGGCCCTGATGAGAATGCTCCATAACACAGTAAAGTAACCGTTTTCTATAAAAGCGGTGGAGTGACGCTTTAACAAATGAGTTAAATTTTTTTTTCTGTGTATAGGGTTTTTTATGCTTTTCACTAGAAAAATTCATTGAAATATATTAATTTAGTTCTCTGTTTGGATTTTTATTTTATCCAGTAAATGGTTTCTAAAATACGACCTACTTGGTTTGATGTTTAAATGTGTAAATAAGGACCTCCCCTCCCGAATAGAAAAAGTATATCTTCAGATTTTGGGGGCAGGGTATGTAAATATTTTGCGTTTCGATAAGTTCTGCCTTCTTTTCTTCTTCTTTTTTTTTTTTTTTTTTTTTTTTTTTTAAATCATTTCATTCAGTGGGGCGGATGGGCCTGCATGGAGTTTTTTAAATAATTTCTACTGTGTAGAATAACACGTAAGGCAAATTGACCTGCGTGTTTCGATCTTTTAACGTATAAATATGCACCTCCTCTAAGATATAGGAAAAGGATAATTTTCATTATTTGACGGCGGGATGTGTGTCTATTATGCGTTTCCATGGATTCTGTTGTTTTTTAAAAAATCATCTAATACGCTGATGTGGGTGCATGTTTTTTTTTAATTATTATACAGCAAAATATAGGACAAAATATTAAAAAATAAAGTTATAAAACATTTTTTGTGCTGACTGTGCAACTGATGAAGAAGTATCGTAAATTTGTGGTGCTTAAGGAACCCGTTATTTTCCAAGTGAAATATCAGTATTTTCTTTATAAAATAAATAAAGCTTCTATAAACACTCATAATTTCGCCTTCTTTAACAAGTGATTTTCAATAAGAAAATATTCGCACTTAGTATTTCTTATTAAAATGAAATTGAAATGCAATCTTATTGAAATTATTTCCTGTTCTAGAAATTCCAGGATCCTTAGGAACTCCCCTTAGGAAATTTTAGTTTGGGGAGGGGGGGGGGGAATTATAGGTTTTCTTAATTGATTAATTACTGCAAGAACAAAATAATAATGCAGGGAATTTTTAGACAATTTTTGTTGATATATCATGAATTTTTGTAAATTAATATGTATTTTGTTCCATTTAAAATTGTTTTTCATAAATTTAACCGCTTAACGGATCAATATTTCTGGTAAAAATTTTCAAATGTCTAATTTAGCATATATTTTACAGAATTTTTAATCTTTTATCACCTGTTATTTCAAAGAGAAATTTTTGCCTAATTGAATCAGAAAAATGCTCGGATAAAATAATGCAATCTTTAAAATTAAATTTTACTGGTGAGATAAATAAATTATTGTTTTTTAAGCCTTTTTTCGGATTTTCGAAGATCGCGATTGTAATCGAACAAAATACATCAGATACATATTTTATTTTCTCAAACAGATTTTACCAACACAAAATTTGATAGGCCAGAGCTTTCTTCACCAAAGTAGTCGCATTAGCGGACACATGTTTGTTCAAAATAATCATTAACGGTTGTTTCGATAACAGAAGTGTTTTATATGCTTCTGCCATAGAAATTAATAGAAATATATTAAATTAGTTTTACATTTGTGCTTTTATTTTATCCAATCAATCAATCATAAATATTAACCAATTATGAATAATTTTAATAAATGCAATGCATTAGTAATCTATAAATATACCTATATTATAAAGAGGTAAAATTACTTTATTTGTAGAGGAAAATCTGCGGAACTACCGAACTGTTTTCAAAAGCAATGATACTAAAAGGATGGTTGCCCCCCCCCCCCCCCCCCCCCCCGAATCAAAGATAGACTACCTCTTTTGTCCGTACCACGAACTCAAGGGGAGCGTAGGAAAAAAAAAAAAACTTTCTAAAAATGCAATTTTGTGATACTGAAAGGCCTAGAAAAATGGAATTTGGCATGTTAACCGTAATTTTTCCTATCATGATTTGCCGGGCATTCATACTGCAATCATAATTTATTTATCTCACCAGTAAAATTTAATTTTAAATATTGCATTATTTAATCCGAGCATTTTCTGATTCAATAAGGCAAAAGTTTCTATTTGAAATAACCCGTCATAAAAGATTAAAAATTGTGTAAAAGATATGCTAAATTAGACATTATTTGAAAAATTTTACCAGAAATATTGATCTGTTAAGAGGTTAAATTTATGAAAAACAATTTTAAATTGAACAAAATACATATTAATTTACAAAAAAATCATGATATATCAACAAAAATTGTCGAAAATTTCCCTGCCCTATTATTTTGTTGTTGCAGTAATTAATCAATTATGAAAACGTATAATCCCTTCCCCACACTAAAATTTCAGTGTTCCTAAGGATCCTGCAATTTCTAGAGTAGGAAATAATTTTAATAAGATTGCATTTCAATTTCATTTCACTAAGAAATGCTAACTACGAATATTTTCTTATTGAAAATCATTTGTTAAAGAAGGCAAAATAACGAATGTTTATAGTAGCTTTATTAATTTTATAAAGAAAATACCGATATTTCACTTGGAAAATAACGGGTTCCGTAAGTACAATGAATTTACGATACTTCTTCATCCGTTGCACAGCCAAAAAATGTTTTATAATTTTATTTCTTAATATTTTGTCCTATATTTTTTGTGTAATAATAAAAATAATAATAATAAAAACATACACCCACATCAGCCGTATTAGATGATTTTTTAAAAACCACAGAATATATGGAAACCCATAATATACACACATCCCACCCTCAAATTATGAAATTTAATTTTTTTCTATTTCTTAGGGGAGGTGCATATTTATATGATAAAAGATCGAACGCAGGTCAGTTTGCCTTACATTTTATTATACATTGTAAAAATTATTTAAAAAACTCCATGCACGCCCATTTGCTCCCCTGAATTAAATGATAAAAAAAAAGCAGAACTCATCGTAACGCAGAATATTTACATACTCCGCCCCAAAAAACTGAAGACATATTTTTTCTATTCGGGAGGGGAAGTTCATATTTACACATTAGAACATCAAAACAAGTAGGTCGTATTTTAGAAACCATTTACTGGATAAAATAAAAATCCAAATAGAAAACTAAATTAATATATTTCAATGAATTTTTCTAGTGAAAAGCATAAAAAACCCTATACACTGAAAAAAAATTTGACTCATTTGCTACAGCGTCACTCCACCGCTTTTATAGAAAACGGTTACTTTACTCTGTTATGGAGCATTCTCATTGGTCATAAAAGAGATATTCTATAAAAGCTGTGGAGTGACGCTGCAGCAAAATGGTCAAATTTTTAACAGTGTAGCACTATCGAAATAATCGCCAAGGGTCATTTTCAGGAAACGCTATTCCTGCAAAAGACGAGGAATTTGACGTCAAAAATTCTGCCCAATCAGTTTCGATTAGGGAAAATCCCGTTGGAAAAGCCGAAATATGTATCGATTTAATATGCTCGATTACACCGTGATAAACGAGGATTCGAAATAAACATCAAATACAAAAGTTACGTATTTTTGTCCGTAGAATCTGAATCTGCAATAAAAAATGGGGATTATAATTTAAGATTTCAAAGTTGGACCCCCTCTGACCCCCCAGGGGATCGGTTGCGAAGGTCAAATTTGGTATTACCGAGTAGCTTATTTAAAAAAATTTAACACGTATATTTACGTTTTTTAATCTCATATGTATTTCTCGAGTTATTCGGCCGTTTCCAGACTTTTCGGACACCCTGTATATATATATATGTATACATAGCCATTAATTGTATATATAAATGGATATATATATATATCAACATATGAACAAAGTGTGGTTTTGGGGTCTGGGGGTCATGATCGGTGAAAATACACCAAAATTTTCCGGAAGTGCTTTCCTCCAGATGGCTGCGATATGTAGCTTTTTCCTTTTTGTAATGAAAGCTGCCTAAAATGAGTTGGAAAGTAAGCAGTATGGAACAATTATCTTCTCAGCACGATTATATTTTTCGTCTCCAGCACTACTACTTCGAGACGTTTGGTTAAAAATGACTACTTTGACAGTATTTAAAAAAATATTTTCTGTGTTTAACACAAATCAACCGATACAGCGCATTATGTAGTTTCAGAATGAGAGGCCTGCTAATTGGGTACGTTTAAGATTAAAAATAAATTTAAAAATGAATTAAAAAAAATACAGTTTGGAAAAATTATTTTCTCAATAAGACTATATTTTTCGTCTCCAGCACTATCACTTCAAGAAATTCGGTTCAAAATACCCACTTTGACACCATTTTTTGAAATATATTCTGCCTTTATTGACAAATAGACCTATACGGCACATTATATAATTCCTAAATAAGAGAATAGGCTTACTGATTTCGTTTGAGGTATCAAACTGTCAATGAATTTAAAAGGAATGAAAGAGTGAATATAAATTTGTGATGAATGAATTTAATAAAAAAGAATACTGCTCAGTTAAACTGATGGCATTGAGCTCACAGGCTACAAATACTAATTGTACATTAAAGCCTTATATTTTCAAGGGTTAATTCCGTTCGAAAAAAAAATTAAAAAGGGGAAATAGCTCTCCTCTTTCCTCTTTTTTTATACTTAATCATTAAACCTCCTATACTATCAAAGACATGCTTTATCATATAAAAAATCTACATCCAAAATTCAGAGCAAATGAGATAATTCTTAATAAAAACCCATTTAGCATTTATATAATTTAAAAGGAGTTATCCCCCTCTTTTATACTTAACCATTAAACTTCCAAAACTATTCAGAGATTTGAACGAAATCTGAAAATTCTGCTTGAAAAACCCATTTATATAAATTAAGGGGGGGGGGCATTAGAACCCCTGTTCCCCCTATTTATACTTATTCAATGAACACCTAATAACAGTCACGGAATCGCCTCATCAGAATGATCCTAATCTAAATTTTGAACGAAAACTTAATTCTGCATGAAAATCCCATTTATATCAACTAACGGGGGGGGGGGGGCATTAGAACCCCTGTTACCCCTATTTATACTTATTCAATGAACACCTAATAACAGTCACGGAATCGCCTCATCAGAATGATCCTAATCTAAATTTTGAACGAAAACTTAATTCTGCATGAAAATCCCATTTATATCAACTAACGGGGGGGGGGGGGGGCATTAGAATCCCTGTTCCCCCTATTTATACTTGTTCAATGAACACCTAATAACAGTCACGGAATTGCCTCATCAGAATGATCCTAATCTAAATTTTGAACGAAAACTTAATTCTGCATGAAAATCCCATTTATATCAACTAACGGGGGGGGGGCATTAGAATCCCTGTTCCCCCTATTTATACTTGTTCAATGAACACCTAATAACAGTCACGTTAATCGCCTCATCAGAATGATCCTAATCTAAATTTTGAACGAAAACTCAATTCTGCATGAAAATCCCATTTATATCAACTAACGGGGGGGGGGATTAGAACCCCTGTCCCCCCTATTTATACTTATTCAATGAACACCTAATAACAGTCACGGAATCGCCTCATCAGAATGATCCTAATCTAAATTTTGAACTAAAACTTAATTCTGCATGAAAATCCCATTTATATCAACTAACGGGGGGGGGGGACTAGAACCCCTGTTCCCCCTATTTATACTTATTCAATGAACACCTAATAACAGCCACGGTATCGCCTCATCAGAATGATCCTATATCTAAATTTTGAAGGAAAACTGTTAATTCTGTATGAAAATCCCGTTTATATCAGTTAAGGGGAGGGGCATGAGCCCCCCGTTCCCCCTGTTTATACTTATTCAATGAACACCTAATAATAGTCACGGAATCGCCTCATCAGAATGATCCTATATCTAAATTTTGAACGAAAACTGTTAATTCTGCATGAAAATCCCGTTTCTTCAATTAAGGGGAGGGGCATGAGCCCCCCGTTCCCCCTGTTTATACTTATTCAATGAACACCTAATAAGAGTCACGGAATCGCCTCATTAGAATGATCCTATATTTAAATTTTGAACGAAAACTGTTAATTTTGCATGAAAATCCCGTTTCTATCAATTAAGGGGAGGGGCATGAGCCTCCGTTCCCCCTCTTATACATATCGAATGAACTCCAAAAACTAATCAGGGAAGCGCCTTATCAGGATATACCTATATACAAAATTTCAAGTGGATCCGATATTTTTATCATGAGTTATTGCGTTACGCACGAACGAACATACGAACGTACGAACGTACATACAGAAAGGACGGGCACATAAGCTCTCAGGCTATGATAGCCTGTGAGCTAAAAATGAGTCGGAAAATAGGCAGTTTCGATTTGAGAACATCCTTAATACGATAATTTTTTACTTGAACATCTATGCATTTTAAATTGTTTTTGTTGTAAGAATTGGTCCTATGTAAAACTTTTCAGTATAAAGTTTGCCGATAATATTAAGAACTATAATGAATTCATGCGGATTTTATATCTTTTGAATTGATGAACTTATGGATTTTCTTTTTCAAATCCTCCTTTTTTTAACCTCCCTTTTTTACATTTTTCATTTTTTTTTAAATTATTTTTTTCGCTGTAAGAGTTAGTCCTATGAAAAACTTGTTCATATAAAAGTTGTAGGAAACTTGTCGTGTAGAAAACTTGATCATGAAAAACTTGTGGATATAAAAGTTATAGATAGTATTAAGAAAATTTATAATAAATGAAATTGGATTTTATTCCTTGAGAATTGACGAAGTTATTCTCCTTAAAACTTTATTTTTTTCGCCCTTGAGCCCATTTTTAATTTTATCAAAAATCTGTCATGCATAAATTTTTGGCTCCTTTTTTAGAAATAATAATAGCATTAAACTGATTCAATATGTGCTATAATTAAGAAGTTACGATTTTTTTTTCTGTTTTCAGAAAAACCCTCCTTATTTCCACTTTCTTTCTCCGATTTTGTGCAGTTACGAACTTTGCCACATTTTCTGCCTCTTGATCAGTTCAGTATCAGTTTGGAAGAGATCTGTGGAGAATTATGAAAGTATCGTGTTTATAAAAATGTGATATAGATAGATATATAGATGAAGTTTATACTGGGGGGTGGTTTTGGCTCTAGGTGTCAACTGCAAAAATGTTTCAGAAATTCCAACATAGGGGGAAATGTAATAGGTCGTATTTCTTACGAAATCTACCTAAAAAAACTTCAAACTATTAGAAAATGACTAATTGAAATTAATCACATACATGTTATGGGGCTCGCCACTTGCTTGCATTGAGGGAATCTTTCCATATGCCTTCCGTGTCTTTAAAAGTCAATTAAAAACCTATCTGAAAAAACTCGGCACGAACCAAAGCGGTGTTGCAAATTTTCAACCTCATTTTGATCCGCGCTTAGCACAATGCCAAGTTTAAACATTGAACAAGGGATTTGTTTTAGTTACTCTGTAAAAAGAATGTTATTCCTACGCTGAATTTAGTGTTATGAACTGCCAAATGAAGTTTAAACATGCACTACTTTTATTATCAATACCGAATTAAGTTCATTTAACCTCTTCAGTCCTGATGTCGCCTGGAGGCGACACTAAACAGACCTTATTAAAACTTTTATCACATTCAAAATTTTCATTCCAGATTTTCAAAAACTGGTTCCAATTATTGTTAATAGATGACCTATAGCATATTGCAAAATGCTTTTTTGTTACCAAAATAAATTTTTTCGTTCAATTAGCGGTATGCAAAAATGGCATCGCCAAAAAGAAGGAAAAATAATCACTTGCGTACAGTTAATCTCTTTTATCTATTAATAATAATTTTGCTAAAATTTATTCAGCCTAAGATTTTATAATATAAAGATTGTTCTTTTTAATGATACCATTTGTGTTAAGCTTTAACTGCTCTAAGCGTTAAAAAAAGCAAGGTCATTTTAGTGTCGCCTGTAGGAGACATCCGGTCATGCTCAAGTAAAACTGCATTTTCTGAAGTTGTTGGTAGAACTATTTTTTCTGAATTTAAATTCAGTATTTTTAAAAAGATTTTCTTACAGAATAAAATCTTTTTAAAAGAAAGATTTTATTCTTTAGAAGAAAAGATTTTATTCTTTTTTAAAAAGATTACTTTGTGACAGATGAGGTAAAGTTGTGACACATGGTCTACTTTTGGTATTTTGAATCTCCCACTCTGTTCTGTGTGGTAGGAAAGCAAACAGCAGTAATAACTCCCAGTACAGAATGCCACATAACCTAACAATTGTCTTCGGAAACTTTAACATGAAATACGCAAAGTAGACCAAGTGTCACAACGTAATCTCATCTTTGCGAAAATAGATATATTATGATTTCAAACAGTATATTATAATTTCAATCATACGAGCTAAATATTTTCTTAATTTTTCAATGCAAGAACAGTTTTAAATTAAATGTGGATTTTTAAAAATTATTTTGAGGTAAATTGAATATCTTTTAAAATTTATTATTAAAAAAAACTTAGAGAATGTAGAGTTTAAAAAATTTTTATAGCTTTTATGTAAAACAGTAAAAAAATACTTAACTAAAAACAGTAGAGACTCCAAAAAGCCTTTTACTTACAGAATCTGAGATAATTTTTTTTCTTTTTCAATTATAATGACCTATCTAAAATATCCTAGAATATGGATGTAATGTTCGAAAGACAACCGCTTTCAAGATAACATGTCGAGTGATACTTACTTTTCAATCAGAGGCAAATTAAAACAAAGAGATGATCTCACAGTAACCGATGAAGAAAAGTCTGAAGATAAATTTGGGAAAACCAAATCTATTCTCCAAACTGTTGTATCAGGATGTCTGTTGAATAAAAAATTCCCAGCCGTAGCTACAGATGATCAAATTATTCCTTTTTATGGCCATGCACAAGGAAGACGATTCATCAAAGGAAAATCAAATCCATGTGTATTGAAGGTCTTTTATCCACAGATTCAGATGGTCTCCCATAAGACATTTTTATGTATCATGTTACAATGTTACAATGTACAGGAGACAAAATAAATACGGATATAAATGAGAATGATGAAAAATATTTAGATACTAGTGAAAAAATAGTGCTTAAACTTACAGAGAATTTATTTCCAAGCTGTACCTTGTATATAGACAGATATTTTACATCAATTCTTTTATTAGACATTTATTATATATTATATAAAGCTGAATGTCAGGGAACAGGTACTCTACGAAAGAGTAACATACCCCCAAATGTAAATTTTAAATTCGACTCTGATATGAAAAAGCTTGGACGGGGTTCAGTTGACCAAAAAATTCGTAATGATGGACAAATTTGTATCTTGAAATGGTTTGATAACAAACCATTTATACTTGCCTCATCAGCTGATGGTAAGCATCCTGAAGATATATGTAAGCGATGGTCGAAAAAGGATGAAGAATATACGTCAGTGAATCGTCCATCCATTATAAAAAAGTAAAATGAATTTATGAGACGTGTTGATTTCTTTGACTGATATTTAAGCTATTATAGAATGCATGCGAGGACAAAAAAATGGACCATAAGAGTCATTATGAATTTTTATTTTTATTTTGCCACAGCTGCCAGTTGGATAGAATATAGAGGTCACCAAACGTTGCTCAATAGATCAAAGAAAGAAATATTAGACTATCTTGCATTTAGAATTCATCTACAAGAATATCTTTTCTATGGCATAGACGAATGCAGTGGCTCAGAGTATATTCCTAGTGAGCCATCATCACCACAGAAAAACAGATATAACGAAAGAATTTCCTTGTCATCCACTCCTTTGCGAAAAAGAAAGGTTTCACATCTTCCTAAGATAACCATCCACAAAAAAAAAAAAAAAAAAAGATGTAGGATGCCTGGTTGTAAATCCAATTCTGCAAGGATTCGATAAACTGCATGTAATTTTTTTTTTGTCTGCAAGAAGACTGACAATGTTTCAAATTATTTCACGAAAAATAATATTAAAAAAAATGATTTAAAAATTTTTACTGATATTTAGGAAAGTATCTGCAATAATTATATATATATATATATATTAATTTAAGGTTCAGTTATTTCTAAAAGTTAAGATAATTACAATTTAATTTTCAAACTATTATAAATGACGTTTCTATACAATGAATTAACTATTTAATCTTAAAAATATGTTCTGAATTATTATAAATGTGTACTATAACATAAAAATGCTATTTGATCGTAAAATAAATATAAATGTATGCATAAATTTATACTTCGTATTTAACATATCGTACATCATTATGACCGGATGTCGCCTGTAGGAGACACTAATTTTCTAATTAAAAAAAAATAATAAAATTTTTTTCAGCATTTTTCCATTGTTTTTCAGAGTATTTAAAACCCATTTAACAAGAAATTTTTAAAATTTAAGACTCAAAGTTGGTATCAGGACTGAGGAGGTTAAACAAATTAGGATAAGAATAAAAAACGTATTATGCAGAATAGCAATAGTTCCTATTATTTAAGCTATATACAGGGTGTATCTAAACTCTTGGGCGAAACTTTAAAGGGTGATAGTACACATCGAGGCAAACAATATTAAATAGGAAACTAAGGGTCTCAAACGTCTTCCGAAGGAGATAAGCGCCATTAAAGTTTAGGGTCCAAATTTTGAAATGATTATAAAAAACGGAAAAATTGGTTGATTCGTTTGCGGTTTTCACTAAAACTATTCTTTATGTCAGTATTGTCTTGAAAATAAATTATAAAGGTAACTTTCAAAAAATACCGATAGAGGACGCTTTAGACTTTGGAGTAACGAACAACTATTTTTAACTATTATTTTTTGCATTTCATTCAATTTTTTTTAAAGCTTAGATATAAACTTAAATTTTGAGCTGAAAATCTGAATCGTTGGGAGTGATTAAGTAGCGCAAACTGAACTGTGTTCAATGGGGGGTGGGGAGGTTCAAATTTCAAATGATTATAAAAAAAGGAAAAATTGGTCAATTTTCGCTAAAACTATTCTTTATGTCAATACTTCCTTGAAAATAAATTTTAAAGATAATTTTAAAAAAATTCCGGAGGGCGCCTTAAACTTTAGAGTAACCAACAACTATTTTTAACCGTTATTTTTTGTATCTAATTAAATGCTTGCAAAAGGTTAGACTTAAATTTTGAGCTCAAATTCTAAATAGATAAGAGGGGTTAAGAAGCGAAATTTGAACTGTGTTCGAGGGGTAGGGAGGGTAACATTTCAAATCCTGAACACAGTTCAGTTTGCGCTTCTTAACTCCTTTCAACGATTCAGAATTTAAGCTCCAAATTTAAGTCTAAGCTTTTGCAAGCATTTAATTACACTGGTGGACAAAATTAAGAGATGGGTTCACACGTTTCTCAGAAAACATCACATAAAACCTGGACAGTTGATTGTCATATAATGGCACTTTGGTGCTGGTGTCGCTGTGATGAGGTTACGTATATTTGTGGGAGTTGTTAAGCCAGCAGGAGGTATAAAAGTCTGCAGCTAGCTGCTGAGCTCACTCCACTCTACAACACAGAAGTGATTTGTATAGTATTTCTAATAATCTTGTTGTTTTTTGTTGATTTTTAGGTGAAATGAGTGAACATCATCGTTTAGACTATGGTTTGAGGTGGAGAGTCCCAAGCTCTGGTTGCTAGGGTACTGGGTGTAATTCCAAGCGTTGTTTCGACTTTGTGGAGTCAATTTCAAAACAGTGGACAGTGTCCAGAAGACCAAGACAAGGTCGTCCGAGAGCAACAACGCCCAGGGAAGACCAGTATTTGCTACTTACAGCCAAGCGCCAGAGGACGTCTACAGCGACACAACTGTCTAGGGACTTTGCTGCTTCCACAAGAACATTAGTTTCAAGGAAGACTGTTGCCAGGAGGCTCGGTGAAAGAGGGTTGTATGCCAGGAAGCGCGCCATTTGCATCCCACTCGCTTCCTTCCACAAAAAAGAGAGTGCACGATGGTGCAAACAGCACCAACACTGGACACATCTCTAATGAGCTAATGTTCTGTTCACAGATGATTCCAGATTCAGTCTTCAACTTGATTCTCGGCGAATATTCATATGGAGGGAGCTTGGGACCCGATACCATCCCAGTAACATTCATGGAAAGGAACCATTATGCTGGTGGAGGACTGATGGTTTGGGCAGGGATCATGCAAGATACCCGCTCACCACTCCATGTGTTTGACACTGGTTCCGTGAATGCCCAGAGGTACAGGCAGGAGATCCTACAATCCTACGTGCGTCTTTTCAGGGGTGCTGTTGGCTCTGAATTCGTTATTATGGACGACAATACCCAACCACATAGGGCTCGCCTGGTTGAGGAGTATCTGGAAAGCGAGGATATTCATCGAATGGATTGGCCAGCCAAATCTCCTGACCTTAACCCCATTGAACATGCTTGGGATGCTCTTGGAAGGGCTATTGCGAGACGCCAACCCCCTCCCAGAACCATTCCGTTGTTAAAAGCTGCTCTGGTGGAAGAGTCTTCCACAAGCAATCCTTAACTCTCTTATTAACAGCATGCATACTCGTTATGCATGCTGTCTGTCAGAGGTAACCACACACCATACAAGCCTCACTTTCACTGCCATCTTTCATCATGAATTTCAGTCCACATTGGACTGTTGGCAATAACTCTTGCCAATGAATGGCACTTTAATTTTTGCTTTGCACATATTATTGTTATACTATAAGTTATATCCATACCAATTTTCATTTATTTTTATTCAGTATTTCTCGAGATATTTGGGAAAATGCCTTCCATCTCTTAATTTTGTCCATCAGTGTAGATACAAAAAATAACGGTTAAAAATAGTTAATTACTCTAAATTTTAAGGCGCCCTTTAACGGAATTTTTTGAAATTTGCCTTTAAAATTTATATTCAAGGAAATACTGACTTTTAGTGAAAACCGCAAACGAATCAACCAATTTTTCCGTTTTTTATAATCATTTGAAATTTGAACCTCCCCACCCCCATTGAACACACTTCAGTTTGCGCTACTTAACCATTCCCAACGATTCAGATTTTCAGCTCAAAATTTAAGTTTATGTCTAAGCTTCTAAAAAAAATTAATGAGATGCGAACAATAATTGTAAAAAATAGTTGCACGCTACTCCAAAGTCTAAAGCGCCCTCTATCGGCATTTTTCAAAATTTATCTTTATAACTTATTTCCAAGACAATACTGACATAAAGAATAGTTTTAACGAAAACCGCAAATCAATTGACCAATTTTTCCGTTTTTTATAATCATTTGAAATTTTAACCTGCGCACACCCATTGAACACAGTTGTTGAGTTTGCGCTACCTAACCACTCCCAACGATTCAGATTTTGAGCTCAAAATTTAAGTTTATGTCCAAGATTCTAAAAAAAATTAACGAGATGCAAAAAATAACGGTAAAAAATAGTTGTTCGTTATTCCACAGTCTAAAGCGCCCTCTATTGGCATTTTTTGAAATTTATCTTTGTAATTTTTTTTCAAGACAATATGGACATAAAGCATAGTTTTAGGGAAAACCTTAAATCAATTGACCAATTTTTCCGTTTTTCATGATTATTGGAAATTTTGGACCCTAAACTTTAATGGCGGCTATCTCCTTTGGAAAACATTTGGGACCCTTGGTTTCATATTTAATATTGTTTGTCTTGATGTGCACTATCACCCCTTAAAGTTTTGCCCAAGAGTTTAGATACACCCTGTATATCTTTGAACTTTTATGATATACCAGTTCATATTTTTTTAGTATCTACAGCTGTACCCAACCTACGTTGTACAGTTTTTTATAAATTTTTATTATTCTTTTAGAACCGATTTCTTCAATTAATACACTTGTGAGGGAGTGACCTTTGTCATAAAGACACTTTAGTATTTCTGAGATCGTGACGTCAATAATTTAACATGTGTAAGCGTAAAAGCGACATCTATCCTCTCTTTTACTTTAACTTTCTAGAGTGTGTGTGTCTCTTTCGGATTCTGCAGTTAGGCTCGCGGTTAGTAGAAATATGTAAATTTGAAGTATCTCAGTTTGCAGCATATAAAAGCTTGTAGTTTGAGTGTGTGTAGTGTGTCTCTGGCGATAGCCTGCAGAGCATTAGCCAGCAAAGCGTGTGTCTAGTGATATTACTCAGCGAAGTGTCTCTCTAGCGGCGATTGCCCGCTGGTGTCTAGCAGATTGTAAGTAGCACCGAGCCTCCAGTGAGTTGTGAAGGAGTTTGAGAATTCGAATAGAGAAGTTGGCCGGTGGTAAGAAATTTAATAGAAATTACGTTGATTATCTGAGTTGAATAAAGGATATCTACAGCCACGGGCTGTCTAATTAAGTTTTATCTAGCAGCTTAGCTGAATGATAGCTGAGAAGTAATTAGAGGTGCCACGATTGAGCTAGTCCGGAGCTGTGAGTATGCGTTTAGTCATTTAGTAGTATTCTCAGTTGTGAAAATTTAGACTTGCTCCACTTCCCTTGAGCCCTTATAGTTTTTAATAAACTGTGTTTTTATCTTAATTCCTGAGTATGTCTGCATTTAACTCCCAGCACGAGCACCCAACCGTTACACACTTAATAATTCATGTATTTTTTGTACGGAACGCTCTGACCGCACGTAATACTCTCACACCTGACCATTTATTACCTTTAAAAATTAGTCTGAAAATGTCTCAGAAATTTTCAAGCTCTTGAGGGTGGAAAAATATTTTTTTTGCGTGCACCCCTAATTTAAAACACAAAATGACTGTATATAAAATATAAATGTGAATTAAAGTGGTTCTTCTTGATTGTGCATGGAGCAATGAAAGATATCAGCCATCTAGATATCAGCCTGATTATAAATAAACTTAATTAAAATGTTAAAATATGTTTAAAACACCAATAATTTTAAATTTTAAGCATACCGGTTTCTGTAGCATGTAGTGTTCCGACCTCAGTGCTAAGGATGGTGGAAATTTGCTCACATATATAGGAGAGATGGAGATTCAAGTTAAAGTTTTATTCACCAATAGTGAAACAGACGATTTCAGGTAACAACCAATAGAAAAATAGATGTGAAATGCAGCCGAAATAGTGAGAATTGCATTAAAAGATGCACTAGGAAAAAGAGGTTTTTTATAGAATATTTTCAACAATCTTATAATTGGGAAATAGCAAATTCACAATTAATAATAGTTTCAAAATTTTTATAAGTACGAAATGTTTCAAGATAGTTAAGATCATGTATAGAAGTAGGTTTAGAGATTATTTTAACCGAATTGAAGTCAAAAGTATGATTCATCGCCTAGCAATGTTTTGCAATATAGGACAAAATTTAGGAATGCTGTCTGGTCGACACTGAGATGTTTTCATGGGTGTCTAGTATGATATACAAGGAAGCAGCATACATTATAAAAATGACGCATATGTATCGTTAATTTAAAAAAAAAAATCGGGAAATCTGATAGTCATGGATAAATCAAGGAATATTTTTTTTTACAATTTCTGCAGTCATCCTGCATGAAAATCAATCATAATAATTATGTCATAATAATTAGAACATAATTATTAGTGTCCCCCAGGGGGATACCTTCTTTAGGTATTCACGGGCTTCACAACCCCGGGAACCTGAGTGATCTTTCTCTTTTCCTTTTCCTCTAACTCCTCTTGTCTTCCTTTCATCTTTGTTTCACTCTCATTGTGGTTTCCTTTTCGGAGGTGAGGGCAATTCTGTATGAGCCGATATCATCCTGTATATCGACTCATGGAGAATTGTAAACCACCCACGTGTTGGCCGTGCGTGGCGACCCGTGTCCCTGGAAAGGGGGATCCTGGCAGTTGAGGGAAACCAACACACTGCTTTGGCATCCGCTTCAGGTAGACGGGAGGTGCATATTGGCCTCGTATGTACCAATCGGCTGGTCAGCTGACTTTTGTCACTGGCTTTAGGGATCAAGTGATCGAACAACTACTAGTCATCTCGTTAAGGGATCTCGACTGACATAGGGTTGTCTTGTGACCGTATGGGCCCTGGTTAGCACTGTTGCATGAATGTGCATCCCCTTGTTGGGCTCGGTAGTGGGTGGTGCGGCCGGGGTCTGAATTCTATTTTTCTAACATGGATGGAAAAACTTCACTTCCTTCCACTTCTCTCCCTCCTGAAGAGCAACAAACTGTGCAGAATTCATCATTCACTCGATTTTTCATAATTAAACGTACTGATAGCCTCTCAGATAGTTCTTTAAAAAAACCCTCACCATTTCTTATTGCAAAAACATTTCAATCTGTCTTAGGGGATGGTCACTCTGTAAAAAAATTACAGTCTGGAGATCTACTGGTTGAAGTTTCTACAGCCAACCAGTCTCAATTTCTGTCCAATAGTAATACAATAGGCACCTTCTCTGTTTCTGATAAAGCACATTTTACAACTTCAAACTTTAAATTCTTGCCGTGCAGGGCCGTAACTATAAGCTTGGGGGCCCCGGGGCAAACTAGTGGGGCTCCTCGCGCCCGGAGTAAATTAAAACATTGCCCCGGGTGCAATTTTTTTCCCGCACACACCGATATTTAAACGTACGCATTATGATAAGCCTAAAAAGATGAAAGAGTGAATTTGATTTTTACCTTTTCCATTTTGTGTTTTTATTAATAGATAAGAAGAAATATTTTCCAGAATTTTTTAGATGCTTTTTATGTTATTCAACTGATCAGAAGCCCATATTTTTTTCCTTATACTAGCTACGGTGGGATCGGCAAACATGCTGGTGCGACATGACACATTCTGCTGTCTGCTCTAGAGCTGCTTTTGCATGCGAACCGTATGGATGATATATCGACGGACATGAAAAAACATAGCACTTTGATTTTTTTTATTACTAACTTTTAGCTAAGTGCTGGGTATTTTATAGGAAGTTAGACTAGAAACTGAAATCAATAGTTTTTCTAACTACCAGTTTGGGGCCCCTCAAGCTTGGGGGCCCCGGGGCGGTGCCCCGTCTGCTCCGGCGGTAGTTACGGCCCTGTTGCCGTGATGTAATAACTGAATCAGATTTTTTATTTTCCACAAAAGAAGAACTTCTAACTTAAAGGATCAAAATATCATAGATGTCCGCCTTATCATTATCCGTAGAAATAGGCAAATAATTCCTACTAAACATATAATACTAACCTTCAATAGCCATATATTACCTACTAGAATTAAAGTCGGCTATTTAAATTGTCCAGTCCGGCCTTACATCCCGAATCCCATCCGTTGCTTTAAATGCCAGCGTTATGGCCATACCAATACTACATGTCGTGGCACTGTCACCTGTGCACATTGTGCAGAAGTTGGCCACGACAGTAAAACGTGCGAAAAACCTGAACGCTGTGCAAATTGCAAGGGTGATCATGCTTCATACTCTCGCTCCTGTCCTATTTGGATCCGTGAAAAAGAGATCATTACTATCAAAATAACCCAAAAACTCCCTTATCCTGAAGCCCGTAAACTTGTCCAATCTAGAACCCCATCTGTCGGTGTTACTTACTCTAGCTTATTCAAGCAACAATCTAAACCTGTAAGACACATTAGTACTCAGACTGAATCCTCTTTTCCACCTAACTGTTCACCTGATAAAACATCTAGCATTATAAAGAAAAAGACCCGTGATGTATACTCTACTGCATCTACAAGAGTTTTGCCAAAATTAGTGCTTTGGAAACTTTCATCAGAACCTGTAAAAATTGAATATCTGACTAGTCAATCACAGAAATCAAGTCTTTTAAAAAATTTAACCAAGCAGACTGAAAAACTCCTGTTTCATCTGCATCAAATGTCCATAAACCTGCTAATAATCAAACAGTAAAACCAACCCAGAAAACTAAGGAAAACAAGACTATTCGGGGCTTTTTGAAAGCGAATATGAAAGATCCAAAACAGATGAACAAGTATGTGGAGGAGGCAATGGAGTCGGACTTTTATGACTCGAGTGGAAATGAGGAAAATATTGAATACGAAGAATATAGGCCTAACTGATTTTACCTCTTTAAAATTATATGCTGTCTAAATTGTTTTTATGTATTTTTGTGCAACATGTTATGTATTGATTATATTTTAACAATTTATTTTATCATTTTATAATCTAGGGTTTCTGGACTGTTTTAATTGGTTTTATTTATATATATCATTACTATTTACACTTAATTACATTGTTTTTTATCTACTTTTTGTACCTCGTATAATACATTGTTATATAAGACCTTATGTAGTATTTGGATTTTAATATTCACGTCTTATTACTTTTCTGTTCGTAAGATTTTAACTAGTGTTTTAATCAATCTATTTTAATTTTAATTACATTTTAATCACATGTTTCATCACATTACTTTTAAAAAATTAATTCTTTAATATAAATCTTTTACATTTTCTTTTTTCTCACCTTGTTCTTGGAGCAGCATATCCCTAAAGGGACCTTGCTCCATTAAAAAAACCAACCAACCAACCATAATTATTAGTGTCATAACAATAGTTATGTCATAATTATGACACTAATACTAGATCAGAAATAAATATGAAGAAATATTTAAAACAGAGCAGTCAGCAGGAGAGTTATTGGGTAAAACAGACAATCTATTAGCATGGATGAAAAAATAGCAAAACTTTTCTCATGATGTGCAAGTTTGGAAGAAAACTGAAGAGTTCGTTGCAAAAAGGAGGTAGCTTCATTTTTTTTTTGAGCTTTTAAGGAAGTTAAAAAAAAGAAGAAAAAAAAATTTTGTCAAAAGTTTTTCCTACACATGCATTATTCTATACACTTATAAACGTATTGCCACCAATAATATCCAAAAATACCACTTTCAAATGGCTTTTTTTTTCTTTTTTTTTCTTTTTTTTTTTAACCCAAGTAATTGGACATTTAAAAAATGTCAAAATGGTGCTACCTTCTTTTTCCAACAAACCCTTCAATTCTCATTCGCACTTCGAATAGTAACTTAAAGCAAACGCATTTTTTCTGATGCATGCCAAATTTACAATAATAAAAAATCTCATCTCCTGAAAATATAAAATAAATTGCTGCTTTTGCTGCATAATTTTAGATATAACAAATTTAATTATTAAAAATATTTTTGTTATTTGTTTTCTGTTTTTACAAAATTTTTCTGTATCCAAAATTAAAATTTTGTCTCAGTTTTAAAAATGACTTATTTTTATCTATATATTAAAACTAAACTTTGAACTACATTCGTTTTTTCTTAACTTTTCTACATTTTGAAAATGTTTTTATATACTAAGTGAATAGTACAAATAATTAATAATAACAATTATTAATAATAAATAATAATAAAATGAATAATTGCATATATTATACATTTATATCGAAAGAAAATTTTCTGATCAATTATATATTCCTCTGTCTTGAATAATGATAGTAACATTTAAAAAATAAAATTCTTACAATTACTTGGTATTGTACTCGCTACTCGGCCCAAAATTTAGCCGAGTATCTAGTATTCGGCAAATTGACTCAGTATGCCGATTACCGAGTAAATACCGAGTACTCGGTAAGGCCCTAGCATTTTCAAGCTTTGGAATTTGATTTCGGGAACTTTTGCTGGAAAAAGCCTCACGTGAAATGAGCTTTTCGGACTGAAAATTAACTGTATTGTCTCGCTTTTCATTTGGGAAAATTTTTTCAGAATTGAAAGGTTTGCTGCTAAATGGAGATAGCTCTATTTTGACATTTTTTAGATGTTCAATTTCTGGTTAAAAAAAAAAAAAAAAAAAAAAAAAAAAAAAAAAAAAAGGCATTCAAAAGACTTATTTTTGGATATTATTGGTGGCAATATGTTTATAAGTGTATGGAATACTGCATGTGTAGAAAAATACTTTTGACAACACTTTGAAGTTTAAATAATAAAAGGTTATTATTATTATTTTCTTAATTTTCCCAAAATTGCAAAAATGGAGCTACCTCCTTTTTACAGCAGACTCTTCACTTTCTGCCATCGAATAAGAAAAATTTCCTTCTGAGATAATGTGTATATATATATACAGTTGGCAAAAAAAGTATTTGTACACTTCATTTTTTTAAATTATAATGAAATTAAACAAAAGATTTAAGCAAAAAATACTGTAATACATTAATTTAACGCATTATAATATTATAGAAGCAAAAACAAAATTAAACGAATCGATTTTTTATATTATAATACACAAATATACAAAAATATAATGCAAAAAAAGTATTTGTACACTATATTAATGTAATATAATTAATGAAAATTTAGTAAAATGATACAAATTAATATTTTGTGCGAATTCATTTAGCGTTTATGACTACTTCTAGATGGTGTGACATTGATTCCATCAACTTTTTTGTATCGGTCTGGTTAATGTTATTCCATGACACAATAAGAGCTTCTTTAAAACTGTTTTTTACCAATACATACTTTTTTTTCGGATTTTTGCATCCAATAGCATCTGCAAATTTTCTATTGGATTCAAGTCTAGAGATTTTAGAAGAATTACCAGTCGTCTTGGAGTATTGTCGTAAGCATGTGCTGATGATTACAGCAGTATGCTTTGGTCTTTATCCTGCAGAAAGTGAAAAGCTTCCTCTATGCATAATTTCTTGGCACAGTTTAATAAATTATGGCGCGACACATCAATGTATGTTAAACCTGTCTTCCCATTGTCAATAAATTTTAAATGTCCTGCTCCATTAGAAGCTATGCACCCCAAAATTATAATATTCCCCCCAACATGCTTGATAGTTTGAAGTATACATTTTGGATCTAGAACAGTTTTATTTTTACGCCAATTTTTTCGAATGCTTGATGGTAAGAAAATTCTGAACTTTCCCTCATCAGAAAAAATTACTGTTTTCCAAAAATCCAATGATTTACTTCTGTATGCGAAAGCGAATAGTATGCGTTTTCGCCTATTTGTTTCGCTGATGAATGGATTTTTCCTTGAGGTTCTTTCTTTTAAATCTGCATTGAGAAGAATATTTTTTATTGTTTGAGGTATTACTTTGATGCGAGAAGATGTCGCAAGGTCTCCAGCAAATTTTTGAACCGAACGCATAGGATTTTTTAAAGCTTTTTTAACAACACTCCTTTTTTCCCTCATTGTTAGTTTGCTAAGAAGTCCTGGTTTTCATTGAATTTCGATTCTTTTAATTTATTCATAGTTTCTCACTATACATCCAATAGTTGTAAATGGTAATTTAATAGCTTTTACAAATTCTTGTTGCGAATTTAAATTTTTATTATGCTCAATCATAGGATTTCATATATCTAGAGGTGCCTCTCTAGTATTAGGTTCTATACTCAATTATTTCAAGAGCAAATTAGATTAAATGTCAGACAAATATAATATGAACTCAAAAATTATTAACAGCTTCTGTAAAAGTAGTCCTTTTGAATCATAAACACTATAAAACACAGTACATATCAGGATGGAGAAATGTACAAATACTTTTTTTGCAAGAAATTTTTTAACTTTTCCTATTAGAAAATTATTTTACATCTTTATCGAAATTTTCTGTTGTGTAATTTAAAACGCACGATAAACAGATTGTATTAAAACTATTTTTGACAAAATATCTGTTTTTATTTAGTTAAAAATTAAAAATTTTAGAGTGTACAAATACTTTTTTTGCCAACTGTATATATATATACATAAAAAACTACAACCAAAAAACTATACCAGTCTAATAAACTATCATTAAAAAATAAAATTGCCTTTACTAGGTCAAGAATAAATACTTCATTCTGTCTTGCTATTTATCAAACTTAAAGATTAAAAGTTTTAGTTTAAGAAAAAAAATTTAAATAAATAAATAAAAGAAGAAAACAAAAAGAAAGGATTCATTTGGGTATTTTTCGACACCTCTTATAATCATGCTTGTTTATTTCCTTGTTTTAATTACGGCCTTGAATTAATTTAAGATTGTCGTATCCTAAAACGTCTTAATTAGAGGGACAATGGTGCTGGAAGGAACGCTGAAGAAAAACTGCAAAGTTTCTTGAAAGTTAATTACTTTCAAACGATTTGGCAATTAACAGTGATTAAATATAACAAGCTACTAGAAGTCAGTTAAAGCAATATAAAAACTGACAAAAGGTTTTATCTTTTATAATTTAAAAATGGGATGTAAAATATTTCTAATTTTAAACTGTAAATAACTAAACATACTGCATTAAGCTATAATAGAGTTAATTATTCACCATTGAACATACGAATAGATTAATTTAATTATCTAGTGAAAATACAATTTAATGAAAAAATGATTTTAATTTTCTAGACATATCATATATAAACATTATATTTCATTTTTCATGAAATTGTCTGAACTTTAATTAAATTATTATATGTAATATTTTCCGATTATTATTTTTTTTTGTTTGCTTTCATATTTCAGGTAGATTTCGAATGAAATACTACCAATTACATTTTCTCATAAGTTGGAATTTCTGAAAATTTTTGAAGATCTAACACCGGCCGTGACCGCTAAAACCCAAAACTGCCCTCAGTAAAAAACTTGCTCTATCTATTCACTTTTTATGACACGATAACGTCTATATTTCTACACAAATCTCTTCCAAACTGATACGTAAAATCAAGGGGCATAAAATCTCGGTTAAGTTCGTTAATGGACAAAATCACGTGAAAATCGAAAAAAAAACCCCATAACTTCTTAAATATAGTACATATTGAATCAGTTTAAAGTTATTATTAGTTCTAAAAAAAGGCCAAAAATTTATATAAGATAAATTTTTGATTAAAAAAAGGGGGGGGGGCTCAAGGGGGAAAATAATTCATAGCTTCGTCAATTCTCACGATATCAAATCCCATTAAAATTATTGTAAGTCTTCTTATTATTATCTACAACTTTTATACTGACATGTTTTTGATAAGACAAATTCTTAATGCAAAAATAAATAAATAAATAAATAAAACGAAAACAAAAAAAAGGGGGGGGTTGTTGAACAAGAAAAAAAACCATAACTTCGACAATTCACAGAATATCAAATCCGCATGAATTTATTATAAATCTTCTTAATGTTATCTACAACTTTTAGACTGACAAGTTTTTGATAGGACCAATTTTTACAACAAAAACAAATTAAAAATACGTAATGGTTGAAGAAAAAATGAGTAACCCTTTGAGGGGCAAGCAATAATGTCAAGTCATGTCTGTCAATTCTATAGTGCCCATCCACGGTCAACTTCCTTATACCCTGTTCGCACTGGGATAGTTAAGTCACTTAACTTTAAGTCACTTAAATTTTTTGAAGCGGGATACCCGGAATTAGGCTTCACCTGTTCGCATTTACTAACCATTGTAAGTGACTTAACTTGGCCAAACTGGCATCTGAGCATGCGCATAAGTTCTGAAATTTGTAACTGCAACTTTTAACTCTTTTATTTACACAGTAATTATCCTGCCTTATTTCAATTAAAAAATTAATTTCTTTTGTGGGAGGAAATAACAGGTTCCACGTTTTCCATTTTCGGCCTTTGATTACAAAAACACCCCACAAACACACGTGTTGAGCAACTGGAGTAAACAAATAACAACTTGAAATAGTTTATAATTATTTGTAGGACTCAAATTCATTAATTTATTAATCAGAATTAAATATTCTAAAATTCAGAAATAATAATTAAATATTCAGAAGGCAGATTTCCACTCAACTCATAGTTAAGAGAGCAAGCTCACTTGAGCAAGTTCACTGCCTCCTCTACAATGCCTTCTCGCTTGTGACGTAGTGGAGGCCGTTTCCCTGACAACGATCGCGTTTTGAGTTTCGTGGCGATTGTGGAACCAATAAGGTTAATGATTTCGCCTCCACTTCATGACGTTTCACGTTTGTCGTCTGCTCAGTGAATAGGCATTGTTGAGGGGGCAGTGGCAAGTTTCAGAAATTTGCTTAAATGAGAATCTTGATTCCGGGTACGACCGCTTCAAAAAACTTCAAGTTAAGTGACTTAACTTTCTCAGTGCGAACAGGGTATTAGATGCCACGGAAGATTTGGCTTGTTAAGTCTGGGCTTAGGGCGGAGCTTATGACTTCAGATCATGTGATCTCCGTCGACCAAATCTCGCGAGAAAATTGCCCTAACAAGGGGCGTTACAAACGAGAGCTGTCTTTGCCGATTGGGTCAGCGTTAAATTGCGTGATATGATATCATGAATTCCATCCTAACAACCAAGAGTTTCTTAGGATTCTAATGAAGTTGGTCATGGGCCATCCCTATCTTCTTGACCTGTGTTAGGCAGATTATATAGCCGGCCGGAAAGTATAGTACTTAGTAGGCCCAGATAAAGAAATGTTTGCGGTTAGGTTTTGACTATTTCGGGTTGGGTTTTCGTTGAAGAGATTTTTCAAAAGAAAGCCTTGAATATTTTTCAAAGGAAAACAGGACATGTATTTGAGTAAGATAAAATTGATTTTAGATATAATTATGGTGAATTTTTTACAATAAATGTATTAAAAATATGAATTAATTTTCATTCTTTTTGGGCTGAGGTTTGGATATTTCGGTTTCGGCGTGACAAAAAGCTTTTATTGCCGTATACCGTTCGGGTTTCGGGCTGAGTTGTAGCAGAAATTTCTGTTTCGTGTCGTGTAAAATTCTACTTCTGCAGAAGTTTACGTTTTGTCCCATGAAAAAAAAAAATCCTTTTTATTTTTATAATCATGGACACATTCTGAACATATCTATTGAAAAAGAATAAGAATATCTACTCAGACCATGTGATTCAGGTATCTAATGCGAAGTATTCTAAGAATATTTACGCACAGAAAATATCTTATTTTGTAAAAACCTGTAACTAAAGCTCATACGATGAAATATTTTTTCATCTGCAACTTATGATTTATTAAATAATAAAAAGGTGTACAACTTCTGGTACACTTTGAATTTTCTTTCACTTTTTTATCATTTAGCCCTGTATTTCAGACATTATTCCAAGATATTTATAGTCTCTGTTTTTTACCCACTAGTCTTTTGAAGTATGTCGGTCATGGTCATGTTATAAATCAAAAGGATTTTCCGAACCTTTAAATCAGATTAAGAGTGTATTTCAATCACTTCGGATTTTCTTTTATTGTTCAAAGTTTTTCTCCTTTTTCTATTTAATTTTTTACCCTGATCGACATGTTTGAATATTTTCTTTTATACATTCATCAAAATTCCCAAATGTTACAATAACACCAGTATTTTTCAAAGAAAAAAAAATCGGTTTACGATATACGCGGAGAAAAGAATATATTATGACTTTTTCAAATAAATTAGATCGAATATTCCGGTGCATTGTGGTGTTTCGAAATTAAAATTAAGTGTTAGCGAATTCAACCATCACAGCTCAAAGGGTTAACAGAAAAGAATAAAAGTGAAAACTGAGAAATAGAAGATTATTTAAATAAAAAGAAAAAAGTATATCCTTTAGTGTAAAAGAGCAAACAAGAAAACATCAAGCATTGTCAATAAAAAAATAAATCAACTAGAAAAAAAAAATCTAGTTTATTCTACTAGTGTTAAAAAAAACTTTCAAGTTGACCAAAATTACTAATTACTAGTAAATGAGGAGATAAAGGTAGTCGATGGCTTTTAATTTTCTTTCTTTTCAAATATTTCTTTTTCATTATCCAAATTGTAATTTGTGCCAAACAGAAATGAAGTTTTATACGCAATCTTACTACTGGATAATTACTGCATTTACTTTATATGCTTTGTAAATTTAAACTGATTAATTCAAGTGTGTACATACTACAAATAAGTGGCATATGTGGGATGCATTAAAGGAACAATGAACTCTAGTGCAATTTTCCAAATACGTAAAATGCTGTAATTAACTTTGAAGCATCTAGTTATGTTTCGAGTTTTAAAAGTTATCGATGTTACTGATGTAGATTTTCTCATTTGCTAATAGGTCTCTCAGGCATTATTGATCTGATGATGTATAAGAATACTGAAGCTTAAATTTGTGATATATGTTTAAAAACTCTGTATTGATGTGTCTTTTGAAAGGAATTTGTTTTGGAATAATGCTTTTTCTGTATGTCTGATTAATTTCCCACCAATACGATTAAAACTTAATTTTAGTTAACGTTTTCAATAACATGCATCGTGTGTAAAATATTTTGATGTTTAAGGCTAGGTGGGGGGGGGGGGGGCATTATCCAATTTATTTTAGTATGTCCGATCTTGAAATTGAAATTTAATAGCCTATACAAATCACGCGAAGAAACTTTCAAACGAATGTTAAATCTGTGGGTGGGTTTTTTTTTACCAGTTTTCGTTTGCATTTTAATATTTTTAGAGGATTCTTTCGCATTGGATAAATAAGGTTGATTTCTAATGTTGTTAGTTTGCACTGTTCTGATTTTAGTTACAGTATTTATAATGAGGCTCCTTTCACTTTTAAAACGGTTCCGAAAATGAAAGTAACACCATTAAATAAAAACTTCAGCTAAAATTGAAAAAGTAAAAACTAACCTGCTTAGAGATTAACTTCAATTACCCTATGCAATAAGCAAATAAATAAATAAAAACGTTGCAAACGAGAAATTTGAAAAGAACGCTCTCATAGATTTAACATTAGCTTGTGAGTTTCTTCTTTCTCTTAATACATCTTAGAATTTCAATCAGTAGTCGAAGGGGAGTTCACGTATGAGCGGTAATGAAAATTAAAACAACCAATTTTGTTAATATGGAAAAGAACGTGAACAGCATAAAAAGACTATTGAAAATTTATTTAAAGCAAATTTCAAATAAATTGAGATTATTTTTGCCTATCAGCATTAAATCTTTTACATAAATGTAAATTCACTTCAAACCCTTTATCTAAATTATTTAAAATTTTAAGCAGATCCAAGAGTAATTTTTGAAGTTTTTTGGAATTTCACAGTTGGATTAATTAAGCTTGAAGTTTGTTTTTGCGCCAAATGGATTAATAGCCCAGTCATTTTAGCAAAAATAGGGAAAAAATTAGAACAAAGCTGGATTTTTGCGTAGGTGCTAGTTAGGTTATGTAGTTAAACATATTAAAAGTCCTCATCGATCCGATGTGAGCTTTTGCCACAAGGGGGCACTAATGCGCTTGAAAATCGGTTTTCTGTGAATATCTCACGAACAATGGCATTTAGAAAAAAAAGTTCAGTTACAAAGTTGTAGATAATTTAATTTCCTATAAAAAGTGTCATTAACATTTGTTTGTCACACCAACCCTTCCCTGTGAAAAATATAAAAAAGTTAATATATTTGAAAGTAAAATTATAAAAATACGAAAAATCTGCTGCATCTTTAAAAAAAAATTATGTAAACAGATCTATAATTATCACCTTTGAATGGAGAAAGAGAATATATAATACACATTTATGCTTATTTCCTCACTATCCTTGAGGTAAAGTACTTAGCTCATTTTTTTATTGTGGTTTCTCCCTTAGGCATATTCCACTTTTAGTGACTGGCTTAATCCAATTTCAGTCGTTTGACTGCTTTAGTAGTTCTTTGCACAACTTCAATTTCTATACTCGATTCAGATTCGTCATTATCTGTATTTCTTTCTTTCGTTGTTGTGCTGCTTTCAGTATTTTTTGTCTTTTGATATCATCACTGAATTTAGAAGTAGTGCTTCCCTCCTCCCTTGCAGTGGGCAGGATACTGTCAATATCTTCCTCATCTTCATATTCAATTTTACTTGCATTATGATATGAAACTCCGCAGCAATTTATGAAATATCACAACATTTCAGTCCAATTTTTGGGCATCCACATGCTTTTCCACATCCTTTGGAGCAATTACAAAAATTGATTCAATAATATTTTTTGGTGCGGGCGGTAAGGTAGCTGGAATTGGAGACAAATTGGGTGCATTTTGCCAGCCCCAGTTCTCAGGATGTAGTTAATTGCCCAACCAGTATTTTACTAGATGATAAACTGTGCAATCTAGCTGCATTTTCAGTTGGCGGCAACGATGAAAGGCTTTTTTTACCAACAGCAACTCCTTTCTTGAAACATATATAATGATGCTTGTTCAGAGAAATTTCTGCTTTACCACCGTATAAAGCAAGAAAAATAGTTTTTCCTGCCTCGGAAACTTTGAATTGAGATACTTGATAACTTTCTAAAATGCTGGAAGCTTGTATGTTATGATCTTCTTCTTTTTTCAAAAATTATTCAAACGACATTTTACCTTTCCCAAACATTTCTGATGTCGAGTCACAACCTGAAACAACATGAAGGAACAATATATGATCTTTCAGAACAGCATCATTGTTAAGACTGTGCGATGAATACAGGGTGGTTACAATTCGTCCTCTTTCAGGCTTAATAAAAATATCACTATCTCTGGAGATGCTAAAGCAGTCAACAATACAAGCAAATCATCGTCAACAACAGCAGTAAACGCACCAGACTTTGATACTTCAATAAACTGTTAACAATTAGTGTATCTGCATCATCATCTGCTTGTTTCGCTACGAAACCATTCTCCATAAGCTATAAGCATAGATATGAGATGTATCTTATTTTAATGATTAGATAAAAAAAAAATTCTTTTTCACGACACTTTAGAGCTTTCTTTTTTCCCTTCTGTGTAAAAGCTTCGTCTAATGTATCAGAATATAACAAAAATTTTTCCTTAAATTCAAACAACGGACTGTCATTTCTCAAATTTTCCTTCAATGGAATAATTTGTGCGGACGTTGATGGTCTGCAATAGATTTATTGTATGATTTAACAGAAATCTTTCGTGAATAATTTTTTCTACACTTTGGATGAACTGTAAATTCACTATTGTTTTTAGCCATTTCTCCACATATTTTCCACTTATGGTCACTTCTTTCTGAACTTGCTGTTACAATGAACTTCAGTCCCTTTTTTCCTATTTTTACATAATCTTTCGAAACGCAGTTCTCACTGCATACAAGACAAACTATTTGGTCAATCGCCATTTATCGCTCATAATCAGCAATTAAGAAAGAGTCATTTTAAACTG
Source organism: Maratus speculifer (assembly GCA_964019185.1). Classification (NCBI taxonomy): domain Eukaryota; kingdom Metazoa; phylum Arthropoda; class Arachnida; order Araneae; family Salticidae; genus Maratus; species Maratus speculifer. The sequence goes on from OZ025299.1 coordinate 196,008,728, forward strand.
TCATGACTATTTAAAACTTTCTACAACATGCATTGAAAATAAAATTTCCCCCCTAAAATCTCACAAAGAATATTCGTTCAATAAATTAGGGTGATTTCATACCCAGGGATGCAGCGGTGGGTATACGGGGGGGGGGGGTATATGCCGTAAACCTTCTGGACATTTTAAAGGAATACCGTATACCTTCTGTTTCTCAAAAAAGCTATAGTATACACACTCTAGGGTATACCCTCTGCCTTGAGCGTATACCTTCTGCTTATAGGGTATAACCTCTGTTATTTTTACGACTACACCCCTGTTCATATCAGCGAAATGAGCACCAAATGGAAATAAAACATTGGAAAGTTACGTGGTACATTTCGACAAAAGCAAAGAGAGATAGGGTATTGGGCAATGGCTATTGGACAAGTGCGCGAAAACGGCATACGGACAATGCGGGGAAAGACTGGGGGTGGGGGGTCAAAAGTTGTTCGGTATTTGTTCTGCCTCTTCGCCGCGTTATGATTGTGCTTCCGCATTTTTTTCAATAATGTTTACTTTATTTAAATTTTTGTCAGGGAAGGATTGGCGTGACAAAAAAAAAATGTTAATAACACTTTTTGTAGGAAATTAAATTATCTACATCTTTGTAATTGAACTTTTTTGTCTAGATGCTATTGTTCGTGAGATATTCACAGAAAACCGATTTTCAAGCTCATTAGCGCCCCCTGGAGGCAAAAGCTCACATCGGACCGATGGGGACTTTTAGTATGTTAAACTACATACCCTAACTAGCAACTATGCAAAAATCCAGCTTTGTTCTAATTTTTTCTGCTATTTGTGAAAAAAGGTGCTAAAATGACTGGACTATAAGGGAAATTTAAATTTTGCGCGGATTTTCAAACACACGTGAAAGAAATGATTGAATTGCAGCAAAATTGACTTACAGTTCCATTGCCAGTTTTCTTTTGCTGTAAAATGATGCATTATTACAAACTTATGCTATAAGAAGGCGAAAAAAGGAGTTTTAAGGAACATTTTGCAGTTAATTTTTAGCAAGAAATGGACACCTAAATTGTCAACAGATGTTGCTAAAATTTTCTCCGTTTTTCTTTTCAACAAAACCAATTTTTTTCATTAGAGTATCCCAACCTGTAGTAAGTCATGTACCTGAGAGGTACATAATATCCGAATAAAAATAACAGAAGTAATTAAAAAAAATGAAGGCAATTATCCGCATTAACATTATTGTCATTTTGAAACGTTAAATTATTCTATAAAGCGGGTTTCTTTTTAAAATAATACTTCAAATCAAATATCAAACATATAAAGACTTAAAACATTTGTGGACCGTACTTTACATTTAAAAAATAAACTGTAAAACATATAAATAAAAAGAATATTGCCCAGTTAAACTGATGGCATTGAGCTCACAGGCTACGCATACTCATTGTACATTGCAGCCTTATATTTTCAAGGATTAATTTCGTCGAAAAAAAATAAAAGAGGGGAAACAGCTCCCCCTTTCCCCTTTTTATACTTAATCATTGAACCCCCTAAACTAATCAGGGACATGCTTTATCACATAAAAAATCTATATCCAAAATTCAGAGCAAATCGGAAAATTCTTAATAAAAATCCATTTATATAATTTAAGAAGAGTTATACCCCTCTTTTATACTTAACCATTAAAGTTCCAAAACTATTCAGAGATTTGAACGAAATGTGATAATTGTACATGAAAAACCCATTTATATAAATTAAGGGGAGGGGCATTAGAACCCCCGTTGCCAATGTTTATACTTATCCAATGAACACCTAATTCTAATCATTGAGGTGCCTAATCAGAATGATCGTATGTCTAAATTTTGAACAAAAATTGATAATTCTGCATGAAAAACCCCTTTATATCAATTAAGGGGAGGGGCATAAGCCCCCCGTTCTCCCTCTTATACATATCGAATGAACTTCAAAAAGTAATCAGGGAAGCGCATTATCAGGATATACCTATATACAAATTTCAAGCGGATCGGATATTTTTATCATGAGTTATCGCGTTACGCACGCACGTACGAACGAACGAACGTACATACATACAGAACGGGCGGGTACATAAGCTCTCAGGCTATGATAGCCTGTGAGCTAAAAAGTAAATAAATTGTTCAGTACATTGAAATTACAGACTTTTAAATTTTAAATTACGATATTTTAAATTATTTTGACCCCGAAACTATATAAAAAGTAACTAACTTATTTAGATTTCAATTCATAGAATTTTAAATTGAAATTTATTTAAAATATATCTATAGTAATTTCTGAAAAAAAACGCATGCATATTTTGTCTATTTCAAAACGAAGGCTATTATTTAGACGGTTTTACCTGCAGGGATAACAAATTTTTAACTAATCTTCAATTTGCATAGTTCAAAGTAAGTAGTTATCTTTGATTTCAAATCATTTTCCATATTTTTCTTTTTTAACCCTCAAACACCGTGTGTTGCCTTTCGACAACATATCAAAGTCTTCTAAAATATATCCTAATTGTAATTTTAATATTTAATGTTTCCAATAAAATACACACTGAAAATATTATCAAATCAATTTTCAATATGTAGACTGCAGCAATAGTACCGTTAAGAATAAAGATTGCCTTATTTTTTCAATTGTTGTTACACGTTAATTTTGTTTCATTTGGAAACTTGTGAAATACCCTGTTTTGTTCTGCAGTGTGACCAAGTAAAATTTATTCTTTTTCATCGTTCTTAAAAATCATGCTTGTTTAATATCATAAAATTTTACCAAGGAAAATAATTTTTCCAGATAAAGCCCAGTGTTGCCGATTGGTAACCCCCCCCCCTTTTATAGCCGTAAACTATACTTAAAACAGGATACGATTTTTTTAAAGTATTTGTCCCATGATTTATTTAAGAAATGAAAGCTGAAAAACATTTTAACATTAGTTAAAAAAAAAAAAAAAAATCAGAAATTTAAGTGTTAATGCTAGATTGGCTCTTATTGATTTTCACATCACCGCCGAACACTGTACGGTCAGTCTACGAGATTATGTTTCCCTGCATTAAACCAAGGTTTAAAAAAATTCCACTTAATGAACAATGCAATTTTTCAGTCTTTACTATGCCGTACATTTGGAGTGTAGTTTCAGTATTATAATATAATACTACCTTTCCAACTTTCCTATGAAATGATGAATGAATGACTTTGAAACGCTACTCGAAAACTTGTGAAATGCAGAATTTTAAATGTAAAAAAATTCGACTGTCACAAAGTAAAAGGAAACTATTCTAGTGGTCAAGATTATGTTAAAAAATATAGAACATTAAGCGACGATTTTAAAATGGAAGACAGTTAAATTAGCTTGAGACATCGAAAATACACTCTATTGGAAAAAAAAAAATATATATATATATATGCATACAGAAAGAATTCAGTCAGTGCTACAAAACTTGGCGTGTTGATTGTAATTTGGTAAGTTATGTAAATGATTAACATTTCAGGACCGCTGGCCGATGAGGATTTGTGCAACGGGTATTTAAATGGCGCAACAAGCAACATTTATGGCTGTTCTCAACTGATCTGCTCAACAAGGCAAAATGTATTGTTCCAGTTGAAAAATGTTTCAAGTTATCCTAAGAAAATCCATGCGCTTAAAAAATTTCATTTTTTTATATACTTCCTGAGACCTATAAGTTATGTTTAGAAATGCTATCTCCATGCTTTAAAAAGTAAAATGGTTACACATTCATTTTTCAGTGACCAAATTTTACCGGGTTTGGACACATCAAATGTCGTTTTCATGTATACCAAAGCAAGTTCACTGATGTCTAAAGTCTGTTCTAAAAACTGTCCACTAATGCAACTTACAGTCGTGGAAAAAAGTAAATAACCCTTACTAACTCCTCAACAAATTATCATAGAAGAAAGTTACTGGTACCGAACAATTCGAAATGAAGTCTGCTTTTAAATGATGTATATAACATTTGCTAAGGGGGTCATCTACACAATATTACAAACCCTAACTTTGTTTTTTTTCAATAGCAGTACCCAATTCTGACAGCATAAATGAACAATTAGCCTAAAAACAAATTTTCATGCAATTCGCATGATAAGTTTCCGAGAAATTAATTGTTTTAAAACTAGTCTATTTTCGGGCTCGAAGGGATCCAAGGGATTCAAGTGATATCACAAGGTGATATCACTTGAATCACCAAGGGGCTTCAGAGAACCAAGGTGAAGTTCGATACTGGATTGTTGACCGATAGAGCCCCCTTCTTGATCAAGGCATCTTAGGCGCCACTCAAGCAGTCATTGAAGACTGCTAGATTATAGGATAACATAAGAAGTTTCAACATATCTACTCACTTCTATCACAGACAGCCCCTTAAACCATCATTTTGCCGATTTCAAAGCATAATTTTAAAACTACTTAGAAGAAAAGTTTAAAAATTTTGGATTTCTATAAAGCAGGACTTTATAAATCTAACTCCACCAAAAAAGTGAAAGTTAAAAATCATAATTTTTTCGAATATTAATTTCAGAATTCATATAATAAAATTATAAAAATTTCAAATTCAACCTGTTTATGTTTGTGGATTTTAGTTTTATTGCTACATATGAAACTATCACATTAGAAGTATAATTTCAGGAGATATTAATAGCAATATGAAAATGTAATTTAACATTAGAAGCACTAAGTTTTGAATGATTATAATTCATAAACTTATTATTCAAATGACTTGAAATTTGGTATCTGGGGATAGTTTAAACCGAGGATTTGAAATATCTTTTTAAAATTGCGTATGGTATTACTATTGAAAATAAACTGAACTTTGGATTCGTTTTAATATGTAAGTAGCCCCCGAAGCAAATTTTATTTGCATCATTTAAAAATAGACCTTATTTCCAATCGTTCGGTACCAGTAACTTTCTTCTACGATAATGCTTTAAGGAGTTAGTAGATTCTGTGACGCGCTACAATTTTTTAACTTAACATTTTTTAACTTAAAATAACATTATAGAACACAGAGTAAAATATTAAAATAATGTTTATGTACTCATCCTCACATACAAATGCACAATACAATAAAAGTTTGTATGTGTTGATATTTTTCAGTATATGTCGGCATTTCTGGCATATGTGAAAACTGTTTGATGCGATTTGTTTCCAAAACTTTTCTGATTTACATTTATATTTTAAAATTTATTTTACATTTAATTAATAATAACGTATTTGATAAACAATATTTTTAAAGAGACTTTTTCAAAACTTTATGCAGAACCCGTGTATTAAAATAATATTCACTCAAGCATTTAAAAGAAAAAAAAAACTGTAAAAATTTGTAGTAAGAAAATTATGTAATTATTAAAAATAATTATGTATGAAAAGTAAATGAAATTTAACATAAAGTAAAATACACTTTAACCCCCCCCCCCCCCTCCATCATTTTTGTATTTATTTTGCAAAATTTGAGATATTCTCATGATATGCTGATTGAGAAATACTGATCCATCTAATTTTGTAATAGTTAACTATGGTGAGCTTAGATCGCAAATAAATTTTTTAATCGATAAAGCAATTGGGGCTATATTGAAAATAAATAAATCCATCAGACCATTTATATACCATGTAAAAATTTCTCTGTGCTCATTTTTATGATCAGAATGCGCAAAAAGAGGTAGAGAGATAAAAAATTCCAGACTTAAAAAAAGAAACAGTTAGCGTAATAAAAATTGATAAAATACTAATATAAGTACTGAAAAATTGCACGGAATTAAAAAAAAAATCTTCAGTAGAAGAGGGCGATAAATCATTTACACTTTTTGAACATGTCAGAATAACTGAACTAAATAGAACCGCTTAGAAATATAAAAATAAGATACAAAAAGAAATAGACTTTAAATTTAGGCTATATAATATATACCAATATTAATCTTTAACTGATGTTACTGGTCTCACAGACAATTGCATTTTTTCAATTTTCATAGTTTAACTTGTAACTTTTAAATTAGTTACAATCACTACCAAATTTTTGTTTCATTTGGAACTTTAAATTTTAAAATATTCCTTCATCTCATTAAAAAATTTTTTGTAATTGGAACTATATGTCTATAACTAACGGTTTAAGAATTAGCCATTGGTCACCGCTGAGAGTGGACACCCTGTATTATACTCTTATTTATATCTATTATTCATAAAACAAAACTCACTCTTTTTAGGCAAAACGGTAAAAAATAAAAATCATAAAAACAGAGTTTTTTGCTACAGTACAAGTCAATTTAGTTCAAATAAGGTAAAAGATCCTCAAAAATTAACAAGTCCCATTCTTTCCTTACATGAGAAAGGGACTGGACATTTTTCTTGTTAATTTAATTAGTTTATTAACATAAAATTACAATTATTATAATCAAATTGACAATTTTTAACCCTTTCCGGCGCAGTGTTACCACTCCGGCAACACCTAATTTTAATTCCAAACTTGCAACGGCACCAAGAATATTTTATAGAAATTTCGCTTTTACAATGAAAGCGTGAATTTGGGAATTCTTAATTTCTATCAAAGTCGTATTTAAATTCCTGTGTCAATCAACAATTTCTTATTTTATGAGCAGAATTTGTCTGCGCCGGAACGGGTTAAGTATGTTAAAATGTTGCAAGATGCTATTCTGAAAATTTTCATTCTGCGCAAGCTAAACATAATTAATAAAAAATATTTTTGTAAAAATTGTCTCATCCCTCCCTATTCTTCTCTATATCATATTGAAGCAAATCGGATAATTCAACAAGAAAAACCCATTTATCTAAATAAAGAGGAGGGATTAGCCCCCCTTTCCTCCTTTACCATTCCTCAATTAACCATTGAACCCCCAAATCCAATAGGGAAGCGCCTTATCAGAACGAACCAATATACACAATTTGAAGCAAATCGAACATTTCTATCAACAGTTATTGCGTTACGTACTTACGTACATGGATACATACGTACATAGAAGATACGTAGACACAGAACCTGCGGGAACCTGCTCTCAGGCGTTGATAGACTGAGACCTAAAAACGTATATGATTGCTTTCGTTGTATTTATAAAATTTCTGATGTATTTTTCTTATTTATGTAATTTATACAGCTATATTTTTGGAGAAAATTGGGAATTAACAGGAAATGTTTTTTCCTTTAATTAAAAAAATAATAACACAATTCGGAAAAAGTATGAGAACAAAACTTAATCGTAACATTAAACGTACCATACAGATACAAAGATTGTAATTGAGAATTAAAAGCAAGAACCACGTTTAACTGATTATGAAAAAGTATTAGTAACAAAACTTATTAACACTAAGCTTAAACCTTGTATCTTAGAGATTTAAATGGCAGAATAATTTTTGACTGATTAATTACAAAATAATTTAGCGGAAAAAAGTATTTGAAGGTATGCTAATACCACGTCTTCCTTAACACTAAATATTACAGAAATCGTCGTTTGACCTATACCAAATAAAAAATTTCGATTGAGCCAGAAATTATTTCACAAAATAAATATAATATCGTAGAAAAAAGAAAAATGCGCTATTTTGAGAAAACATTTCATTTTTCGTCCAAAATTTTAACCTTTAAACATATTATAAAAGTATAAGAAATTAAAATTTTCAAAAGATGGTTTGATGGCCTTTAGACAATTTAATCAGGCTTAGATGAGTGCAAATTTTATCAAAAAGTGTAAAAAATTGTTCAAGTCATCATGCTGCCCATGTTGAAAAATGTTGTTTCTAGAAAATTTCTTTTTAAGTTTTATAAAATTCAATATATTTTGATCATGAATGCTCTCATATATTACTCATACCTTTCTTATTAATTGGAATATCACTTTAAATCTTTAGGCCCATAGTTATACACTATTAAAAAAATCGATTTTTGTGCGAAAAAGTCGAGAAGACAGGTAACCTCTTAATAAAGATAGAAATCTTAAAATTCTATAATAAATACCATAAAAAATAAAGCCGTCGATTAATGCTTTCAAGGGCACAGTGTACATCTGTTCATAAAATGTTGAAATGATTGCATGACCCCAAATTTAGCAATAAATAAAAAAAAATAAATAAAAAGTATAAAAATAATAATGTATAATTTTTTTATTCGCGTACTTAATAAAAGAAAAATTTTCATTCTAAAATTTCGGTGCCAATTTTGGCATTTAGAGATTAAAATTAAGTAGTTCAAAAGTGAGTCACTGCCCTTCAAAGGGTTAGTCATCGAAATCATGGATTTTATGCTGAAGTTTAATACGACATTATTTTATTACTAATGTAATATGTGGGTTATAATCAATTCCTTCACTCAGGTTTTAGAAAAAGAAAAGACTGAATAGGAAACTACCTGCTGACAAATTCCTAGGACGAAACATTAAAGTTGGATTTAGGCCAAGGATAACTAAAAGGCGCGAATTCTTCAAATCAATAATCATATTTGCGGGCATTACCTGATGAAATAAAATTGTAGATAAAGGTTTTCTAGGTTATTATCGTAAGTTTTAAGTCAAGGCAGTATCAAACTTGTTTGACATTCGAGGTCAGAGAACTCAGTTTGTACGGTAGAATCACTAGGACATTGTCCTAGTACCCTTTTACGCTAAGAAGAATTAGCTAATTGAAAACATTTATGAAAGTGAATTTTGTGTTTTTTTTAACAATTCAAGGATTTGCAATTCCAAGAATAAATTTACAAAACTTCTAAAAAGTAGGTTTAAATCAGAATTTTGTTATACAGAAATATTGTTCAATTATTTTTGAAAGAAAAAATATATAATTATCTAAATGTTAACAAAATGCTATATATAATAAACGTTGTTAACGCATTTTTTAGAACGGTTTTAGTGAAAAAAAATCAGTGATAAAATGTAAAAAATGAACTGAAAAAATTTTCTCAACAGTATATTAGTTGAAATCAGAAATAGCGTTTTTTCTTCAAAATGTCTCACCTAAACATGTTTTAGATCTAAGGGTATGTCTCCAAAACTTTAGAAGCTAAACATTTTCATTCGGTTGTAATAGTTAAATTAACATTATTATTCCAGACACATTTTCAATGCGTTTCTCATGTTTTAATTGACTATGACTAGTTGAAGCCTTCTTTAAATTTTCTAGTAGATATGATTTAACCCTTTGCACTCGTATATATATTCTGTCTGGACATCATCTTTCTTTGCAAAATTTGTTTTTGGTACCAGTAATAAAGAAAAATTTGCCTTATTTAATTAGAGCATTTTTGAAATCGTGTACTTGAAGGAAACTTATTTAAAAAAAGTAGTGTCAACCATATAAAATTTGTGTAAGAGACACAGGAGTTGAAATGATTAACCTTCAACGGAAGTGATAGAAATAGTCACATAAGTACTGTGAAATGGTCTGTGAGACCACTTCATCGGAAGCTGAATAAAAGACGCGATTAACTCATAGAGTGGCGATTTTGTACTTAACTTTTTGTACAAGTCTGTTATAATTAAAATTCACCTTTTCACAATTCTCTGGTGATAGCACTGAAGTTCCAAACGAAACAAAACGTTAACACTAGAACCGCAGAGACGGGTCATTTTGACCCGTACTCAGTGGAAAGATGTCGATTCGAACCAGATAAGTCTTCTTAAAAAAATTTACATATAACTGCACAAAAATTATTTAAAATAAATAAGTTAAATAGACTTAAATAAAAATTCTGGTGTGAATTATTTTTATAAAACTTGGGTAAAATTCCCCGCGGTTCTAGTGTTAATGCAATATCTTTTATCTCAGTATCAAAATAATTTGAAGCATCCAGGAATAGTCTTTTATATGTTTTTAGATTAGCTTTACCCACTTTTTATCATCTTCTAATGAAAAAAAACCTCTAAAAAAGAAGGTTCTTGATTAAATTGTTTTATAAGAAAACTGACATAAATTTTGATCTTTTGCAACACATAATACATATCAGATGATGTCTGAGATGTAATTTTTTCATATGATGGTCGATATGGAATATGGTTATTGATCTCAATTAGCAAGTACTTCATATTTTTTACACTTTCCTATATTTGCGGAACATACAATGTTTTTTAAACGTTATCTATAAATGAAATAAATAGTAGTAGTATAAATAAGTAGAAAATCTGTATTTGAGAATATCCTTACTAGGTAGATAACAATGCTAAATTTTCTGCAAAGCTATATCACGTAGATTCACATAACTACGTTACTATTATTGAGTACCTATTCTATTAAAAGTTACTGGTTTAACAACTTAACTGATTCTTTTTTTTTACGTACAACAAATTGAAAATATGGATTAACACCACTTTTTTTTAAGCTAAAATATTGGTAATATTTAATCTTAATATTTCTGCAATTAAATAGTCTGAAATTATATTTAAAAAAAAATTAGGGGTGTCAAAAAGCTTCAAGTGATGAATCACGCAAATTCTTCTTGCCCGTACAACGTACGGGCAAAACAGGGAAGAGATTAAGGGTTGGAATTAGGAATAAAATTTGCTGTCAATGTTGTCAAATTGACAGATTTTTATTCAAAAATTCCAAAATTTCAATTATAGTTTAAATAGTTGTTTTTGATTTATATAATCACAGCTATTCCGAGAATTAAAATAAAAGTACCATTCAGAAATTTCTAAATTAAGAATTCGTAAGACTTGGTAAAACGGCTAAAAAGAAATCGTTTTCCAAACCAGCCAGATGTTGATCAACGTTTAGTAAGAATGATTTTATCAAAATGAAAAAATCATTTACAGAGAACTTCATCCAATATTTAAAAAATGATGTGCCATTATAATTTCCGTACTTTTGCAAGTATACATATATATTCATGAAAATGATTTCATGAATGTATATAAACTAGTATATTATGTATTATATATACTAGTATATTATGGTTGAGAATGTGGTTGACAAATAAATAACAATGGTAAATTTTTGTTTTCACTAAGAATCTAGAATATATGTATATATTTAAGTCTTTATTATGGCAAAAGTGACCGAGGTTAAAACTGTGGAAATTATTCTACAAAAATATGAAAATTAATTTTAGTGTATATACTATATAAAAATCCTTTAGTAAAAGTGACAATTTAAGTAGACTTTCAGCAATATTCTGAAATGCCAATGCGCTACTTTCTGATGCGCTCTCGAAATATTTTTTATTGGAATTTATTCTCTGCAAAAATATGAAATTGTACCGGAAAAATATCTTTTTTTCTTTCTTTCAATGAATCTGTACTGAAAATCTGTACAATCCTTATTAATCCCTTTGTCCCTACATGGAATTAACTTTATGTATTTTATCATTATATTTTGTCATTAGCGGATGCATGGGAGCGAAGAGGTTAACCCCTTGAGCTCTGCTGGTAGAATTTTCTACCACATATTTTTAATTCCAAAATGTCACAATCACACCAGAAAATTTGACCAAATTTACTTCAAAAAGGTTTAATGCATTTTTTCGTGTTTATCGTTAACCGGTTTTTTTCTTTGCAAAATACTGGTGCCAGTGTGACATTTGGAATTTTGAAGAAATTTATACCCCAGAGCTCAAAGGGTTAAAGAAAGAATTATGATATTGAAGCAGAATCATGACTGGTTTTCTTTTCTGACTGTTAATCTATTTTAACTGCTGTCGGCGGTCTTAGAGACCGCTGAGGTTTTTCAAGTTTCACAGTTTAACTTGTAATTTTTAGTTTAATTACAGATACTGGTCAAATTTTGTTTCGTTTGGAGCCTTAATACTACCTCTAGAGACTTTTGAATAGTTGAATTTTATTTATGATAGTCTTGTATAAAAAGTTTAATATATAAATAGTAATCCGAGAGTTAATGCAGCATTTTATTCATGTTTAGATTAAGCAGTCTGACAGGCCACTCACAGTAGTTATGTTACAAATTTTGTCACAGCAGTTAAAGGTTAATTAAATCATTTGTATCCTCTATTTAAGTTGTTTTAATAGTACCGTGGGAAACAGCATATTTAATTATTGTCGTAATTCTGTTTTACATTTTTCTTTGTGATGCAATGAATGAATCACATCCTCCTCTGTCCTGATGTCGCCTGTAGGAGACACTAAAAAACTACCATTAAATGAATTTAAGCGCTTCTAGAATTTTTAAAACTACTTCTAGACATTTTCAATAAATGCGTGCATATAATAGTATTGATATATAGGCTGATATACCTTTTGAGATGTTTTATAGTAATTTTAAACAGGTTTTTGTGGTCCCTCGTAATATTTGCCTCAGGAAAGAGGAGATTAAATATATACATATGTATGTATATATATGTATATTGCAATATTTTTTTTTCAGTGTTATAAACTGTTAATTAATGCCATATTAAATACTATTTTTGGAAAATGTCACGTTCATACAGCTTCTTAAATAACCTCATTATATTAGTATAATAATATTTTCTCACACTATGGTCGAGCAGATGATCAGATCACAGTATTTATTCATACGTGATACAACAATGTTTCCGTTTCTGTATTTTCATGATCCATAACAACAATATACAATTAAAGATAATATTACAGTTAATGATATTCTTAGTATTTTTGATTTTTTTCCCCCGAATTCAACTCTTCAATTCAATATCTTACTTATTCTATCTTACACCTTTCTTTTTTTTTCTAGGTTATAACAGTAAACCACAGTAATTATTATTAATGTTAAAGCCAATATGTACGACATTGGTTCAATGATAATGTTTTTACATAAATCTCGTCGGTGATAATATAGCAAAACACATCTTGAACTAAACGAGTGAAACCAGCCCACAATGGGGAATAACGTGAGTTTCAAAACTCGCCTTATCCATAAAATCAAATCATTGGAAATCGCCAAAAATCTCGAATTGCTCCATTGTTATTAATTGAAAACCAAAATTTTACAGTACTGTAAATAAAAGATAAAATTAGATTTTTGCAGATTGTTGTGCTATATCAATGCAGGTTTACCAATAGAATAGTTTAAGAGAAAACACGATTTTTAACCTTTTGGATAAGGCGAATTTTAAAACTCAAGTTTTATGCTGTATAATATTTCTATCGTAAGAACAATGAAATTTTTACGTTTAAAACAGAATTCTGTTATAAACACTTCTGTTATAGCAAGTTCCGTTTAGACAGCGTTTATTGAACAAACTTCAATAAAACTAGTAAAATCAGAATTGCTTGGAAGTGAAATATATATATATATATATATAAGACAAGTTTCCGTCTAGGCTGGTAGAATTTAAAGCATTATTTTAGAAGGGATTGTACATTTTCCCTCCTTATAGATAGGTTCTCTCGTCACAGATTGTTTATGTAAGTATGGTCTGCTGCGAGCTTTAGCTACATGTTCCTCGGTTTCATGCGTTCCGAATCCATGTAAGTTTCTTTTTCTTACTTTCCGCGTTTGGCAACACTCTGTGTTTTTCTATTCTGAACGTGAAAAATGGTAGAATGCTATAAGTCTTATGATGGCTCGCTTATCTTTACTATAAAAATAAATCGCATTTACAGTCCGCTTTGCCGTGGTTAAGTGTACAAACCAGCAATGTATGTTATTAGTTTGAAGTGCAGAAATACAAGTTTTACAGTATTAAGTTCTACTCGATGTAAACAAACCTATTGCATGACACTAAAATAAATTTAAAAGAATTTGTGCATCTTGAAATATCGGGACATATAGCGTCCCACGCAGTGGTTACGCGGGACAAGTCTTAGAGTAGCTGAAAACTGGTGCGTCTAGCGGAAATCGGAACACCTGGCTTGTCTATTCGTCACCTGAGAAAAATAAGATTCTATCTGTGTTTTTGAAAAAAAAATGACTTAACGATATAGAAATGTCCTATTTGTATCTATGAAGGCATTTCTAGATTAAAATAATATCATATTATGATTGCAAGTTCATATGTAAATTATATATAACATCATTTTAAGCAAAAATGCCTTCATTCAAATAGAACCTATCTATATCTATAAGTCAATTTTTTCAAATACACAGATAGAACTTTATTATTCTCGGGTGACGCATTGTTTGTGTTAAATGGAAGTTGAAAAAAAAAAGAAAAAGCTGCAAAATTTTCAGTTTTCTAAAAAAATTCTTAGCATTTTCCCCCCTTATATTTATTTCTATAGCGAAGTGAAAATGTTTATTTTATGTTATCTGAGAAGCTTTCAAGACTCGGATTTATTCATTCTAAGATGTATATGTACTCGAAATGACAGGAATATATAAAGAAATATATATAGCTTTCAAAAAAGATTGCGTTACACTTTTAGTCTTTTTTAAGTCTGTTTGAAAAAAGGAAAATAAAGAAGACACTGGATTCACAGAAATCTGTTCTACGTACAATGAAATTCTTTTCCATTTTCATTGCAGAAACAAGTAAAAGCAGGAAGCAGTGTCTATTATAAAATAAAAAATCCTAACAATGGAAAACTTTATAAAATCTCCCATTGTCATTGAAATGAATGTTCAAAAGCAGTAATTTATTGTTTTAAAATGTACGTATACCCACGCATTACTTTATAACGACTGGTCCAATTTTTATACTCCTTGGTTGGAAAGATCTGTGTCTTCAGATGATTCCGTTGAAAAATCATTCGAGTCTAAAAGTTATATGTTTATGTGTATGTCTATTTTTGCAATTTTTTTGTTTTTATAAGATTTAATTTTCGTAAAAATTGATTATTCACCATGAAATTTTGATAAGGCAGGAATGGGATAATTTTCATAAAAACATGGCTTACTCAATATATTTTTTCATTTTTGAATGCATTGTGCTAAAATATTGTTTAGATAATTTATAAGATATTATTAAAATATTGTTTATTGCTATCTTAAAGAAAGAAAAAGAAAAATCACTTTAGTTTCGAGACAATTTGATAATTGCGAAAATTTCGTCCTACTCTTTTTTGAAGAGTGGGAGGAGTGGGAAATACGTCTAAAATAAATGCTAAATATAACATTTTAACGAAGATTATACTTTAACATTTAAGCTAAATGAAAATCACGATTTCGCTTTATTTACTAGTAGTATATATTTGACAAAATTGGCATCTAAAAGATTAAACATATTTATAATTGAAAAATGTCTTTTTTTATAGATTAAAAAAATTTTTAATTTAATTTTGAAATAAATCTAGATAGTTGTTCAAAATAAATATTTCAAAAATTGTTCAATTTTACAAAAAGGTTTTAAAACTATGACATTAAATATTTGTAGCTGTTTGGGAACATTGAAGAAAAAAAAATGGAAAACGTCCTAATGAAATAAGTTCATTCCCTCAGTATACCATTTGTACTTTTAAGTAGTATTTAATATATAACAGAGATAATGAATATTTGGTATCTCCGTACCATTTTTTCAAAATATTTTATGTGACCATTATAAGCCAACAATCAAAACGTTTTGGAGGATCAAAAATGATAAATCATAGTTAATTATTATTTGGTTATTACGATTTTAAAAGTACATGATAGCATTCATGGGGATATTATATTTAAATAATTGTAGTATAAATTATATTTTATAAAATCATAACAAAAAATATGATTTCAACTATTGTATCAGGGATTCCAAATGCATCTAGTTCTTACCATATTATTTTCAATTCGGTACAATCTGAGCTGCCACTATATGGGAAGTACATAGCTGCCAACTTTTAGCTTTTTTTTGTTACTATTAAAATTTCAAAGAAATTTCCTACTTTAGTCCAAGAGCCGACTTTGCAAAACCCTAAGTCATCGAGCACAAGAAAAATTCCTTTATTTTATGGAAGAGTAATGAAGGGGGATGTAATGATCCATGTCTGCCGGAAGCGAAGTGGTGCATAAGCCAAAAATTAATACCACTAGTGGTTGACTCGTAGGCGTAGCATTGTGTTTGCACAGTGAAAAGTATGAAAACATGGAAAACTGGGTGCAGGAATCAACTACTAGCGATATTAATTTTTGGCTTATGCACCACTTCACTTCCGGCAGACATGGATCATTAGATTCCCCTATTACTACTCTTCCATAAAATAAAGGAATTTTTCTTGTGCTCGATGGCTTAGGGTTTTGTGCAGTCGGTTCTTGGACTAACTTCTTTAATCGTAGATTTCGCCGTTTAATTAAAATAAAAGTTACTGTTAAATTTTAGGGTAAGAGAAAAGCGCAATATTTGGATATTATGAAAGTGTTAGTTTTTCATATCTTTCATTTTTGAAAATAATGACTTGCAGAATTGATGGAGAGAAAAAATTGCAAAAACAGAAATTCCAAGTCAATATATTTTCATCATTCGCATTTTTGCTTATAATGCCTGATAATCTTTCTTTTTTGATATTTCCGAAATATTCTTCTAAGTTGATAAAGTTTTAGGTCCACATTGGAATATACTGGAGTTCGATAAGTTTCATTTCTTATTTCTTCATTTTCGAGGAGAAAAAAAATCAAAGATTAGTTCACGTATTTTGTATTATTTTCTTCTATTTTGGTTTAGAACATCAATCAACACTGTGAGGTAAATACACTGCTGGCCATTAAAATTGCAACGGGAGTGGTACACTTCGTCGACAATCACTTTGTCGACATATCATTTCGTCGACACCACTTCGTCGACACCACTTCGTCGACAGGTACACTTAGTCGACATATAATTTCGTCGACAGGTACACTTCGTCGACAGGTACACTTAGTCGAAATTTAATTTCGTCGACAGGTACACTTCATCGACATAGCATTTCGTCTACACATTGTATGTAATTTACCTTTCGTCGATAACTTTATTTGTGAACAAATGGATTTTTTGTAAATTATTATAAAACAAAAATATTAACGTCGCCCATACCTTAGGCCAAAAAAAAAAAAAAAAAAAAAATATTTCCAGGGTACACCACGAAGAGGTGTATGAGCAAGAACCCCATCAAATTTTTATTTTAAAAATGCATTACCCCCCGCACCCCCCCTCAAAAAAATCAATACATAAATTACATTGTGGAAAAAAATATTAATTAAAACACATTAAAAATTTGGTTTGGAAAAACAATAATTTAAAATAATTTTCATCAATAACAGAAACATTCATAAATTAAATGTATTTATGTAAAGAATGTATGAGATATTCTCAAAAAAAATATTTGATAATTAATTCAAATAGGAAACAATAATTTATTATAATTACTGTTTTATAAACTTTGTATCCTGAGAAAAGATTTACAAGTATCTTCATTAAAAATACTACATTAAATTTTAATATTTAACCCCTTGAAGGGCAGTGGTATAAAATATATACCACTTAATTTTAATTGAAAAATGTCATATTGACACCAGAATTTTGAAATGAAAATTTTCATTTCAAGATAAGCATTTATCTATTTTGAAATAAATTTGCTTTTAAGTTTTGGTGTCATTCGATAATTTCAGCATTTAATTAATAGAAGTACTTTGCCCCTCAAAGGTTAAAGGAACCTTTACTTTTTTATCCAAGTATGTAGAGGCTGTTCTCAAATTCAAATTGGATATTTATCAACACATTCATCATTTCATTCTTATTCGTAAACGCATAAAAATCGCCCATCTTAAATAACCAATCTAAAATAATTAAAATATTAATCCTATGGTACAGCAATTAAGTATTAGCTTGAATAATTAATTAATTTTATAAATATTTCATTAGTTATTGATTTATCAATTGCTTAATTTTTTAACCATCTATTTTGTTTCATTAGATGCTTTAATTAATAAGTGTTGATTCTAAATAAAATAATATTAACAATTAACTATTTTTGTAGGTTGTTCATTACTGAAATGCCTAAACCAGCGCCATCTAGTGATTACATTAATACTTATGTGCAATACACATCAGAAATATATGTCGACGAAGTGTACATGTCGACGATGTGTACATGTCGACTAAATGCTGTCGACGAAGTGTACATGTTGACAAAATGATATGTCGACGAAGTGGTGTCGACGAAATGATTTGTCGACGAAATGATTGTCGACGAAATGACTGCCACCCAATTGCAACAACAAGAAGGAATGATCTAACAAACGTCAAAATCAAATGAAAGGAAGAAGAGGTTAGAATATGCAAATGAATAGTATTTTATCGCATTTAGGTGAAACAGGCGGGAAAAACGGCATCTGAAGCACTGCATAAAAGTAAAGTTGCATAGTGGATTTCTCATTCGGAAAGTTCTTTGTAAGGTCGGCATTTGCTCAGAATATCGTGTTGTACCTTGAATAATAATAAGAAATGCTTACCCCCAAGTGTCGGAATTCTACAGAGGCATGATCGTTGCCTATCGAGATTGTAGATTATCGTTCCGCAATATCACCGGTCGTACTGGTCGAAATCCAACCACTGTCATGCGAATTTGGAATCAATGGGTTGCTGAGGGTCATACTGAACGGCAAGCAGGTTCTGAACGCTCTCTCATGACTAACACCCGAAAAAACAGACATATTGTGAGGGCGGGCCTACAAAATCGTACAACGACATCACGGACCATTCGTCAGGAAATGGGCATGTTTGCAATGCGCCCAGTATCTGCTGGTATGGTGCGACGACGTTTGCAGGAGAGTGGACTGTCAGCATAGCAACAATTTTAAGGGGTAAAACAAATTGTCTACATATGTTCTAGGAAAGAGAAAAAAAAGGTTATTTTCACAGAAACTACTTCAAAATCTGAAAATATGAAAAGCATGATTTTTTCCCTAATAAAGAAGTAATGTTAATGCATTTCACAATACAAAACAGTAGATTCATTTTCAAAACGTATTTAGCCAAAAAATACAATGGGACACAAAGTGGGGTGAGATTTATCTCCCCCGTGTGCTAATGCTATAAATGAAAGGACGAGTGATGAAGGCATAAATTGTCTGTGATTGTTTTAATTTAAAAACTACCAATAAAAGTGACATAAATCAAAACTTAAAAGGTGTTTTTGACAACACTGTAGTGTTGAAAGGCCAATCTCTAAATCACTGTATTTAGCTGTATTGTATAGGGTGTCCATGAAATAATGTTGCAGTTACAAATTTTAATAATATCAACTGTAAGCGTAGTAGACTATTGGTTCAAGATCGCAAATGTGGAGTAACTCAAGTGCTGCTTTGTTATTTACTCGCTTGCAGTGAAGCACACGCAAAATGGCGATTCTTGAGCTTAAAGCATTATTGCTTGGCTGAAGATTTAAAAGCCCTTAGAGCCATTAGATTTTCTTCCATTGCAGCTTTATAAAAGATCGTATCTAAATTGTGCAGCTACTGAATAAATTGCCAGAGTTGATAAACAGAATTGAAGAGACCATGCCTTCTGTTACTCCGTATTTGTTATGCGAAGTGGAGGAAGAATTGAATTTTCGATTGGATGTGTGCCGCATAACTAACAGTGCTAAAATGACTAAAATTTGATGTGTGATTTGTTGTAATTAGGGCATTTCCATAAGAACTTGTTTGTCTGTTACACAACTGAAAATCGCTAATGCTAGTTGGCCACCGTTATTTTCAAAAAGTTTGCTTCGCTTTATTCAATTGACGATATATCTTCGATAAACTAAATCGCATTTTCTCGCTTTAAAATACTGGTATTTAAAAAATCATAGTATGTAACAGACAAACAAGTTCGCATGGAAATGCCCATTAGTATAAATTAAACTGTTATAATAGACTTCTGAAACTGGGACGTTCTTTTATAAACACACCAGGATAGCCAGTGAGTCTTCCATTTTTCATCAGAAAATCGGAATTCATGTAAAAATTTAAAAATAGTATTCTTTGCTTTCTTTAATGATAGGAATTATGGGATTACAAAAAGTAAAGGTTTTTCCTTAAAAATTTCTCTTATGAATGTGAAATTTTGAAATAAAAATGGAGGCCAAAATGGCAACCCTGTGACTTACTGCAGTTTAAATCAAAATAGGATCAAAGCAAAGTTTTCACAGCAAAATGGCTAAAAAAAGAATGATTCAAAAAGGTTTTCGATTATTTATCGCTCAAAAATATTTTATTCTAAATATTTCACAGATAGTAAAAAATAAAAAAAAGCAAAGCAGATTATGAAAACTATAAACTAAAAATTCTTACTAAAAGAAAAGAAATCGACTATTATTATAGTCACATATTCTCCCCTACAGAAATTTCTCTTACTAAAATAAAATCTAAATATTCTGAGATGATAAATCATCGTTTGTTTTACAGGTTTTAGAATTTCATTAATTTTATTTTATTTTTAAATGAATCTTCTTACATAACGATACCGAAAAAGAGAGGAAAAAAAGGTCACGGAGTGCGTTTATTCTGTTGAAGCACTGAATTTAAAAAAATGTCCAGTTAATAAAAGAATTCTAAAATAACTTGAGAACACTTAACACAATACCAGACTACTTAATTAATTAAATTGTTTTTTAATCTCTTTCAACACATAATAATAAGAAATAATTTTTTCAAGACTGCCTTATTTGTTTTCTTTTTAGCTAGTTAAAATTAAAAAAATTCTTCTCCCTATAGAGTTATTTTAATCCTTTGAGAGCTAATTATATTTTTTTCGAAATGTGTTTTAACTAAAAAAATTAAATCAGGTTTTTTCAGTAATTTGTTATTATATCTTCCCTGCTATTCAAAGTATTGATGACTGAATGACACAAAACAATTAAAAGATGATTAAGAGGACAGAACATTAGCCTGTCTGAACGGGCGGGGGGAGGGGGACACACCTAAACTGCGCAGTGTATTAATCGTTTTTACTTTGTCACCAATTAATATAAATAATAATCGTCACCTTATTTAATCGGAGACAATTGTTACAAATTCTGCAATAAAATAAGTTGGTGATGATTTTAAAAAAGTAGTGTTGACGATTGTAAAAACCATACGCAATCTGGGTCTATCAGGCCCGGCGTGCGTCTTTCAAGTTAATAAACATTTAGATATTGCATATATGAACAATTTTCTGTCACTCTTTTATCAAAGTGTCTTTGAAACGAAAAGAAAATTAGTCAGATTTGGCAATTTCAAAACTTTCTTATATCTTATGCATGTTAACACTTCCCAAAAAATGCAGCATAGCAGCGCCATCGGTTAGGTTGGTTTAAACCAAATCTAGTCAGCTACATATTATGTCAACTTATAACTGAATCTGAAGTTTGATGAAAATCCTTACATTAGTTTTTGAGATAGAGCTATTGCAAAATCTTAAAAAAAGATCTACATAACCGGGCCACATGTTGAATGATGTACGCCAAAAACTAATCAAGATAAAGTTTTTATTAGGTACAAAACGAATCTGAAGTTTGATGAAAATTCACGTATTAGTTCTTAAGATACATTTATTGCGAAATAGGAAAAAATTCAGCATAGCAGCTCCATCTGTTGGGCGATTTACACCAAAAACTAAACAATACTAATATATATTAGGAACTAACTGATTCTGAAGTTTTAGAAAATTTTGTGCATTAGTTCTTCAGATAGAGCTATTGCGATAATCACGAATAATGCTCCATGGTAGCGCCACCTGTTGTGGGATTTGCATCAAAATGTAATCAGCACCATGTTATATGAAGTACTAACAAAATATAAAGTTTTATGAAAATCCATGCACTAGTTCTTGATGTATGGCTATTGTAGCAATTGTAAATAATGCAGCATAGCGCCCACAAAATTTTTGTCACATACAGATAGATTCACAGACAAACATTTCGTAAAAACATGTTATTCGGGTTCTCTGGCTCTTAAAACCCGTCAAAAACTGGATTTCGAAAATTTTCAAGAATCCAATACTTTCTTCTTGTAAAGATAGAAGAAAGTAAAAAAAGTTGGAATGAAATTCAGAAATAAAGGTAGACAATTAAATTGAAATTATGAATGTAAACTGAACAACTTTTTGAAACCGCACAAAGTATAAATAATCCAGATTCTTCATAAACGATATTACATCGTTTAAGAAAGTTTCTTAAGAAAGATGTTTTGAGAACGTTTAATTGAATAATAGATGCTACATTAAAATTATTTTGGGTTTAAGGAAATTAACTTTCTTGATTTTTGCTTTGATATTTTGAAGACGGATTTTTAAATTACATGTAAAATGAACATTTTAAACAGTTTTTTAATATGAAGAGTTTAAAACAAGAAATAACGAAGTACCATTTTTTGGTCAACATAGTTTTTGAAGAATTGTTGGTCTATAGATAATATTTTGTTCGATATTGTACCAAACAAAATTCTGGGCTGAAAATATGAGCAACAAATGATGGTTGTCTTTCATGTTTTTGAACAAAACGCGCAATTGCCCAAGAAGATTATTATCAAATACTGACTGACAAGTTTCAAATAAATTTTTTAATTTATTTTTATTCGTAAAATTAATTGGCAGGTGCTATTATTAACAAACTATGCAAATGTTCTTGATCAATTTTGTCGTTTTTCGAAAAAAAAAAAAAAAACTTGCCAAAGTTGGCATTTTGAATTGAATTTGTGTGACAAAGTAGGAAAGAAATAAACCTGTCGTCTTGAAATAATAATTGCTTACATTTGTAGTTGTAATTAAATTATCGGAAAATGTAAAACTGTTCGATTAGAAATAACTTCTAAAATCATTCCTGCAAGTCATGCCTGCCATCATACTTTTATGTTTAAAAAATAAACAGAATATATTAATTTTTTTTTGCATTCTTGAGCATGGAAAGATATTTTTTGGAGAAGCACCTTAACTTTATTTCCAAATAACCTTGTAGAATGTTTTAAAACTTAATCCACTTTGATTTTGAATGCCTGATATTTTCTTATATAAACCCATATTTATAAAATAAATAAAACACGTAAATGCAGTTGAACATGTAATGGCCCGTTAACTCTCGAACTAAAATCACGAAATTCACATTTAAAATATTTATGGACAAAATATTTCGTCATATTTAAATAGACTAGAAAATATTTTTATTATTTATCAAAATGTCAGTTGAAATAAACGTGCGAGGGGACGTTGAGAGAACAGTTTCCTTTTTATTATAAATTTCTTTTATTATGGAGATAGTCATATTTTAGGATTATAAATAACTTAAATTGTCAGCTAATATTGATACTACGTCGTCTTATCTTTTCAGAGTAACTGATTTAAAGAGCACTATACACTTTTATCAGAACATTCAGTTAATAGCATATAAATTCTTGAACACCAAATGGGAGCTTACTTAAAATGGCATTGGCAGTTTTTATGTTAATCTACTTGGAAAATTTTGTTGTTAAACACCGAGAATAACAGTTAGATTTTTTTAGATGCTTACTTTTGACAGTTTTATAATCATAATTTTAAATCGCATGTTTTCAAAGATATTCTTTCTGTGTATTAATTTATGATTTAAAATAAAAATTCCCATTATCTTGAATAAAACCTTAAACTTGCTACTAGTCTGAAGATGAGAGCAAGATTTGGTGTTCCAAAAAATTAGTTTATTCCTGCGTTTATTTTCAATAGACCCTGTTTATTTACAAAAGAACCGGTTTATTCCTCCAAAACTCGGTTTATTTACAGGTTTAAGTCGGTTTTTTTCTCACTTTTGCAACTTTAGGCCCAAGTTAAGTTAACCGCCTGACTGGAACATGTGCCACATCAGGATTCATGGTCAGGACAGTTGAGTTAGGCGCTGTAATCCAAGATTTCTAGGGATTGTAGTACCATAGCTAGTACCTCACATGAATGTTTTGTTAACAGATGGCAAGTTATTTCTAGATCAAAAAATGATAAAGCATACAAATTGATTTATATGTCCTACTTCTGAAAAATCTATTTTGTATTAAATATCGGAGTACATTTGGACCGATGAACCTTTCAGTTTGATCAAGAATAAGTTCTTCATGGCTTTTCGATTGATTTTTTACCGGCCTTTTTTCCATCGAACGTTACTCCACTCCAAAACACCATCGAAGTGAAATGTGGAGCTATTCGATAGAAACTGTTTTTTTTTCTGTTTGATAATTAAATGATTGTTTAACTGTAAAAAAGCTTTCATCGTTAGCTAAACATTTACTGGCATGTTATGACGTAACTTTGCCCTATGATTTTTGGATTAATGTTTTTACTTCACAAAAGAAAAAATAACGAATACTTGAAACACATAACTGAAGACCTACAACATCGCACAATCTCAACATACAGGATGTCCAATTTCAACGGAATTCAGTGGCTACATTCTAAACCATTAGGTATAAACATATAGATAAAGTTACAATGTTTTAACCTTCCTACCCTGTTCAAATTTTACTCAATCTTGATAAAAACATTTCTCACCAGAATTGTTATTTAAAATAGTTTAATATATTTAATTGACTTATTTCTCTGAATCTTTTATTTAACATTCTTTATGAAAACAGTTCTGGTTCGAATCGTATAAAACAAACTATAGTTATGGGTCGATTAGACGCATTCAGTTTAGGAAGGTTAAATGAGGTAAATAAGTATTTTAAAATCGAGAATTATATTCGATAACGCACTCCGGAAGGTAGCGTTCATAAGCTTAGAGTTTAACGCGAATGCGGCCATGATGATACCAAAAATTAAAGTGGGATTTGTCAGATAAAGTAAATTGTTACCAATCTGCATGCCACTCTTTATGTCGCATAGCAGTCGCAGGCGTAGATAGTTTTGCGGAAGGGGGATCCTGTATAAAGGAGGTCTTGCACGCAATCCACGGTGCAACAGATGTCGGCAAATTGACAATGCACAGAGTGATATATCTGTAGCAGTTGAAAAAAGTGCTTCCAACTGTCTATATGAAACTGTACGGTTTGTCAGCGTCGTGCGGATTATGTGTCTATCATCACGTATTGACGTCAACTTTCGGAGTTCACTCTTAGATTTTTGAGCTGTCCTATGGACCCTATTCTCCGTTTGAGTTCGAGGCTGTGATTTCGGCAATGTTTCTCCAAAACACGTGACCTCACGTCACAAAAATATGTTCCGTTACTATTCTACGAACAACCACGAGTTGGGAAAGGAGTCGTTGCATAACTACTGACTATGATGTGGGGGAATGTTTCCCCAAAGCACGTGACTTTGACGTCACCAGAATAGAGTTCATTCTACCGATTCCACTGCTTCCAAACTCGTATCGCTCTGCTGCTATTATGCTGCACACGAGCTGCGATTGTTCGATGGGAAAATCCATTTTCACGGAAACCGAAGATTCTCCCTCTCATTCAAACTCAGTCAGTTGTTGAAATGCTGCCCTCCTTCCTCGAAGAAGCAAAGTTACATCTCACCTAACATTTACCCATTAGCAAATAAACACAGACAATTCTTAACTTTATTTTGCAATTCTCTATTTATACGGTTTCAGCAGCAGTCCAGAGGGCGCTGTTCAGTCCACCCATGGTGATGACTCTGAAATTTTAATCATTTGCACCTGCACTTTGCATTCTCTAAAATTTAAACTGAAATCGCTTCGTTACTTGACATGCAGGGTTGTCCAAAGCGGTGCCTGCGGACCCTATGTTACCCTTTGCAGATTTTCTTGGCGTCTTCGTGAAGGTTTCTTATTATTGAACTTTTTGGAAGTAAAGTTGCATTATTAAGAATACCTTCTTTGAAAAAATTATTATTTACATCTGGTATACTTTCAAAATCTGTGAAAAAACATTTAAAACCAAAAACATGCTTTTAAATTAAATCATATATATTTTTACAAATTGTAGTTACTGCTTATAAAGTACAATTTTTTGGTTAAGTTTGGTAAATATTGGAAATAGCTCTTTTTTGTACTTAAGAAGAACAGAAAATTAAAAGCTATTTTTATGTCTACCAAAAGTCTTAACCCTTTCTGGCACGGAAGATGTAAACACTGTAAATGTAAAAACTGTAAAAAAAAAATAAATTAATTTACTAAACTTTTTTTAGGAAACTAAGATTCCTAGAACATTTTATGTAATAGTGACAACAAAAATTAATGTAACAAATACACTTTCACACCAAAAATCAAAGAATCTGTAAGGTTGCTAAGAATTTTTTAAGAAACTGGGATACTTAGAACGTTTTATGTTACTGCGACCCGGTTCACAAATAAAATTAATTTTACTAGATTCTTTTCTAGTTTTGTAGATTTACATATTTATTTGTGCAATGTACAGATAAAATTTTAGCAAGCTTTCAGATTTTTGCAATTTTAAATCTGTAGAATTATAGATTTTTTTTTTACAGTGTACATGTAAGGATTTTGATAAAGGAACATCAAGGTACAATGGCATGTCTTACACTATCGGGAAAGAGAAAAAATGATTTAAGTAAAAACTTGTTAGGCGTGCCACTAAAAATCATAAAATAGTAAAAATTCTATCAGCTAAATTTTTTTTATTTATGTATCTTAATCTAAATTTCATATGGATATTTTATGCATAGGTTGGACTTCTTGATCTCCAAAGCTTGAAAAAGATTAGTGTACATCTACTTTCCTAGCATTACTTATGAATAAATGTGTCGCAACTCTGGTTATCTGTATAAAATATTGTTTCTTGTGATTAGCTTAAGCAATTCTCGAATAACCTTGGTTCTTAGGCACCTGTACATCTGTGCCACTTGTAACAATGCGTATCATGAATATACTAAACAGGGACTACTTGATATTTGCCCCCGTTCTCCACTGTATAATGGAACACAGTGGGACTAACATTTCCTTCTGTTGAGAACTTGCTGAAATGAGTGCCTAAAAGAATGGGTTGTCTTTTTAGTCTGTGTTGCCCTTGTTCAAGTTAAAAAAAAGAAAAAAAGAAATAATGAATTTATATTTTCTATTTATACTTCGCTCATAAATTACTCAACATATTGGAGAGACAGATTGAACTATTAGGATTCAAACCCATTATAAATGATAATTTCCTTCAGTTACAGTATTCTGACACAGATCAAGCGAGAAATTTTTAGAAAAAGTTGAATTGAAAACTAATACAGATGCAAAACTGTTTCACTTCTCCTACTTGTTAATTTTACAATAGTCTGTGTTTATCCTGTGAAAGGGCATTTGCTTTCGTTTTAATCACATTATCATAGCTCACAGATAAAAAGGAAACTTATCTCACTGGTAATTATTAATTAAATAAGATGGGAAATTATTTTAATCTCTTTAACGACTCCATGATTATGCTATTTTATACTAAAAAGCTGTCACGGAGATAAACAAAACATTTTTTATTTCTGAAAGAATAATGATAATCGATTGCATAATTTTCTTAGAATTGCATAGTTTTATTGTTGAATAATAACATATTGCTGTGACAAATACATTTCATAAGCAAAAATGATAAACTATACACTAAAAATGGGGTAAAGGTGAAATCCAAGACTGCTTGTGTCGCAAAAGAATTTCAAAAATAAACTATGAAGATAATGACAAACTATGCATTCAGACAAATTTAAAACTGACTGTGTCTCAAACAAATTTTATATACAAACAGTGGTGTAGTCGTAAAAGAAAACAGAGACTATACGCTCTAAGCAGAGGGTATACGCTCAAGACAGAGGTATCCCAAGAGTTGAATAGCTTTCTTGAGAAATAAAGAGTATACGGTGTTCCTTAAAAAATCCAGAAGGTGTACAGTGAATACCCACTTACCCTCCACTACAACCTTTCAAACTGTGAGAATACGGATAAATTGTACATTTAGGGGAAATGAATCCAAAGTTGGGTCTGTTACAAATAAATTTCGAAGCAAACTGTGAAAACAATGATAGACTATTCATTTAGAAGGGGTGATCTTAAGGCTAGCTCTAGGTAGTTGATAATTACCATATTTTGCATATCATATTTTACATTCTTGTTTTATTTTAGAAACTAGCTGCCGCCCCTGTAAAGAAGTTGCCTCTTCACTTCATATTCGTCATGTGAGAATTTCGAATCCAAAACAAGCTTCTACACTGCTGTGCAAAACGTAAGCAACAGGTGATTTTTTTTCACATAACTCCACGAGAAATCATCCGAAAGACATGAAATTGAGAAATGAGAGACAGCATTTTATACTTAAACGATGACGAAAGCATGGTTGCGCTAAAATAAATACAATGCATACAGTATGGGATAAAAAAAAAAAGCTTTTTTCAACTCATAGTATCGTTACACATCATTGCCTGTCCAACAGGATGACCATTAAGTAAATTTTCTTTAGTATGGAATATGCCCCCCTCCTTAACTGCAATGGTTGCTTCGTACCGTCTCTCCATACTCAGCACCAGATTATCCAATAGTTCTTGAGGTAAGAGTGCCCATTCCTGAATCAGCACCTGTTACAGTTGCTGAGTGTTTTCCGGAGGATATAATCGTGTCGCAAGGCTTCTCTCCAAAGCATCCCACACATATTCAATGGGATTTAAATCAGAGGAATACGCTGGCCAATCCATTCGAGTGATAGCTTCGCTTTGCAGTAGCTCATGAACAGCAGGAGTCAGGTCTGGTCGGGCATTGTTATCCATAAAAATGAAGCCTGCTCCAATTGCACCTCGAAACAGACGCACATGGGGAAGTATCATCTCCTTACATTAGCGATCTCTAGCTACAGAATATCTGTCAAAAACGTGGACCTCAGTCCGCCCGTTCAGCATTATGCCTCCACAGACGAAAACTCCAGGACCACCGTAACGGTCTCTTTCCATGATGTTACTTTGATGAAACCGTGTCCCAACATTTCTCCAAACCAAAAGACGTTTAGAATCGCTTTTAGTACTGAAACGAATCTCATCTGTAAAGAGGACATGACTTCATTGATAAGATGTTCATTTTTTGTGCCCTTTGCACCACTCTAAACGGTACCACCGATAGAGAACTTTCAATTGGATGCAGCGTTCAGGACGGCGGGCAAATAGGTCACCTTTGTGAAGATTTCTCGATACAGTAAACCGCCGTATTTATTGTCGCCCTGTTGCTGTAAACAGTTGCTGAGCAATGGTGTTTGCTGACTGGTTTCGGGCTCTTTTCGCCTGCAGGACTATATATCGGCCATCCAAAGTAATTGTTTTCCTAGAGCGGCTACCACCAACTCTTTCTAACAGCTATA
This sequence comes from Maratus speculifer, assembly GCA_964019185.1. Classification (NCBI taxonomy): domain Eukaryota; kingdom Metazoa; phylum Arthropoda; class Arachnida; order Araneae; family Salticidae; genus Maratus; species Maratus speculifer. Next base: position 196,037,760 of record OZ025299.1, read on the forward strand.
CCTGTGATTTGGGAGGCTTTCCAAGCGCGCGAAGTGATACTTTTGTTGATTCCCACTCTTCAGCTACACTAGCACACTACGCGCCTCCTCCAGCTTTCCGATAATTCTTCCACGAGTCAAGTCATCCAGGTGATTTCATCTAGCCATATTTCACGAAAAAACTCACTTGCAGATGTACCGAATGTCTTTAATTGCGTTTCAGTCCTTCCTTTTATCGTATTCTTGAAATGCATGTGCGACCGCACGCGTTTTGCCGCTCACGTCGCCTGTGACGCTTTGTTCCTGACATTTGCATACGCATGACCTTTCTACTGAATTATGTGTTTATTGTACTGATTGCAAGAACCCATTTTCCTCAATTTCTTGACTATGCTTAAAATTTACATTGTTGCTTAAGTTTTGCACATTATCTCATAACTTTTGAGATTTCATAAATAAAATAAATTATTATATTCAGCAAAACTTTTCAATATCTGTGACTGCATATCTAAAATCAATATTTTAGGTAAATTTATTTTTTCCTTGTTCAAACAGATTACCAGTAGTATCCTTGAAAATGCTGAAACTTATTAGCTCTTCCTAAAATCTCGTATTACAAGTTTATCCTTCTGTCAATAAATGTTTTGGAAATCGTAAATATCTTTAAAATGTAATTTCAAATGTCATGAAAGTTTTAATAGTTAATAGAATTCTAATTTTAAATGACGTTCTAAATATATTTAGATGACTCAGAAAAACCGTTATCAAAATAATTTTTTCAGACACTTAAAAATTCAAACGGCTTTTCAAATCAATTGATTCGGAAAAAAAGAAAAAAAAAGAAACATTTCATTATGCTTAAAAGTGGAACATGCCTTTCCAAAAATCAATAAAATATAGATTGACATTTAATCAAGCTTCATGTGAGATGGAAGAATAAATCAGTTTCATTTGATCGTTTTATAAAATAATCTTCAGAAAAGTATTTTTAAAAGTGAAATCAACTTTATCTTTAAGAACTAATTACATCAAAAACGGTTCATAGCCTAAATAATTTAAAACACTCTTGTAAAATTAAAAAATAAAGTCATATTTTCTGCTAGCTATTTTTCAAAAGAGAACAATCCGAATTCGAATTTAAACCTGTATTCAAATTTTGTAGTGACAAGGTTGCTCGTAACTGGCGTGCATCGAGTGCAACGACAAAGACTCAGTGTTATAAAAATAAAAATTCCTATTACACAAAGAGATAAAAAAAATACCCTTTTTTTACTTAAAAAAACCCCCCAGAAAATATATTAATGAACATATTCAACATAACATACCTACTCTTTCACAATTAAAGAAGTATCCAATGCGATTAAGAAACCTTTTTTTTTTAAAATTAATTTCGAGTCTCAAGCAATTTCCTGTAGCTAAACTACAGAATTCTCTGTATCCCTGTTAACCCTTTAACGTTCACTGGTTCCGCCACGAAACCACAAAATTTTAATTCCGATACGCAACACTGACACCGGTATTTTTATCTAAAAATATCCCTTTTATTTTGTATGTGGAAAATCTCGTTTTCTTATTTAGAAATATATTTGTTCTTAATTACCGGTGTCAATCATTTATTTCGACATCTTAGCAATGAAAATGCTATGATCGTTAAAGGGTTAATAGAAAACTAGAAGTGTTTTAGGATCTATGCATTTTTGGAACTGCACCAATCAAACCAATTAGACTAAATTCGACTAATGAGAGGTTGAGAGATACAGGCAAATGCTCATATAAGCTTCTAGTTCAGCCCTTAAAAATGTTTTCATGGAACTGAGTCATGTGTACTTTAAGCAATGACATAGCAGGAGTAGCCCATCTGGTACTACTAATTTTTTAAAGAATAGGTCGATTTGTTGAATCACAGAGATTCGGTGATAATTATCAAGTTTTAGAGGTATCCGATGGGCCATAGTTTGACACACCTGATACACCCCGGGAAACTTTGCAATTCAGATGTTGACTGAGAGTTTTTTATTTTAAACTCCCTAAAAAAGGCATTAATTTCAATAATTATTCTAATTGACTTTTAACTTTCAAATTTTCTTAAATGATTGCAACTGGCTGATTGGAATGACTCAATTTATAAGGTCTGTTTCCTAGAAATCCGCAAAAAAATTTCTTGAATGGAAAACTAAGATAAAACGAGGTAAAGAACACAAATGGGCACTGTAAGGTAACTTTAATAAGCACTGTAACTGTTATTGTTACTGTCTGTAAAACTGTTATTGGGTTTCAATCATACCATTTTGTCGGACATTATCAATTTACTTTTGGTGGTACTTTCTAGACTTTGTAAAAAATTCAGGTCCATAATTTTGAAAAAAACACTTGATTTGATTGATCAATTTCTGAATGTTATCAACTTTCCAGCCTTTAGCATACACTTTGGACCGCTCAAATTGTTGAATTTGGTGAACTTAAGGCGGACTGTCGGACTTCTCTACGCAAGTGATGCTTTCCTCGCGGAAGTGGCTGAGAATGATTTTCCAGTAATGACTGTCGGTCAAGTCTATCCAGAAGGCGTAACCACGAGAGTTGTAATTGCTATGGATGTAGGCGATGAGACAACGTCGAATCCATTTACTCAAATGTCGTTACCCTTTGACATAGAATCCAGACTTTCGGATAAATAGGCGACTGAAGCCTTTCAGATCCATCAAAATCCGAATGAGGATCTTGTCTTCGAATTTCGCTTTAGTAGCGAATTTAATGACAGGTTCTGTCGTGGAGACGTCAAGTGTGTAGCTGTACCATTATCGTTAAAAGTGAAGTGAATGAGCTTGAAAGATGACTCGTCATTAAACGTGAATCCTCTATCAGAGAATTTTTTGAACAAGCGACCACACTCAGTTTTATCGGCAAACAATTGCTTTTCTGTTCGTTTTGATATGACCCTTTTCTTGTGTTATTTAATGTTAAGCTTCTTGATTAATATCTTATGTAGGTAACCGGATGAAAAAGTGAATTTGGCAGCCCAAGAATGGATTAATACGCGGTCGTTTTTGTCAAACAACCGTTTTAACTGCTGTCACTTTGGGTTGGTGAGTTTTTGGGCCTCCCTACCAGACCCGGGTTGTCTTTTCACCGGTGTCGCATTTAGTAATGTTTTAGTAACTCTTGTAGAACCTCATATATAGTGTGTATGGTGATATTTTTAGCACAAAAATGATTCACGATGAACTTGTTTCTGTGATGGATATTGTCTTCGTAAAACTTGTATACACGCGAATGCAGATATTCTTCTTTCGACTTCATTCTTGGAAAACACAAATTATTTAATGAACTTTCGGCTGAATGGCGTGCCCACAGAGTAGTAACAGAGAATCAACTTTCATACACTGTAATGGCAACTTGTTTAACATGGGATTACGCATAGACAGTAGCGAGACGAGCGGATAACTCAGAAACTACGATCATAACATAAGAGATGTTGCTAATTCGGCGAAACATCGCTTCCTTGGCGACAAATGATAAAAGAAAAAAGAAAAAAAAATACAGCGACGGCTTGCTGCTTCTTGTTTTGAAATTTATGAAAGAATTACTTTAATATGAAATAACTTTGACGTATTCGTCTTGCAAACAGTACATGTGTCTCTTCGTAACATAACGACCTAATAATTTAAACTTGAAAATTCAAGAATAATAACAGTAATAATTACGAATCAATATAAGCGCGGGAATCTAAGATCAAATAGCATAAGCACGTGTGCAAAGATAATCTAATCAGCATTCAGCAAGAAGCGCCAAACCAGAATAGGGTTACAGTTAAACAGAAATCACGAGGATAAAAATCGCCAACGCGATGGTTTAGTTTTTAAGTGATCCACTGAGGGCGTTCTTTTCAAGTCGAGTTGAGGCTCTGTTACGTACTCTGTGGGCGTGCCTTTTTATACTATAACGTAACACTTCATGTGCAGATCTTACATGATTAGTATGCCTTTGCTACTTTTCATAATGGCAAAGTCTGTGCGTACTTTTAGGAAACAGTCGTTAGAGTAGCCAGAATATACGTATGCACGTATCGTAAAGTTTTGGGTTACAGGGGAAATTTTTTTTTTTAATGCTACAAAATATATTTAAAAAAATAGTGGTGCGAATAGGATGTAAAAATAGTCGCCTGTATCTAAAATTTACGATACTCCCACGTATGTATAGGTTCACCGCCCCCTGAATACTAAGCCTCAGCACTAGCGCAAAAAAGGTGGTTGCCGACAGCGAATCTTTTTTCGGCATATGCACGGTCCCTTGAATTTTCGTACCAATAATTCTTTTTTTAATTCCATTATATTTTTCTGAAATTAAATAAGTCTTTTTTAAAATACTAGTATCGATATTTAGGGAGTCGTATATACGAAAAATAAAGCTGTTTACCACAGCCGGTATTTTTGTATCAACATTCAGGCCTAGCGTTCAGGGGGCGGTATTCTATACGTTCGTAGATTTTTAAGTGAGAGTTTACAATACAGTGGCGTAACCAGGGTGGGTGCCCGAGTGCTCTGAATTCTGGTAATTTTTTAAAGTTTTGTTCTCCTTATCTAACCAGAAAATTTTCTGCTATGAATCAAGGACAAGAAAACCTTACAATATTACTGGTTGTGATCACCTATTCTGGTTACATCACTGCAATACTATGATTCCGGAGCAACTATGCAAACCTAAATAATTTTCAAACACTTTTATCTTATTAGTTAAGTGCTTATTTAAATGACAAACATACCTCATAAAGTAATACTGGAAGATCAAACCTGTGCTACAAATTTTACACTCATTTTAACAAAAAAAAAAAAAAAAAAAAAAAAAAAAAAAAAAAAAAAAGAACGAAATCAAAATTTATATATTCATGCAAAAGTACTAATTTAACATATATTAAGCAAATAAGGGGATGAAGATTTTTTTTTTCCACTAAAAAAAATATTGTATCAATATGATACATATACAAATACTTATAATACATTATTATAAGAAAAAGAACAACCAGAGTCATTAATTATGAGGTAAATCATTCTTGAATCCGCCTAAATCTCACAGAACACGTGAGTTTAATATAGTGTCAGTTTGTGCTTGGTGACATTGTCTGCAGTAGAAATATTCTCTTCAATCTTACTCTTAGGCAATTGAGACACGCTGTTTTCTTTTTGAAAACGTTGAAGATCCGAGCTTTAGTTAAAATTGAGTTTCTTGTATTATAGTAATATTTTATAAAACACGCTTAAAACTATTCATGTGATCTCAAAATAATCAGTAAAAGTACGCATACACACTTAGAAAAAATAATAATGCTAACATTATTTTTTATTATTATTTACAAAGGATTTTCATTTACGATTACTTTTTCAGAGTAACAAATATTTCTGTTAGCTGATCTCTAATCTAAGCTGGCTACTTTCTGAAACATGTTTTAATTTATATTCATGGTTGGATTAGCACAGTTGAGATTCATTCCAACAAAGCGAAAACAGTCCAGACGTGGGATCGAACCTGGATACCTAGGCTTGACCTGCCAATGATTTACCTATTAAGCCATTCGGATGATACTTGGCAGACACAATTCACTCTTAAAATTAAATAGGATAATTGATTCTTAAAATTAATAGGATAATTCATTCTTAAAATAATTTTTATTTCTACACCTCTGATTTATCTAGTTAAAAATATGTCCTTCTTTTCATTGTTTTTAATGCATTTTGTTCGAAGCGCGTTAGATTGATACGTATGCTCTTGAATTTTAAATCGGATTTCGACAGCGCAGGAAAGTAAAAAGAATTGCCATCCTAAGGCAACAATCGCGTATTACTCATGATGATGCAATGAATTTAATGTAAAACTAAAGGAGTGTTCGGTTACAAATCACTTCTATAATCAAGCCTACAAGTATCATGGTTTTATTGGTTAAAAATGAACTGGAAAATTTCGCTTTGTTGAGCGAAGTTAAATATTTTTTGGAAATCCCCCTTAAATAAAATTATTTTAAAAGTGACTATTTACGAAAACAATAATTTTAAATCTCATTCTATCACGCCAAATAAACCTGCTTTTCTCATTTTTAAGTGAGCATGGCTTGACGAGGAGAACTTAAAATTATTGCTACAAGAAATCGCTTTTTAGGTGCGTTCGTAATTATGTAAATACGTATCACCTATTGTTGTCGCTCAGTCCGTCCGTCTGTCCGTCTGTCTGTCCGTCCGCATATAACAACGCAAAAACTATACAACCGAATCGTTTGAAATTTAAAATATATAATTATTACATAATTTTGTCGAGTCATTTCAAATTTTATGAAAATCGGATGGATAGATCAATTACAGGGACAATCAAAAGGATTCCGTTACATTACGTCAATGGGGAAAAAAGTTTCAAATGCATTTTAATCGTTTGAAATTTAAAACGTTTAATTATTAGATGATTTTGTCGAGTCATTTCAAATGTTATGAAAATCGGATGCATAGATTAGTTACAGGGACAATCAAAAGTATTCCGTTACTTTACAATCAATGGGAAAAAAAGTTTCAAATCCATTTTAATCGTTTGAAATTTAAAACGTTTAATTATTACATAATTTTGTCGAGTCATTTCAAATGTTATGAAAATCGGATGCATAGATCAGTTACAGGGACAATCAAAAGTATTCCGTTACATTACGATCAATGGGAAAAAATGTTTCAAATGCATTTTAATGGTGTTACACTCATTTGAACATAATATAATTGACATGAATCTATGATGTATGTACTAAAATCTACATTCTGTACAATCTGGGATGCAGAGAATATTTATTATTAAATTACAGGGCTACACAAATGTATTCCACTAAATAATGTTATACGGGGAAACATTGCTTGGGGCGTGTTTTAATTATATTAACCTACTTCACATTTTATGAATAAGATATACGTTAATGAAGTATAATAAAAATTACTCCCTGCATATTTACAGGAACACAAAGATTTCGACCACTATATTGTATCCAAAGTACGCTCTACTATATCAGCAAGATCTGAATATTTTAAAACTTATAGTACGAACGCACCTCATTTGCTACGCTTCACGTGTAATTTCCAACTTGTTTTTTCTATAAATAAATCTGTCAAAAATAAATTAAGTTCAGCTTAAATTAATTATGTTACTATTACTTTTAATCCTTTGAGCTCTGGTGAGTAATTTTCTTCAAAATGCCAAATGTCACTTTGGCACCAGTATTTTGCAAAGAAAAAAACCGGTTAACGATATACACGAAAAAGTGCATTAAACCTTTTCAAAAAAAAATTTGAGCGAATTTTCTGGTGTCATTGTGATATTTCGGAATTAAAATAATGTGGTAGAAAATTCTACCATCAGAGTTCAAAGGGTTTTAACCTTCCTACCCTGAATGGGTCTAATCGACCCACATCTATACTTTGTTTTATACGATTCGAACCAGAACTTTTTTCGTAAAGAAAGCTAGATAATCAATACAGAGAAATAAACCAATTAAATATATTAAAATGTTTTAAATAACAATTCTGGTGTGAAATGTTTTTATCAATATTGATTAAAATATGAACAGGGTAGGAAGGTTAATCAATCATTTTATCGGCACATTGCAATATTTCACTTTAAATACTTTGAACAATAAATGATCAACGATCTCCATGAATATTATAATAACTTAATAGAAATACTTATACATTGAAAGATAATGATAATCACCATTTCCTTTTCCTAATAATTTGTTTAGATCTCTAAGTAAAGAAAATTGGAATTAAAAGCTAAAGTCAATGCAATATACAAACTCTGTAATAACAATTTATAGATTATTATGCGTTTGTATTTAAATAATTTGCAAAATTTCTAGAGTTTTCTTATTTTTCATTTTTAGAAGTATGAATTGTATTGTAATGGAATCTATCATGCATATAACCTCATATGACTTTATTTTAAAAGAACTCTCAATTTCATCTGTCTAAGTTTTACTCCTTTATCACGTATTAACCTTAACCAATGCTTGTGAAACACTTAAATAAATGACACAACTATGTACTCTTTGAAGTAATCTTGGGAAAATCTTATGCAAATTTGTTTCCGTTGTTCGAGATAAAAAAATTCTCAAAGAATATCAGATGTTCCATCTAAACAGAAGAATATGTTTTCTCATATTTATTGCACAAATACACTATATGGCCAAAAGTAACCGGCCACTTACGATTTTAGACGTTTTGTCAAATATCTAGAAAAATACATGAGAAATTATTCTGAAACTCCAGGTGAGTAAACAGAATAGTACCAGTCATATGGGCCATTTTCAAATTTCGCTTACATATGCTGTCCCAGAGTAAAAAGAAGAAAATTCAAACATAAATTAATATTTAAAGTTTGATTTGAGTTATGCATTAGCTAAAGAAGATTATATTGAACATTTCTAACATGAAAAATTAAAAAAATCAATAAAAAGTTTTGAGATATAAATCTTTAAAATTTTGATTCTAAGCAAAAATGCCTGCCTCATTCCAAATTTTATGTTTTTAACTGTGATTTTTTTTTTAATAAAATGGTTTAATTATTTTAAATATGAACTGTTAGTGTTCCATATTAATGAAAAGAATTATTACAATAGATATTTCTTTAACACGTTCGCTGCCGCCTACGTGAAGATGTGATGATAGTTAATGCCACACTGTAGAAGTGGGTTTTTCCCAGAAGCCGATTTACTTTTTATAACAAAGAATCAGTGAAAGATTTTCCCGCGCCAACGCGTGATTGGCTATTGGACATCACCCCACATCACGCCCTGGCGCGTGAGCGGCAGCGAATGTGTTAAGAAATTAACAGAAATCTTTTGTCCCTCACTTTGTGTCAAGTCCGTTACCTTGTGATTATTTTAGTCAAAGTTGGTTTCCAATTCTGTCTAAAGTAAACAGCAAATATTCGGCGATACAGTTAAACTATTCACGCAACTACACTGTTAAAAATCTTGTTCTAGTTTGAACCAAAAAAGTTTGTTTTTTGGTGCTCAATATCTGCCACCGTAAGATGGTGAAATCTTGAACCAAAATTTGGAGCTCCCATTGAAGCATAGTTCCAATACTTGGAGCGAGGTTGAACTAGGAAGCTCCAAACGTTGGTACGAGATTTCACCATCTTATGGTGGCAGCTATTGAGCACCAAAACACAAACTTTTTTGGTTCAAACTAGAACAAGATTTTTAACAGTGTACTACTTGCCATTTTTTACTCTTCAATTCTGAAGCAATGTAATAGTGGCAAGAATAAGCTTTCATCAAAGTTGGTATTTTTTTCACTGTCAAGCCTGTTACCGTAAATTTTAATATTAAAATAATGATTTTTGCACTTTTGTAATTAAATATTGTTTACTAAATAGTTTCAAAGGTATGTGTATTATTATCTAAGTTAGAAACTATACAAGCTAGTTCATTGCTAATAGTTTTATATGAAATGACAAGTCCGTTACTTGTCAAGTCTGTTACCACATTTGTAAGCGATGAAATATAAGCTGCTAAGTAAGTTTACTAAATAGCTTTAGAAGGTATATAAATTATTATCTAAGTTAGAAAATATACAAGCTAGTTCATTTTATTAGTTTTTTTTAGTTTTATTTGAAATGTCAAATCCGTTACGTGTCAAGTCCGTTACCATGAAATGTAAGCGAATGGTAAAAATGACCCATATACTTCATTGTCAGAAGGTTTTTTACCCGAAACCGCATAAAGGACCATCAACAAATTGAAAAAGAACGAATATTATCTTTTGGATAACCCTGTCAAACCTGTATTAGCAAAAGCTTTCAAACTGTAGATTATGATTAAATAGCTTATTGTAATAAACTGTGTTCATTTTTATGAGGATAGCATGTATACTCGTAGAGAAATTAAGGTTTTAATAAACATAGTTTTTGCCAAGTTTTTGTTGACCTGTAAGCAAAATTAAAATATAATACAAACTGCATAAATAATGAACAGATTTACGAAATAATTTTATACTGCGCATGCGTGAAAACAATTAAAATATAATTTGCATAATGTGTTAGCTAAATGTATGGAGCAACTTTTGTGAAATTCTCAAAAACATAGCTTGAAAATTCTAAACATTATCGTCGATAGAATACGCTTAAAAATCCGTTGTTCCCAAAAGAAAGTAAAAAGATGAGGGATTATGTCCAAATACAGTAGTATGCCCAGTATTGTAAATGCTGTATTGACACTAATCAGTGGATATATGAATACATCCCCTTATCATTTTGCTTGTTTTTGGGAACAACGGATTTTAAGATTATTATATCGACGATAATTTTTAGAATTTTCAAGCTATGTTTTTGAGACTTACAAAAGTTGCTCTATTCATTTAGCTAACACATTATGCAAATTATATTTTGATTGCTTTCATGCATGCGCAGTGAAAAATATATTTAATAAACTTGCTCATTATTCATACTATCTTTATTGTTTTTTTAAATTCTGCTTACAACATATTGTGTACAATGTTTGTCATGTTCCTGAAAAGAACATTTTTCTATATAAAGAATTCTGCAAATTATAAGCAACAAAACTTTGCAAAATTTGAGACTGATTTTACTAAATCCTTAATTTCTCTGCGAGTATACATGTTATCCTTATAAAAATGAACACAGTTTATTATAATAGGCCATTTAATCATAATCTGTAATTTGAACGCTTTTGCTACATCAGTTTTGACAGGGTTATTCAAAAGATGTTCATTTTTTTTAAACTTGTTGACGATCTCCTATGGGGTTTGAGGTAAATATCTTCGCGGAAATATATGACCAGTACTATTCTGTTTAGATACCTGTAGTTTCAGTATAATTGTTCCTGTATTTTTCTAGTTATTTAACAAAACGTCAAAAATCGCAAGTGGCCGGTCATCTTTGGCCATATACTGTATATCATTACAAGTTGTTATCTAGGCTTTAAAAGTCAATGGCGAATAGAGTACGCCACCCGTGTCTTTAATTATGTATAAGCTGTGGGTGTCTTTAATGGTTAATGTCTTGGTTAATAACCGACAATTTTTTTTTTTCGAAAAATCGTTATCAAGAATCCTTTTATGCTTTTGCATCGATAGGTACAGTCGTGGAAGAAAAAGTAAACACCCCCTACTAACTTCTCAAGAAATTATCGAAGAAAAAAGTTACTGGTACTGAATAATTAGAAATAAAATGTGATTTTAAATATATTTAAAATTTGCTTAGGAGACCATCCACATATTAAAACAAACCCAAACATCTGTTTTTTCAATCGAATTACTCAATTTTATCAAGATATTTCAAGTTATCTGTTCAAGCTATGACTACACTGTAAAAAAAATCTGTAACCTTAGTAATCTAAATTAATCGAAATCTCTTATGCTTACTAAAATTTTATGTGTACACTGTACAAGAAAATGATGTCAATCTACAAAACTTGTAAGCAAAACTAAAACCACCTGTAACTTTACAAAAGAATTTACTAAAATTTTGGTAACTTTACTAAAATTTTATCTATAATGCTCGTTATCGTCACTTAAAAAGTTCTTGGAATACGATTTCCCAAAAAAATTCTTAGTAACCTTAAAATTTGTTTGATTCAAAGTGCAAATCTGTATCTGTTACATGAATTTTTATTGTTGCCGTTACATAAAAAGTTCTTGGAATACAATTCTACTAGAAAAATTTTTGTAACTTTCCCAATTTTTTTTTACAGTGTACACACCAAAATTCAAGTCATTTGAATGATAAGTTTTTGAATTAGAAACATTCAAAATTTAGTGCTTCTAATGTTAAATTACATTTTAATATTTCTATTAATATCTCCTGAAATTTGCTCCTAATGTGCTAATTTTTTTATGCCGCAATGATACTAAAATACCCAAACATAAGTACGGCGAATTTGCAATTTTTATAATTTTATGATATGAATTATGAAATTAATATTTAAAAAATATTTGTTGCAACCTACAATTTTCTTAAAGGATTTAGATTTATTAAGCCCTGCTTTATGGAAATCCAAAATTTCAAATTTTTCTTTCAAGTAGTTTTCAATTTATGTTTAAACAAGTAAGAAAAATCATGCCTTAAGCATAGATTATGAAGCACTTTCCAACACTTAATGAAATATTTAACAAAACTTTGTTATTTAGGGAAATAATAGTGTATAGTCAAATGTACCCAAATATGTATCCCAGTACTTTTGAACAGCCCTGTATTTCATATGTCAGTTGATATAATGGGAAAATTTAGTTTAGCAAGAAAATACCCAGTAGCTTGAAATTTCTTTTTCAGCAATTCATACTATTAAATGGAAACATACTTGAATACTTTTGTTCAGCCCTGTAGTTTACATTGTACCTTTATTATACGTCAGCATTAGGCTAAAATTTATTGTAAACTAAAACACTTTTAAAGCAACTGAAATCACATTCTCATAAATCATTATTCATAGACGTCCATGTACCGAATTCTTTGCGTGGCCCTGTATATCCCTTTATCTATATTCTGCAAACATTTCTCAGTAAGTTGAATGCAGCTCAGCGTAAAAATGCATAGCTTATTTAAGAACCACGTTTAAATAATTTACGCTCATATTCAGTAACGTTGGTGAGCTCTTTTGGGTAGCCCTGTATGTCAACTATAACATTTATACACACCATATAATGTGCATATATTTAGCGAAATATAAGCGCGAATATCATAATTAAAATGCATTTCATCCCTCCATCAGCCATCATCGGACACATATACGGTACTTCGGAAAGAATATACTATTTGAAATCTTTTGTATGGCCCTGTAAATGCTATGTACTTCATATTATGCAAGACAGTAGTGTATAATTTATATTAAGCTTCAGTGACATATATCAATTTTATTATACATGAAAAAGCTTAATATATTTAAAATATGTCACACACAATTCCCCCTTTTACCATTATCTAATGGAATTATTTTGTGTGGCCCTGTAAATGAATAATAGCTACATTTTCACCTTATATTTTATAGAATGCATATTTTAATATGTTTGACAGGGTATAGCATCTTTAAAATTCCTTTGAAACGATTTTTCCCCATAGGCCGTAATGTAATAGGAAATTTTTGATTCGCCCTGTAGATAAATTAATCATGGTAGAAACTTCATTTTCGATAGGACTTGTGCTAGGGTAAACGTCAATAACGTCCTAAAATTTCATGGCAATCCGAGTATATTAACGATTTTTCCCCATAGGCCGTAATGTAATGGGAAACTTTTGATTATCTCTGTAGATAAACTAATCATGGTAGATACTTCATTTTCAGTAGGGTTTGTGGTAGGGTAAACCTCAATAACGTCCTAAAATTTCATGGCAATCCGAGTATATTAACGATTTTTCCCCATAGGCCGGTAATGTAATGGGAAACTTTTGATTCGCCCTGTAGATAATCTAATCATGGTAGAAACTTCATTTTCAATAGGACTTGTGCTAGGGTAAACGTCAATAGCGTCCTCAAATTTCATGCCAATCCGAGTATATTAACGATTTTTCCCCATAGGCCGTAATGTAATGGGAAACTTTTGATTCTCTCTGTAGATAAACTAATCATGGTAGATACTTCATTTTCAATAGGGTTCGCTCTAGGGTAAACCTCAATAACGTATAAAAATTTCATAGCAATCCGATTATATTTACGGGAATTAGAGCGCGGACAGACGGACAGACGGACAGACGGACAGACGGCCATCCGGACAGACGGACAGACGGACAGACGGACAGACGGCCATCCGGCCAGACGGACAGACGGCCAGACAAACCGAATGCATAAGCACTTTTCAACTTTGTTGGAAAGTGCTAAAAACTTCAAAAGGATGGTTTAAGGGTCGTCTACGATGGAAGTGACTAGATATTTTGAAATTTGTTATACTATCCTGCAATCTAGCAGTCTTCATTGACTGTGTTCACTCTGTGTTCATTTGTCACTTTTCATTTTTAATTGAAATCATTTTTATTTTCAATCTTCTAGCATTGCAATTAAAAATGAAAAGTGACGAATGAACACAGAGTGGAATAATAAAGCAAATGGAGTGCAATTAATAATAATATACATCTTTCATTAAGTTTAATCCAAGAAACTACATCTACTTTCAACTGTAATAATTATTGTCTCGTTCATTTTCAAAACGAAATCATGTATTTCTATAAATAAACAAAAATATTTTCTGGGGAAGAGCTTGATTAATGCTTGAAAGTACTAAGATGTTTTAAATAAAATTAACTATTAACATCTCTATTCGATTAATTTGATTAATTTAATCAATTTAATTTGATTAAAGTAAACCTGAATATTTTAAAGTTCATATTATATATTTTACAATACAAATAATTCTCTGTCAAAGCAAAATAGTAATAATATAATAGTAAATTATTATAATTATCAACCTTCTACTAATCTTCTGTGCCAAGTGGAATAATTGAATACAAATTTAATAAATTTCGAACTAGATTTTTTTAATTTTCTTTATTTTTAAAGAAGTGAAATTAAATGAGCCTCGCATAGAAATTTGAAATTTAAGAAGTAAAGATTCATGAAATACATTTCTGGTTCAAAACGAGGTTAACCTTGATTAAATTACCCCACATATTACTAAACTTCAGTGGAAGCTATGCATTTTGCACTGAAAATAATGCTAATTTTTTATAATAAATTTATTATTCTTTTTTATTTCTCATCAATGTACTTTTACATTTAAAAAGACATCCAAGTTTTTTCTCTAATAAGAATATTTTATTTCTAAGATAGCATTTTCAGAAAAGCATGCTCTTAAATTATTTTCTCATAATCCCAGTACATTTGATGTTGTAACCCAATCCCTTCAGGCGACATAATTTTTCTGTGAAAGAATAAAATATACCTGAAGATGTGAGATCATTATCGTGATTATATAGCTACTCTTATACACCAAAAGAGAATAAGCTTCCATTAAATCTCATTTCAAAGTTATTCGCATAATGTGAAATATCGGAGATTAAAGTGTCATTACTTCTGTTAATTTTAAAATACTGATACAATTAGAATTAAATTTTTCGCAACACACCTGAGTTCCATTTTCTACTGCTAATCACTTGTTTAGATATTTATGCGCTCGGTTAACTTTAATGAAAGAAGTTTGTGTTTATCTTCTGTTTAGCCATTTGAAACTTCTTTTAGAAAAATTATTTTCAAAGAATTTAGTTTAGACATCAAAAGTGATTTATTCTTTCCCATCAAAATTTAGTACCGTAACAGACTACATTTGCAATTGTTAATTCAATTCTTTTTTTTTTCTGTTTTATACATACATTTTATGTTGTTTTGCAAAGAATATCATCGTTAAAAAATCAGAATATGAGCGATCGTATGTAAAGGAGAATCTACAAACAAAATTTCATGTAGTATTTAAAAAATATACTGTTTAATGCATAGTTTCTAGCAAAGTGTCCAGCTACTGTTTTATATGGGAACTCCAGTGTTTGAGTGACAGTTTTGAGTTTTCGCGTACGATCGTGGTATCTTGAATTCTAACATTTGTGGGTGAATGAGCAACCTATTCTGACTTTTCTTTGTTTCGCAAAATATGTCTAGTTCTCTAGGAATCTGATTGTCACGATTAATTTTACAATGATATTGAATTAAAGATCTGTGGTTGTAGTTGCTATATATAGCGCAGTCTGCAATGATTTCTATGTATTTAAAACGCATGTCACCTTCAAGGGATTTCGGTTCCAAATTGTGAACGTAACATATTTCTTCGTCATCAGAATTTCATGTTTTTAAGGAATATATAAATCCTATACTTGTTTGTTTATTTATTTTTCTCAGCATAAATTTCTTTATAATAAAGATGTCATATTTGATGATCAAATTTTGAGAAACGTTCATAATTGTAACCCATTTCTTTCATGTTTCTATACTCTTAGTGATCCTGCTTTTGCCAATATTTTTCATAAGAATTTTTTTCGTCTTTTGCAGGTTCATTTCTTCTTCTATCACTCGCCCTTACATCGATATTCTTGTATCATTCAACTCCAATATTTTCTTTCTTTTTACAGATGTATTTTACTTTGTCTCTCAAAGAAATTTATGATTGAAAAATCACATCTGGAACGATCGTCAGTGAGAGAACATCTATACATAGCATTTTATGTATAATTTAAAATATGTACCTGTTTAATGCATAGTTATTAATATACCGTTACTCTATTAAAGTTCTTCATAAATACGATTACTCATTAGCACTAAAGATCATTATATATAATGTTTACATACAGCGATAACGACTCACCTAAATTTATATGCATACACCATTCCCCTGTCTTCTGAAGTCGCCTTAGGACCATGAATTTCAGGTGAATTTAATAACAAGCTATAAAATCCTTTGTAAAAATATAATTTTTATTCAATCTGGTTAGCATTTATTTATTTCTTCGGTACATTTAAAATTCGTTCCTGGGCTTCTGGATGGAAAAATTGCACTGTTATGTCTTGAATACACAGTGTCAATCTGACGAAACTGTCAAGCTGAGTTTATGGTTACTTTTTCCCACCTATAAATTCCTTCAATCTTGATTGTCACCTATAGTAGAGACTAACCTTCAACGCATGTCTCTCTTAGCAAGAAATAATCTATGGAAAATATATTTCCATTCCACAGATTTTACGTGAAATATGTAGTATGTACAAGACAGTATTTAAAAACCAATTATCTAATTGAAGCCTCTAGGCTACGTGCTTGACACATAAATAATTCGTGTACTGTGGACCCGATCTGCTTTACAGAATCACGATTATTTCTTGTCTGTTGCTATTTTTCAATTAGTTCCTTTTCTTATTGTTTTTCTATCCCTAATACCCATAAAATAGTTTCTAAGACTCACTTCGATCGCATAAAAAGTTTTCACTTTAATAAATTACAGGGTTCTCAGAAATTTTTACTAAAATTTAAAAACTTTTGAAAAGTAATCAAAAAGAACTTTTTATTATCTCATACTAAAAATATAAAATGTTTGTTCGAAATGCATTAATAAATAAAACCATTATGAAATACTGTTAAAAATACCCTAGGAAATAAAATAAAGTGAGCCTTATTTATTAAACAACTGGGTTTATTGATTTACATTAAGCGTAATAAATAAAGGAAATAGCACCTTTTATTGCAATAAACCCCTTAATGTTTTATCTTTATATCTCTTTTCGCTTTCCATTCCTGAAATCAGTGCTTCATCACGAATAAATCTTATTTATCTGCACTTATTACCACGCCCAAGTATTCTGACATTATACTTTAATATCGTCACGATGTCATGTCTTCATAATATGAACACGTTTTTTTCGAGAGGATAATTCTGGTTATTATTCTTTTCCAGACAACTATTCTTCTTGAATATTTTTTTCCCTTTTGACAAACCTTACAATAAATTCCGAGATAAAACTAAATAGATTTCTGGCACATAGTTAAATATAGTTCAAAAGAATTTTTAGTAAAAATATCAAGGCGAATAAATTTGAAATACAATGTAAATGATTTTATATTTTAAGAAATTAAATTTTAAAATAACCTAATTTGTTTAAAAAAATAAAATAATGCTGATCATAACGCATGAATTATTATCGTTTGAGAAAGTTTGGATGGTTTTAGCTTTTTGAGTTAGCAAAATATGAAGAAAAAAAATACTCTACAATTTGTATTTTTATGTTTTTACATGTTTAAAAGCTATTTTTTGTGGTGAAATTGAAGTTTGTTTTGTATATCTTTTAAAATAGATTTTCGCTATTACTAAACTGTTCTCTATGTATAAAAGTGAGGAATAAAGAAATGGATGAAGCAGGAATCTTCTGCTTTTGCAACACGTTCGAACATTACCATTCTTCCAACGAAATTACTCACGGCATACAAATTTAACGTGCACTTTTAGCGCTTTTGTATGATGATATTTATGAGCGGAAGCTTGAAACTCTGACATCTATTTATCAGTTCTAACTGTGAACTGTTTGGCCCACAAATACACGAAAATGTGATCAATTTGGGTTTAATTTGGATTAAATTGGTGGCAGGGGATTAGTTAATATGTTTTCAGCACCTGACATTGTTTTTATTCCATTCCTTACAAAATGAAGTATTTTCTTTTAGTATCGCATCTTTTTTAAAAATTCACTCTTATAATAGGCACATAATTATAACAATAGTATGTCAAATCAACCCCTATTGCCATCCCCCCCCCCCAAAAAAAAATGCAGGTGTGGGAGACTGTGTGGAATTTAATGCGTTCTTAAAAAAAAAGAGAATAATCCCCTGAATTATGCTAAAAGTTGAAAGGTTTAATGTTCGGGTGAGCATAATGCACCCACATGATGTACGATATTATTCTTTTGATGGGCTATTCTTTTTCATTCAATGCAGGCATTTTATTTTAACTTGAGTACTACAATTTTAGTATCGTTATTTTTAATGCCATTAGATCCAATTAAAAATAGCTGAAAAATAAATAAAGGAGCCGAACTGTAGAAAAAGGTGCCGTAACTAAACCAACAAATCAATGAATTTGCATTCTAAAACTATCCAATATTTTAGTTATTTTCTTCTTTCTCCCTCAGCCAATTGGTTCATGTGCCTGCCACTATTTGTCCTAGGTAACAACGTAATTTTATTGCACATTTAAGTTCTGGATATCAAAAATATGGAGGTACAAATGTTTGTCAATTCTGAATGATAAATTAGAGGGATATATATTACTGAAAAATATTCAATAAATGTTAAAGATAAACGTCCATTATATCCCGGAAATACTCGTATGTCATCTCCAGTATCCATAAGGTATTAACATTTGTCACTGCTATATTTCATAGAGTAGTTTTCAACTTATTTTACCTGTAACAGAAGTCTTCGATTAAATAAGGAGAGACAATTAATATTCGGATTTATTGATGGAAAAGTCAAAAAAAAATACATACGCTGGGTTTTTGCGAGCATTCTCGGGCTAAGACATGAATTTCGAAAATACATTTTTATTTCATTACTTTTCATTTTACATGATACTTTGTAAAAGACCAAAAATTACACGATTTTTTCTGTAAAAGAAATAACCAAATCCAAAGACCACAGCAAGAAAATGAGAGGCCCCCCACCCTTTTTAAAATAAGTGAGAATGTTTTCCTATATATTTCTCTTGAAAAAAAGGTATTATAACTGAAAACCAACTAACATGACTTTTCCCTTCTTACAAGAAATAACAAATAAAAGATAAAAATATATTTATGGACTGCCAATTTTAAACACTTTTATTGTTTAAAAAGTTAACTAGAATACAATATGAATCAGAGTGTTCTGAAACAACGACTTTCTAGGACAAAGGTGATAATTATATGTTTTTTCCCAAGATTTGTCAACTATCCACAGTTGCAGAGACCCCAACAGCATGACAAACCCTTTTTTCCTTATATACCACCCAACCTATTTTCAGAAGGAAATGCATTGTGAAAGTAAGAAAAAATAGACGAAAACCAAACACGAGTAAATGAGGGAAAGAAAATATTATCTAAACCCAATTTTTATATTGTTCTAAATTATTTTTTTCGTCTTGTGAGCAATATTCTGAGCATATTTATACATATATTTTAACTGGGTATAATATCAATGTAAATTTACTGAAATTTTTATAAGTTTTCACATATTCGTTTTGTAAGCCAAGATGATGCTACACTGGTGTCCAAAAGTTAAGAATAATTGGTAATTAAATAATTATTTTTAAGTAATGAAAGAAATATGAATCGGAATGTGCTGAAACTCCATGTGTGTAAACAAAATAGTACGCGTCACATATTTTCGCGAAGAGTTTTCCCCGAAATCGAACAGGGGACCGTCAACAAATTGAAAAAGAACGAAGATCTTTTGGATAACTCTGTCAAAACTAATGTAGCAAAAGCGTTCAAACTGCACATTATGATTAATTGGTTTATTGTAATGTACTGTGTTAATTTTTACAAGGATGGCATGTATACTCGTAGAGAAATTAAGGTTTTTATAAAAACAGTCCTAAATTTTTCCAAGTTTTTTGCTTATAATTTACAGAGTTCTTATTATAAAATAATGTTTTTTTCTGAAAATATGACAAACATCATTGTACACAATACCCTGTCATCATAATTTAAAAATAATAAAAATTGTATGAAAAATGAGTATGTTTAGTAAATAATTTTTCATTGCGCATGCGTCAACGATATCAAAATGTCATTCGCATATTGTGTTAGCTAAATGTATAGAGCAACTTCTGTAAAAGTTTCAAAAACATAGCTTGAAAATTCTGAAAATGGGAGCCTATAGAATCAACTCAAAATCCGTTATTCCTAAAGGAAGCAAAAAAATCAGGGATTTTACCTAAATATAGTTGTACGTGTAATATTGTGTAGGCACTAAACAATGGAATATGGATACAGCCCCTCATCTTTTTGCTTCATTTAGTGAATAAAGGATTTTGAGTTGATTCTATAGGCTCCCATTTTCAGAATTTTCAAGCTATGTTTTTGAAACTTTTACAGAAGTTGCTCTATACATTTAGCTAACACAATATGCAAATGACATTTTGATATCGTTGACGCATGCGCAATGAAAAATTATTTACTAAACATACTCATTTTTCATACAATTTTTATTATTTTTAAATTCTGATGACAAGGTATTGTGTACAATGATGTTTGTCATATTTTCAGAAAAAAACATTATTCTATAATAAGAACTCTGTAAATTATAAGCAAAAAACTTGGAAAAATTTAGGACTTTTTTTATAAAAACCTTAATTTCTCTACGAGTATACATGCTATCCTTGTAAAAATTAACACAGTACATTACAATAAGCCAATTAATCATAATGTGCAGTTTGAACGCTTTTGCTACATTAGTTTTGACAGGGTTATCGAAAAGATCTTCGTTCTTTTTTCAATTTGTTGACGGTCCCCTGTTCGATTTCGGGGAAAACTCTTCGCGAAAATATGTGACGCGTACTATTTTGTTTACACACCTAAAGTTTCAGCACATTCCGATTCATATTTCTTTCATTACTTAATAATAATTACTTAATTACCAATTATGCTTAACTTTTGGACACCAGTGTATATCTCTTTGGTATAAATCGTTGGTGCATTCCTCTTCTATAGCCATTTGAGATGTAAGAAACACTGGGAATTATTTGCACTTTAATGCAACTTTGGCAATGTGCAGTTGTTCTATGTAAAATATATAATTATATTTTTTTGCCAACAGTTGCATGTAATCGTGAGAGTCTATCTTTTTTATGCATCTTTTGAATGATATATGTAGCGTATTGTATGATTTTATTTTTCTATCCAATTTAATCTTGTTATTATGATTTATTCTTATTTTTTCTCTCCACATTTTTATGGTTTTATGTGTGTTCGTAGCCCCAAATTCGTATTATTTTGCTTTTTCTTGACTGATACAAAGATGAAACCACACACTTTATTTGTAGTTCCAAAGTATTTGGGGTCTGATGAATCTTCCTTTGTTCTACAAATTTCGATTATATTCCCTTTAATTAATTTTTAATGCATTAATGATGTATATTACATTACATTTAATGGTTTTATATATACATACACACACACACACATATATATATATATATATATATATACTTCTGTACCAACCTCATTAAAAAAAATGAAAAATCAACTGTCTGGCATAGATTATGCAGCACTTTCTAACACATTTAGAATACTGTAGAAAAAAACTTCATTGTTTATTGAGGTGAATGTTTATGTCTGAATAAACAATTTGAAAACATATAATGCATTTGAAAACCTAATTTTTCCTATTTCCATTAATAATCGAAAAAATATTTATTTTTTGTGTGTATCCTTGTATATGATCTATACATTTGTATGTATATTACAAAGTATGCTAAAAGTTAGTTCATTTAAACGAACAGCACAGTTGGAAATTTCGATTCAGTCATTTCTATGAATAAACGAAAATGTGCTTGAGAACTTTCTTGCAACCCTGTATATGATCTATAGAATTTATATGCACCAAATAATATGTGAACAAACAGTTCTTTTTAAAGGCGCATAACACTTTTGAAAACCCAATTTCTGCTATTACCATCAATAGTTGAAAAATTAACTTTATTTTTCTTGTGTGTTTGTGCAGTAGAGTATATGACCTATGGATTTGTACATATGCTACATAGTATGTTAAAATTTAGTTCAGTTAAACGAATAGTGCAGTTGAAAATTTCCATTCAGCAATTTTCGTGAATAAATCGAAAAATACTTGAGGAATTTTGATCAGACCTGTATGTGATCATTAGAATTTATACACACTAAGAAATATTTAAAATCCGTTCAATTAAAAAACGCGTTCGATAATTGGAAATGTACTTCCAGCAATTGTTATCCATAGGCTTCAATACTTCTGTAAGTGTTCAATTTCTTCTGTAACTAAATACTTTTGTGTGTCTCTGTAAATGAACGAAAAATTCTATGCACACCATATTCTACAGTAAGCGTCATGTAGTGCTTCTCAGTGATATAAATATACAAATTTCAGTATGTTTCAAACAGTGCAATGTCATTAAAATACAGCGCAAACGATTTTTCTCCATAGAATTAATGAAACGGGATTTTTTTAGTGTCTCTGTAAATGAACAGCAAATGATACATACTTCAATACCGAACATCCCATAGTGATACCCAATATCATCTACAAATTTCATAGCGATCGGGCTATATTTACGTGAGGTAAGGCACAAACAGATGGGCGGCAGAAAAAACAAATCCATAAACATTTTTCAACTTTGTTACAAAGTATAAAAATATAATTTCTTTTAAAAATAACTAAAATATTACATTTTTGAATTAAAAAAATATAAAATTAACAAAAATTACCGTAATTGGCAGCTGTGCATCGACTCAAAGAATATAAAAGCGTTTTATCAATGCCTGCAAAAAAGTCCCTTCGTCACAGTGTGCAACCTGTCGGACACCTTATGTACTCTGAATGAACGGGCTATTCAGTGCATGGTACTGTTCAACCCTTTCATTTCCGGAGAGAAAATAAACCATCTCAATTATGGGGCGAAAAAGGCGTACTAGGAAACTTTCCTTATGTATTTTTTCATTTTGAATCGAATAATTCAGATTTTTTCCAAACAATGAAATAATATAAATAAAGAACTAGAGTTTTGAATATTGTTAAAACATACATTTAGATTACATTTAACCTCTTAAGAAAATTTTATTATAACGTGCATGCAAAAAGTAATAAACAAGGAGTTTTGGTGTTGATTTATTCTGCTTCTTCTAGAATTTCAGTATTGGCCATAGTTTGAATTTTTTTTTCGTTTGTACTAACTCAGCGAATATCTCAAATACTTCAAACCAAAATTTCTTTAAGTATTTGTAAAACATTTATTTATATTTATTTTTAAAATATGCAGTTTGTTAAAAAAATGAAATTTATAATTTACCTAATTATCAGAAAATTAGAAAACTCATAGGTATATTTATTATTTTTCATTGTCTTACTAAACTGTTGTTTAGAGCTTTCATGCATAAATTATTTTTCATTAATTTTCCTTATTTACAAAAAAAAAAAAAAAATCTTTTTTTTTGTGATAAATTACATAACCCATTATAAAATCATTTTATTATTGCACGGTATGCTAGCTATTATCTGTCCATAAAATCAGATCTCCATAAATGAATGCTGAAAGTTTTTTTTTACTTTATAGGGCAATACTTAACTGACCCCATAGGCGACCAGTATGAATGAAGGGGTTAAGTTTCACATCAATTGCGCGTTTTTTTTTTTTTTTTTTTTTTTTTTTTTTTTTTTTTTTTTAGGAATCGATTTATTTTGAAGAAAGTTAAATTGAATTTAACCTAATCAGACTAGCAAATGGATACTAGTGGCATTGCACGTTTAACTAGAAATGAGGTTTTTTATTCGAAAATTAAAGTAAATGAAGTAGAAATTCTCTGCTGAATCAAAATAGTTTACTCAGAAGAAACCTTTCAAATTTTGAACCAATCAGCCAACAAGATTTTAAAAGAAACAAACAAACAAAACAACCTGTTGACCAGTGAAATACACAGAACTTCCCGATCATTCCCGCCAGGGGGCGTCACTAGAGCCTGTTTGCGCAGAGCTGTATCTTACACGCATGTTATCGTCTTCCGCCCACAGCTTACAAAATCAGCTGCGAACAAGGGTTAGAACGTCCTGAAACGGTTTCTCCGCAAGACACAGTTTCTTCGGTGCTCCGAAGGAAAAACAACATTATCTCATCAAGGACTGACAATGACATTCCCCATTAAATAAAGCTCACGTGTGAGAAACGACAGCTTTCAGAAATAATTAAACTAAATATAAAAGCCATTTTTACACATTTTATTCGAGTAAAATATGTAAACAATGCAGTTGAAATCATGAGTTAAGAATGAAATGTTTTCCTGATCGTGATGAAAAATGCCCGACGTTTACTTTAAAAAGTTTGCAGACATCTAAAAGTGAGTGCATTAAAAGAAAGTTTCTTTTTTAGTAGTTCTCAGTTCAAAAACTTTTTTAAATGTTGCATTATTTGCATTGCATATTTTGCAGTGTATCTCATGATGAGCTTTTCAAAATTTCACAACTTTAGAAAATATTATTATTATATTTGTATTTATATTCTGTAACATAATTGTTAATACGCTTTTACCACTTTACAAAAAATATACATCTAATTGTCTGTAAAAAGACATACAATTTTTTTAACATTAAATTTTAGATGGACATTGGCGAGTGAATAATGTTTAATTTGTAAATTATATGTAAGAAAATGTACAATGCAAATATGTGATTTTATTGCAAGTTTGGTAGATAAAAATGTGAATAATATTCACGTTTTTTACCTGAAATTTATGTATTTGAACTTTATCAAAGTGTCTCAACTGTTTTAGCACTATGAAAATTTATCCTTGTTTACATTTTTTTGATAGTTCATTATTACAATTATCAGCTAACGAATGGAATATATTTATGACAAAAAAAGTACTATGCACTTTTTCTTTAAATTTTATTTATTTTTTAAGATTACAAAACAGGTTTTATAAACATATTTATGTGATATTGTATTATGTTCATAAAAGAAACTTAAAAAATCATGTTTATGGTATTATGAAATGTAAATAATATAATTTCTTTCAATTTTGCAAAAATGTCTGAAACATTTTATCGTAATTTATTTCTATTTTTTTTTTGGCAGAATTTATTAGTTTATTAAAGAAACAGTCCATACAAGAATAGGCACCTTCTTCTTCAAAATTGATATTGTTTTTTAAGATAATAAAACGTGTGATAAATAT
Organism: Maratus speculifer; assembly: GCA_964019185.1. Taxonomy (NCBI): domain Eukaryota; kingdom Metazoa; phylum Arthropoda; class Arachnida; order Araneae; family Salticidae; genus Maratus; species Maratus speculifer. The sequence continues at coordinate 196,063,132 of OZ025299.1, forward strand.
ATTTTAGTAGCATTTTGCTTTTGCACCTTTAAATGCATTACATGATTAACGATGGATGAATTATTGTATTTTTGTGCAAGGTAATCATTTAGATTTTTACAGTGCAAATACTTTGTAATCCCTTATTAATAAATTTTGAAACAGAGAAAATTACATGCTGAGCTTCTTAGAGTTTTTATTTACAGTTTGAAGAAGAGTGTATATTACTTATTGAAACTAACTATAAATAATTTTTATGGTTATAGTATTTTTTATGGTGCTGTGTATATTTCATAGAGTTCATTGTTCTTAGCTAGTTTTTTTTGTAAAACTACCTTATGTCATATCGATATATTATCTCATTAAGTGAAAAAAATGTAAAAATTAAGGCGTTCAAACGTTTTAGGTTTTTTTGGAACAACATTACACATTTTTCACATTCCCATATTACCATTCACATCACATCATGAACATTGTTTCTGAAACATAGCTTAGATATACAAAATTTTCTTAACTTCAGCAAAATGAATGGTGAATTCTAAATATCTTACATGTAGGTCTATTATGCAACAAAAATGAAAAGAAATTTAAACAAACTTTTGAAAACTTTGAATATTCTCAAATAAATGCTATTAAACTTATAAAATTTAATGTAATGCCGAAACAAATAACAGATTACTATCTAGAGAAGGGATTACCATATCAAGCCATTATTAGGAAAAGTTTTAGAGTAATTCAAACACAGAGTTAACAAATTTGCAACTGTATTATCGGAATAATGGACCTTAATTTGGGAAATATTTACATAATAACAAGTAAGTGTGATTGCAGATCGCACACAATGTTTTGTTTAATATTTCTTTCAAAACAACTTATCCTTTAATTAATGAATCCAAATTGTCAATTTATAATTATCAAGTTCTTACATAGATGATAGCACCAACAAATTTAATTTAAAAATAATTATAAAAGGAAGTTATTTATTTTAATCATATTAAAAATGTTCAAATAAATTATTTAAATAAAATGTAAAATTCCAGTTTTTTTGAAAATTCGGAATTTAAATTTTAGCTGAGATATAAATAAAATATGAATTTATAAAAACGAGAAAAATGTTCAAACGAATTTTAAAATGCCGAATCATTAATAAAAAAACATTAGTTATAAAAATAGAAAGAATATTAAAAAAATATATATATTATGAATGTCATATGAGCGAAACTAATATTGTAAACCCTGAAATTGGCAAAAAATACGAAATTTCTTTTAATTAAATCCATCTTAATATGAAAATATCCGAATTCAGCATCGGGGATTGAAGTAAGAACCTTCTATTTACGAGCAACGCGCTTTATCTCCAAGCTATGATGTCTGGAAGCGAAACGTTCAAATTAAGATTCTGTTTTAAAATTTAAACTGCAAAAATGAACGGATGACATTAAAAAAAAATTTAATTAAAACAATAGATTTTTTCAAAAATTTATGATTTGTCGTGTGATACGAGGTATTCAGCTGTAATTACACAAAATTTGAAGTCTCTGACTTATATAGTTTTTTAATACTGACTCTGTGACGGATAGGCAGAGGACAGTGACGAATAGGGTTTCGTCAGTTGAATGAAATCCTAAGAATTATTTGAGTTCACTTTTGTAGAAACAATGTGTAAAAATATTTTTATTAATTTTCATAAATATATGGTTATAATAAAGGGCGGTCCACTAGAAGTTAGCCCCGCAAAATATAGATTTTAGAGATAAGTGCGGGAGAAAACAATTACATATTATACATATATTACATGTTTATGAAATGTGGTAATTACAGGAGGTGAGTTGAAAATTTATAGCCGGGCAAAAATTTGCCTGATCAGAATTCGAACCAGTGATGTCTTGGATGAAGATGCTCATGCTCTATCATTTGAATTATTCCGGACGAATACAGTGGATCTCCAAATAACCTTATCGATTATAGCATCTGGTCTGATATCTGAATCAACTTAAAAGAATAAGTCGTAAGTAATGGAAATCCAGAAAATGCTGAATATGTAATTATCCGAGATTAATTTTAGCAGATGTATTCTAATTGGTAAATAAATCATATGAGACGTAAATTTCCAACTGGGCAAAAAATGCCCGTACCAAGATTCGAACAAGAGAACTTAAGTGAAGTCGTCAATGCTTCACCATCTGAGATATCCCGGAGGAATATGGTGGATGTAACAGAAGATCTGGTGGAAATTTACATCTCATATGATTTATTTACCAATTAGAATAATTGTGCTAAAATTAATCTAGCGTAATTATGCATCCAATGCTTTCTAGAATTCCATTACCTGCGATATTTTTTTTGTCGAATTGATTCAGATACCAGATCAGGTATTATAATCAATAAGGTTAAAAAGTGAATTAGATCTGCCATATTCGTCAGAGATAGATCAAATGGTACAGCATTGCTAGTTTCAGAGAAGAGATCTCTGGTTCGATTCCTGGCTTGGAAATTTTTCGCCTAATTTAAAATTAGTTTACATCTAATATGATTTATTTAAAAATTAAAATAATTGTTCAAAAATAAATCTAGTGTAATTTCAGAGGTTGCTGTAAATATCCTACCTGAGAATCCAAATACAGCTGAAATGCGAATTTTTTAGTATGCTCATAATTATGTAAATACGTCGCACTTATAGTTGTCGTCTGGTCCTATCGTCGACATCTTTCTGAATTTTCACGATATTTGATTGGATTAAAAAAAAAATTGCTGCATAAAGTTGATTATAAAATTATGTAAAAATATCGTTGTTATCGGTTCTCGCATGCGCAGATAAACATTATCTCATACAAGTACTCGTATTTCATAAAATATTTAATATATTTAAATTTCAATTGCATCATATTGTTTCTACTACATTTTGCAAATTTTCTGAAAATGGCGATAAATTTGGTTGAAAACATTGCATGATATAAGCTAAAAGCATGCCAGAATTTTTTTTGAACTTTTTTTTAAAAATCGCTATATTTCCATGAATAATCGTGCTATTCGATCCAAAATCAGTAAACCATGCTGTACAGTATCTATATACTTGTATTCTGCAGCGGTAGATCATTTCGTGTATTTTAATGTACAGGATGATCCCAAATAATATATATATATTTTATTTTTTTCGGATCTTTAATTGTCCTCCTTATGAAACGGACATTGATAAATATGAGGTCAAACATATTCTTTATAATCCTGAAGTTGCATAAGAATGTGACAAGTATATTTTTAAATATTCGGTAAAATGTCTAAAATTGTAAGTGTCCGGTCATTTATGGCCATATAGTGTATTGCATAAATTTACTACAAGTTACTTCCTGTGTAATAGTAAATGAAAAGTATTTACAGGAACACACAAAATATTTCGGACATTATTGCTGTATCCGAAAAACCACACATTAGCGATGATCGCTGTATGTTTTTAATTGCTATATGAGTTTTTAAGTTCAACTGGATCTTTGCACGTTACATTGTGTGTATAAATGCTGTAACCAGGCCCGTAGCCAGGATTTCCCTTCGGGAGGGGCTCAAATTTTGATTTTTTTTCCTGATCTGACAGTAATAATTTGCCTAATTTAAAGCGTAAATAAAAAACAAATTAGGATGGATCCAAATATAGAATACTTGTTGGCCATGTCAAAACTTCTTCCGTATTGTTTAGATTTCCGTTAGAATTTTTGGTTTTTAGATGCACTTCCAGGTTCCAATCCGATTTGGAAACTGGAAGTGTTTTTAGGAGGAGGGGGGGGGGGATGATTTCAACAAAAAATAAAAAGCACATATAATGTTGGGATGAGTCGCATGTTTCCCATGAGAAAAAAATACTAAAAATATATTAAAATGCAACCAGCAATTTGAATAGACTAAAATACAGGATCAATATTAGCAAGCGGATGCCTCGCATTAGAAGTACCGGGAGTTAAAATAATTAATCCATAGATTAAGTTAATTGCTGCAGATACATATAATCATAAAAATTATATTTATATTTCATATTCTCTTATGACAATACTTATAAATGAGGCATTTTTGGTACAACAGACCAGTCATCGTGACTTCTTCTCACTAGGGAACGTTCCCAGGTGTAAGTTGTGGATTTAGACGAGTGTGGTATCAAAAGAAAGATCTCGTCATGTGCGTTAAAAAGTGCAGTGGAACTACCCATCCGAATAAATAAACAAATAGACAGGAAGGTATATATGTTGCCTGTCAATCTATTGTAATTGCCTAAGAAAAACATTCTATTTTACTGATTATATATACATACAGTTTATTCATTACGTCACGCCACATATTAGCCGAAAAACTTGCATAAAACAAAGTGCTGAAAATAACAAAAACAGATGGAAAAGCTTCGCGAAAACTTCGCCGAATGCAAAGTGCCTGTCTAAAAGAAAGGAAATGTTTAGCAAAGAGTAGATGTAAAGGATTTTGCTCGTAGCTCGGGAAAAAATATTGGCAGAAAGATTAAAAAGATCGCAAAGAAATTTTTAACTTGCGTTACCTGTCAATTTATGTATTTACTTATTCACACTTCAAGCAGTGATATATCGAAAACGGTTGGATTCGGACGGTAGTTCCATTGCACTTTTTAACGTACATGATGAGATCTTTCTTTTGATACCACACTCATCCAAATCCACGCCTGGGAAGGTCCCCTACTGGTTACCTTATCAGGATTTACTGTACTGTTCCAGTGAATGGAAATCATTTCAAGACTACTCAGTATTTCATCGACCATTATGGTTCGAGATAAAGATTTAATTATTTTAACTGTCGCAAAAGATTTTTCAGTACTGGCTTGCTATCAGAATTGTAATCGAGACTGTGAAAAATATTTGATCGTATTGTAATATGGTGCAATACAGTTTTTTTTTTATTATCCTATGCGTATACGTCAACATTGGCATTCATCTCGATCATAATTCATATTCAGCTTTCACTTGAAACATTGACATTTTATTGTCAAATATTGAGGAAGATTATCTAATTGATAGATCTAGATTAATCTTGATTTTTCCATGAAGCAAATCCTGAAAGAAATGATTCGAAATCTGATAAAATTCTTCATTCGAAATGAAACTTTTATTCAAATTTTTAATAAGGCTTTTTACTCAAGAATTAAAAACCATGATCCTGTTATACTCTTCAGCATATGTTCTAGGGTTTGCGCATGTTTGCCTTAGTTATGGAATTAATTTTTATTCATTTTGGAATCTGTTTCAGTTTGAATGGGTATCTTCTCCAAGTTCTGATGCAGAATTAAATATCTCACAAAAAATTTCCATTACATTTTCCGATAGTACTTGGTTATCCAGTCAACCCCTTTGCCAAATTATACAAATCGCCAAACTATCAGACAAATTATACAAATTAACATAATTTTTCGTTTAAATAACGAAAAAACAAATTAGTAGAACATTAATAAAAATAGAAATAAAATGTCTAATAGAAATTCCCTTGATGACGTAATGAAAATGCATATTGCGATTAATGTCAAGTGAATGTGACATGTACGATCATCCATTATTGGCAATTAATTTTGAAGTTTGGCGGTAGATTGTTGGTCAACGAGATAACGAAGTAACACCCATTTTCCCTATGTTTGTGTAAAATAATTAGGATATCTTTAGCATGAATTACAGCCGATATCATGACACGAGATTTTTCTGGAACAACTGACAGTTGCTTTATCAGACTGCATATGAAAAGCTTGTCACAATCAAACGGGCTATGAGAAAACCACTCAATGACTGCCCAGAAAGCTGTAGCCGTTGGAAATATATTTCATGTGTTTTCCCGAAATATGTTCTAAGTTGAAAACCACTCAATGACTGCCCAGAAAGCTGTAGCCGTTGGAAATATATTTCATGTGTTTTCCCGAAATATGTTCTAAGTTGAAAACCACTCAATGACTGCCCAGAAAGCTGTAGCCGTTGGAAATATATTTCATATGTTTTCCCGAAATATGTTCTAAGTTGATGCACATTCATTTAAACAGCTCTATATAAGTTAATATGCTTTCATGCCTGTCGACAAATCTTCTGTCGCAAAAATGGAAAAGTCTGGTATTCCCCCCCCCCTTTTTTTTTTTTTAATTCTGGGGCATATAATGAAATTGCTTTTAGAAGTAATAAACTTACTATTGGTTGATTTCATAAAACATTTGCCACTCCATTAACAGTTCCAAAGTATTTCTGATGGCAGGAATCAGCATGCTGATGGACAATGCAAGGTTTAACCGTCGGCTTGTACACTGTAAAAAAATTTCTGTAAAGGTACTAAACATTTTCTAGGAAACTAGGATTCCAAGAACTTTTCATGTAACGGTAACAGGAAAAATCCATGTAACCGATCGTAAAACTTGAATTTTTGCTGTTACCATTACAGGAAGAGTTCTTGGAATCCCAGTTTCCAAGAAAAAGTTTAGTACCTTTACAGAATTTTTTTTACAGTGTATAACGGGTGTTTTTAATTTTTGGATACATTTGACGAATTTTAGACTAGACTTTACTAACATGGCCAAAAATATTGGCTGCTCCATCAAATGTTGTGTATGGAAACCCTACATATGAGTATCTAACCCGAAAATTGGTATTCTTCAAAAGACAAAGAAATTTTTTTAGATAAACTACTCTGTAAATTTTTTTCTATTAAAAATTCATATGCAAACTACTCAAAGTAAAGTCGTTTAATGAAAAACACGAAGACGTCACTGTGGAGGCCTTTGGTTTCTCAGTACCCTATTGTTTTTCTTTGTCCATTCTTTTTCAGAATTTTCTGCTACACTGTAAAAAAAAAGATATCTGCAAAGGTACTAAACCTTTTCTAGGAAACTGGGATTCCAAGAACTTTTCCTGTAACGGTAACAGCAAAAATTCAAGTTTCAGAATCGGTTACACGAATTTTTGCATTTACCGTTACAGGAAAAGTTCTTGGAATCCCAGTTTCCTAGAAATGTTTAGTACCTTCACAGATTTTTTTTTTACAGTGTACTAGATTTTTTTTTTAATAAAAGTCTTTTACACTTATAACACCATTTTCAAAGGTATATATATTTTTTAAATCATTAATTTCCACAGGATTTTACATTATAGGTGATTATTAAAGCTTTTGGCTTTTTTTCTTTACAAAACATTCTAACAGTGGATATTTCTAGGTTTTCATTGCTGGCGGGATATAAATAGGATAGAGAAAATAGAGGGATATAATAACGTGCATATAATTTTTTTGCATTTTACTCCTAAAGTTATCTTATACGCCATGTGCGTATTCCACTTACTTTTTCTTAGTCAAATTGTGATATGGAATTGTGCTTATCAAATTTTACTGGGCATAAAAATAGTTAAATTTGAATTATAAGAAGAACTTATATTTTTAGAGATAGATATGAAGGACGAATAAATTCGAATGAGAGATATATAACAGGGGATTACAGTACGTGTAACTGAATACCTTTATATTTTTATAACTAAAAATGCATCTACACTGTAAAAAAAAAAAATCTGTAAAGGTACTAAACATTTTCTAGGAAACTGGGATTCCAAGAACTTTTCATGTAACGATAACAGGAAAAATCCATGTAACCGATTCTAAAACTTGAGTTTTTGTTGTTACCGTTAGAGGAAAATTTCTTGGAATCCCAGTTTCCTAGATAAAGTGTACTACCTTTACAGATTTTTTTACAGTGTACACTGTAAAAAAAATCTGCAAAGGTACTAAACATTTTCTAGGAAACTGGGATTCCAAGAACTTTTCCTGTAACGGTAACAGCAAAAATTCAAGTTTCAGAATCGATTACATGAATTTTTCCTGTTATCGTTACATGAAAAGTTCTTGGAATCCCAGTTTCCTAGAAAATGTTTAGTACCTTCACAGATTTTTTTTTACAGTGTAAGTTTTAATGTAATGAAAGATAAATGCAAGAAAAACTTCAATTTTCTTTATCATTAGCAATAACTTTTAAAATTATTTTTTTACTTTCGGGAGGGGCTTCAGCCCCCTTAGCCCCCTCCCTGGCTACGTGCCTGGCTGTAACTCATATAAGGGCTACACAAAAGAATTTGTAAACGTTACTGTGTGTGAACGAAAATAGCTTAAAAGTGGTTTGTAAATGAGTTATGCAATTTTACACTGAACAACATTAAGTTTTAAGGATATATTTATAGAATAAAGATAAAATGATAATCAGGGACACGCAAAGAATTGGATACAGTGCCGACATGGATGGTAATCTCTGTAAGTGTGATTCCTATAGTTTTAAGCGTGCTTCAATCTTAAATAAATTTTAGCTAAATAGTGGCTTGTACATAAAGAAAGTAGGCAAAATACAGGGCTGTACAAAAGAATTCAAATATGCTTCTGTTTATTGATATACTATTGATATATTATTGATATATATTGATATATTATTCATTTGCTGAAAGTCTAATTCTCAGTTTATTATGCGTTTTCAACACTTTCCAACATAATTGAAAGTGTTTACGGTGAGGAAGTGAATTCGGTTTCGTTAGCCGGGTGTCTGTCTGTCTGAACTCTAACTTGCGTTAATATAAAGGAATCGTTCTGTGATTGATATATGTTATTGCGATTTATTATGGCATGTTCGGTATTGAATATAAAGTATGTACAGTGTTTGTATTTCATTTACAGAGACACTCAAAAGTATCAATTACATCATGGTCATGAGGAAGTTTAATAATTTTATAAATACTCAGCATCTGTAGTTGTCGTCTGTTCCGTTCGTCTGTCTGTCTATCTGTTCTTATACAACAGCTCAAAAACTACACAACACAATGGATTGAAATTTAATGTATATAATTGTAGCAGAATTTTCGTTAATTATTTTAAATTTTATGAAAATCGAATCAAAACTAAAAAAATATCAGTAAAAGTTTTCTTTATATTAAATTCTATCATATGTAACTCATTCAATAATATCCTATGATAGGTAATGATTCTAGGTTGCCATGGGGATTATGTCACATTTAAGATGTAGGTCATATTTTCACATTACTGAATTTATCATATGTAATCGTAATAAATTTTGTATTCATGCATTTTTGTTTAAATGTGTAAATGTTTCTAGCATTAAGGTTATGGTTATTTCATCATAAACTATAATGATCTAGGTTATTGTTATTTTATAATAAGCTGTATTATGCTTTCTTCATCTATTTTACTACTAAATTTATTTTCAACCTAGTTTACTACCTAATTTATTAACAATTCGAAAGATTCAATATATTTAATAATATTAAGTCATGTACGGTAACAACACATTTTAGAAATAATCACACTGCTCGCATGAATGGTAGAAAGAGATAATATGAAAAATCCCAAGATTTTATTTTTTAACATAAGATGTTGCGTAATACAAAGAACTCCACCTTACATCCACTCTTTTGAAGTTTGTCCAAATCCGTATCGATTTTTCAACTTTTTTGTACAAAGAGTATCGGTTTCATGCAAGAGTTTTTGTTCCTTAATTTTTGCTTCAGCATTGTGTTTTGATGTTATTTATATTGCTGAAAATATTTTCTTAAGTAAAAACAAAAACAAAAAAATACGTATGTATGTTGTGTAAACACCAGTGTTATTACATTCATGCATTTAAATCCTCTTATTAAACTTTGACAAGCCTATAATATGAAAACAAAAACTGTCAGTTTTTTATCTTGAAGTCATGTAACGTTTCGTGCTTTCCATAATAACTAACACGTAACTTTTATTAAGACAGGAAATATACTTATTGATATTTATTTTACTTTTGGGCTGTAGTCTTGTGTTTTGATATTATTAGTATTTAAAGTAAAACATTTAAATAAATGCACGCATTTGTTTTTTAGTAAATTCTAATGCATCTTCATTTGCAGATATTTTTCATTATATCACCATGGTAATATTTATGAACTGGTCAGTTTTATGAACCGTAATTGGTTTCAATTATAAATGTTTTCTATGGGTTGAAAATAAACATATTACAAACATTGACTATCGCTATTCTCAAAACAGGTGGAATTACGGCTCCAATCAAGATTGTTGACCCGATCATGAAAGTTTCCACTGAAAAAATTAAAAAACTAAACTCGATAAGTTAAAGACATTGACTGGAGAGGGAGCGTTCAGGAGAACTGGGGGGGGGGGGGAGGGGTTACAAATCGGATGAATGCAGTGGATTTGAGCTTATTCATTGCTTTTTGATTTAATATTCGTTGAAACATCTTTTTTTATAGTGCATGCCCATAAATAACAGTTAAGAAAAGAAAGTAGTTTGATGATACATTTAATCAATCTTTTAAAAAGTGCTGTTTCCAATATTTAACATATTACGTCATTTTATATAGAAACTAATGGTTTTACAGAAATATAAATTTTTTTGTATCGATAGCTGTTAAGTTTAATACGCTATGTGCTAGGGTAATTTCTTTAGCTTTTTATTTAAGCCGCTAGCTGTACTTGAATTACTTGATGAAATTCCAATTAATATAAATCAAAATTTACTCTTAACTAGAATTGGTGGACCGCAGTTGCGTAAACGAAAATTTCTTAGTTTTAATACGTACAACGTAGCTAATAATAATAGTATTAATACTCGCGACGGATTGTAGTTTTTTAATAATACACCTAGAAGCTCCAGAAATTTCACTGAAGTTTGTATAAAAAATGTACTCCAGAATTTTTATTTAAAGCTTTCTAATTTCTCTATTAACTGATTTTTGCTGATATATGCATTTAGCTCTTTTTAAAAGAAATTTCTAATTCAAATCGAATTTTATATATTTGGTACACTGTAAAAAAAAATCTGTGAAAGTACTAAACATTTTCTAGGAAACTGGGATTCCAAAAACTTTTCATGTAACGGTAACAGGAAAAATTCATGTAATCGATTCTGAAACTTGAATTTTTGCTGTTACCGTTACAGTAAAAGATCTTGGAATCCCAGTTTCCTAGAAAAGGTTTAGTACCTTTGCAGATTTTTTTTTTTACAGTGTAGCAGTCGAATTCACTGCTCTTGGCTTTTTTAGTATTAAAATTTTGCAGTTAATGAACCAAAAAAAAAATTGCAAGAGTAAATATTTCTCTATAATACAATTACTTAATCTGCCAGCGATGATTGTGTTTCCGGATTTTTATAGTTACTGATATTTTCTAATAATTTTAATTTTATTTAATCTCAAAAGCTATAAGACTAATATTACAATAGAAATTAATGGTTAAAAAAATTCGGTAACGCGATCATCCCTTATCTAAAAATTTTTACATACATTTCATAACTCAAAAAAAAAAAAAAAAAAAAAAAAAATAAATAATATATAAAATCCGAAGAATGTCGAAAATAATTTGAAGTGACTTTAAAAAACTAAAACTTATGTTTTTTTTTAAATTTTCATATATCTAAATGACCAGTTAACAATGCACTGTAATTAATAATTATTAATACGCGGTAATCAATATCTGGAAAAATAATGTGCTAAATTTAGGAACATCTCAGCTAGGGCGGAAAAATTATTCCAGTTTTTTCTGCAACGATTTGAATCGCCATAAAAAGTCTATGTCTTCTACTTCGCAGTAGAACACATTTGATGATTTACACACTTATATAATACTGGTCAGGTGTCAGAATTTGCTTTAGTATATTTGTGGGATTTATTTTAAAGAAACTGATGTCAAATTATGCAATATAGTATTGTTTTTTGAAAAATTTCATGCATGTAAAGGGAAATATTAATGTAATTTAATAATGGCTGTTAAATATTTTAGGACAGTTTAATTTTTCTTGAGAAGAAAAAAAGATTACAGCATAAAACGCTAAATTTCAGTTTTCTGGGAAAATTTTAAGAGCCTTCACGCAACACTGTAAACAAAATCTGTAATTTTTACAGAAACCATTTGTACTTTTTATAGAAAAAGAGTTGGATTTTGTAATTTTTATATAAAAAAAAACTATATATATATATTAGAGAAAAAGCTGTTTTAATGGAAAAAATCAGGCCATTTTCTGCAAATTAAACAGTTTTCCACTGACGCGAAAATCGATAGTTTTTTCTGTCCATTTGAGATTTTTTTTTACAGTGTACTTCGAAAGTTAAATATATTACTGCAGGATTTAATTTTTCAGGGAAAATATCAGCATTTTCTCAAAGAAATTTCGACTTACGCTGTCACCTGATTACACTAGGCGAGTTTTTCTCCAAGAACCCTGTGTTCAGTACTCAAATATGTAAATATTTGTTTGTTTAAAATGAATATTCCTTTGAATCCCTGTAAAAGATGTGAAATATTTTAATAAATATAATATATTTTATCTATATATGTATATAGCCTATTTCTTGAGTAAATATAACTTTCTAAAAAAATAGGTTAATAATAAATATTATAATATTGTTGTACTTCTTTAACAGGTATTATTATGCTCTTTTAAGCGTTATTCAAGCATATCGTAATCTGAAACAGAAACAATAGTGATCCACATTTAAAGTTTAACTTAATAATTAGATAATATTATTTTAGGCGTATTTTTTTCTATTTTACGTAAATTTTCATGTTCTGAGATAGTAAAGTTACCAGCCGTAACTCGATAGTTTGAATAATCATTTAAGCATTCCGTTTTCTTTTTGGTTAATAAACCATATTTGCTGTTTTTAGAGGATTTTATGCTGTTTTTACATTCAAACTGGCCAATTTTTGACACATTTCTGCATTAATTGTATTCTTAAAAGCTTAAAATTGGCAAATATTCTTAATAAGAAATTATTAAATCAAGAATTTTCTATTTTTCGGTAAAGTTAAAAGATATTTCAATAAATGTTGAAAAAATTAACATTTTCAACCTAATGTTTGAACGCGAAACGACAAGAAATGCTATCGTGTAAGAGTTCACTTAACTTTCAAATGGAACAGATTTATCAATAAATGAAAAATGCTATTCATTTCCAAACCTCTCCAAAAGTTATAGTCATTCAAAAAAAAATTGTACTTTTAAGTTTAAAAATGAATCTGTGAGCATTAGAAAATGTTTTCTTTTTACTGAGCAGAGGAAAATATAGATTTTCAGAATCCTATTAAATATTAAAATTTTTTCGTTTCTGAGAGTTTCCATTCATTCTTACAAAAATACTTACTTATATACACCGGACAAAGTAAATTTCTTTATGTGATTTTGTGATAAAATGCTGTTTATGTTATATCATATATACAGGGTGTCCACTCTCAATGGTGGCCAATGTCTAATTCTTTAATCGTTAGTCATAGATTTATAGTTCCAGTTAGAAAAATGTTTTAAATGAGGTAAAGAAATATTTTTAAAGCAATTTGGGTCAATAAAAACATTTCTTAAAAAATTATGAAATTGAAATTTTTATACTGTCCTATAAGTTATATTTAGCAAAATATTTCTGTTACACTGACAAGTAAGACAAAAAAAGTTCCGTTATTCTACGATTAATATTGATTCAGTTATAGCTGTTTAAAGTTGGAGCATACTGTCATTCACAAATTTAGTAAAAATATAATTCCGTCAGATATATTAAAAAATGGTTGAGAGTAAAATTAATATTACAATATACATTTAAAATATTTAATTATTCTCTCATATTAAGGAAAAATATATTATTTGTAATAAACATATAAGCAAAAAAGAAAAACGGAATTTTTGTTACATAAAATGATGAAAATTAACAGCCTCAGTTTTTACAAAATGATACAAGTTTTAAAATGCTATTAGATTACAATAGTCTGCAAAAGTTGAGTTATGTCATGTTTTTTAGTTTTTGATAATTGTTTCTTTTGCATTCTGAAACGCTGAGTCCAAAATTAACATTCATTTTTACTGTCACGTTAAGGTTTTTTGCTAATCGTAAAGTTTAAAGTTAAAAAAAGAAAAAATAGCGAAAATTCAATACTATAAAATAGATGTGCCTGTTGTGTTTATAGCTTTTAATAACTGATTTTTATGTTTTTTTTTTTTAACCATTGAATCCGAAAAATGGCATTAATTTTAACCATCAAGTCAGCGTCAGGATTTTTCACACATTGCAAATTTCAAAGTTAAAAAGTTCAAAGTTAAAATTGAACCGTCTCCCCCACCTCATTGGACCCCTCAGCTGTTTAGCTGCAAAAATCCTAGTATATAAAAAAAAATGAATAATTTATTGAAATAAATTAAACAAAAAAATGTAATAAATATTACATCTGTTTTCTCGTATCAGATTTTCGGTAAATTTTAGTTTTAACATTCGCGATTTGCAAAACAATTGCAACGTAATTGTTAAAATGACGGTCATTTTCAGATTCAGTGCTAAAAAGTAAATAAAAATCAACAATGAAAAGTTTAAAAACATGGCCATCTTCTCAAATTTACTGTATCCAATTTTTGTTATTTTTTAATTTTGACAATTTATAATTCGCGAAAAATCCTCACATTATGGCTAAAATTTAAGATAGTTTTCGGATTTAGTGCTAAGTCGTGTATATAAATTAAAAAACTCAGTTGCAATACTTGTACGATTGTTTTCAAAGCACAAATACACATGGAATAAGCTCTTTAAATACTTATAATCATTTGGTATATGACTCTTTAAACCATTTGTATTCATTGCGGAAAAGTGGTACAACTCACGCATTTTTAAAGTTTCGGAATTCTATCAATTTTAGTGGTATATGAATGAATTTTTTGTCTTATTTATCAGTGTAATAAAAAAGTTTTACTAAATATAACTTATAGAACCAGGGGATCATATAAAAATTTAAATTTCTAATTTTTAATGAAATGCTTATATTGATCCAAATCGCTTTTAAAATATTTCTTAATTCCTTTTAAAACATTTTTGTAATTGAAACTATATGTCTATGACTAACGGTTATGAATTATTAATTGGCCACTGTTGAGAATGGACACCATTTATGTAAACTATTTATTTACCAGTAATCTAAATTGTATACGGAAAACCAATCATGAAACCGTATTTCAGAGTGAAAACTCAAGCTGTATATACTGTGGCTATCGCAAGAGTTTCTTCTATATAAATCAAATCAATTAAAGGATTTAAAGAGACAAAAAGTTACATAAATTTAGTAAATATATCGCTAATATATAAACGCATAATATTATTATGGAATCGTGGCCAATAAAGTTTGATTGAAATCTGTGCATTTAAATTCAGGTGTGTAAAATTTAGGTGCTAGCAGTCAGTGTTTCACCAATAAATATTTTTATTTCACTCCGCTAAATTTTCTTAGCTTTCTTACAAAAAATTTGGACGAAATATTAGACTAAAAATAACTGTTAAAATTTAGTGGCGAGAGACTGATCGCTGGTGAATAGATTTTTACACTCCCGTTTAAATATGGTGATCCATCGTGATATAAACATAGCATATTTCAAGCAAATCATCGAATTTTGACACCCCCATTTTACATGACTGAAACCAAATTTGAATTATTTAAAATGAAATTACAGAAAATGACTCCGTAAATCTATTAGAAAGTTTCTTTTTATTGAGAAGGAGAATATTTTTTTAATTATTGAAAATGAGTACGTGAATGTCTTAGAAAATTTAGTTTTTATTGAACCGCAGATTTTTTATTGTTACAATAAAAAATTAGTCTGAATGTTTCAGTAAGTTACTTTTTACAGAGCGGGCAAATATGTTTTCCAAAACCGCTTCAAAAGCTAAACAATTTGAGTTTCTGAGGGTTTTCATTCATAAGTATCTTCCTGTCATGAGGATTCTAAATTTGATGTTTCGTTGAATACTCCGTCCATAAATTAGAGATTGGAGCATCACATGCATCAAATAAATCATCGATTTGCGCACCTTTGGGTGACTTTATCCCAAAACTAATCAGTATTAGTTCACATGAGGATAGAAATTCATCTGAAATTTAATCTGAGTCTTACACCGTAGTTTGTGAATTCGAGCGCTCATAATATTTGTGTCACATGTAGACAGCCATAGACTCGCGGGAAGAAATTTCCTAGACCCGGTCAAACCGCATTCAGGACCTTCTACAACATATAAATACATGGAAAACAGGCAGATGAAAATTTTCGTGAATCCAATACTTTATTCTTGTGTAGATAGAATAAAGTAAAAATACAAATATTGATTAGAATGAGCGTGAGGGTTTAATGTGCAAATAGACATACGATTTTTTATCATGTAGCATATCAGCGTATTTTTTGTGGTCACTTGGTGTTTTTCATCTTTAATGAATTTTAGAGGAAACTGACGGACATCCTGCAATAGAAGGACTTTTCATTGAGGTTGATCTAATCTTATCCTTTTATGAACAAACTACAGAAGAATATAAAAATAATATTTTTCGTGGAAACTGTTTAATGATGGAAAAAGAAGCATTTAAACACAGCTTTTCGAAGATGCGAGGATTTTGTAGCTAAAATTTGGGAGTTCTTCCCGTCTTGGATGGGACGTCTTAATTTTTCCGACATTCCCTAATTTGAAAAAGGATGTTTCGAAAGTTCTTTTATACGTAAGTTCTTTATGAGAGAGTTATAATCAAGGCAATACGGTCAGAAATCACCTTTGCTAGTAAATCACCCTTTCTTTCCAAACCATTTAAAATTTCAGCATGCCCAATTACTTTTGTGCTAAACGAAAAGAAAGAAATGTTTGTCATATTCCATTATTTTTTCCGGGACATTAATTTTTTCAAATTTTTAATGGGTAGTAATGTCTTACCAAATCGAAAATGTCTCCTGTTAGTGATCTTTCTGTACATTAAAAAGTCAATAATATGAAACCACTAGACTCGCACGGGGTTTTTTTCTCAGCGATCTTTGAGATTAGTTGCTGACAGTTGTTAACTGCAATTTGTAATAAAAAAAAAAAAACGTGTTTTAATGAAAGATGAATGTACTATATCAAAAGCCTGTTCAGAAATATTTCGTGTGATTAACTCATTCATTGTTGTGCGTTTTGTATGTGAAAAATATTTAATAAAAAATGGATTTTGCCATCAGAAATAATTTATACAATGCTGAAAAAAAAGTTTAAGATCACATTATAATTTTGATATTTAGAATAAAATTCCGAAAAAAATTGTATAATTTGAATTTAAAGACAAATATCTGATATAATATGTGAATTTAAATCACTTTTAAAAGTGAAAGCACATTTCTTTCTACATGTTTTAAAATCTTGCAATATTTACAAATGTAAATAAGTTTAGTTCCAGTAGACTCTTTTAACTCTAGCAAAATGAGATGACGTCTTGACTACGGAATTTTATGTGAAATTGATCTGTGATGATGTTTATAGGTTAGAAGTGGTAAATTTATAGTTTCAGGATGTATAACTGCTGTTTTGAGCGTGGTTATCTGAAAATCATAGACTGAAGAAGAAACAGGTAAAATAAGGGCATTTTTGTATATTGCAGGCTGACTGAAAGGCAAATTGTCCTAAAAATAAATAAATTTAAAACTGTTGTGTACAATATCCTTTATAAACCAATGAATTAGGTCAGAAATGATAGAAGCCGATAGCTATCAAAACTTTCAGTCCTGTGTAAAACAGAACGTAATTAGAATGGCGCTTCAAGAATGTTCTTATTCTTCTACTATAAAATTTGATCCAGAAATCTCAGTAACGTCCAAAACTGTTAGACATGTATTAAAACGTACCGAATGTTTGAATTATGACGCTAAATTAAAAGCAAAGCCGAAACTACAAAAGTTTCACATTGTTGTAAGTCTAAAATCCGTAATGTATCTTCCAATATCTTATGTAATTCAAAATACGGC
Source organism: Maratus speculifer (assembly GCA_964019185.1). Classification (NCBI taxonomy): domain Eukaryota; kingdom Metazoa; phylum Arthropoda; class Arachnida; order Araneae; family Salticidae; genus Maratus; species Maratus speculifer. Next base: position 196,080,905 of record OZ025299.1, read on the forward strand.
GCAAATGTATTTTTACTAATAAAAAATGATTCATTCTTGATGGTACAGAGGATTTATGGTAATTCTGGCATGATTTCTTTGTGAGTCATAGCAGCTTTTAAATGCGTACAAAGTGGTGGCTAAGTCGTGATTTAGGCAGACTTTAAAGCAAAAGAAAAAAAAAGTTTGGTTTTCAATGTGACAAAGATGAACTCTTTTGACTATCAAGGTGTACTTGGTAGTAATTTTGATCCAATTTAAAAATGAACTTATTGATCAGATTTTGGCATTGCTTCAAAATAACGCTTCTATTCGCAGGTCTGTGTCAACTTCAGATTGGTTATCTGCAAACAGCATTAAAACTTAACATTCCCATCTGAAAGTCCTGATATAAATCCTATAGAAAAAGCGTGGGGAACCTTGGTTCGTCAATTTTATGCCTACAAATAAGTTTGATTCGATTTTTGAATTGAAAGTGTGAAAGTAGCTATTTTGAAAATATAGAAACAAATGTCCATTTTCATATGTAATAAGCTGTCCAAATCTTTCCCAAATCGTCTTCTGGAAGTCATCAGCGTCAAGGGAAACAAGAAAAATACATTTATATATTAAAAATTAATGTACAAATACATATGTCATTTACATCTGTAATTTAGATTTTAAATACACTGGTCCTAAACTTTTTTCCACAAAATTCTATTACGTTGAAATTAATTTTTGTTTATTTTTAAAAAATACATTATTGTACTTTAAATCATATAGTAAAACTCGTATAACTTTATGTGTATGATTTAATTTTACAATCATATTGTTTTTACATTAAAATAAGAGCTGTACTGTTTTTGTTAGTAATCCTAAAATTGTTTTAGCGCTGTATGATATTTATTCTTAGGTACCAGTCAAAATAATTTTTTTTGAGTTTTTTTAGCAGAATCTGGTAATTCTTTTGATTTCAAAATATTTTCAAAAATGGATTTTTCTAAAAGTTCTATTAAATATTCTGTACTAAGCGATTGCTTACTTTCTTTCTTTATTCAACACACAAAAAGTTTGAAACAATTTTAGCTATTTTTTTTAAAAATATATACCATATTCGCCCTGAAGGTGTGCAATATGCTGATAGAGCTTTATAAATAATTAAATCTCATTTTGTTGTACTACTGTAAAAAGAACATTAAAACAACAATGTTAAAACTTGCATATATGACTTAAGTAGTTTTAAACAAATAAAATATATGCAATTCCATAAACACATTAAAAGCGCTGAAAACTAAAACAAATGTTTGGGATTTTATCGTAGATTAAATTGATCTTTCTGTCTGGAGGTTTTGTTTTTTTTAATAAAAAATAACGGCTTTTTCTAACTAAATATAATCAAAACATTATACTTTTTCTGGGAAAAGAATAAATGTATTTATCAACTAGCTCTAGAGTTATCAGTAAATAGTTATGAACACTTAAAATTGTTTCGCTTTGACATATTTATTTAAATATTAAAAATTCTGTTTAGAGGATATTTTGTTTGTTGGTTTTATAAAAACGATGCGTTACCATTTAAGTTAATTACTTTGCACAAAGTAACAATTTGATTAAAACGAAAGAGAATTAATTTGGAAAATTTGGAATTAAAATATATGAAAGAAAATTATTATTTTTTAATATGAGTATAGATATCTAAGCTGTATTCACACGTAATTTTTGTTCGACAGAATTTAAATTACTTCCTAATTTTACATAAAATTATAACACAAATCATTCATTATATAGGAAATAGGAAATGTATTCTATCATTAATTAAATATTATATAGATTGTTCCTTATTTAGAGTAGATTATTCCTTAGTTCTTAGTATTTCCTAGTTAAATTAAGATGCGGGGTTTCTTAGGATTTTGCAATTCCACAGACGCATATACAGAGTGCAAACTAAAGTTTGAATACATTAAAATAATTTTTTAAGTGGTAAAATTATAGTTGGGAAATAAACTTGTGCTTGTAATAAAGCGATTATACGCTACTGTACGAATGTGCCTGTACTTTTTCTAGTGGCTAAATTCGAAAGTTATCGACCCCTGTCAAATCTTTGAAAGGTAACGAAAAAAATTCAATTACAAAAGTATAGAGTGTTTTTGATTTAATGTGAAATGGTACATCATATGGAAAAATAACTCTGAATTATTAACCTGTTATTATTAACTGTTAGAAACTGTGAATTGCTTATTTTTCGATATTCAATTATCGGCTTAAATATGTCAGTTATCGCGTGCAGAAAAGTTTTCTTGTACGATTATATGTAAAACCAAACACACGGCTTATCAGCAATCATTGTAAATGATGAATTATATTAAGGAATCATTCAGCAACGTGACATTTTAAATTCTGTCTAGCCTTCAACAAGAGTTGTAACTCGAGTGCAATGTTTATTGCTGATGTTGGTAGATACAGAGAGCATATTTAACATGATTTTGTTATTAAATATTAAATATATTCTACTGGCACGTAATATTTCTATTAGTAAATCTGCCTTCACCATATCACATTGCAATTTTGCAAGTGTATGTATGTATGTTTATGTATTTAAATTAGCGATTGTTTATAGAAAATTCAACGTTCCAAGTATTTTTTTAAATGTATGTTTTTTAGTGTAAAATATGATTTTCTACTGAGTACTAACTCTATACACTTTTGTAGTTTTTTTTTTGTTAGTTCTGATAGTTTTTGAGATAGTAACGACAACTTTTCAGTTTTGTCATTATGTGCATAGAAAAACTCTTATATGAGCACATAGACATTTTATTATTAGCAGACTCGTTGCACAATTTTAGCTTTATCCTTTGGAAACTTGTTTCAGTGCATTCACACGTTAGCTTACACCCTGTATATTTAGCGAAGAATATGCTTAAACGACGCATTTTAGTGACATTTACTAACCCGATCAATAAATTTAAAATAAATAAAATAAAATAAATATGATTTTCAGGCCTATTTAAGTTATCACTTTTTTTTAACCTCTATTTTAATTTGAGACATACAGATGCCCCAAAATGCTGTCTTTTAGAGTTGGATATTACAATCACAGACTCGAGATCTGAGCCATTGAACTTTAGAACAATAAAATTTTGCATTTAAAATAACCTTTTACAATATAAAAGTTCTAAGTTATAACTTAAATATATTTTACTGTAAAGTATAGAAATCGTGTTATATGGAACTGAAAATCTTACAACTTTTTGTGTGTGTCTTGCCGTGTGTGCGTGTGAACGTTTTAATTTACCACTCAGTAACCAAAATTACTAATCTACATTCTTAAGCAAATAATACAGAAACTAAAATTTACTTGGCTTTTTTCACTTTCTTTACGAAAGCTCCAATAATCTTTCTCCATACAAAATACTTTAAAATAATTAAAATGCTATTGAAATTGTAACGTCTTTAATCTCCACCTTTTCTAAAGTTTCCAGTTCGAGCTGCCACAAAAACTTTGTGTTTACTTTCAATAAATATTGTCCCATGTTTTCTCTAAAAACCTTAAGAAATATTTTCTGTTGCTCAGAGAATGTTTTCAGCCAATATAGCACAAAGTGACGCGCACTAAAAAGACAGGTATTATTACATTTTTAGCAAATTTCTTATTGATTATTAAAAGCAAGGAAAAAACAACACTGTCCGAATGTACTTGCATTTTAATACCATTACATGTTTGGTTACGCAATTATTTGAGTCAATATTTACTAAGATAAAAAAATCGCCATTTATTTGTCCAAGGTTCGAGCAAGGCAATGTCATGACATGAGGATGGATTAAATAGTAGTGTACCCAGCAGACATATGTGTACACAGGATACATTTCATGTGACTTTATGACTTTAATTCATTCAAGAGTCTATTTTTCACTGTTTGTTTTTTCTTTTTTTTCTCGTTCACCATCCTTTTATTGCATTTAATTTAGTTGATAAGGAGTTTTAATTTGAACCCTAACGCTTTTAATTTTACTCATAACTCGAAAGTTTTTAAAAATAGAATTATATTTCTCAAACACAATTATAGTATTTAAAATAATATAATGTATGGACTTATCTGAATTTGTTAGTTTTGTATGCAAATAGTTATATGTTTTATATGCATCTTACTTAAAATGAAGAAAAATTATTAACTGTTAGGTATTTTACTCTAAAATAAATTGAAAGAAAATTAAAGTAACAGTAATAATAGGACTTGTAGCTTATATCTGAATAATCATTTTTTAAAGTTTGTAAAATTTGTAATAATGATTAGAAAATACATATTGCACATTGATTATGATCTACTTTCCAACTGCTTTCTTTTAGGACGCAGTTTATCATACTGAGAATATGTCGGTGAAAATTTTTAAAATGTAGATTATAGAGTAGATTAAAAGTTAGATTTGGAAGGTAGAAAAATCCTGCTATAGGAATAGAAAAATTAGCAACGTTAAAAAGCACCATATATTCTCTATAAACAGCAGACCGGTTTTGGTAGCATTTAGAGTACCGTCGATAATGCTAGCAAAGGTAGAAATCTGCTCATGTATATTGTAGAGACGGAGGATTGAAGGCAACCAATCGGATGGCAAAGGACTGCAAGTAAAGGCAATAGGACAGTGCACGTGGAAAGGGACCGAAGGGGAGGGAAAAAGGTCAAAAGGAGCGGAAAAAAATAATAATAACCATTACGAAATAGAGGTTTTAATGTAATATTTCCAGCAAATCAAAAGAGGGGGGTAGCGAATTCACAATTGACAATTTTTTCAAAATTTTTATAAATGTGAAATGCTTCAAATAAGTTAAGTTCATAAATGGAGGTAGGTTTGGAAATTATTTTCGCTGAACCGAAATCGAAAGTATGGTTCATCTCCCAGCAATGTTTGGCAATAGAGGATTTATTGATTTCTTGTCTCTTAATGTAATTTTTATGTTCATTAATACGTTTTTTTAAAAAGCGTTGGTTTGTCCAATGTAGGAAAGACCGCACTGACAATTAATACTGTAAATTCCCCATGAATTAGATAAATCTATAGGATCTTTGAGCTTAGAGAGGGTGAGTTTATTAATAGGTGCAATTGGCTGTCGGTCTGTTATAGTTTCTTGGTGGTGGTGAATATGTGATTTGAGGTAATATCTGAATCTTTTTAGAACGAAATTGAATATAAAATAAAAGTTATTTCATGCAGAACCTCAGGGCTTGATAAACGTATGTGAGGCCTGGGGCACAAATGCCATGTCGAGGCCCTTTTTTCAAAATAATGTTCGGTTATAAAATTCATGTATTATAAAGATTACATAAAACAGCTTTATGTGCACTTTTAAATTCAAACCATAATTTTATGAAAAAAAAATAAATTTTCAAACACATGTAACGACGTATTAATCACGACATTTAGTTCGCTGAATTAAAATTTAATCATTCACAAACTATAATTGTTTTTCCGTTATACAGAAATATAGAAGAGAATTTGACTTATCTATTTGTTTTTTAAATTATTTGTTAAAATATTTGAAACTTTTTGATAATAAGGGAACGATGTAATTCCTTTATATTTATTCTCTGGGAAAAACCGAATTAAACATAGATTTAACTTTTAAGGAAAATATTATGAATAAGTTAAAATGCCTTCATTATGTTTTCCTTGATTATTACTTAGAATGATAAATACTGTAAATCAAAATGCTGAGCTATAGTATGTTTGATGTTAGAATGTATTCTTCTAGGAATTTTGAAATTTATAATTGCCGTTATCGACTAACGTTGATATGGTAGTTTATTATAGATGAATGCGATAAATTAATTTTTTCTGCAAACTATAACCAAAAATTTATTTTAGTTTCGGCTTTTAAAGAGTGCACAAAATGCACGCTAATTTGGGCCCTTGCAACTGAGGGCAGAGGTCATGCTCCTCGTGTGCATCTGTAATAATCAAGTCCGGCAAAATATATTTTACGTTTTTCAGTTTCACTTATATTTTTTTGCTGAAGATCTTTTAAGTAGAGGCACATGTCAACTGATATCTTGAATATATTACCAACTAGTTATAATTTTTTTCTGCATATTGGGGCATTTGGGTGCACTCGCGTAGAAGGTAATACTACTGCGAAACGCTCGTGGCCATTGCTTTATGTCATTATTACGTCATTAATGCTTATATTTCAATACAATTAACTATTTCAATTATCCTAAGTCTCCTATAGGTCCTATATTGTATAAATTAAGTGTATGGCAAGTAGATGATGCCGATATAGATAATACAAAGTTTGGTACATTTTGGTACACTCATTAAAAAGTTATCAGTATGGGTCTCTTGATGGGGCATTTGCTGATTTTGCTAAGATAGACCCCCCCCCTCAGCCCTCCCATACAACTTATACAATTCATATTTTTTATACAGTAAGCATATAGTACCAGTATTATGCATACCAAGTTTGGTACAATTCCATACATTAGTTTTTTAGTTATAAAATTTTTTCTGCATTTTGGGGCATTTGGGGCACTCGCGTAGAAGATAATACTACTGTGAAACGCTCGTGGGCATTGCTTTACGTCATCATTACGTCATTAATGCTTATATTTCAATACAATTAACTATTTCAATTATCCTAAGTCTCCTATAGGTCCTATATTGTATAAATTAAGTGTATAGCAAGTAGATGATGTCGATATGGATAATACAAAGTTTGATACATTTTGGTACACTCATTAAATTGATTTTGCTAAGATCTTGAATATATAACTTATTAAAATGTAATTCGTACAATTTGAGCCTACTTCCAACAAAGTAAAAATATGTATTTATACAATATGTTTTTTCTTCTGCATATCAAAACCACGCATAACTCTTGAACGCTTAACTTAGATTTAATATTCTTTTTGTTGAAGGTTCTCTTCTGCTGTCTTTCAAGTTCGTTAGAATCTAAAATTTATGGTTGTCTGTCTGTCTGTTTTCTTATCTTTATAAGCTTTGATTTATATAAAAAAAGACCAATTGTCCCAAATTTTGAGTACAGTGTTAAGGTACAAACTAAAACTTTACGTTTTGAAAATATTAGTTTTTTTCCGTTTCTTACAGGGTTACCTAAAAAATGTTAATATATCATCGCCTGCGGCATGTTAAAATGAGAAATATAGGAATTTAAAAAAAATGCTGATTAGGGTAATCCATCGAAATGAGTAACAAGTGATCTGGCCAATGTTTCAAGTTGGATCGGATCGGGTTAGGATCAAAGTTTGGGATGGCTTCAAGTACAAATTTCGGGTTCGGTCACATGCTTCTTATGCGTACAACTGCTAAAAGCGTTGCCATGAAAGTAAGAAAAATGGCTTTTATTTTTTTCTTAAAAAATATTAGTTTAAAATATTTCTTAGTCAGATTTAAAGAAAATAAAACAAAATGGTTATGCATGTTTTCAAATTAATTAAAAGAGGTAAATAAAAAGTTCAATCTAAACTGAAATTTTCAAATTTTATCTATTTTTTTAAAAATTTTACTTACATATATCATTCTAAGAATCAATTTTAAGTTAGAAAGGGGATATTATACTTCCATGAGTTGTCGAATAAATTGCCAAAAAGTTTTATACATTTTCAAGTTAAAATTGTAATGCATATAAAATGAAAGAAAATAAACTGATAATGCAAGCTTTCAAACTAATTGAAACAGCTTGTGTTTAATGAGAATTTTAATCTAAGCTTTAACTTAAAAGCATATCTTTTTATTTAGTTCTGCATACCATTCTAAGAATTAATATGCATTAAAAATGAATATCATACATTTATGACATGGCGAATACTTTACTAAACAAGTTTTGTATGGTTTCAAATTAAACTTGTATTGCTATTAAAATAAAGCAAAATAAATTGATGTTGCAAGTTTACAAACTAATCAAAACAACTTGTATTTAACGAAAATTTTCATCGATAGCTGAGGTTAAAAACACACCATTTTATTTAGTTTGGCATATCATTCTAAGAATGAACAAGTAAGAAAAATCATGCATGAAGCATAGATTCTGAAACACTTTCCAGACTTTCTGAAATCTTTAAGAAAACCTCGTTATTTAGGGAAATAAGGTGTAATAAATAAAATAAAAAATTAATAAATAAATAAATAAGGTGTAAAAAATAAGTCCATAGCCAAATATGCATTCCAGTACTTTTCAACAGACCTGTATTTGATATATCCGTTTATATATATAATACATAATGGGAAAATTTAATTTAGCAAGAAAATTCCAGTTTAGTTTTCGCTTAACTGGTTGAAATAATCTCTTTGAGCAATTTAACTAATAGATGGAAACATACTCGAATATTTTTGTTCAGCACTGTTGTTTACCCAGTACCTTTATTACACGCCAGTATTTTGCTAAAATTTTGTTCAAACAAAAACACTCTTAAAACTATTTAAATCGCACTTCCAAAAATTATCATCCATAGGAAACCATGTAGCCAATTTCTTGCGTGACCCTGTATATAATTCTATTTATATTCTACAAACATTTCTTAGTAAACTGAAAGCAGTTCAACAAAAATGCATAACTTATTTAAAAACCACCTTTAAATAAATTACTCTCATATTCAGTAAACTTTACGAGCTCTTTTGTGTAACTCTGTATATCAACTATAGCATTTATGCACACCATATAATATGCATACATTTAATGAAACTTAAAAGCGCATATCACAATTAAAATGCATTTCATCCATCCATCAGCCATCATCGATAATATAGAGTACTTCGGATAGAATATACTATTTGAAATATGTTGTGTGTCCCTGTAAATGCCATGCATTTCATATTATGTGTGAAATTCTAATCCTCAGCCGCGTATATCAATTTTTTATATATGAAATTGTTTAACGTAATTAAAATGTTTCGCAAACAATTATTCCTTTATTATTGTGCAATGGAATTCTTTTGTGTAGCCTTGTAAATGAATAATAATTATTATTTTCACTGCATATTTTACATAATGCATATTTTAGTGTACTTCGCAAATGCATATAAATTTGAATATGTCTGACATGGTGTAACACCTATAAAATTCATTTGAAACGACTTTTCCATGTAACGGAAAACTTTTGACTATCACTGTAAATAAACTGATCATGGTAGAAACTTCATTTTCAATAAAGTTCGTGCTAGGGTAAACATCATAATAACATCTGAAAATTTCATGGCAATCCGAGTATGTTTATGCGAGTTAGAGCGCGGATAGACGACCAGACAAACCGAAAGCATAAACACTTTTCAACTTTGTTAGAAGGTTTTAGAAAGAGAATAGCATATTAGAAAAATAATAGCATATTAAAAAGAGAATATCATACTTTTATGACAAGGCAAATACTTAACAAAAAAATTTTCGACATTTTTTTATTAATCCTGCATTGTATTTAAAATAAAACAGCAGCAACAACAAAAAATGAAGATACAGGTTTTTAAACCAATTGAAACAATATGTACTTATTGAAAAATTCATACTAAGCCAAAACTTCAAAAACGTACTTTTTTATTCGAATTTCGCGTACTACTCAAAGAATTTAGTCCGTATTAGAAAGAGACTATCATACTTCATGACGGGATTAATTTTTTTCCCTATATTTATACGAAATCGAAATCATAGAACTGAAAGCATTTTCACATTTTCGCCTTTCTTCTTTTAACTCCTATGTTTAAGGATTTAAGCTCCAGGAATTCCTGTTTTAGATTTTTTTATATTGTTTGATAAAAGTATTTTATCTGGGGTGAAAAAACTTTTTTAGGCATACGAATAAAAAAGTACATTTTCAAAATTCTGCTTCCGGAATTCAATGATAATGTTTTACATGAATACTCTAAGAGAATTATTTGTTCTAAAAATATACGGAGAGAATATTTTTTTAATTTTTATGCATTATTTCTTAAAGAAGAATTATCGGCATGCTTAGTGAAATACATGAATTATTAAATGGCTACCTAACATAGATTTTAATATTTTCCGACTTAGAAAAAAGAATTATGAATGCAATTTGTCTGCTTGTTCATCTTTCTGTAAAGTTCATAAAAATTATTGGTGCATAATAAATCTGATACATTTATATTATTATATATGATATTTATTTTAACATGATAAAATAATTATATTTTATATTGCATGTATATTTTTATATGATTATCATTTAATGTATGTTTATATCATTAAGATAGAAATAAATAATTTTGCAAGCAAGTTGTTGTAAACATAATAATCATAGTTAATTTAAAGCATATATATTTTATTCTTTCTCAGGGGGTTGAATATCAGTATTCAAATATAATATCAAACAATATGTTATCGTTTGTAAAGCATTTCAATGAAATCTTTATATTTATACTAAGCGAAGTGGTATTATGCTACTGATTATTAATTTACTACCAGATTCTCTTGAAAATTCTGATCAGAATGTGATTTTTATATTTTTTTCTGTATGAAGAAAGAAAAGAAAATTAAATGACTAAATCATTATTTATTTATATAGCAGATATGCTTTAAATTAATGATTAGTTATGACAGCAATGCTTAAAATCATCACAAAGGAATCAAATAGACTCTGTTGTCAAAGCTTGGGTTCTGCTTTTTCTACAAGTTTGACCATTCCATTGTATAACAGAAAATAGATTTTTATTTTTTTAATAAAAAGATTTTTTAGTGATTTAACATGTAGAAGACATCATTTTGTATTTTAAATAATCTTGTTTTCATTGTCTATAGCAATAAGTAGAAATAAAGGAAATGCATTAACCATGAAACGTCTATGTTGTAGGTGCATAGAGATAAATTATAATACGGTTAGTAAATAAAAACTGACTTCGATGGTTGATTTTTGTAGATATCTATAGGATACGTTTTGAAGTAATTTACTCAATAATCACACAACATCACATTTTCTCATTAAAAAAAATAATAGATTAAAATGAAAAGGAAAAAGCTTAAGGGAATTAGGCTGAAATCGATTGCAAAGAATCTCTCAATTTCCTAAGTTTTGATTTTTGGCCTCTTGCCATGAAGGAAAAAGATGTAAAACAACCGAAGCTTCCCTTGACTGCTGAAACATTAAATATATAAACATTTGGCAATCATAAGCAAATTAAGAAGTAGCTTTTTAAAAATGTACATAACTCAAGGTCTTTCTAAAATTCAACTATTGATCTATTTAAAGAACTGTTTCTGTAAATTCAATTATTATGTAATGAATTTTTCTGTATAACAATTCTAATTTAATATATATCAATCGAATGATGGCCTATGTATTGAAATAAACATTCAATTTTATATAAAATGTAGTTTTTATGCATTTAAAATCTTTATTAGTTTATCTTTATTCTGGAAGAAAAATAAATACCGCATGTCGCAAGTTTCTATTCTATTAAAAATAAGAAAATACCTTAAAAGCCAAGATATAATTTTAATTGCTAGTAAAATATAAATATTGTACAATTTATAGCGCCATACTTTACACAAAATGCAATAAATAATTGCTATGCATCATATCTGGTGATCTCCCGTTCTACCCTTTTTTGTTCAATTAAAAATTCCATTAAAAGATACGGTATTATTTCTTTTGCTATTAAATCATATAGCCAAGCCATACATGTAACATTATGTAACAAACAATGTGTAATTAATTACTTGAATTTATGCACAAAGTAAAGTAATAATTGATTACTTTAATCCATAGTTAGTGACATTCTATTACTTAAAATGATACATAACATTAATACTCAAATGCTAATACGAAATTAAACATTATTCAATTATAGACTTTGCACAATAAATATGACGAACATTTTCGGAAAAGCTGTGGATGGAACTCTCGGAATATCATCGTTTATTTCGAGAAATTCTATTTATGGTCATCAAAATGACAGCTTGCATAAAATGATTCCTTATCTATAAAATTATTTATTGTAATACGTTAATGCTTCCATAGATACGTATAAATATGTCCATAATTGAGATATTGCGTGCAAATTCTAGACGTATTTACAACAGCTTTCGTTGCTTTAACTTTAGGAGCAATTTTAAACCGAACAGTAATTATTGGATTAAATGCCTTTTACTCATATTAATCAAGTATTCATTATTAACTCCATTTAAAAGCGTACTCTGTGTATTAACGGATATTAAAATAATGAAATTGCGCTTCAACTGGAAAGGGTTATAGCAGCTTAATTGTACTTTATATAAAATAGTCTATAATTGTTTATATTCTATTTATTTAATAAGAATGATTGACTAAATTCACAATTAGAAAACGATTATAATTATTAACTTCAAGTTATTAGTTTGCTACTGTTCGCAATTGCGCTAAATCACGAGAAAATATTTCATTTGGTGAGAAAACGAAAGATTGAAATCGCCTAATTGTGAATGTGGATTTATATTTCACCTTGAATATATTGATGATAATATTTTAATTTGTCTATAAATTTCCTATGAGGATTAGTCAAACTTCTTAGGCTAAACCAAATGCAAAACCAAATGAGAACCCTGGTTATTAGTAGGTTTTTAAGAGGTGTTGGTATACTTTCATTTTACTTTCATTCGGGAATCGTTGCATGCAGGTATGGTTTTGTGACTTTGAGATATTTTTTTTTTTAAAAATGTATTTTACAAAACGAAAACAACAAAATACCTGTAGTAGTTCCTTTAATGGATGCGCTATCAAACTTTCTTAGCACAATAATTTTTGAAAATTAAATTTAAGGAATTTTTAAACTTTCGCAACAAGTTTCTTGTAGAAAGAGGTTCTCATAAAAATTATTACGTAAATGTTCTCATGTAAAAATTCCATGAGTGTAGTAATTTTGATACATTTAAATTAAAGGATTTACAATCTGTAGGTCACAAAGCTCCCACTAGTTATTTCATAAGGGAAACATTACATTTATTTTAGACTTTGTAATGGCGAATGATTTTCAGGCAAAAAGGCAAGACTCCTAATTTAAATAATTTTAAATGTTTTTGTTTGTTTGTTTGTTTTTTTTGGGGGGGGGGGATTTAACACCGTAATTTTTCTTGCTAATGATGCCTCAAAATTGTTTAGCCGTTTACTTCCCCAGATATAGCAGGGAATAGATATAACAGAATTCCAGGAAAGGTAAAACCAATTATAAGTGCAAAATTTCAAATAATTTTTTATATGATTATAACGTATGCTTCATTGTCGTCAACAAATGTGACTTTACGCACAACTGAATTTTTAAATTTTGAAAAAGGATGACATTTTTTATGTTATGCAGTTGTATAAGTCTATGCCAAAGAACAAATGTCACACAATAATTAAAACACACAATAAATAAGTTGGGTAAAGCTATAATACTAATAAAAATATTCTTATCTGCCTAACTTTTTTGATTTAATTTCACCATATACAGTTACTATTTAAAAAAAATAGTAAAATGAAGTAAAAGAGCTGCACACCTAAAATTATTAATATCATTTACCGCGATGTAGTAAATTTCCGGCGTGTGTAATTAGCCTTCACCCAAAACAGAAACCGATGCAGTGAAACCGCTGTGAATCCTTAAAAGTAATCCAAGCATTTCCGAAATTGAATGGTTTTGTACGGGTTCAACGGAAATGCATATGCAGCGCTATCGCGTTTGGTTTTAAGGATTGGAAGTATTTTTCATTGAGCTTCCTATGATTAAATGCTATCTTTTAAATAACTTTAGTGTCCAAAAGCTGAAAAATTTCTTCTTACGTAGAAAAACTTGAAATATTATAAATTAATCTGAAACAATAACTCAGATACGGGAAAAGAACAAAAAAATACCGAAAATATTACCGGTTTGATGTTGAATATAAAAATAGTTATTTTCTTTAATTAAACCTTTTCTCTAAATTTACACCCCTTAGACAAGGAAAAAAATTAATTAAGTTTACAGACTGTATTTCGGATGAATTAATATAGCTTTTTTATAATGACAACAGGATATCACAAAAGTCTTAAAAACATTTAACGAAGACAGTTATTTTTTATACACTATCTACCAAAAAGTATTTGTACACTTTCAGTTTTTGACATTTTGTCAAATATTTAAAAATATACTGGTTGGATTCTTCTGGAACTTCAGAAATATAAAGATTATGTTTCACTTTATATTTATTTACATTCATTTGTTAAGCGGGTAATTAGGGGGCCGGCAAAAAAACAAAGAATAATAGAAATATTTGGAATCGCACTGTACATGAAAATGCACGAAACGACTTATCGCTTTAGAATACAAATATATGAATACAGTAGAATATGTACACTAATTTTTGTGAGAATAGCATGTATATTTATGGCGATAGAGCGATTTTTTTGAAAAATTCAAAAAATTCTGGTATGTTTTTTGTTTATATCATAGAGGGTTTTTGACCAAATTTAACGCAAATTTCAGAAAAATTGGCAAAATCTATTAAAAAAATATAGCGCAATTGGAATATAAATATATTTAATACTTTATGAAATATGAGTAGTTTTATAAAATAATTTTTATCTGCGCATGCGCGAACGATAAAAACAATTCTTTTACATCATTTAATAGTCAATTCTATGGAGTAACTTATAAAAAAAATCCAATCAAATATCGTGAAAATTCAAAAAGATATCATTATTATAAGTAAGCTGTTTTTACATTGCTCTCTAAAAACGGCTGAATGATAAGGGATTCTCCACAAATTGACATTTTTTATTGACTGACTTTTAGGAAAAAATTAGTATTTAATGTATACAATATCTAATACAATATTTCTGTTAATAAGCATCTTGACATCTGTGATGGAAAAGAATAAAAGCCCTTTTCCTTTTCTATCAAAGGTGTCAAGATACTTATTAGCAGCAATATTGTATTCATTAAATAGTACTAATTTTTTCCTAAAAGTCAGTTAATAAAAAATGTCAATTTGTGGAGAATCCCTTATCATTCAGCCGTTTTTAGAGAGCAATGTAAAAACAGCTTACTTATAATAATGATATCTTTTTGAATTTTCACGATATTTGATTGGATTTTTTTTATAAGTTACTCCATAGAATTGACTATTAAATGATGTAAAAGAATTGTTTTTATCGTTCGCGCATGCGCAGATAAAAATTATTTCATAAAACTACTCATATTTCATAAAATATTAAATATATTTATATTCCAATTGCGCTATATTTTTTTTAATAGATTTTGCCAATTTTTCTGAAATTTGCGTTAAATTTGGTCAAAAACCCTCTATGATATAAACAAAAAACATACCAGAATTTTTTGAATTTTTTAAAAAAATCGCTCTATCGCCATAAATATACATGCTATTCTCACAAAAATTAGTGTACATATTCTACTGTATTCATATATTTGTATTCTAAAGCGATAAGTCGTTTCGTGCATTTTCATGTACAGGGCGATCCCAAATATTTCTATTATTCTTTGTTTTTTTGCCGGCCCCCTAATTACCCGCTTAACAAATGAATGTAAATAAATATAAAGTGAAACATAATCTTTATATTTCTGAAGTTCCAGAAGAATCCGACCAGTATATTTTTAAATATTTGACAAAATGTCAAAAACTGAAAGTGTACAAATACTTTTTGGTAGATAGTGTATTTTAAAGGTGGGCAATTCCACGGTAACGGACGTATTAGTCTGTACGTAAAGCACACTACAAAGATACTAAATATGTTAGATCCTTGTTTTATTGCATGAAATTTATGAAGAAGAAGGACTCTGCTTCTATATAATGTAATTAAATTTTGAAGATTTCCAGAAACAATTTTTTTTGTTGTTCAGTAACGGCCGTATCTCACAAATGAAAGTTATTTTATGCCTTTATAAAAATTAAAAACTTTCTGAAAATATACGAGCAAGAAAATGAACTGTAATTTATTTCATATAACAGAAGTATGATGCTTACACATGACTTCATAAGACTCATATGAATAAAAATATTAAGGTAAATTGTCCCATTTACATAAACACTTGACGTATCACCAGAAGTAACGGATGTATAAGTTCTGAATTAATCGAACATTTTATGTGTTTTTATTTTTATTTTAGAGCTGTTAGATGATAATCGCAGCTCATTTATAGTAAGCGGAAACAGGTAAGCGTGGATAAATATATTTATTAGCATTAGATAATTACAAATTATTTTAAGTTATTCTCTGTGCAGTTATGCTCAAAATATAATCTTCCCCTGTTGTCGAATGAAGGTTCTGGGAGTAATGATGTTATCTCTTCTTTACTGGTCGTTGAAACATCATTTGAAGACCACACAAATTTTTCTCCAAGTTTCTTAAGAAACTTCACTGATTCACTGGCCTTGGTGAATCAAAAATCTCATATTTATTAATTTATACACTGTAAAAAAAATTCAAGAGGTTACTAAAAATTTTTTAGTAAATTTGTATTCCACAGAATTTTTTAGTAACCATTACAAACTTTTTTTGCAAGTGAAACAAGCATTTCTTTTGTAAACTGAACAAAAGAATTTTTTGTATAACTAACTTAAAAATTTTTAGTATGAACCATCAAGCAAAAATTAGTAATAGCTTCAAAATTATTTTTAATAACCTTTACGTGCGCTGGAAGGGCAGGAGCTTCCTTCGAGCTGCATCCAGACTTCTGAAACGATAGATTTTCGGCAAAATTGCAATAGACAGTAGAACAAACATTGCTACCTGCTCCGACAGGGTCTTCATAATCACTTTATTAACGAGTACTTACACTACATACATTCAGGGCATATTTGATTGTGTCCAGCATCGAACCCTGGACCTTTCAGCCTGGAGTCCGTTACTATAACCACTATTCTATCAAAGCCACACCAAGTGAGTTTTAGTAATAGCTATTAAAAATATAAAACTATTAACTCTTATTCATTGCTAACTTTTTTCTAGTAATTCTTACAGATTTTCTAGTAACCGACTAGGATTACTAAAATTTTTTTAGTAATTACAAGGATCACTAAAGTTTTTTTAGTAGATCGACCCTTCTTTTTTTACAGTGTACAACTTTCATTTTTATGTACTTTGGCTTACTTCAAAATGGAATTGCCCAGGTATAAAAAGTAGAGAAAATTCTTAATTTGACTAATGTTTGAATGCATTTATCCATTTATATTTATACATATGTGAGCAGGGCCTTTTTAATATATACAGAGTCCCTCTGTCCTATTTTTAGAGCCCCTTGGAAAAAAATCCGTATTCACTTATTAATTTCTCTAAAGATCTCAACTTTGAAAATTTTAACACCTTGTTTAAGAACAGAATCTAGTATTATTGATCTATAGCCGAAAGTTAGTTTTAGCCAACATAAGAAATATGATACTTAACAGATAATAATTAAAATAATTAACAGAGAATAATTAATTATTAAAAATGATTATGTCGAATAATAATAAAACCCTTTCAGTTGACACTGTTCAGTGTAATGTTTTTGAGTAATAAACACGTATATCTTTTAATTTAAAGTTGTATATATAAAAAAAGAACCATATTCTGCAAATTCCAGAAGCGCTGGTTTGAACATGAAAAGAACTGTTTTTACTAAAATTTTTAAAATGTAGCCCGTTGTAGTATTGATATCTCTTTCTTTCCCCTATATTAAACTTCAATATTTATATTATAAATTACTTATTATATAATTATAATAGGCAAACTTATTCAGGTGTGTAAAAATCTAGGCGCCAGCGGCAGTTTCTCACTACTAAATTTTAGCAGTTTTCTTCGCTTAAATTTTAGTAGTATTGTTGCACTAAATTTTATTGGTGAGAGAGTGCCCTTTGGCGACTAGAATTTTAAACCTTTGAACTTATTATAATTATAGAATAAGTATTAAATAATTATACATATATAAGCTGCTGATATATAATAATAGATAGTTAATGCACACAATGTACACAATGTACAGTGGCGGTCAAAAGTTTCCGGCCAGTTAGCTTCTTCGATTTATTTACCAAAAGGTTTCAGCAAAGAAGAAGCACAATTGCTTCAAAAGTTAGGAATTTGTGAATGACCTCTGACCACGTGATCATTTTGATTGGATACTGGAGATGCTTCATGCAAAGGGATAGAATTCGAAGTTCGCGTGTTCAAAAGTTTCCGGCCACTTATTATTCTTTAGTTTTTTCAATCGGTAAAGTGTTTTTTGGTTGTGTTTATGAATGAATCAACGTGTATAGCATAGTTTGAATTCAAAATTGAAACGTTCAACAATTATTGTTCATAAATGGGTGATTAGTTTGTCGCTAAAAGGCCAATCTTCTCGAAATATTGCGGCAAAGTTATCGATCGGTAAAATCGACTGTAAACGATATTTGAAAATTATATAAAGATGGCTATGGCCTTCAGGACTTTCAGAGGTCCGGGAGACCCCGGAAAATTACTATTCCTGTCGACAGAATTATCAGAAGAAAACCAATTGATAATCCGCATGAAAATTCCGTTGCAATATATTTCGATTTACGGAATGAAAATATTGCCGAAATAAGTTGGTGTACCGTGTCACGATGCGGACGTGATACGGAACTTTTTGGAAGAGTCGTTGTTCAAAAATGTTTCCTAGGTAAAAAAAAAATATATATATATATAAAAAAAAATTCAACGTACCCGACTGGCGTTTTCCAAAAAAACACAAAGTCTGGTCAAGTGAAAACTAAACAAAAGTGCTATTTTTTCATCAATTGAATTCAAAACAGTTTTGAAAGTGATGACAGACACAACATCTGATGACCTAACAAAAAAAGATGTGATTCGGCCTATGTTATTCCTATAATGAAGCATGGCGGAGGACACGTTATGCTGTGGGGAGTATTTTCTTCAAAAAGTGTCGGTCCGTTATTTGAAATCCACAGCCAGGTGAATGATAAAATGTATAAGGATATCTTGCAAGACCATTTTCTACCTTATTAGAGAAAAAAAAAATTGGTCGCAACTATTTTTCTTAAAATGATAACGACATAAATAATGTATGCAAGCCTCGATAAGCAATGGTTTTCGCACAAAAAGTTCCCTTTTTGAAATGGTCAGCCCAAACGCCCAACATGAATCCAATATAAAATCTTGGGAAAGAAGTTGACAAAAGTCTGCGGAACTATAAATATTCGAACTCAGCCGAATTCTCGTCAAAATTGTAAGAAATGTGGGAAAAACGTACCATAGACGATCTTTAACCGTTGATTGTATGAATGTCACGTTGCTGCGCCGCAGTACTTATTACTAAAGCTAATAAAATAGTAATACTATAAAGTACTAATTGTAAATGTTGTTGATTACAGTAATTTTCTAATACAATACCACTTTATTACAAACTTGTGAAGGTGGCCGGAAACTTTTGAGAACATGCGTTTTCCTTTATACTTAATTTTGTCAATTAAATTTATTGGTATTTACACGTGCTTCTATAAGTAAGTTTCTAACTATTATGTCAATAAAATGTATAAGTATCACTTTGAGATTGCTCTTCATATGGGTATACTTTCAAATTAACTAAAAAATTTTTGCTGGCCGGAAACTTTTGACCGCCACTGTATGTAATGTTCTACAGTATATAATAATAGCTGCTGCCTTTTTTTAATACTGTATAAGCTGTTTATATAATAATTAATATAAGCTGTTTATTATATAATATTATTGCCACATATCCCTGGGTATTAAATTACACACACAAAAGGAAGATTGCTATATTTCGTGCATGCGCAGTTAAAAATTATTGTCTGGAAATGTTATATCTCATAACGTATTCAAGAGATTCATTTTAAATTTCGTTATAACATTCATTTTCTTTGTATGTTTTCACACTTTCCACGTGTTTCGTGATTTTTACTTGAAAGGTCTGCATGTTATAAACATCAAAATTTGATTTTTCTTTTTTTATTAAAAGAAACTTTTATATCTTCGGGAACATAGATACCATTCTTCGAAAAGTGCATACAAACATTGCATATAATAAGTAAATCATTTACAAAAGATTCATATCATTTCCAGCCATTTACGACGCAGAAACAGAATAATAATAAAAATGTTTTCTTTGTTCTATTTGTTGTTGGCCTTTCTAAATACTTATGACCGAATCTTTTGCAGGAGCATATGTTCGAGTATATTCTTTGCATTAAGTGAAAATAGGAGATGTTAAAATTTTGATATTTAATTTACTTAAAAGGTGCTAAAATACACATAAAAAGGTGTTTATAACATAAAGGACCGTTAAAAGACCTTAAAACCTCAAGCCTTTTTAACAGTAATCAAATATTGGTTGATTACAGTTGAAAGTTCGTGAGGTTTTAACATCTTTTACATGTTTTTTATGTTTTAAAAACTTTTTATGTGTGTTTTAGCACATTTTAAGTAAATTAAATTTCAGAATTTTAATATATCATGTTTTATTTAGTAATCAAGTTGAACATGACGTTCAATAGTTATAGTACCAGCGGTTCCCAAACTTTCTTGGTACGCGACCCACATTTCAGAGAATATTTTTTCGCGACTCACCTTTCAGTAAAAAGAAATTTCGCGACCCATCCAAGATAAAGTTGTATATCATTATAGCAATTTTTATACGATATCTATACGCTCGGCTATCTTATCCTACAAAAAATGCAACTTTTCGTACGGAAGATACATTATGAACAAAAACATGAATCGGTAATCACAATGTGTGTGAATAGTGTAAGGGAATAGTAATTTTAAAACAATGCACAAACTACAAAGATAGTTAAAAATTCGCTTAATAATTATGAAAACATAACTTTATAATCAATGAGATTTCTGGTACTGGTGTTTACCAATGTGGATGTGGGAACATATATTAACACGCAGTTTGTGTCAGTATTTATCTTTCAAAAACAGCAAAGTAGAAATAGCATGTTCTCATAAGCACGAAGTGTTGAATTTCATCAAGGACCTCAAAGCTGATTTAAATATTTCTGGATATTCTGTTCGTATATTAATCTAGGATGAAATCAAGGATTTTTTCTTGAAATATTATTTCCTGTTGATATTGTGATATCTTTTTAAACAGATGAAATAAAAGATATATTGATGACAAACCTCGATTGTTCCGCGACCCATTAAAACAACTGCCGCGGCCCACCAGTGGGTCGCGACCCATAAATTGGGAACCGCTGGTTTAAACTATAACGTCAAAGTCAGAGAAAAACGTTTGGTCTAGCAGTGTTAGAGATTGAAAAAAAGCTTTAAGTCAATAGTTGTCGAAAATTTGGACTTCGTTTATATAGATACGCTTATAAAAATGTATATTTATTGACATTTATATGGTAAAACAAAATATAGAGATATTTGAATGGCGAAGGCGTAACACATATTAATAGAATGGTAAAGGATATGCATAGAAAAATTGACGTTTAAGTTCAATAATCATATAGTATTCTGTAG
Organism: Maratus speculifer; assembly: GCA_964019185.1. Classification (NCBI taxonomy): domain Eukaryota; kingdom Metazoa; phylum Arthropoda; class Arachnida; order Araneae; family Salticidae; genus Maratus; species Maratus speculifer. Next base: position 196,102,273 of record OZ025299.1, read on the forward strand.
TCATTATAATATCCGTAACAGAGCTCACGCAAAGCTATCAATAAGAGCTAAATTTACCATCTCATGAAAAGAACATAATTTTTCAAAAGTACTATGTTCCTGTATATCTCACTATTATATTACTTTTGACATGAAATAACTAAATATGTCTACTCGTTTGAGAATTTTTATTTATTTTATATATTGATTTTGTGCTCTACAAGTTACAGGCCTTGAAGCGGTTTCTTTTTATAGACAAAATAAATTTTTTTTACGCCACTATTTTCTTACGGAAATTTTCGTTTTAGATTTATCTTCAAAATCTCTTAGAAACTCTCTGCATGGTTAGTTTTTGGTTGTAATTTTTGTAGTAATGAGTCTTAAAAATAACGTTAAAAAATTAGCGGTGGCTGAAAAATTACCACTATGAGCCCTGCAGTTATTTATTTTAGTTTGAGATTTCCTGTTATTTCAACTCTGTGTCCCTAAGATAAAAAAAAAAAATAGAAGGCTATCAGTGAGTAGAATCATTAATATTTAAAAAAACTCTCACATACTATTAAATATCATCAAGATTCTATAAAACAATCTATATAGAAGAGAATAAAAAATATTGTATATTTTTCATTCCTTATTTTTTGTATGGTATTGTTTACAGGATTCTGTTTTGTATACATATGATCTTAATAGTTAATTATCGAGTGCATATATTGGTGCAGTATAACGGAATATAAAAAATGAGCAACTTTAAAAGACACCAAATACATTAAATTAGCAGCGGTAGCATACCTAGTACTACCGGTTTCGGTAGCATATAGCGTACCGTCGTCAGTGCTGAGGGAAGTAGTAAATTGGTCATATATATAGGAGAGACGGGGAATTGAAAGTGTCCAATAGGATGGCTGAGGACTGCTGGCCAATAGGACGACGCACTTGAAATGGAACCGAAGGAGAGAGGAAAAAATAATATTTCAAATTTCTCAATGGAAATTAGTTTTCATGTTTTTATTTGAAGTGATAAAAGGTTTCTTGTTTCATGATGTTGAACGAAAAATGTCTGGTTTAGAAAAAGATGAAGAAGACTGAACAGTGTATAGTTTCTTAATATAACAAAAATCTACATTAAAATTATTCTAAATTTTATAAATATCGATCTATACATTATATAAATATCTATATATGATAAAGAAAATTGTATCCATGTTAGCTAAACAGAAATATAATAGGTATAAGTTGAAGGTAGATATAAAGGAAGAAAAGCAATGATAGTCGCTTGAGAAGTACAATTAATGGTCAGTATACAGGGAAAAGAACGATGAAGGTCAATGCCCATTAAAGAAAGCACGTCGAATAATTAAAATTTAACTATGTATAATTATCATCGTTTTCACCCTTAACTTTTCATTTAAAGTCATATGTAGATTTACAGAAGATTTATACGTTAATTAATGATTATTATTTTCAACTTTTGTCTTACTATATGTAATTCAGCTTTATATATCATGCTGGAATAACCATTATTTACAATATTAAAAAAAATATAGAGACAAAAACAACATTTTTGCAATATTACTAGATAATAAACAAAAACAAAACAAAAGGAATATCTCTTGAAATATTTCATACAGAATACTGTTTAAAGTACTTTTGAAGGTAAAATAATGCATTTAAACACGTATTTGATCGCGTAATTTTGATGATTAATGTTTGAGAGTAACTTCAATTATGAGAGAAATTATATTGAATATTGTAGAACAATACTTTGACTGAAATATCATTAGTCTTCTAGATTCATTAATCATCTATATTATCTCAAGTTTTACTTATTATTGATATAGTATACATATTACTATAATTGATTAATTCCGTCTCTGATATTGTAATTTATTATATTTAATCGAAATTTTCGGCTCATATTCTTCATCTTTCATAACAATACATGAATTTTCTGCATAATTAAGTAAAGTTGTAAATAAAATTGAAGAAAAAACAGTATTTACACCAAATTTTAGGAAACATTCCGCATTAAAACTGTACCAACAAAAATATATGTCTATATCTATGTAGGCATTGGTATAAATTAATGTATATCTATGTATGTATGGTGCGAAAAAATAATACAAATTATAGCTGTGATTCTGAAAGTTTGCACCAAAGTTCTTATTTGTGAATTTCTATGCTAGTGTTGCAGTTAATTTTCCTTGAGGGACTATACATATATTTATTTATATAAAATTTTTTTAAATGTCAATACCATATTCTAGATTTTTTAATGTTTGATTCGTCATGCTGCATTAATATTGTAGTCGTAATATTTTATCCCTTGCTTCCGTTAAGATCTTGTTAAATGTAAGTTTAATTATTTTCGAACGGTTTGTCAGTATAAATAATTGCATTCAGATTTAGAAAATTATTTTGGACGGTTTTTGAATAAGCGAAATCTAAAGCCATAAAATCATATTTAATAAAGTCAATTCGCGATTCGAGATTCCATGAAAAAAAAAAAATAAATAAAAATAAATACATTAGCCATCTAGATTTTCTAAATAATGGCAAGTTTCCCTTATATAGACTAATTAATTTTTCTATAGTTTGTAACATTTTTCTATAGTATCGTAATAAAAATATGTGTCTCTGTTTATCAATTTTTAATTAATTTTTGATTATTAATTGATAATTAATATTTAAAATAAAATGTCATTTTGAATAACTGTTAATCCAAAATAATACATTATGTTTGGAATTGTTTTAAGTACCATACTAAACTTATGCAAGTGAAAAAACATAATAATAAATTCGCTATCGAAATAAAAATCGAAAAATCAGTTCCCGATTCGAAATTCCACGAAATAAATAAATAAAATAATAAAAATAAAACTAAGTGCATTATCTATATAATTTTAATAGCACGATTTAAAAATTTCAGGACCGGGCACGGCCTGACCCGTAGAAAAGGATGCGATACAAAAAAATATTGAACCATCCTACCAATTACAATAATTAAAATTTCGACCCGAGTCCGGCCCGATCCGGTATAGTAGATAAAATTTCAGCTCGAGACCGACTACGCTCGGAAAAAGGTGAAATTTTGGTCCGAGTGAATTTCTAAAAATATTGCTTTTCACACTTACGAAAGACTTTCTCCAAAAAAACTTATTCTTTTTTTATTTTTTATTTTTTTCATGTTTATAATCTTTATTTATATAGAAGTGCCGTTGGCTGCGATATGTTTGATTTAATGAATATCTGTTTGTTGTATGTAAATGTTCCCGCTATCATTAATATTGTTAATCCATATTCCATGTAATGGAGACATAAAAATATAAAAAAAATATTATACAGTAAAATTTTCTAATATGGAATTTCACAGGAAAGAAAAAAAAATTCGTTACACACATGTTCCCTTCTTAGCAAGTGTAAATATTTTATGTATTTCTTTTTTCACGCATTATTTTATTAATTTTACATGGATGAATGCATTTTTTTCTCTTTAAAACAAGATTTCGTCATAGGCAGATTCTTTTTCATACGTTTGACTATATTTAATTTAGCTATACTTTAATAATTGTGGAAATCTACGATTCTTTAAAAATTCTTTAATAAATTTTAATGTTTAATTGTAGAATAATGTCGTTTTAAAAATCTATGCATTTTTTGCAAAAATATTTGCACAAAGCCAAATTTTATTGGTCTCTGAACAAACCTGGCCACGTCGAGACAGTGATTTCATATGAACTGACTTGAAACCGGGGTTGAATATTTTAGCCCGTGAAGATTAGAATGAATAAAATCGGACCCGGCTCGTACGGAAAAAATAAGGCCCGACCAGATCCCTCAGGAAAAATGTAAGGCTCGAGCCTTACTTTTCCCCTTATGGACTTCATACTGCTCTTAAAGGACGTGTCTGTTTTTGTTAGTTGACAAATTATATCTTAAATATATACTTATTTTCATCTGAAATGTCACAATAATACGCAGTTTTACTGTGATTTTAACACATAAAATTGTTAATTATAATATATTTATAAATATTTTGACAACTAAAGAAAAAAGAGGCTTCCTTTAAAAACAGTACACACACGCAAAATAAATAAATAAATAATAAAACTAAAATAAAGTAAATATTAATTTCCCGAGGAAATATTTTAAAATAGGAAAACAGTGCATGCCCATTACTTTAACATTAACGAGAATTTAAAATCTCACTGACTAACAACGTTAACAGGGCTCCCAAATGCAGTGTTGCCAGATGGGCTACTTAAAAAAAAATCCAGATTCTATATTGGCACCACTTTTTTGAAATGGTAAAATGCGCGTTATTTAATAGCATATTAATTAAGACGAGAATAAGGAGAATTTTACAGTTTCAAAAAAAAGGTGTCAGTCAAGAAATCTGAACTTAAAATAAAAAGAATACTGCCCAGTTAAACTGATGGCATTGAGCGCTCACAGGCTACAAATACTAATTGTACATTAAAGTCTTATATTTTCGAGGGTTAATTCCGTTCGAAAAAAAATTAAGAAGGGGAAACAGCTCTCCCCTTTTCTCTTTTTTATACTTAATCACTGAACCTCCTATACTATCAAAGACATGCTTTATCGTATAAAAAATCTATATCCAAAATTCAGAGCAAATGAGATACTTCTTAATAAAAACCTATTTAGCATTTATATAATTTAAAAGGAGTTATCCCCTCTTTTATACTTAACCACTAAACTTCCAAAACCATTCAGAGATTTGAACGAAATCTGAAAATTCTGCTTGAAAAACCCATTTATATAAATTAAGGGGGAGGGCATTAGAACCCCTGTTCCCCCTATTTATACTTATTCAATGAACACCTACCCACATAGCATACATGGTCACAGTGACGTCACAGTGACGTCACTGTGAGTCACTGTGGTCACGTCACATCTGTGACCAAAATGCCACCGCTCAGTGACGTCACACCTGTGACCAAAATGCCACCCTTCAGTGACGTCACGTTGTGACTGAAATGCGACGTCACATCTGTGACCAAAATGCCACCCCTCAGTGACGTCACATTGTGACTGAAATGTGACCTTCTTAGAAAATTAAAAAATATATACAAAAATTCTTCAAAAGATCCCTCATAGCATGCATGGTCACAATGACGTCGCTGCGAGTCACTGTGGTCACATCACATCTGTGACCAAATTACCACCACTCAGTGGTGTCACATTATGACTCAGGTGTGACTTTCTTAGAAAACTTTAGAAAATTACAAAAATTCTTCAAACCATGTTATTTACTGACAAAAAACGTGTTTTCTGGCATTTCAGAAGAATATTGTGCAATCGCTGTTATGTCACACGTTACATGCACTGCGTGTAACGTGTACGTCATATCACATATGTGAAATAAACCCCCCATCATATGAAACTAAGCACCCAGCAATGAACCTATCAGTGAAACTTCCAGGAAACTTTCAGGAAATTTCTCGTTACACTTAAATGCTTCGTTATGAAAAAAATATCGTTGAATAGAAACCCACCAAAATTCATGAAATTTATAAAGTAAGCTACAAATAAAAATGGAAATAGTATTATAAAACTGTGTTTTAATTTAGATAGTAATTTTTGTTATGCAATATAGCCACATTAAAAAATCATTAGTATAATATCTAAAAAACCACGTAATAAAGGATAGGAAACAAAAACTGAATCGCAGCGTTCTAATTCTCGTTTTCTCTTGTATTTCAAATCGAAAAATTAAAAAAAAATTGGAATATTACTTTATGTGCGATCTCTTATGAAAGATACACTCATAAAAACTTTCGCATATTTTTTAAGTATTCAGAGAATAGACCTATAATATTTTCGTGGAACTAGAATCCCTTTCTTAGCATATCAAAAAAATTTCGCATTTTTCCCTTTTTATTTAAAAGATAAAATAAATACATAATTTCAATTCATACAATCCGCTGAAATATATTCACCAATCAATCTTAACAGCAATCTATCCTTTTGAATATTGTGCACGCACGGAAGTGCAACAAATTTTGCTAAGTAGAATTTTTTTAAATATGAATATTAATTTAAATGTTAATTGCGTTCTTAATGAAGGTTCAACAGAAAATTAAAAAAGTAGATAATTTCATTAAATATGGGCTTCGTTAAATGAAAGTTCCACTGTATTTCGAAACTAATTAAAAGTAAAATAGAAATGCGTGAAAAATTTTTTTTAACTCAAAATTTTAATTAGGGATACCCTCATAAAACTAATGCGCATGCGCATTCAACTTATAAATCTTCGAAGCTCAAACAACCAATAATAACAAAAAATCACCTGCTTAAAAAATATCGTTTGGCAACGACCAGAATAGTTGACATTAGTGTATTTATTCTTTAGAATATTATGCAGCTGCTCTAGTAACTTTGTTATGATGTTATGTGTGTATATTTAGTACGTAAGTTGAAAATTTTTAAAAAGTTATGCAAAAATGAGATCAGGTGACATTTTATATAAAATGTCGGTCCGAAAAAATACAATGTCAGTGGCGTTTCGTTAATTTGAGCGCGCCAATGTCATTGTACTTCATTCGGACATTCCGACTTCGAAATTATCTTCCCTATTTGGATTATGAAACTGGAATTAGAAGATAATGCCGATAAGAAAGAGGTAAGAAAATGTTATTTTTCCTGCTTTTTTATAATGATTTCTGTTAATTTCGTAAAAAACATGTTATAGAAGGAATAAGTATCATATTAATTTAACTTTTTTGAATTCACTTACCTTAGTAAATTCAATAAATTTAACATTTATTTTGTTGAAATACGGAACAGCATGCCAACGATTTGAAAATAGTTAATAATATTATTTTTAAAATGCACTTTAATCACATTTTTTTAATTACATGGTTAAAATCACATTTTAATAAATTAAAAAATACATATAATCAAAAGTTAACGTTATAATTAATATATAAAGGAGTTTGGGGTTGTTTAACAATCATTGTTTAAAATAGTGATAAATATACTAATTTATGCACTAATATTGCAAAAATACTTTTGTAAAAATTTTTTATTACCTTTCTGAATTTCTCATAATCCCAAAAATTTGATAACTGTAATTCCATGACATTTATTATTTTAAATCATGTATCTAAAATAATAAAGATATTAATTTTGTGGTAATAACAATTATTGATTTTAAAAAATGAGTAATTATTGCATTATTTTATTAATTTTTGATATCTTAATTGTTAAATTGTGTTGAAAATAACAATTTTGTTTCATTAGTATGTGTTCATTAAATCCTGGTTCTAAATAGTCATAAAAACAATTAGATGTACACTTTTGTGGGATGTACAATGCTGAAATTTTTAGTGTTTGATGTATTTCTATTATTTTCAATAAAATTTTGTCTAATATTGAGAAGTGAGACTGAGAATACTTAAATATTATTAATAGATTCATCTAATACAAAAAAATGAAATCTAATAATTATAACTATTAACCCGTTAACGCCCGAATTATTTTCTTCGCTAAAATTTAAATTTTGTATTTTCCACCACTTTTAAAATCAAATTAACTTTTATCTAAATTTATCGAGGATTCTGTCTCGTGAAAGAAGGTATATATTTATCTTTCTCTTTACTGGTGGGAAAACCGTTTTCTTGCTGTTTTTGTAACCGTCCTCAAAAGAGGACGCTGGGCGTTAATGGGTTAATAAGGAAACTTAAAAAAAAAAATCCTTAAGGATGTCCTTTACCGGCACATCTATACTATATGACATATAGAATATATATATATGAGTTTAACTACGAATTTAAACCATGGTGTAATCATACATGCGCACAGGCCACTATAGTAAGAAAATAACTAAGCGTAATACTAGAACTAATTGCCTCATCTTCATTTGTACTCGATTTTCAAATAAAATCTGTATAATACGAATATTGCGCATAAACTTTACGTAGTTTTATCAAAAGATAATTCTATATTATAGTTAACAGAATGATTTTAATTGGTAAATTAATCAAACGAATATTAATTTTCCAAAATGAGTAAAAAAGTGTTTAGGTTAGGATTCGAACTAGAGACCCTCGATGTATGCTGCCAATGCTCTTCCAACAGAGCAACTTAGCACGCACAGTTCACCAGGAGAAATATCATTATATACTCATACGAATAGTATGCGTTTATCATATGGGTAGTTTGAAAAAAATTTAAAGTATTATTACATAGGGTTATGTATAATAATGATAAGTATGCGTTCGTATTCACTGTGTGAATTGTGTGCGTCAGATTCTTCCAGGATAGTTCAGTCGACAAAGTATTGACAATTTGCGCGAAAGACTGTTTAGTTCGAATCCTGACCTGGACACTTTTTCAATCAATTGGTAAATTACAACAAAAGATAATTAAAAGATATAGGGTGGCTGCTCCAGTTTTGGCAACTGCACAAGTTTTGGCCACACTGGAATGATTTACCCTCTATTTAGGCTGTAAATTGATTTTAACAAATTATATGCATTCTTACTCCTTAATCTAACACTCTTTTATCATTTCCAATCCCATTTGTTTATTTTTTGATAAAAAATGACTTGCAAAAAAAAAAAAAAAAAAAAAAAAAAAAAAAAAAAAAAAAAATAAATGTGTAAAACTATAGTGTGCACTCACATATATTAAGGTTTTTGCTTAGGTAACAAGTTTTCATAATCTTTCAATATTAGGCATTTATCGTACTTTATTTGTTCTGAAACAAATTGCTATGAAGCTTTATGAAGTAGGCTTTATCTCTGTTGTAATTTTATATCTAAATTAATTATTTTTACAGCTTAAAGTAGGGGTGGCCAAAACTGGTACTTTAAATTTGCTATGTGTACCAGTTATGGCCATGGTGTGGCCAAAAAGGGCACAACATTATGCTCCACTTTTGGCTACAAGACTAATTATATTGAAAAGCTCAACAATATATTTAGAAAAGTTTTATGACTTATAAATTTAAAAGTTCAATAAAATTACAGCATGATTTAGTGGTTTCTTGTATTTTTTTCAAAACAAAATGAGGAAGTTGCATAAATTTTGCAAAATTTCAAGCACATGAATTTAGAAATAACAAATAATGTGAAAATCTTTACACTATAAATAGGATTCATTTTAACAAGTTTAAAAAAGACAATTCTGTAGTCTTAAAAATGGTCTAGATTAAACACTGTTATATGATAGGAAGTAATATTATGGCTTTTCAAAATTCATTGTCAGCTTTTCAAGATGGTTAAGTTTTGTAGTATCTCGTTCTACCTTGCAACACAAGTTACACAGAATGGAGGCCAGTTTTTACTATTTTTGAATCTCAAGTAATAGGGTTGTGCTATTTATGATGGCCAATTATCTATATGAGAGATATGGGCCGAAGAGAAGGGGGATGCCCTCTGTGAAGATCTTTCTAAGATCCTAGCCCATATTTACACAAGGAAATCTAAGGTTTGAAGAAAACGAACTCCAAATGATTAGGCTGACAGGCAGCTAAGTACGAGGAATTAAAGTTGGCCAATTATCTATATGAGAGATATGGGCCGAAGAGAAGGGGGATGCCCTCTGTGAAGATCTTTCTAAGATCCTAGCCCATATTTACACAAGGAAATCTAAGGTTTGAAGAAAACGAACTCCAAATGATTAGGCTGACAGGCAGCTAAGTACGAGGAATTAAAGTTAAAAATCAGTTGAAAAAAAATGGATTTTAGAGATTGTCAAAATACTATTTCATGAAAAAATGGAATAATTTCAAGATTCTAGTCATATAACTGTAAATATTGGTATAGTATAACATATGATATATATAAATGAAAATATGCAAAATGTTAAAATAAGCTTTTTATGTCCTATAAGTCTTTTTTATGAATTAAATATATTTTTTGTTTTTAAATTTAAGTGTTCAGTTAAAATCAGCTTAAGTATATTTTATTTGATGTTTTTATGATTTCATTTAAAAAAATGCAAATCTTTTTTATACAGCAAACAAATATGTGTGTGGTAAAACAGATTTTGCACAAAAATGCTTTATTTTTACTTATTATCAGTTAAAATGTTTGCAAAATTACAAGATATTAGGATGGCCAAAACTGGTGCAAATTGAAAGAAATTACTTAACGAGTTATTACTCACAATCTAAAACATTTGATAGAAAGTTATTATAATTAACAGAAAGACAACTAAATTTACTAAAGAATACTGTTATTGCGATTTAATGTTTTATTCAGTCTAAAACTATAAAATTTCTATTTAAACTTTTCTCTTAATGTGGCCAAAACTGGAGCATCCACCCTATATATTTATAGACATCAGGATTATTGGTCAGAAATATTGGCAAGCTGTACAGTTTTAGATATGTGCTGGGATTTGTGGATATTAAAGAGAGTAAAAGTTTAAAAAAAAAAAAGTTCAAAAAGATTAAACAGTTTGAACAACATACTACAAAATGTGTGTCAGTTATAAATAAAATTGAAGGTATGCAATTTTCAGCATGTGGGGAAAAATATATAAATATTTTTGAGAGGTAATATTTTTCAAATTTTGAAAACAACACCAGAGTTGTAAGGCATGTGAGGTAAATTGAATTTTTAACTTTAATTTAGAAGAGTCTCCTTACTGTAGGTAACTATTTTTATATACCATACAGTATTTGTTCATAAATTGTCAATATATGATTTTAGGACTTATACCCTATTTTAACAGGAACATGGCATGGAGTTATAGTTTCATCAGATCCTGTTTCTTTTAAATTGTTAGAAAATCGTTAAGAAAAGTTAAATCGTCACAGAATCATCGCAGTGTTAACGAAGTTTTGTCACAAATGATCTGTAGCGTGAGTCTAAAATAATGGGACAAACTTTAAGGGAGGTGGTAGAGCTCACTATAATAAATAATTATGGCATAGAAATGTATGACTGGAAGTGACGCGTTAAAACGCCACACTAGTCACTGCAAAAGACATGGATTATAATGTTAAGTGTATGGGAGCGCTATTTTCAAATATCTCGCTAAAATTTTAATATTTTCGCATATTTTTTTTCCATAGGATAGCTGAGGACGACCTGCAACTGGGCTGGCTTTTACTTTTTTGATTTTGGTTACAGATTAAAAGAAAAATACTTTAACTTTCAGAACCAGTTTAAACCGGTTCTAAAACTGAAACTATTGTAATATAAAAAAATATAACCAAAACCGAAAAAGTAAAAATTAGCCCGGTTGTGGATCGTCCTCAGCTATCCTATGGAAAAAATATCATGTAAAATATTGAAATTTGAGCAAGATATTTGTAAACAACGCCCCCCCCCCCCCCATAGACTTAACATTATCATCCGGGTCTTTTTTTGGTGACTAGTGTTGCGTCTTGACGGGTCACTTCCGGTCATATATTTCTGTGCCATCATTATTTGTTATAGTGAGTCCTACCGCCCTCTCAACGTTTGTTCCATGATTTTGGACTCACCCTGTATTTCACAATTTGGTCACAATGTGACTTGAAAGCATTGCCACTTTCGTTACAATTTCGTCACAATGTTAATGACAAAATCGTCACAAATGACACACTTTTCACAAATTGGTCACATTGTGACGTCACAAAGTGGTCACAATGTGACGTCACAAACAAGCTCTAAAACGGCCATAACGACTTCACATTTTAGTCACTGTGACATCGCATCGACGTCACGTGACGTCACATCGACGGTCACAAAGTCACAGTGTGACTTCACAACGACGTCACCGTGACGTCACCATGTCTTACGGGTAATAACAGTCACGGAATCGCCTCATCAGAATGATCCTATTCTAAATTTTGAACAAAAACTTAATTCTGCATGAAAATCCCATTTATATCAACTAAGGGGAGGGGCCCCGTTCCCCCTCTTATACATATCGAATGAAACCCAAAAACTAATCAGGGAAGCGCCTTGTCAGGATATACCTACATACAAAATTTCAAGTGGATCGGATATTTTTATCACGAGTTATCGCGTTACGCACGAACGTACGAACGAACGTACATACATAACGGACGGGCACATAAGCTCTCAGGCTATGATAGCCTGTGAGCTAAAAAAGTAGCCCACTGGCAACACTGCCCAAATGGTCCACCAACTGAACATGAATATTTTCTTTGAAAGATTTTCGTTTTATATTTTCCATGCAAATTGCGCAGAAACCACCTTCGGATGTTAATTTTAGCACAAATGTTGTAGAAACCTATTACGAAATTTTCTGTAAATATAAGGTACCCTGGGGTAATAACGCCACGTTAAGGTTCTACCAATTTTCACGCCTTAGTTTTAGATTGTATTTTTCAAACAAATATAGGATCTGATACAGCAACTCATTGACTATCTATATAAAATAAAATAATTTAACAGATATGTATTCATAAAATGTAATGGCGTTTTTTCTTGACGAATGCTATTTGGCGTTAATACCCACCTATATGGGTAATAACGCCATGCAAACAAAACTATAAAATAAGATGGAATAATGGCATAATTGCCCAATTCTAAAAATACAAACTCTACAGCTCTAGAAATTGACAAATTGAAATCTAAACTGTTGAAAATGTACAATTTTTTTGTGACTCTGAAAGAAAAAGAAAGCAGTGGTGGTGGCGGGGGGAGGAGGCAAAAGAATATCAGATTCTAAGCTACGTTTTGCTTAAAAATGACCATTTAAATAGAATTATTAGAAACATTGCACGGATTATTTGAATCAGTATTTATATTCCCATGTATGCATTCTATGCGATAGAAAATATTGATTTTTTTGTGAAAGTGAAAGAAAAAGGAATAAGGGGGAGCTTCAACAGAATATAACACCCTGTGTCTCTCTTTGCTTAAAAAGTCCCGCTTAAATATGATTATAAGAAACATTGCATGGTTTTAACCATGCATAATGTAATATTTTAATCATGTGAAGTTTTATAATAACTAGAGTTATATGTAATAAATATTTTTGTTAAACCTTAACTGCTGTTAGCGTCTCACATACCGCTGAGTTTTTCAAGTTTCAGAGTTTAACTTGCAATTTTTAGTTTAACTATAGATACCGGGAAAATTTTTGTTTCATTTGGAGTCCTATTACTATTTCTAGAAACTTTTGAATAGCTGCATTTTATTTATAATAGTCCTGTATATAAGGTTCAATACAAAAATAATATTCTAAAAGTTAATTTAACATTTTATTCATCGTTAGATTAAGCGGTCTGACAGGCCGCTCACAGTAAGTTATGCGACAATTTTTGTCACAGCAGTTAAGGGTTAATACTATTATAGTAATCTAGTAAATAGTTTTTAACCCATAACTCCACACTAATGCGGATTCTCCAAACCTATCCATTTTTAATAAATTGAATAAAACTTTTGATTAAAAAATATTATCCCAAAGAGATCTCTTATTCAATTTTATATATAATTCATATGGTTATATATCATTATCTCTATATTAGCAACAAAATTAACCTTTAACTGCAGGGCATTTCCATGCGAATTTGTTAGTCTGTTACACAACTGAAAATCGCTATGATTGTTGGCCACCGTTATTTTCGAAAAGTTTGCTTCGCCTTATTCAATTGAGGATATATCTTCGATAAACTAAGTCTCATTTTCTCACTTTAAAATACTGGTAGCCAAAAATAATAATACGTAACAGACAAACAAGTTCGCATGGAAATGCCCTGCTGTTAGCAATCTTACTAAACACTGTACCCCTTCCCCCCCGCCCCACCGAAAATAGCGTTTAACTTGTATTTTCCAGTTTAACTATAGTTACAACTGAAATTCTCTTTCGTTTGGAGTTCTCGTAATATTGTTAGAACTATTTGAATAGATTAAATTTAATTGGAATTAATTCTGTACAAAAAGTTTAGCGCAGGAACAGTATTCTCTGATTTTCAATCATGGATCGCATTTTAACCTTTAACTTATGTTACCGGTCTCGTAGACCACCATTTTTCTTTTAATTTTTTAGTTTAACTTGTAATTTTCAGTTTAACTGCAAACACTACCGAAATTTTGTTTCATTTGGAATTTTAGTACTATCATCAGAGACTAAATAGGTGAATATTAAGTATAATACTCTTGTATAAAAAGTTTAGTACAAAAACACAATCCTATGAGTTATTCCCGCCTTTTACTCATCTTTCAATTTTGTGGTCTCACAAACCGCATCACATTTATACGTTACAATTTATGTCACATCAGTTAAAGGTTAAATTTATAAAGTTTTGAAAAACCGAACGCTGAGAAAGGGGACAGTTAAAATTTCGAACTCAATTGAACAATCCAGTGGAAATTTAATAGAATCCTGATTTTGAAGATGTTCGAATTTGAATCTCGAAAACATTTTGATATAGTTTTATTTACAAGAGTTAAAAATTATTTTTTACATTAGTAAAAAAAAATAATAATATAATAAAAAATAAAATAAAGAGATTATTTTTAAGTATTAGACACCCCCCCCCCTTAATCTTACCATTTCAACAATGATGATAATGCTGTCTTATTATTAATATATAAACCCCCTTCAGATATAGTTCAGCCACTGTTGGGAATCAACCGGGGTAATAACGCCAATCCCTGGCGTTATTACCCCGGGATACTTATTGCGCAGTGAATCCTAAACTACAAATTATTTCGAGAAGATATCCAAAATCTTCTACAACAATTTGAAAGTACATGAAATACACTACAAGTTTATGTAATAAACAAAGTATTTCTGGATAAAAAATATAGTCTTCAGATCAAAAACCTTATCTCGCAAATTTTAGATCAAGCGTTAATTTTAGTTGCTTGTAAAAACAATAAGACCTAAAAATGAAACAAATTAACTTGAAGCTGTTTTGTACGATTTATATGACTCAAAACCCTTCTGCGCAGAGCATATGGGTTTCATTTACCTGATTATTTCATAATTATGCAAAATATAAGCACTTGGCGTTATTATCCCAGGGTACCTTATATATATATATATATATATATATATATTTAACATTATACAGCACAAAAAAATATATATATATATTTAACATATATATATTAACACACACACACACACATATATATATATATATATATAGTTCGCGGACCAATTGGGAGCCCTGCCTTAACCCATTTGCATTCATAGCATACATTTCAGGAAGTTTTTTCTTATACAGAAATACATAATTCATCCCAGAAAGTAATAATAATTTATGTTTTATTTAATGACAGAAACTTTGTGATTATGTAAAGTATTTTTTTAATCGGAATTTTCAGCATGGATTCGGAATTTCTGAAACGAAAGAAATTTTTGAAACAGACACCTGTATGTGGTAATGATTCAAATGAGTTAAGATAGTGCGAGACAAATTATCTTCTTTGCGGTTTTTTTTACAAAGTCGCAATAAAATGCTGCATAACTGTAGTTTATTATAAATAAATGTTAGCTTAATTAATACCTTAATATAGTACGATTATGTAGCTTGCTTTACATTTCATTTACCTTTGATTTTCTACAGTGATTTTATCGGGTGTCCTAAAATGGACTGACTGATTTTGAAATTCAATAGCTTTTAAATGGTAACAGCTATTAAAAAAAATTCTCCCAGGAGGTTTTGTATGAAATCTAGAGTTTTTAGATTGTGTTTTCTGGTTTTAGTTTCAAATAGCAGAGATAGATGTCATTGCAGGCTTAATAGACTTCTTTGAGGATCGAGTTTTTGGCTTTTCTTTTACCATTGATGTGAAAGAAGGAGGATAAGTATTCGGAGTGGGTCCCAGTCACCAATGCAATATTATTCTTAGGGACCCACTGCATATATTTTAACTCTTTCTTTCGCATCAATGCTGAAAGAGTGAGGAAAAAAAACAGAGGTCTTGATTTACCGTATTCATTTCATCGCATATAGCTGTTATTTGCAAGTAAAACTAAAAATCGCAGTAAGAAAACGCCTGACATTTAATAAATCTTCTAAAAAAATCTTCTAATAACTGTCACCTTTTGCAAAAATTTTCAAATTTCCAAAATTCAAATTTTTGTCCGTCCATTTTAGGATACCCTACACAAACACTTTTATATGTGCAATAAAAGTACTTCAATTTTGATCCAGTATAGTTCTACGATTGTGAACTAATGGAACTTTCTAACACACGCAGAAATGTGAATTATTTTCTTTCCAGAAGCACTGCTGTAAAATAATTGATCCGCCTAGATATTTATAGAAGAATTGGGAGTAAAAAGTTACCCGCAGGGACAACATGTTTATGGCTAAAAACAACCAGTTACATTCTGCCTTCATTTATATATGGGACTGTCCCTAAATGATGTCACTCATTTTTTTTCAATATTTTTTATCCCCTTCCCCCTTTTATGTCACAAAGTGTCACACTTCATCATACCCCTCCCCCCTCTTGTCACATGTCATGCCATAGTACGTAAACATATACTTACAGTTTAGCCACAAAGCCCTACGGTATAGATCACTTTTCAAATTTTATTTTTAAACTTTAACTATGTGTTTTAATGACATTTGTGAACATAACAATGAAAATGATTCGTGTACTTATTTTGTAGGATACAAGATTAAGGTTTACAACAAAAAACATAATTAACATACAATAATAATAAAATATTAATATGAAAATAAACGAAAACAGTAGTATTTCGGAAATTAAAATGGAATTTAATATATTTGGTTTTAAATCTTATCTTTTCTTTACGAATACAAATTTCATAATTTAATATTCTGATTTTAATGCTTTTATTTTAACCAAAATGTGTGATGTCACACTTCTTGTTACCCCTTTCCACCCCTTTGTCACAAACTGTCACAATTTCACGAACCTTCTTCTCCCATCTAAGCGTGACATCATTTATGGACGGTCCTTATGGCTAGTGTCATGGGTTTTTGCAGTGTAAGTCACATAGCTGATAAATGCTATGCTTGTGGCCACCTTTATTTTCAGACAGTTTGCTTGCCTTATTCAATTAATGAGATATTTCCCATAAAATAAGTCACGTCTTTTGTTTTTAAATACTGGTGGTAGCCAAAATTCGTAGATTGTGTCTTACAAGTGCTCATGGAAATAGCCATATATTCCCAAACAGCCTGCTTGACTAGACGTGTTGTATCACCAAAAACTACAATAAATGTATATAACTTAAAATATATGCATAGTATAAGAAGAAAGGAAATCGACATTTAATCCGAACTAAAGCTTTGGTTTTAAAATTAACGATTAAATAAACTGTTCATTATTATTGAAATAATATTAAATATTAACCCATTTTCAATTCAAACTTTAAAAAACGCTTATTTTTTCTAGCCAGATAATCTTTGCTATATATATAGCAAAATAACATTTGTATTATCAAACATTTGTAAACTTTTGTAACATATGTAAAAACATATGTAAACATTTCTGTTAGCAAACATATACCATTGTTTTACTTTTCTCTATTTTATCTTAATCTCTATCCTAAAGTTTTAGGAATCCCAGTTTCCAAGAAAAAAATTAGTAATTTCACAAATTTTTTCAGCGTAATGAGAAAAAAAGGCACACCTTTTAGGGTGCTTTAGGAACTAAATAGTTAAATAACAATGAATTAAACATCCAATTTCCAAGAAAAAATGTAGTAATTTCACAATTTTTTTTCAGTTTGAGAAAAAAAAGGCACATCTTTTAAGGTGCTTTAGGAACTAAATAGTTAAATAACAAAGAATTAAACATTCAAACGTTTATGTTTTTAATATAATATTTTATTTTTAAACTTTTATCATGAAATATAATTAGTAGAACACAATGACAAAATACTTCTAAAATTAGATGACTCCAACCGAAGAAAATTTCAGAAAATAGATGAGAGAAAGTAAAACTTTTCAAAACCATTTCTCCAGACAATGTTATTGATCCTTTCTTTAGAATCAAGAAAATACTTCCGATGTTTCTATCTAAAAGCACAAAATGATAAATCACCACATTAAACCTGAAAGATTTTCACTTTTAGCTTTAAAAAAAAATTATTTCAATTCGCTTTTCTCCTGTTTTTATCAGAATTTAGTTTCATAGAATTATGAATAAAATAATTGTTTGGAACAATTTTGTAAATTTCGAAGCCTTATTTAAGCTTTTGAAAATCATTTGTTTTGTGAAATTTGGATTACATGAAATTGTACTTTCAGTACTGGATTAATTTATAGAAATTGTCCCAAAATCTTCAAATAAGACATCTTTCTTCAAAAATAATTTAGAGAAATCTGTACCATATTCTATTAATTACAGTTCATTTCAAAGAACATGCCGGAATAAATCTATTATTTTCCAGAGGGCTGGTATTGATGATCCTTCCACCTTTGAAACTACTTAAAGCTGTTCTCAAAATGAAATTGACATATTCCTGAAATCCTTTTTATTCGTACACTCATAAAATTGGCAGATGCTTTTATGAAATAACAATCAAAACAACTGAGTTTCTTTCTTTCATTTTTACATAAAGGTAAAAGATCTTTTAAAAAATTCTATCAAAGTTGGCGTTTTGAAACAAATTTCTGAGCAGGACAGCCCTTAAAAATCATGATTGAATAATTGTATATAACTCCAAGATGTAATGTATATGTATCAAATAATAATAATAAAAAAACACTTTTATTTCTAAAAACTTCAATAGTCAGGCCTGCCAATTTCCTAATTTTACGTTAACAATGAAATCTTGGATGCGTCAGAAATCTTTTTGCATTTTTAGGCGAGATTTTTTTTAATTTGAGAATTGCCTTAAGGAAGAGATTATTGAGCAAATTTTCCTTTAAATACTCACTAAAGCGGTTCTAAAACTCACTGCTCAACAAACTCGAAACTTTCTGACTAATTTTTAAATACAAAGACACAAAATTGGCAAATCTGACTTTTAAAGCTATTTGGAATCGAATGTCGCTTTTCACTTTTATAATAAATAAAATACTTATCAAGTTATAAGCGATTTTTGTCATGTGACGTTTTGTCCTGTCCTGCGCTGTCGGCCGTGAAACTTGCTTCAAAAGGGTAGCGTCGACACTATTCTGGTAAACTTCAGGAAATCTACAAAAGAATGATAAACGCCATTCGATCACACAGTTTCTGTGTAAGAAAATCTACAAGTTTTGAGGGTTTCTGAATAAAAATTTAGAAAAGTGTTAAAAACTACCTTCTTTGGTTTTGAGATTAGCCTTAACCCATTAACGCCCGAATTATTGTCTTCGTTAAAATTTAAATTTTGTATTTCCCACCACTTTTAAAATCAAATTAACTTTTATCTAAATTTATCGAGGATTCTGTCTCGTGAAAGAAGGTATATATTTATCTTCCTCTTTACTGGTGGGAAAACCGCTTTCTTGCTGTTTTTGTAACCGTCCTCAAAAGAGGACGCTGGGCGTTAATGGGTTAAGAGGAATGCAGTATTTGAAATATGCATGCTATATATGCATGCAGTATATGATCGCAATATCGATTTTTTAAAATGCATTAAATGCGTTCATATTAACTTTTAAAACACGGGGGAAAATATCCCATTTGAACTTTCATTATTTCGTTTAAAAATTAAAAAAATATATATATTCTTCTGATGCACAGTCAGATGAAAACCTTCAGTACGTTTTTACCCCATTTCCCTTTTTATTCCAATGCCAATTTTTACACAAGAAAAGCTACTTTGTTTTCATAATAAAATACTGGCAGTTGAATCTTGTTGACTTTTTTATTAGTTTTTCAGTTTGAGGATGCATATTATATTTTAAAAAAAAGTATCATTTGTTTTAAATTTCTCAAAAAAGTTAATAATTTTTGCTGTCCTTATAGCTTTTACACCCACTGTATTTTATTGTTTTTTCATGAATGAAATTAAATTACGCAGCAGCAAATGCTTCATTGAAAATTAATATAATCGTAAAATTCGATATTCAGGTTTGAGAAAACTGATTAATAGACAAAAAAAAAAGTTTCTGAAAATAAGTGGCAGCAAAATAAACTTTTTTTTGTAAAAATTCTTCCTTATAACTCGAAAATCATTGGTTTCTGAGATTTTTAACCCTTTGAGCTCTGATGGTAGAATTTTCTACCACATAATTTTAATGCCGAAATGTCACAACGGCACCAGAAAATTCAACCAAATTTACTTGAAAAAGGCTTAATGCATTTTTTTTTTTCGTGTATTTCGTTAACCGGTTTTTTTCTTTGCAAAATACTGGTGTCAAAGTGACATTTGGCATTTTGAAGAAATTTGCCCACCAGAGCTCAAAGGGTTAAACATAAATGGCACTTTTTGAAAACGTAACTCGGATGAGGTTATTAAATATCTTTATACGTAGTTATATTTTTTTCGATTAAGAAACTTTTTTTTTTTACATTAAAGATCTTTCAGATTGAAAAGACAGTAATACCCTTTTTAAACATTAAAGGAAGTTTTTTTCACACTAAAAATATTGAGAAGTACACTTGCAAATGCGAAAAACAATTAATGTAATACACATTGAGTTATTTCCTTTTTGAAACTCAACTGAAGTATTTTAGGAATAATATTTTTGCTCGTAAATGAAACCTAAAATATAATTTAAAAGATTATTCGGTAATACATTAGTATATTTAAATGTAGCTCTTTCTATTAAAAATAATAACAACTTAGTTTGCAGATTTCATTTTATTAAGGAAATATGCTGAACGCCATTGAAAACTATATTGAAATTTTTTTTCCGTCTGAAGAATTTTACAAGAGTTCGATCATCTATATGTGAATACGATATATTATGTGAAAGGTATATTAACTTTTAGATTCACATGTATGGAAATATACTTCATTTTAACTCGAAATTGCCTGGTTTTGTACCAGAATGATTGAAAAAATATTTTTCTTTGATATTGCATGTGAAGATATGCATTTTTTTCTAATCAATTTGTTTGTAGATTCTAGTAGTAATCATTCATTTCGACATTTAAAGCAACAGAATTGGTTTGCCCGTGTAAGGGAAAAATCAATTCTGTTGCTTAATCTATAAGGCTAACTCAAGCAATGCAATGGCATATTATTATTTGATCTTGATAAAATTTATACGCAGTCATAAATGAAGTTTTTTCATTTCAAATGAAAGGATTCGAGTAAATCGACGTACGCTTGTGAAATTAAACGCAGCGTACCTGAAATAAATATATGATAGGATAGATAAACAATTTTTCGAATTTCGTAAGATGAGAATTTTATACAGTCTGCGACCATTATGTAGTTACTACCGAGTTTCTTTTAGATTTCACACTTTATGGCTTTCTTTTATTCCACTTTTATTGGGATTTCAGAGACCAATAAAAAAGATAGTATCTTTTGTGCTGTTAAATCATGAACTGTTCAGCATATTCTTGTGTCTATATATTGAAATCAATAAATTCTTTTGCTGCTAACAGAAAATTTCCCTAAAGATACAGACATAAGAAAGAAACAAACCAATAAAATGCACATCACAGCAAACTTGTTTTCCTTTTACTATCCTATGCAATTTATTTGTGTGTCATTGATTCTGAGTTAAAGCTTTTGTCATGGTTTTGCCATCAATATATCCTTTAAACAAAATCCTATCTGAAAAATTATCTCAACTAGTTTTGTTCTGCTGAGAAAGGTAAAATCTCATGATTTATTGATTCCTGTACAATGTTTCTATAAAGAAGTAAATAAAAGTAACAATAACTTTAAAATAAATAAAATAGTGTATTTTCCGAATTTTGAAATTGTTTATCTTGTATTCTACTTACGAATCAAGTCTGGTGGGGGAGGGTTGTAAAAAGTTGTTGTTTATTTATTCATATAGGTACTTTTAATGATTATTCTTCTTGAAATATATATTTATAAACATTTTTTTGACATGAAAAGTTCATGAACCATTTCTTTATTTAAATTTAAAATTAAAAATTTTAAGGGGTCTAGGGAGTCCTTAATTTTTCACTAGAGGTGTAATTTAGTATCATGAGATATTTATTTTTTCCCCCTGATTCCCTATAAAACACAAATCATAAAATTTTTGCCACTGACAGCTTAATATCGGTTTTACGTAGCATAATTATTTAAAAATTCTACAGATAATATATTTTCTTTCTTAAAATATTGATAAAAATTTTTAAATAATTTTTTGACTTTAAAAACTGCAGCAAAACTTCTGGTTCTAGAATCCCAAATAATATGGATAATGATGGTGCAACAAATGTACCTTAAACGCATACTTTATTTTTAAGCACTTTTACCGATCTAAAATAGTTGCCTTATATAATCGAAATATATCCTCCATTAATTAAAGCGAATATTGCAGTTCAAAATTAGTGGTATTCAAATGCTTTTGTAACGAAACAAGAAAACTTTTTTGGAAATACGATGTTTGGACAAACCTGTTAAGAGGCTATTTCATCCAAGAGAAAACACCTAATGTAAATCCTACGGAAGAAAAATTTTAAAGATATCTAGTTTGCAATTCACCATTTCAAAAAGACATTTTTTGCATTGTCTAGATGAGATCGATCTGTACAAAGGCCGTTTTTAAATTTTTCCATTTTTGTTTAAAATTTTTTTGTTATTAGGATACCGTTACTTTCGTAACCGGTTCGAGAGTGAAAGCATGATTTTGGAAACAACGGATTTTGTCCCTTTTCTATAGACGATTACTTTCCGAATTTTCAAGCTATGATTTTGAGACTTTCACAAAAGTTGTTCTATATATTTAGTTAACATAATATGCAAATGAAATTTTGATATCGTTGACGCATGCGCAGTGAAAAATTATTTAGTAAACCTACTCATTTTTCATAGAATTATTATTATTTTTTATATCTGATTACAGGGTATTGTGTGTAATGTTGTTTGTCATATTTTCAGAAAAAAATATTATTTTATATTAAGAACTCTGAAAATTATAAGGAAAAAACTTGGAAAAATTTGGGACCATTTTTATAAAAACCTTAATTACTCTGCGAGTATGCATGCTATTTGCATAAAAATGAGCACAGTATATTACAATAAGTCACTCAGTCATATTCTAGAGTTTAAGCGCTTTTTCTACATTAGTTTTGACAGGGTTATTCAAAAGATATTCATTATTTTTTAATTTATTGACGGTCACCTATAGAGTTAAGGGGGAAAATCTGCACAGAGATGTATGACTTATACTATTATAGTTATACACTAAGAGTTTCGAGATGATTCCTCATGTATTTTTCTAGATATGTAACAAAATGTCTAAAATCGCAAGTGAACGATAATCAATGGCCAGATAGTGTATATAAACGAGATAAAAATTTCTTTCGTGGGATAAACATTAGCAAACGCATTTTTCGTGTGAGTGAAGTAATTCCTTAACCCTTCACTGTACAATGTGCTATAGCTGACACATACCTAAAAACATTATAATTCTCATTATATGCCATGAATTTGGATATAGATCTCTGTCCGTGATCAAGAATAATCCAAAGAATGGAATGATCGTTATTTTTTCCATGTCAGATGGCTACATTTGACAAAAAATTAGAATTTGTTCTTCGGAAAAAAAAAAAAAAATTCGATCAAGGAATTAAGGTAAAATTTAAAGTCATTATTTTTACCTAATACTTAAAAATATTAATATACAAAAAGTTGAAGAGTGTTAAGCAGATAAATTTAATTATTTAAAGCTCATTTAGTTACAAAATATGGCAATACAATATTTTAAAACTTGAGTTTTGTACATATGGCGCAAGCCATAAACTACCAAATTTAGCTGAAAATTTGAAATTTATTTTTTTTACTATGTTTCCCATTGTTAGACTGATGTATAGATTTCAAATGAAATTTTGTTCATAAAAATAGAAAAAATCGTGCCTTGAAGGGATAAGGGGTTGAAAGAAAAAAAATGCTTATAAAGTTTGTCTGATATTGAAAGTGGAAGTCTAGAAGCGTATAATTTGTTGTAATTTTAAATTTAATTAAAAAAATTGTACTTAATTGACATAATAAACAAATATGTCAGTTTTTCATTTTGAAGTTCACTTATTGCAAACTTCCCTACAACAAACAGATTAGCATTTAACATGATTCACTGAAGTAAACTTTAGCAAACTTGATTTATTTTATTATAATTGACACTTAAATTAATTTCGCTGTACATTTGATTTCTCTGTTTGCAACTTTTACGCGAGAACTTAATCTACAAATGATTTAATATTCCCTTATTCATTCGTTTATTTAATGGCATTTTGCACTCTGTCTGAAATGAATTATTAAAATCTGACATAGTTGGAGTAATCGTTTCTTTTAAACTAAATTCGTCCTCGTGCGAGTCTACTTTAAATATAATAAAACTGATTTCACTTTCTGTTCCCCTTTTAACATTTTAAATTAATTAAAATTTCTTTTCATTTAGGATTCAGTTTATATAATATAAAAGAAAAGTAAAATTGTCTAATGAAATTTCGCTGAAATCTAAATTAAATTTCAGATCTTTCACGATTCCTTTGGAGTACTGAACATAAATCATATTTAACTCGATCCATTATCTTTAAAGTTAGTGTCACTTTCAATTGGAGTTTCCTTTTATCAATTACTGTAAGAGAAATTCATCAATATAGATTTACTTGCAATGATTCTAAATTTATTCATTGTCTAATAACGAATGAATAGAACCCATACATCATAAATAGAAAACTAAGACATTTCTCAAAGCACTGTAGAAATCAAGGAATAAATTAATAAGCTTTTGAATACATGACATCTTTGAGCATAAATGATATATTTTAAATGTATATAGTATTTACATGTGTATTCCGCCCACATTTTCCACCATATCTTTGGTTCTGAAAGTAAGGGATTCACTGAAAAAAAATCTTAATATGAGAAAACATAATATACCAAGAGCGATAATATGCAATAAATTTTTCCAAGTTTCTCCTGATTTCGAAAATCTTTTTTTAGCGTTAGAAACATCAGCAAGAGACATTATTTTCGAGATAAACATTTACAAGTGCAAAGTTTCTTTTGCTGCAGCTTAATTTTCGGAAATTTTTCTGAGTAGTTTTTATATAACGTATCAATGAGTTTCTCAATCCAGAATGTAAATTTTTCGAATGCTATCAATTCTCAAGTAAACATTTTACAAAGTACTACAAAAATGATAGATTAAATTAATAACTTTTGAACGCATGAACTCTTATGGCATAGATGATACATTTTAAACATACAGTATTTACATGCGTAACACATTAACCAAATAAAACTTTATAGTTAGAGAATGAAAAATTCATATTCAATGAATATCGTATCACTTTCACAATTCTTGAAATCGATGTTATATTTAAAACTGTAAACAGATAATTTAATTTGGAATTGAACAGAATTCGTTTATCCGCTGGCGCGATATCCATAGGAAAATGAACGAATTGCAATTTATTTGGAATTCCTAGAATGAAAATTCTTTAAGAGTAACATAATTTTTATTTCCTTAAAAGTCTTTACAGCAACGATAAATTAATAAATGTTGGGCACATTTAGTAACTCCAAAGACTCAAGAAGATTATTTATTAATTACATGACATACAAAATTCCTTTCACCGTTTTTTTTTGTCTCTTTTGCTTGTGAAATTGATTTGTCGCCGACAGCATAGGAAGTAAAATTTACAATTATCTTTCAATTTCACAGTTCCATTAACATTTCATCATTCATTTATAAGAAGAAAATGCAAATGTGTTGCAAAAAAAATCTATGCAAATGTGTTTCTAAGCTCGTCGTCATTATTGTATTGTCATCTGTATTTGTAGATTTATGTATAATTTCTTTATTCAAGGACGAATAGAAGTTAAAGAGATTCTGAAACGGTGTTTCACAGAAAGTACTTATACGCTCATTTAAGGTTAAAAGAAAAAAAAATCTTTTTCTTTTTCTTTTTAAGCAGCGTTTCTTTAATTCTTTCGATTATTGATATATTTTCATATTTTGAATTTAGAAATATTGCTGCAGCATTTAATAAATAGAAAAAGAAAAATCATTTAATTCATAAAGGACTTTATGTATATTATAAA
Organism: Maratus speculifer; assembly: GCA_964019185.1. NCBI lineage: Eukaryota > Metazoa > Arthropoda > Arachnida > Araneae > Salticidae > Maratus > Maratus speculifer. The sequence continues at coordinate 196,128,292 of OZ025299.1, forward strand.
GGACAAACATTTCCTTCCGTAACGCTGACCTCATTTTGATGTTTGCAACAGCAGATGATTCAATTTCGCTTTTACTGCGATTTTTTATACTTCTAAACATTGCATATTTTCAGTTTTTGCACCGTGGAAAGAAGAGGAAAAAGTTCTTTCAAATGCAATTTGTTTAAAAACAACATTACAATTTGTTTGAAAAATATATTGCAATTTACTCATTTTTTATGGTTTTTAAACCAATTTTCAAGCATGATTTTTAAAAGTCTACCTGTATCGCAGGCGGACAACTCTGAGAGATAAATCCGTTTACATTTAAGTTAATATAAACAGTTCAGCATTTTTTTTAAGGATAATACATTATAAAGAAGTTAAAACTTCATCAATGAAAAAATAAAATAAAAAATAAAACGCAAATTTAACTGACATGTAATCTCACTAAGCTCTTAAACCATTGAAATGGTCAGAATTAAAAAGGACTGCTGTGATTAACGAAATCTTTGTCAATTTCTTTGGCTTTTAACATACACAAAAGTATTGTTTTTAATAAATTTCATAACACTATTTGAATCCAAAGTTGATACTTTTTCAAATAAAAATGCTTTCTAGTGTTGTTAGTAGGCATCCTAAAAAAATATTAATTAAAAATTTCGTCTTCTCTTACTTTCTAAACTGTTAAAAATCTTGCTCTAGCTTGACCAAATTTTTGTGCTCAGTAGCTGTCACCATAAGATGATGAAATCGCGTGCCAGCATTTGGAGCTGTCTATTTCAACCTCGTTCCAACTATTGGAACTATACTTTAATAGGCGTTCCAAATATTGGTTCAACATTTCAACATCTTACAGTAGCAGCTATTAAGCACCAAAATCTGGTTCAAACTAGGACAAGATTTTTAACAGTGTATAACCAGGTAGGTCCGGGTTCCAACCTCTACTTCCTGTAAAAGAAAAAAAATGGTAAATGTAATAAAAATAGTAAACAATAAATTAATTTTCTTCAGCAACAAGAATCATAAAATACTTAATATCAGGATTGATATTTACACGTTCATATAATTTCTCTAGGGACGAACAGATATTGGAATTATGAAATTGTATTTCTCAGAAACGGCTGTCGTATTTATTAGCTCTCTTAAATCTTGTTAAAAGGTAATATTTCAGTTTGATATGATAAGGATTATAGTAAGGTAAGTAAATGTCACGGAAAAAATGCTTCCCTGCCTTAAGAGCCTGCACTTTTCACTAAAAAATACACAAACAATAATGTTATGTATATGGAGGCATTATTTTCAAATATATCCCTCAAATTTTAATATTTTTTAACATTTTTTTTGCATATGGCAATATGGACGAAATTGGTCGATGTAATTTAACAACCTTTACTTTTCTTTAAGTTTGTGATTATAACACTATATCATAATCACTAAATTAGTTTGGTTTAAGCGCATATGTAATAGAAATATTATTACAGTATAAGTATCAAAACAGTTGTCATTTTAAAAACTATGCACAATGAAAAAAATAAAACGTAAAAATATTTGCTTCACCTAAAGTCATCTGTTGCACTTTAAAGTTTTTTAATTCAAAGTTAAACAATTGATTCAAACGAGTTTTCATCAATAGCCAACTATTCAAAATCCACGTGCTATACAGATAATTACGTAAATGTTATAAAATTAAATCAGATCTGGAGATTCATCTCATATCGTCAGTTCAACGCATAATCTAATTTAAAAATTTACCCTCGTTATCAGCATAATAAATATTTTATTACAGCAATCAATCTATTTCTCATATAACCTACCAAACAACTTAATCCAAAGTTTACTTCAATCAGCATTCCAATCAATTTAACTGGTTGTTTCTTCATGCTTTCATGAATTATTCATTCAAAGAAATCAACAATCGCTAACAAACTGTAAAAGAGAAAAAAATTATCTATTTAAGATAAATTTTCCATTTAAAATTGTGACGAACGATTTAATCAAATCATTGGATCACCCACAATATTTCATTAGTTATTTTTTATTTTTTCTTTATATAGCATTGCAAATACTTGAAATTTTATGTGGCGTCTTTTTATGCAACGAGGGTTTTTCTGTATATACAATAATGCTTATATTTGTTATTACTTTCATTCTGTATGAGATTACGGCATGGACAAGAATTCCGATATATTTTGCATAGACATTATTCTTAAAACAACCACAAAAAACGATGTGAAATATTTTAAGAAGTATAACTGAAGTGTTCGGTTGCGGTAAAAGAACACACGGTTTCATTATCAGCTCATACTAAGCTTATAAAAAATTTCAATACTATTCAATTATATTGATGTTTTTTATATAAAATATTTAGCTATTAAAATTTGTGATAATAAATTGAAACAGGACGGATTTACATGTTTAAGTGGTTAGATCAAAATAGACTAATGTGAAAGGAAAATTGCCTGCTCTGGGAATAAAAAGTATTAAAAAGAGACTTGAAGAAAGATATAAAGACATAAATCCTTTTTCATCTCAACATTACTAAGACGCTCAACATTTATATAACAAAATGACACCTTGTATTAATATATTATTTCTGATTGCTTAAAAGGTGTAATAACGATTTTAAAAACAGAAAAATCGTTTTATTTTGTTGACACGTTTCAACTCATCATAGAGTCATTTTTAAAACAAATTAAAAATGATATTCCAAAGTTGCACGGTCTAAGGTATATTGAACTGAAACGCCATCATTCAATTTCAGCATTGTTTTTCTTTCGAAATTTACGGAATAAATTTGAAATTTCAGATTAAAATTAAAGACCAAACTGGCAACCATGATGCCAATATATAAAATTAAAATCATATCGACAGTATATTATAGTAAAGAGTAATCCTGAAAACTTAATTGTTTAAATTTTTTTACACTTGGTTTGAAATGAAAGAGACATACAAAATAAAATTTGCACTTTTTTTTAACAGTAGATCTTAAAATTTTACATACAGGATCAATCAGAGTGTATGTAGAAAAACCGGTTGCAATCTATTTATTCTTCAAAAAGTCAGAGTTTTTCATTTAATGCCAAATTTTGATTTTCTTTCAAAATTTTAACAATAATGAAGATATAATGTATAGTGATATTTGATACAAACTTACATGCTTTGTGTGCAATGATTTGACAAGAGAAAAATGCTGAAAGTGCATAATAATTTGTTCTGTCGTTATGTGACACGGTACTTAATGCAAATAGCATTCCGAATTAGGGAATAGCTTCTTCAATACAGTCTGGATGAAGATGGTTGCCATTTCTAACACTTTTCGCAATATCGTTACATTTCATTCAAAGCAAAGCAAAGCAAAGCAAAGCAAATTTGTTTAAAAAATCTTTAAAAAATTTTCGTTATTATAAGAGCTATGTACTAAAATCCGGTTTTGAATTGCAGTGCGTGCACTGTATTCTTGAGCGGACAAATTTATTGCTATCCCGATTTCTTACGTAAAAATTGTTTGTTGTACTGTGTTCTACTGCACTTCAAAATTTTACCAAGTTGTTCTGATTCACCATGTAGATTGGTTAAAAATAGAAGTAGAGATTCTGCACAGATCTTTTCTAAATTATTACTTTTACTGACACAACTTTGATGGAAAATTATTATTTCCAGTATAGTCTACTCAAAGATCGAAATTATTGCGAATGGCATTCAATAGAATTCAGCAGGTTATGGGGAATTATATGATCTGCCTGAATTAAATTCCGAGCGGAAAGAATTACCAACCTCTTTGTTGACACAGCAGTTGTAACATTGTCTGACATATAATGAGTCTTCCGCGGCAAAGAAAGATAAAATAGCGTTCCCAAGGTGCTATTACTAAAAGGTTTCAAGATAGAAAAAGCTGTAGTAAAGTACATTCTTAATGGAAAACTATTTTATGTCGGTATTTTTATTAGAGACTTTAGAAAGGAACTTGATATAAATGTGCTGTTTTACTTCTATCTTAACAATTTAATGTATTTTGGGAAACGCATCATTATCTTTCAACCAACTGTGTTTAGAATTTTATGTAGCAATAAATATTGCTTTCGAATCGTTAGAGAGTTTGACAAACCTTCTTTGTAATGAAATTCGAAGTCACGTAACGACCATTCTATCATTGAATTTATTTTGCAAAGATTTTGCGCAATAGTTCTGAGCAATATTGCTTGGATATTTCTTCAAGACCCCTTGCTTATCCATTTAAGATAATATAATAGATGCCGCTTTAAAATAATAATAATAATAATAATTAAAAAATTAGCGTTTAATTGAATGAAGCAGGTTTTGGGTTTATATGCGAACAAAACACAAATCTTAGTGTTATTTTTACCATATATTGAAAATAGATGCTTAAATGAATCAAATATTCATTCACAAATACCATATAAGTAATATTTTTTAAACTATAATTGTGAAACCTTGAACAATACGCAGAAGTACTTTAATATGCAGCGGTATGATGTGTGGTTGTTAGTCACCAACGTATGTATTTATGTAATGTGAAATCTGAAAAAAAAGTGCTTTTGTAATTAAAATGGTAGATTCGTAATACTTAACTAATATTTATTTCACAATGTAATGAAGGTTCTATAAAGAATTTGCAGAATTTTTTCAAAAAAAAAAAAAAAAAAAAATGAAAATATACTTCGTGTCTTGTGCGACTTAACCCTTTCCGGCGCTGTGTGTCCACTCCCGGCAACACCTAATTTTAATTCCAAACTTACAAACGGCACCAATAATATTTTAGTAAAATTTTACTTTTACAATGACAGCTTAAATCAGGGAATTCTTAATTTCTAAAAAAGTATTTTGTAAAATCCGGTGTCAGTCAAAAATTTCTGGTTTTACGAACAGAATTTGTGTGCGCCGGAATGGGTTAATAGAAAGACAAAAATTTTTAAGCTGCAGAAACAAATAAAAGATTACATTGAATTACACAAATCTTTATTTTAGTACTGTAATGTAAATCTACCTGCGAGCTTATTTTTGTTTTTTGCAGTAAATCAACAAAAAAGCTATCATTCATTTATTTCATTTATCAAAAAAAAAAAAAAAAAAAAAAAAAAAAAAAAAAAAAAAAAAAAACCGCAAATTTATTTGAACATTAACTCTTTAATGTGTAATATATTTTACATGGAGTATAGTGCTTTATTTACTGACCTCATTTGTATTTTATAGTATTACACTGTAATAAAAATCCGTTAAATTTACTGAAAAAACTGCTGACAACATTGCTACCAGCAGTTTTTACCGTAAACTTTACGGATTTTTTTTTTTTTTACAGTATATATATGGTTATAATAATACACATGATTTAGAATATGCACATTATTTCTATTCATTAAAATAACCGAAAAAATGTAACAATTACAGATACCGCAGAAGTTTCTGGTTACTAAGAACTTACGTGATCAGCGATCTCAAATTAAAATACATGATTTAATTGTCACTGTATGTTTTGATGCAGAGTGGAAAGGCCATGCTGTGAGAAGTTATTTTCTGTCTCACAACTGGAGAATAAAGAAATATAATATTAACTACTGAGCACAGAATATGTATGTGAAACTTCTTAAAATATTAATCTTTAATGACTTTCATATTATTAACCGAACACACGAGCAGCTTCCTTTTTACATTGATCAGTGGCGAGTTCAACTTTTAATTGTTTACTGTGAAATATTGCTATTATAGTTTCTATCAGTTTGTTTATAAACTATCATTGTAAAATATGTTTTTTCTATTTTATTCTTAGCTCTGTTCCAATATATTAATCTATTGTCGACCATACATTATTTTGTTCTTTTCTGTTGCACCATGAATAATTTTAATACTGGTAAATCAATTATTATTATAGATTCTTAAAAAAAATTAATGAATGTTTACTTTTATTTTAGTAAAGTTTGTAGGATCGGTAGTCTTGATTAATAATTTAATTACTTCATGACAAGTACATGGCACTCTTTGCCATTTTCCTCTTCAAAACGTGATTAACTTCATATAAAAGCTCATTAAATTTATTTATTAAACATTCAAACTATTATAAAACCTCTTTAAAATTAACGAGCTTGCTTTTTCATTGTAATTTCCTTTTCCACTCCTCTCATTCATGATAGTTTCGAAATTGTCGCATATAAAATTTCTGAATGAGAAACAAAAGAGTGAAACTAAAACGGGAGAATAAGATAACAAGAACAAAATTTTTAATAATTCAATTATCCATAAAATTTTAATATAGCTTCCAACTTACAGTACTAATCATTCTTACAAATTTAATGTACTGAAATACTCATTTTTTTTCATTGATACTTCATACCGTTCCTGAGTTTTTATTTATGTTTAAAAATTTTCTAATAAAATACATTGTTAAAAATATCGAGACCTCAGTGAAAGTTTTTTACTGAAGTTTAAAACTTCATATATTTTTCTTATTGTGCGAAGTGATTCTTGATCACAATGTTCTTCAAATACACTCTAATTTTATTGATCTTATGCGATGTTCAAAGACCTTTAATAACCACTTATTTTAAAAATGACTTTCTAAATGTAATTGGACTTGTTTTTGACCATCGCATTTGTGGATTATACTGCTAAGTACCACTGTTATAGATTGCACACCTGGAAGATTATCGTCACAATTCAAAATACAGAATTTTAAGAAGGGGGGGGGGGAACTCAATTCTAATTATATTTTACCTAATTTCAAAATTAGATGTCATTGAATCGTGAAGGAACATAATGTCAGGAACATGGTTACATGGTTGACCATGGACTTGATAAATACAAAATTTGAATGTGCTCAAATTAAATATGGATTGAAATAAGAAACTAGATTTGAAATGTTACACAGATAGATACAGAGGAATTAGTAAAAGTAAAGGATTATTATACAATTAATGTATGCTAAAAGTACGCATCTTTAAAATAAGTTTGCATAGCTCACAATGTAGAATATGAATTAACATCCTATTAATAAAAATTTAACTTATCAGTTACATCTAAAATTTTTACCTATCTTACGCTGCAAAATTTTTCTGTGAAAAATTCTTGTATCCTTACAATTAGTTTAAAGTAAAAATATTACCGAAAATAACGACAAAAAATTTGTCTAGGAAAATCATAACTGCTCATTTGATAGGTAATAAATTTGAGGGTAAAAAGTATATATATATATATATATATATATATATATATATCATCATCATCATCATCATCATCATCATAATCGATCTCCTGTTGAATGTAGGTCTTCCCCCAGATTTTTCCAATGTTTCCTATCTAGTGCTTTCGTCATCCAATTTAAAAAGGCTACTTTTCTGATTTCGTCACTCCACCTTGCTTGGGGTCGTCCTCTTGGCCGTTTTGCATCTCTGGGATAACACTGTAGGATATTTGTGCTCCATGTATTGTCTTGTCTTTTTGCAATGTGTCCAGCCCATTTCCATTTTAGCTGTTGAATTCTTTCAATGATGTGAAAACCTTTTGTCTGATTTCTTATCCAGGTTATCCTTTTTTTGTCTATGCCTCTTTGTTTGAAAAGAAAGGTGTTTAATCAATGTGTTTTGCCTGCACTAACTTACGGCACAGAAATGGGGACACTATCAAAACGGATGATACAAAGACTACAAATGACACAGCGAAGTGTGGAAAGATGTACAGTGCTCAGCAAAAGTTTAGACAATCATCGATTATGTTTCTATATTTAGAAGTATGTAACGAATTTTTGTAACTTATCTGTCATGTATTACTTGTGACTTATCCTTTATTCACAAACAATAAATTTTAAATTATGTATTTATATAATATATAATGACCAAAAAATGAAATTAACATCGTGGTAAATGTATAGACAATCTGAATAGTTACAAAAAAATAACAATAATTTAAAATCGAGTTGCAGCCACATTGCCTGTAATTAGTCCAAGAATGTGACTTTCCATCGATGAAACTAAATCCCGTGTCTCTTCTGGCTCTGTTTCGGACCAAACACGTTCAACAGCTGCTCGAAGTTCACTAAGAGAAAAAGTATGGAAAAATTTGCAGAAACCTTACGTGATATGATGTCACAAAGGTTTTCGATTGGGTCTAGATCAGGCTACACGCCGGCTTGTTGAGATCAGTAGTATTTTGTGAGTTAAACAGATGTTTTCTTTTGTATATAACATGAATAGACATATTTTCTTATTAAAATACATACCTTGGACCAGCTATAAGCTCCTTAAATGACTGTAAATTGTCCTCCGAAGTATGTAATCTTGCACTGCTTGGCAATCATTGAACACCTCAAGAGATTCTCGAGCACTAAAGAAAAGGGAGGACAAAATCATTAAAGAGTCACCTCCTTGTTGTCGACTAAAGAAAATCCCAGACTCTTTACACAAGCCATGCCAATAGTTTTCCCAACCATTTGAGCCATTCGAATTTTACTTTTTTTCGTCACTGAATATCATAGACTACCACTTGGGTTGCTATGACATATGTTTGCAAGTCCAGTGAATTCTTGCCAATTTGTATTGAGATTTCAAAGCTGGTTGTTTTATCATTTTCGTGTAAATTGATTTACCTCTTTCTTTAATTCATCTACGAATCGTATGTGTCGATATAGAAGGTCCTGACTTACATTTAATGTGACTAACAATCGTCATTTTTCTAAATGCCAGTGTATGGATCCCTCTGTCATCTCATTTTCTGGTCATACAAGGCCTTCCAGATTTATTTTTTGTTTATAAGGAGTCACCCTTTGACTATACTTCATAGACAGACCTTTTTTGGACGATTCAATGTAGCTGAAATTTTTGCAAGTCTTCCCTTTCCATCTCAGCTTCTTTGCTTCAATAATTTCATCTGACTGAATATTTCTAGCTCGCGGCATCTTCACTAACCGATGTTATTATGAGGTATACTTTAATACTTTAAACATGTGCCATCATAAGATTGAAGTTTGCATTTTTCCTTGAAAAGTTACCAATGAATCAAAAAAAGTGTCTAAACTTTTGCAATATGCAATTTTCACGTTTTTCAATTAAATTAAATATTATCCAACATTAAAATAATTATTTTCATCCTAAAATGTTTAAATTATATTTAAAAATAAGTATAGCCATTTGTGTAACTCAAGAGTTCGTATTTTTTATTTAAAGGTTAAATAACACCAGTGTCTAAGCTTTTGCTGAGCACTGTTTGCTAACTATATGTATATATTATATATATTTAAACACGAGGTGTTTTTTATTGATTGTCTCTTATTAATCCCGTCTAATATTACTTCTATCTTACCGTATAAATGACTTACAATCCTGTGAAAAACTTAATGCTCGTGATGTGAAAATTCACGAAAAAGTAACTTCTCGAAAAACTTAATTTTTTTTTTTAATGAAATAAGATTTACTCTCCATCTTCTATAATGAGCTAGATAAATTCATTTTTTTAAACACAGCGAAAGTCATCAGAAATGCATTTTTCGTTTTCTTGATTTAATAGAAAATTTCTTCTGCGTAGGCTTCTGAAAACACTATACTCATAAAAGTTTTGTTTCTCTTGGATAAAGGAAAACTATAGTAGCACTTAAAATAGTTCTTTTAATTATAAAATTCTACATATTGCTCTTTTCGTAAAGATTTTATGGTAATCCATACTAATTATTTAAGTGTTTATATATTCTGCTTCTAAAAACATTAATAATTTATTTTGAATTACCATTTTTATTTGGTTTCAAGCTAACAAAAGGTTGTTGTGGAAGATAATTAATTTATTCCAAATCCCTTAATACACTTTATCAACATCGTCAAACACAACATTCACAGAAAAGCGCAATTAATGTTCTCAGATATTCTTTTTTAATATAACAATTCTCTCATTAGTGTTTACTGAGCTGTTAAGCTAATATTACTCTATTTTCAACAATGCCGCATAAATCTTATTATAAGCTATGTAAATTACTATCTAGACTGGCAACATAATGTTAAGCATAGCTATTTCTTGGAACTTTTATGTGATAACTTCAAGATAGGAACAAACTTGAAAAATAAATTCAGCTAACAAACATTTTCTGAAAATATTTTCGATGGGAGTTAATTAGGGCAGAAAACTATCACACCCTGTGTTTAGCAATGTGTTTTTAATTCCACTATTTTTTAATACTGTAATTTTAATTTCATGTAAAGGCTGTTCTGGCATGTGTAAACAAGTGGCTTACAAAACTAAAGAAAAATAACATAGTTAAACAACGCATTTCCAACTATACTTTCTGTCATGTTTGATATTACTAATGTGTGTATCCAGTTTAGCGATTAGTAGACTCATAGTCTCATAGAATAGTGCCCTAAAAGGGTCAAGTGATATCGGGGTCGAATCCTGGTTTTTGAACTTAGATGTTCATAAATGAACGTAGTAATTCGAAAGTCGATGGATGCAAGACACCAGTAGGTTCAATAATTTTGTGTTTAACAGTTCTTAGTGCCTCAAAACCACTAAATTCAAATGCCGATTTTTTCAGAAATGTTATTAGGGGTTTAGAATCTTAGTTTATGATAAAAAAAGAAGTTAAAGGCGTGTTTTAGGAATCGCTTGTAAGGGCGGTAATGTCCCAAAACTAACTGCCTAAGTAATCCCATTTTTCTTCTTTTTTCTATTTTGTTTTTCGCACTAAGTGAAGAAATCCCAACCCATATCTAATTTATGGAATGAGATTTAAAGAACGAAGGGGAAGGACCACAAAATTTCTTCAAAGTAAGCTTTGAAAAAACGCAACGTAAATTAAAAATTTATTTAATTATAAAAACTGAATTTTAATTATTTTTTCTTGCTTCCTTTTTTCTTGCTGTTTTTAAAAATTCCTGCTTTATTACTTAAGAAATGGAATACATGTACTTTTCTTACAATTATAAATGGATAACTATTTCAAACATTTTCCTTACAACCAATAAAATATTTTTCATGTAGATAAATAATGCAGTGATAATTAAAATAGCATTCTAACAGGTCTTTAAGGATGAAATTTATAGGGAAAAGGCAAATTTATTTAAAATTTTATTTAAATAAAAATTTATATATTAAATAAAATTTATTTAAATAAATTATAATTTACAAGTATAAGGAATTATTTTATTTAAGCTTCAAATATCATTTTATCCAAACTTCAATGATAATTTATAAGCACTGTCAGATGAATCAGACTCAACGGTAACCATTAGTTCGTCATTATTAACCCTTGACTTTGGACGAAACGCGTAGCTCATTCGTGAGGTCAAAATTATTTATACGAAATTTAGCAAACCAATTTGGTTCTGTCTAGTGCGTACTGTTAAAAATCTGCAGCATTTGCTGCAGCTCACTTCACTACTTTTATAGAATATCTCTAATTTGACCAACGAAAATGCTCCATAATACAGTGAAGTGACCGTTTTCCATAAAAGCTGTTGAGTAGCGCTGCAGCAAATGGTACAGATTTTTACCAGTGTTGAGCTTAATACACTATTAATGTTTCCCGTGGTCTGCGATGGCGTAGTTCAAGTAAGAACTCATACTTCATAGTAGTACAAATATCTGACAATTCCGTTTTCAACAAATTTAATAAAAAAAATCTTTTTAAGTACTTTTAGAGCTTAAATTGTTTTTTATTCAACAGGCGAGATGCTTGATATAAAACTCCAACAAAAATCCAAATAGGTAAAATAGTAGGCCAATCTCAAATAATAAGCTATTAAATTTCACAATATTATTAATACGTTGAATGCCACAAAAATTGACACTGAACTTTCCGTTTAGGCTGTGCCTGAGTAAACTACGCAGACTGACATCGTAAAATATGATATAAAACTAAATAAATTACTTTGTCTTAAGTAATTACTAAGAATGTATAATCATGTAATAAATAAAAGTTAAGTATATTTTTAAATAATTTTTCAATTATTACTTAATGCAATGTAATTTTTTTGTTTATATCACATTTTACACTGTCAGTCTTCGGTAATTGACGTAGCCTAAACGGAAAGTTCAGTATGAGAAACCGCTGCTTAACACGTTCGCTGCCGAAAACTCCGTCATCTGTGTTAAATGATTGAGAATGACCGGCAGCGAATGTGTTAAGGTGTTAAATACAAATTTCATCCTTCAAAACCTACTACTATTTAAAGCCTGTTAATTCTGTCTTTTATAAATTACCTTCTAAAAAACATAATTAAAAGTGAAAATTATAGAAACCGCATGTATATAAAATTAAATGTAAATGAGAAATAGGCTAACAAAATTAAATTGCTTATAACTTAATTAAAGTATCATAGAAATATTACGAATGTTTTACGATTTTAATTAAAAGCATAGTTTACATGTCATATGAGAATATTCCAGACGCCACATTAATCATTTTAAAACATTAAAAGTTTCATATGTTTCAATTTCGTGATTAAATTAGTAATTTGATACGTTTGTAACAATAAATAATTCATGCAGTTATTTTCTTAAACTCGTAGAAAAATGGATTCAGATTCTCTCGATTTGATTTTAATAACACGGTATCATTTCGTAACGTATATCTTTCAAAAGTAAAAGCAACCAAGAAGATTGATTATCAGGGAAACCCCCACCTCAAAAAAAGAAAAATTATTTAAGATAAGGAGGGAGTAAGAGTTATTCTTTAAGTGAGGTATTTAGTATGTAAAGTAGATATATTGTATTCAAATGTTTTTAACGTACGGTCAAAGAAAAATCGATCCTATATGTTTTTAACTGTTTGGTGACTTTCTTTTTCTTTCCATTTCTTTGAATGTTAAAACGAATAAATCTTTGATTATCCAGAAATTTTATTCCAGTTTTTATCTGTCTTTGTAAAACAGCTAAAAATTACTCTTTATCCGAAAATAAAATGATAAAAGTATGCAAAATATTCCTAAAGTACTTAGTAAGCATAACATATAATTTTTCTGCATTCTATAAACAGAGCTTGGTTTATTCAATGCCAGTTCAGTGTAAAAATATATAACTTATTTAAAAAACCACCTTTAAGCTAATTTTGTTGTTATTCTGTAACTTGTGCAATTTCTGTTGTATTACCCTGTATATAATCTACAGCATTTATAAACACAACGCAATATACAAAAATTTAGTTTACCAAACACTCAATCACAACTAAAAATGCACTTCTAGCAATCACCTCTATACAGGGTGTATCTAAACTACTGGGCAAAACTTTAAGGGGTGATAGTACACATCAAGACAAATAATATTAAATGGGAAACTAAGGATCCCAAACGTCTTCCGAAGGAGATAGGCGCCATCAAAGTTTAGGGTCCAAAATTTTAAATGATTATAAAAAACGGAAAAAATTGGTCAATTTGTTTGCGGTTTTCACGAAAACTATTCTTTATGTCAGTATTGTCTTAAAAATAAATTATAAAGATAACTTTCAAAAAAGGCCGATAGAGGGCGCTTTAGACTTTGGAGTAACGAACAACTATTTTTTACCGTTATTTTTTGCATCTCATTAAAATGTTTTAGAAGTTTAGACATAAACTTAAATTTTGAGCTCAAAATCTGTGGCTAAGTAGTGCAAACTGAACTATGTTCAATGGGAATGGGTAGGTTCAAATTTCAAATGATTATAAAAAACAGAATAATTGGTCCATTGATTTGTGGGTTTTACTAAAACTATTCTTTATGTCAGTATTGTCTAGAAAATAAATTATAAAGATAAATTTAAAAAAATGTCGATAGAAGGCGCTTTAGACTTTGGAGTAACGTACAACTATTTTTTACCGTTATTTTTTGCATCTCATTAATTTTTTTTTAAGCTTAGGCATAAACTTAAATTTTGTGCTGAAAATCTGAATCGTTGAGAGTGGTTAAGTAGCGCTAGCTGAACTGTGTTCAATGAGGGTGGGAAGGTTCAAATTTCAAATGATTATACAAAACGTAAAAATTAGTCGATTCATTTGCGGTTTTCTCTAAAACCATTTTTTATGTCAGTATTTCCTTGAAAATAAATTTTAAAGATAAATTTAAAAAAAATTCCGTTAGAGGGCGCCGTAGACTTTAGAGTAACCAACAAAAATTTTAACTGTTATTTTTTGTATCTAATTAAATGCTTGCAAAAGCTTAGACTTAAATTTTGAGCTAAAATTCTGAATCGTTGGGAGGGGTTCAGAAGCGCAAACTGAACTGTGTTCAGGAATTGAAATGTTACCCTGCCCACCCTACGAACACAGTTCAATTTTTCGTACTTAATTATTCACAACGATTCAGATTTTGAGCTCAAAATTTAAGTCTAAGCTTTTAAAATATTTATTTAGATAAAAAAAATATCGGTTGAAAATAGTTGTTGGTTACTCTAAAGTTTAAGGCGCCCTCTAAGGGAATTTTTTGAAATTTATCTTTAAAATTTATTTTCAAGGAAATACTGACATAATGAATGGTTTTAGAGAAAACCGCAAACGAATCGATCAATTTTTCCGTTTTTTATAATCATTTGAAATTTGAACCTCCCCACCCCCATTGAACACAGTTCAGTTTGCGCTACTTAACCACTCTCAACGATTCAGATTTTCAGCTGAAAATTTAAGTTTATGTCTAAACTTAAAAAAAAATTAATGAGATGCAAAAAATAACAGTAAAAAATAGTTGTTTGTTACTCCAAAGTCTAAAGCGCCCTCTATCGGCATTTTTTAAAATTTACCTTTATAATTTATTTTCAAGTTAATATTGACATAAAGAATAGTTTTCGTGAAAACCGCAATCGACCAATTTTTCCGTTTTTTATAATAATTTCAACTTTTGGACCCTAAACTTTGATGGCGCCTATCTCCTCCGGAAGACTTTTGGGACCCTTAGTTTCCCATTTAATATTATTGGTCTTGATGTGTACTATCACCCCTTAAAGTTTTGCCCGGTAGTTTAGATACAGCATGTATACAGTATTTCAATTTCAGTGTAGTATCCGAAATCTTTTGTATACACTATGCAATTTCTATGATAGAGAATGTAACTCATAGTAAACCTCAGCAACGTATATCAGTCACATTATATGTGAAATAATTTAACATGATTTAAATACACCAAAACAAAGTTTCACCCTATATCATTATGTAACGGAATTCTTTTATGTTGCTCTGTAAATGAATAATAAATATTTTTTGAAAAGCATATTGTAACAGAGTGTATATTTTAGTACTCTTCAGTAAATGCATATCAATTTCATTCTGTTGAAAGGCTGTAACACAATTAAAATTCACTTAAACATTTTTTTCCCATTGTCGTAAAGTAACGGAAAACTTTTGACCGTCCCTATAATTAAACTGTAACTCCGATTTTCATAAAATATGAAATGACTCGACACAATTTTGCAATAATTATATGTTTAAATTTTCAAAGCATTCGGTTTGGTAGTTTTTTTCTCTGTTATATTTAGACGGACAGACGGACTGACTGACTGAACGAAGACTATAGGTACTATATAATTACATAATTACAAACGCACCTAAAAATGGCTTTAAGTCAAAAATAGCTTTGGAAGTACATGTTTATCAATTCATAATGTTTCATTTCGATAGACCTTATGCAGTTACACTGGTTGATCTGAGTGAAATTTTTGAATACAATTCTCAAAGATAAAAAGATAAAAATCTATTTATCTAAGGTAACTGCACCTGTTACGCGAGGAATGATTTACATGGTTTGAGATTAATCTCATCTTTCTACTTTTATGACTCAAGAGTAGAAAGCTGAATAGCATTATTAGCCCAGTAGTCGTATTAACAGCTGTAACTTAAAAAGAGATGTATGTATATATTTGGGTATATGTATGCATACAATTTTATTTCGTTTGATGTCATGGCCATTTGAAATACATTTATAATCTTAATTTAATGTTTAAAGGGAATAAAGAGAAGCATATTTTTATACTGCCTATAAGTACCTCTTTATAAATACGATAAAAATACATTGAATGAAATTCAAATTAAGTTATTTAATATTTCTAGATTTAAACAGAGGTTTTTTTTCTTGGGAGAGTAATTAGGACACTATTCGAATTTTAAATGGAAGCCAGTGTGTTCTGGCCAGTGTGTTGATAAGCCTTTCAGTGCTCATTGCAAAAGTAATATATTTTATGTATATGTATATCTTTGAAATAAAAAAATAGCTAAAAAGTTCATTATATATAGTTGTATTGAAGTTCAGTACCTTTATATTTCTTCTGACTTCAAGTAATTAAAATATGCTTATCCAATATTTTGTGATAAACAATATAAAATACTGCGGTCAATACCAAATTATCAAATATTTGAAATGCATTATTGTTCATAGAAAGTTTATTTTTTAAATTATTTTTTTGGTGAAATTGACATTTATGCATTACAGGAACATTTACTTTATAAATAGCTAATTTTGCAGCCACTGTTATTGAATTTATTGTATTCATTTGATTTTTTCTGCTCATAATAATAATAAAAATCATTACATATAAAAACATAAAAACTCGCATTCTTTTTTGAGCAGATAACGTTTTAATCAAAGAATTATTCTGAGATTTATTTAATTTTGAAATCGTTCAAACTAGTTCAATTAAAAATGTTTTATAGAATCAAAAATTAAGCATAGCTATTTAATCATCTTTTGCAGGCATATATCTGACAAGATTGTAGTGTGCAGGGTCTAGTTATTATTAAAAATTGTCTATTTTTGCTTATTTGTTTTTCTATTTTTTTCTACAAAATTTCATTTTCTGAATAGACATTTAATTCTTAGTTTGAAATAGCCTTTTTTAACTACTTTTGCCGATTTTTATAAAGCTCAAATAACACCATTTAGAAACACTTTTCAATTGAATTAAAAATCTGTTTTCACGCGAATTAAAAAATAATAAAGAAAAGATAACGTAACTAACTAACGTACTACATGAAGAGCCTTTAACAGTGGAAATTAAATAATTTTAAAACGTTATATTTTAAACGTCATACATAACGCCATTTTCAAACCATCATTTCAAAACATCGTATCCTTAATTGAAATTTATATCCACAGGTAAATACTGTAAACGAAAAAAAGAACTAAATTAATTTCATTATTACGTGCGAAATGGTTTGAGTCATAGTTAGGACGATATAATAAAGTTGTCACATTTAAAACGATTTTCTTTTTAAATATTATAAAAGTCTGTGAGGCAGAGAACGAATAATGCACGAGTTTCTTTCCTTTTAGAGCAAAAACTTCAGAAATAAGATTATCAAAATCATTAACTTATGCTTTCTACATACCGAAGTGTTAAGCATATTCATTTTCTTTTAATCATCTAACCTTAGAAACAAACACTCTTAATAATGTTACATTCTAAAATTAGATATTAAACACTTTATACGACATAAATCTCCACGACGTCTGTTGACGTCAGCTAGCTAATTCAATTAAGGCACTTGATTATTTCCTAAAATTAGTTGAAATAAAAGTTCTCGGAAATGTCTTAATAAAAACAGCATCAAATCAAATAAGATTGAAATATAAACATCACGTAAGATACCTCATGAATATTAAAATAGTTCGTTCTCTCAATGTTTTAATTTAAATCATTACTTTTCACACGTTAAACCAATATGGATTCATTAAAGTCTTTCATTGCATGCAATTTCGTTGAAACTTGGGGATACGTCTAAATCTGTTTCTTAATAAACACTACAAAAGCTAATTAATTTATATGGAGTATTAAAATAAGATTACATTAAGTAATTTGTTCTTGTTAACGCAAAGTGAAATTCTATGTTCTTTCAAAATAAATTATTAAGTTCTGTTAATTGCTTGGCTTAGGTAACTTGATGTGTTTACATGCTCATGTTCTTTCTCTACGCATATCTATACATATAATAAAACAGTAGGACCCGGTGTGTCTGTACATTGAAGATAATTGACAAAAATGGAGTCAGGGCGATAAAAGAAAACCAATGAAACACAAAAAAATTTTTTTTGAATTTTTTGTCTGTCTGTCTGTCTGTCTGTCTGTCTGTCTGTTTGTTCGAGGTTATCTTCGTAACTACTGAATGGATTTTTATGCGGTTTTCACTAATGAAGAATGCACACTCCCGGGCAGTGTATAGGCTTTGTTTCATCAAAATCGGACAACAGACAAAAAAGTAACAAAAAGAAACAAAAGAAACTATTAGGTGCGCTGCTCACGTTTTTTAGTACATAACGTTTTTTAGTACATATAAAATCCAATAGATGTCACTGTGCGATTTTAAAACGCGCTATCGTTATGTTTTCGCCAGTCTACTTAAGTATGAGAAAGTTTCAAGCTGGCTGTCGTTCCATGTGGTTTAGTCGGTAGAACGTCAGTGCGCCATACTGATGGCCCGGGTTCGATTCCCAGCATGGAATTTTTTTTCACTATGTTGGCATTAACGCCTATAAGCAATTAAAAGAATTTGAAATATTGTATTCAAGGCGAATTTTCTCTCTGGGAAAATTTCCTTGCATTAATATGTCAGTGTAATTTTTTTTTCGATTTAATTTTTTTTTTCGAAACTTTGTTTTTCTTAAAAAATTACAGTAAATATTTGATATTTCCCAACGTTTTTTGAATGATCGACTTGCTTTTTTTTTTTTTTAATGTATGTCTGAACCTTATCTAACTACTTCTTCAAGATTTCTTTAGATAAACCGACCAGCGTAGCGGGCGAAGGCCGCTAGTTCTTTTAATATTGTAAGAGAAAATACAAAAACAATTATGCATTTAGAAACAGCCGTTTTTAAATTTCATCTGGTTTGAACTCGTGCTTTAGAAAGTGTGCTTTATTTATTTATTTATATCATTTTTTAATTTCTGAAATATTATTTCAGTGAGCCAAATAGAAAATAAATTTTTGTTCACTTTTTTTAATTGCTTATTTATTTATTTTGCATATAATATAAAATGCAATTTATTTTGACATAATTTATGTAAAAAAACATGCTTTTGATAATGTTAAAAAAAGTTTTTGAGCATAAAACACAGGCTTGCTTTGTCTAAGAAATATTATTTATGGTCTAAAATGCACTTATGACCTTATATGAATAAAAAAATTAAGATAATTGAAACGTAGTTTGACTATTCTTTTATTAGTTTATCTTATAAAATATTGGGGATAACTATTTAGAGTTTTATTAGTTTCTCCCATTTCAATGTATTGTTAAAATACACAGGTCTGAAAAAGTTAAAATACTGTATTTATGTTTAACTCACAATTAGTATGAAACATTAAATTTTGACGATCTGTTTGTCATAAAATTATTTATTTAAGTTTACATAATTGTGAAATGATGAATAATATACAAGTAAGTAATAAGAATCTTTCATCTAAATCTATGGTTGGAATAAAAATTAGTCGGATGTGGCAATTTCAAAACTTTCTCATGGATGTCTCATGCATGAGAAAATCTCATGCATGTTAATAATTCAAGATTCGCTATCACAGTACCAAAATTCAATGACAATCTATGCTCATCATGAGAATTCTAAACACATGAAATTCCTTGCATTAGATCTTGAAATAGGACTATTTTTGATATCAGGAAAATTGCAACGTAAAAACGCCACCTGTTGGGCGATTTATACCGAAACATATCAGCAATAATATTTATCTAGCTATACCTGAACTTGAAATCTGATAAAAATTCTTGAATTAGTTCTTGAGATAGAGGTATTGCAATAATCGGGAAAAGTCAGCGTATCAGCGCTACCAGAGTGGCGATTGAAATCAAAATGTAAAGAGAACTAGTTCATACTACGGATTTACGGAATCTGAAGTTGGATGAAAATCCGAGTATCAATTCTTGTGATAGAGCCATTGCGGAAATCGTGAAAAGTGCAGCATAGCAGCGCCACCACTTACACCATAATGTAAAAAACACCAATTCATGTCAAGGACTAACTGAATCTGAAGTTTGATTAAATCCGTGCATTAGTTTTTGAGATAGAACTGTTGCGTAAATCTAAAAATGTAGCAGAGCTGCGCCAATTTTTGAGCGATTTGCGCCAAAAACTAATCAGCATCAATATATATCAGTGATTACTTGAATATAAATTTTAAGTAAATTCCGTACGTTATTTCTTGAGATATAGCTATTGTGAAAATCGTGAAAACTGCAGCAGAGCACCGCTACCTGTTGAGTGATCTACACCAAAATGTAAAAAGCATCAATTCATGTAAAAGATTAACTGAATCTGAAGTTTGTTAAAAGTCCGCGCATTAGTTATTGAGATATAACTGTTGCTTAACCCGCAAAAATTGCAGCATAGCAACGCCACCTGTTGAGCGATTTACGCCAAAACTAATCAGCATCAATTTATATCAGGGACTACCTAAATATATATTTTTATCAAATTACGTGCATTAGTTATTGAGATAGAGCGTCAACAAAATTTATGCCACGTGCAGACAGGCAGAGTCACAGACTCACAGGCAACCATTTTGTAAAAACATTTTTTTTTTATTTTTGACCCCCCAAAATGTGTAAATCAGTCAAAAACCGAAATTCAAAAATTTTCACGAATCCAATACTTTTTTCTTGTAAAGATATAAGAAAATAATAAAGATGTTTTTAACAAAAACGATTAAATATTTAAGTTTTAATAAGAAATATATCATGCCTGGCTGAAATACACCTGGCGTGGTATCACTTTCCTGCTCCTTTAATAAAGTTTCTGACACCGGAAAGAGAAGAAAAAAATTTCACACGGACCAAGCCTTGTTTAAGCTGATTGAACGAGATACGTAAGGATTCTCACAAAAGATCAAATTCAAAAGATCTATGTAGCCAGTCCATTTTTTTTTACTCCAAGATCTATAAAAAAATTTAACTTTGTGAGTGTTTTTAACTGTTGTTCATTAGATGAAGTTATAGCTAACTGTCCCAGCATGTGTTCTCACAGAAGAATGTTTTGATATATCTCATTATTCCTCCATATGGAAGACATCCAGGTCAATGTGAAAACACAAAAATATTTCAACCCAAATCAGGATTCCATTCAATAACTTTGGATTGGTTTGTACCTGGTACTTTGCACTCTACAAATCGGTACATGACCGAACGCTTGCTAACATAAACTTGGGTTTGCCAGTGAAGAGTACAGTTGTATTAGCGTAAGGGTGCAAGCGCGTCAAATTTTATTGTTTTACTTTTTTTAAAAATCAAATTGTTTGTAAATTATAATTGTAAATTATATTGTTTCTTTTTAACCATTTGGTATTTATTGTTTAAGGAACTAAAATGCAAAATTCTTAAGTCCTTGAGCACTATGACGTATGCAGCATACGTCATGCTATTTTGGTCATTTCTGGCAATGACGTGAGCAGCATATGTCCTTATATTTCGCTGATCTTTTAATTAGACATTCAGAATCCTCATTAGAAAGTTTTAACTCTTATTTTTTCGTTACAAGATCCAAGATCATTCATTATCCATAAATAAAGTAAAAGAAATTTACCAATTAAGTTTTTGTATTGTAAATGAAATTAAAAAAAAAATCTGCTTTTGTTTTCACAAAATTGTTAAAGCAATAAAAACAATAAGAATCACCTTCTTTCTTTCTGATTTTGTGATTCTATTGTGTTTCTCTTGAAAGATTTTTTGAGTGAGCCACTTTGAAAATAACAAAAGTAATTTTTTTTTTACGAAACGAAGTCAAAAAGTTAATATTTTATAACTTTAATTTCTATAGAATAAATAATTGTTAACATATTATAAATTTAAAGATCTAGGAAAAAAAATCATTTAAACAAATGTTCTTAAAAACGCATAATATTAGTGTGTAGCTTATTTTTTACTGATTAAAACAAATCTGCGACTTATGTAAATTTTATATTGTCTGATTAATTTACCATTTAAATTTAGCCATGAAAACAGCAGATGTATAAAAATTATTCAATCACTCTTTATGA
Source organism: Maratus speculifer (assembly GCA_964019185.1). Lineage (NCBI taxonomy): Eukaryota > Metazoa > Arthropoda > Arachnida > Araneae > Salticidae > Maratus > Maratus speculifer. The sequence continues at coordinate 196,150,203 of OZ025299.1, forward strand.
AATAAAATGCATTAATAAAATTTATGAATAACTTTGTGATAAAAGTTAAAAGCGCAAATCAATAAATATTTCTTGGTAAAATTTTATTATAAGAAATCCTTGGAAATAATTGCACACTTTGACAAATTTATAGTTTAAAACTTTGACTAAATTGAGGCAAGACTTGTAGTCTTTTTAGTCCGAAATCACAAAACAACAAATATTTCTTAGTAAAGTATTGCAGAAAGGAATTTCAGGAAATCTAACGATTCAAAATACTTCACGTGTAATTACATTTCTTTTGATTTGAGATAAACCATTTTTTCCATCCAATTACTATAATTTTTACAAACTGTCTTGAGATGTTTCCTTTGTGACAACAATTCTCTAATAAACTTGAATTTTTTTTCTTCCTACTCAGAAATCAACTAATGATAGTATTTTTTTAAAAATTTGCGCACGAAACAAATAACAAAAATAACAAAGTATTCATTAATTAGCTTTTAGCAGGCTTAACATGACAAAGATGGCGTTTTAGCTAATCGTTTTGGCAGCAATTTATGTTAATATTTTCCTTTCCCTTGTGATTAAGTTAACAAGCCCCTTATGTAAATCTTTATAGATCGCGTTAACCTTTCCTAAATTAGTAAAATACTGAAATGAAAAGTGCGTGTTTGAGGAAGAAGGTAATTTTAGCAACGGTTCTTTCAAGCAGAAGCGTTCCATAATTGTTAATTTATTTCAAATAAGCAATTAGATAAATAGTTATTTTGCTTATTTAATAGTTATTTGATTTTCAATTGTAGTTTGAGTGCGTCTTTAATGACGATGCCTTTTCTGGCATTTATCATAATAACAAATTACGGATTAAAACAGAGGTTCATAATCATTTGGTTTGGTTACCACGGACTCTTTTTTTCCCTAATTATTTTGTTTTTGCTTATCTGCAGATTTAATGTGAATGGAGAATTCGAATGTATGAATACATATCCTGGTATAAATTTCAAAAGAAATGCAAATTAGAAATTTTTGTTTAAAAATATATTGAAACTTAAATTTAAAAAACTGTTTCAATTTCCTACGACTGCTTCTTAAGTGAAAAAATCTTCTCTCTCGTTTCTTCTTAAAAGAAAGTCGAGCCATTAATATAAAAATATCTTGTATATGATATGTAAATTAATAGAGATATATAAACTGTAAGAAACTGCAATATACTTTTTTTACACAGTGCTTTTTAACAGTATTCTTAGTTTTCATATTGTTCGTAATTCTAGGATAATGATAATGCTTGTAATTAATGATAATGCTTGTAATGCTCAGATTCTTGGATAAATAAAAAACTTTACATTGATCGTGAGACCTTTGTAAACCTCCTGCAGGTGCATTACGGACCCTTCAGGGGCCACGGGCTATAGTTTAAAACCGGTCAAATTAGTGTATTGAAAAGTCACGTTTGATGAATTCATCAAATACAAAAGATTAGAAGAGTGTTTCATGATTGAGTAGAGAAGATAATTTTAACAGTGGACTTTCACTAGACAATATATCATTTTTGCTTTATTTCAAAACTCTGAAATCAGCTAATTAATGTATTTACACACAAATTTGTGCACGTAAGGAAATCACGAAATAATTACACATTAATCCGCTTTTAAAAGCCTGATATGTCGAAGATGTCGTTTAAGTTAATCGTTTTGGAAGCAATATTTTCTTCTCCTTTGAGGTTAAATTAATAAGCTACTTATCCAAGCATTTGAAATTAAGTGAACTTTTTTCAAATTAGTGAGTAAAATAAGGAAAGGAAATGTGCGTGTTTGAGAAAGAACATAATTTTAGCTACGGTTAGAGAAGCAGTCATAATAGTTGATTTTTTTTTCGCAATTTTCGATTGCTAATATTGTATAAAAATAATTTAATGAAATAAAAAATACAGATTTGAAAAATAATTTTAGCTTCTATATTTTTCAAGAGAAACAGTACGTAGTTGATCACTTGTTTCGAAAACCTAATTACGTTAATAGTTATCTTATAGTAAAGCTTTAAATGTTATTTAGGTATATTAGATCATTATTGTCACTTATCACAGTAAATTATAAGTTAGACAATTCGGAAATCATCTTTCATAAATTAATCAAGTCTGAATAAAATGACTATTTCATGTTTGAGAAAGAAAATAATTTTCTCCAATGTTCCCTCTAAACGAGGCCATATATTACTGTAAATGAATTATTTTTATAGTGATTTTAAACGTGAAAACTGATTGTTATTAAAACGAACTATGTATTATACATACTTCACTTTTATCATTGAACCTTCTATAGTAAATTTCAACAGCATGTAAAAACTACATTTTTCGCATAGTATTAAATTATTAATTTAACTATTTATAAATCATTCTTTCATTTTCGTATTTTTTTTTTTGGTGCATAGACATTTCTTAAAAAATTTAATGGAGTTTCGCATATTTTTGTAATTTGTTTCAGATAAACATTTATTTTCATTCTGAATTTAGGGATAATTATTAATTGTTATTATTTGCTTATTTGTAATTTTCATCACAATAAATTTGATTTAAAGCTTAAAATTGTCATATTTTATTGTCATATTTTTTATATAATATTCTTAAATGTCACAAAAAAGATAAGAAAAAAAACATTTCTCACTATTGTGACTCATAATTTGAAAAAAGGAGTATTTTTTAAAGATATCATCTCTAAACTTTCATATAAATATCTATAAGAAATAATTTATTAAAATAGCTAAATAAATAATCGCTTATATGAAAGAGCTCAGTTCTTAAATTCTGCATTTACTTTACCCATTCACTTTATACGCCGCTCTACTTCTAAATTCCATATATTTTTACTTTAAAATGTGCTCTCCGAATTGACATCAAAGAAAAGCATATTTCACAGTTCTATTCAGTGCAAATTGAATTCATAATCTATTTACTTGAGAAACGTCAGATATAATTTAAATAATCTTATATGAAACATTTTATGATTTTAAAACACTGGATAGAATTTATACAGTAAAATTTTCTTTTATTTGATATATTTTTTGCATTTCAGATTCAGTTTTCTTTTCTGTGTGCATGGAGAATTCGAATGTATGAATATATATCCTGGTATAAATTGCAAAAGAAATGCAAATTGGATATTTTTGTTTAAAAATATATTGAACCTTCCCGTAAGACATGGTGACGTCACTGCAACGTCGTTGTGAAGTCACATTGTGACTTTGTGACCAGCGATTGTCGATGTGACGTCACGTGACGTCGATGTGAAGTCACAGTGACTAAAATGTGAAGTCGTTATGGCCGTTTTAGGGCTTTTTTGTGACGTCACATTGTGACCACTTTGTGACGTCACAATGTGACCAATTTGTGAAAAGTGTGTCATTTGTGACTACTTTGACATTAACATTGTGACGAACTGTGAAATTTTTTTTAGAAAGTCACATCTTAGTCACAATGTGACGTCACTGAGTGGTGGCATTTTCGTCACAGATGTGATGTGACCAAAGTGACTCACAGTGACGTCATTGTGACGTCACTGTGAACATGCATGCTATGAGGGTTAAGTTAAAAAAAATGTTTCAATTTCCCGCGACTGCTTCTTAAGTGAAAAAATCTTCTTTTTCGTTTCTTTTTAAAAGAAAGTTGATCCAGTAATTACAATGTACTTCAAAATGTGTGATAATTGATGTACTCGGATGTTTCGGTGTCTTATACAGACAAACTTTGTTTTATTTTACATATATTTTATATTTCATATTTAGTTTTCTTTTCAGTGTGAGATGGGGATGCTTTGAAACATTTATTAGGAACACTCAATCGCCGTATCAGCAGTCGTGTGGCATACGATGTTAAGGCAAAGAATGAAATTCCTTGGATATTCTCCACTTAAATTAGACATAGAGGAAAACATAAAACATCAGACATAGACATCAAACGAAATTTTTTAAAAACATATTTATTCGTGCTTATAGCATCGTAAACGCTTCCACTTAAGCTGCAGTTTAAATTTTGTACTACCGTAAGATTCCGTTATAATAAACAGAACTCTGTTATCGCAATATAAGTTCACCTACTTAAAGACATTATTTTACTATGTTACAAGGTTTCGTTTAACACATGAAAAAATGTAAAAATACACTTTTCGAGTCAGAAAAATTGCATTATATCCTAAAGTGCGTACGAAAGAGGTTTTCACGGCAACGTTTTATGTTGCCAATTAATTTACTTGAAAATACGTTTTTAATCAATGCGAAATTAAAACAGGGGAAAAAGAAAATAAAAGTTCTATGAGTCGCTCGAAATATAGTGATGCAATACGGCTCTTGTGTCTCTAGAAGGGAATTGTGGATAATCGAATGATTTTTGAACGTAAATTAAAAGGATATCATTAAACAGGCAAAATAATAAAATTAAGTAATGAGGTTTTAGGGAAAGTGTTGCTTTAAAAGATTAATGTTTTTTAGAATAAAATGAAGAAAGTGTAGATTAAAGGTATGGGAATAAAATATAATATATATGTAAAGCTATTATTAAAAGACAGGGAGACTTTACATATTATAAGAATTCGGAAATAATTAAAGGAAAATTTTTTTATTATTATTACATATATATATATTTACTTAATATTTTCTTAAATGTAATATTTTTTCTTTTTTGTATATATAATATGATGAATTTTGATTGTATAAATGTATGTTAGTATAAGCGAATAGTATAGTTGCAAAAGAAATGAAAATTTGAAAAATTATTGTTAAATAAACTAGAATTTAAACATTTTTATTTCCCCTTTTTAAAAAAGAAATCTAGTACGTACAATCTACTTTAAACTATATAATAACTTACAAGCTCGGATGTCTGAAAAAAGTAATTTGCAATTAATTTCTATTGCTGAATAAATGTGTTGAAGGAAAAACAATTCATACTGACAGGATACCGGAAAAAACACATATTTCTCATCAAACTGGCCGGAAATTTTTAAATAGTTTTTTAAATCTACTGCAAACTAAGCAAAACAAAGTACGTCAATAAATATTTCTTCTTTATCCGTTAATATAATTAAATAAGAAGTCAATTTTAGGGTATAAAAATACTCTTAAACCGTCTGCTAATGTTGACACTGAGCTGTCTTATCTTTTCAGAGAGATATCAGGACAACTGTAAAAATCCTTCTCGATTTAGCAACATTTATTTATTTATTTTATTTTATTTTATTTTATTTTTATTTTTTTTTTTTTTGTCGAACAGTTATTTGTATTTATCGATTTTTTTCGCAGTTTTTTTAAAATAAAATTTAGCTGCGTTCTCCAATCAGTGATTCCTTCGTAAACTTGGTAAGTTTGAAAAAAGTTCCGCGCGGCTATTTGTTATTGAATTTAGGAATAAAATAAATTTTTCAACTAATGATTATTTTTGTAACAATTCCTTTTTTTTTGTATTGGATTTATATTAAATATAGTTTAGTAAGTTTTGTTCATGAAGCAATTTCATATATTTTCTTAACTGTGTTTAATTATATATATATATATATATATATATATATATATTATGTAAAAATATAGTTGTAATGAAAATAAAACAATAAATATCTATAAAAGAATAAATAAATTAGCATGTTAACGTCTTCTACCCCCCCCCCCCCCACACACACACACGCACACACAATGAATTACTCAATGAGAGCCAAATTTCTTGATTGAAACTTTCTCCTCCATGAAACTATTTAATAATATATCAAAAAAAATATTATATAATACTCAAATAAAAAGAATCGTTTACACATCTCTTTAAAAAATAATTAAATGGCTTCATTCGATATTAATATTGTTATCGTTTTAGTTAAATTCAGAGTTCGGATTTGAAATCAATGTTTCATAAAATGCCCAATTTTTAAAACTTTTTTTAAGTTTGAATTTTAAGTACATTACAATTATTAAAAGAAAAGCAGATTAAAAAAATTGAGTACGTTATTCAAATGATAATTCATGAATGGTACTATTATGTATGAATTCAATAATTCTTTTCAAAAAACAGCGAAAATTACGCTGAATATTTAAGAAAAGAGTATTATTGAAATCTCGCTATGATCTACTTGTTTTGATAAAATGCTAGATTGTGGCTGGAAAGACAAATTGACTGACAGTTCATCATCAGATCTTTATAAAATTTACAGAGCACAAAACATAATCTCTTTTTTGTTCACTCCTTGACCAGTTTTGCCAAGTTAAGATATTTTTTGAGAGAAATGTTGAGAAAATGAACCCGAATTCTAATTCTTGTGGATGGAAAGATCTGAAAGCGATCGAGTTTTGGGGTTCGAACATTTGAGCTTTGACACCGAATTCCTTATATTTTTGGCCAGCATGCTAATCACTGGCTGGGAGCTCCCCTAAGTAGTAGTTAGACTCCATCATGCCTCTGAAAGTATATCTACTTGTTAAATAAAGAAAAATCCTATTTTTGAAATGTAGAGAGAGAAATAAATATTCATACATTTTGTTTTAACATGTATGTGGAAAATATATGCATTTCTATAGCTTCTGGATTTTCAATCTGCAGTTACTACTTCAGATGATAAGTAAAAGCATTTTTATGAGCTTTCTAATTGTTTCTGTGTGTTTAATTTTTACTGTTAAAATTAGTACCTACTATCCATGCACTATTTACAATTTAAGATTTCTTAAACAACCGTTTATCACTCGTAATTTTTATTTTTTAATTAGAAGTTTACTGAATAGGTTTACTTCTTCTTTCTACATTTTTTAAAATAGAAGCGAGCTACATATTATATTTTTCAGGATGTTTTAAGAATGTCACAAAAAATGTTGTCATTGTTTCTGTAGGACTCTTCAGCACTGAACAATATAAAATAGTTATTTTCAAATGTGAATTCATGCTAGTAATCATTTTTGTAAGAATACATTTTTAACAAAAGTGCTTACAAAATCGTTTATAGTATTGCTAGAAAAGTTATTACTTTGAGCAAATATAAGCTTTTGTAAGGAATGGAAAAGAGTTCACTACAATGCGGATGCTATTTTATACCTGTTGAAAAGTGCTAAATTTATCTAGATACACCTTTTAAAAAGGTGATGAGAATAGTAATATTCATTTTTAATTAATGTATACCTAGGCAAAGTAAACACTGTTAAAAAATGTGCTTATTTTACAATGGTTTGTATTACTGCAAGAGTGTTGACTTTGAAGCTCTTTGTAAAGCTAAATAACAATATTTATTTTAGCGAAATAAACCTCCTGAAAGGATAACAAAGTATTTATTTGACTAAAACGTGTTTATGAATATGATTTTATGTTTTATCATGTAAATTCTAAATATAATTTATGATTAAGTTCGCCAAAATAATTAATCCTTTCTTAGACCGCACGTGTATTCTGAGAAACTTGAAGAACTTAAGCAAAATAAAACTACACTTTAGAATTTAAAATCAAAGAGAATTCTGAATTTAAAATCAAAGAGAATTTTGAATTTAATCTGAGAAAGTTTCTCGAAAGAACATTAACTTTTCTTTGGAATATTTTTTCTCTTTGAAGATTTTTGCTGTATATTATTTTTACGTTAAGTATTCTCTTATTAAAATGTATCAGGTAAGATAATAAATAAAGGTCTTACAAAGGTTATCTTCTAAACATAAAAAATGTAACAAATTAAGTTTTATTTTAATTATTGTTGGATTATTTGAAATTTTACAAACAAATTAGTTTAACATATATTAAATATATGTTAACATATAATGTAATGTTGTCAAGCAATTTCATGCATCTTTTACCTTAAAAAGCATTTCTTAGATATTTTTTCTCTAATTTATAAATGTTTTTGTCTCTGCCTGCAAACATATTTTCTCACTTTTAAATTGTTTTTTATAATGATTCTTACGGTATGATATTTTTTCAATAATGTATGTTTTAAACAACAAAGATCTTACAAAAGTTATCAAGACAAACTATTGAACAAATTAAGATTTATTTTATTTATTGTTGGATTGTTTAAAATTCTACGAACAAATTAATTTAACGTAGGTGTGGTATATGTTAATATTTAATGCAATTTTGTCGGGTAATTCCATGTAACTCTTACATTAAAAGATATTTTGTAAATATTTTTCTAAATAATGCATTTTTTTTTTTGTAAATAATTTATAAATGTTTTTGTCTTAGAATACGAACATGTTTCCTAACTTTCGATTTTTTCATAGTAATTCTTACGCTATTATACAGGGTGTCCCTTCTCAACGGTGGCCAATGGCTAATTTCTAAACCGTTGGTCATAGACATATAGTTCCAATTGCAAAAATGCTTTAAAAAAGGTAAAGAATTTTTTTTTAAGCGATTTAGGTCAAAAAAATGTTTTACTAAAAAATTACGAAAATTAAATTTTTATACGGTCCCCCGGTCCTATAAGTGATATTTAGAAAATTTTTACCAATACTCTAACAAGTAAGACAAAAAAAAGTCCCATTCCTCTGCGATCAAAATTGACCGAGTTATAGCTGTTCAAAGTTGAAGCATATTTTTTGCTGCAAAATAGGGGTCAGTCACAAATTTACTGGAAATAAAAATAAACATCAGATAGAAAATTTAACTTTAAACATTGAGAGTAAAAAAAAATTTACAATGTTGTTTCTGAATTTATGTTGACGTTTACATGTTAAAATAAAATATGCAATTTGTGCTAAAAATATAAGTAAAAAAAAAAAAAAAAACAGAAATTTTGTTAAATTAAACTATGAAAAGCAACAGTCACAAATCGTTACAAAATGATACATATTTAAAGCTCTATTAGATTACTTAACCTAATAGAATTTGATGTAGTCCTATAAAATAAATAAATGGAACGCACCTAAAATCGTATTAATATTACATTGTCATCGGGTTTAAATAAGTATGGGAATTGAACCTCAATCAGATATTTGGAAGTGAGTTAAAATTTGAATATAAGTTTTGAACTAGGAAAATTTACATACGAAAACTATGAATAAAATAAAAGCTTATCAAAATAACATACCTTTTTAAAATAAAATCACGAAAAGAATCAGCTTCATTTGCTTACAAAATAAAACATACGTAAAAATACAATTGAGGATATGAATTTCGAAATTCGCCTTATCGCTTTTTGATTTCTCTATCAGTCTATACAAACCTGCACTATTGTAACAATGCAATTTCAAAATTTATAATGAAAACCAATAGATGCATTTAAAGTTTTTCCGCTATTTCCCAAAATTTGGTTTTTTCGATAAAGAGAATTTTGAAATTCGTGTCTTCGGTTATTTTAATAACCAATCTAGAAGTTAATTAATTATAATTAACACTGCCGTAAAACTTATACGGTGACAGCGCCTTCAGTTAAATCGCTCATTTAAAACATTTTGTAATTGGAACTATACGTCTGTGACAAATAGTTTAGGAAGTAGCCTTTGAACAGCGTTGGAAATCGACTCCCTTTATAATACTTTAAGCACTTAGTGTACGTTCCCTTAAAGCTCACTCGAACTCATCCGTTTTCAGCTATAGAAAAGTGGTTTAAGTCATGAAATTTAAAGTTTCATAACTCGGTCAATTTTAAAGTTACATGAATGGGACCTTTTCTGTATTACTTGGTAGAGTGTTGAAAAAATTTTACTAAATATCACTTATAGGACCGGGGGACCGTATAAAAATTTAATTTTCGTAATTTTTTAGTAAAACATTTTTTTGACCAAAATCGCTTAAAAAACAGTTCTTTGCCTTTTTTAAAGTATTTTTGCAATTGGAACTATATGTCTATGTCTAACGGTTTAGAAATTAGCCATTGGCCACCGTTGAGAGGGGACACCCTGTATATTTCTATAATGTATGTTTAACAAAATATGATTGCTAAGACAAAAATAGAACATGAAACATAAAAGTTTATCTCTTTATTTTTTCTTACCGAAATAAATAGCCATAAATAGCTATTTCAAATGTTCACGTTTTCCTTTTCTTCTTTACCTAATATTTTTCTAATGAAATTATACTGATTATTTAGACAAATATGCTCAAATGAAAACTCACTAGAGAAATCAATACAGTTTAAAACCCAATGAGCATTTCACCGGAAGATAAATTGCGTAAGATAAATGAATATTCAAGCATAATCATATTTTGCATGGAAATTATTTCCCTAAATCTTAAAAAGATATGCTAATACATGCATGACAAATTTTGCATATTTAAGTTAGTGTGTAAATAAAAATTGTTTTTTATATATAAAAAAAATGTAGATTATCAACTAAAATGGCAACACATTTCACAATGCTGTTTTCTTTGACATAAGCTGTATTTTTCGTTAAAAAATAAAATCTTTTTAAAATGATAATTTTTTTTCGTGTTTTACAAAAAGATTATTAAAAAGAAAATTAAAGCTCGAAAGTAAGAAGAATAAAAGAATCCTTTGTTTTTTCAAATTCTAATCTCTATTCCCAAGCGGTTTGACTTAGACATCATTAACACCCCAGTCATACCTAAAAACTTTTTAAAAATAAATAAAACAAATAAGAAATACATCTATGTTATTATTGAACATGCTGTTTTTTTAAATGCTAAATTAGAATGTAAAAAATCAAAATAGAATAGGTGCATAAAAAGCAAAATGTGTATGTTTAAATGAAGAACGGTCCAATTAAAGAACCTTTCTCTTCTTTCCAAAACACATTATTCCTTTCGTACCAATAGGATCAAAACATGCTGATCCTCAACAAATGTACGCTCACTAGAGATATGCTAGGGCCAAAGTTTGTTAGCCCCACAGTGGTTCGAATCAATTTCTAAAAAGATAGAAACTCTATTTCTTAAATAATGTTATCGTGCGATTAAAATTATTTTAAAACAATATTTCATTTTCATACGTTTTTATGCAAAAAGTACATTAAGCAGTTTATATATTTGCAAGCCATGAAATGCATGGAATAATCCCTGATTATTTAGACCAATAAGTTCAAATAAAAATTCATTAGAGAAGTTAATACAGTTTAAAACCAAATGAGTATTTCGACTGTATAAGATCGATTGCGTAAGATAAATGAATATTCAAGCATAATCATATTTCGCATGAAACTTATTTCCCGAAGAAAAGGGGTCAAGTATCCTTTAAAGAAAATCGATTTTTCAAAATATATAGCTTATAATGAAATCTAATTCTTTACGAACATTTAAAAACAAACCACTTACAAAAATTCGCATTAAAAAATGAGTTATGCCTAAAAAACTTTGAGTCTTGTCAATGTGTGATTTAATCTTTAAAGTCAATTTTCTCAAAACAGCTAATTTTATCCTTGTGCGTACGATTTCTGAAAAATAGTTGCCTAGAATTCCACAAAATTTTCACTGAATGTATTAAACGTATATAAACAAAAAATGATCTGTTATTATGTTCCTCAAGTTAGAAGTTTAGAACTCACGACTACTTTTTGTATTAAAAAAATCTCGGTATTTCAAATTTCTTTGAGAAATAATTTTTTTTTTGGATCTATAAGTTTTATTTTTTAGGCCATTTTAAAAACATATTTATGTCTCTACTCATTAAAAAAAATCTTGGTTTGTTTTAGCCATTCAAATGTGAAAAATCGTGCGTGCAAGGCATGCAAGAATTCTTCTTTCGTAAAAATTGTATCACTTTTAAAAATAAATTTAAAAACATTACGTATGTGTACACTTTTTTTAACAAATTTAATTGATAAAATACATCCTTCTTAACCCGTGAGGACGCGCGCAGGGCCTAAAAGACCCAGAGTGCGTATGGTTTTTACAATTGTAACCACTAATGTCTTAAAAGTAATCTTCAACTTATTTTATCGCAAAATTTGTAAGAATTGTCTCCGTCTTGATAAAGTGACTGTTATAATTTGATTTTATTGGTAAAGTTAAAACCATTCATACCCTGGGTAAGCGTGCGTTCTACCGGGTCAATATGTGTTGTCAGATTTGTTGTAAAATGTCAATTAGATATAGAGTGTCAGCAATTCTTACAGAGGCCACTTTTTCACGCATTTTGTTAGTTCAAAGGATACCTGACACCTTGAGATTTAACAATCGCTGAAAGATTTTTTAATAAAAAAAGCCTATTATTGCAAAAAATCAGAAATTTGAAGCAATACATATAAAGAAAAAATAATAGATTCATAAAAAGTTTTTTCGTATTTGATTAAACTGAAATAAATTTCTGAAGATTCCGTTAAACAAATATATAATGTCACTTTTGGTTTCACAAAATATTCTTGGTCCTAAACGGCCAAGAATGAATGCATTCCAGTCCCAGCCCGAACTTGTATAAATAAATTAAGCCCAGCCTCGGCCTTATTCTAATAAAAACTGGGCCTGAGAAGACTTCTAACACATACACAAAGAGAGTGAGCGAGAATCTAAAATTTTACAAAACAACGCGATATCATCCGTTACTTAAATAAGTATAAAACTGTGTGTTACGATACACTTTATACTTAAATATAGTGTTTGAGGTTTTTGACATTTGAATAATAGTATAATCCTATTATGCCAAACACGCAAATAGATGCTACTAATTCAATATTTCACAAAATAAACCTTATCACGACTCCAGTGAGAATTATTAAATTGCACAAAATTTTTATGGGTAATTTAACATATATATATATATATATCTTTTACTGTCATTATCAAAAAGTAGCGTTTTTGTACGAATGGACTGTTACTGATTTCCTGTTGTGTCGATAAAGCTAAACAATAAAGTGAAAAATATTTCGTTCCGAAACACGATTTCATTTGTGTGCTTCTGTAGTGGAGTGTATGTTCTTTACAGTGGATTGTATCAACAGCTGTTTTAGTCTGATTGCAACAGAAGGAAAATTTTCACCTGGCAGTTTTCATTTCTATGACAGAATCACAATAGATACGCGAAGATAAATATGATCATTTGGATGCTCAGTGTACTTGTGGACACATATAAAAAGAAATCTTCTGAAATTTACGACTACTGTTGCGTGAAAACATTACACACGTTTTTCGAAATTAAAGTCACGTGTAAACAGTTTTTTCAACGAAAACAATATTAATGCTGAATTATGTCTATGCACGAATAATAAATATAACTTATAGCTTTTGTTTTTAACAATATATATACATGTGATATAACAATGAAATGGTTGAAAACTTTGTTAAAATGCATTTGATAGTGACGTTAATGTAAAATGTAATTAAAATCGGAGATCATCCCTACGTTTTAAAACAAATTATCACAAGCTACTGGTTAGATTTGGGCGGTTTATCATAATGCCTTTCGCATAGATTATGAAACGCATTATAGTACAGTCATTCAGGGTAACTTTGACACGCATTTTCTATATTTTCAAATGCCACACTCTTATTTTAAGAATATTGTTGCAATTAGGGGCATAAAAGAGAATAAATGATACTAAACTATTGTATGACTATAAAACATTATGGAATAATAATGATAAAAGCAACAAAAATGAATTTTTAACCTGGTTCAGTCCAATCCAGCCATGTAAGGTAACTTTGCACCATATAGCAAATACCATCTAAGATAATTTATTTGTAAAAAAAGTATTATAGTCAGAACAACTTTGAACCCCCAAAAATGTTTTCAGTTATGTAAAGATTCCTAATTTACATTTCCCAACATCACAAGATGGTGGGAAATGTCTTATTTATGATGTTAACCTCATTTATTAACCTCATTCACCTCAGTTTTTTTCAACAGTTCATACTTTTGTATTACTGTTTGATTTTAGTCTCTTCCCAACTGTTACTTGTGAGATTCTTTTGCAGAAACGATTCAAAATTTTCTGAAATGAAACTTTTTTGAGTTGATAATGGAAATATTTGTCTATCATCCCGTGCTGTAAAGTCCTTTCTCTTCCAGATCATTTAATTTTATTTGCATCCTTTTCTCCTAATTATTTCATTATGAGTGGCAATTTTAGAATGTTTCATTAATCGAGCTATTTGAAGTTCAGATTTAACAGCGCCCTTGTTTGCTTCTTTTCTTGGCGCAGGATGTCCCTAAAGTGATTTTGCCATTAAATCATACACAACCAACCAACAGCACCCTGATAAAACCAAAATTTCTTTACTTCGGTCGCAGATAACTCTTTACCCCGCGGCATCTTTAAATAAATCTTAAATAACACTATCTAAACCTGCATCTTTGCTTCTCGGGAATACTTTGATGACATAAAAACCGATACATTTTATAATGGTTCTGATATGATGTATAATATGCTAATTTCCTCAGGTGGTTTTTGTAATTTCTTAATAGTCCCCTTATTTACGTTAAAAAAATTTTGAAGACTTTAATAAAATAAACTTACATTTTTCTGTGGCAATTATAACAGAAAATGTTCTACGATTAATTTTAAATACACATGCTAAACATTTGCATATTGTACCTTCTTCAGAAGTGCACCAACTAGTTAGTGGTCTTATAATTTCTTAACGCACTGTAACATATTTAATTTTCTTAGCATTCCAAATATATTGCAAAAGTAAGAATGCGAACACAAACACGAATGCACATACAGAAAAAACAAATTCGCAAATATTTTTAAATTATGTTAGGAAATGGTAAACGTGGTAAATTAAAAGAATAAAAATCTTTGCTGCTTATAATTTATGTAACTAATTTAATATAAATTTATTTACCAAAAGGGGATTATTTCTAGAGCATAGCAGAAAATAAACTGGCAATTGATTAATACTCGTAAAACATTTCTTACTAGATATTGTTTAGTACGAACTTGGAAATTTAAGTTTATTAATGGCTCGTTTTTTAAACTTTATCTTGTTGCATTTGGAAATTAATTCATATTAGATAATTTGAATATTATTGAATATTATGAGGTCAAACTTTAATGTTTTCATACGATGAGCAACATAGTTAGAAAAAAAGATAGTTTGTACTTAATTGTACATAACGAAACAAATACTTTCTGAGCATTTAATCTTCGAAACTTTTAATGAGTTAGTAATGGTATTTTTAACGAGCTTTTCTTTGCGAAAATCCTGTGACAGAATGATAAAAATTTTGGAGTATAAATGTTATAATAAGCTGAAAATCTGTTATTTTTCTTAACTTTTGATTATGCTGGTATTTTTGAAATTATTAATTATTTTGAAAATTATGAAATTGCTTTACTAATAAACTTTAAAATAAACAGAGAATAGGAATTGATATGTAGCGAAAGGTAGCTTAAATTTTTTGTCTAATTTAGAATTCTTTTTTTTTTATTAGTTTGGTAACCATAATCTATAAAAAATGTAATAATATTACTAAAAATAATATATATTTTTTTATTTCTTATTTATTAAACATTCTCAGATTATTTCTAGTGTTCATTTTTATGTTAAAAATGCATTTTTGATGATGCCGTTTACTGAAAAATAATTTGAGTTGTATTATCAATCTTTTAATTAAAAAAAAGATACTCGTTGAACAAACACATATCCATTCAAATATTTTTCATCCCGTAATCATATGTTACCTTTAAATAAATAGCTTTAAGTTGTGGTCATGAATTTCATTTTCAAGGAATATCTTGGTTAGAAATTTCATATGACATTTGTGCCTTGCATTAAGTGCAGTTGAAGGCAACCGCGTTGTAAAATATCGGTAACCATAGAAATGCAAAATTTCGTGCTGCGAAAGTGACAGTTATAGTTGCAAAATATATTTTCTGGAGCCATATAGAACCATATCTAATTTTATAGCTGGTTTCGTAATGTAGCAGAGTTATTCTGGAGGTAGGAGAATGATAAATTCATTACATCATATAGAAAATAAAGGTAAAAGTCAGGTAATTTGGTTGGTTGCCAGTAACTGCTGGACTCAAACCGTTCTTTGAGCAAATTTCAAACGCATGTGTTCAATTTTAATTTTAAAATTGGCATTTTAATAAAATAAATGTGAACATAATTTAAGTGGATCTGTTTAGAGAAAATTGAATAGAAAATCTGCTATGAGAAATTCAACTAAACGATGTAATTACTATCTTAACTTAATAATGCCCTTAAATATAGGAAATGCAACTTGAATTTTAAATATTTTTCTGCAGAAATAAATAAATATACTACAAACATAAATTTTTCCAAATGTTTTTCTTCCTTTGCAGTAGTGTTGTTTTTTAAAATAAGCTAATTTACATAGAGGTCATGCCAAAGAACTTTGAGGAACGTAGCATGTACACGGCACGTGTTATGGGGATCTCCCTTTTATCAAATGTGCGAACACTCCTGAGGTTATACGTTGTAGAGAGATAAGGTTTGAGCAGAGACCGTTATCAAACCGAAAAGCACTCCTTGGGTTTATAAAAATAATACGGCGTCAACTAAAAGGAGTTCCATTATACCTTCAAGTGCGAATTCGCTTTTAGGTTACTATTGTTCCGCCGAGAAGCATTCTGAGACTTTGCTGTTGCAGAATAATTCAAAAGAATATCAAGTTAATGCAACAGATATTTCAATTTACGTTCCATTGAGAACGTACTACTTCATACCGTGCGTTCATACTCACCATTGAGAAACTTCTAAGTTTCAAATGTCCAGCAAAGCACCAGTCACTTTCTAACTTTTATATCACATACTTCTTTTAACAAGGTTTCTATTTACTATTTAAAACCCTATATATATGTCAAAGTGAACTAATTGAACTTTACAGTGCATTCAAAAGTTACAAATATTATGATAAAAGATAGTATTTACGAATCCTTGAAAACGTTTTGATGTATTGTCAGTGCTGTTGATGATGCCATTCGAACAACATCATCTACGCAAACGCACAGACGCTATGATAGAACAAATACTTTGAGACCACTAAAAAAGGCAACACAATATTTGAGACAGTTTTCCCGATATATCCCATCAATGCTTTTGTAGTAACTTTGTAGTATACTAAAAAGGAAACACTGAAACTAAAAGAGCACGGCTTTAAAACCAACGTGAATCTTGGTTCAAATATATAAGTAACAGTAACTAATTCTCTAACTAAAGAGATTTCGAAAAGAATGAAAAATTGTATGAACCTCTTCTCTGAAAATCATATATCTACCTTAATGAATGGTCATGCTATAGCATCTATTAATAACATAGTAAAGAGCAAGTACCCTTGCAAATTATTCAAGATTTAACTCATACCCATAACATTTTATTTTACAAAATACACACTGAAAGAATCGGCATCAATTTTAATTCTTGTCACTGTTTTGTATGCAATCTCTCTACTACATTTTCAGAGCTCATGAATTTTTTTTAATAATTGTAGTTTATCTGTGATACATTACTTATATCATGCTGAAATATCTCTGCTCACTCTACTATTAATAATTTTCTAACTTTAATAAATATATAATATATTTAATATATAAATGAAAAACACCTTTTTCCTTGTTCCTGGAGTAAAACTATTGTTCCTTTCTCTAATCCAGGAAATAATTCCAGTAATCTAATAATTACAGGTTCCAGTCGCTTTTCCTAATAGGCTTTGCAAGCTTTCTAAAAAATTGTCACTTGCCAGTTGGTGCATGTTTTGTAACTGAATATCTACCTTGTAGCATTTCATCTCGGATTTCGATATAAGTAACTAACGATAACCTTAGTCAATCAACTACCCCCATATATACATGAATTTTATATATTGGCAAGTTTGAAATTGTTTATAAAGAACAGGGCATGCGTTTTATTGATAGACAACTACAAATTGCATACAGTAACATTATAACATACGACAAAACCATACGATATTTTTATATTAAAAAATCATGCTTTAAATATGAAAATTTATTTAATTAAATATGTCTTGTTTCAATGTGGTAGTAAACTGAAGTGCACTTGATTCATTCATAAAATAAAATTTATGGTTCAAATTTATTTATTTTATCAGGGGCCTCCCGTTAAAATTGGGATATTTGGCAAGCGTTAAATTGGGGTTATACATCGAGTATTAATAAACGAACAAATAAAAAGGTTTTATAATTTCTCAGGACTAAACTTCTTGTTTTCACTTTTGTAAAAGATTCTGGAGTTTTTATTGAAGCATTTCAAATTGCTGTAATGAATAGCATCCGTTTTATTGGTGTATATTTTGATAAAAAATAACTTTTCTATCATATATTTTACAATTGCCGAGAAAGGTGAAATTACCGAAAGCATTGCTTAATTAAG
This sequence comes from Maratus speculifer, assembly GCA_964019185.1. Taxonomy (NCBI): domain Eukaryota; kingdom Metazoa; phylum Arthropoda; class Arachnida; order Araneae; family Salticidae; genus Maratus; species Maratus speculifer. Next base: position 196,168,384 of record OZ025299.1, read on the forward strand.
ATGCTTTCAAATATTTATTTGGAGAACAGATTCTGTTTCTCCTCTTAAAATGTATTGAACTGTAATCCGTTCTGAAATTGACTATGCCTATCATGCCTGATGTCTATGGTTTTTCATGTAAATCAGTTCTTAAAAAATCGAGACACCAAAGAGCACAGTGCACTTCGTGTTTGCTAAGATGTTTTTCGAACTTCTCCAATTGTAAACCTATGTATTGAAAGTAACGAAGTTCCACTTTATTATAAGCTAGAAGAGCCTCTCTTTGGATTTACACTTTCGCATGCTCTCCCATCATAACCATCTGCAACATGCTCGCATATTACATACAAATATAAAATTCTTTATCTGCATCGCCTATGCTGCATCTCAGCATTTGGAGTTAGAATCCGACTTGTTATTGATAATAGCCTTTTAACAGCACTTGAATCCTGCATAGAAATCTCATAATTTTCTTCTTCCATCATCTCAACAAATCGTTTGACTCCTGTTGCCTTTCAATAACATTTTGCTGCACAACATGCAAGCTGTAATAACTATTTAGATATAAAATTCTCTATGTAACACCCCCTTGTTTCAAAAATTTCGATATTTTTTAATCAAGAGGCAAGGCATGGTTATAATATTTTCTGTTGCTGGCTACTGGACGCATGGGTGCTCCAAGAAATGACAAAGCAGACAAGGTGGTATATTGTGCGAATTAATTAATCATGGCATCAGAACACACATGCGGAATTAAATGTCTAATAAAATGTTTTATTCTGAAAAAGTGACACAAAAGTTGGGATATAGAATATAACAATAAATTGTATCATATTAAACCAACAAGCATGACTTGGTCTTTAAATTATCGAATTAAAATCTGATGTCCTGATAACTTATCTGAGAATTTGGCGTTGGAAAATCACATCATTTATCTCCAGGATAATTATTTAAAATATTGCAATAGAAATATATTATGAAGATAATTGTTTTAAAATAATGAATGGAACAATAAAATTTCTCCTACATACTGAAATGCCTTTAAATATGTTTTGCTTTCGGTGGATGCATCCATGTGTCCCACTGTCGCTTTGAGATCCTCATGATCCATCCTCTATTACAGACGCGCGCTTTTATGACACTTCCATAAACTTTACTTTAAATCATCAGCACCCAGATTGATAAATCTATTGCGGAAACACCTCATAAGGCACTCTTTGTTTTTTTAAATGTTAAAATTTTAATTTTGCTATATAGTTATTTAATGCCTCAAATATCACCAATTTTGTATGTGTTACTGTTTTACCATTGACAATTTTCGTTCACTACTTTTGTACGACTGGATGGTAACCTTGCCCAGATAACAAAACACTACATTAATTTTATCATTCAGATTATAGTATAATTTATCTTTGTTTTAGAAATAGAACTCTTTTATATTTTGCTCAATTTAGAGTCATTTTGTCATTCATTGTTTTGCACAATGTGCTTCAGAGGGAATTGTCCGCCCTTAAACTGTATTCAGCCATCTGTCCGCCTGTGATCCATTCATTCATTGTATTTTTATTTTAAAGTACAAATCTTGGTTATAATTTTTTTATAACATATATGCCCTTTATAAAATTAAGTTTAATGATATCCAGATGCTAAATATTAGTAATCATAGAATTTCAAATTTTGGTTTTTTCAAATAAATATTTCAGTAGCAAGATATACTTCCTCGACTCTAGAAACAACCTTAACCATATTTAAATCTTTAAAAAATTAGGTTATTTTTAAAGATATTTACAGTATATGTTAAATTAGTATCTTAAAGTAAATGTTTAAAAATTTCATTAAATAAATGAATCCTCTAAATAATTCGACATTTTACACCGATTTAACATAACACCATAATTGCTTAGCATAAAACTCACATAAATCTTTTAAATTAGTGTTTTTCTTAATTCAAAATGTTATTCGAAGAAATAATGCATAATTAAATCGGCCTACGATCTAGAAAAATCAGTAGTTTCTTTAAGATAAGAAATACTTCGCAGAATCTAAAAATTGTGGATTTTTTTTTAAATATACAAAACAAAATAATAATAATAAAAAAAAAAATAATAACACAAGATGATTGTATTTTATGTAAAATGTAAAAGTTGAAATTTTGATTATGAATGTTAAATGTTAAATGTAAAAATTCAACATAGCCTTAAAATTTAAAATGTTATAAAACTTTAATAGTATTTCAAAGGTCATATTTACTTTTTATCGTTTATGAAAAATTATGCACCCAGTTAGCAAAACAAACGTTTTAAGAGAAACAATTTCAAAATTCATCTATCATTATTTTTCTTAGTTAGAATTATTTTTAGAATAACTTCTGCTTTTATGCTAATCTTTTTATTCGATTTTGTTTAAATTAATAATAGAGAAGAAAAGGCAAGATTGGACAGTACTATATTTTTCTTAAACTAAAAAACTATTATATATTCCATTTCTACGCAGGTTTTATAAACCCATTATATACATATGCCCCAACATAGTATTTATAAATCCATTTGTATACGCTGAAAATTTTACAGTTTCAAGATACAGTTTCAACACTCGTAGTAGAAAAAGTCTCATTTTTGCAAATAAAAAGTTAATACTGTGTTCTGTTTTAAAACTGATTTTGGCACTTATTAAATTTGTGAAACTAAACTAATGAAGGGTTCCGATGATTTCGTATATCCTTTATTTGGACAATTCTATTCAAAATGGCCGACATGGCATTTGGACAAGGAACAAAAATTCTACGAGTATGCCCGAAACCTATGGTTGTTGTAAAAAATATATATATTTCAGTTTTCGAGAATCAGCCCTTGTAAGATACTGTATAGACCTATGAGGAAGATATTAGGAGTTTTGTACTGTTTGTTCATTATATTTTGTAAAGATTATCATGTGCATTATCATAGCGAAAACATTCCTCCAACACATCCTTATAAGATCTGAAGAGTTTTGGTAGAAATTAGATATCTAGGTAGTTAACCCTAATTAATAGAATCATATTTCATTGAAAAAAACATTTAAAAAAATTCCGATGTCAGATTACGTCAAGGGAAGATCCAAACAATTATGTGGTGGAGGTTTGGCATTAAATCACAGAAAGAGGAGGAAAATGTATTTACTTTTTCCTTAAAATCACCTACACAATTGTCCAAGTCAGGTCTGAAAAGGATATAATTTGGGTTTATTTTGGCTCCTAACATTCAAGGACGATAAGCATGTTGACAAACAAAAAACAAAGGTTCACATATAATAACATACTCGATAGAAGAGTTTAGAGGAAGTTTTTATGATATGTCTTCAGACCCCTTTATGATTTTCTCCATCAATCAAGCTTGTTCGTGGTTACAACAGAATTTCTTTTTTTTTTTATTTCCAATAACCAAAATCCTTCTGTAGAAGAAAAACTCTTTGGCTTATTGTGTCTTTCATTCTTGATTTTAGTGTCCTCCAACAATTTTGAAAAATGTTACGGTCAGGACATTCTTGTGGTGTTCTTTACCTTTTCACTTTTACGGTCATTACATTGACTGTGACTTTTTTTATTTCTCAAACGTTTATTTGTCTGTCTCATTCTTTTTTCTCCCTGTTTCCCTTATTTTCCTTTCAGCAGCATCAGCTTTTTGTTTGTTGATGTTTTTGGTTGCTTTCATGGAAAATTTACGACACCGAACGTTGACAAGCAATCTGTCAATCTCATTGGCTAGAATATTTTCAAGATCTTCTCCACAAACCACATCTTCAAGGGCTGGAGTTGTCTGGGTTTGTTGGCTCTTTCAGGGGGTGGTTTCAATGAAAGCATGAATTTAATCACTGTTGGTTTCTTAGAACTGTTAGCGATTGTGATGTATTTTTCCTTTGGTGTTGTTTTTCTCAGGTTTTCTTCGCTCCAGTTTTTTCTTTTGGGATATTTCCAGATTTTTTTAGAGACCTTTCATCTTCAATTTTTTCAGTTTTGAAATAAAAGGTTTGGCAAATCCTCGTCCGGTTCCACAATAAAGATAATATCCTAAAGAGAAATTTGAAAAACATATATCTAAAAGTAAAGTTTACTTGTAAAATTAATGATAAATACAGAAAATATTTTATCATTTCCAACCAACAAATTTTCTGAAACATCTACAAGGGATGTTTTTTAAGTAAAAGCCGTTAAAAAAAAATTAAAAACTAAATTTGTTTTCAGATTCTACACACATATATTTTTCAACTTAGCTGCCAAATTCGTTTAAATACTTATCACACTTTACCACTTGATTTTGAATGCCTTCTTCCTAGAAACTTGCCGCCTATTCCGATAACCTTAAGGTCACGGCCGTTTTCAAGTCTTCATCGTTGGAGCCGTTCAAGTTTTACGTCAACATATTTTTAGTCACTTTGAACCCCTCCCTCCTTTGTAATGAAAAGTCATAAAATGCTGGACCCTCCCTACCCTTTTCTTACGTAAGATTTAATAACTTTTTAACATTGTTTCAAATAAAAAATTACAGTTAGTGATAAATTACATTCAAAAGCACGCAAATTGACATAAATAGACATAAATATAGGGGTTGTGGTATCGAAGGAAAACACAATCTGTTTAATATATTGCTACTTATTACATTAAACAATCCAAGCAGACACTGGACCCCCTGCCCTCTCTATTGCTTACGTATTATCACCGAGTAATGGTTACGATTGTAGTGGTATTAGAGAGATGATTTTGAGCAAGCGGAAAAGAAGGAAATCGCTTTTCACAAAATCGAGCCTGTAGGGAGGAGGGGGTCTATTACTTCCCAGCCAAAAGAGTTCAATAAAGTTAGTGTCTGGGCTGAGGTGTGAGGACTTGCATTGTCATGGAGTAGAAAAATTCTCTCTGTCACCATGCCGCGTCTTTTGTTTTGAATCGCTCTACAACAAAAACATATCACTGACTGAACCTCTCACAGGGCAAGCGACTCGTTAACCTTGAGCATTTCAAAGACACAGAACAGGCTATACAGTTTACCTACACAGCTATAACTGAGCACAGTTGTTTCAAAGAATGCCGAAACAGCAGGAGAAAAATGTACTATAATCATCAACAGCTTGAAGAAACCAGCAGTAATTCGTGGTGTCATGGAACGCACAACAAAAGAAGAGGACTACTGAAAGAATCTTTACAAAGGTGGGTAAATCTGGTGACTAAAGTACACGTATCCATTCCGGACCATAACTAAATGTACTATTTCTGTTTAACCCACAGAAGTAAAATGTTCGTAATTTGAAGAGATCGGTTCATGTTGTTCCTTTTAAACTAACAGGAGTGACTTTATGCGCAAAAAGTATATCAATATTTATGATTCATTTGAGGAAAAAGCTTATAAAAATAAATCTTCAGTCAGCTGCTCGACGAGATATGTCTTCATTCGTTTGTGTCACATTGTAAATGGAGCCCATATCATTGGATCATTGAAATCCACATCCTCATTAGTAGAGAATTTCGATGGTTTTTGAAAGAATTAAAAATGTTCTCTACGAAAGTCCTCATCAAGACTGGCTGCATGTATTTAATCAGATACTACACTATATAAGCCAACGAATACATTTAAAATGGGTTAGATTTTTTTGTAAATGTACGTCATTTTTGACAAAGAGTTTTAACGAAATACTGTGAAATTGCATAGATATCGCATTAGATATAAACACATCTCGCCGAATATGCGTGACGGTCGTTACATTTCCTTGCTATTTTATCAAATTTGGATCAGAAGTATGAAGAAAACCTATGTACATTTACTGCACAGAAAAGTAGCAATTGTACGCACTATTTTAGTGAGAACTATTTGTAAGGTGGAGGTTTCGTCAGGCTTCCCAACGTTCCTAAAAATTTCACACTTTACTACCAGTATTTTAAATCGAAAATTTTCGTGGCTTATTCCTTTAAAAATTAACAATGAATTTAAGAATAATTTTTTTTTTAATTTGTAGTAGGAAAGAGTGAAAATTTTAGAAACGCAGCGAGCCCCGAGTTTCAATATTTCCAATGCCTGTACAGGCCAGTTTGGGAAATCGATCACATTTTGTAGAATTGCATATTTAGAAGTCTGTAATTAAGTCTAAAATTTCAGCTGAAAATTTCATAGACTGCATAGTACAAAATAAAAAACAAACTATACTTTAATTTAGCTTAGGCCTTTCAAAAATAATAATCATTAAAATGTTAATTCTTTATAGTTATTCCTTTACTTCTCAAATACATCCCATTACTCAGATACTTGAAAAAAGAATTTGACGCAATTTTCAAATTGACTGTAAATTAAAATAAAAATATTACGATTTACCTTTATATTTTTAGTTACACATTGTAGGGGGAACTAGGGCACATTGATACATGGGGCACATTGATACACCCCCTCTACAGCTCACAGGGTCATTACATGAAGTTTCAAAACAGCTCCAAAAGGTGATACTAGTGTACACAACTACATACAGAATGTCTTGGAAGGATTCAGTAGTTTGATGAAACAGGACGGGTAATTTATTGTTTTGGTAGGTCAAAAGTAAATTTGAGCTGTACAATTGCAATGGTATTATACAACTGTTCCAGTATTTTCAACCGAAAATAGTACTCTGCCTGGCAAGCAAAACAACTCTTTATCAGTTCCTCATTCTTTATTGTTAGGTAAGTTATGAAGAGTTGGATTTGAGACTCATTTTATTCAAAATGGCTGTATGAGGCACATTGATACACTCTATGTCGGGGTACATTGATACAACATAAATCCTTTTTTAGTTCAATTTTTCATTACCTTTTATTATTTTTTTTACCATATACTCCTTAATCCAACCATTTTTCACGAAAAAATTCTAATATTAATTTTTATTGAAGTGAAATAGCTCTAATTTTTTATATTAGAACATTTTATAGTATTTTTGCAAACATAAAACGTATGAAATTATCCAAAAGCTAATACTAGTAGAACTAATAAAAGAAAAGGATGGCAGCCTGGCAAATCTCGAATTTATATCGATTCTCAAGCGAAAAAAGTATTTTCGACATGAGAAATGTTAAGTAAAAGAAACAAACTGCAGAACAGAAAAGGATAATTATATTATAAGCAGAGTTTTTACTATAATTATCCTTTATTTTCTGTTTATAAACCTATTTATAAACAGAAAACCTGGTAATTTTTTCATCTTTCCTAAGAAAAAAGATAATGCTGGGGTTGAAGTGCTAGATATGACAAAGTTACCACAGCCAACAATCAGACAAGGAACAGCCAGAACATCAGGTCATTATACAGTTAATTTTGATTGCTTTAATATTGCTTAAAAATAAATTATGGGGATTTGAATGTCTATAAAAAATATAGAATGGTTTGCTAACTCATTTTCGATAAAAAATATGCATTGGTGTTATTTTGCCGCCATTTTTCTCAAACGTATCAAACTGTCCCATGAAGTGTTTCAATCTGCTCCGGGGATGGGGAACATTGATACAAATGACTTTTAAAAAAAATTTAAATTACATGAAAAAATATACATAAAACAATGATTCTACATTTTTATAACATACTACACAAGTTTTTCTGTCACCACATGGAAAAAAAACTTGAATTTTCTACTTTCTTCACATCAAAAAAATTCTTAGAAAAAAACTGTATCAATATGCCCCAGTTCCCCTTACTTAAGATTTTTAAAGCGTAATTTTATCCAAAACTATTAAAAGTATACTAAGAAACGTTTTAAGTAAATTATCACATTTCTGCATCCCGTCCTCCATATTCTAAAAAAGACAGCTTTTTTTAAAGGAAAAAAATGGGAACTTTCCTAAATAAACCACTCTAGGATTCCTGGGACTACTTTAGGAACGAACCTTTTTAGAAATTTTTTCCTTTTATTAGACATTTTGTTCAAACTTTTTAACGCTTACTTATAACGATTTAGTATTTTGAACATTTTTTGAAGAATACATTTAAAAATTGCTTCCATTTTCCATTTGATAGAAGTTTTGAAGAATTTTATTGATAACAAGGTTGTAAAAAAGACTTTTTTTGGTGAAAAAGTATTTATTCTCGAGAACAATATTCTGCGATCATAAAAAAAGTCTTGAAACTAACAAAAAAGGATATCTTCTATTGTGAAACGTTCTCAGAAAAAAACACGACGGGATTAAAAAAAATGCTAAAGATTCATTTATTTTGCTTCTACGACAAATAGTGAAAAAAGTTGTGAAAAATTTTGTTCTTTAATTAAAGTGCTTATGTATGTCGTATACATCAGAAATAAACTTATTCATAAGATTTTGAAAATCATTTAAGAATTATTTCTTTTATCCTCTATGGCTGTTTTCTGATTAGTGGCGTTAACATACTGGCAGGGGAAAAGCACAGAAAGGTTTAGAAGAAATTTATAACATTATTTTGTGTATTTATAAATATATTTATACCTATATTTTGTATAGAAAATATTACAATGTAGAAAATTTATAAAAAAAAGCATTATAGAATGTATGGCCATATTTTAACAGAGAAAATGTATTACAATATTTTGCGAACATTTTCTATAAATAGCTTGGAGCTGGGGAAAAAATCAACAACGTCTTATTATTATTAGATAGACACGACGCGATAAAAGAAAATCCCAGAGGTTTAGTTTCATTCTACTGTTACGTTTTCCCATTAAAGTATTGTATATGTTACGTATAATAGGAATAAACTGAAACGGAAGTTTTTGTAACTAGGCTTGATAAATATTTCTTAGATTATTACTCATGCCTATCTATAACTGATGTTTTAACACTCATAAAGGAAACACACACACAAAAAAAGGGAGAAAATCTATGCAAAATATATTAATTCAGTAAATAAATTTTCAAACACCGAATGAAGTTTGGTAATTTTATGCGTTAAAATAAAATATTTTTTTTTAAAATCTAGATATGCATTTATCAAATGTTTCAGAGGATAAATTAAATTATAAAATATATATATTAGAGCAAAAAGGAAAATAATTTATAAATGTATAATTTGTGTTGGTAAAATAACATTAGCTCAACACACTAGGATGTAATTAACCCGGGAGAACACGCGCTTACCCAGGGTAGAAATGGTTTTAACTTTGTCACCATTAAAATCAAATTATAACCGTCATTTTATTTAGGCGGAGACAATCCTTATAATTAATCCAATCTTATAATTTTGCGATAAAATAAGTTGAAGATTACTTTTAAAAGATAAGTGGTTACAATTGCAAAAATCATACGCACTCCGGGTCAAAAAGACCCGACGTGTGTACTCCCGGGTTAATTTATTTACTGTTCTTATTGAATGTTTAGAAATAATTCGTACAATAAGAAATTTTTAAAAAAATATATACATTTTAAGCATAGCTGCCAAATTTTTCGGATTTTCCTCACCACTAAAATTTAATTGTAAATTTTAGATAAAATAATCGCCGAAATTACGATAAAAGAAAACAAAAATTTCTATCAAATTTTACTGGTAACAAGAACCGTACAGGTTGTTAAAGCAATGTCATATTGGGAAATAAATGTTTCAGCACACAAAAAAGGTTTATCATTTATAAATATAAAATTTCTCATTATAGCAAGTTATTTACAAAAAATAGATGTACATTAATCATAATAAAAGTTAGCATGTCATTTGTTCACAACTTCGAAATGTCATTAGATTAAATAATATAAGGTACTTATACCAAGTAAACCATGTTCTAAGCCCTTTATTCTCGTATGTCGGATCTTGCAAAATTCACTTTTCTTTGCAATTTTTTTTCTGAAATGAAGTCAAATTTATATACAAATATTCTTTACTTATTAAAATAAAATCTGGAATAAAAACAATTTTTAATTAATAAAAAACAGAATTTTCAGGAGAAAAACTTTTTTATAAAATTTTTGTACAGATGTACAAACATCTGTTGATAAAGGTAAAAATATTCATATTAATCAAAGATATGTGTAAAATATACAGGCGAGGTTACAAACAATAATCTATAGTAGTTTATACCAAAAGGTACACCGAAGTCCAAAATACAAAATTGACTGAGAAAATTGAGTTAAAAGTCTGTGTACGTAATGTATATGTATGATTTAAACAAGCTGAATTATTTAAAGAACTTTTAATTTTCTTTGTCGGAGAAACAAAAGTTATGTATCATTCGAAAGGGGGAAAATAAAGTATTATATTCAACATTTAAAAGAATATTTTTTCATGATTTTGCCATTCAACTGCCCTTAAGGAACACATCATTTTCGTTAAGCTAAAAGATAATTAAACATTTTGTAAGGGAATGTTTGCAGCAAACTGTGGAATCTATCAAAGTGGTAAAGAAAACTCAAAAGAGTGAAGGGTAGATGGAATCAGGAGTTTTGGCTGTTCGAAACGGCAAGCCTCTGGACAGCCACAGTATGTTGTATTACATACATGGGAAACTCTTTATTTTGTAATGCTTTCGTGTAATACTTTAAAATATTTGTTTATTAAAGTTAATTCATATATTTGGAAAATTATGAGCTTATTAAAAATACATACTCCTAATAAAGACACTTTAAAGTGACTTTACTCTACAATTTTCCTAGTTCAACAACAGTATGCACAATTTAATATCAAAAATATATAAATGTATTACAACCAACAACATTTAAAAACTTAATTCTGATGTAACACAGTTTACTGTGATCTAAAACCGTAACGTCGTCTTATTAGGTACAAGTACGTATAAGTAAAAATGTTAAATAATGTCGATTAAATAATGCTCAGTACGACAATCAGGTTCTTTTAATAGCATAAGGTTTTAAGCGGTGACGTCAGAAAATAATTAAATACGAAACTAATTAAGCAGCGAAAAGGAAGTTTATACCAAACAAAGGTATTGATTTCATAATGGAGGAACATAAATGAAATTTCATAGGGGATCATATGGAATGAACCTATTTATTTTTAGAAACCCATTAATAGATTTCCTATCTACTGTGGTTGCTTTAAAACTTGATGATTTCGACAGATATGTGTCCAAATAATTTAAGATTAACACTACTAAATCTTTGAACTGTTAGATTTGGGGTTATTATAGAATCGATACAAAGTAAACGTCCGTTTGAGTAAATTGCTTAATTGTGTTCGCATCAATTTCTGAAATGGGAACAAAATAAGATTTTTTTTCTTAAATTGCTCATGGCTTGATTTCTAAAATACTTGTAAGTTAATCCTTTAATTATCGTGCCCTTGACTTTTACGGGCAATATAGGCTGCTTCTTTTTTAACCAGACTGCTTAATTCCTACCATTTTTAGATGCATTACTAATTGTGTAAATACGTTGTACTTATACTCGTCGTTCAGTCCTTCCGTCCGCATATAACAGAGCAAAAACTACCCAATAACGGAATTTTTTTAATTTTAAAATCTATAATTGTTTCACAATTTTGTCGAGCCATTTAAAATTTTATGAAAACATGATGTATAGTTTAATTACAGGGGCATTCAAAAGTACTCCGTTACATTACGGCCTATGGGAAAAATGAATTAAAATGCATTTTAATGATGTTACACTCTTTCAACATAATAAAATTGATATGCATCTATGAAGTATATACTAAAACATACATTCTCTACAATATGTGGTGAAAATAATATTTAATATAATTTACAGGGCCACACAAAAGTATTCCATTACAGAATGGTATAGGGGAAACTATGTTTGGGGCGTGTTTTAATTATATAAATATATTTCGCATTTTATGAAATTTATATACGTTGCTGAAGGTTACTACAACTTATTCTGTATAATAGAAAGCAGATAGTATTTACAGGGGCACGCAAAAGATTTCTTCTTTTATGCTGTATCCGAAGTACTGTATACTATTACACCAAGATCTAAATATTTTTAAAGCTGCGGTATCGTACGAACACACCTCATTTGTTACGCTTAACGTGAAATTTTGTACTTGTTTTAAAATGGTGCAATTAGCTTTGTTCTCGCATCATTTTATTTGCGATTAAATAAAGTGAATATTTTTATTCAAAAGAGTGATGGCAATCAAACAATCTGAACTAAAAAAGTGTAGCCTACACTTACGGTCGCGCCACTTAAGAGGTTAAACGAAAATCCGTTTTGTTTCTTTTTTTATAGTATAGAAGCAACTTTACACCTTGATACAGTGATAAAACGCTGAAATGTATTATTATATTGACATATTCTAAAATTAATAATAAAATATAATTCCATTTTTGCAAGAGTATTTTTAAGCTAGAAAAACGCTAACATTTTACAGCAGACTAAAATATTTCTTTTTAGAAACACGTTAAAAATTTGATAGAAACAACGGATGATTTAGAATTTGATGATTTGAAAAGATTTAGTGAACTTGTAATTTAGGATTGACGACATACTACTAAATTTTTTTGCATTTGGAATAATTTTGGACACGATCCTGCGAACACATGGATTTAAACAATATTTACCAAAAAATTTTGTTATCCATCTATGATTCAATAGAAAGAATATGAATACAAAACTATAATCTGTCAGGATAAAAACGTCAGCAGTAAACTATGGTGTAGCACGGCAAAATAGTAAATTGAAATACAGTTTGTCCACTCTCAACGGTGGCCAATGGCTAATTTCTAAACCGTTAATCACAGACAAATAGTTCCAAATGCAAAAATGTTTTTAAAAAGGTAAAGAAGTACTTTTTAAACGATTTAAATAAAAAAAATATTAAAAATTACGAAAATTAAATTTTTATACGGTCCCCGGTCCTATAAGTGATATTAAGTAAATTTTTACCACTACTCTAACAATTAAGACAAAAAAAGTTTCATTCCTCTGCGATTAAAACTGACCTAGTAATAGCTGTTTAAAGTTGAAGCATCTTTTTTGTTGCAAAATAGGAGTCAGTCACAAATTTACTGGAAAAAAAATAAACGTCAGATATCAAATTTAACATTAAACATTGGGAGTAAAATAATTTTTACAATATTATTTTAATATTTATGTTGATGTTTACATATTAAACAAAATATACAGCTTGTATAAAAAATTTAAATAAAAAAAACAGAAATTTTGTTAAATTAAATTTTGAAAAGCAACAATCACAATTCGTTACAAAATGATACATATTTAAAATTCTATTAGATTACTTAACCTAATAGAATTTGGTATAGTCCTATAAAATAAATAAATGGTACGCACCTAAAATCGTATTAATATGACATTGTCATTGGACATAAATAAGTATGCGAATTGAACTTCGATCAGGTATTTAGAAATAATTTAAAATTTGAATACAAATTTTGAACTAAGAAAACATACATACGAACGTCATAAGTAAAATGAAAGCTTGTCAAAATAACAGACCTTTTTAAAATGGAATCACGTAAAGAAAGAGCTTCATTTCCTTACAAAATAAAACATATATAAAAATTCAATTGAGGATGTGAATTTCAAAATTCGCCTTACCGCTTTTGTTTTCTCTATCAATTTATACCAATCTGCACTAGTGTAACACTACAATTTCCAAATTTATAATGAAAATCAATTGACACATTTAAAGGTTTTTTGCGATTTCCCAAAATTTGATTTTCTCGATAAAGAGAATTTTTAAATTCAAATCTTCAATTATTTTAACCGATCTAGAAGTTAATTAATTAAAATTAATACCATCGTAAAACTTATGAGGGGGAAGCAACTTCAGTTAAATCGCTTTAACACTAGAACCGCGGGAAAATTCATTCAAGTGTTATAAAAATATTTCTCACCGGAATCTTTATTTAAAACTGGTTAAGTTATTTATTGAAAATGTTTTTGCTCAGCTTATATTTAGCTTATTTTATTAAGAGTTTTTTGGTTCGAATCGAAATCTATCCATATGACACGGGTCAAAATGACCCGTCGCCGCGGTTCTAGTGTTAAAAATATTTCTTTACTTCATTTAACACTAGAACCGCTGAAATTTTTTCTCGAGATTCCTAAAAATAATTCACACCAGAATTTTAATTTTCAACTAAATCACTTATTTATTTAAATTATTTTTCTGCATCGTATATATAAATTATTTTATAAAGAATTTTCTGGTTCGAATCGACATCTATTCATTTGTTCCGGGTCAAATTGACCCGGTTCTGCGGTTCTAGTGTTAAAATATTTTTGTAATTTGAATAATATGTGTGTGACAAATGGTTTAGGAATTAGTCATTGGAAGCGCTGGAAATGGACGCAATTCATAATACTTTAAGCACTTTGTGTACGTTCCCTTAAAGCTTAGCCCAACTCGTCTGTTTTCAGTTACAGAGTTTCAGTTACATGTGGTTTAAGTCATGAAATTTAAAGTTTCAAAACTCGGTCAAATTTAATATTAGATGAAAGGGACCTTTTTTGTATTGCTTGTTAGAGTGATGGAAAATTTTTACTAAGTGTCACTTATAAAACTGGGAGACCCTATAAAAATTTAATTTTCGTAATTTTTTAATATTTTTTTTTACCTAAATAGCTTAAAAAACAGTTCTTTACCTCTTTTAAAACATTTTTGCAATTGGAACTACAGTGGTGGCAAAGAAAAAAGAGAGAGAGAGAGAAAAATGAAGTTTTGATAAAATCTATAAAGGATGTTTTTTTTTTAATTTTCGGCCAAACGAAAAGAATTTCTTTAATTTGTCTCTATTTCTTTAAAATGTTATACAATATAATATATAAGTTAGTGACACAGCTTGAGAGAATGATAAAGTTATGAAATGTAGTAAATTTATACTTAAATAATTGTGGTGTCAAATATAATGATTTTTCAAACTTTTAAAAATATCGTATGGATAAACTATATATACAACCCGCTTTATTTTATGAAATATTCTATTGGACGCAACCTCTAAATTCCATACTGGAAACCATAAAGAAAATCACTACATTCAAATCTTAGATACCTCTGTTTTTTTATTTTGTTTCTCTATTCAGTACTAGCCATAATATTGTATTTTTTGATAAGTTGGCCTTCATTCAGATACGAATAATTTTTGTATTTGTTCATTACTGCATTTCTCTAGCTTACACAATAAAATGAGAATCCGCGAATCTTTCTTGAATTCTTGGTGAATCTGAAGAAATGCCTGCTAAATGTAAAAATAAACCATGGCAATCAGTTTCAAAGGCAGAATAACAATTGATGTGTAAATTAGCATATGCTACAATTCAAAGAACAGTACTTTTTGGGAAATAATAAGCCTCTAAAGATAAAGGTTTGCAAAGAGATAAGAAAAATTATCTTCAAACGCGGTAAAAAGACATTTTTTAAAAATGTCAGCTCTTATCATCTTAAAGTTTACAAAAATGCAGTATAACCTCTTCCAAGTTTACTAAAGATTTTATTGTTTTTGTTAACATTATTTAATCTTTATTTACATTCAATTTAAACTACATCTCTGCCAGAAGAGAGTTTGTATAAGTAAGAGAATGACACCATACGCACAGGCTACGTGCATGTTAACACTAGAACCGCGGGGAATTTTATCCAAGTTTTATAAAAATAATTCACACCAGAATTTTTATTCAAGTCTATTTAACTTATTTATTTTAAATAATTTTTGTGCAGTTATATGTAATTTTTTTAAAAAGAGTTATCTGATTCGAATCGACATCTTTCAACTGAGTACGGGTCAAAATGACCCGGTTCTAGTGTTAATCTAAAGTGTGGACACTTTAGTAGAACGTGGCTGTGTTAGACTGGTCAAATTTGATATTGGCAGTCGAGCCAAGTTCAACACAATGAAGATTTTAATTATCAATTTTTGGTCAAAAATTATCTCGTAAAAATAAAATTATATTGCTCGTGCGTGACTACTCTTTTATTTATAAAAGTATTCTAATTGCCAGTACTCTCTTCAGCATCACTCTTGTCTGACACGTAGTAGACGTTTATATACTAATCTTTTGATATGTAGAAGATGCGTATCATGTAGAAAATGCGTATCGTGCGTAGTTTTTAAGAAAACAATACGCGATACCGGATTTTTTTTATATCTGCCCTGGCGTACTATAATTTTTAAAAAAAAGGTTATAATTAAAATCGGCAATGAAAAAATTGCAAACATACATAAAAAGGTTAAAAATGGAATCTAACGTTTTTAAAATTGCTTAAAAACGAAATTTTTGTAAATTATTGAATATCAAATCTTAATCAGTTAAAATTTCAAGCATATTGTTAATAAGGTACCCTGGGGTAATAACGCCAGGCGGGGTAATAACGCCAAGTGCTTATATTTTGCATAATTATGAAATAATCTGGTAAATGACACCCATGTGCTCTGCGCAGAAGGGTTTTGAGTCATATAGATCGCAAAAACAGCTTTAAGTTAATTTGTTTCATTTTTAGGTCTTATTGTTTTTACATGCAACTAAAATTAACGCTTGATCTAAAATTTGCGAGATAAGGCTTTTGATCTGAAGACTATATTTTTTATCCAGAAATACTTTGTTTATTACATAAAGGGGGTAGCGGGTTAAGGGGGGTCTGGCGGCCCCCACCGAATCTGGTAAAATCGTTCCAAAAATCTTGAAGAGGGTCAAAAAACAAGCAGTATAAGCTTTTTAACGACATTACAACCCCAAACGAAAACACAGTAATGGCGAAAAATATGATTTTTTGTGACTTTTATTTTATTCAACCAGTTTAATTTATTTTTAAATGGTTTAAACTCAATTAAAATTTTGTTTTGGATGTGTGGAAGTCCCCTGAATTTTTTCAGATTTTTTGGTCAAGTAAAAACATGTAAATTTTAGGTTTAAATGCGAAAAAATCGTGAAAAACGCGTCATTTTCAAGATTCAACCCTCTAATTTTGAGGGTTGTTTTCATTTTCCCGAGGGGTGCTGTATAGTATAGATAGCGGCAATCGTCTTCTTTCGATTGCAGGCAACTGGACTCAATTTGGTCAATTTTGGTGAGCGGGGCGATTTTTTGAAAAAAACTCGAATTTTCAACTTTCGGTAAATTACGGCGCGTACTTGGTATAATGCGTCTTTGCTATAAAAAATACATTTCTATAGAGGTTTTTGAGGTCGCTGATCACGAATTTGATGTCAAAATATTTTTTTTGACAACACATTCACCCATAAATATTTATTAACACAGGTTTGATAATGTAAAAAAATTCATTGAATCACAGCATTTAAACAATTTTAATATCGTGTTCAACTAATATAATCAATGAAACTAAATTTTCTGGTATAAATCATATTTTATTCAAGCTTACGTAATAGTCACACAGTAAGATAAAATAGCATAATACTTTTTTACAGAGCTAAGTTAACAATTTTACAGTTTTAATCCTCGTCACTATCTTCTTCAATAACAGGTTCAACTCTTTGAACAGAGAAATGATTTGTGAGAATCTGTGCTGGACGAATAATTCGCGACAAATATCTCGCATGCCCTAAGAAATAAATGATAGTGGCCACATGTGCACAACAACCAACAGTTCTGAGGCCATTCGCACAATCGCATACGTATTCTTCTATACCACTTCTTCCAATAGCTTTAGGAACGTATTTTAACACTAGAACCGCGGGAAAATTCATTCAAGTGTTATAAAAATATTTCTCACCGGAATCTTTATTTAAAACTGGTTAAGTTATTTATTGAAAATGTTTTTGCTCAGCTTATATTTAGCTTATTTTATTAAGAGTTTTTTGGTTCGAATCGAAATCTATCCATATGACACGGGTCAAAATGACCCGTCGCCGCGGTTCTAGTGTTAAGTAACGCCTGTACTTTTTCCGACGTATGTGCCTCGATTGAACTTCGCATTTCAAAATTGATTTATCTTCCAACAAGTAATGCATATTTAAGAACTGATGATAGTATGACGACGCCACAGCGCTATGGCGCGTGCGCAGTAGCATGACTTCGGGTTGGGCCTAATGCCTCGAGCCGTGGGCCTAGTAGTGTAGTCTTTTACCAGATGGCGGTTCAGTCAACTCATTTGAATTTCAAATTACCATTATCAATGCAGTTAAAATTCAAATTACGCTATCGGTAATTATTATATTTTTGACTAAATAAAATAATGATGAAAATTCAACGACACATAATTTTTTTTAAATTAATGTTAATATTAATAATAATATTATTAATACTATTAATATTACTATTAATATTATTAATTAACTTTTTCTGGAATAAAAACTAAAAAACAGTTAATTGAGAGAAATTAAAAAAATCTTTCATTAATATTTTGACATTATCAAACCTGTGTTAATAAATATTTATGGGTGAATTTGTTGTCAAAAAAATCTTTTGACATCAAATTCGTGATCAGCGACCTCAAAAACCCCTATAGAGATGTATTTTTTATAGAAAAGACGCATTATACCAAGTACGCGCCGTAATTTACCGAAAGTTGAAAATTCGAGTTTTTTTTCAAAAAATCGCCCCGCTCACCAAAATTGACCAAATTGAGTCCAGTTGCCTGCATTCGAAAGAGGACAATTGCTGCTATCTATACTATACAGCACCCCTCGGGAAAATGAAAACAACCCTCAAAATTAGAGGGTTGAATCTTGAAAATGACGCGTTTTTCACGATTTTTTCGCATTTAAACCTAAAATTCACATGTTTTTACTTGACCAAAAAATCTGAAAAAATTCAGGGGACTTCCACACATCCAAAACAAATTTTTTATTGCGTTTAAACCATTTAAAAATAAATTAAACTGGTTAAAAAATAAAAATCACAAAAAATCATATTTTTCGCCGTTATTGTGTTTTTCTTTGGGGTTGTAATGTCGGTAAAAAGCTTAAACTGCTTGTTTTTCGACCCTCTTCAAGATTTTTGGAACGATTTTACCAGATTCGGTGGGGGCCGCCAGACCCCCCTTAACCCGCTACCCCCTTTGTAGTGTATTTCATGTACTTTCAAATTGTTGTAGAAGATTTTGGATATCTTCTCGAGATAATTTGTAGTTTAGGATTTACTGCGCAATAAGTATCCCGGGGTAATAACGCCAGGGATTGGCGTTATTACCCCGGTTGATTCCCAACAGTGGCCGAACTATATCCGAAGGGGGTTTATATATTAATATGGGACAGCATTATCATCATTGTTGAAATGGTAAGATTAAGGAGGGGTGCCCAATATTTAAAAATAATCTCTCTATTTTATTTTTTATTACATTATTATTTTTTTTTTTTACTAATTTAATAAAATAATTTTTAACTCTTGTAAATAAAATTATATCAAAATGTTTTCGAGACTCTAGTTCGAACATCTTCAAAATCAGTTTCTTTTAAATTTCCACTGGACTGTTCAATTGAGTTCGAAATTTTAACTGTCCGCTTTCTCAGCGTTTGGTTTTTCAAAACTTTATAAATTTAACCTTTAACTGATGTGACAGAAATTGTAACGTATGAATGTGATGCGGTTTGTGAGATCACAAAGTTGAAAGATGAATAAAAGGCGGGAATAACTCATAGGATTGTGTTTTTGTACTAAACTTTTTATACAAGAGTATTATACTTAATATTCACCTACTTAGTTTTTGGTGATAGTACTAAAATTCCAAATGAAACAAAATTTCAGTAGTGTTTGCAGTTAAACTGAAAATTACAAGTTAAACTAAAAAATTAAAAGAAAAATAGTGGTCTACGAGACCGGTAACATTAGTTAAATGTTAAAATGCGATACATGATTAAAAATCATAGAATACTGTTCCTGCGCTAAACTTTTCGTACAGAATTAATTCTAATTAAATTAAATCTATTCGAATATTTCTAACAATATTACAAGAATTCCAAACGAAAGAGAATTTCAGTTGTAACTATAGTTAAACTGGAAAATACAAGTTAAACGCTGTTTTTTTTGGGGGGGGGGGAGGGGGTACAGTGTTCAGTCAGATTGCTAACAGCAGTTAAAGGTTAATTTTGTTGCTAATATAGAGATAATGATATATAACCATATGAATTATGTATAAAATTGAATAAGAGATCTCTTTGGGATAATATTTTTTAATAAAAATTTTTATTCAATTTATTAAAAATTTATTAAAGCATGCTCTTTAAAACGTCGACAATTTAACTGTAGGTTTGGAGAATCCGCATTAGTGTGGAGTTATGGGTTAAAAACTATTTACTAGATTACTATAATAGTATTAACCCTTAACTGCTGTGACAAAAATTGTCGCATAACTTACTGTGAGCGGCTTGTCAGACCGCTTATTCTAACGATGAATAAAATGTTAAATTAAATTTTAGAATATTATTTTTGTATTGAACCTTATATACAGAACTATTATAAATAAAATTCAGCTATTCAAAAGTTTCTAGAGATAGTAATAGGACTCCAAATGAAACAACATTTTCCCGGTATCTATAGTTAAACTAAAAATTGCAAGTTAAACTCTGATCTTGAAAAACTCAGCGGTATGTGAGACGCTAACAGCAGTTAAGGTTTAACAAAAATATTTATTACATTTAACTCTAGTTATTATAAAACTTCACATGATTAAAATATTACATTATGAACGGTTAAAACCATGCAATGTTTCTTATAATCATATTTAAGGGGGACTTTTTAATCAAAGAGAGACACAGAGTGTTATATTCTGTCGAAGCTCCTCCTCACTCCTTTTTCTTTCATTTTCACAAAAAAATCAATTTTATCTATCGCATAGAATGCATACATGGGAATATAAATACTGATTCAAATAATCCGTGCAATGTTTCTAATAATTCTATTTAAATGGTCATTTTTAAGCAAAACGTAGCTTAGAATCTAATATTCTTTTGCCTCCTCCCCCCGCCACCAGCACAGCTTTCTTTTTCTTTCAGAGTCACAAAAAAATGTACATTTTCAATAGCTTAGATTGCAATTTGTCAATTTCTAGAGCTGTAGAGTTTGTATTTTTAGAATTGGGCAATCTGCATGCCATTATTCCATCTTATTTTATAGTTTTGTTTGCATGGCGTTATTACCCATATAGGTGGGTATTAACGCCAAATAGAAAAAACGAAAAGAAAAAACGCCATTACATTTTATGAACACATATCTGTTAAATTATTTTATTTTATATAGATAGCCAATGAGTTGCTGTGCCAGATCCTATATTTGTTTGAAAAATACAATCTAAAACTAAGCCGTGAAAATTGGTAGAACCTTAACGTGGCGTTATTACCCCAGGATACCTTATTTTAACTTTCACAGTTTGAAAATAGGGTGAAACTGGTAACTTAAAAAAAGAACATAAACTTATAGTTACATAGTGCGGCCACAAAATGATTTTTACTGTCTATGGTGTACACTTAAATGAAAAAAACTAATAATGGCGTAGTTGTCATTTGCCTCATTAAAATATTCTTTCCTTGAAAATGTCGCCGAAAAAAAGAAAGAAAGAAAAAGAAAAAGATTATGTATTTGCGCTTTCGGAAGAGAAATACTTTTATTGGATTACATGGATTAATATTTCTGCACTTAAAATAGTTACATAATTAAGGAAAAAAAGAAAGAAATGTCAAAGTTTACATTTGACCGAAAAAAGGTAAAAAATACATAACCAGCAAAAGAATATTTTAAGAAAAAAACCCTAAAATGTTCGTTTAGAGAAAACATTGAAAGTTTATGCTAAATCTTTTATGGTTACTACTGGATTTTCTTATAATGGAATGCTGAAAATTAAGAAAGTTGGGAAAATGTCAAAATCAATCTGCATTGCTATCAGATATATGGAAATATTTCATCTCGTTATCAAAACAATCTTCATTATGTTAAGTTCCATCAAAATAAGACTAAATCTACAACTACATTTTTAGATAAAATGAGAAATGAAATCTGAATCAAGACCATTCAATTTTAATGCTTTTCACACAAGTTCCCAGACGTGTTTCCTATAGATTACCGTGCATTTTGACTTTCTAAACAAGCTCTATAAATGCGGTATTTCAAAACATTGGATGGACTCTGGAAGGTTATGATCGGGGAGTGGAAGAAAATTAGCTTTTCTATTTTAAGAAAAGCTCTTTCATCTGAGAAATCAAGATTTAATATGATGGTTCGACCACAAAGGGCTATCAGTCTGAATATCTTCTTACTTTTGTTTATATATTTATTTTTTCAAAATCATTGCAAAAATTTGTAAACACCCACTGTAAATGTTTCATAATAATTATTACATTCAAGACTAATACTTTCATAAATAAACAATATAGAAAGCATTCCAAGCAATAAAATCTATATTCTAATAAAAATTTAAAAAAAAAGTTATAAAAAATGTAATTTAACAAATTACAAGAACCGTTTGGAAAATGACATTTTCAAACACTAAAATTTTAGACTTGTAAATAAATTCCACATTAAAAAAATAATAAATATCATTTTTATGATGTTAAAAACGTGGCGTACGTAATAAGTCATAGATTACGTACGCTGTCGATTAAATATTAATATTCCTGGACCAACCTTAAACAAATTAAAAAAAAAATTCGCTTTTACAATTTTCGGTAATAAAAATTTTTAAACTTCTAAACATTGCACATTTTCAATTTTTACACCGTCGTATAGGGGAAAATATACTTTTAAATGTAAAAGTAAAAGGAAAATAGTAGATTACTGTATCTTTGTTTTGACAAAAAAAAATCGTAATGCATAATCGGGTTACGTAATAAAAGAGTCATACATTGTGTACGCCATGCATTAAACATGGACCAATCATAGAAAACGAATAAAATTCGGACATTAACCAGATTAAGATGTGTCTCAGATATCTCTAAAACGAGAGCAACAACTACTTTCATTTATTAGAGTATTTACATTTTAATGTACAAGACACATAACATATTAACAGTAAAAATACATCTTTAAAAAAAAAAAAAAAACATGGCTAGATACATTATAATATCAAAAAGATAGATGAAAAATTATATCTAAGTTATTTAAAATATTCGAATCCTAAGGCAACAATAACAACATCAAAATATGCGTAAACCACAAAAAGGTTCAAGAACTTCTATTTGAAGCGTGTTGTAAAACAGGATGCATCTATGAAAACATGCAGAAGGATTTCAATCAATCCCTTTGTCGGAAAACAGGGATCTTTTCTCATTTTCTGAAGTAAACAATGAAAGGAATACGAAATGCTCGAAGTTTTTTTTTATCGGATTTAACAATATAATGTAAAGAAAAAGGAGTAAAGTTTCTTTAAAATTCAAAATACCTTGATACAATTTAAAAAAAGAAATTTTAGTATATCCTCTATTGATATGCGCATAAAGAATAAAGCGGAATATTTGCGATAAAATCTGCATCTTGAAAAATTGTTTATATTTTTTTTTTTTTTTTTTTTTTTTTTTTTTTTTTTTTTTTTACAATTTGCATGGATAAATTCAATTGTGAAATCGAGTAGTGTTTTTCTATCATGTTTAATTTTACAGTTCTTTTTTCAAAGATATATATATATATTTAAATACATATACAATAATACAAACCAGTATATGGTTTTTAAAACACAGAAAAGGATTACTAAGTAACTGCAATAAAACGTGATTTGTTGAAGCTAACGTATATTTTTTATTAACATGCGCAAATTTCTTTATGGTAAAATATGCCAATGTCTTAAAATAATTCAAAGAAATGAAATTTCGAAATGTAGTGCTGTTAAATGAAAGTGCATCACTTGTGAAAATTTTGCATTTGAGTTGTTTCTGGGAATGTTTGTGGCATAAAAATTATACAATCAGCTGCCACGTAAACAATACATTTTTACAGATTTTTCCGATTCACAGTTTTTACTAAATAATCATAAATGACACATATTAAACAGACATTTAATAATACTAAAAAACAACGTTGAGAAATTCGATTATAATACACGTTTCAAGTTCTATATATGCTAAAATTAAACATACGAAAATCAAACTTGTTTTTTGCACATATTCACTTTCAAAATTATAGATTTAAAATGTTAAATTATTGAGAAGTGTCTGCTACAATAGGACCAAATACTCTGGCTGAATGCATCATGTTTCATTTTGGAGAGATTTCTGCAGTCTTGCAAACCAACCTTCTAGAAAGATTTTACTTTTAAAATTATCGCATTTTGATTAAATTATTATGTTATTTTTGGTTTAAATGGTATTATTCTTTTATTCATAAACAAAAAGAAAATGTAAAAAAAGCCCAGTTAAATTGCTGACATTGAGCTCATCGGTTATTCACATTAATAATATATTATATTCTTATTTGACAGGATAATTCCCTCAAAAAATAAAGAAATCGACAATTAAAATACAAAACCGTAAAAAATAAAAAATATGAAATAGTAGCGTTTATTTCTTCTTTTTCTTTCTTTCTTTCCTTCTTCTTTTTTTTTTTTTTTTTTTTTGTTATGATACAAACCAGTATAGTTTAAATGAGAAAAAAAAAACTTCAAAATTAAATCAGGGAAGCACTTTATCAGAATAAACCTCTATACCGAATTTGCATTAAATAGGATATTTCTGCATGGAAAACTCATTTAGCTAAATTAAGGGGAGAGAGACTATCTCTTTCGTTTACCTTCTTAATAATTAAGCAATGTTCTTCCAAATCTAACCAGGGAAGCAACCTATCAGGAAAAATTGGTATACCAAATTGAAGCAAATTGGATAATTCTGTATGAAAAACCTATTTATTTAAATTAAGGGGATTAGCTCCCATTCGCACCCTTTATATTTAAACAATGAACCTCCAAAACTAATCAGGGTAGCTATTTATCAAAATGAATATATAGCCAAAATTTGAAGAAAATCGGGCATTTCTATCAAAAGTTATCGCATACATACATACATATGTACAGGGTGATTATAAAAAAAACTATCCCGACATTTGGGCTCCCTATCATACCATTCACAGAAACTGAATGAAATTTTGGCAAAAGGTATTTTGAGGTATGCGCTCAAGAAATGCGCTTATGGAAAACAACAGTTTCACTCAAACAGTTACAGATACAGTGAAAAAATCTCGAAAAAATCAAATGGCAACACCCAGTTTTTGTGTTGGAATGTGATCTCCATTGTGAAAAACTCTAAATAACGTTGGAATGGCAAGTGTAGCATGAAAATCACCGGAGCTAGGCAAGGTAAATGTCAAAGGACTTTGCCGTGAACCAGATGATTAATGTTCGTTTCATTTATGTCACACATCACACCATTTCTTCGGCTGATACCCCAGCCTGATTTCTCCACAAAACGAGAAGAAGAAACCAAGAAACGCAAATTTCGGGTTCTGTGTAAGACACAGTCATGCCTGACGTCTTCACGCTAGGTGAATGAAAAGGCACTGCGATATGCGAGCCGCGTATGTTGATTTCTGCCATTACAAACAGAACGTTAGGGAAATCGTAAAGATTTATTACCCGAATGGACAAAATGCCGCAGAGACATTACGTGTTTACCGCCGCAACCATAGATTACGGCGAGGCCCGTGCACTGTCGAAGCTGTATGGGACTTGATTCATAAATTGAAGAAACTGGCTGCACACGCGATCGACCTCGGTCTGGAGGACCTTCCGTTCCTGTGGAAGCTGTTGCAGAATCCCATCAAATGATAAGCACAGTTCGTCCCGCAACTGCACGCGGTGTTTCACGTGTTCTGAATCTGCCGAATTCAACTGTACGCAAGTTTCTGCGCTCTGTTCTAAACATGTTTCTGTATCGATCCCAGCATGTCCAGATGTTGGAAGCGGAAGACTATCAATTACGGCTGGATTTTGTAAACCAATTCCTTATCCGGTACGATGGGGATAGCAGCTGCCCTTTAGCACATTCTGTGGACAGATGAGGCTTATTTCTCGTTAACTGGTAACGTGAATTCGAAAAATTGTGTGCATTGGGCAGAGAATAATCTACATGATGTGCTTGCACGTTTATTACACGAGGAAAAAGTGATTGTGTGGTGTGGTATAGCGAATACGTTCGTCCTCGGCACTTATTTTTTTGAAGAGGTTACTGCCGGTGATCTGCAAACGTGTACAGTAACGAGTGCTCGCTATCTGGACATGTTAACTCGTTACGCGATTCCCGCATTGCAACGGTAAAATGCTATATCTGAAGTTGTGTGGATATAAGAAAGCGCTCCTCCACATGTCGTGTCTTCAGTCAAACGTGTCTTAAGTCAACAGTTTAGTGACAGTTATCTCCCGTCATTTCCCGCTTCCGTCGCCACTAAGGTCTCCTGATCTGACAACAATGAATTTCTGACTGTGGGGATATCTGAAATCCAAAGTGTATCAGTTTCGTCCTCAAACTGAATCTGATTTGAAAGATGCCATCAGAACTGCGATTCAGGAGATTCCTATTGCTATGGTACGTGCTGCAGTGCTATCCGCCATCTGCCGCATCCAAAGTCTCATGTGTGAAGGAGGTCATGTGGAAATTTTGTGAAACACTATAAAATGCTTTATTTTATGCTGCTTTTCTGTCCTTATTGGTTGTCCTCACTTTTAGCCTACCTACCGCCAGTGATTTTCATACTACAGTTGCCGTTCCAACGCTATATAGGGTTTTTCACAATGGAGGTCACATTCCAATACAAAAAACTTGGTGTTGCCATTTGATTTTTTCGAGATTTTTTCACTGTATCTGTAACTGTTTGAGTGAAACTGTTGTTTTCCATATCATTCTTGAGCGCATACCTCAAAATACCTGGGCAAAAATAAATCAATATTGATTATGATAACCCTTTTTTTATTAACCTAAAAGAGTCTCTTGCTATATACGGAATCGTTTTTTTTATGTATTTCAGATCCCATTTAAAGTCTTCTAAGGAAGAATTAAAAATATAGAGATTTTATATCAGATATCAGAATATGTGCTTTTATTATGCTAATACGAAATAACTGTTGAACATTTATAAGACAAAATTAAATTAGAATAAATAAAACATTCTCTGTATTGATATTTTAATATCAAAAGAATATTCATACATACATTTCAAGTCTTTATGGTATTTATTAAAAGGCAAAAATTTAAAGTTTTCCAATTATTTGCCAATGGAATAAACAGATTTTTTTATTCACATTAAAAATATGATTAATTAATATGTACTGCACTTTCGTTCTTATGGTAATTAAATATAAATACCTTATTATATAAAAACTTGCAATTAATACTTATAGCAAAATAATGTCTGCGTAAAATTTTAAATTCATCTGCTTACTGCTTTGCTATATATTTGGCGAACTGTGTAAACATTTGAAGAAAATATTCCAGCTTGATGACTCTCAGTAGAGAAGAGTCTCAAAGCTATACTTTACAAAACTGCACAGAAAAGTTATTTTCCTCTGGCTATTAAAAGAGCGGAAGCAATTGTGACTAACTATTTTGCATTTGTTGAAGCGATATTACTTTGCATTATAGTTGAGGTAAAATTTTATGATGCATACATTTGCATAGGAGTAAATTAAATTCTTTTTGCACACACATATATATATATATATATATGTCTACTTTTTATAAATAAATCCACTGCAATATAGATATTTACCAAAATTTAGAATTCAGGAAGACCAATAAATAAACTGTATTTAAGCATGAATAATGAACATGAAAAATTTAAACTCCTATTTAAAATAAACAAAACAGATCACCATTTGAATTGTGAAGCTCTATGAAATAATTATAAACAGACATATGAAAAGCAATTAGATGAAAAACAACAGAAAACGTATATTGTTAGGGGCAGATAATCTACAAATAGAAGCAATAATCCAATCAGTTTCTGTAATAGGTCGAGCAATAAGTTAAGAAATTTGACCTATTGTGAACCCTACTGACTAGATGAAAATAAAAAAGTAGAAAAACAATGCTAAACTTGAAAAGTAATAATATGGAATAATAATAATAATAATAATATATGTATGTGCGTGTGTGCTAAATACATATTATATAATATTGCCAGTTCGTAAACACTCTTTTATTGGAAAACTTTCTGTAAATTATATTTTTTCTTTTTCAAACAAAACAAACTATTTTCATTTGAA
Source organism: Maratus speculifer (assembly GCA_964019185.1). Lineage (NCBI taxonomy): Eukaryota > Metazoa > Arthropoda > Arachnida > Araneae > Salticidae > Maratus > Maratus speculifer. The sequence goes on from OZ025299.1 coordinate 196,196,370, forward strand.
AAATTAAACAGATAAAGATACTGTTCTGAAAAAAATTATCAAGAGGAATTAATAAATTTTGACTGCATTATTACTAAGTGAATGCATTTTTTGTTAATGATATTACATTGCATTATAGTCTAGGTAAAATTTTATGATGCATGCATTTACTTGTGAGTAAATAAAATTCTTTTAATAAATATTTTTATGTATACACACACACACACACACATATATATATACATATATAGTCATTGCCAGCTCGTAAACATTCTTTTATTGGAAAACCGATCTGTAAATTAATATATTTTTCATTTTTTCAAACGAAACAAATCATTGTAATTTTTTAAATTAAACAGATTAAAAGACAACTTTGGAAGAATGATATGAACATTTTTTATTCAATTTTAACTGCATTATTATTAAGAGAATGTTTTTTGGAAGCATCTTTTAAGTAATAGTGACAAATGTTATCTTTACAAGAAACAAAATACTGAAACATTTTATATGGCTATAAAAAATCCTCTTCAATAATGTCCAAGATTTTTTTTTTGAGAAGTCAAAATATAGCTCTTAAATGTTTCAATATCTGTTTAATAGCCCAACCGAAGTTAAAGGATATAATTAGATATACAATTCACCCAATGCATTTCGAAATTTATTCAGAAGTATATGAAAACTGCTTCATAATAAACTGATGGAGAAATTATTGTTATGGAGACATGACTGCCCGAAGTATTTTAGAAAAATTAATGCACTTGAAAGTTTATATCAAGCAGGAGCAAAACATTTCTATGAAATCAATTTTTCCCCCTCCAATCTATATTTTCTATTCATTATATGATAAACCATTGGTACTGAAATACGTAAAAATTAAATATGTAACGATACAGCGGCATTTAACTAGACAAAATTTTGGGTTGAATTATTGTATGGTTTATGAGTAATTCTAGCTTGGAAATAAATATCAAAGTAAAAATGAAATAGTGTGAGTAATTCTGAGAGAGAATGTTAATAACGATGGCATTTCAGATCATTGCTTTACAGATCATGCAACTGTAGAAAATTCTTATTTGTCTTCAAAAAGTCTTCGGTGAAGAGAAAACAAGTAGAAATTTTATATATAAGCCATTTTACTGTTTTATAATATTTTTAACACTTTTTAGTAATTTACGAAGCGTTATCTTGTTAAGACTGCTCAAAATAAAATTTGCAATATTTATCTCTTAAAGATACATAGTACCCTTTAGATTATTATTTGAGTATTTTGTGACTGTGAATTATTATTAAATGGCTTTGTGAAAGAAGATGATTCAATTAAAATAAAATGAAACTGTTATAGTAAATTTTAAAACATCAATTAAAGTAATTTAAGAAATTCTAAAACTACACATTTTCAACAATTTTGAACGTTTTAGACATTTTTTTATTTTTTCCTTACAAGTGTGTTCTATAACTGTAAGGATCAATTTTCCAAAATGTTAATTAGAAAGAAAAATTAAATAAATTATCATGAGTTATGTAATAACTGGTCAAGTGCAAGTGTTACTCACGTACAGACGATTCCGTATAATAAATATGTTAAGTAGTAACTAGGCGTTGCATTACACAAACACATCATTAAAAGTTGTTATGTCGGCTTTAAAAGCCGATGGCGCATCCAATACGTCGCCCGCGTCTTGAAGGGCTAATATCTTGGCTAATTACCGATATTGTTTTTTCAAAATTCATTATCAACAATCCTTTTATGCTTGTGTAGTGATAGTTACCTGAAGAGCCCTTGCACTCCTTTCTTGAACGTCCACAATTCGAAATTTGTTTGTAACGGGAAAATGCTATTTTCTTTAAAACCATGTGACATATAGAGTGATCTCTATAGTTCTCCAGCAAGGTTTAAAAGAACCTTTCTACCCTTATTTTTTCATAATTTTAGTTTCAGTATAGATTCGAAAATAGAAGTGGGGCATATTTTTGCATTACATTTCCGACAATATCGCTGAAAATGTATTACATATAATATTAATATAAGTGTATTTTTGAGTTCAGTGTTATGAAAGCTTTCACACAATATAAAAAGAAAAGATTTTTTAAAGTAACTTAATTAGCCCCTGTACATTTTTACTAAAAATATTATTAATAATCCATACATATGTGGTTCAATAGCCTTTTTTAGTTCAGCAAAATTTGAACTTTAACACTAGAACCGCGGAGACGGCTCATTTTGACGCGTACTCAGTTGAAAGATCTCGATTCCAATCAGATAAGACTTTTTAAAAAAATTTACATATAACTGCACAAAAATTATTTAAAATAAATAAGTTAAATAGACTTAAATAAAAATTCTGGTGTGAATTATTTTTATAAAACTTGGGTAAAATTCCCCGCGGTTCTAGTATTAACTGATCCATAGTTTACGAGTATAATGGCTAGATACGACAGATACAGAAATGATCTTATAATGTTTCATTTTTTACCTTTTAAGTACGGAAGCCTATAAATGCTGTAAAAACGACTTTTTACTGAACATTTTTACTTTTAAAAAATAAACTTTTTTTAATATTGAAAATTCCGTCATCAATTTTATGAGACCCACCATAGCGATCGTCCATTAAGAAAATTTATTCAAATGAATGTATATATGTTGAAGTTTTAGCATTTTTGATTGTTCTTATACATTGAAAAAAAAAACACCTACTTAGCAAAATGAATGTTTGCAATTTTGAATCATTTAAACTTTAATAATTGAGTATTCCTTTTTCGCATACTTTAGTTATAGATTTATTATATAATATCTAAATTAATTTTTAAAAAACGGAAAATTTGTGTTTTAGTTCTACTTATAAAATTTCATCAAACATATTACAATATAAAAAAAAAAAATAATAAGAAGAATAATAATGAAAAATTGATGTTTTAGTTTCATTTTGCAAAATGATGAATACAATTGCCCTTAAACTTTCTACCCTGAATGGGTCTAATCGACCCAATCCTATAATGCGTTTCATTTGATTCAAACCAGAAAATTGTTCATAAAGTAAATTAAATAAATAACACAAAGATTTAAGTTAAATAAGTATGTTAAATGGATTTAAATAAAAATTCTGGTGGGGAATATTTTAATCAAGTTTGAGTAAAATTTCAACAGGGTAGGAAGGTTAAGATCTTAATTTTTGTTTTACTTCATTGCAAGTATAAGCTATCTTTAATACATTTACGTATAAACATTGTAACATGTGAACATTATCCTACCACCTTGGGTTTTTTCCCATCTTGTGCTATTAACATAAATTGCTTTAAGTTTCTTTTATTTATATTTTATTATTTTAACCTTTTTTACTTCAAAGATCCATATTAAAAAAATTAATTTATCATGAAATATCATCATTTTCATTAAATTTTCAAACCTCTGTCAACAAAAGCGCACACTGAAAGGATTCTTCTACTTATAAAATATTAAATTTTCATTAATGCGTAAGTTTTATTTGCATAAGCACAAAGTAAGCAGAGGATATCGTTTCATCAAGATTACTGACGTTTGTGGAAATATATTTTATGAGAAAAATAGTATCTTTTTAGTTCAACACTTGAAAAAATATCTCTTTTTCCTGTATATATTCTGCTTTCAACGGAATGAAAAGGCAATATTTGAAATAGTTGCTATGTTTGCCATTTTGTGTCTAGTTTTTGTCATATTTAAATAGTATTTACTTCAGTACGAAAAGTTGAAGTTTATACTAAAAAGAAAAAAAAATATTGAATAAAAATTTCTGGTGATAAATAAATGTCTTGAAAATCTTGTTTGCTCTATGTCAATACTACAGTGGTATAATGCCCTCCGGATAATGCATTATCAATAAATTCTATACATAGAAATATACACAAAAGTTTATGTTATTTTGTATGACAAATACCGAATAAAGCAATTTTACTTGCAAGTGTATTTTTATATAAAAAATTGTTAACTAGACTTTGAATAATTGATAGTTTTTATTTAAATTTTAAATTCTTTATGAATGAATATATATTTTTTATGTTCAACCGGAAGTTCAATTTGCACAATTCTTCGCCTTTGAAGGAAATGAGAGTTTTTTAAATTACATAAATGATTAATAAAAATTTTTAATGAAAATATTTTACTATTTTCAAAAGTAAGAATGAATAGTTACTTTTAAGAAATTTTTAACATAAAATTAAATGTATCAACAAATACTGATTGAAATATAAATATTTTCGGTTATTTATTTAAATTATATCAACTATTTAAATACGCAATTCCATATGTTTATATTTTTAAAATACAGCTTTTTAAAGAAATGGCGCTCTGAAGAATGCTAAATGTTGGAAATATTTATATATATCATACATTTTAATCACAAAATTGTTTTAGAAGAAAACGAAAACAGCCATTCGATTAGAAATTTTGCATTCTTACGAACATTTGCATTTGCATTTGCATTGTAATACGAACATTTAATTTTGACAATTTAATTAAATCATTCGTTCAAGTAATTTAAGAACTATGCAAGTATAAAGTTTGATACTCCCTGTTAAATTCATTTGTTATTGTTGCATGACAAACTGTGATATATATAGATTAAGCATCAGAGACGAATTTGGGGGATAGAATTCCCTCCAAGGGAGTATTTCTTCCTCCCTTCTTCGGAAACTTTTAAGCTTTGTATTTGTTAATGATTAATTGATATTTATTATGCCGCTGTAAAAAAAAATGGCCACCTGGTAGTTTTAATATTTTAGATGTATCATCACAACGTCTTAACCCACACCTTTTCCTGTGCCCCACTCTATCACATTTTATGGACCTGTCACCCCACCTTAACACTAGAACCGCGGGGAATTTTACCCAAGTTTTATAAAAATAATTCACACCAGAATTTTTATTTAAGTCTATTTAACTTATTTATTTTAAATAATTTTTGTGCAGTTATATGTAAAATTTTAAAAAGACCTATCTGGTTGGAATCGACATCTTTCAACGGAGTACGGGTCAAAATGACCCGTCTCCGCGGTTCTAGTTTTAAACTGTGATCTAATTCAAAGATGACTCTTTTAAAAAGCGGTTGTACATTATTTATATAACTTAATTTTATTCAAACTTTGCATCCGAAATTTTCTATCAAAATTTGCTTTTATAATTTAAATTTTTAAAAAAGTATAGTATTGATTTATTTTAATATGAAGTTATTTCTAAATTTTGGTGAGTTTTTAACGTTATAGCAACAGGATTATTTATCTCTGGAAAGTTTTATTTATTTATTTATTTATTTTATGAATATTTATCAAAAGATGGTGTTTAGAGCTTATAGACTCAAAAAAAGGGTAAATAAACACGGTAACGGATAACAACGCATTCTGAATATATTTTCATTGCTATCTCAATATTAGCTTTAGTTCCAATTCAATGAATAGTAAATAGAACATAAAAACTGAAGAGGTAACATAGCCCAGTGACCATAAAATAATGAGCTTAGCAGATTTGATGTCAAAGTGAGAGGGGGGAATGATTGGGCCGTATTTTTGGGATTTCATTTCCCGAGAATAATAATTTTGTCAACTTTTCTTTCAAACATTTTCCCTGAAAATATTCATCCTATAGCAATAAGGACAAAAAATAGTCATTATTGAAACACACACACACAGAATTTTTTTTTTTTGCCATTTTAGTAGCTACCTATTAATTCTCTTCTCTTTACATATTAATAACTAGTTTTTATTTAGTTTCATGCAAAGAAGTTGCTACTTGTGGTTAATTATTTACATATTTATCTTTTCTTTCTTTAGGTAAGTAATAAGAAACTTCCATTCATGATTTATCTTTCATCATTTGTTCTTTCAGTATTGGTGAGTTATTTATTTAAGAATTTTTTAAGTGTATATTAGACAGTAGTCATAAATAGTACAATACTTATTTGTAATTTTTATGTATTTTTCACAAAAGAATGAATGTTTGACATCGAATACTTCAATTTTATTGGTGCTTTAATTTTACGTTAGCTCTTACAATTAATTTTACGTTAGATTAAATTAGCTCTTTAAAAATTTGCTGCAAAAAATAAAAAAAATAAAAACATCCTCTATACGAGGGAATTTATTTATTTATTTATTTATTTATTTTGGGCTATCATAATTTAAAAACCGTTTTCTATCAAAAGGGGTATTCATTGTAAAAATTAAACTAAATGTGACTTACTACACTAGTATAGTTTCTAAGTACCGTGTTTCCTCGCATATTCGCAGAGTCTCAGATATCTTCATTTCCTACCAAAATTTGTTTTAAATAAAATGTGACTTGCTTTTGCTTATCATTTATTTTACTTCTTTCTTTTAAATAAAATTTTCTGTATGAAAAAGGCTTAACTAAATCGGGGTGCATCCGCGGGAAAGTATGGTAAATTCAACTTCAAAATGTATGCTGTTTTATATATTGTCAACTTCATTCTTTAAAATACTTCTTTTTCTGTCTCGTGTCATAATTTAAGGCGTATGATAACTGATTCGTCAGAAAAAGGGTAAAGTAATATTAGCTATTTTGCATGCTATTTTGAAACCGTCTTAAACTTTGCGAAAAAAAAGTGAGAAAGTTGAACAGCGATAATTTTTTATTTCCTTCCAAGATTCGCCTTATTTTTTAGTTTTGTTGAAGTTAATATTTTTCTCTGATTCTGTTTACAGTTAATTTGACTTTTTGATAGTTTAAAATGAATGTCTGATATGTTTTTCTGAAATTTTCTGTCTAGATATAAATATTTTTTATCCGTAAGTTATTCTTTATATTTCGAATGCATTTGCTATTTTCCATATGTGAGTCTTTTCTTCCATAAGTATATTTGAAAACATTATCTCTTCTAATGCTTCACTTTCCTATAGACTGATTTGATTTTTGTTTAATTGTCCTGCATCTTTATATCTTAATATTCAGATCTAAGACTTAAAAGAAACTGTACAGTCTCGGTTCAACATATGCGTGGTTTTCTCTACTTGAAGAAGGGAGTCACTAATTAAAATGATTCAAAAATAATTATTCATTTACACTTCCTTCTTTTTTTTGGGTGTCAAAGAAGTACTTTTCCTATAGAGGGTGCAGACTAAAATCAGGAAACACTCAAATAATGTCTGAATAGATAAATATATAATTGTGAGACAGGTATCGATTCATAGTAAACAGTTATTTGCTATCATGTGTAAGTAGCTATAGTACCCTCTAGTGACTAAATCAGTAAATTATCCATCCAAACTCCAAAGGTATGAGTGATATCGAAAAAAAATCATTTAAAAACTAAGGAGCGTCCTTGATTTTGTAATAAAAAACACGTTACACGGAAAAATATCTTTATTGGAAGCTCTGAAATGTAAGTTTTTTCGTTATCCAATCATCGCCTAAAATATGTCAATAATCGCTAGCAAGAAGCACGGCATTATGAATCAGACGCATATTTGCTAATAAAACTGATACATGTAAGTAAGGTATAATTTATTTTAATAAAGATGTAAATTTAAATGTGATCAATGTGGTGACATCTGCAGTAATACAGCATGTATAAGCATATGAGTGCTTGTACATTACTACCGATTGTGCGCACATTGAACATATTTAACTTTTCACACTCTTGATTCTGTCATCAAAATAAATTGTTCTTTGCTTACATGGGTTAGTTTATTAGTAAATATATATATGCGAAATCATGTCACATTTCTGTACGCGTTTAATGATGTATTTAAGCCAGCGATGGGTTATTGAAAAATTAACATTTCATGGATTATAATAAAGTTGTTTTCGTATGTAAGGCGTCATTTCATACTAAATTTAAAACACTCGACATTTTTGCAATTGAATTTATTTAGCTATGTTTTATAATCATTAAATTAAAAAAACAAAACAAAACTGGTAACTTGCTTTGTGATCAAGATAATACTGTAGGCAAGATAATATTACATTAATATTTCATTTTTAAAAGGCTGATAACAAAGTTAATCAAAATTTTCTCATTATTATTTTCACGTGCAATTAAAGATGTGTGAAATGAAAAAAAATATAAGAGATGTTTATTAAATATTTTATGATTTTCAAATAAAAAAGCGTCTTATTAATTAATTAATGTGGAAGGAAATAGCTATTTTTCTAGTCAGACTTTTATCTTACAGCAGAATCATTATATTTTCATTTTTATTTAATTACGTAAATTTCGTCTCAGGATCACGAAAAAAATGTAAATTTTTTTAATAGCACGAAACAACGCGAATTTCGTCAAGAGATCGCAGGAAAACGCGATTTTTGTCAAAGGATCCTGGAAAAACGCAAATTTTGTCTAAGGATCGCGGAAAAAATACACATTTTGTTAAAGGATCGCAGAAAAAATGCAAATTTCTGACAAAAGATCACACAAAACCGCAAATTTCTCTCAAAAGATCATTGTAAAAAAATACAAATTCTGCTAAAAGATCACAGAAAAACGCTAATTTCGTCAAAGAATCTCGAAAAAAAGCACGAATCTCGTGAAAGTATCGCGGAAAAATATGTAAATTTTGTCGATGGTTTAATCAAAATTTTCTCATTTTCACGTGCAATTAAAGATGTGTGAAATGAAAAAAAATATAAGAGATTTTTATTAAATATTTTATGATTTTCAAATAAAAAAGCGTCTTATTAATTAATTAATGTGGAAGGAAATAGCAGGGCTCCCAAATGGTCCGCGAACTGAACATCAGTATTTCTTAACAGAAAATTTCATAATACGTTTGAGCTAAAATCAACTTCCAAGCGTGGTTTCTTGACAGTTTGCAAGAAAAATCTAAAAAGAAAATGTCTCTAAAAAATTTCTGATGTTCAGTTCGCGGACCATTTGGGAGCCCTGAAATAGTAATTTTTCTAGTCAGACTTTTATCTTGCAGCAGAATCATTATATTTTCATTTTTATTTAACTTTGGAGTAACTATATGTCTCATAAAATCTATTCGCTTAAAATGTTTTTCATATAAAATAAATTAATGCTGTTTCTAAAAACATAAACTTATTTTATCTTCCTTAAAAGTTCGTCATTTAGGATTTTATAGTTTTTAAAATATAGGTTTTTTTAACTAATCTTTTCAGAAAGTCAGGGAAATATTTAGTCAGTAAAAGAAATCATATAAGCTTTTTTCGATGAAATGTTGATAGGGAAGGATTTAGCTAAATCTCTGTCATTATTTTCTTTTACTAATTTTAATTTTTTTAATTACCTTGGCCTATTTTCTTCCTTTTAAATATTATCCTTTTTTATACTATTTTTGTAATTAACACTAAATCGTGGCGTAGTATCTGAACTTAAAATTTTATCTTAGATTCTTTACTTAGTTAGCCGTATATATTTTCTTTATATCGAATCTATTTTGTTTTAAAGAAAACTAAATACTAGTCAAATACTTGGATGAGAGAATAAAAGTATTAGGGAATAAAGAATTGCTGACATCAAACGACAATTTAAAGGGATTTGTGCAAGGAAAAACTAAAAAACTATGTTTGAGTTTAAAATAGTCTTCTCCAGTGGGATAAGTATTCTGTAATCAAGTAAATTTTAGTTTCAAAAAATTAATTTAAATTATTTTGTTATCCAAAATTCCAAGCAAGTAAAACAATTCAAGGCGACAGAGAAGTAATCCAGAATAATAAATAAATATCTTTTTTGTGATGTAGAAAAGATTTCTTCAACTTATTAAACCCTTAGAGCTCTGATGGTTGAATTTTATACCACTTAATTTTCATTCCGAAATGTCACATCGACACCAGAATATTAGACCAAATTTATTTGAAAAATGTTTAAAGCATTTTTTTTCCCGTGTATATCGGTAACCGATTTTTTTCTTTGCAAAATACTGGTGCCAATGTGACATTTGTAATTTTAAAGAAATATACCCGCCAGAGCTCAAAGTGTTAATGAGTAAAATTTGAAGGCAAAAAATAGCCATTTCTCCAACGGCTGCAGATTATATTAAGCATGATTAACTCTTTACACTCGCAAGCCCAGTCGATTGGACATCATCTTTCTATGCAAATTTTGTTTTCGGCACTAGTAATAAAGAAAAATAAAATATGTCTTATTTAATTAGAGCATGATATTTTTGATATTGTGTAATTGAAAATAAAAGTTGTTCCGATCGAATAAAATTTGTGCAAGAAACACCGGTGTCGAAAGGGTTAAGTTAGGACATTTTATTCATTTATTTAAACTTTTATTGTTTTATTGTATTGTTCCGAATTCGTGGCTATATACTTACACCGCAAAAATTAAGAACTCTGGAGAACACAAAAGATTGTCACAGAAGTGGAAAATTTACATCACATTAGTGATAAAAAATAGTATAAAATAGCGTTTCCTTATTTCTGAATAAAAATTTAAATAAAAATTTTTAATTGATAAAATAAATTATAAAATTTTTAATTGATAATTAATTTATTTTAATTTATATTAAATTATAAAATTTTTAATATAAAAATTTTTAATTGATAAAATTGTAAATTGGTACGAAATTAGTGGTAAAATTAATAATTAAATGTTTGTAAATAGTAGCATGGTCTTAGTTTCAACAGAATCAGTATTACGAAACCACTTTTGAATAAAAACCACACTTAACAGAAGTTTTTCAAAGAAAAAATCAATGCAGTTCAATTTTACACATTTTAAAGAACTCAAAATAAATAAATAAATAAATGAAATATAAATAAAAAGAAGATTATAAAATTATACGATTGCTACAAATAATAATATATTAAAAATATTATGTTTTATAGGTTTATAATTGTTTAATATCTGTATGTCTGTTAATGGAGCAATCACAATTTAAAACTGCTTTATTTTTATTTTTGTTTCCATTGTATTCATTACTTTTTTTCTACAGATATTTGGTAAATGACCTTTATTGTATCTTCTGTTAGTCCCTCAAACTTCTTTTTACAATTTTCCTAACATATCTCAAAATACTGCCATTTATGTTCAAAAGCTAACATATTAATAACTTTTCGTCTTTCATATACTCATGCAGTCTTCTGTCTGCGCTTTTTCGTATTACAGCAACCCTCAAACAACATAATAAAACTGGTATTTTAAAACTTCAGCAGTGAATACTTGTTGTGCAACGATTAAAAATCACCAAACTATAGCACATGTATGGATAACCTAAACGCATGTCTCCCAAATAGTCCGCGATCTGAACACCAATATTTTTAAACTGAAACTTTCATAGTAGGTTTCTACAGCATTTGAGCTAAAATTAACCTCTGAAGGCGGCTTTTGCGCAATTTGCAAGAAAAATATAAAAGGAAAATCTTTCTAAGAAAATATTGATGTTCAGTTGGTGAACCATTTGGGAGCCCTGTAAACGCAAAGTTGTAAAAAGCTAAATTAACAACTAAACAGTATATCAGAAAAGAATCAAGTATAGTTTTGGGCCACCTGAGCAAGACCTCCTTGTATTATCTATGAAACCTTCTAAGTCATACTTGTGATTCACTCCCGGCCACTTAGCTTGATGATTTTTTTGATAGGCAGCGCTTCCAATTCGACAGCATATTGTTTCGTTATTGATAAGACTTTGATAGGTGAAGATTTGTTAAACGAGTAATAATGAAAATAGCACAGACATCGTGATTATAGTATTCCCTTCCAGCAGATTTTTTTTTAATTCAGGGCGGACCTACTAGCATTAGCCAAACAGTTACACAAAAAATTTTGTTTAATTCTATGTATAACTTCATACACTTTTAGGTGGTGCAATATTGAAAATGGCACAAAAATCGCTATTGCAGCTCCCCTTTTCGGCGGAACTTTTTCAAATTCAGAGAGGACCAACTAATCATAGCCAAAAACTTACACAAAATAATTGGTTCAATTCTATGCATAACCTCATTCATTTTTAGGTGGTACAACATTGAAAATGGCACAAAAATTATGATTGCAGCGCGCCCTTCTGGCGGATTTTTTTTCAAATTCAGGGAGGGCCAAGTAGCCATAGCCATACACTTACACAAAAAATTTGGTTCATATCGATGCATAACTTCTTACACTTTTGGTCGGTACAATATTGAAAATGGCACAAAAATCGCAACTGCAGCGCCCCCTTCCGGCGTAATATTTAAAAACTGAAGGAGGACCTGCTTGCCACTGGCAAAAACATTCACATATTTTTTTTTCAATTCTATGTATATCTTCATACACTTTTTGATAGTAGCATGGCAACATACGGACACACAGATACACGGACAGACAGACATTTTGTAAAAACATATTTTTTGGAATCCTTGACCCCTAAAACGTGTAAATTCGTCGAAAACCGGAAGTAGACCAAAAATTTCGATTACAGTACTTTCTTCTGTTGAAGATAGAAGAAAATAATAATGTCTCGTATCAAAATTTTTCGAGTGTAAATAAATACGAGTATAAATCGAAAGTAGTTCCCCAAATGCTGAGCAGAAAATCATTTATTTATGAAGAATCAGATTGTAAATATGTTTATTTTGTGACTGTAGGATCTAAAAATATTCTTAGGTTCGTATTTCCCATGTTGTATTGCTAAAGAAGTTTAATGAGGCAAGTTAAAAATCCTCCTCTGAAAATACTGAAATTTTGAAATTTCTTAATCATTCGAGTTTCTAACTTTTCACTTTTAGTGGAAAAAAATGTTGGCGAAAAGATAATCAATAATTTTTCCCCCCAAATTACATTTATGTTAGTTTAAAAATAATGAAAAAGATTAGATAATATCTTTTTCTTTCTCGCCTTAGTATTTTTAAAAAGAAACCTTTGTAAAGGAATGCTCAAATATTTGCATCTTATATTATCAAAAGTTTGGCAAGTTACACCGTACAGCCCCCACTCATTTCTTTTGAATTTTAAATTTTTATGACATCTTTTTGAAACTTGCTACTGTTTTGTAAGTGAATTTATAGTAATAAGTAAGAAACATGCGAATGCATGTTTTTAGTATTTTATAAGTAATCCTTTACCAGGGCTAAGTGTCAATTTATGATATTTTCGCTAAAAAACTTGCGGTACTTTTCTTATAAAATGCTGTCTTTATTTTGTCAGTAAATGAAAAATCGCCAAAATTATAACTCTAAATTTATTCATTCATACATTATTAAAGTCAGAAATGATATTTATTTGATAATGAGACAGAAATTTAATTTCCAACTAAAAAGATTAAGGAATCTTATTTTTTGATTTTTACACTTCCTTCATTCCTTTTATTCCTCCCTCGTTACATAGAAAAGAAAAGCTATAATCCATAAATTTGATTTTGTCAAACAAGCTCAATATTTGTTTAGTGAAAAAAAAGGAAGACTGAAAAAACAAATCAGTCACTTGCAATAAAATGAGAATTGAACTTCCCAACAAGTCTAAATCAAATAAACGGATGAAACACCTCGAGATATAGAAATACATTTATTAAGTATATTTGAGTTTAAACAATGACTAAAAACACTTTTATAAAAAAAAACCTTTTTATAAAATTTAGTGTATAAGCTCTAAAAACTTTAGAAAGAGAATTATTTTTAAATGATTAAATGGATATTTTTCTTTTTTTGTGGATCTGGTTGTAAATCATTTATTTTTATTTTAAGTATTTTAAGAAGTATGTAGTTCTTAAGAACAGGATTTACATAAATACACGGATTCTAGAATACTATTCAGGGTCCGACTTAGACTATCTATGGCACCTTGGGAAGCATGATTCTGGGCATCCCCTTCTAACTATCCATACAAATTTTCCGTGATGTTTAAATAGCTAGTATTATCTATGGTATATATGGATAAATTTCGTACCAGGTATCATTAGGGAATCCCAAGAAGGTGGTCCTAGCTTTAAGAGATAATATACACTACACTTTTTTTTTAAATAGGAATGTCAGGGCTCGTGTGAGCCTTTAAACTGTACATACAGGTCTTTCAGTCCCTCTTGGGAACACAGAAGAGAGAACGTCCTTCCTTATCTTTAAAACTATAAGAAATTTGGTCCCTTTTGGCCATTTTAAACACTAAGTACCGTTTTAATAAAATTCCTGATTATAGCTATAGGGACCCTTCAAATGCGGGGACCTGGGGTAGTTGCCCCGCATGTCCTTGCATTAGTCAAGCCCTGGTATTGCATATATACTTTAACTTTCTACCAGTGTTTTAAAACCATGAACTTCGTAGTACTTTTCTTTACTGTGATATATTCATAGGAAGCTTTTTTAATGCATTTTCTTTTACTGCATTATGAATCATTTATTTTTCTTCAAATACTTTAAGAATTATGTACGTTTTAAAGAAGAGGGTAAAAGAAAAGTATCAAGTTTTAAAAACAATTCTGAAAAGAATGTTTAAAGAGCTGTTACTTACTATAAGAAAGCTAAAAGAATGTTTCATAAATTTCTTGTGTGGATAAAGGGTTTTGGAGGGATAGTGACAAAAAGTATGATAGAAAATTATAAAGCACAGCTTAGAAACAGCTGTACACTAGAAGGACACACTACAAAGACTGGCAGGCACATTAACAATGATCTGCGAACAAGAATTTTATGTGTAACAGTGAACTCTCAAAGAGAATAACATCGAAGACAAGAATACACAACAAGAGACAACAATGAAAAAAACTTCCTGTGAATTAACGAATAATTGCATGGGCCATCAACGACAATGGCAGTTCACCAACTGCATTTCTAACAAACCTTGTATTTTGGCCAAGTTGTATAAAGTACCTTTAAAAATGTTTGGAACAGATTTTTTAATCAAGATTGGAATTTACATACAGATAAATTCACTTACTTTTGGTACTCCTTGTATGAAGCTATACATTCGTATATGTATATGTTTATGCATTTATGTCTATTGACGCGAAACAGTCTGAAATGCTCCAAAAATCGTAAAGGTGCAACTATTTTCATTTCCTGACTATTTCATCTGTTTTCCAAAATTGTTTTAAAAATACCAAATAAATAGCAATAACTTTTTTAAAAACTTATAAAACGCCTTCCGCATTTTTATTTTGTTTTTATTCATTCGACTGCATTTATCTAAATCTATTTTGGTTCAAGGTTTTTCTTTTACAAGCTTTTAAAGAAATTTCAATTTGTAACTGCATGAGATTGTCTTTAAATAGATAAGTTGAATTTAACCATCAAGAACTATCATTTGAGCTTTTTAGACGTTTCAGCTTTGTGATAAACTTGAATCTTAAGATGTTTCAAGCCTATGCTCGTCATTTTACTGCTTACATAAATGGTAAAATCCCCTAATTGGGTCGTATTTTCCCGTTAAATAATAATCGTAAATAAAGTGCCTTTTATTCATATTTTCAAGGTTATGTAAGTTTTATTTTTAGTTGAAAAACCGCATTTACAAAAATTCATTTTGACACTTTGAAAAATAGGACTCCTTAGAGTCTATCAAAGTTTTAGTTAACAAATCTTATTTATAATTACAATTAATGTAGTTATTTACATATTGGGTTTTAAAATGTCACGATTTTCTGTATTTTGCAAGTTTTGTTTAATGCACTATTCAAGTTATAAAAATACTACACAAAAATAAAAACTTCATAAATAAAATACTGATCATATAACATTGTATTATAGAAAAATAAGGTTTTCATGAAACAAAAAAAATTTAAATATTCTTTTTAATAATTCGATAGTTGAAGTTACAATAGTCCAATGATGTTAAATAAAATATGAATTGTAAATCTCATATATTATGTTTCAGAAAAAATGATTGAGATTTATTTACTTTTATCTGAAAAAAAAAACTTTTTTACAAATTTTAATTTTAGGTTAATTTTATCTTTACAATTCCTATTTTATCCCTTTTTTCATTTTCTTTATTTCACCTTTTTTATATTGCAAGTTGTTTTTAGGATACACTTGATCATGGAAGGGTCTTTTTGCTATATAAAGGAAAAATCATTTTCATTTTTCTATTTTGTATGCTTCAGAAGAATGCATTTTTACTTTCTCTATCTTCAATAAAAGAAAGTATTGTAATCGAATTTTTTTCAACTTTTTTCTGTTTTCAACGGATTTACACACTTAAGGGGTCAGAAATTCCAAAAAACATGTTTTTACAAAATGTCTGTCTGTCCTTGTGTGTCCGTATGTCGCCATTGCACCATCGAAAAGTGTATGAAGATGTGCATAGAACCAAACCAATTTTTTGTGTAAGTGTTTGACTATGGCTAGTTGGTCCTTCCTTGAATTTGCCGGAAGGGGACGCTGTAATAGCAATATTTTGTGCCATTTTCAATATTGTACCACCGAAAAGTGTATGAAGTTATGCATAGAACTGAACTAAATTTTTTGTGTATGATTATTTTTGGGTTTAGCAAGCAGTTCCACCCTGAATTTGAAAAACATCTGCCTATCGTTCTATTGTCTATCGGCTCGTGCAAAGACGGGATTTCGCATTCTTCTGATCCGGCTTTTTCTAAACAGCTGATGATAACAGAATAATTGAAACTATTTACTGTAATAAATATCATGATCCACATTAACTCGTATTTACTCTGATTAATTGTCTGAAGCAGAAATTTAAGATAAAAATCAAAGATGGAATAGTGTTGAATTATTAATATTAAAGTATTAACATGCGTAACTAATTTTTGAAATATCAAAATGTACGTGTGAGATAGAAGAAGGTTTTGGGATTGGCACATCCAAGTAGATATCTTAAGCACACCCTAATTTCCAGGAAAGTGATCTATATGCTTAAATAAAATAATTTTCTTAGTGTATATATATTCTATTTCTTATTAAATCACTACTTATGATGCAAGATCTATTATTTACTTAAACTCCAAAAATATTAAAATATCTGTAAAATTGACATTTATTTTGTATTAAAATATTGATGCAAATGCAATTTGCGAACTGCCGGATTAAATTCCTAATTAAATGTTTATTGCGTCGAATAATGGTTACAATAGACGTATGCAATTAATTATATCTTTACAACATGTGCATTGAATCAACACTCAAACGTTCATTTATCACTCTTGCTTTCTCTTTTATCGGACTTCATTTATTACCTGATTTCTTAATATTAGACATCAGTAATCGATTTAGCAATCCCATTTTGTTTTACTATGCAATATTTTCACTTTTTGTCTTAAGCAGACTTTTTGGACGTTTTAAATTTGAGTATTTTATAGATTTTATTCAAATTCACCACAAAAAATAATTAGTTTTAGAAAAAATAAATAGAAAGTCATGACAACTGTAAAAATTACTCTTAATATAACATTATATTTTTAAAGCATAATTTATATTACTGAAAATCGATTTTTAATTGTATGATATATAGCACAAGAATCGTGCATTAAAAAATCGTGTAAATTGAAAATATATGCTGAAATTTTAGCATCTTAATCTCACTGACATATTGACCAGATAAAAACTGAGGAAAATTAATTTAAAGATTGCTACTCTGAATACCTTAAAGGAAAACGGATGCAATAGAAATGCCTTTTTCACATATTTTTAATTATTGGATCTTTACGAAATTTCGCCTATGGTTGTCAAAATGCATTTTAGACAAAATATTGGAAAATGGATGTCTTCGTCAACTCTCGCAACATGAAGAGTACCGATTCCTATTAATTAGTATCATAGTTTGATAATCAAATTTGAAATTCAGAGAGAAAATCTTCAGTAAATCCATGAAGTACAGATGACTCTATAGCTTTCCAATGTGTCAGTTTTTGTCTCAAAACCGAATTACCGAACATCTAAAGATAGATGTGAACTTCAAGATGAAATTTTAAATTGTTTATTGACCATGAGAGCCAGAAGTCCCATAGACGTAAAATAACTTGAGCTCCAAATGTTTGGGTGAAATTTAACACTCTTACGAATTAATATACACAGTAATAAAGTAATTTAATCACATTAGAAAAAACAATCTAATTGCTTTGTTCCAATTTAAACATATAGCTTTATTCGATGGAAATTATTTATTTGATTTGATTGAAAATTATATATATATTTTTAAAATATCAAAAACAAAAAATTAAATTTAAAAACTGATGGTTTCACTTAGTTTTCGCACTATGTACTTCTTGAAGTACTTGAATGAAATTTAAAAATTCATGATTCCACTTAGTTTTTGCACTATCTACTTCTTGAAGTACTTTTAGCGGAAGTATGAGTATGTGTAGTAATTAATATATTATATTCTAAATTATTTTTCAAATGGATTACATTATTCTCTCATATAATAAGTTGTCACTTTAAAATGGAGTATAATGTATCTTTACATTTTCCTTTAATCTAAATTTTATGAATATTTGAAATTTATTGAATTATGAATATTTGCAACTGAACGCTCCCACATACAGATACATATATTCAAAAAAGAAAAAAATATTCTTTTTATATTGTTTTATGGAAAACACAGAAGAAATAAAGCTTTTGAAACTTGACTCATGGCAATAAAATGTTTAAATTTTTATCAGATGAAAATTTTTTTGAAATATTAAAGTTCATTCTTAAATCGTTTCAGAAATATTTTCTCAACTATGTCTGGGGCGTTTACATATTTACAAATAAATTTGTATATAAATTCCGGTGTCATTAATTAATTTCAGCTTTTTAGTATTCAAAGTGTTTTGCTCTTCTAAAAGGGCTAAAGAAATAATTACTGGCTTTAAAAAGCCCAATTCACCACATTTCATGCATCCCTTAATTCCCACTCCCTTAAAAAATTATATTAATACTATTTTTTACACTTTACTATTCATTGAGAATAGATGCTCCATTTGTTACAAGCATAAAATTTAATGAATGAAATTTTATCATTTAGAAATGATTTCAGAAAATTGCGGTCTGCATTGGATTTCTAGATTAAAAAAGCTATAGGCAAATGAGACATGCATTGTAAAATTTACAATTATTAAAGACTTTTCATGGTATTATTTCCTGACTAGAAATGTCTAAAATGACCCTGAGGTAAAATAGCTCCAATTCCAGTGGGTAGTTGAATATATGGTTCATGCAGCGTCAGCTATTCTTAGACGACATCCCCTAATATCGATTTTTTCCCTTTAATCACGACATGAATAACTTACACAATTCTATTACTCCTCTATATCCTCTCCTAAATACCATTTGTCTACTTAATTCATCCTATTATTTTTAAAAAAGTATAAGTATGTAAATTTGCCTTAGCACATACAGGGTGTTCTCTCTTATCTTAGTCCAATAGCTAATTCCTATTGACCGTTAGTTTTACAGATTAGTTAATGTTCAGAACACATCTTTCCTGTTTTATTGCCAGAAAACGCAGGAAATTTACTGATATTACTGATGGACACTGGTTAACTTTGGTCAAATGAAATTTTTAGTGTTTTATTTGTAAAGAGCGAAGAATGTTCTTTAAAAATATTTTAGAAATGAAAAAGAAAGAAAGATGAAGAGAAAATGCAAATTCCGTATTTTTTACGGAAAAAACTATTTTGACTGAAATAATTTTTTATATGATGAAGAATAATATTCGAAATATTTTCTTACTTGGAATTGTACAAGATATATTAACGGTTTAAGAGTTAATCTTGGTAACCTACTTCTTTTTAGCAATTTTAGCACCCTTTACAAACCAACAATTTTGAATGGGATTAAGATCATGTTTATTTTCAGGTCAGACTGTAACTTTTATGCCAGGTTTTTTCAGGTAGGCCTGCTAAAGTGGGGAAATAGTGTGGAAATTATATTTTTAATGTATGTTATGTTGTGGCGATAAAAACTTACAAATGAACAACAAAATCAATTATGAGTAAATTAGATTCTAAGGTGGTCTGGGGTAATAACGCCAGGCGGGGTAATAACGCCAAGTGCTAATATTTTGCATAATTATGAAATAATCTGGTAAATGACAACCATGTGCTCTGCGCAGAAGGGTTTTGAGTCATATAAATCGCCAAAAATAGCTTCAAGTTAATTTGTTTCATTTTTAGGTCTTATTGTTTTTACAAGCAACTAAAATTAACGCTTGATCTAAAATTTGCGAGATACGTTTTGTGATGTGAAAACTATTTTTTTTATTCGGAAATACTTTGTTAATTACATAAATTTGTAGTACATTTCATGGACTTTCAAAATGTTGTTGAGAGTTTTGGATATCTTCTCGAGATAATTTGTAATTTAAAATGTACAGCGCAATAACTATAACGGGGTAATAACGCCAATCCTTGGCATTATTACCCCGGTTGATTCCCTACAGTGGCCGAGCTACATCCTAAATACTGATTCAAATAAACACAGTTAAAACTGTGCAATGTTTCTAATAATTCTATTTAAGCAGTCCCTTTTAAGCAAAAAGAAGCTCACGGTCTGATATTCTTTTCCCTCATCCTCCCTCCCACACCACACCTTTATTTTTCTTACACTTTCACAAAAATTTGAACATTTTCAATAGCTTAGAATGCAATTTATCAATTTCTAAGTTTGTAGAGTTTGTATCTTTAGAATTGGGCAATCTACATGCAATTATTTCATCTTATTTCATGGTTTTGTTTGCATGGCGTTATTACCCATATAGGAGGGTAATAACGCCAAATAGCATTGGTCAAGAAATCACGCCATTACATTTTATGAATACATATCTGTTAAATTATTTTTTTTTATATAGATAGTCAATGAGTTGCTGTATCAAATCATATATTTGTTTGAAAAATACAAACTAAAACTGAGCCGTGAAAATTGGTAGAACCTTAACGTGGCGTTATTACCCCAGGGTACCTTACTTAATAATTTTGCCGTATGACAGAGGGATTCTTGTTAATAAATAAATTTTCTGAAACTTTAAAATTATTCCGAATAACTGGTTTTAAACACTTTTTCAAGGTGTCGGTGAAAAACTGCTGTTCAGTAGTAGTTTTAGTCGGCCATCAAATTTAGTCGTTGATGGATATGCATCCATAAACCATTTGACACACTGGGAATTTGACAGTTGGTGAAATTTAGTCTTGATGATGTGTTTCACTTTTTCGTCTCCTAACATACTATTTACCGTCCAATTTATGGAGGTTGGGTTTAGATTTGTCTGAAACAATTACTGAGTCTTAATGAGCCCTTGTCCAGAAACATGTTTTCTCGCCCAATCAAGTCACTTCTGCATATTATTTTGTAAGCAAATGTTTTTTTTTATGGCGATAGATAAGCATGCAAACCACATTACGTAATCCGCTCTTAAACAGTTATAGCTTTTATATTAGCTCGATAAATATTAAAAAAATATTTTTAATGAAGAAAAGAGCACTTGCATGACAATTACGAAGACACATTTGCTTCAGATATTGATTTTCAGACGTTGTGGATACTTCCTTTTTGTCTGATCAGGATATTCACTCGACAACACAAGTTTCATGCTTCAGTTTAATCAAACTAGCAATTGTAGACTGGTGACACACTTTCTTTTTTATTACACTTGTCAAAACATTTTTTTTTTACCTAAAGTAAGTGCTACAGATTTTTTGTGGGATGTCAATCGAAAATATGGAAACCATGGTTTAGCAGCATAAAAAAAACCCACTGCAATTGACCGTTCACTAACTTTGGCACTTTATTTCTGAAAACGAGTTAATACAATATTTCATAACGGTTGTACGATGCAATAGTGATTAGTGACGTTCAATGATGCCTTGGGTTGCATTGAAGAAACTGAATTAATTTTAAGCAAGCAAACCAGTGTATTAACATTGAAAAAAGTATATTTTTCTGAATGAACCAATTTATTAGTCAGTCGCACTATATTTTAAAATATGGAGCGTCCCGTTTATTGGGTTTTGTATACGAATGGTGTTCACTTTCAATATATGGTAATGTTATAATATTATCAAATTAAAAAAAAATAGTTCTGTTCTAAAGTTCGCTGTAATACTTTAAGTATTGTTGAAGCTATGAATAAAAAGCTGGTTTGAGTTCCAAGGAGAGTTTTACCACAGACACGCAGAGTTTTCAAAAATATCGGGCTTAACTTGAATATAGCCATTACCCCCTCAATATTACGTTTAGGGGGCAGTGATATAACTCGCTGCACTCAAACACATGTATGATTGATCGTATAATGTTAATGGAGACCTATTATTTATATATTATTACAAATCTATCATAAAAATTCAGGATTCGAATGATTGAATGTATATCATATATAAAGGTAATAGAGTCAATCGTCTTCAAAGAAACAGCGTATTACTATCCCTTTGAATTTTTTTTTTGTCTGTTGCTTTATTATTTTCCAAAAGTATAATAAAATAAAAATGAAATAAAAACGACATCATTTGAGAAAATAAAGAACATCTGTTGAAGAAAGACAAATTAGTTTTTTCATAAATTATTAAACATTGTTATGCTTGGAGATTTATTTCTCTGTCAGTTAGAATAAAAAAAATCTTATGAGTTATAGCAGGAGCTCGACTCGCACAAACACATACAATGCTACATCTATGACTTGGCATCCAAAATCAACTCTCCATTTGTCGTCAGACTAACACTATAAATTTTATTTTTTTTTAATTCATTATGCAATGATTTAGGATGCGTATTTGAACTGTAAAATATCACTTTACACTTTTAAAAGGATTTTTATTTTTACAAAAACTAAATCTTTGTAGATATTTTGTTGGAAAATGAATAATAATCATAACAAACAGAAAAAAAATTCTAACTTGCAAATATTATTTTAAAACAGTTTCACAGACATTTCACAAATAAGCATGTCTACGAAGCTTGTCTCTTGAGAATTACAAACAGAGAAATATTTAAATTTTTATAAGCTGAAAAAAAAAGAGTTCAAATATGAAAGTTCAATTCTGAAATCTTTTATAGAGGCAACATATTCGAGAAAAAATAAATACTGACAGTGAAAAAATGACATATTCATCGTCGTTCATATATCCCATGATTCTTTTTTTCTTCAGATATGAAAAAGTATCTTTATTCATCCTTTCCTTTTGCTATTTATTGAGACTAGACACATCATTTATCACGAGCGCTAAATTTAGAGAAGAAATAATTTGGAAATTATTTAAGTATTTTTTTGTTGTTGTTTCATTCTTTATAAAAGTTTCAATAATTTGAGCATTAAAAAGTTGAAAATTTATGGCTTTTAAATAAATTAGAAAATTAAAACAACACTGTTCTTTCAATACTTTTGTAAAAAGAATTTTATGAAAAACGATTTACTATTTCGTTTTTTTTTACAAAGAGTGTAACACTTCAGAAAGAAAGATCATATTTTTGTTTGTTGAAGAATTAAATAGTACCGTAATTTCGGGTGTATAAGCCGCGGCTCAAACAATTCTTTTTCTACCCAGAACTTTTTTTAAAATGAATGTTACTATTTACATCGCCGTAAATATTTGTGTTTAATCATTAAATAAGATTTCTGGGTCCAAAAAGAATTGTTTGAGCCACGGCTTATACACCCGAAATTACGGTAGCTTTTAAGAAGAAATGTCAAAATAATCACTAGAGAAAAATACATAATTTCTCAAATGATAGTGCTTTCGCAAAAAATTTCAAAATAAAAAATGAAGTAAAATAAAACAAATAAAAATAAAGAAGAACATTTTCTGTAAATATCTGCATTTAAAATTAAACATGACTGATTATTTTAACGGTCTTATTACTTTCTTCAATCTTTGCAAGAAGAATGTATATTTGATTCGTGAAAATTTTTGAATTCCGGCTTTTGACGGGTTTGCACGTTTTAGAGGTCAGAGATTCCAAAAAACACGTTTTTATAAAAAGTCTGTCTGTCTTTCTCTCTGTATGTGATTTAAATTTTGTGGGCACTCTATTTCAAGAACTTAAGAACGGAATTTAATACAATTTTATATTCAGGTATTCCCTGATATATATTGATGCTGATTAGGTTTTGTTGCAAATCGCTCAGCAGGTGAAGCTGCTATACAGCTTTTTTCACGATTTCCACGACAGCTTTGTCTAAAGAACTACTGCATATATTTTTACCAAACTTCAGATTCTATTAGTCCTTGACATAAATGGATGCTATTTACATTTTGGAATGAATTACTCAACAGGTGGCGCTGCTATGCTGCCTTTTTCACGATTAACAGATTTATCTGAAAAACTACTGCACGATTATTTTTATCTTTCTTTCTTTTTCAAATCAAACTTTGGATTTAGGCATGGCTTGATAAATATTATTGCTGCTTTTGTTTTTTGTATAAATTGGCCAACAAGTGGCGCTTTTATATTATGTTATTTTTACCGATAACCGCTATAATCCTACTTCAGGAACTAATGCACAGAATTTCATGCTTTTAGACTCCTCACGATGACCGTAAATTGTCCTTTAATTTTGGCACTGTGGTAGCACCTTTTCAAGTATTAACATGTATGAGATAAAAGAAAGTTTTGGGATTGCCACGTCCGAATAGTTTTTTTAATGCTTCTCAAATTTGAATTCTGGTTAGGGGAAAAGCATTAGAATTGTAGAAAGTGAAAGGGAACAGAGGAGATCTGAAAGTATAATTCTTAATAGTGTATGTTCACATTCTTTCTTAACATTTTATGCTTTGTTATAATCAGAAATAGACCCTAAACAATTAAATTAATTCTAGATTTCATTCGATCTAAAAAGACTCTATAGCAAAATAATTGTATTTATTTAAACTTTATATGAGCAACAAAGCTAAAAAACTCATTATGTTGTGGCATGGTGTTGAAAAGAATCAGGAATAAATCACCAAATTTTTTAAAACAAGCAGAAAGAAGGAATTTTGCTTTTTCAGAATTTCGTCGTCCCGATGAGGAAAACAATTATTATTATTACAAGGTGGAACCCGTGGAATTTCTACGAAAAAAATGTTTAAGAAGGAAATGCTTCATTAATTTATACCGTAATTTCGGGTGTATAAGCCGCGGATCAAACAATTCTTTTTGGACCCAGAAATCTTATTTAGCGATTGAAGACAAATATTTACGTCGATCTCACTAGTTACATTTGTTTCTTAAAAAATTCTGGGTCGAAAAAGAATTGTTTGATCCGCGGCTTATACACCCGAAATTACGGTAATAAAACTACAAAGTTAGTCACAATCTTTTATTAGTTAATCTAACTCTCAAACAAATATTATTTTAACCTAAAGGTTATTGCTCTTCTATAAAAATACTCTAAATTTTTGTAAAACTTTGCTTTTTATCAGTGCGTGATTTTCAATGGCGTTATTATCAAAAGTGAAGCATTTCCACATGTGAATAATTTCAAATCCGCTGGAGTGAAAACTATGCACTTCTTAAAAACTTATTTTAGTTTTATGACTTATATTAGCTTTTATTTTAAATAAAATGACGTCATTTGCATCCGCTGAAGAATTCCACATTTGCTGTCGTAATTTTAAACAACATCTATAGAAAGTATGCATATGACATCACTAATATTAATCCCATAATAATCCCAAAATTGTAATTATGATTCTCCTAAAGCGGATAAAACAATGAAATTCATTTCTGCAATTTCTTGAACTGTAATGAATGTGTAATTATTCTTCTGTTCTTAAATATGAAATAATTGTACTTATAGTTCAAATGTTATTAGTTTATATTTCCTTAGTTAGAGTTGAAAAATAAAATATTTTGTTTATTTTAAAAAGAAATTCTAAACACTTTCATTTCATGCAACATTAAAAAATAATTTCTGCACTGACGTAAAACCGGATAATTTTTTTTTCTTTCTAAAAAAGCATTTAAAACTGCATTTAACATATCATATATTTATAATGATATTATTATACAAGGATAAATACAAAATATTTACGCAGAGCTTTATTAAATTTTGTTTAAAATTCTAGCTGCAAGATGCAACTAATAATAAGCTATGCGATATTATCCAATTTTCGTACCTCTGCATTTAAAATAATTTAATTTTACATAAAACGTTTTACAAAAAAAAAACAAAAAAAAAAAAAATTAACTGAAGATTTTGTATTGAAACACATTTATACATCCCTATAAAAACTATAGAATAAGTGATAATTTCAATTAGGATTTTCTTTTTTTATTCCTTTTTAATAGAGGAATAACATTGTTTTCCTTATCTATTGGAGAAAAATTTACCTATTGATGCCATTAATATATCTGAAAACTGTATTTTGGGCATCAACAAAGAAAATAATGCTTTGGGTAAAAATTTAAATCTCGTTATTCAATCATTTGTTTCAATGTAAGCATTAATTTTAAGAATAATTTCCAATTTTTGTTTATATTCGTAATAAGGGATTTTCACTACTGTCTTATGTTTTTTAAATTTAATTTAATTACATTATTATTATTTTTTTATGATTATTTTGTAACAGAATGTAAAGCGCTAAATTTATGAATTTTATTACCACTTTTATTCGAATTCAAAAAACACCTTAACAAATATATTTGTAAATAATAATGAAAAATCTGACATGAACCAAAACACAAATTGAAGCAGTATATATATATATATATATATATATATATATATATATACTGCTTCAATTCGTGTTTTGATGTATATGTATATATATCAAAAGACAATTCTCTACAAAAACTGTGTCAAGTAAAATAAACACATTATTGAAAAGGAAAGTAACAAAAATGCAATATTAAATTTAATAAATATACAAATTCATATAAACTAGAAAAGTTCGTTTAAAATAAACACATTTTAAAAAAATGGATGAAACGGACTATTTACTTTAATCATTTACTTTATCTGCACATATTCACGCAAACTATTTTCTGTAAAACAAACAATTATTCGAAAAAAAAAACTAGAAAAAAATATTTTCAAAGCCATTTCCCTACAAAAACTGACGCAAATAAACATTTTTCTCCAAAAAGTAAAACAAACAAAAACAAAAATTTTACTCGTTTTTACTTTCGGGAATAAATGAAAGTATTATACTTTCAGTTGATTTTCTCTGGAAAAAGAAGATAAAAAAAAGTTGTAAGAAAAAAATTACACGAAGTAAAAAAATTATTTTTTGAAATAGCATGACATTTTCTTTAAAGTCAAATTAAATTGACATTTTAACATGTAATAAAACCCTCCGATAGCAATAGTAGAAAAAAAAATCCTTTCCATTTTTTTTTTCAAATCGAAGTCTCGAGTGAAGCGATATCTTTCCAGTCTTATTAACGTGACAAGTGAATTATAAATTCTATTCCACACAATATTTCTGCACCAATTCGTGCCAGTTTATTCTTTTTTTTTCTTCCAACACGATTCCAATGTCAATAGAAGGAAGTATATTTCTACACCAGTTAATACCAGTTATAACATTTTCTTTTCTAGATGCATTCAATATACACGAAGGCAAGATAAATTGAAATTTAACAGGAAATTTCTTCCCATAGAATTCTGGTTTATAATTTATAAAGTGTAAGAATTGCACCCAAATAATTGGGACCCTCTTAAAATGATGGATATTTGAAGACACGTTCAAATATTAATATGTATTTAATTTATATTTTTAAAATACTCATTTGTAGGATTGTATATTACCATGTCATTTTAAAATGAAATATTTATAATTATTTAAAAAAGTTATTACATGCAGTAAAAGTTTCAATAAATAACATAAATTTCGTATGAAAAACAATAATACTTAGCATAAAATTAAAAATAAACTCCCACAGTTTAAAAGTGATTAGTTGTTCATATTACAGTTCAGTTTCGTATCATTAAATAATTTAGCATTAAATAATAATAATAATAATAATAACAACAAAAGAAAATAACGATGTTTCTTAGTCTTTGTAAGTGTAATATAATCACGAGCAAAAATGTACATTAACTTCTTCCGAGATAGTACCGGTTCCGGAAAGCATTTTTATCTTTAAGAGCCTCAGAAAAAAATATATTTTAAGCTTTCATAACAAAAAAAATTTTGTTGCCACTGATTTCCGGAAACATGTCCTTAGAAGTTTTTATAATATATTAGTCATTTTTGTAAAATTGGAATCTAGGTTTACCGGATGCTGTCCATTTTTAAGAAACCATTTTGATGTTCAGCAAACATGTTTTACTGACAAACATGATAAATTAATTGCATTAACATTATCCTTAAATTTAATGCTGTTCGGTTACTCTTGCATGCATAAACTAAATTATGTAGCTGAAAATTTTTAATTGAGAATCAATTGTATCCTAAAAACCTATAATTACATATAAAACGGATCTTGTACAAAAACTACTTGGAAACGTTTTTCGAAAAACAATGACGCCAAAAGAAAGCTGTTTAATGTTTGTTTCAGATAAACATGCTAAATTAACAGCATCAATATTAGTATTAAATTTAATATTAGTTTATTACTCTTGCATGTATAAACAAAATTATGCAACTAAAATTGTTTAATTGAGATTTAATAGCAGCTTAAATACCCATATTTTAGCTTAAGAAAATGCATTTACACTCTATGAAATCTACTCGGAAACATGGTAGCAAATGAAAGTTGTTTTTATATATTATACGATTTTTACATTAGACAATTTTGTCGCTTGAAATTTTTACCATTTGCCAGTAGTGGCAAAATTTGTTCAACCAGAGAACAGTATTGGCAACCGGTCGCGTTGTGAATGTGGATATGTGAAATACGCGAACGAATTAAGGTTCGCGAAAATAATTTGACGTCTTCAGAGTTATCAGTGATTACGAAAAGCGTTCCTTTATTTTCATAGATCTGAGAAAGAAATGGAAACTTATTTATTTCTGAGGTTTCTAAAAAGAAGGGTACGGTTTTCGGAATTTTTGTTATCTCGAAGGGGATTATTCAGTTTTTCGTAAACCTTTAGAAACATAAGAGCTAGATTAACCCTTTAACGTTCATTGGTTTCGCCACGAAACCACAAAATTTTAATTCCGATACGCAACACTGACACCGGTATTTTTATCTAAAAATATCCCTTTTATTTTGTATGTGAAAAATCACGATTTCATATTTAGAAATATATTTGTTCTTTATTACCGGCGTCATTCATTTATTTCGACATCTTAGCAATGAAAATGCTATGATCGTTAAAGGGCTGTGATGCTATGATCGTAAAGACGTTTGTCTTTTTCGGCTGTGCACCATTATTTTGTAGTTGATAAATATTTATTTTAACCCTTTCGGGTCTGATGTAATTTTAATAGTACATGTCTTTTAAATGAGTATTATTTTTTTAAACAAATTCTTTTCTTTCTGTTTACATGTAGTAATGTTAGTTTGTGTCTATGCATTTATTATATGATTTCATTAAAGTTTAGGCATTTAGTAATAGTAATAACAACAAATAATTGCTTGAATTTCTTTGCACCGTCGTTTGCGATTCTTTTATTATACACATATGTTTCAGTTTTTAAATTTAAGATAAATGTTATTTTCCTTAAAGAAACATGTGTAATGAAACGCAAAACATATTAGAAAATTGTGCTATCAATTAAAACTTGTTGTAAAATAATATTTTCTAAACATCTCCGAAAACTCGTCCTTGGTCTATTGACATATGAATATGAATTGAATAATATGCAAAACAACAATAATTGTTATGTTTCAGACAAGGAAATATTCTTTAAACTTTAATTAATCTATTTAAATAGCTAATATTAATGTTATTAACGTAAAAATACATTTTTCTAAAATTTGATAAACAAAATCGGATCCAAAAGGGTTAATATAAAAAAATTGTGCACAAAAGAAAAGTATTTAAACTTTTTAAGTAATTTTTTCCTTTATATTATTTCAAGTGATTCACAATTATTAATTTTTTAAGTACCTAAAAGGACGGAATATTAAAATAATATTTTTAAAGAAAATTTTTTAATTTCCTGATTTATATTTTCTAACATCAAAAACTATTCTTTTATGTTCCATCTAAAACATTTTTTTATGTATAAAGCAGTTCAGTTAATTTTAAAATTCACCTATCTACAAAAATACAGAGGAATTAACTTCACACATAATAACTATTTTTCGAAAAGGAAAATTAACAAATTTATAATGATTTTCATTATTTTTTTAACTTAATAATAAAAGGATAGTATTACTTTCCAAGAAAAAAAGTAAAACTGAAAATCACCAATGCTTTTCACACTTTCTTAATTTAACACCCTTTTGTTGTTATTGGGCTTCCTTTTCTTTACAAGTATAACCTTATTTATTGCTAACCTGATAGATAAATTTTTCTTTAGTTTCTTGTATTCTGCATTTATATGCCTGTTTTTGACGGTTATAAACATTTTTTAAATGTTTAAAAAAATTCAAGATACACAAAAGAAAATAATTAAAAGTTAATTATAAGTTAATTAATAATTAAGAAAATAATTAATCTCCCAGCTCAAGTTTTTTTTTCAAAATTAATATAACATATTAAAAGCAAAGTTTGCAAGCTTTCGCGAAATATGTTTTAAATTTTTGTAACGGAAGTTTTAAATTTACATTCCTTTAGCTTATATAGATACATATAATATAAATATATAAAATATTTAAATGTATACCACTTTTAACAAATTCGCAGGAATTATGTTACTTATAAATAAATAAAATGTACAAACTATGATTTCAATTTTCTTTTAATGAAATAATAGAAAAGTATATGATTTCAACTGTACCCACACTTTTCTAGAAAGAAAATAAAACTGAAAATACTTACTCTAAGTGCTTTGACAAGTTCTTTTACAAAAAATTAATTAAAATAAACTTGACATCTTTTTTCACAAATAAACTAGCTGACAATAACTTAAAAAAGAAAGAAAAAAATTTCGTATGTCTTAAAAAATTTCCAGCGACAAGGATTCTCTTTTTCACTAAGCAATTTAGTTAACGTGACAGGTGAATAATTGAAGTTCACTGTACTGTATATTCCTAAAACTATTTCTGGCGGTACATGAACGTTTATTTCAATAAAATAATTCTTGCATAAAGCACAGAATAAACTATTTTTAAAACAAACCTTCCAGCAAATTACTGCATTTATCGTTATTACGTATAATTTAAAAAATTGAAAATTATAAATTAACTTGATATAAAAAATATACAGACATTTAGATTTTCTGTTTTCTCCTTATGTTGATTAAAAGAAGTTACCACAGTTTCGAGAGGAATTAATCAGCAGCTGTTTTCATCATGAGATTAGTAGAAGAGTGTATTCTCCCCGGCAGAAGTAAAACATACGAATGCTTATAAAGAGGTTTGGATTCATTTATATAACTATTACTTTAAAAGTGGAAATGATGAACACATCCAATTAGTAAGATTGTAATTGAATATACATAATGTGTAACGGGAAAAGTCATTGCCATCTACACAGACGTACGTATATTGGGGAATATAAAACAGAAACCAAGAAATCTATAAAACACTGATCCAGATTAAATTATCTAAGAATGAAAAACATATAGATAAACGAATTAAAAAATTTAAAAACCAGGTAAACTGGAAAGGGTCATAATAATAATTACTGAAAGAAAGAAAAAATTTTAATTATCGAAAGAGAATAAATATAGAAATGATGAAACAAATAAATTTGTGTTTGATTGTGTTATTTTAGTAAGAGTGTGTATTTTAGTTAAAAACCCAGTGGCGTAGAGGTCAGAGCATCTAGCTGCGGCCCTGTAGATCGAGATTTTGTTGAACTCCTGGCTGAGCACAGTTCTCTCAGCCTTCATCCCTTCAGAGTCTACAAAATGAGTACGAAGCTTTCTTGGGACCTAAACATTGAGGGTCTCGCGTTAGGCTGACGACCTGGCCATAACTCATGCTGGATAACATCTCGAGACATAGGGACTAAAAAATTGGGATGGGGCCTGTCGGCGCAGATTGTAATGCTACAGTGTTTTTATGTATTTTACTTACAATTGTATTTTAATTTTAAATATATAAACTGTTCTAAAATACTAGAGCAACTAAAAAGCTAAGAATGTACAATAATGAGCATAAGAAATAATAATTCAAAGAGATTGAATTTCTTTATAACCCAGTGAAAAATTATGTTAGAAGGTTTTTAATTCTTTGATGCGAATATAAGATCGAAAAGGAATGACAGTGAAAGCCTCGGATAACAAAACCATTGATGCGACGGCAGTTTCACTCTTGCTCGAGAAACTAATTATCTGATGAAAAAAAACTTCTGTCTTTTAAAACTACAGCTATTTTTTATTTATCATCTGGGTAAAATACCGTCAAACTTATAATATGTACATAAAGTAGGTACGTTCATGTACAATTCATTTTATAATTAAAAAGAAAAGGGCACATCCGTCACTATTTTATGATCGTTTACATTGAATGTGATCGATATAATCTGAGCATAATTTTTCTTTCCCAGAATGAGTGCATTTGCTGCATAAAAAGTCGTGTGCATACAATTCTTCCATTTATCAATCCAATGATCCTCATTTATTGTCTACCTAAATCATCATCATTATTATTATTATTTTACTATAGATAACCTTTTTATCTGTAATATTTTGTTATCTTCTACACTTGTAGATATACTTGTATGTAATTTTGTTTTTTGGATAAATGCAGTGCAACAAATCGTTTTCAAGTAAGGAAAAATAAATAAATTGGTGCATTGTTAATGCGAATTTTAAAGTTAATATAAGTTTTAATATATAGACAACCCTTAATTTAAAAAAAAAATGGAATTCATATGAAAGAAGACATCAGAGTCTATGATTCTCGAATCTATTGATATTTATGTCGCGATTTTATTATGAATATCTCAAAAAAGGTAGGCGTATCGTTTTTCCATGAAAGGAAACACTGGATAAACGGTCAAGTATAATAATTCCGTATTATATTACATTTCCGTATATATTCCGTACAATAAATACATACATTATTAACTGTATTATTAAAAATCAATGCTAAAAGAATATTAGGAGGATGTAAAGAAAAAGAACTATAGAA
Source organism: Maratus speculifer (assembly GCA_964019185.1). Lineage (NCBI taxonomy): Eukaryota > Metazoa > Arthropoda > Arachnida > Araneae > Salticidae > Maratus > Maratus speculifer. Next base: position 196,229,260 of record OZ025299.1, read on the forward strand.
CGTAGGGTTGAGTATAGCTGTATATATTTGAAAAGTATGAATGGTTATAGCACAGCAGTTTAATGAGATATGAAACCTAAATAATATCAAATATTGCTATTCTGTAACTCTTCCCTTAATCTTATCCTACTATCCTAATCTGTTTTTTTATTATTAATTTAATTCTGTACAAACAATAAAAGTAGTGCATGTTTAAACTTTATTTGCATTTTTAAATATAAAATTCAGTGTAGTATTTTTTTTTTACAGTGTAAACTCGGCACTGTGTTAAGTGCGTTTTAAAAGGAGGCCCAGTGGCATAACCAGGGTGGGTGCCCCAAAACAGTAATATTATAAGGTTTTATTCTCTTTGATTCATAAAGAAAAATTTTCTGGGTCAATAAGGCGAACAGAACTTAAAAAAATTACTAGTATTCAGAGCACTTGGGCATCCATCCTGGTTACTCCACTGAGGTCGCAGACAGTTTTCAAAGTCACTTGGGTCCCGCATTTTTTCAAATAGGATTTTAGTTAACATTTAAAGACACGGGAAGCTTTTTGCCAGATCAACTCAATACAAACAAGTCGCGAATCTCAAAGTATATAAGGTATCCTGAGGTAATAACGCCACGTTAAGGTTCTACCAATTTTCACGGCTTAGTTTTAGATAATATTTTTGAAACAAATATAGGATTTGATACAGCAACTCATTGACTATTTATGTAAAAAAAATAATAATAATTGATCAGATATGTATTCATAAAATGTAATAGTGATTTCTTGACCAATGCTATTTGGTGTTATTACCCACCTATATGGGTAATAACGCCATGCACACAAAACTATAAAATAAGATAGAATAATGACATGTAGATTGCTCAGTTCTAAAAATACAAACTCTACAACTCTAGAAATTGACAAATTGCATTCTAAGCTATTGAAAATGTTCAATTTTTTTGTGAAAGTGTCAGAAAAAGAAAGGTGGTGGGGGAGGAGGCAAAAGTATATCAAGTATATATCTAAGATTTTTTTTGCTTAAAAAGGACCGTTTAAATTGAATTATTAGAAACATTGCACGTTTTTAACGGTACTTATTTTAATCAGTATTTATATTACCATGTATGCATTCTATGTGATAGAAAATGTTAAATTTTTTATGAAATTGAAAGAAAAAGAAGTGAGGGGGAGTTTCAACAGAATATAATACCCTGTGCTTAAAAAGTCCCGCTTAAATATTAATAAGAAACACTGCATAGTTTTAACCATTTATAATGTAATACTTTAATCATGTGAAATTTTATAATAACTAGAGCTATATCTAATAAATATTTTTGTTAATACTACTATAGTAGTCTTGTAAATAGTTTTTAACATAACTCCACACTAATACAGATTCTCCAAACTGAAGTTAAAATGTCGGCTTTATACAAAACATGCTTTAATAAATTTTATAATTAATTAAATAAGATTTTTGATGAAAAATATTATATCAATGAGATCTTTTATTAAATTTTATGCATGATTCATGCGGTTATATATCATTATATCTATATTAGCAACAGCATTAACCTTTAACTGCTGTTAGCAATCTCACTGAACGCTGTCCCCCCTCCCCCAAATTTTAGAGTTTAACTTGTATTTTTCAGTTTAACTATAGCTACAATTGAAATCCTCTTTCGTTTGGAGTCCTCGTACTATTGTTAGAAATATTTGAATAGATTAAACTTAATTAGAATTAATTCTGTACAAAAAGTTTAGTGCAGGAAAAGAATTCTATGATTTTTAATCGTTGATCGCCTTTTAACCTTTAACTAATGTTACCGGTCTCACAGACCACCGTTTTTCTTTTAATTTTTATAGTTTAACTTGTAATTTTCAATTGAACTACATACAGTACCGAAATTTTGTTTCATTTGGAACTTTAGTACTATCACCAGATACTTTTAAATAAGGGAATATTAAGTATAATAGTCTTGTATGAAAAGTTTAGAACAAAAACACAATACCATGAGTTTTTCCGGCCGATTATCATCTTTCAATCTTTGCGGTTTCACAAACCGCTTCACTTTAGTTAAGTTACAATTTCTGTCACATCGATTTAAGGTTAAATTTGAAAATTTTTGAAAAACAGAACTCTGAGAAAGTGGACGGTTAAAATTTAGAATTCAATTGCACAATCCAGTGGAATTATAATAGAAACCTGATTTTGAAGATGTTCGAATTAGAATATCGAAAACATTTTGATATAGTTTTATTTATAAGAACTTAAATTTTTTTACATTACTATTAAAAAAAAGAAAAAAAATAGAGAAATTAGTTTTGGGTATTGGACCCTCCTCCCACCTTAATCTCACCATTTCAATGATGAAAATAATGCTGCCCCATATTAATAACTAAACCCGCTTCGGACGTAGTTCGGCCACTGTTGGGTAATAACGCCAATACTGGCGTTATTACCCCGGTATACTTATTGCGCAATACATTTTAAACTACAAATTATCTCGAGAAGATATCCAAAATCTTCTACAACATTTTGAAAGTACATGAAATGCACTACAAATTTATGTAATAAACAAAGTATTTTCGAATAAAAAATATAGTCTTCACATCACAAAACGTATCTCGCAAATTTTAGATCAAACGTTAATTTTAGTTGCTTGTTGAAGCAATAAGACCTACAAATGGAGCAAATTTACTTTAAGCTGTTCTTTTGCGATTTATATGACTCAAAACACTTCTGCGCAGAGCACATAGGTGACATTTACCAGATTAGTTGATAATTTTGCATAATATTAGCACTTGGCGTTATTACACCAGAACACCTTATATAATTAACTTTAATTAGTCTGTTTCTTAGAATTCGATAGTTATTGCTTTTATATTGCTGCTAGATATTACATTATACAAATATATCATTAAAAGTTGTTATCTAGGCTTTAAAAACCTATGGTACATAGAATGCGCCGCACCTGTCATTATGTTTGTCCAAACACTCCGTGTTTTTAACACTAGAACCGCGGAGACGGGTCATTTTGACCCGTACTCCGTTGAAAGATGTCGATTCGAACCAGATAAGTCTTTTTAAAAAAATTACATATAACTGCACAAAAATTATTTAAAATAAATAAGTTAAATAGACTTAAATAAAAATTCTGGTGTGAATTATTTTTATAAAACTTGGGTAAAATTCCCCGCGGTTCTAGTGTTAAGGATCAATATCTAGGCTAATTACTAACGATTTTTTTTCGAAAACCACAGTCATGTTTTTATACTTCTACTGTGATAGGTACCTCTAACACTATGCCTGCAGATCTAAATTTGCGTGTAACGGCAAAAGGCTCTCTTCTAAAAAACTATGTGACCTAGGGTAATGGCTATATTTTTCCGGCAAGGTTTAAACAAACGCTACTACCTCTATTTTTTTCATAATTTTAGTTTCAATAGATTTGAAAATAGATGAGGGATGCAATGCATCTTTGACAATATCTCCGAAAACATACTATTTAAAATTGAAAGAAATATTTTTTTGAGTTCAGCGTTACGAAAACTTTCAGACAATACGCCACACGATGTACAAATAAATGTTTTTTTTTTTTTTTTTTTTTTTTCAAGTAACTTTACAAGCCGTTCTGCATTTTTCCTAATTATATTTGGGATTGTTTAAAAATCTGTAAATATGTGGGTTAATAGTCTTTATTACTTCCCTAAATTTGAACTTTTTGCGTTCTATATAGACCGGGAGGCGGCAGCAAAAACAATCACTTCATCGAGTTCACAGATGAAAATATAGGTTTAGTTGAATTTCGACTCGCATATTAAAACGTAATCAGTCTGCCAAGTCATATCTTTGTGGAAAACACCTAAAACTCAATGTTAGTGGTTGACTCACAGATTTATCATTATGTTTTCCTGCTCCCAATCATCCATGTTTTCATATTTTTGGTGCAGCAAAGCACAATGGTAAACCTACCAGTCAATCACTAAAGTAGTGTTTTTAGGTGTTTTTCACCACGATATGATTTGGCAGACATATTGCGTTTTATTATGCGAATCGAGGTTCAACTAATCCTAGATTTTCATCCTTGAACTCGATGAGGTAATTTTCTGTTTTGCCGCCTCCCGGTCTACTAATTTATGAGTAAAATGGCTGTGATAGACGGACACAGGAGGGATCTTATAATAGTTCCGTTTTCATTTTTTGAGTATGGAACCTTAAAAACAATAATACTAAAATAAGATTTAAAACTATGGTTTGTAAATATTTGGAAAACTTTTTTTTTCTTTCTTCGCAGCAGCAAGTATAAATTTTTGCGCCAAGAAAATATGAAAATCACGCCCTTTTGAATGCCGTTTTTTTCTATTTATTTTAAAAGACACTTTCTTACATGAATTTTAAAGAATTACCTTCTGTAACAAAAGGTATTTTTTGGGAAAAAACCCCTAAGAAAACAAAGAATGGTTTCGATTTTCCTTTAATGAAAAAATACAATGACTTCATTGTTTTCGGGTTTTCCATGAAAAGAAATAAAATTAAAAATCCCCAGTCTATGTACTTCGAGATTTTCTTTAAGAAGAAAAGTAAATTCGAATTAACATAACATATTTTTAAAAGTATTCTATATGCTAATAATGACAAAACTTTTGAGTGTTTTCCCTTTGAAATATCTCGCGACGTTTCAATGGAGGAATTTTATTAATATGACACGACAATTTGTATTTCAGTTTCATTGTATGGGAAGTTTCAACACCTGCTCGTGGCGATGTATAAAAGTTTTTGTTAAAAAAACACTTTCGCGATGTGCAGAAGAAAAGAAATCAAATTGATATCTTCTATTGTATTACTTCCTTTGGAACTCTTTAAAATGATTTCAAAATTGTCAGGATAAGGTGAAACAAGGGGGAATGTATCTATATATTCTTTGATTAGCGTCAATATAGGATACACGATATGGGACGTACTACTAAATTTGGATAAAACCCCTCATTTTTTTGCTTCATTTTGGGAGCAATGGATTTTGTGCTTATTGTATAAACGATCACTTTCAGAATTTTTAAGCTACGATTTTGAGAATTTTACATAAGTTGCTCTATACATTTAGCATATTTAATAATTTATAAAGTAATGAAATAAAAATTTGATATCGTTGACGCATGCGCAGTGAAAAATTATTTAGTAAACTTACTCATTTTTCATACAATTTTTAATATTTTTTAATTTTAATTACAGGGCATTGAGTGCAATTCGTTTGTCATATATTTCTTGAAAGAATATTATTTTATATTAAGAACTCTGGAAATTATAAGCAATAATCTTAATAAAATTTGTGACTGTTTTTATAAAAATCTTAATTTTTCTACAAATATACATGCTATCAATATAAAAATGAACACGGTTTATAAGCCATTTAATTATAATTTACAGTTTGAGCGCTTTTGCTACATTAGTTTTGACAGGATTATCCAAAAGATATTCATTCTTTTTTAATTTGTTTACAGTCCCCTATGGAGTTTCGGAAAAAAATCTTCACGGAAATGTATGACTTGTACGATTATATTTATATACTTAGAGTTTCAGGATAGTTCCTCATGAATTTTTCTAGATATTTAACAAAATGTCTAAAATCGCAAGTGGACGGTCATTTTTGGCCGTATAGTGTATACTCATGATCTGTTAATTGATGGTAAAAAAATAGTTGCATGTTTAAAATGCAAAGGATCTCAAGTAATAATCTCGAGACAAATGGGTTAATCAATATAAACTTTTAAACGTTTTATACTGGTTTGAACCAAATTTTAGTGCTGCAATAACTGCAACAATGAGAGCTCAAAATCTCATTCTAAGATTTGGAGCTATGGCTCAACAGAATTTTCGAATGTTAGAATGAGGTTTCATCCTGTTATGGTTGCAGCGACTGCAGCATTTTTGAAGCTGTTTGTAGCATATTTGAAGCATTTGCAAATGATTTGAATCAAACGTCAAAAGCTGGTACAAACCAGCACAAAATTTTTCACAAAGTGTGGTTTCGATTTTCTATTTTAAAAAAGTACAATAGTTTCATTGTATTCGTACTTTTTAGAAAAGAAATAAAATAAAAAATCTCCAGTCAAAATGCTTTGACATTTTCCTTAAAACATAAAAAGTTCAAGTTAACAACACTTTTTTTTCACAAGCATTCTAAGAATAGGAAAATCTTTAGATGTTTTCGCTTTGAAATATCTCGCAATGTGGACTCTTTTATCAATTGAGCAATTTTCTTAACGTGACAGGAGAATTATACTTTAGGTTCAATGTATTCTACGTTTCTACATTTGCTTCTGGAGATTTATAAATGTTTTTGATGATGTTCGGAAGAAAAGAAACCAAACTGATATTTTCCAGCATATATCTTCCTTTACAATACTTAATATGTATTGGAAAATGTTAGGATAAACACGTGGCAGAAAAAGAAATATGAATAGCAAAATAGAATTTTAAATAAGAATGAAGAATTATGCATCAGGCTTGTATTATGAAACACATTTCGACGTTAACAGAATAATATTAAGACATTCCATTTTTTTCATTTCAAGACATTTCATATATAAATAAGCAGTCTAAGTAAAATGCCCCATAAATGAGTTTTCCTTATAAATCCTAATGTTACTGAATTTTTTGTTAACCTGTAAACGAACTATTAAAAGGTACATACTTCCTTTTCAACAGCGAACATTCTATAGTTAATCTCTAATATACAAAAATTACACGTCAATCCCAGTACATTTACGCGAGTTAAAGTAGGGACCACAGACAAATTGAATTTGTCAATACTTTTCAACTACGTTTTAAAGTATTAAAAAAGTGTCTTAAATTTCTAGAAGATGAACTTTATGGTTTTATATTGAAAAATAATTATATTAACCCTCATTTATTCATGAAATAATTTTTCTTAAACAATGTTTTCTAGTATTATGAAATAATTTTAATATGTCAGAAGAAATTAAAATTTTTACTCAAAGTATTCGAATGATTTTTTTAAATAAAGGACTGAAATTTCAGTTGACCCGTTTAATTTAATTGGGAATTATTCTAAAAATGGTTATAGTATTATTTATAATGAATAAAAATTATAATATCTGTATTTTTTTTAACATAATTGCATATCATTAAATTTATAATATTTACATTAATTCCCATTTAGAGTCTGTTAAACATATCGGCTGAATATCTCGATTTACGTGATATTTTTAATGGATTCAAATTGCCTTTGTTTGCTTCCAAGTTAAAATGCTATAAATATATTGAACTGAGCCTACTTTAAAGAACTTTTCGGCTTTAGTTTTTAGTTTTTTTTTTTAATAAATTCCTGCCACTTAATTTTATAATTTTTTAGAATACGTGTTTGCATACATATTCCCTCATCATTTCACCAAAAACTTAATAATTATAATTAAACAGTTTTTTTCTAAATTCCGTTTGTTGAGGTTATTTATTATTGATATTTAATAAAAGCAACTATATTAGGATAATTTTTAGATATCTCCTATAGAGGTACTATCAAATATTAAACAGATTTATACTTGGTATTTGAATTTTTATTTTTATTATGAATAAATATAAATTTGTAAAAAAGACTCATCTACTTCTCATCAGAAGGATTATTAGCTTAAGAATTTCAAAAGTATCGGTCGATTGAAAACTGATTTCTTTTCAAGTATTTCCTAAAACATTAGATCTATATGTATATATATATACAGTTTATGGCCAAAGGTTACCGGCCACTTGCGATTTTAGACGTTTTGTTAAATAAATAAATAAATAAAAATCATAAGGAATTATTCTGAAACTCCAGGTGTTAAACAGAATAGTACAGGTCATGTATTTCCGAGAAGATTTTTTCCCTAAATCACGTAGGGGAACGTCAACAAATTGAAAAAAATAAGAAAATCTTTTAGATCACACTGTCAAAACTAATGTAGCAAAAGCTTTCAAGCTGCAGATTCTGATTAAGCGACTTGTTGTAATAAAGTGTGTTTACTTTTATGAGAATAGCATGTATGCTCGTAGAGAAATTGTGGTTTTATAAAAACAATCCCAAATTTCGCCAAGTTTTTTTGCTTATAATTTGCAGAGTTCTTAACATAAAAAAGTGTTCCTTTCAGAAAACATGACAAACAACATTGTACACAATATCCTGCAATCAGAATTGAAAAAAAGTAAAAATTGTATAAATAATAAGTATATTTACTAAATAATTTTTCCCTGCGCATGCGTGAAAACAATCAAAATATAATTTGCATACCGTGTTTGCTAAATGTATAGAGCAACTTTTATAAAAGTCTCAAAAACATAGATTGAAAAGTCTAAAAACTATCATCGATGAACAAGCTTAAAATCCGTTGGTCCCAAATGCAAGAAAAAAGACGAATGACTGTATCTAAATATTGACACTATTCCAATGGATACATTGATACAACCCTTCATCTGTTTTCTTTGTTTTGGGAATAACGGATTTTGTGCTTATTCAATCGATAATTTTCAGAATTTTCAAGCAATGTTTTTGAGACGTTCACAAAAGTTGCTCTATACATTTAGCTAACACATTATGGAAATCATATTTTGATTGCTTTCACGCATGCGCAGTGAAACATTATTTAGTAAACCTGCTCTGTTTCCATACAATTTTTATTATTATTTTTAAAATTTCGATTGCAGCGTATTATGTACAGTGTTGTTTGTCATATTTTCTGAAAAGACCATTTTTTAAATTAAGATCTCTGCAATTTATAAGCAAAAAACTTGGCAAAATTTGGGACTGTTTTTATGAAAACCTTAATTTTTCTTTGAGTATACAGCTATCCTCAGAAAAAAGAACACAATTTATTGCAATAAGATGCTTAATCCTAATCTGCAGTTTGAACGCATTTGCTACATTAGTTTTGACAGAGTTATCCAAATGACCTTTGTTATTTTTCAGTTTGTTGACGATCCACTATGGAATTTCAGGAAAAACATTTTAGCAGAAATATCCGAGCTGTACTGTTTGTTTTACACACCTGGTGTTTCAGAATAATCCTTTATGTATTTTCTAGATATTTAACAAACGTCTATTAAAAACCATTAGCAAAAAACGTAAACTTAAAAACATTATCTAGGAAGTTCGTCGCTGAGTTTCAATTTTAATCCTAAATCTGAGTTAGAGTATCAAATTTCAAGTTATTCGAATGAGTTTTTCCTTTAATGCATAAAATTTTAAAACTGCCAAGTATTAAGTTTCATTTCCATATTTTTGATCATATGCCACATGATGAAAAAGTTTTGCATTTAAAAGTTATTTATTTTTTTCTTTAATGGAAGGTTTCTACAAAGAGTCCAGAATATTTTTAGATTCTTTTTATCATACTTTTATGTGAAATATGAATCTATGAAATATCTTATAAGAAGGATTCAAATATTGAGGAGAATAGATTTCACACATCTATAAGTAAGCTTAAAGTTTTTCTAAATGTAATTATTTATAAAATATTTCAAATACAGTAAAGCCTTTTTTAATGGTCTCCTTTGAATAAGGAACACGACACAGCCATACACTGATTGGGGAAGGATGGGCCTGCCTCAACCCAAAACCACCTTAAGGGGGCTCAGGGGTTGAAAACTTTTCAAAAAATCGATTTTTTTTCATGATCTAGTTTTATTATTCAATTAATTCTGAATTCAATGCAGAAAACCGCAAAAAAATATTTGCATTTTTAACGGAGTTATAAGCATTTATGTATCAACACTTTCAAAGCCGCACCCGTATAATTTCAACTTTAACTCGCGTTTTCTCAAAACTTGATTTTTGACGACTAACACCAAGATTTAAAAAAAACTACTTGATGGAATGGCTTAATTTTTTTTGCATGTATTTAACATCATTATCTATAGAATGAATTAATATAGTTTAGATAGTTTAATAATTTGAGTATTTTAATGAAAAAAAAATTGTATTTTTCAGGAGTTTTTTTAATTTTCAAATTTGAGAGTTTTTTTTATAATGTTGTTTTTGAGTGATAGTTATATCCTTAATTCATACTATAGAGTAAACATTCTGGATCATTGTAAAACAAAAATTGGGTTCTTATGTCAATTCAACGTTAAGATATCTTGGTGTTGGTGATATAACACATAATTTTTTTTTCGAAATTTGTGTTACATAAATTTTACTATATTTCTTATTATATTACATTGAAGTACTTCATTTTATAATTTTATAAGACTACAAACATATCTTTAAAATATCAGAAAGTTTAAATTAATTACATTGAATACTTCTGTTTTTATATGGACTCGAAGTGAGAGCTCCGTTTTTATAGTTTTCCGTATTGATCAACCCCTGAGTCCCCTTAACCTTTTTGTGACGAGCGTCTTTTACTGAAATTTCAATCCATTATCACCGTTTTTTCAAAACAGAAATATTTGCTTTAATATATCGGGAAAATGCTCTGATAAAATAAGGCAAAATTTACAAATAAATAAGTAAATAATTGATCGGAATAATCAAGGAATTTGAACACTTTATGAAGTCACATTATGCTCATTTATACCACACTTTGTACCAAAAGGGTTAATATTTCCTCGAGCTCTTCTCTAGAGTTCCTAATATTTAAATAATAATATAATCTATATTACATTTAAATTTTTTTAACACTTTGTAATCATAAATTTTACGACAGTGAGTGTTTTTCATTTACAGGGTTTTCACTGGTCCAGGTTTTTCAATACCACTATTTCTGAAGAAAATTTCGCGATAGTATTTTACAAAATTTGCAACAGAAATAACTTTTGGATTAGGTTTCTACAAAATTCGCAAGAAAAATCTAAAATGAATATTATCGCTTGGAAAAACTAGTACCGTAATTTCGGGTGTATAAGCCGCGGACCAAACAATTCTTTTTGGACCCAGAAATTTTATTTAGTGATTGAAGATAAATATTTACGGCGATCTAACTAGTTACATTTGTTTCTTAAAAAATTCTGGGTCGAAAAAGAATTGTTTGAGCTGCGGCTTATACACCCGAAATTACGGTATTAAAAAAACGGATGGAGTCTTATGAATAGCTTACTAAGTCTTATTCTCAGGTCGTACTATGTAGGTTCCCTTAGAAAGACCCCCTATGGAGGGCACCACCCCCTTAGGGCCCATATCTCTCGTGTTGATAATTGGTTGCCTTAAACGCAACCAACCAATCAACCTGGTCGAACAATTCCTTTATTCAGCAAACAAAACAAAGCGTATGGTTAGTTTATCACACAAATAAAAAATCCTCCATTAAGGGACAATAATAACCGTATTGAAAAACATGAATAAATGTATGAAATTTAAAGCTGATTTTTTATTTCTTTCATTTTAGGACATCTTACTAACCAATTTCCTGCTGATTGTGGGAATAACGCACCATTTACTTAGATTTTTTTCCTTATGAAAATAACTGTTTCAATCAATAGCCATGTATACAACCTCTGACAATAAAGTTCGTTGAATAGTCCTGTAACATTAATGTAGATGAAATATTAACGAAAGTTACCATACCATCCTTCGAAATAGTTACTTGACATAATTATGCACCACTGAGATCTGCTATACATATCCTGGGAAATTCTCAAGAAGTCTTCTTTTGAGATGGAGTTCAAAAGCTTCGTCACGTTTCGTTGGATGTTAGCAATATGGTCAAATTTCTTTCAAAGTGAGTTTGAGTGGTGAAAATAGATCTGAAGGATTGAGATCTGGAGAGTATGGTGGATGTTCAATTTCTATCAACCCTCTTGAATTTCTTTCGGTGGCTTGCAAAGCTTAAAACCAAATTTTAAACTGATCTTTTGTTCGTTCATTTTCCCGTTCTCAGTTAAGAACCAACACACTGAACAAGCACTTAGTAAAGCACGTCTTACACAGAACACAAACGACGCTCAACTGAAAAACGTGGGGGAAGATGGTCAACACTTGCCTCTATGCAGGTGCAGCGTTTTGTTTCCTCAGTGTTGCCAGATCGGCTGTTCTGAATTCATTCACCGAACCTTTTTGTCATATATATATATATATATATATATATATATATATATATATATATATATATACAGGGTATCCGAAAAGTCTGGAAACGGTCGAATAACTCGAGAAATATATATGAGATTGAAAAATGAAAATATACGTGTTAAATATTTTTAAATAAGCTACTCAGTGATACCAAATTTGACCTTCGCAACCGACCCCTTGGAGGTCAGAGGACGTCCAACTTTGAAATCTTAAATTATTACCCCCATTTTTTATTGCAGATTCATATTCTACGGACAAAAATACGTAAATTTTGTATTTGATGTTTATTTCGAATCCTTGTTTATCACAGTGTAATTGAGCATATTAAATCGATACATATTTCGATTTTCCCAACCAGGTTTTGCCTGATTGGCCAGAATTTTTGAAGTCAAATTCCTCGTCTTTTGCAGGAATAGCGTTTCTTGAAAATCACCCATGGCGATTATTTCGATAATGCTACGCTGTTAAAAATTTGATCCATTTGCTGTAGCGTCACTCCACAGCTTTTATAGAATATCTCTTTTATGACCAATGAGAATGCTCCATAACACAGTAAAGTAACCGTTTTCTATAAAAACGCTGGAGTGACGCTACAACAAATAATTAAAAAAAAAGATACACCCACATCAGCTGTATTTAGAAACCATTCGTTGTTTAGAAACCATTTACTGGATAAAATAAAAATCCAAATAGAAAACTAAATTAATGTATTTCAATGAATTTTTGTAGAGAAAAACATAAAAAAATCCTATACACTGTAAAAAATTTAACTCATTTGCTACAGCGTCACTCCACCGCTTTTATAGAAAACGGTTACTTTATTGTGTTATGGAGCATTCTCATTGGTCATAAAAGAGATACTCTATAAAAGCTGTGGAGTGACGCTACAGCAAATGGGTGAAAATTTTAACAGTATGGCATTAACGAAATAATCGCCACGGGTGATTTTCAAGATACCACTATTCCTGCAAAAGACGAGGAATTTGACGTCAAAATTCTGGCCAATCAGGCAAAACCTGGTTGGTAAAACCGAAATATGTGTGGATTTAATATACTCAACTACACCGTGGTAAACGAGGATTCGAAATAAACATCAAATACAAAAGTTATGTATTTTTGTCCGTAGAATCCGAACCTGCAATAAAAAATTGGGGTTATAATTTAAGATTTCAAAGTTGGACTTCCTCTGACCCCCAGGAGGTCGGTTGCGAAGGTCAAATCTGGTATCACTGAGTAGCTTATTTAGAAATATTTTCGTTTTTCAATCTTATATGTATTTCTCGAGTTATTCGACCGTTTCCAGACTTTTCCGACACCCTGTATATATATATATATATATATATATATATAATGTATTTTTTAATAGAATGTTTGTTTTATATAATTGAATTTGTTTGTTTGCAATTTGCATTTTTTATATAAAAAAAGAGAAATGACAGTTTTGACTCTTTACATAAAACACAAGATGTCCGTACATGCTAAGTGCTCTGAAATATTTAACCCATTAGTGCCTAGCGTCCCTTTTTAGGGACGCTTCAAAAGGTGCATTTAGCACTGTTTTTGACACCGGTAAAAAAGAACAACAATCTTTATTTTATTTAATTGAAACATTTTCGTAATTAATGAACTAAACTTAATTCTTTTAAAAATAGTGGTGCCAAATGAATAAAAATTGCGCAAAAGGTCGTGGGCACGAAAGGGTTACTAAACGATTAAAATTTGAATTATTATTTTTTTTTTTTTAGAAAGAATTTATGTAAATCGTACTTTTGTTTTTCTATTTTATTAATATGCGATTATCTTCAAATTTTTGATAAATCATTCTAGAGCTTGTAAAAAGTTTGATAGTTCTTAAAAATTAGTCTAAGAAGAATAATAGTGAGCTGACTTTGAGTTGCTTAGTAAAAATAACACAGCAGTGGTTTCACAAACTGTCATTTTTAATTAGCCAACATCCAACAAAGGAGTTTTTACAAGAATTTAAGGTATTTACAAGTGCAGCTTTCGGATGCTCCAATTTTCATAACTCTTTCTTTTCGTTGTTGTTGGGATAGTCTTGTTTGAAGCAGAACTAAAACATCAAGGGATTAAAATATAAAATAACAATTTGTAAAAAAATCCATGAGTATATGCGCTATTGTTTCACAAATATTGTACAAGATTCAAATAGTCTTGTGCTACAGCTAAAGATTATTTGGAGCATTTTATTTCATATAAATTATTTATATCATTTAAGGTACAAATATTATTTTTTATAACTTGTTGTTCCTTAACGGTACTCGTAATCAAACCTGAACTGAAAAATATAAAGTCCAACACATTTTTCACATTTCTGAATTCCAAAAAGAATTCTTCAAATAATTTTCTACGGTATTCGATAAAACGTCTAAAATAGACAATGTCTTTTGATCGTATAGTGTATCGTAAAATATACTTTTTGCTTCAAATTTTATTTATATAGATAAAAAAACAAAAGGTTGGCAGCTATGCAATTGTGTGTTTATTTTCAAACAATAAATGGAAAAGGTTTATTCAGAGTTCATGGTAAATAAAAGCATTTGCAGTTTTAGATTTCTAACTCTGCTTTTGATTAATTACAAAAACTCTATTTTGAATCATCTGGTATGTACCTAACTTATCATTTTTCTCATATAATGAATTATAATACATCATGGAGGAACTAAGTTATGATCCTCATTCAGCTTTACTTTCTTCATATGTGTGCCGTTACCATGTACCATTTGATTTCCATTTGATTTGTACGTACCACTTATAGAGTTGGTTCTACGAAGAAAAAAAAACACTATCCTAGATCTGACTTTTTTTTCATGATCATTCAGAACTATATTTATAACTTCAAATTTCACAATAATGTACTTATTTATAAGCCATTCATGGAACATGTTCAGTTGAATTACATGATAAAAATATGTTTAGAAAGGTAGATACATATTCCTATTAACTAAATATTCTTTTGATATATTGTAATAACGCTATTAAGAATTTTCCGCTATACTCAACTTATCATTTTCCTAAGATGATAAATTACTATACTTCCCGGGAGATATAAATTACGATTCTTTTTCAACGTTACTCTCCTCATTTCCATGTTGTTATAACGCGTCACTTGATTTCTTGAGTTACTTCTACAGTGAAACGACTATTTTGGGCTTGACATTTGCTTTCCATGATTATTTAGCATAATATTTCTAGCTTCGGGCACACTATAATGTGCATAGTTCTAATTTACTAATCAAGGATGTTCATAGGAATTTCATAGAAAAAATATACTTACCGTATCTCCCCACATTAGCCGGCATGCCGTAAAATTCGGGAACGACATTTTTGAATATTAACTCCTGGTCTTCCCCGGCATGCCGGAAAAAACGAGAATCATTGAAAACAGAAAGAAATGATGTTCATTGGCTATATTCAGTACCAGCGATTTTTGTTTTGCACGAGGGGTGCAAAATAGAGTTTATTCCCACTTTTCTAATTACCTAGTTTACCTTTTTTACATATTCAAGAGAATAAAGACGTGTTTCATGTCTCATACCATTTTAAGCAAAAGTTCTCTTCCCAGCACCCATCCGGAATTTACATAGTAGAAATAGATTATCTTATAAATTATTACATGAACAGAAATATTCATACTATACATAAAAAAAGAAAAATATAATATCTAAATACATAGAGAAATATGTACTTACCTTACATTGAAAAAGTAATTTTATATGATAATTTCGTTAACTTAAATAATATGTCGTCATCCTGGAGCAGAAACGACATACAAGAAAATTTCGCATAGTAATAAGATAAATAAAATCTTATAATTATTTAAATATAAATGAATATCCAAAGAGAAAGAGAAAAAAATAAGCATTGATGCTTTTACCTTAAAATGAAAAATGTTAGAAAAACCAATATAAATCAGATACCCATCCTCCAGAAGCGAAATCTCATATTTTCCGGCTGGTGTACCTCGAATTTTTTCTGTATGCTGGGTAATACGAGGAAATAAGGTACAATGGTAACTTTCTATTGCTATTATTTAAAAATAAATTTTGATTATTACAATATTTCTTTGGGAAAGTTAAAATATAACTGTGTTGAATCGAGTTGTATCAATGTTGTAGCACTACACCATCCATGCTATTGAACCCAACCGTATACATTCTTAATTTCTCTGTCGTTATCATGTATTACCTGTTTCTCCATATTGCTTCTACAATAACAAGGTTATTCTAGATCTGCTATTTTCTTTTCTTGATCATTCAAACAATTATTTAGAGCTTTAGGTTACCCAATATTTTGCATAATTCTACTTCATAAATGTAAAATGTTTATTTGAATTTCCTAGTATAAAAATGCGTCGCAGTTAAACTAAATGTGTTTCTATTAATTAAATTTTGCTTTTGATAAATTGAAATAACTCTATTTTGGCTTATATGCACTCGATACATACTCAAATTACCTTTTTATTGATCGATGAATTATAATATTTCCCGGGAGAGCTAAATTATGATATCTGTTCAACCCCATGTTCTTTCTTTCTGTGTCGTTACCACTTAAAACTTCATTCCCGTTTATCTACAATCAAAAGGTTATTATAGAGCAGAAATTAATTGTTTTTGATCATTCTTCGTAATATTTATAGCTTCAGGCAGGTTACATAACAGTTCGCATATTACTAAATTATAAATAGAAATATTTCAGTCGAATATAATGGTAAAAAATTATTTACACAGCATTAGCTTTCAATTCCTATTAACTAAACTTTGCTTTTGATAAATTCTCTCGAACTATAGAAATTCATTTCTGATTAAAATCTACTTTTTTTCTACCTCAAAACTGCTTTAAAACATTATTTTTATTTCAGATTTAGAATCTTTTACATTGAAATTATTTTAAAATTGAATTTAAATAACATGTATATTGCAACTTGAAATATAAAACAGTATTCCCAAAGGAATAGAAAATTTACGTCACGAATCCTTTTATGCGAAAGTACTGCTAGACTATAACTTACCAGTTTCTGTGAAAAGATATATTTTTAATAACTCTGTCTTACATTTGAAATAGCTTTCTAATCATAAGAACACATAAATTTTAAAGGAATGACGCTAACTAAATTGGAAATCAAATAGTGGCTTGTCAAATGGGTTGAATTATATAACGAAAAGTTTTTCTTTTCCGCATGCGAGTTTTCTGAGAACAAAGTGAAATATTCTAAAAGGTCAGAATATTACACTTGTAAAAGATAAATGAATAAAATATTTTATACATTTAGATGTAAACTGGAGAAGAGCTTGTTTTTTACAATGTTTAATTTTTCAAAGATTTAATTTTATAGTCATTTTTTCAATTGCTGATGCTGTATTATATTTTTGAAACGTGATTTTAAATAATTATTTGTACTGTTTCTTTATTGAAGAATTCTATGAAAATTATATTATTTGCATGAAAATATATTTATTTCTTTATTCGTTAAAAATTCCTGTGATTCCTAATTAAGAAAGTTTATAACAATAGTCGATAACATTTGATAAGTGTCTGCTATATCTATGTTAAAATATTACTACGCATGCCAAGTAAATTCTGCTAAATATTTGCATACCTGCTATAAAGTACAATATACAGCGTACCCATAAAAGAATGTCTCAGATTAATGGCATGACAGTTTAATTTAGACTATTTACAATAAATCATACGCTGTACTGAAGGTAACCGATGAGTAACCTGTAAGTTAATTGTTAGTTATCTCTAAGTTTCACACAGGGTCAACATCGTGTACAGATACTCTAGGTTGTCCCATTAATCCCTTTACAAACATACCTGATCGTTTCGATTTGCCTATCAACCATCGGCGGATGTCTTTGCTGCATGAAATTTCACAATTAAAATTTAAATGAAACGCATGTTGAACTGAGATTACAGGTTCCACTTGGCAAATTGTAGAACACAAAGCACTGTACGCTCAGGGGCTTAGGAGTCGTCATTTTGTTTATGTGGTACTGCAAGCGAGTAACTAACAAGGCAATACTAGAGCATGCGTTTATCTAAAACTCCTTGAGTTACTCTTTATATGTAACCTTGAACTAACGCTCTACATTTCTTACAGCTGATACTTTTAAAATTTAAACCTGCTACGGCACATTGCAGAACACAAAACGTTTTTACACTCACGGTCTCAGGCGTCCACATTTTGCGTATGTGGTGCTGCAAGCGTATACACTATATTGCCATTGATTATGGGACACTTGCGATTTTAGACATTTTACTAAATATCTAGAAAAATACATGAGGAATCATCTCGAAACTCTTAGTGTATAAATATAATAGTATAAGTCATACATCTCCGTGAAGATATTTCCCCGAAACTCCAAAGGGGGCCGTCAACAAATTAAAAAAGAATGAACATCTTTTGAATAACCCTGTCAAAACTAATGTAGCAAAAGAGCTCAAACTCTAGATTGTAATTGAATGCCTTATTGTAATAAGCCTTGTTCATTTTTATGCAAATAGCATGCATACTCGCAGAGTAATTAAGGTTTTTATAAAAATGATCCCAAATTTTTCCAAGTTTTTTCCTTATAATTTCCAGAGTTCTTAATATAAAATATTATTTTTTTCAGAAAATATGACAAACAACATTGCACACAGTACCCTGTAATCAGAATTAAAAAATAATGAAAATTGTATAAAAAATGAGTTGGTTTACTAAATAATTTTTTACTGCGCATGCGTCAACGATATCAAAATTTCATTTGCATATTATGTTAGCTAAATGTATAGAGCAACTTTTGTGAAAGTCACAAAATCATAACTTGAAAATTGTGACAATAATCGTCAATTGAATAAGTCGAAAATCCGTTATTCTCAAAATGAAGCAAAAACAAGAGGGGTTGTATCCATATATTCATTGATTAGTGTCAATATAGAATACACAATATGGGATGTGCTACTCTGCATTTGGATAAAATCCCTCATTTTTTTGCTTCATTTTGGAAACAACGGATTTTGTCCTTTTTCTATAGACGATTACTTTCAGAATTTTCAAGCTATGATTTTGAGACTTTTACAAAAGTTGCTCTATACATTTAGCTAACATAATATGCAAATGAAATTTTGATATCTTTGACGCATGCGCAGTAAAAAATTATATAGTAAACCTACTCATTTTTCATACAATTTTTATTATTTTTTAATTCTGATTACAGGGTACTGTGTGCAATGTTGTTTGTCATATTTTCTGAAAAAAATATTATTTTATATTAAGAACTCTGAAAATTATAATGGAAAAACTTGGAAAAATTTGGGACCATTTTTATAAAAACCTTAATTACTCTGCGAGTGTGCATGCTATTTGCATAAAAATGAACACAGTGTATTACAATAAGGCATTCAATCATAATCTAGAGTTTGAGCGCTTTTGCTACATTAGTTTTGACAGGGTTATTCAAAAGATATTCATTCTTTTTTAATTTGTTGACGGTCCCCTATGGCGTTTCGGTAAAAAATCTTCACGGAGATGTATGACGTATACTATTATATTTATACACTAAGAGTTTCGAGATGATTCCTCATGTATTTTTCTAGATATTTAGTAAAATGTCTAAAATCGCAAGTGTCCCATAATCAATGGCAATATAGTGTAGATGCCAATATGTCTTAATTATTCCGGAGTTTGATCCAAAATTTGCATGCTCTGACCAGGAAAAATATACAAGAAAATAAGTGTTTTGTCTAAGACGTACATTTTCGAATTAAATTTTAAATTTTTGGTTAAATGAAATTTCCGGTTGAAAATTTATTCATCTTAGCCCATACTCCGGAATAATTAAGAGATGTTGGCATCTATGCAAGCGAGCAAATAACAAAGCAGTACTCGTCCATGTGCTTACCTAAAACTGTTTCAGTTACTCTTTATTTATGACCTTGAAGAAACACTCTACAATTGTTACAGTTGATACTTATAAAATATAATTTTTACTTGTAGATATTTAATACTTATAGGTTATATTTATGTAAAATACGAAGACAATACTTCGGATGAAATGAAGATTCATATTTGAAAAATTAATAACGTTTAATGTAGATTCTTCATTATTATAACGGTTACATATTTAACTATATACAGTGGAATAGATAGAACGATCGCGGCTTTCTAGCCGAGTTTTGAATATTAGATCGTACGATCCGAAGGTCTGCTCTTTCCGAAAGCCGATCAACAACTGCCCTTTTATACACTTACATTTAGATTTTAATTCTCAGCATTAAATATGCTGAGGCGTTTATTTCTTTGTGATGAGATTATCTACGTCCCAGGGCTAGACTTGTGGGTGGTAAAAATTACATTTAATAATTTTTACTTATACAAATTTAAACCTGGGATCTTCTTTTACGGACACCCTATATTTTGAATATAATCTTTGAATATTGTTGCACTGTTACCATGAATTTCTTAGGAATTTATGAATGATATTGTAAAAATAATCAATTTTGGAATATGGATGCTTGCAATCTCACCTTTGTAGGTTTGTTTATTGAGACACACAGAGTACGGAACAAAGAATCAACTTTCATACACTGTAATGGCAACTTGTTTAACATGGGATTACGCATAGACAGTAGCGATACGAGCGGATGACTCTGAAACTACGATCATAAC
The DNA here is from genome assembly GCA_964019185.1 of Maratus speculifer. Lineage (NCBI taxonomy): Eukaryota > Metazoa > Arthropoda > Arachnida > Araneae > Salticidae > Maratus > Maratus speculifer. Next base: position 196,249,963 of record OZ025299.1, read on the forward strand.
ATTAGACAGGTTGATAATTCGGCGAAACATCGCTTCCTTGGCGACAAATGATATAGGAAAAAAGAAAAAAAATACAGCGACGGCTTGCTGCTTCTTGTTTTGAAATTTATGAAAGAATTATTTTAATATTTATATAACTTTGACGTATTCGTCTTGCAAACAATGCATGTGTCTCTTCTTAACATAACGACCTAATAATTTAAACTTGAAAATTCAAGAACAATAACAGTAATAATTACGAATCAATATAAGCGCGGAAATCTAAGATCAAGTAGCATAAGCACGTGTGCAAAGATAATCAAATCAGCATTCAGCAAGAAGTGCCAAGCCAGAATATGGTTACAGTTAAACAGAAATCAAGAGGATAAAAATCGCCAACGCGATGGTTTAGTTTTTAAGTCATCCACTGAAGGCGTTCTTTTCAAGCCGAGTTGAGGCTCTGTCTGTACTCTGTGTTGAGACATACTTCATCAATACAAATTAGCTTAAATAATAAAAACAATCTGAATGAAACTAGACAATACCAGTATTTTATAAATTCTAAATTTGCTAAAAACTGTTTGGTTTAATTGTTAACTTTTATATTAATTTATTAAGGCATTTTTCTCGTGAAAAATAATATTTATTTATCGTTCTAGTTACTGGTGGGAAAATTGCTTTCTTGCCTATTTTATAATCGTCCCTAAAAAGGTTAATAAGTTAAGAATGGGTTAATGAGTTAAGAATGGGTTAAGGTTAATGGGTCTTTTTTACAAAGTAAAAACTTGAAATTTCTCATGATGATTATTTTTAAGATGAAAATATATTCTAAGAAGTGCTTCTAAAATTTTTTAATTTAAAAATTTGAAATGAACGGAAAATGTTCCATGTTTCTATTTATTTGGAATTGTTAGAATGAGTAACTTCAAATATATTATAAAACAATATTTCTGTCCCTTTTCTCAAAATAGTCGAAGTATGTCATGCAATTTAAATGCAATACAAGGGGGTGGCCATACAGTGAATAACATATAATAAATACTTACGAAAAATTAAAAGCTTTATAGATTTAATCTTCGAAATTTTGCAACCTAACGATTTTCTTCTTAAACGTCAAGTCGAATTTAATTTCTTCACTTCGCCCAGGTTGCGGCATTTGCGTTGCATAATAAATGCAAAAAATGTGATTCTTCGAAAGATCCACGAAACATGAGTAAATTATAATTTTTTAAGAGGTAATCATGTTGGGTTTAAGCTTGATACGTCTGAAAGAAAATCCGAAGTTTTAATTTTTTCCCCCTGATATATATTTATTCGAAAATGTCGACCTCTGTAATTCTGTCATCAATCATAAAACTTCACCGCAACCGATAATTATCTATAATGGAAAGAAAGTCATATCGTCATTGATTATGGGTGTTAAAAATCGAAGACTGCTAAAAGTATAATTAAGGAATGTTTGCACAGAAATTATCTAAATTTTTGAATATATTAGTAAAGACTTTTTCGTTTCATAACTATCCGTCATATTTGCATAATCAATATCAATAATCTTAAAGGAAAATTCTGGTAAACATATATTTTTTTTTGTTGTTCTGTTACAATTATTATTTCCTGAATATATATACAGGGTGATTCTAAATTTTTTTTACAATAAAAGAAGGGTGATAGTACACATCAAGACAAACAATATTAAATAGGAGACCAAGGATCCCAAACGTTTTCCAATGGAGATAGCCGCCATTAAAGTTTAGGTACCAAAATTCCAAATAAACATAAAAAACGGAAAAATCGGTCAATTGATTTGCGGCTTTCACTAAAATTATTCTTTATGTCGGCGTTTTCTTGAAATTAAATAATAAAGATAAATTTCAAAAAATGCCGATAGAGGGCGCTTTAGACTTTGAAGTAACGAACAACTATTTTTTGCCGGTATGTTTTGCATCTCATTAAATGTTTTCGTATGCTTAGACTCAAACTTAAATTTTGAGATCAAAATCTGAAAGTGGGAGTGGTTAAGTAGCACAAACTGAACTGTGTTCAGAGGGTTCAATTTTCAAATGATTATAAAAAACGGAAAAATTGGTTCGTTGATTTGCGGTTTTCACTAAAACTATTCTTTATGTCGGTATTTTATTAAAAATAAATTATAAAGATAATTTTCAAAAAATGCCGAAAGAGGGCGCTTTAGACTTTGGAGTAACGAACAACTCTTTTTCAGCGTTATTTTTTAAATCTTATTAAATGCTTTCGTAAGCTTAAACTTAAATTTTGAGCTCAAAATCTGAATAGTTGGGAGTGATTAAGTAGACAAACTGAACTGTGTTCAGAGGGTTGAAATTTCAAATGATTATAAAAAACGGAAAAATTGGTCGATTCGTTTGCGGTTTTCGCTAAAACTAATTTTTAAATTAGCATTTTCTTGAAAATTAATTTTAAAGATAAATTTCACAAAATGCCGATAGAGGGCCCCTTAGACTTTGGAGAAGCTTACAACTATTTTTAACTGTTATTTTTTTTAATCTCATTAAATGCTTTCAAATGCATGAACTTAAATTTTAGGCTCAAATTCTGAATCGTTGGGAGTGTTCAAGTAGAGAAAAATTGAATTGTGTTCGAGGAGGGGGGAGGGTTAAATTTCAACTCCTGAAGACACTTCAATTTGCGCTACTTAATTATTCCTAATTATTCAGATTTTGAGCTCAAAATTTAAGTGTAAATCTAAGCCTCCGAAAACATTTAATAAGTTTTTGCAATAATTTAATTAGAAGAAAAAAATAACGGTCAAAATTAATTGTTGGTTACTCTTAAGTTTAAGGCGCCTTCTAATGGAATTTTTTTGAAATTTATCTTTAAAATTTATTTTCAAGAAAATACTGACTTAAAGAATAGTTTTATTTTAAACCGCAAACGAATCGACAAATTTTTCCATTTTCTATAATTATTTTAAATTTGAGCACCCCCTTCCCATAAACAGAGTTCAGTTTGTGCTACTTAACTACTCCCTACTATTCAGATATTGAGCTCAAAATTTAAATCTAAACTTCCGAAAACATTAATGAGATGCAAAAAATAACGGCAAAAAATAGTTGTTCGTTACTCCAAAGTCTAAAGTGCCGTCTATCGACATTTTTTGAAATTTATCTTTATAATTTATTTTTAAGAAAATACCGACATAAAGAATAGTTTTAGTGAAAACCGCAAATCAATGAACCAATTTTTCCGTTTTTTTATAATCATTTGAAATTTGAACCCTCTGAACACAGTTCAGTTTGTGCTACTTAACCACTCCCACTTTCAGATTTTGAGCTCAAAATTTAAGTTTGATTATGAGCTTACGAAAACATTTAATGAGATGCAAAAAATACCGGCAAAAAATAGTTGTTCGTTACTCCAAAGTCTAAAGCGCCCTCTATCGGCATTTTTTGAAATTTATCTTTATAATTTAATTTCATAAAATGCCGACATAAAGAACAATTTTAGTGAAAACCGCAAATCAATCGACCAATTTTTCTGTTTTTATGTTTATTTGAAATTTCGGTCTCTAAACTTTAATGGCGGCTATCTCGTTTGGAAAACGTTTAGGACCCTTGGTCTCCCATTTAATATTGTTTGTCTTGATGTGTACTATCACCCCTCTTTTATTGTAAAAAAAATTTGGAATCACCCTGTATAAAAAAATATGTATCTCATCTTATATCTTATCGTATCTTATATATATGTAAAAAATATCTAAAAGTTTTGAAACTCTAAAAATTACTAAGGTTACATACTTTTATAAGTGGCAGCTGTTGCACGGGTTTTATGCCTGACCTTACCGTATTGATTAACATTAGAAATGAGTCGATTTTTCAATTCTTTCTGTTTTCAACATATCCCTATTATGAAACATTTGAACAGGTTCTCCTCAATTATATATACAAAGTTACTTCACAGTCATCAACTTTTAAGGACTTTTTCAAGACAACTCTTTAAATTTAATTACGATTTTCTCGAAACATTATTTTTTAATTTGCTGAGGTAAACATATCCAAAACTAATCGATGTACTTTAATAAATTTTTAATTAATTACACTGGTTTACAAATTTCAACTTTTTTTAATACCCCGAAAGAAATATATATAAATGTATTAGTCTACCTTCCTTAAACCTAAAAGTGTCAGCAGAAATTTCTATCACGTCACAATTTTCTTTCTGCAGTCAATTGTTTTTTTAACTACTCAACGTGGTGACGACAGTTTAATGTTCATTCGTTTGCTTCAAACAACAAATATTTTGTTTCGAATTGAATTAACATGTTGAGTAGAAAGTGTAAACAAAGTTCTGAGCGTTTTTGCTATATTTGTAGACAGTTTATATTTTCAAAAAAAAAAAAAAAAGACTCATTGTAGATTCGTTAAAAAGTACATATCTTCATTATTTTGGATTTCCTGAATTGCAAACCAAGATAAAATGTGGATGCCACACATTTTTTTCGAATGCTGTTGAATCGTTTTAGTCCAGTGGTAATCGGGAGAAAACGTACACCTTCCATTTGGTTCACCAGTGCTATGGATAGAACCTAGTAATAATAAAAATGATTGTTACTTTTGTGTTCGAAGACAGTGGGATATAATACACAAAATAAGGCGAGTATTATAGATGCCGAAGTTTCGTCTGTTACTAAGCCCATTTTACACTCGAAAGATCTACCATGTCCAGTTTGTCCCAGTAATTCGAGCGTAAATGTACTAGTAGATGACAATGAAAGTGATGTTGAATTCAAATCGATTACTAGTGGTTCTGGCAAGGTCTTTCTTCAAGAAAAGACTCCACATTTAATTAACCAAGCCGAATTAAATGATCTTATAAGAAATTACAATTATCAAAATCTAAAGTAGAGCTTCTTGGTTCTCGCCTACAACAATGGAACTTATTAACTCTAAACACAAAAGTTATGTTGTCTAAAAACAGAAGCAAAGTTTACTCAGAATTTTTCAAAAAAGAAGGTGAATATTGTTATTTTTCTGATATCCCGTGACTTTTTGAAGCAATAAATCAAAACTAAGATAAAACAGAGTGGCGCTTATTCGTAGACTCTTCGAAATATAGTCTAAAAACTGTTTTCTTACATAATAGAAATAAGAAGCCGTCTACACCAATAGGATAGGGAGTGAATTGTAAAGAGAGCTATGAAACGATGCGTACTTTAATTAATTTAATAAAGTATAAAGAACACCAATGGAAAGTGTGCGGCGATCTCAAAGTCATCGGTTTGTTATTGGGATTGCAGGGTGATTACACAAAATATTCTTGTTTCCATAGTTTGTGGGACAGCCGAGCAAAACAACATCATTATGTAAGAAAAGAATGGCCAATTCGGAACGAGTATATTCCGGGGAAAATGGACATCAAACACGAGCTATTGGTAGATCCAATAACATTACCCTCTTTACACATCAAATTGGGACTCGTGAAAAACTTTGTGAAGGTGCTTGACAAAAACAGTGATGCTTTCCGCTATTTATAAAAAATCTTTCCAAGCATTACAGAGGCAAGACTGAAAGAAGGGATATTTGTTGGCCCACAGATCTGTAAAATTATGAAAGATTCTCAGTTTGAAAGCCCTTTATCTGTTAATGAAAAATCTGCTTGGAAGTCATTCAAAATGGTTGTGGAAGAATTTTTAAGAAATAAAAAAAGTGAAAATTACAAAGAAATTGTTCCCGTTTTATTGAATAATTTTAAACAGATGGGAGTAAACATGTCATTAAAGATTCATTTCCTGCATTTGCATCTGAGTTTTTTCCCTGAAAACTTAGGAAGTATGAGTGACGAACGAGGGGACCGTTTTCACAAAGATTTAAAGGTTTTTGAAGAACGACATCAGGGATTTTCGGATGAAAACATGCTAGAGGATTACTGTTGGTCCATTATAAGAAAAACTGATCGAAATAACTAGAAAAAGAAGGCAAAAATTAGCCATTTTTTTAATATTAATACCAAAATTATGTAATCCAGTTAAGTAAATAAATATTTCTTCAATTAGACGTGCCAGAATTTTTTTATTATTTTTTCTGGGTAACTCTATTTAAATAAACTGTAAATTAACAACTTTCAGCTGGGGTATAAAAATCGTGTAAACTAGTGTTATTATACCTCTTCGCAGGTCGTAATGGGGGATTAGCCCCCATTTCCCCCCCTTTATACTTAGATAATGAACCCCCAAAACAAATAAGGAAAGTGCTTTATCAAAATGAATCTATGTCCAAAATTTGTAGAAAATCGGTAAATTTTGCGTGAAAAACTCATATACCTAAATTAAAGGGGGTTACCTCCTACCCCCCCCCACTTTATACTTAACCAATGAACACCCAAAACTAATCTGGGAGGCCCTTATCAGAATGATCCTATATCTAAAATTTGAATAAAATCTGATAATTCTGCATGACAAACCTATCTGTGTAAATTAAGGGAGGGTTGAGTTAGCCCCCAGTAATCTTTTATATTTATCCAATGAGCACTCAAAATTAATCAGGGCAACATCTTATCAGAATAAACCTAAATTCAAAATTTCAAGCAAATCAGATATTTTTATCATGAGTTATCGCGTTACGTACATACACACGTACATACAGAATCTGCGGGCACAATTATTTCTCAGGTTTTGATAGCCTGTGAGATCAAAACCTTTATTTTATGGAAGAGAAGAAATAGGAGAATCTATTGATGCATGTCTGCCGGAAGTAAAGTGGTGCGTAAGCCAAAAATTAATACCACCAGTGATGGACTCGTGGGCTTATCATCATGTTTTTCTGCTCTCTATCTTTTCATACCTTTGGGTGACGGACAAACCCAATGATAAATCTACTAGTCAATCACTGGTGGTATTAATTTTTGGCTTATGAACCACTTTACTTAGACATGGATCATTCGGTTCCCCTATTTCTACTCTTCCATAAAGTAAAGGTTTTTCTTGTGCTTGGTAACATAGGTGCTGTCGACTCTTGGACTAAAACTAAATAGATCTGCATTAACTTTCTAAAATATCTTGTATTTTTTAATATGAAAATCAACTGTCCGAATGGGATTTTTTTAAATGTATAAAACATGAACATGGGGTCCAGCGTGCTATATTTTGTATATATTCGCTAGCATTTGCATTTTAAACCTTATGAAAATTTACATTACATGGCAAAGTTTCTGTCATTTAGGCTGGTTTGACTCTCGCTATTTATTGCCAGAATAGTTGCACTGAATAGAAAAGAAAATCTGAAGCTATAAGATGAACAATATATTATGAGACGTAATTGATTGAGGATAACTGGTTGGAGTATAATGAAGTTTAATTCAATAAACAAGCCTACACAAATAAGCCCATACAAACAAGTGTATACAACAAGCAAACATAAATAACTATATACAAAAGGGAATAAAACAAGCGTACTATCATCTAAGGTTAAGTTTTTAAGTTATGAAAAGCAATGTGGTTTTATCTCTGCTATACTTTATTTTCGGTTAGAAAATATGCTTTTTAATTTAACCTATTGTAAACCAAAACCAAATTAAAAAGATAATAGCTTATTCTAAATATGCTAATAAAGGATATTTTTGTGGAATTTAATCCGTATAAAATTCAAATATTAAAATTACTAGTTTAAGTATCGATGCATAAACATCCCAAAACATCTAAATTTTTTTTTACATAAAAATCAATTATTTCAATGGACACTAATTTTTATGTAGGGGGAACTGGGGTACATTGATACAGTTTTTTTCTAAGATTTTTTTCGGTGTCAAGAAAGTAGAAAATTCAAGTTTTTTTTCCATGAGGTGACAGCAAAACTTGTGTAGTATGTTATAAAAATGTACAATCATTGTTTTATATAGTATTTTTGCATGTAATTTTAAAAAAATCAAAAAAAGTCATTTGTATCAATGTGCCCCATCCCCGGGGCAGATTGATACGTTTGAGAAAAATGACGACAAAATAATACCAATGCATATTTTTCATAGAAAATGAATTAGAAAACCCTTTTATATTTATTTATAAAAATTCAAATCACCCACAATTTATTTTTAAGCAATATTAAAGCAATCAAAATTAAATATATTATGACCTGATGTTCTGGCTGTTTCTTGTCTGATTGTTGGCTGTGGTAACTTTGTCATATCTAGCACTTCAACCCCAGCATTATCTTCTTTCTTATGAAAGATGAAAAAATTACCAGTTTTTCTGTTTATAAATAGACATAAACAGAAAATAAAGGATAATTATATTAAAAATTCTGTTTATAATATAAGTATCATTTTCTGTTCTGCAGTTTGTTTCTCTTACTTAACATTTCGCATGTCGAATATACTTTTTTCTCTGGAGAATCGATATAAATTCGAGATTTGCCAGAATGGCGTCCTTTTCTTTTATATTAGTTCTACAAGCACTAGATGCTGGGTAAGTTCCTACGTCTTCTGTTTTCAAAAATACTATAAAATGTTCTAATATAAAGAAATTAGAGCTATTTCACTTCAATAAAAACTAATATTAGAAATTTTTCGTGAAAAAAAAGGTTGGATTAAGGAGTGTATGGTAAAAAAAATAATAAAAGATAATGAAAATATGAACTATTAAAGGATTTAGGCTGTATCAGTGTGCCCCGTCATAGATTGTATCAATGTGCCCCATACAGCGATTTTGAATAAAATGAGTCTCAAATCCAACACTTCAGAATATATCTAACAATAAATAATGAAGAACTGATAAAGAGTAGCTGTACTTACCAGGGAGAGTATTCATTTTGGTTGAAAATACTGGAACAGTTGTATAATAGCATTTCAATTGTACAACTCATATTTACTTTTGAACAACAAAAACAATAAATCACCCGTCCCATTTCACCAAACTACTGAATCATTCCAAGATTTTCTGTATGTAGTTGAATACACTAGCATCATCTTTTGGAGCTGTTGTGAAACTTCCTGTAATGACGCTGTGAGCGGTAGAGGGGGTGTATCAATGTGCCCCATGTATCAATGTACCCCAGTTCCCCCTACAGCATGAACAGGGGTCTACTGTGCTGTATTTTGTATATATTCGCTACCACTGTTCTCTCATTTCTTCTTTGTAAATTTTCATTTAGCATCTTAAACAAATCTAGCTCGAACATTACAGTTTGGAAATATTGGTTGCACGAATATAAAAATATTGGATGTTACGACCCTTGCATGAAATAATGTAACAGAGTTGCTCGGTGATAGCTCTTTCTTCATCAAAGATTAAGTCTTTATTCAAAGTAAAGGAAACATTTTTCAGAATTACAAATCTATATTCTTAATGTGTCATTTTATTCTACATTAAACAATTCAAGATGTGAACATCCCAAACGAAAAGCACAAGTTCGTTTGAAATACACTCAAAAGTGATTCATATATGTAGATTGACATTTTAAAACTAGGTATGTGAAATATAGATAACTGTGAAGAATTAAGGACTAAATGAGGATAGTATATTTTCATAAAATTTGAGATGATAGTGGTTGATAAACTGAAAGCCGTACAAACTTTTGGCAGCATTGGATACAGGCAGAAATGAAAGTAACTTTTTGAAAATCATAATTGAAAGTAATTAAAAAAAGTAGATCGATGAAAAATTTAAAACACACACACACATACACACACAAATCTGAAGATTGGGAGAAAGAGAAAAACTATGGAGATTGACGCTTGTTAAAGAAAGAATGCTAATAAATAATCATTTCACTATCTGCCATTATCATTGTTTTGTTCAGTAATCCTTTATGTATAGTTGATATACTGTAAACATTCAGATTTATCACTCAAAGATGATTATCTAATAAATTTCTCAATTTTTGTCCATTTATAAAACAATTTTTTTTCTAAATAAAATTACTAATAGAAATATTTAGTTTTTATTATTTTTAGTCTATTTTTTCTTGCTCTCTTGCTGTATTTTCATGTCATTACATTTTTTCACTTTACCGCTTTCTAAAATGACACTAGGCATCCACTTTTTGATTTTTGTAAAACTTCTCTAGCTTTTGACTCAACCTAAGAATTTGGGTAATTCTCATCCTCCAATTAAAATCAGAACGAACATTTTTTGTCCATGCATCACCTATTGTTTTTTAATAGTTCAAGATATTTCAGAAAAATTACTTTTTTTCTAACCGTTATTCTTCAATTCTTATATAAGTACTATTTATCTGCGTTCAAGATGCAATGTAATAAAAACATATGTCTATCTATATTAATTTGGCAACCTTCGTTTGAACACGTTGGTCTTGAATTACTATCTTTATACAGGGTGTTTCAAAATAGCGTGGACAAATTGATATGACAAATCAGGCTTACGACAAGGATAAAAAATGACATAGGAACATAGGGTCGCAAACTACTTATTGAGTCACAAATGCAGGGTTTTCTTTCTAGCTACAACCTGTTTGAAAGTAATAATTTCCAGGGAAATAATAACATCGTAATGAAAATGGAACGATATGTACCTAATTTTTTGCGAAATGTGATAACATTACGAAAAAAATCTGGAAAAACATATTGCTCAAGCAATCGATGATACCTTATAAACTGATGATCAGTTCAAAATGTGAGGTGCCAAGTGCGTATTGCTGGTGCGCTTAAAGCAAACTTCTACCACTTTTAGATGGTTTTATCACATATGAAACAAAGGTGAGAATGTCTATTAAATGTTTTATTATAATTTATTTCATTTTTCTGAAATTTATTATCGTCAACCCAAATTGAGTTAGGATGAAACACCCTGTATTTGTGACTCAGCAAGGGGTTTGCGGCCCTATGTTCCTATATGATTTTTTATCCTTGCCTGATTTGTCATATCAATTTGTCCACGTTATTTTGAAACACCCTGTATACGATAATTATCATCAGTAATATTATACTTTAACACATAATGTAAATCATGAATCTTTATTAAGAATAGTTTATTTAGTAAATGATTTAATTAAATATTTAGGATAACTTCTCCTATTGTTGCTTAGTACCTAATATGCTAAAAAATAAAAAAAATGTTCTTGACCTTACATTAGATGTACTCTAAAATAAAGATACAAAGTATATATAAAAGTATAAAGATTTTTATTTTCCTTCTTAGTATTTGCATTTTCACTTTTTATTTTGCTTGTTTTATTTAAAACTAAATGGACGTCTTCATTAATTAAATTACTGAGTTTTAGATAGCAAAATATTCCTCTTGTAGTAAATGAATCATATTATCTAAAGCTACCATTATATTATTTTAAAGCTAGATTATCATTAAAGCTAACAATACTCTTCATAAATAGCAATTTAGAATTTTATTAACATATTAATTATGAATTAAATAAGACCTTGGTTTAAAAGCTAAGCTAATTATTTATATCTTAGCGTATTAAGTTTAATTTTCTCGCCTTCCATCCCTTTTACTTTTACGTGAACTAATTAGCGAAAGACACCAATAAAGTGAATCCGTATACTTCTCCATTAGAGCAGGCTTTCATAAATTTTATTACACATTCTCGTAGTATTAAAGTAAATTTTAAAAGTAATGTAAATGTATGAACGAAGAAAGGTTGTAAATGAGATGACTTTCTTCCTTTATAATGTACAGTGTTTCAGATTTAACAATGTTAATGTATTTATAGAATAAAATTATATGGTATTGCATTTCTCATGGCATTAAAATGCTTGTTTCGATTGTTTTTTAAAGCTATAAAATTTAATTTAATAATCAAAACTTCTACTTTGTTAACAAGCGCACAATCTTTTCTTCATAAAATAATGTAACCAAGAAAAAATATATGTAATAGCCTTTTCTGAGTTACCCTTAATTCTGAAAAGTGTTTTTTATCTTTAGAAACATCAGAAGCCAATATACATTCGAGATTTAAAGAATATTTAAAAACAAAGTTTCTTTTACTGCCACTTATTTTCTGAAACATTTCAGGTAAACTTTTATAGTGCACCAATCAGTTTCATCAATCCCAATATCGGTTTTTAAGATGGCATAAACTCTTGATTAAATATTTTCAAAATTGTAATACTTTCTGCTGCGTAAATGAATTTACATATGTAAAAGTAACAAAACAAGAGTAATTTTAAAATTTATTTATAATGTTCTCTATAGAACATGTTTCTTAACCCGGGAGAACGCGCGCTTTCCAGGGTATGAATGATTTTAACTTTTTCACCAATAAAATCAAATTAAAACAGTCGCTTTTTTCCGACGGAGACAATTCTTACAAATTTTGCGATAAAATAAGTTGAAGATTACTTTTAAAAAATTGGTGGTTGCAATTGTAAAAACCATACATACTCCGGGTCTTTTAGGCCCTGCGCGCGTCCTCTCGGGTTAAGCACGAAAATGTTATTTGCGAATTATTAGCATCCTAAAAACAGACATTCTGGTTTGAGAAAACTGACTAATAATCTATAAAAACTGTTTGAAAACGTTTCCCAAAATCAATGGCAGGAAAAGAACGTTTATTTTAATAAATGAACAAATGATCAAAATTATATTGATTCTAAGTTTTCAAACGTCAAGACTGTTTTTTGGATTCATGGGTAATTCGAAATAAGATATTTTATTTTCGTTCGCTGTTCTGTTATAGTTTCCTAGATTAAAAAACATCCGTCTTTTTTTTAGTGTACATTTCTTAAACTTGTGTTTTAAAGAATTGATTCATGTAAATAGGGAAAGATTGATATTATTGATAATGTCTGATAAACAAAAATTCTTAGTAGTAAATTTTCAAAGAGTAATTCCGAATTTTTTTAGAATTTATTTTAAAATATGCTTTTTACGTTCTTGTGTATATTTCACAAAACATAATGCTGTCTTTGTCAAAATTTTAGACCTAAGTTTTTTGCATGTAATATTGCGTACCTAAAACTGTTAATAATATATGACGATGCAATAAAATAAATTCTTTTAACCCTTTGAGCTCTGGTGGGTAAATTTCTTAAAAAACAAAATTTCACATTGCCACCAATATTTTGCAAAGAAAAAAGCCGGTTAATGATATACACGAAAAAATGCCTTAAACCTTTTCAAATAAATTTGGTCGAATTTTCTGGTGCCGCTGTGGCATTTCGGAATTAAAATTATGTGATAGAAAATTCTACCATCAGAGCTCAATGGGTTAAATATAACATTTTAGTAACATGAAATCCAGGTGTTCATCATGCAGTCAGTTTTTCAGGAAATGAAGAAGAAATACTAATTTTTATTAGCAATATATTAATACTTATTTTTTATTTTGATTTATTATTATTTTTTTATTTTTCAGTTATATATATAGGATGTGCATAAAAAGAAAAAAGAAAAAATATTTTTAATAAAGTTTGACTCACGTTTTATTAACTTGGAATTTAGTATTTGAAGATCAGAGATAGCCATATTTTGAGCTCCTACGTTTGCTATTTCAGTTCCAGTCTAAATGTAATCCTTAAAGATTTTTCAAATCGCAGCACTCTTGGGGCTGAGCCAATTCATTAATGGATTTTTCGTTGGAAATCGCTATTGGACATGAAAAGTAAATTTGAGTTATCGCTCTTATAAAATGCCATAGAAATTACATTTGTATTTTCTATAAGTTTACGCAAGAACTAACATGAATTACGGTTTGAGAAGTGATAGACTAACAATAGAGAATCACACATAACAATTACACTGATTTATGCGATTATGTTTTATGCGATTATTTTTCCAAATCTTCAGTATTATAGATTTACATACTCGTATTTGTTATCCTTATTTCTTATATACATAACATCCACAGTAGTAATTTGATAATAGGAACAAAAGTGATAGTTTAATAAGCATTATGAGTAGTGAATCACTATTCTTAAAAAGCTTAATGGAGCTGTTAAACCATTACACTGATTTCTATCCAGGCATTTATGAGAATAAATTTACAATTTTTTATGATTATAGCTTTAGTTACTGGTATTTATCAACCATATTTTTCAATACATATACCATCTGTTGCATTTTGGTAATAGTCACAAAACACATAGCTTAGTGTGCATTTTGAGTATGGATTAAAGTTATTGTTAATGAGTTATTTGAGCTGTAAAATGATAATTATAAAAAATTGTATTAAGTTTACTGTGGTAAATAAAATTTAATTTAGCTACAGAGTATCCCAAAATGGACTGAGGGTTTTTACAATTAATAACACGTAAACGATGACAGCTATTGAAGTTATTCTTACAGTAAGTCTTGTATAAAACCCCAAATCTCTTTAATACGATTCACTATCTTTATTCTAAATATCAATTCTGTACTGTCTTAAAATGTAATAGTCCTCAAATAACCTTGCAATTTCAAAACTCAGAACTATTTTAATATTTCAACAGCAAGAGGAAGGTTTAAAGCTCCAAACAAGAGGAAGGTTTAAAGCTGGATGAACTTTGATACATTTTTAGACATTAGTTTGAACGCTCTAACAACTTGAGATACACAGTGCTGTAATATTTGGAGCTAAAACGAGGAAGCTTAGTAAAGAAATTCTCGACTGCACACATTAATCTCCGGTATGAAAAACTTCAATAACTGTGACCATATACTTATAATGGCACTGACGTACAACATAGCTTATGTTGGATAAGGAACAGGATTTATCCCCATCAATTTGCCACCATTACTTTTAAAATCAGCTTGGTTATATTTCCAGAGATTATCTAGAAGTCTTAATTTTGAAATATTTCAGAACGCTTTTCGCCTATTTTCCCTTTTTAAGTTCGAAATATTTAGTAACTGTTCTCACACATCATTTATCTCTTATAAGTATCTACCACGCCACATTTGAAGTTTCTATCTTTAACAATTGCATATAAAACATACTTTAAAACGTTTTAAGAATGATTTTCACGTATTTTAACTCTTTTAAAATTTCGATTTTTTTTCGACAGCTCCGAGAGTATTTATACGTTATACGTAATTACCGAGCCCAAATTGAAGTTTCTAGTTTTTTCAGTATAAAAAAAATTGCAATTTAGAAAGCTCCATGCTCCTGCAACACCCAAGTGGTAGTAGCACCGGTATAAAGTGTGGTCTATGTTGAAGCAGGGGGTGTCATCATCAATTTGCAGCCATTACTTTTGAAATAGCTTTGGTATTTTCTGAGATTTCATAGAAATCGTAATTTATAACACTTTCAGAACACTTTTTGCTTGTTTCACACTTTCAAATCTTTTTTTAGAAACTGATTTAAAGAGCAGTTATATATTTCAAATAATTACCATGTCGAATTTCAAAATGCTAGCCCCTTCCTTATAACAAAAATTTTAATTTAGAAAGTTTTTTTTATCCTGCATTCCCCAGATCGTAGCGACACCGACTTAAAATAAAGCCTATGTTAAAGCAGAAACTGTTACCACCAATTTACAACCGTTATTTTATAATCTAATAAGTATTTTCTGAGATTTCATAGAAATCCTAATTTAGAAAAAAAATCATAATTTGGGGTTTTCACAAACCTGGAATATTTTAGAAACTATTTTTAGAGAGCATTTATATTTTATAACATTTACTACGACAAATTACAAGTTTCTATCTTTAACAATTGCCGAATAATTGTAATTTAGGACGTTTTTCAAATGCTTTTCTCGCATTTTCGTCCCTTTTAAATTTTGAATTTTTACGACTGCTCTCATAGTGAATTTAAATCTTACAAATATTTACCATACCAAATTTTAAGTTATTTGTCTCTTCAGTATCACTAAAATTGCAATTTAGAATGTTTTTTGCTCTTGCAACTCCAAGGTGTTAGTGGTATCGACATAAAATATAGCCTACGTCGGAACAGGTTTTGTACCCATCAATTTGCAATTATTACTTTTTAAATGGTTTTTATATTTCCTATGATTATATAAAAATGACAATTTAGAACGTCTTTAGAACGTTTTTCGAACATTTTCACCCCTTTTGAATAACCCTTTTAAATAAATCCCAGCTGTTAGCGATAATTTATACTTTATATGTTACTACCATGCTATATTTGAAGTTTCTAGGCCTTCAGTAATACATAAATCACATTTTTTTAGAACTTTGGAGTAGAGGCACCGACAGAAAATATAGCCTATGTGGAACTAGGGCTTTCGCCATCATTTATCACCATTACTTTTAAAATCGATTCGGTAGTTCCAGAAAAATTAAGAAACACACAAAGTTTGCATCTTCATTATATACTGTAGGTTGTATATTAAAAAAAAGTGCTCCGAAGATAGCGTCAAATTAAATAATTAATTCGATTAATTAATTAATTAAGGGAACATATTAAACATTGTGATCTTCGTTTTGCTGTCTGTAATTTTGTTCATAAAAGTGATTGGTTAAAGCAACCAAGTATTCTTATGAGCGGCAAATGTAATATTGTAAAAAATATCGTATGTTACTTTATTCAATAAAGAAATATCTATGTCTTATAAAAGAAAAAAAATGCATTAGTACCGTATCATGAGTTTAGTAGTTAATCTTTTTGAACAGATAAGTACTTAAAGAGCCATTTACATTGATAGAGTCATTTTCCTGCGGAAAACACATACCTGGTTCTTTTCATCGTGATACTTAGAGGAATAACTTAAAGGCTAGAATTTGCATAACAAAGAAAACGAGTGTGTTAAGTATTATTACACAGAGTGTCTAGAGTGTTTCGCCAGCACTTTTAGCCCTAAGTATCAAGTATGTATGAATGTCACAGGAATTGATTTACAGATTTTGTTTCTTAAATTCGTTATTTTATCATTCTGTGGTGAAATAATTCTGGCGAATGGCCAAGAAACATTTACTGAGAACGTATTCATTTAAACTTTAATGTGAGTACAGTTAAAAATAAAAACAAAGTGTTTGTTAGATGTTGTATAAGAGAATTTCTGGAATAAATATGGACAGGGAGTTTAGAGAACGATATAGTGGAGAACTAAAGGAGAAAGAGTTTTTAAAATATTTAAAAACAGTATTAATACGATTTTTGATATTTTTATTTCTTTACAACGCAGTACTTTAATATATATATATATATATATATATACAGTGTACAATATGTTATCTATCGTCGACCTTTAATTTCTCAACTGTTGATCGTAGACATATACACTATATGGCCAAAGGTAACCGGCCACTTAGACATTTTGTCAAACATCTAGAAAAATTCACGAGGAATTATCCCGAAACTCTAAGTCTGTAAACATAATAGTGCAGGTCATGCATTTCCGAGATGATTTTTCCCCGAAACTCTATAGGTAACCGTCAACAAATTAAAAAAGAGCGAACATGCTTTGGATAACACTGTCAAAACCAATGTAGCAAAAGCGTTCAATCTGTAGATTATGATTAAGTGGCTTATTTTAATAAATTGTGTTCATTTTTATGCGGATAGCATGTATACCAGTACAGAAAGTAAGGTTTTTATAAAAAGAGTACCAAATTTTTCCAAGTTTTTACGTATAATTTGCAGAGTTTTTATTATAAAATAATGTTCTTTCCCGAAAATATGACAAAAAGTATTGTACACAATACACAGTTGTGCAACAGCCACAAATGAACATATAGGACTAATGTTTGAGATTATTATTGATGCAAATTGAATGCATTTTGAATTCCAAGTTTTTAGGCTTGATATTTTTAAATTTTCTTTCAGGATATTTATATACTTAATATTGGTCCATATTATTTTCATTCTAAATTAAATTTCTCATTCCAAAAGCAGCAAAACATCTCCAAACAATTATGCCTCCATCTCCATGTTTGACAGTTGGCAATAGATTTTTCGGACTGGGCTCTTTGTAGAGCTTTCTTCACACGCTTATTCTCCCATCAAACTCGAACATATTAAACTTTGATTCATCCACAAATATGCCGTTTTTTCTAAACGATACATCTTCGTCTACCATGAATTGTGCAAAATACACATGTAACTTCCTTGCTTTTTCATTAGCGAAAAATTTTCTTCTGGCAAATCTACTGTTGTGTCCATATGATCTGATAACTCGTCTAACAGTTTCAGGGCTTGCTTTTATTATAAAACATTTTTCTAATTCTGTTGTAAATTTCATTGCACTAATTCTTGGTTTTTTTCATGATTTTATGCATAATAAATCTTCTATGCCTGGAAGTTCGCTTGTGAGGAGCTCCTGATTTTAATGCCTTTTCTACAGTTCCTCGTACTTTCCATCGTTTAATAATCGAAAGATAGTTGAGTGACTTACTTTAACATGCTTTGCGATGGTTTTGGTGGTTTTGCAATCTTTAAAATCCTGTATGATTAAATTACGAATGGAATTTGTTGTAACTTTATAGCGTTTGTCCATGTTCACTTCAAATATAAAATATGGAAACATATTTGCATAAATTAGTAGTAATTTCAAAGTGCAGGCGATAGTATTTAACATAGATTTTCATTTAAAATAAAAATAAATAACAAAATTATTGTTTGTCAAAAAATCTAGCAAAACTTTCAAGTGTCCTATTACTTATGTGAGATTGTTTTTAACACTTACAAGGTAAATTAATTTTTTGAAAAAAAAAGTTTTGAATCTATTTTCTTTACAATATGTCGGTTTTATTAGAGAAAAAATAAAGTTTATATGAAAAAAAAAAAAATTAAGTTGATCTTTTAATATTTAGATATAGTTTAAAAAACAATAGTGACTAAAAACAAATGTAATGCACTGTATTTCATATAAAAATGCTGTTTGGTATTGTTAATGGGAAAACTAATAAAATACATTAAATTAAAAAAATTATAGTGTTCAATAATAAATATGATTTACACCTACATATCCTGCTACACGGAAACCCGGTTCGATTACATAGTTCTTTTTAATGTAAATGTACAGAAAAAAACTATTTTAAAACAATGATACTTGGATGTAAGATGGTTCTAAACGAATAGCATAGGCTAATATAAAATAGTTAAGGGGATGCGGTACCACTTTCTCTGTTTTTTTATTTTTTATATTTTATAGTACTTTTTGGCGTATGGATATGGATGGCGTTTTGGATTTTATGAAGAAAAACGAATTAATAGAGGAAAAGTTGAATTCTTATGATAAAATTGGAATATATATATATATATTTATTTAAAATCGAATTTTTCCTACAATTTTAAACTTTTGGAACATCAAGTAGGCTTAAAAACTGCAAGTATCAGATTTATAAAACTTAATTTATTTTAAAAAAAGATTAAATAAAATGTTATGGTATACCGTACAAATACATTAAAAAATGAGTACTTAGTTAACAATTTTATTTTTTAAATGAATCATTTGTCTTATCACAAATCTATTAATTAATTTCTACAACGCGACATCACGGAACGCTAACAATAATTTAAAAAATTAAATTGCGAAATATATATTCAAGTTTTAACTTTTTTTCTTTTTACATACTAAAAACACATAAGCTGAGAAATTTGAGTCAGAACTCTGAATGATTTAATGGGAAATGCATACATAAAAAAAAAAAAATTCGCACATTTTAATTTGTCGGATTTGTACGAAACATCACCAGAATACATTAATAGTAACTAAATCCGTTCGATATAAGAAAATAGGAAATAAATATATTTTCTTTATTTTTCGCGAAATGAAAAGTGCGCAGTCCTTTTAAGTCAAATCCATCATAATTGGAAATATTTTCCACTAGTATTAATGACATGAAATTATAGTTTCTTTAAATGTTGTTTTCTATTTCTTTATAGGAAATATTTGTGGAAAATGCAACTTTGAATTTCAATGCCAATTTCATTGCATAGTTTTCTATTCTAAAAAAAGGGGGGGGGGGACAAAATCTGCTGCTACCTAAATTGAACTTATTGCGATCTTTTACTTTCCAGCCTTATCCCTCCAAAACTAGAGCGCATATAAAACCAGGAAAACTGGTAAATTTATAGTGATATGAATAATATATTCGTTTAAGCAAATAATTTTTAATTCGAAGAATCATTTAAAAATATTTAAATGTTGAAATCAGTCAAGATAGTTTACTTACATAAGTTTTGTAGGGTGCAAAACTTTTCACGGCAATTTAATTGTCTTTTGCAGGCGTAATATTTAACTTGATTGTGGTGTGCATCGTTAAAACATTCTTTTTAAATTTTTTTATTTTTTATTCAGAATTTTATCTGAATTGAAATTTAATTCACAGTTTGAAGTAGACGTTTTTATCCCCTGTTTCAAGACTTTTTAAATAATAAATAAGAATATTATTCTTCAGTGAAGAAACATATTTACACTTGAATATTAAGAAAAGAAAGAGAATGATAAAATAATTAAATTATTACATGCGAAAAGCATTTAATGTGGGAAATTAATTCATATTTAAAATGGTGTATTTAAAATATTTTGCTTATAACTTATAAACTTTAACTTTTGTTTATAACATTAACAACGAAACATGAAAACTGAAAACTAGATGTCAGTAATTTTCAAATTATTTCGATATTAAACCCTATCACTTTGAATTAATAAATGCTTTCTAACAACATAGTATGTGTGGAATTTTAACTTCCGTAATTAAACTCGCTTTTGAATTACTAATGATTACTTTGGCTTGAAATAGCAACAGGGATGAAGGAAAGGAAGGATCTCATGCGGCTCGAGCCCCCCTAATTCAAATGTGGACAATTTATTAAGAGTTACACGAGCTCTCTAAATACAATCACTGTGTCAATACGTAGATTAGGGGCTTCAACGTTAACTCTGTGTGTTGTATTTATATTTTGATCAAATTTTATTTGACATCTGAAACTTTTGATCAGTAGTTTCACTCCTTCCATATTCTTAGTATAGCATGCAACATTTCAAGTTGATTGGGGAGTTCAACATTATGAACTTTAAACGAAATACGATTACAAACAACAATACTATGGGACTGAATTTTTTTTGTAGATTTTTTTTCTGTTATCAGTTTGATTTTGACTTTCTGATTTACACTGACCTGTTGTCTGAATCAAACGTAACTCTATAGAATTCAGTATCTTGAATCGACTATCACATACAATTAAAACATTTAATTTGTAATAGGGAAAAAAGTTATTAGTTCGAAAGGTTAATAATTCTCATAAATATTTTATTAATCATTTGAAATAGTAATTGTTTAATGGAGAGGGTGGTCATAAAAAACTTTGCCGATATATGGAGCTCTAGCGGAGAGTCCGTTCAACCTAACGAGGTGAAATTTCAGAAATAACTATTCAGAGATATGAGCTCAAGATTCCCAACAAACGCTCGACTTGCGGCCAGAAGCCGTATTCGTTGCGGCCATAGTGAGTTAAGGCCATTTGTAGCCAAACATTACCGTACTGTAAGTGAGGCGCCGCTACTTGCGGCAGCAGTTGCCGAATTGTACACGTTTCGGCAGGGAGAAAACGGTTGCGTTTATTTGACCTGTCATTACTGAGGGGCAGTTTCGGGCAAGCTTGAAACGGCCCCTCATGATTTAAAAAGTGCAGGCCCGGTATTACCCAACCCGAATATTTAATTAATGAGAGGAAATGTATTTTTTTCTTCATTTCTTTTAAAGTAAGCTTAATTATTTCAAATGTGGCATTTATTAAAAATGTAAATACATTATAAGATTTATATCTAGGACAGTATAGATGATTAATTTATTCTTTTTCGTTTAAAACCATTTAAGGAATATATATATATATATATATATATATATATATATATATATATATATATATATATATATATATATATATATATATATATATATATATATATATATCAGTAAAAATGTAAAAATATTTACATTTAAGAGATGTAAAATAATATATTTCCAAACTATACTTCGATATCTTTGCATAGATATATTTTTATGGTCATGCTAGAAACAATGAATGCATTAATGTTCAATTTCTCTAAATTTTAATAGCTGAAATAAACAAAATACAAATTCATAGGAAGTGCACAAAATATTTAATTACAATAAGATGCATTCATTCATTGAGCTTTCATATTATAAAAAAGTATGCTGGAAAATTAATCAGAGGCGTGAATTTTTTTTTATATTTTTCAAGTTTCATTAAAAAAAATATTTGTTATGAACAAATGAAAAAAATATTGCATTCTTTGTTTTAACAAGCCCATGTTGTTGAATATAAGGGGGTAGAAAAAGTGGAAAATAAACTGTTTTATAACAAAAAATTTTAATTCTATTTAAAATTTATTTTCCTGTAAAATAAAATTCTTCGAAAATAAATTTTATTGTTTTAAATTCAGTGTAAAGTAAAAAATAAATAAAAATGTTTTTATCAAATTCCTTACAATTTATGTTTGTTTGTTTTATTATTATTCTTAAATTATTAATAAAAAACACAGATGTCATACCTGACTTTAAAGAAGCAAAAACCGGAATTTTATTTGAAAACATTAGTATTTTGCACGATTTGTTATCTATTTAATAATATATAAATAAAAACTCCCTATTTTAATTAAAAGATTTTTTATGGGGGAAAAAAATTGGAATAAAAATGGACATTTTTGATTTCCGGAATATAAATTTATAAAATAGAAAGAAAAGAGCAAAAGCAATATTTTTGTTGCATTGGTTATAAGTGATGAACATGATGAATTATTGTATAAAAGTTTTAAACAATTGTTTAAAACTTTCATTTAATGATTCATCACATTTATTTGTTGAAAATTCTTCTGCCTCTTCCCCTTGTTGAAATTTTATCATTTTTTTTCTCTTGAAAAAAAAAATATATATATATAATCAAATAAACATAAATACGTATTTATGTTTATTTTATTATATATATTTTTTGTTCACTGAGCTTTCATATTATACTTATAATTTACTACAAATTTAATGGTAAGCGTTATTTATTTTTTTTTTCAAGATTCATGAAAAAAATATTTGTAACGAACAAACGAAAAAAATATTCCTTTCATTGTTTCAGCAAGCATATGTTATTGAATACAAGGCAGCAGGAAAAGTGGAAAATAAACTGTTTTTATAACACAAATTTTTGATATGAATTGAAATATATTTTCAGGTAAAATAAAATTGCTCTTTTAGTGTAACTGAAAGTAGTGCTGTTTTCCCGCAGCCTTAGAGAGGTATCCATCTACTTTCTTTGCTTCCCGAAAGGAATTCACTCGCGAAGGTCATAGGGGGAACAGAGCAATTTCTAGGAAACCTCTCCCTAATTTTCGACCCCCTTCTATTTTTGCAAAGTCACCACGCTTCTTCATTCGATATCGTACTGAGAGAGAGGATGTTTTAAAAGTTACAGGAATTTTACAAGTACTATAATGCTGAAATATGCACAAGAGCATAAGTAAATCATTAGTAAGTCTTATTATTTTTTGTTTATTCATTAAAGAATTGTAAATTTAAGCTGTTTTAAATATTTTGATTTTATTTTGTATAATATATAGAGTATTTATGTATTAGATTATAGAGTATTTTTAACATTTTTATTTTGGCAAATGTAAAATATTTTTTTTATACATAGCATGATTTAATGACGTTCTGTTACATTAAATTCTTTTTTTTTTTTTTTTTTTTTTTTTTTTTTTTTTTTTTTTTTAATCAGTAAATACTGGGGCTTTTTTCAATCAATTGCGAATGCTTGGACAGTTTAATTTAAATAAATCTTATTCTTATGGGTGAAATTTACTTTTTTCCCCATTCTAATTCTTCAAATACTGTAAAATTTAATTCAAATAGTGTAAAATATTGTAAAATTTAATTTAGTAGATAACTGTTTAATAATTTATTTTCTTTTTGCTAAGGACTATCGATATTACTTTGAAATGTTATATTTATATATATCATTTGAGATTCTTTAAAATAGCTTGCTTCAGTGGAAAAAAAAAGAGAGAGAGAGAGAGAGCTTGAGAAAAAACTGTTTTCTTTTTGTAAGTAAGAATATTAATAATAAAATTTAATTGAAGTAATTGAATAAAACTCTCGGGTGTTTAGGAAAAGTTAAAATACTTTGTATATATATTTTTTTATCTTTGATTGATAAACTGTGCCCC
This sequence comes from Maratus speculifer, assembly GCA_964019185.1. Taxonomy (NCBI): domain Eukaryota; kingdom Metazoa; phylum Arthropoda; class Arachnida; order Araneae; family Salticidae; genus Maratus; species Maratus speculifer. The sequence goes on from OZ025299.1 coordinate 196,273,951, forward strand.
GAAACTTCATATATTGAAAAAGAACATTAACTATTTTCTAAGTTAAGTAGAATTTTAATATATTAGAATATCGGTGAATCATACAATATAAAGTAAATATTATCTTGCATTTGCCAAAATGAAAGCGTTTAAAAATTTCTTACAAAATAAAATCAATATACATAAAAAAAGGAATTATAAGAAAATAATTAAATAATTCTTTAATGAATAAGCACAAAATACTGGTAAAAGGCTTGCAAATAAATGTATAAAAAATAAACAAAAGTATATCACGAACACATTTTATATTACAACATACATTTTATATATTAACAGACTTAACAATAAGCTAAACAAAACACCACATACATATATAAAATAGATCTATTTTAATATAAAGTACATAATAAATCATATTAAGAATATATGTTATTTAGGCGTAAGTTCAAAATGTGTTGAATAAAAAATAATTGTTGAATAATTGCTTGAATAACAAATGTTTCTTCATGAAAAATAAATATAGTAATAATGATTTCGGTTCATTTTTCAAAAATGTATAAATTTATTTATCTTGAGCTTATTGAAAATACAATGTTTGGCATACTAATTTTATTTTTCAAATTGTATATGAAATACAACTGTTTATAAATTGCATTATTTATATATATATATATTTAATGCATAATAGAATAAATAAACAAATTATTAAATTCAATAAGCGAAGTATTGTATTTTGGAAAATTTTCGAAAAATTCAATAAAAGTAAATTTATATATACATATATTTTATTGTACCTAAATTATTCTTAATATATTTATTTTTTATGCAAAAACATTTAATCATTCAAGCAGTTCTTTAATAAATATTTTTTATTAAACAGATTTTGAATTTATGCTTAAATAATTTTTATGGCATGGTAGTGGCAGGCTTTTGGATACAATAAATCCTAAAGGGCTCTTTTGTGGGCAGCTTTTGGCTAAACTTAATTCTTACAAAACACAAATGGCATGGCTAGGGCACACTTATGGCTAGCTCTGATTGTTAATGGCCTTTAAAAGAATAATTGTGGCAAGTTTGAGGCTGTCTGATATTTTGATAAAAAGTTTATGGCACATTTGTGGGCCTCATCTTGTGGCCACGTTCTGGCCGGCGTGACAGTTTTTTGACGGAGCCGTTACGGCAAAGGATGGCGGGCCGTCACCAAACACTTTGGGCCAACGTTAACGACACTTTTAATGGCCCACAAGTTATGTGTTTGTTGGGTTCTGTGAACGGCAACAAAATGGCGCTCACGGTTACGGTAATAGTTACAGAAACTTGAAATTTTCCAATGTCAACACCCATTTTTTTCGCAAAATGCTTAGCGCTTGCGAAAACCATAAAGAGCATTGGAACCGTATGTGTATAGCAAGAAACGGACACGTTATGTACGCACAAAACACTGTTCTTAGAATCCCCCTCCCCCATAAAAACATGATTAGAGCGCAAGGATTAAATTTGCATATAACACAGAGTCAGTACACTAACCTCTGATTACAACACAGATCGGAGAACAAAATCTTCTATTTTGACTACACATTTTCCACATGGGTGCCATCACTGGCAGTTGCACATTGCATGGTAGCGACTGTGGACAATACAGCCGAACGTTACATTGCATAAGGGATGTTTGCAATCTCATGTTTGGTAGAATCTTTCAAATCCGCCAAAGTTTGTGGATTGCTCATGTACACTCTAGATTTTAGATATTCCCAGAACCTGAAATCCATAGGAGTGAGGTCGGGGGATCGCGGAGGCCATTGACGTTACCAGTTAAGGTGAAATGTGCCTCGTCCGTCCATAACATGCGAAGAGGCCGATCGTTATCTCCATCATATAGGATAAAAAATTCATTAACAAAGTCTATATGTTGTCGATGGTCTCTCACCTCCAACATCTGGGCGCGCAGGTACCGGTAAGGAAACATGGGGATTACAGAGCGCAGTAACTTTAAGACCATTGATTTCTGTATATCAAATGCACGAGATGCACCTTTGCATGAGTCTTCTGGCCACTATGTGATGCACTTTCATAACAGTATCCCCCCCAGGAACAGTTGGTCGTCCGGATCGCGGACTATCACAGGTGCAGCCAATTTCTTCGAATATCATTAGTAAATCACGAAGAACTTGTGAAATGCACAGGCCACGTATTTGGCGATGGTTTCGACGGTAAACGCGCCAGGTTTTCGCAGCATTCATCTCATTTTGATAATAGTTTTACCAACTCACCACGAACGAAGTCATTTTGTTGGCATCTGCAAGCTCCGACTGAAGAACTAACATTCCTACCCCAATTTTTATCCGTTTTCTATACTATCTGGCAAACGACGCTCCGTGATTGCTATTTTGTCTCTGTCATATTCAAATTTTCTTCGTGCACCTTGGTCGTGTTTTTTTGGGGGGCCATTCGTACAGCTAATTTTGTGCGAGCATAACGCGTCAATTTATGGCAATAACCATACCGTTCCAACGCTCTTTAGGGTTTTCGCATGCGCTGAGCATTTTGCGATGAAAAAAAAATGGGTGTTGCCATTGGAAAATTTCGAGTTTCTGTAGCTATAACCGTAACCGTGAGCGCCATTTTGTTGCCGTTCACAGAATCTCGAGCTCATGCCTCTGAATAGCTATATCTGAAATTTCCCCTCGATCGGTTGAACGGACTGGCCGCTAGAGCTCCATATATCGGCAAAGTTTTTTTTATGACTACCCCGTATTTTAAAATAATTACTTGAACCACTTACATAATTTTTAATTGCAATTTCACTGAATAAACATGATTTGTGTAAAGGAATGTTATTACTAATTATAGTTGCCTGTTTCATTTTATTTGTAAGGTATACTTCTGCGTAAGAAAAAAATAACAGTATACAAATTAGACAGCAGTGAATACGAAAATTCGATATGAATACCATCCAACATTATAAAATAGTTATGACTTTTAGTCAAATGTTCTATTAAAAAGTGAGTTAAACATGCTGAATTAATAATTCATATTAATGCTTAAGTAATTATGGATATCTATTGCAAAAAACTAAAATGCACATTTTAAATTCATTAAATGAATTATCTATGTCAAATATGTACTTCATGTTTTTTAAAAAATCCAGTTTAACTTGTATAATATTTACAAATTTACAAATAAATCGTATTGCTGTATTGTTTATCTAAAATTATTTAATTGATTATGTGAACAATACAATCCTAAAATTATTGATAATATAAAATAATAGTTATACATATCTATGTTTAAAAAAAAATACTTCTGATAAACCATGTTAATTTTGGCTTCCACAGTGTTTTCTGGCAACAAAGTCTCTGCGGTATTTTAACTTAATTTCCGGGAAGAAAGATGGCATTGAATTCCTAATGATGGCTTCGTCAATGCCTTTAAATAGCTGCGATTTTACCCGAGGAATGTGAACATTGCTTTTATATTTCTTTATTCCTTTTATAGCAATGGAAGCAAAAGAAAGAAGTGATAGTTTACAAAATATGATACTGGGAAATAAGCAGTGCGTAGCAGTACAGGATGCTCGGAATACCAATAATTTCCTAAAGTTATTTTTGCCTTGTTTAATCGCTGAAAATTACCTGATTAAAAATATAACATAGTAGAGCGTCTGAACTCCCGCCTTGGGAACGCCACTGAAAAAAAAATAGCTTTTTAAAAGAATGACATTTTAGTCCAGTCATTTTAACAGCTTTTTTTTGCAAATAGCGGAAAAAATTAGAACAAAGCTGGTTCTTTGCATAAGTGCTAGTTAAGGTATGTAGTTTAACATACTAAAAGTCCCCATCGATCCGATATGAGTTTTTCCCTCCAGGGGAGCTTGAAAATTGGTTTTCTGTGAATATCTCAAGAACAATGGTATGTAGACAAAAAAGTTCAATTACAAAGATGTAGATAATTTAATTTCCTACAAAAAATGTCATTAATTTTTTTTTTTTTTTTTTGGTCACACCAATACTTTCCTGCCGAAAATTAAAATAAAGTAAACATTATTGAAAAAAAAATGCGGAAGCACGATCATAACGCGGCTAAGAGGCAGAACAAATACTGAAAAACTTTCGATCCTCCTCCCCCACCCCTCCCCCATTATCTGTACGCCGCTTTCGCGCTCTTGTGCAATAGTCATTGCCAATACCCTATCTCTCTTTGCATTTGTTGAAATGTACCACGTGCAGGTACCTTTCAATTAGTGCTCATTTCGCTGATATAAAACCCCCATAATTTACTGAACGAAGTATTCTTTGGAATATTTTACGAAGGGAATCATTTTATTTTCAACGCATGTTGTAGAAATTTTTAAATAGTTATTACAGTTTAAAATGACTCTTTCATAATTGTCGATTATGAGCGAAAATTGGAAATTGACAAAATAGCTTGTCTTGTATGTGATGAGGACTGCGTTTCAAAAGATTATGTAAAAATAGGAAAAAGGGGACTGAAGTCCCTTGTGACAGCAAGTTCGGAAAGAGGTGACCATAAGTGGAAATTATTTGAAGAAATGGCTAAAAACAATAGTGAATTTACAGTTCACCCAAAAGTAGGAAAAATTATACACGAAAGAATTCTATTAAATCATACAATAAATCTATTGCAGAAAAACCATCAACGTCTGCATAAATTACTCCATTGAAGGAAAAATTGAGAAATGACAGTCCGTTCGTTGAATTTAAGTAAAAATGTTTGTTATGTTCTGATAGGATTCATACTCATCAGGGAAATATGGGATTCCTGGGAAAATCAGGGGATGAATTTTAGGTTGTAAAAATCAGGGGAATCTCTGGAGATAATACAAAAAAAATTCCAAACCTGGGAAAACCTGCCAAAATGACAGTCTGTTCTGGGAAATTGGGGGTAATTGTTACAGTTCGAGTGCTTCATTATCATATGTAATATCAAAATGTTAATTGGTGATATGGAAAAATTGTCCATCCCGGAAAATACATCAGGGGATTCTTAGGGGATTTTTTCTTGGAAAATGAGTATGAACCCTATGATACACTTGACGAAGCTTTTATGCAGAAGGAAAAAAAATGAAAGCTCTATAGTACTGCATTTTTTTATCTAATCATTAAAATAAGACAAGTCTCATATCTATGCTCATAAAGAAATTTATTGAGAATGGTTTCGAAGCGAAACAAGCAGAAGATGATGCAGACACACTAATTGTTAACACAACTATTGAAGTAGCAAAGTCTGGTGCGCTTACTGCTGTTGTTGGCGATGATGTTGACTTGCTCGTATTGTTGACTGCTTTAGACTTTCAGAGATAGGGGGGTATTTCCATGAGCACATGTCGTGTAAGTCACATACTATGATTTTGGAAACCAGTATTTTAGAACGAAAAGATGTGATTTAATTTACCAGAGTTATTTCATTAATTGAATAAGGCCATGCAAACCTTTCGAAAATAACGGTGGCCAACAATTTATAAGTTACTAATAATGTGACATACACGACAAATGCTCATGGAAATGCCCAGGGATATTTTTTATTAAGCCTGGAACAGGACGAATTGCAACCACCCTGTATTCATCGCACAGTCTTAACAATGATGCTGTTCTGAAAGATCATATATTGTTCCTTCACGCTTTTTCAGGTTGTGACTCGACATCAGCAATGTTTGGGAAAGGTATGATGTTGTTAGTAAAATTTTTGAAAAAGGAAATAATCATAACATACAAGCTGCCAGCATTTTTAAAAGTGATCAAGTATCCCAACCTGAAGTTTCCGTGGCAAGAAAAAACTATTTTTCTTGCTTTATACGGTGGCAAAGCTTAAATTGCTCTGAACAAGCACCGTTATGTATGTTTCAAGAAAGGAGTTGCTTTTGGTAAAAAAAGCCGTTCATTATTGTCGCCTACCAAAGATGCAGCTAGATTGCACAGTTTACGTATTTAACATCACGTACAATACTGGATGGGCAATAAACTACTTCCTAAGAACTGGGGCTGGCAAAATGCACCTAATTTGTCTGCAATTCCAACTACCTTACCGCTCACACCAAAAACTATAATTCAATGAATTTTTTGTACTTGCTCCAAAGAATGTGGAAAAGCATGTGGATGCCGAAAAACTGGATTGAAATGTTCTTATATTTGCATAAATTGCCGCTAAATTTCATGTTATAATGCAAGTAAAATTGAATTTGAAACAAGGAAGATATTGACAGTATCCTCCCCACTGCAAGTAAGGAGGGAAGCGCTACTTCTGAATTCAGTGATGATATCGAAAGGCAAACAAAAAATACTGAAAGCAGCACAAAGGCGAAAGAAAGAAATACAGATAATGACGAATCTGTATCGAGTGTAGAAAATGAAGCTGTGCAGAGAACTACTAAAGCAGTCAAACTTCTGAAATTGGATTAAGCCAGTCACTATAAGTGGAATATGCCTACGGGGGAAAACCATAATTAAAAAAATCGCACTAAATGCTTTATCTCAAGGGTAGGGTGGAAATAAGCATAAATGTATATTATGTATTCACTTTCTCCATTCAAAGGTGAGAATTTTAGATCTGTTTACACATTTTTTTCAAGTAGTAGCAGATTTTTTGTATTTTTGTAATTTTACTTTCAAATAAGTTCACCTTTTCACATTTTTGATAGGGAAGGGCTGGTGTGACAAAAAAATGTTAATGACACTTTTTGTAGAAAATTAAATTATCTACATCTTTGTAATTGAACTTTTTTGTCTACATGCCATTGTTCGTGATATATTCACAGAAAACCAATTTTCAAGCTCATTAGCGCCCCCTGGAGGCGAAAGCTCACATCGGATCGATGGAGACTTTTAGTATGTTTAACTACATAACACAACTAGCACCTATGCAAAAATCCAGTTTTGTTCTAATTTTCCCCCCTATTTTTGCTAAAATGATTGTGCTATTTTTTAACATGAAGTATTTAATATTTTAAGTCAAATTCGCCTGTGGATACATAAATTGGAAATATTTTCTAACGTTATTACTGACTTGGAAATTTTATTTCCTCAAAATGCATCTTTGTGAGAGGTTTCTTTGTAAAAGAAAAAAAATCTATTTTTTTTATTTATAATTAACTTTCGTCTTGTGGAAAAGTCATTAATGTCTTCAATCCGTCTATTATAGGTAAAATGCAGCCAATGCCCAAAAAGAATAATTTTCTATAATTATTATAAATGTAAATGTGTTTAATAAATCCTCTATTGTATATGAAAATTTGTTTTGTCATTACAAAGAATTTCGATATTAAACCAAACCATAAGTTTGGTTTAATAACGGTTTTTATAATTTTAATATTAATTTTACAATATTTTTCAAAAGCAAATATAACTTATATTTTTATTTTTATAATAAAACTCGCTTTTTAATTCCTAAGAGCGGGTTTCTAATTGCTTTAACTAATAAATATTTATATAAAGGAGTTTGATATAAACTTATCTGTTGCTTGATTTCTTTTTATTCTACTAAACCCAAAGAAAATATAATACTTTGCAATCAATGATAGAGAAAGGTAAAGGAAAACTCTGACTGAATAATTTTAGTGACTATATGAAATAGTTAATGACTTCAAGCTCAATTTACTAATGCAAAATAAATTGGTCATGTTCTACCATGATTATTAAGGTGAGATTAAGATTATTTGGAAAGTAGCTTGTGAGATATTTATTTTCCGAAATTATGCGTAAAAAGTTTAGTTTCCGATATAGTGGTGGATTTCATTATGCGTACTTGTAGAAAAAAATTTAAATGTAAATATTAAATTCAATGTACCAGCAATACATCAATAAATAAAAAAGTGTTTAAAAATATTTCAGGTTAAACCTTATGATAATTATAAATATAAATCTATTTAACCAATCTTACTGTACGATGCGTAATTTTTTAATTAATATTAATAATTAATCTTTAAAATTAAAATAAATTGTTCGTAAGGTCGCTGTAAAGGGAAGAACTTTTGGAATTTAACCCTCCCCATATAAATGAAAACATTTTTTTTCACATAAGTTGCAACAAAGACTATTGTTTCTTATCTTAAATATCTGTTCCTTCATCTCTGAAAAAACAACGTTGTTCATAAAGTGCTAGAAATACTTTTTGATATTTGTAAAACATACATTTACAAATCGGGGAACTTAACATCTACAATTACAAGTAACATTTTATATAGAAACTTGATTTACATTTGAGACTCAAGACACTTAGATCTGAGAAATTGTAATGTGAAATACAATAAATACACATATTCCAAAATTGCTTATTTTCTACGAAAACTTTTTCTCTTTTTATTTATTTCTCTTCTTATGTGTGCATTTATTGTCCATGCTAAAGCCCTGTTGTCTCATCAATTTGATAATCATAATTCCTTAGAACTCTGTCACTTAAGTCTTCTATCAAAACCAATTACAATACTGATTTTGTGTTAATGGCATTCATGTCCAGTTTTGAGATTTAATTATTCACATAAATATTACTTTAATTACTGATAATATAAAATGTCCTATTTGTTTGAAAATGACTGCCTGACCTCTTCCGATAATTTTTAGACTTGCACGCTAGTGGTATGATAATGATTATAAAATAAAAACGATATTAAATCGTATTATTTTAAATTCTACACTGTTTTATACCAACAAATTCTCTTTAGTATTTTAAATTTTATCCTGGGATAAAATTTTGTATTGAATTTCTAATGATGATTTTGCTAGAGGCTTAAAATTCCAGTGGCTTGTTCAAAAGAATGTGATCGGTTTATGTATTTTTCGACACCCTTTTCAGTTTATTACAGCTGAAACAAAAATAATAGTGTAGGAAATTAGATGATTTTCCGAGAGAAAAAGCCCCGGACAGTACAAAAGTTAAGAAAAATCCCACACAAAGGTCGGAAAGGTAGAAAGAAGTAATGTATCACAATTCATCTCAGCAAGAGACAGTTTTTCAGAGAAGCAGATAATAGACGCGACAGTATGTCGCCCTTTTGAAATTGCCGCTTCGGTAAGAATCCCACGGTAGTAACTCACGGTTCGGAAAACATTGCAAGGCAAAAATGAAACTGGTATCGACGAATAAGAAAATAGCTTGTTAATGACATAAGGTAGATAAGATTTAAATGGACGAAAAAAGTAACGGAGGTTTTTTGAAGGGGGGTCGAGAGAAGATGAAAAGAGAAGGGAGTCGAGTTCTGGAGAGGAGAGAAGGAGGACACCTGCTGGAGCAGAGAGATTTCTCTCTCGAGGGAGTGACTTAAAATCAGCGGTCCTGGCTGATCTTAGAAGGAAGATGACTCCGGATATAGGAGCATGAATAGTGCGGCTGAGTGGACACTCGTCGTGAATTTGTGAAACAGATTATGTTAATCAAAGGAACTATTTGATCGCATTTCTCCATCTGAGCAAACTAAACGCTGGTAGTGAAATTTCAATGGACTAATTGAATATAATCAGAGACTCAATGACTTTATCTCAATGACTTTTATGGAAATCAGAACCCGTTCAGGGACTATTAATTTATTTGTTTGTGAAAATGATTTATGTATTCAAGAATCATCTATAACATTTAATAAAATGTTTTATTAATTCATACATGAGTCAACGCCTCACCGAAGTATACGCACCACGCTACCCGGTCTTCATATGAAGGCGTCACAAACTGGTGGCAGCACTTCGATTTCAAATAAAGACTATTGTTTGATAGAGCAGAGGAGTCTGAAACAGGAGTTCATCAAGAACGAAAAAGGAGTTCATCCCGAACGACAACAGGAGTTCATCCCGAACGACAACAAGAGTTCATCCCGAACGACAACAGGAGTTCATCCCGAGCGACAACAGGAGTTCATCCCGAGCGACAACAGTTCACACCGAGCAACATCGGAGTTACGGAAGGCACAGCACCGAGACTTAAGCAAGTGCGAGCGGGACAAATTCCGGGAGACAGTGTTCGGAGGGCTTGATACCGGACGAGAGCTGCGACACAGAAGGGACAAGCCAGACACATCGAACGGTCCAGCGGCGAGCCAGGCTGAGCGCGACAACCAGCGACGGCGGAAAAAAAGGCAGACCATTCTATCTGTGATAGCAACGAGCGAAGTCCAACAACAAAACAAGGTAAGCTGCATGTTTTGAGTGGCTTAGTATTACTGTATGAGTGCATTAATTCAAAAGTTAACATTTTGAGGTATAGAGAGTTTGTTTTGTTGATTAAAAGTAATCTTTCAAAGAAAATAAAAATGTGGATTTAGTAAGATTAAGTAATTTAGGTAAATAAATAATTGAGAAAATTCTAGTAGATAGTCTAGGGTAAGGAAATCATTTATTTTTTTTTTCTCTTTGTTTCCAAAAGGAACAAGTTACCTAAAAATTAGTAAGTCTAGATAACAAGTAAGAGAAAAAAAAATACAGTCAGCAGTTGATGCTGGGCAAGAAGTGTAATACTTGCAAGATATTTTGTATTGAAAAATACTTAGAATTAGTATAAAAGAAATTTTTTTTCCTGAAAAATATAGTCTGGACCAAAATAATATGGACATTCGATAAGGATGCAAAGAGGGCTCAATGTTTGAGGGAGATTAAAAATAAAAACATAAGATAGGTAGTGATGAGGTACTACGTATGAAATTAAATTTTTTCACTGTGCATATATGTGTATAGGGCATTAAAAAATCTGAGTGAAATTTTTACATAAGAGTGATAATATTCATAAAGAGTGAAAAAAAATAATGAAGTGTCCCCAACAAACGCTCGACTTGCGGCCAGAAGCCGTATTCGGTGCGGCCATAGTGAGTTAAGGCCATTTGTAGCCAAACATTACCGTACCGTAAGTGAGGCGCCGCTACTTGCGGCAGCAGTTGCCGAATTGTACACGTTTCGGCAGGGAGAAAACGGTTGCGTTTATTTGACCTGTCATCACTGAGGGGCAGTTTCGGGCAAGCTTGAAACGGCCCCTCATGATTTAAAAAGTGCAGGCCCGGAATTACCCAACCCGAATATTTAATTAATGAGAGAAAATGTATTTTTTTTTCTTCATTTCTTTTAAAGTAAGCTTAATTATTTCAAATGTGGCATTTATTAAAAATGTAAATACATTATAAGATTTATATCTAGGACAGTATAGATGATTAATTTATTCTTTTTCGTTTAAAACTATTTAAGGAATATATATATATATATATATATATATATATATATATATATATATATATATATATATATATATATATATATCAGTAAAAATGTAAAAATATTTACATTTAAGAGATGTAAAATAATATATTTCCAAACTATACTTCGATATCTTTGCATAGATATATTTTTATGGTCATGCTAGAAACAATGAATGCATTAATTTTTAATTTCTCTAGATTTTAATAGCTGAAATAAACAAAATACAAATTCATAGGAAGTGCACAAAATATTTAATTACAATAAGATGCATTCATTCATTGAGCTTTCATATTATAAAAAAGTATGCTGGAAAATTAATCAGAGGCGTGAATTTTTTTTATATTTTTCAAGTTTCATTAAAAAATATATTTGTTATGAACAAATGAAAAAAATATTGCATTCTTTGTTTTAACAAGCCCATGTTGTTGAATATAAGGGGGTAGAAAAAGTGGAAAATAAACTGTTTTATAACAAAAAATTTTAATTCTATTTAAAATTTATTTTCCTGTAAAATAAATTTCTTCGAAAATAAATTTTATTGTTTTAAATTCAGTGTAAAGTAAAAAATAAAAATGTTTTTATCAATTTTTTTACAATTTATGTTTGTTTGTTTTATTATTATTCTTAAATTATTAATAAAAAACACAGATGTCATACCTGACTTTAAAGAAGCAAAAACCGGAATTTTATTTGAAAACATTAGTATTTTGCACGATTTATTATCTATTTAATAATATATAAATAAAAACTCCCTATTTAGTTAAAAGATTTTTTATGGGGGAAAAATTGGAATAAAAATGGATATTTTTAATTTCCGGAATATAAATTTATAAAATAGCAAGAAAAGAGCAAAAGTAATATTTTTGTTGCATTGGTTATAAGTGATGAACATGATGAATTATTGGATAAAAGTTTTAAACAATTGTTTAAAACTTTCATTTAATGATTCATCACATTTATTTGTTGAAAATTCTTCTGCCTCTTCCCCTTGTTGAAATTTTATCATTTTTTTTTGTCTTGGAAAAAAAAAATATATATATATATATATATATATATATATATATATATATATTGTTCATTGAGCTTTCATATTATACTTATAATTTACTACAAATTTAATGGTAAGCGTTATTTTTTTTTTATTTTTTTTTTTTTTTCAAGATTCATGAAAAAAATATTTGTAACGAACAAACGAAAAAAATATTCCTTTCATTGTTTCAGCAAGCATATGTTACTGAATACAAGGCAGCAAGAAAAGTGGAAAATAAACTGTTTTTATAACACAAATTTTTGATATGATTTGAAATATATTTTCAGGTAAAATAAAATTGCTCTTTTAGTGTAACTGAAAGTAGTGCTGTTTTCCCGCAGCCTTGGAGAGGTATCCATCTACTTTCTTTGCTTCCCGAAAGGAATTCACTCGCGAAGGTCATAGGGGGAACAGAGCAATTTCTAGGAAACCTCTCCCTAATTTTCGACCCCCTTCTATTTTTGCAAAGTCACCACGCTTATTCATTCGATATCGTACTGAGAGAGAGAGAGGATGTTTTAAAAGTTACAGGAATTTTACAAGTACTATAATGCTGAAATATGCACAAGAGCATAAGTAAATTATTAGTAAGTCTTATTATTTTTTGTTTATTCACTAAAGAATTGTAAATTTAAGCTGTTTTAAATATTTTGATTTTATTTTGTATAATATATAGAGTATTTATGTATTAGATTATAGAGTATTTTTAACATTTTTATTTTGGCAAATGTAAAATATTTTTTTTATACATAGCATGATTTAATGACGTTCTGTTACATTAAATTCTTTTTTTTTTTTTTTTTTTTTTTTTTTTTTTTTTTAATCAGTAAATACTGGGGCTTTTTTCAATGAATTGCGAATGCTTGGACAGTTTAATTTAAATAAATCTTATTCTTATGGGTGAAATTTACTTTTTTTTCCCATTCTAATTCTTCAAATACTGTAAAATTTACTTCAAATAGTGTAAAATATTGTAAAATTTAATTTAATAGATAATTGTTTAATAATTTATTTTCTTTTTGCTAAGGACTATCGATATTACTTTTAAATGTTATATTTATATATATCATTTGAGATTCTTTAAAATAGCTTGCTTCAGTGGAAAAAAAAAGAGAGAGAGAGAGAGAGAGAGAGTTTGAGAAAAAACTGTTTTCTTTTTGTAAGTAAGAATATTAATAATAAAATTTAATTGAAGTAATTGAATAAAACTCTCGGGTGTTTAGGAAAAGTTAAAATACTTTGTATGTATATTTTTTATCTTTGATTGAAAAACTGTGCCCCGAAACTTCATATATTGAAAATAAACATTAACTCTTTTCTAAGTTAAATAGAATTTTAATGTATTAGAATATCGGTGAATCATACAATATAAAGTAAGTATTATCTTGCATTTGCCAAAATGAAAGCGTTTAAAAATTTCTTACAAAATAAAATCAATATACATAATAAAAAAAGGAATTATAAGAAAATAATTAAATAATTCTTGAATGAATAAGCACAAAATACTGGTAAAAGGCTTGCAAATAAATGTATAAAAAATAAACAAAAGTATATCACGAACACATTTTATATTACAACATACATTTTATATATTAACAGACTTAACAATAAGCTAAACAAAACACCACATACATACATAAAATAGATCTATTTTAATATAAAGTACATAATAAATCATATTAAGAATATATGTTATTTAGGCGTAAGTTCAAAATGTGGTGAATAAAAAATAATTGTTGAATAATTGTTTGAATAACAAATGTTTCTTCATGAAAAATAAATATAGTAATAATGATTTCGGTTCATTTTTCAAAAATGTATAAATTTATTTATCTTGAGCTTATTGAAAATACAATGTTTGGCATACTAATTTTATTTTTCAAATTGTATATGAAATACAACTGTTTATAAATTGCATTATTTATATATATATATATTTAATGCATAATAGAATAAATAAACAAATTATTAAATTCAATATGCGAAGTATTGTATTTTGGAAAATTTTCGAAAAATTCAAGAAAAGTAAATTTATATATACATATATTTTATTGTACCTAAATTATTCTTAATATATTTATTTTTTATGCAAAAACATTTAATCATTCAAGCAGTTCTTTAATAAATATTTTTTATTAAACAGATTTTGAATTTATGCTTAAATAATTTTTATGGCATGGTAGTGGCAGGCTTTTGGATAGAATAAATCCTAAAGGGCTCTTTTGTGGGCAGCTTTTGGCTAAACTTAATTCTTACAAAACACAAATGGCATGGCTAGGGCACACTTATGGCTAGCTCTGATTGTTAATGGCCTTTAAAAGAACAATTGTGGCAAGTTTGAGGCTGTCTGATATTTTGATAAAAAGTTTATGGCACATTTGTGGGCCTCATCTTGTGGCCGCGTTCTGGCCGGCGTGACAGTTTTTTGACGGAGCCGTTACGGCAAAGGATGGCGGGCCGTCACCAAACACTTTGGGCCAACGTTAACGACACCTTTAATGGCCCACAAGTTATGTGTTTGTTGGGTCTATATGTTATTGCTAATTTATGTATTTACCTAAGATTTATTTGTTTTATATATAACCTGATTTAATTGGATAAGGTTCAATAAATTTGTATATGAAAGTGCTTTAAAATTAAAATATTTTAGGAAATGAAGTACAATCTAAAATTAAATATCAGTTGACGAAAGTATTAGTTTTTGAGTATTACTTAAAATATTTGGGAAGGAGTTAAAATAAGTAAATATGGCAAAGGTTACTTCACTAAAGTACTGCAGAAGAATTGATCTGGTACATTTAGCAGACGTGCTAGACGTAAAAATTGCAGAACATGACAAAATAGCGATAATTATCGAGAAAATACAAAGTTCGGATAGTTATGATGAGCAATTTGCGCTTACGCAAGTCGGGTTCATAATAAAGGACAGGGAAGATCAACTGGCGCAGGAAAAAGAGCAAAAAGAAAGAGAGTTTCAGTTAGAACAAATTAGGTTAACGCAAAACGCGGACAGAAGAAGCTCCATTTCGAGCAATAGATCAGAAAGAGCGCCTAAAATTTCATTAAAGGGAATTATGCAAAAATTTGATCCAGAAAAGTCCGATATCACTTTATTTCTTAACTTGTTTGAAAGACAAGCCGAGAGATCCGGGATAGAAAGCGACGATCTTGTGACACACTTGTTGGCATTACTGCCCATAGAGATCGCAGAATTAATATTACGCGAACAAAAAGAACTAGTGGACAACTTTGAGCATGTAAAATCAGTTTTGTTGGCAAGATACAGACTTAGCCCAGAAGCGTATCGTCAAAAACTAAACAAACATGCGAAAAATCCAAACGGCCCTTGGAAAGATCTAATTTTCGAATTAAATAGCTTTCAAAACGGGTGGTTAAATGGTATAGGTATCACAAAATTTGAAGAGCTAAAGGACTTATTAATAACGGAACAGATTAAAAGGCGTGTGCTGGCGGAAATAAGGGAACACTTCATTGATTCGTGGGCGTCGTATAAAAATCCGGAAACTCTAGTGAAAGATCTGGACGGCTACGAAGAAATAAAAAGCGTGCAAAAACGGACATGGAAAGATAGGTATTCGGCGGAAAAAAAAGTTCGAATGGTCGAGAGATGAGGAAAAAGAACCGGAAAAAAATCAGGAAATAAAACCAAATTGGCGTGAAAAAAATGATAAGGAGGACAGGCAGAGAACTTTCGAAAAAACGATGAAAAACACTTGTTTCGTTTGCGGAGATCCGAGCCACTGGAAGCGAAATTGTCCAGAAAATAAGAGAAATATAACAAACATTGCGAATGTTCATCACATTCAGGAGGGGACAAATTTCAAAGAGAATTTTAAACCTTATCTAGGTCAGGCGCATATAAATGGAAAAAAAATGCACGACACTAAGAGACACGGGAAGCCAGTATGACGTGATTCCCGAAAGGTTAATTAAACCCAATCAATTAGATGGTAGGGAAATTTACGTAAAACAACCGCTAATAAACGATGTAAGAAGGTTACCTACGGCGGACATTACATTAAATATCGAAGGGCTAGGAAGCTTAAAGACGAAAGCTATAGTGGCGGATAAAAGCACAGACTGGTCATATTATATTTTGGGTAACGACACTCAAAAAGAAATAGATAAAATTAAAAGAAACACCTCCCATAACAGATTCAAAATAAAACCAGAACTAAAATGCTCTTTTGCTGAGAGAAGAGGAGAAAAAGAGAATAGCTCCCAGTCAAATATGACAGGAAAGATTTCAGATGTGAATTCGAAGGGAAGGGGTGTAAAAATGACACAAGAAAATAAATACGTGAATTTCGGATTAGGAAAATCTGTGTCACGGAAGGAAATAAAAGAAAAAAAAGCAGACCAGACCAGACAATGGTTTAAAGAACGTTTTAAAAATCATAATTCGGGCTACTCAAACGGTAAAGTCAGGCAAAAGCCGCAAAATAAACAGAAGGAATTGGAATACACCGAACACAAAGCCAGTAGACGGGGGAAATTTGGAAAGATGCCAGCAAAAAGTGATCAGGCTAAAAGCGACAGAAACATGGGATTTAACAGATACGTTAACAAAAGGGATGCATCGACGGGGGACAAAGGGTTAGGTTTAAATGAGGGTAAGTCATACGACCAAGAGGCGAATAATACGATGCGGAAAAGAGTTAATGCCATAAGTACTGTGACAAATGACTCGAAAAAACTAGCGGGGAGAACCGAAAGTTCCCATAATCACATTAAAAATAATTTCAAATCCCCTGAAGAAATCAAAGAAAAACAGCATGACAGAGTGAATCACAAATGTGGTAATCCAGGTATAAATACACTTGTCAAAGTTAAACTGTTGTAAAAATTGAACAAGTTAAACTCTAGAATAAGCTAGGGGGAATATATTAATTCCTATTTTGGTTTTTGTGTAAATATTAAAGTGCTAGATTTAGTATGTGGTTTATTTTTATAAAGTGTAAATTCTTAATGTGCCTAGAATGGTAGGTACAAAAGGCTATGATAATAATAATAAAAAAAGGTAAAAATAAAAGGTGGTTGAGGTAGATTGCGAAGATAGACATTAACTTTGCAACCTTATCATTATGCCATTAAATATAGGCCAGGCAAAGACATACCTCATGTCGACTATTTAAGTAGGAGTGAGTAAGTTTTTCTAAATGTATATAGTGTAAAATTCTCATTAAAAAAAATATTTGACTATAAGTGTAAAAGATATAGTAGGAAAGTTCAAAATTTTTTTATGGATAGAAATAGTTAATTTCAGAGATGAATTTCTTTTGTGTGTGTGTATGTATTAAGCCACTCAGAATATGTGAGCTAAACTTTGATTTCCAGATATTCCGTCTTGCAGCCAGAATATCATTTTAAGGAGGGGGGTATTGTAGGAAATTAGATGATTTTCCGAGAGAAAAAGCCCCGGACAGTACAAAAGTTAAGAAAAATCCCACACAAAGGTCGGAAAGGTAGAAAGAAGTAATGTATCACAATTCATCTCAGCAAGAGACAGTTTTTCAGAGAAGCAGATAATAGACGCGACAGTATGTCGCCCTTTTACAATTGCCGCTTCGGTAAGAATCCCACGGTAGTAACTCACGGTTCGGAAAACATTGCAAGGCAAAAATGAAACTGGTATCGACGAATAAGAAAATAGCTTGTTAATGACATAAGGTAGATAAGATTTAAATGGACGAAAAAAGTAACGGAGGTTTTTTGAAGGGGGGTCGAGAGAAGATGAAAAGAGAAGGGAGTCGAGTTCTGGAGAGGAGAGAAGGAGGATACCTGCTGGAGCAGAGAGATTTCTCTCTCGAGGGAGTGACTTAAAACCAGCGGTCCTGGCTGATCTTAGAAGGAAGATGACTCCGGATATAAGAGCATGAATAGTGCGGCTGAGTGGACACTCGTCGTGAATTTGTGAAACAGATTATGTTAATCAAAGGAACTATTTGATCGCATTTCTCCATCTGAGCAAACTAAATGCTGGTAGTGAAATTTCAATGGACTAATTGAATATAATCAGAGACTCAATGACTTTATCTCAATGACTTTTTCTCAATGACTTTTATGGAAATCAGAACCCGTTCAGGGACTATTAATTTATTTGTTTGTGAAAATGATTTATGTATTCAAGAATCATCTATAACATTTAATAAAATGTTTTATTAATTCATACATGAGTCAACGCCTCACCGAAGTATACGCACCACGCTACCCGGTCTTCATATGAAGGCGTCACAATAGTTTACAAGCGATGATATTTGGAAATAAAGAAAACTCTGAATGGATGACTTCCGACAATATGAAACAATTCATAACTACAAGCAGAATTCACTAGTGCAAGATAAATTGAAAACTATTTCTTCCTTTATTAATAACTTAAAACTATTGGTTGCTGGGAAAGTTTCTTTGACATATAATTCTTTGTACAAATTATTATTCTGGTTTGTAAACAATGATTACATTCATATGAAATCTTCTGGTTATAGTTATATGTAACTGATGTAAAATAATATAAATATTTATTCTACTTAATTCACGTTGTCATAAGTTTAATTCTTTTGACATAATTTTTTTTATATACAGTGCGTGTAAAAACTATAAGGACAGAAAATAATGTTATTTTTTTCATGAATTTCAAAACAAGTGAAACTCTTTTCCTTATAATATGTATCATCAAGCTGAAAAGGTAATAATAACGTCAAGAAAATTCGATCGTGAGTATTTTATTATGAAAATAAAATAATTGTGGAAAAAAACACTATTTTTTGCTTGTGTAAAAACTATAAGAACACCAAAATGATTTCAATATAGTAACTGAAGAACCAAATATTTAATGTATTATGCACTCAAACCTATGAGTTTAATACAGCTCATATTCAAAATATTAGAATAATTGAGAAAAAGTAATAAGAAAAAAATATTTGTCATTTATTTATTTTTTATACTAAGTAAATGCAATTAAATTTCTTATAAATTAAATCTGGAATGTTTAGATAAGATTTTAACATTTATAAAATATAAAATACAGCACAATAAATTAGGTATACAGCTTCCTTAAACACACCAGAATATTAGAATAAAATTTAGATTGGTTCAAAATATTAGAATATTTTATTTCACGCAACAATATTACCTTATGAATATGAAGTAAATGGTAGTTAATATTTTGTAGCATCCCCTTTAGCTTTCATAACAGCGTACAATCGATCTTGCATACTATATACAAGGTGTTTACAAACATTTCTATCAATATTAGCCCAAATAGACTTTATACGTGCCACTAACTCAGTTTTACTTGAAGGAGGATTTTCTTGAAGTATTTTCTTCATTATACACCATAAGTTTTCGATGGGATTAAGATCTGGTGAATTTGGTGGCCAAGGAAGTACCTTAATGTTGCGTTGGCGGAACCAATTCTTAGTTGACACCGAGGTATGCGGGGACGCTAAATCTTGTTGAAAGATGAAATCATCTTCAAATAAATCTTTTGATGATGGAATCATGTAATACTCTAAAATTTCTTGATATATCAGAGAGTTAACCTTTTCGTAGACGATGCATAACTTTCCAGGTCCTTCTGCACTCATACAACCCCAAACCATGACACTAGCAGCAAATTTTACGGAACGTTTAAGGCATTCTTTATCAAATGCTTCTTGCTTCATTCTCCAAACTTGAATACCTTGATTACCATATGAAACACAAAACATACTTTCATCACTAAATAATATATTTTTCCAATCTTCATTGCTCCATAAACGTCTTGATTTACACCAATTCAATCTTATACGCTTTTGTCTTGCAGTCATGAGAGGTTTTGTTTTCGGTACACGAGATTCAAATTTAAATTTATGGAGACGTCTTAATGTTATCGATGTAGAAACTTCAACTCCTTCTTCTTTCCATTTTCGGTGCAAGAATCGCACACTTTTAAAACGGTTTTTTTTAACTATACGCTTCAGTTTCCTGTCATCTCCAGCAGATGTTTTTGGTTTTCGGCCACCATTTCGGCGATTATTTTGAAATTTTCCAATTTTTGAATATTGTGTTAGTATTTTACTAACTCTCGATTGCGAACAATGTAAATAATTCGCTATAAAACATTGATTTTTACCGTGCCGATACAAATCAACCATACGAAGTTTAGTAGATTCAGGAATATCACTCACACGGCCCATTTTAAGACGAAAAAGAAACAAACTGCAAAAAAGAATACTGATTTTAAATAAAATAGTCTGAATTTAATCAATGATGCCACCAGTTAAGAATTGGTAATAATTAAAGGAGAATTAATGTGAAATATTCTAATATTTTGAACCACTTGAATAAATATTCTAATATTTTGACTTTTCAAAATAATTTTTTTTTGCAATTAATCTTTTCAAAAATTATATTAAATTTAAGATAACAAGTAAGTTTAATCAACAATGAGTTCTTAATAAAAATATCGTTTGCATATTTTCATTAAAAGACATTAAATTACCAAACGATATTTTCAATTTCTAAAAAAAGGTAATTATTCTAATATTTTGAATATGAGCTGTAATTGCAATTATTCCATAATTCTGGGACATCATTAATTTTTGGCACAGTTCGGGATTGTTCTTGTACAATTCATCTTCAGTTGTAGATCTGAGTTTTGATGCTGAAGGAAATGGCTTCCATTTTTATAAACTCGCCCTATATGTTATCGATCGGTTTAAAATCAGGATTTCTGAGAGGGCCATTGCACAAATTCAATATTTTTTTTTTTTTATCGAACTAATGTTTTTTCTCACGACTTATGTAGATAGGTACATTATCTCGCTGTTATATTCGGTTTTTTCTTGTCAAAAATGTAGCAACAAATAAAAGATGGTCAAAAACAGTTTGTACATTTGTCTTAGAGTTAAATTTTACTGAAAGATATATCTGTTACAACACGTAGTTGAACGAAAAGCAGTTCCATGTTGCAATGAATCCGCCACCCAAGTGATGTTTTAATAAAATCTCTTTTTCTTTTCTTAAATAAATTTAATTAATTTTCTTCGATGAAAACAAATGAAACTTAAGTGGACCTGATGAATGGAAATATTATTGGGAGGATTTAAGAAAAGAAAAAGAGATTTTATTAAATCATCACTTATGTGACGGATTCGTTTCAACATGGAGCTGCTTTTCATTCAACGACGTGGTGTCACTTGTATATCTTGCAGGAAAATTTAATTGAAAGACACATATATAAACTTTTTCTGACTATCTTTCGTTTGTTGCAACACTTCTGGGAAGAAAATAAAGAATACTGCCCAGTTAAACTGATGGCATTGAGCTCACAGGCTACAAATACTAATTGTACATTAAAGCCTTATATTTTTAAGGGTTAATTCCGTTCGAAAAAAAATTAAGAAGGGGAAACAGCTCTCCCCTTTCCTCTTTTTTTATACTTAATCATTGAAACTCCTATACTATCAAAGACATGCTTTATCATATAAAAAATCTATATCCAAAATTCAGAGCAAATGAGATAATTCTTAATAAAAACCCATTTAGCATTTTTATAATTTAAAAGGAGTTATCCCCCTCTTTTATACTTAACCATTAAACTTCCAAAACTATTCAGAGATTTGAACGAAATCTGACAATTCTGCTTGAAAAACCCATTTATATAAATTAAGGGGGGGGGGCATTAGAACCCCTGTTCCCCTTATTTATACTTATTCAATGAACACCTAATAACAGTCACGGAATCGCCTCATCAGAATGATCCTAATCTAAATTTTGAACGAAAACTTAATTCTGCATGAAAATCCCATTTATATCAACTAACGGGGGGGGGGGGGGCATTAGAACCCCTGTTCCCCCTATTTATACTTATTCAATGAACACCTAAAAACAGTCACGGAATCGCCTCATCAGAATGATCCTAATCTAAATTTTGAACGAAAACTTAATTCTGCATGAAAATCCCATTTATATCAACTAACGGGGGGGGGGCATTAGAACCCCTGTTTCCCCCTATTTATACTTAATCAATGAACACCTAATAACAGTCACGGAATCGCCTCATCAGAATGATCCTAATCTAAATTTTGAAAACTTAATTCTGCATGAAAATCCCATCTATATCAACTAACGGGGGGCATGAGCCCCCCGTTCCCCCTCTTATACATATCGAATGAACTCCAAAAACTAATCAGGGAAGCGCCTTGTCAGGATATACCTACATACAAAATTTCAAGTGGATCGGATATTTTTATCATGAGTTATCGCGTTACGTACATACGAACATACATACAGAACGGACGGGCACATAAGCTCTCAGGCTATGATAGCCTGTGAGCTAAAAAGGATATAACAGCGAGATAATGCGACTGTCCATACAAATCTTGAGAAAAAACATTAGTTCTATAAGAAAAATATGGAAACTTTGAAATGGCCGCTCATAAATCCGGATTTAAATTCTATTGATAACTTCTAGGGAAATCTAGTAAGATGAATTTGAAAAATTGGAAGGCATTTTTTTTTTCAGAATCGGAACTCTGATCTACAATTGAAGATAAATAGCATAAAAGCAATCCCGAACTGTGCTAAAAACTAATGACGTCGAGGAATGATGTAGTATTTTCAATTATTAAATTCATAGATTTTAAGTGCATAATACATTAAATGTTTGGTTCTTTGGTTACTATATTGAAATTATTTTAGTGTCCTTATAGGTTTCACACAAGCAAAAATTGTGTTTTTAAGCTATTGCATAGCTTTTATCGCGGGCTTTGAGCGAAGCGACCGAATCTAGAAATTCCGTAATGAGAAAACCTAACACTTCCGTAACGAAAAAACCTAACACTTCGGCTAATGTCGTTTCAGTTCGGCAAACTTCGGCACGGTATCCTTCGGTAGACTTCGGCAGACATTGACGCGGTATTTTTCAGATATTAGGATATCAAGTCTCAAACTTATGTTTCTTATGATCTAATTTTCATAGCGCGGCCAAATTTTGTTTGGTAATTTATTATGAGACAGTGTTAATTTTTGATGACAGGAGACCCCCCACCGTGAGGGTCGAAAAATTTAAAATGCTTATAACTCGCGATCTAACTTTCGTAGCGCGGTCAAATTTTGTTTGGTAATTTATTATGAGACATTGTTAATTTCTGGTGACAGGAGACACCCCACGGTGAGGGTCGAAAAATTTAAAATGCCTATAACTCGCGATCTAATTTTCGTAGCGCGGCCAAATTTCGTTTAGTAATTTATTATGAGACAGTGCTAATTTTTGGTGACAGGAGACCCCACACGGTGAGGATCGAAAAATTTAAAATGCTTATAACTCGCGATCTAATTTTCGTAGCGCGGCCAAATTTTGTTTAATAATTTATTATGAGACAGTGTTAATTTCTGGTGACAGGAGACTCCCCACAGTGAGGGTCGAAAATTTTAAAATGCTTATAACTCGTGATCTAATTTTCGTAGCGCGGCCAAATTTTGTTTGGTAATTTATTATGAGACAGTATTAATTTTTGATGACAGGAGACTCCCCAAGGTGAGGGTCGAAAAATTTAAAATGCTTATAACGGCGATCTAATTTTTGTAGCGCGGCCGAATTTTGTTTGGTAATTTATTATGAGGCAGTGTTAATTTTTGGGGGCAGGAGACCCCCCAAGGTGAGAGTCGAAAAATTTAATGTTTAATTTAGTTGATAAAAAATGCTATGCAATAGCTTTACAGCGGCAGTCCCCGAGTGCCACACACATTTTTTTCTACTATTACTTTACTACCATAAAAAAATGCTCACGATCATATTTTGTTGACGTTTTTCTTAGGTTTTCAGCTTGATTATGCATATTATAAGATAAAAGTCATTTGTTTTGAACTTTATATTAAAAAAAATATTTTTTTTACTGTCTTTATAGTTTTTTACACGCGCTGTGTACGATATTAGGAATTCAGAAGAAACATCACGCTTAAATAACACGGAAATTAGGGAAAGATTAAATGAAGGCCTAATTAAAAAGCAAGACTTTATAAAGCTTTTTATAAAGTCTGCGGAGACTAAATACAGAAACCCTTCATAGAAGATAAAACGAAAACTGCTTACGATGGTTTTGTTCTTTGTTATGTAGAAATTGTATTCATGGGAAATTTGCCAAATATATGGATTTCTCCAGTGGAGTTCTTTTGTTCAAATTCACATTACATCAAAAGAAAACTTGGAGTTCAAAACTAGCAAAAAAAATCCCAGCCTGAGTTCTAATATATTATCCAATTAATCAAGCACATTGTTTAAAAAAATCGGTTCAAGAAATTGCACTGTAGTTAAGTTAAATAAATATAGACTATGCGAAATATTTTAATAATAACAAAGAAAAATACTTGGGAAATTTAATTGCAATTTTGAATTGAAGATTAGAGAACTATTATAACTGCACTCTAAAAAAACGGACGATTTTACGGAGTTTGTACTGGCAATAGGTACGCCAGTAGAATTCACTTTTTTTAACAGAAAAATTTCTGGAACTTACAGGAATTTTCATAAATTTAGAAGTATTATCAGTTATTTAAAAATTATTTATTTGTAAAAATGTTGCACAAATATGTTGTATCATATTTTGCTTTTTCGGAAAAGTGAAGCATATCAAAGTACAGTGCACATCTAAAAACTTTGTGCAAGCCAAATTTCTATTAATTTAGCACATTCAAGACTGAAGTCGTAAAACAAAACGTTCTCCAACAGCACCCAGGAAATTGGTATAGTTGTAATAGAAAATATAGTAGAATATTAAAAAAGCATAAAAATGAGGAAAATATGTTTTAGGATAACTATATTTTTTATCATCACATGTTGTTGTTGGGAACTACTGCAAAATGAGATGAAAACTCCATTTTAATTCAACCAAGATTTTTCGTGAAACGCACAATGATATAACGGCTATATTGATAGATTTTGTATGATGCGAATGGTGAGTTATAGGTCTTCATATCTTTAATGCGTTGAAGAGTAAAATATGTAATTTTAAAAATACATATGACTTTTAAAGATATGAACTTCTAATTCTAAAATACGTAACTGAAAATACTACGTATGCGCCATAAATCTATTTTTTGAAACCGAATCATCACTGCTTAGAGTTACACAGTTAGCTGACCCGTGTGTAAGTTAATCCACTCCGGAACTTTGTTAGCAATTCTGCAATTCACATTACAGAACACGTACAAAATTAACGTATTGTAATACTTTATTCTGTCCTATCTTCTCATTTTATACCAAAGAAAACCATGTTACAACAAATTATTTTCATAATTTCTAGTCAGTTTATGCTTTTTTGTACTCTTGAAGGTATGCAGGAAAAACCTTTTTGAAGAAACAGGAGATGTTTTGTAAACACAATTTAAGATTAAAATTTTGTTAATGCGTATTCAAATACATAATAATGATCCAATTGTTAAAAATGCATAAAGACACATATTTTATTGCTTATCAGTTTTATATTTTTCAATTTTTTTAACCCTTTATCAACCGAATTATGAATTCATGAAAATTTTATAATTCTAAAGCATTTTACGTAAATTGTTTAAACTAAATTAAAAGATTTACATAATCATTTAATAAATTTTAGAAGGATTGAAGGATTTACAAGGACTAATTAAATTTGAATTTACAGGGATTTTGTGCAATAACCCCACTCAAATCTTTTATTTTAAATTGTTTTGTTAGTATTTTGTAGAATCATAAAATGTACAAATATGATGTTCTTACATAATAAATATAGAAATATTTCCGAATTGAAAAATCCCCATCTTCCTCTCTCAGCGCCAAGAAAGCTGAAAAGATACAAAGGCAAAAGAAATCATCCTTTTAAAAATATTTTAGTTTCGTGTAACCAATAATGCTTTTGAAACAAAATAAAGTAATGCATCTGTAACTCGTTCTAAACAGTATTACAACTAAACGACGGATTAAAAGAAATTAATAATAAGTAATTTTAATGGTATTTATAAGTACCGTCGGTAGATAAAGGATTAATTTAAAATAATAGTCTTTTCTGTGAAAATGATCCTGCTGTAATTTGTAAACTAAATAAAGTTCCACGAAATAAAATGACACCACTTCAAATATGCGAGCAGCATTCTACTCAGAAAAGCGAAGGAAAAGTTTTGACAGCTGTTTTCATCTTCGAATGTGTTTGTCAGATATCGCAATTCTCTAATAGGCTCAATTAACTTCTTTTTATTTGCCGGTTCGAAATAAAATTAAATAAAAACTTTTTCACGAATGACAAAATAACCTCTAATCAAGTTCTTCTTTTAGCACTTCGTTCATCGAAATTTACTCTCACTGATGAAAAAAAAGAAAAACTATAAAAACAGATAATTAAAATGTTAAGAGATTTTTAATTAGTTGTGTTAAGCCGATTACTTTAATAGGAAATTTTTTCTTACAACCAAAAATAAATAATAGAAATGCAGTACACGGAGAAATGCCTCTCATAAATGAAGACAATCCAACAATATATTAAATGAAAAAGATAAACAGAAGATAATTCGCTCTTTTTTATTTAATTATGTAATAATACTTTAAATTATCCAGTAGCCTACTTTTTACAGCTATCGTGGCAAACAAAGTATCAAAGGAAACCCATCAATAAACATTTTATGATTTTTAACAGTGTAAATAGCACGGGGGAAAAAGTTAACTGTTGTAGTTAGTAAAGTAATTACATTTATCGATTCTGTGTTATATATAGGGTTATCAATTATTCCAGTTCGGTGTTTTTGATGGTAAAAGATAAAAAAGTATAGTTTTTTTATATCGATTTTCTGACAAATTCATTAATATAAATCACCAGTATTCCACTATTAAATGACCCTTAACATGTTATCGTATCATTATGAATATTTTAAAATGGCGGCTTTAGATTCATATTAAAATTAATTATCTTTCAAGGATAAAGCGCAGCATGAGAAAAATGATACCTGATTTTGTTTGCTATAATATAGTATTTGTACGCTTATTTAATGCTGTCAGATAAAAAAATTTATTTATTTACGATTTAAAGAAGATCTACGATCTAAACAATTCTTCTTACGCTTATAATTCATCATGTGTGTATATACACTATATGGTCAAAGGTGACCGGCCACTTGCGATTTTAGACATTTTGTAAAAATATCTAGAGAAATATATGAGGAATTATCCTGAAACTCTAAATGTGTAAATATAATAGTACAGGTCATACATTTCCGTGAAGATTTTTTCCCGAAACTCTATAAGGGACCGTCAACAATTGAAAAAGAACGAATATCTTTTCGATAACCCTGTCAAAACTAATGTAGCAAAAGCATTCAAACTGTAGTTTGTGATTAAATAGCTTATTGTAATAAAGTGTGCTCATTTTTTATGTGGAAAGCACGCGTACTTGAAGAGAAACTAAGGTTTTTATAAAAACAGTCCCAAATTTTGCCAAGTTTTTTGCTTATAATTAGCAGAGTTTTTAACAATAAATGTTGTTCTCTTCCAAAAATATGACAAACAACACTTGCACAATACCCTGTAATCTGAATTTTAAAAAAATATTACTTGTATGAAAAATGAGCAGGTTTACTAAATAATTTTTCATCGTGCATTCATGAACGCTATCAAAATTTCATTTGCATATTATGTTAGATAAATGTATAGAGAAAATTTTGGGAAAATCTCAAAAACATAGCTTCAAAATCATGCAAGTGATAGTCGATAGTATAAGCTCAAAATCCGTTGTACCCCCCCCCCCCCAAAAAAAAAAAATAAATAAATAAAAATAAAAATGAGAGATTGTATCGAAATGTAGTAAGTAGCAAAAGCATTCAAACTGTAGATTGTGATTAAATAGCTTATTGTAATAAAGTGTGCTCATTTTTATGCGGAAAGCATTTGTACTCGATGAGAAACTAAGGTTTTTATAAAAACAGTTCCAAATTTTGCCAAGTTTTTTGCTTATGATTAGCAGAGTTTTTACCTTTAAATGATGTTCTCTTCCAAAAATATGACAAACAACATGTACACAATACCCTGTAATCTGAATTTAAAAAAAAAAAAATAATAATACTTGTATGAAAAATGAGCAGATTTACTAAATAATTTTTCATTGAGCATGCATGAATGGTACCAAAATTTCATTTGCATATTGTGTTAGATAAACGTATAGAGAAACTTTTGTGAAAATCACAAAAACATAGCTTCAAAATCATGAAAGTGATGGTCGATAGTATAAGCTCAAAATCCGTTGTTCCCAAAATAAAACAAAAAAATGAGAGGTTGTATCCAAATGTTGTAAGTAGTACGTGCCATATTGCGCATTCAATATTGACACTAATCAATCAATAAATAGATACAGCCCCTCTTCTTTTTGCTTCATTTTGGAAACAACGGATTTTGAGCTTATTCTATCGATAATCACTTTCAGAATTTTCATGCTATGTTTTTAAGACTTTTAGAAAAGTTGCTTTATATATTTAGCTAACACAATATGCAAATGAAATTTTGAAAGCGTTCGCGATTGCGCAATGAAAAATTATTTAGTAAACCTGCTCATTTTTCGTACAGTTATTATTTTTTAATTTAGAGTACAGGATATTGTATATAATGCTATCTGTCACATTTTCGGAAAAGAACATTATTTTATATTAAGAACTCTGCAAATTTTAAGCAAAAAAACTTAGAAAAATTTGGGATTATTTTTATAAAACCTCAATTTCTCTTCGAGCATACATGCTATTCTCATAAAAATAAACACACTTCATTATAACAAGTCGCTTAGTCAGAATCTGCATTTTGAATGCTTTTGCTACATTAGTTTTTACAGTGTGATCCAAAAGATTTTCGTATTTTTTTCAATTTGTTGACATTCCCCGATGTGATTTAGGAAAAAAATCGTCTCGGAAATATATGACCTGTACTATTCTGTTTACACACCTGGAGTTTCAGAATAATTCCTTATGTATTTTTCTTGATATTTAAGAAAATGTCTAAAATCACAGGTGGCCGGTCACCTTTGGCCATATAGTGCATATGTATGTATGTGCGTGTATTGTGTAATAAATATCAAAACAGTAAAGATGAGATGAAAAATGATTGCAGGTATACTTTTAAAACTAAACCAATAACAGCACAACAATGTCTAAATAACGAAAGTGTGTCACCAAGGCTTTTCGGTGGAAGTTAATGAAAAAAAAAATAAAAAATAGCAAACATTCAGGGTTTTGCATTGAAGTCAAATGCTATACAAAAATGTAGAAAACGTTTTTTATCTTAACCTATAAATGATAACCCTTTATGCCCTGCTACTGAGTGGTGTAAGGTAATAAGAAAGCTAATACTAGTTCCAACTTTTATTGACTCTAAATTAAGAAATCCATCTGAAAATGTTGGAAATACATTCGCAAATTTCCAAAACTATGTTAGACCATTCAATATAAAGTTAGACCATTCAATAGAAATTTTCAACGAAATCAACAGAGATTTTACGCCTCTAGAGCTTCGGTTATGCATTATCAACAAAATGTTTCTACAAGATTATGCAAAATTTGTAGTAATAATTTCATCAGTATTGCTTTCCAGCAGAATAGAGAGTTTTCTTCTAATGAGAGTAGTGTATCACTATTGAGTAATGTCAATAACGTACGAAATTCCCAACTCCCCATTTAACAATTATTGACTTACTTATCATTGAGATCAGCGCAAAAGCTTCCCATGTATTATTGATAAAGAGTCTGCAGTTTTTTTCATACCCTCTTAAAATTACTTGATATGCGCATGCTGGAATAAAAAATTTTAAATCTATTAAGGTACCCTAGGATAATAACGCCACGTTTAGGTTCTACCAATTTCCACGGCTCAGTTTTAGTTTGTATTTTTCAAACAAATATATATTTTGATACAGCAACTCATTGACTATCTATATAAAAAAAAATAATTTAACAGATATGAATACATAAAATGTAATGGCGTGATTTCTTGACCAATGCTATTTGGCGTTATTACCCACCTATATGGGTAATAACGCCATGCAAACAAAACTATGAAATAAGTTGGAATAATTGCATGTAGATTGCCCAATTCTAAAAATACAAACTCAGCTCTAGAAATTGACAAATTGCATCCTAAGCTATTGAAAATGTTCAATTTTCTGTGAAAGTGTAAGAAAAATAAAAATGTGATGTGTGTGTGGGGGGGGGAGGATGAGGCAAAAGAATATCAGACTGTCAGCTTCTTTTTGCTTAAAAAGGACCGCTTAAATAGAATTATTAGAAACATTGCACAGTTTTAACTGTGTTTATTTGAATCAGCATTTAGGATGTAGCTCGGCCACTATAGGGAATCAACTGGGATAAAAATTGCAAGGATTGGCGTTATTACCCCGTTATAGTTATTGCGCTGTACATTTTAAATTACAAATTATCTCGAGAAGATATCCAAAATCTTCAACAACATTTTGAAAGTCCATGAAATGCATTACAAATTTATGTAATTAACAAAGTATTTCCGGATAAAAAAAAATAGTCTTCACATCACAAAATGTATCTCGCAAATTTTAGATCAAACGTTATTTTTAGCTGCTTGTAAACACAATAACACCTAAAAATGAAACAAATTAACTTGAAGCTGTTTTTTGCGATTTATATGACTCAAAACCCTTCTGCGCAGAGCACATGGGTGTCATTTACCAGATTATTTCATAATTATGCAAAATATTAGCACTTGGCGTTATTACCCCAGGGTACCTTATTATTGGCAAAAAAAATGTAATGTTAATGTCAATAAAATATTTTCGAAAAAATAGTTCTTAACAGAAAATAGCCAAATTTCTTTTATTGAATATTGACCTTGATTATGCTATTTTTGGCATTGAATATTGTGGTGTAATTTTAATTAAATATAAAACATGATAGCATGAAGATAGCGCAACGCATTCGGAATCGTGGATAATATATATTTATTTGAAAATATTACATTTTCGTTAGATCCAAAAAACATTTCTCTTTTTGCAACACCACCACACTGTGGTAGTTTTGTAACATACCACAGAGGAGAAGCACAATTTCTGTTTCGAGAACGAAAGTTAAGTATGGTGCCTTTCACACAATGTAAATAATTACCATACATATATATATTTATTAATACAGGGTATAGATACAAAGTATAAAATTTAACAGTAAAACTGTAAGCGCTGTAGAGTGTTGATTCAAAATCTCAAATAAAGAGCAACTCAAACAGTTTTAGAAAAACGCATGTGCGAGTATTGCTTTATTATTTTTACTCTCGCAATGTAAATAAACAAAACAGCGACTCCTGAGCATAAAGCGTTATTAATGGGGTGAATATTTAAAAGCCATTACATTCATGAGATTTTTTTCCTATGGGATTTTATGAAAGATTGCGTCTACGTTCTGTCACTAACAAATGATTTGCAACAGTTGAGACACAGAAATGAAGAGGCTATTGCCTCCATTATTCCGGACTTGTCAATCTAAGTATGGGAAGAATTGATCTTTAGGTTGGATATGCGTTCCGTATAACTAAATGTGCAATTATTGAACATTTTTAAGAAACACTAGGTTAGTTTACCTTCAATATGATCTATGATTTGTTGTAAATAGTCTAAGTTAAACTATTATAATATACCATTGAAAATGGGACATTCTTTTATGGATACTATGTGTATAACGTCTACATGGATGTCAAACTAAAATGTTTTGAAAATAAAAATTATTCTTTCTTACAATCGACTTTAAAAAAAAATTTATTCAATCTCGAAATCAAAATTGCTTCAATAGAACATTTTTACATAAATAAATACACGCTACAGAAACTATTTTATTCTTTATTTTATGAACAACAGTATTCAGTTTATTTGTTCGAAATTTCAAAACATTTTCCTCTGTGATATGAAATGTTTTTATTAGATGAAACAATATATTTTCATTTCTTTTCGGTTTCTCAAAATCAATAACAGTTCTTCCCTTTGATCAGATTTTCCCCAGTCGCTCAAAAGTGATATAAATTGCGAAATTTATTTTAAATTGCTTAACATATTGAAAAAAAAAGTGATCGATTTTTCTTAAGTTTTGAAATAACCACCGTAACAGACTCTAAGATATTTTTTTTTACTCATCAATACATATTATTGCTCAATATATCAAGATGAAATAATGTAACTTTCTCACGCATACACAAGTACATGCATATTTCATAACCTTCAAATATTGAAAAATAGAAGTATTGAAAAGTATTCCTATAGTTTATTCGTGTATCTTTTCGTATCATTGTTCAGTAGCCAATCTTAAATCATTAACATTAGAGATAAAATTCCAATTTCAAAAATTACGTCAAACTAGTCATTTTTCTAAAAATTACAGAATTTAAATTTTTATATAGCCGCTGGTTCCTATAATTTCAATTAGAAAAAGTTTCTTCATACTTTAGCAAGCAAAAGAAAAAAAAAAATCAAATTATTTTACTGAAAAAACTTACCAAATTAATATAATCTAAACTTAATTAAATTTTAGCACTGTGTCTCCGTTTTTAATTACAGAAAACTGAAAATTCATACAATTCAAATTACCATAACTTTTTATTTTTATTTTACCTGTTAGAACATGTAGAATGGGTTTTTTTAATATAACCTATAAGACAATACAAAGATCGTATAAAAATTTAAATTTCTTAATTTTACAAAAAGAAGAATTAAATATTTTGACGTAAATGGCTTTTAATGTGATTAAAAATAAAATCTAACAAGGAAGGTCTCCATTGGGGGCATACTCAGAATTTTTTGATAAAAATACGAATTAAACTACTCATGTAGGTAATAAAGGATCAGTGAAAATTAGCGGCGGAATTACATTATTAGAAATGTAAAAAAATAAAATAGTTTGGAATAATTGGCGTGAAAAGCTGAAAGCGACTCGGGATTTGGCGAGCAGTGCATTTCCTCGCCAAAAGCAGACGATTTTAACGAATCTGAAAATTGATTTTAATTGACTTCACTGTTAAAAATCTGCAGCATTTACTGCAACGTCACTCCACTACTTTTATAGAATATTTCTCTTCAGACCAATGAGAATGCTCCATAGCACGATGAATTGACCGTGTCATACACTGTTAAAATTCTGCTGCATTTTGTTGCAACGCACTCCACCGCTTGTATATAATATCTCTATTCCAACCAATGAGAAAGCTCCATTTCACGGCCAAGTAACCGTTTTCTATACAAGCAAGGGAGTGCGTTGCAACAAAATGCAGCAGATTTTTAACAGTGTATTTTTCAATTTGGAACAATTTTAATCAATTTAAATTGTGTTTTAAATGATAAAATATATTAATTTCATTTTGTTATAAGTACATATAAACGTATATGACAAAATTACACTTAAAGTAAAGTAAAAATGCAAAACTAAAATTACTTAAACTAAACTTATTTAAATAAATTGAACATAGAAAGTTTTTTCTTTAAAAAGTATTCGAAGCGTAAAAGCGTATTTTTCAAAATTTCGTTTTTTCGCCAACCGGAGATAAATCGCCAAATAAACGAAATTTTTATTATTTTTTTACGGACGTTATAAGGAGATTCCGCCGAAATTCTTTTTATAAACATATATAACTATATGAGAAGAACATTCTGTAATTTTTTCAGATTTTTCTGAGTATGCCCGTATGGAGACCTTCCTTGTAAGTCATTTTTTCCTTTGGAGTTATACCTGTAAAACTTACCGTTTAGGAATTATCTTTTGAACAAAGATAAGAGATGATACTCTGTATATGGTATTTATAATCCCTATATATATGATGATACTGAAACGAATTATAAATTCTATGCACTTTATTTTCAATACTAAATATTACTAAGTAAACCTCGATAACATACAGGGTGAGGCATAAAGATCTCCCCATTTTAAGATGCCAATAAAAATATATAGGACATTGAAAACAAATATTTTATGTTTACATTCTAAAAGAATATTGTTTGCTATTTATTAATTTTTACAATCTGTAACAATTTTTGCTATTAATTTCGATGATATCGTCTAAATGTTTTTCTTCGATGTCTATACACTTGTAACGTTTCTCCCGGAAATTCAGCATAACCTTTTCCACCATTGCTGGAAGAATTGGTGCAATTTCAAATCGAATAGTACCCTTCAGTTCGTCGAGTGTCTTAGGACTTAGGTTTATGTGTGTAAACTTTAGCCTTCAGGTAATCCCACAGAAAGAAGTCACATGCTCTTGCATGTGATTTTATTTTTCATGCAACAAAACCTCGAAATTAATAGGAAAAATTGTTACAGATTGTAAAAATTAATGAATGGAAAACATTATTATTTCCGAATGTAAACATAAAATACTCGTTTTCAATATGATATATATTTTTATTTACATCTTAAAATAGGGAGATCTTTATGCCCCACCCTGTATAACATGAATGCTAAATAATATCTATACATGACACCGTGGTAACGTAAGAGGTGATACCCTATTTAATGACACGCATGTTGATTCCTGATAGTTTCGTGCCTGATGTACTCAAACAAACTACAAGTTCTATGCATCCCATTCGTAATACCAAAATATTTCATTGCAAAACTCAATAGTATATAACATGAACTTTAAATACTATGGGTTTTACATCCGCTAAAATTCAATATACTTCATTGCACTTCAGCGTATATTTTAATTAAAGTGCCCACACGTATTTTACATCAAACAAATTCAGTCAGACGTTCTCATCTAATCAAATATATTCGCAAATGAGCTTGGCAAAACAAAATCTTCTAATTGTTGTAGCTATTCTTCACAAATTCTAAAGGATAATACGGATTGTAAAAGTTTGTATAAAATGAAATACGTAATACTTTTATCATGTGAGTCATTTTATATAAAACTTTATCAATCGAAAACCCTTTATTAATACTTGGACAGGATAATATTATCCTATATTCCTGGATCGTTTATTAACGCACAGAAAATGTCAATTTGACTCTGGCCAAATGATTAAATTTTGGTTGAAACTAGAAATTTCTTTTTAAAATAAATTAAATGTAAACCGCACATAAATAAGGTAAAATAAGTAAGCTAAATAATTTTAAGCAAATGCCCAGGTGTAAAATGTTATTTTAAAGCTTGAGAAAAGTTTACAAGCATTCTAGTGTTAGCCAGATCTAAATAATAAATTAATAATAGCAATAATTTTTTAAATAAGGAAAACATACACGGTGTCTGCTCTCAACGATAACCAATGGCTAATTCTTAAACTGTTAATCATAGACACTTGTCTTCCAATTACAAAAGAAATGTTTTAAATGAGGCAAAGAAGTATTTTTGAAGCGACTTCGGTCAAGGTAAGCATTTTAGACAGCTTTAGACAGCTATTATTTAGTCAAATTTAATCGTAAGAGAATGATTCTTTTTTGTTACTTCTTAGTGTAATAGGATATTTTTACTAAATATCACTTAAGGAACGGAAGACCGTATAAAAATTTAAATTTCGTAAGTTTTTAATAAATTTTTGTCTTGACCCAAATCATTTTAAAAATACTTCTTTACCTCAACTGAAACATGTTTGTAATTGGAATTATATGTCTTATTATTAGCGGTATAGGAATTAACTATTGGATATCGTTGCGAGTGGTCATCCTACTCTTATAGTATGTTATTTGATACTTATTTTCCAACAATGAAAATTTTACCTTTGTTTCTGCATATTCTGTACCGAAAAAACAAAAAAGTTACCCATCTTTAAAATTATATGTTTGGATGGCTAATATCTTCTGATATTTGTTTTTCACAGCAATCTCTCATAAGACCATTACTCACGGCTGCTTTTCCGTGCAATAAGGACACGAAGATTTCGTACAAAGCAGCAAAGGTCAGATAAAAATGATTACTCAAGAACACGCATGAGTTGTTTTTTCATCAAGAATTGCTAATTTATATAAATGATTTTTTAATTAATTAATTATTAGAAGATAGAGCCTGCTAAGACGAAAAGGTTAGGAACAAGAAAAAATTTTATTTTAAGTGTAGTTTTTGTATTTACTGGTACACTAGCTGTTAACTATTTATTATAATTACATTGTATCATATTTCAGGGACATAAAAATTTCCATTTAAGGCCCTATTTTGTAATAGACAGTATCCATTTTAATAGGTTTTTATGTACACATTTCCACCAGTTCCATTTCCAGTATTTTTCCTAATTATTTTTATTAGTGATTCTCAAGAAAATGTAACTTAAGCATATTTATCTCAATTATTATATATTTGTCTTTAAATAAGTATTCATTTGATTATTTTATAATTATTTTGAGAAACTGAATTTAATATACTAATTTGGTTTGACACGTTAGTGCTTGATTCCATTTTCTGGAATAACATAAATGTTTTATTGATTTAAAGCAGATATTTTCTTTTTTCGGGGATTGAATCAGAATATTCACTTTTAAAATATGAACATGATATAAAAAATGGGAAAAAAAAGAAACGTTACTGTATTTTTAGAAATATGCCTTTAAATAAAGCAGTTAAAAGAGCCTTTTTTAAATAGATAAAGTTAAAAAATGAGCATAATAAATATGAAGGTGCTCAAAGTGTTGTGTTTTTTATAAGTATCAGAGCGTCTTTTCTTCCCACGCGTAATTTGAATTTCAAATAGTGTCACGAAATCAACAATCTATGTCAAAACTTCACACTTTTGTGAGAAAATAAAATATTACAGAAATAAATTTAACCTGGATAATATTAGTGGATAATACTTGAAAAAAATTTCCTTTAAATGTAACTAGAAAATTTGTCTAAAACACATATCTGTTTGAAATGAATTCCCTCTTTTTACTTTCTTCTACGTTTTAGGGGTCAGAGATTCCAAAAAACCTGTTTTTACAAAATGTCTGTCTGTCCGTGTGTCTGTGTGTGTCTCTGTGTGTGTTTTTGTGTGTATGTCGCCATTCTACCATCAAAAAGTGTATGAAGTTATGCATAGAAATGAATGAAATTTTTTGTGACTGTTTATGGCTGTGGCAAGCAGGTCCTCGTTCAGTTTTGAAATATTCCGCCAGATGGGGGCGCTGCAATCGCGATTTTTGTGTCATTTTCAATATTATACCGGCCAAAAGTATAGAAAGTTATGCATCGAATTGAACCAAATTTTTTGTGTAAGTGTATGGCTATGGCTAGTTGGTCCTCCCTGAATTTGAAAAAAATCCGCCCGAAGGGGGCGCTGCAATAGCCAATTTTATGCTATTTTCAATATTGTACCACCTAAAAATGTATGAAGTTAGTCCTAGAACTGAACTAAAATTTTTGTACATAATTATTTTTTGGTAACGCAAATAGGTCCTCCATGAATTAAAAAAAAAAATCTGCCTATCATTCTATTGTTCATCGGCTCGTGTAGAGACGGAAATTTGTTTTTACTGCGATTAATTGATTGAAGCAGAAATTTAAGATTAAAACCAAAGTTCGTATGGTATTGAATTAAAATTTTTAAAACATTAAAATGAGTAACTATTTTTTAAAAATATTAAAATGTACGTATGAGATTGGCACATCCAACTAGTTTTTAATTTAAACTGCACTAAAAGTATATCTTAAAATGATTACATTCAGAAAATATTTTTATACTCAATGGCAAGTTAAATAAAATTTTATTGAAAACGCTATGAAACAAAGTTTTAACTTTTAAGCCATATGTAACGCTTTTAGTAATAACTATAAGATATATAAAAATGCATAAAATTATTATGTATAATAATACCTTTATAGCTATAAATGTGCCATCATATTACGCTGTAATTTAAATTTCCCATCGAGTTAAGAAATGAAAAAATTAATTTAAAATGTTTCGAGATTTTAATGAAAAAGAAAATATACAAATGAATTATTTTAACTAGGAAATCTCGTTAAAAATTAAAATAAAACAATTTTGTTTCTTCTGAAATTAAAATTCGCCAAAAAATGCATCCAAGACACTTTAATTCCTTTAATGAAATTTTGAATGTAACATTATAAAAAAAAAGTTTAAAATTTTTTTAAATCACTTATTAAAACAAAACTTGGAATTAAAAAAACGAAGGAAGAATTGAAAGAAGGCCAAATAGAACGTATAAGCTGTACAGATTTTTTGTAGACTCTTTAATTTAACAAAGAGAGCGGTGGATTCATGCAATATTATTGATAGTGGAACATACATTT
This sequence comes from Maratus speculifer, assembly GCA_964019185.1. NCBI lineage: Eukaryota > Metazoa > Arthropoda > Arachnida > Araneae > Salticidae > Maratus > Maratus speculifer. The sequence continues at coordinate 196,312,370 of OZ025299.1, forward strand.
ACTCATGGATTTAAAAAGTAATCGTAGACGACAAAATATTTTTAAGTGAAAACATTGAAAAATATAAATATTTAAAAATGGAATGAATCAATCTATGAATGAATATTTCTATTACTTTTTCAATCTCTTACTGAAAACAAAATTACATTTATTTATCATATTAATCAATTTCTCGATTAAATTCAGTAATGAAATTACGCCTGAAATTTTAGATACATGAATATTCATATTTCTACTAAGCGTAATACCAACTCAGTGAAAAATGTCCAAGCCGGGAATCGAACCCGGAACCCTTGGAATAGCGCTCCAAGATGTTGGTTTTGCAGCTTAAACAACATATGAAGTGAAAAATGCTGAGCGGGGTATCGTCCTCGTAGCTTAATGGTAGAGCACTTGGAGCGCTATTCCAAGGGTTCCGGGTTCGATTCCCGACTTGGACATTTTTCACTGAGTTGGTATTACGCTTAGTAGAAGTATGAATATTCATGTATCTAAAATTACATTTGCTTTTAATATCTTACAAAATTACATTTTAATTGAGTGATGCTAAATCTTTAAACATTTCCTTTTTTAAGGGGAACGAGGTTTTTATACCATATAATTATTAGCCAAATATTCATCTTCTGAAAGTTTCAATTTTCAGTGATTGATAGATTCAAATTCTATGGAGAAGTTTTGATACCTTTTTAACCAAATTTTGACACCTTTAGGCCTTTGTTACTTATTTAGCAAGGTGGCATAATGTAAAACAGACTGTAATACGTTTTTTATGCTTTTGTTCTATTTTTTTTTACTTTTTTTTCACTAAATTCTTATTTTACGGCTTTAGACTAACTAAAACTTTTTTCTAATATTTAGAGGTATAAAATAAAACACTTGCATTGAAGAATTTAATCTTTTTATTTAAATAATGTTTTGCTTAATACGTGCATTTTAAAAATTGTCCTTGGGGCACAGACAGTAATATTTTAATTGTTAGAAACGAAAATACTAATTAACATAAATCAAAACTTTCTTTTGAGAAATTTTCTTTAAATTTACCCTACGGTTTACTTAAAAGTAACTGAACTATCATAATTCGCATCATATATCTTTACGTCGAAGGTATATATTAACCATACAATGACATAAGTAAGAAATTGATTTATACTAAATGCAACAGAAAAAAAATTCCCGAGTGCGTATAAAAAATGACCTAATAATTTGGCTTTGTCTGAACTTTGAAAAACGGATGGAAACAGGATGTTTTGTAGATATGTGATATGACCAAAGCAATTTTCTCTACGTTAAAATGTTGACTTTAACAAAGTAAAGTACTGTTAGCATTAAAGGTGTTATGTGTAGCTTAACAGCATATATAACGTATGAAAATTGAGCATACTATACCATTATGTGATACAAATTATACTAGATTTTTTGTTCAGGAGTTAAACTCAAATGGACAATAGTTCTGCTGTTTCACGTCATTGGAATTAAAAGATTATTAATTAGATTGAAATTATTCGACCTTTTGAACGGGTTCCATCCACAGTAATTTTATTTATTCTATTTGTTGTCTTCCCGCCCCTTTATGACTTGACGAATTCTCTTATCATCTGACCTGAATGACATTTTTGTTATAAAATTCAAGTCATATGTTTTATAATATTGAAACTTTTCGACAGATTTCATTCATAGCAAGTTTTTCTATTCAGTCAGTTGTCCTCCCCCCTCAAGACCTGATGTAGTCCTCTATCATCTGATGAGAACCTCAATAAGTTTCTGTTATGGGGTTCAAGTCATATGTTTTCTGTTAACCTTTTGCATATTATTGAAATCTAAAGTGTTATTTGACCGTTTTGGCTGATTCTAGGTTTTATCTACTGTCAGCCATAAGCATGAAGAGAGGAGCAACCTCTTAAAGGCAGAATTTTTAGAGAAGCGGTAATTAATTCTTTCATTTTAATAAAAGGGTAAAAAATAACTGTAAAGCAGTAAAAAACTCCTTTTGCCCCAGCCAATAAGACACCTAGTGTTAGCCCTTTTTCTATCCACGACAATTCAACCAAGACACTTACCTTCTTATTCTAATATTGTTTGTTATAAGCTATATTATGTTTTTCTTAAGGGATTCCCATCATAAATGTTTAGATTTCTATAAGATTGAAATTAAACCACATCAATTAATATATAAACATATAGGCTTATGCAATGAATTGAATGACAACTTCTTCTATTAATGATAATTTTACAATAATTTATATGACATTACAATAGTTATAGCCTTTCAAACAAAATGTACTTAGCCCATACCATTCGGTTACTTCTGTAATAACTTTTATTTTTGTATCGAGTAAATTGCCTTTTATGTATTTTTATATCTTTTATTAGTAAATTTACAACAATATTGTGCTGATAGTGTTAAAAAAATTCCTTTGTTTGAAATTTGTTTTATGTAAAATAATTCTCTATGCAAACATTCCTGATTTTAATTTAATAAAATGTGCAAAGTTTTTTTTTTTTTTTTTTTTTTTTTTTTTTACAAAGTTTTAAAATGTGGAATTAATATGTGATAAAAAAAAAAAAGTATTTTATCCTCAATTCTCATTTGTAATAATTTTTAAAAAATTAATAAAAGCTTAATTTGTAAGTCTAGTCCACAAAAGACTCTCGTACTAAAAACCAAAACAGTTTTTGAAAAAGAAAATCCTAGTAAATTTAAATGACATCAATGAGTAAAATAAATCCATTTGTTATGTTTTTTTTTTTAATCTGTTGTAATTAATAGTCAATATATTGGGTAACATATGGAAAGACACAAACTTTGCTATTCTGTCGCTAACGGAAAAAAACGGAAGTGATAACCACTACATATTTTTTGTCATTTTCCCGTATACTGTCACTTGCAAAAAGATTGTCATCGCCCAAGAGACAAACATGAGTTCAAATAACGAGCACGTTCTATTTCTGAGCACCCGTATATCAGCACAGATGCTAGAAACACCTAACGATATTACCTGTAGAAATAATATATGCCATTCATACAGCTACATAAATAGAGACTCGTTGATATATTTCATAATTTTAACCTTGGCATTTTTCAAATATTTGCTCTTGTATGTGAAGATATGTCTTGGTGGATTAGAAATAAAAGTGATTCATTTAAAAAAATGTTTGTTGCTTTATAAAATTATAAATGAATTCCAAAAAAAATCATTAAAACAAATCATAGATAAATATATGAAAATATATATGAGTAAGATGTTGCTTTTAAACTTTTAGTAATAATCCAAAAATATTTCAAAAATTTAAATTATTTTTGTCACGAAACTTAATAATTTTTAACCACCTAATTTAAAACGGTACTAATATTTTATTATTATTTTTTTTTAATTTCACCTGACTTATTTAATGCTGGTCGAGAAATGGGATTTTTTTTAACCCTCTGGATCCCAAACCGCCCGAGACCGCCCGAGATATTTTAATTCGTATATCTCCATTCCCACAAGAAAATTAAAACGGCAATATTTGTTTTTATTAATGCCAGTATATACCGTATTTAAATAAAAGGAAATTAGCCATTGAATTTTTCTGGTGTTAAACTAAATATTCTATTTCTAGAACTTATTTTATCACGGGATTTAAAGGGTTAATAACAACCGTTTTCGAGTAAAAAAATAATTAAATACAAGCGGTAAAAAGTACAGAAAATAACTAATTTTTGTACATATGAATTTTTTGTAACAAAAGTTATCAAAATATTAAAAATCCTATCCTTAAACCTCTTTTTCATAAGTGGTATAATCGTCCTCTAGAAAAAATTTCAAGTTCTTTGATTCATATCTGGAAAAACCATAGTATTTTGAAAAGATAGAAAATCTGAAAAAACAAGAAGTGAGATAAATAAATTAAAAGATTTCTTGCAAAATATGAAAACTATATTAGATGTTTGTTAAGTCGTAACTATGGTTCTATAGACATCCTCAGTATGGAATTTCCTCAGGATGTAGATCAACACATGAGATGGGAATTCATAGAAATAAACGGTGATAAATCTGATTAAATGTTTCTTTACAATTATATATATATATGTGTATATAAATATGTATATATATATATGTATATAAATAAATAAATAAATATATGTTGCGGACAATACCCGGAGCCTGGCCAATTTTAGAACTGGCCGGCCAGTACCCGAACTGACCAAGCTTCCTGGCCAAAACCCGAAATAAATGAAATGAATAGCGTATTTCGGGTTTTGACCGGCCAATTCGCGAACTTGCCGAGAAGCCTTGGCCAACATCCGAACTATGATGTATAGATACCAATTTTTTTTGTAATTAAGATTATGTAACATTAAAATTTACAGTAAAAAATATTCCCATTGATTATATTGAAACGAAATATTTTTGTGTACCCAACTAAATTTGCTAAAAATAGTACACAATTCCCTTTCAATATCGAAATTAATTGATAAACCAAATACGATGACAATTACAAGTTAACCGGAAACTTTTATCGAGTTAGATCACGGACAGGCTGAAGTCTAGACTATTTAAATTCATAGACACTTTCAACTATGTTAGAAAAGATTAAGCCGAGTGCTTATATCTATTTCGCGAATTGGCCAATTGCATCTGGCCAATTCGCGAATTGGCTGGCCAATTCTAGAATTGGCCAGTCATTTTTTAACGTTGCTGGCCAATTCGGGAATTGGCCGGCCAGTTCTAGAATTGGCCAATTTCGGGTACTGGCTGCAACATAAAATGTAATATTTAGTATATATATATATATATATATATATATATATATATATATATATATATATATATATATATATTGTAATTTCGGGTGTATAAGCCGCGGATCAAACAATTCTTTTTTGACCCAGAAATTTTACTTAGTGATTGAAGACAAATATTTACGGCGATCTAACTAGTTATATTTTTTTCTTAAAAAACTCTGGGTCGAAAAAGAATTGTTTGATCTGCGGCTTATACACCCGAAATTACGGTACTAAATATTACATTTTATGAGATGAATTACATTAATTATGGATATTGATTCACTGAAAAAAGACACGTTTCTTAATGTTGTCTTTATCTTTCTTAAGGTTTACAAAAATATGATGTAATTACTTCCGAGCTACCAGCTATTCCTAAAGCGATAAGTTATCTTTAGAAGCCTCTGAGACCAAATAAGGTCTGAAATTGTTGGAGAAAAAAATACTGTTGCTGTCCGTTTTATTATTATTATTATTATTATTATTATTATTATTATTATTATTATTACCAAGCCATATTTGCTGTATATTAATGAGTTTTTTGGATGCTAATTATTTTCAAGTAAACATTTTCAGTGAAACATCATCTGTGAAACAAAATTCATGCATGCAAATATAACAAAATAATGCCAATTTCAATGTTTTTGTTAGTATTGTTAATTTTATTGTTGAAATTAATGATGATAAGTTATCATGTTAATATGAAATATGGTCTTAAAAATTTATAGCATCCTAAGAACCAATTTTTTATGCTTGAAAAATTGCTTAATTCAATGTAAAAACTATTTGAAAAATGAAATTTCTTACAATTATTGTTTCTTTAAATCTCGGAAATATGCTAGTTGCTAACATTTCTGAATATAAAGGAAAACTTTTCAGATTTAATGCCTTGGAAGTGATTATATTAGATTTTCGTAAACTTTGAGAAAAATAAGAACAATTCATTGCAAATTCTTTATTTACATCAGTAATAAGAAAATTATTAAAGATTCTAAGAGAAAAAAAATGTTTATCAAAATTTTTTTTCCAGTTATTATGTAATATTAAATGTATTCAGGTGAAGGAGAAACATAAAAGATAAGTTGATTTTAACATAAAATCATAAACATTTATTATTCAAGGGAAGTTTTTAGGGTTATAACATAAATGTTTTTGCTCTGTGTTGAATTTAAAAAAGAAAAGTCAGTTTTTCTTGTAGTTGGGATGATGGATATTTATCCTTTTGAAATCAATTATAGCATATTTGTAAACATATTTTCAATAATTTAATATTATTAGTCCTTACAAATAAACTTTTTAATGGTACATTGCATATACCGTAATTTCGGGTGTATAAGCCGCAGATCAAACAATTCTTTTTCGACCCAGAATTTTTTAAGAAACAAATATAACTAGTTACATCGCCGCAAATATTTGTCTTCAATCACTAAATAAGATTTCTGGGTCCAAATTGATCCGCGGTTTATACACCCGAAATTACTGTAACAGAAAATGATATTGCTTAAATAATTTTGTTCCAAACTATGCAAGTCCATTAGCTAAAACAGACTCTCCTTTTAGAATTTCCTTTTTCTATGACTAAAAAATACTTATTTTATAAGTGATCATAAACGTTTGTAATTCAATGCACTCACAATTTTTATACTGTATAGAGCTATAGAATTTTAGAAATATTTTGAACGCTTTTTCACAAATGCAAGCAACATAAATATAACATAAACTTTTACATCATTCATGAACTTAGAAAGAGCGAGAGCAATGACCATTATGCTTCAAAGGTTCAGAAAATGAAAGTCAAATTAAAAATCGAAACGAATGTAAACGTATTTTTTTACCACCTATGCATTTAAGTGATAAATGTTATTGACCTCAAAAAGTCGAAAGTGCACTGTTAGAGAATCAAAAAACTTTTACATTATTTTCTTAAAAAAATAATTTATATCTAATTGAAAGATGGTACAGGATTTTTTTCATTAACGAAAGGAAAAACTTGATACTTTTATAAAATAATTCCATCATTCTTTTTTTTCCTCCCAAACATCTTTTTTCGAAGTTGTTAACTAATGAACAGTTTTACTTCAGTTTCCAGAGTATGTAATATAATTCCTTGAGTTGAAAGTAAATGTCTCCATGAAAAAATAGTTACACGATTATTTTCTTAATCATGTAAATTTCATTCATAAAATAAAAATAATTAAGCTTTTTGATTAATTTATTTGCCTTCAAATCATCATTGTTTAAACTATAGTAAATTATTTTGCTTATTCAAAATTGACGTGGAAAATTCTAAATATTTCTCACTAATTATACTGATTAAGTTGTAATTTTTTCCAATAAATAATAAGTAAGTTTTCATTTTTTTTAAATGAAATACTACTTATGTCTGAAATACTTAGGCATATTATTTAAAACTAAAACGTTAAATTTGAAATTAATCTTATTTTTTCTGACAGTAATCGTTAAATAAAAAATCATAGTAAGCAGACGTTTTGAACTCAATAAAAGTATTATTTGAATCCAACAAACATATGTTTTTAATAATATTGAATTTAATAGTAATTTTTTTTTATTAACACATGAATTGCATTTATTAAATGGACTATTTTGAGTATCATATGCATTACAAAGACGAAACAAAATCGAACATATTTTTATTATATTAACCATTATTATTATTACTAAATCGAAACAATTAACTGATAACGGTTGTGGTGATACATTTTAAAAGATGTTACAGCTGCAGATAGGCCAATAGATGGAGTATGGTGATATTATTCGGCAAAGGATTAGGCAATAGCAAGTCTTATTTCAAATACAATAACTTTGTATTTTGAATTAACAATCAAATAATCTGTGCTGCTATGCTACTTACTTACTATCTATACTCTAATTTTACTCAACTAACACTTGCTAACTGCTCTACTCTATTGTCAATAATTTTATTTAAGTTACCTGTAATTGCAGTTGCGTATAAATGTATATCCTGAGTTCAGACAAAAACCATTTTAAAATGCATACAATATTTCCAGACAGTCCTCTGTCTGAATTTAAAATATGTATATCTTTGAAGCAGTATGCCTTTAAATTCTTTCTTTACTGTAAGCTTATGAAAAATTTATTGCGATGATATATAATACCCATACAAATGACATATCATATACATTGCTTAAAGATTTTTTTCCTTAAGGCTTTTCTCAAATCCAAAAGAGCAACATTATGACATAAGTTTTAATTTATTTTTGTTCTTAAATGCATGAAACTAGCAGGCGTTGTTATTCTGAAACAATCTAATCGAACTATGTTTTCCGTTTTGCTTTTCAAACGCAATAGGTCTTTCAGAAAATATTATCAAAGAAGTTTCAAATCAAATTTCCGTGCGAAAGAAGAATAATCACTCAAGATAGGGGGAAAAACGTGTTTATCACAGGATCAAAATCCCTTATAACTCAATAAGTAATTTATTTATCAAAAAATGGAAAACATAGTCAATTTCAAATAGCTTCCATCATCAGGCTTTCCAGTTTTATATCTTTCCGTAAAAAAATGAATTTTTAAATCTGTCAGAACGTTTTGAGCTTGTTGAACAAAGTAAAACAGGAGCTTTATACGATAAAAATAGAGTTCTTGCTGCTTCATTTTTTGCGTGAGATCATTTCGATAACAGTTCATAAATCTTTATTATTTTGTAAATAAATGTATAAAAAGTTATTCATACATAAATACAAGAGAATTGAGATGTATTGACATGCCTAAATTAAGAAATCTTTAATGCATTACCCCAAAAACAACACAACCTTAAAACAACAGCAAGGAGAATATCACAAACTACGAAAATTGCAGCCCGCATAATAAAATTCCTTTTAAATGTTATATAATGCAACTTATCTATTTACTTATTTTTACGTTATAAAAAAAGTATTCTTAGATGTATTTTCCAGAGACATTACACTTTTAATAATACGAATAAAGCAATTAAAGACTTAAAATTTCTGATTGATATTTTTCTGGTAATGTCATACTTGATGCGTCCAAATAAAAGGGCGCTTTTCTGTACTCTACAAATATCTCTTCCTAGTTTTCTTGTTTCTAATTAATATTTATGCTTATAAAACACGTATATGAGAAAAATAACAAATTCTGCATTTTACAAATATTTTTCCATAACTAAAATATGATTGACACAGAAAATGAATGTCATTTTCCTTGTCTGCTCATTTTAATTCTTTAACAGATATAAATATGCGCTGGAGTGTAATTCTTTTTTTTTACATAATTGAAGTCAGAAATAGTAAAAACATAGCTACCGGCAAGATTTTATTAGATATTTCTTTGAAAATATTCTGTTTAATGCCATCGTAAAAAATGAATAGACATTTACCTGGCTTCTAAAAATTAACAAATAAAACTGAATATGACATTGAATTAGAGCTACTAAAAAAAACCACATTCCTTTAAACAAAATTAAAATGTTAGACACCCCTCCCCCCTTCCAAAAAATGTGAAGAATGAAAGTGTCATTATCCTGGCATATATATGCCAAGAAATTTTATTTCGCCCTGAATTTAATTTTGCATAAACACTGCAGTTCATTTGTATATTGTATAAAATAGAAAGAATTTAAGTCAGTTTCTAGATTTGGGAAAATATTGAGAAATTTCCTTAAAGAGTCAAATTGTATCTGTAATATCAGTTATTAATGTTCATATATCATCATATATTTATTTAGACTTATGTTATCATATGTTTGTTAACAACCACTATTTTAAAAAAATGCGTCCTGATCATATATTACCAATGTATATTGCTAACGTTATAGCAGCTCTTAAACAGCTTTAGAAAGTTTTCAGTTAAACTATTCCTTTTTTACTATTCTTAACATAAATCTTTTATATTTTTATTGCAAACATTTCTAAATAAAATAACACTTAAAAGTTTTTAGCGAGGCGAAATTTTCTTTATCAATCCTTTTAAGAAAACAGCACTAAAAATGTTCTTTAGATTTGAATATGTATACTCCAAAATGTTTTTGCAATAGTCAGAGTGCGCTTTCAAGCCACTGAAACTTTGCACTAAAATCTTCAGTGTTAATCCTATGAGAATGGAATGCAATCCTACTTTTAAATTTTCACCGAGAAAATTAAAATTTTTAGCTTTTTTCACATCATTCTTAAAGGATGTTTCTTGGCTTTTCGCTCTCTAAAGATTTGTGTAACATTTAATTTTATTTTAAATGTCAAAATCTCATTCATAAGTCGACAGTGCAATAAAACTTTATCACTTTAAATATAAATTTAAGTAAATGCTTTGGAATTACTAGTCCGTTTAACATGAGTTCACGGGTTAAAAAACATAGGTAAAAATCTTCTTTCATTTTTTTTCTTTTTAAATTTTGATTCTATAGTTTTTTGTTAGTTTGCCCACTAACAATACCAAAGAGCATTTCTATACACCCAGAAAAAAGTTTTGTTGAATCAACAAAAATTTGTTTGGTCCAACAAATCTTTCCGTTAAAGAATGGGTTAATGGAAATTTTGTTTGAATAAACTAAAAAATGATTTTTTTTTTAGATTCTTCGTCTATTATTTTCATCCGAAATGCATAATAGCGTAATAATAGCGTCATTAATCTGTCTCAATTTGAAAAGTTTTTATTATCCAAAAATTATGTTAACCCTTTATAGCTATATAAGTCAATTAAACAAAATTATGTGAGAGAGTTGCGGCTACTGCACACCAATTTAAATTTTGCAAAAACTACAAATTTTGTTGGAATTACAAATTGAAAATACAAGACTTCAGTAAGACTCAAATAAAATTGACGAAATTTTGTTAAAATTTTATAAGAGTGTTTTCAATATTCTTTTGCCAGAGCAACAAAACTGATTTTTTAGTTTAACTAAAAAGCTTACTTAAAACAACCAAAATGTACTCAACAAACCATATTTTGTGGTTTTAAACAATTTCTTTTTCTAGGTGTTTGAAAAATATTATATATACACTAGCGGACCCGACAGACGTTGTCCTGTCACCGACAGACGTTGTCCTTCCTGGCACCGACACCAGAAAATCAAAAAAATGTACTTAAATATAGTGATACGCACGATAAACACTACGCTCTTAATTTAATTTCTTATTACAATTATGTAAGGAAATTATTTTTCACTCTTCAGTATTTTTTGAAGTCGGTTCAATTTTTGATAAAAAAGTTTATTTTTCTCTTTTTTGTTAAAAGTTAACGATTTTCTGAAGTCAGTTAATCAAAATTATAATACAGGCTATATTACTGTAAAGCACACACTTGTGACAGGAGCGGGGTTCGAACACGCGATCTCTTTCTTCGAGAAGTTGAGCTTAAATCTGGCGCCTTTGACCGCTCGGACATTCCGTCCGTACGCTATTTATCGAAATTATTCAACACTTTTAATTAACAAAAAAATCACTAACTATTAGGTTTTGCCTAATTACTAAAAAAGTACTGAATCAATTTCGACGAAATGTGAATCTAAACCATTCTCGAATCTACCAGAACGCACACACAAAATTTCATCAAAATCGGTCCAGTCGTTTAGGAGGAGTTCAATTACATACACACGCACAGAAGATTTTTATATATAAAGATGAGCATTGAAAATTTCAGGTTTTTGCGCCGAAGACATCGCCAAATTAGGAAAATGTGAATTATCTCACGAACTACTGCACTTAAACAAATTTGCTTAGTACCGTTCGATTCAGCATGAACAAATACACTAAAATATGCTATCAGATGAAAAATAACTACAAAAGCCGATTTTTAAGGAATTTTTTAAAAGTTCGTTCTTTTATATACTCATCGTAGGGGTGCAATTTTCGAAAACCCATTTTTAGCGGCACTCGATGTTATAAGAAGTATTTTTACCCCAATTTTCAAGATTATAGGTTCGGTAGATTTTTTTGTGCTGTGATTAATACGAAATCCAAACTTTCTTTTTATATATATAGATAAGGATTGAAAATTTCAGGTTTTTTGCACCGAAGACGCCGCCAAATCAGGAAAATGTGAAGTATCTCGCGAACTACTGAACTTAAAAGAATTTGCTTGGTACCATTCGATTCAGCATGAAAAAATACACTAAAATATGCTATCAGATGAAAAATAACTACAGAAGCCGATTTTTAAGGAATTTTTTAAAAGTTTGTTCTTTTTTCTACTCATCGTAGGGGTGGAATTTTCGAAAATCCATTTTTAGCGGCACTCGATGTTATAAGAAGTATTTTTACCCCAATTTTCAAGATTTTTGGTATGGTAGATTTTTTTGTGCTATGATTAATACGAAATCCTGACTTTCATTAATATATATAGCACTTTTAATTAGCGAAAAATCACTAACTATTAGTTTTTGCCTAATTACTAAAAAAGTACTGAATCAATTTCGACGAAATGTGAATCTAAACCATTCTCGAATCTACCGGAACGCACACACAAAATTTCATCAAAATCGGCCCAGTCGTTTAGGAGGAGTTCAATTACATACACACGCACAGAAGATTTTTATATATAAAGATGAGCATTGAAAATTTCAGGTTTTTGCGCCGAAGACATCGCCAAATTAGGAAAATGTAAATTATCTCACGAACTACTGGACTTAAAAGAATTTGCTTGGTACCATTCGATTCAGCATGAAAAAATATACTAAAATATGCTATCAGATGAAAAATAACTACAGAAGCCGATTTTTAAGGAATTTTTTAAAAGTTCGTTCTTTTTTCTACTCATGGTAGGGGTGGAATTTTCGAAAATCCATTTTTAGCGGCACTCGATGTTATAAGAAGTATTTTTACCCCAATTTTCAAGATTTTTGGTATGGTAGATTTTTTTGTGCTATGATTAATACGAAATCCTGACTTTCATTAATATATATAGCACTTTTAATTAGCGAAAAATCACTAACTATTAGTTATTGCCTAATTACTAAAAAAGTACTGAATCAATTTCGACGAAATGTGAATCTAAACCATTCTCGAATCTACCGGAACGCACACACAAAATTTCATCAAAATCGGTCCAGTCGTTTAGGAGGAGTTCAATTACATACACACGCACAGAAGATTTTTATATATAAAGATGAGCATTGAAAATTTCAGGTTTTTGCGCCGAAGACATCGCCAAATTAGGAAAATGTGAATTATCTCACGAACTACTGGACTTAAACAAATTTGCTTAGTACCGTTCGATTCAGCATGAACAAATACACTAAAATATGCTATCAGATGAAAAATAACTACAGAAGCCGATTTTTAAGGAATTTTTTAAAAGTTTTTTTAAATTATCTCACGAACTACTGGACTTAAAAGAATTTCGACGAAATGTGAATCTAAACCATTCTCGAATCTACCGGAACGCACACACAAAATTTCATCAAAATCGGTCCAGTCGTTTAGGAGGAGTTCAATTACATACACACGCACAGAAGATTTTTATATATAAAGATGAGCATTGAAAATTTCAGGTTTTTGCGCCGAAGACATCGCCAAATTAGGAAAATGTGAATTATCTCACGAACTACTGGACTTAAACAAATTTGCTTAGTACCGTTCGATTCAGCATGAACAAATACACTAAAATATGCTATCAGATGAAAAATAACTACAGAAGCCGATTTTTAAGGAATTTTTTAAAAGTTCGTTCTTTTTTCTACTCATCGTAGGGGTGGAATTTTCGAAAATCCATTTTTAGCGGCACTCGATGTTATAAGAAGTATTTTTACCCCAATTTTCAAGATTATTGGTATGGTAGATTTTTTTGTGCTATGATTAATACGAAATCCTGACTTTCATTAATATATATAGCACTTTTAATTAGCGAAAAATCACTAACTATTAGTTTTTGCCTAATTACTAAAAATGTACTGAATCTACCGGAACGCACACACAAAATTTCATCAAAATCGGCCCAGTCGTTTAGGAGGAGTTCAATTACATACACACGCACAGAAGATTTTTATATATAAAGATGAGCATTGAAAATTTCAGGTTTTTGCGCCGAAGACATCGCCAAATTAGGAAAATGTAAATTATCTCACGAACTACTGGACTTAAAAGAATTTCGACGAAATGTGAATCTAAACCATTCTCGAATCTACCGGAACGCACACACAAAATTTCATCAAAATCGGTCCAGTCGTTTAGGAGGAGTTCAATTACATACACACGCACAGAAGATTTTTATATATAAAGATGAGCATTGAAAATTTCAGGTTTTTGCGCCGAAGACATCGCCAAATTAGGAAAATGTGAATTATCTCACGAACTACTGGACTTAAACAAATTTGCTTAGTACCGTTCGATTCAGCATGAACAAATACACTAAAATATGCTATCAGATGAAAAATAACTACAGAAGCCGATTTTTAAGGAATTTTTTAAAAGTTCGTTCTTTTTTCTACTCATCGTAGGGGTGGAATTTTCGAAAATCCATTTTTAGCGGCACTCGATGTTATAAGAAGTATTTTTACCCCAATTTTCAAGATTATTGGTATGGTAGATTTTTTTGTGCTATGATTAATACGAAATCCTGACTTTCATTAATATATATAGCACTTTTAATTAGCGAAAAATCACTAACTATTAGTTTTTGCCTAATTACTAAAAATGTACTGAATCAATTTCGACGAAATGTGAATCTAAACCATTCTGGAATCTACCGGAACGCACACACAAAATTTCATCAAAATCGGTCCAGTCGTTTAGGAGGAGTTCAATTACATACACACGCACAGAAGATTTTTATGTATAAAGATGAGCATTGAAAATTTCAGGTTTTTGCGCCGAAGCCATCGCCAAATTAGGAAAATGTGAATTACCTCACGAACTACTGAAACTTAAAAGAATTTGCTCGGTACCATTCGATTCAGCATGAAAAAATATACTAAAATATGCTATCAGATGAAAAATAACTACAGAAGCCGATTTTTAAGGAATTTTTTAAAAGTTCGTTCTTTTTTCTACTCATCGTAGGGGTGGAATTTTCGAAAATCCATTTTTAGCGGCACTCGATTAATTGTGACAGGAGCGGGGTTCGAACACGCGATCTCTTTCTTCGAGAAGTTGAGCTTAAATCTGGCGCCTTTGACCGCTCGGACATTCCGTCCGTACGCTATTTATCGAAATTATTCAACACTTTTAATTAACAAAAAAATCACTAACTATTAGGTTTTGCCTAATTACTAAAAAAGTACTGAATCAATTTCGACGAAATGTGAATCTAAACCATTCTCGAATCTACCAGAACGCACACACAAAATTTCATCAAAATCGGTCCAGTCGTTTAGGAGGAGTTCAATTACATACACACGCACAGAAGATTTTTATATATAAAGATGAGCATTGAAAATTTCAGGTTTTTGCGCCGAAGACATCGCCAAATTAGGAAAATGTGAATTATCTCACGAACTACTGGACTTAAACAAATTTGCTTAGTACCGTTCGATTCAGCATGAACAAATACACTAAAATATGCTATCAGATGAAAAATAACTACAAAAGCCGATTTTTAAGGAATTTTTTAAAAGTTCGTTCTTTTATATACTCATCGTAGGGGTGCAATTTTCGAAAACCCATTTTTAGCGGCACTCGATGTTATAAGAAGTATTTTTACCCCAATTTTCAAGATTATAGGTTCGGTAGATTTTTTTGTGCTGTGATTAATACGAAATCCAAACTTTCTTTTTATATATATAGATAAGGATTGAAAATTTCAGGTTTTTTGCACCGAAGACGCCGCCAAATCAGGAAAATGTGAAGTATCTCGCGAACTACTGAACTTAAAAGAATTTGCTTGGTACCATTCGATTCAGCATGAAAAAATACACTAAAATATGCTATCAGATGAAAAATAACTACAGAAGCCGATTTTTAAGGAATTTTTTAAAAGTTTGTTCTTTTTTCTACTCATCGTAGGGGTGGAATTTTCGAAAATCCATTTTTAGCGGCACTCGATGTTATAAGAAGTATTTTTACCCCAATTTTCAAGATTTTTGGTATGGTAGATTTTTTTGTGCTATGATTAATACGAAATCCTGACTTTCATTAATATATATAGCACTTTTAATTAGCGAAAAATCACTAACTATTAGTTTTTGCCTAATTACTAAAAAAGTACTGAATCAATTTCGACGAAATGTGAATCTAAACCATTCTCGAATCTACCGGAACGCACACACAAAATTTCATCAAAATCGGCCCAGTCGTTTAGGAGGAGTTCAATTACATACACACGCACAGAAGATTTTTATATATAAAGATGAGCATTGAAAATTTCAGGTTTTTGCGCCGAAGACATCGCCAAATTAGGAAAATGTAAATTATCTCACGAACTACTGGACTTAAAAGAATTTGCTTGGTACCATTCGATTCAGCATGAACAAATACACTAAAATATGCTATCAGATGAAAAATAACTACAGAAGCCGATTTTTAAGGAATTTTTTAAAAGTTTTTTTAAATTATCTCACGAACTACTGGACTTAAAAGAATTTCGACGAAATGTGAATCTAAACCATTCTCGAATCTACCGGAACGCACACACAAAATTTCATCAAAATCGGTCCAGTCGTTTAGGAGGAGTTCAATTACATACACACGCACAGAAGATTTTTATATATAAAGATGAGCATTGAAAATTTCAGGTTTTTGCGCCGAAGACATCGCCAAATTAGGAAAATGTGAATTATCTCACGAACTACTGGACTTAAACAAATTTGCTTAGTACCGTTCGATTCAGCATGAACAAATACACTAAAATATGCTATCAGATGAAAAATAACTACAGAAGCCGATTTTTAAGGAATTTTTTAAAAGTTCGTTCTTTTTTCTACTCATCGTAGGGGTGGAATTTTCGAAAATCCATTTTTAGCGGCACTCGATGTTATAAGAAGTATTTTTACCCCAATTTTCAAGATTATTGGTATGGTAGATTTTTTTGTGCTATGATTAATACGAAATCCTGACTTTCATTAATATATATAGCACTTTTAATTAGCGAAAAATCACTAACTATTAGTTTTTGCCTAATTACTAAAAATGTACTGAATCTACCGGAACGCACACACAAAATTTCATCAAAATCGGCCCAGTCGTTTAGGAGGAGTTCAATTACATACACACGCACAGAAGATTTTTATATATAAAGATGAGCATTGAAAATTTCAGGTTTTTGCGCCGAAGACATCGCCAAATTAGGAAAATGTAAATTATCTCACGAACTACTGGACTTAAAAGAATTTCGACGAAATGTGAATCTAAACCATTCTCGAATCTACCGGAACGCACACACAAAATTTCATCAAAATCGGTCCAGTCGTTTAGGAGGAGTTCAATTACATACACACGCACAGAAGATTTTTATATATAAAGATGAGCATTGAAAATTTCAGGTTTTTGCGCCGAAGACATCGCCAAATTAGGAAAATGTGAATTATCTCACGAACTACTGGACTTAAACAAATTTGCTTAGTACCGTTCGATTCAGCATGAACAAATACACTAAAATATGCTATCAGATGAAAAATAACTACAGAAGCCGATTTTTAAGGAATTTTTTAAAAGTTCGTTCTTTTTTCTACTCATCGTAGGGGTGGAATTTTCGAAAATCCATTTTTAGCGGCACTCGATGTTATAAGAAGTATTTTTACCCCAATTTTCAAGATTATTGGTATGGTAGATTTTTTTGTGCTATGATTAATACGAAATCCTGACTTTCATTAATATATATAGCACTTTTAATTAGCGAAAAATCACTAACTATTAGTTTTTGCCTAATTACTAAAAATGTACTGAATCAATTTCGACGAAATGTGAATCTAAACCATTCTGGAATCTACCGGAACGCACACACAAAATTTCATCAAAATCGGTCCAGTCGTTTAGGAGGAGTTCAATTACATACACACGCACAGAAGATTTTTATGTATAAAGATGAGCATTGAAAATTTCAGGTTTTTGCGCCGAAGCCATCGCCAAATTAGGAAAATGTGAATTACCTCACGAACTACTGAAACTTAAAAGAATTTGCTCGGTACCATTCGATTCAGCATGAAAAAATATACTAAAATATGCTATCAGATGAAAAATAACTACAGAAGCCGATTTTTAAGGAATTTTTTAAAAGTTCGTTCTTTTTTCTACTCATCGTAGGGGTGGAATTTTAGAAAATCCATTTTTAGCGGCACTCGATTAATTGTGACAGGAGCGGGGTTCGAACACGCGATCTCTTTCTTCGAGAAGTTGAGCTTAAATCTGGCGCCTTTGACCGCTCGGACATTCCGTCCGTACGCTATTTATCGAAATTATTCAACACTTTTAATTAACAAAAAAATCACTAACTATTAGGTTTTGCCTAATTACTAAAAAAGTACTGAATCAATTTCGACGAAATGTGAATCTAAACCATTCTCGAATCTACCAGAACGCACACACAAAATTTCATCAAAATCGGTCCAGTCGTTTAGGAGGAGTTCAATTACATACACACGCACAGAAGATTTTTATATATAAAGATGAGCATTGAAAATTTCAGGTTTTTGCGCCGAAGACATCGCCAAATTAGGAAAATGTGAATTATCTCACGAACTACTGGACTTAAACAAATTTGCTTAGTACCGTTCGATTCAGCATGAACAAATACACTAAAATATGCTATCAGATGAAAAATAACTACAAAAGCCGATTTTTAAGGAATTTTTTAAAAGTTCGTTCTTTTATATACTCATCGTAGGGGTGCAATTTTCGAAAACCCATTTTTAGCGGCACTCGATGTTATAAGAAGTATTTTTACCCCAATTTTCAAGATTATAGGTTCGGTAGATTTTTTTGTGCTGTGATTAATACGAAATCCAAACTTTCTTTTTATATATATAGATAAGGATTGAAAATTTCAGGTTTTTTGCACCGAAGACGCCGCCAAATCAGGAAAATGTGAAGTATCTCGCGAACTACTGAACTTAAAAGAATTTGCTTGGTACCATTCGATTCAGCATGAAAAAATACACTAAAATATGCTATCAGATGAAAAATAACTACAGAAGCCGATTTTTAAGGAATTTTTTAAAAGTTTGTTCTTTTTTCTACTCATCGTAGGGGTGGAATTTTCGAAAATCCATTTTTAGCGGCACTCGATGTTATAAGAAGTATTTTTACCCCAATTTTCAAGATTTTTGGTATGGTAGATTTTTTTGTGCTATGATTAATACGAAATCCTGACTTTCATTAATATATATAGCACTTTTAATTAGCGAAAAATCACTAACTATTAGTTTTTGCCTAATTACTAAAAATGTACTGAATCTACCGGAACGCACACACAAAATTTCATCAAAATCGGCCCAGTCGTTTAGGAGGAGTTCAATTACATACACACGCACAGAAGATTTTTATATATAAAGATGAGCATTGAAAATTCCAGGTTTTTGCGCCGAAGACATCGCCAAATTAGGAAAATGTAAATTATCTCACGAACTACTGGACTTAAAAGAATTTCGACGAAATGTGAATCTAAACCATTCTCGAATCTACCGGAACGCACACACAAAATTTCATCAAAATCGGTCCAGTCGTTTAGGAGGAGTTCAATTACATACACACGCACAGAAGATTTTTATATATAAAGATGAGCATTGAAAATTTCAGGTTTTTGCGCCGAAGACATCGCCAAATTAGGAAAATGTGAATTATCTCACGAACTACTGGACTTAAACAAATTTGCTTAGTACCGTTCGATTCAGCATGAACAAATACACTAAAATATGCTATCAGATGAAAAATAACTACAGAAGCCGATTTTTAAGGAATTTTTTAAAAGTTCGTTCTTTTTTCTACTCATCGTAGGGGTGGAATTTTCGAAAATCCATTTTTAGCGGCACTCGATGTTATAAGAAGTATTTTTACCCCAATTTTCAAGATTATTGGTATGGTAGATTTTTTTGTGCTATGATTAATACGAAATCCTGACTTTCATTAATATATATAGCACTTTTAATTAGCGAAAAATCACTAACTATTAGTTTTTGCCTAATTACTAAAAATGTACTGAATCAATTTCGACGAAATGTGAATCTAAACCATTCTGGAATCTACCGGAACGCACACACAAAATTTCATCAAAATCGGTCCAGTCGTTTAGGAGGAGTTCAATTACATACACACGCACAGAAGATTTTTATGTATAAAGATGAGCATTGAAAATTTCAGGTTTTTGCGCCGAAGCCATCGCCAAATTAGGAAAATGTGAATTACCTCACGAACTACTGAAACTTAAAAGAATTTGCTCGGTACCATTCGATTCAGCATGAAAAAATATACTAAAATATGCTATCAGATGAAAAATAACTACAGAAGCCGATTTTTAAGGAATTTTTTAAAAGTTCGTTCTTTTTTCTACTCATCGTAGGGGTGGAATTTTCGAAAATCCATTTTTAGCGGCACTCGATTAATTGTGACAGGAGCGGGGTTCGAACACGCGATCTCTTTCTTCGAGAAGTTGAGCTTAAATCTGGCGCCTTTGACCGCTCGGACATTCCGTCCGTACGCTATTTATCGAAATTATTCAACACTTTTAATTAACAAAAAAATCACTAACTATTAGGTTTTGCCTAATTACTAAAAAAGTACTGAATCAATTTCGACGAAATGTGAATCTAAACCATTCTCGAATCTACCAGAACGCACACACAAAATTTCATCAAAATCGGTCCAGTCGTTTAGGAGGAGTTCAATTACATACACACGCACAGAAGATTTTTATATATAAAGATGAGCATTGAAAATTTCAGGTTTTTGCGCCGAAGACATCGCCAAATTAGGAAAATGTGAATTATCTCACGAACTACTGGACTTAAACAAATTTGCTTAGTACCGTTCGATTCAGCATGAACAAATACACTAAAATATGCTATCAGATGAAAAATAACTACAAAAGCCGATTTTTAAGGAATTTTTTAAAAGTTCGTTCTTTTATATACTCATCGTAGGGGTGCAATTTTCGAAAACCCATTTTTAGCGGCACTCGATGTTATAAGAAGTATTTTTACCCCAATTTTCAAGATTATAGGTTCGGTAGATTTTTTTGTGCTGTGATTAATACGAAATCCAAACTTTCTTTTTATATATATAGATAAGGATTGAAAATTTCAGGTTTTTTGCACCGAAGACGCCGCCAAATCAGGAAAATGTGAAGTATCTCGCGAACTACTGAACTTAAAAGAATTTGCTTGGTACCATTCGATTCAGCATGAAAAAATACACTAAAATATGCTATCAGATGAAAAATAACTACAGAAGCCGATTTTTAAGGAATTTTTTAAAAGTTTGTTCTTTTTTCTACTCATCGTAGGGGTGGAATTTTCGAAAATCCATTTTTAGCGGCACTCGATGTTATAAGAAGTATTTTTACCCCAATTTTCAAGATTTTTGGTATGGTAGATTTTTTTGTGCTATGATTAATACGAAATCCTGACTTTCATTAATATATATAGCACTTTTAATTAGCGAAAAATCACTAACTATTAGTTTTTGCCTAATTACTAAAAAAGTACTGAATCAATTTCGACGAAATGTGAATCTAAACCATTCTCGAATCTACCGGAACGCACACACAAAATTTCATCAAAATCGGCCCAGTCGTTTAGGAGGAGTTCAATTACATACACACGCACAGAAGATTTTTATATATAAAGATGAGCATTGAAAATTTCAGGTTTTTGCGCCGAAGACATCGCCAAATTAGGAAAATGTAAATTATCTCACGAACTACTGGACTTAAAAGAATTTGCTTGGTACCATTCGATTCAGCATGAAAAAATATACTAAAATATGCTATCAGATGAAAAATAACTACAGAAGCCGATTTTTAAGGAATTTTTTAAAAGTTCGTTCTTTTTTCTACTCATGGTAGGGGTGGAATTTTCGAAAATCCATTTTTAGCGGCACTCGATGTTATAAGAAGTATTTTTACCCCAATTTTCAAGATTTTTGGTATGGTAGATTTTTTTGTGCTATGATTAATACGAAATCCTGACTTTCATTAATATATATAGCACTTTTAATTAGCGAAAAATCACTAACTATTAGTTATTGCCTAATTACTAAAAAAGTACTGAATCAATTTCGACGAAATGTGAATCTAAACCATTCTCGAATCTACCGGAACGCACACACAAAATTTCATCAAAATCGGTCCAGTCGTTTAGGAGGAGTTCAATTACATACACACGCACAGAAGATTTTTATATATAAAGATGAGCATTGAAAATTTCAGGTTTTTGCGCCGAAGACATCGCCAAATTAGGAAAATGTGAATTATCTCACGAACTACTGGACTTAAACAAATTTGCTTAGTACCGTTCGATTCAGCATGAACAAATACACTAAAATATGCTATCAGATGAAAAATAACTACAGAAGCCGATTTTTAAGGAATTTTTTAAAAGTTTTTTTAAATTATCTCACGAACTACTGGACTTAAAAGAATTTCGACGAAATGTGAATCTAAACCATTCTCGAATCTACCGGAACGCACACACAAAATTTCATCAAAATCGGTCCAGTCGTTTAGGAGGAGTTCAATTACATACACACGCACAGAAGATTTTTATATATAAAGATGAGCATTGAAAATTTCAGGTTTTTGCGCCGAAGACATCGCCAAATTAGGAAAATGTGAATTATCTCACGAACTACTGGACTTAAACAAATTTGCTTAGTACCGTTCGATTCAGCATGAACAAATACACTAAAATATGCTATCAGATGAAAAATAACTACAGAAGCCGATTTTTAAGGAATTTTTTAAAAGTTCGTTCTTTTTTCTACTCATCGTAGGGGTGGAATTTTCGAAAATCCATTTTTAGCGGCACTCGATGTTATAAGAAGTATTTTTACCCCAATTTTCAAGATTATTGGTATGGTAGATTTTTTTGTGCTATGATTAATACGAAATCCTGACTTTCATTAATATATATAGCACTTTTAATTAGCGAAAAATCACTAACTATTAGTTTTTGCCTAATTACTAAAAATGTACTGAATCTACCGGAACGCACACACAAAATTTCATCAAAATCGGCCCAGTCGTTTAGGAGGAGTTCAATTACATACACACGCACAGAAGATTTTTATATATAAAGATGAGCATTGAAAATTTCAGGTTTTTGCGCCGAAGACATCGCCAAATTAGGAAAATGTAAATTATCTCACGAACTACTGGACTTAAAAGAATTTCGACGAAATGTGAATCTAAACCATTCTCGAATCTACCGGAACGCACACACAAAATTTCATCAAAATCGGTCCAGTCGTTTAGGAGGAGTTCAATTACATACACACGCACAGAAGATTTTTATATATAAAGATGAGCATTGAAAATTTCAGGTTTTTGCGCCGAAGACATCGCCAAATTAGGAAAATGTGAATTATCTCACGAACTACTGGACTTAAACAAATTTGCTTAGTACCGTTCGATTCAGCATGAACAAATACACTAAAATATGCTATCAGATGAAAAATAACTACAGAAGCCGATTTTTAAGGAATTTTTTAAAAGTTCGTTCTTTTTTCTACTCATCGTAGGGGTGGAATTTTCGAAAATCCATTTTTAGCGGCACTCGATGTTATAAGAAGTATTTTTACCCCAATTTTCAAGATTATTGGTATGGTAGATTTTTTTGTGCTATGATTAATACGAAATCCTGACTTTCATTAATATATATAGCACTTTTAATTAGCGAAAAATCACTAACTATTAGTTTTTGCCTAATTACTAAAAATGTACTGAATCAATTTCGACGAAATGTGAATCTAAACCATTCTGGAATCTACCGGAACGCACACACAAAATTTCATCAAAATCGGTCCAGTCGTTTAGGAGGAGTTCAATTACATACACACGCACAGAAGATTTTTATGTATAAAGATGAGCATTGAAAATTTCAGGTTTTTGCGCCGAAGCCATCGCCAAATTAGGAAAATGTGAATTACCTCACGAACTACTGAAACTTAAAAGAATTTGCTCGGTACCATTCGATTCAGCATGAAAAAATATACTAAAATATGCTATCAGATGAAAAATAACTACAGAAGCCGATTTTTAAGGAATTTTTTAAAAGTTCGTTCTTTTTTCTACTCATCGTAGGGGTGGAATTTTCGAAAATCCATTTTTAGCGGCACTCGATTAATTGTGACAGGAGCGGGGTTCGAACACGCGATCTCTTTCTTCGAGAAGTTGAGCTTAAATCTGGCGCCTTTGACCGCTCGGACATTCCGTCCGTACGCTATTTATCGAAATTATTCAACACTTTTAATTAACAAAAAAATCACTAACTATTAGGTTTTGCCTAATTACTAAAAAAGTACTGAATCAATTTCGACGAAATGTGAATCTAAACCATTCTCGAATCTACCAGAACGCACACACAAAATTTCATCAAAATCGGTCCAGTCGTTTAGGAGGAGTTCAATTACATACACACGCACAGAAGATTTTTATATATAAAGATGAGCATTGAAAATTTCAGGTTTTTGCGCCGAAGACATCGCCAAATTAGGAAAATGTGAATTATCTCACGAACTACTGGACTTAAACAAATTTGCTTAGTACCGTTCGATTCAGCATGAACAAATACACTAAAATATGCTATCAGATGAAAAATAACTACAAAAGCCGATTTTTAAGGAATTTTTTAAAAGTTCGTTCTTTTATATACTCATCGTAGGGGTGCAATTTTCGAAAACCCATTTTTAGCGGCACTCGATGTTATAAGAAGTATTTTTACCCCAATTTTCAAGATTATAGGTTCGGTAGATTTTTTTGTGCTGTGATTAATACGAAATCCAAACTTTCTTTTTATATATATAGATAAGGATTGAAAATTTCAGGTTTTTTGCACCGAAGACGCCGCCAAATCAGGAAAATGTGAAGTATCTCGCGAACTACTGAACTTAAAAGAATTTGCTTGGTACCATTCGATTCAGCATGAAAAAATACACTAAAATATGCTATCAGATGAAAAATAACTACAGAAGCCGATTTTTAAGGAATTTTTTAAAAGTTTGTTCTTTTTTCTACTCATCGTAGGGGTGGAATTTTCGAAAATCCATTTTTAGCGGCACTCGATGTTATAAGAAGTATTTTTACCCCAATTTTCAAGATTTTTGGTATGGTAGATTTTTTTGTGCTATGATTAATACGAAATCCTGACTTTCATTAATATATATAGCACTTTTAATTAGCGAAAAATCACTAACTATTAGTTTTTGCCTAATTACTAAAAATGTACTGAATCAATTTCGACGAAATGTGAATCTAAACCATTCTGGAATCTACCGGAACGCACACACAAAATTTCATCAAAATCGGTCCAGTCGTTTAGGAGGAGTTCAATTACATACACACGCACAGAAGATTTTTATGTATAAAGATGAGCATTGAAAATTTCAGGTTTTTGCGCCGAAGCCATCGCCAAATTAGGAAAATGTGAATTACCTCACGAACTACTGAAACTTAAAAGAATTTGCTCGGTACCATTCGATTCAGCATGAAAAAATATACTAAAATATGCTATCAGATGAAAAATAACTACAGAAGCCGATTTTTAAGGAATTTTTTAAAAGTTCGTTCTTTTTTCTACTCATCGTAGGGGTGGAATTTTCGAAAATCCATTTTTAGCGGCACTCGATGTTATAAGAAGTATTTTTACCCCAATTTTCAAGATTATTGGTATGGTAGATTTTTTTGTGCTATGATTAATACGAAATCCTGACTTTCATTAATATATATAGCACTTTTAATTAGCGAAAAATCACTAACTATTAGTTTTTGCCTAATTACTAAAAATGTACTGAATCTACCGGAACGCACACACAAAATTTCATCAAAATCGGCCCAGTCGTTTAGGAGGAGTTCAATTACATACACACGCACAGAAGATTTTTATATATAAAGATGAGCATTGAAAATTTCAGGTTTTTGCGCCGAAGACATCGCCAAATTAGGAAAATGTAAATTATCTCACGAACTACTGGACTTAAAAGAATTTCGACGAAATGTGAATCTAAACCATTCTCGAATCTACCGGAACGCACACACAAAATTTCATCAAAATCGGTCCAGTCGTTTAGGAGGAGTTCAATTACATACACACGCACAGAAGATTTTTATATATAAAGATGAGCATTGAAAATTTCAGGTTTTTGCGCCGAAGACATCGCCAAATTAGGAAAATGTGAATTATCTCACGAACTACTGGACTTAAACAAATTTGCTTAGTACCGTTCGATTCAGCATGAACAAATACACTAAAATATGCTATCAGATGAAAAATAACTACAGAAGCCGATTTTTAAGGAATTTTTTAAAAGTTCGTTCTTTTTTCTACTCATCGTAGGGGTGGAATTTTCGAAAATCCATTTTTAGCGGCACTCGATGTTATAAGAAGTATTTTTACCCCAATTTTCAAGATTATTGGTATGGTAGATTTTTTTGTGCTATGATTAATACGAAATCCTGACTTTCATTAATATATATAGCACTTTTAATTAGCGAAAAATCACTAACTATTAGTTTTTGCCTAATTACTAAAAATGTACTGAATCAATTTCGACGAAATGTGAATCTAAACCATTCTGGAATCTACCGGAACGCACACACAAAATTTCATCAAAATCGGTCCAGTCGTTTAGGAGGAGTTCAATTACATACACACGCACAGAAGATTTTTATGTATAAAGATGAGCATTGAAAATTTCAGGTTTTTGCGCCGAAGCCATCGCCAAATTAGGAAAATGTGAATTACCTCACGAACTACTGAAACTTAAAAGAATTTGCTCGGTACCATTCGATTCAGCATGAAAAAATATACTAAAATATGCTATCAGATGAAAAATAACTACAGAAGCCGATTTTTAAGGAATTTTTTAAAAGTTCGTTCTTTTTTCTACTCATCGTAGGGGTGGAATTTTCGAAAATCCATTTTTAGCGGCACTCGATTAATTGTGACAGGAGCGGGGTTCGAACACGCGATCTCTTTCTTCGAGAAGTTGAGCTTAAATCTGGCGCCTTTGACCGCTCGGACATTCCGTCCGTACGCTATTTATCGAAATTATTCAACACTTTTAATTAACAAAAAAATCACTAACTATTAGGTTTTGCCTAATTACTAAAAAAGTACTGAATCAATTTCGACGAAATGTGAATCTAAACCATTCTCGAATCTACCAGAACGCACACACAAAATTTCATCAAAATCGGTCCAGTCGTTTAGGAGGAGTTCAATTACATACACACGCACAGAAGATTTTTATATATAAAGATGAGCATTGAAAATTTCAGGTTTTTGCGCCGAAGACATCGCCAAATTAGGAAAATGTGAATTATCTCACGAACTACTGGACTTAAACAAATTTGCTTAGTACCGTTCGATTCAGCATGAACAAATACACTAAAATATGCTATCAGATGAAAAATAACTACAAAAGCCGATTTTTAAGGAATTTTTTAAAAGTTCGTTCTTTTATATACTCATCGTAGGGGTGCAATTTTCGAAAACCCATTTTTAGCGGCACTCGATGTTATAAGAAGTATTTTTACCCCAATTTTCAAGATTATAGGTTCGGTAGATTTTTTTGTGCTGTGATTAATACGAAATCCAAACTTTCTTTTTATATATATAGATAAGGATTGAAAATTTCAGGTTTTTTGCACCGAAGACGCCGCCAAATCAGGAAAATGTGAAGTATCTCGCGAACTACTGAACTTAAAAGAATTTGCTTGGTACCATTCGATTCAGCATGAAAAAATACACTAAAATATGCTATCAGATGAAAAATAACTACAGAAGCCGATTTTTAAGGAATTTTTTAAAAGTTTGTTCTTTTTTCTACTCATCGTAGGGGTGGAATTTTCGAAAATCCATTTTTAGCGGCACTCGATGTTATAAGAAGTATTTTTACCCCAATTTTCAAGATTTTTGGTATGGTAGATTTTTTTGTGCTATGATTAATACGAAATCCTGACTTTCATTAATATATATAGCACTTTTAATTAGCGAAAAATCACTAACTATTAGTTTTTGCCTAATTACTAAAAAAGTACTGAATCAATTTCGACGAAATGTGAATCTAAACCATTCTCGAATCTACCGGAACGCACACACAAAATTTCATCAAAATCGGCCCAGTCGTTTAGGAGGAGTTCAATTACATACACACGCACAGAAGATTTTTATATATAAAGATGAGCATTGAAAATTTCAGGTTTTTGCGCCGAAGACATCGCCAAATTAGGAAAATGTGAATTATCTCACGAACTACTGGACTTAAACAAATTTGCTTAGTACCGTTCGATTCAGCATGAACAAATACACTAAAATATGCTATCAGATGAAAAATAACTACAGAAGCCGATTTTTAAGGAATTTTTTAAAAGTTCGTTCTTTTTTCTACTCATCGTAGGGGTGGAATTTTCGAAAATCCATTTTTAGCGGCACTCGATGTTATAAGAAGTATTTTTACCCCAATTTTCAAGATTATTGGTATGGTAGATTTTTTTGTGCTATGATTAATACGAAATCCTGACTTTCATTAATATATATAGCACTTTTAATTAGCGAAAAATCACTAACTATTAGTTTTTGCCTAATTACTAAAAATGTACTGAATCAATTTCGACGAAATGTGAATCTAAACCATTCTGGAATCTACCGGAACGCACACACAAAATTTCATCAAAATCGGTCCAGTCGTTTAGGAGGAGTTCAATTACATACACACGCACAGAAGATTTTTATGTATAAAGATGAGCATTGAAAATTTCAGGTTTTTGCGCCGAAGCCATCGCCAAATTAGGAAAATGTGAATTACCTCACGAACTACTGAAACTTAAAAGAATTTGCTCGGTACCATTCGATTCAGCATGAAAAAATATACTAAAATATGCTATCAGATGAAAAATAACTACAGAAGCCGATTTTTAAGGAATTTTTTAAAAGTTCGTTCTTTTTTCTACTCATCGTAGGGGTGGAATTTTCGAAAATCCATTTTTAGCGGCACTCGATGTTATAAGAAGTATTTTTACCCCAATTTTCAAGATTTTTGGTATGGTAGATTTTTTTGTGCTATGATTAATACGAAATCCTGACTTTCATTAATATATATAGCACTTTTAATTAGCGAAAAATCACTAACTATTAGTTTTTGCCTAATTACTAAAAAAGTACTGAATCAATTTCGACGAAATGTGAATCTAAACCATTTTCGAATCTACCGGAACGCACACACAAAATTTCATCAAAATCGGTCCAGTCGTTTAGTAGGAGTTCAATTACATACACACGCACAGAAGATTTTTATATATAAAGATGAGCATTGAAAATTTCAGGTTTTTGCGCCGAAGACATCGCCAAATTAGGAAAATGTGAATTATCTCACGAACTACTGGACTTAAACAAATTTGCTTAGTACCGTTCGATTCAGTATGAAAAAATACACTAAAATATGTTATCAGTTAAAAAATAACTACAAAAGCCGATTTTTAAGGAATTTTTTAAAAGTTCGTTCCTTTTTTTAACCCCTTTAGGGGTGGAATTTTCGAAAATCCCTTCTTAGCGGCACTCGATGTTATCAGAAGTATTTTTACCCCAATATTCAAGATTATAGGTTCGGCAGATTTTTTTGTGCTGTGATTAATACGAAATCCAAACTTTCTTTTATATATATAGATAAGGATTGAAAATTTCAGGTTTTTTGCGCCGAAGACGCCGCCAAATCAGGAAAATGTGAAGTATCTCGCGAACTACTGAACTTAAAAGAATTTGCTTGGTACCATTCGATTCAGCATGAAAAAATATACTAAAATATGCTATCAGATGAAAAATAACTACAGAAGCCGATTTTTAAGGAATTTTTTAAAAGTTTGTTCTTTTTTCTACTCATCGTAGGGGTGGAATTTTCGAAAATCCATTTTTAGCGGCACTCGATGTTATAAGAAGTATTTTTACCCCAATTTTCAAGATTTTTGGTATGGTAGATTTTTTTGTGCTATGATTAATACGAAATCCTGACTTTCATTAATATATATAGCACTTTTAATTAGCGAAAAATCACTAACTATTAGTTTTTGCCTAATTACTAAAAAAGTACTGAATCAATTTCGACGAAATGTGAATCTAAACCATTCTCGAATCTACCGGAACGCACACACAAAATTTCATCAAAATCGGTCCAGTCGTTTAGGAGGAGTTCAATTACATACACACGCACAGAAGATTTTTATATATAAAGATGAGCATTGAAAATTTCAGGTTTTTGCGCCGAAGACATCGCCAAATTAGGAAAATGTGAATTATCTCACGAACTACTGGACTTAAACAAATTTGCTTAGTACCGTTCGATTCAGCATGAACAAATACACTAAAATATGCTATCAGATGAAAAATAACTACAGAAGCCGATTTTTAAGGAATTTTTTAAAAGTTCGTTCTTTTTTCTACTCATCGTAGGGGTGGAATTTTCGAAAATCCATTTTTAGCGGCACTCGATGTTATAAGAAGTATTTTTACCCCAATTTTCAAGATTATTGGTATGGTAGATTTTTTTGTGCTATGATTAATACGAAATCCTGACTTTCATTAATATATATAGCACTTTTAATTAGCGAAAAATCACTAACTATTAGTTTTTGCCTAATTACTAAAAATGTACTGAATCAATTTCGACGAAATGTGAATCTAAACCATTCTGGAATCTACCGGAACGCACACACAAAATTTCATCAAAATCGGTCCAGTCGTTTAGGAGGAGTTCAATTACATACACACGCACAGAAGATTTTTATGTATAAAGATGAGCATTGAAAATTTCAGGTTTTTGCGCCGAAGCCATCGCCAAATTAGGAAAATGTGAATTACCTCACGAACTACTGAAACTTAAAAGAATTTGCTCGGTACCATTCGATTCAGCATGAAAAAATATACTAAAATATGCTATCAGATGAAAAATAACTACAGAAGCCGATTTTTAAGGAATTTTTTAAAAGTTCGTTCTTTTTTCTACTCATCGTAGGGGTGGAATTTTCGAAAATCCATTTTTAGCGGCACTCGATGTTATAAGAAGTATTTTTACCCCAATTTTCAAGATTTTTGGTATGGTAGATTTTTTTGTGCTATGATTAATACGAAATCCTGACTTTCATTAATATATATAGCACTTTTAATTAGCGAAAAATCACTAACTATTAGTTTTTGCCTAATTACTAAAAAAGTACTGAATCAATTTCGACGAAATGTGAATCTAAACCATTCTCGAATCTACCGGAACGCACACACAAAATTTCATCAAAATCGGTCCAGTCGTTTAGTAGGAGTTCAATTACATACACACGCACAGAAGATTTTTATATATAAAGATTGAAATAAAGTTTCGGAATTCATTACAAACGGTACTTTCACATTTGCTTCATGCCAGTATATAATAGACAAAGAAATCGCCAAAGATTTTTATCCTTACGAATACTTTTTTATTATGATTATTTCAGTTGTTTAATCGTGTAGTTCGATTACATGTCTGTTAACTTTCTACTTTATTTATATTATTTTGCTTATGTACGTTTTAAGTTTTAATTTCTTTATAGAATAACAATCGAAAATAAAAATTGAATTATTTAAATTGTTCTATATGCAAACGTAATCACCTTTTGTAAACAGGCTGTACGCTATGAAGACAGATTTTTCTTTAAAACATGCTTGAAAATTATTTTAAAAACCATAAAAAACCAGTAAACTGTGATACATTTTTCGAGAAAATTAAATTTGATAGTTAAAAGAACATTTTCATCATATTCCATGGTGAAAAATTAGACATACGCAACGCTTAAAATTTTAAAAAATTGCATTAAAATAAATTTATTGTTAAAGTGCTTCCACCGTTACGCCAACATTACTCACGGACATGTTTTTGCTTTATAATACAGCTTTTGCCAAGCGAATATAAACGATACATCCTTTAAGAAAAACAAGAAAAAAAGTTTAAAAATTTAGTTTTTGTTTGTGTGAAATTTGAAAAATACGAATGCATTTCAAGCCCATGTGATCACACCGAGGAGGAGAAACTGCACTTGCATTTCGACTTAACGGTTCAGTTCGTCTACCCATTACGTAACAAATGTTGGGTGTTTCATTAAGACCACCCAAAATCTCTATAACCAGATTCTTCGCTGGGGAAACATAAAAAATGCCAAAGAACTACACCATTAAGACCTACAGTTATCGATAAAAATGCATAAAAAAGTATGACGTCATTTCGAGTTTTAAAAAAAAGTTTTACTGGAAACATGAGCATTTGGCACAATACATCGATAGCTACCAAATGCAGACTTTGCCATACAATTCAAGCGATTGCTCGACGTCATTCTACGGCACATGAATGTATATATCTATTTCCACGGTGGATTTTTTGCGCAGTTTTGACTTAAAACGTACTCAAATACCAATATCCATGCTTCCAATTTTTTTCCTTGCACCGGATATGACATCATACTTCTCTTTCGCATTTTTCTCGAAAATTATCAGTCGCAGAGGTTTTATGGGCATTTTTTACGTACTCCAAGTGAGGAATAATTAGTCGTGATGGGACACAATGTTTATGCATATTATCTGCATCTTTTACTGCAATTTAAAATTTTTGTGCTTAGTGTTGAAACAGCCGGTATATCTTTGGATTCATAATTTGGTACATGCAATTTTGCCTTTTTAAACCTTTTTAATTCTTTTCTGTCGAGTAACCTGAATATTTTTTTTTTCTTTCAGGATGTTCCAATTGACTGAGACCGAAAAGATTATAACATTGTCTGTATGTATCGGGCTGTTGGTCTTCACGATATTGGCAACCGTTTGTGTCGTCGTTCCTTCTTGCTGGGTTCATGGATGCCTGAAACAAATAGCAAGTAAGAAAAGTTATATTTATGAAGGCTTTATAGTGCTTCTGTGTACTAAAAAGAGAATATAAAACGACCCATTTTTAACACCATCCGAAACAAATAAATCAATTCATGGATCATACAAATTTCCCTGTATATTCCTTGATTAAACATTTGAGTTGCACTCAGTTATTAAGCACCAAAATTATTTTCAGTAGTCTAAAATCTATATGACAAGTCATTATAATAACAATAATAAGAATTATTTAAAAGATACTGGTCGGAATATATTGAGATAAATAAAGCGCAGTATGTAAATACAAATAAATTATAAGATACAGAAACTTGTGAGTTATTTAAAAATATACTACAAACACGTCATTAATTCAACACAAATATCAATTATTTTAATTTATTAATAAATCATACGAGTCCTAATTTTTAAACTAGGCAAACAATCTCATTGTCAGGATTCGAAACAAGGATATATTGGCTGGAGCTTCCAATGATCTTCCAACTTATTACACTGTTATATCTTCCAGATTCGTCTGGGATAGTTTAGTTTGCAGAGCATTGGCAGCTTCAGCCAAGAAACCCGTGGTTCGAATCCTGCACCAGATATGTTTATACTACTTAGAAATAGACGACTCATGTGATCTATAAATCGCTTACTAATTTTGTCCAGAACACAAGAACGCTTACTTGAAATTGTGTAAAATATACTTATTAGACAATAAAACATAATTAATTAATAAGATATACTGATTAAATAATAAAATAATGTGAAACTTAATCATAGCTATAAAAACATAATTATAACCAGATGACAATGTATTTTCTTTAAAATGGGAACATATCTCTTAAATTACTTTAAGTAATCATTGTAGAAAAATATAAGAACAATTTTGAGTAGAAAAGCGGCATTACATTTCGGGTATAAAAAAATATTTTTAACATTTTTAAATTTTATCCTTGATTATTTTTTATTGAATATTAATACCACACTGTAAAAAATATGACTATTTTGCTCCACCGCTTTTATAGAAAACGACTACTTCAGGCTATCATGGAGCATTCTCAATGGCCAAAAGAGTGAAAATATTCTATAACAGCGGAGGAGTAAAGATGCAGCAAAATAATCATATTTTTTACAGTGCAGATATCCAGAATTAACAAAGCCCTACACTTATCTCCCTGTATTATCGATTTACTCAGCACAGAGGCTTCAAATTGTGTTCACATACCATTAAAGACATAGAAAAACGTATTATTAAAGCAAAATTTATTTCCAGAAATACCGACAGATGGCGCTGTGTATCTGGAAATATGAAAAAAAAAGACTAAAAAAATTAACAAAAGACAAACAAATGGCAAATAAAATTATTGTTTTTTAATTTCTATTGGCCTTATAGAAATATAAATAAAAGCAAAAAAGCTTAAACTTTTATTTTAACTACAATTTCAGCTTGTAAGCATCGAAATTTTCATAAATCCATGGTTTGCAACGATGCTCTGCGTATAAAAGATAAACTGGGATTTGTCTTTCTTATCTGCGATGGTTGTCACGCCAAAACAAAGCGCTTTTCTTCTGAGTTTCTTTTATGAAAAACAAAAAAGAATTGCTACAGCCGCACTTTAAAGTTTTACAAACTTAAAAATTTGTAAAAGCATGAAAATGATAAAATAATTGCTTTATTGAAAAAAACTAGACACTTCCGAGTTTATCCGTGTCGAGAACGCAAAACAGTTCGTTCAGATGTCGTTGAAGAGGTTACCACCGATAGTACTAAAGAGTCAGTGGATAATGTAGTAGGCTGCAGTAATGTTTGGTCACTGTCGCAATACTAGGGTATGGTGACACTATATAATATTGTCCAACATGCTGAGGAAATTAGTGCATTGTTTCCCAGCGAAATCAATCGTAATCAGCACATGCTAGCCATCGACTCGGAAATGTCTGAATCTTGTCTGAAAGCTAGGATATAAGCGCAAGAGTCGTAGCCATGCTAATCATGTAGACAGATAGTATAAGGCCCATATCGACCTCAGTGAAACAGTGGGCATCCATAGCTGTCGCACTTGGGCCGCTTAAAAATTCCGCAACTTCCAAGTGATACCACTCCATTCACTGAACGTGTATAGTCTGGCCGCGTGTTTTCCGGATCCTAACTTATTCTGTGGGATTTTCGGTTGTCGGAAGACTTAGGAATTATTGTTTATCGAGACGCCTGGTAAGCTTGCCATACATGAAAGAGGTTATAACTCTGAATATGAGAAGCATCTCAAACGACCAGTTATGATCTACAGTTGAACAAACTGTCAACAGACTGTAAATTTTACATCTTCACCCATTTCTCTGCGTCTATAACGTCCTTGTCCCATAAATGTTTGCCACGCTGAAATAAAATGGGTTTAAAATATGTTTTGTACTTTTTCATTATATGTACAGTTGCACTGCACTACCTACCATTGATTTTTAGAACTAATATTTGTTTTCGCGTAATCTGTTTCCTTATGTCTTGAATAGTATATGTGCAAAATTTTTAACCGGTGCACTGAGTAGTTAAATGTACAGAGAGATCGGAGAAGAAGTATTTTTATCTGATTACCATTATATTTTCCCAAATAATTTTTAATCATAATGAAAGCACGTAGCATAAAGCATTTTATCTTTTTACAAACTGTTTTTATTTCCTTTAACAAATACTTCAATATAAAATAAAGTGGATCAAGCTTCCTATATGTGGAAAGCCATGACCTATCATTTTCCCACGATTAAAATTAGTCATTTTTGAAGTTTCTCATATATATTACACTTATGCTGCAATTTATTTTGATACTTGATTGTATAACGCATAAAATTATGTATTAAACTTTATTCTAGGTTCAGTATTTGAAAAATAAAAAGTCATTTTGTACAACCCTCCCTAGTCTTCCCTATTTTAAATGTACAGAATTTGAAAATTACTGCAATCACTGATACATGAAATTTGCGTTTAATGAATGAACATATGCAAAGGGAATGCACTGCTTAGAATTTCCAAGGCGTGTCCAACAACTATTTAAGAATATAAATTTTCTGTTTAATGTTTAAATTGCAGAATTGATAATGCTCCATTTATTCACGGAATGTGTAATTGCTTTCAAAGGTTAAATAAGGTTAAATATTCTGTTTAAAAAATTTAGTACTCACTCTGATAAAGTTTATTACGTAACATATTTTCTTTAACATTTCAACTCATCATTTGGAATACAATGCAGCAATTCTGTCATTCATTTGCTAGTTGTAGATATTTCCAACATTTATTGTTATTTCTTATTAACTTCCATTTCTTATTCCATTTATTCACGGAATGTGTAATTGCTTTCAAAGGTTAAATAAGGTTAAATATTCTGTTTAAAAAATTTAGTACTCACTCTGATAAAGTTTATTACGTAACATATTTTCTTTAACATTTCAACTCATCATTTGGACTACAATGCAGTAGTTCTGTCATTCATTTGCTAGTTGTAGATATTTCCAACATTTATTGTTATTTCTTATTAACCTGCAAGTTTCTTCTAATGCACATTTTAACGTTAATTATAATAATTACTATAACATTCTCTAAAAGTATTTATGATAAACTATCACTATCACAAAATCTACCGCATGTCTTTCCCGTAAAGACCTTTAATGAGCATTCCAGTCTTGAATTCATATGCATCTTAGGTCTTAATTTGAATCTATTCACTTAAAACTGCAGAAATATGCACAATTACAGAATAATAATAATCAACTGATGAACGGTTAATTTGCAAATTATTCATTTTTTAGGGATAATTGGCAGTTGCCATGCGCGGATTAGTCCGCTAGTTGGTGAGGAAGTAATTTGCATTTAACTAGAGGATCTAATTTTCATCTTTTAAAATTGTGGTTAGTTATTTTTTGTTGTTTTGTAAACGTAACATATAAGGGCAATTTATAAAAACGTTTTTAATTTTGTGAAAATTTTTAATTAGGAAAACTATTTTTAATTAATGAAAGATTAATCGAAAAGTTCATGATAAAAATTTTTTGTTGACTGTTCTGCAACAGAGTCCTGCACGTGTCGGACTGTACACATTCCGAAACTGAAAAACCTCTTAAAGTTAATCTGAAATTCGATACGAATCCGACAAAACAAATCGTCGATTTGAACTCGAGATGTTCAAACCGGGATTAAAGTGTTTTTCACTTTTCAATATATAAATAAATAAAATATTCCATATTTTAATACAATTATGGAAATTAATATGCAGTTACATCTTTAATGTCAAAGTTATCATTTTGTATAAAAAAGGAACATAGATACAATAATTATTATTCAAATACATTATAGTTCTTTCAATTTGAAAAGTCGGGTCCATCTGAAACAATCAAGTCTCAATCACCGACCTGAGCTCTAGACATTTCAAGTATCCCCGAACGGTAATGAAACAAATTAGTGTCAACTCGAACCGCGGGTCATGTAGAATGTGGATAAAACCCGGTTGCCTTATCCGTTTCATGAATTATTCTGTATTACTTCAGTGATTTTAATATGCCATATTTTCTGACTTTAATATTGTTTAATGTATATGGATGCAGAAAATTAAATAAGATAAGGTACCCTGGGGTAATAACGCCAGGCGGGGTAATAACGCCAAGTGCTAATATTTTGCATAATTATGAAATAATCTGGTAAATGACACCCATGTGCTCTGCGCAGAAGGGTTTTGAGTCATATAAATCGCAAAAAACAGCTTCAAGTTAATTTGTTTCGTTTTTAGGTCTTATTGTTTTTACTAGCAACTAAAATTATCGCTTGATCTAAAATTTGCGAGATACGTTTTGTGATGTGAAGACTATTTTTTTTATCCGGAAACACTTTGTTAATTGCATAAATTTGTAGTACATTTCACGGACTTTAAAAATGTTGTTGAAGATTTTGGATGTCTTCTCGAGCTAATTTGTTATTTAAAATGTACAGCGCAATAACTATAACGGGGTAATAACGCCAGTCCTTGGCATTAATATCCCGGTTGATTCTCTACAGTGGCCGAGCTACATCCTAAATACTGATTCAAATAAATACAGTTAAAACTGTGCAATGTTTCTAATAATTCTATTTAAGCGGTCCTTTTTAAGCAAAAAGAAGCTCACGGTCTGATATTCTTTTGCCTCATCCCCCCCCCCCCCACCACAACTTTATTTTTCTTACACTTTCACAAAAAATTGAACATTATCAATATCTTAGAATGCAATTTGTCAATTTCTAAGTTTGTACAGTGAGTATTTTTAGAATTGGGCAATCTACATGCAATTATTCCATTTTATTTCATAGTTTTGTTTACATGGCGTTATTACCCATATAGTTGGGTAATAACGCCGAATAGCATTGCTCAAGAAATCCCGCCATTACATTTTATGAATACATATCTGTTAAATTATTTTTTTTTATATAGATAGTCAATGAGTTGCTGTATCAAATCATGTATTTGTTTGAAAAATACAAACTAAAACTGAGCCGTGAAAATTGGTAGAACCTTAACGTGGCGTTATTACCCCAGGGTACCTTATATTAAGAAATTATGATTTTAAATAACAGCAATACCATGCTGCTTTGATGTACTTAAAATTGTTTTATTATAACAGCATTTTAATGTATCCTAAATTTTAACTTATTAAGACTGTGCATGTTTTAGCTTTCCTTAATCGTATTTTACTTACATGCGCACTGATACATTTACTCTCCTATAATCTATTTATAAATCTCGTTATTTGTCTATAATCTGTTTATGAGAATTAATCAAACTAACTGATTGTTATTAATAATTACAAACCGAGTTCGGTCAACTCAGTAAGTTTTAACGTATTTAATTTGAAGCTTATATTACAAATATTACCTTTATATTAGCTCTTTGATGGCATGCTAGTTTGGCAATTTTCGATGTTTGAATAAGAAATGGCCTATCTATTTTTCAAGACTTTCGACCATGTTTGAAACGTGTTTATGAATTGTGTTCATATCGCCGTTTATCTGTCTGTCCGAACTCTAACTCCCGTAAATATACACGGATTGTCATGCAATTGATAAAAGTTATAAATGTTTACCCTGCTATTATCGGTATTGAAAATGATATGCACTGTAAAAAAAAATTCAAGAGGTTACTAAAAATTTTTTAGTAAATTTGTATTCCACAGAATTTTTTAGTAACCATTACAAACTTTTTTTTTTGCACGCGAAACAAGCATTTCTTTTGTAAACTAAACAAAAGAATTTTCTGTATAACTAACTTAAAAATTTTTAGTATGAGCCACCAAGTAAACGTTAGTAATAGCTCCAAAATTATTTTTAATAAACATTATGTGGGTCCGAAAGGCAGGAGTTTCCTTCGAGCTGCATCCAGACTTCGGAAGATTTTCGGCAAAACCGCAATAGATGGCAGCACCAAACATTGCTACTGCTCCGACAGTATATTTATAATCCCTTTATTAACGAGTACTTACACTACATACATTCGGGGCGTATTTGGCAGTGGCCAGTATCGAACCCGGGATCTTTTAGCCTGGAGTCCGTTACTATAACCACTATGCTGTCAAGGCCACACCAAGTGCGTTTTAGTAATAGCTATTAAAAATATAAAATTATTAACTCTATTCGTTGCTAACTTTTTTCTAGTAATTCTTACAGATTTTCTTGTAACCGACTAAGATTACTAAAATTTTTTTAGTAATTACAAGGATCACTAAAGTTTTTTTAGTAGATCGACACTTTTTTTTTACAGTGTGTGTAGCATTTAACAGGGGCACTCGAAATGATTCCGCTACAATATGTTCTATTATTAAAATCATATGCGAGGTACTTTAAAGTGTTACACTCTTTTAAAAATAATTATATTTATAGTATGCATTATTCAGAAGTATTAAAAGATGATTAGGGGGAACTGGGGGACATTGATACAGCTTTTTTCAAAAAAAAAATTTTGGTGTCTAGAAAGCAGAAATTTCAAGTTATTTTTCTATGTGATGTCAGAAAAACTTGTGTAGTGTATTATAAAAATGTACAATCGTTGTTTCATTTATTATTTTTGCATGTAATTTTAAAAAAATCAAAAAAAGTAATTTGTATCAATGTGCCCCATCCCCGGGGCAGATTGATACACTTTGATACACCTGGGAAAAATGGAGACAAAGTAATACCAACGCATATTTTTCATAGAAAAATAGTTAGCAAACCATTTTATATATATTTATAGACGTTAAAATCGCACACAATTTATTTGTAAACGATATTAAAGCAATCAAAATGAAATGTATAATGACCTGATGTTCTGGCTGTTCCTTGTCTGTTTCTTGGCTGTGGTAACTTTGTCATATCTGGCACTTTAATCCCAGAATTATCTTCTTTCTTAGGAAAGGTGAAAGAATTACCAGGTTTTCTGTTTATAAATCGGCTTACAAACAGAAAATAAAGGATAATTATATTAAAAATTATGTTTATAATATAATTATCCTGTGCTGTTCTGCAGCTTGTTTCTCTTACTTAACATTTCTCATGTCGATAATAATTTTTTCTCTGGAGAATCGATATAAATTTGAGATTTGCCAGGCTGCCGTCCATTTCTTTTGTTAATTCTATTAGCATTAGATATTGTGTAAGTTAGTACGTCTTCCGTTTGCAAAAATACTATAAAATGTTCTAATATAAAAAATTAGAGCTATTTCACTTCAATAAAAACTAATAGTAGAAATTTTTGACGAAAAATGGTTGAATTAAGGCGTGTATGGTAAAAAAAAAATAAATAAAAGGTAATGAAAAAATGAACTAGAATAGGATTTAGGTTGTATCACTGTACCCCGACAAAGATTGTATCAATGTGCCCCATATAGCCATTTTGAATAAAATGAGTCGCAAATTCAACGCTTCATAATTTATCTAACAATAAAGAATGAGGAACTGATAAAGAGTAGCTTTACTTGCCAGGGAGGTATTCTTTTCGGTTGAAAATATTGGAACAGTTGTATAATACCTTTTCAATTGTACAACTCAAATTTACGTTAGACCTACAAAAACAATTAATCACAAATCCCATTTCATCAAGCTATTAAATCATTCCAAAACTTTCTGTATGTACCGTAATTTCGGGTGTATAAGCCGCGGCTCAAACAATTCTTTTTGGACCCAGAAATCTTATTTAGTAGTTGAAGACAAATATTTACGGCGATCTAACTAACTATATTTGTTTCTTCAAAAATTCTGGGTCGAAAAAGAATTGTTTGATCTTTGGCTTATACATCCGAAATTACGGTAGTTAATTTCACTAGTATCACCTTTTGGAGCTGTTGTGAAACTTCCTGTAATGACCCTGTGTGCTGTACAAGGGGTGTATCAATGTGCCCCAAGTATCAATGTACCCCAGTTCCCCCTACTATAGAATGTTTTATTTGTTGCACTTTCAGTAGGTATGCAGGGAAACTCAAAAATATCCCGTTATGTTATGGTAAATAACAACACTGCTCGCGGCATATTTTAATAGTGTTACGCTGATACAAATATAATGAAATAAGAATTTCGGAGGTGCACTAAAACATACTTTTTGTAAAACATGAAATACAAAACATTTATCATTTTTTAATAGGATCTCATAAAAGTGTTCGTTTGTTTATTGGTCTTCAGGGAAAATTAGTTCTCATTTAAATGTGTTACCCTATTTGAAATATGATTAAACTGATAACATTGGTGAGGTTTACTACATGATGCTTGGAATAGATAATGATGTGCATCGTATTTACCATTCATTTACAGGGACACGTAAAATTTCTGGTGCAATGCTGGATCCGAAGTATCGTCTGTTGGAGAACACTGCTGAAATTCTATTTCAGTTATGATTTGCATTTTTAAATTTAACTAAATTTTTGCACGGTACGTGCTGTGAATAAATTTTAAAGACCATATACAGGGCTACAGAAAAATTCATAACTAATACTGAGAAGGAGCTTGTATTAAAGGTGTTTTTCAATTTCAGATGTGCATTTTCAAACTCAACTACAGTATTTGCATTTAGTATTTTAAGACATGCTTATGGAATATAAATAAAATCATATACAACAGGATGCAAAGAATAGGATAGATTGGCTCCTATGAATCTGTAAAGTGTGATTTCAGTAGTTTTAAAAGTGTTTTTACCTAAATTAAATTTCAACTTAACGTGTGATTGGTATAGTATAAAAAGTTATAAGCAATAGTCATAGCCATACAGAAGCATTCGAGTACGTTTTTATCTACTGATATAAAATACTAAATGTGAATTTTTAGATGTGTCTTCAAAATTTTTTTACTATACTAAATTTTGGCATACTATGTAGAATGTACGAACAAATTAACGAAAACCTAAAGATCATATACAGAGGTTCAAAAGAGAATTTGGGTACGTTTTCGGCCTTCGGTGTTGAATCTAGTTTAGAATTTCCTGAATCTAGTTTTGAAATGTGCCATCTGTTTTCTAAATTGTTTTCTAAAATATCTTATTTAACTTTTGAAACGGGATATTTTTTTTTTTTGGTATTTTGAAAGAGTTGGCAAAATTTTCAAAATCTATGCTTGACGCATGATTTTTCTTTCTTGTTTTTTATTATATTATATTTTGCTGTGAACTGTCTCATTTCATCCATAACTTCTCTTAATATACAATACGATAAAATTAATTTATTAGAAGCCAAAATTTAAAACTTTCTACTTACGATGCATTTTTCTTAAAATTTTTTGATAAAAGTGTGCATTTAAAACTGTATTATTTATTATTTCATTGTTTCAGTGTTTAAAATTTTCACCTAGTTGATTCAGTAATGCAAAAAATAATTATTTTAACCACTTCGGACCTAGTGTCCTAAAAGTAGGACACTTTTTTATTGAATATTATTGTCCCATAACAATAATTTTTGCTATTAGTTTCATGCAGTAATAATAGCGCATATTCCAGTAAAGAACACATTTCTTACTATGCTTTATTAATCATATTGATCTAACTTTATTGGAATTATTAACCGGTAAATATGGTTAATATTCAATATTTATCAAATTTACCAAAAATCGAGGTAATTATTAATAAACGGTTATTATTAGTAATAACCGGATTTATCAAAATAGCCGTAACATATATATAAACATTCAGATCAAATACAGAGCTGTTCAAAAGTATTGGAATACATATTTGACTATGGACAGTAATACCTTATTTCCTTAAATAACGAAGTTTTGTTAAAAATTTCAGAAAGTATTGGAAAGTGTTTCATAATGTATGCTTTACGCATGAGTTTTCTTACTTGCTTTTAATTATTCGAGCTTAATGATCATTTTAATGCATTTGCTTGTATATTCATTGGGCATAGTTTGACCATGATAAATTGGCTCTTAAGGTACACCAATTTATACAAATTTATCAGCTGATTTTGAAATTAATACCATAATACTTTAAGAAATTAATATTATAATCGAATCTATGTTTCTATGAAGTAAAACGTTTTCTTCACCATCCTTATCATTTTATCCACTTTATTTTGCTCTAACGTAGAGAAGCCTTCAAACTCACAAGCCGACTTAGCGTGGTCGAAGAATACCTGTAACACTTTTAATCATTTCGCTTCCTATGAAATTTTTTGCAAAATATTATAATATTAATTTAACTGTTTTAACCTTTTAAAGCATCTTTACTTGACGGATGAGAAAGATTTTTCTGTAATTATTAGCTTTTGATTATAGAAATGAATTATCTTATTTAGATCCAACAAGTCGGTTTATTCGTATTACTTTTCAAGGAAAGATCCTTTATTTCTTCGAGTATGGATGTCATTATTGGAAATCGTTTACTTTATCTATTTTCTGCAACATTGATTTCCAATTTCGTGCCTGCCTTTTTTTTTTCTTCACGCCTCGCATCTTTGATAACCTGAAACTTATTTCTTTAAAGGTCTACTTAATAATATTGGTATGAAAATTTTTTCTACTAAAATTTTTATGACAATTATTTTGTTTTATTTGACTTGTATAGTTTTGAAAATATTTTATGGAAGAAAATGAACAAAAGAGTAATGCTTAATTAAGAGTAATATAATTACTGAGTAAAATAATTGTTATCGATAATTGTTCTTAATTCTAAAAAACAATACCCAATTCTTTGGATGATTAACAAGATTTAAAAACTCTCCTTCTCATTAGACAATATTCTTTTCTTGAGGAAAATTCAAAAACTTGTGCTACGGAGCATAAATGGCATACAAAAGGCCACGTAAACAGAAACGCAAATAGTTAGTGTAGAACACAGATTCTTAAGGATATATTTATGACAACTCTCACCATTAAGCGATCACATTAGTCACAGGACATCATTCGCATGCTAATGTTAAATCACTGGATGTGTTCTTTACTAATTTCTATTTTGCAATTCAATATTTTTAAATAATTTGTTTTGCATAAGATATCTGAGGTCTATGTCCAATGAGATATCTATCTACATTTTTAATATCGGTTTCAGTTTATTTCAGAAGTTATTTTCAATTTTCGACAAAAAAATGATTGTTTCTGGAATTTAAAGTGTTCTCAGAAATAAGCTGCAACCATAATCGAAAATGTACAATGATATCAAGTTATATATCCACCTTAGATATTCTAGGGGAAAAAAATAAACTACTGAATTGCAAATGAGAAAATTTTAAAGGACACTTCTATTAGTTTAAAATTCAAAGATTTCAAATGTAGTCGACTGACTACCTTTTCTAAACACATTTCACTCTAATAGTGACATAACCGAGAGATAGAAACAGTAAAGCGAAGTTCGGAAAGTTACTGAATTTATTTGGGAAGAAAGATGAATGACTTCCGTTTGTTTAATCCAAAATTCATCTAAGCTCTATCGTCCTTTAAACATAAGATAACTAGTCGCCTCGGTGCCATATCCTGTAATAAATAAAATGAATGTCAGTTGAGCAAATCGGAACTCTATCTCGAAGTGTTCAGAAACACACGCGCAGCAAATATGCTTTAAATTTATACTTTATACTTTAAAATTTAAATCAATTTCGTAAATTCAAAGTT
Source organism: Maratus speculifer (assembly GCA_964019185.1). NCBI lineage: Eukaryota > Metazoa > Arthropoda > Arachnida > Araneae > Salticidae > Maratus > Maratus speculifer. The sequence continues at coordinate 196,357,163 of OZ025299.1, forward strand.
AAAAACCTTGTAAAGTTTCATTTGCTATTCTAAACTACCGTCTAAAAATTCAAAGTTTCGGCTAAAATATTATCCATCTTATATTGTGTACTTAAAACAGGAAGCAAATGGAAATTTACATAGTTTGCTCAAAAGCTGAAAATTTCTATAAGACTGCACATTTAACAAAAATATAACATCGTTTCCGTGATAAGTTCGAAAACATTTATATTAGAATTTAAATTACCTGAAACTAATATAGTCTGTCTCAAAAGTTTAAGCACAAGCATAAAATATCGATTTTTAATGAATTATAAAAAGTTAGAATTAATAAAAAATTTTTATTTACATATTTTGCAATATTATTTATATAAACGATATCAAAAATAGAAAAAAATAAATTACATAATTTTAAAAAATACAATTAAAAAAAAGTTATAAAAAAACTGTCTCAAAAGTTTATGCACAATGTCAAAAACAACCATATTTATTATTTTTACAGAACTTTTAATAACAAAATTTTTTTTCCATTTTTTCGGATTAGTTCAAATAAACATGCTTTCATCGAAATTATTAGTTTTTGTGGGGTTTCTGGTGGCAAAGAATACCATGCTTTCTCAATAGCCTCTTGGAGTTCTTCAATAGAGTCATACTGCTTTCCATTGCCTAAACTTGGCAGGTTAAAGTGTTCCAGACATTCTCAATCGGGTTTAAGTCTGGACTTAAAGCTGGCTAGTCAAGTATTTTATCATTTTTCTGAAAAATCCAAAATTTTGTGCAATGGGATACGTGGATTGAGGCATTGTCTTGCAGAAAAGTTCATTCAAAACCCCACAAAATGCCACCGAATGGAAGCAAATGGTGGTTTAGGGTCTCTTGAAACTTTTTTCACTCTTCTTTTCCTTTTAGAAAAGCTAGAGAAGGCTGGCAAATGTCCCAAATGCCCCCTAAACCATAACGGATTTACCGCCTAGCTGCCTGCTGAAAAATGTTCCTCGGTTTTTGCGTAACTCATGCCAATACGCCTTCCAACCATCAGAGCCATCTAAGTTCCACTTTTTCTCATCGCTAAATAAAACAGTAAGCCATTTGTCCCCGTAGGTCATGTGTTTTTTAGCCCAGTTTATTCTTACCTGTTTGTGATGTAATTTAAGAGACGGTTTGCGAGCCAATTTCTTTTACTTTATGTAATCACACGCTTTAATACATCTATTTACAGTGTCTTTGGACATCTGTACTCTGAAATTATTTTTAATTTGCCGTATGGGGACATATTTTGTCTCAATACCAATCTCCGTATTTTCCTATCAATCTGAACAGTCGTCATACGTGGTCGTCTGCATCTTGGTTTCCACTTAAAATTATCATTTCTAGAAAGTAATTGATATATACCTAGCTTTTATCTATTTAAACCTTTTGCAATTTCAGAAACAGTTTTATTTTGAGATTTCAATTTAAAATCTTTCAAAATCTCACATTTTGTGAATTCTTTACCCTTTGTCATGTTTAAAACATTAGGAAACAATTTCTCCACCTTTTATACTTGTATAAAAGTGCAATATGATGTCATACAACGTCACTACACAATACCAATCCCGTGTTTCTAAAAAAATTTGCATAAAGTGCTTAAACTTTTGAGACAGCGTTTCTTCAAGAAAAAAATAAAAATAAATAAAAATAAATATATTTTTTATTTTAGCTACCCAAAATGGCTTATTTTATTTTATTTTGATTAAATGTTGAGTATTTATTGTAAATTAGCATAAAATATTTTCTTCTTCAATTATTTTAAACGAGATTTGCAGAGTGCTTAAACTTTTGAGACAGACTATAATCTTAATACTCTTCGTACTGCAATCCAGCATAGACAAGAACTTCCTTCCTTGGATCTTCGTGTTTAAGGTATGTGCCTACCCCAAAATCGCTGGGTTTTTTTTTTTCGAAAATTTTCGATTTTATTATTAATGTTGTTGTTGTTGTTGTTTCAATTAAAGGTCAAGCATTTAGAATTCAAAAAATGCCTTACTTTTAGTTCAGTCGTAGTCCAAAATGTAAAACGGAAATGAATTTTCTGAAACTGGAAGTGACCATTTAAACAGACAAGAAAGGTAAAGAATGAATTTTAAAACACAAATATATAATGTAGAACATAAACATATAAACATTTACAAATATTGTGGATTTTAAAGTTCTAAATTTTATACATAAATTTTTGTACTACATCAGAATCCTTACTTGCGTTTATATCTATATATATACAGTGGCGGTCAAAAGTTTCCGGCCAGTTAGTTTCTTCGATTTATTTACCAAAAAGTTTCAGCAAAGAAGAAGCACAATTGCTTCAAAAGTTAGGAATATGTGAATGACCTCTGACCACGGGATCATTTTGATTGGATACTGAAGATGCTTCATGCAAAGGGATAAAATTCGAAGTTCGCGTTTGCAAAAGTTTCCGGCCACTTATCTTTCTTTAGTTTTTTTCTATCAATAAACTGTTTTTTGGTTGTTTTTAAGAATGAATCAACGGGTATAGCATAGTTTGAATTCAAAATTGAAAATTTCAACCTTTATTGTTCATAAATGAGTCATTAGTTTGTCGCTAAAAGGCCAATCTTCTCGAGATATTGCGGCAAAGTTATCGATAGGTAAAATTGACCGTAAATGATATTTAAAAATTATATAAAGATGGCCGTGGCCTTCAGGACTTTCAGAGGTCCGGGAGATCCCGGAAAATTACGATTCGTATGGACAGAATTATCAGGAGATAATCCGCAATTGATAATCCGCATAAAAATTCCGCTGCAATATACTGCGATTTACGGAATGAAAATATTGCTGAAATAAGTCCGTATACCGTATCAACATACTGACGTGATGCATAATTTTATGGAAGAGTCGGTGTTAAAATTTTTTCAGCGTTAAAAAAAATGCAAACGTACCCGACTGGCGTTTTCCAAATGACACAAAGTCTGGTCAAGTGAAAACTGGAAAAAAGTTCTATTTTTCCATCAATCGAATTCGAAACAGTTTTGGAAGTGATGGCAGACACAACGTCCGATGACCTAACAACAAAAGGTATGATTCGACCTATGTTATTCCTGTAATGAAGCATGGCGGAGGACACGTTATGCCGTGGGGAGTATTTTCTTCAAAAAGTGTCGGTCCGTTATTTGAAATCCACAGCCAGATGAATGATAAAATGTATAAAGATGTCTTGCAAGACCATTTTCTGCCTTATTAGAGAAAAAAATTGGTCGCAACTATTTTTCTTAACAAGTTAACGACATAAATAATGTTTGCAAACCTCGATAAGCAATGGTTTTTTCGCGCAAAAAATTTCGTTTTTGAAATGATCAGCCGAAGCGCCCAACATGAATCCAGTAAAAAATCTTTGAAAAGAAGTTGACAAAAGCCTGCGGAACTATAAATATTCCAACTCAGCCAAAATTTCACCAAAATTGCAAGAAATGTGGGAAAAACGTACCATAGACGATCTTTAACCGTTGATTGTATGAATGTCACGTTGCTGCGCCGCAGTACTTATTACTAAAGCTAATAAAATAGCAATACGATAAAATACTAATTTTAAATGTTGTTGATCATTGTGATTTTCTATTTCAATACCACTTTTTTACAAACTTGTGAAGGTGGCCGGAAACTTTTGAGAACATGCATGTATATTTCCTTTATACTTAATTTTGTCAGTTAAGTTTATTGATATTTATATGTTCTTCTATAAGTAAGTTCCTAACTATTATGTCACTAATATGTATAAATATCACTTTCAGATTTCTCTTCATACGGGTATATTTACAAATTAACTGAAAAATTTTTGCTGGCCGAAAACTTTTGACCGCCACTGTATATATATATACAGGGTGTATCTAAACTACTGGGCAAAACTTTAACGGGTGATAGTGCACATCAAGACAAGTAATATTAAATTGGAAACTAAGGATCCCAAACCTCTTCCGAAGGAGATAGGCGCCATCAAAGTTTAGGGTCCAAAATTTGAAATGATTATAAAAAACGGAAAAATTAGTCGATTCATTTGCAGTTTTCATGAAAACTATTCTTTATGTCAGTATTGTCTTAAAAATAAATTATAAAGATAAATATAAAAAACGCCGATAGAGGGCGCTTTACATTTTAGAGTAACAAACAACAATTTTTTACCGTTATTTTTTGCATCTCATTAATTTTTTTTAGAAGTTTAGACATAAACTTAAATTTTGAGCACAAAATCTGTGGTTAATCAGCACAAACTGAACTGTGTTCAATGGGAGTGAGTAGGTTCAAATTTCAAATAATTATAAAAAAACAGAAAAATTGGTCAATTGATTTGCGGTTTTTCACTAAAATTATTCTTTATGTCAGTATTGTCTAGAAAATAAATTATACAGATAAATTTTAAAAAATCTCGATAGAGGGCATTTTAGACTTTGGAGTAGCGTACAGCTATTTTTTTACCGTTATTTTTTGCATCTCATTAAATTTTTTAGAAGCTTAGACATAAACTTAATTGTTGAGTTGAAAATCTGAATCGTTGAGAGTGGTTAAGTAGCGCAAACTGAACTGTGTTCAATGGGGGTGGGGAGGTTCAAAATTCAAATGATTATAAAAAAAGGAAAAATTGGTCGATTCCGTTTGCGGTTTTCTCTAAAACCATTCTTTATGTCAGTACTTCCTTGAAAATAAATTTTAAAGATAAATTAAAAAAAATTCGTTAGAGGGCGCCTTAAACTTTACAATAACCAACAACTATTTTTAACTGTTATTTCTTTTAATCTAAATAAATGTTTTAAAAGCTTAGACTTAAATTTAGAGCTCAAAATCTGAATCGTTGTGAGTACTTAAGTAGCGAAAAATTGAACTGTGTTCGTAGGGTTCGTAGGGTAACATTTCAACTCCTAAACACAGTTCAGTTTGCGCTTCTTAACCTCTCCCAACGATTCAGAATTTGAGCTCAAAATTTAAGTCTAAGCTTTTGCAAGCATTTAATTAGATACAAAAAATAACAGTTAAAAATTGTTGTTTATTACTCTAAAGTTTAAGGCGTACTCTAACGATTTTTTTTTTTAATTTATCTTTAAAATTTATTTTCAAGAAAATACTGACATAAAGAATGGTTTTAGAGGAAACCTCAAACGAATCGACCAATTTTTAGATTTTGTATAATCATTTGAAATTTGAACCTTTTCACCCCCATTGAACACAGTTCAGTTAGTGCTACTTAAACACTCTCAACGGTTCAGATTTTCAGCACAAAATTTAAGTTTATGTTTGAGCTTCAAAAAAATTTAATGAGATGCAAAAAAAAAAAAAGAAAAAAAAGAAAAAAAAACACAGTAAAAAATAGTTGTTCGTTTCTCCAAAGTCTAAAGCGCCCTCTATCGACATTTTTTAAAATTTATATTTATAATTTATTTTCAAGACAATACTGACATAAAGAATAGTTTTCGTGAAAACCGCAAACGAATCAACCAATTTTTACGTTTTTTATAATCATTTCAAATTTTGGATCCTAAACTTTGATGGCGCCTATCTCCTTCGGAAGACGTTTGGGACCCTTAGTTTCCCATTTAATATTATTTGCCTTGATGTGTACTATCACCCCTTAAAGTTTTGCCCAGTAGTTTAGATACACCCTGCATATATATATATACACACTATATTGCCATTGATTATTGGACACTTGCGATTTTAGACATTTTACTTAATATCTAGAAAAATACATGAGGAATCATTTCGAAACTCGTAGTGTATAAATATAATAGTATACGCCATACATCGCCGTGAATATTTTTTACCGAAACTCCAGAGGGGACCGTCAACAAATTAAAAAAGAATGAATATCTTTTGAATAACCCTATCAAAACTAATGTAGTAAAAGCGCTCAAACTCTAGATTATGATTGAATGCCTTATTGTAATACGCCTTGTTCATTTTTATGCAAATAGCATGCATACTCGCAGAGTAATTAAGGTTTTTATAAAAATGGTCCCAAATTTTTCCAAGTTTTTTCCTTATAATTTTCAGAGTTCTTAATATAAAATAATATTTTTTTCAGAAAATATGACAAACAACATTGCACACAGTACCTTGTAATCAGAATTAAAAAATAATGAAAATTTTGTACAAAATGAGTAGGTTTACTAAATAATTTTTTACTGCACATGCGTCAACGATATCAAAATTTCATTTGCATAATATGTTAGTTAAATGCATAGAGCAACTTTTGTGAAAGTCACAAAATCATAACTTGAAAATTCTGAAAATAATCGTCAATTGAATTAGTTGAAAATCCGTTATTCTCAAAATGGAGCAAAAACAAGAGGGGTTGTATCCATATATTCATTGACTAGTGTCAATATAGAATACACAATACGGGATGTACTACTACATTTGGATAAAATCCCTCATTTTTTTACTTCATTTTGGAAACAACGGATTTTGTCCTTTTTCTATAGACGATTACTTTCAGAATTTTCAAGCTATGATTTTGAGACTTTTACAAAAGTTGCTCTATACATTTAGCTAACATAATATGCAAATGAAATTTTGATATCTTTGGCGCATGCGCAGTAAAGAATTATTTAGTTAACCTACTCATTTTTCATACAATTTTTATTATTTTTTAATTCTGATTACAGGGCAATTTTTCTGCAATGTTGTTTGTCCTATTTTCTGAAAAAAATATTATTTTATATTAAGAACTCTGAAAATTATAAGGAAAAAACTTGAAAAAATTTGGGACCATTTTTATAAAAACCTTAATTATTCTGCGAGTATGCATGCTATTTGCATAAAAATGAACACAGTGTATTACAATAAGGCATTCAATCATAATCTAGAGTTTGAGCACTTTTGCTACATTAGTTTTGACAGGGTTATTCAAAAGATATTCATTCTTTTTTAATTTGTTGACGGTCCCCTATGGAGTTTCGTTAAAAAATCTTCACGGCGATGTATGGCGTATACAATTATATTTATACACTAAGAGTTTCGAGAAGATTCCTCATGTATTCTTTCTAGATATTTAGTAAAGTGTCTAAAATCGCAAGTGTCCAATAATCAAGGGCAATATAGTGTATATATATATATATATATATATACATTATAACTGCGTTTTTTATTGTGCACGTTTACGAGAAACGCCATTTCTTAAAAGTTTTTAAGATATTGACGCAAACTTTTGCCACAATTGTACTCATCTATTAGCATGTTATGAAACAAAATATAGCTTGTAAGTTTGTATATATTAAGAGCTATTTTTATTCAAAAAATGTACGTTTTTGTAAGTCATGTTTTGCATACAAAATTTTGCATAAGTTAGTAAATTTAAGAAGGACTTCAAATCTTTTGCTTTATAACAATGATTTGCTAATATATCGTTGAAAGAAAGTGAAATATATTAAATAGATTTCGTTATAGAAGGTTTCGCATAAACGCAATTCTTCACGAAAATTTGACTAAATTTTGCCTAAATTTGTAAAGGTAATTAAAATTTCATTAAATATTTATATGGTTATATATATAAAGTCATTGGTTTATTCTCTGTTTTAACTAAAATCGCATGTGTTTAATAAAAATTTCTTTTGTTTAAGTTCCCCAAAGGTAGGCAAACCTTATAACAAGACTCTTTTCGTACGTAAATAATAATAACAGCAAAAGTATGTACTGTAAATTTAAAAAAAACTGTAAAGTTACTAAACTTTTTTTTCTGGGAAAGTGGGATTCCTAGAATTTTTTATGCAACGGGAACAGCAAAAAATCATGTAACATAATTGGTTACTGTTACATAAAAATTTCTATTAGTCCCAGTTTCCTAGAAAAAGTTTATTAACTTTACAGTTTTTTCTTTTAGTGCATACTTTATAAGAAAATACGTTAATAGATAAAAATCAGGTCTGCAGAAGTAATTTTTAACCTTTCGGGTTTATCGCACTTATGTTTAGAATCATGAAGAAGTTTCGAAATTGTATTTCTAAATAAGTTATAGCATTTTAAGCAATTTTATGAAGCAAGAAGCTACTTTTTTTAATCTCCAAGTACATTATTTTCATATACCGTAAAATAAATCTGTAAAGTTACTCAACTTTTTTTAAGAAACTGGGATTCCTAGAAATTTTTAAGTAACGGTAGCAGTAAAAATTCGTGTAGCTGATTCTGATGCATGAAATTTTGCTGTAACCATTACATAAAAATTTCTAGGAATCACAGCTTCCTATAACTTTACAGAATTTTTTTACTGTGTATAAGTTGTGGTCAAAATGCGTCACTTCTCATATATATTAACTTCCAATTGAACGCAGCTGAGCTTACATAGCCCTGCTTAAGTTTTATATTTTTTTCCTTTGAGGTTAATAAATGATGTTTTTTTTAAATCAGATTTCTCTGTTTTTAAGTCCTAATGAAGGTCGCTAATCACATAACGAGCTTTTGAATTCAGTTAATTAAGTGCTAATGACGGTTTTTCAACAGGCACCTGTCAGGCACACAACACTCAAACCCAGGAGTCCCAAAAGTGCTTCCGATGGAAAGTTAAATTTAAAATAAAATAAGCTTGTTATCTCCGATATTTTTAATTGATCTGGGGAAAAAAATCGTTGAAAAAATTTCCCGAATCGCTTTGTAGAAATTAATCACAAAAAATGACATTGATTGAAACTGAGGTACAAAGATATATTTTTTAGCATAATATTTTGTGTAATTCTTTAGCGCATTTTTTAAAATTGTGTTATTACGTCTGATTATTCTGATAGTAGTAATAATTATTAGCGTAATTTTAGTGATAATTTTTATTGTTTATTTTGCTATAGCTGTTATTATTTTTAATTATCGTCATAATTTCTATTTTTTTGTTGATTATAACTGTCATTGTACTTATAAAGAAAGACTTGATGAAAATATTTCCCTCGCTGGAAAGCGGAAATGAATGGGAATCACCGATAAGATAACTGTCTCTTACACTTCCATTTTCCAGAAATTTTTCATTACTAGCATATTCAATATATCTACCATTATATTCCAAATAGTTTCTGCTAATGAATTACTGCAGTAATATTCCAGTTTCGGTTTACTTTAAGAATCGTTGATAAAGCTCACTAAAAGGATAAACCTCATTAATGTACAATAAAATTAAGTGAATGACATTGTGCATTTAATTAATACGGATAGTAAAGATATATAAATACGCAAAAAATATCGATATTTATAAGACTGATTTTCACATAATATCGATAAAGTTGTATCGATGCTTTATGAAAAGGATATCGCTTGTTGTTAGTGTACCGGATAATTTAAAATTCATAAAAGGAAATATGGTTTTCTCCAAAAAATTTTTTACAGAAAGCACTGACGGAGCGAAGAGGGGTGTGGGCGCAGAAGCGCTATTCTACTATTCTTCTGAAGGATTTCATACAGAACTGGTTATTTTTTTCTGAAGATTCGGACCGATCAGAGGCGGGACCTTATTTTATTTTTATTTTTATTTATTTTATTTCAATTCTTTGATTCGCGCTGAAAATTGGTCCGATCGTGAGTAGTGAAGACAGATTTCTTGAAAAAAAAAAATAATAGGGATATTTTACACTTGATTAGGGAAATTTTTAGAAATTTAATTCAGTTTACTAAATAATCAGTGCACGAGTGCCGTTATTACGCGTGATATTTTATCTTATTTAAGAAGACATTTTGTATAAGAAAATACTAAAAAGGAAGAATTTTCTAATCTTGAAATTTCCGGATTCGTACGAACCATGATAGTAGGAAAATATGCTTTAAAACTACCATTTTTTTCTTTACAGAGCTTTAAACTTATGATTTTCTTTAGCCAATTTTTCTTTCATTCTAAACTACATTAATTTTCAATGACTGTTCATGCAAAAACTGTCGCGAAATGATCATTAATATTATTATTTCATATTCTAAAAGTTGCGGACTTATAATTTATTGTAGTTTAAAACATTTACATAAATATTTATGAAAATTCTTTTAAAAGAACCTTAAATATAGGATAATGTTGGTTAAGTAATATACACACACACACATATATATATGTGTGTGTGTGTGCGTAAAATTCTGCTCTAAACCATATTATTTAGCAAGAATACTCCATGGCAATCGTGTGACACAAAGTGGTAAAGCAACAATAAAATTCCTTTGGGATATTTCCCACTTAAATTAGACAGAAACGCCGTACATTTTCTTAAGAACCTTTATTCGATTTTCATATCACAGTAAAACAGTTACACTAATGATGGTTTAAACTTGGTACTACTATAAGATACCGACATAAAAATAGATTTATGTTATCGCCTAAGAAACGTTATAAACACTGATTGCGTTTCAATATGCGAATCGAGATTTAATAATCCTAGATCTTCATCCGTGAACTCGGTGATATCATTGTCTGTGCTGTCGCTTCCTGGTCTATATTTAAAAAGTCAAATTTAATTTATATTTTTTCTTTCATTGACTTTTACAATGAAATATTGCATGCGATATATAATTTTTCGGTGTAATTTTTTTTTCGCTTTTACCCTTTTATTGCTGTAATTAAAAATAAAAAGCTAATTAAAATTCAATTTTAATAAGTATGGAATCTGGCATCTGTAGTGGTCTAAAAAAATTTTGCGCTAATATATCTTTTATATGAATTTTCAATTGTTAAATTTTACTTACTTCGTTAGAATATATAAGATGTACAGTCGTAGGGAAAAAAGTAAACAACAACTGTTAACTCTGCAACAAATTATTGTAGAAGAAAGTTATTGTTACCAAAACTTCGAAAATAAAGTATTCTTTTAAATGATGTACATAAAATTTCATTAAGGGGTCATCAACATATAAAAACGAACATAAACATTTTTTCTAATAGCGATACCCAAGTTTAATACCATAAATAAATTCTACATCCTTCATTTCGCCGAAAAAAACAATTTTCATGAAATTCGTAACGATTAGTTTCAGATAAATTATTTATTTTACAATGAGCGTATTTTAGGGGCAGTATCCAAATTGAAATTCGATACTCGATTGCTGAAGTACTACAGAATGACTATGTCACTTCGATTAATGTATTATTTCATGCCAATATGAGCATTTCAGTTGTTTTGTATGCCTCGACCATTACCAATCCACATTTTTCAATAAAATGAATAAAATATATTTTTTCAAAACATGTTTTTCTGCACATCACACCATTTTAACATTACTTAAACCCCCATTTTGACGTTTTTTAATGATAATTCAAAAACTCCAGTGGAACTTCACTTTAACGAAAACCATATTTAAAGAAATTTTCTGCTGAAATTCGACTTTGAGTACTATTAGCATGCAAATTAATCCGTATATTACGAAAAATATATTCTATATAACGAAGTTTGATCCACTTTGGTGCATGAACAGCATTCAAACCCAAAGGTTACTGTTGTGATGGATGCATGATCTTATTCCCGGGGATTGTATGAAAATAAAATTATTTGTTTAGTTTATTTAATCATTTTCATTCTTTATGATGCTAAACAAATTAATTTTTTTTCGCATTTTCACCACTTTGGTGAGAGCTGTGTATGAGGCTGTAAGTGGGGGATAGTCCTCGATACAATTAGAAGGGTATTCCAAATTCAGGAAAATGTTAAGATTAATTATTCATACATTTACAAAAGTGTAAAAAGTTAATGAACTGTGTATTTTTCTTTAAAAGAAAACCTATGGAATATAAAATAACATACTTTTTAAAGTTAAGGATCCGGAATATTGACAAAAAAAGGTACGCTAATCTCACGGTTTTGTTTACTTCTCTTTTTTTTAACATTATCCTATTTAAATTTTTCTTATATTTCTACTTTTCATAAAAAAAAATTACTGTCTGAATTAAAAGATGTTTGTCGAATATTTCCATTTTTTCTGTACTTTCCATTTAATGCACGTGCATTGTATAATACAAATTTCATGGTTTTGAGTTGATTTCCATTTAACGAATTTTCTTCATAACAAAGTGTTTAGGTGTAACGATGAGACTTCGTTAAGTGGAAATTTCACTGTACGTGAAAGAAAATTTGAGAATTGAGAATTCGCATAAAGCAGGACATTATGAATATACACCAATTAATGTAGGTTGCAATTCATAATTTTCGAATATTAATTTCATAATTCATATTATGAAAATTTTAAAACTACAAATTCAAAAAATTTACTTTTTGATTTTTTAGTAACATAATCACACAAAAATGATCATATTAGGATTATAATTTCCGGACATATTAATAAACATATGATGTGTAATTTAACATTAAATGCTGTACATTTTGAACGTTTATAATTCAAAAGCGTAACATCCAAATGACTTGAAATTTCGTTTCTAGGAATAATTTGAACCGAAGCTTTAAATATATTGTTAAAATTAGGTGTGGCAATTGGTATAATCAAAGTTTAGTCTAGTTTTGATTTATAGATGGTTCCCTAAGCAAATTTTATGTGCATCATTTAAAAATAGACTTTATTTCCCATCGTTTGGTATCAGTAACTTTCTTCTATTAGAATTGTTGCGCAGTTAGCAGTTTCGTTTATAAAAATAATCTGTATTGTCAGCCAAATACATTTCTTCTTTTAATTTCATTAGGGACAATATTTTGAAAGCTTCGTCTGTATTCATTTCCTAGCGTAATCTTGTCACTAATGACTAATAGTTTCTAATGAAACACGGCAGAAGGAAACTTGTCAAACGAAATATCTGTAATTAATATATGTGCCCAATTTCGCTTAGTTAGCAAAACTTTCGTTTAAAGTTAAATGTTTATCTTGTCATGAAATTCGACAAGACTGCAAAGTTGAAAACCACGTGAGTTTTTTAAATCTTAGAAACTCCTATAAGTCCTTCATATACTCAATCTAGAAAGTGTTAAAATATTTAATTTTTAACTGATATTAATTAAGATAGTATTTCCAATTCTTTTAGCACGATTTACTTTTGATCACATATAATTTTGATTCTAGCTACAATTTTCAGACGTTTTCACATAAATTGTATTGAGTTTTTGCATTCGCATGTCAATTTACATATTTCATGGTCCTTTACCCCTTTTTCATTTTATTAAAAGGATATTTTGGGGTTTATAGGAGTAATGGACGTCAAAGTGAGCAAAATTCTCCAAAAATAACGTTTTTCATGCAATATTAATTACCGTTATTAAATTTCTTTCTTATAAAATTAGAATAAAAATTTAACTGTCCATAGATATAATCTTTTGAATATAATATTGAATTTATTATTTACTATTAACTTTTGAATTTACTACTTAATATCATACTAGATAATATTCACGAATTCATGCAGGCTAATTCCATGGGTTCTGTAGTGTAAGTCTGTTAACTTATTAATTGCTATGCTTGTTAGCCACCTTTATTTTCGAAAAGTCTGCTTGGCCTTATTCAATTAATGAGAATGTGCCAATAAAATTAATCACATTTTTTTTTTTCTATAATATTGGTAGACAAAAATCGTAGCCTGTGACTTACACTACAAGTACTCATGGAAATAGCCTACAAAAGTTTCTTCATAATTTTATGAGACAATGATATCAAATAACAGGGTTCGTACGGGTCCTGGTTTTTCGTGACCAGGAAATTCTTATGTACCAGTATTTTCTTATAGGGAATCTCTCATTAAATAAGACGAAATTTTGCGCTTTCCAATTATACTCTTTTTTATAGAAAGAAATATTGGTATTTCACCTGGAAAATAACGGTACCCATACGAACCATGAATAAAGATATAAAAATAAAAATAAATATTTTTTAATTAAAAAATTTAACTGATTTGAAATTTCATAATTCTTTCCACATAACGTAAAAACCTGCACACGAGCCCCAGAAATGTTTAAAACCACAATTTTTATTTAATAATACCGAGCGTCCAAAATTGAAATACTCTTACTTTGATAATTCTGTATATCGAACTACTCAGTGCAAAGATTTTTTATTTTGTATACATATTATTCAAAATATGGGGAAACGGATTAGTTAGAAAAGAATTTTTAAAAAAGTTCCAGAAATATCGATAGAGTGTGCTGTATAACTGAAAATATGTAAAAATAAATAAATAAAAAATCCAAAACATTTGAAATGAAATTTTTTATTCCCATTCTCTTTTAATTTCTATTACTCGTACAGAAAAAAAAGTAAACAAGTTTCAACTGTCAGCGTAACTACAGTTTCGTACTGATAGCACCGACATTTTCATAAACCTATGGTTTTCAGCCATATTCTAGGTACAAAAGAGAATAAAAACTGGAGAATGTCATTCAATATGTATGATGGCCGTCACGCCACCTGAAAGCGCTTTGCTTGAGAGGCTCTATTATGAAAACAAAAGAAATGCTGAAGCTGCACTTCGAGAGTTTTATTGACCGAAAAATTATAAAAGCAGTATTTTTTTCATAGACTCTCAGGAAAATTATCACTCAATTCGAGAAAACTGGACATCTTGGAGTTTAGCCACATCGATGCAGTGTTGTCAGTGGGCTAATTTTTTAAAATTCAGATTTCTTGATTGGCACCACTTTTTTAAAACGGTAAATTACCTTTTGTTTTCGCCTTAATTATCATGTCATTGAATAAGACACATTTTATCATTTGTAAAAAGTGGTGCCAATCAAGAACCTGAATTAAAAAAAAGTAGCTCATCTGGCAACACTGGATCGAGGGCGCAAATTGGTTAGTTCAAATGTCATTGAAGATGATAGCACCACTGTGGTTGCATCTTCATCCACTGTGGTTGTTGGACTGACCTTTGCATTGATGATTCTTGCTAGAATCGAAGTGTATGCATCGTAATCATGGCAGACTCAGTGGAATGGTGAATCAATGGATAATGTACAATGGATAATGTTGTAAAATAATGGCAATGGATAATGTTGTAAAATGTAGTACACTTACACTATCACGACACTTGGGTGTTCCTGATAGTAAACTATGGAACGTACTGGGAAAATTTGTGCTTTGTTTCCCGTTCAAAATCAGTAATAAACAGCACTTTCTGGCCAAAGACAGGGAGAAGACTGGCCTTTGCATTGACGATTCTTGCTAGAATCGAAGTGTATGATGCATCGTATTCATGGCAGATTCAGTGGAATGGTGAATCTTATTTATCGAGGACGTCTCGTAAGCTTTTAGGACTTTTAAAGAAGGTATGTGTGAAGATCTAAATCGACCAGTTATGATCTGCAGTTAAAGAAAATGTCCATAGACTGTAGACTTTACATTTTCAAAAAGGGAATAATATTAAGTCTCATTCTCTGAAACTCCTTGTTCTATGAATGTTTGGTACGTTTATGCAAAATGTGCTAAAATAAGATTCCTGCATTTTTAAAATATTTCCAGCTGTACAGTACCATCTCATAGCTGCCAACATCTTCCGCTTTTTCGTCCGGAAAAATTTTATAGAAAATTTTACCAATTCAAATCGCCGTAATCTGCCGATTACATAAGTCAGAAATTTCTGTTTAATTTTTCCGGGCCAAAAAATCGGAAGAGTTGGCAGCTATGCCATCTATCAGTGATCAGTGTTGCCAGTGGGCTACTTTTTAAAAATTCAGATTTCTTGATTGGCACCACTTTTTTGAAATGGTAAATTACCTTTTGTCTTCGCCTTAATTATCATGTCATTGAATAAGGGACATTTTATCATTTGTAAAAAGTGGTGCATCTGGCAACACTGTCAGTGATGTGTGGAACTAAAATCTGTTTTGCGTAATCCGTTTACTCATGTCTTGGGTAGCATGTGGACAAATTTGAATCTTATGCATTGAGTAATGAATACATAGAAAGGCCAGAATAGGGTATTTTAACTCTGGCCATTCTGTATATAACTTATTCTTTTATATCCGTATCATATTTATTTCACTTCATTTATTTTGTAAAGTATTTCTAATTTGCAATATACTTGTTTTATTTCCAGCTAATATGCTAATTTTTACGGCATGCATATTTATAAAAAAATGTATTTTAGAACTCACAATCCATTCAATCTGTTAAAATAAGTATTATATTTTTTTTTCTCAAAAATTCTTTATCTTTGTTTAACATCGCTATTTTATCTTTTATATTTTTAATGTTGCATCAGCGGAAATAGTGCTAAATTCGAAAGAAAAAATACTTTGAAGCCATATAAAAGCAAGTTGTTTGCTTCAGTAAAACTTAATTTCCAAAAAGAGAAATTCAGTTATAAATATTCATGAAATTCAACTTCTCCATACACATTTCAGACATATTTTATTTTTTTTCGATTTTATGTTATCCCTGTTCCATTTTCAGAAAACCGATATAATAACAGGCTTTCACAATTTCCTATATAAATGTGGTCTGGTAGTCTTATAAATAAAAGGCTTCCTTTACAAATATTAATAAAAGACTTTCTTGAAGATTTCTGTTTTTCTTAAGTTGTTTTCGCTTAGAATTAATAACGCTATAAATATTGAGGATTATAATTGTCTGTGTTTGCAATATTAGCTCTTTAAGGATCAAAGTACTTCTATGATAAAATGTTGAAATGATTGAATGAAGCCAGGCTCGTTTACAAATTTATTTCGAATTAAATGAAAGTTTTTTGTACGGCTAAAGTTTAGGCTATCAGGCAAAAAAAATTGGGGTTTTGTGCGGAACTTGTGGTCGCCATCGATGATCGATTTGTGAATAAATGGGCTCAACGAAAGTCTTGAGACTTGTAAAAGCCAATAGAGGCTTAACAGTATTTAAAATGTCATCGATTCTTCATCAAGAATCACCTCGAAAAATTCTGAACGTACTGTTTGCCATCCAATGTGCGAAATTCTAAAATGGAGAGCCAAAATCACAGTCAAGTGAAATCCAGCCACCTCGTTGGTCATGTGGTAAGGGTGAAAATCACGAACTTGTTTCTCCAGTTGAAAAAGAGTGGGAGGTAAAGTAATTTTGAAGTGGTTGTTACCGTCTGTTCTTTTTCACGGTAAGCCATCAAAATTAACTCAATTTAGATATTTTTATATAAGCTGAGCATGAAAAATTTAGATTATAAATGAAAACAGATAAGATTTACTTCAAAATTGGTGCTACGATTTTTTTTCGGAAAAAGGAGTAAGGCGACATTTTTTCTACCGCTAAGAGATTGTTTTCTGAAAAGGACGCGTCTCAATGACCAATGAGGTGTTTGGATTTCACCGGACTGTGATTTTAGCCTCCATTTTAGAATTTCGCATCCAATGTTCGGATATGGTGTAAAAACCAAGGGTTAGTTCGAACACCATTAAACTCTGCAGCTAACAAAACTAAATATTTTGATTTCCCAAGAGAACACAACGATTGGACAATGGATTATTGACAACAAATTATGTGGTCTCCTAAATTTTGTTTTCGGTTACACTATGCAGATTGGGGAGTGAGAATTAGGAGAAAATAGCACAAAAACATGCTCGTTAATTGCTTTCTTACAACCCTTCAAGTTGGTAAGGGCAACATGATGGTTTGTGAAATATTTTCCTAGCATGCTGTAACGAATCTGTCTCCAGTCTGGTTCACTTGTGAAAGGGTAGCACAATAATTCCTCATTATAATGTCCAACAGCACTTTATTACAATACTCTACATCAACCTTTACTTTCTAAAAATACAAATAAACCTCACACACATCAAAAAAACTGAAAATTTTAAACATTAAAATCACCAGTCTCTCTTCAAGTCAACGTCCCATTCCTCCCACACACTCCTTCGTCTCCCTTCGCCTCCATCACTCAATTCAACATTAGCGCCGTCTGGCAAAACCAAAAGAAGCATTCCGCATTCAGGATAACAGTTGCGATAGCCTCTTGTGAAATTTTAGGCGGGAGTTAAAGTGGAAACTTAATCACATGGATTCGTCACAGACTCCTCCCCCCTCCAAATTTTGGACATGTCCAATCAAAGTCCCCACTAAAGGAGCAATAATGTGCCAGTTCCAAAGAACGCTAGAAAGTCTTTTCAAAGCACAGTGTCCACGAGTAGATGCAATGTGCCACAGGCATATTTCCCGAAAATTCATCACAGCATGGTACTGCCCTGACCAACTGTCCTAATTCTATTAAATTTTTTTTTTTCTTTTTCTTTTTACAAATTTGGAATACGCGGCAATATAGCACCCCGCAATACCAGTTACAATATAAATTACATACACATAAAATAATAAAATATATACATAAATATACATAATAAAATGACATACACATAGCTGTAATCAAATACCGATTTCCATTTGGTGTAATAGGCAATGGTCCACAAGCATCAACATTTATTCTACTAAATATCTCAGATACAATGGGCACCAAAGTTAATGGGGCTTTCTTTATGTCATTAGATTTCCCAGCTCTCTGACAAGCATCACAAGTTTTCACAAACTCCTCAATTTGCTTAAAACAATTTGGCCAGAAAAAATGCTTCACCAAGCGATCTTTTGTCTTGGCGACACCTAAATGTCCCGAGGTCTCCTCATGACACATTCTTTTAATTTGGTCCCTGAAACATTCAGGAACCACAAGTAAGTCCATTTCCTCTCCCATCTTATTAATTTTCCTCTTAACCAATAATTTTTCCTTAACTATTCTAAAATCCTTAGGTTCTGTTTCTGTCCCCCTAGCCAAAGTAAATAAGGGAGCCAATTCTTTACTCCTCCGCTGCTCTTCTGCAAATATATCCGAATCCACTTTCACCAAGTCAAAAATAGTTTCAGTCTCTTCAACCTCCGGCAAAATTTTGCAGTCTGCACCGGAACAATCATTTTCTTCCTCCCGCGACTTCTCAGTTAATATTAATTCTTCTTCCTGACCCTCTATCGCCTCCTTCTCAGCAAGCTGTAACCGCTTCTGAGATCGTGTCAATACCACATTCACAATTTCTTTTCTCTTATCACCATCAGCTTCTATCTCCTTTAATAGAGACGCAGTTTTATTTCCAAGGATATACCTCCCCTGATCTAATTCATTTCCCAGGACGGCTGCTTTAGTGATAACATGGCCCAATTCACACTCAATCTCAATTTCGGCCATAGGCAAACATGACATCCGCTGGTCCAACAAATGCTGCACCCACACATATTCTCCTATCATGTTTTCAGGTGGAACATACTTTTGACACACCACATCGATAGTTGCTCCAGTATCTCTTAAAATAGGAATACTAGTTCCATTAATCTTCCCAAAAATTGTATATGGTGCCAACAAATCCTCGTCAACCTTATTTTTAACGTAATTTACGCTGTCTAAACCGCTCTTATTTTTAAGCTTAGGGCAATCGGGCCTAAAGTGCGTTGAATCCCCACATTCAAAACAACGGAACTGTTTCCTCCTCTCAAAACTGGGATCAGGCTTTCTATCCCTAAAATAATTTCCCTTATCCTGTACATCTTGTATAAATTCACTTCTTAAGTTATTTCCCTTCCATGATCTCATTTGCCATTGATTCCTATCACCTCGATCCCTATTACTTATCGAAGTTTTACGCTGAATGCAATTTCTTACATCTTCAAATTCATCCATTTTAGTAACAAGCTCAGTGGGTGAAACTATAGTTATCCACCGATCCAAAAAACTCTCCCTAAAATCAGGCGGCGCTCTTTTTTTTATTTGATCAACTATCATCAAGTCTTTCAACTGATCATAAGTTTCTATCTTCAACCCATTCAACCAACCTTCTAAATAATTTTTTATCTCATAATAAAAATCATACCACGTACTATCAGATGCTTTCTGAATTTTCACAAAGTTCTGACGAAACCTCTCTGGACTCAATTTAAACCGCTTCAGCAACATTGTTTTGACATACTGATATTCACTAGCCTGCTGTTCAGGCTCACGAGCTATTAATTGAGAAATTTCAGTTGGTAAAACACCAATTAACTGAGTAACCCATTTTTGGGGGGAAATCCCAAGCACCTTAGCCTGCCTCTCAAACAATTCCAGAAATAAACTAATATCATCCTCTTTCACATTGAATCTGGGCATCAATCTCTGAATATCCACTCTCGATTCAAAACCCATACTAGATTGAACAGAGTCTAAGTTCTTTCCCTCATTCAACTGTAACTCTATTTTTTGTCTCTCCACCCTCTCTCTCTCGGCCACTTCCTCTCGACCTATTCTTTCATTTATCACAGTTGTAAGAATCTCTCTAACAAATTCCTCTTCATAATTAACACTCTTTGTAATTAAATTACGTAAATCAATTATTCTCATACTATCATCGACTTCCTCCCCCAATTCCAGAGCAACGATTTTCAAATCTGCTCTTCGGCCTTTCCCCAGGAAAGCCATTTCCAAATACGTTCACCGACGGGTAAGTCGCCGGTTAAACACTTTATAAGAGCGACCGGCACCCAACCAACTGACCAAATTTAATCAATACACCAATAATCTATATATTCACTATATCAAAACAATAGATAAATATACATTATACAAATAACTATAATTAATTATTCAAAAAAAATGTATCTATATACCGGTTCAAAACATCAATACTTGCATACCTTCTGTTTAACAAAAATAATACACAACTTTAATAAATTTTTTTGAACCTTTGAAAAGTCACATTTCCACCACTCAGCCTGGTCTAAAACACTATTTTTCAAAATATAATAAACATAAGATCAGTTTGACCTCAATCAAACCAGTTTGATTTTAAACATGAAGTATCTCGATACAAAATACAATAAATCAGTTTAATTTCATTTACTCAAACCAGATTGGTTTTAAAATACACTCTTCGAGACAAAACATATTAACTTAAAGTCAGCTTGACTTAATTTAATCGATAAACCAGCTTGGTTTTAAATAATCCTTTTCACATTCACACCTTTTATAAAAACCAGAAAATACAAATCTGATATTGCGGCCGCTATATATATTAAAAAAACAATTTTTACAACAATTATTATACAATTATAATATTATAAAAGAAAACCAACAAATTTTAATCAAATGAACATTCCCAATACCTTAAGCTTAAATGATATAACATGCTGCAATGAAATCAAAACATACCTGTGACTCTACGTTCCTTCTCATTGCAACTCGAAGTCCAATCTGGTGAAACCTCCACTTTAAGACTGTAACGAATCTGTCTCCAGTCTGGTTCACTTGTGAAAGGGTAGCACAATAATTCCTCATTATAATGTCCAACAGCACTTTATTACAATACTCTACATCAACCTTTACTTTCTAAAAATACAAATAAACCTCACACACATCAAAAAAACTGAAAATTTTAAACATTAAAATCACCAGTCTCTCTTCAAGTCAACGTCCCATTCCTCCCACACACTCCTTCGTCTCCCTTCGCCTCCATCACTCAATTCAACATTAGCGCCGTCTGGCAAAACCAAAAGAAGCATTCCGCATTCAGGATAACAGTTGCGATAGCCTCTTGTGAAATTTTAGGCGGGAGTTAAAGTGGAAACTTAATCACATGGATTCGTCACAATGCTTTTGACCTTTCAGTTTGTGATTTTCATCTTTGAATTAGGTATACCTGAACATTGTTGTTAATAAGTACAT
The DNA here is from genome assembly GCA_964019185.1 of Maratus speculifer. NCBI lineage: Eukaryota > Metazoa > Arthropoda > Arachnida > Araneae > Salticidae > Maratus > Maratus speculifer. Next base: position 196,378,704 of record OZ025299.1, read on the forward strand.
CATGTTACGTGTTGATGGGATTTTCTAATAGGGATGGCTACTTTCAGCAAGATAATATATCCCACCTAAGAGCTAGTACTGTGCAGTATTGGTGATTAGAAGCATGAAGAAGAGTTTGCTTTTTTTGTGTGTGTGTGTTCCCCACAATTCCCAGATCTCAATCCCACTTACTATTTGTGGGAAAAGTGGGTTGAATGAGCTATCAGACAATAGATCCACAGGCATCTAATATCGCACAATGGGAAAATGCTATTCATCAAACATGATCTCAAATTTCACAAACAAACTTTCAATATCTAGTAGAACCTATACCAAGAAGAATTAACGCCGTATTATAGGCAAAAGATAGCCGAACGAAATATTGATAAGGGTGAGATAGTCATAATAAAGTGTCATTCAGAGTACATGTTTCTGTTAAATTGCTTAATCCACCAATGCCCATTGTCACCTCCAGGTGGCATGTCTTTGAAAGAGCTCCAAGGCTTAGCGTTTTAATTGGTATGTACTGTGGCAGCTTTATTGAGATCTAGAAGACTTTGCCTAATCTTGGAAATTAGTCCCACACTTCTCAGATTTCTAATATGGTTCTACAACCTTCCAGAAATTTGTATATTCTCCAAACGAGCAAGATCTTGAGTTGGTCTTCTTTTTTTAAACCTTTGCCTACTAGACAGGTTCAATATACCCGCAATGTGTTGGGGTTGTTTATGACAGCTAATTATCTGTACGAGGGATATAGGCACAAGGGGTGTGCCCACCATGAGGTTCTTTCAAAGGGACCCATATTTACGCAGGGTCATCTAACCCGTATTTACACAGGAAAATCGAAAGTTCGAAGAAAACCACGGAAAACTCCGAACGATAAGGTGCGATTGCGTTCGAATGAAGCTCCTACCTCTACTAGTTTTGAGAGCAAAGTGGAGGGGAAGGGGGCGGACTTGTAGGGAAAAGTAGAATTAGTTGAAATACAGTTAAATTCATCTGAATGTGATAAAATTAAGAAATTTGTTCGTAAACATGCATTCTTAGATCTAAATTTGTTAAAATCTAGAAACATTAAAAAAGAACATCGAATTAAAAATAAAGCATTTTAACTGCGTGTAGATTTAATATTTTACATTCTAAATGCTGTTTTTATTTTGTTATTATTTTATTTTATTTTATTTTTGGTAGTCCTAGGATTAAATTAAAATGTCAAAAAATAAATACGTTTCTTTCTTTCTGTTTTCTTCCCCCCCCCCTTTTTTTTGCCTCGAATGTTAAATTTAGTACATTTTGAATTGATATTTGTGGGATTTTGAACCTTCGATTAATTTTAGTAGCTGTGAAGTAATATTGAATCATTTACTTGACAGCATATAGTTTTAGATTTTAAACTTATTAATATTTTGTTGTGAAAACAGTTTAAAACCACATAGAAGTTAATATATATGTATATGGCATGTGCATATATATATGTGTGTGTATGTGTGTATAAGTTTACTTCCGAGCGTTGGAGGGTCTTATATTCTCAAAAATACTTATAAAATCTCTTATTTAAAATTTTTTACTCAAACAAAAACAGTTATTGAGAAGGACATTTCTTTATGGCCTTTCAATTCATAGTATGGACATGAAGAAATAGTACTTAAGACAAATTAACGAGCTTTACAAATTACCATTAATGTTATCAATTCATACCAGTTATTAACTCTCTAATTCCCATGCTAGAATACGTTCCAAAAATTTCGTAATTCAGAGAATCTGAATTCATACCCGAAAATTTCCGTAGTAAATTTCTATTTAAATACGGAATGTCTATTATTAAATAAAGTAAATATTACGATATAAATTTCTGGTATCAATTTGGAATACCCGAATTTTAAAAATCCAAATTAAAGAAACCGGTGGTATTATATAGTCTATCATGGCGATTACAGGGTTAGCCACTTGCATTGAAAAGACGTACCACGTATGTCCAGATGTTTTTGTGAGTAGTTGCATAGCTTCCAAGTTTCGTACCACTGTTTATAATTGTAATCTCTATCTCATTTAATAGCTGAATATCTCTCATCATATAAAACGAAAATTACTGTTAAAAGATAGTAGTACGAGATTAAGCAACTATATAACTAATTCACAGAGACACGTTGAAGACGTGGCACTAAATTCTATCACAAGTGGTTAATGTTACATTTATTTTTTTTCCTCTGAGTTAATTATTTAATCATACCTTCCTTAATACACGTATTTTAAAATCCTAAAAAACATCACCAATCATTTCGCTTATCTAATCAAAGAAGAATTACTTTTGTTTTAATATTCCTTTTAAACCAGTCCACAAGTAAAATATTCTTCAACTAAGTTATTTATAATCTTTAATTGCTTTTTGCTAGCCAAACCAACAAAATTAATGAGATTGGTGTACATTTATATATCATTTTTAGGTGTTTAAAACCATGGTCTTGTATGTGAAAAATTAAGGTTTTAACAGATTCAAATTGGCTTATTTTACAAAGTATATATTTAATATTGTATTTATTGTTGTTTTGTTTAATGTTAACCAATAAAAATATAATATTTTTAAATTATAATAAAAATATATTTTTATATAAAAACAAAAAAAGTAGTATCAATGTGTTAAAATATTTTTTGTTAATTTATTTCTTACTACAATGTAACATTAATTGAAATATGAGCTTTAAAACTCTTTCCAGGAAGATAAAAGAACTTTCAAGTATTCTACAGATAACTACTATATTAGAAGATTTATATCTAACTGTTCTAAGAAAATCTTATAAAATTCCTCTTATTCAACAGATCAGTGTCTATGAGAATAAAAATAATGCCTGGAATTCTTTAAATAAAAGTGGAACGTCGATATAAGTCAAAATAAATATATTTTCGCAGGCAACGTGTTTCATATATTTTGAAATTTGGAAAGTAATGATAAACCTTTATTTCATACGCCCTTTAGAATATTTATTGAAATAAAATAGCAATAGCTTTGTTATTATTGATAATAAAATAACCCATTAAGTAACTGAAATATATATCTGGCTTTCAATACAGTAATATATATACATATATATATATATTACAAATTTAATTTTTTTTTGCCAAAATTAACCTTTATACTATATTAATTTCCTTTTAACAATATTACGTACTCAGTTCAACTTATTAAATTACAATCTTGTTTCTAGATCTAATCTATTAATCTTTATGGAAACGATATAAATTCTTAATTCGCCTTAAAAAACATTTATTCCAATATGCGTAAGTTTAAAAAGATGGCTCGAAATTAAAAATATTCTTAATTAAATTTTATTTCTTAATATTCCAAATAAAACTCATTCCCCCCCCCCCGTTTTTATCAACCCTTTTTAAGAAAGTCTTCTTAAATTTATTCCAAAACCATACCTTTAAAAAAATATCATTATTTTTATTTATTTATTTATTTATTTATTTTCCCCCTTCAACGTTTGATATTTGTGCATATAAATAAATTCATTTCTTTTCATTTTTCTCTTAAAATATCGTCTGCAGGATATTTTAAATTCTGAGTTCGATTATAAATTAGTTAAACAATAATTTTTTTTAATAAAAATTATCGTCTGAATGAAATAAAAATCTCGACGCTGGACATGAATTATGTTTACATGGGAAAATGATAATTAGAGAGTATAGATTTTTCTAGAAGTTTGGTTTTAGATTTAAGAAGGAAGCCGGGAGGTGATGACAGATATTCCTTCTTTGCTTTTTCTTCGATGAGTCCGTTAAAGACGGCTTGCGGAAGTAATGATGGAACATTCTTTTCGATGATTCGGTTCAAGACACCTTACAAAGGGAGCATTTCCCTCTCTATATGACTACAGTTTAATAAACTAAGTTGCAGCAACCAATGTGTAATTTAATGAATCTTCTACATTTATTTATTTATTTTGTTTTTTCTTTCGCTTGCCAAGACTATGTGTTTAAAAAAAAGGGAACCAGTGAAGATATTTCGAGTTTCTCCTTAAAACGTCACATATATACATAAAACCATTATATGTTATAAAATTTACCAAATTAAAACAAGGAAAAAAATTAATTAAATGGAGTGTAAATGAAATCTATATGTATATATATATATATATATATATATATATATATATACATACATTTTTTAAACACCCTGTATATGTATGTGTCTATAAATTTATAAGATGTGCAGTATATATATAAATGCTTAAAAACACCTGATAATTAAATTTCGTAATGCTAAGAATTTTTATCCGAAAAGAATTTCAGAAACCTTATCTAAATTCTAAAGTCGTTATTATTTCTTAATAAAGAGTGAATAACAGTTTTGTAAAACGTTTAATCCGTGAAATCACGATTAAAAATTTGCACTGACCAAAAATTCAAATATTGGAAATTTTGTTTTAAGTATATGCTTCCATTAATTAGCATTTTTCGTTAACAAAATAAAATTTTTGATAAAAGTTTTAAAAAAATGGATATCATTCTTTGTTCATTTCATTTTATGCAGTTGAAGTTATGTAATCCCAAATCGCAAGAATGTGAATTTAATGAGGGGAAAGATATTTATAAAACTGTCTAGTTGCACATTTCAATCTTTGAAATTAAGTACATTTAATAATTGTAAAATAGTATTTCATGTACATGTAATGCGCTCTTCTGAAAATTTACTGATGAATATAATACGTGTATGATGCAGATAATATCATCCAGCATCAAACGAAAAATGCAGACAAATGAGAAAGAGCTTTTGATAGCAGGTTAATATTTTGGGGCATCTAGAAAGTTCTGCAGTTTTTCAAAGTGAAGTGCGATTTCGTCTAATTATTTTGTTATTACTGGTAAGGTGTGAGTTTGAATGAACCAGATATGTAAATTCTGTCTTTACTGCTTATGCAGCATAATTTTCGCTTGTGTTGTGGTATAATGTTGGTTTCATCGCTGCGATAAGGGTCTACTTCAGTCAAATGACCCGTTCGCAAATGCTAGTCCTGTGGAAGAAATTCATAAAGATATCTCGTGTGTCATGTGTCTCGTGTGTTTGCATTTCAATATTTTTTAATAATTTTTTTTGCATTGAATAGTTGAGATTGATCTAAAGGCCGTTTTTTAGTTTTTCGATTTTGGTTGCAGATATTTTTTATGGGGCTTTTTTCGGTTTTCAAACCGGTTCCGAAAATGAAAGCGTCTTCATAAAAAAAAAATCAGTAAACAAAATAAAAAAAAAAAATAAAAAATGGCCCGCATACAGATCGATCTCAGCCAGCCAATGCAAAGAAAATCACTTAAAAATATTAAAATGCAACCGAGATATCTTTGTAAATTTTTTCCGTATGATTAGTATCAGCAAACGGATCTTTCCATTTGTAACCTCTTAAGAACGGAGAATCAGAAACATCATTTTCGCCATATTATTCTGAGTTATTTCAAGAAAGATAAAAATGCTAGTCAAACATCTCGTAAAATTTGTATGTATATGGACAATATCTTTTGTAGATAACACAGTTTAAAATAGTTTGAAAAATTTAAGTACAAAAATATCAGCCTCAAAGATGATGTCGCTTTGGACGACCATCATCGTAAAGGAGGAGTACTTAAAAGATGTCATTGCTGAAATTCAATATTACACAGTTCAAGAGCTGTTATATTAGATGAAGTTTTCCAAAAAGTGCAGTGTATGACCATTTAATAGCTTCTTTAAGAGGTTCTCTTTTACAGATGATGATGGTCATTTACAGTGGCCATCATCTTTGAGGTTAAAATTTCCGTGCTTAAGATTCTCAAACCACTTTGGAAGTATTACTTTCCCCATATACTACAACACAAATTTTATAAGCAGTCTAACTGACATTTTTACTTTCCTTGAAGGGAAAGTGAATAATATAACGAAAATGAATTTTTTGGGTCTCTATTTTTAGCACCGAACTGAAACAAAAATTATGCATAACAAACAGAATAGACCCAATGTACATATCAGTGTCATTCAAGATCACTCCTTATCAGCAATAGCAAAAATAAAAGAAGACGAATCCGCGCAAAATCGCGGAACTTTCCGGATGACTCAATATATATAATTTATGATATAGAAAAATGGAGTAAAGTAAATTAATATGACATTTAATTTATAATGGAGATTATTTCTCAGAAATGATTAGTAAGATAAAAATAATTATTCCTAAACATGATTTAAATGTAAGACTATCAACAGAATTTTAAGGCAAAATTGAGAAAACACTCATTAAGCTTCGCAAAAATTAATCTTTTATATTATAACTAATACGACACTAAATTTATTGCAGTGATTAATTCTCAGAAATATTTAGTAAGATAAAATTAATTATTTTTAAACATGATTTAAATGAAAGACTATCAAAGGCTTTTAAGGCGAAATTTAGAAAACACTCATTACGCTTCGAAAAAAAAATAATCTTTTATATTAAAATTCTTAATCAAGAGAGCGAATATCTCATTAAATCTATTTTTTTTTCTTTTTTCTTAATTACTGTAATAAGAAGTCCTTGGATTGATATCTGAAGACTGTTTTTAATTTTGATAATGAAAGACGGCTTCTATCCTAATATTAGAAAGTAGGTCATGATATAAAAAAAATCCCTTTCGGCATGGCCTATAGGCGGAGGTAGATTTCGAAAAGTTTTCATCTCAAAAAAAAAAAAATAAATAAATAAATAAAATAAATAAATAAATAAATAAATAAATAAATAAATAAATAAAAATAAAAAAATGATTAGAGATAAACCCAGTTTAACTGCTTTATTCAACCGCTTTTAAAAATTTTTTAATTTCATTTTTCTGTAAGAACTGGTTTTATCAAAATCCTCTTAAACGAAATTCTACTCAAATGCCCATTTTGGCAACATATTTTGAATTATATTCTTACTTTATTAAAAAAATTGACCAATATGCTCATTATATAGTTCCTAAATAACAAAAAACTGTTAATTAAATTCGTTTGACAGCAAAATTGAATTTAAAAATGAGTCATAAAATAACCAATTTATTATTTTAATACATCCACAATTCTTTAATCAAGATTGCTTTGAGAAATTTTGTACGAAGTGCCCACTTTGACAGATTTTTTTAAATATATATTTAGCCTTTATCAAAAATCTGACCAATACGGCACATTACACAGTTCCTAAATAACAAAAAACTGTCAATTGAATGCGTTTGAGAGCAAAATTGAATTTAAAAATGAGTCATAAAATAAACAATTTGTTATTTGAATACAACCTTAATTCTTTTATCATGATCGCTTTGGGAAATTTTTTTGCGAAATGCTTACTTTGACAGCTTTTAAAAATATATATATTCACCCTTTATCAAAAAATCGAAGAATACGCACATTACATAGTTCTTAAGTAACAAAAAACTGTCATTTGAATGCGTTTCAGAGCAAAATTGGATTTAAAAATGAGTCATAAAATAACCAATTTGTTATTTGAATACCCACAGTTCATTAATCATGATCGCTTTGGGAAATTTTGAGCGAAGTGCCCATTTTGGCAGCCTTTTTTTGAAATATATTCTGCCTTTATCAAAAAACTGGCCACTCCGTCACATAATATAGTTCCTAAATAAGAGAACCAGTAAATTGGATGAGTTTGAGAACGAAAAAAGATTTAAAAATGACTCGGTAAAAACGCAATTTTTTAAATTTCCTCAAATTTCAATCATGATAACTTCGTGAAATTTTGTTCAAAATACCCTTTTTGGCAGCCTTTTTAAAAATATATTCTGCCTTTATCAAAAAACTGGCCAATACGTCGCATTATATAGTTCCTAAATAATAGGACCTGTAAATTGGATGAGTTTGAGAACAAAAATGAATTTAAAAATGACTCAGAAAAAACGCAATTTGTTATACTTAATCAATTTTTAATGATAATAATTTCGGGAAATCTGTTCAAAATACCTTTTTTGGCAGCCTTTTAAAAAATATATTCTGCCTTTATCAAAAAATTAGCCAATACGTCGCATTATATAGTTCCTAAATAAGAGGATCTGTCATTTGGATGCGTTTAAAATCAAAAATGAATTTTAAAATGAGTCAGAATATAAGCAGTTTGGTTTTTAGGTTTTTTCTCCAACTCCTATTTTTGTTTAATTTATTTTTGCTATAAGAATTGGTTCTATGGAAAACTTGTCAATATAAAAGTTGTAGATCTTATTGTGAAGATGTAAAATAAATTTAATTAGATTTGATTGCTTAAGAATTGAGTAAGTTATGGGTTTTTTTCTTTTCCCTCCCCCCTTTTTCTTTTCGTTTTTAATTTTTTTCATCGGTAAAAATTGGTCCTATCAAAAACTTGTAAATACAAAAGTTTTAGATAATAATGAGTACATTTATATAAAATTTAGTTGGATTTGATATCTTGAGAATTGACGAAGTTATGAATTTTTTTCTCCCAAAAACCATGTTTTTTTCGCCCCTTGAGCCCACTTTTAACTTTATCAAAACTCTATCATACAGAAACTTTTACCCCATTTTTTAGAAGTAATATAAACTTTAAACTGATTCGATATCTATTTTAATTAAGAAGTTATTGCGTTTTTTCTGTTTTCACAAAAACCCTCCCTATTTCCACCCCCTTGGTCCGATTTTGCCCATTAACGAACTCGACCGAGATTTTAAGCTCCTTGATTTTATGTAAAAGTTTGAAGAAGATCTGAGCATAATTATGGAAGTTATCGTGTCTAGAAGAAAGTGATATACACCGATAGATAGATAGATAGATAGATAGATAGATAGATATAAACTTTTTTACTGATGGTGGTTTTGGGGTCTAGGAGTCATGATTCGTGTAGATCCGCAAAAATTTTTCAGAAATTCCAACATGGGAGAGAATGCAATAGGTAGTATTTCATACGAAATCTACCTAATAGCGACGGTTTTCGTGATTTTAATTAGTCTTTTATTTGATTTTTAAAAATATTTTATATAGATAAGGTTCGTGAAATATTGTTTTTCAATAAATTCCCATTGCTTTTTTAAACAAATGACAATACACATTTAAACGATAACTATTCGTAAAAAGATTAAAAAGTGATAATCACGTTATTTTTTCTCTTTATATAAGGGACGGTAGACTTTCAAAAAATGATTTTAATTATTTATTTTATTCTAACAAAAAATGAAAAAATATGTTTTATTCTATAAATTTAATCATAATCAACAGCTGAAAAGATTCTTTTTAAAGAAAATAAAAAATAAATACATAAATCTATTAATTATATTTAAAACAAATTATGTACTCAATGCGTTTTATTTTTCAAAATATTTTCTCCATTTCTTCATTTTATTACTTACAATAACTTTTCACACATCTATTTTTAGCACTTTCCAAGAAAGTTGAAAAGTTCTTATGCATTCGGTTTGTCTCTCCGTCTGTCCACGCTCTAACTCCCGCAAATGTACTCGGATTTTCATGCAAATGATAAAACTTATTTAGGATCACAAAACCTAAACCATGTTTGGTATTGCATATGAAGTAAGTGCAATTAATGGTTCATTTACAGGGACACTCAAAAGAATTCGATTACATTATGATAAAAGGGGAAATACCGTTTGAAGATTATTTTAATGCACCCAGAAAAAGGAATTGGTTAAAACTACAAAACAAGTTTGTTGAGTACATTTTGATTGTTTTAAGCGAATTTTTTAGTTAAAGTAAAAAATCGGTTTTGTTGCTCAGACAAAAAAAAATATATTGTTAACACTCTTATAAAATTTTAACAAAATGTCATCAATTTTGTTTGTGTCTTTTGTAAAGTCTTCTATTTTCAATTTGCAATTCCAACAAAATTTTGTTGTTTTTTCAAAATTTAAATTGGTGAATAGTAGTCATAACTCTCTCACGTAATTTTGTTTGATTGACTTATATAGCTATAAAGGATTAACATATTTTTTAGATAATAAAAATTTTTCAAATTGAGACGGATTAATGACATTATTATTACGTTATATATATATATATATATATATATATATATATATATATATATATATATACATATATATATATATATTGTTTATTTATACAAAATTTCCATTGAACGAAATTAGACCACTTGTCAGAGAAAAACATATCTTCTTTTCATTTTACTTTTTTTACTTTTAACTTTTCATTTAATTTAAATATTATTATTCGAAACATCAATTTTAAACTTAACATTATGTAACTCTATTTCTTATTACATTTCATAAGATTTATCAATGCTTAAATTTCGAATGTTATATAAAAATTTATTTTATTAATTGGGCTAAGAAAAATAAATAATTTTTTGCAATCGCAAAATTGAACTTCAAACGAATCTTGCATAAAACTATATAATCCTATGTAATTTTCTGATTTGACATTAAAGACACAATATCCGCCTACTTACGCAATATCCATTAAATAAATCCGCATCGACGGCTTGTTAATGTTACATGCAGACGCCATTATGGCGAAACCCATTAAAATCCGTGCCATTAAGCAAAGCTATACAAAATTATTTTTAAAAGGAATGTAAGCTTCTCTTTGGAAAAATTTGTAACATTTGTTCTTGCTTTCTGCAGTTTGAAAAGGGATTTTTTTCCCTAACCAGTCTGATTTTTCTCTTTTAATTAATTTAGATAACAAACGCATTATTATTTTTAAAAAGATAAATTCTGTTTTAATTGAATAAATGTTTACACATTGAATTTAAGAGAAAAGTATTTACTATTTCTCGGGCGAAAAATGATCTAGTGAAAAGATTTGATTTACAGTTGTGAGAGAGAGTCACTTTGTGATAAAGGCACTCTAGTATTTTTAGTGAGATCGTGACGTCAATTTTCTAACATGTGTGGGACAAAAGTGACATCTATCCAGCAAAGTTGAAAAGTGTTTATGCATTAGGTTTGTCTGTCCGTCTGGCCGACTGTCCACGCTCTAACTCCAGTAAATATACTACGATTTCCATGCAATTGTTAAAGGTTATTTAGGATCCCCTAAGCATGTTTGGTATTGTATATGAATAATTCCATTATATTAGGGTACATGGAAAAAATAGTTTGAAGAGTATTTTAATGAGATTATGCTATTTCAAAGATATTGAAATTGATAATTTCACTATTATTACTTTTTAACAGGGCGATAATAGCATTTTTTATTCACTTACAGCGGCACTCAAAAAAATTCCATTACAGTATGTCATATGGAAAAAAATCGTTTGAAGAGTATTTTAATGAGACACTTACATTACACTATTTCAAAGATATTGAAATTGATATATATCACAGAGTTTCACTACGGTTACTTATAACATGGCATTCATAGCATTTTTATGCATTTACAGGGACACACAAAAGAAATCGATTACAGTACTGTCTTTCAGTCATAATTGCTGGAATGTGCGTTTTAAAATTCGGTACTCGCTTTGAAACTAAACTATTTCTTACATGTTACTCGTTATACACAAATTATATACCTCATATACAGGGCTGCACAAAAGTATTCACGCATAATTCTCGGTGTAAGAGGAAATTACTGAAGGGGAATTTTCAATTGAAGTATACGTATATCTTAAGAGAACTAAATTTTGGCATGCATGTAGTTAGATACAAATTTATAGATCATATACAGGATGCTGCAAAAATTCGTAAATAATTGTCCAACTGTAGATGAGAACAGCTCAAATTGGGTTTTCAAATGTGTTATGCGCTTCATATGGTTAAATTAGGCAGAGTTTTGTAATTTTTTAAGCGGTGCAGATTTGTTACATTATTCTGAATGCGTCGGAAAGTGTTTCATAGTCTACGCTTGACGTATAATTTTGAACTTCGGACACTTCCGAATAATAGAAATAGTAATTTTCAGGTATTTGTTTTACAGAGGAGTTCGTACGCATCAATTGATTCAAGGGATTTTAGATGATTTTGTACCAGAAATTTCTTAAAGTACTGGTCACTATATCCGAAGATAGAGTTTGTTTTTCATTAAATAAGGTTCATTAACCACTTAACTGATCAATAAATTTGAAAAAACTTTGAAATAATGCCTATTTTTGCATCTTTTACAGAATTTTTCATCTTTTATCACCGGTTTTTCAAATCAGAATTTTTTATTTAATTGAATCAGAAAAATGCTCGGATTAAATAATGCAAAATTTACAATAAAAATTTACTGATGAGAAGAACAAATGATAACTTGAAGTCATTTGCCTATACGTGGTACGTGCAAATGATTGGCAAAGACACGTTGCCCGTATGACATACGGGTGAATCCGGGAAGCGGTTAAAAACTGATATCACGTATCTATTTTACTCTATTCCTTTTAAAGGATAAACTGTAAGCTCAAACAAACAGGATGATGAGGATAATGAGGATGATAGGATGCTATAAACCTCTCTAAATTTCCGAATTTAATGGAGCTTTAGCGATATATTTTATGAATTTTCTTTAATAATTTCAAATAGTGACAATTTTGTTATTCCATTACTGGAAAACAAATGAATATTGTGGATTGTTATATCTTTATTGAAGTCATTTTTTCATTAAAAATTAAAAGAAAACAGATTAATTTGAGTACATGAAAATTTGAAAATGATACCATTGTAAACATGTATTTTGTTTAAGAAAAATTGTTTGTGTTGTTTGTTTGTGTTTTTCGTTTGTGTTTATGTCGGCCGATTATCTACACGAGGGATATGGTCCCTGAAGGGGGATGCCTTCCGTGGGGATCTTCCTAAGGGAACTTAACCCGTATTTACGCAAGGAAATCCAAGATTTGTTTAAGAAAAAATAAATGTTTTACAATAGTTGCATTAAAATTATGGGGATTTTCAAAATACAGTTTTTGTAATTTTCATTTAACTTACATTGTAAATATTATTTACTACTTATGACAAGAAACAAAAAAAAATGGATATTATAAGTTTTTTCTAAATGTAATGCACAAAAAATAATTCATCCTTTCCCAATGTACAGTAAAGCATCGTTTATACGACGATCACTTATACGACGTTTTAATGTGGTCCCGATTCGTTCCTATTCATTTTAATGTACAAATATATCTTTTATACGACGCCCAAAATCGTTTATACGTCGATTTTTCGATTTTGTATAGGTTTATTTTTCTTGTGTATCTTACGAACGAGCGGAAGTTGGCAACTATGAATGACACCAAAGAGCGTATTTAAATGCACTCCACATTATAAAAATGTGGGCTGGTGTTCGATTCGTCTGAAAAATCAGCTTGCGTGTAACAGATTACACTGGGGGGGGGGGGCGAGGTGTCATTCTTTTTTCGGGGATGGTCAGCTTTCCCGACCTGTTTTAAGTTGCAAACAGACTATCCTTCTAACTGTTATCAGTATTGGCTACTTTTAGTTGGTCACGGGGGGTTTTTGATCTTTAACTTTAAATGGAAATGAAATGATGTACTGCCAATGAGGAACTTTTCCGTGAAACATAAATAAAGATACGCATATTTAAATTGCTTACTCTTCCCTCCCCCCCCCCCCCCCGTTTTTAAGATTATTTGTTTATTTTGGTTTGTTTAATTTAAAAATTCATGCAAATCATCACGTTAAACATTAAAATTAAGTGAAAACAAAATTAATACTAGTTTTGGAAGTGAAATCGATTATACGTCGTTATCGTTTATACGACGTTTTTCGGTGGTCCCTTCGGCGTCGTATAAACGATGCTCCACTGTAATCGAATTATCTGATGCATTGCGAGTACAACACATCGAGCATCGAATTACCTCCTAGCTGGTTTTAAGTGCATTTTGACTGACTGATTCTAGAATACTTTCTATTTATGATCTTTTTGCTACATTTTTCGAGAAACTGCAAAGGAAATCCTGACAAAAGTGAATGTTTATGTTGCTGACTCACATCTTATAGCTAATCAAAAAGCAATAACCGTAATTTGTGTCATTCATTTTCATAAGTCTTAGTTCCTGATTTTTGACGGCAAGATTTGATTCGATATTTAGATCTATTGTTATCCAATGCATTCAAGACTTGTTATAGAGACTGAGATAAAGAAATGTTATTCAGGAAGCAGTAAATGCAGAGGTACCAACACATGTAAAATTCAATTTCATGGAACATATCCACAATTTATTTTTCCTTCTAATTTTGTTATCTCTCTTTTTGTTATAAGCCAACGTCTGTTATGATATAATGTTACAGTTTAAGTACCATAACCTTTTATATAATTAACACTAGAACCGCGGGAAAATTCATTCATGTTTTATAAAAATATTTCTCACCGGAATTTTCATCTTAAACTGTTTAACTTTTTTATTGAAAATATTTTTGCTCAGCGTTTATTTAGATTATTTTATTAAGCGTTTTCTGGTTCGAATCAACATCTCTCCATATGATACGGGTCAAAATGACCCGTCGCCGCGGTTCTAGTGTTAAACTACTTAAAAATTTGAAATCAAGAAAAAATTTGAACCGCATTGTTTATAATATCTCAAAACATATAAAACATAAATTATTGGTAGAACCTCCATAACATAATTATAGCGTGTTAGTAGGTGATAAAAAAAAACTTTGTGAAAAATATTTTCTTTCTTTTTCTTTATGACAGACTGTCAAAAATAAGCTAATATCCAGATATCGGTCACAGTGGGGTAATCAGTGTGGATGCCCAAGTGCTTTGAATACTGGTAAATTCTTTAAGTTCTGTTCACCTTATCTAACCGGAAAATTTTCTGCTTTGAATCAATGAGAAGAAACCTTACAGTATCATTGGTTTGGGGCACCCATCCTGGTTACACCACAGCGGTCATCGTAATCGGTGCACATTTTTCTCCGAACTTTTGGATATAAAAACCCAGGAACGGCAGTATAAGGAGGAGTAAGTGACATTTGAAATGCATCTCGTCCCCACAATCATCATACGAGATTAAAAGGCTTTTTTACATCTTCCACCTTAACCGAAAAGCATTTATGATTCCGATTTGTTTGTTCATCTTCTCATGATCTAACTCTCGTAAACAAGCTGAGATTGCCATGTAATTTCTGTATGTTATTGGAGTTGATTATAGAATGTTCGCTATTGAAAATGAAGTGTGTGGCATTTACAGTTTAACGGGATACACAAAAGAATTCCGTATTATGTGGAGGGAATTGTTCCAAATGCATTTTAATGATGGTAAAATAATTCAAACAGAATAACATTAATTTGTATCACTGAAGTAGACTACGACATCCATTTTTTTATTATTATTTGTGTGTGTGTGTGTGTGTATGATAAAAAGGCATTATAGTTAGTTTACAGGAACACATAACAAAATTAAATTTCATTGTGATACTCATCAAAAATGTGTTTAGTAGCATTTGAGAAAAGATATGATACTTCAAACATAATGGAATTGACATGGACCTTTGAGTTGAACTAGAACATAATATATCTTATAGAGGTTATAGAATTTATCTTTCGTTTACACTCTCAAAAAAGACCGCTTACAGGGCGAATTATGATCTATATTTGATAACAGTGCTTTTTGAACTGCTGTATGTATTTTTAAACTTAACTATTTTTCATTATATTGCATGGTGTATATAAATTTTATAGATCCCATACAATACTTCACGAAAGAATTTATACATGGCTATGGACAGCAATAGTAGTAAATGAATTGTTAATCCATTATTTATTTTTTAAATTCTTTATTTAGATATCTCATTTCATTTTATCAAAAAATGAAAGTTTTTAACAATTTTACGTTAGTGATGGGACGTGTTTCATAATCACGATTTTTCTTTCTTGTATGCTTTAAAAAAAAAAAAAAATTAGATCCCCTAAAATTAATTACCCCGGTCCCATGGCTGATTACAACTCCTACAGGAATCTCAGCAGCATTCCTCTCTTGAAATAAAGATTTTTTTCTTTTACTTTTTGATGTAAATTTGGATTCCTAAAAATATTTCTTGTACCCAGTTTCTTTTTTAAAAAAAATGGTTGTTTCTGCAGACACAATTTGTGTAGCTTTCAGTCCCGAGAAAGTTATTACGAATTTTAGAATTTTTTTCCGCTACATTTCACTTTTCTTGTCATTTAGAAAACGTAAAAAAATAATGTATATGGGTGATTCTCAAAATAGGGGACAATTTATGTCTTTCGGCATACAAAAAAAAATTGAGAGGTTTTCTGTCATGTTTTTATATTTAGATATGTTTGTCTTAATATTATTCATTATTTGCACTCAAGAATTACTCACTTTTTAGTTAAAAACACCTTAAAATAACAGAATAAAGATTCAAAATGTCATTAGCATGGATGTCCACAGCAGCTGTGCCTTGTGTATACTAGCATTTTTCAAGAGTTAATATCATGTTTATAAAATAAACAAATGTTATTCTTTCTTTATATTAATCAAGGAGAGGATTTATCCAATAAATTTCTTTTTAAAAATAAAACTATAGTACATAAAAAAAGAATTAAAGTTTGTCCTCCTTATTCGATTTTCAAAACAAGGTCATACTAAAACAGCTGGTTATTAATCAAAATTTCATTTTCACGTATGACAATAGTTTGAAAATATAAAGTTTCTCCATGGCAACAAGTAGCCATTTTATTCCAGCCTGAAAATAGAAGCATGTATTGTATTTTAAGAATAGAAGTTGAATATTAGGGGCGTACATCAATTGTATGTCATTAGAATGGATAATAATTTTCATGTTTATTTTATATTTAAAATTTTTATTTTATTTATGTGCATAGAACTTTTGTGTTTTAAAAAGCCCCAGAAAGGACTATTGCATTGTGATTATATTATGGCTCATAATCTTATTTAAATTAAAATTTGTCATTAGCATGGACAGATATCAGTGTCATTAGCATGGTTTTTCTGTCCATGCTAAAGACTCCTATGTACATAAATGTAACCAGTGCTTATATTGTATCCTTTATAAAGTTTAATTTTACGTATAAATTTAGGTATTACATTTATTATCCCCAAAATATGCATTAAATCTGTAGGAAAATCACTAAGACAGCTTCTTACATTGTTAGTGTCAGAATGTTGCTCGTGTAACAAAGTTTGCTCTTTGCTAATGTTTTTATTCTCCTTATATGTATATATGTAAAAATGGAAACCATTTGCTGAAAAGGAAGGCTAATAAATATAGAAAAAAAATATTTAAACAGGAAGAAAATAAAAATTTCATAATATATTTATTCCATGCAATTTGTTTTGTCATTAGCATGGCTCAAAAAATACTAATTATTTTTTTAAGTTAATTTTTAAATATTTAGCTCTGCTGACTACATGGAAAGTATACCTAATACTATATTAACAACACCTATTTTTTTCAGAAATTTTGCTAACAGTAATTTTTTTAAGATTTCATTTTTGAAATCGTCCCCTATTTTGAGAATCACCCATATATATATGATGGTGATGATGATGATTAGCTTTGCATGTCACAATCAAATCACGAAACACAAAACACCAAAAGCCGTTTTCAGGTTTACTGAAAATAAGGACATTTTTTTATTTCTACGTCAAGCTTCATAAATCATTACTTGGGTCTATTTTTGAAAAAATCGATCATAAGGGTGTGATTTCTTTTAACACCGATCGAAAATGTTTTATTATTTAGAAGAACTAGATAACCTGATAATTAACCTGTCTATGTAGATAGTTTTCTGTCTAATAAAAATAAATAAAATATCATACACTTTAGGAAGTATTTTTTAGATTAACAATAAATCTGATTAAAAGGAAATAAAAGTTTAATAACTTAACTGATTCTTTTTCATGTGTACAATAAATTGAAGATATGGGTTAACACCACTTTTTTTTAAGCTAAAATATTTGTAATATTCAGTCTAAACATTTTTGCAATTAAATTGTATGAAATTGTATTTAAAAAAAATAGTGGTGTCAATAAGCTTTCAGTGATGAATCAAGCAAATTCTTCTTACCCGTACGACGTTCGGGCAAAACAGGAAAGCAGTTAATGATAAATATCCACCCAGACTTTGAATATAACATATTTTTAAGATATCTTTTTTCCCAATTATTAAAAGATCGAAAAATTTCTAACCAAATTATTTTCCGGATTTAAATTAACCCTTTGCGGCGCAGGGTAAATTCATTGCTAAAGTGTTGAAATTAATGACTTACACCGGAATTTGAAAACACCTTTATTTGTAAATAAGAAAACGCAATATTTCACGCATTCAATAAACCGTAATTTTCTTAAATAAAATCCCGGTGCCAATGTGGCGTTTGGGAATTAAAATTAAGTGGTATATCTACGAAACCACCACGCCGCAAGGGGTTAAAAAAACTTAAAACAAAAAGAAAGGGTGGAAATTTTTCTAAACCACTTATCTTTTCAATATAATACTTGATTAGCGAGATGTTAAAAGTGGTACAAAATCTATTTTTTAGAAATGTGTCTCGGTTTATAATTTATTTCTTGATTATGATTCATGACGGAATACAAAATGTTGCCAAGAATATAAATAATGTGTTAAATATCAGTTTCGTAGTTCCACGTAAATCATACATGGCATTTACTAAGTTTTCCGCAACCGAATGTTGTAACCCTTAGTAACTTTTCTTTTCAAATTATTACTCCCTATTTTTTGACACAGAAAATGTATTAATATTTAAATAATGCATGAATATTTTATGTCATGTAAACACATTTTGTGAGCAAGTATGTTCAGAATTTTCGCTTTATTCACTGATGTATAAAATTCTGCCGGCAAAATGTTGACTGTGTTTCTTCACAATCTTGAAGAAGTAACAAAGTCTTATAACTAATGCATCACCTTTTTTTTTTAAAAAAAAAGAGAATTTCGGATAAGATTCAATGTATCAAAAATACATGCATTTTTATTAAATAACAACGATGAGATTTGATTTCATATTATCATTTTATGCAAAATGTGTTTTGTGTTTTCCACAAGACTCTCTGTGGATTCAATACTACAGGATTTTCCGAAATTTACGACGTTAAGTTTAAAAGTAATCAAAATTTAATAACTTTTGGCTTAGTTAAGTTTTTCCCTTTTGAATTGAAAATTTTTACACTTTAAAATTTATTATGTAAAGATGGTGAACTCCAAATTCTACAGATTCTAAATTGAAAAATAGAATGATCTGGTTAAAGGGTGATTAACGTTTAAAACCACCTTCTGCAAAAATGGGTTATTTAAAATTAGTGAAACTGTTAACAAATTTTGCATAATTTAAAATATATGAAAAAAAAAATAAGAAGTACTTAAAGGGCTAGTTCTTATGTTTAAAAGCTTGTTAATAGAGCTTTTTTTCAGTTTTTGATAAAGGCATACGATCCTTCAAAACATATTGTCAAATTTGACATTTTGAACCTAATTTCTGGACGCGGTAGCGCAGGAAGGATAAACTGTCATCCTTAGATAGCAATCGCTTACAACTCTAGATGTATTCATTTGTCGGAAAATGAAAACAAAAAAAAACTGTTCGTTTACAAATCAATAATCAAGCCTGCAAGTATATGCTTTCAATGTTTGAAAATGAGTCGGTAAATACGAGAGAAATTTTCACTGTTAAGCAATAATATTTTCTGAAATATATCTTTTCAGAATCGCATTAATGTCATCCGTCAAATTTAATATTTGTATCTTAGTTGCATTAATTGAATTATTCTGCGCCACTATGCAAACTGCCTACACAACTGAAACGTTGATTGTCGTTGACAAAAGTAATTACTCTGACAGTCAAATGTTCGTTGTTGGAAAACCCTCATTTACTTCTATACATTTCTGTGAAAACCACATTTTGCTAAATTCAGTTTTTATTTAATTTGTGACTTTTAGATCACCGGACTGCTCATTTTAAATATAAAATCGATATTAACAATTTAGAGTTAACTCATTAATAAAGTAACTGGAGCAATTAGAACTTTATATTTTACGGTTTACATCTTTATTAGTTTAAATATAAAACCGGTATTAATAATTTTGAGTTAATGTTAGGCCAGTGTATTACATTAATATTACCTTAATTGGCATTATGAGTACATTACACAACGTATAAACAGTAGGGGAAGATGGTGTAATGATTTTAATCTTTCCCTTGGTTCCGATGTGTAAGGCAGCACGATGAATTCGCATTTTCATGAGAATCATCTTTTTTTATTTCATCACACGGCATTAACAATTACACTATAAAATTTGACAACTAAAAACTTTACACACATAAAAATCAAACAAGTAAAACAAACGTTAAAATCAGCTTTGAAAATCAGACACTGAAATCCAAAAGTCACCGTCCCGTCCTTCCCCCCTATCTGCTTTTCCGTTTCCAGCAGAAGATTGTACCACATCAGCGCCGTCTGGCAAACACAGGCGAAAAAGTTCGAATTCAGAGCAGAAAGTTAAGATCGCTTCTTGCGAAATCATGATTGGGAGTTAGGTGCCACAGTCAGTTACTTGGGGTACTTTAGGTACTCCTCCCCCCTCCAATTTTTGGACATGTCCAAACAAAGTCCTAGATAAAGGAGTCATAATGCGACAAGTTTCAAAGAACACTAAAAAGTCCTTTTCAATTCATAGTGTCCACGACTACTTGCAAATTTGCCACAGGCACATCTCCCGAAACCCATTACAGCATTGTGCCGCCCTGACCAAACTGCCACAATTTTACTAAATTTTTACAAATTTTGAATACGCGACAATATAGCATTCCGCAATACCAGTCACAATATAAGTTCATTGTTCAATTTACATAACACTAATTTTCTGTAAAACAAAAATACCAGATTTTTCTTATTTAAACTAAGTATTATAACCAATGTAATTTCCCATAAATACTATTACAATTAACAGCAAATCTTCCTAATTTTCTTTTTTCATTAAAACTTAACATTATACAATAATAAATTTTAAACAATGCATATATTTCTACTTTTAAACAACTGAACTGTAATATACCTTTTTTCACAATTATAAATCTGAAAAACAATACATATTAATCAAATTATGGACTACCAGATCAAAGTTATCACAAGTATTTTTCCATGTTATTATGCAACAATAAATAACATTAAACATAAATTTTCTGGAAACAACTATGATCATTAATAAAACTGCACAAAATCAATAAAACTTAATAGCTACTAATGGAAGGATGGGTGCCGTGATAAAGTGTCCGCATTGTTGAATTTTTTTTTTCTCTCTTCTTGTGATTTTTCATCATTCGATTTCTTCCTGGTTTAAATTCAACTGTTCTCTCCCCCCTTTTGCCAATCATTTTGAAACACTTTCTGTCCTCAAAACCATGGCTCCATTTCCCATAAACTCTCTTCTTGAACAGAACATGAACAGCTCCGGTTCCCCTTTCTGATAATTTTCCAGTTTCTTTACATCTTTCAATTAACCAGTCAAGTTCAAGATCAATTTCGTCTTTCTCATTAAATGCCCGCCTAACTAAATCAACTGCAATAGAGTTTTGCTTCATATCCGTACTCTCTCTCTCTCCTTCGTACTTTTAATTTCATTATCAGTTATGAACTGAAAATTTTCGCATAAATTCTCAACATTAAGATTGTCTTCCTCTTGAACCTCATCTTCAGTCTTCAAATTGTACTTAGTTTTCAAATTACTTGAAATAAGAGAGCCAGTTTCATTATCTCTACAGCATTCATCAATATCAACCTGAACAAGTTCAAGATTACCTTCAAACGTACTTGCTCTACTAACTTCAGATACATCTCTCAGATTTCTATCTTGTGATAAAAGAAAACACTCTTCATCCTGTTCAGTAACTTTCTCATCATTTAAACAGTTCAGTTTTAAGTTCAACTTATCATTAACTCCACTTCCATCCCTTATCAATTTTATCTCTTCTCTCTTCACACCTTGAAGTTCAGAAAGTTCAAACACTTCGATTACGTCTATAATATCCACGATTTCTTTTTCAAGAGAATTACTTAATTTCTTAGTCTATGACTCATTTTCCGTTACTTCACAGTCCAAAGACCTCGTATAGCTACATAAGGTTTCATCAATATTACTCCTCACTCCCTCTTTTACTCGATCAACATCATCAATACTTATTATTGTTTGTCTCTTCTCCGGAACCTCTTTAAACAAACACACAAGGTCCAACAAAATTTCCTCGATATGACACTTTTCCTCCACTACTTTATCAATCTCAACAATATTTGATATATTCACTTTTTTCTCAGGAACCTCTAGTATAAACTTTCTTTCATCCGCCCTTTTTCTCTCGAAAGCTTTCTCACACCTTAATCTCTCATCTATCACAGTCTCAAGCATATACCTTACAAATTCTTCTTCATACCAAACGCTCTTCGTAATTAATTTATACAAGTCAATGATCTTCATATCATCATTAACTTCCTCTCCCAATTCCATTGCAACGGTTCTCAAATCAACTTTTTGCCCTCTTCCAAGAAAAGCCATTTTCAATTTCAAGTTCACTGATGGGTGAATCAGTGAACACTTTGTAAGAGACACTTTGTAAGAGAAACGGTCACCCAACCAACCAACCAAATTTAAATCAATACACTATCGACCTAATAATTCAAAACACTAAATAATATTTTTCACAATAACTTTAAAACATGTATATAAATAATATTTTTATACATTTTATACAAGTAAATATCACTAAACATTTTTCTAAAAAGAAAACCACAAATTTAAAACATCAATATACCATTACTTTCAATTCAACAGAAATAATACACCAATTTGATAAACTCTTAAAATAATTTTCACCTTCTGGAAACTCTCAATTTTGACCAAAACAGCTCGGTTTAAAACACGATATGTTTCGATGCGAAATGTAATCCTAATAAACCTGAAATCAGTTTGACTTCATTTATTCAATAAACCAGTTTGGTTTTACACTATCTCTCGCAATACAAAACATACTAGACCTGAAATCAGTTTGACTTCACGTAATCAATAAACCCGCTTGGTTTTAAAAATGCCTTCTTCGATGCGAAACACATTAAACCTGAAATCAGTTTGACTTCATTTAATCAATAAACCAATCTGGTTTCAACCACCATATTTTTCAATACAAACCACACTAAAAATTTTAAAATCAGTTTTTTTTCTCAACCATTAAATCGATTTAATTCGAATTCAATTCATCAACTATTCTTATTAAACCAACATGGTTTTAAACATTCTTTTTCCTATTTACACATTTTATGACAATGAAAAGTACAAAATACAAAATCTGGATATTGCGGCCGCTATATCATTTAAAACAAACCAATCAAGCAAGAATTTTAATCAAATAAACATTACCAATATTTTAAACTTAAAACAATAAGGCACGCTGTAATGAATTCAAAAACATACCTGTGACCACACATTTATTCTCGCCACAACTCCAAGTCCAACTCTCGGTGGGAAGCTCCAAAATATTAATTTTTGTAATTTACTGTAATGATTTCAATCTTTCCCTTGGTTCCGATGTGTAAGGCAGCACGATGAATTCGCATTTTCATGAGAATAATCTTTTTTTATTTCATCACACGGCATTAACAATTACATTATAAAATTTGACAACTAAAAACTTTACACACATAAAATCAAACAAGTAAAACAAACCTTAAAATCATCTTTGAAAATCAGACACTGAAATCCAAAAGTCACCGTCCCGTCCTTCCCCCCTATCTGCTTTTCCGTTTCCAGCAGAAGATTGTACCACATCAGCGCCGTCTGGCAAACACAGGCGAAACAGTTCGAATTCAGAGCAGAAAGTTAAGATCGCTTCTTGCGAAATCATGATTGGGAGTTAGGTGCCACAGTCAGTTACTTGGGGTCGTCACAATGGGGATACTTAAGCCACTTTTTAAATTTTAATTTTTTTAAATATTTTAGAATTTTTTAGAATAAAATAAAATATTGAAAATGAAAATTTGATAATTTTTCTTCAACTGAAAACCACTTTCAATTAATTTTGAACTATTTTTCTATGTCTAATTAATTTTTACTTTTTTTTTACATCGTGGCTCAAGTATCCCCATGGAGGGGATACTTGAGCCATGGTGAAGGGATACTTGTGCCATGGTGAAGGGATACTTGAGCCATGATGAAGGGATACTTGAGCCAGTACGGAAAAAAACCTACAGAAGTAATTTTTTTCGCTTTATTTTTGCACAAATATTTTACAGAATGATAAATTATGAAACATAAAGTCCTTCAAAACCAATTGAGAAAACAAAGCTAGTAATACGATAATTTTTTGTCGTTATAGCTGGTGATCAAAGGATCATTGCAAAATCTTTTTACTTTTATCTACATGGTAACTCAGTAGGGCCCTCTGTTGCTGACAATAGTCATTTCTTTGATTAAAAAAACTTACAGTAACAGATGATGTTACAATTTCACTATAAAATATTAATCTTAATATATTATATTAAAAAATAAATATTTGGACCTGTACTAATTGAAGTATTAGAGATTATGATTTTTAAAATAGTTTTAAATTTTTTTTAATGTAATAAAAATTAAATTGAAAACTATGTTTACATTTATCTAAGCAAGCTATTTTTTTAGTCAAAATGAAAAATAAAATGGATATTTTCATTAAAAAATATACATTTTTAAACATTTTTTTTCTAAATCATTATTTTTTAAAGAAAAAATATCAATTAGTGAATATAAGAACGCAATTTTATTTTTTGTTTGTTTCATCCATGTCTAATTTCCTAGTGGGGATGGTTGAGCTATGGCTCAAGTATCCCCATTCTCACTGGCTCAAGTATCCCCATTACCACCATTTTTGTTTATCAGAGTTTTACTAAGTAAAGCATGCAGCTATTTGAACTAGTTTAGATTCAAACTACAATTGAAATTATACTTATTAAATTTATCCATATGATTGCAACTTTAAACAAAACTTTTAATACAAAAAAAAAAAAACATGCACCTAAATATTTACTTTAGATAGGGAAAAACTATTAATCACCATACTTTCAAAATGGTATCCAGGTATGTGATTTCTTTTTTACATGTTCAGAACTATAAATATGTTACCATATTGCCAGTTTTAGAAAGAAAAATTAACCAACTGTAGAAATAATAGAGGTGGCTCAAGTATCCCCTATGCTCAAGTATCCCCTATGCTCAAGTATCCCCACTCTCCGTCTCCCCTACATATTTTTATGGTCTAAATATGGCAAAGACAATATAATGTGTTTCAAAATATTAAATTATAATTATTGATTCTTCGATCGCAAATGTATGCTTTTCGCACTAAATCACGATGACTCTGTGTTATTTAAAATCAATGGAACAATTTGCATACTTTGCATAATTTAATATGTGATACAGAACAAGAAACATTTAAAAATATATCGTAAGAAAGCACTGTTTACATAATGGAAAAGTTACTGAAAAACACATTAGGCCCATCAGGGCTAATATGAAACAAAATTTCTAAAAATGCTCAAAATGGTCAGGTCATTGTAACGAATAACTGTGCGTTAAATGCCAATTCGAATTTAAGTTTTGAAGCATGACAGAAAAAGCTTTTCTCATCAAAAACAGTAAGATTAAATATTGCATATTTTGAGGGATACTTTTCAATAAATT
Organism: Maratus speculifer; assembly: GCA_964019185.1. Taxonomy (NCBI): domain Eukaryota; kingdom Metazoa; phylum Arthropoda; class Arachnida; order Araneae; family Salticidae; genus Maratus; species Maratus speculifer. The sequence continues at coordinate 196,404,293 of OZ025299.1, forward strand.
TTTAAGTGTATTCGTAATGAAAATAAATAAAATGATGTATTGCTTACAATATAAGCATAAACCCAGTTTTGTCACTATAAAATTTGGTACTGTTTTTTGCATGCCTATATTTTGTCCTGGTGAATTAATATAATCTACCTTTACATTATAATGTAAAGGTAAAGCATGTTCGTGAGTAACGATTTGTGGTGTTAATCCCTGAAACATTTCGTTTTATCGAATTTGTTTAACTTTTAAACATCGCACAATTACAATTTTTACACCATCGAATTAAAAAAAAATCAAAAATAACTTTTTCGAAAATTATGTTTTAATTTAATGATTTTTTAAGGATTTAAAAATATTTTTAATATTTTTCAATAAAATTAAAAATGTGTTTTAAATACATTTTCAAAAATGAATGCGCAGTCCGACTGTGAAATATCAAGTCCTTTGCAACGTAAATGTAGTAGTTATAATATAAATACCGTAATTTCGGGTGTATAAGCCGCAGATCAAACAATTCTTTTTCGACCCAGAATTTTTTAAGAAACAAATATAACTAGCTAGATCGCCGTAAATACTTGTCTTCAATCACTAAATAAGATTTCTGGGTCCAAAAAGAATTGTTTGATCCGCGGCTTATACACCCGAAATTACGGTAATTCACCATCGGTTTGTTTCCGTGTAATATCCCATAACAAAATTGGCGAACAGAATTAAAACTTCACAAATGAATAAATACATAAATAAAACACGAATTTGAGAGACATGTAATTGAACTTCGTTTTAAATACTGAAACAATTAAAATAAAAAGTGATATTAATACGGAAACATTTCGCGATTAACCATTTGAGCTCTCGTGGGCGAATTTCTCCCCACTTAATTTTAATCTTCAAATATCATAATAACACCGGAATATTCGCCCAAATTTATTTACGAATAAATTGATACATTTTTTTCGTGTATATGTATTAACCCTCCTGATCCCAAACCGCCCGAGATATTTTAATTCGTATATTTCAGTTCCCACCAGAAAATTAAAACAACAATATTTGCTTTTATCAATAACAGAACATTGCGTATTTAAATAAAACGAAATTAGCCATTGAATTTTTCTGGTGTGAAATGAATTACATAATTTCTAGAACGTGTTCTAGCCTGGGAATTAAAGGGTTAAACTTTTTTTTTTTCAAAATACTGGAGACAATGTGCCATTTGAGTATTTTGAATAAATTCACTCCCCAGAGCTTAAATGTTTAGCCGCGCGCGTGCAGCAAAAACAAAAGTTTCAAAAAAGATTTTTAGTTTTGTTGAAAAAGAATGCTTGAAAAATACACTAAAGGTAAAATATCTGTTAGAGATTTTAATTAAAAATGATTTTCAACTGTGTTCTGTATACTGAAGAGTATATCGAGCATTTTTATGCAGGTACCTTCAATTATAACGCCTTATATCGCCTTGGGTTTTTTTTCACTTATTTTTTTTCTTTTTTCTCTTAGAGAAAAGAAAACTGAAATATGGAAACATAGAGGGACTTGAAGAAGGCACATATATCAAACTCACTGGGACACCACAGTATACTGTAGAGTGCAGTCCACCAACGCAACCAGTTTCTAATGACAAACGAAATTCATTTCAAGGAAAAACGAAAAATGGCCGCAAAAGGGAGGATTCTACGTACAGTAGTATGTCTTCAAGCAGTCAAGGAAACGCTTCAATATCTAACTACGTAAGTTTTATAAATACCTATGTTTAATATTTTAAATTTAGAATTAAGTTATTTTCCAAATAAAAATAAAACATTTCTTCCGTATTTCAAAGAAAATGACAGATCTTGAAATATTATAGCGAGAACAAATAGCCACAGTACAAGAAATTAACGTACTTTTTAATTACTGGATTTATTTACTATAAAAATTATGCAGTCTTTATCGAGAGGAATCGCCGTTACACATCGTGGAGGAAAATTACAATAACGAAAATATAGATATATCTTTTTATAATTTAATGAATTTCTGCAATATTTGTTGTTATGATTTTTCTCTGGGAATACATCATTCTTAAATAATCAAGATATTAGTTGTAAAGCAGACTATAAACAAGAGGCTTAAATCGAATAACTGCTACAAATTGACTTTTTTATAACTTAATAATTTAATAGTAAAATATTTTATATCTAGTTATAAATTTAAAATTCGTATTTAATAAGTATTTAAATAAGGTTATAGATTCATTCACTTTTTCATAACTTGGTAATTTAACAATAAAATATTTTATAGCTAGTTTTAAATTTTAAAATACATATTTAATATAGGGTATGTACGCTCCAGGTACTTTAAAGGACCTTCTACCACAATGTTTGTAAAGTAATACTTGCCCTTTTTTATTGGGGGGGGGGGGGAGGATATTCAGATATAGCAATGTGTATTTTACGAAATTTCTGGTACTAAATCACTTAAAATCTGACAAATTACTTGATGGGTATGACCCCTGTAATAAATATTTCGTCAAAAAAAAAAAAAAAAAAAAAAAAAATCAGATTATAATTATGACATGTTGTGTTTAACAATTTCTTGAAATTTCTGAAAAAACGAAAAAAAAATTAATCGAATTTATTCTTATCAATATTACAGAGCGAAGCTTCAGTGGACGCTCCTATTACAGATATTGAACAAGATGTGAATTATGGTCAAGTGACATTCAGCGCCTGGTGCCGTTTACCTGAAGGGTCTAATCTCGGTGAATTAATTATAGTTCTTAAGGTAAACCTAAATTTATTTTTATATGTGTGCGACATTGTTGTATATGTATTTTATGTTTGTGATCAGTTAAAAAAAATTATTTTAAATTATAATTTATTTTAATTATTCTAGAGTATTTATGAATATTTTCTAATCTACACTCTAATGTGCTGGGATATTTTTGAGAGATAAATTAAATTGTGTAAGCCTATATTATCAAAATAATGTGCAAAATGCACATGTTTTCCTTAATTCCAGATTATTCTTAATTTCCTTATACTGTTTCTGATGCTTACATTCCTAAAGGTGAATCTTTGCGCTATAATCAATCAACCTGTCAACAAAGTATGCAAGTCTCAGTTTTAATCTTCCAGTAGGCAAAATCAATGTTTTCAAAAGACATATAATTACAAGAATTACGTCACAAACTTCTTTATTTTAAAAAGTTTTGGAGTATTTCAGTAAACTGGATGGGTTCGATCCATAGCCATAAATTTTAGCCTCTAATGTTCAATATATATTTTCTTATTTGATTCAAAAATATGTGGCTCATATATAATTTTGTAATTAAAAAAAAAAAAAACTTTCTATTATTTTTCTGATAAACTTCCAAAAATCAAGCTTCTTTTGATAAAATAACTTTAAATTTATTAAAAGATTATATGTAAGAAAAAAAGATTTGGAAGATGCATTTAATTTTGAAACTTTACCTAATTTTAATTAAAGACTTAGATTATTTTATTAATCAAATTAATCCATAACGTGCATTTTCCTCAGGATAGGAAAGTTAACGCAAATTAGAATGAATTGATTGATAAATAAAGCAAAAAAGGATGAAAACAGTTTAAATATTCTCTATGAACATTGAATTCAAAGATTATCCTTGTCATTAACTAAAATATTTTCTGACACACTTTAGTTTATCGTAGAAAATGATGTAATTTTTTAGCATAAATACAGGGTGTATCCAGTGTTCTCGCGGACGTTTAACCAACGTTAGTAATTTGGCTAATTAAAAATAAAAAACATTTGAAAATGAAAAAAATATTAGCTAAATAGATTTGCCGTGTAGCATTAAAAAATAATCTTTAATACTTTAATGTACTTCCTTTTTTTCAATATGTTATAAATCTAAAATAACCTAAGTTTTTATAATTGCAACAAGATTGCTTTTAATCTAATATCAACATATTAAAAATATGTATATATGCATATGTATGGATAACGAAAAGGAAAAGAAAGAAAAAATTGAGCACTAGCAATTTCGCGAATCTAAACTCCTTTTTACTCGCCAAATGAAAAATTTAGTCGCAATTTGGTGCAATGGCGAGCGACAGCGAGAACACTGGGTGTATCTAAACTCTTGGGCAAAACTTTAAGGGGTGATAGTACACATCAATACAAACAATATTAAATAGGAAACCAAGAGTCCCAAACGTTTTCCGAAGAAGATAACCGCCATTAAAGTTTAGGGTCCAAAATTTCGAATAATCATAAAAAACGGAATAATTGGTCAATTGATTTGCGGTTTTCTTGAAAACTATTCTTTATGTCAGTATTGTCTTGAAAATAAATTATAAAGATAAATTTCAAAAAATGCCGATAGAGGACGCTTTAAGCTTTGGAGTAACGAACAACTATTTTTTACCGTTATTTTTTGCATCTCAGTAATTTTTTTTAGAAACTTAGACATAAACTTAAATTTTTAGATCAAAATCTGAGTCGTTGGGAGTGGTTAACTAGCGGAAACTGGACTGTGTTCAATCGGGGTGGGGAGGTTCAAATTTCAAATGATTATAAAAAACGAAAAAATTGGTCGATTCGTTTGTGTTTTCACTAAAACTATTCTTTATGTCAGTATTTCCTTGAAAATAAATTTTAAAGATAAATTTCAAAAAATTCCGTTAGAGGACTCCTTAAAATTTAGAGTAACCAACAACTATTTTTAACCGTTATTTTTTGTATCTTATTAAATGCTTACAAAAGCTTAGACTTAAATTTTGAGCTCAAATTCTGAATCGTAGGGTATTAAGAAGCGCAAACTGAACTGTGTTCAGGAGTTGAAATCTTACCCTCCCCACCCCTCGAACACAGTTCAATTTTGCGCTACATAATTACTAACAATGATACAGATTTTGAGCTCAAAATTTAAGTCTAAGCTTTTAGAAACATTTAATTAGATACAAAAAATGTTGTTGGTTACTCTAAAGTTTAAGGCGCCCTCTAACAGAATTTTTTGAAATTTTATCTTTAAAATTTATTTTCAAGGAATAGTTTTAGCGAAAACCATAAACGAATCGACCAATTTTTCCGTTTTTAGGTGCGTTCGTAATTATATAATACGTAGCACCTATAGTGGTCGTTCAGTCCGTCCGTCTGTCCGTCCGCATATAACAACGCAAAAACTACCCAACCGAATCGTTTGAAATTTAAAATACATAATTATTGCATAATTTTGTCGAGTTATTTCAAATTTTATGAAACTCGGATGCATAGATCAATTACAGGGGCAATCAAAAGTATTCCATTACATTACGGTCAATGGGGAAAAAAGTTTCAAATGCATTTTAATTGTTTGAAATTTAAAATACGCAATTATTACATAATTATGTCGAGTTATTTCAAATATTTTGATAATCGTGTGCATAGATCAATTACAGGGGCAATCAAAAGTATTCAATTACATTATGGTCAATTAGGAAAAAGTTTCAAATATATTCTATACGTTTGAAATTTAAAATACATAATTATTACATAATTTTGTCGAGTTATTTTAAATTTTATGAAAATTGGATGCATAGATCAATTACAGGGGCAATCAAAAATATTCCATTACATTACGGTCAAAGGGGACAAAAGTTTCAAATGCATTTTAATCGTTTGAAATTTAAAATACGCAATTATTACATAATTATGTCGAGTTATTTCAAATATTTTGATAATCGTGCGCATAGATCAATTACAGGGGCAATCAAAATTATTCAATTACATTATGGTCAATGGGGAAAAAGTTTCAAATATATTCTATACGTTTGAAATTTAAAATACATAATTATTGCATAATTTTGTCGAGTTATTTCAAATTTTATGAAAATCGGATGCATAGATCAATTACAGGGACAATCAAAAGTATTCCGTTACATTGCGGTCAATGGGAAAAAATGTTTCAAATGCATTTTAATCGTGTTACACTCATGCGAACTTAATAAAATTTATATGCAACTATAAAGTACATATTATAATATACATCATACATAATTTGTGGTGCAAAGAACATTTGTTATTGATTTACAAGGCCACACAAAAGTATTCCATTACATAATGGTATAGGGAGAACATTGTTTGATGAGCGTTTTAATTGTAATTCACTGTTAACAATTTTATGAGATTGATATATGAAAGTAATATTTTTAAAACTTCGTTATCGTACGAACGCACCTAATTTGCTACGCTTCACGTGCAATTTCCAACTTGTTTATAATCATTTGGAATTTGAGCCTCTTCACCCCCATTGAACACAGTTCAGTTTGCGCTGCTTAACCACTCCCAACCATTCAGATTTTCAGCTCAAAATTTAAGTTTATGTCTAAGCTTCTAAAAAAATTTAATGAGATGCAAATAATAAAGGTAAAAAATAGTAGTTCGTTACTCCAAAGTATAAGGCGCCCTCTATCGTCATTTTTTGAAATTTGTCTTTATGATTTTATTTTCAAGACAATACTGACATAAAGAATAGTTTTAGTAAAAACCGTAAACGAATCGACCAATTTTTCCGTTTTTTATAATCATTTGAAAATTTGGACACTAAACTTTAATGGCGCCTATCTCCTTCGGAAGACATTTGGGACATTTAGTTTCCTATTTAATATTGTTTGTCTTGATGTGTAATATCACCAAATAAAGTTTAGCCCAAGAGTTTAGATACACCCTGTATGATGGTAAAAGTTAACTGCCATCGCGAGATACTGATTGTTTTCGGAAAATAAAATCCTATTTTCTTTTTCATTGGATATGTGAGACTGATCTCAACATCCTCTCGTGTTTTACTTTCTCAATTTTGTTTGAAAGGGCATAGCCGGATAAGTATTGAAAACATGCCTTTCAATCAAATTTCTTGATTTTTTTCCCAGGTGTATCTACATATCTGACAATCTAGTTCCCCTATTATTAGCTTATAAATATTCATATTTTATGAGATAAAAATGTTTTTTCGATTTTTTAAAAACCTCATTTTCTCAAAAACTACAGTACTGAATTACATGTGATTTATTGAGCTTATATAGACATTAAAGATGCATAACTGGTAAGTTTTGTATAATTTTCTGATTATAAAAAGTGTGTGAAAAAGCTATTCAAAAATTTTTAAAAATAAAAATCATATCTTATAGCTGTCGGAAAATTACCCTTTTCTAGTAAAAAATTCCTCATATGTGCCCATATATTATATATAAAAGCTGTAAGTTTGCGTTGGGTACTACATATAAATATTTACAAAATTATGTATAAAATTAATTAAAATTCATTTAAAGGCGTTACTTTGGGCGGAGCTACGCAACTTTGAAATCCGAAGAATCTTTGGAATGCATACTTACAGGATTGGTGTATTTTAAATTTTAATGAACACAAGAGCATCATTCTCGACGCTGACGATACTGTCGATAACAAAATTTTTGTTGGTGTCACATACAAAAACAAGGAAGAATATTTTGTCATAAAAACTAACTGCATTCTTCGATATCGAAATGTAACAACAGTGATCACAGCCAATTTAAATGAAAATGGCTTTCATCAGTTTTTATGAAGAGAAATTATAGTTAGTAGTTTCAAGCTTTTTAACAGAGCGATGGGCCCTGATTACTATCATGTTAAACGTTTATGTCTAAGTAATGGTTAACCGCCGCAATCAGAAATAAATTTAATGTAATGAATGATTTCTATTTCTTATGATGTTATCTAAGAATGATAATTCGGAATGTGATTGTTAAGGAAGTTTCTTGAAAAAACTCGTGCTTACAGAAAAAAAATATTTTTTTATTTTTATGTATAAAATAATATAATACATTATCAAGTGTCAGCTGTTTTTTTTTTCCTCATAAAAGTCACTGCTCTTGACAGTGAGGCCTAAAGCACTGAAACCGATTATGTATTTACATATAAGATTATAATATATTCGCATAAAGTTTAGCTATGTCTTTACAATATTTTATCTTCTGTTAATTTTTCCATTGCTTTTTTGGACTATATTTATTTAAAAAGCATTTTTTATCTCATCAAACATAAAATGGTTCAAAATTGTAGAAATATATTTTTCAATACAAAATATCATCCAGTGCTGTCAGCTTTCTTTCTTTTTTTTCTTTTAACTTACATTATGAACCCTTCGGTGATATTTATCTTCGGATTAAATAGCTTTAGAAATCTGCTATTAAGAAGAAAAGTTATTATTAGCATATATCTTGAATAAAAAATTGTCAGCTACCACACAATCCTGATGAAATTTCAGAATTAAAAGAGTGCATTAGGCTCCAATTCTAATTATGTGATATTCATATTTGCTTTGCGTTGGAAAGAAAAAACAAATACTGAACTACTTACTCATATTACCTTTCATTAAAAGTGGTGAGAATGTTCGAATAAAAATCATTATAGTAACTGTCGTAACATTTAAATATCGAAGAGTGTTGTTGTTTTCCAATTGAAAATATTTTTCAGAATATTGCCTTCGATAGAAACCATCAGTTTTCGATATCGAAATAATATGGACTGAGTTGAAATTTATGACCTACACTATTAATGAAATCTTAAATACATCTGTTGGCACATTTTCTATTGACATTGTTCCAAATATTCTTCGGATTTCAAAGTTGCGTAGCTCCGCCCAAAGTAACGCCTTTAAATGAATTTTAATTAATTTTATACATACTTTTGTAAATATTTATATGTAGTACCCAACGCAAACTTACAGCTTTTATATATAATATATGGGCACATATGAGGAATTTTTTACTAGAAAATGGTAATTTTCCGACAACTATAAGATATGATTTTTATTTTTAAAACTTTTTGAATCGCTTTTTCACCCACTTTTTATAATCAGAAAATTGTACAAAACTTACCAGTTATGCATCTTTAATGTGTATATAAACTCAATAAATCACATGTAATTCGGTACAGTAGGTTTTCAGAAAATGAGGTTTTTAAAAAATCGAAAAAACATTTTTATCTCATAAAATATCAATATTTATAAGCTAATAATAGGGGAACTAGATTGCCTGATATGTAGATACACCTGGGAAAAAAATCAAGAGATTTGATTGAAAGGCATGTTTTCAATGCTTATCCGGCTATGCCCTTTTTTTCAAAAGGATTCTTTCACTTTGGAAACCGATTCCGAAGATCAAAGTGTCTTAATTAAAAATATCTCTAAGCAAAATCGAAAAAGTAAAGAATGCCCTTTATACAGATCGATCACAGCTAGACAATGCAAAAAGAATTGTTTAAAAATACCGAAATGCAAATAAGATATCTTTAAAAATTTCTTTCATTAAAATTATCATTAGTGAACGGTTCTTTATAAGTGATTGGAAGTAGCCTCTTAACACAGATGACTTAAAAAGACACTTTAGGATGGGTTTGGCCAGGCTTTCCATGTAGTGTTTGGTTTTTGGTTCCATGTCACCAGAATAACTACTTTCAACCCAACAATCGAATCAAACTACCTTTCGTTGGCATTAACTTGACGAATCAAAATTTACCACTGGTTTTAACCTGTTTTTAGAAATCTGAAACAGAAAAAACAATCCTTATTCATTCCTTCCTTTTTTATACAACGCGGGAAAAAGTTTAGGAGCACCAAAGAAAACGGTAAAACTCTACAGGTAAGCAACAGTAATCAATCTGAATAGTAAAGAGATAATATATCTGAAGTTGACACAAATTTCTGGACAAAAAAAAAAAAATTATCTTGATCAAATTTTCTGCGATATTTAAGTTATTAAATTTAGCTGGAAAGTCCAATGTTCAGTATTATTTGCAGATTATCAATCTGAAGTTGACACAGATTTCTGAACAAAAACATTACATTGAAAAAACTAAAAAATAATCATTAAGTTCATCTTTAAGTGATACAAACTCATTACTAAAATATCTTGATAGTCAAAGGGATTCATCTTTGTCTTAGTGAAAACCAAGTGAGCTTTTCCTTTTGCATTAAAGCCTATCCAAATCATCACTGAGCCCCTACCTTGTGAGTAGTAAGACCATCTTCAAAGTAGACATGGCTTACTTCGTAAATTATGCTAGTAATAATTTAAGCTATTTGATCTATCAAGGAAAAGTTTTTTTTTCATTAATAAAATCCAACTTTTGCCATAGGCTGAATTTTAAGACATTTGACGATGCTAATTTTAATCTTGTACCAATGTGGTGCTTTTGTAGTTTTGGATTGTCTTTGAATTTAGCATAGTTCAAGCATTTGCCATTTTCAAACATATTTCTAACAGTTCTAGACGTTAAGGAGAGTTCTAAAGCAGAGTTTGTGGTACAAGAATCGGTACAATTTTGAACCACCATTCTAATAATCTTCTGTTTGCACTTGGCTGAGAGTTTTGATGGCCGTCCCCTTATTTTATTTCTTCTATAGTGCATACGATGATAAAGAAATTTGCGCACAGCAATTTTAAATTTATTTATTTGTATGTCATTTTGTCTTTTGCTCAGCCCGAAAACCGTAAAAGGCCATAATATTACACTTTTCTTCTTTAGTCAATGATTTTCGGTGACTCATACTCAAAGCTGCAGTTGCATATCACAAAACTTCAAATGTAGTGACTAGCATCATCACAGAAGATTTCCTCATAAAATATTCAAAAATCCCTTTCGGCATGGCCTATAGGCGGAGGTAGATTTCAAAAAGTTTTCATCTCAAAAAAAAAAAAAAAAAAAAAAAAAAAAAATGCCTATCTTTACTCAAATGCCCATTTTGGCAATATATTTTGAATTATATTCTTACTTTATTTAAAAAATTGACCAATATGCTCATTATATAGTTCCTAAATAACAAAAAACTGTTAATTAAATTCGTTTGACAGCAAAATTGAATTTAAAAATGAGTCATAAAATAACCAATTTATTATTTTAATGCATCCACAATTCTTTAATCAAGATCGCTTTGAGAAATTTTGTGCGAAGTGCCCACTTTGACAGATTTTTTTTAAATATATATTTAGCCTTTATCAAAAATCTGACCAATACGGCACATTACACAGTTCCTAAATAACAAATAACTGTCAATTGAATGCGTTTGAGAGCAAAATTGAATTTAAAAATGAGTCATAAAATAAACAATTTGTTATTTGAATACAACCTCATTTCTTTTATCATGATCGCTTTGGGAAATTTTTTTGCGAAGTGCTTACTTTGACAGCTTTTAAAATATATATATTCACCCTTTATCAAAAAATCGACGAATACGCACATTATATAGTTCCTAAGTAACAAAAAACTGTCAATTGAATGCGTGTCAGAGCAAAATTGGATTTAAAAATGAGTCATAAAATAACCAATTTGTTATTTGAATACCCACAGTTCATTAATCATCTCGCTTTGGGAAATTTTGTGCGAGGTGCCCATTTTGGCAGCCTTTTTTTAAAATATATTCTGCCTTTATCAAAAAACTGACCACTCCGTCACATTATATAGTTCCTAAATAAGAGAACCTGTAAATTGGATGCGTTTGAGAACAAAAAAAGATTTAAAAATGAACTCGGTAAAAACGCAATTTCTTAAATTTTCTCAAATTTTAATCACCATAACTTAGTGAATTTTCTGTTCAAAATACCCTTTTTGGCAGCCTTTTAAAAAATATATTCTGCCTTTATTAAAAAACTGGCCAATACGTCAAGTTATATAGTTCCTAAATAATAGGACCTGTAAATTGGATGGGTTTGAGAACAAAAATGAATTTAAAAATGACTCATAAAAAACGCAATTTGTTATACTTAATGAATTTTTTAATGATGAAAACTTCGGGAAATCTGTTCAAAATACCTTTTTTGGCAGCCTTTTTAAAAATATATTCTGCCTTTATCAAAAAATTGGCCAATACGTCGCATTATATAGTTGCTAAATAAGAGGATCTGTCATTTGGACGCTTTTAAAATCAAAAATGAATTTTAAAATGAGTCAGAATATCAGCAGTTTGGATTTGAGGTTTTTTCTCCAACTCCTATTTTTGTTTAATTTATTTTTGCTATAAGAATTGGTTCTATGAAAAACTTGTCAATATAAAAGTTGTAGATATTATTGTGAAGATGTAAAATAAATTTAATTAGATTTAATTGCTTAAGTATTGAATACGTTATGGGTTTTTTCTTTTTCCTCCCCCCTTTTTCTTTTCGTTTTTAATTTTTTTCATCGGTAAAAATTGGTCCTATCAAAAACTTGTAAATGCAAAAGTTTTAGATAATATTGAGTACATTTATATAAAATTTAGTTGGATTTGATATCTTGAGAATTGACAAAGTTATGATTTTTTTTCTCCCAAAAACCATGTTTTTTTCGCCCCTTGAGCCCATTTTTAACTTTATCAAAAATCTGTCAAGCATAAACTTTTTGCCCATTTTTTAGAAGTAATATAAACTTTAAACTGATTCGATATCTATTTTAATTAAAAAGTTATCGCGTTTTTTCTGTTTTCACAAAAACCCTCCTAACTTCCACCCCCTTGGTCCGATTTTGCCCATTAACGAACTTAACCGAGATTTTATGCCCCTTGATTTTATGTAAAAGTTTGATGAAGATCTGAGCATAATTATGGAAGTTATCGTGTCTAGAAGAAAGTGATATACACCGATAGATAGATAGATAGATAGATAGATAGATAGATAGATATATAAACTTTTTTACTGGTGGTAGTTTTGGGGTCTAGGAGTCATGATTCTTGTAGATCCGCAAAAATTTTTCAGAAATTCCAACATGGGAGACAATGCAATAGGTAGTATTTCATACGAAATCTACCTAATTCAAACCTCTTTTTATTGCCCTTAAACAACTATCAGTCCTTACTCTCTTATAAATTTGAGAGTAAGGACTGAGTTAGAGTTGATCCGACTTCATACATTGGTTTAACCCTTAAATGCATAGTGATGCATATCTGCATCGTTTAAAATTTAGTTCTTAACAACCACTATATTTATATAGAAATATTAATGCTCTAAAAATTACAAAAATCTATATTAAAGTTCCTGGTGTCTAATCTTTAATGTAAGACTAAAAAATACAATTCTAAAATAGTAATTCATGCATTTAAGGGTTAAGTTTTACAAGATAATATTCATATAAAATAAGTTATTTAGATTCATACTTATTAAAATACATACTAATTTGAAATATTTTTGTTATGACAGTAGTTTTTACTTATATTACAGATGCGCAACATAAGAAAAGATTGACGTATTATCTCCTTATTTTTTTCATTATTTTTCATGTGTAATAAACTTTTATGAGAATAATGTATAGTTATTTTTAAACAAAGAAAAAAGTCATGCATTTAAGGGCTAAGTATACTTACAAACTGTGCCATCGACGTATATTTGAATATTTTTTTAAATGACTGTATGCAACATTTATGACTTTTCTTGTGTTACTTATTTCATCTCTACATTTATTATGGCTAATGAATTGATAAATTTTTAAGTTCAGGCGTCTAGTTTGGGCACTCTGTATATACGCTCAGTCACTAAGCATTTACTATTATGACATTCTTATATGTGTGCACACTTTTAATCTAATTAAATTCATATCTGACTGATAAGTTTATCCGATAAAAGATTTTAATTGATCTATTATTATCATATGGAACCTTTCATTGAGAAAATCTTTTCTCATGAATGCTTACGCTTGACTACCGCTGTTTTCGAATAGTTATATCCGGTTTAATGAATCGCAGAATTTCTGCAATTAAATAAGATTACTACTCGTAAATAAAGGTATTCCATAATAAATACTATTGAAACTGTTTCTGAATAAATAAATCTATACTGTAATACGATGATTTTATCTGTAATTAATTATAACTAATCTGGCTATGATTATATAATTTCATCTAATTCTTTTAGAGTCGTAACGTTCATCACCATTTCTTTTACAGGAAGCTGAATATTTACCTCCTCGCTCTTATGGTGGTGCTTGCGATCCCTACCTAATTCTTCAACTATTCCGAGATAAAGGAAGAAAACGTTGGTCCAAGTCGAACTCTTCAACCCTCTACGAATTTCGAACAAGTTCCAAAAAGAAAAATCAGCATCCGATTTTCAAAGAGAAGTTTGTTATGGAAGTAAGTCGAGCAGACCTGCGAGAAGATTCACTAAGAATTTCTGTATACGATGACGAAAAGTATGCTAATGATTCCCAACTCGGCGAAGTGACTATTCCTCTAAGAGAGCTTAATTTTGGTAAAAACGGCGAAGAAAACACTACTACGCTTGAATTCCAAGAACCGAGAAAGGTAAGTCACAAATCTTATACAGAGTGTTTCAAAAGTAATGTAAAAAACTTTCGGGGTTTCAGAGCTAATAATCACTATCAAGGCTAATAATTTTTGCATACAATGTAATGCATTCAATGCATGAAAAATTTTCATAACCCTTTCGGGTCTGGTGTACTAATAATAATATATGTTATTTCATCGAGTGTTATTTTGTTTTAACAATTACTTTTATTACTTTCTCATATAGAAATGATAGTATATGGCTATGCCTTTCTTATTATGACTTCATTTATGTTTTGACATTTAGTAATAACAATAATAATAAAATTTTGCTTTATTCTCTTTGCACCGTTGGTGATTCCTTTATTTTATACACATATTTCACTGTTGGAAATATAGGTTACTTTTCTGAACGAGTCGTGTTATAAAATGCAGAAAAAACATTAGAAAGTTGTAATTTCTGTTAAAGCAGGTTGTAATACGATATTTTCAAAACATCTCAAAACACTCTTCCTTGATCTATTATCATATCAATATGAATTGAATAGTACACAAAATAAGTACATTCGATAGATTTCAGACATTGAGATTATCTTTTAAGTCTATTTGGATAGCTACGATTAATGTTATTTCAGTAAAAATAATTTGGGTCTCAAAATGGAAAAAAAATTGCAAAAGGGTTAATCTAGAAAAATGTAACATAACCACGAACAGTATACAACAATTTTTTGTAAGTTACAGGCGACTGTGAAAATGTTCTTTATTTTTAGAAACCAAACTATTTTTGAGATTTAAAGAAGAATTTATAAAAAGAAAATATTTTTTTTTCAACCAATGATTTTCGGAAACGTTACCGAGTTGTTTTTAGAGTGCATGAATCAGTTTTCTAAAATCGGAACATCGGTTTTTCGGATACTATCCTTTCTCATGTAAGCAGTTTCATGTTCAACAAGCATGTTCATGTGCAGACAAACATTAAAAAAGCCTTGTGATTTAACTTTATGATTAATATTAATAACATTTTGGAACTCTTACATGTATAAATTTCAGTTTATAGCTGCAAATGTCTGATTAAGAATTAATAGCATCTTAAAAACCAATGTTCCAGTTTGCGAAAACCGATTTTTACACTATAAAAACGTTTTGGAAAAGTTTCCTAAAACCAATGGCAGCAATATAAACTGATTTTTAGGGTTTCGTTCATCTGACAAAACTCTATTCGTCTCTGTCCTTTCTCTGTCTGTCCGTCACAGAGTCCATACACAGAAACTGTATAAGGCCGAGACTTCAAATTTCATGTATATACTGCTGGTTACCTCGTATCGCACGAAAAATGATAAAATTTTGAAAAAGTCAGTTATTTTCATTAAATTATTTTTTTCAATGCCATCCGTTCATTTTTGCGATTTAAATTTTAGAAGAGAACCTTCTTCATTGTTTTCGTTTAGACATCATAGCTTTGAGGTAAAATATCTCGCTATTAACCCCTTGAGGGGCAAGCAATTACGTTCGTGTAATTCTGAACTCCCACCGGAAATTTGTAAAAAAGTTATATCAAAAAGAGGATAAGCATTTTCGCGACTGTTTTCCACCAAAGTTAGAAAAGGGAAATTTAATGACATTTTTCTGGTGTAAAACTTCATCGATCGTAGGTGGTATATAATATATACCGGCGCCCCTCAAGGGGTTAAACACGAGGTTCTTAGTTCGAAAATTAGATTTGAAGTTGAAATTTTTATATTCCGGTGGATTTAATTAAAAGAAATTTGGTATTTTTTGCGAATTTATTGTTTATTATGCTGTGATAAATAATCACTGATATTCATAATATTTTTTGGAATTCAATTTTCTTTCTATTTTAAAAACTATTGCGATTTATTAATGATTCAGCATTTTAAATTTCGTTTAAACAATTTTTTTCGTTTTTAGAAATTAAAAATTTTACTTATATTTCCGCTATTTTTTTTTTTCGTATTTTCAAAAAAATTAGAATTTTGGGTTTTAATTTAAATAATTTGACTTGAACGTTTTCAATTTGATTAAAATAAATAACTTCCTTTTATAATCATTTTAAAATTAAGTTTATTGGTCTACCATCAATGTAAGAATTTAGTAATTATTAATTTGGATTTATTAGTTAAATAGTAAGTTACTTTGAAAGAAATATTAAATGAAACCCTCCGTGCGGTCTGCGATCACACTTACCTACTTGTATAAAACCTTTTTTTGAATCTCGAAAATACACTGGTTTCTGAGATTAGTAAGCATAAAAACTGCTCTTCGGAATCGTACGTAAATTGAAAGAGATTATATTTTCGTTCTTGAGTATATTATATTTTCGTAGGTTAAGAAAGATTTGGTTTTTTTGCAGTGTAGGACACGAGAAATCCGCTTTTTATGTCATAAATAAAGTGTGGCTCACTTTACAAGCTGAACCGTAATTTTCATTCATGTCTTCATAATAATCAAGATATTTTAACGGCATTTTCATCATAATAACTGAGCTTTGTATGAAATTAGATGAGATCTTTGTAATTCCACTAGCAATTTCGTAAGCAACACTATATGTGTTATCAACTATGTTCCAAATTATGGAACGTTTACCACGAATATTATTTGGTCGCAAGTGTGGTGACCATTTCTTGACACTGTCATCATGGTTCACAAAAATCAAAATAAGTCAGTTGAAAATATCATTACAATACATTTAGTATTGTTAAAGTAATCAACGAGTTAAACTTGGAATGAGATATACTAAATTTGTGACTGAATATGTGATGTGCGATCCTAATTTCCTATGCAACAATTGTTTATCTTGACATTTGTATTATCTTCCTTGAAAGCTTGATTCATTAGTTTAGAAACAGATTCTACTACCGTAATTTCGGGTGTATAAGCCGCGGATCAAACAATTCTTTTTCGACCCAGAATTTTTTAAGAAACAAATGTATCTACGTGGATCTACGTAAATATTTGTCTTCAATCACTAAATAAGATTTCTGGGTCCAAAAAGAATTGTTTGATCCGCGGCTTATACACCCGAAATTACGGTACATTAAAATCCTGAATATTATACAATATATTTGAATACTATGCAGTCTAGCATTGGGTTGAGTTACCCGATTATATCCGATCCCGAACTGGTCGAGTTGGCTCTATTTTGTTCGGGTCGGGTCGGATTGATTTTAAAAATTTTGGATTCGAGTCGGCTTCTGGTTGAATTTGTATTCTTTCGGGTCGGGGTCGCGTCGACTCCGATCCAAGCAGATAGTTTAATGAAGCATTGTATTTTTTAACGAAAAAATTACACGTTTGAATATTAATGATTTTTTTTTTTTTTTTTTTTACAATAAGGTAAATTGTAAAATATAAAGTACAATGTAAAACTATTATATTAAAATATGACTTTTCTTTTTTTCACTTCGGGTCGATTTTGGTTTGAAGTGTGTCGGGTTTCGTGTTGACATTTTTTCTTTTTTTTTCGTCGAGTTCGAGTAGAGTTGTTAAAGCAGAATTTTTGGTTTCTGGTTGAATGCAACCCGATACGTTCATATGACTCTACATTATGTACGTATCATGTGCTTCACAGAGAATACGATGAACTGCGAGTTAAACAATTATCAATTATTTGTAAAAATCCCGGGATACTGCAATAATTTTGACTGTCCCAACTTTTTTATTTAATTTCCAGTATTAATCAAATAAAATATTTTTAATGAAACTTCTGTAATAAATTCCTTTTATGGCAACTGGGTTACTTCTTTGTTGTGAAAAAGGGAATAAATGGTCAAACATGTATTAAAATCATGTAACTTTAACAATGTGTACAATTTTCTCCTATACAAGCTGTGATAAGCTAAAAACAGAAGGTTTCTGCAATCGTACATTAAAAGTTTACAAAACGAATTAAATAATCGATGAAAAGATTCAAACGAGGTAGCATTCCTGATTCTAAAGAACAGAAAATCATGAATTATTTGGCAAATTTGCACATGTTAAAAATTTTGACAATGAGAGCCTATATCCATATATGTCTATTGATTAGTGTCAATATAGTATACACAATATTGCATGTACTACTATATTTGGATACAGCTCCTCATCTTTTTACTTCCTTTTGGGAACAAAGGATTTTGAGCTTATTCCATTGATGATAATTTTCAGAATTTTCAAATTATATTTTTGAGACTTTCACAAAAGATGCTTTATACATTTAGCTAATAAATTATGCACATTATATTTTTATTGCATTCACTATATGCAGTGAAACTTTATTTGCTGCTCATTTTTCATACAATTATTATTATTTTATTCTGATTACTGGGTATTGTGTACAATCTTGTTTGTCATATTTTCTGAAAAGAACATTAGTTATATTACGAAAAATGCAAATTATAAGCAAAAAAACTTGTAAAAATTTGGGTCTGTTATATAAAACCTTAATTTCTCTAAGAGTATACATGCTATCCTCATAAAAATGAACACAGTATATTTACAATAAGCCACTTATTCATAATCGACAATTTGAAAGCTTTTGCTGCATTAGTTTTGACAAGATTATGCAGATATTCGTTCTTTTTTCAATTTGTTGACAGCTCTGTATGGGGTTTTGAAAAAAAAAAAATCTTCGCGAAAATATATGATCTGTACGATTTAGTTTACAGACGTGGAATTTCAGGTTAATTCCTCGTGTATTTTTTCAGATATTTAACAAAGCACCTAAAATCACAAGTGAGCAGTCACCTTAGGCCAAATACTTTATATGTATATGCAGCATTTAATTGTGGTTAACTTCCAGTTGGCATACTCATGTTTATCAATTTGTAGATAGATTTTAGATCTATCGATAGATTTTAAAGCTTAGCTTTAGTACTGAAAATTCTAAGAATTTCGTAAATTTTAATCTGTATAAATTTCATAAATTTTAATACAAAATATGTAAAATTGATAAAATTTTAAATACATTTTTAAACATTACAGGAAAACGGAGAAATACTTTTTGGACTGAGCTACCTTCCAACTGCTGAAAGACTATCGTTTACTTTGACAAAAGCTCACAACCTAAAAGTAGCAACTGATGAGTTAGAGACATTTGGTGAGTGCAAGTAGTTTTACCATTTTATAAAGTTTTTCCCATTAATTGTTAAATGTTTTTTACGACTACAAAGAAAGTTTGATAACATATATGAATGCTGGCATACTTTAGAAAGAAATTGCTCAAGAAAGTTAAATTACTTCTCTTAGAGAAGATAAATGTATTACAATGATAATATTTTGCATCCATCTTTACTTTCAGAATGACGTTAGTTTCAAAACTCGCCTTATCCAAGATTTCAAAAACCGTGTTTTTTTTAATCTATCTATTGTAAACGTGCACCAAAAAAGATAACAAAAGAAAAAAACTTGTTTTATTCTGTATTTCTGCTATTGTAAAGTCTTAGTTTACAATGAAAACCAATGGAAGCAGTTTGAAGTTTTTCCCGATTTCCTCAAATTTGATTTTCTGAATAAGGCGAGTTTTGAAACTCACATCCACGTACATTTAAAAAAGTCATCGAAAAATTGGAATTACATCTAATATCGGAACATTTGCAAATTTATTCACTGATTTTAACTTATAATGTCTGTGTATATACAACAAAGTTGAGTAAAAATATCAATATACAGTAAAGTAAAAAAAAAAAAAAAAAAAAAAAAAAAAAAACTAACGAATTTTTTAAAAATTTAATCGCATAAATAATCAAAGTTTGTACAGGAACCGTTATTTTTCAGGTGAATTATCGGTATTTTTTTTTTTTTCAGAAAAATTAAATCTA
Organism: Maratus speculifer; assembly: GCA_964019185.1. Lineage (NCBI taxonomy): Eukaryota > Metazoa > Arthropoda > Arachnida > Araneae > Salticidae > Maratus > Maratus speculifer. The sequence continues at coordinate 196,424,321 of OZ025299.1, forward strand.
GTTCAAACGTGTGAAATTCCGCCATATTTAGGAAGAGATTTTCTATAAGAAAATATGCTGGTAACGAAGAATTTTCTGGTATTGAAATTACGAAATCTGATAATACAAAAAAGAAAGTAAACATAAAATGTTAAATTCGTGTTCTTTAATTCAGGGTTTGTACGGGACCTGGAATTTCATGACCAGAAAATTCTTCCGCACCAGTATTTCTTATAGAAAATTTCTGATTAAATAAAACGAAATTTCGCGTTTTTGAACTATATATATTTTTTTTTTCTGTAACGAAATGCTGATATTTCACCTATGCAATATGTGAAGTATCACATATATCACATATACAATATGTGCTGTGTGATTTATCTTATATTTATTTGATGAAGAAATTTCTGATTAGCTTCGAAATATATTCATTTGGTATTGATGAAAAATTCAGATATTTTAATGTTTAGTGTTAACACTAAGCAAAAACGACTACGTTGCTAGTGGCGTATCCAGGGTGGGTGCCCAAAACCAGTAATATTGTAAGGTTTTCTTCTCCATGATTCATAGCAGAAATTTTTCTGGTTAGATAAGGCGAACCGAACTTTCAAAAATTAACGGTATTCAGAAATATTCGGCAGCCACCTTGGTTATGCCACAGGTTGTACAAAAAAATTAAATTAAATACTCTTTTGAATATTGCAGATAAAACCCTCATAAATACGAGTTTATTTTTGAGAAATATTATTTTTCTAGACGATTTTATGAGCTTAAAAAAGTTTATTTATTAAGGAGGTTGGTCAGTCAGATTGCAAATTCCCTCAATCATGCTACACCTGTGAACATAGTATGCGTTCTAATTTTTAAAATATGCCGTTGGAAAATTAATATTTTTTAATTCTTCTTTATGTGTACACTTTTCAAAGACTATCTGTTTCTTTTATAGCTATCAAAGTATTTCTAAATTATATACTTAATTGTATTTGCGCTCGGAAATGTTAAACCTACGTTTCAGTTTGTTTGCAAATTTCTCATTTAAATTTGAATATTTTTAAGCGATTTTTTTATTGCATGGGATAGCTGAGGTCGATTTTTAATAGGGCAATTTTTTACTGTATCGATTCTGGTTGCAGATTTTTTTCAACGAAGGTACTTTCACTATCGAAACCGGTTCAGAAAGTGAAAGTACCTTCGTTTAAAAAATTAGCAACCGAAATCGAAATAATAAAAACTAGATACAATAAAAATCGACCTAAGCGATCCTATGCAAAAAAAAAAAAAAAAAAAAAAAAAAAAATCATATTTAAACGGGAAATTTAAAAACAGCTTGCCCAAAAGTTTAACATTATCGAGCGGATGTTTTCAAGTGCGTGAGTGAAGAACACCCTTAAGCTAGCCACTCAGAAGACAAAAGATCGATAATGTCGAATAATTAAGAAAATTTTTGTGTAACCTATTTCATTAGGTTTATTCATGTTTGGAAAAAATGTCTAAAACTTGTAATTTTTTTAATAAATTTTAAAAGTGCTAAATTTTTAAGAAATTTTAAAATTTGATAAAATACGCTTTTTTTTCTTCAGATTTTCAGTATGGCACAATACAGTTGTACCTTTTTAGGTGCGTTCTTAATTATGTAAATACGTAGCACCTATAGTTGTGGTCCGTCTGTCCCAGATAACAACGCAAAAACTACCCAAGTGAATCATTTGAAATTTAAAATACATATAATTATTACAGATTTTTGTCGAGAGCCATTTCAAACTTTATGAAAACCGGATGAATAGTTCAATTACAGCTACAATGAAAAATATTCCGATACATTACGGCTAATGGGAAAAAAAGTTTCAAGTGCATTTTAATCGTGTTATTCTCTTTCGAACATAATAAAATTAATATGCATCTATGAAGTATATACTATAATATACATTCAGTACAATCTGTCGTGCAAAGAATATTTGTTATTGATTTACAGGCAACACAAAAGTATTCAATTACATAATGGTATACGGGGAAACATTATTTGGGGCGCCTTTCAATTATATTAAACTATGTCACATTTTATGAAATTGATATACGTTATTGAGGTTTAAGTTATTTCCTGTATAATAGAAAGCAGCTTGTATTTACAGGAAAACACGGAAGATTTCGATCACTATACTGAATCCGAAGTACTGTATACAATAACAGCAAGAACTCAATGATTTTAAAACTTCGTCATAGTACGAACGCACCTCATTTTCTACGCTTCATGTGCTGTTCCCAACTCATTTTATAATACTTATAGTGTTTTAAAAAGGGTGAAAATTAGTTTTCTTTCAGTATTGTAAAAGTTAAGAACACTAAGCAAAAATGTCTAACATAGAGCATAAATGTAAATAGTGAATCTTTTTACGATATCATATGCAACAATAGCTTTTTACATTTAAATTTACTGCGAAAAAATCATTTATGTGTGAAATAGCGAAAGCTTGTTTTGCACCAGTCTTCTGAAAACGGAATTGAGAAATACTGTGTTCCATTATAGAAAATTCCATTAATAATTCCGTTACTGAAAAAAATTACGTGAAAAATGAAGAAAATAAAATACAAGTCTGGACTGTGTATGCGGGGATGAAGTTCATGAATATTTATAACTAGATTTTTTTTGCTTAGTAAGTTACATTTTACATGAATCATGTAGCTTTAAAAGTGTCTTTCTTTTTATATTTTCATGTCATATTTTCTCAGAAATTTCAAAGACAAAATATGAAATCATGATACGTAAGAATAAAAACAGTAAACTGAGGAGTTTGAATTTGTTTTAGCAACATTTTCCCCCGTGCTCTTACATTTTTAATACAACATAGAAATGAATTTTGTATATATTTACCGAATATCCTTTAAATATATTAACATTTCAAAAATTCATAAAAATTAAGAGTATGATTATATTTAAATGTGTATTTTTAGAAACTTGTCTGATGAATGAATTTAGTTTTTGCGAATAAAAAAATTTAGTTGAAATATTTATCAATTGAGGGCGCTGCACGAATCAAAATTAAATAATTCTGGGATAAATAATGATTATTTGCATTCATGAAAAATTTTGTAACACTAAACGCAATGTATCCACAATACCAGGAATTATGACTTTATCATAATAAAGGATTAAAATTTTCATTCTTCATGTAATTTTCAGCTCTGGATATGCTAAATGCTTAACTTAGCAAGATCTTCTCACTCCCCTGAAAAGTGTAATTAGAGGGTTCGTACGGATCCCGTTGTTTTCTAGGTGAAATATCTGTATTTTTTAATAAAAAAAATAAATCTAGCTCTAACGGGAGAAATTTCACAGTATTTAAATTAAGATTTTCTAAAAAAAAAAAAAAAAAAAAAAAAAAAATACTGGTACAGAAGAATTTCCTGGTCTTGAAATTCCAGAACCCGTGCGAACCCTGAATTAAATGTAAAAAAAAAAAAAAAAAAAAAAAAAAAAAAAAAAAAAAATGTTATATGCTTGTGAAATTTACTTAAATGCAAATAAGCTCAGTTTATTCCAGAATTTTTTGACTGTAATTTGCGTAGCGCCCTCTATTGTAAAATATTCCTGCAAAAATTTTCTACTCGCTTAAAAAAAATCACATTAAAAGTCTAAAGATGTCCCATCGGTAAATCTATTCGTGCCATATATTTCTAAGCAATCAAACAAACTGATTTCTTATTCCTCATTTCAATGCCTCTGTATAATAATATTTTTCATTTTTAAGAATTTTTGCAATACTAAGGGATTTATGGAGCATCCTACATACATTTTAATAGGCATAAATCACAGAATGCATTAATTAATATCCTTTAAAATTTAAACTAATTAAATTTGTAAAAATATAAATTTAAATTAAATGCTCCTTGTGATCGATTTTATTATTATTATTGTTATTACTCTTAATTTCTTAACATAATCTTTTTAAAATATTTTACGAGGTGAACATTACTTTATGAAACGACATTTGTAATTTGAAAATTACAAATATTCAGGATTTATTTTAAAACGATTCTGTGCATATGTGATGGTGGTTCTGTTTTCTTTGCTTTTAGATTTATATAGCATAGTAGTCTGAAATATTGTATCAGAGCTTTAAAAATAAAAACATTAAAAAAATAAGAAACATAAGAAATTATTTATCACAACGATGAATTATGCAGTGAATTATAATAAAAAATAAATAAAAATTCTAAATTCTATATCTATTGTTGGAGTATATCAATGTCTCATAACAATGATAATTTTTATTTCCCGTAAAAATAAGATTATCCTTGATATATAAAATAACCCATTCATAAATCTTTCATGTGGTGTAAGTTAGAAAAATTAATATAAAAAATGGTAATACAGTTATTACAAAAATATATACAGAGTGATTTTTTTTAAAACTGGCGCTATTCAGAGCCATCTGTAGCTCATTTTTAAATGCGTTCGTAATTATGCAAATAGGTAGCACCTATTGTTGTCGTTCAGTCCGTCCGTCTGTCTGTCTGTCCGCATATAACAACGCAAAAACTACCCAACCGAATCGTTTGAAATTTAAAATACATAATTATTACATAACTTTGTCGAGTCATTTCAAGTTTTATGAAAATCGGATGCATAGATCAATTACAGGGACAATCAAAAGTATTCCGTTACATTACGGTCAATGGCGAAAAAAGTTTCAAATGCATTCTAATCGTTTGAAATTTAAAATACATATTTATTACCTAATTTTGTCGAGTTATTTCAAATTTTATAAAAATTGGATGCGTACTTCAATTACAGGAGCAATCAAAAGTATTCCGTTACATTACGGTCAATGGGGGAAAATGTTTCAAATGCATTTTAATGGTGTTACACTCATTCGAACATAATAAAATGCATATGTATCTATGAAGTACATATTATATACACATTTTGCACAATCTGTGGTGCAAAGAACATTTGTTATTGATTTACAAGGATACACAAAAGTATTCCATTACGTAATCGTATAGGGAGAACAATATTTGATGCGCATTTTAATTGTAATTAACTATTTACAATTTTATGAGAGTGATATGTTAAAACTTTGTTATCATACGAACGCACCTCATTTGCTATGCTTTATGTGCAATTTCCATTTTGTTATAACTGCAATAGTCGCAAACTTGTCAAGAGGACTAATAACGACATGTGAAAAAAGATTCCAAGGAAAAACAAATAGTTCAAAAAATCGCCGGTTAAGAGGAAATAAGGCGCTGCTGTAGACTGCGCCGCAGATAATTAACATAAAACACTGGTAACAAATGAAAATGAAAATGTATACGTACGTATACGGCAACAGCTCCAATAATTTGAGCTATAAACGTACGCGAAAAGCTACGAGAAACATTTTCAGCTCAGGTTTAATATGGGTCTCACGTCACCAGCGCGTATAGCCCAATTATTCGTTCTGTTGTCGCATATATAGGTATAAATTTTTATTTTCATTTGCTACTCGTGTTTTACGGTCATTCTCTGCTGCGTAGACTGCAACAGTGCTAGATTTCTCATATCGGTGGTGTTTTAGACTATTTTTTTCTCGAAATTTTTCCCCATTACGTCATTAATTCCTTTACCAAGTTTTCTGCCATTCCCAGTAGCGTAACCAGGGTGGGTGCCCAAAACGATTAATTTTGTAATGTTTTCTTCTCCTTGATTCATAGCAGAAATTTTTCTAGTTAGATAAGGCGAACAGAACTTTCACAAATTAACAGTATTCAGAGCACTTGGGCACCCACCCTGGTTACGAAACTCATTCCGGTTATTAAAACGAACCACAGATGGCTCTGAATAGTATCAGTTAAAAAGTTTTCGAAAGTCCGTGGCAGCAAAATAAATTTTGCTTTTATGAAGGCTATTTTAAATCTCAAAAATATATTGATTTCTGAAGTTTCTAGAGATAAGGAATTTTTTTTCGGAATAGGGATATACCGGAAGTATTATTGCATATTTCTTCATAGTTATGCTATCCTTGATTAAGAAGTATTTTTCCTTTTTTTATATACCATTAATTTTACTTCACACATTGTTTATAACTACGAAACAATACAAAAAATCAAATTTTAAAGGTTTCCCTTTCCCTTTACAGCTCCCTTTATTCGAGTACTATTGATGCATAATGGCAAACTACTCAAAAAGAAGAAAACCACTTCTAGACCTGGTACAGCAAGCCCCGTCTTTAATGAAACGCTTACGTTCGATGTTCCTCCAACTCAGTTGGATCATGTGATTTTCCTTGTCGTGGTCAGCCATCGTGATCCTTCAGATGAAAATTTGTCCTCGCCAGACAGCCCCACTTCACCACCGAACAGCTCTGGAGCCAAGAAAAGCCGACATATTGGTAAAGTAGTCATTGGATCCTCTGTCAAAGGCACGGCATTAAACCATTGGAAAGCCATGAAGCAGTCACCTCGAAAACAAGTAACCCAATGGCATACTCTCAGGTGAAGTCTGTATCGGAGTCAACCATCTAATGCATCAGTATGTCTCTCCTTAATGTATTACAGGTTCTGAATTGTATTCAATATTAAATAAATAATGTTAAAATGGCGAAAACATGGAGAAATTTTTATCAACTTTGTTTGCTGCAGGAGATTTTGTTTAGAGATTTATATTCTAAAAGCAGAAAGCAAACCTGTATAATTGGCATCTCTGGTAAGGACTAGATTTAATCCCTTGATTACAGCAGCGTATTAATAATTCAAATTATTGCACGTAGTTGACGATTGCGTGGGTTTTCTACAGTGTTTTAATTTGAACACCATTATTTCTGTATAATTGCGGTAATATTTTATTTAATTAATGGCAGAAATTCTGCAATTAAATTACACGAAAACTACCTTACGGAAATATGGTATATTAAAACATAAAACAGAACAAAAAGGTTTCTACGGTGACGTAGTCAAGGGGTTAAAATTGCTTGTGCATTTTGTCCTGTTCAAATTATCGAACAGGAAATTACGCATTTATTAAAGTTCAGTTTTATTTATCTGCATGCATTATAAAGAAATGATGTTTGTGATAGTGTATTTTATTTTGAAATGAATGTTGTTACAAGAAACATAAATAAATAAATAAATAAAAATAATCAAAGAACTCTAACAGATTTTAGAAATAATATATTTATTTTGAAATGCAGTGGTATTGTTTTTAATATCTAGTCATTTTTATACGTGACGTATCATATAAACGGTATATTAATTTATATTTTAAATGAACAATAATTTACTAGAATAGATACTCAAGTGTTTCATTCATAGATTAAATTTAAACGAAAACGCAACATACTAATTGTCTCACTTTTCTTTAATAAGTGAGTAACAAAATAAGTAGTTTACGTTATAAATATTCCATACGTTGAACAATTTCATCTTCTTTTGTATAATTTGGAAAATAGTTTTATATATATTTGTTTCACATAGGATTTTCGTTTGAAATGGTGACTGTTATAGTAAACTTGATTGTCAAGAAATTATTTAAGTGTTTTAAAACAAAACAAAACTTAATGTTTTACTTAAAGAGAGACTTGTGAAATGAAAACACATATTTTAAGAAGATTTTTTACTTTGAATTACGCGAACAGTTATTATTTCAGTCCAGGCTTTATTTTTGTATGTTTTTAGCAATTTTATTTTATCCACTGATATATATATTTTTGCATTCATTATATTTAAACTAATCTAACTATTGCATCATATAGTGATTTAACAGTATATTGTAGAGCTTTCAGATAGCTTATAATGTTATACTACGCTAAAAAATCCATAGAAAGAGATATTCATACATTCAATGTATTTTTAATAATTACTATAATAAGCATATATTTTAATTAACTATAACAATAAAATAAAATGTTTGTATTGACAAATTATATGCTTACAGAATTTAAAACTCTGCATGTTAGCTGTTAAAATTTGCATTTCCCGTGTTATTGTAAATTGTAGACAAAAAAATATTTTAACTTTTAAAGATTTTTTAAAAAATCCTTATAAATTTTCTAACATTAAAGTGTTTATGAAATTTAAGAAGCATCTGTATATTAATAAAACTACAGCTATATCTGAAGAATATATGTACAAATGAAATTATGCTATAAAGAGTAGAAATTATTAATGTTACTTCAAGCCGAATGTTTTAAAGTTTAAAAAGAAAAAAATGTAAATACACGCAAATTGAAGAAATGTTATTTAATCATGCGGTTGAATTATAATGACTGTCTAACTATTATAAAGAAAAAAAGTGTTTCAAATTTTAGAAATTCAAAAATGTAATGAACCAAAAATTTCTCCACTTGAAATTTTAAAAATCATATTACTGGATCATAATTTTTTTTCATTACTTCAACTGGTAGGTTTTATTTACTTTTACCTTAACAAATTGATATATATTGAATAATATTTTTTAAAGGGATACCTGAAATAGAGATTCTGAATTGCATTTTAGAGAAAGGGAGAAATGTTCGAAGTATTGTTTTATTTTTTACTTTTTTAAAAAGTTAACTTCTACTGTAATTTATTTATTATCCATTTTTAACATACATTTTTTGGTTAATAAATGGAAAATGGATGAAAAAAAGGTTATTTTACTTTTGTAAATTTTATTTATTCATGTTGTATAACATAAAAAAACTTTTGTAAGGTTACCAGATTTTTCACAGAAGAGAACAGTTTCCTAACATTCCCCCTTTTATCAAAATAATTCACATTTCGAAATAAATAAAAATGTACGAGATTGCTTTCTTCTTGTATCCATAATACGAAACTCATAACTCAATTTTCTAAATCTGGTAGCGAGATTTTTTTCATATTTAGCGGAACAATTCATTAGTTTTTTAAAAAGTCCAAATTAAAATAATACTGATAATAATCAAAGTGTTTACAGGATTATTTGTTTTAGCAATAATTTTCACATTTAGATATATTTTCAGGGACAGAAACGTGGGGGGAAATGCTACTATTTACTGATTTTTTTGAGTATATGACAGAACACAGAAAGTTCCTCTTACTTTCGTTTTCACAGGCAATTGCATTTTAAAAGATAAACTTGAATTAAGTGGGGAGTGATGGAAGATTTGCACATCGCATGGATAGAAGAACAAGGTTGAAGCGAAAGCTTCTTTAATAAATTATGTCACCTATCAGCAGTGTTCTCGCTGACATTTGACCAACGTTAGTAATTTGACTAATTAAAAATGAAAAACATTCGCCAAATGATAAAAGTATTAGCAAAATAGATTAGCCGTGTAGCACAAAAAAAAAAAAAGCTTTTAATTCTTTAATATATTTCTTTTTTTTCAATATGTTCTAAAATAACTCAAATTTTTATAACTGTGACAGCGATTGTTATTAATCTAATTTCAACTATCCGCTACAAATATAAAATATGTATACATTAAATATATATGCATATGTACGAAAAACGAAAATGAAAAAGCAAAAATTGAGCACTAGCAATTTGGCGAATCTAATCGCTTGTTTACTCGCCAAATGAAGAATTTAGTCGCAATTTGGCGCATTGGCGAACGACAGCAAGAACACTGCCTATCAGCAGCAGACACTGTATTAAGTTAACACGTCTGCGTATTTCCCCGTAGTGCTCAAAATTGAAACGGTTTGACATTCACTGAATTCTGACAAATCAAACATCGATGATCAAGACTAAGATGATCACTAAAAAGTCTCAGGAAATTTTAGTTCTATTTAAGGGTGTACGCATTTAGCAGTAGGTTTGTCATCTCTGGCATTTTATTTCGTGATCACTCGCTCGGGAAGTGGTATGCTAGCATATTACACACCATGGAATTACACCAACTTTCTCCTTTGTGATTTGCTTCTTATTTTAGACTTTCACAAATTCACAAAAGAAATATCATATTATTAAGTACATTGGTGCTACATGGTAAGATTTCAAATAATTTTTTCAACTTTATAAATAACAGATAATTTGATTATGTGGCTTAAAAAAGTAGATTTTTAATAGATAAGATAGACACTAGGAAATATCGATACAGTGATGCACTTAGGGTAGAAATACATTGCTGTTTAGCATTAATCTAATTAGTATCTTCATAATCAGAATTTACATTCTTCATTTTTACTTCCACTTATATTCCGCCAACATAATTATCGAATACTGTTCTCGATGAACAAATACATCTGGTCACCTTACTTATATAATATCCGTCTCGTGATGATTGTGATGATATCTATTTATCACTTGTGTCTTATTGTCGTTTGTATGTGCCATTGTTGTATAATATTAAGTGGCAGCCAAAATAGTACTGTGATTCTGTATATATTCTAAAATTTATCAAATCTAAATATACATCTTCAAAAAAGAAACATGAAACAGGTTTATGAAAAAATGTGAGCTGTGTGCGATTGAATTTGAAGAAAAGCAAGATGTTTTGCTGTAAAACTAAATGTTATTTATGAAATAAAAATAAAATGTGTGTTTGTGTATTCTTATGTGTTTTATTTCTTCGACTATGATGATATATACAGGGGTTGGACAAAAATATGGAAACACCTGAAAAAAACACGTTTCCTTGCCTAATATGTTGCAGGGTACCCGTTGTTATTCAAAACAGCTTGCAGTCTTCTAGGAATGGATAAATAGAGTTTCTGTATGTTTGCCAAGGGAATATTGTACCATTCTTCCTGCAAAACAGTGGCAAGTTCAGATAACGATGTTGGCGGTGGATAGCGAGAACGCACTTTCCGCTACAACGTAGACCACAAAGGTTTGATAATATTCAGGTCTGGTGACTGTGTTGGCCAGGGGAGATGCGACAATTCATCCTCGTGCTCAGAAAACCAGTCCTGGACAATGTGAGCTGTGTGAACGGGACCGTTGTCGTCTTGGAAGATACCATCACCATTGGGGAACAAAGTCTGTACCATTGGATGGACTTGATCGGCCAAAATGTTCACATAAGTCCGAACAGTAATACGCTCTGACAGAGTTATCATGGGGCCAGAAGAGAACCACGATGTGGCTGCAAAAAACCATCACCGAACCCCCGCCATGTTTTATTCTTGGCAACAAGCAGTCTGTATTATAGGCTTGAGATGGCGTTCTCCAGACGTAAACTCGGCCAGAAGTGGGAAACAATGTGAAAGAGGACTCATCAGACCATATTACTCTCTTCCACTGCTCTATAATCACAGGCTTTATGACTTAAACACCACTTTTTCCTGTTAAGGGCATTAGCATCACTGACGAATGGTTGGTTGGTTGATTTTTGACGTCCGATTATCTGCGCTAGGGATATAGGACCAAGGGGGAGTGCCCTTCGTGGGGGTCTTTCTAAGGGAACCTAACCCGTATTTACGCAAGGTTCGAAGAAAACCACGAAAAACTCCGAACGGTTAGGCCGACAGCCGCGATTGGGTTCGAACCCAGCACCTGCCGTCTACCAGTTGAGAGGTCCGAACCTCTCGGCCACTGGTGGGGCCACTGACGAATGGCTTTTCAATTGCAGCACGATCAGCAATTCCCTGTTTATGAAGCTCTCTTCTAATTGTTTTGGTACTCACAGGGTTTGGTAACATGACGTTCATTTCAACTGTAACTTTTGCAGCTGTGGTCTTCTTATTTTTCATGATAATCCTCCTTAATGATCGTCTGTCACGATCTCTCATCACACACTTTCATCCGCGCTGTGATTTAGTGGATGATGTTTTTCCGCATTTCAAATATGCGGAATAAATCTTCAACACAGTACCTCTTGAAACACTAAAAACCTCGGCTACTTTGCTTACGGAAACATCCACCATACGCGTGCCAACAATTTGGCCACGTTCAAAGTCTGTTAGCTCTGACATAATGCAATGACAACCTCACATAACAGTGCTCCAACAACGACTGAACGGTGCAGCGATTTTATGAAGTTGTATATGTGGCGTCAGTAGGCGAAAACGCCAGCGCCATCTACATAGTTCATTAAAATCAATCTTTCTTTTCAAACATGCATTTCAAAAGATGTTTCCATATTTTTGTCCAACCCCTGTACACTTAAACCAGTTATCTACACAACAATATGAAATTAGGTGTATTTAAGCCATCTTTCTCCTAATAACCTTAAATCAACAGAAATGTGTATCACAAATCCATTCGATTCATAAATAGAATATTTAAAAGCAATTCTTATCATTTATTTTACATAAACAATCCGTTTCATATATATTGATTAACAGCAAATAGAAGAAAATCACTCTCGAGTGATATATTTGTCAATAGATCTTATGAGTGGTGTTAAGAATATTAGATGAGAGGGAGTCAGTAGACTATTAGACGAATGTTTGTGATTTGGGATTAATATCATACTAATCAACTACACTCTTGCCCAAAATTACAAGGACACTAAAAATAAAGAATCATAAATTTGAAGCAAATTTAAGTATTAATAAACATCATACAAAATCTGTAATGATCAGTCTTGATCATTTATATTTAAATATATATACATACTCTTAACCAGTATGATACATAAAATTCGAAACAATAGGTTATATCTTTAAATATTACCGCTAGACACATACTTCCAATTGCAAAGTTTTATAGAAAGAAAAAAAAGATGAGAAATTTAATGACATAGGTTTCGATGGGGGGTCTATTTGAGAAAATACAAAAGTTAAATTTTTATGTGACCCCCATAAAGTAAAATGTTCAATTAGGAAAATTATTTCGATATCTCCAAAATCTGCAGGGATATTAAAATCTAAAATTCGTGACTTATTCCATTTACTCCTACCTCTGAGCGATAAATTATTGACTAATTTTAAATGCGAGATAGGGATCATCCACAAATTATACGATTTTAAAAGTCTATTTAAGAAGTACCTCTATTTTGGACAATAAAAAAGCAGGATGTAGATTTTACGTAAAACTTGCTTTCAAAAAGTGCTGTAGATCTGCCCTACAGGTATGTACGCCCGCGGCAAAATGCTCTTGCCGCGCCAGACCCGGGCAACCGGTGCGGCCCATAGAAGGAAGTTCTGCTTGGCCTGGGGAAAAGTTAAAATCTCGGCTATGTCCGACTTAACTTCTACAAAATATAGTTTTTTTGTCAATAAAACTGGTTAAAAGAATGGTTAAAAATTGTTTGTTATGGAGGAGTTCTGGTTAAAAATACTTATTACAACTTTTCTTTTGTCACTTTTATAATATTAATTTTTAAAGAAGCACCAAAGGTTTTGATATATATATATATGTTTTAAAGAATCTCTACTTGTATGTAAATGCCTAACTTATCATTTAATATATTTAATCCTTTTTCCACGTATTGGAGTTTTAGAAAAATGCTATACAGTATAATCTTCTAAGACGCTTTCACGTAAGAAAGGATAAAATGCACTACATACAAGTACCCTTTTTAGAAGGTGTAAATCTAATAATTTTTTCTCAGGTATTATACTATTCATTTTGCATGGATCAACACGTTTTCCGTTTATGACAGGATTCCGACATAAGTAGACTATTTTTCACTGGCTTTACTCTGTTTTAATTTTTTTTAACCTTTAAATCCACAGTCCTCAAAAACAAAATGAATTTTAAAGTTTAATTGTAACATAATAGTGATTAAAAAAGTAAGCATTTTTTGTAAAACCTTCCAGATTGTTCCAAATTTTAAGGATTTTTGCACAGATCAGGTCAGTCAGGGAAAATGGTTTTAATACGGTTGGGTCGTGAGCGAGACTGAAAACTTCATTCTGTAAAAATCTGGAAGAAAGCCAATCCAAAATATACTTTAAATCTGGCCCGGCTGAACCATCAGAGAAAGCAAAATCTGTATTTGTCCCCAAAATAGACATTTTTTAACGGCCTTGCTGGAACAATATAAAACCAAAAGTTGTGAGGGCTAAAATTAAGTAAAAACTCTTTAATCATCGGCATATTAGAAAAAGCCTTGATTGAAATCAACTCAAACCAATTGGTAGGCCTCCCCACCTGACTGAATATGTTTGAAATCAATTGACGGAAAATTAAATAGTACAGAAAGAAGTTGGAAAGAGCTAAAGTTGAATTGAATCGGATGTTTAAGTTTATTACACTCCAGGAAAGCATTACTTATTCATCTGCAATTTTTTTTTAAAAAAATTTAACATTTTATTAGGAGCCAATCTTTGTTTAAAATTTTAATAACATTTTTCTGCGAGATTTTTTTTTTCCCTCACTATTTCTTGTCTTTAAATTATTGTAAATCAAAAATAGTTAAAGAACAAAAGTGCAAAGTTAGAACATGCCATTTTTGATTAAATTACTTTTGCTTCGGAAATTTTGAAAAAATATTTACTTTTAAAAATAAGTTAAATTATTTTTTAAATTCATTTTTTAATTTTTTTCTTTTTTTAAATTATTATTTTTTTAAATCTTGAAACAAAATTTAAATTATACTTTCCTATTTAATTAAAAGTAAAAAAAGGAAAATTGGACAAGTAATGTTTAGAGTTACAATGATTTTAAATCTCCCCCCCCCCCAACTTAATAAAAATAATAATCATTTAATTATTATAAATATATACAGGACAGTTGCACCATAAAATTTAACTAATAAGAATGTATTTATTAAAATACAACATATTGCTCAGTGGTGCAGAAAACAAGAATTTTAATATGCATTTGTACAATTAAAATGAAATAAAACTATCAACGTTTCGCGCCGTCTTCTGCGGGCTTCTTCAGGAAAATATGATAATGGAAGGACTAAGTTTGGATCTTGATCGAGAGATAATATTTCTAATAAATTAAAATCTAAATGAATTAAGAGTTTAAAAATGTTGCCACTTACACGTGAGTAAAAATTAAAATATTGCACCGAAATAAAAATTTTAAGATTTTATGATGTTATGCCATATTTTTGGTATATTATAGGATAAATTATCATTACATGGTTTATTTTCTCGTGCAATGATTTCGATAGAATCTCTTATTTTACCTTAAACTGGGTTATTGCATGGAAGTATGATTTTGGCCTCATCAAAGTTAATACGGCAACCCTTGTTCTTTCGTTAAAAAGTTAGCTCTTTCTCGCTTTTACTTGGCGAACAAGGGTTGCCGTATTAACTTTGATGAGGCCAAAATCATAGTTCCATGCAATAACCCAATTTAAGGTAAAATAAGAGATTCTATCGAAATCATTGCACGAGAAAATAAACCATGTAATGATAATTTATCCTACAATATACCAAAAATATGGCATAACATCATAAAATCTTAAAATTTTTATTTCGTTGCAATATTTAAATTTTTACTCACGTGTAAGTGGCAACATTTTTAAACTTTTAATTCATTTAGATTTTAATTTATTAGAAATATTATCTCTCGATAAAGATGCAAACTTAGTCCTTCCATTATCATATTTTCCTGAAGACTCCCGCAGAAGACGGCCCGAAACGCTGATAGTTTTATTTTATTTTAATTGTACAAATGTATATTAAAATTCTTGTTTTCTGCACCACTGAGCTATATGTTGCATTTAATTATTTTTTCAATTTATGAGAAATTTTAGGAAGTAATTTTGTAAGCAAATTACATGATTAATCATCATAAAAAATAATGAATATTCTAACTCAATAAATGTATTTTTTGCATGTTTCTTGGAACTTTTAAAGTAACATTGTTTTTTGAATTATATGCATATTAATTTCTGTCTAATCTTTTAAAACCTAGCGATTTATTTAAACAGGCATATGTTTGTTAATTTTGGAGATATGAAGATAGATTTTTTTTGTTTTTGTTGTTAAATTCTGGAATAAATAAAGTTTTTGCAGAAAGAAATAATAAAATATAAAATTTTATCCTACGAGGGCTGTATAAAAATGTATTTTTCTCATTTTCTCAAATATACCGCTCCTCCCAAAATCACCCACAAAGTTGCAGCTAATCGCATAAAAATTTTAATGTTTTTTTTTAATGAAATTTTGCAACTGGAAATAGCTATCAAGAGGCAAAATTTAAGAAAATTGCCTATAGTTTTGATCTTTTTAAATCACACTGTATACAGGGTGCAATATGTTATCTATCCCCGACCTTTAATTTTTCAACCGTTGGTTGTATACACATAGTTCCAGTTACAAATATTTTTCAAATGAGATAAATATTCACGTTGTGACATTGTTTGAAATGAAAAATCAATTTTATAAAAAATACGAAGTCTAACTTTTTGTATGGTCCATTAATGCCTATAATTATGCTTGGTAAAAGTTTATACATATCATAACAGATATAACAAAAAAAGTTTAGCTTCTGTACTAAAAAAATTTATGCAGTTATCAAATTTTAAAGTTCGAAATTTTTGCACAAGATTTTGTCTTTTATTGAGGGATCAGTTAAAAAATGAATTAAAATAAATGAAGATCGAAATTAGAGTACAATGTCCTTTTTACGGCGAAACCACTTTTAGCCAGTATCACCAAATTTGGGTATCACCAAAAAAAGTTATTTCATCTAAAAATTTTAGTTGACTTTTCAAAGGCCGTATGAAAACCGAAGAATGAAATTTTGAAATTAAACAGAAAAGTAAATATCAATTTATTATCATATCAGAAAATGGTCTACTATAAAAATGAATACATCAAATACCAGAATCAACTAGAGATAATCCTCAAAGTATTCTCCATTCGTGGCAATGCTCAACTGAATGAGTGACGGTATTGAGATTTAGACACGTTGGAGCATAGCAGGTGTAACTGCGTGATAAGCAAGGATGATGTGCTGCTTCAGATACCAGGGAAGTATTTGTAGTCATATTGACCTGTGTTTTGATGTAACCCCACAGATGAAGTTCATGGGAGTCAAGTCGGTGAACGCTGGCCATTCTAATGAACCATCATATCCAATGATCTATTGACCGAATTCGGTGTTTAGATAAGCATGGACATTTCACGCTTTATGCGGAGGGACTCGATCATGTTAAAACTACACTCGGTACGCACAGAGTTGGGCAAAATACATCAAAAAATCATTTTCGATACAAAATACAAAATACATTAGTTTTAGGACCTAAAATACAAAATACTTTCCTATTCAAAAAAATTCAAAATACAAAATACATGTATTTTGAAAATACATTTAAAATAGAAAATACATTTGAAATCTTTAAAAATTTGTGTATAATATTGAGGGTTTTCACAGACCGTGTCCGGCACGGTCAGCAGTCCGGTTTTGGATATTTTTTTAAATCCTCAACACTTTGGCCGGGCCGGCCCGGACTTGTTCTCCAGTCATTCCGGGCTGGTCCGGGCCAGATATCCGGTTTATATTTTCCTGAAGAATAGTCTCAAATGGACCTGTTCATCACTCTTTCGGGCCCCGGGCTTTACTTTTTTTCTCTGCAAATTCGGGCCGGGCCTGATTTATTCTGTCCAGACTGGATTTCATCCTTCCTAGAGGTCTGAATTAGTCAAAAATTGTAGTATTTTTCCGAATCCAGCCCGTAAGTTGGTTATCACGTCCCGGCCTGATCTATTCAAAAATCAGTACAATCTCGCGCGACCTTACAGTTTTTTCCAAATAATGTATGTATTTTTAAATTGCTATAATTTTACAGTTAAAAGTTTTAATTTTATCATTTTTAAAGAATGGTAACTATATTTCTGAACAATAAAATTAAAGCACAATAAAAGCAACTCTGAAAATGAATCTGTCAAGGAAGCCTGTCGTAAGGCTGTTCTTAAATCCAAATGGTTAACTTTATGAAATAAGTTTTGATTTATTTTTTGCTCGAAATGGATAAAAGTAGCAAGTGTTGTTATTCAAAAGTAATGGAATCGCGCTCATTTTCCCGTGTCTTTACAAACACAATAAGTATTTCAGAAAATAGTGTCAAAGTGGGCGTTTTGAACTGCAATTGTGCGCGTAAGAAGATTAACTACTCAAATAGGAACAAGAAGCGCGTTTGTCGCATGAAAAAAATCGCTTATGTATCAATAAGTAATTCATTGATCAAAAAATCGAAAACACAGTTCGATTCCAAATCGCTTCCATAGTCGGGTCTTTCAATGTATATCTTTCCGTTAAAAAATGAGTTTTTAAATGTGTCAAAATGTTTTGCACTTGTTAAACAGAGTAGATGAGAACAGTCTTAAATGGCAAATGTGTTATTTCATGCAAAATGGATTTAATAACAAGCAAAAAGAATATAATAAATTTAGAAAAAACTGTATATCAGCTGAAAGGAAATCTGTTAAAGGATTTTTTTCTGTTTAGATTTTTAGAGCCAGGGGCGTGCGAAAAAAACTGTGGCCGGGGCAACGTTTCAATTTGGCGCCTTCCTCCCAACTTTTTCTTGTGACAGGCTAAACTAAAAAATGACGTTGGTAGTATAGATTTGGCGCCCCTTAAATTTCCTTCGCCCCCCCCCCCTTTTTTTTATTTTTTTATTTTATTTTATTTTATTTTTATTTTATTTTTTTGCACGGCGCTGGATAGAGCACCCACAAAATTTTTGTCACTTACAAACAAACTCACAAGATGGACACTTTCTAAAAACAATCAAATGATATTCAGGATCTTCTAAAACATATAAATCTATCAAAAACCTGAAGTAGATTTTTTCGCGAATCCAATACTTTCTTAATGAAAAGATAGAGGGAAGTAAAAAGAGCCAGAGATTGAAAATCGAAGTGTCAGTTCAGTAGTTATTCTTACACGTATACATAAACACACATATATAAAAGAATTGCTTAATCTCTTTCGTTGGAAGTTTTTTAAAAAGTATATATAATTCGATAGAGCTTCAATCACTACGACGCAAATATAAGTATATTTCCCTTAAATAATAAATAAGATAAAATTTTATAAGAAATATTAAATAAACAACATGTTAAACATTTTCATTTAAATCCTGGAAATATCATAACATATAACAATACGATGTTCAGAATATCAAGGCACCAAATAATTTTTTGTTGTTTTTTAAGTGATGGTTTTTAGTGTTTAATAGATAATTAGTGTATTCCATTTGTGCATCGCTCTTCTTCATGGTCTGTTTCAACACTTTGAGGGTCAAGCAATTGTGTCTCTGTAATGTTAAATTCACACCGGAATAATCGAAAAAATTTTCGTTTAAAATTTTTTAAAAAAGCAATTTTGAAACGTTTTTGAACCAAAGTATATAAAATTTAGTTAAAGGTTTATTATGCGAATCTTGATTAAAATTCAGTGGGATACAATCAGTGTTGAATTCAAACACTTTTCTCTGGGAGGGAATTCAGTGGCTCCGGAGGGGGACATTATAGAGTTCCGGAGGGGATTGTACTTTTTGACTATTGAAAACGCAAAATTTAAATTTTTTCGGGAGGGGGGGGGGGGCATTTCATTGCTCCGGGATGATGTCCCGCCCGGGCCACCCCCTGAATTCAACAATGGATAAAATACATTTTACTGCCCCTCAAGAAGTTGAAGATCCTACAATCTTGAATTGGTCATAGCATTAAAATTACTTTAAATACTCATAACGTTTTTTCAATGATTCATATTGTAAAACTGCATTTAAAACTCATGCATACTATATTTGTTATAATGATTGCAAATTAAAAATTGCTATTTATTTTCTTTAAGCATGAATATACTACTATTCTCTTAAAGAATCTTTAATTGATGTTTGTCTTTGATTAATTTGCAAACCAAATGTTAAACATTTTGGAACTCTGTGCAATGAACATGAATCTCGCTTGATATAAAATAATCTCAGAATACACGTGATACATAAATAATTGCACAATTAATAATGCATACATTTCTAAGCTTAACACATACCTAGAGCCGTGCAAAAGGGAGGGCGAAGGGGGTGGTTGCCTTGGATGCGGAAATTTAGGGGGCATCAGATTTATACTACCAATGTCATTTTTAGCTTGTCACAAGAAAAAATTGGCGCGGGGTGGCGCGAAATCGAGTCTTTGCCACGGACGCGGTTTTCTCTTCACATGCCCCTACACATATCTGCACATTTAAAACCATAAATATATATCAAAATCATAAATATATAATAAATATGCTGTAGAGAAATAATTTTGTAATTTACTTAATTAATATTTTTATCAATAGTAAAATTTTCATCTGAGAAATTTTCGTTTGAAAATTTCGTTTCGAGGTTTTAGTACTTATAAATTCAAAGAGGAATAAAACTTCGGTTTCGGACAGCAACTTTCGTTTCGGTCTGACGCCTTTTTATATTTTATATTTTCACTAAAAAAGCACTATAAAATAAAACATAAAATGGGTTTAAAAAAAAAGCGAATTCACGCTACATAAACATGTATCTCCATTAACGACAGGTCTATACCAAAAACTCCGGTATTTAACATACTCAATCGTAAATACAATTATTGAAAATCTGATCTCTATATGAATAAATAGAACTACTTATATAATAAAATTATCTCCCAATTAAATGAATATCAGGGGTGGGTTAAAGTATGCCCGAACTTTGATTTTGATACAAAGAAACTAGATAAAATGTTGCAATCAAGGTATAACAGTATAAAACTAAAAATTTTACCTTTAAATGTTTTTTAAAATTCGTTGTTGCGTCGAAGGTTCCACTTATAACGGTAGACTTTGTTGTACAAATTTGGCATGCTGCTTTAACTTTGCCGTTACTATCAACGGAAATTATTTAAAAAAAATCTTAATATAGCCCAACGTGCACTATCGCAATTCATTGATATATTGTTATCCGCAGCTGTTGCAATATCAATCATTCTTTCACGAGATTTAAACATACATTACATTTCTTTCTGCTACTACATTATCTTTCTTTCTATGGTTATTAAAAAGTACTATACACAGCAAAACTCTGAATGATTCTTCCTGTTTATGACACAATATAGTTTTTGTCGTTCTCACAGCAACGTTATAATTATAAAAACTAGAACGTTAGAATTGTACATGTATAGTTCAGCAAAAATGCTTAAGTAAAACAGAAGCATTCATTCTAATCCTTATCATAGCAATAGTTGAAAAAGTATGTTTACATTAACTTCTAGAAAGGAATCCTATCAGACAAAACAAAACAGAGAGGCACCTGTTTTGCTTTTGTAAATCTTACATCTGCGGTGGTTTAAACAAAGCAACTTGAACTCTACAGAAATGTATTTTGAGTAAGAAATGTATTTTCAAAATACAAAATACTTGGAAAAAGTGTTTCAAAATACATTACTAAAATACTTTCGTTTCATAGGGATAAAATACAAAAGTATTTTGAAAATGTATTTCAAATACATGTATTTTCAATACTGCCCATCTCTGGGTACACATTTCATAGAGACAGCTTTTCATACCAGTTAAGTATTACGTTTTGTAGCAGGTGCAGATAACCATCGCCTGTTAAGGCCCCATCGTAGAAATGCATTTAACAATCTCAGTTCCACATATACTGCACCACACGTTCGTTGACCAGCGTATCTGGTGTCATACTGTGCAGGGAATGTGGGAGTTTCCAGAAACTAGTAATGTACATG
This sequence comes from Maratus speculifer, assembly GCA_964019185.1. Lineage (NCBI taxonomy): Eukaryota > Metazoa > Arthropoda > Arachnida > Araneae > Salticidae > Maratus > Maratus speculifer. The sequence continues at coordinate 196,445,795 of OZ025299.1, forward strand.
TGCACGTTCACAATGCCAGCCTATGTAAATGTTGACGCATCTGTCCACAGAATGTAATAAAGGAACGACTATTTTTTCTTTAAGGTGTTGAGCATGAAATTACAATAATCAAACCGTTGTGCGTGGTCACCCAACATCAAAACTTACACCAGTGTTGGATGACATGAATGTGCACTTTGTGCATGTAACTAATGCCAGACATGCCTCCCTTATTTCCGTCGTGCTCAGTTGTGCATTTAAAATGACGAATGCTAACCCCTCCTCTGGTGTCAATCGAATATAACACCTTGCCTGTCTATTTGCTCTGAGTCGAGGTGCAACAGTAGGTTGAGATGAGTTTTAGGGCGTAAAGTCCTTTTAGGGACATGCTGAGCCAATGAGATGCAACAGAACTGACCTGTCTAAGAGTATATTCAATGCATCCATTATAGTTGCATGCGTTGAAGGTCGATCCCTAGGGAATCTTATTGAATAAACCCTCGCAGCCACTCTGGCATTTCTTTGACATTCACCATTGTCATCACGATCTCAGCACTGACTAGCATGTCCACTGATAGATGGCTTGTGTTTTTTCCAGAATGTATGGAGCTACTGTACTACAATAATTTTTATATTTCTAATTTTCTTGCTTGTAATAGCTCGGCTGTTCGTTTGCATTCCACTGCCATTTATCTAGCTTTTATTGAGTATGTTTTATTTTTTTGGGTGTCAATACTACCTACTTTGACTTTTGAATGTTGTTCGACCCCTAACAGTTAGTTCAAATGTTTAGATGAAATAACCCTTTTTGGTGACATCTTTAGGATGTATTTGTGTTGTCTGGGGATACAATGTGAATTCATAAAAAAGCAATATCTTCTTTCATACAGCAGTGAACTATATGCACCCCATAGTTCAGAATATCATTTACATTACATATGGCATCACTGATTATATTAGTATATTCTTCTAGTACTTTTTGTAATGTCATCACATTTCTTATATAAAAAAGTAAGTATTGTTATGAATTTCATTAAGACACTTCAATACTGTTAAAGTTATGTCCTGTATTTTCATCAAGATAAAAGAATTGTGACTCTAATTTCTTATGCAAAATTGTTTGTTGTTGTATGTGTGTTCTATTATCCCTCTAAATTTGTGAATTTGTGTACTGTATTGGAATAAAAATACTTGCTTATCAGTATAAAATCATCCTGGCACATGTGCTGTACCACATTTTTTCAGAAAATAATTTTTGCCTTATTTAACCACAGAAATTCCACGAATAAATAAGTCATGAATTACTGTGAAAAATAAAGATATTTTGTGGGCACCAGATTGGACAGCCCTGTGATATATTATGTATATGTTATTCCAGATTTGTTTTTGAAGACCTTCTATTCTAATAGATGCATATCATCTGAACTTGTTTACACTTGTGTTTTGAGTTATTTTAAATAGTGATATTAAAATCTCTATTAAAATAAAATAAAAACATTTTTATTGGAAGTAGAAAAATCTCAAATTCACTCAAATTGCAACTTCAGTTTTGCAAGCACAAATTATTTGCTCAAGATTGAGTTTACTTTTTTTCCCCTCTTTCTCTCCATTACATCTTTTTTCCCCCTTGCTGTGCAATATTCTACAAGTCTTATTTTAGTTATTAGGACTACTTTTATGATTTTTTTTTCAAATTTCATCTATTGCTATGTGTCATAATTTGTTTTTTCAGTACACAATTAAAATTGCCCATTGAAAAAAAAACATATATATTTTAAGCTTTAGGATGGTATTTTTTAAACCCTTCACTGTACCAATAAAATTGGTCAAACTATTAAGGCAAAAATTACTTTTATTATTTTTACTGAATACTTAAAAACATTAATGTAAAGAAAGTTGCAGAGTGTTAAGCAGATAAAATTAAGTCCATTTAATTCTGAAATATAGCAATACAATATTAAAAAACCCTAATTGTGTACATAGCCCAGACAACACAAACACATCGATGCATTTGCACTATAGTGCAATACTAAAAATCAGTAGCTTATAGTGGGCACCGATGTTACTTAAAAATACTTCAAGAAAAAAAAGTAACATTTTATAAATCCAGGATCATAATTTGCCGCTTTTATGCAAAATGTGTTCTGCTTAACCATTTTCGAATCTCAGTTACAGTGTTTAGCAAACCATGGCGAGAAATCATACATCTTTCCATTGATATCTGCTGATAAAACCAAATACTGAACCTTAAAATAAGTTAATTTTTTTGCTCGCAATACATTATTTTATTCATTAATAGATTATCATTTTTTAATGTCAGGTCTTCATTTAGAATTGTTTTATTTCAGATTCATTTATTGTTTGTATTTAGAGCTGTTTTTCTATAACTTTCTAAATTATAAAATTAGATAATTTAATACAACTCTCAATAGAAATCAATAAAATTAACATACTAAGAGTGTATTGCAAAGTTAAGCAAACAAATCTATTGGTAAATACATGACTCAATGATAATTTTATATTCAGATGCAATATAATTATTAGTGTTCATTCTAGGCCATTTTTGAAGGGCGCAGCACCCTGCCCTTTTTCAAATTTACAAAATGCACCCTGCCCTTTTTAAAAGTAGTAAAATGCACCACTGGTTTTACCGAGAGATTTTTAATAAATATTTTTTTATTCGGTAGTGTTTCTAAATTTGTGTGCCCAAAAATGATAGATTTTTTCATTTCTTTAAGAAAAAGAACATAAAACTATTGAATCATGTTTTAATTTAATTGTATTTTTAATTTTTATATCGTAAAATCATTCGAAATTAATGTTACTTGATTTATCATATTTAAAAATTATGCGATTCATTGCTTTCTTTTTTCCCCTTCTAAAGGCAATAACAATTTTTTTCTGCCAAAAGTGCCCTTTTCTGCTGCAGTAGTGCCTTTTGTAGTGAATAGCACCATGCCCTTTTTATTTCTAGAGTGAATACTATAATTATTGTAAAAATTGCAAATGAAATTTATGCAATGTATGCTGGTAGGGTAGTCCACCCAGTAAATAAACACTTAGCACATTTTAAAAGAAAATGATTTGTTATATTTTAATAAACAGTACCGATATGTGTTTGACAGTGCAAACACATTTGTTGGTTTACAAATGATTAAAAAAAAATAACAAAAAGAATTTTATATTTTACTTGTTTGGGATGCTAAGGATGTCTTAATAGAAACTGATACAAAAACCAAGTGAATGAACATTTGTTACCAATGAATGAATGCAAAAATTTCGGATGAATGAACAGATGAAAATTAAAAAATTCTTCAATTTTATACTTCTGTTTTTATTTTACAACTTACACATTATGGTGCTTAGTTAATTCCAACCTTGGATGCAAATTTAGAAAAAGAGTCACCCATTTCTCCTCTGAATGTTTGTCTATAAATGGATTTTTCGTTCCAGTTTGTTTCATGACACAGTAAACATCAGCTTTCACTTTTTCAACTATCTAATCTTCAAGGAGATTTTCTTCTTCAAAGGACAACACTGGCAATGTCCCACATGCTTACTTTCAATTGTTTTCCCTCGCAGTTTCATAGACAATGTTGCTTTTGGAATATTAAAATGAAGAAATGCCTTCTTCATACTGAGCTGATTTGACCGCATATCTCATATAGCATTTCAAGGTCCTCTGTAGAATACTTGAATCTTCCATATTTCATTTATTTGAGAAATCTGTTTTTTGATCACTAAGAATATTTCTACCAGTTATCTAAAATGTAGAAAAAATAAGTTTTGAAACATAACAATAATTATTACCTTTAAATATATGTGTTTGTAAATTTGCTTTTGTTACATGTTTATATATCCTAACTTTTCTATATTTACCATTGTTAAAAAATCACTTAATTCAAAATATAGGCTGTTAAAGAAGCCACAAAAACTTAAAGCCCAAGCAGTTCATTCACTTGAAAAAGTAGCCTAACGCATTCCTTCCAGTGAATGAACATTCATTCATTGAATTTTTTACATTTGCCTAACCAGTTACTAACACACCTATTCTCAAATTGTATACATCCTACAATGGTTAAAACAATTAGAAATACAGCAATGACATGATCATGTAATGTATTCACAATAAAATTGTACATAATGCAAATAAAAACAATAAATTCTTATCAAACACTTGAAATGACATATCACTCACCTTATTATTTCAGAATAGAAACAATGAATTTCCCCAGACATGAAAAATACATTTTCTGAAAGTGAAGTTATGTGATTTCGGAACAAATCAGGATTGCGACAGCTTCCTATTGAATAGAATTAAGATAATGTTGTAAAAACATCTACTGGGGAGGTTTTCAAACTTTATTCTTTTAAAATATTTACTAATTGTTCATTCACTGGGGGACTGTTCACTTACTAGTCTGACTACCTTACCTGTTATACATAAGAATAGTCCCCTGTTACATGACTTGTTAAAACATAGGCTACAACTCTGTTTTCAGACTTACTGAAGCATTTTTTGAAGTAAATATATTTAAAATGTTGATTGCATCTAATTTTGCTAAGAAAATCTTAACAAGTGTATGCACCAACATTTTAAAGACAAACAGAACACAATTTCTTGTAAGTTATCTTAATTTTTTAATGTTGTCAGTTATATTTCAACATATTCAACATAAGTCAGCAATTTTTAGAATAGATTGAATGATTTTTTGGCAAAATCTGGAAGTAGTGAAGTAGTTACAACTTTTCAAAAGTACAGTAGTCTCTAGAAAATTTGCATCTAAGAAGTCCGATTCCCCTTAATTCAAGCTATAAAAAATAAATAAAAAAATTCTCCACACAAAAGAATGCCAGTTCTTTTTGTCCCCCCCCCCCCTCCCCCAGAAACAAAAACGAAATAAAAGAAAATCTACCTTACAAAGCAATTTTGTTTTTAGACAATGCTCCATCCCATCCAGAATAAGATGTGCTAAAGTATAGAAAAGTTTGTGCTATAATTTTCTTTCCCAAAGTTATAAGATTAATACTTCTACTAGATTAGGGTGTATTGGAGAAAAAAGTCAGATAATATAGATGAACACGCGAACACTGTTTGCAGAAAATTTTCAAAATTTGCAGAGAGGTTTGATTAGTTTTCTTTTACAAATTTCTTTAAATATATATATATATCTCAAGACCCCAGATGGAGAATTGGTGCGACAAACATTACAGATACTTGAGAAGGTCTGCAAACTATTTTTCAACTGGAGAAAAAAAAATTAGAAATTATTTGCCATCCACCATGGTACAGTATGTTCTGAAAGAAGTGCCATGGGGCATAAGAGTTTAAAATTTAAAAATACTGTAAGTGCAGCACTTATGCCAGAACAAAAGGTGCAATGCTCTTTTTGCCCTCCTGCCAGGGCCAGTAGCAGAAACAGTGCAGCACCGAAGCGGGTGCTGCAGATTAATTTAATAGTTTAAAAATGCCTGAAACTATCATGAGTTATTGTTCTGAAAATATGCAATTGATCAGTTTTTTATTTTTTGCAAATACAATAGATCTTTCAGAAAATATTGTCAAAGTAGATGATTTGAACTGAATTTCCACATGAAAGAAATGTAACTACTCAAGAAAGGGTATAAAATGTCTGTCACATTCATCAAAATTGCTTATGTCTCAATAGGTAATTTATCAAAAAATTGAAAACACAATTCAATCCCAAATCGCTTCCATAGTCAAATGTTCCAATTTTATACTTTTCCGTTTAAAAATGAATTTGCAAATGCGTCAAAACATTTTCTCATTGCTGAGCAGAGCAGTTAAGATATTTCTTTCCTTAAAATACGCAAATCAGTTAATTACTTTTTTTTTTTTTTTGTAAATACTGAAGATAGTGAAGAACTAAAATTTATAAGTATGGTAAACATTTGACAGATTTGTACTAAAAAAAATTGCAAATTGCAAAAGAATTCCTTTTGATTGATTTTTTCAAGTAAAATTCTTTTAAATGGTTTTATACATTTTACATATATACTGTTTGCATAAAAATACAAATCAATAATTCTACAAATCATTAAATGATTTAGCAATTGAAATTTTTAATTAATTCTCTTTTTTTCCTTTTGCGTGATTAACATAATTTATGCACTTCAGGTACATTAAATTTTGCCCTTTAATGCTTCGTTATTTTTATGTCCTACTGAACTATTAATTAAAAATAATGTAAAAAACTCCAAATCAGGGAACCTCTATTTAAGGGACAAAAGTTCCGGTCCCATGTGTCCCTTATTTGGAGGTTTCACTGTATTTTAAAAATTAAAATAAAATAAGTTTTTCTGAGCAATCATAAATCATTATCTTTATATCAACAAATCATCATCTTTATATAAGTTATTCTTTAAAATATGTCACCTTTTAATAAATATATTTTTTTAATTTCATCAATTTTTCTTTCATTCCTTAGTTGTCTGTATTAAGCATACCATTCAACTTGATTTTTTCACTGAATTTTAATACTGTATGTAAATTAATAGTTTTCTTTTAGTGGTGTTGCTTAGTGACACTCAACTCGCATATAACTTTTCATTTTTGCTGTTAGCAGCAATATAGGACATGGGTGGGGTGCAGTCTTTTGCAGAGAATTTTATAGAAATTATTTGAGTTCACAGACAGTTTTACATTTTATCTAAAGTTTCTAGGAGAATTTAAAGAAAATGTATTGATGCTGTTTGTTGGAACATTTATTGCAGTCTGATGCTGAAAGTATTGAGAATGTTATGAAAAGAGATATTGTTTACTGGATAGCTGATTCTTGAGAAGAAATTCAATCTACAACACTGAAGAAATCATGGTTGAAACTTTCACCTAAAGGGGTAATTTTTACTGAGAATCTTCATGACGCCAATGATAAAAATGTTGTTTCAAAAAAATTGGTGAAGGAAGTACTTGAGTATTGAAATTGTAATACGGATAATGTTAAAGAATGGCTAAACAGCAATGAAATGCTGAAAAAAAACTGAATTGACTATTGTAGAACAATAGAAATTGAGGAGGAATGAAATGATACAGAAGAAAACGACTTCCTGGCATTAAAAAAAGCATTCATAGTGAATGTTCTATCATCTTTAGAACTGGCTTTAAAACATGTAGAACAGTAAAATTAAGCCCTGCTGACATTTTGCTTTTTAAACTGTGATAAGATAATAAGATAAGTAATCTGTTTAAGTGGCAAAAAATATTTTTTTTTAATTTTAGATTATAAATTATTCTGTACATCATTACAAAAGGAATAAAGGTATGTACATTCTTTGTCATCCTAATTGAGTAAAATTATAAATGGAAGAATTTTCTACTTTTTGAAAATCTGAGTTTTCAGTAATCCAAGGTGGTGTCAGCTTCAATTGCCTTGGATTTTCAAGACTACTGTAGTTGGTAATTGCTACTTTTTAAAACAAGTATTGTAGTTACTAATTATATTTTCAATAACATAATTATAGTTTGAACAATGAAAAAGTAGCTTATTGACCATTCATACAGATATTACATGAATTTATAAATTAGTCCAGTTGAAAATGTAAATGTGTAACATAATTTTCCTGATTTTTTTAAGTTGGAATTTGATTAATGTATCATTTAATATTCAAAGGTAAAATATCTTAAGCAGTGTCAAAAGTATAAATATCTCAGTAATCAACAATAAAGAAACACCAACATTATACATTTATTCAAGTTTTGAATACATAGAAGTAACATATATAAATACATTAGTACTCAGATTAATGGTGATTTTCTTTGACTTATTAATGAAAATAAATATTAAATCAATTTAAGTAATGTATAAAGCATCTAAAATGCATATTTAGAAATAATTAACTAAAAATATCTGTCAAAATAATATGGTTACTTTTGATTAAAAAAAAAAAAAAAAGAAAAGTACAAAAATTGATTAGTTGGTGTTACTAAAAAAATATACAACTAAATTTTGCAAATTAAAGGTAACATAATTTACATGATTTTTTAAAGTCAAAAGTGAGTCATAAAATTTAAAGATAAAACAAATCTAGCCAGAGTAAAAATAATAAATATCTCAGTAACAAGCAATAGAGAAACACCAACATTATACTTTTATTCCAGTTTTGAAAATATGGATGTAATATAAAAAATACACTCATAAATACATTAGTACTCCAATTAATGGTGACAAATTTTCTTTCTTTGACTTCTGGATAAAAGAAAAAGATATATATATTAAATGAATTTAAATACCTTATATAAGATACACACTCTGAATTAATTAACTAAAAAATATGCCAAAAATGTGGTTTTGATAAGAAAATACAAAGATCGATTAGTGATAGAAAAATATACACCTAAGTTTTACACATCAAAACATTTTACACTCACACACATCTAGTCTATCACATTTAATCACCTTTTTTTGGTTAAATTGTGCATCATAACAGCAAAATGCATTTTAAGAGCCCAGACATTCCTTTTTTTTAAATCAAATATATGATAAGGATACAATTTTTTAAACTATAAAGAATAATTTTTCTATGCTGCATCATTTATGTGTTACAATAGTATCAACAACAAGGAAGTAAGAATTGACAATCAACCAAGTTTTAAGTTTTGATCGTGGTTTTCCCAAAGCATAATTAGAAGAACCATTATGATCCTTGCTGTGAATACTTAAATTTTATTAATTAAGTATGGGTAATACTGCTGCGTAGATTCATGCATTTAAATATTAATAATAAAATATTTACAGTAGACTCCCTCAAATCCGCACAGCTTGGGACCAGAGGTTTTGCGGATTTTAGAATTTTGCGGATTTCTGGTCATTGCTTTGTTTATATATTTTTAAAAGTAATTTGAATGTAATTAATAATGAAATCAAAAGTATAATAAATGCACACAATATACTAAAATATTAAAAAAAGTAATAAACTAAAATAATAAAAATTTAGATATTTTTTAAAATAATTAAAATACTAAAAGGAAAGGTCAAATTAATAATCAATAATGTACAATTAAATATTCATTATAAAAGAGAAAATGTGTTTTTCCTAAATTATTCAATGAAATTTGCCTCATAAAAATAATGAAACTTTATTTTAGGTTTAGCCAGATTTAATAACTAAAAAAGCTTGACTAACACATAAATATATTTGGTAAGATTGTAATTACCAATGATATTAGCAATATCTTTATTTTTTCAGAAATAAATTATTCTTTCTTCATGAAAAAACATGAATTCAATAACCTTAACAAAAATTATAAATTAAAAAATGCATGGAATTGATATAAAACTGAAAAAAATCAATTTTTGCACCTACATCTGAATTGAATGTTTCATTGTTTACATCCGTAAAATATGTGCGGATTTTAGAGAGTTGCGGATTTTAGGAGTGCGGATTTGAGGGAGTCTACTGTATATGATTAATTTTCAGGTATAACAGACATTTTCATAAAATTCTGTATTAATGCAAAACATTGCAATTACATTAATGAAATATTGCACATTTATATTTCAAAATCCAAAACATAGATAAACTCTACAAATTACTGCAACTTTTACACACATGTAAGAGAAATAACAATAAAAATTTGCATCACTCCAAAATACAACACTGAGAACACAGATAAACTCTACAAAATACTGCAACATTTATACAAGTATAAGAGAAATTGGTAGCAGAATGATCTACACCAGTGTAAAATATAACAGTAGTTCAATATTCTACATTATACATTTACCACAAAATCCAAAACATAGATAAACTCTACAGATTACAACAACACTTACACAAGTATGAGAGAAATAATAAGTTTATCTAATAATAATATTTATGACAATAACATAAAACTTTCTCAAAACATTTCAATAAAGCAACAAAGTTTAATCACATGCAGATTAGAAAACAGTTATTTAATATACTAGTAAACAAAAAATCCTCATTTGTAGTATCATTGGGAAAAGTACTATCTTGAGTAGATACATTTATTACTAATGCAACCTGAAATATATTTTTTCTCTCAAAAAACAAATACATTAACTGGTGTGAATTATTATTATTTTCTTTGCATAAATATATCAGGATTGCTACACAATTCTGGTAAACAAATTCCCTGACCTTTCTCAATAAAAAACAGCTTATATATTGTTGTAAAACCCTTCACACAATGGACAACTTAAATCTAGATAAACACTAAAAAAGTACATGCTGTATGAATTTCGGATTTTTAATTTTTTTTTTTTTCATATTATGCTATTGTTATGTAATGTGTAAATTTTATATAAAAATTTTAAATTGGATGAAATTAATTAAATTTTTTTTCATTTACGAATGATGATAGAAATTAGGATGGAAAACAGCACATCAAAAATTCTATGACTTTTCCCTGACCACTTCAAATATTTAAAAACTTCTCCGACTTCTTGCCTAAATTTTTGAACACCCTGCCTTTTCCCTGTTTTCCAGGGTTTTTCTGACTCGTAGCAATCCTGATAGACCTCGTAGCATTTTTACTATAGAATAATTATTATTTAAATAAATAAATAAAATAAAAAATGCATGTTACAAAGAAACAAGAGTTTTTCTAATAAACTGTGTGCTTCAGAAAGACAATGATCAATATAAAATTTAAAGCATTCTTACATTAAATTAGGAGAAATTTTGCTTTTCATACTAGTCTGGTATTTAACTTTACAAAATACTTTGAATTAAATAATCTTTTAACTCTTTGTGCCTGTCATTTTTGTGTGTATGTGTGTGTCTAGAATATTTTTTCAATCTATACATTAACAATAAAGAGAAGTATTGATAAGTTTGATGTAAGTACATATTGTTCACTTGCGAAAAATGTGACACAACTCCAAAAAATTGATTTTTTCTATTATTGCATTCATAGGTGTGACTTAGGCAAGTCTTGCTGCAAGAAAAATGTCATAATTGTAGTTAGCCAGAAAACCTCGATTACACAATATGTTATTTTGGCATGACAGAAGGGGGGAAATTGTGGGGGCATAAATTTACTCAATCCTTACCATCTATTCTATGCCTTCATTTTTAAGAGTTTTAAATTTGTATTATGCTTTTACAACTGCATGCAGAGTTAAGCATCATAGATTTATATTAATATTTAAAAAATTGTGAATCTTCGTTTGCCTTAGTGTTTTTGAGTTGTGTCTCTTTGCTTGACAGTGAGAAATATAATCTTTATAAGGCACTTTCAACACAGAAAGTGATATTTACTTGAGAGATGTATGTACATAGCAACCCAGGTATGAGAAATACTTTTATTACTGAAGAGAATGGAAAAATTTAGGATTTATTTAGTCAGATGTTTTTTCCTCCAGAAAAGTTTTTGATGCTTTTAAAATCTTTAGCAGGACATTTTTTATTGCTTTTGAATAAAAATTGTCTCTTTGCTTACAGTATTTGGGAACAGATATATGTATGTGTAATAATCAGACCCTTACCAGCATTTCAGTAACATAATATTTGGACAATATATATAAAAACATCAACAAAAAATAAACTTTGAATAATATAACAACATATATGCATAAGCACTAAAGTAAAAATGTATTGCTGAAAAAAAAATTACAGCCAATTGCTAAGATAACAGAGCACAGAACCCCAATTTTAAATCAACCATGCACAAGAACAAAAGTTTATACAATCAGAGAAAAAAATTGAACTCCTAAAAATATTGTTTGCTGTTAAAAATCAAATATAAAATTGAATGACTAAAACAGCTAAAAATAATCTATTAACAGGAGATTAGCAGATTTTGAAATATTTCTTTTTGAGAACTAAGTTATTTAAAAAAAGTTTTTTGCAGCTTTAAGGCTTTTTTAAACATATTCTGAACTTGTACTTCCCACAAAAGATACTAATCTAAAATGTCTTATTCCTACAATGCAAAATAATAATTATAGGAAAAAAAGTTTAGTAGTATTAATCACTGTAATTGGTATTGCTCATTACTTTTTAATATAGTGGACATTACAAATTAACTGTATTTTAATCTGAATGCATGCACAGTAACATTCATAGAAAAAAAGTAGCAAATATAAAATTGGAGTTCCAGTGTTCTAAACACAATAATAATAAAATAAACTTTGGAAAATCTAGACTAGAGAATAACTAGAAAATACTGGCTTAGACATTGTTTACTACTAGGTTAACACTCATATCCTCATAGAGAAGACAGACATTGAAGTTAATTACTATAATTATGCAATAATTTTGGAAATATTTTTAATTATAATTTCTTCCCTTTTCCTCCAAACTGATATACTGTTTTATTTTTATTTGCTCTCAGAAAAATAGTTGCTACATTTAAGTAAAATATTATTTAAAAAAAGTACTTAGCCCCTTGAGGCTGAACATCACATGTACGTGCCGCATAAGGTGCTCAAAATCCTTGACTATTCCCACCAGTATTTATTTGGTAAATTTTCCCTTATTTAATCAAGAAATTTTTTGGATTAAACTAAGCAAAAAAATTTGTTTTTAAAAACCAGTAACAAAAGATTAAAAATTCTACAAAAGATGCTCATTCCAAAGGAGTTTAATATCAAAAAATGAAAAAGACTGCAGAAAAAGACTCCTTTCCCATGACTAGAAATCACACTATTTTTTCAGGATTTAGAAATTTTGAAGGGAGAATTTTAATTTATTGTAAAACTTAAAACTACACTATGTGTAAATTACCTAAAGATGACAAAAATATATTTTAAAAAGGTGTTAAATTACTTTTTATCCTTAGTACCTTCAACTGTAAACACAGCCATCGATCGAGAATATAATTTTTTTTTCTTTTATATATTCTCGGTTGATGGCTGCATTTACAGTTGAAAGTACTAAGGTTTAAAAGTAATTTAACACCTTTTAAAATATTTTTTGTCATCTTTAAGCAATTTACACGTAGTGTAGTTTTAAGTTTAACTATTTTAAAATGAATATAGCATTCTACTTATTTATTTGCTGAATTTATTATTGTTCTTACAAAATAATAAATAAGGCAGAAAATGCTTTTAAAAATATGCAGTTTTACATACTTTAAACTTTGTGTACTAGGAAGAGAGGAGGAGGTAATCAGATGATTATTTATAGTTTAGAAAAGTAAGAAATAGATTAACCCCCTGACTGCCAAACAAAAGAGCAAAATTGTAATGTAGTTTTCTCAGTATTTTTTTTTTTGAAAATTCTGAAAAAAAATATGATTTCTCAAACATTACATAATTTTTTTTATTATATATAGGTATGAAATATAGGTTGAAAGCATTAAGCATAACAAAATGTTTTAAAACTGCATTGTATTTGTAGAATTATACTAATTTAAATAATACTTCTATTGCAGTGAAACCTGCAGCTTAGTGAACAGATATATCAGATCGTGGCAGAAAGAAGGTTAAAAAATTAACAAAATGTAAAGAGTATTTAAATTTTTTAACATTGTGAGATAAAAAAAAAGGGGAGGGGGAGTTGAATTAGGTAATGGTTATATATTTATCTTTCCTAATTATAGATATTTTAAATAGTGCAGGCAAAAAAAAGTTTCAAAATTTTTTTAATTGTGTAGGCTTTATATAGGGGATGAGAGAGAGGGGAAAAAGGAACATTCAAGAGGAGGAGAATTAATTTTAATTAAAATTTTTAACTTTGTAAGCGGAAGAGATATAAAGAGAGAAAAATAAATTTTCTGAAGAGAGCAAGAACAATGATTGTTTATTGTTACTAAAGGTTTACAATTAGTACTGAAAAAATACTGAAAATTAAAATTCAAAAATACTTTAAATTTGATGTACATGAAAAGAGGAAAGGAAGAAGCAACAATTTCAGATAGGAAGAAGAATTTAGATTACTGATTATTTATTGTTACAATAAAGTAAAAAATACAGCAAGAAAAAATATAAATATGTTTCAGTTTTAAAAACTTTTAATTTTGCGAGATGAGTCAAAAGCAAATTTTTTTAGGGAAGTGATTGATTAGATTCAAAGATTGATTACTTGTTAACAGTACTAAAGATTTACAAGTAGGGCAGATTTTTTTAAATTTAAAAATTAACTATTTTAATATTTTTTATTTTGTGTGCTTTGTAAGGAGGAGAGGGCATGGAAAAGAAGGAAACAGCAGTTTTGGGTGAGGAGAGGAATTTATGTGACTGATTATTAATTGTTACATTAAAATAAAATAATATAACAAATAGATTTGAAAAAAATTGAAGAGTTTTACGGGTTTGCATACTGTTAGGGAAGATTATGAAAAATGAGGGGAAAGTTATTTTTTAGAGAAATGGTAATCTAGATAAATATAAATTACCACCTAAATAGATTTAAAAATGCAAAAACCTTTAAAAATTCATATTTTTGCCTAATACATAATAATAAAACATTAAAACCAAGCACTTTCTGCAGATTTTGCATAAAAAATAAGGATTTTAAGGACTAGAGATTGCTAAAAAAATTTATGGACTTTTAAGGACCATATGAACATTGAATTATGCATATTTTTTCAAAATTTATATTTTCTTTTGTAATAAAAAACAAGTAGCAAAGAAACATAAGTTACAATTTAAAAATATAAAGACTAGAGAATAAGTACAATTTTTAAATCACATTTTGTAAATAAATAAAAATAACATTTCAAAATATTAAGGCAGAACTCAAAAAGAATATTTTTCATTAACACAAAACTTTGACTCATTTTCAAACATAAAAGCATCATTATTGACATAATCTGAAATGGAACTGTTATTTTTGTTTTTCAATACATGAATTACATCTTAAGTTGTAAGTGAGTATTACATCAAAATACTTTTTTTTTTTTTTTTTTTTTTGTTTATTGCACTGTCACATCCCAAAATTCAGTTCAAATCAACAAACTTTGAAAGGATTTGCAGAAAGATCTATTTCTGCAGAAAAAAGTGTTTGATCATAGTTTTGTAATAAGAGCACCTACCAAGTTGATACATTTGTGTGGAAAAATGAATTTAAAAATGTGTCAGAAAGTAAGAATTTTGGACTTGAGTACAGCCTTAATTAGAAACAAAAATATGTGTGTATTAGCTTAATTAAATAAGGACTAGGGAGCAACAATAAAATATTACTCAAACAAATTCAAAAATAATTCAGTACACATAATTACTCTTGTAACCCTTTATGCCCCAAATTGATATAATTGGTAATATATATTAGAAGTATGGATGGACATGGGCCTGTCCCAAAAATCAAGCTTAGTAAAATATTCTTTCATTAAAAATACTATGGTTGGATTTGGCATTAATTTTTTTCTGAAGACTCAGGTTAAGAACAAATTTCATTTTTCCCAGGATACAGACAGGCCTTATTAAATTTAAAATGGACTGTATTTTTTGTTTCTCAGTCATGTCAGCTGATATTTTTTTTGCATGCATAATATTCCTCCTAAATTAGTGAAAAAAGTAGTTATAAAACATTTTTCTTTTCTTATTTTTTAATAGATTTATATGTTTGTTAATCCTATTAAAGATAGCTTACCAGAGTGCTGTGAATGGTTCATTTTAGTTTTAAATCTTACATGTACTCATATCTTATGTAAGATGATCTCAAAATATCCACTCACCCTGTTATTGAAAATAAAAATGAATCACCACAAGCCAAATGACTTTTGTTTTAAATACAAATTTCACAGCTTGTATTATTAACAATATCGTTAGGAAATGATGAAAAAAAATAGCTCTTTTCAAAGATAATATTAATGTGCCTGACTGGTTGCCTAACCTCGATAGACAGACACATCTACATAAGAAAAATTTACCCACAATTTTGATCATTACTAAAACAGAGGATCTTCATTTCATACTTTTCTTCAAACACCAAATTTAAAATAAGAGAGCTTTCCATATTACAGATTTTATGCACATATATGATATACACAGCGAATTTTTAAGAATAAGTATGAAATTAATGTCCTTTGGCTTATATTACTGCAGATTATTCCCTGCCCAAAAATACTAAAACAGAGTCTTGCATCAAAGATTGGTTAATTCAATATTTACTAAGCTGCAGATCCTGCTCAGCATGGATTGGCACTAATTTTTCTGCTATAAATTGAGCTTGAGTTTCTTTGGTTCTGTTTTTGATATGAGATATAAAAAACATTCACAACAAATGAATGACTATGAAAATGCACTAAGTGAACAAAAAGCATAAAATTTATCACAGGTATTTTACAAAACTCTGCCACTAAAGAAAGTATTTTATACAAAGACAGATGACTACTTTCAATAAATTTTTAGGTTACTTTAATAATTTAATTTTTTTTTTTTTTTTTTTGGTGAATTTTTAAAAAATTGAGAGAATGTATCATTACGAAAATTAGATGTTAAACATTAATAACTAGAGTACTCAACTAAAATCCTGCAAACTCACTAATTTTACTCAAAGCCAACCTGCAAGCCTGCAACTAGAGTCTTGTGCACATAGGACTGTATCTATCCAAACTTGATAATTCTATATAAAGTCAAACCAAAACAATACCTGACCATAGTTGACCCACAACCCAATCTGACCCAGACAAAAAATAAAAATTTACATGCAATCTGACAAAATTATTTTTGTTAATCGAAAACCTAACCTAAAACTGACAAACTTCAACTGAAAAACAACACACTTCAATCTGAACCAAATTCAAATCAAAATTGAAAAGAAATTGATAATTCATATTGTAAAGAAATTATGGAAAAATATTCCATAATTATATCTTTCGTGTCAATTTTACATTTTTACCTTTTAAGGTCTGGGACACATTTTAAAATCCTTTTTATTTATTTATTGAGTTAAAATTTTGAATTTTTTTGTGATGGTTAACAATATTATCAGGTAACCAAGAAAGTTCGTGCGTTTTTTGAGAACAGCTATGTTTTTGCGTAGGCGGGGGCGTACTGATTCTGATGACATCATTTCTGTACATTGCCTTTAAATTGCAATCAGTAGAGAGTTGTTTAACGTATCTCACATTTCCCTATCAGTTTTGTAGGAAATACAATCGTTGACAAAAGATGTCGTCGACAAAGGAGATTTTAAGGCCTATTTTGCTCTACGAACTCAAATTAGGGACAAAATCTACAGAGGCCGCTAGAATAATATGCTCCGTGTTTGGAGAGACTTCAGTGAGTGAACGGACCGTTCAAAAGTGGTTCAGCAGATTTTTGTAGGGAGACAAGAGCCTCGAAGACAAGCCCCATGCTGGTCGTCCATCCATCTTAGACCAAGTCCAGATGGAAAAGGAAATCAAACAGAATCCTGATCTAACATGCCAAGAGCTTGCGCAAAGGTTTGGACTATCTGACGAAACCAGCCGATCGCATCTTCATAGCCTTGTGATGTCGTGGAAACTTGATAAGTGGGTTCCTCATGTCCTGTCCGAGGAAAACAAGCTCCATCGATTGAACATCTGCTTGTCATTGCTGTCATACCACAACAAAGCCTCTTTCCTGGATCAGATATCGACATGTGACGAGAAATGGATAATGTATGATAACCGAAAGAGAAAACATCCTTGGTCGACTTCTGGTTCTGTCTCATTGGTTGCTAAACCGGACATCCATCAAAAAAGATAATGCTGTGTATTTGGTGGACTAGTGCTGGTATAGTTCACTATGAATTCTTAGAAAGCACGAAAACAATCATAACCAAAGTCTACTCGTCGCAGTTGAAAAGGGTTTCAGTTGCTTTGCTCAAAAAGCAGCAAGCGCTGGTCAATGGAAGAGGAGTTCTCCTCCTTCTCCAGATAAGGCCAGACCTCATACGGCCAAAGCCACCAAGAATGCAATAAAAACATTGGGCTGGCAAGTTTTGCCTCACCCACCTTACTCCCTGGACATCATCCCATCGGACTATTACTTGTTTTTGGCCATGGATAATCACCTGCGGGAACAGCAGTTCCAAACCCAAGATGATGTCATAAAAACTAAAATCCAGTTTTTGGACTCTAAACCAAAAGATTTTTTTCAAAAAGGGTATTTATAAGCTTGTGTCTCGTTGGGAACACGTAATTGAAACCAATGGTGATTATTTAAAAGAATAAAAAAGTTTTTGAGATTTCTGTGGGTCGTTTTTTATGCCTGATGAAAACCGCACGAACTTTCTTGGTTACCTGATATTTGTAAACAAAATCACATAAATTTTCTCATAATTTTTTTTAAAAATTTTAATTTTACTAAAAAAGGAGGATAGTTTGAAATGATTCATCATCATCATAATCAACCGTTTTTGATCCACTGCTGGATGTAGGTCTCCCCCAGATTTTTCCAATGTTTCCTGTCTAGTACTTTCGTCATCCAATTTACACCAGCCACTTTTCTACTATCGTCACTCTATCTTACCTGTGGTTGTTTTCTTGGTTGTTTTACATCTCTGGGATACCATTGTAGTATATTTGTGCTCCATCTATTGTCTCGTCTTCTTGCAATGTGCCCAGCCCATTTCCATTCGAACTGCTTGATTCTTTCAAGGATGTAAAAAACTTTTGTCTGGTTTCTTATCCAGGTTATCCTCTTTCTGTCTCTTCTGGTTATACCTAGCTTTCCATACTTCTCTGTATTGTTTGTAGTCTTTGTATCATCCGTTTTGTTAATGTCTGTGTTTCTGCTCCGTAAGTTAGTGCAGGTAAAATACATTGATTAAACACTTTTCTTTCAAACAAAGAGGGATATTACTCTTCAGAATAATATTGTTCTTCCCAAAAGCACTCCACCCATTTCTGATTCTTCTATTGTTTTCATTTATGATACTATTATCCAATGATATTTCCTGTCCTAGGTATACATAACTTTGCACAACTCTGAATATTAATTGTGGAATTTCAATTTATTTCCATTTAAATAAACAGAAAGATACTAGCTTTAATTTTGATTCAGCATTTTTAAAATTTTAATTTTAAAATAAAGTAAAAATATTTAAAGAAAAAATTTAAGAAATAATAATGTAACTAAAAAAAAATCATATTTTCAAAAGTAGATATTTTTTTCAAAACTGCTGAATCAAAATTTGAATAAAACAATTGCAAAAGATAGGTTCCAAGTTTGAGCTACTTATCTTTAACAGTTCTTGACTCATAACAATTTCAATATGAGAAATGGTGAACAAATCCATTGTTGGTGCCACCTTGGCATCCATTAGCACTTGGCAAAAATGAATGCCAATTACAGTCACCATTGGGAGATCTGAAAAATCTTTTGGTGTTAAGCCTTTGAAGGGCAGTGGTATATATTTTATCCCACCTAATTGAAACAAGATTTGCACCACAAACTTTTAACAAAATTTCGATGACCACCTGTGGACCATCAATGCCAAAATCTTCAAAAATTTTGGAGTTGCTAGTTTCACAAATTTTTGGAATTGGTTACAGGTAAAAATTGCAAATATCGTCCATCACTTATGCAAAAAAATTGCGAATTTTGACAATTGTGTATGGAAGAACCACTCATTTCATCAATCGAATCACAAAGACAATTGATTCCAGCATCTTCAAAAATTCCGGAGTACCTAATTTTGCAAAAATCGGGAATTTTTTTAGTCAATCGCAGGAAAAGTCACAAATTTTGTTGATTAGATGTGGTATTTCATTGATCAAATACAGAAAAATCACAAACTTCATCAATCAAGCATGGCAAACTTGTGAATCTTGACAATCAACTGGCAGAGACCATTGATCATAAAAAATTTTGGAGTTACTCAATTCACAAGTAAAAATTGTGAATTTTGCCAATCAGTCGCAGGAAAAATCGCAAATGTATCCACATTTGTGATTTTTATATATCTTTTAAATATATCAGGTGTCAAAAAAAGCAAATTTCATCGATGAGATGAGAAAAAAAATCATTAATTTCATTGATTGTTTGCAGAAAAAATTCATTAAAAATTTAATTTCAAGAATTTCATCAATTGAGAATGGACAAATCATGAATTTCATCAATTGGGCATAGAAAAAACCGAATCTCATGAAATTCATAAGCTGCTATTGTTGCAAATTTTGCCAATCAGTAATTGAAAAAAAGTGCAAATTTCATTGATTGATATAAGGAAAAACTGCAAATATCATCAAGCAGAAGCAGTAAAATCTCAAATTTTGTCAAACAAACAAGAAAACCTTGAATTTTATCAATTTAATGAAAAATTGCAAATTTTGTCGATTGGCGAGAAAAAATCTTAAATTTCTTCAATCGGACATAGAAAATTTGTTAACCTCATCTATTGAGCATGGAAAAATAGTGATGCCAACATCCTCAAAAATTCCTGACTCTCTAATTTTACCAATCAGTAATGAAAAAAATTGCAAAAGTCATCCATTGGTCGCAAAAAAACTTGTATTTGTCAATTATGCGAAAAAATTGTGATTCGACTAACAATTGTGAAAAAAAAAAACACGAATTTTGTCAACTACAAAATTAAGAAAAACCAACTTTCTAATACTATGTTTCTATCGTGCAGTGCGAAAAAAGCAAGCTTCTATTTTCCCTCTCTGCTTACTTACATTCATCATATTTCTTGGAAAAGGATGATTCATGATGTATTGCATTCGTTAACTTACGATCAACAACATCACAATCACGGGAAGAAAAAAGAAAGAAAAAAAATTATTTTTTTCTGAATTTTCACGGAATTTTTTGCTCAAAATTCTCGTAAATGTTTCATATCAGAATTTTTAACTTTTAAACGCGTAAATGCTGAGCTGTTTCTTCCATAAATTACAATAATAAAAAACTTTTAGTTAAATTTAATCGGGAGAAAATTTATAATTTAAAAAATCACACAGTTCACTATGCTTGTTTTAATAAATATCCATCATGAAGAAAAATGCATTTTCATAAGAAGTCATCTCCTTGACAACTATTGCTTGAAAACTGGATTTTCAAAGCAAACCAAAATGAAAAAAATTATTTCCTGTTCTATTAAGACAGAAACATGATTTAAATCTCATTTTAAACAGAAAAAAAAGAAAACTTTAATGCAATAAAATGTTTTTAAGTAATTTGAAGATTTTTGTGTCCTGGACAATCTTAAGTAGAAAACCAGTGAATATATATATATATATATATATATTATATATATGCTGATTAAGTTCAAGCATATACTTAAGCAGAAGAAAAGCATTTTGGATATTCTTTTGAGAAATCAGGTCAACTGAAAATTGACCTGAATATGAAATAAATATATCTGATACAGTGTTCTCAACAAAACATGACTGGCAAGTTCCCTGGCCAAATCT
This sequence comes from Maratus speculifer, assembly GCA_964019185.1. Taxonomy (NCBI): domain Eukaryota; kingdom Metazoa; phylum Arthropoda; class Arachnida; order Araneae; family Salticidae; genus Maratus; species Maratus speculifer. The sequence goes on from OZ025299.1 coordinate 196,467,027, forward strand.
CAAAAAATTCCTTAACTTTTCCTGGCCAAATCGGCCAGAATGAAATTTGCATTTTATGTATGTAATCCTTTGTTAAAAATAGAATTTTTTTTTCTGTGATCATTCATCAAATGTCTAGATTTTCCCTCCCCAAATTGTTTGATGAATTTTGTGATTTTTCCCCCTGATTGATGAATTTTGAGATTTTTTTCCGACACTGATGAATTTTGTCTCTTTCATTTTTTTCTCCAAAACTTTTTCATAACTTTTCAGAAAATATTTGCAAATTTCCTGAATTTTTCTATATATTTTGAAATTTCCCTGATTACTTTGAAATTCTCCGATTTCTAGTTTTTCACTGACTCTCCATGATGAAAAGCCTGCTATCGCAGTGGAAAAATAAAAGTCAACACAATCTGATCCAAACTGCAAGTTGTGTCAGATTCAGGTTACCGACCTGATGCAGCTGAGCTGTGTCAGCAAAAAATATTTTGTTGATTCACATTCTGATCATAACACCCAATCCAAATACCAATTAAAAATTGGTCCACAAATTCGTGTAATTATGGAAAATTAATCCTAAACCTTATGTCCAATATAAATTTTATATAGAAAAATAAACATGTAAAGTGTGATTTGTATTCAAATATAAATAGTTCTTCATCTAAAACAACTTTCCAGATAGATTTTTTAAAAAATCAGGCTAATCAAGACCCAATCTGCAGAATCAGTACTCAACCAGAAACAATTGGTTTAGTCAACCTAATTTGCAGGGAAAAAACTAGTACCAATCCAAACTAATTTGTAGATAGGGTTGAATTGGCACTTATCTTTTTTTATATAAACTAACAACACTTAGCACAGCCTGACCTGCAGGTAAGATCAGCCAAATATAAAGTCAGATTACCAGGCCCAATGCAGGACTCTACTCCCAAGTCAAAATATTTTCCATCATGACAAACTTTTATCCTGATGAAGAAGGAATTTATCGTCTATACAAATCCTCAAACATTGCTGTTAATTTTAAAACTTCTTTTTTAATCATGTTGTAAAAAAATATTAGAACATAAAGGGTTAAACAATGCAGATACGAAATCATTTCAGTGGCTTATGAATGGGAGATGAATATACACATGTATTTATGGGTAGTGTGTGAGCATTAATAAGAGCACACATTAAATCTTCAGCAGTCAATCTAGTCGACGCAACCATTATAAAAAAAGCATGATAAAATACTATAAAACATGAAATTAGCATCCAGTACAATTGATCTTCTGGGCTTCCACCAAACACAGTCTATTAAAACAAATGAAAGAAATAACATATTTTATTAGGTTATAAAGCACAATTTATTGACATATATTGACATATTCATTGACTTTACAAGTACATAATGCACAAAATAATAGAAATATCAGGAATCTTTTTATAACCTTCCACACATGACTCTATTTTCATACTTTCAAGATTAAAAAAATAGTAGATGATTTTCTCATATTTTTCTATTTAAACATGCAATGAAATCTTAAAAATGCAGATATCCAATGAAATTCATTTTTCCCCTAGACAAACAAAAGCCCACACTAAATGATGTAAATATTTGAATAATGTAAAATAATCCCTTTTGTTGCTTAAATTGATTTTAGTTTTGACAAAACCTAAATAAGCCACTAATATAACATTAAAAGAAACTAAAACCCTTTCCTATAACTTAGTAATTTCAGTTAAAAAGTAAATCAGTGAATTTGTGATTGGATTGTACCTGACCCAAACTTGAAAATTCTGTTAATAGCTATACTAATGAAAGAAAATTTTGCTCTGTGTGTGTGCAATGGCTAGGAAAATCTACTGCACATATAAAGATGAGAATTTGGTTGAGGGTAGTCCAAGGACTGTACTGATGAACTTGAGATTAAGAATGTTCAATTTTTTTAGTCATATATTAATTAAAATAAAAAATGAACTTTCATCCTAAACCCATCTCTTTCATTCTATACCAGTGAAAACACTCATGAATGCCCAGAAAGCAATTTATGCATAGGAAGGAAACTAAGAACAGAATGTATAGTTTGCATTTTTTTCTCAGTTTGGTTATAATCTAAATCAACCAAATCATTTAGTACAGTTAAAATTGGAAGACATATTCAGGAGGAACATACCATTACATCTCAAACATTACAAACAATTTGAAAAAATATCATTGTCGGCACTTTGAAAAAACAAATTCATGGAGGATTGTTTTCATCAAAAATGTTTTTTCCCCCTGTAGGGCACAATTTTAGAGATACCAACAAACCAAAAATATGCTCTTACAGCTGAATACTTCTCTAAACTGGTAGTGCAATCAGTTTTAAAAAATATGAATTTTGATCCTTTGAAAAACTTTAGTGGATACAGGTAACTTAGCACCTCACAGAGACACATTTTTTTCTATGATATAAGTAACTAAATAACCATACCTCAATACAGTTTTTTAAGAACATCTCAGTAGACTACATTTACATCACCTATGAAAAATTCAAAATGTTGGGATGGGCAGAAGTAATTTTTCAAAATAAAATTATTCAAAATTTTCACTAAAACAGTAAAAACATGAATATTTTAGTATGGTTTCATTCATGTTTACAATTAGTAAAAATGTCTTTATCACAAAATTATAACGAGTGCTTAGATAAGGATATATTTATAACCTATTAAAATTTCACAGAATTCAGATGACAAGAACTTTTTTTTTGTGGTTGTTTTTGATACTATGCTAATAGAACTGATGTGGAAATGAGAAAAAAACTTTAGATGAGCACATTTCTTTTAAACTAGATAGCTATACTTTTTACATATTTTTAAAATAAGGTGCATAACTCTCATATTTATAACTAGAGATAAACCGAAAATTCAATTTTATTTTTAACCCAAAATCTCGGTTTTGGCAAAAATGCTGTTGTAGATATGGCCGTACCAAAACTCAACCAAAACTATTTGTATTCCAAAAATATTGCTTCTTCCATCCAAAATTTTCAGCATTACTCATCAATTTGAGCTGCATCTGCTCCAATGAGACAACTTATTGCTATGAACATCATTGCTTATAATTATCAATCATGTGTGACTGATGATGTGAGGACAAAATGACTAAACTTTCTCATGTGCTCATTAAAAGCTGCAGACTTAAAGACAATAGAAGTGTTTTGAAGACTTTTTGAGAAAGTTTTATATAACAGATGATCATTTACAAAAATCTTTATAAAAGATAAATTGAAGTGTGTATAATACCTAAAACTAGTTTTTATTAAAAGAAATTCATATAATTAGAGAATCATTCTGCGTCATTAATGAATTACATTTTATTTTATATGAAAGTAAAAATGTTTTGGGTCTAATGTATGGAGAGTCAACTTGGACCACATGTATAATTAATAATTATGTACATTTAATGAATTTATATACTTAATAATTATGCATATTTAATAAATACAAATTAGTAATTATGTATATTTATTTATGTATTAATTACTTAAAAATTTTTGGGGGGTGTTTTGGTTTTTGCTCAAAAATAAAAAGATCACCAGAATTGGGTTTCTGTCGTAAATACCTGTTTTGGTCGATCCTTATTTATAACCACTGAAAATTTCAAAGAATTTGGGCTACAAGAACTATTTTAATTGTTGAAATAGACTGAATGAAAAAAAGAGAGTCTTCTTATAAGTCATTTTACCCCTAAATATCAGTATTTTTTCTTTGTTAATCTTTTACAGAATTGGAGGAGACCTATTTCATGTATTACATGAAAAACTTAAAGGTTTTGAATATTTATAGGTTGAGAAATTTATTATTTTTCTTTAAAAAAAGATGGTATTCAGTAATTCAAATTCGGACAAAGCATTTAGTAAAAATAACTTTTTAAAGTTTTCAATATTATTTCATGAAATTTTTACATGGCTGAAAAACCAATACAGTAGACTCCCTTAAATCCGCACAGCTTGGGACCAGAGGTTGTGCGGATTTTAGAATTTTGTGGATTTCTGGTCATTGCTTTGTTTACATTTTTTAAACAGAAATTTGAGTGCAATTAATAGTGCAATCGGAACTATAATGAATGCTTACAATATAATAAATTATTAAAATAAGTAATAAACTAAAATAATAAATTTTAGGTAATTTTTAAAATGATTAAAGTACTAATAGCAAAATTAATAATCAATAGTGTACGATTAAATATACATTATAAAGATTAAATGCATTTTTCCAGAATAATTCAAAAAAACTTGCTTCATAAAAGTACATTACTAATTCACATCAAAATCATAAAATAAGGTTTTTTTTCAAGTTTAGCCATGCTTAATAACCAAAAAATCTTGATTAATGAATATATATTTGGTAAGGAGATTGTGATTATCAGTGATATCAGAAATATCTTGAATTTTATCCAAAAAAAATTATTCTTTCTGCATGAAAAAAACATGAATAGAGTATTATTCAGAAAATTACAAATTAAAAAATATATGGAATTGATAAAAAATTTTAAAAATCAAATTTTGTCCCAATATCTGAACTGAAAGTTTCATTGTTTACATCCATAAAATATGTGCGGATTTTAGAAAGTTGCGGAGTTCTGGTTTGCGGATTTGAGGGAGTCTACTGTATATTGATAACCAATAAAAATTTAAATGAGTATGATTAACAAAAACTATTTCTGTATTTTAAAAATTATGAAATGACACAACATGATAAAACAAGAAAATGTCTTCTTACAAGCTTATTTATCACTAAAAATCAAATTTCTTTAGTGATTTTTTCATTTAAAAATATAAATTCTGGCAAAATCAAGTTAAACATTAAAAAAATCATACAAATTTGAGGTTAATTGAAGGTTATTGTTAATATATTGATTATATAAGTATTGATTATATAAGATTATATATTGATTATATAAGTCTGTGCATCGGCCAGGTGGGTCAGCTTGTAAAAGTATAAACTATTAAGGAGAAAAAACATATGCAAAGAAATCTCTGTATTTACATAATTTTATTAAAAGGATCTCACTTTTGTTTATGTTACTGAAAAAATAATTATGTTTAGTCAAAACATCTTTTTAATTTTGTGATACAAGATTTGCATTACAAGATGAGTAATGTATTTTAAGCAATGTCAATTAATTGCAAATAGAAAATGATACGTAAAGCAAAATTTTCTTCATTAACCAAAGATACATCTAAGATACACTAGAAATAAAAATTGTTTTCTAGTTATATTTTCATCACAAGTCTCTTTATATTAAATCCACACATTGATTGCTGCCAAGCCCAAAATATTATAAAATACCTGCAAAGGCCTTCTATGTCAACCTGGTTTTATGCTGTATTTCTGGGCCATTTGGTCTACTACATCTACTCCAAACTTAGTCTCATTATAAAATGACACAGTTGCAGGAATTTGTTTTTTTATTAGAAACAATTTTTATAGAATTATGTTTTGATCTAAGAAGTAGTACTTTTTTACGAGGCTTATGAGTTTTGTGAAGAAAAAAGTCATGTTATCTTATCTAACTTTGGCTATTTTCAGCAATTCTCTTTTATTTGTTTGCAGAGTTCTAACAAGACTTGTTTTTTTCGGCCAATAGCTTCTTTGCGAGTTGTACACTTGTAACAAAATTATCTGCAGTTATATTTTGTCCACAATTTACATAGTTTTTTACAAGATTCAAAACTAAAAATTCATTCAAAGGTGCTCCTGATGGTCTAAGTTCATCTTTGCCAAAATAAGAAAAGCCATCAGTAAGATATTTACTTCACACGCCTACAACTAATCAAAACTTAATTTTGAATTTGTCTGGTTTATTGGGGATATATTGCAGAAATCTGCATCTTGCCCTTGGGGGAAACAGTGGTTCATCTACGCTTATATTCTGATCTGGTTTGTAACAAACTTGGCTGTTATCAATAAGACTTCCAAATCGAAGCTAATCCAAATTTGTCAGTTTGTAAGCAAACACTCCTCTTGCCCTTTTTTTGTCGAAATGAATAAATATCATAATTTCTGAAAATCTATTGCTACTCATAGTTTCATGAAAGAAAGGCCCTCATTTTTTTTTACCACAAATAGGATAATTTCAAATTTCTAACTTCGTAGGCTCCTTAAGCATACAAAATAGCTACAAACGCATGTAATTCTTCAATTGTCATTTTCCAAAATGTTTTTGCCTTCAAGCTCAGTGCAAGTTTTTAAGTGATTTATCATTTGACTATTAATTATAAGTTAAATGTACTGCTAACACTACCAGGAATAATGTTTCGCTTTGCATAACTAATTAGTCCTGAAATATCCTTGAATATTGTATATGATGGGCGTCTACCATCACAACCATTCCCTAGTTCTTCCCATTCAATACTATCATGAGCAATGTCTTTCTGCGCTTGTGGCTTTTTTTGGGAATTTCACATTCCCTTCCTGAATCTTCACTTTCATATTCATCTTCTTCACTTTTTGCAACATCTTGTACTTCAATTTCATCTTCAGCTTCTTCAAATCTAAAAAATCAGTTTTATTTTCCCGTAAGATATGTCCAAATTATCATTTCTTGAATTAGTGTCTGAACAGTCTTCATTTATACTAGTGAGTTTTTTTAATTCTTCGAATAGTTTTTTCTACATAGAAATCATTTCATTGTTGCCCAGAATTTACAAAAAAAAATATATTTTTTTAAATATGTTCACACTATTTTATGAGATTGGAATTTTCACAGATTACACTTTGCAGACTGCACTTTGCACCAAAGAACTTTACCATGTTAGAAGTACAACTGATAATGATTGTGTCCTCATTACATTTACCATGTTTGATAGAAACCTGGAGTGATCTGTGCAAATGGATAGTTCATGTCGAAAACGGAGAAGTCCGTACCACCTCAATATGAATTTATTAATTGCTAAAGCCATCATTTTGACAGGTCTTGGTGTAAATAGGTATAGGTCATACTGATTATGGAAATTAAAGTTGGTGAGTAGGAACTGAATAGGAATATTTAACTATTCTTATATTTCATTTAAAGTCATGTCATAAAATTCCAGAACAATACATAAATTATATCAAAATTTTAAGGATGAAATTTGAAAACCGTCAAAATGACGGCCTTGGTAATTCTAGTGTTAAACATAGCTTTACTGTTTGTAAATTCATATATGTTTTATCATATAAAGTTGAATGTTCCTTGCCCCTTCTTATGGTTTCATTACATAAAGTATTAAAATTTTCACTATTTCTGGACAACACAATGTTTCGATAATTTTGTTACCTGTGAAGAAGCAATGTTACTTCTAAAGAAAAGTGAAATTTTTGGAAAACTGATGCCACATTTTGACTGATATTTTGTCACCTATTGAGAACATTGAAAATGATAACATGTCTGTAGATTGTCATCCGTCAGATTTTTTTATGACATTTTGGAATGAGGAGTCTTGGTCATGGTATTGTAGAAAATTATCCTGTGTAATAGAAACATAAAAAGCACTCATGGGCATTAAACATTTTAAAGCATATATACTTAAAAGCAGATGATATTTTTTAAAAATAACCAACCAACACAAGTTATACTTATTTTTTATGGAGATCAGATTCAGAAAGCAGCAACCATTTAATGCTACTATCAAATGCTTAAAAAGTCTAAAAGAACAGTATCTATTAATGGTTGAAAAAATGATGGGGAAATTTTCAGATATCACTTAATTTGGAAATTAAATCACTTCAATTTCTGAAAAGTGACTAAGGAGCAATTATTATTTACATTCTTTATAAATAACCCAGAAAGAAAATTGCAGCATTTAGCAAGTTCAGAGAAATGCTGTCACAATGCAACAAATAAATCAGATACAGAGCAAGATAAGAACAATATTTTTTACAACTTTCAGAAAATGTTCAGTAAATCATTTATTTATTTTAATTTGTGAAAATTTTTATCATAGAAACAAATTTGCTTAGTGAAAAAAATCTAAGTGTCTGATAGATCTAAACATAAAACATGATCAATACATACGATATCCATATATCGCTCACCCACAAGAAAAGAGATGCATCACAAAAAATTCATTTTGCCTTTTATTTTTCTAATTGGTCTGCTACAGATACGTCTTCCTACAGAAAAGTTTCTTAAGTTAGTTATAAGGAAAATCATTTTATTATGCTATATGGCCATTCTTGATCATAGAAGGAAGTGGATTGTGTTAAGAGATAAAGTTACTGAACGGTCCAAACATATTCTATGTCTCTGTTATTAAGGGTTTTGTGTTTTTATGCATGTTTTTACATCTGCATCCAGAGCTAAGTTCTATAATTTCATGTTACAGTAAAATAATGCAATTTTTCTTTTGCTAAAGATGTGTCACTTTTCTTGCAAGTCAGCAATATGAAAAGTTTCATGTATATTTAGAATAAGTTATGCTTTACAAGTTTAAGTTATATATACTGGTAAGAAATAATACTCATAAAAAATTATACTTACTCGGAGAATGGTAGAAAAACAGAATGAATTTGTAAAATAAACCACTCTATAAATAAAGAAAATATTTTTAGAAATATAATTCTAAATAAATAATATTACGAAAGAAAATATCTAAATTAAAAAAAAAATTCAATATTGGCAATTGTAAACATTAAGAATTGTAATAATTAGATTGGTATTTTATTCTCAAATGTTTAATAATTATATTCATGTTTATAGTTAAACCATAATTTGAAACATCAGAAAAGTATTTTCATAAATGTCCTAAAAATTATTTATTTTTAAAATTTTAAAAGTAATCATAATTTGGACTTACAGTAACAAAACTTCACTTTAATTTAACAGTATTTAAGTTTTTTTGTGCAATGCTACAATATTCTTAATTGCTGCACATCACATCATTAATCATTCACATACTATGCACGTACATTACAAATGCATTTATGCATGTACATGCATCTGTATGAATTTGTATGTGTTAAAATAACATTTACACAAACATCAATAAAATAATTATCAGAAAAAAATTAATAGAAATAATTTATATAATAAATTCTTTAGTAAATGAAAGACATAAAATAACTTTGAATACATATGACATAAAATAACTTTGAATTGGGAAAGTTAATATAAAGTAGTCCCCATTTATTGAAGTGAATGATTCTTTTTGTATTATTTTCAGTTCTCATTCCAAAAACACAATCATATGAATTTTCCAAATACTGGACAGAATGGAAATTATTGATGTTATTCAGAGTGAGCTAGCACAAGTTTATCATGAAACTTAACAGCTTGAAATTAACCATCAAGATATGGTTGGCATATGAAAATAATTACTTTTAATTGCAATAGATGGAGCTAGTGCATGTCACACTCATTTCACTATTATATACACACGCAATTATTTGCCAGGATATATATACACACACATATAAACAGCACCTGCAATATCAGTCATTCTATTTGGTTCACTGCTATATCATAAAAGTTGTTTTTTTCAAAATGAAAGCAACAGTAAGGATGCAGTATGAGAAATTTGTCACATTCTAAAAGACTGTGCAAAGGGCCTATGAATAAAAAGAACAAAGAAAATGAGTTAAAAATTTGGAAAGGCTAGTGATTTGTACACAGGGGCAGGAAGAAGATAGTGCTGAGTTTGTGAACAAATCTTAAAATATAATCTGGAGTGCATGATAAAGCAGTAACTGATATTAATTATCAAGTCAGTAACCAAAAGGTTGCATCAAAAAATGTCTATTATATAGATTACTGTCCATAAAGATGTGAGCTAGTAAGATTCATATGACACATGCATTAAAACCTGGGATCTGCAAGAATACACAATTTAGTTCATTCATTTTTGACAAATTTTGTTGAGAATGAAATGTAGGTAAGTAGAGTAGTTCATAGTCATAACAGTCAAATATGAAATTCACTACTCCACATGCCATCTGTGAACAATTTCTAAAGCAATTATTTTGTGCAAAGAAGCTTTACAGCTCATTTCACCCTTGGTAATAATTTAAAACATAGACTTTAACAATGTGATTTACTGAAACCCATTAAGCTTGATAGGAATAGAGAAAGTAGTAGAATCTATTACAGAGATTAGGAGTTTCATTTCCTGATTGTGGATTCAATGCCAAGAAATTAATAATGTAGATGCTAACCAGTTGAAGTTCACTAACATGCTATCAAAGTAACTGACAACCAATGCCTCATGTTAGCAATAGATCCCACAGCTACAAAGAATGTTTCTTATGGTGATATGATAAAAGGTATGAAGCCACTTGAGGTAGGCTTCATATGTGACTTCTATACCTGTAAGCCAATGATGAATATTTGTTTGCCTTTAATAAAGAAAACATACTTGAAATAGGGAAAAACCAATGAGCAAAATGGATAGCATGCCCTTTTGACTGAAATGTAAATGCACAGTCTGATGTAGACTCGGGAGATACATTGCAGCAATGCCTAAGTTGAGTGGCTGGGATTTGAAAATTGAAGATAGTTGCAGAGTTGCAAAAACTATATAAACATCATTACATCCATGGAATACAATTATTCAACAATCTTAGTTCACAATCAACATATTAAGAATCCTTTACCATCTGCAACATTTTTTTCTTGGTTTTTCCTTACAGTTGGTAAAATTGATGAGTTGGAAATCCTATTTATATTATTGCCATCATTTCAAATCATTTAAATTCCTATACATGATATTTTTGTGTGTTATTACTATCTTGTAATATACTCGTATGTCCCATTTTATACCCATACATAGCTATCTCAGATTGTTTCCTAAATTTTTTTGCTTGCTTCCTTATTTGACTTGAGCAGAACATTATGTTGTTCCAAGTAAATATGGAATTCGTAAAGGAAAAAGTCATGTTGCTCATATATATTTATATCTTATACCTTTTTCAGCATAACACTGTAGGTGTACAGCAGTTTTAGGAAGAATAAGCATGGAAGAATAAGTGGAGTAACAACTTTATTTCAAAATGTGTATAATTTTAAATGTGAGGCAGCTAACTATAAGAAATAATATTATTATGCTCTGTAATTTAATTTCTGAACATACCTCTATGATAAGGCTGTAGAATCCTTCACAGCTGTGCAGACAATTTGTAAAATTATGAGATTATTAATTCTTAAAGGCTGATGTAAAGCTACATGTTATTCATTAAGGTCCCCTTGATACATTCATTATAAATTATTATTTCTTATTAAGAAACTGAACATAAAACAATGTAAATAGTATGCAATTTCATACTGGAATAATCACTAGAGTATTCCATAATTTTGTGCACATTCCATCATCTTATATAAAACACAACAATTCTCTAAGAATATTAATTTCTGTAAGAAAGATATGCTTTTGATTTCTAAGGTGATTTTCCTTGATTTTATATTATTTCTAGGAGCTAGTATAGGGATTTCAAATGCATACATCTCTCACTTTTTGCATATCATGTATCATAACTTGAAGATACTTGAACCCTAAAAAATTACAATTTTTTTTCACATCTCTTACGAAATTCAGCTTAAAACACATTAATTGTATTCATAACTGAATTCTATTACTTTCATGATATTTTTCAAAGACATTTAATTCAGTTTATTTCAAAGCACAATTTCAGTTGTTATTCAATAAATTATTGAATTTTCAGTTTAAATAACTCATGGATTTAAATTAATGAACCCATGAGCTAACTGAATTCCTACCATTTTTCTGATAAACTTCAAATAATTTTTTTTCAGGATTTTTTTTTTTTTTTTTTTTTTTTGTGATAATTTTAGCCTATTTCAATGCACGATTTCAATTGTTTAAAAGTTGTTATGTAATAAATTATTGAAATTTGACTTCAAGTGACCCTTGGTCTTAAATTATTTAGATGCAAGTTATTTTTCCTTTTCTGAAAATAAACCATAATAGATGAATCCCTTAAGCAGAATCTAGGATATGAAAATTACATACATACATAGAATCATTTTAACTATGCAAATGAAATTAGATTGAAAGGTGCATCAAAAATAAATAAGTTGTGTGATGCCGAATGAGATATTTTAACAGCATTTATGTCACCTAGTTAACTAATCCTAAAATAGAAAAATGCGCAAAAAAGTTATTTTACATTGGAAATGAAAAATGAAAAAACCCTTTTTCATACATGTTAGTTAATTTTTTTTTTTTTTAATCACACCACTTAGTACAAAATATCCATTCACCTACTGATATGAAAAACAGATGGTGTATCTCTCTAAGACAGAATAACAATCGTATAAATTTTCAGCCATAAAATGCAAATTGCTTTCATCTCCCCAGAGACTTTTGATAATTGAGGGATTTTTTGATCTTAAATCTGAAAATATATTAATTTGGGGTCTGTGGATTAAACTATTTAATGAAATAAAATCAGCAAAAAAGTAATGATTTAAAGCATTTTTACAGAAATTTAAATTGAAAAATGTGGTTAGGGGATACTTGAGCTAAGTCAAGAAGTGGGTCCAAGCAATCTTATATTTAGGTCCAAGTACACTATTCATTACTTCTGAATTTTACAGTAGCTTACATTGCAGTTATCTTCTTCAGAACTGAATAAAAAATATACATTTGCTTTTACATTGTGTTAATGCGGCAAAAAATTATGTAGAAGAGAAGTTATCAGTTCATAAAATTGCATTTTTTTGTCTCAACCCTCAACAAAAGAAGGTGAAAAGAGATGGAATATAATTCAGTATCTCAGATGCTAGTGCAATTGACCATTTTAAGACTGGTGCTTCAGATCAATACTCTTAACAGAATAGACCCAGGGCTAATTTAAAACTTTTTGTTTTTCGGTTCAAATAAATCTAAATTATGGTAAATTTTTAATTTGCAAAATAAAATACTCATGCATTTAAAAATGAAAAACTGTTCTAACAAAAAAGACAAAAATTAAAACATAAACAATTTAAAAAGTGATACAGTTAAAATATAAACTTAAACAACTGATGAATAGAAAGTAACACGATAAAAGTATAACTTTACAAAAGATAATAAATAAATAAATAAATAAATAAATAAAGCTTTTAAAAATCTATACTGGCTATTTTCTGACACCTTTTTAAAATTCATTTTTGTTTATAAATGCTTGAAATCGGCAGGTATTTTCAATTAGAAACTTGTAATTGAAGAAATTTTTTTTCATTTTTGATAAAGGCAGAACATTTTTTAGAAAATGAGGTCAAATTTATCATTTTTAATTGAATTTCACTGGACATGACAATGCAGGAAAGGGAAACAATACCATCCTGAGACAACAACTGCATATGGCACAAGATCATTTATCAGAAAAAATAGGGAGAAAGAGATTATGAATTACTTCAATATCCATGCCTACTAGTATCATGGTTTTATATTTGAAAATGAGCCAAAAATTTTACATTGTTGAGCAAAGGAAAGTTTTTTGAGACATTAAATGTAATATGGTAACAAATGCAATCATATATATAAAACTAGTGATACTTACATGGTTATGAAAATCCCATAATCCAATTTTGATTGCAATGTATATAAGAACAACCAAAAAAAGCAAACTGTTGCTAATAAGACGGCTTGGTATACAACCATCAAGTCATTATATGTTACTAAAAAAACAAAGAAAATTATAAGTTTTAAAGCTCATTAAATAATAAAATTGATTACTAAAAATAACAATTCTGCCTTTTTAAACATTTCTAAATTTTACATGACAAATTATACAAAACTTTACATAAAATTAACTTTGAAGTTGCAGACCAGAGTTTAAAAAGAAATATTCTATCATATTTTATATTATAATTTAGAGTATTTCATTCATCTATATTATTTAATTTAACATTTCTCAGTTCCTTTTATTTAATTCAATGGGCTTTTATTTATCTTTACAATTTTTAAAAATCTAAATTTACTGTTTTCATCGTGGTTACAATTTTAGCCCTTTGACGGTTAAAGTACTTCTATTCATAAAATACTAAAATGATTGAATGACACCGGAATTTAAAAACAAATTTATTTCATAATATATATATATATATATATATTTTTTTTTTTTTTTTTACGTTTTTTGTAAAATTAAAATTTTCATTTAAAAATTCCGGTGTCAGTATGGCATTTCTCAATTCAAATTAAGTGGTATTCTGGGTGCGTATACGTGCTTATAACCACGAAAGGGTTAACACCTCTTGCTGAAAACAGTTGACTCAATGAAAATTTTTTAAAGAACAAAAACATATGCTGTTTAAGAGGAATATATATGTCATAAAGTATGACTATTTAAACCATTTACAACTACCCCATTTAATTTAAATAATTTTTAAATAGTATATAAAACTATGCTAAGAAATTCTTATTAAAGTAAGCATACCAGTAACAGGCCATATACTTATAATGGGCAACATACTTTGACAAAGAAAAAACTAGTTGTTGGGGGTCCACCATAATACTTACCCATCATGGATATGCATAACATGATATATAAAAATAAAACATGTGTAAACTATTTATAAAATGCATTGCAATTCCAAAATAAAATTCAAATGTATATTTAAACATTTTTAACACATAGTAATGCTCTATAAATGAACTGCTGGTGAACCCATTTCGACAAATTACATAAAATACCAAACTACCCAAGTAGTACCGAATTGTGTAAAAGTAACATCCAAATAACTCCAAATATAAAAATCATATTAACTAACAGTTTACTGCGTTGGATTGAGCATATCATTTCCAAATAAAATATATCTCTGAATTGAAATTTGAATGAAATACAGGGTTATGGAAAATCGAAGAATGTGGAAAACAATAATACAAATATCTCAGCAACTAATAATTCGATCGATTTCGCTCTTTATACAAAATTTGTGTTATTTCATTGCCTTTTAAGTCCACTCCTTAAAATAAAAAAATTCGAAAATTTTTATATCCCATTCATCAGAATGAATTTTTCGAGAGTCCAAAAAAAATAGTTCTGGATAATCAAGGTTATTTATATTAAATAGGCTTCATCCCATTTTTACATACTAGGTACATACAAAATTTTAAGTCTTTATTTCAATTTGTTTGGGAGATAGAGCGTTTACAGACACACAGGAGGACGGATAGCATTTCCCCCCCCCCCCCTAAAAATATGTTGTTCGGAATTTCCAGTATCTGAAATATGTAAATCTGTCAAAAATAATTTTCAATTTTCAAAATGACTGCAAGACTTACCCTATACTATGTATGATGGGTAAGCAATAGGTTTATACATCACACTCAGAAGCAACAAAATAGAGGGAAGATTAGTTAAATCTGGTTTCAATCTTTTAGCCTAATACAATAAATTTGATCCTCTTTTCAATAAAGGTCATTATTTTGGCAGATTTTGCCAAACTTTAAGTAATTTTCACATTTTGTGGCAAATTTTTTGACACTGCCAAAATGAATTCAGTTTCAAACTTTTAATCTAATGTGATAAATTTTGTCACTGAGATTTTTTTTTTTTTTTTTAAATGAGATTTCTTACTTTTTATTATGTTCTGCAGTGATTTTTTGACATTTCTGAATGAATTCCGGTTATAACATTTTAGTCCATTACAGTGCCACTGGGCTGCTAATGTAATGTTCTAATTCTTTTTTGTGTTCTAAAGTGATTTTTTTGACGTATGTATAAGAAACCATGTTTCAAACATTTAATTTAATATAGTAAAATTTTGTCTTCCATAATTTCTGAATTTTAGAGATTTTTATTGCAATTTTTAGCATTCCAATGTGATTTTTTGAAATTCAGAAAAGGAATTTATTTTTAAATAGGTAATAAATTTTGTAATCTATGATTTTTGAATTTTTATAAGCTTTTAATAATTTTTTCACTTTTGGATGAGATTTTTTGGACATATAAAAAAGAATTTGGTTTCAAACTTTTAACCTAATAATTGTTATTCTAAATGATTTTTGAAGTTTTTACAATTTTTAATACAATTTTCAATGATACTTTTAGTATTTTATTACAGTGGTGTGCAAACTGTGGGTTGTGACCACATTTGGGCTCATAGGAAAGCTTTTGTGGGTCGCCAAATTCTATAAAATTTATTTTACAATAAAACTCATAAAGGTTTCCCTTCACCAAATATCATACTGTTCCAGCATGTACTAATATCTTGGATAAGTTTCTTGGGGGATATATGGAGTTCTTCAACTAGTATTTTCTTTAAATTCGAACAAGCAATAGGCGAATGACTAAAATATCCCATTTTTGTTAACTACGTGTCAACAGGGTAAAAACATATTTTTTCTGTAAGTTAATCGATACAATACATCTAAAAAAGCATCAAGACACTACCTAAATCTGGTGATAGAGACCACAGAGTACGTAACAGAGCCTCAACTCGACTTGAAAAGAACGAAAAAACGTGGCAAAGCTTGTCAAAAGATCGAAAAAACGGCAAGTTTTGTCAAAAGATCGCGAAAAACACGGCAAAGTTTGTCAAAAGGTTGCGAAGATAACGGCAAGTTTCTTCAAAAAATCGAGAAAAAACGGCAAGTTTCGTTAAAAGATCGCGAAAAATCGGCAAGTTTCATCAAAAAAATTGTGAAAAAATCGGCAAGTTTCATCAAAAAAATTGTGAAAAAATCGGCATGTTTTATCAAAAGATCGCGAAAACATACGGCAAAGTTTGTCAAAAGGTCGTGAAAAAAACAGCAAGTTTCTTCAAAAAATTGCAAAAAAAGGCAAGTTTCATCAAATGATCGCAAAAAAACTGCAAATTTCGTAAAAGGGACACAACCCCCCCTCCCCTCCAAGGAAAAAAAAACCTATGAGTGGATTTTTCTCCTATCTCTGTTGTAACCTTTCAAAAAATTTGATGCAAATTTAAAAAAAAAAATACACAGAATCACTCTTAAATTATATACAGTATTACAGTAATATTAATATGAAATTTAGAAACTGCAACTAAAAATCTCAATTTGACACCTAAGATTTTTACAATAGTCGTCATTTGACGCCTGCCTTTTATCTCCCAATTTCTATCACTGGTAGTCAATGGGGGATGTAGCGGGACAGCGTCAATCCACTTTTTTATTTTATTTGAAGCATTCCCTAACTTTTTTTTTCTGAGAGAGACACTAAGAAAGAAAGGGGACGTAGACCTTTCTGCTTCATTAAATGTTTGAAATAAAAAACACAGTAGAAGTTTGATAGAAGTAAGACTGATAGATCTTGGGGTTTTAATTAATGTCTTAATTATAATGTTCCTGAAATATACATATTTTTTTTTTCAAATAGAATACAGATTTTATTGATTAATAAATATATTGCTTTAAAATGTCTGCAATCCTTATAAAATTTGCAGCAGTATAAAAAATATGAAATTAAAATACAATATTTCAACACTTTCTAACTTAGTTGAAAAGTGTTATGACTGCTGTTCGTCATTCTGATTGCTAGTAAAACTTAGATTGACACACATTTTTTAGAAATTATTATGATTTTCTATATAGATTCTTTAACCCTTTCCGGCACACTGTGCCCAGTCTGCACACACCTAATTTGAATTCCAAACTATCAAACGGCACCAGTAATATTTGGATAAAATTTTGCTTTTACAAGGAAAGCTTAAATTAAGCAATTCTTAATTTCTAAAAAAATTGTCTAATTTGTAAATTCCAGTGTCAAATGATAATTTCTCATTTTATTAACAGAATTTGCCTGTGCCGGAAAGGGTTAATGAAAATAAAAGTATGCAGCACTTGTAATTCGCTTTGAGGTGTACATTAAACTAATCCATTAAGTTATGCCATATGGAAAGGTAATTCTTCATATTATATTTTAATGATGTTACACTTCTTCAGACATCATACAATTAATACACTGTAGTGCAATACTCTTAATGTAAATTTCTGATTGTGTAGCTTCCACTGTATATTTACAGGAATACGCAAAGAAATTCCATTCCATTACTCTCAGTACACATTATGATTCATCATATTATTTAATAACAGCTAAATTTAATAGTTAAACTTTATGATATAAAAAAAAATCAAAAGTTGTTTCTCACCCAGAACTCCAAGTGTCAATGCTTCTACTGCAACCTATAATTCATAATAAATATTTCAATGACAAAATTAAGTCAAAGACAGAAATAATATACATTTTGAAGGATTTATGAAACTTTATTTAGAAAAGTTTAAAATACAATAGACACCCTTAAATCAGCAACTCTAAAATGAACAAATGCCTAAAATCTGCACATAATCACAGATGTAAACAATGAAATTTTAAATTCAGATGTAGGTGCATTTTTTTAAAAATAATTCTGTATGTATTTGAATATTTAATTCTCAATAATGACTGATATTTTGGTCTTTCATGAATGAAGTATATATTTTTCT
Source organism: Maratus speculifer (assembly GCA_964019185.1). Classification (NCBI taxonomy): domain Eukaryota; kingdom Metazoa; phylum Arthropoda; class Arachnida; order Araneae; family Salticidae; genus Maratus; species Maratus speculifer. The sequence goes on from OZ025299.1 coordinate 196,485,398, forward strand.
GAAAAATTCAAAATATTGCTGATATCACTAGTAATCACAATCGTTTTACAAAATATATTTATGCATTAATCAAGCTTTTTTTATTATTAAGACTCACTAATCACGAAATAAAACTTCCTTATTGTATGATTTTGATGCGAATTAGTAATGTACCTTTATGAGGCAAGTTTCATTGAATAATTTTTAAAAAATACATTTAATCTTTATAATGAATATTTAATCATACATTATTGATTATTAATTTGTCTTTTGCTTTTAATATTTTAATCAGTTTAAAATTTATCTGAATTTTTTACATAAATGCATTTTTTTCTTCCAGTTGCAATTTTTAGACTGCATAGCATATTTTTCAGAAGTGATTCTGTTCTGAAATTTTAAAGTATTTGGGTCCAAAAGTTTTAAGAAATTGATCATTAGTCTGAAAATCCAGACATTGAAAAATGCTCAAGGGGGGGGGGGGGATTTGAGCTGCAAAACAAACTTTTTAACATAAAACCCTCTTAATGGATATTAATCACAAATAAAATGAGCTTCTGTAAATATTTATACAGGAATTCCCTTCCTTAGAAACAGGGGAGTCATTTTAAGAATTTCTTGAGTGAGTGCAGTAGGTTCTTTGAGTGGCAGAGTTTGAAATAGTGTGCAGAATCACACTGAAAAGGAAAATCCTGCATAATGATAAATGTGGTGCAGTATTTCCTCCAGCAAATTCTTCCACAGAACTATTATTCTTCTGCAAGTATATTTTAAAATTTCTTGGAAGCCTGCATTTTTTTTTTTCTTTTATAGAATTTCCCTAAATAAATTCATGAATTGGTTGTGGAAAAAATTGAAAATTTCTTCAAACTACTGTGGAAAATATCGTATCTCATCAAAGATCTCAGAAACAAGCAGTGATTATCTTCAATTGGTCACTGAATAAAATCATCAATTTCATTAAGAGTTCAGAAAGAAATTGTGAGTTTTGTCAAAATATTGCACAAAAAAAAAAATTGTAAATTTTGATTAGTTATTAAGGGGAAAACATTGCAGATTTCAGCAAAAAGTCATGAAAATAAGTAATAAATTTCGTTAATTGGTTGCAAATTTAGACACATGACCATATAAAAAAATTAATATTGTCAATTGGTTGCAGAAGAAAATAAATTGCATCAAAGGATAACGGCAAAATCGTGAAGTTTGTCAAAATATTTCAGAAAAAAAAAACACAAATTTCACAGAAAAAAACACCAATTTCATCAAAAAATCTTAGTAAAAAGGCAAATTTCATCAAAAGCTCACGGTAAAAAGTGCAGAACAAAGAATATTGATAGAAAAATGTGAGTTACAATTGTGGGGAAAAAATTGTGACGATCATGAAATGATTTGGGGAAAAAAATGTGAATTTCATCAAAATTTATTACATTGGGCTAAAAATTGGATCCAGGCTTTTTTTTTAACTTTAAAAAATCATTGCAAAATGAGATGAAACTCTAAAAGTCATATTAAAATTTTCATATAAAAAAATTCTACATTGAGTTGGAAAATTGAAACCTTATTCCTTTAAGGAATGTCAAAAAATGGGCGTGAAACATTAAAAAAAAAATTCCAGATTAATTTGAATTTTGTATACTACAATTTCTGATTTTCAAATGTTGGCAAGTTTACATTAGCCAGGCTCATATTAACTGAGTTCGACTGTACATTAAAATTTTACTATTATTAAAGATACATAGCATCATTGCAAATAAAAGCTAGAACTTTAACTTCTTTTAAAATAAATCTTTTAAAAATGTTTTTCTATGTTTCAATATATATGTACATGCAGGGTGTCCGAAAAGTCTGGAAACGGCCGAATAACTCGAGAAATACATATGAGATTGAAAAACGTAAATATACGTGTTAAATATTTTAAAATAAGCTACTCTGTGATACCAAATTTGACCTTCGAAACCGACCCCCTGGGGGTCAGAGGGGGTCCAACTTTGAAATCTTAAATTATAACCCCCATTTTTTATTGCAGATTCGGATTCTACGGACAAAAATACATAACTTTTGTATTTGATGTTTATTTCAAATCTTCGTTTATCACGGTGTAATCGAGCATATTAAATCGATACATATTCCCGCTTTTCCAATGGGATTTTCCCTAATCGAAACTGATTGGGCAGAATTTTTGACGTCAAATTCCTCGTCTTTTGTACGAATAGCGTTTCCTGAAAATCACCCGTGGCGATTATTTCAATAGTGCTACACTGTTAAAAATTTGACCCATTTGCTGCAGCATCACTCCACAGCTATTATAAAATATCTCTTTTGTGACCAATGAGAATGCTCTATAACACAGTAAAGTAATCGTTTTCTATAAAAGCGGTGGAGTGATGATGCAGCAAAAGGGTCAATTTTTTTACAGTGTACTTTACTGTGTTATGGAACATTCTCATTGGTCATGAAAGAGATATTCTATAAAAGCTGTGGAGTGACACTACAGCAAATGGATCAAATTTTTAACTGTGTAGCACTACCGAAATAATCGGCACGGGTGATTTTCAGGAAATGCTATTATTGCAAAAGACGAGGAATTTGATGTCATAAATTCTCCCCAATTAGTTTCGATTAGGGAAAATCCCATTGGAAAAGCCGAAATATATATCGATTTAATATGCTCAATTACACCGTGATAAACGAGGATTCGAAATAAACATCAAATACAAAAGTTACGTATTTTTGTATGCAGAATCCGAATCTGCAATAAAAAATGGGGGTTATAATTTAAGATTTCAAAGTTGGACCCCCTCTGGGGTCGGTTACGAAGGTCAAATTTGGTATCACTGAGTAGCTTATTTAAAAATATTTAACACATATATTTACGTTTTTCAATCTCATATGTATTTCTCGAGTTATTCGACCGTTTCCAGACTTTTCGGACACCCTGTATATTTTGCATCAATGATTGAAAACGGTACTAAAGTATGCAAAAATATTTCCTTTACATTTTAGAAAAATAAGCATAAAAATAACTTACGTGAATCATCAGAGTCATTTTAGCCATAGACAGTTTTGTGAAATGAACCAAGCTCAGGTAAGTTGAACAGAACAGGAAAAGAAGAAGAAACAGCAGCCACACACTAAATATCAAATTAAAATATAAATAAATATTATTAAAATTACATTAAATAGGAGTACACTAAAAATAGAATGTATAAAAACTACATTTTTTAAATTTTAATTGAAATCCAAAACACACACACACATATATATATATATATATATATATATATATATATGTATATATTTAAGGATTGTAACATACTAAAATATATTTAACGGTGAAGAAATTTGTAAAAGTAAACAAGCTGTAAAACACCCTATAATATATATATCTGCATTAACACTTACAGCATGTAAAAAAAAAAGTAGAAGAGCACTCATTTTTTTTTCTTATTTACTTAATTGTCATTTACATTTATGGTCTGATTTTTTAAGGGTATCATTTTACCCACATCTTTTAGTTGTGACATACAAAATAAATTGTAACAACAATTAATTTACAGAAAAAGAAACTTGGTTAACTATCCCACTATTAAAAAAAAAAAAAAAAAAAAAAAAAAAAAAAAAAAAAAAATTAGAAGGACAGCTCTGAAAAATTGAATTTTTTGGATGCTTCTGATAAAGTAAATAAGTATTACTATTTTAATGTTTTTGGCAAAAAAATATAAATTTCTTCATTTTTAAGATTAATTTTTTTTAGAATGCCTAAAGGATACAATTAAATAATTTTCAAAAAGGCCAATATATAGTATTTAGAAATGAGGGTAAAAAGCATCAGAAAAATTGCTAAATTACTCAATGTTAGTGAAACTGCAATGTCAAACTATCTTAGAAATCCAGAGGATCACGGTACTAAAAATAAAGATAGAAAGACCTAAAACACAGACACCACATGATGAAAGAGACATTATCCGAGCATAGAAAAAATAAGATTTTACAATTTCAAAGCTCTGAATACAAGAAGGACAAACACATGTGTCATGCCAAACTGTGCATCACTATACATAAAAAGTCAAAAGTCAAGAAAAGCCAATACCATCCAAATGGACAAAAATGCATGTAGCTAATTACTTACCCTGGATGTGAAACAACATGTCTTACAACACGAAATGGACTGTCATTTACTCAGATGAGAAGTTCAATTTATATGGTCCTAATGGTCATAAGTTTTGTTGGCTATGTATCAAGAATAACGAAGAATTTTATTCCACTAGACATATGGGAGAAGGAAGTTTGATAATCTGGTTAGCAGTAGGATATGGTGGAAGAATGAGTTTGATCTTTTAGAATGGTAGTCAGAACTACAAATATTGCATCTGATTGTTGGAATCTGAACTTTTTCCTTATAGCACATAATTAGATGAAGTCTGGATGTTTCAACAATGTGGATCAGGGCTAAAAATGGGTTTCATAGAAATAAGGTCTGTGTTTTGCCTTAGCCAGCTAAAAGCACTGAGCTGAACATAAACATATGTTTAAAAACATGTGGGCAATACATTAGTTCATTGCATATAGAATGAAAGAAAACAGTATGAATCTGCTGTTGAGCTTTAGAATGCTCTTAGTGGTATTTGAGACAATTTTACCAAAGTGAAATATAAGCAGTCTATGATTCAATGGCAAATAGAATCTTTCAAGTCATAAAGGCAAACGAAAAGAAAACTTCTTACTAATACTTTAATTTCCATATAAAATACTTGTGTGTCCTACATTTTTATTTTATTTTTATTTTTTTTTTTTTTTTTTTTTACAGAGTTTCATGTAAACAATAGAAACTATGTTATGAAAATCAAATTCTCTTCATAATTTACTTTTGATTACTGTGATTTTATATTCATAAAATCATAAAATGATACATAAATAAAGAATTTTGCTCTAACTTAATTTGTTTTGATTTTCTTGGGATTTTTTTTTTTAGGAAAAAGTCCAGTGTTCATCTACTTTTTTTTATGTAGTATAATAAAGATTTACAACATAACTATGTAAAAATTTGTCTTTGTATATAAAGATATGATAAAGGAGGTTTCAAAGGGAAACACTATTAATCAGGATTCATAAGTTACACAGCCAGAGAGGGAGTCTCCAACGGAAGGGAAAGTTAGTCCGAAGGGAAGGGCTCTCCCCCTTAGTAGCAATAAGAGTGGAAATAAGGGGATGGAAAGAGAAACAAAAAGTGAAATGTTTCATTTGTTTCAGTCCCCACTTCCAACATCAGTGCTCACAAAGAACGGTTTCAGTTCGCAATGAAGAGAGAAAGGTCAGTTGCGTCCAAGCTAAAGTGAGATTGACTGCTGTGAACTTTAAGAAACATCAGATAAGGGGAGGGTAGGACAGAGAAATATTACCTTTGGTAGAGCTTAATGTTGTGGGACAAAAGGTAGAAGCTATCCTGGATTCGGGGACCGAAATATGCATGTTTCGGAGGAGTTTGATACCGGATAAATTCATGACTGGAGGGCACATTTGATTCTCGCAATAGGAAAAATGCAAAAAGCAGACCTGATCACATTACTGGCGGCATTATGGGAGGATAATCAAGCGATTTCCTTGGAAATTGATATAGTCGCTGCGGTAATGGAAAATTTAAATAGCCCGGCACTTATAACTCCAGCAGTCCATGATGAGTTAGTCAAACAAGCAAAAATGTATAGCATTACTATAGGATTGGAGAATATAGAAAAGACGGGAAGGGAGGAAAACGAGAAAAATATTAACGTTAAGGAACCGGATGATGGAAAAAGTAATAGTGAAGAGGGAGTACTAATGGGAGAAATGAAGGAACATTTTGACTTGTTAGAAAATGTTTTGAGTGAGAATGCTGTGAGTAATAATGAAGAGAAGCCTAGAGATTATGGGACTCAATCGAAACTGCTTAGGAAACAGAGGGAATGTCCGACACTGCAAAGAGCTTGGGAGGAAGGTAGAAGTGGAAAGAATAAATATTTTGTGGAGGATGGATTACTGTATAAAAAGAATTTAATTATTAATGAAAGTGTGAAACAGTTAGTAGTTCCGCAATGTAGAAGAAAAGAAATACTGAGACTTGCACATAATCACTCAACAGGGGGTCATTTGGCGTCGGTTAAAACCTTAGAAAGAAACTATCATTTTTCTGGAAAGGTTTAAGGAAGGAAGTGAAGAAATACTGTGAGGCTGGCGAGGACTGTCAGTTGAGACAGAAAATTAGAGTGAGCAAGAGGGCACCTATTCAATCGGTAGCTCGTCCCGAGTTACCGTTTCAGGTGATGAATGCTGATTTAATTGGACCAATTGAGCCAATTTCTGCTCGAGGACACAAGTATGTTCTATCGGTGGTAGATCAATACAGTAGATGGCCAGAAGCAATTCCGATACAATCCTTATATGCTAAGGCGACATGCCAAGCACTTCTTCAAATTTTTGTGCGAACAGGTATTTCCCAAATTTTAGCGATGGATCAGGGATGGAACTTCGCAGCTGAGTTGACCTCAGAGTTTTTAAAACACCTGTTGGCGGCTCCTAGATTAAGCATGCCTGGGTATCCTTTAAGTAATGGATTGGTGGAACGTTTTAATGGGTCAGTAAAGAATATGTTGCACCATGCAAGTAAGAAAACATGGGAAGAATTGGAATCAGATACTGCATTATATTATTATGGGCCATGAGAGAAGTCCCGAATGAAACAACGGGGGTTTCACCATTTCAACTAATATATGGGAGGTTACCAAATGGTCCACTGTCAGTTTTGAAGACTGGCTGGGAAGGGGAAACGGTAATACCAGAAGGGGTAGGAAATAATATCGCTGAATATCTAGAGCCATTAAAGGATAACTGAAGATCAGCAGCAGAATTTGCATCTAATGTGGCTAACAGAAAGCAAAGTGATTACGCTAATCGGTATAATTTGAGATCATCGTCTAGGAAATTTTCAGTAGGGGAAAAAGTAATCATTTTAATTCCTGATTCCACTAATAAATTATATTCATGACAGATGGGTCTGGGAGTAATTGTTGATCAGAAAAATGAACATTCATTTTTTGTTGAATTACCAGATGGCAGTGTTAAGAATTTACATCAAAATAAGTCAAGACCATATATACATCCAGTGAATACGATGGGATTAGTATACAAGGTAGATGAAGAATTCGGAGATATTCAACATGCTCCAGGAGCAGAAGTCGCGGATAATGATAAGGAATTTCATGAGATTATAAAAGGAAAATTAAACTTCTTAGAAAAAAGGAAAGGGAACAATTAGAGGGAATCTTAAATAGGAATAAAACATTTTTTGGGGGAGAGGTAAAGTGTGCAAAGGTTGGAAGCCATGTCATTAGATTAAAACCTGATGTAGAGAGGAAGCAACCACATATTTATAGGGTGCCCAAGGTACTGAAAGCAGCAGTGGAAGAACAAATACAGGAATTATTAAACAAGGGACTAATAGAACCATCACAAGTGGAGATAGCATACTCCATAGTTTGTGTAGCAAAAAAGGATGTGAGTATCAGGCTATCAGGAGATTACAGGGCCCTTAATGCAGCCACTAAAACGATTCCATTCCCAATACAAAATGCCACTGAGTTGAGGTATAAAGCCAGAGCTGCTAGGTATATTACAACTCTAGATATTTTGAAGGGATATTGGACTAGTTATATTGATGATATAATTGTTTTTTCAAGAACATGGGAGGAACACTTGGAACACTTAAAAGCAGTTGTGAGTACCCTGGGTGAGCTTAATTTTACTGCTAATGTTAAGAAATGCCATTTTGTATAGAGGAAAGTTGTGTACTTAGGACATGTAGTAGGATCAGGAGATCATGGACCAGATCCTGAGAAATTGAAAGTTACTGAAACTCTTAAATTGAAATTATGCAGTGCGGTGGCATTAAATACACCTGATATTACAAAACCTTTCGTGATTGCATGCATAGTGTCAGAAGTGGGAATTGGAGCCTCATTAGGCCAGTACGATGAAAAGAGGAAAATAATGCCAAGCACTTTTGCCAGTCAAAAATTATCGGGGACACAGGCACGGTGGACCGCTATTGAGAGGGAGGCATTTGCACTAATATGGGCTTTAAAGAAATTTTAAACATGAATATTTGGATCCAAAGTTTATGTGTACACGGATCATAATCCATTAAAGTATTTAACTGAAAGTGCACCGAGAAATGCTAAATTACAAAGATGGTTACTAGCACTTCAGCATTATGATATGGTCATTAAGTATAAACCAGGTGCTACAAACAAGGATGCAGATGCACTTTCACAGCTGGTTGAATAAATTTGTTGAATCTGTAAATAGCGTAATTTAGTTTATGAAGTATTATGAGTGTTATTGTTATTTTTTTTGTTGTTGTTATGTGTGTTATGAATAATGGTACTTAATGTGTTTAAATGAGGCATTTCATTAGTGTAAAATATTTAGTAATTGAGTATTAATTGTGCAAATATGAAAAAAGTATAAAGATATAGAAATGAAACTGTGCAGCCAATCCGAAATAAAGATGAGTAAATTGAGATTTATAATGGTGAAATTCTCAGTTTTCATTGATGGATGTTAAATTAAATTGTTGTATGATTATATTTTAAATTATAAGTCAACAGTTAAATTTATAAGGATTATGCTAAATTTGAAAAATGAATGTAACATATCACATAGTTGTGTGAGCTTATCTGAATTATGAAACATGCTGATTCAAAGTATAAGCAGTATTGTTACCTGAAATTTTAACATGAATGTGGGTAATGTTAACGTATTGTTAAAGTTGATTTTTGTTTATAAAAACAAGTAAAAGTAATGGTATTGCATTGGTTAACAGGAAGGTGTTTTTATTATTGGTTTTTATTATTGGTTCTTGTTATAAATTAATGTGGAATTTTTTTTTATGAAACATTATATAATCACTTGCAGTTGTATTGGGAATGATGTAAATTTGAATTAATTAGAACAATGTGTTGCATGTAGTATAATTAATGAAATTCCTTTTGCTATGATGCAAGAATTGTATTATGATTTATGAATTTCTTCGATTGTTTAAAAAAGAGAATGCTTTAACTCATACATGATTGTTCGAGGAAGTGTTATATCATTTTCTAGCTTCGAGTGACTATGGGAAATTGCTGAATGAGGATGAATGGAAACTAAGTAGTAAATTAGTTTCCATGGGTTTAACTTAAGAGTAAATACTTAGGAGTGTATGTAACATGAGTAGTATTTGATATGTAATAAAGAAAAGTTTATCAGATATTAAGATTTGTGTGAGACCAAGTATTTGGATAAAAGGTTAATTAGATATTATTAATTTGTACTTAAGAAGTTTTTGCTTTCGATCCTATTATCACTCATGGGGAACATATCTGGTACAAGGAAAATGAGAGATAACCTTCACTTAGAAAGATATAAGTAATTAAAGAAAAAAAAAACTTTTTGTGGTGGACTGATATAGCCCTGATACAAGAAGTACTTGTTAAACAGACTTTCCAATCATCGTTGGGAAACGAGTGATTGTAAAGTGGAAGGGAGGTGTCACATTGTGTCGAAAAAGAGTGACCACACCCTTGTGATATCAGCATACCAAACCCCTCACCCAATCACATATTGTGGAATGCATGAATGGACTGTCTGTTTGGAGGTTGGGGAAGAACAGAAAAAATGAGAGCTTTCAGGGACCTTTCGGACGACCTTCGATGCAGTCATGTTTCTGACCAGCAGATGATTTTTTTGTTTACTTTTACGCTCTCAAGATAATGGCCATTAGCTCAGGCCTAACTACTATTAATATGTAAATATATCTTTTGTTTAATGTTAATTAAAATAATTTGTTTCTGTTAGAGGCATGCATTTTTTCTCCTCACTCGTCAATATAATATCGGGAACCAACGCACAGGATTTAACAGCCTGTGACAGTTACGATATAGAAAGAAAAAATAATTGAATTTCAGACTCAAAATTTCCTACCAGGTACACGACCAGAATAAAAAAAAACTATCATGTGAAAGTTATTATCAAAATGCAAATTTCATCACTTCTTTTTTAAAAAAATCCTTTCAATTTAATAACCCTCTTTAACCAGATCATTATAAAAAATAAAATTGTGTTCTTGAGTAAAAACAAAAATCCATTTCATTTAATTACTGTATATATTGCTAAGGGCATTATAGACTTCAGACTCTCTATCACTCAGATTTAAGATATTACTCTCCAATGTTAAACTAATGGCCATGGAATGCATTCTTGTTTATGAAATATCTTGTCAGAAAATTAATATTTTTCACTCATTTTACCGTGTTCTCTTAAAAGATGTCACTTTCAATTTTAGTTGGCAAAATTTTTTTAAAAATGTATACTTATTTTTTAATTTAATGCTAAAATCTTAAGAAGTAAGCAAAATGAAAAAATATTAAATAACTTTAACAATATTTGGTGTTTTAAAAATTTGAAAACTACGTAAGAATGCATATGTTCTTATCTATTAATACAAATTAAAAATTTTCATTTAAGTATATTTAAATTTCTGATATTTAATAATTACTGGAAAATTTCCTCTCCCCCCCCCCCACCTCAACCCATTTATCAAATAAGGTGAAAAGTGGGAGTTGACCTTTGACATCAAAGAGGTTGAATGTCATGGCAGGGGATTATTGCACACAATCAAATAAGCAGAGAAAGTCTCAGCTTGTACTGAGTCGTAAAATTTTTTGCGCAGTGATGAGAATTAGATTTTTTTTTTTTTTTCTAAATTGATAAAATAAATTCTGTTATAAAATAAAATAAATAAATAACATAAATTTAACTTGCAAGAACAACTGAATATTTTTAAAAAAAGGAATGATTTTTTTTGTCTTTTAAACACCAAAATTAATAAAGGTTGAATAAATATATGATATCCTTGAGACAGAAATAAAAAAGAAAATATTTTTATTTTGACTGTTTTCTACTGAAAATAATTGATCCGTGCCATACAATTTCTAAGACCATAAGGGATAAACCCTACGTTTTAAAAGCACTTGAAATTAATAAGCTAAATGAATAAATTAGAAGAAAGACATTTAAAATGTTTGTGATGAATCTTCATTTATTAAAAATAAATTTTATGCATCCCTTCATTTTTCATTTGTAGCATAACATAGAATTTAATTTCTTGTATTCTGTAATTCAAAGTTTTCTTTTTTCATAAATTTAAAATAGTCGTAAAAGTTAATAGAATTAACTTAAATATTATAAATTGTGTTACTTATCAAACACATTCTACAGTCTCTGTTATATTCTATGAATAGAAGATAATAGCTGTTTGTTTTTTATTGTTCTGACAATCACTAATGCAGAATTTGTCCTTATTTTTTGCTATATTTGTGTTTGATGTCAGAGTAAAACATAAAAAGCTTGACAAACTTCAAGTAATATTTTGTACAAAATTAAGTATACAGAATGCCCCAATAAAAAGATTGTAATAAAATTTAATTTTTCACCTGTTAGAGATACATAGGGAATGTAAATTGCAACAGTTTTCAAAATAAGGAACAAATTAAAATTATGTTGGCAAAATAGGCCTGCCATTAATTTTCAAAATGTTATTAAAAGTTTTCAAATTCAAAGTGTCTTAATTCAATACTGTTGTACTTTGTAAAGTTTGAAGATTTTTTTAAAAAATAACTAATAAGATCTTGAAAACGCATAAAAGTTTAAAAAATGTACCCTTTTGAAAATGAATGACATGGCAATTTCATTAACATAAATTTTTTCTTAAAAAAAAAAAAAAAAAAAAAAAAAAAAAAAAAAAAATTAAGCTATCATTGCTATTACAGGTAATCATAATCTTTGTACTAATTATATTTATGAATTCATCAAGCTTTTTTGGTTATTACGACTCACTAAACCTGAAATAAAACTCCCTTAATGATTTTGAGGTGAATTAATAAGGTACCTTTAAGAGAAAAGTTTTATTGAACAATTCAAGAAAAATTTATCTCATTTTTACTATGCATATTTAAATATACATTATTAATTATTTACTTGATCTTTACTTTTAAAATTCTAGTTATTTTTTAAATTATCTTACTTTTTCTTATTTTAGTTAATTACTTTACTTTATTGCAAGCATTTATAATAATCTTGACTGTATTATTACATTCAAATTACAGTTTAAAAAAAGTAAACAAAGTAATCACCAAAAATCTGGTAAATTCTAAAATCTGCACAACCTCTGGTCCCAAGCTGTGTGAATTTGAAGGAGTTTACTTATTTGAACTAATAGTTAATTTAAATTGTTGCAGCAAAAAATTATACTTACTTTTCATTAATGTAGAATCTTGCCATTGGAGACAAAATTATCAGAGTACAAACCGAAGAAATAAGTGTGAACTGTAATAGAGTTGCAGCCATATATCTTCTGAGAAAGACTAAGTAAAAAAATTAATAATTTTAAGATAAAGTAACCAAAATTTACAGTTAATAAGAAAAAAATGTGTTCAAACAAAGTCATAATATGAAATAAAGAGGATTTTAAGACACTTTTACAGATTGAAAACTAATGGTCTTTGATTTGGTGCACTTGGCACAGCCTGCCATTGACTATTTTCGATACTGTGAGTTGTTGTTTACATTTTAGTCAGATTCCTAGTCCTTCAAAAGATTTAAGATATCATGATTTTTAAAAAATGTTTTGTTTTTGATTATTGTGGCCACAAATGGAGAAGTTTTAACCCATGAAACTTAATTTAGTAGTGCTACGATTTAAAAAAATGTTTATCTCAAGTTATTTTCTTGAACGCATTTATTCATCGAGACCAATGAGCTGCAACATTGGAAATCACTGACATCTACAACAATGGCAATCCAGACAGTGTTTCTCAATACATAGTGCTGTGTGTACTGTTGCATATGGGCATATGCAGCCGACGGCCTAAACATGTTCATGCACACTGACATCACCTACAATGGGCCTATGAACAGTGGAATATGACCATAGAAGAATGGAAAAGTGCTTCATGGTCAATTGGATAACATTTTCTCATCCATCACATTGACAGGTGAGGTGTATGCAAATATGCCAATTTCTAATGAAAACCTTGGTTCCCAGAAGCACAGTTTGTCAAAGACGCTACATTAACATGTGAGTGATGTTTCTATGTAGCACATTAGGACCCATAATCCCCATAGAACAATCCCTGACATCTGTGCACTACCTAAACATAGTAGCAGTATAAGCGCACCCATTCATGACAACAATATTTCTGGTGGGTTATTGCATTTACCAATGAGATAATGCACCATGTCATGCAGGTTGAATCATCAAGGAGTGGTTCAAGGATCATTCTAATGAGTTTCAAGTCATGCCCTCATTTCCAAATTCAACTGACACGCATCTAATAGAACATTTGCAGTTTGACCTGAAATCCCATTTCATGCTGCCAGGCTACCATCTTACAATGTGCGAGAATTGCAGGACCAGTTGATGAACTTCTGATACCAGATACTACAGATTATCTATAAGAACTTTATTGAGTTGATGGCAGGTTGGGTGCTGATGGTTTTGAGGGCAAAAGCTGATCCTGTGTCATACTGAACAAATGGTCATAATGTAATTGCTCTTCAATGTATATACACACATGCACACACCAGTGCGTTTTGTTAATATCTTTGACAGTGCATGTAAATGAACACAGAAGAGCTTCTTGCAATCTAGTTGGCTAGAATGGAGGAATTTGGCCAACTCTACTCTTTATTTACCATGAATTAAAAATTCAAATCACAGCCCTCGATTCCTGCAGGTTTAGGTCTCCCTAGTTACAGCAGAAATCAGAAAGCCATGAAGACAGAAGGTGCAAAGAATCACCAAACTTGGCTTTGCATATTAAAGTTAATGACATTGGTTAAGGGACTAGTCATTCATCTTCCAAATTCCCTTCACTAATGTAAAGTCTATGGGCATTTGATGCATTTGTATATTTAAAATATCTCCTTAGGAAATTAATATTTTTAACTTCTATTTTCTGTATATACTTCTTAAAAGATGCTTTATTAAGAGTTTTTTTTTTCTTTTTTTTTTTTAATGTAGTATTTAATTTTAGATGAAGTGTTAAAATTTTACTTCCAGTTGACCAGTACAATTTACAAATGTTACAGGATTAGAATTTAACTGTCAATTTTAATAGCTATGAACATTTAAAAAATAATTTTAATAAAAAGTATTTTCTTATAAATTATAATAAAATGCATAACAATAATACAATTTCAAGAAAAAAAATTCAACATACCCATTTTAATTGACAAAGGCAATTCTATAAGCCTTGGTTCATGAAAAGGGCATTCAGCTGATATAACTTTGCTTGACACCATTTTTTTCTGAAATAAATATCAAATAAAATATATCAGATTTAAATGAGAAATAGTATAACAAAATGTATGCTAATTTTAATATTATAAATAAATATTCAACAAGAAAGTTCTCAGAAATATGTACCATCCTATCTGTACATTGAATTTCAAGATGTGCTTTTCTTGTTGTCTCAATAGCAAAAAACATGGCTTTTTATTAAAAAAAATATATACTGCCTCCTTTTACCATTGCTTTTAGAATAATAAAAATACACAGAAATACTCAGAGAAAGTAGAAAATAGTTAGTCCTGCATCAGGCCAAGAAACCCAAGGGTCAGGAGTGGTGCAGATTTTAGAATATTTTTTGCAGATTTCTGGTCATTGCTTTCTTTACATTGTTTAAACAGTAATTTGAATGTAATAATGCAATCAAAATTATAATGAATGCTTGCAATATAGTAAAGCATTAAGATAATTAAATAAAGTAACAAATAAAATGATAAAAAACAAAGATAATTTTTTAAATGATTAAATTTTTAAAACTAAAGATTAAGTATATGTGTAATTAAATATACATAATAAAGATAAGATACATTTTCCTTGAATTATTCCATGAAATATCCTCATAAAGTTAACCTGTTAATTCACATCAAAATCATAAAATAAGGTAGTTTTATCTCAGGTTTAGCCAGTCTTAATAACCAAAAAAGTTTGATTAATTGATATACAGTAGACTCCCTCAAATCTGCACAGCTTGGGACCAGAGGTTTTGCAGATTTTAGAATTTTGTGGATTTCTGGTCATTGCTTTGTTTACATTTTTTAAACAGTCATTTGAATGTAATTAATGATGCAATTGTAACAATAATTAATGCTTACAACAGTATAATAAAATATTGAAATAAGTAATAAATTAAAATAATAAAAATGTAGATAATTTTTAATATGATTAAAATATTAAAATGTGAAGGTCAAGTTAATTATCAATAATGTATGATTAAATAGTCACTATAAAGATTAAATGTATTTTTTCTAAATTATTCAATGCAACTTGCCTCATAAAAGTACAGTAATAATTCACATCAAAATCATAAAATAAGGAAGTTTTATTTTAGGATTAGCCAGACTTAATAGCCAAAAAAAAAAGCTTTATACATAAATATATTTGGTAAAAAGATTGTGATGATCAGTGATATCAGCAATATCGTGAATATTTTCAGAAATAAATACATTTTTCCTTCATGAAAAACATCAGTAATGTTAGTAAAAAATTACAAATTAAAATATATATGGAATTGATATAAAGCTAAAAAAGTCAAATTTTACCCCTATATCTGAACTGAAATCTTCATTGTTTACATCTATAAATTATGTGCAGATTTCACAGAGTTGTGGATTTTAGGATTGTGGATTCGAAAGAGCCTACTGTATTTGATAAAAAGATTCTGACTACATCAGATGATGATTATACAGTAGACTTCCTCAAATTCACATAGCTCTTGACCAGAGGTTGTGCAGATTTTAGAATTTTGCAGATTTCTGGTCATTGCTTTGTTTACATTATTTAAATAGTAATTTGAATGTAATTAATAATGCAACTGAAACTTCTATGAATGTTTAAAATATAATGAAATATTAAAATAAGTAATGAACTAAAATAATATAAAATTTAGATAAATTTTAAACTGATTAAAATATTAAAAGCAAAAGACAAGTTAATAATCAATAATGTAAGATTAAATATTCATTTTAAAGATTAAATGTATTTTTCTTAAATTATTCAATGAAACTTGCCTCATAAAAGTACATTACTAATTCACATCAAAATCATAAAATAAGGAAGTTTTATTTCAGATTTAGCCAGACTTAATAACCAAAAACGCTTGATTAATACATAAATATATTTGGTAAGAAGATTCTGATTACCAATATCAGCAATATTATTGAATTTTTTCAGAAATAAATTTATTCTTTCTTCAAGAAAAAACATGAATTCAGTAATATTGTAAAAAATGACAAATTAAAATATATATGGAATTGACATAAAACTAAACAAGTCAAATTTGTTCTTATATCTGAACTGAATGTTTCATTGTTTATATCTATAAATTATGTGCATATTTTAGGGTTGCAGATTTAAGATAGTCTACTGTATCAAAAATATCTTTTTTTTCAAATAAATTTCCATTCCTATCCCGAGAGACCGCGAGTTCACTCATATTATCAAGAATTACATTTTAAAATACATACAGAATGATATGAAACTAAAAAATTCAGTAATTTTGCCCCTACACCTGAACTGAAAGTTTTATTGTTTACATCTACAATGATGTGCAGATTTTAGTGTTGCAGATTTGAGGAAGTCTACTATACAGTCATTGCAGAAATTATGAGAAACAGTATGGCAGTAAATGTTGAGTAGCATATACTAGAGATGAGACGGGCTGAGCCCGACCCCGGCACGGGCTCTTTTTTATCTTGGTCTTCGGACTCATTTAACTTTGGAAAATTTTAATAATATATTCATGTGTAGAAGTGTAAAGAAAATGTATTTATTCATGTGTAGAAAAGATTGAAAAAACTTTTTTTCCCATTTAAAATTGCGTACTTATCCTTTTTAAATATTTTTAATGCTATTATCAAAATGACGGAGAACTGAAATAATGCTTATTTATTTTAGTATTTCAATGCTGTTTCAAATAAAAATTTATGATAATTACAGATTTGTGTCAAAAGAATTTTTGACGATGATCTTTTGAATGGTGTCAATCAAAATAAACACAGCAATGAAATTGCTTTTAGTTGGCTTTTCGTTAGCAGAAGATATTTTTTAATAGGATTGTTTATTTATTATTTAGTTACATAACATGAAGGTAATATTTTCTTCTGCTATTAGTAGACTAAAATTAGCTGGAGGTCTGAAAATTATTTAATCTTCTATTATGCATGTCATAGTAGTTTTTCATGTGAAAATAAAGTGGTGACAGTATAGTAATAGAACAATTTAATGATTGTTCTATCTATTTGTCAACATGAACTCTGCTCATGCTAAAGGTGCAGTACATTTTCTAAATCACTTTCCTCTATAAGTAAATATACTCGCCATGTTATTCCGGTAGAAAACAATTAATCAGTGTTTCTTCTTTGTCTATAAAAGCATTGAAACATTAAGATAACAATGTCAGTTTTTTCAATTTACATTGATTTTTAGGTAGCTGTCAATCACGGGAAATTGTTATGAGAAAAGAATAGATTATAGATAAAAGATTATATTTTTTACAGAAAATTGAAAAACATTGTTTGATTCGCCAGATTACAAATAGTATTTTCTGCAAATTTAATTTGTTTATTCATTAAACACAAACATGTCCATCAAATTTATGAGTTAAATTAGGGAAAAAATTGAGAATAATTTTAAGTATCAAGTATACTTTTATTTAATACAGATTTTGATATAATTGAATTTAAAGTTTCATTTAACAATTATATCTGTGTAAGAAGTTTTTGAAAATGAGACATTACTTTTGAAACAATTTTTGAATATCATATAATTTTGTTTTGTATATTTTTGGTATTGGGCGGGACCAAAATCAAACTCGAACTCATCTCTAATATATACTCAAACATTATAGCGCCTATTTATGTCAAAATCTAAAAGAATATTAAGTTTGATGAAATTACATGAATTAGTTACTGAGATATAGATATTTATGAAATTAAGAAAATACAGCATAGCAGCACCACTTGTTGGATGGTATACAGCTAAACCTAAACAGTAATGATTTAAGTAAAGGTATAAATGAAACTGGAGTTACTATTAAATTCCATATTTTCATTACTAAATCACGAAGAGCTTGTGAAATGCATAGGCCACGTATTTGGTGCTGGTTTCGATGGTAAACGCGCCAGGTTTTCACAGCATTCATCTAATTTTGATAATAGTTTTACGAACCCACCACGAACGAAGTCATTTTGTTGCCATCTGCGAGCTCCGACTGAAAAACTAACACTCCCACCCTACTTTTTATCTGTTTTCTATGTTGACTATCTGGCAAATGATGTTCTGTGATTGGTATTTTGTTTCTGTCATATTCAAATTTTCTTCATGCGTCCTGTTTGTGTTTTTTGGGGCCGTTCATAGAGCTGATTTTGTGCGAACATAGCGCATCTGTTTATTGCAATAAACATACCGTTCCAACGCTCTTTAGGGTTTTTGCATGAGCTGAACATTTTGCGATGAAAAAAAATGGGTGTTGCCATTGGAAATTTTCGAGTTTCTGTAACTATAACTGTAACCATGGGTGCCATTTTGTTGCCATTCACAGAATCTTGAGCTCATACCTCTGAATAGCTATATCTGAAATTTCACCAAGATTGGATGAACGGACTGGCCGCTAGAGCTCCATACACCGGCAAAGTTTTTTTTATGACCACCCTGTTTATTTATATATGTGTATATCTAAACTCACATTATGCGCACAGTGTTTTATAATCTTATTACACAACTACTCAGTACTCGACCGAGTAGTCAGTGGCCAAGTACTCAGTATACCACTACTTCAGTACTATCTGTACTACTTTTTTCATATAGTAGACTTCCTCAAATCCGCACAGCTTGGGACCAGAGGTTGTGCAGATTTCTGGTCATTGCTTTGTTTACATTTTTTAAATAGTAGTTTGAATTAAAGTAATTAATGATGCAATTGAAACTATAATGAATGCTTACAATATAATGAAATATTAAAATAAGTAATAAACTAAAATAATATAAAATGATTAAAATATTAAAAGCAAGTTAATAATCAATAATGTCTGATTAAATACTCATTATAAAGATGAAGTGTATTTTTCCTAAATTATTCAATGAGACTTGTGTCATAAAAATGCATTACTAATTCATATCAAAATCATAAAATAAGAAACTTTTATTTCAGGCTTAGCCAGATATAATAACCAAAAAAGCTTGATTACTAATACATAAATATATTTGATAAAAAGATTGTAATTACCAATGATATTAGCAATATTTAAAATTCTTAAAAAAAAATTTTCTTTATGAAAAAACTCGAATTTAGTAATATAGTAGACTCCCTCAAATCTGCAAACCAGAAATCTGCAACTCTCTAAAATCCGCACATATTTTATGGATGTAAACAATGAAACTTTCAATTCGGATATTGGAACAAAATTTGATTTTTTTAGTTTTGTATCAATTCTATATATTTTTTTATTTATAATTTTCTTAATATTACTCTATTCATGTTATTTTCATGAAGGAAGAATAAACTTTTTGGAGGAAAATTCAAGATATTGCTGATATCACTGGTAATCACAATCTTCTTGCCAAATATATTTATGCATTCCATGCCAAATCAACCAGTGACTCAACCTACCCTTTCAGATTTCGATGAAACTCTAAGGAATCATTATGCCTGATAATAAATGAGATGATTTTTTTTTTTTTTTTTTTTTTTTTTTTTTTGGCATCAAAATTTCATACAGTTAACTATTTAATTTTTGAAAAATCAAGCTTTTTTGGCTTGCTTATTTTTTTTTTAATTTTGAATTTCTCAAGTTCTATCAAATGTAGAAAATTTTATGCCCACTCATTTTAAAGAGGAATTTATATAAGGTTTAATTTGATATGCCAATTGACTTTGCACAGTTAAAAAAATAAAAGTTAAAATTTTTTAGATAGTCATTTTTAAAATTTTTAAAAAAATTATGTTTGTTGTATTATTATAAACTTAAAATTCTGAAACTTTTAGAGTGGGATGTGAATCAGATCAGGAGTTTTGAAATAAAAGCTAAAAATTACCATTAAAATAACAATTTAAGTCTACCTAATTTTGTTATTTATTTATAATTTGTATGGTAATTTTCAGCTTTTAATTAATAACTTCTGATCCCATTGAGATCCTACTCTAAAAGTTTCAGAATTTTAAGGTTATAATAGTGTAACAAACATTTTTTTCAAAAATTTTAGAAATGACTATCTAAAAAATTTGAGAAATTCAAAATTGAAAATATTTATGCAAGTCAAAAAATGATCATTTTTTGAAATTTAAATAATTAATTGTATGAAAATTTAAAAGCATAAATAATAAAATGTTCTAATTTATATCATCATAAAGAATGATCCCTGTCAGTTTCATTGAAATCTGAAATGGTCAGGTTGAATATTGAATTTTTTTTGGTTGATTTCACATGGAATGACCCTGTTGCAAATAAGCACTTTGTGATAATAATTTAAATAAACACTGCTTTTCTTTCAACGTCCTACTTTTTTTGTGTTTGTGCCTCAATGCATCATTTACAATCAAATACATTCCTGCACAAAACATGTTTTAGTTAGTTACACCATACCTCCAAGTTTGTTTCATGATCATAAAAACACTTTGTAGAAATTTCAATAAAGATCCCTAAAACTTAATAGAACATGCAACTGTTAACAAAAAATAGAGTCATTTGATTTTTTAAAATGTAGTATAAAAATAACAACAAACTCAGAAAACTATTTGGTTTAAAATGACTTGACTGGAAATTCACACATGCATGAGCAAAAGCGATACATGCAGGATATCTTAAGAAATAGGTAAACACAACTTTTTTGCAATAAGTAGTATGTTCCTTTTCTTTCAGGCTTAACATCAAATAATGCCTCAACTTTAAGCAGAGCAAATATATTGAAAATTCAACAACACAACGGAAGTGCACAGATAGTTAAGGGAAGTTTCAAAAAGTTCCCCTGCACTTTTTACTAGCTAGAACTCGACATAAGTTTAAGACAACATATGATGGAAATTCAAAGAAATCTGTTCAAAAAGTAGCTAATAAAGTAAAGAACCCTAAAAATAAGACGTACATGCATTTAAAGTGTCTACATTGGAAAAGTTGCATTTTAAGATTAGTTTATGTCCTTTATAAAGATGATCTGGACTGGGGATGGGGGGACAGTTGTGTATACATTTTTAAAACAAGCTATATAGGATAAACAGTACAGTCATTGGCACTATGTACAGTTATTGGCACCTTTGGATTTAAATGAAAATATTACAGGATCTAAAAAAGTTTTGATGTCTAAAATAATTTTAATGATTGGTTCATTCCTTTTCAAATTCACATGAGTAATATCATGACTAAAAATCAAATACATCATATTTATAAAAAATAATTTCAGAGGGGTGTCTCACCTTTTAGAAATTGTCACTTTATCTTCATTATTTGTTAAGGATTCACTGTAGGTTTATATTAAAAAATAGTACATTCTTTTTCATTTTTCTTCCCAGTTTGATTATTTTAGATAAATATGTAACACCTACAACTTAAATAATACTGATTTGATTTTAAAAGTTGCTAAATATTTATTTGGTGTGAGTGCCAATTACTGCCTATGATAACTATGACAAATCCAGTTATTGGCACCTGTGCCAATAACTATAGTTTTCATGAAAAAATTTAAATGAGGTATTTTGTGTGTTTTATTTCTAGTAATACTTTTAAATGATCTACCAGCCATTTTAAATTGAAATATAAAATTTTAACAGTTATTGGCACCAGTGCCAAGTTACTGATATGGGGATGCCAATAACTATATTGTTTCAGTGATTAACATGTCAAACTTTCAGTTAATATACTAACTCATTATCATTTTTTTAATTTAAATATATTTTTCTTCTAAATATAAATAATTAAATAAATATAATTATTTAGTTCTATATAAAATACTTAATATAAAAAATGTTCAATGTTAAATAACGGGAAATTGTCTTTAAAAATAATTTTTGTTGAAAAGAGGGTGTAATTCTTGTTTTATTATACCAAAATTCAATTAAAATCCTATAGCCATGCAATGTTACAATACTCAAAGGTTTGAAAACAGCATGGAAGGCAGTCATTTTAGAAGGGTAAAGCAAACATTTAGATAACATGATTACAAAGGAATATTTTGCACTAGCTCTTCAAAAAGCAATTGCATTGATTAACAAAGACTGGATAAAAAATAGCGTTAAAAATGTGGGATATATAACCATGGTATTGCAATGCTTTTGATTGAGCTATGTGCCTAGAAAGGGGGAAAGGGACTCTTCTGTTACTCTTCCAGACACAGTTATTTTAAGATTCAAGGTGTTTAAAAATATCCTAGGAGATGACATGTTTGCAAGAATAAATAACACAGCAATGAAAATGAAACTTAAGTTATTAATTCAAGCATTTTGAAAAGTTGAAGAAACACAGTTAGCTTATTAACTAAGCCTACATTAGATTTACCAATTCTAAGTCTTAATCAAAATAAAAGTGCCAGAAGGGAAACTACACATTCTTTACCATACAGATTTACCGGGTGTCCCAAAAATGACGGATAGTTTTTAAAATTCAATAACTTGCAAACGGTGACAGCTATTTAAAAAATTTTTGAAGGAGGGTTATGTATAATGTGAGGAGTTTTTTTACTGTAATTTTTATTTTAGTTTGCATCTCAAACAATAGGTGGTGCTGAAGGCGATTGAAGGCCAAGTTGACGCTTCACTCAGCACTGATCACCTGGCCTTCAATCGCCGTCAGTGCCACCTATTGTTTGAGATGCGAACTAAAACAAAAAATTATGGAAAAAAACACCTGACATACATAACCCTCCTGCAAAAGTTTTTTAAATATCTGTCACTGTTTGCAAGTTATTGAATTTTTAAATCCATCAGTCATTTTTGGGACACCCGGCATCTTTGCTGTCATTCTAACAAAGAATAGGATGCAATTTGGTGTGAAATATATGCAGCAAAGAATATAGAGTGTAGACATAAGATCAACAGTATGAAGAATCACTAAGTGTATGATCGCATTGTTACATATTCGTTTTTGGCCTAATATTTCAGAGGAGAAAGATTAAAAAAAAAAAAAAATGGCCTAAGCACCATTGTAATGACTAGAAGGAATTGGAAAGAAATGTTTAAAGCTAAACAGAAGGAGGAAATGGAACAAGATGCTAAAAAAGAGCAAAAATGAAAAAGGGAAGTAAAAACAGAAAATATAAAATCTAAGAAATTGCACAAAAGTGCCAAATTAGAGTTAAAAGAGTCATCTGAGTTAGACATTTATATCAATCAATATTATGATGAAAGTGACAACAATAGTTCAAATGAATTTACAATTAATTGTCATGTTCTTGTAAAACATGAAGAAAAATGCATCCTGGGATAACAAATCAGGTACAAAAACCTGAACTACAAGTAAGCATAATGGTAAACATGTCAGATATAGCAATCCCAAAACTTACTTTTCTATCTCATTAAATGTTAATAGTAGTTCAAAATTCACTATCGTAGTAGGGTCATTCCAGGCGAAATGAGCAAATTAGCTGTGGCTGCCATGTCACAGATTTGAATGAAAGTTGGCATATGAGTACAACATGTTTATTTATGAAGAAATGCAAAATAAGAGATTACAGGACAGATTGTTTAAGCATGTAAACTCACTTTAAAAGTTGATACAAAATCAAGTTCTTGTTTACATGCTTTAAATTTCAATCTGTATTATTCGCGTTCGGAATGAAAAAAACTATATCATAAATTATTTTCAGATATGAATCGATACTAAGTAAGAGATTGGCATAATTTAGGATTTGAATTTTTATTCCTTACTGAGAAAAAAAATATAGAAAAGGAAAATTTTTAAGAAGAAAATTCAATATTTCTTTTGCTCATGAAAATTTTAGGACAGGCGTTATGAGTTCAAAACTATTTGACATCGTAGATAAAAGTATATATTTTGAACACAAGAAGTTTCATATATGCCTTTTTTATTCCTTAATGTGAAAAAAAAAATAAATTATGAAAAAAAGGACGGGAAAAGGCATTATTTCTATTGCTCTTTTAGTCATGAAGGAAATCTCTTATATCATTTCAAATTACTTGATATCAAAGATAAAAGTGTCTAATTTAAATATTCAAATGCTACTTCTCACCTTTTCTTTTCTCTTTTTCTTTCAGACTTATAATAAAAGCAATGAGAGATGAAGGATTAATTATCTAGTATTTTTAAAATCCAATAGATGGCAGCACTATTTTTAAATTGAAATCCTACAATATTTTTGAAAAAGCGTGCTAATTCAAAGGAAAATTTGCATGAAAATACCTTTTTGAAATCATTGTTTTTTCAATGTTAGGAATCAAAAGGCACTATTAAAATTTTTCGAGCATATTATGGACTTGTTAATCTTTATGTCTGTGCAATATTGTTAAGGACGGACCTGTCCCTTAATTATTATTTGAGCATAAATAAGAGGAAAAAATATGATTTTTTATTTTTTTTTTAAGTTTCTAAGTTTTTTTTGAAGATGAAGGAATTAAATGATAATTATCAAACTTGGGGAATTCAATCTTCATATATAATACTGTATCATGGACCAATTTCTCACTTGTTTTATCACTTTTTAAAATTTTTATAATGTTTCGAATTTTCTCAAAATTCACAAATTTTCAATTTTAACAACCCATTTAAAATTAATTACATTGTTACCAGATTGCTATTGCTAAATAAATAAAAAGATAATTATTCAGAGGTTATAAAATTGCAAGCCAAATTCATTTATGTTAAGTATTTTTCAAGATACGGAGCTTTAAACTTGCAACATTGGATGATTGCACACATGCCGTTCTACATGACAAGTTTTTTAAAAGTCCAAAACTGCTAAAATAATTTAATTTTTGTCAAGATATTTTGCAGAGCTCTATTTGAATATGGGTATTTCCATGACCATTTGTCGTGTAAGTCACATTTCTAGTAACTGCTAAATTGTTGGCCACCATTATTTTCGAAAAGTTTGCATGGCCTCATTCAATTAGTGAAATATCTCTGATAAAATAAGTCACATTTTTCCGTTCTAAAATGCTGTATCCAAAATCGTAGTATGTGACTTACACGACATGTGCTCATGGAATTACCCATATGAATAAAACCCGTGTATGAAATTTTATTGAAATCGGTTACCATGGGGCCACAACTTTTTTTAAATTTTTGCTCATTTGATGTGGAATGACCTAGTACCAAAATTAAATAGCAATGTTTGTTCATCATAGGACACTGATGATATGAAATTCTTTTCATTAGTTCTTGACATATGACTATTACTAAAATCATGCAAAATTCAGCATAGCAATGCTACTTGTTGGTTGATATACATTGAAATTTCGAAATTCTGCAACATCTAACTGAATCTAAAGTTTGATGAAAATCCATGCATTAGTTCTTGAGATAAAACTATTGTGGAAACTGTGAAAATTGCTGCATTGCAGCGCTACCTGTTAGGCGATTTACAACAAAATGTAAGCAACAAGACTAATAGAATCTGCCGCTTGATCCGTGCATTAATTCCAGAGATTGAGCTAGTGAGGAAATTGTAAAAGATGCATCATATGCTTACATCAAAATGTAATCAGCACCAATTTATATCTCAGGGACTAACTGAATATAATTTTTTATTAAATTTTGTGCCTTAGTTTTTGAGATATAATGCCTACAAAATTTGTGTCACATACATTCATACAAACAAACAATCACAGGCAGGCATTTTATAAAAACATGTTTTGGTATCTCTGACCCTAAAATGTATAAATCCATCGAAAACTAGAAGTAAAAAATTTTCATGAATCCAGAACTTTCTTCTTAAGAAAAAAAAAAAAAAAAAAAAAAAAAAAAGAGAAAATCAGGGCCTTTTTTTTTTTTTTTTGTAGCTTTTTTATACTTCCAGTCATTTGTTATTAAAAATTGCACACAATAAGTCAATTTCACTTAATATAATTAATTTCATTATAATTAAAATGATTATTAAATGTACATGCAAATAGTTTATTGATTTCTTTTGTCTTTGCATCCGTAGATGATTTTCTGAAGGGTTCCAATAACTGTCAAATCAAGTGCCAATAACTAAAAATGGGGTGCCAATAACTATGATTTCTGTCTTACATTCATTTATATTTTTTAATTAATTCACTTTTAGATTCAGCTGTTGTATCTATGCATTATCAGAAAATAGCATCTTTAATGGTTTTAAATTAAATTTTGGTTTCATTTTAGCTATAAAAATTAAGTCACATCAAGTTTCACAACAGAAAAGTTGCATTTTAGGTGCCAATAACTGTACTCTTTACCCTACATAGCATTTCTAAAAAATCTAAATAACACTATTTGTTAAATATTTTGAAGAAGAGTGATGTTTCCAATTAAATACTGTATAAAGTCAGATCTGTATAAATTAGACATAAATCTCATTTATCAATGGATTTCTCAACTTTTTTTATGTAGTTTGAAATTCTATAAGAACTCAAAGATAAAATTTAATTACTGATTAATAAAATCAAAAATTTTTAAACTGGATTCTGAATAGTGGTTTATCTAAAACATTTTTATATGGTTTACCAGAGTGTCAGAAGGGTACTGCACCGATGTCCCTTGATTCGAGAAAACAGCATTCTTTTAACTCCTTATCCAAAAAATGTCCCCTTCTTGCCCCTCAGTGAAAACAAATGTACTGTTACTGCATTTTGTATTGAAAAGTTTGCTTAAATTACAAAAAGTGACTCTGTGTGTCATGAAATTTTAAATATTAAAGTAGCCTTTAAAAAAAAAAAAAAAAAAAAAAAAAAAAAAAATCACAAGATTCTAAAAAAGTAGCTAAGAATTAAAAAAAAATACCTATAATAATCTGAAAAGCTGCCTTATGAATCTAAAATAGTGCCCTTTTTCACTAGGAGAACCTTGACTTTTTTTAAATCTGAGGGAAATTCTGGGTTTACCATGAGACTTTTAGGATTTACTAAGCCATTAAATAAGGTTGCCATGCAAGGCAAACAACAAAAATAATTGGTTTAGCAACCTAAGAAGCAGGGATGTAGTGGAGGGTATACGACATTACATTCTGGATTTTTTAAAGTAATTCCCTATACCCCCTGTTTCTCAATTAAGCTATAGTATACATTAGGGATGCACCGGATACTGATTTTGCTGGATATCGGATACCGGATATCTGGTATTCGATTTGCCTGCCGGATTCGGATATCCGGCCAGATATCCAATCGGATATCCGGTACTAAATATGTTTTTAGTTATGGTGAATGTTTATTTCTTTATCCAATGCCATCTCAAATAATAAATTGCAAACATGTTTCACACACAATTATAACATTTTAAATGTATTGAAATATATTTTACAGAAACTATATATCTTTGACAATCAGGGCTTGAAATTCAGGTTTTCCCAGGAGGAGAGAGTTTCCCTCATAACATTTG
The DNA here is from genome assembly GCA_964019185.1 of Maratus speculifer. NCBI lineage: Eukaryota > Metazoa > Arthropoda > Arachnida > Araneae > Salticidae > Maratus > Maratus speculifer. The sequence goes on from OZ025299.1 coordinate 196,513,013, forward strand.
TAAATACAGGGCAGTTAAACTATATAAGGGTGAAAAAAAGTTTTTTTTTAACACTATTATTTTTTACTTGCCACTTAAATATTTACAATTTATACCATCATGACAAATTTCCATTGAAATAATTTAAATCAACAACTCAAGATAACTATCCAAATTGTTTATTTTAATTAAAAGGAAAAGAATCAAGCTTTATATATATCATATCTGTTTTTCCATTTTCACTCAGTGTTATGGACAATTAATAACCGAGTTGCTAAATGAATTTTTTAATTTAGATTTTGTTAAATTTTGTGTGGTTTAGAATCTTTTATGGTTACACTTTTGACAAACAGAAGAGAGCAACTTTTCTAATACATTAAATTATTGGAAATACTTGTTTTTGATTTTTTCTTCTTATTTTTTTTCTTAATTTTGTAAAATCTGGTGTGCATTCATTTTTAATTTGCTTGCACGAATAATGCATGTAGGTGATTGTATCGTCCATATCCTTCTGTGATTGTACATCACTTAGTGGAAGTATCGTCAATACCGTAATCCCTGGTATTTTAGCTAATTGAATTATGTTCAACTATGCATTGGAATTTTAAACCCATGAGGAATTCTGAAAATGACATTGTCAGTAGATTTCTTCTATTATATGAGAAATGGTTTATTTAAAAAAGTCATGTCCTAATTTCTGTGAACTACGCACATCAATTATTTAAATAGTTTCCTTGAAGTTCATTTTTTTTAATCATTTGGAAAACGGTTATTGTTATCGCTCGAGAATGGACCTTGTGGTGTCCGCATTTTATTTTATGATTCGTCCAGGGATATTAATGTTTAATCCATAACATACATAATATATGACTCTTATTACATAAATCATGTTTTGATCATAAAAATGATGCTTTTAATGATTTTCAATAACTCAATGGGAAACATTTAAACATCTTGCTTTGGGCAATGGATGTCCATATTTTATTTATTTATTTTACGTACTTCTTTAAATTTAGAAGAATTTTTATTTGAATAGGAAATCAAAATTTCATTGTTAATAAAGAAGAGAGTAGAAAAGTTACAAAATGTGCAGGTGCAAATTATAAGTTATGGAAAAAAAAAACAAATACAAACAGAAACATCGTATGAAAGATCATCTTTTAAATAAAAAAAAGGGGTATGATTATTGAGCCCACTGATGAGGAAATGTGCGATAATTTTGAAAAATGAAACATCTAATGTTGAACTATTGATTGTAAAAAAACATGTTTTCTTTTTTTCCAATGAGCAACACAAGATTTAATCTCTTGTTTAGTGCTAATTCCAGAAGCTCAGACTCTAGTGACCATTACAGTCCTTTTAGTTATTTCTTGCTTTGGCACAGGAAAAAAATCGCAAAATATGTAAATCGGTCATAGAAAAAATATCACTCATTTTGTCCACCATGCCAAAAGTAAATTAAAAAAAATTTTTTTGACTGTCTGAAAAAATTTGAACTTAGAGGGAACTTGAACAGTGGAAAATATAGCGGAATTCGTCAATCAATCACAGTAAAATATTGTGAAATTTGTTAATCTGTCACAAGGAATTATCATGAAATTCGTCAGCCAAAAACAAAGACAAAACACAAATTTTTCAGCTGAACACAGGAAAGTAATTGTTAATTTCATCAGAATGTCACAAAACAAAAGGGGAAATTTGCCAATTAGTCGCAGAGTAAATAGCTAAATTTGTCAATCTGTTGAGAGAAATAAATTGTGAAATTTGCCAGTTGGTCTCGAGAAAAAAAAAAAAAAATGCAAAATTTTGTGTGACGAACAAACAAGAAAAATTTGTGAGACAAATTAGTCAGACGCAGAAAAACAATTATATATATAAAATCCCTCCATGTATAACGATTCTGGGGTCAACCCATCCACGAGAAAAAAACACTTATTGTGACCAATGACAAATTCCATTGAGAAAAGTTATCTCCGATTTTAAAGGCTATCAATTTTTTCTCCAATGCAAACATTCCAGAGTCGTAATGAAGCGTTCTCATTTGTCAGATTTACAGTTTGAGCTGTAAATGAGGTCACTACATTTTACTGTGCTTTTGAAATCTTTTCCCTGTTTCAAACACAATATTCACACTGTTAAAAATTTGACTCATTTGCTGCAGCATCACTCCACCGCTTTTATAGAAAACGATTACTTTGCTGTGTTATGGAGCATTCTCATTGGTCATAAAAGAGACATTCTATAAAAGCTGTGGAGTGATGCTGCAGTAAATGGGTCAAATTTTTAGCAGTACACTGTTAAAAATTTGACCCTTTTGCTGCATCATCACTCCTCAGCTTCTATCGAATACACTGTAAGTAACACACACAAAGTAACCGTTTTCTATAAAAGCGTTGGAGTGATGCTGCAGCAACTGTTAAAAATTTGACCCATTTGCTGGAACATCACTCCACTACTTTTATATAAAGCGGTTACTTTACTGTGATATGGAGCATTCTCATTGATCATAAAAGAGATATTCTATAAAAGCTGTGGAGTGACGCTGCAACAAATGGGTAAAATTTTTAACAGTGTAATACGGTGAAGTAATCATTTTCTATAAAAGCTGTGTAATGACAATGCAGCAAAACAGTCAAATTTGTAATAGTGTTTAATTAAAACTTTTTATTTAAGAAAAGCGAAGGTGCGTTTTAAATACAATATTGTTAGAATTTTTATATCCGTGTTGCTTTATTTATTTATTTATTTTTATTTATTTGTTTATTTTTTTACAGCCATGAATGACTTCATTGTCACATAACGAATCACGATTGTTTACTCTTTATTGTTGTTTTCGATCTTATAAAGTATTTTCTTTTAAGTATTAGCTAATGGTATAAAATAGTTAATTCACAAATGTTTTAAAATAGCATTATTAGTGCATGTTTCGCATTATTAATGCATGTTTTTTGTGAAATAATTACTGTAATTTTGTGAGTGAAATTCATTAGCTGCATATTCTATGCCATTATTTTACCCATTCAATTAATAATTTGGCTACCCTCTCATATTCGTCTGGAAATGGCCAAAATTTTTTTTATATATTTTGGATATTTTTATTATTTTCTCTCAGTATTTTAAAATATTTTTTGGCTGTAGTTTCACAATGTATTCTTTTATAATTGATATTTTACCTTACTTTATTCTTTTAAAATTTATGCATTTACCATTTGTTCATTACAATCCCTCCTCATCCACCAGATAGTTTTGTTATAATTTTAAATGCAGATTTCTACTGATTTTTAGATTTTTCCCACATGTTCAATCTTTGTATTTTTCAAAATTGTTTAAGCCTAAAGTGGCTATCATTGACCAAAGTTGTTGTAATGTTTTATCATCCTTTTAAAAATGGAAACACGTCATTTTGACGGGCTACCTTCTAGTTTTGTATAATTGTCATAAGAGCAAACTGTGAGATTTGTCAAACGATAGTGGAAAATATCACGAAAATAATCAGTCAGTCCTGAGACTTGATCGCCACTTCACAAAGAAAAAAAATTCGAAAAGTAATTTTTTTTTTAGAAACAGGAATGTCTTGCCCACAAGATTTTTTAGGGCATGAATCCTGCCATTCTGTCCTGAAATTCAAACATTTAAATACTCTGCCTATTTGTCAATGAACTGCTGATAATTGCTAATAATTTGTACAATGAAATGCTGATAATTTTTAGAACAAATTTTACATGTTTACTAATATGTCTATAATTGTAAAGTATTTTCTTAAAGAAATACATAGCACCTTTTTATAGTGCAAACAAACATAAAATGTCTTACTAATATACCAATGGTTGAAGAGTTATCTCCAAACATAGGTTTAATTTTTTTCATGTTTTAATTATTTAATGCTGATTACCTTAAGCTACATTTAATTTTATTTCAAGTTAAATCTGTTTAAAATTTATAAAAAAAAAAAAAAAAAACTTTTAATTTTAAATAGTTATAATGAAGTCACGAAAATAACTATAGTTGGATGCACCAATCCCAAAACTCTCATCTATTTCATAGATCTCAATGTTTCAAAAAATATTACAAAATATTAATACTACTTCTATATTATAACCGTTAATTCACTGTATAAAATGATTATGAAAAAAAATTACAATAAAAAGAATATTGCCCTCTTAAACTGATGGCATTGAGCTCACAGGCTACATATACTAATTGAATATTACAGCCTCATATTTTCAAGGGTTAATGCTGTTCGAAAAACAAATTAAGAGGGGGGATAGCACCCGCCCATTTCCCCTTTTTATATTTAATCATTGGATTCCCTAAACTGATCAGAGATATGCTTTATCACATAAAAAAATCTATATCCAAATCCATAGCAAATCGAATAATTCTTCATAAAAATCCATTTATATAATTTAAGAGGAGTTATCCCCCTTTATACTTAACCATTAAACTTCCAAAACTATTCTGAGATTCGTCTCATCAGAAAGAATGTTCATCCAAAATTTAAAGCAAATCGGATAATTCTTCATAAAAACCCATTTACCAAATTTAAGAGGGGGTGGGGTAATCGCCTGTATCCTTTTTATGCTTAACAAAAGAACTCCACAGCTAATTAGGGAAGCATATTATCACTATGAACCTGTATTCAAAAATTAAAGCAAATCTGTTAATTTTGCAAGAAAAATTATTTACCTAAATTAAGAGGGGTAGTCCCACCAATTCCCCATTTATACATATCCAATGAACTCCGAAAAAAATCAAGGAAGTGCCTTATCACAATGAATCTACATCCAAATTTTGAAGCAAATCTGTAAATTCTGCATGAAAAACCCATTAAACTAGATTAAGGCAGGGAGAGTCACCTCCCATTCCCCCCCTCTTAGACTTGAACAATGAACTCGCAAAACTGATCATGGAGGTGTCCTCATTAGGATGATCCTATGTCTAAAATTTGAATGAAATACGAGAATTTTGCATGAAAAACCCATTTATCTAAATTAAATCAGGGGATTAGCCCCCATCCCCTCTTTTTATACTTATCCAATGAACTTCCAAAACTAATCGTGGCAGTGCCCTCATCAGAATGATCCTATGTCTAAAATTTGAATGAAATCTGATAAGTCTGTATGAAAAAACCTTTATCGAAATTAAGATTGGAGAATTAGCTCCCAGTTCCGCCTCTTTGTACATATACAATGAACTCCCAAAACTAATCATGGTGGTGCCCTCATCAGAAAAATCCTATGTCTAAAATTTGAATGAAATCTGATAAATCTGCATAAAAGATCCATTTATCGAAATAAGGAGTGGGGAATTAGCCCCCTGTTTCATCTCTTTATACTTATCAAATGAGTACCTAATACTAATCACAGAGGTGCCTCATCAGAATGATCCTATGCTTAAATTTTGAATGAAAAGTGATAATTCTGGATGTAAAACCCATTGATATAAATTAAGGGGAAGAGTATTAGCCCCCGTTCCCCCACTTATACTTGTCGAATGAATTCCCAAAATTAATCAGGGAAACACCTTATCAGAATATACCTATATTTAAAATTTCAAGTGAATGGGATATTTTTATCATGAGTTATTGCATTGCGCATTTACATACATACATACAGAGCAGGCAGGCACATAGCTCACAGGTTTTGATAGCCTCTGAGCTAAAAATCATTATTACAGTACCATTTTCCGGCAAAATATTTTCGAATTGAAAAAAGACAGCCTTTCAAAGAAATTTGGTTCGTTTCTATGCATAACTTTATACAGTGTTTGTTGGTAGAATAATGAAAATGGCGCAAAAATTGTGATTACAGCACTGCCTTACAGCGAAATGTTTCCATAATAAATCTGGACGTGCTGGCTACAGCCAAAAACAGAATATTTGGTTCATTCTATGTATAACTTCATACACATTTTGATGGTATGATCGTATGATGGCAACACTGGGACAAACAGAGGTTTTGAATAAACATGATTTTGGGATATTGGATCCCTAAAACATGTAAATTCGTCGTAAAAAATTGATAACATTACTTTCTTCTATCAAGGATGGAAGAAAATAAAAATAGGTCTGTCTAGTTGTTTAACTTAAAAGCCAATTAACCCATTGTTTAAATTAAAAGAAAGAAAGAAAATTAATAAAATCATAGTTTAATAAACAACTTCAAATTTTATAAAGACTGAAGACAGAAAACCAACATTTAGAAATGCATAAATAATGCATGTAAATGTAGCAAACAGCCATTTTGAATCTATCATTCACTCCTGTAATTTGGCCTGCGCTTCTCTGTCGCTTTGCTCAACTTAGCTTTTTCTAGCATGCTGAGTTTTGTCCTGATGAAGAATCTCAATAGTAGATTCAAAACAGCTGTTTGCTACCTTTTCATGCATTATTTGAGCATTTCTAAATGTTGGTTTTCTATCTTTATACATTTTTGCAAAAAGGCTTTATTTGCTTCAAATTTTGTTTTACAATCTGAAAGTAAAGATACAATTTTCTAAAAGATAAAAACGTAAATTCTTGAATTTATTACAGCATTTAAATATAAATCGTAGGAAAGCTGGCAATTCTTTAAACTTTTGAGAGTTACCTTTTACTCATTGATAGGGAACTTATTATAACATTTCATCTTTTGCATTGCAAACAAAAGTTTTTAGGCATTGTTTGGGATCAAACAATTACTGTTATTCATCTATATTTGCTTTGCTGCATTCTACCCGATATCCGATCGGATATCTGATAGAGAAGTCAGATATCCGGTGATTGTGATTCGGATATCCGATGATATTTCGGATACTAAAAAATCAGCCGGATATCCGTTGCATCCTTAGTATACATACTCTAGGGTATACCCTCTGCCTTGAGCATATACCCTCTGCTTAAAGTGTATATCCTCTGTAATTTTTATAACTACATCCCTGCTAAAAAGTAGCTTAAATATGAAAAATAGTTACAGAATTAGTAAGCCTATAGAAAGACAAAACAGTTATTTCCACTTTCTTAATAGAGAATTTAGCTTCTCTACAAGCAAAACATAAAATAGGGCAAAAAATAAAAAAATGACTTGACAGATACGAAAAATAATTAACGCATTTTCTGAGAAAACTTTAATATGAGTAGAAAGCACTTATTTTTACAAATAAAATTTGCTTAGAAACAGAGCTGAAAACAGTTTTAATTTTGGGTGTATTTTCCAGTAATGTTTTTAAAGTAGAAAAGAAAAAAAAAAGAGGCTGAAATCAAAGTGTTTTAATTATAAAAAGGTTTTTTTTTTCAGCATTTTAAACTTTAAATAATTACCACAGTTGCTGAGGGATGAAAATAGCAATACCATTCGAAATAAGCCACTTATCTGTCTTAATATAGATCAGTTATATAATATTTTATTTTTAGATTTACAAAATCAAACTTTTAAATTAATTTTAAGTAAAAATTTCAACAATAATGTAAGTTTAAGTGAGTTTTAACAATAATAAATTCAACCTAACAAGAATTACTATTACTGTTAATAGCCCATAAAAACACCATTTTTCAAAATATATAATCTGAAATTTATCAAAGGGCAAAAGCTTAGTATTTCTTTATTTTTTAAGTTTTACGCTTTCATTTGAGATTTGAAATATAGGTATTAACCTCTACCTCAGAATCCAGGAACATAGAGAGAAATAATATGGGAAAATTCTTAGGAATCGCTAGAAAATCTGGGCCCCAGGGCTGCAACAACTCCAACCACTCCCCCTTTCCCTCTCTCTATCTTAATTTAAAACATATAATTAGCAATTTTCATGTAGGTGCTATTCAGCAGAACTACTTACAATGCTGTCAATTTCTGCAGTATGAACAAAACCGAAAAATTTAGATCATTTTTGCAGTAATTTAAAAAAAAGAGCAAAATGTCAATGTTTGTTTATATACGGTAGCATGCTGTTGCAAACCTGGTTGGTTGGTTGACTTAGAATGCCAACCAACTTCTATTCACGACATGGAACTAAAATAGTTCCATGGTTCACGATAGATAATAACTACCAAATTTGACGCTTTTGCTGCACCGTCACTCCACCGCTTTTATAGAAAACGATTATTTCACTAAACTACATTGTCCTAACATACACTAACTACACTGTAAACTACACTGACCCTTTTGCTGCATCGTCACTCCCGCTCTTTTATAGAATATCTCTGGAGGTCACACACTAGAAATAGACAGTTCTGATTGGTGGAACTACCCTGACCTCCACTTAAAATACAATGGCTATCAGCTGATTGCAAGTTCCCTATAGCTTTCTATACACTGTTACAGTGCCTAGAAGAGGCTCTTCTAGGCACTGTAACACTGTAAAAAATTTTACCCTTTTGATGCATCGTCACTCCCCCGCTTTTATAGAATATCTATCTTTTGACCAATGAGAATGCTCCATAATAGGGTGAAGTAATCGTTTTCTATAAAATCGATGGGGTAACGATGCAGCAAAATGGTCAAATTGTTTACAGTGTAAAAGTGAAGCAGTGACGATGCAGCAAAAGGGCCAAATTTTTTAATGTGTACAGAGATAACTACACTGTAAAAATGTTGACCCATTTGCTGCATCGTCACTCCCCCGCTTTTTTAGAATATCACTTTTTGACCCATGAAAATGCTCCATAATTGGGTGAAATAATCGTTTTCTATAAAAGCGTTGGAGTGATGATGCAGCAAAAGGGTCAAATTTTTTACAGTGTACAGTGCTTAGAAGTATAGTGTGTTTATCGCCACACTGTTAAAAATCTGCTGCATGTTGTTGCTACGCACTCCGCCACTTGTATACAATACATCTATTCTGACCAATGAGAATGCTCCATGCGCGTAGCAACAAAATGTGCGCTATTGGTGCGAGGAGCTATGTGTGCTGAGCTCCCGCGCTCAAGAGACAGGTACATGGAGTGGATCTTACAGCGGATATAGTACCCGGAAGCAAAAACTCCTGAGATCGCGCGCGCAGCGCCTGTATCTCCCGAACACGTCTATTGTTTACTCTTTATTGTTGACATTTGTTTTCGATCTTATACCGCTGGACCCTGGTTCGAGTCCAACTAGCGGCATGGGTGTCTGTGTTGTCCCTGTGATGTGTATTAAAAATGTATGTACTGTATTTCATGTAATAATATAGTGTTCTGTATTTGTTTCTGTGCATTTCTGGATCATTCGAGGTAACAGCCATTGTAGCTATAGACCTCAAAGCATTGTTCATTCAAACTTTCAAACTTTCGATCTTATAAAGTGTTTTCTTTTAAGTATTAGCTAAAAAATGAGCCAAAATAGGACATTTTTTATACATTTTAGGTATTTTTATTATTTTCTCTCAGTATTTTTATATATTTTTTGGCTGTAGTTTCACAATACAATAAATGATTTTTTGCCTTACTTTATTCTTTTTAAATTTATGTATTTACGATTTGTTCATTACAATCCCCCCATAAACCAGACAGTTTTGTTATAGTTTTAAATGCAAATTTCTGTTAAAATTTTCTTTTTTTATATAGATTTTTTCCCCATGTTTAATCGCTGTATTTTTAAAAATTGTTTAAGCCTAAAGTGGCTGATTGACCACAGTTGTAATTTTTTATCATCCTTTTAAAAATGCAAACGCGTCATTTTGACGGGTTGTCTTCTAGATGATCAGTTCTATCAGAAGCCACTAAACAAGAACTGCATAGAATGCAAATTATACATAATAAAGGACTCAAATAAGCAACAGGACTTAATAAATGGTGTCCAATTCCCGTTCTACTGCACGAAAGCAAATCACAAAGTTTACATCGTCCTTTAAATTATCTGGCATTAAAGCAGAATACCACAAGTCTTAAATACAAAAAGTATCATACAAATATCACAAGTAAGGTAGTAAGTATTGAAGCTAACAAATTACATCGGCATAACTCTAACATCAATGAAACAATTCATTATGAATGGAATACTCTGGATAAAAATAATCGTCATACTTTTTTACGTTTTTGATCCGTTAGTAAAAGAAATATTGACAAAGACATTTTAGCTAAGTATATTAATGGCGCTAAAGAAGAATTGGGAAAAATTATATCATTTTAGCTTCCGATGCTTCCAAAAATCATTCTGCCACCACTATCAGTATAATAAATAAAAACACAAACGCAACATAAAGATTTCAAATACCTTCCATTAATTCTATATTTACGACCGAAGCAATTGCGGTTTATATTAGTATTAAACTGCATACTGTGACCGAAGGTCTATATCATATTTTTACCGATTCTTTGAGTATAATACAAGCTTTACGGAATGTAAATAAAAAATCGCCAGCGATCATCAGTCAAATAAAACATCTAATAACGCAAAAAGAAAATGACAATATTCATATACAAATATGGTGGATACTAGATTATAGTAGCATTAGCATTAACGAGCTAGCTGACAGAATTGCTGCCTTTACAAGCGACATTACTATTCACATACCCTGGATAGCATCAGAAGACTGGATTCAAAATATCAAGTATGGAACTAACAAGGAAGGTCTCCATTGGGGGCATACTCAGAATTTTTTGAAAAAAAAAATACGAATTAAACTACTCATGTAGGTAATAAAGGATCAGTGAAAATTAGCGGCGGAATTACATTATTAGATATGTAAAAAAATAAAATAGTTTGGAATAATTGGCGTGAAAAGCTGAAAGCGATGCGAGATTTGGCGTGCATTTCCTCGCCAAAAACAGACGATTTTAACGAATCTGAAAATTGATTTTAATTGACTTCACTGTTAAAAATCTGCAGCATTTACTGCAACGTCACTCCACTACTTTTATAGAATATCTCTCTTCTGACCAATGAGAATGCTCCATAGCACGGTGAATTGACCGTGTCACACTGCTAAAAATCTGCTGCATTTTGCTGTAACGCACTCCACCGCTTGTATATAATATCTCTATTCCAACCAATGAGAAAGCTCCATTTCACGGCCAAGTAACCGTTTTCTATACAAGCAAGAGAGTGCGTTGCAACAAAATGTAGCAGATTTTTAACAGTGTATTTTTCAATTTGGAATAATTTTAATTAATTTAAATTGTGTTTTAAATGATAAAATATATTAATTTCATTTTGTTATAAGTACATATAAACGTATATGACAAAATTACACTTAAAGTAAAGTAAAAATGCAAAACTAAAATTACTTAAACTAAACTTATTTAAATAAATTGAACATAGAAAGTTTTTTCTTTAAAAAGTATTCGAAGCGTAAAAGCGTATTTTTCAAAATTTCGTTTTTTCGCCAACCGAAGATAAATCGCCAAATAAACGAAATTTTTATTATTTCTTACGGACGTTATAAGGAGGTTCCGCCGAAATTTTTTTAATAAACATATATAACTATATGAGAAGAACATTCTGTAATTGTTTCAGATTTTTCTGAGTATGCCTGTATGGAGACCTTCCTTGTAAGTCAGAGCAATTACAAGATTGGGAAATGTATAAGTCCGACAAAAATAGTCATTATGGTGATAGAGATTATATTCACCATAAATTACGTAGAAGTACAGGCACTATTTACAGTAGATTCTTAACGAGAACAGTACTAACCAAGGACAGATTGAGTAAGTTTAAGCGCACGACAAATTCGAATTGTCGATTTTGCACAGGTTGTAAACGAACTGAAGATCAATTAATTTTTCATTGCCGGATGTTTGCTGGTTCTAGGAACAAACTTTGGAGAAACTTCGACATACCCCAGGATTGTTCTTACGACGAATTGTTTGAAAAGGCGGCTACAAAAAAAATTTCATGCTACAGTTATCAAAATTTCTACAGATAATCCATACTATGTGTCCTACCTATATGTAAACAAAATTAAAGATCACTACATTACCTGTAGACTGCGATGCTAGCAGACGAAGTATATGATAAAAACTGCACAAAGATCATCAGTATAAATGGAGCTACGCGGCATATACACTAAAAAATTATCTCATGGAAAATATGAGATGAAGAGAGAGAGAGAGAGAGAGAGAGAATTCGTATCATCTAGAACAGAAAAATTTCAATGGAAAGGAAAAAAAAAACACAAAGATGAAAACTTTACTAGTTCGGAAATAATTTGGGATCTACTACACTGTGAAAAATTTGAAACTTTTGCTGCATCGTCATTCCATTGTTTTTATAGAATATCTTTATTTTGACCAATGAAAATTCTCCATAATATAATGAAGTAATCGTTTTCTATAAAAGCGGTGGAGTGACGATGCAGCAAAAGTTTCAAATTTTTAACAGTGTAGATTTTTTAATTAAAACGGTTTTCATCTACAATGTACGACGGACAGTAAATTGGAATCTTTAACTTGGGAAGCCCGATAAAATCCAAAAATAACAATAATAATCCCTTTTATGGATTTAAAATTACATATAATTGGTTTAATTCCAATTCTAATTAACTATCTAACAACAACAACAACAAAAGCCGAAGTCGAAGTCGGCTTGTTTCTTAGCGACTCTGACTCCAACTTTTTTGCTCAAAAATGAGCCCGTTTCCGACTCCGATTTCTCAACTGTGATTAAAAAAGCAAGTTTCATGTGGCAACGCTGCGATTAGCACCCTCTTTAGATTTTTTTGTCTCAATATTTCGATTAGAAGGAAACTGGTGCACTACGTACTGTTATGATGCGTAATTAATTTCCCAAGCACCTTCGTCGTTCCAAGCCCAAGCTCGCACTCTGATTGGTTGTTGCTCTCAGCACTGTTTTCATGTAACCTGGCGATAATCATACTTGGCGTAGCGATAGATGCTTCCGTCCGTCGAGTTTGATTTCCTTCTGAACCGAGTACAAAGTAACTTTTCTCTTGCAGCATTGGATTGGATGGAACGTGTCTTACTGAAAGCCGTACTCTTTAAAAGTTTTTACACACAAGAGCACAAGACCACGAGGATAAGAATGAAGGAAGAATAATAATGAGTAGGTTACGTTTTAGGTTTACTCGTTCACTTACGAGCGAAGTATTTTTCGCCAAGTATGGTTATCGCCAAGTTGCGTGAAAACAGTGCCGAGAGCAACAACCAATCAGAGTGCGAGCTTGGGCTTGGAACGACGAAGGTGCTTGGGAAAAAAAAAATGCTGTTATGACATGGGATTATCACAGAAATTCATTAAGGACTTAAAAAAAATAAATAAAAAAAAGTATAAGAAAAAGAAATGAATATAGAACAGTTTCAACTGATGTTAAACCCAAGCAACCAACTTTACAATAATGTTAATGATTTTTTTGTCCACTAATTTTTCCGGGTTTTCAAATTTTTTTTTGGTTGGGCACTAAAAGATCGGTAATTTTGATTGGTTGGTATAAAGTTGCCTGCATGTGGTCACTTGGTTAAAACTGATCTATACGGCTCTAACAAACAAGGGTAAGGGGGTCACAAGCATATAAAACCCATCACGAAATTTTCATCAAAATATAAATTTCACTGAGGTAGAAGCTTATTCTGAAAATTTATTTAAAAATTATAAAAGTAATTTTGTTTTAATTTAGTTACCCCACTTCTCGCCAGGAGACACTATAAACATAAAAGGAAATTGTGTTAAATATGAGCCATCTGCTATTAAAATTAATACAGGTACTATACAATAAAAATGAAAAAAAATTGTTGAACCTATATTACGTATTTTTAATCTAAGGTATGTTTCAGATGTAAGAAAACATAAAAAAATTTATTTTAACGCTTTATCTATGCATTTTACACATCGGACAGCAGTATATATATATATATATGTATATATATATTAGGGTGGAGCGAAAAAAATTTTTTTTTGAAAATCAAAAACGGGTAGGTGCCAAAAGTTGCCTTTTATACTAGTGCATCAACTGCGTGAAATTTTACCGCTGAAAAAAAATGACTTGAGTCTGCGCTTTTGCTCCAAAAATCCAAATTTTGGGTAAAATTTGTCATTTTTTTGACACTTTTTCAAAAAATTAAAAGATTTTTACAGAGCTGGTTAGTATTTAAAAGTCTTGCCTAGACCTTTATATTTATCTGCTTAACATATTTAAACTATAAAACAACATGTTTATTCCCTATAGCTGGAGCAAAACAGACAACTTTTAGTAAGAAAACAGCATTACCACTCTATTGGGTCATATAACGAATTGTTGTTTTTAATACAGCTCTTGTTTTCAAAACTACCTTGGACATGCGTCGTGGAGGTGGCTATATTTCCTATACCATCCGGCCCAACTATTCGATCATCTTAGTACAGTGTTTTATTTATACATTAATTTGTGATGTTCTTTATAAAAATTTGGCATGTTTTCGATGCTTCCACCTTGTTCATCAGTTCTTTGCATCCACATGCTGCTGTAACTATCTTCATGTATATTTTTACAGTTTATACAAAAAAATGACAAGCAGAGTAATGCACAGGAATATTATTAAAGGGATCTATTCGGCCATCTATTATATTTATCAAACTTACATTCAGCTGATGAATAATGATTGGAAGTTCTGTTACCACAACATTTTTTCAGTCAATTGTATTTTTTTTACGTAATGATTTGCTTCAAAGATGATTTCAGATATTTCAACTAAAAGTATGCCATCATTTATTCTACTTTTGCATTTTTTATATGTTGAGAAGCGAGCTGTTTAATGTGATGGTGATAGTCAGCGAGAATTGCAATGAAAATTTGTTCTCCATATGTAAAGCAACCGCTGTTGTAAATAACTTTTTTTTGCATTATTTTTATGCCGTTTTCTAAGTGTTTTCGTATCCAGTTAATTTCCTATTAACTTTTAGATCCCCTTTTTATGAGTGGACAACATTTGATGGTGAAATGTCCTGGGCATAAACTTATAATGCATTGTACTTTATGAGGGAATGGACGCATATGGACAAAAAGTGCTCATTTAAAATTAGGAGAATTTTATTTGTCACTGTGAACCATTTTGCATGGGGTAAGCTTAGAATTGTCTATGATATTGAATCATTCGCTACTTCAACTCCAGTGAATTTCCTCTGCGTCAATTATGAGAGAAGTCGATATAAAACGTTCTAAGCTACATGGATTCACTGGATCAACAAGGAAAATCTTTGTCTACGTAATATTCACTTCCTATTGCAATTTTTTTTTATAAAATAGAGGAATTATTTTCTCAAATTGAGAAAAAGATACTCAGAACAGACTAGAAATTTCTGTCGGAGATTGCAAAGCTAATTCATAAGGAAAGCTATTTCTGAGAAAGAATGGGGAATAGAAATTTAGAAAACATCTCACAGAAAAGACGGCTCTTAAGTTAATAAAATTTTCCGCTTTATATAAGCACAGATTGGCAATCAGCGTCTATATGTTCACTCACCAAATGTATAATCCAAGTTTATACTGCTGGATGTTTTATACCAAATGTACTACACACCTAAATAATAGATCTAAAATCTTATTAGAAATTACTAGACTACGGAACAACACAGGAAACCACATAAAGCATACTAAAACTTCTTTAGAAATATTGTTGTTTTACACGCAAATTTTGTTTGCAATCCTCTGTGACGATCGTCATAATATTAAACAGCTAACTTCTCAGCATATATTCAATGTAATAGGTTCAATAAATGATGGCATACTAGAAACTGAATTCATACAATGAATTTTTAGGAAAATCATTGCATATAAAATGTAATTGATTGAAAGAATGCTGTGATAACAGAACTTCCAATCATAATGTACTAATTGCATGAAATTTTAATGAAGATAATAGACTGCTGACTAGGTTCAATGAAGAACATACCCAATACATTACTCAGCTTCTCTTCTGTTATACATGGTATAAAAATATACGTGCAGCAGGTCACACCAGCATGATCCAAATCATCCAAAGTCTGTGAATACAAAGAAGAGATAAATTACTTTGATATATAGAAAACTTATACTCGTCTTCGGGAAAAAAATAACAATTCAATACATAGATAAAACACTGGGCCTAGATGATTGGGTGGTTGAGACGGGTGGGATAATGCAACCCCTCTATGAGTTATATACACAGTAGTTTTGAAAGCAGCTAGGTAAGAAATGCATTCAAAAGAACATTTCGTTGTATGCTCCAATAGAGAGGTTAACGCTGATTTTTCACAAAAAGTTGTCAGATTTGCTCCAATTATACAGACTACAGATATTGTTTTATAGTTTAAATATGTTAAGCAGATAAATATAAAGGTCTAAGCAACACTTTTAAATACTAACCAGCACTGTAGGAATTTTTTAATTTTTTTGAAAACATGTCAAAAAATGACAAATTTTACCCAAAATTTCGATTTTTGGAGCAAAAGCGCAGACTCAAGCCATTTTTTTTTCAGCGGTAAAATTTCACGCAGTTGATGTACTAGTATAAAGGCAACTTTTGGCACCTACCCGTTTTTGATTTTCAAAAAAAAATTTTTTTCGCTCCACCCTAATATATATATATATATATATATATATATGTATATTAAAAACATTATTTAGTTAAATTTTATCGTGGCAGAAGCTTATTCTGAAAATTTATTCAAAATATATATATATATCAATTATTAAAATTTAGTTCCCTGTAAACCATCAGAAGACGCTTTAAACACAAAAAGAAATTACCGTAATTTCGGGTGTATAAGCCGCAGCTCAAACAATTCTTTTTTGACCCAGAAATTTTTAAAAAACAAATATAACTAGTCAGATCGCCGTAAATATTTCTCTTCAATCACTAAATAAGATTTCTGGGTCCAAAAAGAATTGTTTGAGCTGCGGCTTATACACCCGAAATTACGGTATGTTGAATCTGCGCAACTTATTTTTAACACCAGTTAAAAATAAACAAAAATAAATGTAAATAAAAATTAACACCAGTTAAGCTATCACTCAGTAAAATATAAAAAACATAGTTTTATTTTTGTTGGTTATTCTATTTCCTAAAAGGAAGCATTATAAGCGGGAATTTCCATGAGCACATGTCGTGTAAGTCACATACTATGATTGTGGAAACCAGTATTTTAGAACGAAAAGATGTGATTTAATTTACGAGAGTTATTTCATTAATTGAATAAGGCCATGCAAACCTTTCGAAAATAACGGTGGCCAACATTTTATAAGTTACTAATAATGTGACTTACACGACAAATCCTCATGGAAATGCCCAAGCATAAAAGAAAATTTTGTTGGATCTGTGTAACCTAATTTTTATATAGAGTATGATTTCTATATTAAGAAAACACAAAAAAATCCCTTTAAATGTTTTACCAACAAGGGAATTACCAGCGTAAGAAACTTGCTAAGTGAAAATTTTTATCAAAAGATAAATTTCAGACAATCGTGAAAACTTTAAAAAAGAACATAAAAATAAATTTTGTTTAATATTAAGTATCCTATACTCTGCCAGGAGATGCGACAAGCACAAATGAAAATTGTGTTATTTCATCTCTTTTTTCTCTCACGAAGCTCAATAAGCTCAAACAGAAAAAAAATATTGAAATCTGTATTACCTAATGTTAATTAATATTACAACATTTATGAGAAAACACTAAAAAAATCCCTTTTAAAGATCAAGGTATGTGTTTTACCACCAGGGGCACTGTCAATGTAAAACAAAGTTGGTTTTAAATTATCCTATTATCTAATTTTACTTTGAGTATGCTGAAAACTCATATAGTAACCATATGAGAAAACATAAAAAAAAAATAATAATAACATTTTATTTATACAGTTTTTCTCCAGTGGCGCTAACAGCGTAAAAGAACAAACGATAATAATTTTATTAATATATGTAAATAATTGATAGTTGGAGAAGCTTTTTCTGAAGATCTGAGCGAAATTCGTTCACTGGAAGTGATCTCAAATCCGTTAGCGAAGTTAGTTGACGACACAGATTCACACATATAGATGCCCAAAGCACCATAAGTTGAATAAAAAAACCAAAAGAAAATATACTATATGGCCATTGATTATTGGACACTTGCAATTTTAAACATTTTACTAAATATCTAGAAAAACACATGAGGAATCATCTCGAAACTCTTAGTGTATAAATATAATAGTACACTATATGGCCATTGATTATTGGACACTTGCGATTTTAGACATTTTACTAAATATCTAAAAAAATACATGAGGAATCATCTCAAAACTCTTAGTGTATAAATATAATAATATACGTCATACATCTCCGTGAAGATTTTTTACCGAAACTCCATAGGGGACCGTCAACAAATTAAAAAATAATGAATATCTTTTGAATAACCCTGTCAAAACTAATGTATCAAAAGCACTCAAACTCTAGATTATGATTGAATGCCTTATTGTAATACACTGTGTTCATTTTTATGCAAATAGCATGCATACTCGCAGAGTAATTAAGGTTTTTATAAAAATGGTCCCAAATTTTTCCAAGTTTTTCCCTTATAATTTTCAGAGTTCTTATTAAAAAATAATATTTTTTTCATAAAATATGACAAACAACATTGCACACAGTACCCTGTAATCAGAATTAAAAAATAATAAAAATTGTATGAAAAATGAGTAGGTTTACTTAATAATTTTTTACTGCACATGCGTCAAAAGTATCAAAATTTCATTTGCATATTATGTTAGCTAAATGTATAGAGCAACTTTTGTAAAAGTCTCAAAATCATAGCTTGAAAATTCTGAAAGTAATCGCCTATAGAAAAAGGACAAAATCCGTTGTTTCCAAAATAAAGCAAAAAAATGAGGGATTTTATCTAAATGTAGCAGTACATCCCGTATTGTGTATTATATATTGACACTAATCAATGAATATATGGATACAACCCCTCTTGTTTTTGCTTCATTTTGAGAATAACGGATTTTCAACTCATACAATAAGGCATCATCATACAATAAGGCATTCAATCATAATCTAGAGTTTGAGCGCTTTTGCTACATTAGTTTTGACAGGGTTATTCAAAAGATATTCATTCTTTTTTAATTTGTTGACGGTCCCCTATGGAGTTTTGGGAAAAAATCTTCACGGAGATGTATGACTTACACTATTATATTTATACACTAAGAGTTTCGAGATGATTCCAAATGTATTTTTCTAGATATTTAACAAAATGTCTAAAATCGCAAGTTCTAATAATCAATGGCCATATAGTGTAGTTCTTCTAACAACAATTGGTGATAGTGTAATGCTTTTGAATTCTTTAGTTGCATTCTTCTGTAAATACACTGTAAAAAAAAGACAAATGATTCTTAATCTATGAAAATATAATATAACCACGTAAGAAAATATACAATAACGTCTTACGAATTAAACACGATTCCGAAAATAATTCTTTGTCATTAGAAAATGTCCAAACTAATATATTTTTGAGATACAATGAAGCATTTATAAAAACAGCTTCCTTGCTAAAAAATAAATGAATAAATAATATATATATATATATGTATATATATATTGAAGAAAATTACCGTAATTTCGGGTGTATAAGCCGCAGCTCAAACAATTCTTTTTGGACCCAGAAATCTTATTTAGTGATTGAAGAGAAATATTTACGGCGATCTGACTAGTTATATTTGTTTTTTAAAAATTTCTGGGTCAAAAAAGAATTGTTTGAGCTGCGGCTTATACACCCGAAATTACGGTATATTTTACATTTAGCAACCTACTTAAAAATACACTGCTCAAAACAATTAAAGGATATTGCAGTTTTAGGTGGATTTTGTATCTGGGAAACTTTTTAGCTGATTGACACATGGTCGACAGTCGACATAGTAGGTTATATGAGAATAAATTACACATGTTTGGCAGAAAAAAATGCATTTTATTGCGCATTTATGTACAAAAAGAAAAAAACACAATTTGTGCATATGAGAAAAAAAGAATAAGAAAAGGTGTTTTCTTCAAAGAAAATCATTTTCAATAGGGGGTATGGTTTCCACGGGCGGCCAGCAACGTTGAACACCTTTGAGGCATGGGCTCAATGAGACTATTAATGAAGTGTTGGGGTATTCTGCCCCACTCTTCCAGAAGAGCTCTTTCCAGTTCTTGGAGAATTTGTGGGGGTTGTTGGCGGCCAGAAACTCGTCTTCCTAGAGCGTCCCAAACGTGCTCGATTGGATTTATGTCTGGAGAACACGCTGGCCACTCTATTCGAACGATTCCTTCCTCGAAAAGGAAATCCTCCACCAGGTTTGCACGATGTGGCCTGCAGTTATCGTCCATTAAAATGAAGTTATCTCCGATTGCTGCAGCGTAAGGGACTACAATAGGTCTGAGGATCTCATCCCTATATCGGCGACCAGTCAGAGCTCCATCTCGAATGATGTAGAGGTCAGTGCGCCCGTCAATGGAGATGCCACCATACACCAACACTCCTCCACCGCCAAATCTGACACTTTCATGCACGAACGCAGGATTATTCCTACTGCCACGGTCCCTCCAGATGAAAATACGCCTATTATCCGGATGCACAGAAAAACGGGACTCGTCAGAAAACAGAATATTACTCCATTCATTTCTCCTCCAGTTGACATGCTCGGTTGCCCACTCCCTGCGTTCGCGACGATGCCTTGATGTTAATCTAACACATACCATCGGTCGGCGAGCATACAGACCTACAGCATGGAGCCGATTTCGGACAGTCTGAGTTGAAATCGTGGTGCCTGTAGCCGAGCGAAGGTGTTGTTGAAGAGTAGCGTTCATCTTTCGGTGTCTCCGAGCTGTTAACGCTAAATACCGATCTTCATTGGACGTTGTTGCCCGTCTACGACCTTGCCCTGGTGTTCGGCCTGCACATCCACTCTCCAAAAAACGGTTCCAGATCCTGGAAATGACACTTTGTGACACTCCAATGGCTTGCGCTACTTCGGCTTGAGTTTGGTCTTCTTCTAACCTTCCAACAATTCTCCAAGCTTCTGAATCTGTTAAATGACTTCGCTGAGACATCGTCCTCATCGAAACAAAGCAATCACTGAATGCCGATCATCCTTGTCTTCATTCTCTTTTATCCAGTTGAAAGTCAAATTTCATTCGCTGCCGCTGAAGCGACGTTTTTGACGTCGAACTCAAAATTTGCATACTCCACAGTTTGAAAACTAGAAAAATTTGCATTTGTGATTCTCTTCTTCTATTTTCGGCAAAAAAAAATTCGTTTATATCTTTATTTTATATAAAACTTCAAATATCCTTTAATTGTTTTGAGCAGTGCATTTATAACTAATATTTTATCCTATTCTAATACTAAAGTATTGAGCAATAAACAATTAACCCTTTCCGGCACACTGTGCCCGGTCTGGGATACCTAATTTTAATTTTAAACTTGCAAATGACACCAGTAATATTTTAGTAAAATTTTGCTTTTACAATAAAAGCTTAAATTAGAGGTTTCGAAATCTAAAAAAAAAATCGATTATGAATTCTGGTGTCAGTCGATAATTTCTAATTTTAATAATTGATTTTGCCCGTGCCAGAAAGGGTTAAAGTATTAATCCTTTGTGCTTCAGTGTTCCATTACATAGAACACCCAACTTGATTCCGAAATGCCGCAGTGTCACCAGAATTCTAGTATAAATATTTTTCATTTATTATGCCTGGGAAAAATAACTTTTTCTTATTTTGAAATAAATTTGTACGTAAATTCAGGTGTCAGTCACTCATTTCTACATTTTCGCAATGGAAGTGCTCTGCACCTTAAGGCTTTAACCCTTTGAGCTCTGATGGTTGAAATTTCTACCACTTAATTTTAATTCCGAAATGTCACAACGGCACCAGAATATTAGACCAGATTTATTTGAAAAAGGTTTAATGCATTTTTTCGCGTATATCACTAACCGATTTTTTTCTTTGCAAAATACTGGTGCCAATGTGACATTTGGAATTTTGAAGAAATTTACCCACCAGAGTTTAAAGGGTTAAATATCGATGTAATTAAAATTAAAACAATGAAATTTTCTTATGAAAAATAATTTTTTTTACATTTTTTAGGGGGGGGGGGGAGGAGGTAAAAAGTGAATGTTTATGTAATCGTCTTCTTAGTGCCCCTGGTGTGTCCCAGGCATATCGCTTCCTTCTGAAATACATTAGCCACTTCCCTGATTTGCCCGTACGTCGTGCAGGGAACGTGTTTTTGCCAATCATGATTTATTATTCTCATCAGTAAATTTTTATTGTAAATTTTGCATTATTTAAGCTGAGAATTCTTCTGATTTAAAGAGGTAAAAATTTCTGTTTTGAAAAACCGGCGATAAAAGATTAAACTTTCTGTAAAAGACATGAAAAATGGGCTTTATTTGAATTTTTTTTCAAAAATATTGATCATTTAAGTGGTTAAAAGGTCTTCAAATGCATCGAGCATTATTATTTTATTTATTTTATTAAACGTGAATAACAACAGGACAATTGACGATTTTGTATAAAATATATCATACTCGAGGTAAGAAATTACGAATTTAATGGTGTGCTTTTCAAATTAAATACTATTTCCTCTTTCTGACATCCAAACTGAACAAACGAGCGGCTTTCCATAGACTATTATAAAGTAATATCAAGAGTGCTATGAGATATTTCTCTAATAATTTGCTGATGCTGCAAATATGAGACTTTTTATGAGTGATTTTAATGTATTTTTTTAGATAGTGGAAATGGATCTCTAATAGTTTGAAAACTAACACGGTCTGAAACAGTTGGTTAATGACCTAAATATGAGACTTTTTAAGAGAAATTATAATGTATATTTCAGGTTAACTGAAACTCGGCAGATAATGATCAGAAAAATAACATAGTCTAAGATATGTTATACTAAGCCGTAAAAGAAAAGACAAACGTTTCATAATCAACGGAAATGTAATATAGAGACATACGGAAATATTCAATAACATCTTCCGGATTCCAGTCACTGATTTTCGGAAATGTTTTCCAGTAAATTCTGTGTATTACTATTATTATTTCTTAACGAGTCATATCCATTTTTTGGAGGCTATCATTTGTCAATTAAACATTTTGATTTACTTTAATCGATTCTATACATGCAAGAATAACAAAAATATTATAAATTTTACTGTTAATGTGGATCTGTAAATTTATTATAGTTGTTTGAAAAACATGTTTGTTGAACAGGAAAAAATTTACTATAAAATTCATAGCATTTAAAGAAGTTACACTCCAGGTTTAGAATTTTTATGAAAATTAATGGTATCTAAAGGATTTTCGTTTTTATAAATGCTTCATTAGATCTCGAGAATATATATATATATATATATATTGATTTCTGAGATTTATAAAGATAAAGAATGCTTTTCGGAATCGATGCCTGAACTAAAACGCCACAATTTATTAATTTAGCGGTAAAACCACATAATCAAGTTATCAGAGAAAATTGGTGTAAAGTAAGGTTCAACTGAAAAAATATTTAAATATTTTTGGCTGCCTTGGAGGAAGCATCGAGAGATTTAAATTTATCAGAAGAAATATCATACTATTGACATAGTCCAACTGAAACAATATGAACACATTTTACATTATATCGAAAGATAGAGTACTACGTCAACGAATTTCAAGAGGAATTAATTTTGTAGGAACAGATTATTAAGTGTATGTTCAACAATGAGTGCCCAGTCTCGAGATATCTTGGTAATACCTTGACCGAAACTCCAGTTCCATATTCTGACGAACGGTACTATCACGTCATAAAAATTTCAATATTAAATATTATCACATTAAAGATATCTATTAGCATAATACAAATATTCCATTTCGCTTCCAGGTGCCGTGTTACAATGTTACAGGAGGGGGCCGATTCCTCAATTTGATATAATAATCATGTCATCAATTTACAGTATGAAATTTTAACAGATTAAAAGTACCTATTAGTATAATAAATGTTGAGTTTATGCTATGATATCTTGGTATGATATAAGCAGAATGGGGCGCCAATTTTTCATTTTGACGGTATAATCATCGAATTACGACATGAATGTATAACACAATAACCGATTGGTACAATCAAAACATTTTAGCACGCTTCGTCATATCTTGGTACGATATGAGCAAAGTGGAGCGCGAAATAAATATTTTTGACGATACAATCTCGTCATCAAGTTACGTTATTAAAATTTAATACGTTAGTGATACTGATTAGTACAAGAAATTTTTTTCGGTGTGATTTGTCTTATCGCGCTACGATATCAGTGTGATATGACAGAGAAGTGAAATTAAAGAATTGGTGCCTTGCTCTGCTCATATCACACCAAGACATTACATGACAGATTGAAATATTTATACTGTACTGTATTTAAAATGTGTTAAAATTTCCAATCGAGTTTCTGTGACATAAATGTGCCATCAAAATTGAAAACTGGCGACATGTTCTTCTCAAGACAAATTAAGATATCGCAAGGCAAGAGGAAATAATAGTGGTGTATTAATCAGTGTATTTACTGTGTTAACAATTCATGCCGTAACTCGATGAGGTGATAAGATCGAACTAATTAGGAGTTGGCTTCCCACTCTGTTTATATCGCAAGAAGATAACTCGAGGCAGGCTGAAATATTTGGTATCTAACTGATAGATTTAAAGAGTTAAAAGTTTATGCTATAAATTCATGGCGTAGCTGTACCCTGAAAAGGAAAAATTAGCGTCCCATTCTCCTTATATTGAACCAAGATACCAGGATGGAGATTGAAATATTTGTATCATATTAATCGATATCTGTAATATGTGGAAGTCGTAACACGAAGAAATGATAATGTTTTATAAATGAAGCATTAGCACCTCTGTCTAATCATATCGTACTAATATATCAGGCCGCGCACTGAAATATTTGTAATATACTAAGTGATACCTTTAATATGTTAAAATTTCATGCCGTATCTAGATGATGTGATAGTACCGTCAAAATGAAGAATTACCACCATGCTCTTATACTAATCGGTATATTCACTGTGTTAAAAATTCATGTTGTAACTGCATGACATTTTAATATCATAAAAATTAAGAATTGGAGTCCCTCTCTGGTAATATCGTAACAGTCTATCACGAGTGCAGTGGTGTAGCTGCTAGCCGGGTTGGGTGCCCAAGTGCTCTGAATACCGGTAATTTTTTAAAGTTCTGTTCGTCTTACCTAACAAAAACACTTTCTGCTATGAATGAAGGAGAAGAAAGCCTTACAATATTACTGGTTGTGAACACCTACCCTGGTTATGCACTGGAGTCAAACTGAAATATTTGTATTGTATACTAAACTAATCGATATCTTTAATTTATAAAAATTTCACGCCGCAATTGTAGGATGTAATATTATCATCAAAATGAAGAAATGGCACACTGTTAAGTTCATACTGTTCCAAGAGCAGTATTTCAATCTTAAGACAGATTGAAATATTAGTATTGTACTAATTGGCATCTTTAATTTTTTAGTAGTTTAAGCTGTAACTCGATGACGTGATTATACCATCAAAATGAAGATATTACGATCCATTTTGCTTTTATTGAATCAAGGTATCACGACCCAAATTGAAATTTTTGTACTGTTCTGATCTGCTTTTTTAATTTGTTAATTTTTTTTCCGTAACACGATAACCCTTTCAGGCGGAGACAAATTCTGTTCGTAAAATGAGAAATTGTTGACTGACACCGGAATTTACAAAAGACTTTTTTAGAAATTAAGAATTCCCTGATTTAGACTGTCATTGTAAAAGTAAAATTTTACTAAAATATTACTGGTGCCGTTTGTAAGTTTGGAATAAAAATTAAGTGTTGCCGGAGTGATAACACTGCGCCGGAAAGGGTTAACACTAGAACGCCCGGAAATTTTACTCTAGTTTCGTAATAATATTTCCCACCAGAAAGTTTATTCGAAATTATTTAATTGATTTAATTAACGTAAACCTGCGTGGATTGTATTTGAAGAAAATCTTTCTGGTTCGAATTGAAATTTGATCACATGGTTGGAGTCGAATCAACTCCTTCCGGGCGTTCTAGTGTTAATATCATGGTACCTTCTAAATGAAGAATTCGTGCCCCATTCCACTCAATTTGTATCAGTATATCAAGAGGCAGATTGAAGTACTTATATCATTGTAATCGATATCTTTATTGTGTTCACAATCCATGCCTAAATTGATGACTTGACAGCACTATTCAAATTAAGAATCGGTGCTCTGCTCTGCTCATATCGTACGGGAGTATGATGTGATAACTTTAATGTGTTAAAATTTCATGCTTAACTCGATTCCTTGATAGATGAAGAATGATAGCCAAAATGAAGAACTGAAACTCCGTTCTACTCATATCGTGCCAAAATAGCACGAGCCAGATTGAAATATCAGCGTTGAGCTAATCGTATCATTAATATCTTAATAAATTAAAAAGTCATG
Organism: Maratus speculifer; assembly: GCA_964019185.1. Lineage (NCBI taxonomy): Eukaryota > Metazoa > Arthropoda > Arachnida > Araneae > Salticidae > Maratus > Maratus speculifer. Next base: position 196,539,336 of record OZ025299.1, read on the forward strand.
TGATGATATCGTCAAAATTAAAAATTGGCACCCCTCTCTGTTCATATTTTACCAACATATCTCGAAACAGAGTATAATATTTGCACCGTACTAATCAAGATCATTAATATGTTAAAAGTACAACTTGATGAAATGATAGGACTGTGAAAATGAAGAATTGGTGCCTCGTTTTGTTCACATTGAACACTGATGCATTGATCATGATGCAAACTGAAATATTTTTTTTTCACTAATAGATATAATTAATTTGTTAAAATTTTATACTGTAACTCGATAACGGGTAGTTTATCCAGAAAGAAAATGTGGTGTTCCGTTCTGCTCATATCGTACAAACAGGGCCTGATTACTAACGGGGCACTCTCCCACCAGGAAAAAGAAATAAAGAATTTTTCCTTATTCATGCCAGTAATCTTGTATGAAAAGAGCGTTTAAAGAAGACGAAAATTTCTATAATTTTTTTCTGGTGAGAGAGTGCCCCGTTAGTAATCAGGCTCTGCGTACAAAGATATAATGAGTTAGATTAGTCATCGTTAAACGTATACTTGATAATTCGTTCCTGTATAATTAATTCATCATAATTCAGTGTCGTAGTGATATGTAGGGCAATCTAATGTAAAATATTATGTTTATAATGTCTCATTTCTAATATATGTCATTTTCTGTCATATTTTAAGTATCTCGAAGGTTCCTATCAGGTTAAGCCCAGGCAGACCAAAATGCACACTGTTATAAAAAAAAATATATGTACCCAGAAATATGGAGCCACGACCATGAAACTTGATATGCGAATAGTGTTTGGACATGTGAATTCAGAATGAAAAAAAATATTGAAAATTAGAAGCGAAAAGAATGCCGCTTTCAGTAAGTTATGAAGGTACATTTGCCATCTAAAAAACCGATACTCGGTGAGGCACGGAGTCTATTAACCCATTAGTGCCTAGCGTCCCTTTTTAGGGACGCTTCAAAAGGTGCATGTAGCACTGATTTTGACACCGGTAAAAAAGAACAGCAATCTTTATTAGATTTAATTGAAACATTTTCGTAATTAATGAACTAAACTTAATTCTTTTAAAAATAGTGGTGCCAACCGAATAAAATTTTCGCAAAAGGTGGTGGGCACGAATGGGTTAAGTAATCGATGTCCTTATGTGATAGATTCTGCCATAATGATAGTAACTGATAAACTAGCTTGATTGTATTCCGAGACGGCTGAATACCCTATTCCAACATGTCCCAAACATTCTCTATTGGATCAATACTTGGTGACTTAGTAGGCAATTGTAGTTATGGTTGTGAGATTAGTGCAGTGGCCGATCATTATCTTGTTGATAAATGGCCCCGAGGTGACTTGATAGCATAGACCACTAGCAGCAAAATGTCATTTACGTACCTCCAAACCATTGGAGTACACTGTAGCCGGTAGTAAAATGGATCAGCTGTCTCAACAGATCACTTCTTAGAATGTCACTACATGTGTTTTGGCAGTGTGCCGCTCAGTATAGAATGTAGGATCGGACCACTGATCTGGCCGCCTCCACTTACGTCCAATAACCTCCCTCACTGAAAGAAAACTGGGATTCACTTTTGAATATCACATTTCTCAATCAAGCACTGCTCAGTTTGCTCAAGATCGACACCAATCCAGGCGACACTGCTCATGTTGAAGGGTTAGAAGCAACAGCTTATTGGGGCGTCGAAAACTGGGTCAAGGGTCTGCCTGTTGTCGACATTGATACTATTGAATCCATACCAGCTTTCAAATGACGTGGAATAGATGATAATGAAATTTTTTATTCAGATGCGGCTGCTTTTCGGATTCCTCGGTCCTCGGATGCATTTCAGGCTCAGGGGAGGGAGGGGTGTTTTCCACTGAGTGACTTGCCGTACATTCTCTGATCCACTGATACCAGCATCGCGGAACTTCAATAGTGATTCTATCGAAATGCTGGCAAATACCTATGTCAGGCCAATTTGCTTTTTTAAGTCTGTGGTTCAACCACTTTCGAAGTCGCATTACTGTTTGTAGTACCATTGAGTACGTTTTAAAAGTATTAATCTTTCAAATCGCAGGCATGAACAGTTGTGGTTTAGATCTAATTACCCGTAAATTCGAGGACCTTCTCTTTTAAATGCTGTTTGCCGCGCAATTTAAATTCGTATTGCACAATCCCCCCAACAGTCATTGGCGCTGAAATTTTAATCATTTATACAAATCATCAAATCATATCAGCACGACAAGTTTCGCAGCATTGGTTAATTTTTTCTGTGTGCATATTTTTTTTTAGCAGAGAGTAGTTAACAAATACTTTGCATATATTTAATTTTGGCACCAATTTCGCCTTGGTACGCGGTGATGTGCTTTTGTCGCCAAAATAACGATTTTTCAATACTGATGCTCTTATCGAACCAAAAAATGCCAAAGGAGATCCGTCATTCCTCCATGTACTGTTGACAATCTTGTCCTACATTTTAATTTCTTCTCGTAACTCTATGACACAGTAATTTTGTCGCTGTCCAGAAAATTATTTTAAAAGTCTAAAGATTAGAAATAAACTCAAGTCAATGGCCTTTGTATTAATTTGTTTCTTAATAAAATGAAAATTAATGATTTACTAATTTTTTCTTTTTAAAATTGAATTCCAGAGCAGAAAGATAACTACATTAAGAAGCTAAAAGAATAATTTCGATTATGCATCCGTTTTTTTTCCCTTAAAAAATCTGTTTTCAGTTAAGTTCCGATTCGAAGATCTGAATAACAAATAGTATATCGTCTTTTTCTAAAATCAAACAAAATAAGGATTAAAAATTTTAGAGAGAGCACCAATATAATTTCCACCGAAGTTCGGAGACAAAATGAAAAAGTCCTTGAATACAACGAAAAGTTTTGTAAAAATTTTCATGTAGTCGATTGCGTTTAAGCTTTGAATGGCACAGAGCAAAAATATTTCAATGCAATGTCTATCTGCAAAAAGGTTTCATTCATTAGAAATTTCAATTAAAGTTAATTATTTTAATTTAGGCCAAAATTAAATGAAAATTACGATCATAGACGAGTTACTGAAGATTACTTATTTATCAGGCAGTGTTAAAACCTACATACATTACCTCAAAAGTAAGAGATAAAATTCTTATTCAGAAAAATATTTTTTTATGAAACCTGTGGAATAAGAACGATCTTATTCTGTTAGAAAAGTAAAATGCCTTCCATTTGACTTTTTGGATTATAATAATAATGAAAATAAAGATATTTTAATGCACTATCGATAAAACTTTCTTTGTATGAAATTTAGAATTTGAACGAGGCACCATTCGTGCCAGAACAACATTGAACTCGACACCCCGTATTTAGAAATGTGGCTATTAGTACATTCATTTTCACAATTAAATTGCTTTATACACTGCTCGACATTGAAAATGCAACACCAAGAACGAGTGGTCAGAAATTTATGCAAATTTTAGAGTATACCCACGTCACTGAGTTATGCGAATGATGTGAAATGCGCAGGTCTCCGACGCACGTGATGTAAGATATAAGAGAAGGAACTTGCAGAATGGGCAATATTCGTGTCGTTATTTCTGCCAGACGAATTACCAAAGAAATTTTGTTTTTGTCTAGGAGGATACGTGTATAGAAGGGAATGCCAGGCCACAGTCAAAGAAGGCACTTCCAGCAGATAGACGATTTTATGAGAGGTATGGTGATCGGACTGAGAAGAGGGGGTTGGTCCTTACGTCAAATCGCATCTAATACCACATGGAAGCGAGCACGGTGCATCGGCTATAGCGAAAATGTTTGAAACAAGGAAATGTGGCAATATTGAGGGGTACAGGTGCAGCCAGAGTGACATCAGCACTCGTGGATAGACGCATCCGCCGACAAGTTGTGGCAGACCCGCAAGACACTTGCACCTCGATTTTACAGCATGTATAAGATACCCTGGATGTTTCCGTTTCGACCATTTGTCAACAATTTCCCGTCGATTGGTTGAACATGGCCTGCACTCACGGCGTTCGTTAAGAAGACTGCCATTGACTCGACAGCATAGACGCCAACGTTTGGAATGGTGCCGGACTAGAGCGACGTGCATGACAAAATGGTGAAACGTTGTGTTCTCAGACGAGTCACGCTTCTTTTTATCCAGTGACAGTCGCAGTATACGTGTGTGGCATTTATATGGAGACAGATCGAATCCGGCAATAACTGTGGAACACCCCACCGCGCGAAAACGTGGCATAATGGTTTGGGGCGCTATTGCCCATGTCACCTCTATTTCGTATTCAGGGCACTATGACGGCCCAACGGTACTTGGATAATGCACTGCGGTCGGTGGCAATCCCCTATTTTCAGGGACTGCCTAATGCAATTTTTCAGTAGGATAACGCCCTACCACACAGTGCTCGCATGTGCCAAAATGCTCTGCAAGGTATACAGATGCTTCCCTGGCCACCGTACTCTCCTGACCTGTCACCAATCGAACTTGTGTGAGATGTGATTGGACGCCGTTTCTGGACTCTACCCCTGCCTCGTTCAGAAGACGAACAGTGGCATATGGCTGAAATGGAATGGAGAACCATCCCTCTGGACACCATCCGCACTCTTATTGACTCTAAGAATAGATATGTTTCTTCGAGCATCTCTGTCCGCGGTGGTCCTACATCCTATTGAGCCGACGTCGTTCTCGTTCTGTATTCTGACTATCATTTTGAAATAAAGATTACTTAATGCTACTTGCTGTCTCTGTCTTTTTCCCAAATTTCATCCTTTCTGACTACTCCTTCTTGGTGTTGCATTTTCAATGTCGAGCAGTGTATTCCCAACAATGACTTTATGTCAAGACATTTTATGCAAAAACAAATTAAATCTTGAAAATGTATGATGCGTAAAGCCGTATGATGTGTTAACCCCCTCCCCCCCAGTTATCACGAATCTGCTGGCCTGTGTATTTAATTTAACGAAAATCTCCCTTAAATTTTTTTTGTTGTGATCGCCCGTGATCGGAGCTCCATTCTTCCCAACAGTCTTAAAAGAAAAGGGGCATAATTCTGCATTGGTCCACGAATAACGGCTTGGGCTTATACACTCTTTCAAAGAGAGTTTCAAGTGGATTACCTTTTTTTTTAAATCTGATTTCTTGATTGAAACCAGTATTTTGAAATAATAAAATATTCCTTGTTTAATGACATATTAATTAAGTTGAAAACAAAGGAAATTTTACCGTTTCAAAAAAGTGGTGCTAATCAAGAAATCTGAATTTTAAAATAATGTAGCCCAATAACAACACTGGTGTTGTGTATTCCGAGTCTTTTCCACAGCCGTCGAAGTCGACCTATGTATTAAATTCCGCAGCCCTCCGTAACCCTCTGGTCATTGTATTTAACTTAATGAAAACAGCTCCGAAAATTTTCCGGTGAGATCTTCGGAAATCGGCACTTCCTTCTCTGTAACAGTCTTGAAGTAAGAGTGCTGCGATTCCACCTGGATTCGTGGATAATCAGCGTCCCAAAGATGCTCAAAATGATTCAGTTTTTTTTTTCTTCACAGTGATGGTGCAATACAAAAATGCATTCCTAATTGACTTAAACGGATCTGAAGAAAGGATATTACAGCCTTTGGTAGTTCTCTGCATCAGCATTTCAATGAAATTGAGTGGTGTCTTGTAAACTTGTAATACATCGTAAACATATACGCTTGTACGTCTTGTATTGCATTTGAGTGTTATATACACAGATAAAAAGGCATTCGGCGCCAGATCTGGAAAAGAAGGAAACCACAGAGTGTTCGACTATGGAAGTGAATCTAACACACAAGTATTTGGAATAGCAAGGTCCAATATATTAAAAAGCATAGGGTATAGACAAGAATTAGAGAAGATTCAACATCTTCCTTTTATGTAAAAGGGATTTTAACCTCAATTTTTATTTTATGTTATGCAGAACCAATCAATTCAATTATCACACAAATTTCTGAAAATGCCTTCAATTTTTAAATTATTTTCTCAGGAAAATATAGTCTTCTAACAAAGCGGCTTCCACCATTAGATAATAATTTAGGAAAATGGCGTCAAATATTATCTCGATCAGACTTATCCAAATCGATGAACAGGCAGGCTAATTTTTAGAGAATTTTAGGATATTTTTTAGAAATGCCCTCTTTGTTCTCCTGATCTTATGCATAATGGTTTTTCCTGGAGGAGTACTTGAATGTGATAGTTTATAAGATGCAACCAAATTTCATCAAAGAGTTGAATACTCAGAATTGAGTAAAAAGCACTCAATTTTAAATACGTCACATACAGGGGTCGGAGCATATAGGACAAATTTTCTTGTTCTGACCAGAATTTCTTATGACTAATCTTTATGATATATTCCTATTTTATGTCTTATGAAAATGTCTCTTAAAGATTATTCATAAAATATTCTGATCAGAACAAGAAAATTTGTCCTATATGCTCCTATCCCTGCACATACTCAAAATAGCTCCGATCCAAATGAAATCAAAATTGAGAAATACACGTACTTATTTTTGATTCCATGGTTTCTTTCAAATATGGATCGTTATTAACTGCCTCCATGAACTTACAAATTAAAGCAAAAATGTTCTGATATTTATTTACCGTTCAAAATTATTAACAAGAAGCATTTAATTGATTATTTTATTAAAAAATAGCAAACTTAGAAAGATATCCAAACCAAACACATTTATGACAAGATTTATTTTTATGCAAGCACTTTTAAATTATTTTAAGATGTTGCGAATAATTTGAAATTTACATTAATAAATATATTTTATGCTGCCATAAATGAAAAAAAATATTACAGGGTAAAAAAACTATCGTTTTGTTTGGTTTATAACATGTGATGTTTCAAAATTGAGAAAGACTTATGTTCATTTTTAATCCAAACATTCTCAATTCGATATAGGTGCATGAATTTACTCATTTTTGAGTACTTCATTTTTTTCAGTGTACGTCCTTCCCTATTTGGACAAATTATATGCATAATCATCATATGCATTTATAAACACCCTGTATATTATGTATTTATAATACTTGCAACAAAGTGCTAATATTCCAAAAATATTGTCACGGCTCCCACAACGAGGTGTCAATCTCTTATGTTCACATACACTGGTGGACAAATTTAACCCTTTCAGGGGCAAGGTATTTCTGTTCCAAAAATGTTCAAATAATTGATTCACACCACAAAAAAAGAACAGACTTATTTGAAAATAATCAAGAGCTGTTTTTCGCGCATATTGTAAAATCGAAATTGTCTTAAAATTTTACTGGTGCCAGTTCGCAATTGGAACAGTAATATTATGTGTTTGCAGACTGCAAACATCGCCCCTGAAAGGGTTAAGAGATGGGAGGCATTTTCTCAAATATTTCGAGAAATACTGGATAAAAATAAATGAAAATTGGTATGGATATAATTTATAGTACGACAATAATATGTGCAAAGCAAAAATTAAAGTTCCATTGATTGGCAAGAGTTATTGCCAACAGTAAAATGTCGACTGAAATTCATTATGAAAGATGGCAATGAAAATGTGGCTTGTATGGTGTGTGGTCGCCTCTAGTATGGTGTGAGGTCACCTCTGACAGATAGACAGCATGCACAACGAGTATGCATGCTGTTAATAAGAGAGTTAAGGATTGCTTGTGGAAGACTCTCCCACTCTTCCACCAGAGCAGTTTTTAACTCCGGAATGGTTCTGGGTGGGGGTTGTCGTCTCGCAATAGCCCTTCCAAGAGCATCCCAAGCATGTTCAATGGGGTTAAGGTCAGGAGATTTGGCTAGCCAATCCATTCGATGAATATCCTCGCTTTCCAGATACTCCTCAACGGACGTTTACAGCGACACAACTGTCTAGGGACCTTGCTGATGCCACTGGAACATAAGTTTTCACGAAGATTGTTGACAGGAGGCTCGGTGAAGAAGGGTTGTATGCCAGGAAGCCCGCCAATCGCATCCCACTTAACCCCTTCCAGAAAAGAGAGCGTGCACAATGGTGCAGACAGCACCAACACTGGACACAGCTCCAATGAACTAATGTTCTGTTCACAGATGAGTCCAGATTCAGTCTTTAACCTGATTCTTAGCAAATATTCATATGGAGGGAACCTGGGACCCGATACCATCCCAGTAACATCATGGAAAGGGACTATTATGCTGGTGAGGACTGGTAGTTTGGGCAGGGATCATGCAAGATATTCGCACACCACTCCATGTGTCTGACACTGGTTCCGTGAATGCCCAGAGGTACAGACAGGAGCTCGTACAATCCTACGTGCGTCTTTTAAGGGGTGCTGTTGGCCCTGAATTCGTTTTTATGGACGACAATGCCCGACCACATAGGGTTCGCCTGGTTGAGGAGTATCTGGAAAGCGAAGATATTCGACGAATGAATTGGCCAACCAAATCTCCAGACCTTAACCCCGTTGAACATGCTTGGGATGCTCTTGGAAGGGCTATTGCGAGACGTTAACCCCCACCCAGAACCATTCCGGAGTAAAAAACTGCTCTGGTGGAAGAGTGGAAGAGTCTTCCACAAGCAATCCTTAACTCTCTTATTAACAGCATGCATACTCGTTGTGCATGCTGTCTATCTGTCAGAGGTAACCTCACACCATACTAGAGGCGACCACACACCATACAAGCCTCGCTTTCATTTGCATCTTTCATCATGAATTTCAGTCCGCATTGGACTGTTGGCAATAACTCTTGCCAATGTATGGCACTTTAATTTTTGCTTTGCACATATTATTGTCATATTATAAGTTATATCCATACCAATTTTCATTTATTTTTATCCAGTATTTCTCGAGATATTTGGAAAAATGCCTTCCATCTCTTAATTTTGTCCGCCAGTGTACATTGAATAATATGCGTTGCTTCGCTAGGAGATTTGACTTAATTTTGATCATTACTGAAAGAAAAAAACTCCAGAAACCGTCCTCTCTCTAAGGTAGCAACTGCTCAAAGAGGGTATTTTAAATACCATTTTTTCTGCACGTGCATATCATGTACGCAATGTTTCAAAGGTTAAATATCGAAAGGTTGTTTATTCTAAACCTCAGACAGTCGGTTTTTACGGATTTGCAGAAAACATTTTCAATGTAATTGGTGACATGAACTAAATCTTTTTTGCTTTTAGCATTGCTGACTTGGAATGTCGCAAAATGGAGATATCAGAAATATCAGAGAGTATTACATGAAAGTTTAAATTCTACTGTTAAATTCACCTTAAGTAAAAAGTTAAAATTCAAATAAAAAATATAAAAAAAATATACGAAAACTACTTGCAGGTGCATAGATGGAATATAAAATTATTTAAAAGAAATATAAAAAATACACTGAAATCATTAAAAATGATTAACCCCTTGAGGGGCGCCGGTATATATTATATACCACCTACGATCGATGAAGTTTTACACCAGAAAAATGTCATTAAATTTCCCTTTTCTAACTTTGGTGGAAAACAGTCGCGAAAATGCTTATCCTCTTTTTGATATAACTTTTTTACAAATTTCCGGTGGGAGTTCAGAATTACACGAACGTAATTGCTTGCCCCTCAAGGGGTTAAAAACCAAAACGTTTTCAGTCATCACACAGCCATCGTGAGTGGTTATTTAAATGTTGTTATTTTTTTTTTCGAGAATAATCTATAAGAAATAATTGTAATTTTAGGCTGCACAGCAGAAAATATGACAGATAGCCTGATAAAGTTATTAAAATTTCTAACAAAACAAGCTTTCATCTATTATGCAGCAATTATTTCCAGACTACATGAATATCGTATGATAGTGCATCATTACAAGCTATATCTTTAGTACCAATTATTTCAGTAGATTCTCTTATAACAACCTATACGAGTAGATTTTAAGAAATCCAAGATTATCTTTCGCACAAATAATTACCAGGAAGCCATTGTAAGATAATCCATTGAAATAATTGCCAATAAAGATATAGCTGGCAATGATGTACTATTATACGATATCTATTTTGTCTGGAAAGAATTGCTGTATAATAAATGAAAGCTTGTTCTGTTAGAAATTTGAATACCTCTATCTTGGATCTTTTCAGCCGTACAACCTTAAATTACAATTATTTCTTCTAGACGATTCTCGAAAAAGTGCAATAAAAACAAAAAAATATTTAAATAACCACTGATATCGGTCGCGTGATGGCTGAAAACGTTTTTTCTACTTTTAATGTTACGTAATGGTTTTTAATGTAATTTTAAGATATTTCTAATGTATTTTAAATATTTTTATGTTATATCTATGCACCTGCAAGTAATTTTAGTACATTTAATTGTGCATTTTTACATGAATTTCAATAAGGGATTACTGTTTTTGCCCAATTTATCGATTTTATGTAAATACTTTATTAATAAGTATTTTTAAAAATTGTTTTTAAGTGTTCTCATAAAAGTGTATAACTAAGCCAGTAGATTTTTATTACGGTACTGAAATCGCAGGTCTACTACCATTAACAATAGATTGATATACTTATTGGGGGTCGATTTACGAGGAATCAGAAATTTGATTGTTGTATAGTCTCCAGTTTTAGACACGTGGAAACCATTTGGATAAATACAAAAAAAAAATGCGGAAATTGCAGTCCGCACAAAAAAATTCCTATTAAATGTTACACAATGCCCTTTCTTTTGATACATTGTAATAAAAAATATCCTTACAAGTATTTTCAAGAGTCATTACATTTCTAATAACATAAATAAAAAAATTAAAAGATTTAGAATTTCGGATTGTCAATTTCTTGGCATGTCACACTGTGATATGTGCAAAGTAAAGGGCCTTCTTTTATACTGTTTAACTATCTTTTTCTAGTTTTTTAAATTTCTAATTAATACTTATACCTTAAATAACAAATGTATGAGAAAAGTAAGAAATTCTATATCTTTATATATATATAAATCTTCTGTGCGTGTGTATGTCACTGAACTCCTCCTAAACGACTGGACCGATTTAAATGAAATTTTTGGTGTGTGTTCCAGTTGATTCTAGGATGGTTTAGATTCACATTTCATTGAAACTGGTCCAGTACTTTTTTAGTAATTAGGCAAAAACTAATAGTTAGTGATTTTTCGCTAATTAAAAGTGTTGAATAAGTTCGATGAATAGAGTGCGGGCAGAATGGTCGAGCGGTCTAAAGCGCCAGATTTAAGCACTGGCTCTCGAAGAAAGAGATCGTGTGTTCGAACCCCACTCCTGACGTACGTGTATGATTTACAATATTTTTTTCTGTATTATAATTTTAATTAACCGACTTCAGAAAATCGTTAATTTTTAACTAAAAGAGAAAAATAAACTTTTCTATAAAAAATTGAACCGATTTCAAAAACTACTGCAAAGTGAAAAATAATTTCCTTACATAATTGTAATAAGAAATTAAATTAAGAGCGTAGTATTTATCATGCGTATTATTATATTTATGTACATTTATTTGTTTTTTTGGAGTCGGTGCCAGGACAATGTCTAACGGGTCCGCTAGTTTTATTTTAAAAAATTCCATAATTAAATATAATTGTCACTGAAATTAATGTCATTTTCCTGGTATGCTCATTTTAGTTCTTTATAAGGTATAAATATGGCGCTGCAGAGTAATTCTTCTTATTTTTGAGACAGTTCAAGTCAGAAGTAGTAAAATCACGGCTACCAGCAAGATCTTTTTGATATTTCTTTGAAAGTAATGCGATTAATGTATTTGTAAAAACTGAGTAGAATTTAATTATGTCATTTTCCTGATTTCCATAAATTAACAAATAAAACTGATCATTACATGAAATTTGAGCTACTATGTTCAAAACATGTTCCTTTAAACAAAATTAAAATGTTAAGATCTAAAAATAAAAAAAGAAACAAGAATGTAAAAAATGTTTTCGAATGAAATTGTTATTATCCTGGCCTACATATGCCAAGAAATGGCATATAATTACATAAAAAAAACCTTCTTTATTAGTTTCTTCAAAATTCAGCAGTTTTACATGGAAGATCCTACTCTCTAATAGAAAATAAATTTACCTCTTAAAATTTTGAATTGTTTTCAATGATTACTTTCAATATCTCAGATAATCCAAATCCAACATTTTGTGATATTCACACTTTTTCATAATGGTTGATCATTGGGCTAATTGCTGAGTAACAGAATAGAAAGATAGAGCTGTCCTCTCGGAGGCCCTGGGCTCTGTGTGCGTGTGCGGGGGGTGTCCCAAAATTTTCTCCTCCCCAAACAAAGTCACCGGCTTTCAAAGGTTTTCTGGGTATATAATATATATCTACCTTTCATAGTCAAAACAACTTTAAGATTTTAAAATCCTGTTTGCTTTTGTTTTGTACTTCATACAACAGCACAGTTTTAGTCAGCGAAAGAACAAAATATGTGGTGACAGAATCAAAATCTCTAATAGGCATTATTAATATATCATTGGCTTTTTAAAAAAAGTGCATAATGAAGTTCAATATCAGAATAACGAATGTTCGGATGATGTGATCACGTCCATTTATCACAAATTTTACTAAGTGCTTCTCCATCAAAGATCCTATCTCCGGTGAGAATGCTTCCTGATGTGGGTTGTACGAACCCAATCTAGTTATATGTTTCCAGGGTATTATGCAATGAATGATGGATTAAAAATAAAGGGGTGCGTAGAAATTTGGAGATTTTTTTAAAATGTAATTGTATTGTAAGTTAAGAATGAAAAAAAAAAAAAAAAAAAACGAACATAATCAAATTATATGTTTAATTAAAATATGTTTTGTGCATTTACCTGAAAAATAAAAGTAACAATTAATAAATATTAAGTGTTAAAAAAATAAGTTCTGTTTAACACTAGAACGCCGGGAAGGTGTCAATTTGACACCGATCACTGGACTAATTGTTGACTTGAACCAGAAAAATCTTCAAGAAATTTGTTATCTATGAATTGCAAACAAACGAGCTAAACAAATAAACTAAATAATTTCTAATTATTTTTCTGGTTTTAAATAGATTTTATAAAACTTGCGTAAAATTTCCCGGCGTTCTAGTGTTAAAGAAAATATAAGGGGTGAAAAGTACGAAACATCGCAGCAACCAAGGCGGTTGAAATTGGAATATGACACTTTGGGATAATGTAGTGACTAGTGAGACAAAGAGGGAGACTATTAGAGTGTCCGACATGGCTGTGTGCATGTTCGGTGCCCGCATATTAAGGAGCAGATAATCATACAGTTTGTGTGCTTCATCCTATTGCCGAGGCAGTGCGCGCGAAAACATCGCGACTTTCCGATTACAAAATTCGACGACTGAGTAGCAGCGAGGTGTCTGATCGAAGTCTGGTGCAGCGAGAAATCCTATAACATCTCGCTGCTGTTCAATCGTCAAACTTTGCAGTGGGAAAGCCATTATGCCTTCACACGCATTGCCGCGTCAATTGGACGGAACACACAACTGCCTGCTTTGTTCTTCTTTCATGTGCGTGAGCACTTGCACACGCACAACCACGCCATAAAATCTAATGGCGTCCCTCGAAAGCTCACTATGTTATCCAAAAGTGGCATAGTCTAATTTCAATCAGTTTGGTTGTTATGACGTTTCGTACTTATTCTTATGAACATCCCTAGTAGTAGTCAACTAGAGTATTATGTGTGTATTCCTGCTACTATGTGTATAGGGTCTCCACTTTCAAGTTTTGTTTGCAATTATTTATGCGAAAATAAATTTAGTTATTTATTAAGTATCCAAATGGTACACTGATAGCTTGTAAAAGTGGTAATTAAATATTTCCACAAGTTTTTTGGAGAAATTTAAAAATAAATTAATTTTATCCGTATTATCTGAGTTGTTTAAAAAGGAATTATAATTACAAATTAATTAATATTATTTTAATTTTAAGATAAGCTACGTAGCAGCCATGTCTTTTATAATGTTTCTCTCTTTTATGCGTTATTGTGTCCTTATTTATGTATTGTAAATATAGTGTAAATAAGTGTTATTTGCTTAATTTCTTTTTTTTTTAACTTTAATAATGATCCATTTAACACTATGTAGGTTTATCTTAAGCCTGTTTAATTGGGTCGGCGCGTATTATACGTTGCTAATCATGTTATAACGAGTAGCGGGTTATTTGACATTAAATTTCTCCAAAGAGTTACAACGCAATACTTTTATAATTTTTATTCCAGAGTTTAACTGTTTAGTTACGCATAAATTCTAGCTAGACACTTACGGTCACTTTCTAGTTAAGTAACTGTCTAAGAGGGACTTCAAGTAAATGTGTCATCCTAGTAAACTCATCCTGTTTTATTCATATGTTTGGTCATATCTGTTATCTTCTGACTGATCCTCATTTTTGAGTGCATTCCGATCTTTCCCGCAGTAAAAATATGACATAAAAGCATTAACATGTTTATGGATTATATTTATTTATTGCAAACATTTCGCCAATATTGATCTTACGAAAAATGAAAATCTGATGTTATTAGTTAAGTCTGTGTCTCACCAACAATGTAAATACTGATAAGTAATATTGATCTTACAAGTCCAAAATTGAAACTTTCCATTATTTTAGCTATATTGTACAAAATTTAACCCAGTGTTGCGTCATTATTATGAGATCTTGTGTTAATACTGGTTTTCTGGTACAGTAAATATAATTGTTATGGACATATCCACTTTTTCTTTACTGCTATATGGCAAGATAAAATAGAATGAAATAGTTATTAAGTATCATCCATTTTTAGCATGTTGTCCCAGAAGAAGCGTCTTCAGGGAGAACTTTTGAAGGAAAAATTTTCCGAATTCTCATTTTTGAGTATGGAATATCTTTTTTATAATCACCCCATTCAGATTATAAAAAGGTGAATATACGTATCCCGGATTCAAATGTTTTTCTATTATACTTAACACGGGGCTGAATAACACAGTCCGCAGATGAAAAAAAAAAGGGTTTTACGTTCGAAAAGCATTTGGTAATCTCAAAGGTTTTTAATGTAATCTCTGTTCTTTGAAGAAAAAAATTGACAAATTTTAAACAGCAATGTCAATTTTTAAACGCAATCTCCAATTTAGCTTTCATCAGAGAAAAAAAGAGTTTTTGTTTATCATAGGAAAATATCATGTGAATCAGGATTTAAAGAAGTAACCAAAATATATATATCTTTGATATGTTAAGTATTTTAAAGCTTAAATCCGCCGATTAAAATATGAATGGGTCTACAAATGTGATAGTCACTCTTTGTTCATTCAAGTTTAGTCTTTTAAATTATTCATATTTAATGCGCTTTAAGTTAAGGAAAAACTAGCCGTCAAATTTCTGCCTTAAGTACAAGCTAATTGCCAAATATTACGCAGTAAAACATAAAAATTATACATAACATTTTACAAACATGCGAGAATAAAAATCACACAAATGTGTGAAAAATAACTGATATTTAACTTCACATTATGTTTCCTGAAACATATACATAATTTAACATTGTAACTTTTGTCAAATATCTTCAAACTTGTTTGCATAACCAGAAAAAGTATTTTCATGCACCAATTATGTAACACTTTCTGTTTCGACCTTTACGTTGTTGCATGCATGATATATTAACCGAGCTCCTCTTAATCGTCTTGTTTCAGGTAATCTTCTAAGCTGTTACTGAATAAGTGTTCAATGAAGTAGAAATTATCTATGAATCTAAAGAACATTATCCTCTACCACAAGGGCCTTCAACCTTTTTGCCTGAAATTAGTTTGCCACAACAAATTCCATAAGTTAATCTTCGACTTATTCAATTTCCATTATATAGAGCATATATTTGAATACTAAAATAGTGGTAGTTTAGAGGTCCGCGAATCACATGTTGAAGACCTTTAATCGTTAATCTTTCAGTCTATAATGAGAAACTTGCTTGTTGGTAATACAAATTTGTTTAATAACGCAAGGGGGCAAGGTGCGGGCTCCCTGGGTTGCAAAACATAGGTTAACACAATTTATTTTACTGAAAATTATAACAGATTTTCAGCTTAATGCATATTTGAAATTTATTTAAAGCAAGCTTTCATATTTGATGCATCTCAAGAATTAATAGCCGAAGAAAAACAAAAAGGTACATAAAAAGAAATAAAGAAATGTGCAAATAAACATACATACAAACAAATAAATGCAAAAACAAAGAAATGTATAAACAAAGAAATGCACAGACTAACATGCCAAAAATATGCAAATGGAAGTAAAAACTGACAAATGTACAAACAAACATATAAAAACTAGACATAAGAACAAACGTATAGATAAGCATATATACAAACCTAAATAAGCATATATACAAATCCTAAAAATAATTATGAAGAGTGTGACATCGCATCGAGTGGAAGAAAAGGGTCATAACGTGCAGAAAACTGAAGTATATTATTATTAAACTTTTAATAGACATGATTATCTTTGTTGTAAGTGTGATAAGATAAAAAAAGTGATAGGAGCTTCTATTGTGCACAACAGCAGTGCTCCTCATTTTGGATTGCGATTTTCAATACATACAGTATCATCAATTGCTTGAAGACCCTGCGTTTCAAGTAAGTTTCTTTTCGTGAAGTCATCATATTTCATACAAAGCAAGGTACATATCAATAGATTTTCATTGCAATATTCTTGTTTTTCTTAAAATTATTACTATAAAACCGAGTTCAATTGTAATGAAACACCTTGTAATACGGACTAAATATGTAGTTTGCGACCGCATGTTCTGTAGTAACTTTTCCTCATCTGGATGGGTGGTATCACCCCTCTTATTTTGTAAAAATAATTTAGAATTACCCTGTATAAAATTTGCTTGGAATTAATTATATTCTGAGAGAGATTTCTACAGCAATTTAGATTTTTTTTTCTCTGATTACCTTTAAAAATGTTTTTAACTAATTCAAAAATCTAAATCAGAGCTGTCCAATGAGGTACCTAGTCAGTTTTAAAACCTTTTTTTCAAATCAATGATGTTTTCAGATATAATATTATTGTTGCAGGATTATTGTTTCTGACTTCTTCCTCTACACAATTTTTAAGATAATCCTCCTCACTGAGAAATGTAATTCCAAATTTACAAGGATTTAAGTTTTTTCCAGAAATTATTTTTCCTGGATCATACTGAGTTCCTCTATCACTCTGAATTGTACTATATGCATTGTACATATCGCTGCCACTACTACAATGAGATAATATTGCAGCTTGTTTTAGGTCATAAGAATAAAGCCTGCATTCATTAAGACCATCTGAGGTGCGACGCTGCATACTGAAAATTTAGACCTATGTTTGGACACAAAAGATGTCAGTGAATATCGCTGACATCATTAAACACTTATAGACTTGTACAATAAATCACTATTAGACATTACATAGTTTTATTTTTACATTGTCGAATTAGAAAAAAAAACACTCTTTCAAATGTAATTTGTTTGAAAACTGTTTGTCTATTTACTGTTTAATATTTTAGTTTTTTTCAAACATGATTAAAAAATCAAGCTTTATCACGTGCAGCCCGATTACGAAGGATTGCACACAAAACAATATGAATTGTTCTTTATTGTTTATGGCTAAGGTTCCATAAGAAAACAAAAATGACACCAATGAATGAAAATATAATAAAATAATATAAGTAAAATACTAACTTAACAGACCACTAATTGAAATATTCTCTTAAATCATTTAAATTACCAGAATCAAAACAAGCAAACGCAGAAATAATCTTACTAATGAAACACTGTTGTACATACATGAAAGTACAAATGCATATACAAACAAACGTACAAACACATCAACACACGTACAAACCGATTAGCTTTCTAATAAACATGAGCACAAAAAATAAATAAACAAATCTAGGAACAAACAAAGTCAAACAGTCAAACGGACAAACGTAACAACAAAGTAACAACCAGGGAAACGAACAACGTACAAACAAATGCACAAGCAAGCAAACTTTGTTTATATTTAAGTTAAACAAAAGTTACAAGCAAACAAATGTACGTATGTAAGTTATTTCTTTATAATTTTAGTATAGATCTTTAAGTTATTTTTATTTTTAAAAAAGTAATAAAGCAAATATATAAATACATGCAACCATACAAAAAAACCTACAAAAAGTACAGCCTTCAAAACAAACAAACGCATAAATAAAAAAAATACGAACACTTAAACAAACGTCAAAAAGTACAATCAAGCAAACAAACAAATATATAAGCAAATGTTCAAAAGCAGATACATGCAAACGTACAAAAAACAAAGAAATGAACATGCGTACAAAGAAACATAAATATAAACAACTATACAAAAACACAAACGTGCAAAAAACATAAATGTAAGCAAAAACATACAAACACAAACAACCGTGTAAAACAACAAAAGTTCAAGCAAAAACATATAAACAACAAATGTACAAAAAATACAACCAAAAGACGTATAAACAAATAATCAAAAGTACAAGCAAAAAATATACAAACGAACAAAAAGTATAATCTTACGAACAAAGTTATATACAAACAAATGGACAAACAAAGGTTCAAACAATTGTAGATACAAGCATACAAATAGAAGTACAAACAAATAAACAAATAGGCAAATAAACAAACATAAAAACAAATTTACAAACAAACATACGTATATACGTGAGGATGAAACCTTCTGTCTGTATTAGAGAAAATGATCAAATGAAATTAAATGGAGCAAATACTATATTTCAATCGGATTTCCCAGCCATAGAAGAGGTATTGCTTAGGAACTTCCCTTATAAAGACGTATTAATACAGTTAGACAGCCTTTTAAGTTTCTTAGCAATATAAGACGCTTTTTCAATGAAGCTCATTATAATACAAATAATAAAAAAATTACTTTAAGAAACAAGATCGAAGACCTTTAATTCTTTGAGCTCTGGTGGGTAAATTTCTTCAAAATTCGAAATGTCACAATGGCACCAGTATTTTGCAGAGATAAAATTCGGTTTAAAGTATGCACAAAAAATGCATTAATCATCTTTTTTAGATAAATTTGGTCGAATATTCCGGTGTCATTTTGACGTTTTGAAATTAAAAATTAAGTGGTAGAAAATTCAACCATCAGAACTCAGAGGGTTAACCCTTTCCGGCATGGGCAAATTCTGTTAGTAAAATGAGAAATTATCGTCTGTCACCGGAATTTACAAAACGACTCTTTTAGAAATTAAGAATTCCTCAGTTTCAAGTTTCATTGTAAAAGGAAAATTTTAATAAAATATTATTGGTGCCAGTTGCAAGTTTGGAATTAAAATTAGATACCCCGGACGCATTTTCAGAAAGAATCACGTTTTGAGCACCAGCCTTGGCGAGTTGGCGAAAGCGAGAACGTTCAGCTAGCTGCATCGCCAAACACTAAATAAATTAAGTTCAAATGTGTCATAAAACATATGATTAATAGAATTATATTTATCACAAGAGAATCTTTACTACTGTTTTTAAATAACTTCTCAATTTCTTCGAACATAGCGAGTTAAGGAAATAATATTTTTAATTTGAGAAAAAAAAATCTATGTTTAGATGTTCTGTGAAATTTAAAGCATTTTTAATCTGAAAAAGTTCTTTGTTTTAAACTATGTTTTAATCGTAAACAACGGTGAATAACATTTCCTCATATTATAATCTTTGCTTGATAACATTTACGGAAAAACAAATGATCAATAAGCGCGATCTCTTTGACATCACAAACAAGAAAGGGTGCGTAGCATTGACTTCATCTCCGCGCCAGTCGTTGTTTTGGCGATAAGGTGCTCAAAACGTGATTCTTTCTGAAAATGCACCCCGGACTGGACACAGTGTGCCGGGAAGGATTAAATGAGTTCGTGAGCATGTGAATAATGTAGTTCTTTGTATATGTAATGTGGTAACTTGCTATTCTTTGGCAAAAGAATCAACCAAAGCCACATCAAATACCAAATAAACTTTCTCCCCATTTCTTACTGGAAGAAGCTTCTAAAATCCTCTCTTCATAAGCAGTGGCAGATCAGCTGGGACACTACAGAACGGCACACATACGCTTTAACCCCAAATATTTCGGAAAAAAGAAACCTTCCGCACAGAAATCTTTTTCTGTTTGCCGAAAGCTCATTTTCATCCTATCTTTATAAATATGATAGGATTAATTCTCCATTATGTGTACGTGGTCAGAGAGCAACATCATTACATTCTGTCTTGAATTGCATCCTTTCAGCATATTTCATACTAAGTGAACCGCCCGGCATTGCCCGGGCCCGTAATAATATTCTTAAATAAACCTGAAATTGACACTGCAAAATCTCATTAAAAGACCCAATCTCGAACCAAATTCCCAGATTGCGGTATCGTTTAGCAGAAGCGCTGCATGCACACGCAAAAAAGGGGGTGGGGTCCTAGAATCTTTTAGTTTCATTTTCCACCACCAGGGGGCGAACTCTTTTCTTAACAAAACTGTTTCTGAACTTAAGAAATATGTTTGGTGAAATCATTATTCGAAAATAGGGGTAGGCACACTTTTAAAATTTTGTATTAAATAAGTATTATTTATCCCAGGGCTCTGAAAAATCCGCATCTAAAACGGTACGGTTTTAAATATTTGATCACGCCCTCCCTAAAATAATTATTGCCTGCCCCCTACCCATAATTTGACTTCCCCTACTCTCTAAAATTTATATTATGTGTTATAAACTATCTGAAAATTTTATATTAAATAAGTAATATTTATCCCAGAGCTTAGTAAAAAGTCCGCTTTTGAAATTGTAGAAAACGGTACAATTTTAAGTATTTGACCGCTGCCCCTAAAAGATCCCCCCGCCCCATATTTGATGCTCCACTGCCTTTTAAAATATGTACTTTGAGTTATAATTTATCTGAAAGCTCAAAAACTATCGTTATGTGAGTTTTTTTTTAGAATTTTAATTAATTTGTGTTTCTACACTTCTTTTCCTTTAAATTTTTTTTTTTTTTAACTTGAATTTTTATAAATTTAGATATTATTAAACAGCGTTTAAAGATATTGCTCGACGTATAGCTTTAAAATGTCCAAATAGTGCATTTTTAAAATTTTTATTTTTAAAAATTTTATTTTATCTATGTACTAATGATTTTTTTAGTAACTTCACAGTATATATAAAATTTTAATGTTATTAGTTTTAATCTGAATCTGTGGATATCTTTAATTTTTTAATTATTATAACTTAATATATTTTGCTTATGACGCAGAAAAATAATTGTAAAACGTAGAATCCATGTGTTTATAGCTTCAGACTTCTTTTAGTTAAATTTTTGAATGTACACAGAGCAAAGCATAACCACTGACAAAAAATTACAAAACCATATTTTCAAAAGTAACTCAAAGCTAGTTGTGTCATAAAATAAATTAATAATATTTTTTAAATAATCTATCATTTTCTGATTATTTAAAAAATTTCTTATTAATTCCATGCCATTAAAGTACATAACGCATAGAGAGCAAAATTTACTTCAGTTGACTAAATCATTCTAAATAGAATATTTTAGCAAAGGCAAGTGTGAATGTGAAAAATCTTACTGAATATGAAAAATCGCGGAAGAAAAAACTGTACTAGGCTAAAAGTTTAAAACCGAATTCCCTTTGACTGATGTGAAGGTATCGCCGCAAAATGCGAAAAATGCTACAAATCGCATAAAAATATTTTTGAAGAAAATTTGAAAATCGCTTTGAAAATTCCTAATAAATTGTATTGAAAAGACAAGAGAATTCAAAATATTGTATTACAAGGTTAAAATCACGTTATTTTTACTAAATGTGGAAAAATTGCAGCGAATCCAAAATAAAATTAACTCACAATCGCATACAAAGTTGTTGAAAATTTAACATTTGCAGTGGTCAAAATTTATTATAGTGAGATAAAAAATTGTAACGGGAACTTTTTTACGAATGCCAAAATGCAACTCGAAACGCAAAAAAGACAAATTTTGCTTTAAAAAACGCGGAAGACAAAGCGGACTACATTAGACTAAATGTCTGACATTTAATTTCTATAACGAAAGTCAAAAAATTCGCCTCGTAGCGCGTAACATTCTTGCTTTGAAAATTGTAAAATCGTGTAAGACAAAATTTATTATATGAGGCTAAAAGTTTGAAAGCTGAATTTTTTTTTACGAATGTCACAAAATCGCCACAAAGCTCGAAAAACCCTTAAAATAAATAAAAATTAAAAAATCGTGGAGGATAAAATACATTACATTAAGTTAAAAATTTGAAACCGAGTTATTTTCACCATTGTCAAAACATCGCCACGGAACGCGAAAAGAAGGTAAAATATGCATTAAAAACGCTAAATATTACAAAATCACGGATAACAAAATTTACTATATTGGGCTAGCACACGGAATTATTAAAAAAGAGGAACTGGCACATTTTTAAAATAGTGAAGCTTCAACTGTAACCGCTTTTTCAGAGGTTCATTACGACCGCGGCAAACTTCCAGCAGTAAATTTATGCAGTAAACCTCTCTTTATTTAAACGATTTATTGAAAAAATTCAATAAAAAATATTGGTGAAAACATATTTATTTTTAGTGATAAGAGTTTACTTCGGCGATATTTTCGCGCAATTGTGAAAACCAAGGCAATCTACTGTCAGTGTCAGTGAAAAGATTGTAGTACCTGAGCAAACTAGCACCAGTAAAAATAAATAATTTTTTTTTTACCATATTTGTGAGAGAAATCCCCCCCCCCCCCCACCGATAAGGCTGTAGACTAAGACGAAATTTTCGAATCAAGTTTATTGGTGGAAGATTTCACCGGCGGTAATCAGAAACTGGTGATCTGATTAAAAGTAACAGCCGTCATCTCGCAACAATCTCCTCAGATACTTCACTCATGATTGATAGATAATACACTATATGTTGTATCCTCTTTATTCATAACTCCATTGACTATATTTCTATTCTGTTTGCATCAGTATTTTTCTAAC
Source organism: Maratus speculifer (assembly GCA_964019185.1). Lineage (NCBI taxonomy): Eukaryota > Metazoa > Arthropoda > Arachnida > Araneae > Salticidae > Maratus > Maratus speculifer. Next base: position 196,562,302 of record OZ025299.1, read on the forward strand.
ATAAATTTGGAAGTATATTTGTCTTGCAAATGTTTTAAGAAAATGATGCCGCTTAGAATTAAAAAATAGTTGCCTGTGGCAGCCCTGGGCTAGCAGACTGAAAAAGAATTCCTTTTGTGAAAGTCAAAAATTATCCACATAATGTTAAAAATACTAAAAATTGCTAAAAAATCAAAAATTGCAGAAAACAAAAATTTACTATTGTGGATAAAAATATTGAAATTTGTTTATAAATGTCAAAAAATCACTAAACAATCGCTAAAATCAAAAAACGAAAAAAAGTTAAAAAGTGCATTAAAAATAAATAAAACTTCTAAAATCGAGAGACGCAAAAAGTTTACTATATTATCTTAAAAGTATGAAACAGGATTCCTTTTATTAACGCCAAAACATACCCCGAAACTCAAGAACTGAGAAAATGTACTATTGTTAGCTACAGTTGTTAAAGTATACTAACTGTAGCTCTTTCCCGAATGCAAAAAATAGCTGCGCAAAGTTAAAAATCCCGCTCAAAGTTACAATAAAATTAACTAAAAATTCAAAAATGGAGGATGATAAAGTGTGTACTATTAGATTAAAATTTTGTAATCGAATCTACTTTTACTAATGTTGAAAATTCGTTCCTTAAAATTAGCTAAAATTCTCTGAAAATGGTATAAAAAAATTCTCGAAATGCTGTACGAAATTTTAAAAAACTTCATTGAAAAGACAATATTTAAGATAAAGATGCAAAACCATTGTAACTGGAAACCTTCCACAAATATAATATAAAATCATCACGAAATTGAAATAAAACAGCAAAAATCACATTGCAATACTTCTAAAATTTTCAAAATTTCACAGACGACAAAATTCTCTATAAGGAACTAAAATATTTTGACCGGAACTCTTTTCGAAAGTGATCAAAATAGACGCAAAACGCGAAAAACCTATAAAAATCGATAAAAAAGATAAATTGCTTAATGTTGTAACATCGGAAAAGACAAAATTTATTATGCAAAGCTAAAAATTAAAACAGAATTTGTTGAAAAACGTCGCGGATAACAAAAAAAAATTGTAAGAATTCGGTAAAATAAATAAAAGAATCGCTGTACGAACTCCATATAAATTTTATTGAAAACAGGGCAAAATTTACTACATTTAGGTTAAAAGACTAAGCCGCATTCTTTTTACTAAAATGGAAAAATCGATCGAAAACAATAAAAAAACCCCTCTAAAAATCGCAAAATAAATTAAATCAAACCAAAAATTCTGAAATTGGATTTCCAGGTACATACTTACTATCTTCCTATCAATTTCTGGCCCCACCAATGGCCGAGAGGTTTTGACCTCTCAACTGGTAGACAGCATGTGCTGGGTTCGAACCCAATCGCGGCCGTCGGCTTAACCGTTCGGGTTTTCGTGGTTTTCTTCGAACCTTCCTTAAATACGGATTAGGTTCCCTTAGAAAGACCCCACGAAGGACACCTCCCCTGGGTCCATGTCCCTCCAGTAGATAATCGGCCGACACAAAATAAACCTATCAAATTCTGTAGCTCTGAGTGGAACTTTTTTTTTTTTTTTTTTTTTTTTTTTTTTTTTTTTTTTTTTAAGAACACAGTCCACAAACACACCTACACATAAACTTCTTTCCTTACTATTATAAATGCATAAAATTGGATATTTTTTTCTTAATTTTACACTTTTTCTATTTAAATTAAATAATTTTTTGTTTTATTGTAACTTTTCTAAAACAGAATAAAATACTGAAATAAAATTAATAAGTAAATAAAATTAAATACTCAACCTTTTGTTATTATAATTCTAATCCATTCAAAGAAAGTCAACGTTTTTAACATATCATTGCTTTTGAAAACAAGATGTTTGTGCTTACCAAAAATCAGATTTTTTTCCCAGCTAATACATATAACCATTATTGCAAATTAAATTTATATGAAATAAAACCACAAAAAATAATACATACGGTCTGCTGTGTTTAAAATATTCGTAAAATATTTTCTGAATACTTATAACCCCATTCAAAATCTTGCAATAACAAAAATGGACTTCAAAAGCAAAAATTCAGTTATCGGTTCGAATATTTAAAGCTTCTCAAAACCAATTCCTGATTTAACAACAACAACAACCAAAAAAAAAAAGCTGAAATTAATAGTTTTGTTTTCGAAAATTATTTTCAACAGTTATATTTTTTTCGAAATTTGATAAATTGAACAACCTTTCTTGATTTTTCCTCTTGACATTTTTGTTTATGATAAACAGAAGTCTGATAATTATTTTTTCCCCATAACGTATCCCTAACGTACATTTATTAGAAGACTGAATTCATTAACATATTTAAGAAATTTAAAAGCCATTATTGGTAAAATAATTCGCATGGGATATTTTAAACATTAGAGTAGAAAATTTTGTATTAAAATCAGGATAAAATAATAGTACTCACGAAAGACTATTCTAGATATTATAAAACTGGTCTTTCTTCAGGCGCTAAGGCATGCCTAGTTTGTAGGCAAACACGCAAGATAATGTCTTCGGTAATACATTTCTTGACAAATAAGGCCTTTTTAAAGATAATATTGAATGCTAAATTTATGCTTAAAAATGCTCTTCAATACTATTTCTAAATGTTTCAGAACCAATGGCTATTTTAAAAGAAACTTAGCGACTTTATGTATGCGCGTATTTGTGCATTAGTTTTAATACAAAAAAAAAAAAAAACAACAAAAAAAAAAAAAACAGTGGCTTTACCGTTGATTCCTTAAATATTAATCATATTAGACATATATTTTAAATTACAGTTACACAAAAATGAGCTGAAATTTGTGACAACAATTATGATTTTAAAGGAATAAAATTTAAAGAAAGTCAAAATTTAAATATTTATACGATCCCCGTCGAAAAAAATCCCCGATTAGTAAAATGCGCCTTATACACTAATGAGGACAAAATTTCAGCATCTGTTTCTATATTTTTTTGCGCAAGTTTGTAATGTATGATACATATGCCTGTGATCAATATTTAAGGCTGTTAGTCACCCAGCTTCCTGATTTCCCTCAATAATGTTAAGTCCATGGGCGTTTGAGCTATTTTTATATTCCAAATATCTTTAAAGCAAATTAATATTTTTAACTTCTTTCAGTTTTCTTTTCTTAAAGGATGTCTCTTTTTTAGGGTTTCATTCATCTGACGAAACCCTATTCGTCTCTGTGATTTGCCTGTCTGTCCGTCACAAAAACTGTACAAGTCAGAGACTTAAAATTTTGTGTATTTAGAGATGAATATTTCGTGTCACAAAAAGTGTATTATTTTAATTAAATTAATTTTTTGACGTCATTCGTTTATTTTTGAGTTTCAAATTTAAAAAGAGAACCTTAATTTATACGTTTTACGTGTAGAACTCATATCTTGAAGATAAAGCATCTTGCAAGCAAACAGAAGGTTCTTAGTTCGAGACCCGGTGCTGAACGTTGAAACTTTTGTATTAAGATGGATTTAATTAAAAGGAGTTTTGTATTTTTTGCCAATTTAAGGGTTTATATTATTAGAGTTTCATTGATCGTATATATACTTTCATAATATGTTTTGGAATTGCAATTTTCTTTCTATTTTTAAACCTTTATTTTTATTGTGGTGTATTAAAGATTCAACGTTATAAATTTCGTTAATTTTTTTTTTTTTTTTTGCTTTTAGAAATTTAAAATTTTATTTATATCTTCGCTATTTTTTAAAAATTTTGGAATTAAAAAAAAATTAGACTGTTGGATTTTACTTTAATAATTTTATTTGAACATTTTTAATTTGATTAAAACTTCCTTTTATAATTACTTAAAAATTAAATTTGTCAGTACTACCATCTATGTTAGGATTTAATAATTATAAATTAACAATTTGGATTTATTAATTAAAGGATAAGTTGTTTTAAAGAAATATTGAACGAAACCCTCTGTGCGGACTGCGATCGCAATTACTCATCTGGTCTTAGTTTTCAAAATATTTTTAAAATATACACTTAATTTTATACGAAGTGTTAAAATTTTACTTCCAGTTCCTGAGTTTAAAATAACAACAACAATAATAATAACAATCATAATAATAATAAATTAAGCATATAAGTTCTGAAATATTTTGAGAACTAAGTGACACCTATTAAGAAGGGAACACTGAAAAAGAAAGTTAAAAATGTCAATTTCTTAAAGAGATATTTTAAATATTAAAAATGCATCAAACGCTCGTAGACTTAATATTATTGAGGAAAATTTGGAGACTGAATGGCAAGCAGCCTTAAGGATCAAAAGCCAAGATTAATTTTTTGGAACATCCTGTATACTGTGCCAAAATAAACAACTAAGTAAATAATAAATCTGAATGATAGTCGTAACAGCAATTCTAGAGTTATAAAGTTTTTCATTTACGAATTTCTCTTATCTCGTTACACTGTAAAAAAAGACAAATAGTTATTAATCTAGGAAATTATAAAATAATTACGAAGGAAAATATATAATAACTTCTTACGAAAAGCATTCTTAATATATATAAAGCTAATGTATTTTCGAGGTTTAAAGAAGCATTAATGAAAACATAACTTCCTTTTGCTGCCACTAATTTTCGGAAATGTTTCCAAGTAGTTTTATAATGTATTAATCATTTATAGTACCGTAATTTCATGCGTATAATCCGCGGATCAAACAATCATTTTTCGACCCATAAATTTTATTAAATAAAAAATAACTATTTAGATCGCCGTAAATATTTGCCTTCAATTACAAAAGAAAATTTCTTGTCGAAAAAGAATTGTTTGATTCGCGGATTATACGCAGGAAAATACGGTAGTACGTCTACTCTCAGCCACCAAAGCATTTTTATCCTTCCATTTGTATGTTTGCTCCCAGCCACTAAAAGTAAAGAACCATACTGATCTTATATTAAATTAACAAGCTTCGAAGATATTGAATTTGAAGTAACATTTTACAAATTGTGTTTCAGTGTAATCAGACAATTTTCCCTTCTTACAACAGTTTTAAAATAATACCCTAAAATGGAAAAAAGAAAGTTACTGAAAGAAGTGTACCGTGAAATTTAAAGCCGCTTAAAAAAGATAAGAAACAAGATGTAAAGAATCAGGGCTGCTTATTGGAGACTGTTTTGAAAGATGAAAGAGGATGGAGAACTATAAAACATAATTTTTACATAAAATTATAACATATTATTTTGTTATATCTAATGTTAAAAACAATTGGTAAATGCTGTTTTTCTTCCAAAATCTTGCATATTACTGTTGCATCAATGAAAATTAAATCCGACCAGCATGACACTTATATATAAACTTAATAGGACCACCAAGGGATAAACAGAAAACTTAACTTGGAATATAGCTTTTCAATAGTGCTATACATTCTCAATAAATATGTTTTACAGGTCAAACATAATAAACTGACAGCATGAATATTCCAATTAATACAGTTTTGCTAATCTTGCATGTTCGAATTCAGTTACACAACTGAAAATGTTTGATTTGCCGCATTTAAATAACTACTAATATAAATTACTCTGTATCAACTTGAAAACCGAGTTAATGAAATTATTTTATTAAATAGTATTTAAAATGTGTTCGAGGAGAAAACTAAATTGCAAAATGAGCTAACGGTATGACCGTCAGAAAAATATCAGCACGTCTTCAAAAACAAAAACGTAAAACAGTGGCGTAACCCGGGTGGGTGCTCAAAACCAGTAATAGTGTAAAGTTTTCTTCTTTATCATTCAGAGCGAAAAAAATTTCTGGTTAGGTGGACAGAACTTAAAAAAAATTACCGGTATTCATAGTCCAAGAGCCGACCGCACAAAATCCTATGTCATCGAGCACAAGAAAAATTTCTTTATGTTATGGAAGAGTAGTAATAGAGGAATCTGATGATCCATGTCTGCCGGAAGTGAAGTGGTGCATAAGCCAAAAATTGATACCACTAGTGATTTACTCGTAGGTTTAGCATTGTGTTTCTCCTAAATCAAAAGTATAAAAACATCGAAAACTTGGTGCAGGAAAACACAATGCTAAGTCTAAGAGTGAACCACTAGTGGTATTAATATTTGGCTTATGCACCACTTCGCTTCCGGCAAACATGGATGATTAAATTCTTCTATTACTACTCTTCCATAAAATAAAGGATTTTTTCTTGTGCTCGATGACATAGGGTTTTGTGCGGACGGCTCTTGGACTATCAGAGCTATTGGTCACCCACACTGGTTACGCCACTATAAAATCACACTTCAAGTATAGATTACGAAACACTTTCTATAACATATCTAGAAAACTACAACTACAGAAGGTGAAAGAAGATTCATGTAAGTAAATACTTTAGAAAGCATACAACATATTTAAAGATAAATTTTTAGCATAATTACTTTCAGAGTAAAAAAATGAGTAGAATTATCTTGTGCGGCCTGTATATGATCTAAAGATTTGCATCTATTCTGCATAGCATGCTAAAAATTAGTTCAACGGAGAAATTCAGATTTATCAATTTCTGACAATACACAGAAATTCACTCGAATCTTTTATACTGCTTTATACATGGTGATTCTAAATTCATAGTACAAGCTTTAAGAATTAGTATAAGACAATGTAATAATTATTTATTATATAGGAATGTATAGACACACGTGATTCGTTGAGGTATAATCACTCGAAGGTCAATTTGGCCCTTTTTTTATTTCAAAAATTTTCATTCATACCAGAAGTTCCTTATATTATTCTTTTCTTTGTTTGAGACAGACATTCTATGCTTACACAAAGAAAAAAAATTATTTCTTTAAATTTAAATGCATTGAAGTTCTAAATTTTGCTGCTCTACCCAATCTACGCCTCTAGTTCTGCCTTATGAGTAATCCACCTCTGGTGATAACATGCTTTATTGGCAAACAAAGAATTCCAAGCTGTGAGCATTCTTCAAAGGCTTACTAATGCTCTTTTCTTCTCAATACTTCTTGTGAAATAAAATTTAGTTGAACAAAACATTTTTGTGCATTTACTGTACCTTAAAATCTAAAGTCATGTTTAATTCAGCGAAAATTAATTTCTGATTTGTTGCAAAACCGGCCAAATCTAAACTAAAAACTTAAGTAAACTCAGTGATGCAAGAGCTGCGCCACAAATGGCTGATTGCTACCACTAATTTTTTTTAGTATTCTTCCCCTTATTTAATGACAAAATTTCTGAGATTTAATAAGGCGAAAAATACCACTAAAATTTAGTGGTAAAAGTCAGCCATTTCTGGCGCAGCACTTTCATCCCTGAATAACCCCCTCCTTTTCATATGTCCCTGCCACCATATTTCGTGTTTTCAAATATACTGTCCTAATGACTATAAAACTAAAAGGTTTTGGTTCGTATTTAATTTTGGCTAAGTGCAGTTAAAAAATCAGTTTTCTTCAAAAAATTTATTTTTTCGAGATGACCAGTTTTGCAACTAGACGACATTCATAAAATTGAGAATAAAATATTATGCGTGTGATTACACAAAACTGCACAAGCAACAATAAATATAACTTAAGACCGTATTATACATACCCAAGAGTCACTCTTATTTCCATTTTGAATACCAGTATTTCCAAAAAATAATCTTTATTGCAGTATATTGAGGGGTGCAAAAATCTAGGCGCCAGCAGGCAGTTTCTCACCACAAAATTTATTTCGTTTTTCGTCGTCTAATTTTTCGTGTGAAATTCCTGCTAGAATGCTATTAAATTTTGAGCGAAAAAACTTTAAAATTTTAGTGGTGAGAAACTACCCTCTGGCGCCTAGATTTTTGCACCCCTGAGTATATTTTTATAGCGAATGCTGCAGAAAACTATTACAGTGGTGGGAAAAAAAAGAGCAGATGCAGTCATGCATATTTCACATTTAATAAAACTGCATCAGAATTATACTTAAAAAAAATTAATTAAAACATCTAAAACAAAGTCTTCTGAACACATTAACATTTACTTTCGTTTTTAAAAATATTCATTATATATATATATATATAAAAAAATACAATTTTGATTTAAAATAAAATTTGTCTTCGGAAAGATGAAGTTTCGAGTCAGAAACTGTTGATTGCTCGCCAAAGTTTGCATCTCTGTGAAGATTTTGCAAAAACTTTTCGCCGCCAATCCATTCAAAAGGCCAGGTTTCTTCAGAAACTGGTCATTGCTCCGCTGAAACGCGGAACGGTGCAACACGTTAGAGAAGATCCGAAGATCCCAGGTGTGAAGCGAAGCTCCCCATCTCATCCCAGAAGATCTTGAAAAGATCTCCGAAATATCAGTTGTACAGGATGACCGGCCGACGGATCCTGGAAAGCATTGTTCTCTTAGTTTTCATAACTTTGGGTAAGTACTTCTTTTTTATTATTATTATTCTTTGATTTATTTTTATTAAGGAGACTTGGTAGTACACTTTGATTTTTTTTATTAACATATTTGTTTTAATATTTCTTAACCTTGTCATTTAATAATTAAATGAAGAAAAGATGTTTTAGGAAGATAAAAAATTTTGTTGGAATGATTTGAAAATTAATCTGCTTTCATATAGTAATAATAATAAAATTATCTTCTTCCATAACAGATATTAATATTTTGCAGTAATTTTTTAAATGTATAGATTGCTCTTAGAAATTTTGCCTATTATTCAAGGATCAAATTTCCAAAAAAGTTAATTAATTAGAGCGAGAAAAAAATATTAAGATACGTATAAATTTAGTAAAAAAGCATATTTACTTGAAATTTTTATCCTAAAAAACCTAATATTTTATGTTATTAAAAATTCGATAAATAATTTTACAAAACGCCTCATTAAATAAATATAGAAAATTTTGAACGGGTTTATAAGTTGAAGAAATGCAGTCTAAGAAAAATAAAATTAAAGATGGAATTACAATAACATATTATTTACAGTAACATGGATGCAACAGAGAGTCTTTTTCGTATAATACTCAGATCTTTACCAAACATTTTCAGAATACAATAGGATACCTTAATGCATTTGAAGAGGGGAAAAAAAAACAAGACAGAAAAATCATGCGGCAGGCATAGATTAAACATCTTTCAACTCTTTCATAATAAGCGCTTAAATGTAAAGAAAGAAAAGAAAAGTAGATATTTTTTTTTCTTACCGAATGAAGAGTCTACTGAGTCCCCTTATACCATTGTGGTCTTATTTGACCCTCAATTATTTTCTTTTTTGCAATTTTTAATATTTCAAACCAAAGTAAAAAAATAATAAAATAAATAAAGATAATAATTTTGACTTAAATTTATGAAATTAAATAGACACGTCCTAGGAAAATGTTTTGTATTATAAAATTAAATCTGCATTTCAAATCATGTAAAACTGAGTATCCTCAGAAAATATTAAAAAGCTGGTACTGTTAAAGTGACGACCCCTTCCCTAAACACAATTTTGGGGAATAAAACATATATAACATTCATGTGATAGACAGAAAAAAATATTATATTTTGAATTTAGTTAAAAGAAGATTTTTTTTCGTGTGGTTTTTTTTTTTTCCATACGCTTTGTAAATATTGTTTTTCTCCTTTATGATATGAATTTTCACTGCGCTTGGAAATGCATTAATTTTATTGCATTTTGTTACGATGTGTTCTAATTTGTCTAAAAAATACAGCAAAAAAATTTAGTTTAAACCTTTGTTTAAAATTTCTTCGTATGCAGTACTAATTTTATTTCATTTAGGTGTTTTTATATCTTTCGCTTTATAAATATTTTGTGGAAAGATTATTTTATCTTTTGATATGCATTTTTCGTGTTCTTGAAAATACATTAACTTTTTGCATTTTGCTACTAGTAGAAGCCTAATTTAAAATATCATAATAAAAAAATTAACACTTTCGGTTAAAATTTATTTATACGCAGTAGAAATTATATTTCATTTGCTGATAAAGGAAGTTTTATTTATTTTTTTTTTATCTTATCTAAATTAATTTATTCGCAAGATTGGAAAGAATTGATTTCGAATTTTCCTATAAGAAGATTTTTTATGTAAATGTTTTTCTGCTACGTTTTTAAAATATTGTTTCAATAGATTGTTCATTCCTTTATCATATTTATTTATTTATTTATTTATTGCACAATACGCTAATTTTGCATTTTGCTACGAATGTTTTCTCACTTGTTTAAAAAATACATTAAAGCTACACTGAAAATACATTTTAAAAAGATGAATTTGAAATACATTGAAGCTAAACATTTATTTAATTATTTTTATTACAATTTATCATTACAGAGTAAGAATTATTTCTTATTTAGGTGTTTTCTCGTCAGCTTTACTAATATTTTGCTAAAAGATTCTTTTATTTTTTCTGATATAATTCTTTTATGTGCTTAGAAAGACATTAATTTTAAATTTTGCTGCGCGTTCTTATTTGTTTAAGGAAAAAATTATTTAATTTCTTAAAAAAAAAAATGTTTGTACTTAGTACAAATTATATTTTATTCACTGTATTGTCTAAAAACCTTTTTTTTTTCGCCTCTTGTCTATTTTTAATTTTATCAAAAATCTGCCATATGTAAATTTTTGATGCAATAATATGTAATAATAATTTGGATGCCATAATAACTAGTTGTATACAATAACTTCAAACTGATTTGATACGCATTATAATTAAGAAATTATAGGGTTTCTTTCGGTTTTCACAAAGAACTGAACGATTTTGCCCATTTGCAATCCCTGCAGAGATATTAGCCATTTCAATTTTTTCATGTAATGAAAAGTTATGAAGGATTTTTTCAAACGACATACCATGGTGACGACTGCAATAGGTTGAATTTTTTATGAAATCAACCCAATATTTTTTGAGAAACTAGTTTTAATCTTTTAATGATCGCTCATATATGCTTTAGGTAGAATGTATTCATTTTATTCCATGAGAATCTATTAACATCCCGAAGAACAAGCTTATCTTCAGCATTTTATCCCTGAACACATTTAGGAGAGTGTTATATTGAATTGAAAGTCTATGCACAAACATAAATATTCTGTTATAACGCGTATACATTTAAAAATATAAATATTTGTTAACACTAGAACGCCGGGAAGGTGTCAATTCGACACTTATAACTGGAGTAATTGTTCAAACGAATCAGAAAAATTTTCAAGAAATAAACTATATATTAGTTGCTTTAAAATAAGCTCAAAAAATAAACTAAAAAATTTCAAATGATTTTTCTGGTTTTAAAAAATATTTTATAAAACTTGCATAAAATTTCCCGGCGTTCTAGTGTTAATGGACTTATAAATGCAATTAATATTTTCCTTTGAAGACAAAAGTAAAATACAGTCGTGATTTGAAGTTATAAAAGCATTTTTCATTAAGCTAAAGCCATATAAGAATGAATTAAGGGGGACTCGCTATCTTTAGAACTTTTTCTTTATTTCAGTGTTTTATGAGAACGGTTTTGAAATATTATTATTATATGGCTTTACGAAGGAAAATTATTAAATAAAGAAAAATTCAACTATTTGTAGTAAAATTTTAAACATTTATTTACTTTTTTAAATTTAAGAAAATTTTAAAATGATGCTTCTACAATTTTGAAAGTTTTAAAACTTCTTTTTTTCCCAAGCTTTTCTTAGAATTTTTTAAAGGTAAGGAATCGGATTTCTAGAAAGTTAATTAAATTAAAAAAAGCAAACTCCAATGATATACTGTGAAAAATTCAGTAAAAATAATTGTTTACTTAACATTAAAAGAGTATTTGTATAACTGAAAATCCGATTATTAATTTTATGAAATGCGATCCAAATATGGTGACATTGAAAAATACAGTGGACTCTCGTTAATGCATCCCCACTTAAGGCGTATTTTCGTTTAATGAGGGCAATTTCGTTTTCCCCATAGTTTTCAATTTTCAGTTAATGTTACAGATATCGCTTAAAGAGTAGGATATTGTAGACGACAAAGTCTACTTGTCAGATAATGCAGATAATTTTTACACAATCTGATCGAGCAAAATCAAAACTGCTTTTGTATATTATTTTTCGAAAGCAACTATGATGTAACTGATAACTGAGAGATCAATTAACTTTCAGTGACAATAATGAAGACTACCTCCTAAAACGCAAGGACTTCAAAAATAGTCAATGGCTGTTCGCCAATATTGCCACTTGAAAATGTGATATATTTTAAGCGGAAAATTGGTTAAAGTCCCTTTAATACTATACTTAAGATGTCTGAACAACCCGCCGTCATTATCCATGTCAATAATATATTTAAAAAAATACTACATATATTAATAAATAAATAAAACTACTATAATATATTTAAAAAATAATAATAATAAACTTGCGGCGTTACAATCCTTTATGGATCCTGACCTATAATAGAAAAAACAGCTTTCCTGCCCATAGTCTTGAAGTGCTATGTAGCTTATGTCCGGGCCAGGTGGGCAGCCCTATGTAGGGCCCTCATTGTTTAATTCCCAAGCAAGCTTGGTATTCATTTTATCAATCCCATGCTAAGAAGCACGCCACCAATGGGTTTCAAACCGCGTTTATAAAGGGTGTATTATTTTAATAACATTGAAATTATTTCGACAATTAAATGCGACATTTTATTAAATAAAATCTGAAGTCTATAAAACTTTTACAAAATATTTTCTGAAAGAACTTTAGGCTTCTAGGACCATCTTTTAATATTTTCTAAGGATTCTTGGTTTTACATGATTTGATCCAGTAATTTAATTTAAATATATATAGCATCTTCCTAGGATGTGTATGTTTTTATTTCATAAATTAAGTACAAATTATTCATTTTTTTTCTAGTTTGAAATATTACAAATTTCGAAATAAAAAATAACTGTGGTCATATAAGACCCCAAGGTACTAAGAAAGGTCCAGAAAGAAATTATATCATTTGAATACAGAAAATTCTTTCTAAAGAATTGCTTTCTCTTTACATGGAATATAGTATTGTTTCGTATGCTTAATAAAATTTTTACTTTCATTTGAACCTTTTCTGTTAAAATTTAAGATAAAATTGAATGTCCATTGATTAACTTCGTTGTTATTGGTTAGACCAAATTATGTGTATATGCTAAAATATTACACACAAAAAAAACCCCTTGAAAGACAGGCATTTTTTAAATGCACCATGCAAATTTAGAAACAGCATCACATTTCAATTGTGCACACTCTTTTCTTTTTTAAAAGCTCTTATAAGAGAATAAATAGGGCAGAGGTTTCTTCTACCTCAAGAAAAAGAATCCAGTCCTTCAAAATGGTGTCTTTTTTTTTAAGCGCATATAAGATGTGTAGAAAATAGCCGGATATCTAAACATAGGTAAAAACAAACAATTTTAAATGAAAGAAGATAGCTTTTTAAAACCACTGCAACTTTTAACTTGTTATATGAAACTTGTAACAATCTGTACTAACCTCTGCTAGAAATTCCAATGTATAATTAGGAACTAGCATTATGTAACTTGAAAATCACAATATATAATCTGTCAATTTGATAATTTATTTTGCCAACTTAATAATTTATATTAGTATTAATTACTTACAATATTGCAAATTCCAATGAACTCATTGGGTTTTTTTTTTCGATTTAACCCATTAGTGCCTAGCGTCCCTTTTTAGGGACGCTTCAAAAGGTGCATGTAGCACTGATTTTGACACCGGTAAAAAAGAACAGCAATCTTTATTAGATTTAATTGAAACATTTTCGTAATTAATGAACTAAACTTAATTCTTTTAAAAATAGTGGTGCCAACCGAATAAAATTTTCGCAAAAGGTGGTGGGCACGAATGGGTTAATGTTGTCATTTTTGTCCTGATATGTGTTTATTTATGAAACTTTTTAATATTCGTCTTAGCAAGTATGAACGCGTAATTTATAAATAGGGACGAGTAATTCAAAAGTTATAGCCTGTAACAGCTAGTAGGAAAAGATGCCTTTTGCAATCTTTAATCTGTCACTGGTAACACTGGTTTACAAATTTAAACATTTTTTATATACTTTTGATGGAACAGTTATTTTCTGCAATGCTACCTCTTACTAATGAAAGGCGGTATTTGAGAAAAAAATATCACATCACATTTTTTACTTTCTTTCATACAGGGTGTCCACTCTCAGTGGTGTCTAATGGCTAATTCCTTAACCGTTAGCCATAGAAATATAGTTCCAATAAAAAAAAGTTTTAAATGAGGTAAAGAAATATTTTACAATTAAAAACATTTATTAAAAAATTTTAAGAAATATGAAACTTAAAATTTTATATGGTCCTCCGGTCCTGTTGTATTTAGTAAAACTTTCCTATTACACTGACAAATGAGCCAAAAAAAAAATCCCATTACTCTACGGTTAAAATTGAGCGAATGAAATCTGTTTAAACTTGGAGTATATTTTTTGCTGCAAATTTGGAGGCATTCGCAAATTTAGTAGAAAAATAATTTTATCGTATATATATACAGAGTGAGTCATAAATATCGAAACAGTAGGCTATCTCCTTAATTATTGCCCCTAGACCCATATTTCCAATTGCAAAAATTCTCAAAAAAAAGGTGAAATTTTTGATGAGATAAGTTGCAATTCCATGGAGGGTCTATTTTAAAAATTACGAAAATTAAATTTTTATACGGCCCACAGAGGATAAAACTTCCAATTAGGAAATTTTTCCTTATCCATTCCTGAACTGAACAACGAAAAAAAAAAAAAAAACATCTTGATATCTTTAAAATTCAGAGAGTTATGACAATTTTAATAAATCGTGAGATTTCAAGGGATCAGACACAAATTCAAATGCGTGTAATTGAAGAAACAATGTTGCTGTAATGAAGCCAGGAAACATTTATTTTATTTATTTATTTACAGAGTTAAAATTTTGAATATTTTATAATGGTTTACTATGTAACTTGTAAGCATTATCACATCATCAGACTTTTTAATATTTTATTTTTCAAAAAATTTAGAGTAAATTAAAATTGTTATAAATCAAAATATTATTTGTCGCGTTCAATTTTTTTCTTTTTATTAAATGAAAATGTCTAATTTTCAATTTTGATTAAGCATTTTAAATATATTTTTTTAAATAAAAGTATTTAAAATAGCAATATAAAAAAAGATGCCATTTTTTGTAAACAAATCATATTTTTAAAAGTAAATTTTTTGAGCTAAAAGCTTCTTTCGGCACGTTAAGCATCTTTTTTTTTTTTTTTTTTTTTTTTTGAGATGTTAAAAAAACTATTGAACTCGAGGGACTGTTACCATAACCGACGGCTTTTGACTTATGTCAATTTAAAAATGAGAAATACTGAAATAAAAACATTTGATGCAGAAAAGTGCGAAGTGCATTTAGTTTTAAACAAAGATGGACTCCTAACGTTTAAATGCTTTTTAAAAGTTTATACGTGATTAACTCCGTCCTCTATAGTTTCAATTTCAGATTTTGTTTAAATTTTGCCATTCTCACCCTCTTTAATTACTGTTTAAATGCGTCAGTCGATTTAAACCTCATTTTTTATCACGTCGATTTCAAATTTTTTCCTTGTATAGTGACTCACAGACAGACATTTTGTAAAAACATGTTTTTCGGTATTTCTGAACCCTAAAGCGTGTGAATTCGTCGAAAACCGGAATTCAAAATTTTGATGAATCCAATACTTTCTTCTTGTAAAGATAGAAGAAAGTAAAAATAGGTTTAAAACTATCATAAAGTTTGAAGCTGAATAGTAAAAAAAATAGATTTTTGAAAATATTTCTATGTAATTTATTAAAATATATTTCCAGTGATTCCGTTAATAGAAATGTCATTATCGCTATCACTATTTTTACTAAACTTATTGCGTGCGAGATTAAGTTTATAAGACACTATTAATGAGCGTTAAATTAATATCACTTAATTTAATAACACTTTTAATAAGTGTTTAATAAGACGGTCCGGCCAATAGGTCGTGCCAGTTACGAGGTTGGCGCCAAGGTCGAGATATTGCTGATATCTAGCATATTTCAAGGAAGTTTAAAGCAAAAACCTATACGCTTTTATTTTATATCTAAAAGTTGAAGTATTATCTTGGATCGACATTTAACAATGCGTAAATTTATGGTCGATCCCTAAATTGTACTTCAAATGAACTGATTTCGCTGCGTTCAGAGGTATTCTTAAGTGGTGTAAGTAACGATATTTTTGAAAATTTTGGATTTTAATATCTCTCGGGGATTTGTAGATATCGAGATGAATTTTTTTTTTTTTTGTTCAATTCAGGAATGGATAAGGAAAATTTTTTCTAATTGGAAGTTTTATCCTCTGGGGGCCGTATAAAAATCTAATGTTCGTATTTTTTAAAATAGACCCCACATGGAGTTGCAACTTATCGAAAAATTCACCTTTTTTTTATGAAACTTTGCAATTGGAAGTATGGGTATAGGGGCAATATTTAAGGAGATAGCCTATTGTTTCAATATTTATGACTCACCCTGTATATATATATATATATATATATATATATAATATGGTTGAGAGTAAAAGTAATATTGCAATATAAATTTGAAATCTTTAATCATTTAGACATATTAATGCAAAATATAGAATTTGTAATAAACATATTAGAAGAAAAAAAACAGAATTTTTGTTAAATAAAATGATGAAAATTAACAGCCTCAATTCTTTACAAAATGATTCACATTTTAAACTGTTATTAAATTATAGAAGCCTCCAAAAGTGAGTTATGTTTTTTTTTTTTTTTTTTTTTTTTTTTTTTTTTTTTTTTTTTTTTTTTGATAATTGATTCTTATGTATTCTGTATCATTGAATCCGAAATTGATCTTAATTTTTTACCAACAGGTAAAGTTGGTTGGTTGTATGGGGTTTTATAACACAAAATCTCTTAAGGGACATGTGGCGCTAAATAGAAGTGTATTAGAAACACCAAAAAGTGATAATGAACAACGAAAAAGCAATCTGTATGGAGTATTCCATCCAAACGTAGTCACACAACTGTAGAAAAATAATTTTTCAATCCCAATCAGCGGAGTATAAAAGTATATCAATAAACAGCGCAGCCTGGATGGAATTCCCAACCAGATGTCATAGAGTGTAAAAGTAAATACTCTTGTTAACCAATGGCAGAGATGAAAAAAATACATAATTCAAAATAAAATCTTGCCTGTTTTAAAATTGTAAAGAGCGCCCCATGAGGTGTTTCGCCAGTGAGGTTTCTCAAGATAGTTGATGATGAATTAAAATAAATTCAACAAATAAAGATTTTTTGTAAAACATTAATTATATAAAGTTAAAAAAAAAAGCAAAAATTTGGTACGGGAAAAGGGGGGAAGATTGGTCTCACAGTATCTATGAGGGAATCTGGGTCATTCATAGATTCTTAGGAAGTTATAATGATGAAAATTGGGAAAAAATATTATTGCGGTTTCATTACAAAACTATCACGCAATGGGTGTTAACATGTCTATGAAGATACATTTTTTTCCATTTACACCTGGATTTTGTGCCTGAAAACTTGGTCGCCGTGAGTGAGAAGCAGAATAAGCGTTTTCATGAAGACCTTAAACTTTTTGAACACAGACACAAAGGTTTTTGGATCAAAAGTAGAGGACTACTGCTGGTCTATTTTAAGAGAAAAAGATCAAGAAAATTATATATATATATAAAGGGTAAAATCAATCATTTCTAATATTGCTTTTTATATTTCATATGATAGTTTTTTTTTAAGTATTTAATAAATATTTTTTAAAGCAGACGTGAAAGGTTTTTTACACAAATTTTTCCGTACTCAGTACTCTAGAATCTATGAAAAAATACATTTTTTGGCGAAAGTAAATAAACCGTGTAAACCAGTGTAATTAATTATCTATAACTTGTAGTTAACAAATATTATTGCATTCAGTAACATATATGTAATCAGTATCGTACAAGTGAAAGTATTGAGTGCTTTGTATTTTTTATGAGAAAATTTCCGTAACCGAATTTAATGGTGATAGAGTTGAATGATAATCCCACCCCCCTGCCCTTGGACACATGCACATTGAGAGATGAGTTCATGCTCTTTTTTCAAAGCCCGAGCCCGTCTAAATCTAATTATTTTTTTCATCAAAGCCCAAGCTCGAAAGTTTGCAGTAGAGGATTGTGAATGACATTTTAACACACAAGATTAATTTTCTCATTTGAAAACCTCTTCTTACATATAAATATGTATCAATACTAAATATATCTCAGAACGAATTTCGTGATATTTATATCCCTGAAAAACTTTTTGAATAGGAAAATCTGTTATTTAAACCCAGCCACTGGCAGAAATCTGCCAAAAGTCACGATTGTTATTCTTTAAAATATTGTACAACCAGAGCAGAAATATATTAGTTCTGTTTTCCAGTAATTCTTAACACATTCGCTGCCGGTCACGCGCTGGCGCGTGAAATTCTCAATCATTTAACACAAAGGGCGGAGTTATCGGCAGCGAACGTATTAAAAATGACATAAAAGAGAAAGCGGTGATATCCAAAGACTATCCCATGGTTTTTTAATGTTTCTAACAATGATCATGCAAAGGCTTCGAAGGCTAACTTTATCCTTATGATATATTTTCACTGTGGGTGGTTAGGTAAATTCGAATATTTAACACTAGAACGCCCGAATGGAGTCGATTCGACTCCAATCATGTAACTAAATTTCAATTTGAACCAGAAAATTTTTCTTGAAATAATTTCAATTTAATCCGCGAAAATTTACGTTAAACAAATCAATTAAATAATTTTGAATAAAAAATCTGGTGAGAAATATTATTTTCAAACTTGAGTAGAATTTCCGGGCGTTCTAGTGTTAAAACTATATATTTCTGCATCATTTAATACCTTTTTAAATAACTTTTTATGCGTCGTAATTTTTTGTATGTCGATTTTCTTCGATTCTCTAGCACAGCCTGCCAGATGGGTCGTATGGACCCGAAAAGAAAATGGAATTAGTTCAAATACATTAAGATTCAGCAGAATGTGATAAAATTAAGAAATTGGTTTGTAAACTGGTAGTTTTAGTAAATTCATAAAAAACTAGAAATTTTTCAAAAGAATATTAAATAAAAAGTAATGAATTTTAACTGAATTTGATGCATTAGTGTAATTTCTGTACGGTGATTTTTCTTTTTCTTTTCTTTTCTTATTTCGATGGTTAAAATTTTCTTCCGTTACTTCGGACTTTCAAATAGTTTTCTAATATACGGCACTGGGAAAATTAATGAATTGTTAGAAGTTATTGGATATTTCATTATCAAAAATTTTGTTTTTTTATTCTGACAAAAAACTGATGCAAATAAAACTGATGCAAAAACTGATGCATTAAACGTTATAGTTCACTGCTACTGAATTGAATTTTACCTCCATGTTATAGCATAAAAAGAAAAGAAAAGGTTAAAGCATAGTTTTACCAGAACGGATCTCTTCCCAATCAAATGAAGACAAATTCAAATAATTGATTTTATGTACGGTATGATTTTTTTACAGTGGTACTAGTGGTGAATATATGAAATTTTAATGCTGATTTACAAAAAAAAAAAAAAAAAAAAAAAGGCCTTCACAGTAAAATGGAAAGTTACAGCAAGAGCAAAATTCAAAAATTAGTCTCACCGCTACATTTTAATGAACCTTTTCAAAATCATAAACGCTCTTCGAAACATAAAAAATAAGTTTTCAATTGACATCATTCAGCATGTTTTATTATTTATTTGTGCGTATTTTCCTTTAGTGCGCTTTTTATTACAGTTCTTTTTAGCGGCATTTAGCAGGCGTTTCAATGTATCTACAAATGTTTTTTTTTCTTTTTTCTAATATCAAATACAAATCTAAACTTCTAGCATCTGGATGCTATTATTTTTAGTTACCAAAAATGTAAATATCAAACCAAAAACATACTGTCAAACCTCCATGAAACAACTTCAAGGCATCAATGTTTTTAAAAGTACCAAAGTGGTTTTTTTTTCATTTGGCTATCTGGATTGCGTGATACATTGGTAAGACTAAACTATCAAAAAATAACAAAAAAGTTATGTATTATCGCAATAGGTCGTAATAAATCATTAACTCTCCATAGCAATGTGTGTTCATACCTCGTTTTGCAGTTTCTGCTTTTACAAAAGGGATCAACCCTGTGAACACCTCCTTCGTCTCAAAGTTCATTCGAACTTGATTTGCCGAAAATCTTCCGGGATTCCCCAAGAGGAAGTAGAATTTTATATTATATAGGACTGAAATAATTAAAAAGAACCAGGAAGAGATTACTTGTTTACTAAAAACTTCACTTTATTTAATATTGTACACTAGAACTTGATATGAATCATTGACATCTTCCGGGGTTCCTAAACAGGAAGAAGCTTTCGATATTGTTTTCGAAAAAAATAATTAAAAACAACATGAAAAAATCTAGTTTACAACAAAAGCCACTTTATTTGATATCATTTTAATTTTTATACTATTGCTAAGAAAAATAGAGCATTTACCTATAAAGAGAGGTCAAATGCTTTTCCATCATTCCGTTATTTGTTTCTATGAATTTGCCTATGTTGACACGGTTTTCTTTTAGATACTTTATATTGTAATAAAAAAAAAAACTGAAAATAATGTGTTAATTTAAATCTGTATTTTTTACTATTATTTTAGAGTCAAATTTTCTTTTTTCCCCCATATCCAGGAAGCATTTCAACAGTTCAATGACCTCTGATGAGAAGCTTCAGTTCAAATATTTATATTTTTCAATTTATTTTTTGTTTTAATGATAAATTTGCATGTCTTGAGAAATGTTAGTTTACAGGAAATGCTGAACCACTCTATCAAATTTAACAAGAAAAAAATTTGTTATTTCCGCATTTTTAGCGATTATTCCAATGTTCATGAGGACTCTTTTTATGTAATTAATACTATGTGGGCATTTCCATGAGCATTTGTCGTGTAAGTCACATTATTAGTAACTTATAAATTGTTGGCCACCGTTATTTTCGAAAGGTTTGCATGGCCTTATTCAATTAATGAAATAACTCTGGTAAATTAAATCACATCTTTTCGTTCTAAAATACTGGTTTCCAAAATCATAGTATGTGACTTACACGACATGTGCTCATGGAAATACCCATGTATGTAGAGATTTAATGCTATATGAAAGCACAACAGCGACCAGTTTTTTTTTTGGTAGATTACACTTGGTGTATTGGAGAGATAACCATAAAAAATGAAGCATATTATAATACATAACAAATTACTTTTAAATTCTGTTGCCTATGAAAAGAGCATTTTCAAATAACACATCTAAGATCCATATTATGTTGGATCGTCCATAAATCATTTAACCCATTAGTGCCTAGCGTCCCTTTTTAAGGACGCTTCAAAAGGTGCATGTAGCACTGTTTTTGACACCGGTAAAAAAGAACAACGATCTTTTTTTTATTTAATTGAAACATTTTCGTAATTAATGAAGTAAACTTAATTCTTTTAAAAATAGTGCTGCCAACCGAATAAAATTTGCGCAAAAGGTCGTGGGCACGAATGGGTTAATGAATTCTGCACTTGTATTTCCAGGAAAATGGACATTTACAATTTGAGGTCCGCTGCGCTTAAATAGCAATGGACGTTTTATTTTCTTTAGATTTCTGCATTTTAAATTCTGTATTTTATTAGCGTGCAACTTGAAACTCAAAATCCAAAATATCATAGACATATATCATTATTCTAAGCACGTGTCATTTAAAACAGCAGAAAATCTGCTCTAATACGGTATACTTATTTACAAAACTTAAATAAAATATCATCATTAACCAGATTTCTGGAAAATTTTTTTAATTTTCAGAAACCATTTGGAGAGTGGAGAATCATCAACAGCAAAAGCTAATGCGTTTCTGATTTTAACAGAAACGTAGTTGAAAAAAAGGGCTTTTGTTACATGTAAATTAGTGAAAAGCCGTTTCAATTGATTTCAGAAACCTACTTACTTCTCTAATGTCATATCGGTTTTTATTCTGAAAGTTTTTGAAGATAAAGGAGAAATTTCAATATACATGTGTATAGCAACAAATTGCAGTCAGTACCGGACATAAGGTCACCTCGTTTATAAGGTCATTTTTCGTAAGTCCGTGCTGACAGAATAGATATTATGTGTTAGAATACACCGCCTATATGATCAGTTTCTAATGACTTCTACCGGATGTATGGTCCCCTCTTTTCTAACATTTTATTGGTAAATGTCTTATAAATTTATGCTTTTTTCTATCCCTTCTTAAGTTGTAAAGTGCCGAATAGACGTATTATTCAATTGTCGGCTTGTACTGGTCACGCGGTAATTTTCATCTTTAATAGCTTTAAAAAGAAGTGAATGGACATACAGAAGGAGAAACATTTTCTTTCTTGTCGGTCCTTTTTCCAATTGCGGAATCTTCCGTACTTGTGTTAAAAACCACAAGCATATGCAAGAAGATATAAAATGGCAGTAACATTTTTCGCTTTTAAATTCTAAAAATACATGCATTTTAATGACGTTTAGTTTTAGCATTCACATTTTTATCACTGTTGTGATTACTCAAGTATGTCTACGTATTGTTTTCTGGTGTCTTTCCATTGGGGATTATCTACATATATCTCTTGAGGATCTCATTTAGTTTGGTCAAATTATAATTTACGAGTATTCAGGCAAGAATTGAAAATTACTAGTTTGATCTTGCATATTTTCAATGAAAGGCTGTTTAAGAATTTTTGGTATTTTCTTATACACTATCTACCAAAAAGTATTTGTACACTTTGAGTTTTTGACATTTTGTCAAATATTTAAAAATATACTGGTCGGATTCTTCTGGAACTTCAGAAATATAAAGATTATGTTTCACTTTATATTTATTTACATTCATTTGTTAAGCGGGTAATTAGGGGGCCAGCAAAAAAACAAAGAATAATAGAAATATTTGGGATCGCCCTGTACATGAAAATGCACGAAACGACTTATCGCTTTAGAATACAAATATATGAATACAGTAGAATATGTACACTAATTTTTGTGAGAATAGCATGCATATTTATGGCGATAGAGCGATTTTTTTGAAAAATTCAAAAAAATTCTGGTATGTTTTTTGTTTATATCATGCTGGGTTTTTGACCAAATTTAACGCAAATTTCAGAAAAATTGGCAAAATGCAGTAGAAAAAATGTAGCGCAATTGGAATATAAATATATTAAATATTTTATGAAATATGAGTAGTTGTATAAAATAATTTTTATCTGCACATGCGCGAACTAGAAAAACATTTTTTTACATCATTTAATAGTCAATTCTATGGAGTGACTTATAAAAAAAATCCAATCAAATATCGTGAAAATTTAAAAAGATATCATTATTTTAGTGAGATGTTTTTACTCTGCTCTCTAAAAACGGCTGAATCTTAAGGGATTCTCCACAAATTGACATTTTTTAATAACTGACTTAAAAAAAAAAAAAAAAAAACTAGTATTGAATTAATACAATATCTAATACAATATTGCTGCTAATAAGTACTTGACAATTGTGATAGAAAAGAAAAAGAGCTTTATTCACATTCAGGGCCAAAACTAAGAGAGGGTTGGGGGAAAAAGGGCATGTGCCCCGTGCGCTAGGATGAAAGTGTCCCAAATGTATCTTTCGTTTGGCGATTTTTTTCATGGCTATGTTTAGCATAATATTGTTAATATTATTATATCTGGGCTATGCTAAAGCATAAAAAAATCTAATGATGATGGCTTAAGGTCCTTGCCCCTACCCGCGAAGATGCTCACGAGCTAATGCTATTCCTATGGGGATGCATTTTTCTAACTCTTTTGCATTTGGACATTTTTAAATAATATGTTTTGCATTGGATAGCGGAAGTCCTTTTCAAGATCGCTCCGTGATTACTTTTTCAATTTTGGCGTAGATATTTTTATAATGTTTCTTTCACTTCCAAAAGCGGTTCTGAAAGTGAAACTAACTTTATAAAAAATATCTATGACTCAAATCGAAAAAGTAGTCAAGGAGCGATTTTGAGAGGGACTTCCGCTATCCAATGAAAAAAAAAAAAAAAAAAAAAAAAAAAAAAAAATTGAAAATTTTAAAATGCGAAAGAGTTATTAGAAAAATGCCTCCCCACAGGAATAGCATTAGCTCAGCAGTGTCTTCGCGGGCAGGGACAAGGGCCTTAAAGATCCTGTTGAAAGTAGAATTTTTTTGATTCGGTTTAAAGAATCAAATTGGAGTATTTTAATAAAGCAGAATACGTTATTTTATATTACATATTTTAAGTTTTAAAATAAGTCGGCTATTAATAAATTGGAGAAATTTTCTTTGTAAATATGCTTTGCGAAGGAGGGGGAAAGAAGTACCTTCAAAATCCATGTTTGCCTCGGGAAAAAAGACTGGTTTTGGCCCTGTTCACATTTAATAATTTGTAGATCCTCCTCGAGAGGCAATTACAGCTGCGACTCTCCTGGGCATGCTCTCAACTAGTCCTTGTATTACATTTAATGGTATTTTATTCCACTCTGTTTGCACAAGGCAGGTAAGCTCTTTTACTGATTTTGGGCGTGTGTCACCCGCCTTAATTAGACGATCCAACTCGTCCACGAGGTTCTCTATTGGGTTCAGGTCTGGGCTCTGGGCAGGCCACTCGAGTCGATGCACTCCATTATCAGCATACCAATCCATGCTGGAGCTCGCTACATGGCAGCTTGCGTTGTCATCCTGGAAATAACATGGGTCCAATCCATAGTATTGCCACAACGTAGGAAGTATACTGTTGTCCAGTATATTACAGTAGGCATCGGCATTGAGCTTACCATGAATTGGGACCAAGGGTCCTAGTCCGAACCAGGAAAAACAACCCCAGAACATAATTCCCCCTCCGCCAAATTTAACTGTGGGCACAATACATTCTGGTAGGAGACATTCTCCAGGCAGACGCCAGACCCAGACTCTACCATCAGAACGGTAGAGGGTGAACCTTGATTCATCACTCCAGAGAACCTGTTTCCATTGCTGTACAGTCCATTGCTGGCGTGTTTTGCACCAACTTAACCGAGCTGCGCGGTTGGACTTGGTGATTAAAGGCTTATGGGCGGCAGCACGGCCATAAAAATTAAGCAGATGAGCTTCCTTACGGATGGTATTCATGGAAACAACACATCCTGAAGCTTGTTGAAATTCTTGGCGTATGTGTAACATTGGTTGGTTGCGGTTCTTCCGAATTTCTCTAGACAGAACCCGTCGGTCTCTATCTCCCAGTTTCGTCGGTCTGCCTACTCTGGCCACATTCTGACAATCACCATTCAGCTTCCATTTTCTAATCACATAAGCCACAGTTGTTTTGGGGTAATTAAGCTCGCTAGATATGTCGATTAAAGATCGGCCATTTCGGTGGTACCCGATGATCACACCTTTCTCAAAATCAGCAGCTCTGTTCTTCTTGGCATCAGGCATGCGATTGATGTCAGTGTCGCTTTCGACACCACATTTAACAGTGGAGAACTTGACGTATTTCAGGATCGCAGATAGCGGCATTTGCATAAGAACCATTATCAATTATGTATCAATGGGTAGATTTGACACAAATGCTTCGATTTTTTATAATTATTTTTATCCTGAAATAGGTTCGTTCTGGTAATTATCTAAGAAAAGAAGTAAATCACCAGTAAAAAACGTAAATGGAGATTTGGCAATTTGCGTAAAATCTGACGTCATTCAACTGCTTTCAGAGACCAATTGAAAATCAGTTCACTCCTATCCACAATAACTTTCTGAATTTCCACGAAATTCGATCGGATTTTTTTATGGGTAGCTCCATAGAGTTGAATATTAAATTATGTAAAATGATAAATTTTATCGTTCACGCATACGCTGATTAAAAAATATTTCATACAAATACTCATATTTTAGAAAACTTTTAATATATTTATATTTCAATAGCACCTTATTCTTTCTACTACATTTTGCGAATTTTTCTGAATGTGGCTTTATATTTGGTTGAAAATATTGCATGACATAGAACATTTTAGAAAATATTTAATATATTTATATTTCAATGAATTTTGGTGAACTCCCCCCCCCCCCTCCCTTTTCTTCTTTGCAAAGCATCTGCAAAAGTATTTGCAAAGAAAAATTTTCTAATTTATTAATAGCCGACTTATTTTAAAACTTAAAATATGTAATATTGATTAAAGTAGTCTGCTTTGTTTAAAAAAAATGATACCTTAAAATCGTGAAACCGAATCAAAACGAAAAAAAAAATCTGTTTTATGCGGGATCTTTATGCCATCATCATTAGATTCTTCTATGCTTTGGTATAGGAGAAATGCTTTGAATGGGACGATTTTGACAATATCATGCTAAACATAGACATGGAAAAAATCGCCAAACAAAATGTACATTTGGGACACTTTCATCCTAGCGCCCGGGGCACATGCCCTTTTCCCCCAACCCTCTCTTAGTTTTGGCCCTGAATGTGAATAAAGCTCTTTTTCTTTTCTATCACAATTGTCAAGTACTTATTAGCAGCAATATTGTATTAGATATTGTATTAATTCAATACTAGTTTTTTTTTTTTTAAGTCAGTTATTAAAAAATGTCAATTTGTGGAGAATCCCTTAAGATTCAGCCGTTTTTAGAGAGCAGAGTAAAAACATCTCACTAAAATAATGATATCTTTTTGAATTTTCACGATATTTGATTGGATTTTTTTTATAAGTCACTCCATAGAATTGACTATTAAATGATGTAAAAAAAAATGTTTTTCTAGTTCGCGCATGCGCAGATAAAAATTATTTTATACAACTACTCATATTTCATAAAATATTTAATATATTTATATTCCAATTGCGCTACATTTTTTTCTACTGCATTTTGCCAATTTTTCTGAAATTTGCGTTAAATTTGGTCAAAAACCCAGCATGATATAAACAAAAAACATACCAGAATTTTTTGAATTTTTCAAAAAAATCGCTCTGTCGCCATAAATATACATGCTATTCTCACAAAAATTAGTGTACATATTCTACTGTATTCATATATTTGTATTCTAAAGCGATAAGTCGTTTCGTGCATTTTCATGTACAGGGCGATCCCAAATATTTCTATTATTCTTTGTTTTTTTGCCGGCCCCCTAATTACCCGCTTAACAAATGAATGTAAATAAATATAAAGGGAAACATAATCTTTATATTTTTGAAGTTCCAGAAGAATCCGACCAGTAAATTTTTAAATATTTGACAAAATGTCAAAAACTGAAAGTGTACAAATACTTTTTGGTAGATAGTGTATGTAACTAGAATTCAGATTAATTTTTCACAGTAAAACCATGAAGAAAACACATTTTTTGTGACAAAAGCATCAAAACTGGGAAAGGATTAAAATTTTTCTATTCACATTAGTTATGAGAATTGAAATGAACTAACCGAAAAAAAAATCAAAGAGAGTAAACGAACAAAGCACATTCAAAAGCATCAAAGTCTAAATTCCGAGCTTTAACGCAACAAGAAATACATTTACAATATCAAGAAAGTATCATTTTTGTGTTTTTTTTTCTATTAGCACTTTTTTTTTACGGAATCTTTTTTAATTAATAAGGGTCTTCTTTTAATAATCTTTTTATATAATATGGAATTTGACTAACTAATGCAGTAGTTTTTAAGCTTTATGCTAAGCTTTAAGCTAAGTGCATATATTCAAAATATTCTTAATTACTTAATAGTGTTTACCGTTAAAATAATTCCGATACAGTAGCCTTCATTATGTCGGGCAAAAAAATACAATGTATTGGTATGAGTGATAAAATTAAAAGAGTTTTGAATTTATATTAAGACGATAATTCAAAAGTAAGTGCTTGATATTTGACTCACAAACGTTAGTTTTCACGTATATTATTGTTATCTGAGTTAATATTATATATTACACTTATTTTAATGTTATGCCTAGAAACTTACTTAAAATATGTTATTGAATTGCACCTTTATCGGGCGTGGGACAGAGACAAAAAGAATGCAGCGATATATTTGAAAAATCAAATATAGCGAAGTTCGATATAACAGAGCTACAGTAAAAGCTAAAACTGTTAGTACAAAGTCACTTTATTTACACCGATTTTAAATTTATCTTCTGAAAAATATATACAGCAAGTACAAATATCATCACACAAGCTGTACTTAACGATAATACTCGCTATGAGTACACAAATGTTGTCCAAAGCAAACATACCTCGAAATAGTACAGTTTTCGTGAAATATGCAATATAAAAAGTGTGACGTCCCAATTCCCCCACCAATTTGTAATACATTCTCCTTAAACTGATCAACATTTAAGTGCATGCCGCAATACTCATTAACGGAATACAGTACAACTATGCGACGATTGCGCATAATTTCAAGCAATCATTATTTATGGCGAGTAGAATGATGCGATGATTGTTCATTTGTTTATGAGACACACGTTTACCATACATCTCTTTTTAAATTGCCCACCTTTGAAAAGTGCATGAGTAACTAATTTTATCTTTTAAAATCTCACACATTTTGCGATTTCATGAGGTTCAATAAAACTTATTTTCAGTGCTTCCGATATGACGCCATACTTTTTTCCTTTGCATTTTTCTTGAAACTCAGAGGGACGATACTTCAGGCACGTTCATGTGCTCTAGGACAGGATTCTCGTTCAGTAAAAATTGTGTGTTGTAATCTAAACACGCTAATGAACAAGGTTATTCTAAATTTGTTTTCATTCAGTAATTAACACGCTAAAAGCCATCGCAAAGCATTTTCAGAAACTTTCTAACAGATTAACTTAAACAGCACGAAATAGTACGACACATTTGGACAAATCCCCAATTACGAATAAGAACATGGATACATGAATTAAACATCGAGTTTCAGTAGCTACTTTCATAATAAAAAAAGAACGAAAAATCATGAGTACAGCATAGATTATGAAACACTCTCCAACACACTCAGAATGCTAAAACAAAACTTCACAGTTTACAGTAAGGTAAAAGATGATATCTAACTGAAAAGTTTGAAAAACGTATAAAGCATTCGAAAATCCGATTTCTGCTGTTACCACGAATAGTCCTTAAGACATGCGATTTTTTTGTAGCCCTGTATATGCTCTACAGATATGCATACATACTACATAATATGTTAAAAGCTAGATAAACGCACAGCGCAATTGAAAATACCCACTCAGCAATTTCCACCAAGAAACGGATGTTTTTGAGAACTTTTGTGCGACTCTGTATATGGTTAATATAATTAATACACACCAAGTAATATTTTAAAAAATAGTTATATTTAAAAACGTATACCGTTACTTAAAATACACTTTAGAATAGAATAGAATTAATACACACCAAGTAATATTTAAAAAATAGTTGCATTTAAAAACGCATACCGTTACTTAAAATGCGCTTCCAGCAATTACTGCTCGTAGACTTCAATCGCTCAAATATTGCTCATTTTCTTCTATAGACAAATTCTTTTGTGTGTCTCTGTAAATAAACGATAATTTATGTGCACACCATATTCTATGAATAAATATTAAGAACCTTGTTGTAAGACCCAGTGATCTTTATCGATTTCAATAAGTTTAAAATACTGTAATTTATTAATGTACATGCAAACGATATTCCCCATAGACCGGAATGTAATGGAATTCTTTTCAGTGACCCTGTAAATGAACCGAAAATGCTACGCTTCATTTTCAATACCGAACATGCCATAATGAATCCCAATAACATATATCCATTTTATGGCAATTGGACTAAATTTACGTGAGTTAGAGCACGGACAAATAGATAGAAAATGGCCAGACTAACTGAAGTCAGAAACCCATTTTCAACAGTGCTGCACAGTGTTAAAATGCTTAGTGGAACAATACGCTCTGATGGGTAGTCAAAATCAAAACTGGACTTAGAAATATAATAACAATTATAATCCCCACGTTAAAATTTGATGCACTTCTTTTAAATAGAAACTCACGTACTACAACAATAATGTTCATAGCTAATGCATAGCATATCAGCACTTCAATCAACTTCTCGTGAGTGATCAAAAGTACAAGTTAACCCATTAGTGCCTAGCGTCCCTTTTTAAGGACGCTTCAAAAGGTGTATGTAGCACTGTTTTTGACACCGGTAAAAAAGAACAACAATCTTTATTTTATTTAATTGAAACATTTTCGTAATTAATGAAGTAAACTTAATTCTTTTAAAAATAGTGCTGCCAACCGAATAAAATTTGCGCAAAAGGTCGTGGGCACGAATGGGTTAAATCAGCTTGTCTTTTCAAAATAAGCATCTTGTGTATTATTTTTGTGAAATTCTGCTTCATGGAAATCGACATTAGTGTAACACGTGTACATCAGTCGAAAAATACTTATATCGTATTCAGAATACACGAAAGCATATTCACCAAAAAAACCGGAAGGCAAACATTTTCACAAATCAAATACATTATTCTTACTATAAATATAGAAATAAAAACATGCATACCCCATAAATTCTAGCGCTTTACGAATCTGTTCATATTTAGTTTCAATATGTAAAATCTTTTTCTTTTTGTCCTAACCGAAACCATTTTATGGATTTGAACCTACGAGGAAGTAAAGATGGCAAGGCTGTTTGCAATATTCGTTTCAATAAAACAAAAGAAAGTTCAGATTTATGCCTCAAAATATCACTACCGACCTGTTTTGTGGTGAAAATGACATCATCAGCTCCTTCAACGGCAAGGACAACTAGGTTTCGGGCGTTACTTAAAGATGCGTCAGGCATTCAAGATCTCCTTCTTTCTTAAATGTTACGGGTTATGGATATTACACCGCAATTAATGTTTGCCCCAATTACGCGCCAGACCGTAAGCTATATTGTTTGTGGTGAAAGTAGTGAAAACTGGACAATATCTTATCGAAACAAAGAGACAATATTTAGGAACATCCGTGTACTGATTTTTTATTCTCATATTGTAATGGACCACCTGAGCAAGTTATACGCTTATTTATTATATATTTACATTTATAATGTTTATAAAATAATACAGGATAACGCAAAAGTTACTAAGTGGTTTTAAATCTAATAGTTTCCGTCTTGGTTGTTTCTTATATTTTCCTTTTAGCTTTAGAATATCGACATTCTCAGTTTCTGTGTTGAGATATACTTTTAAACGAAAATTATTTTGAAAATAAATGTTTAATTAATGTGATTTATTGACTTTTAATACTCTATTACTATCACTGTATCAATGAAAACAGCGACATTTTTTTCTGATTGCAAAGGCGTCTTTAGAGACGCCAATTTAATATTAATTTTTTAGTTATTGTGATTAAAGACAAAAGAATATACACTTCTAGATAATTATTTCCATTCTCTGAAATATCGCTGTATAAATTGAATAAATATAGAAATTGTGTCATGTGATCTGATAGGTACAACTGCAGAAACCACGTAAGTTTTTAAAGAATAGTAATCGAGATTTAAAGGGAGAAATCTTTATCAAAATGATGGTCTCTACTTTTCTATTTTTGTGATTAAAATCAAATGGTATCTTCTAATAATTAACACTAGAACCGCGGCGACGGGTCATTTTGGCCCCTATCATATGGAGAAACATCTATTCGAACCAGAAAACTCTTAATAAAGTAAGCTAAATATATGCTGAGCAAAAATATTTTCAATAAACAACTTAAATCATTTTAAATGAAAATTCCGGTGAGAAATATTTTTATAAATCTTTAATGAATTTTCCCGCGGTTCTAGTGTTAACATATAAATAAATAATAATTAATTCTGCTTTAATAATTGATTAATATATATTGAAAAAAACTAATGCCCATGTATTTTTTTTTCGCTCCTTTTGAAATACGAGTTGTAGGAGACCTAGTATCTTGAATATCCTTGAATTATGGTTAAGGATGTTCTCAAACTCAAAAGGGCAACTTTATGACACAAGTTTTAGTTCACTTTTGCTCGGAAACGCATAAACTGACAGGTGTCTTCAGAATCTATATGATCTATCATTCAGAATCTATATGATCGAAACACGTTTTCCATTTTCAGTAAATGCTAAAGATATTTCTAAGAATACTGTCATGTTGGCGTTTTGAACCGGATTTCCAAACTAAAAGAGAAAGTAAGCGAAAGGAGAAAAACCGGTTGTCACGTAACTCAAAAACACTTATAACTCGATAAATAATTTATTTATCTAAAAATGGAAAACGTTCTTCTCTTCCAAATTGTTTTTATAATCAGGCCTGATGCCGTTTTTGTTGCCGATACGCTTAAAAATGAGTCAGTGAATGTTTCAGAAAGTTTTGCGCTTGTTGAGAAATGCACTTAACAACCATTTTAAGTAACATTTTTAGAGATCTGTCTTTAGGTTCTATTACAAACAACACAAAAGTCTGAATTTGTGTTAAAGATGTTAATAAAAGCTCATAATATACAATTATTATTTATTTATTATTAAACTATTGTAATTAAATATGAATTTTTAAATTACTTAATAATGTACGTTGACTATTTAATTGCTTAACACTAGAACGCCGGGAAGGTGTCAATTCGACACCGATCACTAGACTAATTGTCATTTCGAACCAGAAAAATCTTCAAGAAATAAGTTATATATCAGTTGCAATGAAATGAGCATAACAATTAAACTAAATAATTTCAAATTATTTTTCTGGTTTTAAATATATTTTATAAAACTTGCGAAAAATTTCCCGGCGTTCTAGTGTTAATAGTTATTTTAATTGTTCATAAATTAATAATGTTAGAAAATATAAGCAAATTATGGTTTTGCTTTTCATCTGGTAACGCATTTGTCTTCAATAATCGAAGTAACGAATGTTTAGAATATTAATAAGTGTTGATAAAAAGAAATAATTATTCACTTTAACAACGCACAATCAATTTTAATTGTCATAGAAGAATACAACACATATAAGAGAAATAGATACTAACAGTACTATATTATTAATGCATATAATAAGAATATTACATAAGAGCTCTACTTACTTTACTCAGTTTCTATCTCTTAACTATTATTAGAATATTTAGCAGTAAGTAGCGTATAAGAACATTATCTTGACTATAACATGAGACTCGTTGTCATGGAAACAAGACAAAACTGATTTTAATGATGCCATCGATACACTGTTAAAAAAATGCTTTAATTAAAGAAAAGGTGAACTGGAAGCTAGATTAAAGATATAACAAATAATTCTCGATAAAACAATGAGCAGAGTTGTTCAAAATACATCGAAAAATCATTTTCGA
Source organism: Maratus speculifer (assembly GCA_964019185.1). NCBI lineage: Eukaryota > Metazoa > Arthropoda > Arachnida > Araneae > Salticidae > Maratus > Maratus speculifer. Next base: position 196,595,592 of record OZ025299.1, read on the forward strand.
TACAAAATACAAAATATATTAGTTTTAGAAACTGAAATACAAAATACAAAATACTTTTCGAACTGAAAAAGTTCCAAATACAAAATACATGTATTTTCAAAATACATTCAAAATACAAAATACATGTATTTTCAAAATACATTCAAAATACAAAATACATTTTAAAATTTAAAAAAAAGTCTATGAGATAAGATGTTTGTGTCCGGCAAAGTTAGCTGGCCAATTTTCATCCTTGACACTCAGGTCGAGCTGACCGGACCTGTTCTTCAGTCGTACCGGGCCTGACCGGGCCGGGTATCGAGTTTATTTTTTTTCAGAAAGATAGTGTCAGGTGGGCCTCGTCATTACTTTTTCGGGTGCCAGGCTTTACTTTTTTCTGCAGATTCGGGCCGGACCTGACTTATTCCTTCCAGATCGGACCGGGATTTGGCTTCATTCTTCCTAAAGCACTAGTTACGCTAGTCAAAAATATTAGTATAGATCCCGATGGAAATCATTGGCTCATGCCGTCTCGCTCAGCCTATGGGAAAAATCAGTAAAATCTGTCCTGACCCAACATTTTTTTTTGAAAAATATATACGTATTTTTAAATTGCTACAATTTTACCATTAAAATTATTATAATTCTTTACGAATAGTAAGCATATTTCTGGATAATAAAATTAAAGCACAGTAAAGGGAACTCTGAAAATGAATCTGTCTATAAATCTGATCTTAAACGGGAAATATATTGATTCATGCAAAATAAATTTAATAACATGAAAAAAAGAGTATGATACATTTAGAACAAGTTATGTCCTTGCTAAGAAATAAACCTGTCTATAATCTATGTTTTCCCCTTTAATTCTTCTTAGAAGGTTTTACTGTATAGCATTTTTCGACTTTTAGTTTCCAAGTCATAAAATGATATTAAGGCTGCTCTCATCTGCTTTGCGCAACAAGTGCAAAATATTTTGACACATTTACAAATCCATTTTTTAATGGAAAGATATAAAATTGTAAGGCCTGAGTATGGAGCGATTTGGAATCGAACTGAATTTTCCATTTTATTTATCAATAAATTACCTTTTGAGTTATAAGTGATTTCGATCACATAACAAGCCCAATTTTCCCCCAGTTTCAGTGGTTATTCTTCTTTCGCGAGGAAATTCGGTTCAAAATGCCCACTTTGACACTATTTTTTGAAAAATCTATTGTATTTGCAAATTATGTGAAAATGAGTGGCGAATAAATAATTTCTGCACCTGCTAGTTTCATGCATTTCCAAACAAAAATAAATTAAACATGTGGCATAAAGTTGCCCTTTTGACTAAAAACAGCCTTAATTATAACAAAACATTTACATAAAAATAAAGATTCGTTTTAAAATTAAATATCGCAGTTCAAAGTGCTTTTTTAAAAGAAAGTCTATAAATATGGAAAAAAAATAAGTATTTTTGACCAGAATTCCTCGTACAAGATGATTTTTAACCACATCGACACAGAAATTTATGTTTTCTGGAAATTTAAATGGTCCGGGCTAATCAAGTTTTTGTACGAACAGGGCCTGGCCGAACTTTTAGTTTTTATATCGAACCGGGGTAGTTTGGAAATTTTAGTTTTTGTATCGGACTGTGTTAATATTTCTTATCTAGGGATTGAAACTTTAACTTTATACTGGGTCGGGCCTATATTTTTTGTTTTTTGTCGGAATGGGCCGAACAAAAAGGTCCTTGTTCGGTTTAAACTGGACATAATAATTTCGGCCAGTGTAGACCTCTTATTTGTGTTTGCACAACGCAACTGTTAGGTGTTTTTGTAACACCGATTAAATTTTTTTAAATTATAAATTATCAAAGTAAAGAAAACAAATCAATCTATTTCAGAATACTCTTTATAAAATAAACAAAGAATTAAACAAAGAAACAGATAAACAAAGAAACAGATAAAATGTTAAAATGTATGCAAAAATATAAAATCTTTCTTGGGTATAATTCAGCTTCATTTTAAGCATAGAGGATAAAGTGTTATCAAAACAATCTAAAAATCAAAATTATGTTTGGAAATTACAATTGGCCTTCAAAAGAGAAAAAAAATTCTCAAATTGAAAATTACTAATTAATAAAAATCTTTTTGGTGAATTTATATTTAAGGATAGACAGAGCAGGTTTTTAAGGCCGAAACTGAATTTCGGTGATTGGTAGTAGTAGTTAATAATAATACATAACAGAATATGAAGTTTGATGACATTTAGTGCATTAGTTCTTGTTAAAATCCTGTAAATCCTGAAAAATGCAGCATAACAGCGCCACTTACTGGACGATTTACACTAACACTTAATTAGTGACGATTTATATTGAGATCAAACTAAATCTGAAATTCGTTGAAAATCCATGCATTACTACTTGAGATAGAGCTAGTGCAAAAATCGTGAAAAATGTAGCATAGCAGCGTCACCCATCTGCTGCGTAATTCACACCAAAACTTAATCGGTAACAACTTATGTCAACGTCTAACTGAATCAGAAATTTGATGAAAATCCGTGAACTAGTTCTTGAAATACAGTTTTTGCGAAAATTGTGAAATAAGCAGTATATCAGCTGCACCTTTAGGAACAGTTACAACATTACCTAATATCTAAAATAACTTATGTAAATGTCTAACTATATCTAAAATTTTATTAAATTCCGTCCATTAATTCTTAAGATAGAGCGCCCACAAAATTTGCATCATACAGTGATAAACTCCCAAATAGACATTTCCTAAAAACTGTCAGTGTTCAGGGCCTTCAAAAATATAAATCCGTCGAAAACCTGAAGTCAAATTTTCCACGAATCCAATACTTTCTTGTTATAAAGATACAGAAAAGTAAAAAGAGTGAGTGAGTAAAAGAAGCTTCGAAGCGACAGTTCAAGAGTTATTCTTGGACCTATACATAAACACATATAATGTAAAAGAATTGTACAGCTTCTTTCGTAGGAAGTTAGTTAAATATATAATAATAAAGACATAATTCGGTTTGTTAAAAATATAATTCGTTAATGCCTCGAATACTTCTACGCAAATACAAGTATGCTTCTCATTAATAATAAATAAGAAATAATTAAAAAAGGAATATTAAATAAACATGTTAAATATTTTCGTTTAAATCTTGGGAATATCATAATGCGTAGAAATACAACGTTTGGGTATCAAGATACCAAATATGTTTTTTAAGTTAATTTTTTTAAAGTCATGTTTTTTGTATTTAATTAATGTCTTCTATCAATCCATCATTCTTCGTCACGGTCTGTTTTAAAAACCTTTCAATTTTGAATGAATCATTACATTAAAAATCAGGGGCGTGCGAAGAAAAAACTGCGCCCGAAGCAAAGTTTCAATTCCCCCCTCCTACCCAACTTCATATAATAGGCCAAAAATAACGTTGGTAATATAAATTTGGCGCCCCCTCAATTTCCGCGCCTGGGGCGACAGCCCCCTTCGCCCCTCCCCCACTTTCACACGGCGCTGTTAAAAATACTTTAAGTACTCATAACGTAATTTTCTATCAGTTTTATTGTAAAAATGTATTTAAACATAAGCACATGATATTTGTAATAATGATTGCAAATTAAAAATTTCTATTTTTATTTAAACTGAATATACTGCTTTCTTTGAAAGAATCATTTATTGATATTTTCTTGGATTAATTTGCAAGTTAAATGTTAAACATTTTAAAAATCTCTGAACAATGAATGTTTATCTCGGTTGATACATAAATAATATCTGGATACTCAGGATATTATATAACTTCACAATTAATGCATAAAGTAATGCACAAAGTAATGCATAAATTTCTATGCTTATAAATCTGTACAAAATACAAAATAATACTTCATTAATCTTTTGTAAATTTTAGTCTAAATAAATATATGCACAAGCCCGCATATTGAAAATCATAAATATTCTTCTAAAATGGGGATAATTTTGTAATTAACCAAATTAACATTCTCATTGATATTAAAACTTTCATCTGTAAAACTTCCGTTTACAATCGAAACTCAAAAAAGAATCAAACTTTGGTTTCGTACAGCAATTTTCGTTTTGGTCCGATACTAGTTTATATTTTTATTGTGCTATTTTATTTTAAACAGTATAAAATGAAACATAAAATGGGGAGTAAAAAAAAAAATTATTGCGAAGTCACGCTAAATAAACATGTATGTCCAGTAAGGACAGGTCTATAATCAAAAATCCAATATTTGATATACTCAACAGTAAATACAGTTAATGAAAATCTGAACTGTGTATCGATAAATAGAACTACTTGTAGAATAAAATTCGCTCGCAAATGAATATCACGGGTAACTTAAAATTTACCCGAACTTTGATAAAATAGATACAAATGGGCTAGAAAAATAATGTTACGACGTACAATGTATCACGGTTTAAAATTAAAAATCTGTGTTTAGATGTGTTTTAAAGTTGATTGTTGCTTCAAAAGTTCAACTTATAATGATAGATTTTGTTTTACAAATTTGTCATGCTACTTTAACAACTGCCATTATTATCAACAGAAATTATTTTAAAAAAATTCCTATATAGTATAGTGCAACGTGTTCTGCCGCTATTCAGTAATTCTTTTGATACATTACCATTTGAAGCTGGAAAAATATCAGGCTCTCTTTCTAGAGACAAACATTAACCCATTCGTGCCCACGACCTTTTGCGCAAATTTTATTCGGTTGGCCCACTATTTTTAAAAGAATTAAGTTTAGTTTATTAATTACGAAAATGTTTCACTTAAATAAAGTAAAGATTGTTGTTCTTTTTTACCGGTGTCAAAAACAGTGCTACATGCACCTTTTGAAGCGTCCCTAAAAAGGGACGCTAGACACCAATGGGTTAAATTACATTTCTTTTTCTACTACTACATTACTTTTTTTTCTATGGTTCCTTAAAAAGCACTAGACACAGCCAAAATCTAAATAATTCTTCCTGTTTATCACCCAGTAGTTTTTGTCGTTCTTTAAAAACGTTATAATTATAAATTCTAGAACTTTAGAATTGTAACAGTTCAGGAAAAATGCCTAAGTAAAACAGAAGTATTCATTCTAATTCTTATTGTATCAGTAGTTGTAAAGTATGTTTGCATTAACTTTCAGAAACGAACCCCATAAGACAAAACTAAAACAGACAGGCTCGTATTATTCTTTTATGAATTTTACATCTGCGGTTTTAAAGAAGCAGCTGGAAACCTACAGAAATGTATTTTGAATATGAAATGTATTTTCAAAATACAAAATACTTGAAAAAATCATTTCAAAATACATTACCAAAATACTTTCGTTTAGTCAGGTTAAAATACAAAATACAAAATACAAACGTGTTTTGAAAATGTATTTCAAATATATGTATTTTCGATACTGCCCATTTCTGACAATGAATATATTTGTATATTAATGTGCGTTCGTACCTATATAAATACGTAACATCTGTTGCCTTTATTTAGTCCGTTCGTCTATTTGTCTGTCAGCCTGTACGAAAAATTACCCAATCGAATGATTTGAAATTTTAAATATATAATTGGAGCAGAATTTTGTAGAATCATTTATGAAATTCGTATGCATAGTTCAATTACAGTGACAGTCAAAATTATTCGGTTATATTTCGGGTAATGGGACGAAAGTGTTTCAAATGCATTTTAACCCCTTGAGCTCTGATGGTAGAATTTTCTACCACATAATTTTAATTCCGAAATGTCACAATGGCACCAGAAAATTCGACAAAATTGATTTGAAAAAGGTTGAATGCATTTTTTTTTCGCGTTTATCGTTAACTGTTTTTTTTTCTTTTCAAAATACTAGTGCCAATGTGATATTTGGAATTTTGAAGAAATTTACACCCCAGAGCTCAAAGGGTTGATGATGTTACACCCTTTTGAACATAATGAAATTGGTGTGGATTTATGAAGTGCACTAAACAATACACTCTGTAGAATATGCGGTGCAAAGAATATTTATTACTCATTTATAGGACTAAACAAAAGAATTACATAATGGCGTAGGGGCAACATAGTTTACGACGTATTTTTAAATAAGTTAAGCTACTTAACATATATAATGAAACTGATATACGTTGTTAAGGTTTGCTACAGGTTACTTTCTGTATAACAGAAAGTGCATAGTATTTAAGAGAACACACAAAAGATTTCGGGTACTATACTGTATCCAACGTACAGTATATTAGCGGTGATTTCTGGCAGTGCATTTTTAGTTATGATATGAGTTTTTAACCCATTTGTGCCCAGCATTTTTTGCGTAAATTTTATTTTGTTGGCACCACTATTTTTAGACGATTTAAGTTTAGTTCATTAATCACGAAAATTCATCTTTTAAATAAAATAATTATTGCTTTTCTTTTTTACCGATGTCAAAAACAGTGCCGAATGCACCTTTTGAAGCGTCCCTAAAAAGGGACGCTAGACACTAATGGATTAAGTTTAACTAATTTTATTCATATTACGCTGTGTGTATAAATGCTTTAGATCATATGCTGGGCCACACAAAAGAAAACGTAATGGTTACTTTGTAGGAACGAAACTAGCTTAAAGGGGCTTTTGAAATGAAATATTGAGTTGATTAAAAAAAGTCGATATCAAGGTTTCTTTAAAAAATTCACGAAATTTCCGTATATATTTTGTCAATAACATTCAGGATTTTCAATCAAATTTTAACGAACTTTCAGGCAATGTAAAATTACAATAGAAAGACGCAGGGCTATTAAATATAAATATATTTAATATTTAAAAATGAGCATTTGTATGAAATATATTTTGACTGAGCATGCACAACCGATACCAAAGACATATATGGTCCAGTCATTTTAGCTCCTTTTTTTACAAATAGCGGAAAAAATTAGAACAAAGCTGGATTTTTGCATAGATGCTAGTTAGGTTATGTAGTTAAACATACTAAAAGTCCCCATCCATCCGATGTGAGCTTTCGTCTCCAGGGGGCGCTAATGAGCTTGAAAATCGGTTTTCTGTGAATATCTCATGAACAATGGCATCTAGACAAAAAAGTTCAATTACAAAGATGTAGATAATGTAATTTCCTACAAAAAGTGTCATTAACATTTGTTTGTCACACCAATCCTCCCCTGCCAAAAATTAAGGTAAAGAAAACATTATTGAAAAAAAAAAAATGCGGAAGCGCAATCATATCGCGGCGAAAAGGCAGAACAAATACCAAACAACATTCGATCCCCCCTCCACCTCTCCTCCATTATCTGTATGCCGTTTTCGCGCGCTTGTGCAATACGTTACCTGAGAATAATAAGGTTCTATCTGTGTTTTTGAAAAAAATCGACTTAATGATATAAAAATGTTCTATTTGTAGCTATGAAGACATTTCTGGATTAAAATAATGTCATAATATAATTGTAAGGCTATATGTAAATTACATATAACATCATTTTGATGCAAAAATGCTTTCATAGATAGAAATAGAGCCTTTCTATAGGTAAGTCAATATTTTCAAAAACACAGATAGAACTTTATTATTCTCAGGTGGGGGACTGTCATTGTCCAATATCCTATCTCTCTTTGCATTTTTCGCAATGTACCACGTGCAGGTACCTTTCCAATGTTTTATTTTCATTTGATGCTCATTTCGCTAGTATGAAATCACCCTATTTTATTGAACGAAGTATTCTTTGTGCGCTTTTAGGAAGGGAATAATTTTATTTTCAACGCACGTTGTAGAAAGTTTTAAATAGTTATGACAGTTTAAAATAACTCTTTCTTAATTGCTGAACCTGAGCGAAAAATGGAGATTGACAAAATAGTTTGCCTTGTATGAGATGAAGACTGCGCTTCGAAAAGATTATGTAAAAATAGGCAAAAAGAGACTGAAGTCCCTTGTGACAGCAAGTTTGGAAAGAGGTCACCATAAGTGGGAAAATATTTGAAGAAATGGCTAAAAACAATAATGAATTTACAATTCATCCAAAGAGTAAGAAAAATTATTCACGAAAGAATTGTATTAAATCATGCAATAAATCTATTACAGAGAAACGATCAACGTCCGCACAAATTACTCCATTATGAAGCAAAAATTGAGAAATGACAGTCCGTTGTTTGAATTTAAGGAAAAATGTTATGTTCTGACACATTAGACGAAGCTTTTATACAGAAGGAAAAAAAGAAAGCTCTAAAGTACTGCGAAAAGGATTTTTTTTAAAAATCTAATCATTAAAATAAGGCACATCTCATATCTATGCTTATGAAGAAATTTATGGAGAATGTTTTCGAAGCGAAACAAATAGAATATGATGCAGACACACTAATTGTTAACACAGCTATTGAAGTAGCAAAGTCTGGTGCGCTTACTGCTGTTTTTGGCGATGATGTTGACTGCTTTAGCACCTCCATAGATAGAGATATTTTATATAAGCCTGTTAGAGGACGAACTGTAATCACCCTGTATTCATCGCACAGTCTTAACAATGATGCTCTTCTGAAAGATCATATATTGTTCCTTCATGCTTTTTCAGGTTGTGAACTGACATCAGCAATGTTTGGGAAAGGTAAAATGTCGTTAGCAAATTTTTTGGAAAAGGAAGAAGATCATAAAATACAAGCTGCCAGCCTTTTTAAAAGTGATCAAGTATCTTAATTTGAAGTTTCCGAGGCAGGAAAAACTATTTTCCTTGCTTTATACGGAGGTAAAGCATAAATTTCTCTGAACAAGCACCGTTATGATGTTTCAAGAAAAGAGTTGCTCTTGATGAAAAAAAACAGCCTTTCATCGTTGCCGCCTAAGGAAAATGCAGTACCATACTAATTGGGCAATAGCCTACTTCCTGAGAACTGGGGCTGGCAAAATGCACCTAATTTGTATCCAATTCCAGATACCTTACCGCTCTCACCAAAAATATTATTGAATCAATTTTTTGTACTTGCTCCAAAGAATATGGAAAAGCATGTGGATGCCGAAAAATTGGATTGAAGTGTTCTGATATTTGCATAAATTGCTGCGGAGTTTCATTTCATAATGCAAGTAAAATTGAATTTGAAGACGAGGAAGATATTGACAGTATCCTGCCCACGGTAAGGGAGGGGGGGAAGCGCTACTTCTGAATTCAGTAATGATATAGAAAGGCAAACAAAAAATACTGAAAGTAGCATAACAAATGAAAGAAATAAATACAGATAATGAAGAATCTGAATCAAGGGTAGAAATTGAAGCTGTGCAAAGAACTACTAAAGCATTCAAACGACTGAAATTGGATTAAGCCAGTCACTATAAGTGGAATATGCTTACGGGGGGAAACCACAATAAACAAGTTGGAAATTGCACGTGAAGCGTATCAAATGAGGTGCGTTCGTACGATAACAAAGTTTTAAATATATTCAGATCTTGCTGTTATAATAGGTAGTATTTTTTGGATAGAGTATAGTGGTCGAAATTTTTTTTTTTTTTGCATTACTGTAAATACACAGGAAGTAACTTTTATTATACTTCAGCAACGTATATCATATGCTATACAGCATATACTGCTGTATAGCATATACTGCTGTATTGCTGTATATACTGCTTTCTTTTATACAGGAAATAATTTGTAGTATTCCTCAGCAACGTATATCAATCTCATAAAATGTTAAATAGTTAATTACAATTAACACGCGCAACAAAAAAAAGTTCTCCCTATACTATTATGTTATGGAATACTTCTCTGTGATCTTGAAAATCAATAACAACAGTTTTTTGCACCACAGATTGTGCAAAATGTAATTATAACATGTACTTCACAGATGCATAACAATTTTATTGTGTTTGAATAAGTGTAACACCATTAAAATGCATTGAAACTTTTTTTCCCTATTGACCGTAATGTAACGGAATACTTTTGATTGTCCCTGTAATTGATCTACGCATCCGATTTTCATAAAATTTGAAATGACTCGACAAAAGTATGTAATAATCATATATTTTAAATTTCAAACGATAAAAATGCATTTGAAACTTTTTTCCCCATTGACTGTAATGTAACGGAATACTTTTGATTGTCCCTGTAATTGATCTATTCATCCGATTTTCATAAAATTTGAATTGACTCGACAAAATTATATAATAATAATATATTTTAAATTTCAAACGATTCGGTTGGGTAGTTTTTGCGTTGTTATATGCGGACAGACAGACGGACTGAGCGACAACAATAGGTGCTACGTATTTACATAATTACGAATGCACCTAAAAAATGCACTAAGTGCTTTACCTCAAAGGCAGTGTGGAAATAACCATAAATGTATATTATATATTCACTTTCTCCATTCAAAGGTGAGAATTATAGATCTGTTGACATAATTTTTTTTTGTGTAGCACCAGATTTTTCATGCTTTTATAATTTTACTTTCAAATATGTTCACTTTTTTATATTTTTGACAGGGAAGGGTTGGTGTGACAAACAAATGTTAATGACATTTTTTATAGGAAATTAAATTATCTACATATTTGTAACTGAACTTTTTTCTCTAAATGCCATTGTTCGTGAGATATTCACAGAAAACTGATTTTCAAGCTCGTTAGCGCCCCCTGGTGGCGAAAGCTCACATCGGATCGATGGGGACTTTTAGTATGTTTAACTACATAACCTAACTAGCACCTACGCAAAACTCCAGCTTTTTTCTAATTTTTTCCCCTATTTTTGCTAAAATGACTGGGCTATATAGAGCAACTTGTATCAATAGAACAGTGGAAAAGTGCAAAATTCAGAGAGATGCCGATGATAGAGTGAGCTATACTTCAGTTGTTTTTAAAAGGAGCATCATAAGTGATTTTCATAAATTGTAATTAAATTTGCCTTTTTTAAACAATGATTTAGCTTTTTTTTAGAAAATTAATCAAAACGAGCCTATCCCCCCCCCCCCCAAAAAAAAAAAAAAAAAAATGTTTGTAAATCGAAGATTCATTTTCAAAGCTGACACTCACTTAACACTAGAACCGCGGATACGGGTCAATTTGACCCGTAACAAATGAATACATGCTGATTCGAACCAGAAATCTTTCATAAAATAAGTTAAATATATGTTGCGCAAACACAATTAAGATAAATAAGTTATATAGTCTTAAATAAAAATTCTGATGGGAAATATTTTTCTAAATTTTGAGTAAAATGTCCCGCGGTTCTAGTGTTAAAACTGCTTTGTTGTAATGAGTTAATAAAAAATTACAATTTCTCGAAAATTCCTTATTTTCCTGTTACTTATCGTTGACACTCAGTTACTAATTGCTTTGTTGGAAGTGAGATAATAAAAAATTACAATTTGTGAAAAAAATACCTTACCTTTCCGCTACTTTTCGAATGCAACCGAAATTCCGTTCACTATACCACCAATATTTTTATAGATATTCATCTTGTCTTTATATATTAGTTGCTCTTGAGAGTTGGCTTCCAAATCATGGAAAATAATCTTTGTGAAATTCGAACAACCGCAGTTTAACACTAGAACCGCGGCGACGGGTCATTTTGACCCGTATCATATGGAGAAACATCGATTCGATCCAGAAAACTCTTAATAAAGTAAGCTAAATATATGCTGAGCAAAAATATTTTCAATAAATAACTTAAATTGTTTTAAATGAAAATTCCGGTGAGAAATATTTTTATAAATCTTTAATGAATTTTCCCGCGGTTCTAGTGTTAAAAATATTTCGTAACTCATATTTCATTAATTTTTTAATGTATTTATATTTTAACCCTTTGAAGTCAGGGGATTCTTACTTAAATTTAATTCGGTTGGCACCATTTTTTAAAAGAAGTAATCTTCAACTACGCAATTTTGAAAATGCTCTTATTAAATAAGTGAAGTTTTATTTTCCTTTATTACTGGTACAAAGACAAATTTTGCAGCGAACAGTTGCAAAGAATGAGACTCGGGCCGCAGTTCGGTATAGGGTATGAAAGTTCTAAAAATACAGTTTTGAAAAATGCTTATGCACAGTTAAAAATCTATAGGGGTCCGAGATAAAGTACACATTTTAAATTTCGAACAGACCGGACTAGAAATTTCTCATTTTCATTAAATATGTTTTGTTTGATTCAAAATTTTGAAGAAACATTAAATCGATTTTTTAAAGTTTATAAATAATGACATTGAAAACGTTGCAATTTCATTGCAACATTTTCATTTTTCTCAAAATTAATCCTGTCAATCCAAGTTCAGATCAGTGTTGCCAAACGGGCTACTTTTTTTTAATTCAAATTCTTGATTGACACCACTTTTTACAAATGATAAAATGTGCCTTATTCAATAACATGATAATTAAGGCGAAAACAAAAGGTGATATAATGTTTCAAAAAAGTGGTGCCAGTCAAAAAATCTGAATTAAAAAAAAGTAGCCCACTAGCAACACTGGTTCAGATAGAATTTAAAACCCTCTATTTGTGATTAACACTACAACCGCGGAGATGGGTCATTTTAACCCGTACTCAGTGAGAAGATGTCGATTCGAACCAGATAAGTCTTCTAAAATAATTTACATTAAAGCTGCACAAAAATTATTTAAAATAAATAAGTTAAATAGACTTAAATAAAAATTCTGATGTGAATTATTTTTATAAAACTTGGGTAAACTATCCCGTGGTTCTAGTGTTAACCCTTTGAGGGGCAAGCAATTGCGTTCGTGTAATTCTGAACTCCCACCGGAAATTTGTAAAAAAGTTATATCAAAAAGAGTATAAGCATTTTCACGACTGTTTTCCACCAAAGTTAGAAAAAGGAAATTTAATGAAATTTTTCTGGTGTAAAACTTCATCGATCGTAGGTGGTGTATAATATATACCGCCGCCCCTCAAGGGGTTAAATAAGTGGTTTGTTACCGCATGTTCTTTGGCAATTTTTAATCCTCTTGATACCTAAAATCACTCTTCTGAATATGTCGGTAAAATTCGGCACCATGTACATATATATATATATATATATATATATATATATATATATATATATATATATGTATATATATATATAGATAGATATAGATATATGCACACACACACACACACACACATATATATATATATATATATATATATGGGAGGTGGAGGGGTATTGTTTCTTGCAGGTTCTTAAAGGGTGTTTCAGTTGCAAAGCTATTTTACACGAGAACTTCCGTGAGACGTCACTTTGACGGCTATCATACAAATACGTTTCGGTTCAAACCAGAAATTTGATCTTGAAATAAGTTTAAAAGATACAAAGAAGAAAAACGTTAAATAATAAAGTTAAACTGTTTAAATATAAAAACTGGTGTGAAATATTTTTATAAAAGTTGACTCAAATAATTGATAACTCTGGTGTTATACAGGGTGTCCCTAAACAAATGGTATATACGATAGGGGATGATAGAACACATCAAGACGAGTAATAGTAAATAGGAAACCAAGGGTCCCAAACGTTTTCCAAAGGAGATAGCCGCCATTAAATTTTGGGGTCCAAAATTTCAAATACACAAAAAAACGGAAAAATTGGTCGATTGATTTGCGATTTTCGCTAAAATTATTCTTTATGTTGGTATTTTCTTGAAAATAAATTATAAAGATAAATTTCGAAAATTGCTGATAGAGGGCGCTTTAGACTTTGAAGTAATGAAAAACTATTTTTTGCATCTCATTAAATGGTTTCGTAAGCTTAGACTTAAATTTTGAGCTCAAAATCTTAATAGTTGGAAGCGGTTAAGTAGCACAAACTTAACTGTGTTCAGAGAGTTTAAATTTCAAATGATTATAAAAAACGGAAAAATTGGTCGATTGATTTGCGGTTTTCACTAAAACTATTCTTTATGTCGGTATTTTATTGAAAATGAATTATAAGATAAATTTCAAAAAATATCGATAGAGGGCGCTTTAGACTTTGGATTAATGAAATCCATCCTAATACTATTTTTCGCCGTTATTTTTTGCATCTCATTAAATGGTTTCGTAGGCTTAGATTTAAACATAAATTTTGAGCGCAAAATCTGAATAGTTGGGAGTGGTTAAGTAGCACAAACTGAACTGTGTTCAGAGGTTTTAATTTCAAACGAAACGGAAAACTATAAAAAAAAACGGAAAAATTACTCGATTCGTTTGCGGTTTTTGCTAAAACTAATCTTTAAATCAGTGTTTTCCTGAAAATAAATTTTAAAGATAAATTTCACAAAATGCTGATAGAGGGCGCCTTAGACATTGGAGTACTACAACAACTTTAACTGTTATTTTTTTAAAAATCTCATTAAATGCTTTCAAATGCTTAGATTTAAATTTTGAGATCAAATTCTGAGTCGTTGCGAGTGTTTAAGTAGCGCAAAAGTGAACTGTGTTCGATTGGAGGGGGGTAAATTTCAACTCCTGAACACACTTCAGTTTGCGCTTCTTAACCAGTGTTGCCAGTGGGCTACTTCTTTTAAATTCAGATTTTTTGACTGGCACCACTTTTTTGAAACATTATATCACCTTTTGTTTTCGCCTTAATTATCATGTTATTGAATAAGGCACATTTTATCATTTGTAAAAAGTGGTGTCAATCAAGAATTTGAATTAAAAAAAAGTAGCCCGTCTGGCAACACTGTTCTTAACCCCTCCCAACGATTCGGAATTTGTGTTCAAAATCTAAGTTTAAATCTAAGATTTCGAAAACATTTAACAAGTTTTGGAAAGCATTTAATTAGATACAAAAAATAACGGTTAAAATTTGTTGTAGGTTACTCTGAAGTTTAAGGCGTCCTCTAAAGGAATTTTTTGAAATTTATCTTTAAAATTCATTTTCAAGAAGATACTGACTTAAAGAATAGTTTTGTTTCAAACCGCAAACGAATCGATCAATTTTTCCGTTTTTTATTATCATTTGAAATTTGAACCCTCTGAACACAGTTCAGTTTGTGTTACTTAACCACTCCCAACTATTCAGATGTTGAGCTCAATATTTAAGTTTAAGTCTAACTTTACGAAAACATTTAATCAGGTGCAAAAAATAATGTAAAAAGTAGTTGTTCGTTACTCCAAAATTTAAAGC
Organism: Maratus speculifer; assembly: GCA_964019185.1. Classification (NCBI taxonomy): domain Eukaryota; kingdom Metazoa; phylum Arthropoda; class Arachnida; order Araneae; family Salticidae; genus Maratus; species Maratus speculifer. Next base: position 196,610,607 of record OZ025299.1, read on the forward strand.
GCCCGAAATCGGCATTTTTTGAAATTTATCTTTATAATTCATTTTCTATAAAATACCAACATAAAGAATAGTTTTAATGAAAACCGCAAATCAATCGACCAATTTTTCCGTTTTTTATAATCATTTGAAATTTAAACCCTCTGAACATAGTCAAATTTGTGCTACTTAACCACTTGCAACTATTCAGATTTTGCGCTCAAAATTTAAGTTTAAGTCTAAGCTTACGAAACCATTTAATGAGATGCAAAAAATCACGGCAAAAAATAATTTTTCATTACTTCAAAGTCTAAAGTGCCCTCTATCGGCATTTTTTGAAATTTATCTTTATAATTTATTTTCAAGAAAATACCAACATAAAGAATAATTTTAGTGAAAACCGCAAATCAATCGACCAATTTTTCCGTTTTTTATGTGTATTTAAAATTTTGGACCCCAAACTTTAATGGCGGCTATATCCTTTGGAAAACGTTTGGGACCCTTAGTTTCCTATTTACTATCATTCGTCTTGATGTGTTCTATCACCCCCTAGCGTATATACCATTTGTTTAGGGACACCCTGTATATGCACACATAATATTTTCTGACAATTTTAACCAATTGAAATCTGTAATATAATGATAAAAAAAAACTTAAAAAGCTTCAATTTGCAATATTTATTTTTAAATACAAATGAGAAAAATTCCTAACAGAACGTTACCTGAACAAAAATAAAATATTGTTCAAATATTTCTTCCTCTACCCTTTTATTGTGACATCTATTTTGAAGCATCCTTAAACATTTGTTTTTACTTTTGAAGGTGATTTGAACTGCTGTTAATCATGTTACAAAGCTACCCAAGCATGAACTCTTAGACACTTTTGAGTAATCACATTAGTGCATTTATTTCCCAGGACAAAATTTATATCTTCTTTTTTCACAGTTTTCCTTATTAGCATACATTTTTTGCACGCACATTCCAGCATTTTGTCTTCTATTTTTTGTTATTATTTTAAGCTTGTCAGCTTTTTAATGGTATTAATTTCGATCATCTTGCTTTTATGACCCTTTGTTACAGAAAAAAATTCCTTGCAGCATATTTTATAGGTATATAAAAAATATTATGAAAGTCTTATTATCATGATAAAACCCAAGATGCATAGGTTATGAAAACCCTTCCTTACTGGTAAGCATAATGTATTAAATAAATCATTTTTCCTTGTATCTGGACTATTACATACTTCAACAACATATTAAAATTTCCTTAAAACAAGAAAAAATTACCAATTTTTATAAGTAAATTTAACTGTACTGTCTATGTATAAACACACCTTATAATTATTCAGTACTAGCAAAGCACCGATTTTAGGGCTCCCAAATGGTCCGCCATCGGAGCATCAGAATTTTTTTAGAGAATTTTTTTTTATATTTTTCTTGCAAATTGCCGCGAAACAAACTTTGAATGCTAATTCTAGCGCAAATTCTGTAGAAACCTAAGTGAAATTTCCTGTAAAAAAAAAAAAAAAAAAAAAAAAAGACGTTCAGTTCGCGGACTATTTGGGAGCCCTGAGATTTAACCAATAAGTAAGTGAGGATTAGCTGCAAGCAGAGCCTGATTACTAACGGGGCACTCTCTCACCAGAAAAAAATTATAGAAATTTTCGTCTTCTTTAAACGCTCTTTTCATACAAGATTACTGGCATGAATAAGGAAAAATTCTTTATTTCTTTTTCCTGGTGGGAGAGTGCCCCGTTAGTAATCAGGCCCTGGCTGCAAGGGTACGCCAAATATCTCATTAAAATGTTTTGTAGTTTGAAAATACGCAAGTTTGTTAACCTTCCTACCCTGTTCAAATTTTACTCAATGTTGATAAAAATCTTTCACACCAGAATTGTTATTTAAAACACTTTAATATATTGAATTGACTTATTTCTCTGAATTTGTTATTTAACTTTTTTATTAAAAAAAGTTCTGGTTCGAATCGTATAAAACGAATTAAAGTTATGGGTCGATTAGACCCATTCAGGGTAGGATGGTTAAAGTCCCTTTCTATAAGCGTCTTGCCCGTATTTTCCAAAGCTGAAATCGGCAAAAGTGTTTTTACGATATATGCAAAATAAAGAGATTTCTCTTGTATTTAACACTAGAACAGCCGGATATTTTACTCAAGTTTTAGAAAAAGAGTTTCTCACCAGAATTTTAATTTTAAACTATTTAACTTACTTAATTAGTCAATTTTTGTGCTAAGTATATTTACCATTTCTTATGGAGAAAATTCTGGTTCGAATCGACTGTTATCAGTTTGGCAGGGGTCATTTTGACCCCTTTTGGCGGTTCTAGTGTTAAGAAACATAGAAAAATAAATAGATTAATATTAGTTTTATAAACATTTTTATGAAAATGCACGAAAACTCGCAGACGCTAAGAGAGTAACATAAAAAAGAATTTCTTGGACAATAATGAATTTTCTTCCTTTTTTCCTTTTAACATGGTCTGAACAAATATTGCGATAAATATAATGTTATTGTTCATACTAGTATTAGCTAGTTAATGCTGCGATTGTTAGTATTACAGAAATATTGAAAATTCAAGGATAATAACAATGAAGTAATGTTGATCAATAATTCTTTTCTTTTAGAGGTAATGCCTTTAAAACGTTGTAAGTTTAAATAAATTTTACTATTATCAAAATCTAAATTAAATATCGACCACCTAATCGATGTTAATGTTTTCAAATTTTTTGCTATTATTTTCTAATCGTCTCCCCTATTCACAACAATTATTCTCAACGCGGAATTTTATTGTATGCACCAAAATTTCTTACTAAAATTTAATAAAGATATAAGAATTTAAAATTTAAAATTTTCGCAGTTCGACAATGGACTTCTTGATAAATCAGATTCCTGCATACAATTTAAATAAATCAGCACGCAGAAATAATACATGAAAAAAAAAAAATAAATAAAAGACAAAAAATATTGTTGTGGAAGGGAATTTATCCGAATCATTGTTTTCGAGCAAGAAACGCTTAACCAAAGTTATCAAGTCTCCGGTGCTTTGCACGTCACTATTATTTTAAAGAAAATTTTGTTATTTTAAATCGCGCAAATATTCCAATTAAAGAAAACAACATTCTCCGTATTGAAATACTGGTATCCAAAAAGTAACAGATTTAGCAGCTCTGACTTATCATAACTCACGTAGGCCAAAATTCGTTATATCAAAAAATCTGAGCTTTCTAAACTTGGTGTTATTAAACTGACTATTCCATTGGATCGGTCATAATAGAATGAGTAAAGATTTAATTCTGTTTTCAAGATTTATCTAGAGCTTTTCTTAAAAAACTTTTTGAAATACGTGGATATTTTTTATTTTTATTTATTTTAATTTACTTTGGCTAAAGAATTAAAACTAAATATTTTTAAATATTTGACTTGGCCAACATGCTAACTATAGAGTGGATATTTAAAAAGTTTTAATATTTATTTCAAAAATTCGCAATTATGTATTTTTTCTTTGAAAACTTTCAAACATGTATTAAAATTTTACAAAAATTGTTTATTTTAAGTTTAATCATACTTAATAAATGTTTAGATAGAGCTAAATTTTAAATTTATCCGTAAGATAGATCGCAGACAATTACTTTTTCTGCAGCAATGCTTTCAAACAATAATCTTCGTAGTATATTTTTTTAACATTTGCAAATCTAGTGCTAAAATTTTTGCTTAGAAATAATGGTACAAAAAAGTAGGGCCCTGTGACTCATGCTATAATAATAATTCCAGCAACAAAAGTCACGATAAGTAGGGTAAAAGATTAAAATTAGTGTTATTACTGTATAAATAATGCGTAAATGTATATAACGCAGACAAAACAAGTTTTTGAGCACCAGAAAACCTACTAAAATTGCAGACCAGATTTGGTAGTATTAAGAATGCCGTAATCAGTACAGAATAATAGTTGAATTTTGCTCATTTATATAGTGAAAGAGTGGAGAAAAATTCCCCTATTTTTATACAGTAATGATGGCATGTTCAATGCAGTCGGAGACGGTTTGCGATTTTAGTAGATCGTTTTAAGCTCCAAAAGTTGTACAACTATAATTCCAAATATCATTTCAAAATCATTGCTGTGTTTACTCTAAACCAAATATCAAAACCATACATTAAAAAATCATTAGAAAAATTTCACAAGTTAATATTTATATAAGTCATTAAAAGTCTATTTAGGAGTAATTTTTATATTTAAAAATAAAGAAGAGTTTTACCAAAAGAAGAGAATGTATTTTGTGCTATAATAGATACTTTCTTAATTATATTCTTCTTCATGCTGACTTTTTAGAAACTAAATTTTCTATACTTCGGATTTCTAATTAAATCTAAACTCTGAAATAAAAGCAACAGTTTTTACATCTTGGATCTTTGAATTTGTAAAAATGAGGATGATATAATTTATTCATCCGATTATGGATTTAATAAATTCATTTTTCTTATAATAGTAAAGTATTTTTACATGAATCTGACATTTTATGCAATAAATGATAAATTACATTCTTTTTTAATCAATTCTTAATTGATGCTTTGGGAGTTCTAAACCTGACGAAAATTTTAAATGGTGTAGTATTTGAATTTTGAAAACTTTAAAGGTCTGCATAATATCTCTAAGGAATCCAAAAAATAAAGAAAATAAATAAAAAAAAATGTGTGTAAAGCAACTGAACTTAACACTAGAACGCCCGGATGGAGTCGATTCGAATCCAATCATGTAACTAAATTTCAATTCGAACCAGAAAAATTTTCTTGAAATAATTTAAATCTAATCCACGCAAATTTACGTTAAATAAATCAATTAAATAATTTTGAATAAAAATTCTGGTGAGAAATATTATTTTCAAACTTGAGTAGAATTTCCGGGCGTTCTAGTGTTAAAAAATGTCAATTTTATTTGTATCAAGATGCGCGTAACAAATAAGTAATAGCAAAATTTAATTACTAAAACAACAGCTTTTCAACATTTCATTAATCTCTGAAAAGAGTGATTTGTTTGCAAGAGCAATAATTTTACAGCATTCGTTACCAGGTCAAGTATTAGGTTGTTAGGAAAATATTTCGTTTTTTCTCTCTGCTGAAAATGAACAACTTTTATTATGTTATATAACTACTTTAATTATATATTTACTCAAATATTGCATCTTTGTTTTTTAATTCCTTGGGTATATTCAACAGGTTTCCGACATGTCCTGGAATTTTCAGACCAAGAAAATTTTAGGTACTAATATTTTCTTATAGAAAATCTCCCCTTAAATAAGGCAAAATTTCTCTCATTTGAAGCAGATTATTTTTTCTTATTAAAAAAAATACTGATATTTCACCTGGAAAATAACATGATTCTTACAAACCCTGCTTAACCCTTTCCGGCATGGGCAAATTCTATTAGTAAAATGAGAAATTATCGACTGTCACCGAAATATACAAACGGCTTTTTTAGAAAAAATCCCTTAATTTAAGCTTTCATTGTAAAAGCAAAATTTTATTAAAATTTTATTGGTGCCGTTTGCAAGTTTGAAATTAAAATTAGGTATTCCGAACTGGGCACGATGTGCCGGAAAGGGTTAATTAATAATTTTATTTTGAGTTTGTGAAATTGAGTTGATCCTTTAAAACATGGTGCGCCTTTAAGCCTTGGGGACGAGTGACACGTATACGTGCCGCAAAAAGGCTTAAGAACCTTTGTTTACTCCCACCAGTAAAACTTTACAGTAAAACTTGCCTTATTTAATCGGAGCATTTTCTTGATTTAAAAAGTCGCAAATTTCTGTTTTTAAAAACCGATGAAAAAATGTTAACTATTTTGTAAAAGTCTCCCGTCTCGAAGGGGTTAATATGGAAATTGTCAGAAATAAATTTTATAAATTAATTTTATTACTGTACTGACATTTTATTTATGAACGCATTTTCTCATTGTACTCCACATAACCAATTTTTTAAAAACCTTTTTTGATATAAAAAAGCAAAATTGCTTAAAATAGCCCTTTTATTCCCCCTTTTTATTGTTCTTTTTATAATCCCTTTTTTTTCTTCTATTTAATACTTAATTTCTGTTTAAATGAGTTTAACAATTTTGTAAGAATTTAATATTTATCTTCTATAAATTCTGATGATATGCATAATTTATCGAATTCATAAAATAATGTAAGAAAGTGAAAATTATAACACGAAATAAAAAGAAAACTGTCACCCTTGTAGAAAACTCAATTTCATCATTTGTTTGAACCAGAAGCCATACAGTTGTTAATGGATTTATTTAACAGCAATGATTAGTTTTCGAAGTAACAAATTCTTGATACTTTATTGAAACTTAAAATAATAATGAATTCATTCGTTAACAATGATTTAACGGCTCACTTCATCTCGTAAAGCTAACTTAGAAGATGTATTTACCAGCAAGACTCTTGTTTTCTATATTTCATTTCATTTCATTGTATCAAATGCATGGAGATAAACGTTTCTAAATCATTCATACGTAAAGAAAAAGTTTAAAATGTCCGTTTAAATAACAATTTTGGATTTTGACTATATACTTGAGTAGATAAAATTTTTTGTAAATTATGAAAAGATGATTGCCAAGCCCATCATGCATAATTTTAAAACATTTTAATTTTCAGAAACACGTTATGATGTATTTAGTAGTATTTATAAATATAAGAAGGGAATTATTATTATTATTATTATTATTATTATTATTATTATTATTATTATTATTATTATTATTATCATCATTTGTTGTTATTACTATATGCTAGATTATCTCTTGAATAAATACTGACTATAATTACCTGTATATTATTTTTTATACTCTCTTTCCCCATTTATTAACCCCTCGAGGGTCAAACAATAATGTATCTGTACTATTGAATTATCACCGGAAAAAATCGAAAAGTATTATTTTAAAACAAGAAAAAGCAATTTTTTAACAATTTGCCAACAAAGTTAAAAATTTAAAATTTCGTTAAAAGTTTCTGTTGAAAATATGTTTAACCTTCCGTCTACCAGACAAAACACCCATTTATCTACGGCAATACATAATTTTAATTCCAAACTTGCAAACGGCACCAGTAATATTTTAATATAATTTTGCTTTTACAATGAAAGCTTAAATTAAGGAATTCGTAATATCTAGACAAGTCCTTTATAAATTCCGGTGTCAATCGACAATTTCTCATTTTACCATTGACACCAGAAATATTGCTGTCGGGTCCAATGGACCCGTATGGTAGACGGAAGGTTAAATTAAGTTGGATAAAATATATCCCAAACCCCTCAAGGGGTTAAATCCTCGATTCGGATTTTATTAGAAAGTTTTCCTTACATGGTAAAAAATTGTACAAATGTTATGGGTTTATTAATGTTTTTAGCTGCTAGGTGATTTTGGAAGCTAAAATTTTAAATTGTTAACGTATACACTTGAAATTTGGCAGAGTTCTTAGGAACAGCATAAAATACTTTATGCACAAAATTTGAAATTAGAATACAATAAAGATTTTTAGTTGTTTCATTTTAAATATTTTCTTAACGAAAAATTAATCTATTTCAAAATGTTCTACGCTTTTTTCTTGCGTAAAATTATGATAATATTTATATATTAGATTTTTTTTTTTATATTTTACAATGGAAGTTGTCATGAATTGTAAAAGTTCCCTGAATGTATAGAAAGAAAATATATATTTTTATCCTTATACTTTGTTTTTTCTTAAAAAAAACTATATATTTGCATGTGCACATAAAATTCATAATTAACCCATTCGTGCCCACGACCTTTTGCGCAAATTTTATTTGGTTGGCACCACTATTTTTAAAAGAATTAAGTTTAGTTCATTAATTACAAAAATGTTTCAATTAAATAAAATAAAGATTGTTGTTCTTTTTTACCGGTGTCAAAAATAGTGCTAAATGCACCTTTTGAAGCGTCCCTAAAAAGGGACGCTAGGCACTAATGGGTTAAAATACCCCTGAAACGCAACATTTTATGCTACGCTTTATTTATTATTGCATAAAAATATCAGTAAAATATATATGATTATCAGAAATGCACATAGAATATTTTAAAATTTAGATATGAGTAAAATTTTCAAAGTTCAGAAAAAAGGCCTTTGAAGTATAAACAACTCTTTATATGTCTAGTTTGTTTACAAATGTAAAAGTTTACACTTCTGCACAGAAACTTCACAATTGATAAATTCAATTTTGCATTTAATGAACTTGACCATTGAAGTTCCTAATTCATCAAATAAAAAAAATGATCGATAATTTAGTCGAATTTCGTGATTTCTATATTTAACTGTCCTTTTAAAATCGTTTAATCGTGTAATTACACAAATTGTAGAGAAATAAAATTGTATATTGTCTTCCGTCACCCAGGTTATGATAAATGAATTCTATCAGGGTGAGAAAGAAGAGCAGATAAGGGACCTAAATGTAACAGACCTAGATAAAAGAAAACAATAAAAAGATGAGGCATGAAGAATGCTATCAATATACAATAATAATAAATCTTGCACAAAAGGTAGTTTTAATCGAAAGACCTATTTTCAAATATCTTAATTAAAATTTCCATTGATGATACAATCAGAGCATAGATCTAGTTGCACGAAGGTAGTCGGAAATCGTAATTGTACCATTATAAAGAAAAGAATAGGCAAAAAAATGCAGTTTTGCACAGTTCTTTATCAAAATGTTGTTGTTTCTTTTCATATCTTGAGTTAAAAATACTTTTTTTTTTCAAGCACTCCCAAGATGAGCTTAAACATGAAACCGATTAATGTTAATGAAATTGTAAATAAACAGTAAATATTTTAAATTGTGATGTTTAGTTTATTTACTGATTATTGATTAAAAAAGATAATCCAAAATTTAAAATAAAACTTATCAAATAAAATAACATAAAATTTGCACAATGAAGATTATGTAAATTTAAAATAAAACATGAAATTAGGTCATACACTAGAAGAAAGAAGTAAAGGCGTATGCGAATGTTATAATTTTATAGTTAATTCGAAAACTGCTTTATTCATTGGTTGGTAACTTTATAGTTCATATCTATTGCGAAAGACATCCATATAATAGCCTTCCAAACAGCAGAAGAATATATCTTAAATTTAAATTACCTGTAAAAATATTTATGTTAATCATATAAAAATGAAATATTATTACATGGACCCAAGTAAAATGTGGTTAATGTAATATTCAATTATAGTTTTCTATAAATACTTTACTGAATAAATTTAAAATAATTGCTATAAAATACTTACTTTAATATATTTCTTTATTCACTGAGATTTAAAAAAAAATATAAGCAAATTTTACACTTTTCTGTGTGGACCAATTTAAAATGATTTTACATTAAAATATTTGAACATACGAAATTATAATTTTTTTAAGTTATGATAAAAAAAACTTTGTATCATATCAGTTTTTGTCAAAATTAGATAATAAGTTTTGGCAAACAATTGCCAGTAATTAAATTAAGCTAGTATATTCGATTTGACGCCAAACAGAGGAATTAGAAATTAAATAATTGACCTTAAATTTCTCATCCTTATAATTTGTATTTTTAAAATAATTTAAATGTGAGTTTTAGATGTTTCCCATAAGGAAAACTCTATACGTGCTCTTCACAAAGATAAATAAGTAATTTATGTATTGCATGAGTAATAAGGATAGTTTTATAAGCAATAAATGTTTGGTTGATAGACATTATTTTTACCCCGATTTTAGACCCATTTCATCATATTCAATAACTAAATTATGTTGCTGTCAGTTATTTCTTTATGAAATAATTCTGTATACAGTTCCCACTTCTGAGCCGCTTCAAATTTAGCTATAACAAACATCGGTCTGTGTATTCAAAGAAAGGAATTTTATGCATGTGCATATTTTTGTATAAAGATGTTTTCGCTAAATGTATTTTATAAGGCATAAAATGAAAATTCTGAATCTCTCTTTTATTATGAGATGTTTTATTGAACGACATCTAGAAAGAATTTTTTGGGTAGTTAAAAACATTTTTTGTAAATGGAAACAAGCTGTGTAATAAATGGTTAAGAAAACAAGTATTGTACATTACGTATTGATTTATCTTTTAACAATATACATGTGTGTGTGTGTGTGCATGAGGGGATCGAAAGGGCCCTATTCTTGTTTTATTTTCTTCTCTTTAATTTTTAAGTTTGTTAAAACCTACTTTTGCATTTTCCTTCAGATTTATTTTACATTTTTCACTATTTTAAAATCTATTATAATAGTTAAAAATAGCTTGTTTTTTATTCATTTTAAATCAAATAGAATAATTATAAAATCGACTTAATTACTGTTTTAAAATTAAGTATAATAATTACAGAATAGTCTTCAGATAAATACTCTTGACACAGTTTTCTTCATTTTTTATTTTTTGATTTTAAAATTAACTAGGTCTCCAACGAAGCGCTCATAAGTGAATCGTTGAAATCCGAGCAATCTTATGAAATATAATAAGTTAGAAAATTCATCCGTTAAAGCCTTCAAGCTATTCTGTTCAATACCTTTTACAGCCTATGGCTATAGGTGAACTTCCTATTCTAAACGATTGTATTGGTGTTTGCCGGTTGATTGATTCTTTCTTTAATTCTTTTTCCGACTTGTCTATTTGTAGTATTCTGTCTTTACATGGACAAATTGTATGCATTTTACTCAATATTTTTAAATAAAATTTACATGATTTTTGAATTTAAATTGGAGAAAGTAAATTTCTAAGTATTGATTAAATATTGAAACTGTTTTACAACAACAGATGATACGAAATTTTCTCGCAATAAAGGTGAAAGATTTCGATTGTTAAGCGTTATAGTATTTGTTCTGTTTTATGTATTATATGTTAGCGTGCAGCTTTAGGGTGTAAACACAAGTACTGACGAATTGTTTTGCGTGAAAAAGCTCGTGCTTCTCAGATGATCTCACTGAAACTTTATTTGGATATGATTTTGTCTGTATGTTTGTTTTCCAGTCTAAGCTATCGAGATATCGTAAAAATTCCAGTCGTCGTCTAATTTCAACATAAACTCAGTTAAAGTGCAATATGTTGTCTTTAAAAATTGTTTGCTTACTATTGTTTTTAATGACAGCATTTTATTATTTATTTATTGTGCAATGTTTATGTTTGTGTCTGTTCAGGAGGGTTAATCGCGTGAACGTATTGCCGCTGTTTGAAATCCATTACATTTTTTAAACTAATCATCACTGAAAGTGAGGATAGAGTTTAAAATCCTGAATTTTAATAACGATAAACAATGTACATTTTGAAAACCTTTGTGTCATCTGTAATCTTCTTGAGCAGACTAATAGAATAATCGAAAAATAACTTCAAATTATTGTTATTAAAAACCCAATAGTATAACGATACTACTGTTGTATTATTTTTGAAGAAACAGATATTTCTAACTTCCTATCTACATTGATTATATCCAATGATTGTCTATTGTTAAGTTTTATTCGACTGAAAAAGTTAAAGGAATTCGAAGGTAATACCTTCAAAAATGAATATAATCATGAATATCCGAGAGATCTTTTCTGAAGAAATAAATATTCTGAGATTACGATAAAAACTGATGATACTCATTGACATTCCCCTTGCAGATGTATTTAGAAGAAATATTTTTAACACAATCTATTCTTTTAAATTTTACCAATATACGGAAGAGTTTTTTTTATCGATTCATTCGTATTCAGAATCATTCATTGTATCAATTCATTCGTATTTCCAGGTCCATTTTAAGTAAAGAAAAATACACGATTACATTAATTTTGTATTTTATATTTCATAAAGAAAAATTCTTTAAACGAGTAGAAAACTTATTTAACTTTGTTCTTTCATATTAAAAAAACTTACGCGTTTCTATTATGTTGGTGACTAATAAAGTTCATAAACACTTAGTCTCCTCAATAATCCATTATCTTATCGCGTTCCCCAAAGATGTATTCTTAAAAAAAAGTTTTAAAAATTGCTCACTTGTTGATTCCTTGCTTTCTATTTTTATTGACTAGTCTGTAACTCTTCTTCATTATAATTCAGCATTTAAGTGAATATTACGCTGGTGTATCTTGTTGAAATATAGGTCAAACCTCATTTCTCACATCTTGGTCTTTATTCGTATATTTTTGGTCTCACATTGGTTATTGTCAGTGTTAAAAGAGAGTATGGATCTCAAAAAAGAAAGAAAATTTCTGCAAATGTATATATTTAAAAGAATTATTTGTCATTTCGTTAAGAGTCAGATTTATAAAGATTTTTAGAATTCAGTTAAACGATATTTACCTCGTTATCATTATAACTTTATTTAGTTACTCTCCAATATATTTTAGTGTAGAAAAAATAATATATATATATATATATATATATATTGAAGACTAAAACCTATTTCTTATTAGAAATAGCCACTAAAGAACAAAATACTTAATAATCTGAATTTAAAATTCGAACGTTAAACTACGTTAACAGAATATAAGATCTCTATAAGTTTGCAAACTTTAATGCATACAAAATAATCTATTCATGTAGGAAGCACCGTATAGTATATAAATATTGAAATTTTACGTTAATTCTATAGTTTATTTAAATATTGAATTTAAGTAATAAATGTGAAATAATTTTAGAAAAATAAAATTTTAAAGAAATACGTTATTAAAATACAAACATCTCAAATGCAATATAAATATATAACACATTTTGACGTATATAAACGTAACGTGTGAATGAATTTTGATGCTTCTATTCTTTCAGCTCTTTTATTCTCATAGATGTCTTGCATACATATCCACTCGTTAAGATGCTGAATTTTTTTCATTAATTTAAAGATATAAACAAGAAACTTGTATTTAATTGAGATTGGGATTTTCAATAAATTAGAGAATAACTTCAAATATTTCGCTTATTACCTCAATTTTATTGAATTCTGGTATGAGATAATTTAAAAAATCATATTTATACTTTTAAATGATTTCGTTTTAACACCTTAACAGGAAGAAGGATAGTTTATAAACGGGTATATTCTTTGTAAACAGAAAATCAAAACTGTAACTTCTAATGCGAATGACCGGTATTTATAAGCTATTAGAGATGATAAGCTTTCACGACTTGTCAAAATATATGTATCCTTATGTCACGAAAACCTAGGTTATAGCTATTTTTTTTTTCATATTGAAAAGATGTCTCATTTTTCAAGATTTTATTTTTCTTTTTGAACTTAGGAAATCTTTAACACTCTTTGTTTGTATAAACTGAATCGTTTTGTTTTATTCCGCCTTGGGAGTCTAACCCGACAGCATTTTTTCTATTCCAGTTGTTTTTTAACCATCTATTAGAGTGCAAAACATGTTACATTGTTTTTGTTCCGCTTTGGGACCAGTTATAAATTTTTGTTTTCTGATGGCTTTATCAGAAACCGATCGGAAATTGATTTGAAGGATTTTGATCTGCGGAATTTCTCTCTCATTTTCTCCGCTTAGCACGTTCGAGACTGGCGACTCATCTATTGATTAGATCAAAATCTCAATCTTGCAGCCTGTTATTCTTTCAAAATCTTATTTGAAATTGAAACTGAATTTATAAATATTAAAATCACACTTAGTAACCGATGATTCTCAAAGAAATCAGGATAATGTCAAAAATAAAAATGAACTAACATTAATTTCCTTTTTCTTACATTTTCAATTTCTATTTATTATAATTATAATTGCACAAACGTGGCCTATTAGATTTAAGTATTCATTAAAGGACCTGATACCGGGGTTATTGCATTTTTGGGGATATTTGAATCATTTTTATATGTTATAGGAATATTAGTTTTATAAATCTTGTGATTAAATAAGGCAAATATTACTAAAGATGAACAATGGTGATTAGAAAAAATACAAAACATAAACAATTCTGCCCTTAGCAAAATTAATTCAGCTGTTAAAGTGTTGAAAGGATTGAATGCAATGCAAGTGCGGCGATTGCTATCACTATTTTTTTTGTATTCTTCCCCTTATTTAATGACAGAATTTCTGAGATTTAATAAAGTACTGATAATACCAATAAAATTTAGTAGTGAAAATCAGCCATTTCTGGCGCAGCGCTAGTATCCTTGTTTAGTGGCACCAGAATTTAAGAAGAAATTGATCTCGAAAAATAAATGAATAAGTAAATGAATAAATAAATAATAATGCTTTTTTCCGGTACACTTTAAAAGCAAAATTTTATTCAAACATTATAAGTGCTACTCGACACTCGAATGACTGACAATTGGGAATCAAAACTTTATACTATAAATAATATACAACCGTCCTTTAAAGAAATCCTTTAAAGCACTACATAATATTATGATTTACGACTCTGGGACTTATACTTCCCAGTAAACTATTTTTTATTCTATTTGTAACACTTCATGAAACATTATCTCTGCATTATCACTTATACTAGGATATTTCAAAAGGAATCTACCACAGTGAAAAGAATTTAACTACTATGGTACAATTTAATGTAAAAAGAATCGTCAGTCCTGGACTATAATCAAAGTATTAATTCTACAAAACCACTCGCTGATTTTTTTTCAGTGTTACTGTAAAGAATTTGTTTATCAGATGGAAAATGGGCTAATAATGCTTATTAATTTCTTGACTATATTTCATTTAACACAAATTATCTGCAGTATGTGTAACTGAAAATTCCGCAGCAAACGCTTATGAATAAAAATTGCATTATTATTGAAGAAATAATATTTATTTATATTTTTTCATCTAGACAGCTAGGTGTTATCAATTTCTCTATATTTGATTATCCTAGCAAATAAATAAATCACACCGAAAATATGCTAATATTAAAATTACTTTGAATTATCCATCAACGGTAAAGACATTTTAAAACGTAAAAATAGATGGCTGAAGAATATTTTCAAGTTCACCTACAGATTTGTCTATAAAGTAATGTGTACTATTAATGTTAGCATCAGACCTTTCTTACATATAGCGATCCTTTGCTGTCTCAGTAGTTGAAGTCAGTTCGCATATACATACTCTGTAAAGTAAATATTAGACAGTAGTCTTTTATCACTCGGTCGGAAAATGCAGAACACGCAATGCTGACCATATTCGTTTGTTTAGCTCCATGTAGGCATAAATGTTGGGTAAAAGTTCAGAATTTCATGCATGATGAGAAGTATTTATGAAAAGTTAGGGGTGTATACACCCATGATCTTCAAGAAGTTGACTTCTCAAGCGGTAAATGAGACTTGCTGCTTTGTTACAAATCTACGAGATGAGTTAACATGAGGGTAGCATTATACTGACAGTGAAGGTGCTGTTTGCATAAAAATAAGCAGTCAAGTTTTTTGCTTTACATGGAAGAAATGATAACAAGGTCATTTCAAATAGTAAGTACAAACTTTTTCTTTTTTTTTTTAATATTAGAGGCCAGTATTTAAAAAAAGATCTATCCCTGGTAGACGGCAACATGTTTATGCCGTTAGAAAAAAAAAATTACAAAAATATAAGAATAAGGAAAATACTATTTATATAATTACTTTTTATTACCTCTATTTATTTCTTTGTAATAATCATGATCATCGTGTTAAATATTTGCTATCGGAAACTATGCTAACGGTTCCCTGCTATATGTCTGAGATTTTGAAAGACCTACATTGTGAGTCATAGGTCTCTAATGAACGCTCATTTCACGATAACAATTAAAGCTAAAAAAATACTTATGTAACAGTCTTTGAAAAACATAGAATCTATATTTGCATATTATATGATTAGAATGAAATAATAGTAAAAGACCTTCACTGTTTTTTTATGTGAATATGAGACCGCAAGCCACAGTTTATTAGAATTTTTTTTCCATTTTATCCATGAGAATACGTCCAAAAATTGCTTAACATTAAAAAACAAAAGTGAGACATAATAAAAAGTTTTGCTCTTTTCAGAAATTCTACAAAAATAGCTTTAAAATAAGCTCACTAAACCAATATATCTATTTTAATTAAATAATAATGAATATGCGCATTGGACATTGTTTTCTTAAACTTACGTTATAAAAAAAAATAATAAAAGATATTTAGTTAAAATCAAATGTTGAAATTTAGACTGGAACTCCTATTTAAGCTACTGCCATAAAATAAAAATTGCAATGATACATTTTTTATGGGGGGGGGGTGAGTGGGGGGTTAAAAACTATTTAACCTCTTCAGACCTGAGGTACACAAATGTGTACCTCCATTCTTTTCCTAATAAAAACTAAACTGTTCAATTTTTTTGCATTTTTACTTTATTTCTATGAAGTTGAATGTTATTTCCTTTAAAACAAAACCAATAAATGTCAGCACTGATGAATATTACCTCATAAAATAAATAATATTTTTATCTGAGTGTGGATGAGACATTGTGGGCAAGAAAGTAAGAAATGTTCATGATTATTTAACTTAAATGCGTTACAATAAAAAAGGTTGAGGATTTGCTGATCAGTTACTTATTTAACGACCTTAATTTTGTTATTGAGCAAATGTATATTACTGATGTTTAAATTGATGTTTTAAGGGGATTTGTACTTTTATATCCATATTTATAAGCCCAAATTACCAGTTCCCTAAAGCACTGATTTCATAAGAATGACTCTTTTTGTCATCTATAGTGTCATTTCGATTATGCAAAAGCAATAAATATATATTTGTACAGTTATTTTATGCTCAGGTCTGAAGAGGTTAAGGCAGAAAAGCTTTTTAACTTTCAATTTTGACCAATGATGATTTATTTTTTATTAAAAGGTTAAAACAGCAACTTTAATACAATTTAAAGACCTTATAATCATGTTCCTTATTACACTCGGTTTACAAAAGCAATGAACTGAAAAGAAAATATTTGTCTTTATCGTGATAACATATTACGTGTTACATGTAGCTTACAAAAACAATGAATTGAAAACGAAATCTTTGTCAGAAATAATGTTACGTTCTACTTTTACTGTTCGTAGCGAGTTATTTGAAGCATATTGAAAAGAAACTATTTTTCGAAAAATGTAATGAAAATATTCATATATTTAACAGTCGTTTTATTTACAAATTTAATAGACCATATGAGTTTAGCACTAGAACCGCGAATACGGGTCATTTTGACCCGTACTCAGTGAAAAGATGTCGATTCGAACCAGATAAGTCTTCCTAAAATGATTTACGTATAAGCTGCGCAAAAATTATTTAAAATTAAATAAGATAAATAGACTTAAATAAAAATTCTGGTGTGAATTATTTTTATAAAACTTGGGAAAAATTTCCCGCGGTTCTAGTGTTAAACTTAAATGACCGTGTTAAAATGAGTATATTAGAGAGGCATCATGACTAAGAAACAGTATAGTCTAACGATTTCTACGAATAAGAAGTTTTAACTTCATAATTGATCTTTCTTTTTCTAAAATAGTGTAATTTGTAACCTTTTCACACCCGAAGCAAAAATGATACTACAAATACTCATGCATTGATTTTACACAAATAAATGACATCATAGATGGCACAAAAAGAACGTTTTAGGAAATTGATATTTTAGAACTAGCAGTTTATAGTGGCGTAATCAGGGTGGGTGCCCAAAACCAGTAATATTGTAAGGTTTTCTGCTATGAATACGTACGCTATGTAATGTAGGTTAGATAAGGCGAACAAAACTTTAAAAAATTACCGGTAGTCAGGGAACTTGGGCACCCACCTTGGTTACGCTACTGATTTGGGTTCACAAATAGGGACCTAAGATTAAAAATTCCTTAAAACAGCAATTTAACTATCACTAACCTAAATTTACACAATCCCAAATTCAAGGACTTTTAACAGATGAATGATGTACAAATCCTCAAAGCATTTTATTGTAATGAATTTAAGTTAAATAATTATAATAATTTCTTAACCCATTCTTGCCCACCACATTTTGCGCAAATTTTATTCGGTTGGCACCACTATCTTTAAAAGAATTAAGTTTACTTGATTAATTACGAAAACGTTTCAATTAAATAAAATAAAAATTGCTGTTTTTTTACCGGTGTCAAAAACAGTGCTACATGCAGCTTTTGAAGCGTCCCTAAAAAGGGACGCTAGGCACTAATGGGTTAATTTATTGGCCATGCTCCCTTGAAGGCATTTTACAAACTCAGGTGAAAATAACTTCTATTTTATGAGGAAATAGGCATAGAGACTGCTAGTTATTTCTTTCCCTTTAACCCCTTGCGGCGCGGTGGTATATCTATGAAACCATTTAACTTTAATTCCCAAATGCCGCATTTTCACCGGAATTTTGGTTAAAAAAAATTACGGTTTATTGAATGCGTGAAATATAGCTTTTTCTCATTCACAAATAAAGTTATTTCCAAATTCCGGTGTCCGTCATTAATTTCAACACTTAATCAACGAATTTGCCCTGCGCCGCAAAGGGTTAAAAGAAATATTTAGATAGATTTTTAACCTTATATAGAGGCACATTTTTGTGATTTTTACAGGATTAATATTTCTATATAAATATAGTGGTTGCTAAGAACTTAATTTATTTTTTAAAAGTTAAATAAAAGGCGATGTAAATTTGTATCACTACGCAAAGAAGGGTTAAACCACAGCTAACGTGGACCGAAAATCATTTTTCTCTACCCATCTCTTTTGTATTTCATATCTCCATATCTCAGAGACTTTGAAATCAAAGCAAGACTATATGAATACCTAATATCGCACGTAAATTGCAACTTTTCTGCAATGCTTAATATAGTTGTTTTATTTCCCAGAAAGTGAAAATATGGAACTTTCTCTTTCCAAAGAGAAGGATTAGGTGTTCCTTCCCTGTGTCTGCAGTGTCCATCGTTTCAATGAGAAAAGAATAACGAGGCAGTTATTTTGATAAAGAGATATTTTGAACATGCTTGTATTTAAAGTGTAATTCACATTTCCTTTACCCTAAGAGCAACATTCGTGGTGTATTTTATTCTTGGATAAACAAAAACCAGCACATCCTATTGACATCAGATTCAAAGTGACCTTCAGTTATCTGAAAAAAAAAAAAAAAAAAAAAAAAAAAAAAGAAAAGAAATTCGAGCTGCCTAATCCAATTATCCCAAAAGGGAAATTGTTGTTTGTGATTTGATGGAATGAGAATTTTGCCTCAATAGCTATTTTTTTGCACATTGATGAAACCAATTCCGCAATATCATTATAGTATTGAAAAAAAGAGAATTCTCTAGTAGGCAAGGATTAAAAGACCCAATTCTTTTCATTTTGTGACTTAATAAATGAGAGATCTCAATGGCTAAAAACTGCGATATTTCTTGAAGCATTTGACCTTCATTAGTATCCGTCTGTCATAATTCTAAGAAACTGGTTTCTGTTTTCGAAGGTCAAGGATGAGCCTACTTGCACCAGATATTCTTCCGAATTTTTATGGATTGGATTTCAATTACGTTTAGTTTGGCCCATATAGATAAATAAATCATTCACACTTCAAAATTTGTCCTATTATCATCCCAGAACATTTCATCCCTGCAAATGCCGGCGACATAGAAGACGCGTTTTTTTAATCTATAACCCCGGTTGCACTTACATAAAAAGTTCTAGGCATCCCAGTTACCTAAAAAAACTCATTAAGCTTTTAGATTTTTCGATTTACAGTGCAAACGTGTATCTATTACATGAATTTTTGTTGTAGAAGTTACACAAAAAAGATCTATGAATCCCAATTTCGTAGAAAAAATTTTAGTAACGTTACAGATTTTTTTTTTATCCACACAGCATAGCTTATGAAGAAGATCCTTTAAATTGTATGTATTTTTTAGGGAATATTTATAGCATAATAGATTTTTTTTCAACGATATGCACATACTATTTCATACTTGCCAGTTTTCTGTTTTTTAATTAAACGAAAAAAAAAATCATATTTTAACCCAGAATTTTTTAAAAAATTACATGTGTGGACAATAGGAAAGGCATATAAAATCTACATGATTTCATTCATTAAATGAAACTTCTGGTTCGAATGTATTTATTTGAACGGGAGTCGCCCGTTAAGAAATCTATATAAATGGCAAATACAGAATTTGACCTTGTTTTTGACTCTGCTATTTTTTAGCTGATCTAAGGCCATTTTTGTTTTATTTTCATCAGCATTTCACTAAAACAACATTCGGAACAAGCTCTGTAGAATATTTAAAGCGTCTAAGAAATACATTTTTCCTCCAGGCTCAGTTTGATTAACTATGTATGTAAAGCTTCACTGGCGCAATGCCAGAAATTACACTTTGTACTTTAAAACATTATCTGTACGACATCATCAGTATTAGGTTATCTAATTCATTGGTACCGTAATTTGCGGTGTATAATCCAAGGATCAAACAAGTCTTTTTCGACCCAGAAATTTTAGTTAGTAATTGTAGCCAAATATTTACCGCGATTCAAAATGTTACATTTTATTTAAAAAATTTTCTGGGTCGAAAAATGATTGTTTGATCCGAGGATTATACACCGGAAATTATGGTACTTTATTTATTCATAAATATTAAAACAATGAAAACTGTGTGAATATTCATTTATTTATCAATTTTTTTATTGAAAATTTATCAATTTTAAAGTAATTTGCTTGAATTAGTACATATATATTGGAAAATACGTAGTGCAAAAGTGTATTATTGTATTTTGTGTTAATTTAAACAGTAACTTCTGAGTATATTTATAGATACCTTTGGTTTTTTAACTGACGAAGCAAAAATTTATTAAAAAAGGATGCTTTTTATTTGTATTTTGTATTTTAAAGCACTTTTGAAAATTTAGAAGAAAAATCAGTATTTTAGCGAAGGATTCCTTGGAGGAAGAGTTTTTCCTGTTTTCGGAGAAGCTATTGATTAATATTTGCTTTTTATATGTCACGATAACTTAAGATTATTAAAATATCGTAGTTTTAGGGTTCCGCACTTAAAAAGTGAAAACGGAATCAATAATATCACTCCCGTATCTGTGTGTCTTTCTGTCAGTCATTGCCATTTTGCTCATAAACTATGAAACGTAGAACTCAATTTGGGCAAAGTAATAAAGATTATTGACCCACATATGTACAGATCACTAAACATTTACAATTATATTTAGGAGGAGGGGTAAGAGGGGGGTAATTAATTTACTTAAAGAAAAAGAAATCTTTTTTTCGTCTATCGTGTTGGGTATCTTGTGAAGACTTTCGTTACGCTAAACAGAAAAATTTATTTCTTTTAATTTTATGTATTATATTTTCAGAGATGCTGTCGAAAATGTAGTCAAAAAATACGTCCCCCCCCCCTCCTATGCACTATCTTTCATTCTTAGTACTGAGTTAAGTTCCTTATAAGTAGATAAGGATGTGAAAAAAAGAGTTATATAGAATAGCAATATTTTATATTATTTAGGCTTGATATCTCTTTGAATTTGTATGATATACCCATTTAAACTTTTCTAGTATATACAGCTATAACCAACCCTACGTTGTACAATTTTTATAAAGTCTTATTATTGTTTCAGCAATGATTTTCTTTTAATAATACAGTTAACTTTTTCGCGACGAGAGCACTTTGATTGATTTTAAATCTTTAACTACCGGTTTTTCAAAACAGAAAATTTTCTGCAATTGACTCCCAAAAAATGCTCCAATTAAATAAGGTAAACTTTACAATAAAAATAAATGGTGTGAATAATGAAAGATTCTCAGAATTTTAAGTGGCACATATACAAGTTGCTCGTCCCCAAAGGTTTAATTATTCATATGTTTATTGCACGGAATCCTTTCAGCGTGATTCCTTTGGGAATCCTTGCTCACTCTTGGCTGTTTATTTCTTATAGATTACATGTATGATAAAGTTCAGATGAAAAGAACATGAGCGCAGCCTTAGTCACTTTTATTTGTTCGCACCATTTACGCACTAAATACATGAAAAATAACGGGAAAAAATTATATAATCTTAGAAACGTAAGAAAGATCCACTAGATTACTCTAGAACTTATCATATTAATGTCTTTACGTTTCTACTAATGCATAGAGTTTTAGAGAAATAAACCGATAACGTCTTTTGATTTTGTTTAAGTTTTAAATTAATCTACGTGAGAAATAAAAGGCCAAATCTTTGATGTAGTTTAATATTTAAAATCTAAGCAAAAATCATTCCAAAAGATTTCTGAGAATTATTTACTTCCAGTTTTTTTATACCTTTCACAATCGTTAAAAATATTCCTATTCGTTATTTTCTTTGAATTCGGTGTCTACAGCAATTAATATGTGGAATTCTTACTATAAAATTACTATATCCCTGCAATTTGGAATATTTTCACACATTACTTTTTGTTCCAACAAAACTGGTTTTCTTTCCCCTTCAACCAAGAAAAAAAAATCAAACACCGAAAAAAATTAACTATAATTAAGAACAGATAAGAATGTGATTCCTTATCGCTATAATGATTTAACTGCTAGACAAGAATCGAAATAAGTAGTATTGTCCTTTGTTTGAAAAGGCCCTCCACGAAAAACAGCATCAACCTCCGCCCCCCCCCCCCCCCATTATGTCTATAAAAGAGCTTTTCAGTCATTAGATTCAACAAAAGAATTAGATCAACAAAATTCTAAATGGAATTTTGTATAAGATAAACTTTGTCATCAGGCAGAAAAGTGGTAGCTCATCACACTGTGAAATCTACAGCTAGAGACTTTCGTGATACCATGTTGGTTGTCCAAGAAAAAGGGGGATAAACTGTATTCTGCTCAAATGAAGAAAAGGAGTTTATATGAAAATATTGTGAATGGAATACAAAATACTGTTCTGAAATGATGTTAAATAAAAGAAATACTGAATGTTTAAATTTAATTTCTTGTTTCGCAAATATCGTTCTCTCTCTCTATGGATGAAAGTAACAATTTCATGAAGTATTATTCTTTTCGTTTGTTTACAGAGATGTAGCGTCAGAGAGCGCTGTGTTATCCGAGTACCAATACGTCAATACATACATACATACATACTAAAGTACATACTAAACATTAAATAAATGCCTTATTTAATCTTTGAACATGATACGATTAAATAAGGCCAAATTTAGCATACAATAATATTGCTGGTAAAATGATCCAGCGTACCCATGAAGTTACTCTTCAGTTTCAGTGTTGCCAGTTTTTTACTTTTTTAAAATTCAGATTTCTTGATTGGCACTTTTTTCAAATAGTATAATTCCCCTTTTTTTCCGGCCTTAGTTAATATGTCATTAAATAAGATTGATTTTACCATTTCAAAAAAGTGGTGCCAATATTGAAAACTGATATGTATATATATATATATATATATATTAAAGTAGGCCACTAGTTACACTGGTTTCTTTTTAAAGATAGAAAACCAACGATTATAAATGCACAAATAAAGTAAGAAAAGGTAGCAAACAGCCGTTTTGAATCTACTATGGAGATTCTTCATCAGTGCAAAACTCAGCGAGCTAAAGCCGCCACTTTCTGGTTAGGAGGATGAGAAGAATATCTATGAGGTGGAAGACTGACCGCAAAAGGTTTACGAAAGACAGTATTCTGAAAATTATCATCATCGCGAATAACAAGGACATCCAGAAAAGAAAGGCAATTGTTCGATTCAACTTCAAAAGTAAATTGAATGTAAGAATCAATAGAATTCATAACAGAGAGAATATGATTTATATCTGAATTCACATCAATTAAAGCAAAAGTATCATCTATGTAACGAACATAAAACTGAAATTTTAAGACTTCAAACAATTTTATTTCAAAATAATGCATGTAAAAATCGCATACAATCGGACTAAGAGGGTTACCCATAGCCAAACCGTCAGTCATACGAAAGAAATTCCCGTTAAATACAAAACTGCTTTGAGACAAGCAAACACGAGTGAGATGAATGAGCTCCTAGATTTCGAAAAAAGAAAAATGAAATTCACAGAGTCTTTTCTTCAGGCAATCTAAAGCCCCTTCGACAGGAACATTAGTAAATAATGATGAAACATCAAAAGAAACCATCATGTGGCCTTGTGGCTTAAAACTGTGAAATTTCTTAACAAATTCAAAAGAATTTTTAGCAGTGAAAGAATTACCACTTGAAAGAGGAGAAAATATGGAAACAAGATATTTTGCAAGTTTATAAGAAAAAGGCTCTGTGAATTTCATTTTTCTTTTTTCGAAATCGAGGAGCTCATTCATCTCACTCGTGTTTGCTTGCCTCAAAACACTTTTGTATTTAACGGGGATTTCTTTCGTATGACTGACGGTTTGGTTATGGGTAACCCTCTTAGTCCGATTTTATGCGATTTTTACGTGCACTATTTTGAAATAAAATTGTTTGAAGTCTTAAAATTTCAGTTTTATATTCGTTACGTAGATGATATTTTTGCTTTAATTGATGTGAATTCAGATATAAATCATATTCTCTCTGTTATGAATTCTATTGATTCTTACATTCAATTTACTTTTGAAGTTGAATCGAACAATTGCCTTTCTTTTCTCGATGTCCTTGTTATTCGCGATGATGATAATTTTCAGACTACTGTCTTTCGTAAACCTTTTATGGTCAGTCTTCCAACTCATAGTATTCTTCTCATCTTCCTAACCAGAAAGTGGCGGCTTTAGCTCGCTGAGTTTTGCACTGATGAAGAATCTCCATAGTAGATTCGAAACGGCTGTTTGCTACCTTTTCTTACTTTATTTGTGCATTTATAATCGTTGGTTTTCTATCTTTAAACATTTTTGCACAAAGGCTTTATTTGCTATTTTAATTTACTGGTTTCTTTGTTTGCTTGCTTCTTTTTTAAATGTCCGCAATGTTTTACTTGTCGCACCTTGTTCTTAGTTACCTTGCAATTTTTAATTTCTATATCATTCCCTTTTAATACTTACAAAGGTTCTTAGTAAATTCCTTTTACCATTACATTATAAAAAAGAAAAATCTGCAATTCTACAAATGTAAAGTTTCGGAAATCTGCATGCTTACTAAAATTTTATCTATACATGGTGCGAAAAAAAGATGTAAATCCACAAAACTAGTTTTTGGAAAGATCAGAAAACTGTAGCTTCAAAAAAGAATGTTCTAAAATTACAGTAATCTTAATAAAATTTTATATGTAACTCAGGTTGCAGTAACTTAAAAGGTTCTAGGCATTTCAGTTTCCTAAAAAATTCTTCGCAGCCTTACAGGTTTTTTGACTTACAATGCAAATGTGTATCTGTTACACGAATTTGTGTTGTTGCCGTTACATAAATGTTCTAGGAATCCCAGTTTCCTAGAAAAACTTTAGTAGCTTTACATTTTTTTAATATAACACTGTAGATTCTGCTCTGCGTTTGAATAATGCTCCTTATAAAAATCCGTATAAAAATAATTTTATGTTTCAAAAAATTAATCATAAATTCATTGCTTTGATAACAACATTTTGATAAAATTTGTTAAATTTAATGGTAATTAAAAATATATTAACTCATTAGTGCCTAGTGTCCTTTTTTTAGGGACGATATAAAAAAAAGGCAATAAAGCACTTTTCACACCAGTAAATAGAAAGATAAATAAGCACTATTTTTCGCGAGACAAATTCCTCAATAAATTAAGATAAAAGTTATTCGTCTTTTAAAAGTGGTGGGAAACTCAAAATTTCATTTTTAATAAAGAAAATAATTTGGGCATTAATGGGTTAACCAGCGAGGACAGGCGCCAGGCTTGATGCACCTAGAGGGCGTATGGTTTTTACAATTGTCACCACTACATTTTTAAAGGTAATTTTCAACTAATTTTATCGCAGAATTTGTAACAATTGTCACCGATTAAATAAGGTGATGATTATTGCTTATATTTATTGGTGGCAATGTAAAGACTCTTAGTATACTGCGTGATTTTGAGGCATCGAAATACCCAGTGCTCGTCCGGGCGGGTTAATATTTTAACCCATTAACGCCCAGCGTCCTTTTTTGAGGACGGTTACAAAAACAGCAAGAAAGCAGTTTTCCCACCAGTAAAGAGGAATATAAATATTTTACCTTATTTCGTGAGACAGAATCATCGATAAATTTAGATAAAAGTTAATTTTGTTTTAAAAGTGGTGGGAAGTACAAAATTTAAATTTTAGCGAAGAAAATAATTCGGGCGTTAATGGGTTAATCAAAAAACAATGTTGCCAATAGATTATATATTTTTTTAAATCCAGGTTTATTGATTGCAAAGTTCGCCCACTCCTTATATTTTATAAGGACTCTGGCATCACTATTAATGATAAGAAAATTTATATTTAATTTTTTTTAAACAGAACTTGCAGCCACCACCTTTATTCTCAAATTTCGCATTATTATTCTGCAGTGAAATACTTTAAAATACTGTATGAAAATATAGTGGTAAAATTGTGCGAACCCTGGATTGGTGTTACTTTTTTTAAAATGTTAAAACTCACAATATTTAATAACATATTAATTAAGGCGAAAACAAGGGGAATTATACTATTTTTAAAAAGAGAGGCCTGTCAAGAAATCTGAATTAAAAAATCCAGCCCACTGGCACCGCTGTCATGAAATTCTATTAATTGATCAATCGGTGTGTAAAGAGTAATGGGGACAGTGAGTGAAAGTGCTAGTGTGATGATGGGTCTTATATTAGAGAAAAAAAATGCTATTTTTGTGATACATTGAGATTTGTTTTTTATTTTTGAAGATTTTAATATTTTATTATAAACAAAAAACAATCATAAATATTTTATTTTTTTCTCTATATTTTTTAATTTCTCCGATTTTCTCTTTTGTTGGGTTTTAAATCGATTTTATTTTATTTTATTTATCGCAAAAGAAAATAATAATAATAAAAAATTGGTGCATAAATTCCGAATAATCTTCAATGACTGAAAAGATAATATTGGGTCAACACACATGTAACATATTGTATAATTGTTATTATTTTCGATAGGTTCTTTTTTAACAAAATTTGAAGGACATGTTTAATTCAGAAAGGCTTTTTCTTTTTTTTTTCAAAAAATATACGAACATATTTTATTTGTAACATAAAAATGCAATAATTTGTTTACATTCATATTTACGTGTAATATATTTAAAATCGTATTTAAAATCCAGTATCAAAAGAATCGGATAAAGGAGTAATGCAATTTATAGAAAGTAGTAGCCTGTTATATATAAGTCACAGACATTAGTAATTTAAAATGCAAGAAATGAAAGAAAAGTACCATATTTAAATTGAGGTTAGTCATCGTTATTAAATCTTGTAATTATCAGTTGTGTACCCGTAAAGCATGGTGACGTCACTGCAAAGTCGTTGTGAAATCACATTGTGACTTTGTGACCATCGATTGTCGATGTGACGTCACGTGACGTCGATGTGAAGTCACAGTGACTAAATGTGACGTCGTTATGGCCATTTTAGAGCTCTTTTGTGACGTTTCACAAAGTGGTCACAATGTGACAAATTTGTGAAAAATGTGTCATTTGTGACTAATTTGATACTAAGCCTTTGTTGCATACTGTCCACTACAGTGGACAAAAATTCATTCCCAAATGCTAATGAATTTAATTCCCAAATGCCACATTGGCATCAGAATTTTGATTTAAAAAAATTTGGTTTATTAAATTCCTGCAAAATTTTTCTTGTTTACAAATAAAGCTGTTTTCAGATTCCGGTGTCAGTCATCAATTTCAACACTTAAGCAATGAATTTTTCAGTGTTAAGCCTATGCAACAAAGGGTTAACATTGTGACAAAACTGTGACAAAAGCGACGATATTTAAATTGCAAGAAACATGTTTTTTAAAGTAAATAACATGTTTTGAATGATATTTATAAATTTCTAAAGATTTTTAAGAAAGTCATATCTCAGTCACAATGTGACGTTATTAAGGGGTGGCATTTTGGTCACAGATGTGATGTGACCAAAGTGACTCACAGTGACGTCACTGTGACGTCACTGTGACCATGCATGCTATTAGGGTACTGATAAGGAGCACTGTATCATTTTACTTAACGCTAGAACACCTTGGAAGGAGTCAATTCAACCCCGACTATGTCATTTAATTTTAATTCGAGCCAGAATTTTTTACTTGGAATTAATTAAACTTTAACAACTGAGATTTACGTTAAATAAATCAATTAAAATTTTTTGAATAAAAATTCCTGTGTGAAATATTAATATCAAACTTGTGTAAAAATTCCGGCTTTGTAGTGTTAAAGTATTATTATATACTGTTTTTGGCTTTGTTTAATTGTACACCGTTCAAAGTTTAAACAAGGACCAACTTTACATAACACTGATATTAAAGTGATCCAGCGTTCTCTGAAACTTCGATACTGGTAATTATCGTGAAATTTAATTTATTCATACGCAAATGCACTCTCATATGATTCTTGTTCTAATACAGATCATTTTAATAATATTGTTAACATTTTCTTTTTTGTATTTATATATATGAACTCCAAAAATATCACAAGATATTTGTTAAAAAAAATACATATTTCCATATAAAGCTGAATAATTTTGGGTTAGAGTTACGTATTTTTATAGCACTAAAAAGCTTTAAAAAAGCATTTTTAATATCAATTTGACGTATCCATAACTAAATAAGCACAAAACTTATCCTCCCCACATTAAATGCATGGTGTGATCAGAAAGTTACTAGATGCCCATAAACCTATTTTGGACTAGAAATTATATTTAATAAAATTATAATCTCAATACTTTAATCTAATATGAGGCTCCCAAATCAAGTTAAAACAGTGTTATGAAATCGATTTGAGACTAAATTTAATTTTGACTGCATCAATTAAGCATAAAAACAGTATTCCTATTTGTTATAAATAACTTTTTTTTTCACATTATACAATAGAACTTAAATCTAAATTATGAAGCAAAAACATGTTCGTGAATAACGCTGGCGCCATTTTGACGATGGAAACAACCTGAATTATAAATTTCAATTTTATAACGTCGAATAGGGAAAGAAGGGCTTCCAAACACAATTTGTTTTAAAACTGTAGCTCAATTTACTGACATTTTGTTGGAAGTAAAGTAACCTTCAAATATGATTTATTTTTAAATTTTTATCTCTAGCAGTCCGCCCAAGGAAGATTGATAGGTTTGGACTTAAAACCATATAAATAGTTTAGTATCTATTTCCAGCTAGTATTCCATAGTTAAATTAAAATATCTTCAATAAATATATAAAAGATAATATTAATAAAACACAAATTTGACAGATATGTAATCAAACTATGCATTTTACTAATCAGAATCAAAAGATTTTCTTTAACCCCTTCGGAACGTGTGACCTGTATATGTGCCAAATAAGGTGCTCAGTATCGTTGGTTATTCTCATCAGTAAATTTTTATTGTAAATTTTGGCTTTTTAGGTAGATTTCGTATGAAATACTACCTATTGCATTCTCTCCCATGTTGGAATTTCTGAAAAATTTTTGCGGATCTACACGAATCATGACTCTTAGACCCTAAAACTACCATCAGTAAAAAAGTTTATCTATCTATCTATCTATCGGTGTATATCACTTTTTTCTAGACACGATAACTTTCATAATTATGCTCAGATCTTCTTCAAACTTTTACATAAAATCAAGGAGCTTAAAATCTCGGTCGAGTTCGTTAATGGGCAAAATCGGACCAAAGCGGTGGAAGTTAGGAGGGGTTTTGTGAAAACAGAAAAAACGCGATAACTTCTATATTAAAATAGATATAGAATCAGTTTAAAGTTTATATTACTTCTATAGAATGGGCCAAAAGTTTATGCATGACAGATTTTTGATAAAGTTAAAAATGGGCTCAAGGGGCGAAAAAAACATGGTTTTTGGGAGAAAAAAATTCATAACTTCGTCAATTCTCAAGATATCAAATCCAACTAAATTTTATATAAATGTACTCAATATTATTTAAAACTTTTGTATTTACAAGTTTTTGATAGGACCAATTTTTATCGATGAAAAAAATTAAAAACGAAAAGAAAAAGGGGGAGAGAAAAGAAAAAAAATTATAACTTACTAATTCTTAAGCAATCAAATCTAATTAAATTTATTTTACATCTTCACAATAATATCTACAACTTTTATATTGACAAGTTTTTCATAGAACCAATTCTTATAGCAAAAATAAATTAAACAAAAATAGGAGTTGGAGAAAAAACCTCAAATCCAAACTGCTTATATTCTGACTCATTTTAAAATTCATTTTTGATTTTAAACGCATTTAAATGACAGATCCTCTTATTTAGGAACTATATAATGCGATGTATTGGCCAATTTTTTGATAAAGGCAAAATATATTTTTAAAAAGGCTGCCAAAAAAGATATTTGAACAGATTTCCCGAAGTTGTCATTAAAATATTGATTAAGTATAACAAATTGCGTTTTTTCTGAGTCATTTTTAAATTCATTTTTGTTCTCAAACCCATCCAATTTACAGGTCCTATTATTTAGGAACTATATAACTTGACGTATTGGCCAGTTTTTTGATAAAGGCAGAATATATTTTTAAAAAGGCTGCCAAATAGGGTATTTTGAACAGAATTTCACGAAGTTATAGTGATTGAAATTTGAGGAAATTTAAGAAATTGCGTTTTTACCGAGTCATTTTTAAATATTTTTTTTGTTCTCAAACGCATCCAATTTACAGGTTCTCTTATTTAGGAACTATATAATGTGACGGAGTAGCCAGTTTTTTGATAAAGGCAGAATATATTTCAAAAAAGGCTGCCAAAATGGGCACTTCGCACAAAATTTCCCAAAGCGATCATGATTAATGAACTGTGGGTATTCAAATAACAAATTGGTTATTTTATGACTCATTTTTAAATCCAATTTTGCTCTGAAATGCATTCAATTGACAGTTTTTTTGTTACTTAGGAACTATATAATGTGCGTATTCGTCAATTTTTTGATAAAGGGTGAATATATATTTTTTAAAAGCTGTCAAAGTAAGCACTTCGCAAAAAAATTTCCCAAAGCGATCATAATAAAAGAATTGAGGTTGTATTCAAATAACAAATTGTTTATTTTATGACTCATTTTTAAATTCAATTTTGCTCTCAAACGCATTCAATTGACAGTTATTTGTTATTTAGGAACTGTGTAATGTGCCGTATTGGTCAGATTTTTGATAAAGGCTAAATATATATTTAAAAAAAATCTGTCAAAGTGGGCACTTCGCATAAAATTTCTCAAAGCGATCTTGAATAAAGAATTGTGGATGTATTAAAATAATAAATTGGTTATTCTATGACTTATGACTCATTTTTAAATTCAATTTTGCTGTCAAACGAATTTAATTAACAGCTTTTTGTTATTCAGGAACTATATAATGAGCATATTGGTCAATTTTTTAAATAAAGTAAGAATATAAATCAAAATATGTTGCCAAAATGGGCATTTGAGTAGAATTTCGTTTAAGACGATTTTGATAAAACCAGTTCTTACAGAAAAATGAAATTAAAATTTTTTTAAAAGCGGCTGAATAAAGTAGTTAAACTGGGTTTATCTCTAATCATTTTTTTTTCTTTTTTGTTGAGATGAAAACTTTTCGAAATCTACCTCCGCCTATAGGCCATGCCGAAAGGGATTTTTAAGCCAAGCACTTTCACAATTCAAGTAGGCAAAAATTTCTGCATTAAAAATCTGGTGACGAAAGATTAAAAATTGTATAAAAGACTTGCCTCTTGAAGGGATTAAATAGCGAAATCTTCGGCATTTTTTATTTCTTGTATGAACCGCTGGCATGAAAATATCTTTTATAACAAGTCTCGAACCTTTATTTTAATGTAAAATTGAATATTGTTCATATAAAAATGATTTTTGGCGTTCTTAGTGGACAATCTAAAAAATATATATATTAAATGTTAAAAGTCTCTTTCAGTTTTTGATTAAAAAAAAAAATACAACGTTTTTTACACGAAGCCGTATGGTTCGTAATTCGGTAAGCCCGGATTAGATTTCCTCGTTATAATGATTTGATCCCGGTAAGCCCGGGTTAGATTATTATATAATAACTTCAGAAATGATTTTAAAAATACGTTAACGATAAACCTCCCAAAATTTTTGCATTTACACACGTAAGACAAATAGTAGTTAACTTCTTGCAGGTTCAACTAGGTGAAGAGGCTACAAACTGGATAAACTTCTTTCAATAACAAAAATGTTTAAGAGGCTTGCCATATGTTTTAGATAATTATTAAATGGCAGCTAAAATTGAAGATTTGAATTTCAAAACTCATCTTATTAAAAAAAAAAAATGAAATTTTGGAAAATTGTGAAAAACCTCAACTGTGTCCATTGAACACCAAGATTTTACAATGTTAGGAATTTAGAATAAAACTAGTATTTTTTTCCTTCAGATTTTAGTTCTTCAGTGCAAGTTTAGCAATAGAATAGATTGAGAGAGAAAATACGATTATTATTATTTTTTTAATTTCGGAAAAAACGAGTTTTGAAACGTCCTCAATTTTTGCAAGAGAAATTTTCATTTTTCATATTGATCTAGTAATTAAGTCAGTATTCTTTCTACACACAATACTTACAGTAAATTTTTAGATTTCATGTATAAGGATATTATACCTACTTTTATTTTTATTATTTATTTATTTATTTACTTTCGTTGTTAATTTCAGTCTTGTGTATCTTTTTATACTTTTAAGAACTCATCTAATATTTTCTGGATTTTGAATAGGAAGAAAAAGCAGTATTTTTGAATTCGGTCAAGGCTGCATTTGAGCTCCACTAGAAAGATATAGCGGAAGACAATAACTTTTATAATACAGTAAATTAAATATATAAGCAGTGAACATCTCAAAACTTAGAACAAGCGCAGAAATTAATCAATATATTCAATGAACAAAGAGGAACACTGATTATTTTTCGCTTTTGCCTTCTTTGTAGAAATATTTATTTGACCTCTATTACATCTTTTCTACTTTGATCATAAGCAATCATTTTGTTAAAACAAATTTTCCCATTGTATTATTTTCTTATTTCCTTGGAAGGTATATATACCTTCAGTTCAATTTTCATCAAAACAGCTTGTTTTTATCTGCATCTATGAAAGTGATATTGTTTGATTTTGGTTTCCTCTCTACAGAAAATGATATCTGTTTTCGCGAAGGTTTGTTCCTTTGTTAGTTAAAGCAATACTTTTAAAGGTGGCTTTTCTAAAAGCAATGGTGCAGCGTCAGGAGACGCTGGATCATTTTACTACTAGTATTATTATATACTAAATTTGGCCTTATTTAGTCTTTGAACATTATACGATTAAATAAGGCCAGATTTAGCATACGAGTATAATAATAGTGGTAGTAAAATGATCTAGCCTTTACTGACACTACGCCCCTGTCTAAAAGAATAGATGCATATTTTTCGAAAGATGTGAATAATATATGAACTAAATATTGTCTGTAAACGTCGTTGTTAGGTATAATAAACTATAATAAAATTAAAAAAAAAAAAAAAAAAACAAGTAACTTTGCTGACACACATAAACACAAAAAAAATTACGCTATACGGTCCAAAAGTATACGGTATAAATTATCGCTGACACTACGCTGCTGTCTAAAAAGATAGATGCATATTTTTCAGTAGATATGAATGATAATACGAATTTAAAAAATGTCTGTAAAAGTTGTTGTTAGGTTAAATAAACTATAACAAAATGAAAAGTAAATTCAAATGAAAAACTAAGTAATACGGCTAATATAAAAATAAGATTCATACTATATGGTATGAAATATTGTTGTCACTAGGCCACTGACTAAAAGAAAAGACTTATATTTTTCAGAAGATATAAATTTTAAAATGTCTGTAAAAGTTGTTAGGTAAAATGAACTACAACAAATGAAAAGTAATTTCAAATAAATTAATGAGTAAACATGCTGACGTAATAAGAAAATCATAGTAATACGGTATCACCCGACAATATATAAAGCTGTGATAAAATTTTATGAATACAGTACGCATCTCTTTTTTCTCTTTCCCTCTCCTGTTTCTTGAATTGAATTCCTAGAGAATCTTCGACATGGAAATTAATAAACATACAGTTTGTTGAATGCAGTACAGGTTTATTTGTAGCCTGGTCTCTTCTAAATTCGATCTCAAGACATCTTGAATTAACAGTATTACTTCAGTCCCATGGGATCAGGATCGCTCTTATTCTTTCGCTTTTGATTTTAGTTCTCTTATTAATTCTTCTAGTATTTCAATCTCATTTTTTTTATGACATGAATTATTTCCGGCTCTTAGACGTCATCTTAGACATGTAAAAATATGTTAACATTTTAAATTTAAAATAAAATACAAACTTAAGAAATAAATTCTTAACAAGATATACGTATCTCTAAAACATTTTATTATAAATAAAATGTAATAGCGATCGATTTCTTTAAGATCATTTAACATTTTATTTCGTTCGATATTGCGCTTAAAAAGAAATCGCCACTTTTTTCAGAAATTCTACAGAAATTTAAAGAAAGTTTGCAGATTTCGTTTTATCTTTAAAATAGCTCCAGAATTTTAAAAGAAATTCTCAAAAATATCTGCATAATGAGTCAAATGCCGTCGGATTTCCCACAGATTTTTGGGGCAAATACCTATAGATTTTCTACAGATTTTTTTCAGTGGGGGAAAACACAAATAAGTGTTATGAAAAGATATAAATCCTTGTCGTATAGTAATAATGCACAACGTGGGCTCGGTTGATTCAAATAAGTGTTTAACAGAAGCGACCGCTTAATCAAGGTGACGAAAAAGAAATTCTAGATCAATTTATTATTTTTGCATCATATTGGAATCGGGTGTATTTCATTAGAATCTGACAGGTTGCCGTAAATAAATGCATTGCATATAAGTAGCATATTCTATGCTTTACATACACATATATTTGTGTGTGTGATTAGGGAGTGATGGAACATCTGCAATAATATTTAAAATAAACATTATTTTTAATTTATGACTCTTCCATCAGACTGAGCAATCATTGTATCATACTTGTTACTATAAATCTGTTGCTATATGATTGTTTTGTTACAGTCTTTTGTTTCACAAAATTACAGTTGCAAGCATCTATGAGTTTGTGACTTAAGAAGTCTATTTTACGATATCAAAAGTAAATAACTACGCAGATTTTTAATGTAAAATTTCAATCGCATTCTTTGTAGCTAATTTAATTGCTTTTGTAAACTGAACGCTATGTCTTTTATGAATGAATAGTTATGTTAAGCGCAAAAGCCGGATGCTTTTTGTAAAAACCCATTCCCTAAAAATGTTAGTCGAAAGGAGGGATGGGACATGTTTTATTCCTCCCAAATGATACCTCTATCCCCAGTAATTATGCTTAATTAGTACATACATTTTTTGGTATTTTATATTTATAAGACAATCTTATTTTGAAATTGAATGGTGTAACAAATAAAACTCATTATATTTCAAGTTAAAAAAAATTTAACTAGTTTTAAAAACAAATATGCATTGAAACATTAAAGTAGTGCAAATTTTTCTTTTCTTATTATGCATTATATATTAATACCAACTATTAGTATTAAAAATATTTATATGTATTTCTGTAATACCAGTTTCCTTAGTTTTTTTTTTTTTTTTAAATAAAATATTACTGTTTTTAAATAATTATTAGCCTCCAACTGCAAACTTTTGTTTTTACATGTTAATACACTATTAATAAGAAGAAATGATAAAGAAATTTCATCTTACCGCAAGAAACTGACTATTCCATCGTTGATGAATAAGACATAATTGCAAATTAATTGCCAGCATTAATCAAGTACAAGCATATTTTTTGTATGAGTTGGATTTTATAAAGTATAATATAGCATTAAAAAATGTTGTGATTTACAATAAACCTTAGGAATGCAAATGAAACGCAGCCTTTGTCATTTTGCCACTGCATTTTTGAAAATTCAATATGAATTTTCATTTTAAAAACATGTCTCATCACTGCCTCACATGGGAGAGAGGTGAGACATTTTTCTTCTAAATTTAATTGGTTAATTAATCTAAAATTTTAATTATTATCATCAAATTTATATATTTTTAACTTTTTAAATGCTTCAAGGTGCTATTCTGAAAATTTCCATTATGTACTATCGAAACATAATTTGTAAAAAATAGTTTTGTTAAAATGGTCCCATCCCTTCCTACTCTCCCGCATATTTAGTCCTTTTATTTACTTTTATTTGTAAACTATTATTATGACCAAGAAAAAGCAGAAGAATGTGAACTATTGTGTATTCAGAATGCATATATGAAATAATGTTTTCAAAAAATTATTCTTCGTGACGCATTTTAATTCTGAAAATTCTTACAGATATTTATCTATAGCGATTTCTCTTTATCTAGTGTACATAGGTAAATGACCTTAAGAAAAAATTTTTAGATTTTTTTTCATAGTCTGACATGTACAGTTTAAATTTTATTTATTTGGCGAGTGTCTGACGTAACCTGAATACCCTAAAAACTGTTTGGCAACTCTGGTAAACAAAAATAACCTAAATTATTATAATCTGAGAAAACATAGCTATAAATAATATTTTCAGACGTTATATTATTTTTCTCTTAGAGATTAATATTAACATTAAAAAGCATAACCTTCTTATTTATATTAATTTATAAAGTTCTCAGCTTTACAGCCAAAACATAAAGAAAAGACTTTTTTAACAGTTTTTTCAGCTACGGATTAATATCTCTTATCAAGCAAATACATTTTCCACTTTTCATTAATGACGTTAAGCTTTTGGTTAATAATTTTGAAATCGTTTTCAAAATGCGTAAAATAATTGATTCTTGATAAAATGAAATTGTGGAATTCCGAACTCATTGCATGTAATAATCCTTTTCTGTAGAAAAAATCAGTTACCAGGATTTTAAAATTTATTTTCCTCTCATCCCTAATCCTCAGCTTTTATCATAAAACAAATATATGTATAGCTATATTTTCAGTGGCAAAAGTGACTTTTAAATTAAAAAATATTTTTTGTTCTTTTGTTTACTTATGCAAAGAAATAGGTTTACATTGTATGTTTGACAATGCATAGTGCATAAATAAAATTTTTCAGAATAGAAATTTTCACGCACAAATTATTTCAAATTTGATTGAAAAAATTATTTAAATAAAAAAATATGTATATTTATTTATTATTTATTAAAGTAAAACCTGTTCGAGGTCAAATATACTCAATAATCTTTAGTTTTTTATTCAAAATGAAGTTTTCAGAAATTTTATTCCAGTTAGGCAGGGAAAAAAAAATAAAAAAAGCAAATGTTTTATGCAAAATCAATTGCCAATGTAAGTCGCAAAAACAAGGCAATCTTTTTTAAATAACTGGTTGGATTAGAAGGTCAGTCAGACTGTAGTTTTCCATCTCTGATGTTAAACTAATGAATTTGGAATGTTTTCGTACTTTTAAAAATTATCTTCAGATAATTAATATTAATATTTTATTTTTTTTCTATTTGATCTTCTAGACGGAAGTTTCATTCTTTTTTGCTTGACAAAATGTTTAAGAAATACAGCAGAATATCCTTACAACGAATATCACTTTAACGAAATTTCCAAAATATTATTTGCAGGGTTCGCACACTTTTATCAGAAAATTTTAACGGTATTTTCAAAGTATTTCATTGCATAAAAATACTGCAAAATTTGAGAAAAAAGGTGGTGATTGCGAATCCTTTTTTTTAAAAATTAAATATAAATTTTCTTATCATTAATAGTGGTGCCTGAGTCCTTGGAAATTCCAAGGAATGTGCGAACCTTGCCAAAATTTGGATTGTAAAAAAAAAAAAAATCTCACTATTCTATTTCATTATACAGTAAAATCTCGTCTGGGAGTTCTACAGTAACGAATGTCTGGGAAGCACTAATTCAATTTGCTATGCTGAAAAAAAACTGTCAAAGTAATTTTTTTTACAATGAAATAGGATAATAGGATTTTTTAACAATCGAAATAATACTCTTTAAAGCGACATTCGTTGTAATGAGATTGTACTTTAAAGGATTGAGTTTAACGATTTTTTCAGTATAGCGAATTTAACCAGCGCTACACAGAGATTCATTATAATGAGATTTTACTGTACATAGTTTTATTTCATGCGTTGAAAATTTATCCAAAACCCGCTTGCTCTTCTTAGATTTTAACACAGTAAAATTAAGCATATATTTTAGAAAACATTTCGCCAAATATAAAGAAAGAAATATCCTTCAAGAAAAAGATACAGAAAAAAAAAGAACATTTTTGACTTTAAAGAAGGAATTTAAAAAATACGTTTGCGTTCCAAGCCAATATTTTAATATTAGAGAGGGGGATTTTCCATCTGACTGACTAGGAGCCTTAAATAAATAAAACTCCCGTGAGTATTATTAATTTGTATCAGCATCAAGAAAACACAGTTCTTAACACATATAAATCTTTCGAACGAATTCTCATGAGGTATGAGGAGTTGTTATTGAATTCAACCTTTTTTACCTTATGTTACGTATGTAAGTATAGGTGGGAATTATATTTTTCATTGCAAATATTATGGATTTCAGAGAAAGGTGTCTTTTAAGTTCACCAGTTATATTGAGCTTAGATTTTTGAAAAAGACTTCAAACTCATCTCTAATGCATCATAAGCATGTCTCTAATATTATATACATGTATGCGCACACACATACACGTACATGAACCAAATCACTCAATTTAATTTCTGAACTTCGCCCTTTTTTAAAGAAAATTCCGTTGTTCTAAGCTCGTGATCTTAAAAAGTTTCGATTCACTGATATTTGTCTTGAAAACCCAAATATCCTTCGGCTGCAACTGAAAGTAAGTTGCCTACTGTTTTAAATCCCTCATGAGAAACATCAATTTTCCGTAAAGAAAAACAAAATGTGTGCTAATACTTTCGATAATCCTAGTTATGTCAAGCCATCAATCATCTTTTTTGAAATTTTAGATCATGCCGTTATATCACATAGACCATCGTCAGTGAAATCTACTTCGCGAAACGGATGATCACTTTGTCATCCATTTTAATGACTTGTGAGGGCACTGATGCAGAAAACTATTCACACGCCTCTATACAGATTCATCACAAGTTGTTTTATCGCTATAATTATGAGATAACTGTTACTTTTACTTCAAAATTTCTCATCTTTAAGTTTGCATTTAAGATTATACTTGCCATGCTCTGATTTTGCTATTTAGACTATGTCTAATTATGTATTTTAAATACATATTAATTTGAGTTATTTGAGGCTTTTTCAGGTGTAATGAATATTCTTTCTCGTCTTTGTAACTTTCCTTTATTTGATGGCATTACACTGGAATTATATAGTTGATGTTTTGTTTATTTTGTATTTGGTTGACTTTTGCAGTGCTATGGTTCAATACTTTAGATTTTCTTCAATTTTACCCTTAAAATGTATACTTATATATAATTTAAAGTGTTTTCGCACAAATTGAACATTATTTTTATTATCTCTAGCTATGTCTAATTTAATGTTTAAAATTTTTTCGTATTTAAGATTACGCTAATGCCTTGTTTTAACAATTCAAGATACACTCCAAACCTATACAGGGTGTTTCCGAATATATATCAGACATGCAAAAGCAGGCATAAAGGACCTAAATAAACAGATTTCGTATAGGAATGTAAGTGTGTAAATGCAGCGTTGAGGTAGTTGAGAGGGCTGTTGAGATCGATGGATGAAAACACTTCGTTTACTTAAATCGTCATCCCCCACACGGATTTACAGCAACATGCGTTATTGTACTAATGTAAAGCTTGTCGAGATGCATTTCATGTATGTCGCTGCGTAGGGAAATAACCCACACCCACTGCACGTCCAATGACTGTCGAGCTTATCGAAGAAGTATCATCTACTGTGTGCAACACTGCTTCTTCCACTGCAGAAATTCTGCGATATTTTCCAGTGCCTATATCACAGTTCTATCATAAAATGATCCAGTCGAGCACAACTCCCAATGAACGCGCTCAAATGTTCGGCGATCCGGCAGATTCCTGCTCAGGAAATGTTCCATGTCCTTTGAACAACTACCCACTTCCTTACACAATCCCATACATAAAATACATGTCGGCAAGCTCATCATTCCTGTAACGATGCATGTTTCGCGAAATATGCGAAAAATGACGATTCAAGCAAGCGAAGTGCTTTTATCTGCTGAAATTAACAGCTCTCTCTACTGCCCCAAAGCTGTATTTTTGTACCAACATTCCTAAATGAAATCTGATTACTTAGGTCCCCTCTACCTGCCTTTACATTTCTGACATATGGTTTTGAAACATCCTGTATTTTGAAATCTGTATTACATTTTCAATTAAAAACTTTGGCCTCATATTAAAAAATCTTGCTCATCTTATTAATTTTGTCCCATTTAGGATTCCCGTTATGCGCCTGCTTTTAACTTTATTCTAAATCTTTGATTTAATTTATTGGAGGTCTGTCTACATAATATTTATGTTTTATAGCCTTTCTGTTTTTCAACTGTCTTTCTCTGCTCTCTTTCTTCTCTCATGATATTTTATAGGGATGATTATATTCTTCATTGGTAGAACAAGAACTGAATAAGAATT
The DNA here is from genome assembly GCA_964019185.1 of Maratus speculifer. NCBI lineage: Eukaryota > Metazoa > Arthropoda > Arachnida > Araneae > Salticidae > Maratus > Maratus speculifer. The sequence continues at coordinate 196,651,235 of OZ025299.1, forward strand.
ATTTCAAATTGCCATTTTTTCTACTGGGGAAAAATATACTTTCAATTTCAATCAAGAAAAGGGTCAAAACGTAACCTAGGGCTGTCAAAGGATATGTTTACCTTTATAAATAATTGCTGAGATAGGAAATGACCTTGCCCTTTTTAGCTTGATGAACCACATCCGTTTCCAGAAAACCTATTCGTCTCTAATATATGCCTGAATTTTATAGCATTTGTTAATAAGGTTAATAGCAAGACTTAAGTAGGACATTCCTGCATTAAAGTACTCACTATTGAAAATAAGTGCACATGCTTTCCATTGCCAGTAAAACCTTTTTTCTTCCTGGAAGCTATTATCTTAGACGAGAAGTACTTTATTATAATTGAATAATGATATTTGTACATCGGGGATTTTTTTAAACTTTTTTTCAGCAGAATTTTACTTTGTATAAAAAAAATAGCAAAAATCTTGGAACACCATTATTATTTTATTGGAAATATTTACTTAGCATTAAAATCAGTGCGGAAGTTAATTTTTTTTATTAGCAGTATTAGATATATATTGCAGGAAGAATATTTTTAAATTATAATATTTAGAATGTAATATCCATATTAAAGTTATACTGGAATTATATTAGGAAAATTTTGAACATTTAGAACATATTTTTACAGTAATAGGTCTTCTAAATATATGCTAGCGTTTTCTAAATTAGGAAATTAATATTCAAAGCTATATATATATATATATATGTAAAGCTGTATATATAAAGCTATATACATATATATATTGTAATCTATGAGAATTTTAACAGAAATCCTCTTGAAGCTTCAAATAATTGAGCCTAAAATTTCAACACTTTTTGCTAAGTTGTGCTTAAAAAATCACACTCATTGCGGCATGATTTGAAACTATTAAAAATTAATTTAACGTAAGGAAACCAAAACTTTAGCTGCACATTTCCTAAATTTTTCACCGAATAACTTTTTATTTGATACCCCAATGTAAAATTTACCGAAGAATTCAAATATGATATTATATTTAACTCAATAAGAGTTCATATTGAAATTTTCAATGTGCATACAATTTGAATATGGAAATGACCTCTTAAGATTATTTGTGCAGAAATTGAAAAATGATATAATTCCCAATTGCATAGTTATTTTCATTTATTTTCCCTTTGACAATGTGATGATTAAAATTTATGGAGCGTTCTCTCTCTCTCTCTCTCTTTCTCTCTCCTCTTTTCCGACCATATTAGACCCGTCTAATTGATACATTCTTCTGTAAAGCCAACATTATTAGAACTATGTGTAATATTAGAAATTCTTCCAACAAGAAAGTGTCCTATCCAGCAACGATAGGTAATTACCATTACTAATGATAGCAAAACCCATTTCTGTTACCTCCCCCTTGAAGCTTGAATTCCAACAAAATTTAATGAAATTTTGAATAAATACTCTGAACCTGAACTTATACGTGCACAACAATATCATTGAAAATGTAGAATTGTTTGTCAAATTTTTATTAGCAAATGCTTTTTAGAAAAAATTTGTCTAAATTATCTGGTCTTTCTTCGGCAGTGGAGTAAAGCTGCATGAATTTGTTTATGCCACAGGACATGAAAGAGTTAACATTTTCATTTAAAACTGGGATAGAATTTTTTTTCAAGAGTAATTTAGCAATAAATTAATAATGCCCCAATTATGAATCTAATGATTTAGTAGTTAAAGACAAGATAATAATTATCGAAATTACAATTTGAGAAATGTCAGAAGGATAATTCACGCCTTTATTAGAGATTTTAAAATCTCTTGTCCTTATGATTTTTTCTAATTTTCTTAAAACATTGTTTACCGGTTCTTCAAGAATATTTTTACAATATATGTTTATAGGTATAATTATAAAATACTTTTTCAACGCAGTAACAACACAGATACTAGTATAGAGGTTCGTAATGGCAGCAGATTTCTTTTGTGTGTGTGTGTATGGTTTCAAGTATTTCAACCATTACATAGAGAAACTACTTGACGCAGTAAAATATAAATAAATAAAAAACATGTAAATAAATAAAATATATAAATAAATATAAATAATAAAAATATAAATAAAAAATAATATAAATAAATAAAAAACATAAAACATATGTTTAAAACAGAAGAATCGCAAAGAGAATTAAGCAAATATTTATTATTATTATTATTATTACTAAATGTCTAAACGTTAATGAAGTCATATAGTAAATTCATAGACACATACTAACATTACTACATTCAAACAGTAGCAAAAGTATTTGTTAAAACAAAATGATACTCCATTAAAAGACATGGACTATTAATAATACACCAGACCCGAAAGGGTTAAATCACGGAGAAAACCAAAATTGTTGTAAAAATGTGTGAGCGTTTTCTCTATAATGTAGTATGAACAGAACAGTACAACAGAATGAGAACCGGATTCGGTTCAAACGAACACAATAGGAAAAAAAAACATTTTGCAAATTTGTAATACGAATTTCAATGAAATGGTTTACAATCTCAGCAAAAAAACTCTTGACACTTGCGATTTTAGACGCTTTATTAAATATCTAGAAATAAACATAAGGAATTATTCTGAAACTCCAGGTGTGTAAACAAAATAATACACATCATATATTTTAGCGAAGAGCTTTCCCTGAAATCCAAAAGGGGACCGCCAACAAATTGAAAAAGAACGAAGTTCTTTTAGATAACCCTGTCAAAACTAATGAAGCGAATGAGTTCAAATTGCAAATTATTATTATGTGGCTTATTTTAATAAACTGTGTTCATTTGTATGTATACAGCATGTAAACTCGTAGAAAAATTAAAGTTTTTATGAAAACAGTCCCAAAATTTTCAAGTTTTTTGCTTATTAATTGCAGAGTTCTTCTTAACACTAGAACCGCGGTGACGGGTCATTTTGACCCATTCCAAGTTAATAACTGTCAATTGAAACCAGAAATTTCTTCGCAGAATAAGTTATGCATGTTCCGATTAAAAATAGTTTAAATAAATAATTTAAATATTTTAATTAAAAATTCTGGTGAAAAATATTTTTATGAAATTTGAGTATAGTTACCCGCGGTTCTAGTGTTAAAACACAATGTTCTTTTCATTGTGATTGACATATTTTCTTTTCAGAAAATATGTCAATCAACATTGTTAATAACACACTGTAATCAGAATTAAAATATAATGAAAATTGTATGATAAATAAGCAAGTTTACTAAATATTTTTTTTTACTGCGCATGCGTCAACACTATTAAAATTTCATTTGCGTATTATGTTAGTTAAATGTACAGAGCAACTTTTGTGAAAATCTCTAAAACATAGTTTGAAAATTCTGAAAATTATCGTCGATAGAATAAAATATAAATCCGTTATTCCCAAAATAAAGCAAAAATATAAGGAGCTGTATCCAAATATGGTAGTACGTGCAATACTGTGTAGACAATTTTTAGGCAAAAAATTGTTGTAGGCAAAAAATTTTGTTCCCTTGGTCCATAATCAAGGGAATATGGATCCAGTCTCTTAGATCAGTCTCTACAAATCTTATTCTCTCGACGATAATTTTCAGAATTTTTAAGCTATGTTTTTGAGACTTTCACAAAAGTTGCTCTATACATTTAACTAACAAAATATGCAAATGAAATTTTAATAGCTTTGACGCATGCGCAGTAAAAAATTATGTAGTAAACCTGCTCATTTGTCATACAATTTTTATTATGTTTTAATTCTGATTACAGGGTGTTATGTACAATGTTGATTGTCATATTTTCTGAAAAGAACATTGTGTTTTATGAAGAACTCTGCAAATAATAAGCAAAAAAACTTAGAAAATTTTGGGACCATTTTTATAAAAAACCTTCATTTCTCTACGAGTTTACATGCTATCTTCATAAAAATGAACACAGTTTATCACAATAAGCCACTTAATCATAATCTGCAGTTTGAACTCTTTTGCTTCATTAGTTTTGACAAGGTTATTCAAAAGATCTTCGTTCTTTTTCATTTTGTTAACGGTACCCTGTTGGATTTCGGGGAAAATGCTTTGCGAAAATATATGACGTGTACTATTTTGTTCACATACCTGGAGTTTCAGAATAATTCTATTTGTATATTTCTAGATACTTAACAAAACGTCTAAAATCGCAAGTATCAAGAGTTTTTTTGCTGAGACTGTATATTATTAAGTTCAGATATTATACTAAATATCTTAGGAGCCAAATTTAGGACAAGTAAGAAACATTTTAGCATACCGTAATTTCCGACGTATAATCCGCGGATCAAGCAATCATTTTTCAACCCAGAAAAATTGTAAAGTAAAATCCATCTTCCTAGATCGCGGTAAATATTTGGCTTAAATTATTAAATAAAATTTCTGGGTCGAAAAAGAATTGTTTGATCCGCGGATTATACGCCGGAAATTACAGTAACTTCTGTTAAATTTAATTCTTCGTTAAATTACAGCTTAAGTTTGAAAATTCTTATCACGTTAGAATGTTGGTTAAAGAAAAAAAAAATCTGGTAGTTTTGGCATGTGCATGTCAAAATGATCGCCTTCTCTGGTCTTACCCTCGGCTTACCTGTTATTTTATGACTACAGTACTAAAAAACTTGAAAAAGACAAAGGAATGTGCTTTATGTCACTGCATAAAGAATGATACGTTTTATAAGACGCAAATAAAAATTTATATAATTATATAATATTTTTATTTGTATTTTATAAAATGTTGTATTTTATTCTTTAGACTACAGTATTGGTTTATCATTAATTTTTTGACGAATGTCCATCACTGAAAAGAATCTCAGAGAGTATTGTTTAATTAAAATTTATTGTAGGAAACTGGAGAATTGTAACATTTTATTTGACGTGGAAGTAGATCATCTGTAACAAACAAGCATGTTCAATATTTGTGTGACGCTGCACGTGTATAAGAACAATTGTTAAAGCTTAAAAGGGCGAAGATTTATGTATGATGAAAAAAATAAGGATCTTCAGACATTCTTCTAGAAGTAGGAAGTAAGAAAAGAAATAAAAGTTAACGCCCGCCCTGACCTTTGGTGCATAAGCCGTGACACACAGCCCCGAATACAGTTCTTTGCGTAACTGGTAGGAAGAGCACAGTTGGAGGTCTGAATTAATCACTCACCTTCAGTGGAAATAATCATTCCACGAAAAGGAAAAAAAAAAATAAAGTTTAAGAAGAGTTCTAGTTAAACATACTTTAAAGATGGCAAAGACAGGGCTCCCAAATGGTCCGCGAACTGAACATCGGTATTTTTTTAACAGAAAATTTCATAATACGTTTGAGCTAGAATCAACTTCCAAACGTGGTTTCTTGACAGTTTGCAAGAAAAATCTAAAAAGAAAATTTCTCTAAAAAAATTCTGATGTTCAGTTCGCGGACCATTTGGGAGCCCTGCAAAGAATATTTAGCTTTGTCAATATACGATTCTTTCAATGTTCTCTTTTTTACAAAAATTAAAGAGATGTGTTTTTGTTTTTGTTTGAGGCAAACCTATTTATGTGTCATACTTGGTAAGGGCCATAATATATTTAAAAATAACAAGTCTTATTATTAAACTTAATTTAAGAATATTTACTTTTCATATGGATTATCTTAAAATCACATTATATAAATATTTAGAAAACTATCAAATGGCCATCAAAAATCTCTATTGGAGTCCTTAGTTTTACTGGTAAGGAAAATAGTATTCGAAGTAAAAGAAAATGACAAAAGCTTTTATTTTTAACAGAAAATAACCAGGACGTAAAAAATTAATAGTTTTTATGGACAGGATTCACACACGTCTACCACTAAAATTTAAGAATATTTTCGAAATATTTCAAAGCAGAAAAATAGTATAAAATCTTTAAAAGAAAGTGGTGGTTTCGAATTTTATGTTTTATAAATTAAATGCAAAATTTCTTATTTTTAATAGTGGTGTCAGAATCCTTAAAAAATATAAGGAGTGTGCGAACCCTGTAACCACAAATTGAAGCTTGGACCACCAATAGCAGCGAGTCCTTGAGCCAGAGCTATTGGTTTAGGAAAACTGGAGATTAGGCAAAAGATAAAAACATTTTTTAATACGTTCACTACCATATAAATCAAATACGATTCGCGCAAAATTTGCTCACTGCATTTAGTGAATCGTATTTGTTTCTCACAAGAAATCTCATACCTGAATTTCAAATTAATAAATGATATGAAATAAATACTACTTAAAAATAAGAAGCATTTAGTAAAAAAAAATTGCGGTTGAAATTTGTATCTCATACCCGAGTCTTGAAAATTGTCACAGCTCTTAACGTTGACTGAGGGAACATTTTTTTTTTTTTTTTAACATTACGATGTCCTACATGTTAATCTCCACTGAAAACCATATAAACAGGATGACATAGGAAGTGGAAGTTATACACTACATGGCCGATAATGACCGGACACTTTCAATTTTTCGCACTTTGTCGAATATTTAAAAATTTCTTGTCGAATTCTTCTGGAACTTCAAGATTATAAAGAATATACTTGATCTCATGTGTATCAATGTCAGTTTGATTAGGAGAACCATTAAGGGGTTAACAAAAAAATCAAAGAATAATAAAGATATTTGGGATCATTCTGTAAATTAAAATGCGCGAAATGATCTGTTGCTGCAGAATACAAATTTATTAATACTATACAACTTGTCCCGTTTTTGTCGGAATAGCACGAATATTCATGGAAATATATCAATTTTTGTAAAATGTTTTAAAAACTTGCATACTTTTAGGATATATCATGTGGGGTTTTCAACCAATGTAACATTAGTTTCAGAAAAATTAGAAAAATATAGTAGAAACAATATAGTGTAATCAGAATAGAAATATATCAAATATTTTATGAAATAGGAGCTGTTGTACAAAATAATTTTTATTTGTGCATGCACGATTAATATGAAATAAATACTATTGGTTTAAATGAAATAAAAATACAAAGATTTTTACTTAATTGAATAGTCAGCTCCATGAAGCAAATCTTAAAAAAAAATCCAGTCAAATATCTTGAAAATTCAGGAGGATATCGGTGATAGGAGTGAGCTGATTTTTATTTGCTCTTTATTAGTAGCTGAATTATAAAGGATTTTGCACAAACTGTCAATTTTAGTTTAAATTATTTTTTCACTTTTCATTTTTTGTAGATGCTTTATTTCTTTTTGTATAACTACTATAACGAACCTATTCCATGAGAAAAAGAAGTATTTAAATCAAAGCATTTGTTCCAAATCTACTTATTGATGTTCTTTAAATACTAGCATTTTCTTAAAAGTCAGTTTATAAAATATAACAATTTGTGAAAAATACCTCATCATTCAGCTGCTTTTAGAGAGAAACTAAAAATCGAATCCAATTTATTGACTGTATCTTTCTGAATTTTCCCGATATTTGACTGAATTTTTTTTTATGAGTTGCTCCATAGTGTTGACTATTAAATTATGTAAAAACGTTGTTATCATTCGCGCATATTGCAGACGAAAATTATTTCATACAACTTCCATATTTTATAAAATATTTGATATATTTATATTCCGATTGCACTATATTGTTTCTAATACATTTTATCAATTTTTCTAATACTGGCGTGAAATTTGGTTGAAAATCCTGCATAACATAAGCTAAAAACAATCAAAAAGTTTTTGGCTTTTTCAAAAAAAAAAAAAAAAAAAAAAAAATGAAATCGCTGTATTTCTATGAATATACATGCTAGTCTTACAAAAATCACTGGACATATCGTACAGTATTCATATATTTTTATTCTGTCACAATATATCATTTGGTGCATTTTAAAATACAGGGTGATCCAAATAATATTATTTTTCTTTGGTTTTTTATCGGCTCCCTAATTGTCCTCATTATCAAATAGACATTGATAAATATGAGGCAAACATTATCTCCATAATCCTGAAGTTCGAGTAGAATCCAGCCAACATGTATTTTAAATATTTGACAAAATATCTAAAATTGAAAATGTCCGGTGATTAATGGACATATAGTGTACTGTGGTATACACCATATACTCTCTGGATTTTATAAGAAGTATACCCTCTGTTTGTCAAGTAACTCAACGTATACTCTCTACGCATAACGTGTTGCACTGCTTACCATGAAATATACTAAACATCTTTTTCAAACATATCATTCAGAAATGTGCTAAAATGAATTCGGTTTTTACGAAAGAGGACTAACTAAATAATTTGTTCAATATAACCGTATTCATGTAATAGCATTGTATAAAATCAGGTACTGCAAAAGTAGGAAAGCAAATATATATATTTCAGTGATGCACAACCTTTTTGCCAGAAAATTGTTTCCCACCAGAATATTTGAAAAGATCCGTTTGTTTTATTTAATAGTAAAGATTTCGTCATAACTATAAGGAAAAATATTCTGCATAAAAATAGTGGTATCTTTGTGGCCCGCGGGCCAAAGGTTGTGCACCGCTGATATATTTTTTAAATTACTGAATGTACCTCTTATGGAGGTAGCTTTACATTTTTTATATCAGTAGCATGAAATTAAACTGCTTAACATATTTGAACAAATAATTTCATGTTTTTCATTTTGGATTTTTAAATAAGAATTAAAACTACAAAAACAATCGCAAAAAACACCTATTTATCAGTTTAAGCAAGTTATACGACAAAGTTATTCATCTTTGACTTTCTACTGTCACTATCCACATCACATTTTTTTCTTCTAATTAAATTTAATGAAGAGGAAAAATAAAAGATTTTTTATTCCAAAGAAGTTTGAGAAGCTAATTCAGGGAATAGTTTTCCTGAAATGTTTCACTTAATTTCAGCAAAAGACACATAAACTGACATATTTTTCCCTGATTTTGCAGTATATGCTTAGTACAGTCATCATTACAATCAAGGTTTTATTAAATAAAAATACTTTAAACAACTTTCTTCTTTGCTCTAAAAAATAGATTTTTGTTATACCAGAGCTTTTCATAAACGAGTTCGGCCATGCACCGTCCTCTGAATACTAGTCCTGAACGCTGAAAGAAAAATAGCGGGTATTTTCCCCGTGTATACGGTCCCTTAAATATTTGCACCAATATTTTTTAAAAGTTCTTTCTGCTACATTTTTCTGCGATTAAACAAGTCAAAGAAATATTTTATAAAATGCTGGTGTCAAAATTATAGGGACTGTACATATGTTAGAATAATCCACCTTCGATTGCCACCATTTTTGTGTCAGCGCTCAGGCCTAGTATTCAGGGGGCGGTGAACCATGTTTTAATTGCGTGGACTTCAAAATGCGCCTTTGGAGATATATTATCGGAATATGCAACGAGTCACAAAAATATTGAAGTACTTTTTGATTTTTTTTAACTATTAGAGATAAGCAGGTAATATAAATTGCAAAATCGTTAAAAAAAAAAAAAGGTGTGAAATATTAATAATGACATATCCTTACCATTACTTTCCAAAAAATTACACATTTTTAAATTTTCATGCGACCCTCTATAGACAAAATTGATTAATTAGATTTTTTCCCTTTTGTTATACGAAATCATTACAAAAACTGCATGCCTTTATCTTTAAAATTATCTATTTTATGCTAAAGAAAAAGAACTGATACACCAATTTTTCTTTAAAAAAGGCTATATCAGAAGCGATTATTCACATATCGATGATAATATTTTTTTCATTCAAAATTATGTTTAAAAAAAAAAAAAAAAAAAAAAAAAAAAAAAAAAACTTTTAAAAAATTATCAGAAATACACCTAAATAAGGCACTACGGAGGTAGTAATAGAAATCATATGAAAAGGTAAATGCTATTTTACATCCTAAAAACATAATTAAGAAAGTATCAATAAGTAAACAATACGCTGAAACAACAATAACAATAAGTATAAGCAATTAAAAAAACATTTTCGGTAGAATATCATAAAATACTAAAATTGCAGTTCGCACAATAAAATTCCTATTAAATGTAATATAATGCATTTTATTTTTTTACATTCTAATAAACAGTATTATTAGAAGTATTTTCGAGCAACATTACATTTTTAATAACACAAATAAAGCAACTAAAAGACTTAAAACTTCAGATTGTAATTTTCCTGCCATGTCACACTGTGATGTGTGCAAAGTAAAGGCTTTCTGCTACACTGTACAAATATATTTTTCTAGTTTTTTTTTTCATTAATATTTATACCTTATAAAACACATATATTAGCAAGGTAACAAATTCTGTATTTTAAAAATAAATTTCCATAATTAAAACATGATTGTCACTGAAAATGAATGCCATTTTCCTGCCTTGTTCATAGTTCTTTAGCAGGTTTAACACTAGAACCGCGGGAAAATTCATTAAAGATTTATAAAAATATTTCTCACCGGAATTTTCATTTAGAACTGTTTAAGTCATTTATTGAAAATAATCTTGCTCAGCATATATTTAGCTTATTTTATTAAGAGTTTTCTGGTTCGAATTGATGTCTTTCTGTATGATACGGGTCAAAATGACCCGTCGCCGCGGTTCTAGTGTTAAGCCCTTGAAGGGTGGTGGGATAAAATATATCCCACTTAATTCCGAAATGCCATATTGAGACCATAATATTGAAAGGAAAATTTTAATTTTATCAAGTACGTGAAGAAAAGCTTGTATCTATTTTGAAATAAATTTGTTTTTAAATTCTGGTGACAATCAATCATTTCAGCATTTTAAGAATAGAAATAGCACTGCAGAGTTCTTCTCATTTTTGACATAGTTCAAATCAGAAACATTAAAATCATAGCTACCGGAAGATAATTTAGATATTTCTTTGAAACGAATGTCTTTAACCCTTTCCGGCGCGGTGTCCCTCCAAAAAGGCACCTAATATTGATTTTACTAGCACCAACAATATTTAATTAAAATTTTTCCTTTTATAACATACCTGAAAATATGCAAGTTCGCGTTTTCTAATAAATTCGTTTATAAATTCTGAGGTTAGCTATTTCAAATATATTTTCTTCGCGTCGAAAAGGGTTAAAGTCCTTGTAAAAACTAAGTGGACTTTTGTTATGTCATTTTCCTGGCTTCCTAAATAAACAAATAAAACTGAACGTTACATTAAATTTGAGCTACTATACAGGGTGTCCACTCTCAACGGTGGCCAATGGCTAATTTCTAAACTGTTAGTCATAGACAGATAGTTCCAATTGCAAAAATGCTTTTAAAAAGGTAAAGAATTGTTTTTCAAGCGATTGAGGTGAAAAAACATTTTTATTAAAAAATTACGAAAATTAAATTTTTATACGGTCCCCCGGTCCTATAAGTTATATATAGTAAATTTTTACTAATGCTCTAACACTTAATGCAAAAAAAGTCCCATTCCTCTCCGATTAAAACTGACCGAGTAATAACTGTTTAAAGTTGAAGCATCTTTTTTGCTGCAAATTAGGGGTCAGTCACAAATTTACTGGAAATAAAAATAAACGCAAGATATAAAATTTAACATTAAACAGTGATAGTAAAAAATATATATTTTTTAATTTATATTGATGATTACATATTAAAGCAAAATTTTTACTAAAAATATAAGTAACAAAAAGAAAATAAATAACAGAAAGTTTGTTAATTTAAATTATGAAAAGCAACAGTCACAAATCGTTACAAAATGACATGTATTTAAAATTCTATTAGATTACTTAACCTAACAAAATTTGGAGCAGTCCTATAAAATAAACGGTACGCACCTAAAATTGTATTAATATTACATTGTCATTGGATATAAATAAGTGAGCAAACTGAACCTCGATCGGATATTTGGAAATGAGTTAAAATTTGAATAGAAATTTTGAGCTGGGGAAACATACGTACGAACGTTTTAAGAAAAATTAAAGCTTATCAAACTAACACACCTTTTGCGATTTCCCAAAATTTGATTTTCTCGATAAAAAGAATTTTAAAACTCACGTCTTCAACTATTTTAACAAATCTAGAAGTCAATTAATAAAAATTAACATTACCGTAAAACTTATACGGTGGTAGCACCTTTAGTTAAGTTGCTTTAAAAATATTTCTTTATCTCATTAAAAAAAAATTTCTAATTACCGTAATTTCGGGTGTATAAGCCGCGGATCAAACAATTCTTTTTGGACCCAGAAATCTTATTTAGTGATTGAAGACAAATATTTACGGCGATCTAACTAGTTATATTTGCTTCTTAAAAAATTCTGGGTCGAAAAAGAATTGTTTGAGCTGCGGCTTATACACCCGAAATTACGGTAGAACTATAAGTCTGTGGCAAATGGTTCAGGAATTAGCTATTGGACAGCGTTGGAAATAGACGCCTTTATAATACACTATTATTTTTAACCCAATCAAACTGATTGGTAAAGTTGTCATACGAATTGATTATTTCCAGCTGAGCGAAAAATTGCCCAGGCCGGGAATGGAACACGGATACTTGGCTTACAAGGCCAATGCTTTACCTGTTAAGCTATCTGGGCGATAGCCGGCTGGGATTTATATAGTAAAATTCTGAGCGAAAAATCCCAGCCGGCTATCGCCCAGATAGCTTAACAGGTAAAGCATTGGCCTTGTAAGCCAAGTATCCGGGTTCGATTCCCGGCCTAGGCAATTTTTCGCTCAGCTGGAAATAATCAATTCGTATGCCTTTATAATACTATAAGCACTTAGTAGACGTACCCTTAAAGCTCAGTCCAATTAATCCGTATTTAGCTATAGAAAAGTGGTTTAAGTCATGAAATTTAAAGTTTCATAACTCGGTCAATTTTAATGTTAGATGAATGGGACCTTTTTTCTCTTACTTGTTAGAGAAGTGGGAAAAAATTACTAAATATCACTTATAGGACCGGAAGACCGCATAAAAAGTTAATTTTCATAATTTTTTAATAAAATTTTATTTTGACCTAAATCACTTGAAAAACAATTCTTTACCTTTTTTAAAGCACTTTTGCAATTGGAACTATACGCCTATGACTAACGGTTTAGAAATTAGCCATTGGCCACCGTTGAGAGTGGACACTCTGTATAGAAAACATGTTCCTTTAGACAAAATTGAAATGTTAAAAAAAAAGTGTAAAAAAGTTTTAGAGTTAAATTGTCACTTTCCTGGCATACATATGTCAAGAAATGACATATAATTACTACACAAAAATTAATTCATTACTTAAGCTCTTAAACTTTAATAATTTTACATGAAAAATCCTTTACTCTCCCATAGAAAATAAATTTACCACTTGAAACTTTGAATTCTTTGCCATGGCTGATTTCCGAATCTCAGATAATCAAAATCATACACTTTGTGATTTTCACCCTTTCTCTCTTATTCAATAAGAGCTCCGATAAGACACGAATTTTGGATGTATGCAGGGATGAGATTTCCGCGTTTTTTCACACCAGTATTTTGTTAGAGAAAATGCTATTTCATTTAATCCAGACATTTTTGACATTTAAGAGGACGACATTTTTCCTAAAATAATACTGGTGTGCAAAAAAGCGGAAATCTCATGCCTAGATGTATGTGACAGTAGCAAATTCAATACTGAACCAATATTTTTTTCTTAAGCGTTACATTTGAAATACTTAAAACTTGTTGCCCCCTTTGCAAAAAATCTAGCATTGCATTGAAATATTTATAAAGAGAATTCAATATTTCAAAATTATTGGCAATTTATTGTAATAAATTTTAATTTAATCCATATACTTGAGTGATATTGACGTCTCGTTAATTATTTTGTTATTAGTATAGCCTGTATGAGGAAGATAAATCATCAGATATATTTGTCTATCGCCTATTGTGTGCATGGCTGTTAATTGTCTCTCGGGCTCATAATGATAATTTAATGTATGTGCAATAAATATATGAAAAAAATGAATATAATACAAATACTTTGTACATACTAATGAATGTAAAACTGTGGTTGGACATCAGAGTTGCAAGTCTTATTTTAATTGTACATCATTACCTAATATCCTACAATCTATAATTTATTTTTATAAATTATACCTTGTTTTGAGCATATCAAATTTCTAAAACATCCAGAAAAGAATGTATGAGATGTTTGATGTGTATTTTGGGATGATTGAGAATGTCTGAGGAGTATTTGTGGGGGTCTGTGCCGTTGTCTCCCTGAATAAGACGTAGTCTCATTCATTTTGCATTTCTAATACCCTATAAATGACCTATAACATGCTTGCTTTTTAGCCTGTATTCCAATTTAGACTTTATTGGGATATTAGTTTGGATGAAATTTTATGTTATCCTGATATCATAATACCAATTTAATTAGCAAACTTATATGTCAAACACGAAACATCTGCATCTGATAGAGAAGTTGAGTAAAACCTCATGCAATAAAGGTAATTATATAAATGTAATTTGAATTTACTGTACTTATATATAATTTATAAATATGTTTTTACGATTCTTGTTTGGGAAAAACAGTTTTCATGTTCTTTCTATGATATTGAAAAAGTAAGATCTTATCTAAATATATCCGAGATTATTTCTATAAAATTAGTATAATAAAATCATCCCAAAAGTAGCATGTTGGGAGATTTTTAAACCGTATTCGGCAATCACTTATAATCGTGTTCACTGCCAATTAATTATTTTAACAAAAGTGATTTTAAATAAAAAATGGTATTGTGATACCCTTTAAAACTTTTGGTTACAGACTGAGATATATACGTTCCAGTGGATTAATTTTTATTCCAATTGTACCACTTCTTTTAAAAATTAACTTTACCATCTACATATACTACCATTTTAGATAGGCAGAAAAATGTAAATTATGGTGCGATTCAATATGAAAATAATTACCATTCCTTGTCCATGATCAAAGGATTAATAGCATTCAATATTAACTCAATTTAACCCGGGAGAACACGCGCATATTCAGGGTATGAATGGTTTTTACATTTTAACCTATTTAAAAAAAAACAATAATTGTCATCTTATTTAGTCGGAGACAATTTTGAAAAGTTCTACGATAAAATAAGCCAAAATATAATTAAATAAAAAGAATATTGCCCAGTTAAACTGATGGCATTGAGCTCACAGGCTACGCATACTAATTGTACATTACAGTTTTATGTTTTCAAGGGTTAATTCCGTTCGAAAAAAATTAAGAAGAGAAAACAGCTCTCCCCTTTCTCCTTTTTTATACTTAATCATTAAACCTCCTAAACTATCAAGTACATGCTTTATCATATTAAAAAATCTATATCCAAAATTCAGAGCAAATCGGATAATTCTTAATAAAAACCCATTTAGCATTTATATAATTTAAGAGGAGTTGTTCCTCTCTTTTATTCTTATCCATTAAACTTCCAAAACTATTCAGAGAATTGAACGAAATCTGACAATTCTGATTGAAAAATCCATTTATACAAATTAAGGGGAGGGGCATTAGAACCCACGTTCCCCCTGTTTATACTTATTCAATGAACACCTAATAACAGCCACGGACTCGCCTCATCAGAATGATCCTATATCTAAATTTTCAACGAAAACTGTTAATTTTGTATGAAAATCCCGTTTATATCAATTAAGGGGAGGGGCATGAGCCCCCCGTTCCCCCTGTTTATACTTATTCAATGAACACCTAATAACAGTCACGGAATCGCCTCATCAGAATGATCCTATATCTAAATTTTGAACGAAAACTGTTAATTCTGCATGAAAATCCCGTTTATATCAATTAAGGGGGGGGGGCATGAGCCCCCCCGTTCCCCCTGTTTATACTTATTCAATGTACACCTAATAACAGTCACGGAATCGCCTCATCAGAATGATCCTATATCTAAATTTTGAACGAAAACTGTTAATTCTGCATGAAAATCCCGTTTATATCAATTAAGGGGAGGGGCATGAGCCCCCCGTTCCCCCTGCTTATACTTATTCAATGAACATCTAATAACAGTCACGGAATCGCCTCATCAGAATGATCCTATATCTAAATTTTGAACGAAAACTGTTAATTCTGCATGAAAATCCCGTTTATATCAATTAAGGGGGGGGGCAATGAGCCCCCCGTTCCCCCTGTTTATACTTATTCAATGAACACCTAATAACAGTCACGGAATCGCCTCATCAGATTGATCCTATATCTAAATTTTGAACGAAAACTGTTAATTCTGCATGAAAATCCCGTTTATATCAATTAAGGGGGGGGGCATGAGACCCCGTTCTCCCTGTTTATACTTATTCAATGAATACCTAATAACAGTCACGGAATCGCCTCATCAGAATGATCCTATATCTAAATTTTGAACGAAAACTGTTAATTCTGCATGGAAATCTCTTTTATATAAATGGGGGGGGGGCATGAGCCCCCCGTTCCCCCTCTTATACATATCGAATGAACTCCAAAAACTAATCAGGGAAGCGCCTTATCAGGATATACCTATATACAAAATTTCAAGTGGATCCGATATTTTTATCATGAGTTATCGCGTTACGCACGAACATACGAACATACGAACGTACATACAGAACGGACGGGCACATAAGCTCTCAGGCTATGATAGCCTGTGAGCTAAAAAAACACTGGCGCTATTTTTTTAAATCCATACACACTCTGGGTCTATCAGACCCAGTGGGTGTCCTCTTGGGTTAAACTTCATTGTTACTATGATCGTTCGCATTGACTTAAGCTATACAGGGTGGTTCAAATTAAAATTCGACGCCCTAGCGAGAGAAGCAGTGGATGAAATGTCTTCATATTTGGAAGATATACATATCAGAGCATGGGAAATTGAATGGTGCAAAAAAAATTTTAGTTCAAATAAAGGCCACCAGGGGATAATGAGGCGCTGCGATCGGTGTAAGATAAGAAAAATGTAACACGCCCAAGGATATAAACATGTTGGGGCCAAAGGCCTGATTCCCACCAATATTTTTTTATATATTATTCGTTAAAATTTTATTGTTATATGATCGATTAAATTTATTAGTGTTGTTATTAGGCGAAGAATACTAAAATCTTAGCGGTGGGAATTGAATCATTTTCGCCTTTGTTTTAACACCCTTTAATATTACGCAACCAATAAAATCAAAATCTTCAGATTGGACTGATTTCCCATGTTCTCTCGATAAATATTATCTTTGAGGTTACACCAAAGCCAGAAATCACCGATCGCAGCGCCTTCTTATCCCCTGGTGGCCTTTGTTTAAAGTAAATTTTTTTATTGCATCAATCAATTTCCCATGGTCTGATATGTACATGATCCAAATGTAAAGTTGTTTCATCCACTGCTTCTCTTTCTAGGGCGTCTCAAACAGGGATACTTTAATTTAAACTACCCTGTACATGATAAAAAAAAACATCAGCTAACTTTTTATTTCCATCCAGATTTTCTGCCTAATTTTTTTAATCGGGATTATTTTAATTAGATTTTTTCAATGCTATATGAAAAATAGTTGCTAGGGAACTGTTAAAGAGAAAAAAATTAAATATACATGGTGATATGTCGAGATATGTACATGAAGCATGCAAGGCGATAAATGAAAATATTTTACACTTTTCAAAAGATGTAAAAAATTTCATCAAAAGTTACATACATAATTTAGAAAATTTGATAAATTCATTGACAAAATTTCGGAGTAATCCGAACAATTAAAGACTGCCATCTGAACATTTTAGCATCCATAATTTAACTTTGGAAGCAATCATCTAAATTTTTGTAAATGAGCGATTTTCTATTCAATGAATGGTAAAATGCGAAAGTCGTCAGGATTTTCATAGTAAAGCAGTACGACAAAGAGAAATACATAAAAGAAAATGCTATAGAATGCCAGCAAAAAAATCTTGACACTTGTGATTTTAGACGTTTTGTTAAATATCTAGAAATAGACATAAGGGATTAATCTGAAAGTCCAGGTATGTAAACAAAATAGTAAAGGTCATATATTTTCGCGAAGTTTTCCCCCGAAATCCCGTAGGGGACCATCAGTAAATTGAAAAGGAACGAAGATCTTTTGGATAACCCTGTCAACACTAATGCAGCAAAAACGTTCAAACTGCAGATTATGAATAAGTGGCTTATTTTAATAAACTGTGTACATTTTTATGAATGTAGCATGTATACTCGAAGAGAAATTAAGGTTTTTATAAAAACGGTTCCAAATTTCGCCAAGTTTTTTGCTTATAATTTGCAGATTTCTTAATAAAAAGCAATGTTCTTTTCCGAAAATATAACAAACAACATTGTACATACCACACTGCAATCAAAATTAAAACTATTAATAATTGCATGAAAACTGGATAGGTTTAATAAATAAAGTTTCAGTGCGCATGCGTGATCTCATTCAAAATATAATTTGCATAATGTGTTAGCTAAATGTATACAGCAACTTTTGTAAAAGTCTCAAAAACATAGCTTGAAAATTCTGAAAATTATCGTCGGTAGAATATGATCGAAATTCGTTATACCTAAAATGAATGAAAAAGTTGAGGGACTGTATCCTATATTCCATTGATTAACTATACACAATATTGCGCGTACTGCTGTATTTGGACAGTCAACGTCAATCATAGCTCTGTCTTTACTTTGATAGGTTGTCGAAAATTTCGGTTTCTTTTTTAAAAAAACAACGTCAGTTTCATTGAAATTCATTGGCTTTTTATTAAAATACCGTATGTTCTTTTATTAATCATTTTTTTAAACTTTAGGCACATAACTGCATTAATATTATTAGGTATATATACATATTTATTTAATGTTTCAAATATAAGGCCGGTGTCCCAGTTACCCCATCAATTTTTCAAGAATGGGGTAACTCGGACATGTACCAGGGGTAACTGTATCATATTAGGTCCAGTTACCACAATAGATATAAATAGCTGTTTTTTTAGTTTCTTTTACAACAGGAAATAAATCTCTCCATTTTTTTTGGCTTACAATAAAGAAATTTATATAATATCTATTAAAATTACCTAATAAATATTTTAAGAAGCAAAATGCATAGCTGCCAACATCTTCGGCTTTTTTGGCCCGGAAAAATTTTATAGAAAATTTTACTGTTCCAAATCTCCGTAATCTGCCGATTAAACAAGTCAAAAATTTCTATTAAATTTTTCCGGGTTAAAAAGTCAGAAGAGTTGGTAGCTATCAAAATTGTTTGTTAGTTTATTGTGGGTTTTAAACTAAATTTCTTAAGTGAGATAGCCAAACTTTGAAATTTTGCGATACAAGTGAAGAGATGTATATAAGACAAAGTAACATTATTAGAAAATTATCGAAAAAAGAGATCCCAATAAAAGATAGCTCTGTTCGATATAAAAACATGATTACACTCTCCATAGGTTTATTGGACATATCGTACTTCTATTGTGGTAAATAAAAAAGAGAATGAGGTATTTACGTACTTTCGTAGCCGTTTGTTCATAGATTTATCTTGTTATTTTATTTCCTAAAATATTCATGTAACTTTAGTACTTATTACCAAAACTACAATATACAAGTACTTACTTAATTCCTATGCTTTTGGAATAAATAAATCTAATAATTTAATTTTTTGTGCCTTTGCACTTTTTTAGGTACCTGGACAGCAAAGCTTTCCCCTACAACGCTCTTTAGTTGATATATGATTTACACGATCTGCTCGATTTCAATTTTTTAAAGTTGTTTACACTTTTTCAAAGAGGAACAGATACACCACATTAAAAACACAAACTATGTGGATCACAGACCCTCCTGGTTCCTGTTGCCCCATTTTTATGGGGCAACTAGATGCACGAAGGAAGAAAAGTTAAAGACGCATATTTTTTATTTTTAGACATTAAAATTAAATTTGTTTTAAATTCTGTGTGATAGAGTGAACGTAACTGGACACATTTACAGAAGTTTACACTTTAATTGAAATGAACATTAACTTTTGGCAGCTGAATTGCCAGAATCTCCATAGCCGCATTGTAAAATCTTGGCCCAGTTGCCCTACATAACACTATAAAAATGAAAATAGAAGTAATTCTATATTCCGAAAGAAGACGTTAGACAAAATCAACTTTCCTTGTGATGTTATTATAAATGAACATCGCGAATAACAGCAAGTACGTCATAATTTAAAAGGGTCCGTACATTCGAATTTTTGCATAACGCTTTAGTAACTTCTGATTTATTTATGAGTATGTGATTCTGTTTAATTTGTTTAAAAATGACTTTAAAACAACATTAAATTAACAATTTATCTGTTTTACACACAAATACATGTTTTTGTGTGGAAAAGAGTTATATTTGTGTTGGTCCTCCAACAATAGTTTTCAAAACTTTACGTTGTATGCTAAAGCCAGACTTCTATTTATATTTTTTACAGTGTTAAGATACAGTGGGCGGCGAAATTATTAGTTACACTACAATTTTTCTTATTGACAATCTTGGCTTGATGTTTTTGTGTTGACAACACTGATAGGAGATATTTGACAGGTGTCGTCAACCAGTAAGGGACTGCTATTGCGTAACGTGCATCAGTGACATTATGGGAACACTTGCTGATTTAAATAGTTTCAATTCTTTAAGGTGAATTCTATTCCCTGCGAAATGGGTCAAAAGAAAACATGACAAACGACAGAAATTCGATAGTAAACCTGACTATGGATCTAACATCATAATGAGTAATTAAAAGAAAATCATTAAAAAAATGCATACATAGCAGGTCAAGAGGGATACCATCCGTAAAAAGAGCTTCGATGAAATATTGAAGAATTTGTTTTGGTACACTTGTGTTCCTTTTTTCACGAAAATAGCACGAATTTTTTCTATTTTATGAGCAAAAGTTTTTTTTTTATAAACCCATAAGTATTCAATCCATCTATACTAAAAGTAGTTAAACAATTCACCAGTAAACTATAATAAAACAAAGCTTCATATTCTTCGCAATGTAAAGTTTAAACGCGTAATTAATATTTTGGCCACCCACTGTATTTTAACTAAAGTTTCAAAAGACTTGCATTGATTTGTGCAATAGTAGTTAAGAAGTAGTCGAAATGGTCACCATTTTTCTTTACTTTTCTAAAATAGACGCTCTGTTTTTTTTTTTTTTTTTTTTTTTTTCGAAATGCGGTTTGTAAACTGCATTTCACTTAGATGCTACTGAACCAATTACAGTGCACCTCAAATAATTTTCGTAATTTTTTTTTCGTATTTCATACAAAACAGGGTAAATTTGTTTAGATTTTTGTTAAAATATCTTCATTATTTGATAAAGTTTCGAACAAAAATCATGCTTCAGATTGGAGAGAAACATTCTATATTTGGAGTGAATGAGTGGATCCAGTTTCTTATAAAACAAATTGTATAATTTATTCACTGATACCTGGAATGTTCTTCTTTTCCTTACTTTTTTTACTAACTTAACCACTTCCCTGATTTGCTCTTACGTCATACGGGCAAGAAGAGCTTGCTTGATCCATCATTTAAAGCTGTTTGATACCATTATTATTTTTTAATTTCTTACTATGTAATGGTAAAAATGTCTTGACTAAATATTAGGAATGGTTTAGCTTAAAATAAGTTGTGCTTATACCATATTTTCAATTTATTGCATGTAAAAATAAATAAAAATGCAGTTAACATATTGACGGACAGTAAGACAAAGTGTAAATTTTAATTTCGAAAGACCACATGGACACCAGAATTTTTGTAAAAAAACTTCGATTTGTTCAATTCGTAAAGTATAACGTTTTTCTTATTTATAAATGCAGTTGTTTTCAAATCCCGGTGTCAGTCATTAATTTCAACTCTTAATTAAAATTTTCGCTTTGACGGCTGTAGACGCAAGTGTCCGTGAACGTGTTAACCCTTTGCGGCGCAGGGCACATTCATTGCTTAAGTGTTGAAATTAATGACTGACACCGGAATTTTTAAACAACTTTATTTATAAATAAGAAAAACGTATGTTTCATGCATCGAATAAATCGTAAATTTCTTTACCATAATTCTGGTGCCAATGTGGTGTTTGGGAATTAAAATTAAGTGGTTTCATAGATATACCACCGCGCTGCAAGGGGTTGAGTGGGTAAATGTCTGAAAACAGAATAAGATTTGAGCGAAGGAAATTTATTCTAATATGTAACTGGAAGTTCGAGAGCTTAACTGAAGTGGAAAACAGTTTACGAGAGAATTTCAAACGGATCCCCCCCCCCACCCTTTCACGACTTTTAATCGCTAGAATTAAAGTTAAGTCTAAAGCAGATGGAAATACTCAAAATGTTCACTTACAGCGCTCATCTACAAGCCCTGAATTTAAGATGGTTGTACTAGCGACGCGTATGATTTCTGTGTATATCGTCGGCTTATAAGTACTGTTTCTTTTCGGAAATCAAAACACATTCCCATTTTTGGCAGATATCCATAAGATTTGTTCCACACTCAAACGGTTAAACTATTTTCATAGAACAGAAGAGTGCAAGCAAGATGCTTATATCTTTTACATAGATATAGGAACTTGAACGTAATTTTTTCTAAATTCATTTTACTAGTTTTAGGGTTCCGTGTGCCAAGGCCGCAAGTGACCCCCTGAACCGGAATTTAAAAATCAAGCAGCGGTCTCATTTTAACACAAGAAGCACTGAAACCAGTTAGTTTGACCGCTGCCACATATAGATAATTCGATTTGAACCAGAAATATCTTTAAAAAAATGTATATCACGCTAGATAATAGGTTAAAATAACAGTTTATGATACTTTAAAAGAAAATTCTGGTTTGCATCTTTTAATAAGACTTGAGTGAAATTTTCAGGCACTTCTAGTGTTAAAAATGCCTACACTGGAAATGCTACATTACCAGAGTTACCAACCTCCGGCTTTTGTTAATTAATGAAAATCTACTTTGAACCAGAAAATTTATTTAATTAGAAGTGCCTAGTATTAATTCAGAGGACCATTTGAAATTTACTTAATTTCGTTGCCTCAATAAATTTCTGGTTAGAAGTATAATTGTTTGATCTTTAAAAAGCCGGAGGTTGGCATGTCTGCATTACAATACTAGTTCACGCTTCGAATGAAAATGATTATAAATATCATTAAACACCTATGTGTTTTACAAATTGCTAAGGAGGAAAAGGGTGATGAGAACTTATGTTACTTCCTTTCGCCTCAATCAGGGTTCTATAACAGATTCTCAACCGGTGACTACTATGTGGGTCATGAGAAAACTCTTCCAAAATTGAAATTGTATGATAGCCTGATATTAAAATATTTTCTAACAGTTGATGACCCTCATGATAAGTCAGGATGATGGCAATGCTAAAAGCAATAAAAAATGTATTTTTCTTATACTTATATGTTTATGTTTTTGATATTCGTTATGGATAGTTACACGTGTTTTTGTAGTGCAAACCACATAGCTATCAACTCTTATTCTTGTTGGCCACCATTATGTTCGAAAATTTTGCTTTGCTTTATTCAATTAATGAGATATCTCCCATAAAATAAGTCACATTTTTCCGTTCAAAAATATTGGTAGCCAATAATTGTAGCATGTGACTTGCACTATAAGTACTCATGGAAATAGCCTAATGTAACTGCACCATATGTTGTTGCAAACTGGAGATAGTTTTTTAAAACATTTATATCAAGTATGTTAACCACTTAACTGATCAATATTTTTCAAAAACGCTTTCAAATAATACCTATTTTTTCGCTGTCTTTTACAAAATTTTTATTCTTTTATCACCAGCTTTACAAAACAGAAATTTTTACCTAATTGTATAAAAAAAATGCTCAGATTAAATAGTGCAAAATTTACAGTACAAATTTAGTGCTAAGAATAATAAATCATGATTGGAATATGGATGCCCATATGTGGTACGGGCAAATCATGTTTGGCAAAAGCACGTTGCCCATATGACGCACGGGCAAATCAGGGAAACGGTTAAGCTGTGATTTGATTGTAATTATTTTTTTATACAATTATTTAATAATTTATACATTAATTACAAATCTAAATAAATTAGCAATTTCAAAGTTTTCTTGTTTCTGCAGTTATACGTGTACAGATCGTAAAAGAAGCAATTAATTTTATTGATAGTAAAATTTTGAAGATAAAAAATGGGAACGCTATAGATAAGAAGTGCCTTATAGGTTTTACTCTCAAAACCTATAGGGTACTACTGGTTGACCACGAGTATTAAAATTAAGCATGAAAGATGGTTTTATAACATATGTAAAGAAAAATATCTGAAAATCGGTAGTATATAAGTATATGTCGATTTATTTCATGATTTTTCATAATCGGGATTTCCAAAGCGAGACTATATATACAGTTTCCGTTGTTTTCCTTTTGAGGTATACAGAATCCTTAAAAAAACTAGTAGTTTTTTTTTACTTTTCAGGTATATACATGCATAGAATAATAAATAAATGCCATTTTCTCTTATTAATTTTACTAAGAAATTTGTAATGTACGTGTAAACTAACTTTTAGGGCCAAATACAAAATATCTGCTTGAAAGTTATAACTCTTCTCAATTTTTTGATGGCCTTCGTTATATCGTACATTCAGATATATCCAAGGCCGTAGCCAGGAGGGAGGAGATGAGGTAACCACGGTTTGATCCCCTATCAAATTTTTTGCAAGGTTATTATATACTATTCATTGTCACTCAAAATGGACAAAATCTTTATTACAGGGTTCGCACACTCCTTATATTTTTTTAAAGACTATGGCACCACTATCAACGATCAAAAAATTTTTATTTAATTTTTAAGAAACAGAACGTCTTACCACCACTTTTATTCCCAAATTTCGAAATTTTATTTTTCAGTGAAATACATTGAAAATAATGTAAAAATTTATTGGCACAGTCGTGCGAACCCTGTTATTGCAAATTGATGTAGAATCTCATACTTATACTTGCTTCACCGATGCATAATAATTAGTGTCAATCAGTAAGGTTTTACGAAGTTTCTAAGCATTTTGTCATCAAAAATGTCATCAGAGAAGTATGTGCTGAAAAACTTGTTTTCTAATTAAGTTTTTTGATGTTTAAAAATAAAATTCTCACTGTTTTCGTCAAGAGTTCCAAAAATCAACTATACAATCAACATTCAAAAATTGAAATTATGCCCTTGCATCTCTTTATAGTCCGATTCCGTCAGCGTGTTTCAAAATTCAGTGTAGGCTATTTCCATGAGTACTTGTAGTGTAAGTCACAGGCTACGATTTTTGGCTACCAGTATTATAGAACAAAAAAAAATGTGATTAATTTTATTGGCACAGTCTCATTAATTGAATAAAGCCAAGCAGACTTTTCGAAAATAACGGTGGCTAACAAGCATAGCAATTAATAAGTTATGTGACTTACACTACAGAACCCATGGAATTAGCCTGTAACTTTTTAGGAAATATTTAAAATTCGTTCAATTTTCAAGAATGGGACTCTTGGAAAGCTTTTTTCAAATAAAATTGTTTTAACAACCTGATACAAGTCGTCCAATTTATTTAACTGGAGCTCTTGACGAAAACAGTGAGAATTTTATTTTCAAGTATCAACGAACTGAAAATTAGGAAAATTTTTCAACTCATGCTTTTGTGATGACATTTTTAATGACAAAATGTTTGAAAACTTCATAAAATCTTACTGATTGACACTAATTGTATCGGTGAAGAAGATCTGCGTAAGATTTTACATTTACTTGCAATATAGAAGGTTCAAAGATTTTTATTTTTATTTTGTACACTACTGAATTATTTGAAATCCTAATATAAGCTTTTAATAAGCCAATAATAAATATACAGATTTTAACGCTCATTTTATTTAATTAGTAAACAAAAGAAAAAATTATGATATTAAAAATAAAATTTTGAGCCCGCAAATCCCATTTTGAAATATCTTTCTGACTACGGCCTTGCACTTTTTCTTATATCCCAAGAAGCGCTATTTAATCCTTTATGGCCTGACGGTACTTTTAAATACCATTAAAGTAACTTATTATAAAACTAATTTAATACATCGATTAGTAGTAATATCATTCAGAATGAGTTATAGATACTTTACTTTATTTTGTTCCAAAAGCATTATTCGTTACAAAAAAAACAAAAATATTTTTAAAAGGATGATTTCTTTATCATTTGCATCTTTTCAGCTTTCTTGACGTTGAAAGTTCGTGCGGTAAATGTTTCAGTTAGGATCATTTTCTATATTTTTATATTGTAAGAGTTGTTTTATGTGTAATATTTACACATTTCCTAATACTATGAAATACTAAAAAATAAATAATAATAATAAAGTGTAATTGGCAAAATCTTTCTAAAACTTATTAAAAGATTGTGCGAATTTCCTAATATACTTTCAAAAATTCACGAAAAATGCTTTAGAAGACGAAATTTTCATAAATTCATAATTTGAGTTATAAAGGGTTAACGAGGGGCTATGGAAAAAATATATATATTAAATATCGAAGTTCATAAAGCGAAACATCGAAATGCCTCCAATCTAGGCCGTTCTGTTTAGATAACTAAATGCGAGAACATGGTGAATTATTAACTCCTAGTAGGTTAAATAATGGTAGGAATTTGAAAATGCATGTTTATTCAATTATGCAATTCCATACTTTACTTAATCATGTTTAGTTTAGCTTATTGTAATTAAACGTTCATGCTGAGTGATCCTGAAGAGGATGGGGAGGACTAACTGCCCGGGGTGTCTACTCGACCTTCAGAAGCGTGTCCAGGAAGTTCGATCAGGTGTTATTTTGTACTGTTCAAGGTCGACAGGTAACGGAAGCTATTCACTGACCTCCACAAATCATAATCAATTCCGAAATAGTTTCAATACCCCCTAGGAGAACGACATCATTTTATTTAGGAAAATGAGCAAATCAAAGCGATATTTATTTACGAATTTCTGTGCCGACTTTTTTCTTCTAGCTGTGAGACCATTCCTTAAATCAGGCTCCTATATTTTTTCTTTCTGTAAATGAAAATAAATACAGGGTGTCCCAAAAGGTCATGTCCAAACGGAACACATGGTTGTGTCAGGTCATGAGGAAACAGAATTACATAGGAAAGGGGGGTCGGAAACGCGATCTAAACAGTGAAATTGCATCGTAACCGTCACGCAAAGAAAAGATAACAAACGGTGTAAAATATCTTTATTTTACAACAAAACAGTACCAAATAAAAAAGAAAAATGCTACAACTCATAGTAAGTGCTCAAAATTGGCCCCATTAGCTGCGATGCATGCTTCACATCGGCGCCGCAGGCGCCGATGTCCGCGACTGCCCGCGCTTTCGTCTGACATCGCTTATCGCCCTCTAGCGGATTACAATCGCGTTTCCGACCCCCCTTTCCTATGTAATTCTGTTTCCTAATGACCTGACACAACCATGTGTGCCGTTTGGACATGACCTTTTGGGACACCCTGTATAAATTTATTTATATGATGTAAAAGTTTAAAGTAAATAATTCCGATTCATCTGAATAATTAATTTCTAAATAGTTTTACTACCCCCCCTAGGAGAATGACATAATTTTATTTAGGAAAATGAACAAATCAAAGCAATATTTATTTACGAATTTCTAGACCGACATTTTCCCTTTAGACCTAAGAGAATTCCTTAAACCAGACTTCTATTTCTTTTCTTTCTGTAAAAGAAAATAAGTAGAAATTTATTTATATCTTGTAAATGTTCAAAATAATTCCAATTCATCTGAATAATCATTTCCGAAATAGTTTCTATATCCCCGAGAACAACATAATTTTTTAAGGAAAATAAGCAAATCAAATTCATATTTATGTACGAATTTCTGTTTCAAATTTTTCCTCCTACCTGTGGGACAATGCTGAAATCAAATTAAAGATCAGATTCTCTTTATAAAAGAAAATAAATATTTATTTATGCATGGTGTAAAAGTTTAAAGTGAATAATTCCGAATAGTCAAATCATAAATACGTTGGCTGTTCAATAAATAATAAGACTAAAATTATATAAAAAAAAATTACAGAATACTTTTAATCGTCATCATTTACGAGGTCTTTTTCAGAATAACTACCGCGGCGCGTAATTCATTTATCCCAACGTTCTGTCCATTTCTTAAAAATATGTAAATGTCCGTTTTTTGAGAGCTTTTTCGAAACCGCTTCCGCCGTCTTAAGACATGCTTTGTTGCTTGCAAAATGTTTGCTCGTAACGGTTTCTTGAGTTGAGGAACAACCAGAAATTGCATGGAGAGAGATCAGGACTGTATGGAGGGTGTGGTAAAAACTCTACGTTGTTGTGTTTCGAAATATCCTGTGCGGAACGATCAATATATGTCAACAATTTCTGAATCCATCGCGCGCAAACACGTTTCAGTTGCAAATGTTCTGCCACAATTGAGTGTACACTTCCTACAGATATATTCAAGAGAGCATGTAGCTGACGTACTGTAATTCTGTGGTCCTCCTTGATGACAACCGCAGCTACGTTAATCATTGTCTCTGTGATGGACGTTGAAGGTCATCCCTCACGCTCAATATCTTCCACATTTTGCCTTCCTTCCTTTATAGCTTTATGCCAGCGAAAAATAACTGCCCTCGATATTGCTTCATCGTTGTAATCCTCGCGTATCTTGTGAAAGGTCTTCGATGCTGATTTTTACAGATTAACACAAAATTTAATCGCATAATGCTGTTCAATCGATGCTTCCATTTCGACAACAGGCCGCTGTCGTAGGCACCCGCAAACACGTCTCAATTCACGGGATACTCAAGAACATGAGATTGTACATGCAATCTGTTGGTAGCTTTTGTTAATAAAAACAACAAACTTTTTTATGCCACAAAAATTAACATTCCGTTGAGTGGTTTCGGGGCAGTAAAATTCGTCTTATTACTTATTGAACAACCTACGTAGTTTCAATAAACCCTGGAACAACATCATTTTATTTAAGACAAAAAGCAAATCAAAGCAATATTTATTTATGCCTTCCTATGTCAGCATTTTTTCCCTCTGGTTGTGAAAATTCCTCAAATGAGACTTTATTATTTTATTTTTTAAAGAAAATAAGTACGCATACATGTGATGTAAATGTTTTACGAATCATTCATCATTCAAATAATCACTTCAGAAATGTTTCATTACCCCATAAGAGAATGAGTTTATTTTACTTAAAATGAGAAAATTAAAATATTTATTTTCAAATTTTTATGTTGACTCTTTACCCCTTACTGTAAGATAATTTTATATCATATTTCTTTTTTATCTTTTTCTAAGAGAAAATAAATGATTTTATTTCTATGATGTAACACATTAAAGTAAATAAACAAATAAATAAAATAAATAAATAAAAATAAACAAATAAATAAAAATGAAAAAATTATTTCAATACTCATTAGGAGAAAAAAAATTTTTTTTTTTTTTTGGAAATTGTTTAAAGTTAAGAATTAATTGTTTCTGTTTATTATTTATTTATACTTCTTTCCATACATTCATACATTCATTTGTTTTTGTAAAAAGAACTTAAAATTGTAAAGAAACTGCGGGACATGCTGAATAGTTAACACTTTTCCTTTCTATTTTGTGTCCTTTGGGGTTGTTGCACTATCATACCTGTTATCTTCGGAGTTTTTTCAAGCCAGATGAATATATCTTAAATCAGTAAATTTATTTAATAAAATATATCTAATTTTTTATGTTATTGTCCTTATTTTAAATGTTTTCTATTTCAATCTGATTTATAAAATAAAACGTTTCTAAATGTTAAATTATATCTATTTGATTTCAAAAAATCGGAAAGTTGTCATGTATCCTATAGCTCTTATAATATATTAGTAATTTTATAAACATTAACGCCCAGAAATTTTATTATTTTTGTTGCTGTTAGAAAAAAAGAGAATTTTTTTAATTACTCAGCAAATTGTTGCTGTTGAAGATGTCAGCTTTTGTTGTCACTGTTTTAATAAGCAGATTATGAACTGGGATTTTTTTCCCCTTTCTTCCTTTTCCTCCGGAAAACAAAATCCCGCTGTTCTTCTTAACAATAGAACGCCCGGAAATTTTACTCAAGTTTAACAATAATATTTCTCACCAGAATTTTTATTCAGAATTATTTAATTGATCTATTCAACGTAAATCTGCGCGGATTAAATTTAAATTATTTCAAGAAACATTTTCTGGTTAGAATTGAAATTTAATCATATGTTTTGAGTCGAATCGACTCCATCCGGGCGTTCTAGTGTTAATAAAATTAAATGCAGCATTAACCCATTAGTGCCTAGCGTCCCTTTTTAGGGACGCTTCAAAAGGTGCATGTAGCACTGATTTTGACACTGGTAAAAAAGAACAGCAATCTTTATTACATTTAATTGGCACATTTTCGTAATTAATGAACTAAACTTAATTCTTTTAAAAATAGTGGTGCCAACCGAATAAAATTTTCGCAAAAAGTGGTGGGCACGAATGGGTTAACGGATAATAATTGCTCCAATAATTGCATACTGATCATCTGCTCTCAGTCATAAATCATTTTTATGTATTTCTTTTAGAAGAACATTGTATTTCATTATTATTTTGAATTCAAAAGACATTCGTGTGAATGAATACAAGAAAGTATGAAGTATCACCTAATATCTAATGATATATTGATCATGAAATAAATCTTAGATATGCCAACGGACACATTTATCATTAAAATTTCTGGCACTTATGAACATTCACTAATAACCATTTAATTTAGAAACGTAAGCAGACCTTCTGTTTTGATGTTATATGACTTATGTTTCTGCTGATTATTTTGCTTGACAGATGGATTTATCATAAAGAAAAATGATCTTAAAATTTGACTTAGAATGTAAATGGTTTCTTGTATCATACACAATATTAGTTTTTTCTTTCCTTTTATGAATTTCTTTTCTTGTTTTATATTTCTTTCCTTTCCCATTTATTTATTTGTCTTTGGAAAATTCTATTTTATTCCTGACTTTTTTCACCTGAAATATTTGTACTTTATCAAAAGAATTCATTCTTAAAATATGATATTATACTTATCTCATTTGTACTCGCTTTCCTTTATTTGTACACGGTTTTCAATGAAAATATTTTTTCTCATTAAAAGAAAAAAATAATTATAATTTATATTCCCCTTTTTGTTTAAATGAGGGGTGATGAGCATACGGCTACGTAGCTACCTTATTTTCTATTAGTAATAGATGACTTATTCAATAACAAAAATTCTGCGATTAACCCTCTGGATCCCAAACCGCCCGAAATATTTTAATTCGTATATTTCAGTTCCCACCAGAAAATTAAAACAACAATATTTGCTTTAATCAATAACAGAGCACTCCGTATTTAAATAAAACGAAATTAGCCATTGAATTTTTCTGGTGTGAAATGAACTACATAATTTCTAGAACGTGTTCTAGCATGGTAATTAAAGGGTTAAACAAGGAGGGAAATTGCTATCCAGAAATAGTGGTGACAAGGGGTTTCGAAGAAAATTTTTTTGTCCATCTCTATTTTAAATCTTAACAAATGTGATAATAGATATTACATATTCTTATACGTCAGCAATACTTTTATATGGTAGTGTGTATATACGTTCGCTTGCAATTCGTGGTACCACAGGAAGCTCCCACCTCCTACCTCCCAAGCACACATACACTTACCCACCCACCCTGAAATTTCATCTGATATTATAATCTCTTCAGAAAGAGAATAAGTTTTTATTTTCTTTGTGATCTTTCAAAGCTATAAGAAGTAGTGAAAATAATTTGAAAATACTTAAATATAAATAATATAAAGTTATATAAGTGTTTACTAGAATATTCAGCATTCAATTTATTTTCATTCCTGGGAGAGATTTTTACTCTTTAAAATGCATTAAACTAATAATAGTCCAGGGGAAATGTACCAAAAAAGGTATATACTGAAGCCAGCTTGGAAAATCCGAATTTTTCAACAAAATTCATGTACTGTTAAAACAATGGACAATTTTAAGGAGATTATACTGGTAATCGGTACGTTAGTACAATTTACTGTTTTTCAATTGAAAAATTCCAGGAAAAAACAAAAAATATTTTGGAATTTACGAGAATTTTTCCGTTGAAAAACATTGAATTCTACTGGAATCTCGATTACCAGTACAATCTCCGTAAGAACATCCATTATTTTTACAGTGTGAAGGGAGAATTTTCTGTTGCTAAAAAACAACAAAATTTTGGGACTTTTAGAGATATTTTTAAATATCTCGAGACCCATTGTCACAGCATAATATACATGTTATATGTCAGGCATATCGTGTGACGAAAGGTGCTCACATTGAATCTTTTAAGCTTTAAAACTGTTTGAGTTGCTCTTTCATTTTATGTATTTATTATAATTTTAAGTTTTATGCAATAAATACTATCAAGCATTAAAACCCGGTATTCATTTAGAAACAAGCCGCGTTTTCTAAAATTATAATGAATTATTGATAAATTATATCGATTTATAGATTTATTTAATTTTTATATTGGGGCAAAATTACGTTTTTCATGATTTTTATGAAAATTGAAAAAAAAGTCTTATTTTTGAAATGGCTATCTGCGCTTGCTACTGGGTGTATAAAAAAGCTGTAGGTATAAAAGTTATGTAGAATTTAGCCCTCTTTAAGATAGTAATTGGCAAGTAATACACGACTACAAAAAGTCTCAAGATATTTAAAATAAAAAAAGGTTGTTTTTTGTCACAGAAATTTTTTTCTTAAGAAGTTTTCTTGTAAAATTCTTTTTTCTATGCATATACAATTCGATATATACAATTCATTATATAAAACTCAATATATGCAATTTGGAAATAAATATCTTCTAGTCGGCCTTTTGCAAGGTAACATATACATTTCCCCTGGACATAAGTAAGGAATTGAAAATTTTCTCTTTCAAGCTTCCCCTTAATCCCT
This sequence comes from Maratus speculifer, assembly GCA_964019185.1. Taxonomy (NCBI): domain Eukaryota; kingdom Metazoa; phylum Arthropoda; class Arachnida; order Araneae; family Salticidae; genus Maratus; species Maratus speculifer. The sequence continues at coordinate 196,684,112 of OZ025299.1, forward strand.
TTCGGTATATTAATACTATTTTAAATTTTTCGTATCTAAATAAATATTTAGAAGCACCAATTTAAACTCATCACATAACTTTATATTATAACATTGATAGAAGTAAACAATTCGAAATTTTCCCATGGCATCCGTGGTCACGTAGAATTTTAAAAAATCTGAAACTTGTAAAAAACAACATAGAAAACGTATCCACTAACATAACGTTATTTATTAAGTCTAAATGAAAACATCCATCCGATTTTCAAGATTTTTTCGATAATTTTAAAAAGTGTACTTTTTTCCCTTGCTATTTTGTACCCTTTTGTGAGATGTTGCCAAACATACCGGGAATTTCACTCAAGTTTTATAAAATATGCTCGTAATATGCACCGGAATTTTTTTAATTAGCATTATTTCATTCTTTATTTACCTTAATCCCGTGTAATTTAGATTTTATTTATTTTATAGAGAAATGTTTCGTTCGAAGCGAAATATTGTCCTATTATACCGACCATGTAATTGGTGTTTTAAAAATTTAGTGTTAACCATACACTCTCAAAAAAACTTCCGTGTTTTCACAGAAAAAGTACTGGCAGCACTGCTTCCAGAAATTGTCTGTATATTGACGAATATCCGTTTATTTTTTTCTTCGTCAAAAGAGGTAAAATATCCGTCTTTTGAAAAAAGTCTGGAAAAGATAAATACGCCGGCGGTGAGGATCGAACTCACGTTCCCAGCATTAGAAAGCCAGTGACTTGCCTCGACGCCACGGTTGTTCAAGAGAAAAGTGCTTTGAAGTAGAAGCCTTTATTTCTTATGAGTGTGGTTTGGTTTATTTCGTTAAAGAGCTTTTAATTTTAAAGTTAATTTCGGGAAGATTTCATCTTTAATGAAACTGTGGCTGGGGTTTTTATACGTTTATATTAATATAGTATAAAAATGTGAATTTTAATTATATTTACGTAGATTGCTAAAAAAAAAATATGGATGTTCTATGACAAGATTTTTTTGGATAATATCAATTTTTTTTTTCTTTTTACATTTTATTTTTTAATTAAAATACCTTTTAAATGTGTTCACTTAAAGTATATTTTAAATGGGAATATTTATTACATAAATAATTTAGTAAATTCAACTTTATTCAACTTATCCAACTTTGAATATGAATAACAAATTGTGAGAATTTTTGAATGAATGAAGAAAGTAATTGTTATTTATTTTTAAATTCGAAAACATTTGTGTCTTTTTAAACTAAATTCGACACTTTAATCTATAGAATATTTTGTTTTTCATTTTAAAAATAAATTCGAATTTATTACTAACAGACCCAATACGCATGCGTGCAAGAAATAAACGGAATCTCTTCTTCATTTTTCGACGTTCGGAATTAATTCACAGATCAAATACGTTTTCTGGGAATACGGTAATTGTTTGTGAAAAACTAACGATAACTTAGTGTATATTGACGAATTTTTCTGACAGTGTACTAATTAATCATCAAACGCAAACGTTAATTTCTATGGATCTTTATGCTCGCTCTTTTATTTTATGACTTTATACTGATATTTTTTGAAAACCCTGAAATCATGTTGTCTAGATTAAATATTCTAAATTTAAGAAGATAAAAAGCGCTGTTTAACCACTTGAAGAGCTGTGGGCCATAAATGACCCACTTAATTTTAATCGTCGAATAACACATTGGCACCAGACTTTTGGAGTAAATTTTACCTTAATAACTTATGTAAAGAAAAGCCTTTATTTACTTTAAAAATTTTTTTTATAAATCCTGGTGTTATTTAATCATTTCAGAATTTTAGCAATGGATTTTCTCCTGAAATGTTTAGTAAAATGAATGTTAATAATAAGACTCATAAAATCGAAGAATACTTAATGAGCGAACTAACAAAATGAAAATAAAAAACTTATTTTATATTTTTTCTTCTTTCCTTATTGGTAATAATGTTAGCCTTTAGATATGTGTCAGTTTCGTCACGAAACAATGTAAAGCTTAGAAAAGTTGAACAACAACATCACGAAATTTAGATTTTCTTTCCCATTAGCTTTCTTACCAGCTACTGGCGTAAAATCGGTTAGTTTGCCGATGAAGATGTTTTTATCTTTCAAAATCTTCAAAATTTGTGGTTATCTTGAGGATAAATTATTTTTAAAAAATCATACATTTACAGATGACAGGACAGACAGACTTCATACAAGTTGAATACTTTGGCTGGCATTAGGTGCTTTCGTAATTATGTAAATACGTAGCACTTATAGTTGTCCTTCAATCCGTCCGTCTGTCAGCATATAATACCGCAAAAACTACCCAACTGAATCGTTTGACAATATATAGTTATTACATAATTTTGTCGAGTCGTTTCAAATTTTATGAAAATCAGATATACAGTTCAATTACAGGGACAATCAAAACTATTCCGTTACATTACTGTCAATGGGAAAGACTAGTTTCAAGTGCATTTTTATGATGTTACACTCTTTCGAACATAATAAAATTAACATGCATCTATGAAGTAAATACTTAAATATACATTCTGTACAATCTGTGGTGCAAAGAATACTTTTTTAATTAATTTATAGGGTCACACAAAAGTATTCCATTACATAATGGTATAGGGGGAAACATTGTGTGGGGTATTTTTTATTATATTCAACTATATCACATTTTATGAAAATGATGTACATTGCTGAGGTTTACTATAAGTTATTCCTTATAATAGAAAACATAAAGTATTTACAGGGACACACAAATGTTTTCGGATACTATACTGCATCCGAAGTACTGTATACTTTTACACCAATTGTGAATACTTTAAAAACTTCGTTATAATACAAACTCATTTGCTATGTTTGATGTACAATTTCTGTCTTGTTTTAATTTTAAAATTAGTTCACTCTATTTTTTTTAAATGTGAATACAATCACGAAAAGAATCAACATGAATTTTCTTTTTCGTATTTTTAACTTTTATTGGGCGGCCTTTCTAAAAAGAAGACACTATAAATTAAAGGACAAATATGTGTACAATAATAATAATGGATTAATTATGGACAAATATTATATAGAATATCATAAACAATATGTAATTTTATAATACAAAAAACATTTTATAACAACAATAATTTTATTATACAAGTATTATAAACAGTGGGTAAATAATGGTCAGATATTACATATCTCGAAGTAAAAATAACAAAAATAATTTCGATAAATTCTTACACTATAAAAAAGACAATATTTTTTTCGGAAAATATAATATACTATCAGCGAAAATATATGACAACGTATTTAGAGTTAACCATGATTCCAAAAAGCGTTCCTTATCTTTAGAAACCACAATATCATGTATATTGCTGAGGTTTAACCCTTTCCGGCGCAGTGTTACCACTCCGGCAACACCTAATTTTAATTCCAAACATATAAACGGCACCAATAATATTTTAGTAAAATTTTACTTTTGCAATGACAGTTTAAATCCGGGCGTTCTCAATTTCTAAAAAAGTCTTTTGTAAATGCAGGTGTCAGTCAACAATTTCTCATTTTACGAACAGAACATGTCTTTGCCGGAAAGGGTTAACACTAGAACCGCGGCGACGGGTCATTTTGACCCGTGTCATGCGCAGAGATGTCAATTCGAACCAGAAAACTCTTTATAAAATAAGCTAAATATAAGCTGAGCAAAAATAATTTCTATAAATTACTTAAACAATTTTAAATGAAAATTCCGGTGAGAAATATTTTTATAAAACTTGAGCGAATTTTCCCGCGGTTCTAGTGTTAAACAAATATTTGTACATTTTTTAAAACAGTTTATTTTGCTGCCCTTTATTTCTGGAAACGTTTCCGATTAATTTTTACTGTTTGTTATTCGATTTCCTTAATCTATATTAATAAAATAACAAATCGCTCTGTGTGTGTGTGTGTGTGTGTGTGTGTGTCTGCGATAGTTAGCGAAAACTACGGTACGTACGAAGCTCAAATTTTTTCTGAGAGTAGCCCAATATCTCTCCTGATACACCTGACGCTCAGAATTTCGAAATTCCAATTATTAACTGAGTAATTAATTAAAATCGAGAGGTCACTCTCATAAAAAATCATCTTTTACCATTTTTTTTCTCTTTCATATTTTTACGGTTGGATGGTTGTGTAAAAATTTTCGCAGAAGTAATAAGAAAGCTGAGAGAGAATTAAAGAAACCCATGGAGAAATGAGATAAGTGGAGGTGAAGTAAGCCTCAAAAAAGGTTTGCAATATGAATCCATTTATCGCTCAAATTTTAATGTTCCAAACAAAAGGACGTGGAAGGGATTTTGTATTATAATACGAATTGAAAGAAATGAATTACAACTGAAGCATATTTTAAGAAGAAATAACAAATTTTTAAAATGGTCTTTGTTCTATTATTATTTATTAAAATAAATATTCGCTTTTAAAATAAAAGAAACTGGAAAATTAGCAATAATTAAATGTCAAATTGAAATTAAATAAGATATTGAAAACATTTGATGCGAACTAAAAATTCAATTACTAAAAGTTTCCTAATTTAATGTAATTTTAAATACTTTATAACGTAGATGAAAAATGTTTATGACTTAATAATTGCATATAAATAAATATTTAAAATATATTGAGGAAAACGTTCTTTTAAAATCATGTATGAAAATTTAAGTAATAAATATTAATCTAAAATATAGATTTCTGACTGCAGACGATTTTAATGTTTTAACAAAAGAATGTTATATTTTCAAGCAAAACGGTAAAATAATTTTCTATATTGATATTTAAAACACATATGATAAAATAATTAATAAATTTTTACCGGTGAAGCGATAGGTTAGTTCTTTTTAAGAAACAAGAGCAAAAAAAATATGGGTTTAAATCTGTTTCAATTGATAGGCGTGTCAAAGCACGTGCTTTTGTCGGTACTTAATTGGACTTAATGTAGGGTTAAATTTTCAGCATCACCTCCAGAGATAATACTTCCACTCTATTAATTTCTTTTTACTTTATGAAAGAAACCAATTTGAGATTTTGACATTTCAAAAGTGACTGTTTTTTTCCCAAAGATCTTTAAAATTCATAGACTGGCAAAATGTCAGTTTAACTTAAGATTTTTGAACACAGCTGTTACGTCGGATCGTTCGTACTTCGTACATTAGAATGTACAGGGTGTGCAGCAAATAACACCCTGATTTCAAAATTAAATTAATCAAAAACAAAGATCAAATAGAATTATGCAGTAAACGATTTGTTTATCAGGTAAGCTGTAAAAATCTTATACAAAAGTTTTGAACGGTAAATATTTTGAAAAGGTTGTGTTCTGATTGCAAAGAATGCTTCGATTTGACATTTTTCTTGCTTTAGATTGCTACCAGAGAATGTGTTTTTCTGCTTAAAGTGCCACATTTCATAGTTTTTTAAATTAAATTTTTGAAATTTCGAAATTCTAAAAATTTACTTCGAAAAATCTTTAAAATATTACACTGTAAGCTGAAAAATTATTTCTCTGTAGGCAATCTAAGACAAAAAAAAAAACGATAAGAGCAAGACAAAATAATTTCCGTGAACATAAACCTGACTCAAACCTAAAAAAAAAAAAAAAAAAAAAAAAAAACTGAAATTTTATGCAAGTTACATATGAATCCGATCAAAATATTCGAAAGAACCATAACCAGATTCGAATAAGACAAAATAATTTCCGTGGACATGAACCCGATCCGAACTTACAATTCCATTTGAAAAAAATACCTGAAATTTGAATCGAACCAAATATGAACCTGACAAAAATATTCCACAGAACCATACCCGGATCCGAACAAAACAAAAAATTTCCATGAACATGAACCCGATCCGAACCTAAAAAAACTGAACTAAATCTGAATCTGACAAAAATATTCCAGAGAAGCATATCCTTATTCGAAAAATGCAGAATAATTTCCGTTGATACGCAACCCAACCTGAACCTAAAAATTCCATTAAAAAACCGAAATCTGAATTGAACGACATCTGAACCCGAAAAAAATATTCCAAAAACCCAAAACCGGATCCGAGCAAGACAAAATAATTTCCCTGGACATGAATCCGACCAGAACCTTAAAAATCAATTTGAAAAAATATCTGAAATCTGAATCGAACCAAATCTGAATCCGACGAAAATATTCCAAATAACTATAACCAGATACGAACAAGACAATATAATTTCCATGGACATAAACCCAATCCTAATCAAAAAATTTGTAAAAAAAAAAAAAAAAAAAAAAAAAAAGAAAGAAAAAAAAAAAAAAAAAAAAGAAAATCCCGAAATTTAAACTAAACTTAATCTAAACCTAACAAAAATATTTCAGTGAAGTATAACCTCATTAGAACTAGGTAAAATAATTTCCATAAAAGTACAGCCCGACCCGAACCTAAAAATCCCATTTGAAGGAAAAAAAAGCACGGAATCTGAATTGAACCGAATCTAAACTGAACAAAGTATTCCAAAAAACCATAATCGTATCCGAAGAAGACAAAATAATTTCCATGGACATGAATCCAATCCGAACCTAAAATTAGGATGTTCTACAAAACATAATGCGCTCCGTAGCGGTCGAAAGTAAAACTAAGTACTTAGCGCGAGATGGTTAAGATATTTCGTTTATAGTTAGAACTTGGTTTTAAATTAGAACTTGGTTACGGTTAGGAAATATAATACTATATACTAACCTTTTAGCTAATCACCGAGAATCGATTTCATTCACGGTATAATCGGATTTAAGAGTGATATAATTAGTTTGAAATTCAAAATATTTCACTTGGGATATGTATGTGAAAAAAGTATTTAGTTAAGTCACTTAACAGTAATTTTAAGGATAAATATCAACACTTTAACACGAAAATCAAGCAATCGTTGGACACATATTCCCTCCTGCGTTTCCCATTGCAGTTATTTTGGGTATTTTTGCAGCTAAATATTTTTTTTTTTTAAACCGATTTTTGACACAGTCAGGGGGCACGTATTTAATATTATGTACACTGTAAAAAAATTGACCCTTTTGCTGCATCATCACTACCCCGCTTTTATAGAATATCTCTCTTTTGACCTATGAGAATGCTCCATAATAGGCTGAAGTAATCATTTTCTATAAAAGCGGTGGAGTGACGATGCAGCAAAAGAGTCAAATTTTTAACAGTGTATTTACACATATTTCGAGTTAAAGATAAAATCATATAAATTTGAAGTTCGTTTAACATTATTATTACGGACCCGGGCAACGCCGGGCGGGTTAGCTAGTCTATATTAATAAAATAACAAATCGCTCTGTGTGTGTGTGTGTGTGTGTGTGTCTGCGATAGTTAGCGAAAACTACGGTACGTAGGAAGCTCAAAATTTTTCTGAGAGTAGCCCAATATCTCTCCTGATGCACCTGACGCTCAGAATTTCAAAATTCTATTTATTAACTGAGTAATTAATTAAATTCCAAACCTCACTCTCATAAAAAATCGCTTTTTTTTAGTCTTTTTCCTTTTCATTCTCTTATGGTTGGTTGGTTGCATAAAATTTTCGCAGAAATAATCTTAAAAACTGAGACTGACCTTTAAAATTCATAGACTGGCAAACTGTCAGTTTAAATGAGGATTTTTTTTTTTTTATCACAGCTGCTGTACGCCATGGAGGAAAAAGATAGGTGGTGGTGAAGTAAACCGAAAAAAAGAAAGGTTTGCAAGAGGAAACCATTTATCGCTGAAATTTTAATGTCTCAAAATAAAGCACGAGAAAGGAATTTTGTATTAATAAGACGGATTGGAAGAAATGAATTACAGCTGAAGAATATTTTACGAAGATATCGTAATTTTTTTAAATGTTTTTTTCTATTATATTATTTATTAAAATAAATGTTTGCTTTTAAAATAATTGAAATTGGAAAATTAAAATAATTAAATGTCAAAACAGAATTAAATAAAATATTGAAAACATATGATTTGAAATAAAATATTGTATTACTAAATGTTTTCTCTTTTTTTCAGAAATTTTTAATACTTTATAACGTAGATGAAAAATGTTTATGATTTAACAACATATTTATAATTCCATGTCAATATATAAAATACAGTGATGAAAAGATTCTTCTAAAATCATGCATGAGCACTTAAATAATAATATTAATCTAAAATCTAGATTTCAGAGTGCAGACGATTTCAAGACATTAACGAAAGAATGTTAATTTTTCAAGCAAAGTCTTAAATGATGCTTCTATATTGATATTTCAAAGTCATATGATAAAAATAATCAAATAATTTTTGCCTAGGATTGATCTAATTGTATCTTTCATGCATTCTGATCGTGTATTACAGGCAATAATGGCACAAAACGTTATTTTTTAAACGAAATTTTAGTCATCTATTCAATAACAGTTTAAAAGGTAAAAAACAAAAACAAAGAAATACTGGTTTAAACCAGTTTGAATTGATCGGAGTTTCAAAGCACATGGTTTTGTTGGTGCTTATTTGGACTTAATGTCGCGGATTTTAGAGTTACATTTTTTGCGTCACCCCAAGACATTATACTGCCACTCTATTAATTTCTTTTTACTATATAGTTGTACGCATATTTTTGGCATTTCGAACATTAGAATGTATGAGTCATTAGCTGTGTTGCAGTAAAAAACATTACACAACACTTTTCTATGAGTTTATTTTTTAAATCATTGATTAAATTTAAATGTGTTCTATTCAATTTAAAATTGTAATATGGCTCTAATTTGTTTTTAAAACAAAAATAAAATAGCTGTTTGGCGTACAATTGTTTGTATCCGCAAATGATTCATTCACCATAATAAATTATCAAATAGCTAAGTAAATTATCTATCAGAAATAGACATAAAAAGAATAGTAGCAAAACTGATTATAACCTTAATGTTTAGACTAATTTAAACATAACCCGATTCCAACCAGAAAAAAAAAAACAGACCACACTCCGATCCGTGATACACAAAATTTCCGTGAGTATAAACCCGACCCTGACTAAAAATTCTGTTTAGGAAAAACTATGGATTTGATAACTGACCCGAACCAAATCTGAATCCCGCAAAAATGTTCAAGTGAAGCATAACCCGATTCAAACAAGGAAAAATAATTTTCGTGGGCATGAAATCTGACCCGAACCTAAACATTTTCTTTAAAAAAACCCGAAATATGACTCGAACGAAATCTGAAACCGATAAAAATATTCCAGAGAACTATAACCCGATCCCAGCAAGACAAAATACTTCCCATGGTCATAAACCCGACTCAAACCTAAAAAACTTCGTTTGAAAAATCCTGAACTTTGACCCAAACCACATCTAAATCTGACCAAAGTATTCGAAAGAACCATAACCGGATTCGAGTAAGACAAAATAATTTTCGTGGACATGAACCCGATACAAACCTAAAACTCTCATTCAAAAAAATACCTCAAATTTGAATCTAACAAAATCTGAATCTGACAAAACTATTTCAAAGAAACGCAACCGGATCCAAACAAGACAAAATATTTCCATGGACATGAACACAATCCGATCCCAAAAAATTTCTTTGAAAAAATCGCGAACTGAACGAAATCTGAACTTGACAAAAATATTCCAGTGAAGCATGTCCTTATTCGAACAAGACAGAATTATTTCCGTGAGCATGCAATAAGACCCGAACTCAACAGTTATATTTGAAGAAAAAACCCGAAATCTGAATTGAACCAAATCTGGACTTGACAAAAATATTCCAAACAATATAACCCAATCCAAGCAAGACGAAATAATTTCTATGATATAAACCCAACTCGAACCTAAAAAATTCGATTTGAAAAAAACTGAAATTTTACCTAAACCACACCTAAATTCGACCAAAATATTCGAAAGAATCATAACTGGGATTCGAGTATGACAAAATAATTTCCGTGGACATGAACGAGATCCGAACCTAAAAATTCTATTTGAAAAAATACCTGAAATTTGAATCGAACAAAATCGGAACCTGATAAAAATATTCCAAAGAATCGTAACCGGCTCTGAATAAGACAAAAAATTTCCATTCACATGAACCGAATCTGAACCTAAAAAAATTCTTTGAAAAAATCACGAAATCTGAACTTGAAAAAAAATATTCCAGTGAAGCATGTTCTTATTCGAACAAGGCAGCATAATTTCCGTGAACACGCAAGAAAACCAGAACCCAAAAATTCCATTTGAAGAAAAAGCTGAAATCTGAATTGAAACAAATCTGTTCCCGACAAAAATATTCCAAAGAACCATAATTGTATCCGAGCAAGGCAAAATAATTTCCATGGACATGAATACGACCCGAACATTATAACTCAATATCAAAAAATACCTAAAATCTGAACCCGACAAAAATGTTCTAATGAATCATAAACAGATCCGAACAAGACAAAATAATTTCCATGGACATGAAACCAATATATGGTTTGGTAACATTTAGGTTGCAATTACATTACGGTAAGTCTTTGATTATATTTAATATCCCGTTAGGTCACGGTTAAGTTAAATGTAGGTTAAAGTTAAATCGCATTTGTTTTATGGTTAGAATAAGGATATGTTACAATAAAGTGAAGGCTAGGTTACATTTATGTTATATTTAATTTACGGTAAAATACTGTTAAGTCAAACTTAGGTTACAGGCAGGTTATGGTTACGGTTAAAAAGTTTACGGTTAGGAATTTATCCATAGAGTGGACATTATGCATAATTTGATTAAAAATAACACTTACTTTTGTTAAATGGCTCTGAAATTATAATACTACATACCAACACTTTAGCTACGAGCGAGTATCGATTTCATTCATGGTATAGTCGGATTTAAGAGTGATATAATTAGTTTGAAATTCAAAATATTTCACTTGGGATTTCTATGTGAAAAAAAAAAATATATATATATTAGTTACGTGACTTAACAGTGATTTGATAAATACATACATGCCAACCTCCGGCTTTTTTTAAATTAAATATTTATACTACTAACCAGAAATTTATTAATTTAACGAAATTAAGTAATTTTCAAAATGACTATCTCATTTATAGAAGAACAAATGTATTTAAACAAAATTTCTGGTTCAAGATATGTTTTCTGAATTAAAAAAAAAGCCGGAGGTTGGCAGCTATGTAAATATCAACACTTTAACACGAAAATCACGCAGTCGTTGGATACATATTCCCTCCCACATTTCTCATCGCTCATTTTGAGTATTTTTAGAGCTTAACATTAGCTGTTTTTTAAACCGATTTTTCACACAGTCAGTGGCCACGTATTTCAGACAATGCATTTCTGCATGTTTCGAGTTAATGATAAAATCATACAAATTTCAAGTTCGTTTAATATTGTTAATACGGACCCGGGCAACGCCGGGCGGGTCAGCTAGTACGGAATGTAATTTTTTGAGAGTGCTTCAATAGGGATAAAATATTACCTTGAAGTGTATATGAGAGGACGTGAGTTTCAAAATTTTCATCATCCATTTTTTTAAATCAAGTGTTCTGTGTCAGTTTTATATCTATTGCCGAATTTGCATGAAAAAAAACACTGTAATGTGCAACAAATCAAGTTTTACAGTGTATTTCTGGCATTTAAAATCTTGGTTTGTAATGAAAAATAACAGACGCAGCCACAGGTTTTTCGCAATTTTCAAATATTTGATTTTTTGGATAAGGAGAATTTTGAAATACCCGTCAATATGTAAAACACTACTATGATTCCTTTAAAAAATAGTCATTGTTATCCAACTAAATTTTTACTAAAGGCCATATTGCAAATGTAGAACAGTCTAATGTCTATTTCATTTTTTAATTTAAAGTTTCCTTCTGTATTGTACATCTTTTTTTATTACTATTTACTTGTTCTGAAAATAAAAATGTAAAACGACAAAAGTATTAAAATTTTTTTAATCATTTTTTATTTAAATTATTATATCTGAATGAATTGATTTTATGTTAAATAAACACATTTCTATTATATGAAACGAATAGCTAAAAACGTTTTTGGGTTGTAAAATATGATTGAATCCATGAATAAACGGTCAAGTGCTAGTATTACTCTCGCTCAGAGGGTTCCGTACAGTAAACATATGTATTATTAATCCCTTAGGCACGAACGACTGGTATACGTGCCACTTAAAATTCTCAGAATCCTTCATTATTCCTACCAGTTATTTTATATTGTAAAGTTTATCTTACTTAATTAGGGGGGTCTATAAAATAAAAGAATAAGTCTACAAAATTTAAAAAAAATTAAAGAATTTAATATAAGTTGAAACAAGACGGCAATATTTGTAATTTAACACATTCGCTGCCGCTTACATGAAGATGAGATGATAGTTAATGCCGCACTGTAAAAGTAGGTTTTTCCAAGAAGCCGATTTACTTTTTATAACAAAGAGTCAGTAAAAGATTTTCTCGCGCCAGCGCGTGACTGGCTATTGGACATCACCCCACATCACGCGCTGGCGCGTGAATGGCCCCTTAACGTTGGTGCCATATCACGAGCGGGATCGTGATCGACAGCGAACGTGTTAAAAACTGTGAAATTTCTTAACGTAGAAATTCAGTTCGAATTAGCATTTATATAGAAAAATATTGTGACACTCCTTAGAACAGCAGAATACCTTAAAAAATAATTCCGAAATCGCATCTTAAAACAAGTCGGAAGTTTGAGAAATTATTTTTGTATCTTTGTTTATTCTTTGAAAGTAATGCATTTAGTGTTTAATCTTTAAACTAACGTTTATAATTTTTTCAGGTACATGTGAAACAGAAGAAGCTTATTATGGTCTCTCTTTGGGAAAATTTCTAACAATTTCTAATAACGTCAAAGGAGAAGTATTTGCTGTTGATTCAAATACCCTATTCGTGAAAGGATTTTCTTATGATGGCCGCAGCCACGGTAAGGATTTGTTTAAATTTTTTGACTCTCTATTTGAAATTCTTAACCCTTTCATTCTCATGGTAGAATGCGTTCTAAAAATTCCGTAGTTTAGAGAATCTGAAATTACACCAGAAAATTTCAATGATAAATTACGGTTTATTTAAATATGGAATGTTTGTTATTAAGAAAAACAAGTACTTATATTTTAATTTTCTGGTATGAATTTGGAATATCAAATTTAAATATAGAAAAATAAATAAGGAATATCATGATGCCATTTGGACTCACTGGGAATGAAAGGGTTAAATAAAGGCATTTTTTAATTATTGATATCCGTAAAAGTTAGTGGCAAACAAATATTAATGCAATATTTTCTTAATCTTAGCACAATATGGAAAAAGATTTGTGCATCTTTATGTGAAGATCCGGATATTTGTATTTTTGAAATAAAAGCCAATGTTTGTTTACAATGAATGTTTAATGATTATGGAAGTGATTATGGAAGTATATTTAGAAACATTTCTAAAGAAAAGCGAATGCAACAAAATATTTAAATTACATTGATATATGATTACCAGTTTAACTCAATTAAACCATGGAGAAAAAAACTAATGTATTTCAGAAATGTTATAAAATGATTCAGAATTTAAACATTGGTAATCATGTTAAACTGAAGAAAATTCAACAATTTGACCGTAAAACATTCATATTTTATGTATCTTGAAGTGAATGATAATAATAAATATGCAATGTAACTTATGAAAATTTTAACAGTAATCTATATCTAGTAACTTTAAATACGCGAATTCAAAATAACAGCTCATTTTCCAAGTTGTTATTGAGTTAGTTTCAGAAAACAACCCGCAACATACCGTAATTTCGGGTGTATAAGCCGCGGATCAAACAATTCTTTTTGGACCCAGAAATCTTATTTAGTAAATGAAGATTAATATTTACCGCGATCTAACTAGTTACATTTGTCTATTAAAAGATTCTGGGTCGAAAAAGAATTGTTTGATCTACGGCTTATACACCCGAAATTACGGTAGTTTGTTTTGAAACTATTAAAATGGAATTTAACATCGAGAGTTCTACAATTCAGATCTGCATAATTTATGAATTACTTCACCGAATGACTTCTCATTTTTTATCTAAATGGGAAATTTTCCAAAGAATCAAAACACGATACCGAAATTGTGTGTTCGTATTGTACAATTCAAAGTTTATTACAATTTCTGTATGGAGACGGCCTTCAAACTCTGATTTTACTTTAACATAAATTAAAAGAAGACACAATCGAAAGCATATTCTTTTTCGCTACGGCAATTTGGAGATTAAAATGTATGTAGTGTATGGTTTTTTTTTTTTTTTTTTTTTTTTTTTTTTTGACATAAACTGCACATAAATTTTTTCAAAGTAAGCATTTAATTTGCAGAATTCTTATAGCACACTATTCACTAACACGTGCACGCCCATATAAAAGATTGTGTACAAAAGTTTAAATACTATTTTAACCCTTTCCGGCGCGGTGTCCCTTAAAAAGGACACCTAATTTTAATTTTACTGGCACCAAGAATATTTAATTAAAATTTTCCTTTGATAAAATGCCTGAAAATAAGCAAGTTCGTATTCTCTAATAAATTCGTTTATAAATTCTGGTGGCAGATAATTATTTCAATTAAACTTACGCCGCGCCGGAAAGGGTTAACTAATGTTACAGTTCAGTTTCTGTTCTGATCCAAATCAGGTAAGCACACCCGTGCAGATAAGGCCAAGACATTGCCCCTTAGCCTTACTGGTTTAGTGTGTGAAACACCAGCAATGGTCTTGGGACTGGACAAACAACTTGTAGGAAGATTCTATTTATTAAAAAGAATTAAATTTTACAAATATTTACCTTGTTAAAATAGCTGCACAGCATCTCATAAATGTCCCGGCTATCATAAAAAATATTTTATTTAACAAATCTAAATATTTAGTACAGAGGAAAATGCTCTTATATGATTAATTTATATTTTGAAATTGAAGAGGAAAAGAAAAAGTATTAATAGTTTAATGTTAAAATTTGTGCACATTTTTTTTACAAAGCAATAGATTTCAATGGCTTAACCAAGGTGGATGCCAAGTGCTCTGAATACCGGTAATTTTTAAAAGTTCTGTTCGTTTTATCTAACCAGAGCATTTTCTGCTATAACCCTTTCCGGCGCGGTGTCCCTTAAAAAGGACACCTAATTTTAATTTTACTGGCACCAAGAATATTTAATTAAAATTTTCCTTTGATAAAATGCCTGAAAATAAGCAAGTTCATATTCTCTAATAAATTCGTTTATAAATTCTGGTGGCAGATAATTATTTCAATTAAACTTACTCCGCGCCGGAAAGGGTTAAATCAAGGAGAAGAAAACCTTGTAGTATTACTGGTTTTGGGCACCGACGCTGGTTACACCACTGGATTGATATGCAATATATATATATATATATATATATATATATATATATTGTATATATATATGTTTAAATATTTACAAGTAAAGTTTTACGTAAACACTATTCTTTTTAAAACAAACAAAAAAAAAAATCTCTAATTTTATTTCTAAAACAATTTTTTTAAACAATTGTCTTCTTCTAATATTTTTTTCTTTTTCTATAAATTTGACTCCTTTTTTTTTATTATTATTATTTATATTTCTATGTACTTTTTACTTATAACAACCTAATTTACGTTGCTCTTTCTAGAATACAGTGGATTATTTACAATAAAAAACGTTTATACCAGAATCGTTGCACATTTGTAAAATTATTTGGGAGATCAATTACGAATAAGCTAGTGTTGCTTTGCTAGGTGTCCTGATTTTCAAGAGTCCTGCATTCCATCCATCTCAAGGCGAAAACTACCGATTTTTATAAATTCATGATTTTTTTAAGTTTCGAATGTACCTTCCATTCAGTGATGCAAGCACTAGTGGCACGAATGGCTGAGTGCTAACACTAATATTTTTAGTATTCTTCCCTTATTTAATTACAGAAATTATGAGATTTAATAAGGCGAAGGAAACCAATAAAATTTAGGGGTGAATATCTACCATTTCTGGCGCAGTTCTTGCATCCCTGCTTCCATTTCATTTATTTGAACTCCAGGAATTTTAACGAAAATTTTTCTGATTTTTCTATAAGTAATTTTCACTTATGGGTACAATACCTGTTTTTAATGCATTGATAGAAACAAGTGTTATATATATATATATATATATATAACACTTGTGTTATATTTTAAAAATTCATAAAAGAGTAAGAAATTATGATAAAGAAGTGCGGTTTGCAATAAAAAGCAGGGTCAAGGTAGTCCCATGCTTATAGTGGCAAAAATATTTTAGTTAAAAAAACACGTGTAGAGGGCGCTGACGACCGGAAACATATTGAATAGGACAAGAATACGCTTCATTTATTTTTCTTGCAATTACAAATGTTCAACATGATTTCCAGAACATTCTAAGACACAACTACGGTGATTCACAGCACTTGTTACAGCTGAATACAACATGTCGGAATGAATTGCAGAAACATCCCCAAGATGGAATCCTTGAATTCCGCAAATGTTGAAGGGGATGAACTGAACACAAGTGATTTTAATTAGCGCAGAAGTCAACCAGAAGTCGACCGATGTGAGATTGGGTAATCGTAGAGATCATCCGATCTTGCAATACTGACTGATCAGTCTGTCTTCCCCAAAGGTACTCAATACAAATTGTTTTACTGGATTGGCATAGTGTGGTGGTGCGTTACCTTGCATAAAGCTTATTACAGATACCACATCTCTGCATGACGAGCATGATTTTGCCACGCAGGAGACTGAGTTACGCTCAGAGATTACTCTTCACGTTTAACAAACCAGTACAGGACACGTTTTTTCAAAAAATTATGGTCCGATGCAGTGAAGCCGCACCAGAATGTAGCCTAGATCCTGGATGTTACCTAGATGCAGCGACTTCGTCATGTATTCGCGAATATTAGGAGTCACCCATTTACGATTGCTCTTGGTGTTGACGTCCCCGTGTACTGTAAATTGCGCCTCATCTATACAGAAAACGTTCAACGAACACTGATGTTCGCTTCTAATTCTTGCTATAGCACACTCGGCAAATGATTCCCTCATAGCTGTGTCTACCGGATGTACTTTATGCAGTGACTGCAATTTGTAATGATAGAGGTGCGATATCCCATGGACGATACGTCGAATGGATGAGTGAGGCACACCCGATATCCTTCCGGCTTTGTGAGTATCACTGCTCTCTGTGGACGATTTCGCCGCTAAATCATTCATAGTGATTTCCACCGCAGTAATTCGGCCCTCCTTCTACGAAGGTCTTCCACTTCGTTGCCGATCTTTCAAAGAGCCAGTTTCTTTGATCCACTTGACATGTTTCACTATTCGGGACACGATGTGGGGCTATTCTTCCCCTTCTGCTCTTTCGCAAAGCAACTTTCTCAAAGCAAATTTTCTCAAAGCAACGGTTGCTGACTCTCTGTTCAAATAACTTCGCCAACAACACTAAAAAATGTAATGATAACATTCTGAAAGCGAATGAGAAATCCTCTTGTATCACGATCTTTTATTACAAGATTGATGTACATAATTCTGATGAATTTCTCGTATGTCAGTGCCATCTAGATGCACTTTTTGTAGCGATTTTTTTCTGCTCAAAAATTCCTGCTAATTTGTAGGCCCTTTCTTATAAACCACATTCATTATCATAAATTCTTCGATTTTTATGAATTTTTAAAGTTTTAACGAGCTTTTGACTCACCCGGTATATAAATATATGTATATATAGATGTGTGCATGTATGTATAAATTTCTTACCTTGTATTACCTATGTTATTTATGCAATTTTGTACAATATGATAAGTCATACACAATAGTTTAACAGCGAGTCACGTAAAATCAGATGTTAAAATCAAAAGAAAATTTTAAAGAATTTTTAAGAAATGTTATGATTGGTGTTTATAAGTACCGTATTTACTCGTGTATAAGGCGCACTTTTTTTTTCAAAATATTAGGGCAAAACTCCTAGGTGCGAATTACACGGAATAATTCTTTACTATTGGATGCAGTCGAACTATATGCATAAGAAACAAGAAATTATTCAAAGAAGATATTAAAACTCGGAGAATGTTACTAGATTGAAGTATTAATGCATATTTATTTCACTCCTTGCAGTTTTTTATACAACAGAGCTAGTGACATTATCTAAACGCTAATTAGCAATTCTCTTTACCGTCACACATTCCTATTTCCCATCATTCTCTTACAATCCGAAGTCTAAAAATGCATTTTCGTCTTGTTTTCTGGTCTGGTGTAATGTTTGTTTCGACTTTTTTTTTACTGAAATTCATTTGATCATTCTTCATTAGCGTATCAAATTTATGATGCACGTTATACACGAGATTTTAAGAAATCGTTATTTTTACTTGTAAAGCAGGGGTGCGCCTTATACACGCGTGCGCCCTATACACGAGTAAATACGGTAAATAACATTTACAGTCTGTAAGATCTAATAAAAATATACAGCAAAATTTTAATAAAAAGATTTTCTAAAAATTTTAATATTTTTTAATGTTTTTTTTTTTTTTTTTTTTTTTTTTTTATTGGTGATGGCTGATTCATGGCATATTTTTTATGCGTTGTACTATGTTTGATTTATACATAAATGTATCTTCGTCTGCACGAAACACGATCTTTGGTTAAACATTTGAGTTATGATGATGTAAATATTCCTTTAAAATTTAAATAATGTTACTAAGCCAATTTGTTATTCATTGTTAGAAAGGATCCCATAGTCATAAGTTTTTAAGTAGAAATTTTGGTTGCTTCATAAATGAAAGTGGTACGTTCTTCAAGACAAGATTGTTTAACTTTTGAAAACTGATTGAATTTGAAAACTGGCTATTTCACCAGATCTGGCTGAGCAATACTAAATTCACGCTTTACTTTTTAGGAATTGTTTAATTCATGTAAATTTAATAAGATGCGGGAAATTTTTACAACTACCAAGTATCAAACAATCTATTTTTCGATCGAGAATATTAATTAGACATTTTAGAAACTATCAATCGAAGTTAGAATCAATTGAAATAAATAAAATAATAATTATCCTCTAAGGCTTGCTTTAATGCACATTTCTACGACAATAAATTACAATATAATACACATTTCTACGGCATATAATGTCAAAGCATTCAAAACCTTTTTAAATAACCCACACGTTTAAAAAGCTTATTTAAACAAGAAAAGATAGAATTCAGTAGAAGTGGATTGGACAAACAAGTCTAACTAACTATCACGTTTACACAGAAAGCCATGTTAAAAGTTAGGAGGGCGAGAAAAGCAAAATATTTTCAACGTAGTCAAACTTATAAAGCAAAGCCACTGTACTTCACAACTCAACGTAGCTAGAATAAAGTAATAATTCACCTATAACTTTACTTCAAGTAAATGTATAATTCTAAATGACGCTCTCTGAACTTCGAAGACAATTTTATTTCAAAGTTTTATACTGGAGATTTTCTACTAACACTCCATTTCTTTCATCGCCAGACATAATATAATGGCTCACTATATCAGCTGTCAGCGCAGAAACTCGAGATTCTACTTCCGATAATGTGTGTATTACAGCAACCCGCAGCAAAAATTTCATATTTCGTTGCGCACAACCATATGAGCACTAATTAACGTGAACTTGCAAAGTACACACGATACTCCAATTATACCGAAAAAGCTCATCGTCACGTTTTTGAAACTTAAATCTTATGCTTTCCAACTCTCATTTTGGCATTCATAGATCACTAACCCTTAATTCATCTACAAATTTTAACCTCTTCAGTCCCTGAGTACCCAAATGGGTACATCAGTTTTGTCCCATTTTATTAATGATACTCAAATATAAATGAAATTTCGATATAAGAATAATATGTTTCGAATTCTAAGATTCGAGCTAATGAAAATAAAACAAAAATCTCGCTTTGAAGTCAAACGAGAGAAGAAATAATTCAGTAATAATTAAAAATACTGTAATAATCGCCAGTAGCGAAGAGGTTAAAGGAATCCAATACAATAATCATTTTTTAATTCGGAGCAGTATTATACTGGAAGCTATTTTTTCTTTCTTTTTTGTAATAATATATTAATTAAATGGAACTTTAAAAGCTAACTGGGCATTTTATTCAAAATGACTTTGTGTAGTAAATTTTGTGATGTAATCTAATTCTAATCATTTATTACACTTGTAATATTGCCACTTTATGACATGCAATAAATAATTAGCACTATTTCTTTAATTATTATTTTGTTTAAAATTAAGTTTGTAATTCGATATTTCTCTTTTTTCGATCCAAAATAATATGTAATATTCCTAATATTATTTATACATGATGTGTAAGACGCATTTTACGTTCTTACAAACGATTTTGTCGATGCTCGATAGCAGAATTGCTAAGTCTCCGGGTTTTTGCACACCAGCATTATCTTTGAAAAAAATTTATTTTAAATCCGCAGAATGTTCCAATTAAACAAAACAACATTTCTGCATTAAAATAATACTATCCAAAAAGTCGGAGACTGGCAGCATTGTGATAGGCATAATAAGAACTAAGCTATATTTGTTGTTTTAGATTGTTTTGTATTTTCCTCAGGAATGACGTGAAGTGTTGCCAGGTGTTCCTATTAATACGTGACTATACCGTTTTCAGTTGTGCAGGACGTCAAAATCTCCGACTTTTTATAATGAGTGTTAAAAAAATATCAAAATTGTATACTGTTCATTATCTGAAAAACCGTTATTTATCATTCTTAAAATTCAATATTCATTATTTTACTAAATTTTTAAATAATTATGAATTTCAAAAAATAAAAATAAGAATTCTTAATTTTTAAATACCAGAATTCTCTAAAATTTTAGAATTCTCTTTGAAAATTGATTCTCCAGAATGCTCTTTCAACAATGTTTTTCACACAAACAAGTTCCCATATCTTTATTACATCCTCAACAAAATTTCACAGCATTCTGAAGAACAGTTCCATCTGTAGACAACTTTAAAATAGGATCATTTAATTATGGACACCCTGTATATAGTTGTAATAATATACTTTTTCTAGACACAGGACTCCCATTTGGTTCGTTTTTTAAATACTACTTTTTTCACACACACACAAAAAAAATTCTTTATAAGTTTCGCAAAACTTTACCTCAAAGTGCTTTTACAAACCTACCACGAATTTATTTCTTATAAAATAACTGGTTTACAAAAAAAGGACCAGTAGGAGCCTTGTTTGAAAGTTTAAAACTTGAGACATTAAGCAACACATTAATAATAATATTATTTTCTAGATGCTGTATTTTGGGTTGGACATTCTGAATACCCAGACAAAACTGGACTTCATGTTCCTAACGACATATCACAGTGAGTATTGTTACTAAACAGCATTTCTTAGATTTAATAAATTATTTCAAATCTGATTTTTCTTAACATTATTAAAATAAGATTTTCAGTTTTATTTAAAATAATAATAATAAAATAAAATCACACGTTTAGTCCTGTAAAAAGAAAAGTGACCACCATTGTGCTAACTCGCCTCTAAATAATTACGTTAAAAAGATATCGGTAGCAATTTATTGGTATTAACCCTTTGCACTCATATGTCCATGACTGGATATCATATTTCTTATCAAAATTTTTTTTCCTGTGCTAGTAATGAAGGAAAAATAAAATATGCTTTCATTTAATTAAAGGATTTTTGATATCGTGTAATTGAAAGTAATTTCTCTTGAAATAGTGGTGCAGGCCGAATAAAATTTGTGTAAGAGACACCGGAGTCGAATGGGTTAATAATGTTATGTATAAACTAGCAGTCCTCGCCCGCTACGCTGGTCGGTTTCTCCAAAGGAATCTTGAATCAAACGAAATACATCTAGTAAAGATTTAAAAGAAAACTTTATATTTAATCAAACATTTAAAATTATTGTCTTATTCGTATAATCTTACATTATAATAATATTCAAAGTTGATGTTGACAACATAATAGACAACATAGCTCTAAAATGACCAAAGTTCCTATGTTTAACTATTTTTAGTAGGCGTATTACTTTGAATTTTCCGCTCCTACATAAATATGCTGCTGCGATATGGTGAAATCTCCTAAAAGTGCGATCATCCCATTAAACCCGCTTAGAATTTCTACAATAGATAAAATACTTATTTAAATTTGTTTCAATAGATTAGGTAACTTCAAATTCGTCTCTCTATCTAAAACTGTAACTAAAACTCTTCGTACTTCCTACTAATTCTTTTTCACAGGGGGGAGGGGGGAGGGGGTTCTAAAATCACTGAAATAAATATTTTTAAAAAAATTAATAGACTTGTTATATTGAATTTCATGCCTCTACCTAAACCTGCTACTAGAACATGACTAGTGTGGGAATATTCTCGAAAACTTACCAATCGAAACTAATCGTCATCGTAAAAAACACAATCGATACTGTCATCGATTACTTCTAAGAAGCTACAACTAAGATGTCCTAAGATCAATCATTAAAATAATTGTTTTTATGTGCTTATAAAGGATTTTAGTAAATACATGCAACTAAAAGCGGATGGAAGTAAAAAACAACACACCGAAGAAAGGCTAAAATGGAGCAACAATAGTCAAAAAGTTATGTGACGGTATCTCCTGGTTGCAAAAAAGTTGAAACGGCGCGAATAAGTATAACAGGATAAGGAAATTTCAGTATCAAATAATATAATTTTTCGACAATTAAATGCAAAATGGTCAAAAAAATAATTAAAGCCACCCCTAGGGGCAAAAACAGGAACTAAATGAATCGCAAATGTGATCAACATTTATTTTTTATTTTTCTATGCCATTGAGACCAGTTCTATAATTTTCCCATTATTACAAGACCTCCTGATGTATACGATAACCGCAGCCCCCGAGAGAGCCAAAGTGGGAGAAGGACACGGGAAGTACGTAACATGAATAAGTGGACACAGGGCTTTCCAGTGATATATTACATGAGGGATATCGACTAAATTTAGAGAAGGCTTCCCCACTGATACAAAGGGGGGGGTAAAGGTGCTGGAGGTGTATGATTTAAAATAATGGTCAGAGAGCTTTCTAATGATATATCTCATAAGGAATAAAGGAAAAATTTAGAAAATTGTGCCCAGAGTTAGGGAGTAGCTACCAGAACAGACCCACCTCCTCTCTTTGAAAATTTCATACATTATAAATAATATTTATCAGAGGGCCCCGTAAAAATTCCGTTCTAAAATGATAAAAGACTACGATTTCAAAAGATTTCGAAAACTGCCCCACGGGGGTCTACAAATTGGGGGGAGAGTGTCAGGAAAGGTTTATAATATGAAAGAGTGGTCTAAGGGCTTTCCGATGATATGTCACATGACGGGCCTAAGAATATTTGGAATTTTTCGACCCCTACATTAACCCCCTCGGGGGTGGAAATTTTAAAATCGCTGAAATATATATTTAATATTTTTTAACAGATTTTTTTCTGCCGTTTCACTCTCCTACTTAAAACGACTGCTGAAATGTGCCAAATTTACTAAATTGTTCAAATCCCCTTTTAACCCTCTTGGAGGCAGAGTTTCTAAAGTCGCTGAAATATGTATTTAATTATTTTTTTAGTAGATTTATTTTTTGGAATTTCATGCTCCCACCTTAAACGGCTGCTGAGATACAGCAAGATGTTCTAGAATTTTCGACCCCTCGTTTGCCCCCCTTAGTGAGCAGAATTTTCAAGAAACCCGTCCTAATGCACGCTTACGTCATAAGAAGTATTTTCTCCCCAATTTTCTTTCTTTTAGGTTCAGAAGTTTGGGCTGTGCGTTGATTATCAGTGAGTCAAGACAAACTATTTCAGATATGTATAGATAGATTGATAGATTATTATTCTACGGTCATTTGTATATTCACAATTCATCAAGTTTCAGTTTTAAATAGTAAATCCAGCTTTTGACATTGTATCTGAGTTCTTTGGGTCACAATAGCCAGTAAATTTTTTTTAATTCATCATAGATTTATAACGAAAAATGTGTTAAAGATTTATTCATAAATTAAGATAAGTAAAATTCAGATCTTAGAGGGCAAAGTATCGAGAACAACTTATTTGACCAAAGGTACTCAGAAGTATCACCATTGCGCTTATTATTAAAAAATGAAAGTTGGTTCAATATTTGGTGCGAATGCAGTTTACTCTCCTTCTTGGCGCGATTTTCAAAAATCGCCAAAATGGCGCGTTTTTGCGTCTTGTCTCCCGGAGCTTCTTGCTCCAAGGCCCGCCACACTCTACAGAGACATGCGTCAAAAATCGTGCAACATGACGCAGTCAAACCGGTTTTTACTTTGTTATCAGGGTGAAACTGTCTCATGTCGTACGTTTTTTCGTTCACTGTTTCACTGGTGTGTGGCGTGCCCAAGAGACAAAGCACATAAAATACAAATCTAAAGACAAAAAAAAGGAGAATTTTTACTTACCCGGAGCCGCTGTTTTGTTCCGGATTAAATTGCTCCGGATATTCCTATTTTGCTCCGGATTGACTGGTCAATCATATACTTTTTCCCGCAAACTGTCAACAGCGTAAAGTATCCATTTGAATACTTTACTTCCTCATTCAAACAATCAACAACATTCTTTCTGAAACCAACAACTTCCATAGTAGTTACTGAATGGTATCTAACTAAATATAAAAAGAGGAAAATGCAAAAAAATAAACTCACTCGTTGAGTGCAAGACGCAACTCCAATAAACAATCCTACCGGAAGCAATTTCTAGGCGGGAATAACGATATTCAAAAATTTAAAAGCTCTCTTTCAAGTTCTCATCTTTCGTCCAATCAGAAAACATTTAACAAAAAGGAGCGTCCAATCGGAAACGGCTTAGAAATCAGTAGCCGGAGCACTCCTTAGGGTTGCCATATTGAAGATCCGAGAGGAGAAAATGAAAATGCAGGGTTACCATATCGAAACATTTATCGCTAAAAAATAAAAGTCGCCTTGGCGAAGGAGAGTAAACTACATTTCACCCCAATATTTGATACTTAACCTGCCCCAAAAGGATAAGTTATTCGTAGTATTAAATAGAGCGCATATTCCTAGTCAGTTGGTGCCTCTATATTTTCCATATGATTATTCTTAGCAAAATTAGTAGGAGATCATTATATGTTCTTGGGCAGTACGTTTTGTAACTCATGAAACTGGGACAATCGTAATAATGTATCCAATTTTTTCCACGTATTTTGTGAATATTTATCAAAAATACAGCAAATTTTTCAATCAATTCATGTGGGACCACATTTCAGCAAGATATTAAATTTTCACTGTGATCAGACCAGTTTAAAACTAGTTGGATGTGCCAATCCCAAAATTTTGTTGTATGTTTTATGTACATTTTAATATTTTTTAAAAAATTGTTATGCATGTTAATGCTTTAATAATTTTAATTCAATACTATACCAACTTTGATTTACATACAGGGTGATTCATAAAAGATGGGCAGAACTTTAAGGGGTTATAGTACACTTAAAGACAAATAATATTAAATAGGAGACTAAGGGTCCCAGACGTATTCCCAAGGAGATAGGGGGCATTAAAGTTTAGGGTCCGAAATTTCAAATGATTATAAAAAATGGAAAAATTGGTCGATTCGTTTGCGGTTTTTGCAAAAAATTTTCTTTATGCCAGTATTTTCTTGAAATAAAATTTTAAAGTTCAATTTCAAAAAATGCCGATAGGGGGCGCTTTAGACTTTGGAGTAACAAACAACTATTTTTTAACGTTATTTTTTGTATTTCTTTAAATGATTTCGAAAGCTTAGACTTAAACTTAAATTTTGATCTAAAAATCTGAGTCCTAACGAGTAGTTAAGTAGCGTAAACTGAAATTTGAAATTTGAAACCCTTCTTCCCCCAGAACAAAAATCAGTTATTCCCGATCTTTGTGTCGTAGATTAGGCTCTAATTACTGCCGCGTTTTGCTAAAATTATTCTTTATGTCAGTATTTTCTTGAAAATAAATTTTAAAGAAAAGTTTCAAAAAATTCCGATAGAGGGCGCTTTAGACTTTGGAGTAACGAACAACTATTTTATACCGTTATTTTTTGTGTCTCATTAAATGCTTTCTAAAGCTTAGACTTAAATTTTCAGCCCAAAATCTGAATCGTTAGACGTGGTTAAGTTTCTGGGCAGAGGGGTTTGAAATTTCTACTCCTGAGCACAGTTCAGTTTACCATGTCCACACATTGTGTGCTGTGATACGAGGTAAAAAGACACAAATTAGGATTATGTTACCAAAACATATTTATTAACATGTAATTACAATAAATGTTAAAAATTGTGACCACCAGAGGTTATGCACGCAGAACAACGGCGAAGAATGGAACGGCGAACATTCGCGAAAACATCAGGCTTTTCGAGCATTTCCCCTACAGCGGCGGAAAGTCTGGCGACCAGTTTCTCGGGGGATTCAATGGGTGTCTCATACATAAGAGCCTTCAATTGTCCCCAAAAAAAGAAATCGAGGGGTGAAAGATCTGGCAAGCGAGCAGGCCAAGCAACAGGACCACCTCGACCAATCCATCTGTTCGGAAATGTGATGTCCAGATAGTTGCGGACGTCTCGTACGTAATGGGCTGGCGCTCCATCGTGCTGGAACCACATGACCCGCCGGATGCGTGGAGGAACAACGTTTAACAGGTCTGGCAGCACATGTTGCAGAAATGTGAGGTATGTTTTACCGTTGAGGCGTTCAGGAAGAAGGTACGATCTGATTAGGTGGTCTGCGAGGATTCCTGCCCAAACATTGATGGAAAAGCGTCTCTGATGAGCATGTGGATGCGTAGCATGTGGATTGACATCCGCCCATACATGTGCATTGTGTGGTTTAAATTTACCTTCACGTGTGAAGGTACATTCATCGGTGAAAAGCACAGTTCGTCCAAAATGTGGATTTAGCGCGTTCTGCTGCAGAAACCAGCGGGCGAATTCAATACGATTTGGATAATCCCCTGGAGACAGTTTCTGGACTCGTTGCACATGAAACGGGAGCAAATGTTCATCCTTCAGTACCCTCCAAGTCATGGACTGTGAGGTATCCACCTGCCTAGCCACTGTTCGTGTACTTGTACTTGGCTGCGCCGCTACTACATCCAGAATGGCTTCTGCAACAACTACTGATTCGTCCTTTTTTGCACGACCTGCATTCGACCGGGAAGCGAGAAATGATCCCGTCTCACACAACTGTCTGTGCAAGCGCTCGAAAGTTTTGCGGTTAGGCAACCGCCTGTTGGGAAATCGCTCTCCGTACATTCGTTGTGCCTCTGCACCATTTCCATCTGCCGCTCCGTAAATTAAATGCATCTCAGCCTTTTCCTTATTCGTGAAGGGCACCATCTTCCGATTCATTACTACAGCGACTTACACTTGACTCACCGTTCAGTGGTTTTTATGCCTGAATCGTGTCGAAATTTTGCATACGTGTTCTTCTTCTTCCCCATTTGACATTTGCATACTTTCTGTCTCCTTCTTCACCCGGTGACTAGCGTCAGGAATGGAGCTTTAACATTTGCATGAGCGACGTTTCCAACTGTGCAGTGCCTTTATGAGTGAATTCCGACTATGCAGTCCTTGACGAAAGTTGTATTTTTGCCTCGTATCACAGCACAGAATCGTTGGGCATGGTTAAGTAGTGCAAACTGAACTATGTTCAGAAGTTGAAATTTGAACCCCCTTCCCTCGCTACTGAACCACGCTCAGCGATTCAGATTTTGAGCTGAAAATTTAAGTTTAAGTCTAAGCTTTAGAAAGCATTTAATGAGACACAAAAAATAACGGTATAAAATAGTTGTTCGTTACTCCAAAGTCTAAAGCGCCCTCTATCGGAATTTTTTGAAACTTTTCTTTAAAATTTATTTTCAAGAAAATACTGACATAAAGAATAATTTTAGCAAAACGCGGCAGTAGTTAGAGCCTAATCTACGACACAAAGATCGGGAATAACTGATTTTTGTTCTGGGGGGGAGAAGGGTTTCAAATTTCAAATTTCAGTTTACGCTACTTAACTACTCGTTAGGACTCAGATTTTTAGATCAAAATTTAAGTTTAAGTCTAAGCTTTCGAAATCATTTAAAGAAATACAAAAAATAACGTTAAAAAATAGTTGTTTGTTACTCCAAAGTCTAAAGCGCCCCCTATCGGCATTTTTTGAAATTGAACTTTAAAATTTTATTTCAAGAAAATACTGGCATAAAGAAAATTTTTTGCAAAAACCACAAACGAATCGACCAATTTTTCCATTTTTTATAATCATTTGAAATTTCGGACCCTAAACTTTAATGCCCCCTATCTCCTTGGGAATACGTCTGGGACCCTTAGTATCCTATTTAATATTATTTGTCTTTACGTGTACTATAACCCCTTAAAGTTCTGCCCATCTTTTATGAATCACCCTGTATTAAATTTCTGCTTCAGTCAATTAATCGGAGTAAAAACGAGTTTCCGTCTCTGCACGAGCCGATGAACAATAGAATGAGAGGCAGATTTTTTTCAAATTGAGGGAGGACCTACTTGCCATACCCAAAAATAATCATCCACAAAAATTTTAGTTCAAGTCTATGCATAACTTAATACACTTTTTGATGGTAAAATAATGAAAATGACACTGACATCATGATTATAGCGCCCCCTTCCAGTGGATTTTCTTCAAATTTAGGTCGGACCTACCAGCCGTAGCCAAACACTTACACAAAAAATTTCATTTAATTCTATGTATAACTTCATACATTTTTAGGTGGTACAATATTGAAAATGGCACACAAATCGCTTTTGCAGCGTCCCCTTCCGGCAGATTCTTTTCAAATTTTTGGGAGGACCAACTAGCCATAGCCGAATACTTACGCAAAAAGTTTGGTTCAATTCTATGCATAACTTCATACACTTTTAGGTGATACAATATTGAATATGGCACAAAAATCGCTATTGCAGCCCTCCCTTCCGGTGGATTTTTTTCAAATTCAGGGAGAACCAACTAGCCATAGCCATACACTTACACAAAAAATATAGTTCATTTCGATGCATAACTTCATATACTTTTAGTCGGTGCAATATTGAAAATGGCACAAAAATCGCTATTGCAGCGCCCCTTCCGCGGAATATTTCAAAAGTGAAAGAGGACTTGCTTATCATAGCCAAAAACATTCACAAAAAATTTGGTGCAATTCTATGCATATCTTCATACACTTTTCGATGGTAGAATGACGAACAGACAGACATTTTGTAAAAACATGTTTTTTGGAATCTCTGACCCCTAAAATGTGTAAATCTGTCGAAAACCGGAAGTCGAAAATTTTTTCGATTACAATAATTCCTACTATTGAAGATAATATACTATTGATGAATAAAGTAAAAACTAGAACATAAATGAAATTTCTAATGACTAGAAAAACAGAAACAGATTATAATAAAAAATAATATCTTAACCACATAACTAATTTGCCCATATATCGTACGGGCAAGAAGAATTTGCTTGATTCATCACTTAAAGCTTTTTGACACGACTAATTTTTTTAAATACAATTTCATACTATTTAATTGCAGAAATGTTTAAACTAAATATTAAAAATATTTTAGCTTAAAAAATGGTGTGAAACCATATTTTCAATTTATTGTACGAAAAAAATACAGTTAAGTGGTTAAAACGCGATAGTCAGTCAAAAATGAAGGAAAACATTTTGATTCAAAGCTAGGTTTTCGAATCTTATAGTTATGAATGCATAAAATCGATTATATTCCCCCATACTAGCGGATATGTTTTAAAATTTCAGAGATTTATTAAAAAAAAAGTCCCCCTCCCATGTCATATTGTTATTAAATTAATGTCCATGAACTGATGTTTTTGTTTGGAAGATAGATTGTTGAATATTTTTATGGAAAAAACATTAAAATAGTTAAACTGGAAAAGAAGCAACAATCGGTTAAATGCTAAGCAATCCTAAATTTTTTCAAGATTTTCCGACAATATATTTACTCTTTTGTCTTGTAAACTTTAATAATTTTTGAGCCCAACAAACAGCTGTAAAAATTCTTTTTAAATTAAAAGACATACTAATTAAAAATATAATAACAAACATACTTACAAACAAGTTTTTAAGGCAAAAAAGAGCAGTTCTTTGTCATTCTTTTTATTTTATTTGGATCGAAAACTCAAAATCATGATTATTTTACCTTGTGCATTTGGTACACCTGAAACTTTTGAATAAAATGCTGAAGATACTACTCATATGGATACACATAACTATGTAAATATATCAACTGAAACGCCACATTACATTAGTTATAAAATGGCAATCATTTTATAATTCGGCAAAGCATCATTCTTCTGCGGGAAAATTAATTCGATGTAATAAACTGTTTTTTAAAAAAATCTGCTTAGTAAGTTTAATGATATCGATAAATTATCAGTCAGATCAGAAGTAAAATAGATAATATTTTCACAAAACAAAATATTTTCTTTAACAGTACTTAAAATAATATTTCATTTGAGTATAAAAACATAGAAAAGTGAACATTTTAAAACATAAAAGAAAAATAGAAAAAAAAAGATTGCTACAATTTTATTTATTTATTATAGATACTATAGTGCGAGCGTTATTATATATATGAAAAATATATAAAAAATATTAGGATCAGTAAAAAAAGATCGAATTATTTAGAAATTTTCCGCCAACCGACTCCTTATGATCTTCCTAGCGTTCATCATACTCTTTAACCCTTTAATGAATCATTTTTTTCGGAAAATATTATATTTCAGACTATTTTTCTTAATTATTCACTAGAAAAAACGTGGAAAAAATTATTTATGTTTCTATTGGACATAATGTCATAACGTCACTCCTGAGTTGCATAACGGCAAAAAATAGTTGTTCTTTACGCCAAAGTCTAAAGCGCCCTCTATCGGCATTTTTTGAAATTTATCTTTATAATTTATTTTTGAAGAAAATGCTGACATAAAGAATACTTTTTGTGAAAACCGCAAATCAATCGACCAATTTTTCCGTTTTTTATTTTTATTTGAAATTTTATACCCTAATCTTTAATGGCGCCTATCTCCTACGGAAAACATTTGGGACCCTTACTTTCCCATTAAATATTGGTTGTCTTGATGTGTACTATTATTCCTTAAAGTTTTGCCCAATAGTTTAGATACACCCTGCATTTGTATACATATTTTCTTTTCTGACTAACTTGCAGCCTGGAATTTTACCGTAATTTCGGGTGTATAAACCGCAGCTCAAACAATTCTTTTTCGACCGAGAATTTTTTTAAAAACAAGTATAACTAGTCAGATCGCCGTAAATATTTGTCTTCAATCACTAAATAAGATTTCTGGGTCCAAAAAGAATTGTTTGATCTGCGGCTTATACACCCGAAATTACGGTATTTTAAATTCCAGTGTGCACAGCTGTCATAGTTTCTGAGAGGAAAATTAAAATACTATCTTAATATCTCAGATTGAAAAATGAGGGTTTAAAAGTAATCTTAACTACAAAAGTTCTTGAATATTTCGAAATAATATTTAGCAAGAACGAGGTAAGCACAGATTATGAAACACTTTCCAACACACTCAGAATACCTTAGTAAAACTTAACTGTTTAATAAGAGTAAAGATGTATCAATGGACAAGGTACAAAGAATATCCAGCTGCAGCACCAATCCAAAGATTTTTGACTTTATTGTTCTGACGGAAATTTTCCTCGACCATTTAGCTAGAACATGCCCGACGAATGGGTGGTAATTTAAATCAAGACTTGTATACAAATCCTACAAACTTCACGAAAATGTGACAGTAAACTACCTCTGATTAGACAAATAATATGTATTTTGCTAAATTTATACCGGAGCAAAATGATGAGAACACAGTCAATATTTCTAAAACTGCGGAATGTGATTGGTGGATATTTTCGCATATCATTTTAAAACACATTTAAAAGAGTTTCTGTGCACATTCGTTTAGTTCTCAAAACATTTGGATTACAGAGTGAATCAAAATGTTTTGTGACTTCGAAAGAGGGCACATTCTATTTGATAACAACATCAGACTGTAATTTCAAAGAATTTCTGATAAAATTAAACTTCCAGAAAGTGTCATTTTGAATTTCTTATAAGGTGGTCTGGTGTAATAACGCCAGGCGGGGTAATAACGCCAAGTGCTAATATTTTGCATAATAATGAAATAATCTGGTAAATGACACCCATGTGCTCTACGCAGAAGGGTTTTGAGTCATATAAATCGCAAAAAACAGCTTCAAGTTAATTTGTTTCATTTTTAGGTCTTATTGTTTTTACAAGCAACTAAAATTAACGCTTGATCTAAAATTTGCGAGATACGTTTTGCGATGTGAAGACTATTTTTTTTTATCCGGAAATACTTTGTTAATTACATAAATTTGTAGTACATTTCATGGACTTTCAAAATATTGTCGAAGATTTTGGATATCGTCTCAAGATAATTTGTAATTTAAAATGTACAGCGCAATAACTATAACGGGGTAATAACGCCAATCCTTGGCATTAATACCCCGGTTGATTCCCTACAGTGGCCTAGCTACATCCTAAATACTGATTCAAATAAACACAGTTAAAACTGTGCAATGTTTCTAATAATTCTATTTAAGCGGTCCTTTTTAAGCAAAAAGAAGCTCACGGTGTTATATTCTTTTGCCTCATCCTCCCCCCCCCCCCACACCACACCTTTATTTTTCTTACACTTTCACAAAAAATTGAACATTTCCAATAGCTTAGAATGCAATTTGTCAATTTCTAAGTTTGTAGAGTTTGTATTTTTAGAATTGGGCAATCTACATGCAATTATTCCATCTTATTTCATAGTTTTGTTTGCATGGCGTTATTACCCATATAGGTGGGTAATAACTCCAAATAGCATTGGTCAAGAAATCACGCCATTACATTTTATGTATAGATATCTGTTAAATTATTTTTTTTTATATAGATAGTCAATGAGTTGCTGTATCGAATCATATATTTGTTTGAAAAATACAAACTAAAACTAAGCCTTGAAAATTGGTAGAACCTTAACGTGGCGTTATTACCTCAGGGTACCTTAGAATCTAACTATTTATGTAACTACAAAATTTACAGAGAGGTCAAAAATTATTTCGAAACGATCCGAAAGTTTGATTATTCGCAAAGTTCCAAGACAAATAATGACAGCAAAGTAATATGAAAACCTGATAAAGACGCCAGCATCAGTATCGATCTTACGAAGAACAATAAAAATGTCGGGAGTTCTTTAAAATTCAAAACCACATTGATATTCGCGTGTAACATCTGGCAAAAAAAACAACCTGCTTTCTGTTTGCGGAGAAACACCTGAAGCAGCAAACAAATTGGTTTTAAATTATCGTCCGTACTGAAGATAAGTTTAACCCATTAATGCCCAAATTATTTTCTTCATTAAAAATAAATTTTGGGGTCCCACCACTTTTAAAAGACGAATAACTTTTATCTTAATTTATTGAGGAATTAGTCTCGTGAAAAATAGTGCTTATTTATCTTTTTATTTGCTGGTGTGAAAAGTGCTTTATTGCCTTTTTTTATATCGTCCCTAAAGAGGGATGCTAGGCACTAATGGGTTAATTTCGATATTGCAGACGATATTTATTCATATTTGCATGGCCTTCAAAATGAAAAAGACATATTTTCTACGCATTAATTAGGTGGAAGCAGCCAAATGGTTTGGACTATTTTTCCTCGGTAGGTAGGCTTTGCTTTTGTAGATACATAAACAAAATGGACATACCTCTATTCGCATGTTAGAATGCCATTTGTTGAAACTGAATGAAAAAATTACCGACTTTTACAAAATTTGCTACAAGGTAATGCCTAAATTCACCCAGAAAAAGGCACAAAAAAGTGTTTTGAAAATAAAGAAGATTCTCAAATTTAATTGGCTAGCCAGTGGTCCAAAATCCCATGAACAATGTAAATCCCATGAACAATGTTTGGGTTTTTATAGAACGCTATATGTAATGAAAGATGGCCAAATAGTGTAATATAGTTCCAAAACCAAAATTAAAATCTGAAATTTGAAAGATACAATGTGTTTTATCACTTCAGCAAATTTAAAACTATGTAAACTGTATGCTACAATGTTGCACTGAAATTATTAATCACAAAAGAAGCCCAATTGACATGTAATATTTCTACAATTTAGAAAAATCTGTTTCGTTCTTATCATTTTTCTCCCAGTGCATATCAAGTAAAAATGCAACGCATTATATTATACTTATGAAAATTGTTTTAGTATGTTTTCTTTATACTTATTTTGAGTATTTAATATGATATAATAAATTTATATGGTTTATATTAGGGTTAAGATATTTATATTTTTCATTTAGGCAAGTATATGATCGTTCCTATCATTTTGCTTCCCGGTATATTTATAAAAGTTTCGCATGCATAAGGTATTAAAAAAATAAACATTTAATACCAAAAATTTCGTAACGTAGTGGCCGTTATATCCGACGTAATGAGCGCTTTGCTGCAAATAAGATAAATACTTTAAAAAAAATCCTGGTATTAAAATGGATATTTTTTTATTTTTATTCCTTATGCGTATGAACCCTGATTTATATGATTAATTCTAATTAAATTAATATGTTTGCAGCAGTATGAAGTTTATTGCTTTCATACTGCTACTAGGTATTGCATCACACAAATATACTGTTAAAAGTTGTTATCTAAGTTTTAAAAATTGATCATATTCAGAGTACACCACCCCTTGTCATTATTTATGTCGAAACCATCTCTATCTTTAAGGGTTAATATCTCGGCTAATTACCGATGAATTTTTTCAAAAATCATCATCAACAATGCTTTTATACTTCTGCTAAAATAGGCACCTGCAACGCTCCTCAACACCTTTGTCCAATGCCCTCAAATCAAAATTTGTGTGTTTCAGAAAAATGTGCTTTTCTCGAAAACTATGTGACCAAGAGTAATCGCTATAGTTTTCCTGCAAGGTTTAAAGTAACATCTATAACCTCTAATTTTTTCATAATTTTTGTTCCAGTAGATTCGGAATTAGATGGGGGGGGGGGGGGAGACATATTTTTGCATTATGTTTTCGACGCTATCTCTAAAAACATAATACCCAAAATTTAAAGAAATATATTTTTGAGTTCTACGTAATGAAAGCTTTCTCAAGATACCCCACACGCTATACGAAGAAATTTTTTTTTCTTCAAGTAACGCAATTAGCCCCCTATCCCCCCTAAATTTATTTGTAAATATTCAATAATTTGTAAATATGTGGGTCTGTAGTTTTTATTACTTCTCCCAATTTGAGCTTTCCACATTTCATAGTTTATGAGTAAAATGTCTATGACAGAAGGACAGACAGACACGGGAGTGATCGTTAATGGTTCCTTTTTCATTTTATAAGTATGGAACCCTAAAAAAATAGTAAATTCGACCATTTTTAAGAAAGCTATAATAGGGGGTCCAAAAGGGGCAACAGATAATTAAAAACAAAGCCCTAACACGAAAATATGTTAAAAAGTCTTGCTGCATAGCACGTTAGATCTTCATTTAATCAAAATTAAACACAGATTATGATTTATTGGTTATAATATTATTTTAAAGAAATGCAGAAAAATTGGGTAAATGATTTAAAAAGCCCCGGGGCCCCATTTAACACTAGAACCGCGAGAAATTTCATTCATGTTTTATAAAAATATTTCTCCCCGGAATTTGCATTTAAAACTATTTAAGTAATTTATTGAAAATAATTTTGCTCAGCTTGGATTTAGCTTATTTTATAAAGAGTTTTCTGGTTCGAATTGACATCTCTGCGCATGATACGGGTCGAAATGACCGGTCGCCGCGGTTCTAGTGTTAAAATATGAGAGTGTTGGTCTGGAAAGAAGAGTCCAATACTCAAATATAAAATTATGTACTGAGAAGGTGAGAAAATTTAGGATAAAAAATACTTGGCGCACAAAAAGTTCAAGGGACCCTGGAACGGGCTCTACAGCACACTAGGAAACCCCAGTATCTAAACCGGAATGTAAAAACGTTAGAATAACTAAATGAAAAAGGATCACAAAAATGAAGACAGGATTAAAAGAAAGCAATTCATTAACCCCTTAATTGGTTAATTCTTTTCCGTTCAATAAATTGAAAATAGCGGATTCACACCACTATTATTTAAATAAAATATTCGCAAAATTTAGTCTAATATTTTTGCCTTTCAATAGCATGAAAATTTTCTTTAAAATAATAGTGGTGTCAAAAAGCTTTAAATAATGCAATAAGCCAATTCTTCTTGCCCAAACGGCGTTCGGGCAAACCAGTTAAGGGATTAACAATTCATTTGCACGAAATCTTCATGGTCTCTTTGAAGGCCTCCAAAGGCTATGTGTCTTAACTGAAAAGTATAAAGACGAGAGTAACTAAATGTATAAAGGTCCCCCAAAACGAAGAAGATTGGATAAAAAGGGGGCAACTTATTAACAGTTTAGTGCATAAAAATTGAAGGGGGTCCAGGGGCCTCGGCTCTTAAACAACTAAGAATCTGAACCTCATGTTCATAAGAAATGTATTGGATTATCTGCACCTATTTTCAGACTTCTATGTCCTGAAAAAATATGACATTTTCAAATATGAGCAAATCCATGTTTTCATTTTCTTATGAAACTTTCTGTTTCAAATAAGATGACCCAATACTTTCAATTGTGAAATACCGCAAATACTCAGTTTCAAATATTTTTTTATATTCGTTAACTGTGGTAAATTTCATCGGCGTAGTTACATTTAAATTATTTCATTTGTTATGATTTCAAATGAAACGCTCCTTTCAATGATATTTTATTGCATGAAATCTAGTGCTTAATCGTAGAAGAACACAATTCTACATAACAAGTTTGCAGTTTCGCCTTCGAAACCGGATAATGGATGAATTCGTAAGACTTCGCTAGTGGAATTTCAAGATTTCATTGAAATTTTTGAGGTCAATTTTAATAATTTTGCTGTTTTGAAATATTTATCCCTATTTCGAAATATTTTTCTGTAACCACACATAATTTCTTTAAAGTAAGGTAAAGTGAATTAAAATTAGGGTTAACTATACACCAGCGATTCCAAACATGAGACGCAGATCCCACTGGGGGGAGGGTAGGGGGAAAACTTGACATTCCTTACTCACCCATTCGCTATTTCAGTCTCTCTTTCTCTCTTTTTCTTTTTTTTTTTTCGAAAAAATTGTTGGAGATAAACAATAAATGCAATACAAGAAGCAAGTTTATAGCGTCGTTTTTTCATTGAATTTTGAAAATTCAAAAATCAAAAGTTTAAAACAAGGCCTGCACCAGAATATTTATACTAATAATATTTTAAAATATTGATATACCATGTTTTTGTAGCATTATAAATCTCTATTATATATTTGTGGTTAATAAATAGTGTATAATATTTCGTAATGCTTTTAATTACTTATTTTGTTATTATTCGCTTTTCTATATGTCACTTCAAGAATCTTTTATATTGAAAAACTATTTATATTTATGTATAAATCTGATTGTCTTAAACATATTTAACCTAAAAATTGCATGAAATTTCAAAATAAAATTTTAACAACCTTAAAAAAATTATAAATTTAAAATAGTTTTAGGAAAGGAAATGGATAGATATTAAATATCTGTTGCTTTACAGCTGGCATCCTATACATTAAATAAATTTACATGATGGCACATACACTTTAAATTTCAAAATCAGATAATACATAGAAGACAACTGAAGCATTGGTCATAATGATCCAAGCTGGATGGCTGCAATTTCAAGAAAAAATGCTTACGAAATTTTGTAAAGTTCTTTTAACAATAGAACTCCCGGACATTTGTGTCAAATTTTATAAAAATATTTCACACCAGAATTTGGATTTAAAACAGTTTATGTTTATTGTTTAACGTTTTTCTTCTTTGTTTCTTTTAAATTTATTTCATAATCAAATTTCTGGTTTGAACCGAAACATATCCATATGGTAGGCGTAAAAATTACGGCTGATGGTAGTGCTAGTGTTTAGGCAATTTAAAAAATAATTAGAGGAGAGTCTTGTTCATGAAGCATAGGGTGATTAAGTTGGCAATGTCAGAATGACCAAATCATTTGAATTACTTTTGCAGTGATAACTTGATATGCCAGATAAGTTGGATTATCCATTAAACTGGCTATATATCACTTGAATAGTTTCAAAATTTAAAATATTTATTGATACGTAGAAGAAAAGAATTATAGAACATTTAGCAAATATATTTATAATGTTGCAAATCGATACCGTGGTACGCAATGATTTGACACTTCAAGTTTATTTATCACGAAAATGTGGGATAATCTGCTCTGGTTTTTAACGCCTGAATTAATGATATTGGGAAAACGGTAAAAGTGTGCTGTTATAAGAGATTCTGTTTACTTAAAATTGATAAATTTGAGAATCTTAAAATTCTTTTTGGGATTTGCGTTATCCATAGAAAGAAAATTTAAAGTCAAAAGGCTTTCTATCAACTCTTAATAAGTTAAAAAGAAAAGGAATCGTAAAATATGTGAATGCTATCTATTTGCATGCTGAATTTAGGGTGGCTAGTGATCAGGGAAAAACACAATCAAAGAAAGGTGGAACTGCCGGTATTTTGTTAAAGAAAATACTTCAAATAACATAAAGGGGTTAAAGAGAGCGAATTCCTCTTTATAAAAATGCTAGCAATTAACACATTTTTAATTGTGTTTTTCCCTGACCAGTCGCCACTCTGTAAATGTAAACCTCTCTTCAAGATATTTTGTGCGTCTAAAACTGCAGAACACTTTTCTGTACCATTGAGGGAAGTTGGAAAAGTGCAACAAAACTCTTTTTGGAACAAAGACGAAGATGCATAACGTTACTGCAGACTCATTCGTGATGGATTTAAGCAAAAATAAATTTAAAAATGTGAAATGAACAGTTACAATTAAGGCTCTGTTACGTTTCCATCATGTGAATAATGTTCGCTTTTTAAATAGTAAGACGGGTACAGCTCTAGCTGTAGGGGGACGTGGTTATTTTATAAACGTTTGAGTGGGGCGTAGCTAATAAAAGATTGTGAAACACTTTTATACACCATTTTACGTACACGCTAAAAACGACATTTACAAAATTGAGCAAAAAATACTCCAATCTGACTATGTCGCATAGTTAAATAGGCTCTGAATCAAAATTACTCAAACAAGTTTCAAACATGCATATGCTTGTTTCTTAAAACATACATACACACAAAGATAAAACATTAGACCGGGAGGCGCCAGCACAGAAAGCCACTTCATCGAGTTCACAGATGAAAATTTAGGATAAGTTTAATCTTGATTCACATATTAAAGGGCAATCGGTCTGCCAAGTCATATTTTGGTGGAAAAAAGCCTAAAAACCCGATTTCAGAGGTGGACTCATAGGTTTCCCATTATGTTTTCCTGCTCCCAATCCTTCATGTTTTCATACTTTTGGATACAGGAAAGCACAATGGTAATTCTATGAGTCAACTGCCAAAATCGGGCTCTTAGGTGTTTTCCACTAAGATATGACTTAGGATACAGACTGCGTTTTAATATGCGAATCGAGATTTAACTAATCCTAGATTTTCATCCATGAACTCGATGAGGTGATTATCAGTGCTGTCGCCGCCCGGTCTACATCGTGTGCTAGTATTTGAGTGTCCGTGCTTTTAGAAATGAGTAGTGGAGACTGGGGCGCATGAGAGCAGTTCAGATAAATATACACTCTTAAAACCACTGGTTGCATATGGCCCTCCTAGGGGTGAAACACTTGTCTCGTGAGCGAACCCTAGAGGAGCCAGAGTTGCACCCCTAGGGCACCCCATGGCACTCCAATTGCACCCCATGGCACCCCATGGCACCCTCATGGCACCCTACGGGGAACCGTGGGGAGGGCAATTCTGGCTCCCCTAGGGGGGTCGCTTACGAGACAAGTGCTTCACCCCTATGAGTACCATAGCAACCTGTAGTTTTAACAGTGTAGCTTTTTCTCATAAATAAGTTAATTTTTAAAAACTAAGACTACTGAATATAGTAAACAGAACTTTTTTTACTTATGGTAGTTTTTTAAATCAACTTTAAAGTTTTTGTTATCTTTTTTAACAGTTTTCTAAATTTAAACAATTGTTCACATGTGCCCCACTAACGGGGCAGTTGTGGACACAAGGAAAAAAATATCCTTTTACATGCTTTTTATTCAGTTATTCATGTGTAGTCATAATTATTTGCTATATTATGTATTAAATTCGCTATAAAGGAACAAATATGCATATATTTCTCTATTTTCAGGATTTTATGTTTAGATACAAGATTGTAAAAATAAAATAAGTAGATTGAGGAAGGGGAGGGGGGATTAGATGAATGATTTATTGTGACACTAAAATAAAAAAATAAAGAAGCAAATTCGAAAAAAAAATAAAGCTTTTAAATTTTGCTTAGGAATTTTTGCTTCGAGGAGACATGGAGGGACATTTAAATAATATATTTATCGGAAATCAGCCAAAATACGAAAGATTCTTCCACTTTTCCGCCATTCTTCCACCTTATGTACTTCTAAATTAATGGTAAAGAATAGTTTTTTAATGATTTTTTTTAAATCTCGATTGTAAGCTCTCCCCCAAATTTAACTTCTTTTGCTTTTGAAAGATGTGGTGGGGAGTGCTTATAATCGGGATTTTATGGTAGTTATTATTTTTTAAAAAGTTTTTTCCTTACGATATTACTCCATATCTATCCAGATCTCCTCATCTATCTCCATACAAAGCATCACATACATAACTATTTTGGAGATGAAAGTAAATCATCATTGCGAATTTCGAAAAAAGGAAGTAAAAAAATTAAGTTGTTTAGCGTAATGCTTTTTGTATTAACAATGCATAAAATATGTTGTGGTAAGCCGTTTAGTAAAATATTGCATAATATTACTGCATTCTAGAAAACGTTACATTTATTTAACTAACATTTAAATGTAAACGAGATTATTGCTCTTTATGTACTTGTTGGCAGATGTTTTTGTGGAAGTTTCAATACAAAATCAAATGTTCTATGACAAAAAGTCTTCTGTTGCAAGAAAATTATAGATATTGAAGCTGAAATTATTTCTCATGAAAATGAATGAAAGTAAGAGAATCACAGAATGATTTTTGGGTCACTTATAAAATGTTCATATCTGCCCCAACATGCCTGTTCCCAAGTGCCCCATATGGTCATTAGAGCTAAAACGAAAAATCATTAACATTTCGCAGATTTTACTTTTTAGATAAAAAATATTTATTAGTATCCATGGTATATTATAAAACGCTAAAATTTAAATAAAAGTATTAGTAAATGGAGCTATTCGCTTAGCAAGTTCGAACTGAGATTTTACTTTTGAGATCTATAAACAGTGTTTTGACTACCAAGGGCAAACTAAATGTCAGAAAGCTTCAAAAAATATTTACCATATGTCTACAAATGCTGACATCATTGGTAATTTTTTCTCAATTAAAAAATCATATAATTACTAGTGAAAGAATGCGAGGATTACATGTGCCCCATGTTCGCATGTGCATCAGTCTCCCCTATACACATATTTCAAATTTGAGTTATTTTGATTCGGAGCAATTTTGACTATGCAACATACTCAGATTTGAGCATTTTTTGCTCAGTTTTTAAAATGTCGTTTATAGAATGCATGCGGTAGATTTTGCTAGCCATCACACGCAGACACAGATTGAGCGAAACTTTCGTTTATAGTATAGGTAGCATGTATCGTTAGTAACCCTTCCTTCACGAAAGCTAGCAGGATGGTAATTGGAATGCTACACACATGGAGAATCAAGCCTCGTTGTGTTCCCTAACCCCTTAAGACCCAATGAGACCTATCCTTTGTACCTGTCATGCCGGCTGAAAGTAAAACACGTAACTGTAAACGCTATCTTTTGATAAAAAATTATACTTTACTTTTTCTGCAAACCAGAACGATTGCTCGATTAGGATTCTTATTACATACGACTGAGAAGCAAAATTTTAAATGAATTTCTAACCAGCACAATCGTCTGGGTTGGGTGTTAAAGGGTTATAGATGAACACGATGCTCTTCTTTCAAATTGAGGGCCAAAGAGAAACATTTCGAGAACAACCTGCACATAACGGCCAGAAAACTCCTGTTTAACCCCTTGAGGGGCAAAGCACTTATGTTCCTAAAATGTTCAAATGATTGATTGACACTGGAATTCATAAACAAATTTATATGATAGACAGTAAAAGCTGTTTTTCGCGTACATTGTAAAAAGCAAATCTTAATACTAAAATTCCGGTGCCAATGTGGCATGAGGGAATTAAAATTAAGTGGTATATATAATATACCGGTGCCCTTCAAGGGCTTAAAGACTGTTGTGATAAAACGTGAAATAATTCTGTTCTCTTATGTACTTATAATGTCTACTTTATATTTCAGTGATATCCTTACAAAAGCTAAATCAAGATTTTTCTTTACTGTTTCACATGAATTTTATAAATATTATATGGGTTATAAAAAGTTCCTTTACGTTCGGAAACACCTAAATGAAGTGTGTATCTCTTATGCATCGCGCATCTCTTATGCTCTGTTCACAGCTCTTCTGTAATATAAGTTAGTTTAGCCTTATGACTCGAAGTGCCTTTGCAAAATCGTGCTTTCATAGTAGTGTTCAAATGCACATTAATCTGATCCATCAATTGATCTAATTCTTGCCCAGAGCTCACAATGCGAAAGGAAACAAGAAAAAAATTGACTGATTTCCAGAAAATTGCGTTCATTTTTTTAAAACTTTTTATTGTGTTCTTACGCCTCAGAGTGTGAGGTTTTGCGAATTTAGTGGTTCAAAAATTTAATTTATGAAAATTATCGATATTTAAGTAAAAAAATTGATCTTACTAGAGATAAAATTGATTCTGTAATATAATAAAATATCTCTTTACTTTTTACATTGTGCAATTTACGTCATTTTTATTTAATCATCATAATCATAATAAAAAGTTGTCTTGTCATTTTTATACATTTACATGTGCTTAGTTTTTGTTTTCAGTGCAAATTTTTAAAAATGTAGTACATATTTATTTTCAACAAGAAACATTTTTTGTATCAAAAACATAGCAATAAATTTATTACATACTGTCATAGCTACAAATATGATCATAAAGTGAATCAATGACATTTTACATTGTTTGCTATTTTTTTATTGTTTGTATATTCGGTTAACTTATAAATGTTAAAACTTCAGGTTGAATTTCAATCATGTATTTCATTTCAATCTAATATG
This sequence comes from Maratus speculifer, assembly GCA_964019185.1. Lineage (NCBI taxonomy): Eukaryota > Metazoa > Arthropoda > Arachnida > Araneae > Salticidae > Maratus > Maratus speculifer. The sequence goes on from OZ025299.1 coordinate 196,727,443, forward strand.
CAATTCACTACTCCACTCAGGAAAATAAATTCCTGTAACATGTAACTCAACCACCTCACTCACGTGATGCGCCAAAACGTTGAGCACGAGCAGCCGAGACACATGAGTACTGAGAATAAGCATCTCACAACTCTACTCAGGAAATTAAATTTCTAAACATGTGATCGGTGACTAAAACATACCGAAACGAGACGCCACAGCTTAATATATATATATATTTCGCAAATCGCACTACAAACATGAAATTCAACAGAAGCCCGAAAACAACTCAATAGAATATAAAATAAAATATGGTGATCTAAACAAACACGTTAAAAGCCCAGTAAAAAATAAAAAATCTTTAAAAATAGCAACAAATAATAGTCAGAAAGTGACAAAAAAAAATTCAGCAAAAGTTAAATAAGCGACTTATTTAAATGTTATTGATAAAATTATTTTAAATAGCTATGTAAATTTTAACGAAATAAGAAAATAAAGATATCAGTACTTTATAACATAGTATAAAACATACAGAAAATTTAAAAATCCAAATAAGTTTTAAAAAATAGATTAATTGAAGAATAAACTATACACAAAAGTGCAAATGATTTAGTCAATTTAATTCTGCTATAAAATAATTTGCTGAATAGATAATTACCAACTTTAAAGACTTTTTTTAGAAGCTCATGGAAACATGTCATACACAGCCCGGGGAAAAACAATGTCTAAGTGAACAATTTGTAAAGGTCATGACACATCTGAAAATCCAGTTTCAGCAACTAACATCAATAACCGTAAAAAGTATACGAATTCTTTTGTTTAGCCTACACTGTAAAAAAAATCTGTAACCTTAGTAATCTAAATTAACCGAAATCTCTTATGCTTACTAAAATTTTATGTGTACACTGTACAAGAAAATGATGTCAATCTACAAAACTTGTAAGCAAAACTAAAACCATCTGTAACTTTACAAAAGAATTTACTAAAATTTTGGTAACTTTACTAAAATTTTATCTATAATGCTCGTTATCGTCACTTAAAAAGTTCTTGGAATACGATTTCCCAAAAAAATTCTTAGTAACCTTAAAATTTGTTTGATTCAAAGTACAAATCTGTATCTGTTACATGAATTTTTATTGTTGACGTTACATAAAAAGTTCTTGGAATACAATTCTACTAGAAAAAGTTTTGTAACTTTCCCAATTTTTTTTTTACAGTGTAGCACAGGCTCTGTAAATTTGTATATATACTAGGTAGAATGCTAAAATTTAGCTTAGTTAATAAATTCATAGCACATTTGAAATTTTCCTTCTCTGCAATTTACATTAATAAACAGAAATAGACTGGGATGTTTTGCACAGCTCTATATACAGTGGGTGGCCAAGTTATTAGTTACACGCATAAACTTTACATTGCGAAAAACATGAATCTTTTTTTTTGTTTGTTTGTTTGTTTACTGGTGGATTGTTAAACTACTTTCGGTATTCATGGATTGAATACTTATGGGTTTATAAATAAAAACAAACTTTCACTCATGAAGTGGAAATTTGCTGTGAAAAAACGGAACACAAGTGTTCCTAGACAAATTCCTCAGTATTTCATCGAACCTCACTTAACCTATTGTTCTCTTCTTGACCTGCTATGTATACATTTTTTACGCTTTCCTTTTAACTACTAATTATGATTGCAGACCATAATCAGGGCTTTTATCGAATTTCTTTAATTTGTCGCGTTTTTTTTTTTTTTTTTTTTTTTTTTTTTTTTGACACATTTCGCAGAGAAAAGAATTCATCATAAACATTTCAAAACACGTAAATCACCAAGTGTTCGTGTAACATCCCCTGACGCACATTATGTACTAAGAGTCCCTCACCGACTGAGAACACATGTCAAATGTCACCTGTCAGTGTTTACAGCACAAAAATATTAAACGAAGATTGCCAATAAAAAAAAATTGTAGTGTAACTAATAATTTGGCCATCAACTGTATGATCTATAGAATTTACACACACCATATAATGCGCAAAAAATAGTTAAATTGAAAAACGCGACTGAAAACGTGCTTTCAGCAGTTATTATCCATACACTGTAAAAAAAAATTCAAGAGGTTACTAAAATTTTTTTAGTAAATTTGTATTCCACAGAATTTTTTAGTAACCATTACAAACTTTTTTTTTGCAAGTGAAACAAGCATTTCTTTTGTAAACTGAACAAAAGAATTTTTTGTATAACTAACTTAAAAATTTTTAGTATGAGCCACCAAGCAAATTTTAGTAATAGCTCCAAAATTATTTTTAATAACCATTACGTGCGCCCGAAGGGCAGGAGGTTCCTTCGAGTTGCATCCAGACTTCTGAAGCGGAAGATTTTCGGCAAAACTGCAATAGATGGCAGCACCAAACAATGGACTCCGACAGGATTTTCATAACCCTTTTACTAACGAGTACTTACACTACATACATTCGGGGCATATTTGGCGGTGGCCAGTATCGAACCCGGAACCTTTTAGTCTGGAGTCCGTTACTATAATTACTATGCTATCAAGGCCACACCAAGAGAGTTTTAGTAATAGTTATTAAAAATATAAAGCTATTAACTCTCTTCATTGCTAACTTTTTTCTAGTAATTCTTACAGATTTTCTTGTAACCGACTAAGATTACTAAAAATTTTTAGTAATTATAAGGATCACTAAAGTTTTTCTAGTAGATCGACCCTTTTTTTTACAGTGTAGACAAAACTGTAACCTAATCCTTTTGCGTATCTCTGTAAATAAAAAATGAATGCTATGCGCATTGTATTCTATTGTAAGATTTCTAAAGTTCTCTTCAGTGATATATATCAATTTCAAAATGTTTAAATTAGTATATCATTAAAATAAATGGTAAACGATTTTTTCAAATAGACCTTACTGAAACGGATTTCTTTTGGGTGTCTCTGTAAATGATCGATAAATGCTGTGCACACGCTATTAAATAGTAAGCATAATATAGTGAGCCTCTGATATATACATCGAATTTCGTGTGTTTGGAAAATAATTGAAATACACAGCAACTGATTTATCCCCATATACTGTAATGTATAAGAATATCTTTTGAGTGCCCCGTAAATGGACTATAAATTCTACACACTTCATTTTCAATGTAAAACATGTCATGGTAAACATAAATAACATATGTTAATTTCATGTAAATCCGAGTACATTTACGTAAGTTAGTGCACGAAAAGTTAGATATACAGGTAAACCAAATTCATAAACACATGCTGGAAAATGTTGAAAAAGAAAACTGGACGATAAAATTAAATAATTAATGCACGTAACTTGCTTTTCTTAATTACACCAAGAAATCCAAATCGGACTACACACGTTAACTACTCAGATGAGGCAATCCCAAACATTCTTCTGTCTCATGCATGGTAATGCTTCAAAATTCTCTACCATAGTGCCAAAGTTAAATGGTAATCTATGCTCATGTGAGGTTTCTAAAGTCACGAATTTCCGTGCATTAGTTCTTCAAATTAGACTATTGTGGACATCGGAAAAATTGCAACACAAAAGTTCCACCTGTTGTGCTATTTATACTAAAACATAAGCATCAATGATATTTATCAAGCTATACCTGAATCTGAAGTTTGGTGAAAATTCGTGAATTAGGTCTTGAGATAGAGCTATTGCAGGAAACGGAAAAAAATTCATCATAGCCGTGCAATCTTTCGAGCGATTGACTCCAATATGTAAACAGAACTAGTTCATATCACGGATTTACTGATTCTGAAGTTTGATGAAAATCTGTGCTAATCTTCAGTCTGATATTGCAGAAATCATGAAAAATGCCACATAGAAGCGTCACCTGTTTAACGATTTACACCAAAATGCAAAAAACATCAATTCATGTCAAGGACTAACTGAATCTGAAGTTTGATGGAAATCCGTGCATTAGTTATAGAGATAGAGCTATTGCATAAATCGTGAAAATGCAGCATAGCAGCGCCACCTGTTGAGCAATTTATACCAAAAACTAATCAGCAGCAATCTATATCGGGGACTATCTGAAAATAAATTTTTATTAAATTCGGTGCATTAGTCTTTGAGATAAAACTATTCCAAAAATCGTGAAAAATGCAGCATGCCAACGCTTCCTGTTTTGCGGTTTGCAGCAAAAATGTAAGCAACATCAATTCATGTGAAGGACTTACTCAATCTGAAGTTTGATAAAAATCCGTGCATTAGTTACTGAGATGGTGCGTAATAATGCGTTGATAAATCGTAAAAAAATGCAGCATAGCAGCGCCACCTGTTGAACGATTGACGCCAACAACTAATCAACAGGAATTTATATCAGCAACTACCTGAATATAAATTTTATCAAATTCCGTGCATTAGTTCTTGAGATATAGCGCCCACAAAGTTTATGTCACATACAGACTGATAGGTTTCACAGACTCACAGGCTCAAAAGCAGATTTTTTGTAAAAAAAGTTTCTTTTTTTTTTAGAATCTCTGACCCCTAAAACGTGTAAATCCGTCGAGAACCGGAATTCGAAAATTTTCACGATTCCAATACTTTCTTCTTGTAAAGAGAGAAGAAAGTAAAAAAATCAGATATATGGCTGGCGTAAATAAAAATCCGTCCGTGAAAATAAATTGTTAATTCAAACATGTAAAATAATTTTACATTAGTATACTTTCTTAGATTTTCTGCCAACTTAATCCCAAATCATTTTTTGTGTTTGTGTATTAGTCAGATACCAGCTGTCATTTGCGAAACATTTCATAATTTTTAACAACAATTACTTCAGTGTTTAAGCATATAGTTCGATTATCCGTATCTTAATTTCATGTTTTATTTATTTATTCTATTGTTTTATTTATTTATTTATTTATAATATTTCAATTCATTCGGCAATTAAATTATAGGATATTATGTGGAAACAAACAACAGGGTTCGCACACTCCTTATATTTTTAAGGACTCTGGCACGACTATTATCTATACTAATAAAAGAACAAAACGCTCTGTCTGTCTGTGTGTGACTCTGTGTGTCTGCGATGGCTAGCAAAATCTACAGCACGTACGAAGCTCAAAATTTTTTTGAGAGTAGCCCAATGTCTCTCCTGATGCACCTGAAGCTCAGAATTTCAAAATTCTATTTATTAACTGAGTAATTAATTAAAGCCCAAAGCTCACTCTCATAAAAAATCGCCTTTTTTCGCTTTTTTCCCCTTTCATTTTCTTATGGTTGATTGGTTGCATAAAATTTTCGCAGAAATAATTAAAAAAGCTGGGACAGACCTTTAAAATTCTTAGACTGGCAAACTGTCAGTTTAAATCAGGATATATATATATTTTTTTTTATCACAGCTGCTGTACACCATGGAGAAAAAGATAGGTGGTGGCGAAGTAAACCGAAAAAAGGTTTGCAATATTAAACCATTTATCGCTGAAATTTTAATGTCTCAAACAAAAGCACGAGGAAGGAATTTTGTATTAATAAAACGAATTGAAAGAAATGAATTACAGCTGAAGCATATTTTACGAAGAAATAGTAATTTTTAAAATTTTTTTTTTCTATTATATTATTTAGGTTAAAGTTAGGTTAAAGTTAAATTGCATTTATGTTATGGTTAGAATAAGGATATGTTACAATAAAGTGAAGGCTATGTTACATTTCTGTTATATTTAATTTACGGTAGGGTACTGTTAAGTCGCTGTTAGGTTACAGACAGGTTCTGGTTACGGTACAAAAGTTTAAGGTTAGGAATTTATACACAGAGTGAATATTACGCAAGATTTGATTAAAAATAACACTTACTTTTGTTAAATAGCTCTGAAATTATAATACTATATACCACCCTATTAGCATGCATGGTCACAGTGACGTCACTGTGAGTCACTTTGGTCACATCACATCTGTGACCAAAATGCCACCACTCTGTGACGTCACATTGTGACTGAGATGTGACTTTCTTAAAAATCTTTAGAATTTTATAAATATCCTTCAAAACATGTTATTTACTTTAAAAAACATGTTTCAAACATGTTTCCGGCAATTTAAATATCGTCGCTTTTGTCACAGTTTCGTCACATTGTTAATGTCAAATTAGTCACAAATGACACTTTTTTCACAAATTTGTCACATTGTGACCACTTTGTGAAACGTCACAAAAGAACTCTAAAACGGCCATAACGACTTCACATTTTAGTCACTGTGACTTCACATCGACGTCACGTGACGTCACATCGACAATCGATGGTCACAAAGTCACGATGTGACTTCACAACGACGTTGCAGGGACGTCACCATGCTTTACGGGCAATCTTTTAGCTACCATCGTGTATCGATTTCATTCATGTTATAGTCGGATTTAAGTGTGATATAATTAGTTTGAAATTCAAAATATTTCACTTGGGATTTGTATGAGAAAATAATAATTACTTACGTGACATAACAGTGATTTTTACGGATAAATATCAATTTTTTAACACGAAAATCATGCAATCGTTGGATACACATTCCCTTCCTCGTTTTTCATTGCTCATTTTGAGTATTTTTAGAGCTTAATATTAGTTGTTGTTTTTAAAACCGATTTTTCACACAGTCAGTGGCTACGTATTTCAGACAATGCATTTCTGCATGTAACGAGTTAATGATAAAATCATACAAATTTCAGGTTCGTTTAATATTGTTAATACGGACCCGGGTAACGCCGGGTGGGTCAGCTAGTTGATAAGAAAATTTATATTTAATTTTTAAGAAACAGAATTCTCAGCCACCACATTTTTTCTCAAATTTCGCAATATTTTTCTGCAGTGAAAGACTGAAAATACTGTAAAAATTTAGTAGTAAAATTGTGAGAACCCTGAACAAATGCTGAATTATTTTTAGTGCTGTAAATGCAAATGTATAAAAATTTAAAATTTTCGATGCTTAGAAAAAAATGACGGTCAAATTGACATTTTTTGGGTGTCTTTCACATCATCAATAAGATGGCATTATTCACAGAAATATTTTTGCTTTATAATATAGCTTTACAAAAACTCCTTTTGCTACTATTTTATTTTTTAAAAGATGCGTAACCCATTAGTTTAAAAAGCAGTATCAAAATCATTACAATCACAAGCATTTTACAGCTTTTTTCATAAATTTCGAGTCAACGTGTTGTTCGTCATGTCGTAATAAATAAACTTTACTGATCAATCGCAAACTTTTAAAACTCGCGTTCGGATTCCGTCACTAACTTTTATTTATTCTTTTTTGCATATGTACACAATCTGAGACACGTGAGCCACTAGACTACCACCATTTGAAAATAGAGTAATTTGCGTTATTTAATGACAGAAACTTTGCGATTAAATAGGGAGAGAATTGCCTTTCGAAAATTGGTATCGCAAAAGATTTTCATACTAGAAGGCTTACCAGAGCTACTTTATTGTACCCATAATCTAGTTTTTTTATGATTTCTCATATTTTTTAGAATGGTATTTAAACAGACTTTAATTCAATAGGTGTGTGTGGTGTGTTATTTATGAGAACCGATTTTCAGCACGAGGGATATAGGTCCTAGAGGAAGTGCCCTCTGTGGGGATCTTTCTAAGGGAATCACACTCAAATTTACGCAAGGTTCGAAGAAAATCATGAAAACTTCAAACGGTTATTCCGACGAATGCGACTGGGTTCGAACCCAGCACCACCCGTCTACTAACAAGGAAGGTCTCCATTGGGGGCATACTCAGAATCTTTTGAAAAAAATACGAATTAAACTACTCATGTAGGTAATAAAGGATCAGTGAAAATTAGCGGCGGAATTACATTATTAAATATGTAAAAAAATAAAATAGTTTGGAATAATTGGCGTGAAAAGCTGAAAGCGACGCGGGATTTGGCGAGCAATGCATTTCCTCGCCAAAAGCAGACGATTTTAACGAATCTGAAAATTGATTTTAATTGACTTCACTTTTTAAAATCTGCAGCATTTACTGCAACGTCACTCCACTACTTTTATAGAATATCTCTCTTCTGACCAATGAGAATGTTCCATAGCACGGTCAATTGACCGCGTCATACACTGCTAAAAATCTGCTGCATTTTGTTGCAACGCACTCCACCGCTTGTATATAATATCTCTATTCCAACCAATGAGAAAGCTCCATTTCACGGCCAAGTAACCGTGCTGCAACAAAATGCAGCAGATTTTTAACAGTGTATTTTTCAATTTGGAACAATTTTAATCAAGTTAAATTGTGTTTTAAATGATAAAATATATTAATTTCATTTTGTTAAAAGTACATATAAACGAATATGACAAAATTACACTTAAAGTAAAGTAAAAATGCAAAACTAAAATTATTTAAACTAAACTTATTTAAATAAATTGAACATAGAAAGTTTTTTCTTTAAAAAGTATTCGAAGCGTAAAAGCGTATTTTTCAAAATTTCGTTTTTTCGCCAACCGGAGATATATCGCCAAATAAACGAAATTTTTATTATTTTTTTACGGACGTAATAAGGAAATTCCGCCGAATTTTTTTTATAAACATATATAACTGTATGAGAAGAACATTCTGTAATTTTTTCAGATTTTTCTGAGTATGCCCGTATGGAGACCTTCCTTGTAAGCTGCGACAACATAACTCCTCAGTCGCTTTATTCCTTAGGTCGGGAAGCAATAAGGTTATAAGAAAGGGTATATACTATACGCCGTATACTTTCTGGACTTTTCTTTAACTCGTATACTCTCTGTTTCTCGAGTAAAACTGCATACGATTTTTTAAATTAAAAAATGAAATAATTACTAGCATAATGTTACAATTTTCACCGCCAATTTAACTATTGTTCGAAAGCGGTTATGGAGGAAATTGGTCTGTCTACTCTCGTGGACAAATTAAGTCAAAGAGAGGCCGAGCTTGTACTGCCACATTTTCGAATAGTAACCATTGCCTTTTTTAAACGCAAAATTTCTGTCATCAGTTAAACGAAAATTGCTATTAGAAAATAGTAGTGAATGTGTCAGTAATCCCCAAAAGTGCTTAGTTGGCAGAGGCGTAGGGGAGAGTGGGGATACTTGAGCATAGGGGATACTTGAGCCACCCCCTTTATCTCTACAGTTGTTCAATTTTTCTTTCTAAAACTGGCAACATGGTAACATATTTATAGTTCTGAACATGTAAAAAAGAAATCATATACCTTGGTACCATTTTTAAAGTATGGTGATTAACCCTTTGAGCTCTGCTGGTAGAATTTTCTACCACAAAATTTTAATTCTGAAATGTCACAACGACACCAGAAAATTCGACCAAATTTATTTGAAAAAGGTTTAATGCATTTTTTCGCGTATATTGTAAATCGGTTTTTTTCTTTGCAAAATACTGGTGCGAATGTGACATCTGGCTCAAGTATCCCCTCCATGGGGATACTTGAGCCACAATGTAAAAGAAAAAGTAAAAATTTATTAGACATAGAAAAATAGTTCAAAATTAATTGAAAGTGGTTTTCAAATGAAGAAAAAATATCAAATTTTCATTTTCAATATTTTATTTTGTTCTAAGAAATTCTAAAAAATTTTAAAAAATTAAAATTTAAAAAATGGCTCAAGTATCCCCATCTTCCCCTATGCAAAAACACCTACCAATACGTCTTTTTTTTTTTTTTGATCACATCAACTGAACAACAAAAAGTTGATATCGAATTTTTCAATGTACTTTGCCAGTCTAAAAGTGAAAAAGAAAATAAATCTCGAAAGTATTACTAACAAGGAAGGTCTCCATTGGGGGCATACTCAGAATTTTTTGAAAATAAATACGAATTAAACTACTCATGTAGGTAATAAAGGATCAGTAAAAATTAGCGGCGGAATTACATTATTAGATATGTAAAAAAATAAAATAGTTTGGAATAATTGGCGTGAAAAGCTGAAAGCGACGCGGGATTTGGCGAGCAGTGCATTTCCTCGCCAAAAGCAGACGATTTTAACGAATCTGAAAATTGATTTTAATTGACTTCACTGTTAAAAATCTGCAGAATTTACTGCAACGTCACTCCACTACTTTTATAGAATATCTCTCTTCTGACCAATGAGAATGCTCCATAGCACGGTGAATTGACCGTTTTCTATAAGAGCGGTGGAGTGACGCTGCAGAAAATGTTAAAGATTTTTAGCGGTGTTGTAGCTTGTGCAATATTGCATTTTGTTGCAACGCACTCCACCGCTTGTATATAATATCTCTATTTTAACCAATGAGAAAGCTCCATTTCATGACCAAGTAACCGTTTTTTATACAAGCAAGCGAGTGCGTTGCAACAAAATGCAGCAGATTTTTAACAGTGTATTTTTCAATTTGGAGCAATTTTAATCAATTTAAATTGTGTTTTAAATGATAAAATATATTAATTTCATTTTGTTATAAGTACATATAAACGTATATGACAAAATTACACTTAAAGTAAAGTAAAAATGCAAAACTAAAATTACTTAAACTAAACTTACTTAAATAAATTGAACATAGAAAGTTTTTTCTTTAAAAAGTATTCGAAGCGTAAAAGCGTATTTTTCAAAATTTCGTTTTTTCGCCAACCGGAGATAAATTGCCAAATAAACGAAATTTTTATTATTTTTTTACGGACGTTATAAGGAGGTTCCGCCGAAATTTTTTTATAACCATGTATAACTATATGAGAAGAACATTCTGTAATTTTTTCAGATTTTTCTGAGTATGCCCGTATGGAGACCTTCCTTGTAAGTGTACCACCTCACATCGCAATAAATAGTTTTTATAAATTAAATGTGTGAATAATGTCATCGCGCATAAACTGTAGCTCAGCATTATGACTTACACTTTAGTTTTCGTCTTCCACAGGTTTGAGATATGGTCTTAAGGAATGAATATATGAGGTGTATTCCTTTTTGCTGAAAATACTTAAAGTATTACGGGTGTCTTTTTTTCATATTTTTTGTTATTTTGTAGAAGTGAACATGTATGTAGTTATTTATATTTTGGTATTGTTACTCATAAGTTAATAAGTTTTAATTATCATATTATATATATATATATATATATATATATATATATATATATATATATATATATATATATATATATTAATGATGAATTAAAATATATGTATGTGTATTAGAGAATATAGTACGAATAAAGTAATTAAACGTTAAATGAATGAATGAAAATTAAAAAAATGAATTTGGAAGAAAGACGTTAACATCTTTTTAAAATGTTCTACATTAAGTACCTCATAAAATATGCATTTTCGTTTCAGCTTTTCAGTATGAAGATGTTCTGTAAAAGATTTCTTAGTAAAATTTTACGTAAATCATATTTGATATTTCTTTTCCATTTAGATTTTAATTAATACATATTTTCTTTTTCTTTGCAATTTTGTCATTCATATCAAAAAGACCATAATCAATTTCACTACGCATGCAGCGTTTATTATTTTCTATTTTTATTAAGTTATTTGTTATCCATTTTGTGATAGTTCTTTTTTGTTCTGTAAAATAATTACTTTACAAGCTGCCGTTATTGTTCACAAAACCTGTCTTGAAATGTTAACAAACATTGTCTCTACAAAAAATTAAAGAGACAAATGCTATTGTATGGAAGCTCTACATTTTTAATTGTTTGTCATTTTTCATTCTTATTCAGTGTTATAAAATAAACATGCATTTTGAAAAAAGTGTAACTTTACCTTTTTTATGGTTATTTTGATAGACCGAACAGCGGGGGTAAAAACGACTGCGTTAGGGAGTTTCGAGATAGAATCACAATGTAACACAAGATTATTAAAAGTACATGAAAAATGACTGGTTGTCTCGTCACAGATATGAGCAAAAACAGCCGCTAATTCATTATGTTGGCAGTAATACCACGCAATTGAGATTCGGTAGGAAATTGGCATCAAATTAACCCTTTGAACCCTGGTATGTAAATTTCTTCAAATTGCCAAATGTCACATTGACACCAGTATTTTGAAAAAATAAATAAATAAATAAATAAATAAAAATTAATTTTTTTTAAATAAATCTGGTCGGCTATTCCGGTGCCATTGTGACATTTCGGAATTAAAATTAAATGATAGAAAATTAGCGCTCAAAGTCAGAGCTCAATATCAGATCTCAAAAGATTATAGTTGAAACAAACATTTTTTAAAATATTTGATCTGCCTGATGACATGGTTCGTACGCGTATCGTTATTTTCCAGATCAAATACAGGTATTATTTTATAGGAGAGTTAATCTAGTTCAAACGCGTCAAATTCCGCCTTATTTAAGAAAACATTATCTATAAGAGAATACTAGTATGTTAGAATTTCCTGGTCTCAAAATTTCAGGAACTTTACGAACCCTAGTAATTAAATTCTCAACCAAAGAAAAACACTGAAATATCATATTGATATTACCTCCCTGTATATATTTTTTTCAATAACACTGACGAGTAAGAAAAAAAAAAAGTCCGATTCATGTAACACTATAATTGACCGAGTTATGAAACTATAAATATGTATGACTTATGCCATTTTTCTGAATTTGAACACAAAAGAGATCACCCATGTTTAGAGGGATAACATAACATGTGCTTAAAGTATTCGAAGATCTTATTTCATGTGTATCTGCGCTTTAAAAAAATCGTACAGTATTACAATCAAAATAACTTTCATTAAGTTTCAGATTGACTAAAATAACTTTGTTTTAACGTATGTTTTATTTTGTAAGGATTTGAGACTTTCTTTTAATATTTTTTTTTTTAAAATTACGTTATTTTTGCAAGTTTTTAATTAAGATCAACGAAGTTGTTACAAATTGTATATACTTCAGCAATATATCAGAATGGTTAAGGATTTCAAATTGATATTGCAATGTTAGTTTTACTGTCAACAATTTTTAAATAAGTCTGCAGAAATTATATTTCTACTAAAGGGCATAGCCTGATAAGCATTGGAAACATGCCTTTCAATCAAATTTCTTGATTTTTTTCCCAGGTGTATCTACATATCTGACAATCTATTTCACCTATTATTAGCTTATAAATATTGATATTTTATGAGATAAAAATGTTTTTTCGATTTTTTAAAAACCTCATTTTCTCAAAAACTACTGTACCGAATTACATGTGATTTATTGAGTTTATATAGACATTAAAGATGCATAACTGGTAAGTTTTGCTTAATTTTCTGGTTATAAAAAGTGTGTGAAAAAGCGATTAAAAATTTTTGAAATATAAAAATCATATCTCATAGATGTAGGAAAATTACCATTTTCTAGTAAAAAATTCCTCATATGTGCCGATATATTATATATAAAAGCTGTAAGTTTGCGTTGGGTACTACATATAAATATTTACAAAAGTATGTATAAAATTAATTAAAATTCATTTAAAGGCGTTACTTTGGGCGGAGCTACGCAACTTTGAAATCTGAAAAATCTTTGGAATGTATACTTGCAGAATTGGTGTATTTTAAATTTTAATGAACCACGAGCATCATTCTCGACGCTGACGATTCTGTTTCGATAACAAAATTTTTTGTTGGTGTCACATACAAAAACAAGGAAGAATATTTCTGTCATAGAAACTAACTACATTCTTTGATATCGAAATGTAACAACAGTGATCACAGGCAATTTAAATTAACACTAGAACCGCGGTGACGGGTCATTTTGACCCGTATCAAACGAAAATATGAAGATTCGAACCAGAAAACTTCTTAAGATAAACATAAGCTGCACAAAAATAACTTAACTACGTAAGTTAAGATTATATAAAAATTATGATTCGAAATATTTTCATAAAACTTGAGTAAAATTTCCCGCAGTTCTAGTGTTAAAATGTCTTTCATCAGTTTTTGTAAAGAAAAATTATAGTTAAAAGTTTCAAGCTTTTTAACCGAGCGATGGCCCTGATTACCGTCATGTTAAACGTTTATGTCTAACAAGGAAGGTCTCCATTGGGGGCATACTCAGAATTTTTTGAAAAAAATACGAATTAAACTACTCATGTAGGTAATAAGGGTTCAGTGAAAATTAGCGGCGGAATTACATTATTAGATATGTAAAAAAATAAAATAGTTTGGAATAATTGGCGTGAAAAGCTGAAAGCGACGCGGGATTTGGCAAGCAGTGCATTTCCTCGCCAAAAGCAGACGATTTTAACGAATCTGAAAATTGATTTTAATTGACTTCACTGTTAAAAATCTGCAGCATTTACTGCAACGTCACTCCACTACTTTTATAGAATATCTCTCTTCTGACCAATGAGAATGCTCCATAGCACGGCGAATTGACCGTGTCCACTGTTAAAAATCTGCTGCATTTTGTTGCAACGCTCTCCACCGCTTGTATATAATATCTCTATTTCAACCAATGAGAAAGCTCCATTTCACCGCCAAGTAACCGTTTTCTATACAAGCAAGGGAGTGCGTTGCAACAAAATGCAGCAGATTTTAACAGTGTATTTTTCAATTTGGAACAATTTTAATCAATTTAAATTGTGTTTTAAATGATAAAATATATTAATTTCATTTTGTTATAAGTACATATAAACGTATATGACAAAATTACACTTAAAGTAAAGTAAAAATGCAAAACTAAAATTACTTAAACTAAACTTATTTAAATAAATTGAACATAGAAAGTTTTTTCTTTAAAAAGTATTCGAAGCGTAAAAGCGTATTTTTCAAAATTTCGTTTTTTCGCCAACCGGAGATAAACCGCCAAATAAACGAAATTTTTATTATTTTTTTACGGACGTTATAAGGAGGTTCCGCCGAAATTTTTTTTTATAAACATATATAACTATATGAGAAGAACATTCTGTAATTTTTTCAGATTTTTCTGAGTATGCCCGTATGGAGACCTTCCTTGTAAGTAATAATTAACCACCGCGACCAGAAACAAATTTAATGTAGTGAATGATTTCTATTTCTTATGATGTTATCTAAGAATGATAATTCGAAATGTGATTGTTAAGGAAGTTTCTTGAAAAAACTCGTGGTTACAGAAAAAAAAATATTTTAATTTTTATGCATAAAATAATGTAATACATTATCAAGTTTCAGCTGTTTTTTTTCTTCATAAAAGTCACTGTTCTTGACAGTGAGGCCTAAAGCACTGAAACCGACTATGTATTTACATATAAGATTATAATATATTCGCATAAAATTAGCTGTGTCTTTACAATATTTTATCTTCTGTTAATTTTTCCACTGCATTTTTGCACTATATTTATTTGAAAAAAGCATTTTTTATCTCATCAAACATAAAACGGTTCAAAATTTTAGAAATATATTTTTCAATACAAAACATCATTCAGTGCTGTCAGCTTTCTTTTTTTTTTTGTCTTTTAAGTCACATTTTGAACCCTTAGTAATAATTATCTTCTGATTAAATAGCTTTAGAAATCTGCTATTAGAAAAAAAAGTTATAAGCATATATCTTGAATAAAAAAATTACTAATACCAGCCTATCTTGGTGATATCTCAGAATTAAAACAAATCATTATGCTCCAATTCGAACATTACAACATTCATACTTGATTTGCGCTACGAAGAAAAAAAACTGAACCACTCACTCATATTACCCTTCATTAAATGTGGTGAGAATGTTCGAATAAAAATCATTATAGTAACTGTTGTAACATTTAGATATCGAAGAGTTTTGTTTTCCAATTGAAAATATTTTTCAGAATATTGTCTTCGATAGAAACTATCAGTTTCCGATATCGAAATAATATGGACTGAGTTGAAAATTATGACCTATACTATTAATGGAATCTAAAATACATCAGTTGACACATTTTCTACTGACATTGTTCCAAAGATTCTTCGGATTTCAAAGTTGCGTAACTCCGCCCAAAGTAACGCCTTTAAATGAATTTTAAATTATTTTATACATACTTTTGTAAATATTTATATGTAGTACCCAATACAAACTTACAGCTTTTATATATAATATATGGGCACATATGAGGAGTTTTTTACTAGAAAATGGTAATTTTCCGACAACTATAACATATGATTTTTATCGTTTAAAAATTTGTAATCTCTTTTTCACACACTTTTTATAATCAGAAAATTATACAAAAATTGCCAGTTATGCATCTTTAATGTCTATATAAACTCAATAAATCACATGTAACTCGGCACAGTAGTTTTTGAGAAAATGAAGTTTTTAAAAAATCGAAAAAACATTTTTATCTCTTAAAATATTAATATTTATAAGCTGATAATAGGGGAAATACATTGTCAGATATGCAGATACACCTGGGAGAAAAATCAAGAAATTTGATTGAAAGGCACGTTTCCAATGCTTATCCGGCTATGCCCTTTGTGAATTATCCCTAATTTGCAGCAAAAAATATGCTCAAACTTTATACAGCTATTACTCGGTCAATTTTAATCATAGAATAAGGGACTTTTTTGTCTTACTTGTAAGTGCAACAGGAAAATTTAACTAAATATGAAAAAAATATTATATTTTAGAACAAATAATGCAGTTATGAAAAATTTTAATAAGATAAGTGCAGTCAAAGTCTATCACTTCGGAAGAACATTTTGCATGCTAATGATCGACGTCATCTGGAGAAATTTGTAGTTCTTCGACCTAAATGCGGAGTGAAATAAGTGCGATTTTGCAAATGCAAAAAATTATGCTTTATTCTGTCGATGAACTGTTGGTAGACTCTTCAAAGATGCTGGTTATTTTTAATAGCTCTCCAAAAATATACCAATCAGTAAAGTTTCTTGGGGATTATGAAATTCACCCTATTTTAGCTGTTCTAAACTTCCCAGACTTGCAGAAATTTAGTGAACTATCAGTAAAAAAATCTCTTTCCAAATGGAATTTAACTAGTATAATGATAGGCAAAGACCTCGCTGTTGCTTTGAGGGACAATGGGTGTCATTGCCTTTTGTAAATTCTGTATCATTGGATTGAAAATAAAAATAAAAAAGTATTTCCTGAAATGCTGAAAATATTAAAACATCAAAAGCTAAATATTTTGTAAATTGCAGATTCTTAAAAAAAAAAAAAAAAAAAAAAAAACGTAAGATTTGTTATAGGGTAATTCCATGAGCACATGTCGTGTAAGTCACATACTACGATTTTGGATACCAGCATTTTAGAACGGAAAAATGTTACTTATTTTATCAGAGATATTTCACTAATTGAATGAGGCCATGCAAACTTTTCGAAAATAATGGTGGCCAACAATTTAGCAGTTACTAGAAATTTGACTTACACGACAAATGGTCATGGAAATACCCTATAATGAACGTTTTTTCTTAAAAATAGTAATATTTATATATTTCCAGAGATGGTAATTAAGCGTGCAGCTCATACACTTTTTGCATTTTAGTACCACTCTTTACGAATATTTTTTCCGTACGCGGAATTTCTATAGTTGAAGCTTCTCCAAAACCCAAAAGGCAAGCTTCTGAATTCTTTTTTTTGTTGTTGTTGTTCAAGTACGTATGATATTGGCATGTTCTTATTCGGAAACAATGTTATTGAATGGGGTTTCCCATTTTTTGATAAAGATAGGCAATCTTTCAGAAAATACTGTCAACTTTGGCGTTTTGTACCAAATTTCTAGACGCGACAGCACTTTAAGGGTAAAAACATGTCGTCATGTGACAACAATCGCATATGACTAGTGAAGTAATTAAGTTATAAAAAAGAAAAACACCATTCGATTCCAAAACCCTTCAACAGTCAGTATTGCTTTATGACTTTACATTTTAAAATTCGCTTTAATGATCAAAGAATGTTAGAACCGCCTTAAAGCGTAATTTTCCATCCCTATCTGACAAATTATGTGAACCCTGCTATATAAATATTATTTTTATTTAATATCTTAAGTATAAATTTCCATGCCAAATTTTATTTTGCAATTAATTTTCTTTTTCTTTTCTTTTTCATAGTTTCAACTCTCTTCCTACGTCTGAAAATCATGATTTTATTCTTACTCTGCCAGAAAAAACTCATGTTCAAGGTCTGCATTGGTTAGCAGTTTGGAACAGAGATCAATCGGTAAGTGCTTATGTCATTTCAGTACGCTGTAAGATATTTTTTGTCATATTTAACTCATTTAAATCAAGTTCTCCGTAGCATATTAAAAGTATCAGCTATAAGAAAATGTTTAAGCTCTCAAATGTTACAAATTATGATGTCAAAATTTATCTTTACAAAAATAAAGTAAAAATGTAAAAACAAGAAAGAAACACCCTACATTTTCATGGATTATGAAGCACTTTGTAATATTAACAGAATATTGTTAAGAAATTTCATTTTTTTTCACACAATGAAACAGACTGTTTACATACAAAATTTTAAAAAAAGAAGAAGAAAAACATAACGCAGTAAAAATTCATTTTCTACAGTTACTGTTCATATTTGATAATGTGTACTAATTCTTCCCGTGCAGCCCTATATTTCATGTATAGAATTTTTACACATCCCTAAGTATGAGATAAATAGCAATTAGATCTCAGATTCCCCTTGCTAATATTAAAACTATGGGCATGAAATGCATTCTTATTTTCAAAATGTATCAATAAAAATTAATATTTTTAACTTCTTTTTTCTATGTTCTCTTCTTAAAAGATGCATCGATTCTATTAGCAAAATTTCCTTAAACTATATGTTTAATTTTACATTTTATACGTTAAAAACTGACAAACTGTGATTAATATTTCGACATTTCAAATAAAATTATTTATGTATATTAGAAATATTATGACTGCTTAAAAATAAAACGACTTCTTTGGAAGAAGATCACAAAAAAAAATGAATAATATTAATTTCTCGGTGAGATATTTTAGAAATATGAATTAATTTCAGCTCCATAGTTTCAGCATTAGCGAGGGTAATCTGAGATCTTACTGTCCAATAATATTAAGTTTACAACTATGGGGTGAATGTATACATTCATCGCTAAAAACGCACTTCTAAGAAATGTCTATTGTAGTCCGGCTTTTAACCGAATATTTTAACAGTGTCTCTGTAAATGAATGATAAATACTGAAGGCATGCTGTTGTTCACCTAAATAATGCATAATTTCATTATGTTCTAAGTACGTAATAACAGAAAAATGCACCGAAAACGTATTTTCGCGATAGAGCATAATGTAACAGAAATTTCATCGCTATAAACAAATTACAAATGTCACTTGTTCTATATTCTACTCAAAATGAGATGCGCAATTTCATTATGTTTGAAGTACATAGCATCTGGAAAATGCCCCAAAAACATATTTTCCCATTGGACGCAATGTAACGGAGATTCCATCCCGATAAACAAATCCTGTATTAATGATGTTACAATATTTTAACAATATCACAGTTGTCAACCGCCTGAGTTTTTTCATACCAGTATTTTTCTCCAGAAATACTTGCTTTATATAATCGCAAAATTTATGCAATTAAATAAAGCGAACATTTTTGTAAGATTTTACTGGTATACAAAAAATCGGGAGGTTGGCAAATATGAAATACTGAAATTTAAGTTCACTGAGGTATATTACAAAGCGCTTATTGTAGAACCTGGTCTACATAGATTTTATCGCTCATTTACAAGTACAAACCCTTATGAAAATGACTATTAGAATTCTATCTAAAAACTTTTACCGAATCCTATAGAACTATGGCCCTTTTTTCTATAAGCTTGTTTAAAAGCTATAGAAATATCTGTAAAACTTCAACAGAAATATCTGTAGAGCAGAAATTTCTGTTAAACTTCTATTAAACACTTTCTTTCTACAGACATTTCTATTAACCTTTTGAATACGGGCTAAAATAACAACTACTTTTAAATTCATTCGTGCCACAATTAACAAAAAAATTCTCATAGGTTGATTTCGCTGGAAATTATTCTAATACATGTATACGGAAGAGAATTGTTTTCAAAAAGTGGTGCAAATAGAGTAGAGACGTAGTCTTTGGGACAACATATGTACCAACTATGTAATCAAAGGGTTAAGCAGGGTTTATCAATGGGATTAATCTATAGTGTTTAAAGTAGCTAGTTTAAACACTACAAGATCTATAGTGCTTAAACTAGCTCATAGAAAAAGGGCCATAATTCTATAGGATTCTAAAAGACATTTTCGTAAGGGAATAAAAATATTTGACTTCAGTACTGCCCATGAAGAATAATTGCGGGAAGTGCGTTTTCAGGTCTGGTACGTGTTTTGAAATGTAACATTTTTTTGCATATTACTTTGTGCATACAAATTCAATTACATATTATATGCAGGCCTGCACAAAAGATCTCAAGTGTCCGTTTATTGATGGAGATTACTCAATGAGAATATCAACTATTCTACGTGCTTAGTTGCATTAACGTTTTGCATACTGTGTAGTATATATGCAAATCTATGGATATACAGGACTGCATAAAAAATCGGATATTTTTCCGATTACTGATGATAATTGTATATATTAGGTTTTAAAATACAATATGCTTTTTCTATGTTGTTTATTTAAACCTCCTCTTTCAGCTTAATAAACTGTAAAGTTTTGTTACTGTATTCTAAATGTTTTAGAAACAGTTTCATTATCTATGCCGAATGCATGATTTTTCGTTCTTGCTTTTATTTGATTTTGATAAACTGAATGCAGTTAAGCACCGCTTATATGTCTCTCAAAGTTATCAGATCTTCTAAATCAGCATTCTTGCGTGCCTTCCTTTTAGTGTTTTTTTTTTTTTTTTTTTTTTTTTTTTTTACTTTTGCGTAGCTATTTACTGTGGCTGTTCTTAAATGGGTGCTTGATACACACTTCCAGCCGATCGGAATGAAGAGGTAGGCAATCAAATATTAAATCACGTTTATCAATTTTATGTCAATTTTTAAAATTGTTTTTTAGAATAAAAAATTTTTCAGCATACACGAAAATATGCGGTCTTTGTTAAAATATTCATTATCATTATCTAATTGTGCTAAACTTATAATTTATGGTTCTTAAAGAAGTCAGTAATTGCAGACAAGGCTGGACATTGGGATTCTCAAGTAAGCGTTTTTTCTGTGACATTTTTTCTTAGTTAAGATTGCATAGACACGAGGTAATTCCCTTTTGACGGTATCATTTTCTCGTGATAAAGAAGTGGTTACATATCAGAGACTGGAATCTGTAACTAGCGGTAGGTATCTAAAATCATATTGAGATTATTATCTTTACTAGAAAAGAAATAAAAACTTTAATAATGGTAGTATTTTTCAAACTCTTACCCACCTATTGAGGAAAATGGTGTTAAATAAATTCAGTTAGTAACACAAGCCTGCAAAATTTAGGTTGGGTCATGATTTTAAGATTTTGATAATTGATTATTATGTATTTTTTAGCGCAGTATTCGAAAATCACTTTCATTTTTCACCATTAAGACAAAATACTTTGTAAATCACATTTTTTTTTCATTTTAGAAATATTGCGAAAATCTAATATTATAAAATATACTTAAATTTTTTTCATTATAATTTCTTCTTTTTTTTGGGGGGGGGAGGCGCTTATACTGTGCATGACGTGTGTTCTCACTACATGTTCTAGGGTATCTTTCGCAAGGGGCCAATGAACACCCATCGACTTTTCCCTTATCAGATTATTTTACTTTTAGCTATATGAATTCCCAGTGTAAGTTAAAAAAGTGAATAAATTATTACGAAAAAAACAATTTATATCCATTTTATAGCATCTGATTTTCAAAATATTTCGGCTTTTTAGCAGTTTTGAAATTTACTGTTCAAGAAAAATTCTGACGTAATGGTAAAAGCTGAAGGTTATTTTCAAATTCATCACTAAAATTATAAATAAAAGTCAGATATAAAAATTTAACAAGAACAAGCATCGCAGGCTCGTGTAATAATATTAAGTTTGTAGAAGAGTATGCATGTTTATTTAAAATTAAGACAGTCGTAAATATTATAATAAATATAACATAAATCTATAGAAGTAATAGAATGTAATCTACATTTAAAAAAATAGCTTTTTTTTATTTTTTCTGTCTACTGAAAAAGATATAGTAAAACAATTTCAAATAGAAATAAAAAATAAATGCAGAATACTTCATACGTTAATAAAATTATAATATTTTTCTAGTTGTATATCCCATTAAATGCAATATTAAATGTATTAATGCAATAAAACATTCGAATTTTTTGCAACAGCAAATTTTCGATGCATAAGCAGGGCTCCCAAATGGTCCGCGAACTGAACATCAGTATTTTTTAACAGAAAATTTCATGATACATTTGCGCTAGAATCAACTTCCAGAGGTGCTTTCTTGAAATTTGCAAGAAAAATCTAAAAAGAAAATTTCTCTAAGATAATTCTGATGTTCAGTTGGCGGACCATTTGGGAGCCCTGCATAAGTAACATGCATATATATACAATAAAATCTTACTAAGAACTTTATTTTAAATAAATCAAAAGTTGTATTATGATTTCACTAAGCAATGGCGGATTGATGTTAAAAACTGAAAATCTGATATTGTTTTTGTCATATAAGGATAATATATCTGTTTTGGACACCACGATAAAAACCAATAAATTTTCATTTTTTATATTTTTTATCTTAATAGTGAAGAGGTTAAACCTGAATAAAATATTTTCAGTGTTTCACCTTCTGTGGAGTAAACATAAGTATGTTTATTTAGGTTTTTTCTGTTCTGAAATAACTTTTTCTTTTTAGAAAAGTCTGGGGTCTTTGATATTTCTGAGTCCACTTCATCCACCCCAGCCTATGGCTATCGGACCTTTAGTAAACACAAAGCATGGTATTTCGACAGGTGATATTTTAATAGCAGACACTCAAACAATTGTGGTACCAAACTTCAATTATGATGACACTGGCAAAGGTACGTTAATCACTTTTAATTTATTTATTTAATTAACTGGTATCATAAAGTTTATAACGTACATTATGTAAGCCTCTGCAGAAATAATAAACAGTTACAAAATATTTTTAAAGATTATTTTTAAACCTTCCTTAGGTATACTTAGTGGCAATCATTTAAAAATGAGTCTTAATATTTGTCAATATCATTCATTCTCTCTTTAAAAAATCCAAATTCCTTTGTAATTTAAAGGAGTACATTACAATGGATATGCATTTTTAATACGTATGGAGTTCTTTTCCGTGTTTATTACTGAAAAATGGTTGACAAAAAAGAGGGAGGATTTTAAATCTCTTTTTACTTTAATATCAAAACATTCAATCTTTATTCATGCAAACAAATTACAAAATATAGACGCTGATTCCATATAAGTACTTAATTGTATTGCTGCTGCATGTATTTATCTCCTAAACCCACTAATGATGTGTTACCCATGGTCATCAAGAATCTTAATTCCTTGATGCTAATCGATATAATTTAGACGTATAAAATGGTTTTTTATAATTATTTTAATTATATAACCCAAATTAAGCACAAATGTTTTGATTAAGATTACGCTATTAAACATTTTATTTGAGTTCAACCAACTTTTGATACCTGAAAGCTGTTGCAATGAAATAGTGAAATGCAATTCCAACATTTATAGATCCAATTGATTCAAAGCTCCAAAAGTTAGAACGGTATTTCAGCATCTTATTGTTGAAGCACCAAAAGTTGTTGAACCCAGTTAGAAATTTTAATTGCAGATCTATTTTATTATTATATGTGAATGTTTTCTTTGAAACATTGAAAATGTCAATGAAACGGTAGTAAAGGAAACAACTGAAGTCTTCATAGAGAAAACCTTCTACAGTATACTTTTTCATTAAACTGAATTTTTAGTGTTATGCTGTCTCTCGTGAGAGAAACTTTGACGTACATAAAATTAACAAGAGAAGTAAAGCGTTACCGTTGAAGATCATCAGTTCCATCAACCTTGATTTGCATTTTCGTCTAAACTGACTGCATGTATTGGGGAGGTTTTGCCCCAAAATCCTTCAGTTACAAATATGTTTATAAATTTTTAAATGTCTGCAAAACAATTATTTACAGAAATGAAGAATAATAGCGTAGTTAAAGGAAGAATTTAATGTTATACATTTAATGTAATGCATAGCATTTTAATCTGTTTTAAAGGAAATTATGATACGGAATACACTGAGTGTAATCTTCGAAGAAATGCTATCTTTATAATGACAGTGGCGTAACCAGGTGGGTGTCCAAGTGCTCTGAATACTGGTAATTTTTTTTAAGTTCTGTTCGACTTATCTAATTCAAAATTTTCTGCTATGAATCAAGGAGAAGAAAACCTTACAGTATTACTGGTTATGAGCACCTGCCCTGATTACGCCGGTATAATGAAAGGTTAAACAATACCAGTTTTGCAGATTTTTTTTTCTTTCTGGTTGCTAAAAGGGGGGATATCTATCGTGATAATGTTATGATACATTTATGATGTATTTATTTATTTTTTTTCAAATTAATAGTAATAATATTTTTCAGTAAAATTCTTCTTAATATCGCGTCTTATTAGTTTACTTTTATTTATAGAGTTTTATTTATGATAGTTTTTAAAACATCCTTAAATTCCTTTTAAACTTGGACGTTTATTTCAAATAACAGTGTTGCCAGTGTGTTACTTTTTTAAAATTCATAATTCTTGATTGGCACCACTTTTTTGAAACGGTAAATTACCTTTTGTTTTCGCTTTAATTATCAGGTTATTGAATAAGGCACATTTTATCATTTGAAAAAAGTGGGGGCAACCAAGAATCTGAATTTAAAAAAGGTAGTCCATCTGGCAACACTGGCAAATAAAAGCAAAACATGAAAATGGAATACGATAACTTTATATGGAATTTCTGCTACAAAATTTATAATACAGCATGAAGTTTTCTGGGACAGCACTTACCGAGTCATTGCGTTTGTAATAGCATTTATTACATTGTTGACCCGAGTCATTGTTCGATGTTTTCTGACACTTCAAGTATTACTGAAGTAGTATTAAAGAAATTGTCTTATTAGTTCACTTTTATTCATAGAGTTTTATTTATGATAGTTTTTAAAACTTCTTTAAACTCCTTTTGAACTTGGACGTTTATCGCAAACAAAAACAAAGCATGAAAATGGAATAGGATAACTTGATATGGAATTCCTATTACAAAATTTATAATACAGCATGAATTTTTCTGGAATAGCACTTACGGAGTCATTACGTTTATAATAGCAATTATTACATTGTTGACCCGAGTCACTGTTCGATGGTTTTCTGACACCCCAAGTATTATTGAAATACTATTAAAGCTAAGTGCTCTTTATGTCGCAATAGAAAAAGACATAAAAAACAGATAGAAGTAATAAAAAAAAACATTGAGTGATTCTGGATGACCATGTCATCATCGCCAACATGGATAAAGGCTACAAGCCTGTTCCAGCCTCAATCCATCCCTTTCGTGGCCTTTTTCTGTCTCTGTTACTCTTCTGACGGTAATTGAAAGCTGCTTTTGGTACTTTATCAGAAGCCATCCTTTGTGAATGGCCCTTTCATTTCATGTGATGACCATGTATCAGTAATATCAGTAATATCTTGATAATATCAGTATGCGAAGTGCTTTTACTCCACATTTTGACAAATAAAATAATTCCAGCAGTCACCCATGCACTTCTTTAAAATTTGGAGGCCTAAATCTTAGAATTTTTTCCTTGCTGCAGCTTCTCAACTTAACTTTTCTACAAAAAATAGAGAGTAATTAATTCATTAAAAAAACACCTTTAGCATAGGTTAATCTGATCCTTCACGCACATAATTATCTACAAATAGACCCGTAAGAGTAATAGTCTTCCCGTTGAACATCTGTTTGAACATAGAAATAGTTCGAAATTTAAAGATCAGCCTGCCTTCTGTTTTGAGAAAAACGGATTTAAAGTATATTAACCCTCTAACTCCGAAGTAGAATACGGTTTAGAAATTTCGTAATTTTAAAAATCTGAATTCACACCAGAAAATTTTAATAATAAATTTCGTTTTATTTATATACGCGATATTTGTTATTAAATAAACAAAATATTGGTATTTTAAATTTCTGGTAAGAATTTGTATATCCGAATTTTAAAATATCCACTAAATTTGAAACGTTGTTAGCTTATATACTACCATGGACATGAAGGTTTAAGGGCAAAAAAAAGTTTGTTTATAACATAAAAACACTTTTAACTTTGCTTAAAATCAATATACTTGCATGGTTTTTTTTTTCACAAATGCTTCTATATAAATCGGAGAATAATAATACACACACAAAATACATTTCGATTTTGGGGTCGATTTTTGATCAAATAATGGTACACAGGCTTGTTAAAACAGAAAAAAATTGTACGTTAAAAACAATGTTATAACTTTTGGATATTAAAATAAAATAATGAATAATATTTACGGGAGCCATCGCGTATTTTCACAACTTCAAGCCAAAGAAAAATAATTAAAACTGACGTAGAAAATAATCATTTTAATACTTGTATGTAATATACGTTTTTTAATCAAGAAAAATTGTAGATGCATCGCTGTCACTACATGTATTATCGGCCATTTTCATTTTGTTTTACAATTTAATGGTAAACTGGTCGAATATGCTAATCCCCAAACACTTTTTTGTATCTCATACATGTTAATACTTCAAAATTCGCTATCACAGTGTCAAATTTAAAAGAAAATGTGTGCCTATTATGAGGATTCCAAAGGTGGTTCGTTGAATTGGTACATTTAAAAAGGTGATAAGCTTTGCATTTTTCAAACAAATCATTCGGTTATAACACCCACCTTCTTAGATCTCTGCAATCGAAATTCCAAACTGAAAGAACATAAAAGTGAAATCTGTTGGGCAGTACACACCCAATCTTAATGACCTGTGTATGTGAAAGCGTGACAGTAGTACACGAAGTTTAATTAAATTCCGTGCATTAGTTTTTGAGATATAACTATCGCATGAAAAATGCAACATAGCAGCGTCACCTACTATCATTGACCCGAAAATCTTATCAGCAGCAACTTATATCAAGGCCTAACAGAATATGAAGTTTAATGTAATTCTGTGCATTAGCTTTGGCGATATGATTATTGATAAAATCGTGTAAAATCTGGAAAATGCAGCATAGCAGCATCAACTATCGGACGATTTACACCAAAACCTAATCAGCATCAATTTACATAACTAACTTAATCTAAAGTTCTGTTAAATGTCCTGCATTAATTTTAGAAATAGGGAGCCCACAAAATTTTTGTCACATGCAGCATAGACAGAAATTTTATAAAAACATCACGTGTTCAAGACCTTCTAAAATGAGTCGAACCAGAAGTCGAACATTGTGACGAATCCAGTACTTTTTCTTGTATGGAATTAAGTAATAAAAATTAATGAAACCCTAACAACTCGTATCGAGGTATCGATAGCAATGACGAATTGAAGTTCAAATCGCCATTGCGGTCGACACATCGATATGGGTAGAATCGTTCATTTTAATTTTTCTTTAAATCGCCGTTGCGGTCGATACTTCGATATTAGTAGTACCATGGAAATAGATCGATATTTCTGTGCTAATTTCATGGCGTTTATTCTTTCGATTTTTCTATTTTAGTGGCAGAGTTGCAGTCGAATTTCGTATAAGGGCTTCTTTTTCTCCAGCTTAAAGTGTTACATTTTTAATTTTAAAGCCTAGTTATTTGGGTTGCTCATTTATTAAGTTGTACTTTTAAAGTTCGTTCTCTTTCATTTACCTTTACTTTCAACCAATCTTTAATACAAGGCTATTCAAAATATGCATGCAATTTAAAAAATATCTAACTCTTTTCCTATATTAGTATAATTCCTCATTTTGAAACCTTGACTAATGGTATATTTGTCGTTGTCAATAGTTTTATACCTTCCGTTTGTCCTTCTGACCATTAGGGGCTTAGTTGCATGTCAAGTGGACACAATTTTAATTTATCCAAACCTTCTTGTGTAACATATTGTTGTAAAGTTTTTGATCTCCCCTTTCATGCTGAGTGTCTCTTCCCTTCCCTACCAGTTACGCGCACATGGCACTTTTTATTTTTCTAGTGCGCACACTCAGCACGAAAAGTTATTCTGTATTATGTGACTCTATTTTGGTTTTGATATTATTTAAGCTGTCATATTAAGAATAAAACATAGCTAGTAGGAAAAAAACAGTTCTGGGTCATACGGGTGCAGTACTACAACATCGTGTCCTACATTCCCATTCCTCTCTCATACCGCCTCTTGTCCCCCTCCACTGGGACATCTTCAACCTCTGAGCACCCGGCAAGATCAGTTCGAGTGTTTCCTGATGGGAAAATCACGAATTTTAATGTCTTTTAATGAGTTTTGAATGAATTTTGTGAAAAGTTCCGAACTATAAGACGATAGTTTACGCAATTTTACGCTTAGAAGTCCGTAATACAGGGAAATGTTTAAAATTTAGTAGTCAAAGGGACAGTTTACCTCAAAATTGATTAAAAGTCCTTTTTTGTTTTTAAATCTCAAATGAAAAACTATTTAATTGTGAATATTTTGATACCTTACTTTTACTCACACGGTTAATATATCGCGAGATATTGTAAATTTGTCAATACATACGCGCAATTCCCTTCACTAATGAAAACTTTAGGGTTTTTTTCTCCATGTTCATATTGTCTTCATTTTCACAAAGATGTGTTAGATTTCATCGTTTTACTCTGCCTATATGACTAAAAAAGTACTTTAAATGTAATATTATTTGTATCTAAAAATCCATGCGCAGTAAATGTAACACATATTTCAAAATCTAAAAAATAATAATTGGGCAAAAATTTAAATATTTAAAAAAATAGTGAAAATTTTTAAATTTAAAAGTATACTTTTTAAAAATTTTAATTAAATATATAGTTTTTTCCAAAATATACTTTTTGTTGAACTTAGAAATGCTTTAAGTTCCCTGTAAAGGTAACTGTTCCCTTAATAGCTGATGATTAATTTTAACTGAATTTAGATTAAAACTTTAAAAATCAAAAGAATGAATCTAAAAATTAAAAAGGTGTCTTTAAGAATCTGAAAAGTGCTCTTGAGAACCTCAAAAGTGCCCATAAGTATCTAAAAAATGTGCTTAAGAATTCGAAAAGTGCCTTTAAGGACCCAAAACATGCCTTTTGGATTATAAAAAGTATCCTTTCTCACCGGCAGTAATCTGCCTTTTTTCATTTAACACTAGAACCGTCAAAAGGGGTCAAAATGACCCCTGCCAAACTGATAACAGTCGATTCGAACCAGAATTTTCTCCATAAGAAATGGTAAATATACTTAGCACAAAAATTGACTAATTAAGTAAGTTAAATAGTTTAAAATTAAAATTCTGGTGAGAAACTCTTTTTCTAAAACTTGAGTAAAATATCCGGCTGTTCTAGTGTTAAACATAAGAGAAACTCAGATATAAGAATGTAAATAATGACTAGTGTTTCCCCTAGGCATTTTCGGGAGGGCGCAGCGTCCTGCCCGTTTTTATATAGATGCAAATGCGCCCTGCCCATTTTGGGTTCGCAAAATTTTGCCGTCGGCATATTTAAAACAGCGATGCCGCGGACGCGTTATAGCGCGTAAATTATGTAAGAAATTGGAGACGGGATGGAAAAAAAATAGCTCTTCAGCGTCCCGTTGGACGCGTAATTTCATCAAAATATCACGGAAAAAGTCCGAATTTCGTCAAAGGATTGCGGGAAGAGACGCAAATTTCAACAAAAGATCGCGAAAAAACGTAAAAATTGTTAAAAGATGGTGGAATAACGGAAAAGTTTGTTAAAACGTGGCGAAAAACGGAAAAGTTTGTTAAAACATGGCAAAAAAAGACTAATTTCTTCAAAAAATGCCGAAAAACGGAAAATTTCGTCAGAAAATCGAAAAAAATGGTCAAATTTCGGCAAAAAAATTTCGAAAATACAGCAAATTTCGTCAAAAACGTGATATGAAGGCAAATTTCGTCAAACAATCGTGATAACACGACAATTTTCGTTAAAAAAATCGCGAAAAAATGGCAAATTTTAAAAAAAAATTTCCAAAAAAGACCACTTTCATTAAAAAATCGCGATAAAACAAAAACTTTTGTCATAAAGTCGCAATAAAACGGCAACTTTTGTCAAAAAATTGCAATAAAATGGCAAATTTTGTCAGAAGATTCGTGAAAAAACGAAAAATTTCGACTAACAATCTCGAAAAAAATAGCAAATTTTGTCAAAAATCCTGAAAAAACGGCAGATTTCTTCAAAAGACGGAGATTAGTAGATTAATTTAAAGCACACTATCACAGATAACTGCATGGAGCCTGGTATCTCCACAGTCTTTCTTCTAACCAATTTTATTTAACTTGATCTTTTATAAATTTTTTACCAATATAATCCTTCATGTTAATTTCTTCAAACGGCAATTAATGTCTTCAAACGAATGCTTAATATATAAACTTTGTATTCAACGGACTATGTACTACCATGTGCCATCATATGTGTTTTCGGTTCTCGCTTTGAAGAGAAACTATTTTTGACGGAAATCATAAGTATAAGAGTTTCCCTTATGTATTTCCATTACATCGATCCATTTTCTTGAAAATGATCTATCAAAAAAAAAAAAAAAAAAAAAAAAAAAACTGTAAATATAATTGAATATTATAACTAAGATTTTTTTTCCTACTACCTTTATCGAAAACATAATACAAAAATATTTTGTCATAAATTTGCTGTGATTTCTCATACTTTATATATAGAGCATAATAATCCTTATACAAGTACTCACATTTTTATTACATACTTCCATATATTTGCCTTAGAAGATTCACCAAAATCATTCGGAAATAGTTGTTGCTCTTCTGAAACAGGGTGTTGCAACATCTACTTGCCAAAATTGAATATAAGTAAGCAATTTAAATCCACGCACTACTGCATGATTGCATGATTTTTCGTAAATTACAGCAGAATTGTGAAATTGCATGAATCTTTTGAAATTGTTTGTCATTTATCAGTTAGAATATTTACTGATGGTTTGTAAGCGACTAAAAGGTAACCCATTGAGGTAAAGCATGGAGTATGTGTTATTTAAAGTTATTGTAAAAAAATAAGTGCAGCCTTTGGAGAACAATATAAAACAAAGGATTACAGATAATCTCTTAACAATACAATAACAATGTTGTATTAAAACTTACTTTAACACTTATCGTATTTATTATTTAAAAAATTAGCGCAAGTGTTTCAAAACAATATTCTCAATATTTCGTCAAACGTGCCTTGGCGTCAATATCGGCATGTACTTTTTTTTTGGTACGCTCTGTATATATATTTTTAGATTTTCTGTAGGTCCTCATCAAGACGCCAGACCTTAACCCCTTGAAGGTCGGTGGGATAAAATATATACCACTTAATTTTAATTGCGAAATGCCACATTGACACCAATTTTAAAATGAATGTTTTAATTTCATGAAGTATGTGGAAGAAAGCTTTTATCTATCTTGAAATTATTTTGATTTTAAATTCTGCTGTTAATGAATCATTTCAGAATTTTAAGAATAGAAGTGCTTTGCCCTTCAAAGAGTTAAACAAGACTTCTCTCATATTTCTTCTCCGTCTCGCATTTCTTTTGATACTTTTTCTTTTAGAAGATCCCAGATGTTTTCGATCGGTTTTTAATACGAACAGTTGCCCGGTCACAACAAACATATTTAAGAATTCTAAGAGTTCCGTTATTGTCTTCGTTTTTGAAATGGCCAGGAGTCATGCATGAAAATACGTTTAGAGGTATCGGAAAATCGTTCCTTTAGGGGAGGAATCATCTTTGCTTCCAATAATTTTTTTATACTGAACCTGATTCATCATATTATTCACATTGTAATAGGTATCTGTACCACTTTTACTGATGACAGACTGTTGAGAACACTTGAAACACTTGTGAACTGTGTCACTGTTGTGAACACTTGAAACACTTGTGAACTGTGTCACTGTTGTGAACACTTG
The DNA here is from genome assembly GCA_964019185.1 of Maratus speculifer. Classification (NCBI taxonomy): domain Eukaryota; kingdom Metazoa; phylum Arthropoda; class Arachnida; order Araneae; family Salticidae; genus Maratus; species Maratus speculifer. The sequence continues at coordinate 196,759,369 of OZ025299.1, forward strand.
AAACACTTGTGAACTGTGTCACTGTTGTGAACACTTGTTGTAATCACATGTTATTAAACTTGCTTTTGGCACTTGTTTGTGTGTCTTTGAGTCGTATAACAACATCACCTTCGGGCCGTCAAGCACCTTTGCGTTTTAATTCTGACAATGCATTCTTTGACAAAAATTGTTTGTTTGAATGTGTACGATCATCTCTTAAGTTTTTGTCCATCTTTTATGAAATATCTTGTATGTGAAAAAAGAACTGGACGTGTTTTTATAAAGTAGATATTAGTATATCAGTGCATACATTTATTTTGTCAATTTTCCTTTTAAATTTTTTCGGCTTTTAAATTTTCGTTTTTTCTTTCCTTTTCTTCTTTACTTCCCATAGAGAATCTCTGTAAAAAGAATCAGACAGGACCAAACTAGAATTAGCTGAGCGTGGCGTTCGGCAAGTTCATCCGAGATCCCTGATCACGTCTCTTTTGACGAGACTCTCTAGTGGAGGACAGGAAAGAAGAAAAATGAGAATTTGAAACCGGACAAATTTTAAATAAAAATTAGTTTAATTAAAGGTATCGAAAAGAGGGGATGGGTGGTTCGCACCCTGAAGTTATCGCACGACCGCTTCTGCTTTTAGCTTATTATTAGTTTTATTATTATTGAGTATTATTGAGTTTCGATCTAAGTTTCATGCTGAAGACGCTGAACTTAAAATAGGAAACCTTAGTTCCTATTATATGGAATTAGGTTTAAAAGAAGTAAAAATTTTGAAAATTTAAAATAATCAGCAAATGGCGTGTATTCATTTGTAAAAACACACATCAGTTGCATTTTTTTTTTTTTTTTTTTTTTTTTTTTTTTTTTTTTTTTTGCCAGATATTTCGTTACGGATTTTGATTATTTATATTCACAATAATACAAAAAAGGAAAGAACAGAAATGATAAAATATACATATATACTCTTTTTTTTATTCTCCAACATCTAATTCCTAAACCTTGAATTTTAGACACATAGTTCCAATCGTAAAAATCATTCAAATGTTTCCATAAAATTAAAAAAATTACTTATGTCATAATAGTTAGTTTTGCTAAACGCTACAAAATCTACTTTATCTGCCTTCGGAGCAATTGCTTCTAATTTTTGTAAATTTTAAGCATAAAATTGCTAATTATGATTAAAAATGTCATAAAAATTTGACATAAACATAGAAATAAGTAGTTTTTTATTTTGTTTATTTTTTTATCTTAAAAAGTAGTATAAAATTAAATGGAAAATTGTTGTTTTCTTAAAACTATTTCAATTTAAAACTATTAAAAAATAAATACATTCTATTAATCGAATAATAAACATAATAATGATATGCATGAACTAGACTATTTCTATGACAATAACATGAATATTTTTAAAATGTTATAAACTGTAGGTATAAACCGACAAACAACGCTAAACAGGAAAAACGTTAACAATTCATAAATTAAAACTATGTAACTCATGATCATTTCAACAAATGAACGCAAAAATAGCTTTTTTTCTTTCAATATATTAAAAAAATAATAAATTAAACATTTTAACTGAACTATTATGTATTGAGTTATGAAGACTTTTAACACAATTTTACAGAAAAAAAGTTACCTTTGAGAAAAATCAAAAAACAACTTTCAACTTACTTTATTCTAAAGTTTATAAAAAATATAAATGTTTAAAAATCTTCAACATTTAACCTCTGTTTTTTATAAAGTCACTTTTTGAATTGACTTTTTAACCCATTAGTGCTTAGCGCCCCATTTTTGGGACAGTTTAAAAAAAATTCAAGTAAGCGCATTTCACACCAGTAAAAAGGAGTATAAATAAATAATTTCTTTCTCGAGACAAAGTCCACGATAAATTAAGATAAAAGTTTTTCTTGCTTTAAAAGTGGTGGTAAAATGCAAAATTTGAATTTTAACAAGAAAATAATTCAAGCACTAATGGGTTAGAGGCATACAGATTTTTAACACTTTCCAATATAGTTGAAAAGTATTTTTAAATTCGGTTTGTCTGTCTATATGTCCGTCCGTGCTCTAACTTGGTTAAATATAGTCAGATTGCTATAAAATTGATATATGTCACTGGTGTTTACTACGGTATGTTCTATATTGAAAATGAAGTGTCTAGCGTTCTTTTCATTTGTAGGGACACTCGAAAGAATTCCGTTACATTACGGCCTCTGGGTTGCCAGATTTGACCTCTTTTTAAAATCTTTTAAATGTGAAATTTTACGTTCACACCGGAAATTCTGTATGGTTTTGTTTTCTTTACTTAATGACAGACGTTTTGTAATTACGTGAAATATTTTTTTTTCAGCATTTTTGATGTGAATTCGAAGTACTAAAATGAAAGTAGAGGCCAAACTGGTAACCCTGTACGGCCTATGACGAAAACTCGTTTGCAGTGTATTTTAGTGATATCGTACTACCTAAATTACATTGATATTTGTATAGATATCATTGAGGTGTACTGCAAAAGGCTTGTTATAGAATCTGGTGTGCATATAATTCATTGTTCATTTACAGGAACACACAAAAGTATTTGGCTACAAAACTGCCAATGAAGAATAATTGTTGAAAATTCATTTTCAGTTGTGATACGAGTTTTAGAATTTAACTATTTTTCCCATGTTACTCGGTGTGTATAAATTCTATACATCATCTGCATGGCTGCACAAAAGATCTCAAGTGTATTGCCGTTTATTGACAGGAATTGCTGAATGGGAATTTTCAATTGAACTATGCGTTTAATTGAGCTCATTTAACATATTATATTATAAATTTGAATCTATGGATCATATACAGGGCTGCCCCAAAAATTTAGATGTTTCGAACTGTACATGGTAGTTGCAGAAATTGGGTTTTCACAAGCGTTATACCTTGATTTAGACATTTTTAATTTTAAACAGTTGAAAAGCTTTGTTACAGAATTCTGAATATGTTGAAAGTGTTTGAGAATCTATGCTGATGCATTATTTTTCGTTCTTGTTTATACGGTTATTGTGTTTTCCAGTTATAATGCTTGAAATTATACGAATTTTTGGTATTTCTTAATACTAGAAACAGAAAGACACTTTTTAATGTCTAAAAACGGTGAAAACTCGTACAATTCAAATATCCAAAATCGGTAAGACATTTTCTTAAAAGAATGTCATTCTTATTGTTGTTGATACTTTTTATTTATTTATTTATTTGTTGGAGTGCGGAGAATATTTTTCCTAAATGTAACTTGGATCCGGGGATCTTTAAGAAAATTTTAACTTCGTATCTTTTTTCCAAATTAACTTTTTTGATGCACATGTGTTTTTATATGATCAAGATCAGCAAGATGTTTGCAATTGGGTGTGTGCTCTAAACCTAAATATTTAAGAATTAATTATTTAAAGCTATAAGACAGGATGCCCTGCAAAGCATATTTTCTGAATTAGATCTAATTTATTTTTAACTTAACATTTTATTTTATTTTTTGTGCTGCATTATTTTATTGCGCTATACGTTTAGTTGCACATTATTTATTGTATTGCACGTTGTGATGAACATATCATCATTTATTTTATTGTGTTGCACACAGTGATGCACATTTAATCCTTTATTTTATTGTGTTGCACACAGTGATGCACATTTAATCCTTTATTTTATTGTATTGCACTTATAGAACATATCACTCGATCTGTTTATTTTAAAATCAAGTTTCCATTTTGTAACTGTCATATACAAATATCATTACAACTAATTCAAATAATTAGTAGACTTTTCAAGAGACAGTGTTATGTTGCTTTTTGGAGACAGAATTTTATTTGTGTTTTCAGTTGTAGTACGTGATAATTGTTGAAAATATAACTTTGTGTTTATGTGAATTAAAAACTTATATCCAGTAAAATGATGCACGTAATAGTGCAAATTTTACACATACAGATATTTTTATGCCTGAAAATTTAGTAATGCTTGTAGAAAAAAACCAAAATGTTGTAATAGAAAAAAATTTCTTTCGAAAACTAAAATCATTCTTCCTAAATCGGTTGTAATTTCTAAATCGATCAAACAAATGCCCTGTGAAACCACAACTTGCGTCAATTTATTCGCTTTTTCTTTAAAATTCAAAAAGCGTATTTTGAATCAGAAATTTTATTTAATAAGTGAAACAAATATTCACTACGCAGAAAAAAAACCCATTTTATGAATTAGATTTTCTGGTAAGAAATGTTTATTTGACTTGAGAAGACCGGACAGTGTGCAGCTATGGCTTCATACAGGGCTGTCCGACTTGACACCCGTATAATACTAGCATTTTAAATGGTAAATTTTGGTTTATTTAATTCTGTAATTTTTGTGATTAAAAAAGCCAAAAATTACTACGAAAAATTAGTGTTATTCGGTGGGTGCCAGGTTGGAAAACAGATAAACATACAAGATTGGATACTTTCATGGAGTATAATGATAAATCGATTATTTTTGCTGCTCCTATAGTGAAAAGGGGGAAGAAATTTCTCATCCACGGAATATCTCTGCAATAGAACTTTTATCTTCATTTGATCTTTCTTTAATAAAATGCTTACGTTTTCAACAAAGCATTTTTCATTTCTTCTTTAATTGTGTGTGTGTGTAAATAATGGGTTTGCAATATTAATAAAAGATAAATAAAATAAAAGTAAATTAAAAATCTTAAAAATTGATTTTTTTTTTCAAAAATAATAAAACGTTTGATGAAATGCAAATGATTAAATAAAATTTTAAGAGAAAAATAATTAGTAGATCTCTTTCTGTTACCATTTTTCTACAACAATTTAAAAATATATAATTAAATTCGGGCTATTTTGAAAAATTATAAATGATTTTTTTCTGATAAAACATGGATCTATTATAAGCTGTCTTTAATTTTAAGTATCTATATTAATTTTAGAAACAAATGAATGAATGTAAATGATTAGATAGCCGATTTTTTTTCTTTTCTTTTGGGTGGGGGGGGGGGGGCAATTTTTTTATTATTATCTCTTTTTATCGGATTTGTGTACTATTCTGTGATAATGACGTCATATGTATACCGTAATTTCGGGTGTATAAGCCGCGGATCAAACAATTCTTTTTCGACCCAGAAATCTTATTTAGTGATTGAAAACAAATATTTACGGCGATCTAACTAGTTATATATGTTTCTTAAAAAATTCTGGGTCGAGAAAGAATTGTTTGATCTGCGGCTTATACACCCGAAATTACGGTACTTTTCTGTAGATGTTGTTTAAAAACTGGATCGTAAATGTGGAATTCTTCAGCGGATCCAAATGACGTCATTTTATATATTATAAAAGTGCGTGTTTTTCTTAAACAGGGAAGATGTTTTGTACTATTTATATTTATATACATTTTTTTCTTTGGGGCGACACTAAATTCTGAAAAAGCAGAATTTCTGTATTCAAATTTAATTATATACCCACCAAAATCGCATAAAACTCAATTAAATACTACATAGATTACAATATTGCATTAATGCAGGATAATAAAAATAAAATAAGGGTACTAAGCTCCGGTTCAACTGAGCGGATACGAATGAAAGATCAAATATATGTTATACAGATCATTCAACCGAGGTTTTCGTAAAAAAGTTTGAAATTTCGCCACTAGTCGGTGCTTTAACAACGTAAAAAGAAAGATAAAAATTAAAAAATTAAAAAATAACGGAACATTTTATTTATTTACAACCTGTGTGCTCCAACTGCATTTTTTATCGCTCAACAATATGCTGAAAATGTTTCAACCCGTAATCTATAGCCGCACACAACATATCAGTAAGAATGATGGAGACATGGTGTACACTGCTAGCTTTCGAGTTCGCTTCATTAGTTACACTTTCTTGACAACACGATCTTTGAGAAAACACCAGTGCCAGAAGTCAAAAGTGTTCGTATATGGTAACGTTGCTGACTAGATAATCGTAAAAGCACGCGAAATGAGACGTTCATCAGGGAAGTTAGCTTGAACCCCATTGTTTACACGTATTGCCGTATGAGCAGTTGCTTCCTCTTGCATAAACATTGTGGTGGCATTTCTTTACCTTAATGCCTGAACAAGTTGATTCTCCAGGAGCTTTCTATATGGGTCACTTGTGACTGTACACCTAACAAACCCTTTCCTAGAAGAAGTACGGACTCCAAATGAAATTTTGGAGGAGGTTTTTGGACGTGACGTATGGGGAATTTAACTGCTGTTGTTGCATAGCATGAGCATTGGTGGAACCCCATATGCAGCAGCTCTGTGTATTCAAAGCCCCATCTAAGAGTAAATGATCTCGTCTGTCCATAAGATATGCGATGCCCTGTACTTTTCGCCAGAAAACGGAAGTCAAAATTAAGACGTGCAGAGTAATCTTGCGGTTTCAACTGTTGCACGAAATACATTTTGCAAGGGTAGAGCTTCAGTATTTTTCATAAAATCAAGCGCACGGTTGCCCACGGAATGTCTACTGCTCGTGCTATTGAGCGGCTATTTATAGTAGCATTTGGAGAATTTGCAGATGCTTCAGCTGTTACAATTGCAACTTCCCTCAAATCCGCCAGCTTACTTCCCGGTGCAACATCCTGATGACCAGTTTCTTCAAACTTACGAATCATGCCTTTAACTACATTTACGGACATGGGTCCTCTCCTTAAATTTTTCATCCACCGATAAGCAGGGAATGCCGCCTAAGCATTGCTATTATTTCGATAAAGAGTTTTATGATCAATGAGCATTTCTTCTTGTTCAGCAGCAGGTTCACTGCGTATGACTGGTTTCTTTAAACCAAACGTATGACTTCTATAGTACAACTACATTAGCTACTCATTTGCATATGATTTTAGAAGCGTCGTGCCCTTTTCAAAGTTCGAAGAAATTTCAAATTTTTTCTATGGCTGCATGATCTACAAAACATGTATTTTAAGTTTCATTTAGATCTGTTCTGTAGAACCGGGGCTAAGAGCCTCTCGATTACCGTCAGATTTATTTTAACCAATTCTGTGTATAATCATGCAAGTAATATTCGGCGTTAAAGTTTACGAAGTTGCTCACAGTTTTTTGTTAACATTGTGAAAGCGAAAAAAGAATGTTTCGATTTCATACACAAAGTCATCAGACAAGATTCTGTCAGACATATTTAAGATTCAAAATAGTTTGAAAAAAATGTTATTTTCAACGACACATTCCAACAATCAATTTCGAGAGAATTGTTGGCCTCGAAAAGAATACAATGGAATCAAAGTATATATGTTAGAAGTATAGAAGAGAGTATAAAAAATAGCTACACAGATTAATACATAGGTTAATTTCAGAATCGTGTTAGTTGTTCCCCCTTGTCACTAGTAACGCTAGTTAACGATGTCATTACAGATTTTGCAATAGCTGTCCTTTCTTATGTGTTTATCTATAGTATAATAACCCCGATTGAAACTATTTTAACAGAAATTTCTTTTCAGATGCATATTGGTTTTTATCAAAAGGCATGAAACCTAGTGGAGACGGAATATTTCTTCTAGAAAATGGCAGGTAAATGAACTTTATAATTTTAAAAAGACACGTTTCAAATATGAAATTAAAATAAAATTATATAGTTTTAAAATCAAAAGAAAAAGCTTGATAGTAGCTATGTCTCTTTCAGTGTTTCTCCGGTGACTGAAAGAAAAGATTATACTTTTATGCTGACACTCCCAGACGGCTATGATATAGGAGACTATGATATTCTAAGCATATGGAGCAGGCGTGAGGAGGAGCATTACGGTTTCGTCGACGTGCCGAAAAATTTATATGTACCTCCTTCCCTTCGTATATTGCAATCAAAAGAACCTAAAATGGTATTAGATAAGTATTTAGATGTTTCCTGCAGTGTGTTTTTTGTTTGTTTGTTTGTTTGCTTTGTTTTGTTTTATTATTTTTTTATGTATTATCTTGGGAATTTTTTTGTAAGGAATTGAATTTAAGTTTCGATAGATCAAACGTTGATATGATTTCAAAGCCTCAAGAATCCGTTTTCAAGAAAGTGACTTTTTGATGTCTCTTTCCCTATAATAGTATAAAACGCAGTAATTGCGTCTGATTTTGAAAGATATCAACAGAAATAGTTTCACAGAGCATTTTAGTACTAGATTTGCCAACCATCCCAGTTACCGATTTAGCATATCATATGGACGTTAAACTAACCTAGTCTTTCTTACAAAGTTTCAAAATGTGCACTTTTAGTTATCCGGCACACTATCCAACATAAAATCCAATTCTTTCCATACCTCTGTTAACATATCAGGATTAATGGAAGCAATAGTCTTTTCATTTCTGTATCCCATCAACTCTGGCAAATTATTAAGTAGAGACGAAACGCAGGCGCGATCATTGATAAAGCCCTAAAGGAAAAAATTGCATGGCTCTAACGGTTTTTAATTTTCAATTCAGAAATAACGCTTTATGCTCAGGAGTCATATTTCGTGTCATTTTTCACATATGGTACTGCAAGCGAGTAAACAAAAATGTACATGCGGTTACATAAAACTGTTTGAGTTACAAGTAATTTTTGACTTTGCGTTGATTTTAATTAATTAACTTCTAGATCGGTTAAAATAATTAAAGAACTGAGTTTCAAAATTCTCTTTATGGAGAAAATCAAATTTTAGGAAATCGCCAAAAACCTTTAAATGTGTCAATTGGTTTATATTATAAATTTAGAGATTATAGTGTTACATTAGTACAGATTGATTTGACTGAGAGAGAAAACAAAACCGATAAGGTGAGTTTTGAAATTAACATCCTCAATTGTATTTTTACATAAGTTTTATTTTGTAAGGAAATAAAGCTGTTTCTTTCCATGATTTTATTTTAAAAAGGTGTTTTATTTTGATAAGCTATTTTATTATTTATGACCTTCTTATGTATGTTTTCCTAGTTCAAAATTTTTATTCAAATTTTAATTCATTTCCAAATATCTGATCGAGGTCGAATTCGCAAACATATTTATATCCAATGACAATGTAATATTAATATGATTTTAGGTGCGTACCATTTATTTATTTTATAGGAGTACACCAAAATATGTTAGGTTAAGTAAGCTAATAGAGTTTTAAATACGTAACATTTTGTAATAAATTGTGCTTTTCATAATGTAATCTAACAAACTTTCTGTTATTTTTTAAAATAATGTTTGTAGTACAAGTTGTATATTTTGCTTTAATATGTAAATATCAACATAAATTTAAAAATAATATTGTAAAAATTATTTTACTCTCAATGTTAATATTAAATTTTATATATCTGACGTTTATCTTTATTTCCAGTAAATTTGTGATTGACCCCTATTTTGCAGCAAAAAATATACTCCAACTTTAAGTAGCTATTACTCGGTCAATTTTAATCGCAGAGGAATGGGACTTTTTTTGTCTAACTTGTTAGAGTAGTGGTAAAAATTTACTAAATATCACTTATAGGACCGGGGACAGTATAAAAATTTAATTTTCGTAATTTTTTACTAAAATTTTTTTTCACCTAAATCGCTTAAAAACCAATTCTTTACCTTTTTTAAAGCATTTTTGCTATATGTCCATAACTAACGGTTTAGAAATTAGCCATTGGCCACCATTGAGAGTGGACACCCTGTATAATTTGTTCAATATTTTTGACTAAACAATACTAATAACAAAAATTAATTTGCTTATGCTCAATTGTATTAATTTTGTCTTTGTTTTGGGTTATCCAGAAGCAACCGGAATAGGCATTAACTAGACGTCTTATTCTCCTGACTATCCGATGTGAATCATTTTGTAGGACATCCCAGAGATAAAGGGCATTCGAAAAATTCTAAAATGATTTCTGAATCAAAATTTACAATTTCATCACAATGATGAACAACTTATGGGCCAAAGCTTGAGTGTGTAATTATTTTTTTTTTCTATTTATAAATAACGCAATAATGCGTGCGTAACGCAATTGTGAATTAAACACGGGATTATTTTAAATTTATAATATTTATCTATTTGATATCTATGATCTGAATAAAAATTTAGAATAATACTTTTTTATTTGTTTATTTTTATTTTTATTTTGTTTTTTTTGTTTTTTTACTTTTGAGGAGTTCTGTTTCTGTCACCCACTATACACTCTTAAAAACATTTAAATTTCTGTTTAAGATACATATCTTACACTTTAAAAGCATTTAAAAAATTTTAAAACAGTAGAAATGCAATACTTTCATAAAAAATTAATATATTTCAGGAGAATTTCAATTGCGAAATGCTGAATGATAATCTAGGATTAGAAGTTCGGTGGTTCATCAGTGGAAAAGATGTCACTTTTTATTTAGTCGGAAATATTGGTAATATGCTTTATTTATTTTTGTTTTGAAATTGATTTTTAATATTATAAGCAGCACTATAAATCCCCAAATTAGAATAGCAAGAACTTCTAAGGTAAATGTTTTACTATGCAATGGTGAAAAACTTTTTTGGCATATAAATAAAGGCAAAAAACTTCTTAATAACACCATACAAAATAAGAAATGTACAACGACTTCCGAAGCAATTTTGTCTTTATTTGTGAGATTGAAAGGATATGTGCTATCACTTTGAAAACAGGAGCAAGATCAAAAGGTTTCTTAGAGACAAGTTGAGACTGATTTCTTTAACTTCTTGTTTTTTTTCCATTTCTTTTCACTATTGCCTTCAAAGTGGTAGTACATCTTCTTTGTACCTGATGAAGAAAGACAAAGTTATTTCAAAAAGAGTTGCGTATTCCTTATTTTCATAGTTTTATTAAGAAGTTTTTTTTGCCTTTATAAATCTTTGAACCTGTTACATCATATGTAAGTCTTTTCTGTATCTGGCATCAGTCCCACTGCGTTGTGAAGTATCTTTGGCTAATTCTAAGATCAGGTTCTTGAAGCACACAAGGCTATAGATTGTAAATAAGGAAAGTTTTTATTTAGGGCATTTCAACAACCTTCAAAATTCGTCGAGAATTTCTAAAACATGCGGTGAATATAAAATCATTTACCTGCAAATCCGAAGTGGTGACAGTTCTTAAATGACAAAAATCAGAATGCATTTAAGGTGTTTCAGAAAGGCAGATTTTTAAAAATATAATTTGGATAGTTATTATAAGTTAATTTAAAAAGTACCAGACCTAACAGGACTAATATAATCCAGGCGTACTCATGTAGGGGAGAGTGGGGAAGCTTGACTCAATTTTTACAAAATGATTTTTCACTTTTTTAAAATTTTGAACCTGCAATAAAATTTTACATATCATTTTATTCGTTATACAATAAGTCAAGGCTGTCCAACCTGGCGCCCTCAGGATACATGAAAATTCTTACAGAATTAACCCCTTGAAGGGCGGTGGTATAAAATATACCGTAATTTCGGGTGTATAAGCCGCGGATCAAACAATTCTTTTTTGATCCAGAATTTTTTAAGAAACAAATGTAACTACTTAGATCGACGTAAATATTAGTCTTCAATCACTAAATAAGATTTCTGGGTCCAAAAAGTATTGTTTGATCCGCGGCTTATACACCCAAAATTACGGTATACCACTTAATTTTAATTGTGAAATAGCAAATTGACACCAGAATTTTGAAATGAAAATTTTAATGTTATGAAGTACTTAAAGAAAATCATTTATTTATTTTGAAATATATTTGTTTTTAAATTATGGTGTCATTCAATCATTTCAGCATTTTATGAATAGAACTGCCTTGCCCCGCAAAGGGTTAAAGACCTTATTGAATCGGAAATATTCGGAGATCTAATAAGACAGAAATTTCTGTAAATTTTTTCTGGTGTTTCGCGGGCGCCAGGTTGGACTCCCCTGCCATAAATTATCATAATAAAATCGCGCCATAGGTTTAATAATGGAAAATAAGGACTCAAGGTTACGTGCACATGGAAGGCTCGACTCACTTTATTTTATTTTTAAATGTTTGTTAAGGAAAATAAAATCAGTTAAAAAAAAAAAGAATAACTTTATGCAACATGGTTAGATTATTATTAAACACCATTTGGAAAAATGCGATGTATAATCAAAGCACAGGAAAAAATATCATTTTAAGCACTTATTTTTTAAGACAGCATTTTTTGTGACCTGTCAACACCCACATGTCAGTTTCCACATAGTTTGGATTAGTTTCATTGCGTTCATCTTGTTGAAATTTGTCTATATACCTTCATAAAGTGTTTTGATCAATAATATGTTCTTTTGCAGAGCCATGAAGACTTAACATTTCTTCAAAAGGCTGCTTTAATCCTTTCTAGTTTTTTCCATTCTTCAAATTTACCTACTATGGGTACTGTTTAAAAGAAATAGAAGTGTTTCTATCAACTTTCCGATTTATATTTCATTAAATATTTTCTTGCTTTTGTAACATTTTTTTTTACCTTCTTTTAATCAATTTTAAACAATTTTCTTTCTGTACCTCATTTTACTGTAGCTTTATAGAATAAATTTACATTATTTTAGAAATATAACCATTAATCTTTCATTATGTTAAGTGTATAATAAAAAGATTTTCAAAAAACGCTTAATTAAGAGAGCTTTGATCATCTGGTCAGTACTCCCTCGCAATAGCTGTGTCAAGCCTCTTCACGTAGCCATTTTTCAAAGTATAGCACACGTTTAGCTTAATTTACTGTGCAGTCATCATTCCTGCCATGAAAGCTCAGTATTTTCGCCTCTGAGTGCAGACGCATGATTTCATATTTACCATCTTTTTAGCACCTATCAACGTTTTTTTTAATTGAAATACTTATTTAAATACATTAATTCTTTCAGAAGTTTCATTATTTCATTTTTAACTGTGCTATGTATATTCTAGAGTAATTAAATTTTAGCATATTGTGCGGTATTCATAAAAATGCATAGATCATACACAGAGCTACACAAATAACAAACAATTTATCGACTATGGGCAGTAATTGCTGAAAATTGTTTTCAAATTCTAATATGCACTTGTTTATTTCACTGTATCAAAATATGAAATTGAGTTTAAAATTTCCTGTAAGTGTTGGAAAGTCTTCTATAATCTATGCGTGACTCGTTATTGGCTTTCTTGGTCTATATGTTCTTAAAAAACTTGATTAACGATCTGGCTGATAATGGAACTAGGCTATTCCATTCACAGATATCTTTGATTTTATGATATTTTCCACATACTGCCCACTTTGAATTTATTCTCAATATTATTTATTTATTTATTTATTTATACGCATATACAGTGCTATCCCTAAATATCGAAACAATTGGCTATCTCCTTAAATATTCCCCTAGGTACATACTTCCAATTGCAAAGTTTCATTTAAAAAAAATTCAAAATTTGATGAGATAATTTGCAACTTCATGAGAAAATACCGGTTTAGCCAATTCTAAAATTTAGAGTTTTTTTTAAGAAAAATCTTAAATGAATATCGAAAAAGTAAAAACTAGCCCGGCTGTAGGTCGTCCTCAACTATCCTGTGCAAAAAAATCATATAAAAATATTAAAATTTGAGCGAGTTATTTGAAAATAACGCCCCCGTAGACCTAACATTATCATCCAGATCTTTTTGAGGGATTATTGTGGGCTCTTAACCCTTTGAGCTCTGATGGTAGAATTTTCTACCACATAATTTTAATTCCGAAATGCCGCAGCGGCACCAGAAAATTCACCCAAATTTATTTTTAAAAGGTTTAATGCATTTTTTTGCGTATGTCATTAACCGGTTTTTTTCTTTGCAAAATACTGGTGCGAATGTGACATTTGGAATTTTGATGAAATTTACCCACCAGAGCTCAAAGGGTTAAGAATTTTTCTCTTGTCCATTCCTGAATTTAACAGTAAAAAAAAAAAAAAATCCATCTTCATATCTCTAAAACTCAGAGAGATATGACCGTTTTAATAGTTCATGAGGTTTCAAGGGACCAGACTCAAATTAAAATACGTGAAATTCAAGAAACAATAAAATGTATCATATGAACTTTAAAAAGTTCACTGTTTTACTTAAAAGGTGACTAAAATAATAAAAGATATGTTACGAGTTTAAAATATGCATTTATTTAAAAATGCATATAAAATACATTTTAAATAAGAATTTCATGAATTGTAACATTTCTTTTATTATTATAGTCACACTTTAAGTAAAAAAGGAACTTTATTAAGTTCATATAATATATTTCATGTTTGAATATAGGTGAAATATTGCGTTTCCTCTAATGATAGTGTGAAGAAACAATATTACACTGTAAGGTGTCCAGGAAAGTTTTTTTTATTATTTTTTATTGATTTTTAGAGTTATAATTTTTAATTTTTTTGTGATTGTTAAGCATATAATTTATAAACAGAATCACATCATAAGACTTCTTACAAAATTTAAACATTTTTCTTTAATTCAGAATAACTTAACACCAGAATGACGGTGAGGGGCCATTTTGGCCCCGACCAAGTGGGTGTATCTTGGTTCATACCAGAAATTTCTTTATAAAATAAATTTAAAGCATACAAAGAAAAACAGTGTTAATTAAGAAACATAAACAGTTTTAAATAACATATCTCGTACTAAATATTTTTATAAAATTTTAGTTATAATTCCCGTCTTTTTATTGTTAAAATTGTTATAATTCGAAATACTATTTATCGACTTGATTATTTTTTTAATTTAAATACACAGAAATATGTAAGTTTTAATTTTGATTCAGAATTCTGAAAAAAAGTAATAAAAAATTAAAAAATATTTAAAATAGCAATAATAAATAAAGGATGCAACCTATTTTAAACAAATCATGTTTTAAGGGCTCCCATTGGTTCATTTTTTGAAAACCAATATTTTTTTAGGGAAATATTCGTGGTAGGTTTCGGCAACAATTGAACGTATTCGACGGCCCAGATAAGTTTCTACGAAATGTATGAGGAAGATATTTCTTAAAAAAAAAAGTGGTATTCAGAAGATGGACCGAGTTTTCAAAAGTGGATTTTTTTTAATTTCTTAATTAAAATTTAAATTAAATATTTGAAAATTATGTATTCCAAGTTTGTACCATTCATATTTAAAGATTTTTATTGCAACATTTGAAAAAACTATTAACTAATCAGTACTGTTATAAATGATAGATGAAATTGAACCTTTGACGCATTGCACAAGAAAAAAATTCATTTCCAAATTTATGTTTATGGCAGCGGTGGCGAGAGCGAAATCGGACACGAATAAAAACAAAATGGTTGGTGGAAAAATTGGGATAAAAAAAATGCTGTGGCAAACGTTGTAGAAATTTTTACGAAAGAAGAATTCCAAAAATTGGTTAATGAAAAGGTGTTGCCAGCTACACATAAAAAAATTCCCAGGGGAAAAATCGAGTTCCACATACATAGAATAGGACAATAACACATAGAGGAGAATGTTTAACCCATTAACGCCCGAATTATTTTCTTCGTTAAAATTTAGATTTTGTGTTTCCCACCACTTTTAAAAGCAAATTAACTTTTATTTAAATTTATCGAGGATTCTGTCTCGTGAAATAAGGTATATATTTATTTTTCTCTTTACTGGGGAGAAAACCGCTTTCTCGCTGTTTTTGTAACCGTACTCAAAAGAGGACGCTGGGCATTAATGGGTTAAAAGATGAACTTAATTTGTAATTACAACTTGGACTTGGACGAGATAGTTGTCAGAGTGCCTGGAGAGATCAAATACAAAAGAAAATGGTACGTGGCTTAACAGTGTACGAACACTGGATTTTTTAAAAACTAATATTGTACTGATTTACAAAGGGACGGGGGGAATTCTTAGTAAGTAAATGCTGTCGACTGAAGCATAGTACCCTGAAATCTCAGAAAAATATTTTTTAAAAATATGTAAAATCATCAGTATTAATAATCAGTACAAAATGGCAACAAATGTAGCAACTAATGTGTGACAGAATGAGTACTTTTTAAAAACTTCCAGGTGAGTAAATAACTCCTTCCTGTAGCTAAAATTTCTGATTTAATTTAATTTTTAGATTCTCACCTTCTTTCTTTGCTGTTTAAATATGGCAGTTTATTTAAACAAGACTTTTCTAATATGTCGATTTCAAGTTTTTCATAATTTAAGCCCTGAAACTTCATGTTTCCCCACTTAAAATTGCAATTACATGAGGCGTAAATGCTGCCTCTAATTACTTGTGACTCGCTGTTAATCTAAGACTTTAACCCCTTAACAGTTTTGTCTGAACGTCGCTCGCGAAAGAAGAGTTTGCTTGCTTTGTTACTAAACGTCTTTGGACACCACAAAATTAATAACTGTAAATAACTTTAAATTTTGCTTTATCAATTGGCGGATAACTTTCGACTATACAAGACAAATCTTTTACTTCAGAAAAAGTGGTATCAACGCCCTAATTTTAGTTTATTGTTTTAAAAAAAAGAAACTGTTAAGGGGTTAAAAGAATTGCGCCGAAAGCAAATACTTATAACGGAAAATCAGTGGGCGGTTGACATCTATTCAAAAAATTTGTAATAGCAACATAAAAGATTACTTATACTCTTAGACTTTTAAAATAGAATAAAGATTTATTTTAAAACAGGTGGGTGACTGTGATCGCAGTTCGCACAGAGTTTTTCGTTTAATATTTCTTTCAAAGCAACTTATGCCTTAATTAATAAATCCAAATTGTTAGTCTGTAATTATTAAATTCGCACATAGATGGTAGCACCAATAAATTTAATAACAATAAAACCAATAAAATAATTATAAAAGGAAGTTATTTACTTTAATCAAATTAAAAATTTTCAAATCTAATTTTTTAAATAAAATACAAAAATCCAAATTTTTTGAAAATCCGAAATTAAAAAAAATAACGGAGAGATAAATAAAATTTCTAACTTTTAAAAACTAAAACTAAAAATTGTTTAGACGAAATTTAAAATATTGAATCATTATTAAATCGCAATAGTTTTTAAAAAGTTTTTAAGTACAGAAAGAAAAAATTCCAAAAAATATTATAAATATCAGTGATTATTTATCACAGAATAATAATAATAAAAAAAATAATATAAACCCTTAAATTGACAAAAAATACGAAATTTCTTTTAATTAAATCCATCTTAATATGAAATATTCAACATCCAGCACCAGGGTTCGAACTAAGAACCTTCTATTTATTAGCGACATGCTTTGCCTCCAAGCTAGGATGTCTACACGGTAAACGTTAAAATTAAGGTTCTCTTTCAAAATTTAAATCCAAAAATGAACGGAGGACATTGAAAAAAAATTAAGTAAAATGGTAGACTTTTTCAAAATTTCATGATTTGTAATGTGACACGGGCTATTCAGCTGCAAGTGCACAAAATTTACTCAGTTTTTGTGTACGCCTGTATGACAGACAAAAAAGTGAGAGGGTTACGTCAGATGAACGAAACTCTAAAAACAATATCGTTTGCAGTGTCGTAACCGAAGTGTGCGCCCAAAACCAGTAACAGCGTAAGGTTTTCTTCTCCTTTAGTCATAGCAGAAAATTTTCTAGTTAGATAACGCGAATAGAACTTAAAAAAATTACTGATATTTAGAGCACTTTGGCACCCACCCTGGTTATGCCACTGATATGGAATAAATTAAAAATAGGTTTAAAAACGTCATAACTTTTGAAGCTGTAGCTTTTTGAAATTTTTTCTGTGTAATTTATTAAAATACATTTCCAATGATTCCGTTAACAGAAGTTTCATTATCGCTATTACTATTTTTACAAAACTTATTGCCTACCCGACACGTCCTAAGAACAATAAAGAAACGGCCTGGCCAGCGAGTCGTATAGGCCGTTATGGACTTAGCGCCAAGCTCTGGGTTATGTCAGTGTCGTAACTAGGGTGGGTGCCCAAGTGCTCTTAATACCGGTAATTTTTTTAAGTTCTGTTCATATTATCTAACGAGAAATTTTTCTACTATAAATTAAGGAGAAGAAAACCTTACAATATCACTGGTTTTGGGCATCCACACTGGTTACGCAACTGCATGCAGACCTTTCTAATGATATTTCTCAAGCAAGTTTAAAGAAAAAAATCTTTATGCTATTATTTTATATCTAAAAGTTAAGGATTGTCTTAGATCGACCTTTAATAATGTGTAAATTTATGGTCAATCCCTAACTTGCATTCCAAGTGAACTGATATCGCGTCGCACAGCGGTATGCTTAAATATGCGTAAGTCACGGATTTTGGATATCAATCCTCTGTGAATTTTTCAGATATCAAGATGAGTAAAAATTTCACAATTGAATATTTCATCCTACTGAGGACCGTATAAAAATTTCCTTGTTTGTATTTTCTCAACTAAACCCCTCATGGTGTTGCTACTTATCTCATCGAATTTTTCATCTTTTTTATGAAACTTTGCAAATGGAAGTATGTGCCTGGGGGCAATATTTAAGGAGGTAACCTATTGTTTCAATATTTATGAATCGCACGGAATATATATTTAATGTCCCTTTTTATCGTTGATTAATCGTTAATTCCTAAACCGTTCGTGTTAGAGTTTAAGTTTTAAATCTTCAGATATTGTTGTGAATAAATGTGTTAATAGCGATTAACGATGTTAAATGATAAGTGAAACATTTACGTACAAATAGCGATTCATTGAAAATAATACCCATCATAGCCATTGTTGTTTTTTTTTAAATGGAGATTATAAACAGGAAAAGCGAAAATAATAAATACTTTCGGTCAGAACTCCTCTACATAAAACAATTTTTAACCATATCGACAGGAAAAAATCATCAGCACGACGTAACTTACTCTTTTGTCAATCACATTTTATCTGAGATCTACGGAAATCTTCTGTATGAATAGAAAATGATTTGGTTAAGTGGTACTACAGTCATTTTGTTTTATTTATTAGAGCTCAGCCGATCGAGTCCTTAGATTTAAAGTTAGGAAGACTCTATAAGAGTGTGGTGCCATTCTTGAATTAAATTTTATTTGTTTAGATGATTCTGGAGAAAATCAAATCATATAGCATCTTGGCAAACCTGTCATTATTGACAAGCTAATGTTTTTTGACCGTCAAAATGAATTCTTTAAGGGGAATAAACTCAATTCCTTTAATAAGGTTTGCCATAATTTGGAAAAAAATTAGCATGCGCTCTTTGCATATAACGTCACTCGACATATGCATTTAACCCCTTGAAGGGCGGTGGGCTAAAATATATCCCACTTAATTTTAATTGCGAAATGCCACATTGGCACCAGAATTTTGAAATGGATTTTTTCATTTTATCAAGTACCTGAATACACGCTTTTATCCATTCTTAACTAAATTTGCTTTTTAAATTCTGGTGTCAATCAATCATTTCAGAATTTTAAGAATAGAAGTGCTATGCCCCTAAAGGGATAAAATGGTTTCCAATTCGTTACAGGCACTCAACATGAATTCCAGGGCTCCCAAATGGTCCGCGAACTGAACATCAGTATTTTTTAACAGATAATTTTATGATACGTTTGCGCTAGAATCAACTTCCAAAAGTGGTTTCGGGACAATTTGCAAGAAAAATCTAAAAAGAAAATTTCTCTAAGAAAATTCTGATGTTCAGTTCGCGGACCATTTGGGAGCCCTGGAATTACAAATCGAACTGGACACCTCTCGGAATCATGTCTAACTCAGCAGAAAAACTGACGAAACTTTTTATGCGTGTACTAAATCAGAATTACATTTGAAATGAGAAAACAAAATCATCGGTGAAATTCAGTATGTTCAATTTCTCTACATTGAGTCAAAGAGTCAGAAAACACAGAAAATGATCTTATAATTATTCTTGATATTGTAGATTTGCTATCAATTCCACCCCACAACATCTGAATACAATTGAATAATTTTTTTTTGCCTTATCATTTTAACTTTAGGCAATTCTATTTCTGTTAACCCTTTCCGGCACACTGTGCCCGGTCTGGGATACCTAATTTTAATTCCAAACTTGCAAACGGCACCAAAACTATTTTAGAAAAATTTTGCTTTTACAATAGAAACTTAAATTAAGGAATTCAAAATATCTAAATAATTCGTTTGTGGATTCCGGTGTCAGTCGATAGTTTCTCGTTTTACTGACAGATTATACCCGTGCCGGAAAGGGTTAAGTCATTCCTCGATTATTTTTCAAAATTAAGATGCATATTATGTATATTAATTTTCAAAAAGTTTCAACAACCATGAATCCACAGTCAAAATCTATATATGTTTGCAGTTGCACAATATTTTGATATATTCTTTCTTTTTGCTTTAAGCACATGATTTCTTATCTGATAGTAATACTTAAAAGCGAATATTTTTTAATCTTTTATATATGATCTTTAAAATGCCTTTAAAAAATATTTATCATTGAAAATTTCATAATAAGTATGAAGTGTTATTGGATGTTGAGTTTGTATGTTATAAGATTTAATACTTATGTGTATTATTTTAGCTCCATCTGAATACATGGCTTTGGCTTTAAGTAAGGACGATACCTTCTCAAAATTTGATGGTGCAGATGCAGTAGTCACAGGTGTTGACAAGAATGGAAAAGGTTTTGCTATAGATTATTATTTTGAGAGCGACAAGAAGGTACTTTTGCAAAAATTATTCATAAGAAATAATAAATTTAAAATTTTTACTGATCTTACTGATGACTAAACTGATTAGTGGATGACTTCGTATGGCCATTTAACATCTAATACTTTGAATTTTAGATATTTTATCGAATATTTAAAATTATACTTGTTAGATTCTTCAGAAACATCAGGATTATAAAGAATACGTTTAATTTAATATTCATCAACAACGATTTGATCAGGAAGACAATTAGAGGGGCAGTAAAAATTCGGTGAAGATAACTGGGATCATCCTGTAAATTAATTAAATGCACAAAATGATCTATTGCTATAGAATAAGAATATATTCATATAGTACATTATATACATTCATTTGTGTAACAGTAACAACACTATAAAAAATGGACGTTTTTACGGAAATTATACTGGTGATAGGGACGCGAGTACAATTTACTGTTTTTTAACGAAAATGTTTTCGTTAATTTCAGTAAAACGGAAAAAGTTCTGGAATTTACGAAACTTTTTCTGTTGAAAAACAGTAAATTCTATTAGCATTCCGATTACCAGTAAAATTTCGTAAAGTCGTCTTTTTTTCAGCATAAAATTTTCGTAAAATCGTCCTTTTTTTATCAGTGAAGTATATATTCATGAATATTTTGCATTTGTTTTCTTTTTTAAGTTAAAAAAAAATGCATGGTTTTTGTTTATATCATCTAGGGTTTTCAATTAATTTTAATGGCCGTTTCAGAAAATTTGACAAAACGTACAGTAGCGTAACCAGGTTGGGTGCCCAAAACCTGTAATATTGTAAGGTTTTCTCCTCCTTGATTCATAGCAGAAAATTTTCTGGTTAGATAAAAAGAACAGAACTTTCGAAAATTACCGGCATTTAGAGCACTTGAGAACCCACCCAGGTTACACCACTGACGTAGTAGAAACAATATAGTGCAATTGTAATATAAATACTATCTTTGACAATAAAGTTCGGTGAATAGTCCTGTAGAATTAATGTAGATGAAATATTAACAAAAGTTACCATACGATCCTTTAAAATAGTCATCTCCTATAACTATGCACCGCTGAGATCTGCTGTACATGTCCTGGGAAATTTGCAAGATATCTTCTTTTGGGATGAAGTTCAAAAGCTTCGTCACGTTTCGTTGGATGTCAGCAATATGGTCAAATCTCTTTCAAAGAGAGTTTGAGTCGTGAAAATAGGAAGAAGTCTCGATGATTGAGATCTGGCGAGTATGGTAGGTATTCAATTTGCACCATCCCTCATGAATTTCTTTCGGTGTCTTGCAAAGCTTAAAACCAAACTTTAAACTGATATATTATTCGTTCATTTACCTGTTCTCAATTAAGAACCAACACATTGAAGAAGCACTTGGTAAAGCACGTCTTACACAGTACATAAACGACGCTCAACTAAACAACGGTGGGGGAAGATGGTCAACACTTGCCTCTATGCTGGTGCAGCATTTTCTTTCTCCAGTGTTGCCAGATCAGTCGTTCTGAATTAATTCACCGAACTTTATTGTCAGAGGTAGTATATTAAACATTTCCGAAATATCAGTAGCTGTGCGAAATATTGTGTGTCCTGCATGCGCAAATAACAAAGAAATTTTTTTCATGATTTAATAGTTAACTTTACGAAGCATTTTCTATAAAATAAGCGGATAAGTGTGATTGCAGATCGCACAGAGGGTTCCGTTTAATATTTCTTTCAAAGCAAGTTATTCTTTAATTAAAAAATCCAAATTGTTAATTTATAATTATTTAATTCTTACATAGATGGTAGCACCAATAAATTTAATTTTAAAATAATTATAAAAGGCAGTTATTTATTTTAATCAAAAATGCTTAAACCAAATTATTTAAATAAACTCCAAAATTCCAAATTTTTTGAAAATCCGAAAAAAAAAATTAAGTTACGTCATTTTTTTACTTTAAACATTTTTAATTTTTATTTAAATTAATGTTTTTAAAAATTCTTAATCAAAATTAACGCTTATATACTGTTTGTTTAAATAAAAAAAGAATGGAATTTCTACAAATAATATTTCGAGTTATAACGGCTTTCAACATTCCCACTTCTTTTTTTTTAATATTTTTTTAATTAAAAAAAGTTTTATCACATGATTTTGTTTACAAATTATATGTTAAACGTTTGCCAAAAAATTCAAAATTTTAACTCAATAAACAAAAGTTATTTTAAAATGTGTCTTAAAAAAATTCTTCTTGGAAAACTAACCTAATGAGCCTGTTCGAGCATAAAGTATTAGTTCCAAAATCTTCTCAACAGTTCTGGATAATACGGTACTACCGACATTGTAGCAACACTTTGGTCTTATCCCATACCTGTTTCAGCAGGACAATGCAATATGTCATACTGCAGATGTTAGTTATTAAGACGTGCTTTGAGGAAATGGATGTGGAAAACCTTTCCTCTCCAGCTCAAAATTCAGACTTCAACTCTTTGGAACAATTATGAGATGTTTAAAGATAGAAAACCAACGAATATAAATGCACAAATAAAGTATGAGAAGGTAGCAAATAGCTATTTCGAATCTACTAACGAGATTCTTCATCAGTGCAAAACTCAGCGAGCTAAAAGTAGCAAAACTGAGCAAAGAGACAGAGAGACGCAGGCTTATATACCCGCTATGGGAACAATCCCGCCTAAAGAAAAGCAACCAATGAGAAGAAAGCAACCAAAACCAACTGAGTGGACAAGTAGCGACATCTATCGGAGAACAAGTAAAACAAAAACTAAAAAGCGAGTTTTAGTTTTTGTTTTACTTGTTCTCCGATAGATGTCGCTACTTGTCCACTCAGTTGGTTTTGGTTGCTTTCTTCTCATTGGTTGCTTTTCTTTAGGCGGGATTGTTCCCATAGCGGGTATATAAGCCTGCGTCTCTCTGTCTCTTTGCTCAGTTTTGCTACTTTTAGCTCGCTGAGTTTTGCACTGATGAAGAATCTCGTTAGTAGATTCGAAATAGCTATTTGCTACCTTCTCATACTTTATTTGTGCATTTATATTCGTTGGTTTTCTATCTTTAAACATTTGTGCACAAAGGCTTTATTTGCTATTTTAATTATGAGATGGATTAAAATGCCGGTTAAAAGCCAGGCCACCTCGCCAATAAAACACCACTGAAGTATTTGCCACTCTCAAAGATGAGAGGAACAAAATTCCTGCAGAAATGTATCGCAAATTGGTAGAAAGTGTTCCTCAAAATTAGTAGCAGTCATTGCTGCCAAGGGGGACCCTAAATGCTACTGATGTCGTGCTGAGTCCCGTTAACCCCATGGTATGAGGTGTCCGATGACAAATGGCCTTGAACTATTTTATAAATGTCAATTAGTTGTTTTTAGACGGATGCAATGATTTTGATTTTTTTTTTTTTAAATAGGCTCATTATGATGATTTTCGAAAGAAAAATAAAGCATCAATAAAAATTAAAAAGTAGCATAAAAATTAAAAAAGACAATTTGAAAATCCTTTATCATTCAGCTGATTTTAGAGAGCAACTAAAGATCAAGTCACTCGATCGCCGGTATCTTTATGAAATTTTTATGAGAGATGCTCCAGAGAGTTAATTAATACTTCATTAAATCGGTAATATATTTATATTCAAATTGACCTGTGTTATTTCAGCTGCATTTTGTTTTTCTAAAACTGGCATTAAATTTAGTTGGAAATCCTGCATATTAAAAAAGAAAATACAAGAATTTGTTAAACTTTAAAAAGTAGCTATATCGGCATGAATATTCGTACTACTCTTACACTAATTCATACGCATATTGTACATTATTATACATGCCAACCACTGGCTTTTTTAAGATGAAACAATTAAACTTACAATCAGAAATTTATTTAATTAACAAAATTAAGTCAATTTGAAACGAATATCTAATTTAATACTAGATACTTCTAGTTAAACAAATTTTCTGATTCGAAGTATGTTTTCGTAATTTAAAAAAATAGCCGGAGGTTGGCAACTCTGACATTATCCATGTATACGTGCGCTAAATAGAATATTGCATGTATTTTATCAAGGTTCCAGGGTTCGCACAGTTCTACCACTAAATTTTAAGAATATTTTCGAAGCATTTCACTGCAGAAAAATGTCGTAAAATCTGCGAATGAAGGCAGGGTTTACGAATGTTGTGGTTTAAAAATTAAGTGTACATTTTCTTATTTTTAATAGTGGTGTCAGAGTCCTTAGAATTTCCTAGGACTCTGGCACCACTATTAAAAATAAGAAAATTTAAATTTAATTTTCAAACCGCAACATTCGTAATCCCCACCTTCATTCACAGATTTTGCGATATTTTTGTGCAGTGAAACACTTTGAAAGTATTCTTAAAATTTAGTGGTAGAACTGTGCGAACCCTGATTTTATTTTTAGGGTGATCCCAAAATTATTTTTCTTTGATTTTCTGTTGGCCCCTAATCGTCCTTCTGATCAAACCGACATTTATAAATATCAGGTCAAACATATTCTTTATAATCCTGAATTTCTAGAATAATCTGACAAGTATAGTCAAACTTCGTTAACATGAACACGCGTAAGGTGAATTACTTTTAACATGAATTGTTTTCACAGTCCCTTATAAAAATGAATACAAAGAATTGATAATGATAACATGAGTTATTGTTAACATGAACAAAATTTTCATCCCCCTTGAGATTCATGTTAACGAAGTTTAACTGTATATCTTTAAATATTCGACTAATTGAAAAAGGCCGATGACGGATGGCGAATAGCTTATATAACACTAGAACTACCGTGAGTCGTCATTTTGACGGATGCCATATGGATATATTTCGGTTCAAACCAGAAATTTGATTATGAAATAAGTTCAATAGATACAAAGAAGAAAAACGTTAAATAATAAACTGTTTTAAATCAAAATTCTGATATGAAGTATTTTTATAAAACTTAACTTAAATTTTCAATAGTTCTAGTGTTAATAAAATATACCCATTTCGTGTAAAATGCACATTTTCTCTATTACCTTAGCATTTTCACTCTTTGGCGAAAAAATTTAAAGCTACGGCTACGTACCGTTCCGATCTTTGGATACAAATATTTCCATTTTCGCGATAGACTTCTACATCATTTGTGATAAAAAATAGCCTTCAGAATAGGTTTCTACAAATATTAAAAGACAAATTTTAAAACAAAAAAATTGTATGAAAAAAAAGTTGTAGTCAAAAAATGGATCTAGTAGGATCCCTGAACGTAGCTCACAACAGTCAATTGATATCCGCGGAGAATCCATGACAAAAATATCCGAAGACATTGAAACACTGTAAAAAAGTGATCTCGTACAAAGAACTCTTAACTAATCAATGCGTACCAGAATTATTGTAAAGGAATGGGAAATTCATCCTGTGCCTTAAATTACGTGCTAATTCCGCAAACTGCCTTATGCTAAAGAATATCTTGTTTCCAGCTGCGTGGGGTCCGAGCATGCGACATCAGTTTTCTTTTCTTCTATCTTTGCAAGAAGAAAGTATTGCATTCGTGAAACTTTTCGAATTCCTGTTTTTGACAAATTTACACGTTTTAGGGGTCAGAGATTCCAAAAAACATATTTTTACAAAATGTCTGTCTGTATGTGGCATAAATTTTGTGGGCGCTCTGTCTCAAGAACTAATGCGCGGAATTGAATGAAAAATTATATTCAGGTAATCCTTGATATAAATTGTTGCTTATTAGTTTTTTTGTATACATTGTTCAATGGGTTGCGCTGCTATGCTACATTTTTTTTACGATTTACACAACAGCTCCATCTCAATAACTAATGCACAGATTTCCATCAAACTTTGATTCAGTTAGTTCTTGATATAAATTGATGTTGTTTACATTTTGGTGTAAATAGCTCAACAGGTGGCGCTGCTTTGGTGCATTTTTCAAGATTTCCACAATAGCTCTATATCAAGAAATAATGTACGGATTTTTATCAAACTTCAGATTCAATAAATCCGTGATGTTAACCCATTAGTGCCTAGCGTCCCTTTTTAGGGACGCTTCAAAAGGTGCATGTAGCACTGTTTTTGACACCGGTAAAAGAGAACAACAATCTTTATCTTATTTAATTGAAACATTTTCACAATTAATGAGCTAAACTTAATTCTTTTAAAAATAGTGGTGCAACCGAATAAAATTTGCGCAAAAGGTCATGGGCATGAATGGGTTAACTAGTTCTGTTTACTTTTGGTGTCAATCGCCCAGCAGGTGGCGCTTCTATGCTGAATTTTTCCCGATTCCTGCAATAGTTCTGTCTAAAGAACTAATTCACGAATCTTTATCAAACTTTATATTCAGATATAGCTTGATAAATATTATTGCTGTTTATGTTTTGGTAAAAATCGCACAACAGGTTGCGCTTTTATGTTACAATTTTCCCGATATCCACAACAGTCCTATTTCAAGAACTAATGCACGGAATTTCATGCCTTTTGAACCCTCAGGTGAGCATAGATTGTCTTTGAATTCTAACACTGTGGTAGCGAATTTTAAAGTAGTAACATGCATGAGATAGAAGAAAGTTTTGGGATTGCAACATCCGACCAGTCCTACTTGCATTATTATATACTGAATTTGGCCTTATTTAATTTTTGAACGTTATACGAATAAATTAGTCTAAATTTAGTACACTCCCGGTAGTAAAATGATGCAACATCTCCTGACGCTATGCTGTTATATTCTATTTGATACCTATGTACATGAACACCGTTCCACTTTGCAGACTTGTTCTCTGTGAAAGATTGGAAAATTTTGTTTCATACGTTGAAGAAACTCTGTTCAACTGAACCAACCGGATTTTAACATTGATAAATTCTGCTTTATACGGAGAATACCGTGATCATATTAACACTAGAACGCCCGGATGGAGTCGATTCGACTCCAATCATGTAACTAAATTTCAATTCGAACCAGAAAAATTTTCTTGAAATAATTTAAATCTAATCCACGCAAATTTACGTTAAATAAATCAATTAAATAATTTTGAATAAAAATTCTGGTGAGAAATATTATTTTCAAACTTGAGTAGAATTTCCGGGCGTTCTAGTGTTAAGAGACTTCTTTATAAATAAAAGAGGAAAGCTAGTAGCATTGCTGACACGATTTTTCTATAAAACTTAGATTTTTTTAATAATGTGCTTCACATTAATTAAGTCTCATTTATATAAAAATAATTAATAACTTATAAGACGAAAATAAAATGTATTTTCCTTTAGTTTACAACACAAAAAAGGAAAAATGTAGAGTCTAAGGCAAATTTTAAAAATAAAATGAAGCAGAAACCACGAATAAAATCGTTCATCAGCCGACTCATTCTCGTCGTGGTATAAAGCTGTAGCCAAGCCACAATGATGTAGTAGAATGTTTTCTTGCCATCAGTAATGTAAAAAAAATTCCAATTCTTCCGTCTCTTCTTTTTTTAATGTACCGTAATTTCGGGTGTATAAGCCGCAGATCAAACAATTCTTTTTGGACCCAGAAATCTTATTTAGTGATTGAAGACAAATATTTACGGCGATCTGACAAGTTATATTTGTTTTTAAAAAAAATCTGGGACGAAAAAGAATTGTTTGAGCTGCGGCTTATACACCCGAAATTACGGTAGTTAGGCATTGTAAGTGTCATCCATGGAGTGTGTCACCGAAGTTCTTGTGTTCTGAAACTTTTTTTTGACAAATACGATCGAAAAATTCACAAGCAGTACGTAAGCTGCACTTGAAGTAAACTATAGATGTCAATATTTTGAACAAGAAGAAGATTTTATTAAGAAATTTCATGTACGTTTTGTAGTACTCGGGTCACAAGTTCTTAAAACTCAGTCTGATTTCGGGCAAAATGTGAGTAACTTGTATTTTTCGCTCTACTGAATACCATTATGTTCTTCAGGTTTATGTATATTCTGTGAATCAACCTTATTTTTTTCTTTTGCAGTACCAATCTTACACACATAACGTTGAAGAAGGAAATAAATACGGGATTAGTTTCCTTCTTAAATCTTATGCCGAAATTAAGGTCCTATATCTTCTTCTGGGAACTGTTTTTTGTTTTCTTCGTACTTTCTTCACTTGTATAGAAAAGCTTGAAAACACTTTAGAGTACAAAAATAATTTAAATTTTTTTTATATTCCTTCCCTTCAAAATCTGAACTATTGGTCCGTTTTCTGTTACAAGTCCGTTTGACTTAAACCTATCGCATATGGCTAAATATGTAGCATCAGATATCATACACTATGCAATAAAAGATAAAAATCCGTTAGCACAGATATAACTTTTGAGTTGCAGAAATAATCCGGTATTATTAATTTTTCCAGTGAAAAAGTTTTTTTACTATAATCATCGTGATCATTTAAGAAGTAAAACATTTTTTGACTATATTTTAATAGAATGGCAAAAACTGGAATTTACTTTCATTGGCATATTACCTTTAACAATAATCAAACATTTCACGAAAATTCAAATTTACATTTCCTTATGGTAGTAACATGTGCAAGTATTTTAATATAAAAATCAAATGTAATTATACATTATTGCATAAGTTTCTTTGTTATGACAATATAAATACCGCTTCTTAAGAAATTTTCATTTGCAGCTAGATAACATTACTTCTAATTACCGTAATTTCGGGTGTATAAGCCGCGGATCAAACAATTCTTTTTGGACCCAGAAATCTTCTTTAGTAATTGAAGACAAATATTTACGGCGATCTAGCTAGTTATATTTGTTTCCTAAAAATTTCTGGGTCGAAAAAGAATTGTTTGATCTGCGGCTTATACACCCGAAATTACGGTAAACAGTATCTGAATATTTTTATAATAATTGAAAGCATTTTAATAAGAAAGATTTTTTTCAGTGGTATACACGCACTTAAAGAATTGGAAAGAATTTTATAATACTTTTAAATCTTCTTATGAATCTATTTTAGTGTAAACAAGGTGGAGGTATGTGCCCTGATACCGTATACGGATCACAAGATAACCTTCAATTATTAAATGTTGAAAGAATGCAAACAGAAGGAAGAGAAAACTTTACAATGGTAAAGTTTAAAAGGCATTTAAGAGCCGGTGAGTCAATTTCTTCTTATAATTTAAAAATGACAAAGTTTTGACTTATTTTAAGCTTTTAACTTTGCTTGTTTATTTGCAGAAGACAGGGTTTATGATCAGGTCATATATACTGATGGACCTCAAGCTATTTTATGGGCAGTCGGACCTATAGATTCAGATGGTATTGTTGAAAGTCCAACTTCACAGAGCAGGGGTAAAGTACATTTACACAAAAAGTAGCATACTGTATAATTCTTGTGAGAAAAGTAATTTTTAGATAATCATATTGATAAAATAAACAGAAAACTTACTTTTGTGTAATTTTGAGAATCCAAAGAATGTTTCATAAACTAAAGCTTAATAAAGCATTGATTTATGAGCAAATATACACTGGCCTCCAAAAGTTGAGGTACAACCGGTTTTTTGTGTCTAATTTGGAAATGAATGAATATAGAAACAACAATTTTGGAGGAAATATGCGCTTAACTGTTATTTATTAAATGCGACATAGAAATTTACTTAAGTTAAACATATAAATAAAATTACAACAAAAAAGCACTCATGGTAGAAAATACCATTCTTGAAGAAATCATTGTCATCGCAGTATTATGCAGTAAAATGTGACAGAAACATTAAAAAACAGGTTCTAATACGGAATATGTCCACACCGGACTTAAATGCATTGGCGGCATCGACTTTCCATGCTCTCAATTAAATTGTCGGACACCGAAATAGGTAGCGCTGACCAGACATGGAGTAAGCCTTGTTCCAGCTCATTTAATGATCTTGAAGGAGGACTTAAAGCAGAAACTTGTCTTCCAAGATAGTCCCAAAGATGTTCTATCTGATTTAAGTCTGGAGAATGAGCTGCCATTCCATTCTCTCCAAACCATTATCCCCAAGATAATCCTCAAAAACCACATCTGGGTGTGGTCTCGCATTATCACCCATTAGAATAAAACCATTGCCAATAGCACCAGTATATATGCGCACATATGAATCAAAAATCTCAACCCGATATCTCGTACCAGTCAGTGTTCCTCCATGGAACACATGTAGGTCAATGTGGCCTCCGAGTAAGATCCCTGCCCAAATTATGATTCCACCGTTTCTGTACCTGCGTGTTTCGACAGTGTTTGATTGGTGGTATCGAGTGAATTGTTCTCTCCAGATCAGAATACGTCCTGAATCACTCTCCAATGTGAATCTGGACTCGTCTGTGAAGAGTACAGAAGCTTTCTGTTGTCTGATCCAGGAATCATGTTCTCTTGCCCAACATAAGCAGGCCCTTCTTTGTTGTCAGTTGAGGGGGACACACACAACTGGTTGCCTTGCATAAAGATCTGCATTGTGAGAACGTCTTCGCATCGTAGTAGCAGGGATTCTTCTCCCTGATGCTGTAAAGTGGTCTACAATGAGTCGCTGCACAGTAGTGCGTCTTCTCCTTCGGGCCGAAACAGTTAGAAACTGGTCTTCTGCAGGTGTTGTAACATGTGAGTGGCCTGGAACATGTCTTTTGAATACAGAATCTTCGGATTCATACTAATCCTAGAGTCGCTCGACTACACTGCGAGACACAGTGAGCCATCTAGCACTATCGGCCTGTAACAACTCCAATTTCTATCCATCCTAAAGTCCGCCACCTTAATGGATCGGGCAAACAACTTCTTCTAGACTCTACTGGTTGTTCTGAATTAAACTGACAACAATAGTTCAAATACAACAAAACGTACACGCAAAATTACGAAAGCTTTGTAATTGCGTTTTTTTTCGCATTCACAAGTACCTATTCTTTTCTATAAAATAAAAGTGGTAACTGTAATCTTCGAGTAAGTTTTTTTTAAGCTTATTATTGTCATTCATATAGTAGTCCAGACATTACGTGCTCAAAAAGGACAAATAAATGCAAGTTTTGGTGTAGTTTTGATTTTTGGCTCCCTTTTTGTTTTTTGGGTCGCTGAACACGAATCTGGCATTATCCAACAAAATTTCTCCCCGGAAACACGTTTTTTGGCAAAAAACGTGGCTTTTTTACGTTTTTTCTAAATAACTTCAAAATTATGCATTTTACATAAAAGTCATCAATACATAAATTAAAAAGCACAAAATTTCCTACATTTTATGTACTTAAAGTTTTTTTCTCTGATCAATGGTTTGCCGTGAGAGAGCCGCAAAAATGGGTGTGAAAAGCAAAAAATTCCCAAAAACGTGAATTACAGTACCGTACGTCGATGAAACATGAAAAACAACCATTTTACACAAATTTTCCCCACTTAATAATACTAAATATATTATTATTGACTATATTTTATTAATCTGATGGTCATTGTTTCTTTCATAACAAAACAATAAATAAAAATGAGCATTTTTGTGATCAAAATCTTCATTTGCTATTATAAAATAATAATAGTAATAATTTCTTAATTTGACTTTTAAATAATGTAAATAAAATAACTAACACAGGCTTTAACATATAAAAGCTGACACGGATTCCAGTTCTTAAAGTTCTCGAAGTTCAAAATGTGGGTGTGACAATAAAAAAAATCCGGAAAATAGGAATTATGGCACTGTACATTAGATTTAACATGAAAACTGACCATTTTTCGCAAAGATTGACTTTAAATTATACTGAAGATATTATGATCGACTATATTTTACAATGAAGTTGCGAACAATAAAAACGACGACTCATTATGAATTATTATTTAATTATAAATAATTATGTACATTAGTAAGTACATTTACTTAAAAAAAAACAAAGTACTATTTCCGCTTTCTTTTATTAGAGGGTTCCTGCTTTTCACCGACATTTACAAAATGGAAAATAGATGAATGGAATTAGTGGGTGTTTTTATAGCTATTAATATTATAAATAAAAGTTTTTTTAATAGTAAATATTTGATACCTTGCGGAATAACTATGTCCCCTTCCATTGAGACCTCTGATTCATTGTGTGGGCAATCCATTTCCAGATCGGTTTCAAAGTCTAGCTCATCCTCTTCGTCTTGACACACAACTGCGATGTTTTTGCAGTTTCCCGAAGCAAATCTTCTATCTGATATCTTCGCAAATAATTTTTGCTGCTGCTTCAACCACTCGCAGCCTCTCATCTCGATCAGATTCATATGTTTGCCGATACCATGCATTAGTCAGTATCTTCACTCCTATATTCTTGAAACACACAATGGACTTTTTTTTCTGATTCTTTGTGATCAGTATGTCGTCTCCATATCTCTCAATCAGGTTAAACTTTACAGTTCTCATATCAGGTTGATAATTCCCTGTAACCTGTTTCATTAGCTCTTCCATGGAGAATTGACACTCGTCATCATGATTTTCAAGGTAATCGTAATATACTTTGCATTGCTCTGTCGATTGCCTCGGCAAATGGACCACGTTTCTACTGTTCTTGGACCTTCGGCCTCCCATAAATATATTTAAAACATTTTATGTGGTATTGAGCATTTGCTGCGATCAAATCATTCACTGGTTCGATGCGCTGAATTATAGCCTGCCCAAAATCATCATTGCGAGCTCTTGCTGCTATCAGAATTGTACTTTTGAATTCCATGTGTTGCACACTATATACAATATTGCATTCGCTTGGTGGATTTTTCGCTTGTGTTGCGATGAACACTTCCGAAATGCACAGTTCACATATAAAACAATTAGTTCGAAAATTAAACTGAGGAGTTGATGATCTGAAAATTTGAGAAGTGCTAGCACTTTGTTCCTCAATCTTCTTCAGATAAGCAGTAATCATCCGTTCATTTAAGTATGTTTTTCTACACTTAACATTCACATCTACTGAGATTTTTCCCTTTAGGAAAACTGCTTTTCCATCCTTTCTTTCTGTATTTGCCTTGATTAACGCTGCAATACTTCGACTAACTTTCACTGACCCATCTTCTAAAGGAAAGTCACAAATAAAACTCAGCGATATCGCGCAAAATCATTTTAGATGTTCACTTTATTCACGAACCCTCAAACAGTGAATTACTAAATTATAAGTAAGCAGTTGCATATAGAAACTGAGAGGAATGTGTCCTCCTGATAAGCTAGTGATCTGTGCGACGCATATTTCTAACAGAGGCGAGACTGGTGGAAAAGGGGGGGGGGGGTAGTATTCCACTGAACGTGGACTTGGTATGCGGAAGTGGGCGCTTGACCAACGTTATTTCATACTTGCACCCTTTCAATCAAGGGGGAAAGTGCAGATGGGATCAGTTAAAGCCTGTTTTAGTTATTTTATTTACATTATTTAAAAGTCAAATTAAGAAATTATTACTATTATTATTTTATAATAACAAATGAAGATTTTGCTCACAGATATGCTCATTTTTATTTATTTTTTAGCTATGAAAGAAACAATGAACATCAGATTAATAAAATATAGTCAATAATAATATATTTAGTATTATTAAGTGGGGAAGATTTGCGTAAAATGGTTGTTTTTCAAGTTTCATCGATGTACGGTGCTGTAATTCACGTTTTTCAGA
This sequence comes from Maratus speculifer, assembly GCA_964019185.1. Classification (NCBI taxonomy): domain Eukaryota; kingdom Metazoa; phylum Arthropoda; class Arachnida; order Araneae; family Salticidae; genus Maratus; species Maratus speculifer. The sequence goes on from OZ025299.1 coordinate 196,793,492, forward strand.
ATTTTTTGCTTTTCACACCTATTTTTGCGGTTCTCTCACGGCTAAACCATTGATCAGAGAAAAAAACTTTAAGTACATAAAATGTAGGAAATTTTGTGCTCTTTAATTTATGTATTGATGACTTTTATGTAAAATGCATAGTTTTGAAGCTATTTAGAAGAAACGAAAAAAAAGCCACGTTTTTTGCACGTTTTTTTGCCAAAAAAACGTATTTCCGGGGAGAAATTTTGTTGGATAATGCCAGATTCGTGTTCAGCGACCCCAAAAACATAAAGGGAACCAAAAATCAAAACTACACCAAAACTTGCATTTATTTTTTACCAAATGCCTGGACTATAGCGGTATGCAAAATAATAGGAACGATATAAAAACAAAGAAATTCATTTGCGTTTGCTATGCAAATGCGTAAATCTTTGTGTTAAAATTAAATACACGGCATGCAAATAAATATTAAAGTAATCGTTTACAAAAATTTCATATAACTTTTTTAATCTTTTTTAAAATATGCATTTTGCTAAATTTACGCAGGAGCAAAATGATAAGAACGCAGTTGATATTTCTAAAACCGCAGAACTTTATTGGCGGATATTTTCTCATTTGATTTAAAAACGCATTTAAAAGACATTCTGTTTAGTTCGCAAAGCAATTGAATTACAGTGTGAATCAAAATGCTGTAAGAATACAAGGTAGAATTGATGAAGAACTGCAGACGTCGAGACGAGTGAGAACTCATTTTTGTCTTTTTAAAATTTATTTCTCACATAAACACACACGTGGACGAGCACGGCACAAATTAACAAAAAAAAATAGAATAGCATTTTTTTATATCACATTCCAGAATAAACCAAAAACAACGCCGCACCATCTCACTACACAATAACTCCAAACTCCCGCTCTCAACTGAAAAATTGTTCTGTTTTGGAAATGTTCTTTCCTTTCTTTTTGGACGAGTAGCGTCATCTATCGCAAGCTTAGGAATTTAGTTCTCAGAATCAAGTTCTTTACAGACTCCTCCCCACCGGGGGAAAACTTTTCCGGGCCTTGTCGAGGAAAAGTTTCTTTTTAAAACATAGTTCTGGTAGCACTAGTTCCAAAAACATTTTAGTACCTTGAACCAGACTTATTCCCACCGTAAAAAGAAATAAAAAATAATCTATACAAAATAAATTTACAAATACAAGTGATACCCTTTTTTAAAAAAAATAGTTTACACACATATAATATAACAAATTCAAAATTAACTGTTATACAAATAAACATATATACATATTAGCATTCTAATCAATTAGACTTTTATAGCTCGACTCAAACTATCAGCATTCCGATGTTGTTTTCCCTTTTTATGAACAATTTCATAATTGAAAGACTGTAAAATCAAAGCCCATCTTAAAAGTCTTGGATTAGTTCTGCTGTTCTTTTCTAACCATACTAAAGGGTTATGGTCTGTCTGGATTTGAAATTTTTGATGGCCATCTAAGTAGCATCGTAGTTTTCGCACTGCAAACACAATAGCTGCGCATTCTTTTTCGGTGGTACTAAACTTTCGTTCTCTGTCTGAAAACTTTTTGCTCAAGTACATTATAGGATGTTCTTCATTATTTTCATTCAACTGGGATAAGACTACACCAATTCCCAAATTTGAAGCATCACATTGAAGGATGAAAGGTTTTGTAAAGTCTGGACTATATAAGACAGGATTTTCTGAGAGTTTAACTTTCAGTTCATCAAATGCCTTTTGACAATCCTCATTCCAGTCTATAGTTGACTTGCGAATCTTTCCTTTTAATAAATTAGTGAGAGGCGTTGCAATTACAGAAAAGTCCGGGATATAATTTCGATAATATCCAGCTAAACCCAAGAAAGATCGGATTTGAGTTTTAGTAGTAGGAACTGGAAACTCTTTTATGGCTTGAACTTTCAGTTCTCCTGGAGTTCTAAGACCTTGACCCACTAAGTGTCCAAGATATTTGACATAAGCTTGGGCGAATTGACATTTGGATGGTTTAATATGCAGTTTTGCTTCACTTAATCTTTTAAAAACTTCTTCTAGGTGTTTTAAATGATCTTCCCAAGTTTGCGAGAAAACCGCCACGTCATCCAGATAAGGCACCGCATATTCTTCACAGTTTTTCAGCAATCCGGCCATAAGTCGGCTAAATTCATATGGAGCATTTTTTAAACCAAAAGGGAGGCGCAACGGTATGTACGTCCCAAAATTTGTCACAAAAGCTGCATATCTTTGAGCACGCTTGGTTAACGGTATTTGCCAGTAACCTCTGGTCAGATCTAAAACTGAAATGTACCTGGCTGAAGACACTTTTTCTACTAACTGTTCAGTGTCGGGCAAAGGATAAAATTTTGTTCGAGTCACTTTATTTAAACGGCGATAATCTATGCAGGGTCTTGCTTCTCTACCGGGAACTTCAACTAAAATTAATGGAGAGGCAAAGTCAGATTCACCTGGCTCAATAACTTTCAGTTTCAACATTTTCTCGACTTCAGCCTTTAGAATTTCCGTCTGTCTAGGCGACATTTTATAAGGCCGGGCACAGACTGGGTTTTCTGATTCCAGTTCAATATCATGTTCAACTAAATTTGTGCATCCTGGTTCAGTCGAAAAAGAGTCAGCATATTTTCCAATAAGTGGTCCTAATTCTTCTCGTTGACTTTCATTTAATCTTTTATTTTTTTGGATTTCTTGCCATATTTCTAACAACGCATTGTCTGTATTTTCTTCATCCAATTTAGGAATTTCATCTTCTTCTTCATCATTAGAGGTGGTTTTTGTAGTAAGTAAATTTACGTTTTCCACACTTCTTTGATGGTAAGGTTTTAGCATATTTACATGATATACTTGGGACTTCTTCCCTTCTGGATTGTATATAACGTAGTTAGTTTCTGATAATCTCTTTAGTACTCTTCCAGGTCCTATCCAACTAACTGACAGTTTATTTGGTTTGGATGGGGCCACAATTAAAACTTGATCACCTTCCTTAAACTCTCGTTTTCTGGCTTTGATATCATACCAATATTTTTGTGTTTGTTTCTCCTTTTCCATATTTTCTGCAGCAAGTTCTTGGCATTTCTTCATTCTGTTCATTAAGTCAAATACATAGAATATCACACTATCTTCTTCTATCTCTTGCTCAGTCAAATTTTCATAGAGTAACATCATTGGAGTTCTTAAGTTCTGTCCATGGACTAATTCTGCTGGACTAAATCCAGTACTAGTATGAGTTACTGTTCTTAATGCAAAAAGGGCAGGTGGAAGTACCTTCTCCCAATCAGATCCCGATTCTAAACAAAGTATTCTGAGTATCCGTTTCAAAGTCCTGTGCATTCTTTCAACTGGGTTACTTTGTGGATGATAAACTGAGCTTCGCACAACTCTGACGCCAAATTTCTCTAAGAATTCCGTTGTAAGTGCACTCATGAATGACTTTCCTTGATCAGTTTGTAGTATACGAGGAAATCCAAGTCTACTGAAAATTTGTAACAAAGCATCAATAACCATCGTAGAATACAAATTAGGTGTAGGAACTGCATCAGGATATTTCGAAGCTAAGCAAATTACAGTTATTATGTATTTGTTCCCTAATGTACTGATAGGTAAAGGTCCACAAGCATCAACATTTAATTTTGTAAATATTTCTGAAATAACTGGAACAATCTGTAAAGGTGCTTTCTTTTTGTCCTGAGGCTTCCCAACCCGTTGACAATAATCGCAAGTTCGAACATATTCTTCGATATCTTTGAAGCAATTTGGCCAATAAAAGGTCTTAAACAATGCATCTTTAGTTTTAGCCACACCCAAATGAGATGCAACAGTTTCATGACAAAATTTTTTTAACTGTTCACGAAATCTTTCAGGAACAACTAATAATTTCCTTTCAGTACCATTTTTATCTTTTCTTCTATAGAAAAGCATATCTTTTTCCAAAATAAATTTCCTATCCTTAGTATTTTCCGTTTTGGCATCGTCTATAAGAGGTTTGAGCTCTTTGCTTTTCCTTTGCTCTTCAGAAAATTCCTTCGGAGAAATTTTGATAAGTTCTTGCAATGAGACAGTTTCGCAAACTGGTAAAATTGAGCCTTCTTCGTTTTCTATCTTCTTATCTTCAGATTTATCATTTGTTTTCTCATCCATTTTCTTCTCTTCACTCGCTATGTTACTGCTGTGATCTTTCTCTAAAGTTACATCAGAAAATTCGTGCATTTCAGGTTCCTCAGGAGGAACCTCTGCCTCCAGAATTTTCTTCTGAGCTCTGGTTTGCACAGCATTTATCATGTGCTCTTTCAAGGCCTTTTCTTTTTTCCAATCTTCGAATAATTCGGCTGTTTTATTTCCCAGCAAATATCTTCCTAAATCTACAGAGTCTCTAGAGACAGCAGCTTTAGTTATCACATGTCCCATTTCACAGTCCAATTCAACTTCTGCGAGAGGTAAGCAAAATAAACCGTCGTGTAAGGGCACCCGAACCCACACTTTCTCGTTCAAATACATATGTGGCTTCACATATTTTTTTGCAATTAAATCTATGTCGCACCTGTATCTCTCAAAATTTCCATTTGTACACCATTTACTTTCCCCACACTAAGGTAAGGCGTTATGGAAGAATCTTGTTCATTTTTTACATCAACATGTGAAATCACTTCTGTGGATTTCTTAATTTTATCACATTGAGGACGAAGATGATTGCTCGATCCGCACTCGTAACAACGTAACGTTTTCCTCTTCTCGAATTCTCTCTCTCTATGATTTCTTGAAAACGATTCTGATTTAATATGCATTTTTGGCTTATCATCTTTACCTTCTTTTTTGAAGTCAAAGTTATTTGAATTTTTAAACTGGGGTCGAAAATTAGACAAATTCTTTTTAGGAAGTTCTTTCTTTTTTAAACTTTCTTTGATACTTTCATAGTCATCTAATTTTTTTGCCAAATCTAAAGGGGTCATAAAATTTAACCAATTATCTAGAAAATGTTCCTTTGTTTCCGCAGGCACTCGAAACTTTAATTGTTCTGTAATAATTAGATCTTTAAGTTGATCAAAATTGTCAACACCTAATTCCTTAATCCAAGCGGTAAAATAACTAGTGAGTTCTTGCGCGTAGTTCCTCCAAGATTTGTCGGGTGTTTTATGATGACGATAAAAACATTGTTTCAGTTTCTCACTATTCAACTTGTATCTTTCTAATATAAGACTTTTAACGAAATCATAGTTAATCGCATCTTCGGGTGATTCCCTGGCTAACATGTTTGTGACTTCTGTGGGTAAAACAGCTAACAAATATGCAACCCAATCAGTTTTCGACACTTTAGCCATCTCTGCTCTTCGCTCAAAATTAATCAAAAACAGACCCATCTCATCAGATTTTTCGTCGAATTTCGGAACAATTTGTGCTAACTGTATCTTTGGTCCAAGATCCACCTTTCTCTCTGACAAATTGTTCTGTTCTAGAGTTCTTTGCTCTAATTTCTTTAATTCTAGTTCATGTTCACGAGCTTCTTTAGCCAAACGTTCTTGCCTTTCTTCTTCACGTATTTTTTCTTCTCTTTCTTCTTGACGTCTTTTTTCTTCTCTTTCTTCTTGACGTCTTTTTTCTTCTTTTTCTTCCTGTCGTATTTCTTCTTCCCTCGCTTCTCTCTTTTTCCTATCCTCAATTACGGTATTTAATATACCTTTAACAAAATCTTCATCATAATCGTCTATTCCTAGAATAGCTTTCTTCAGATCCGCGATTTTTAAATTCCCTACATCCTTAATGCCAAGCTCACTAGCTAATAATTGTAGGTCTTCCCTTTTGGATCCCTTTGTTAAATAACACATCTTCGTTGTAGCGAAATCGAAACAAAATCAGAATGCTGATTTAAAAAATTTATATAATTCCCAATTTATCTTTACTTAACTTACTAACAACAATATTTCAAGCAAGTTACAAATTTAATTAATAATTCAATTCTAAAACATACTTCTATTAAATCCCCTACTTAGATCTATTATTTCAATCAAATTTAAATCCCAATCACATATGAAAAATTGACCCATATACAGTAACACAATATACCAATTTACTAAAATTCTTAGCAAATTAAACACAATGCAAAATTTTTTAAAACAGATTAAATAAGCATATGTAATACCATAAAAATACAATTAAAATAGATATATTTTTTCGAAATTCACAACTGTATTTCAGGTGTAACAGACAAAATTATTTCTAATCAATGTTTATATTATGCAATGAAAATTAAACCAAACATCATTACGTAAACACCAGAATTTTTCTTAATTCTCAAACTTTTTATGCAAACGTAACAAATTATTTGCAAAAAAAAAAAATATATATATTAAATAATTCTTATAACAATTATATTCTTTACATGAAAAGAATAAACTTAAAAATATTCAACTCAATTTTCTTTTTCAAACGATAATAAATCTTTTATCTAAATATTTTAAAAAGTTTTTATTGTTTTATAAAAACCTAACAAAGAAATCAGAATTAATCTTTTTCTCGATCAAACTTTTATTTTGTCATACTTTTTCATTCAAAAAATAACAAAACAAAAATATCACTGCATTTATTTCCGAATTAGGAAACAAAAAACAAAAAATAATTTATTCTAATTTTAGAATAAACTAACACAGAAAGAACCTTTCTTCTGTAAATTAGCATTCATCCAATAATCGAAATAGTGTAATGACAACCTTTATTTTTCGAAGTCATTCCGCTCTTGGAATAAATTTTATACCATTTTCACAAATAAAATCACTTTGATTCAAAAGAATTTTACCATCATAATTATTACTAAAAATTAAATATAACTGTATTACTTTCTTTTTTTTTTTTCATTTAAGAAATACCTTTTCTTTACTTAAGAACAATTATCAATATTCTAAAACATCATAGCATACGAATTCGAAATTAACACTTTGTAGCAAGAAATAATAACAAAAGTAATTTTATACTCTTTTTTACTATTTGATGGGAATAAGTCACTAATTCTAATTACTCTTCGAACCTGAATATTTTACTCCAATTAATTCGCACTTTTACTAAAGATAGTAATTAATTTACGAAAGTAAAACAAAATTTTATTAATCCTGATTAAAAAAATTTAATCGATAATAAATGTCAAGGCACTAAGAATAAAAGAATTTGGAACTAGTTTTAGCTTACTTGTTTTGTTCCACCAGGATTCATATCCCATAAGCTGCCAACCAAATCTTCAACGTATGTAAGAATACAAGGTAGAATTGATGAAGAACTGCAGACGTCGAGACGAGTGAGAACTCATTTTTGTCTTTTTAAAATTTATTTCTCACATAAACACACACGTGGACGAGCACGGCACAAATTAACAAAAAAAATAGAATAGCATTTTTTTATATCACATTCCAGAATAAACCAAAAACAACGCCGCACCATCTCACTACACAATAACTCCAAACTCCCGCTCTCAACTGAAAAATTGTTCTGTTTTGGAAATGTTCTTTCCTTTCTTTTTGGACGAGTAGCGCCATCTATCGCAAGCTTAGGAATTTAGTTCTCAGAATCAAGTTCTTTACAATGCTTTGTAACTTCGAAAGATGGCAAATTCTAATTTATGACAACATCGGAATGTAATTTTAAAGAATTGCTGATGAAATTAAACTTTCAATGACTGTCTCATTTTTAATTTTTCACAGAATCTAGTTATTTACATTACTACAAAATCTACAGGGAGGCCAAAAATTCTTTTGAATTTATCCTAAAGTTTGATTATTCGCGCGGTTCGAAGTAAAATAACGAAAGCAAAGAAATTCGGAAGACGCCGAAGATATAAAGACGCCAGCATCAATATCAATCATACGAACATCAATAAAAATGTCGGGAGTTCTTAAAAATATGAAACCACGTATATCGATTATCGTGTTTAACATCTGACAGTAAAAAAAGTCCACTTTCTGTTTGCCGAGAAACACCTGAAACAGCAAATGATTGGTCTAAAATTATCTTCAGTGCTAAAAAGAAGTTTAATTTCGATATTCCAGATTGTATACACATAGGTGCCAACCTGATATCGATTATCCGTAATACATGCGTTAATGTGATCCTTGTTTAATGAATTTCGAACCAGAATTTTTTCAAAGAAATGAAATCAAGTATGTTCCAGCAACAATCCTGAAATTAAATAAATAAATAAAGATTTATGAAATATATTTTCTGGTTTGAAATGACGTTAACCTGGATCAAACTAATCCAGGTATTACGGAAGATTAGTTGAAAGTTGGCGGCTATGTATACACCCATATTTTCACGACCTTCAAAATGAAAAAAGACGTATTTTCCACGCATCCATTATGTGGAGGCTTCTTAATAGTTTGGGTTACTTTTTCTTCAGTAGGTATGCTTATGATTGCTTCTCTAGATGAATAAATAAAATACACATACCTTTATTCGTAAGTTAGAATGCCATTTGTTGATGAGTGCAAACAATATCAAATTTTACGAAATTTTCAACAAGCCAATGCCTATATTGACACAGAAAAATGCACAAAAAAGGTGGCTTGAAAATAAATAAGACTCTCAAACTTGATTGGTCAGCCAATGGTCCAAAACTAATCATGGTAACATGAATAATGTTTGTGTTTTTATAGGGCAGAAATATTATGATAGGTGGTCGAAAATCTTAAATTTGGAAGATATGACGTGTTTTGACACCTCTACAAAGTCAAAACCTGAGTTTTTCTCAACTTCTGTGTAAACTCTGTGCTACAATGTTGCATTAAAATGATTAAACATAAAAAAAGCCCGATTGATATATAATATTTCTATCATTTAGAAAAATCTATTTAGTTCCCAGTGCACATCAAGTAAAATTGCAACGTATTATATTATATTTATAACAATTGTTTTAGAATGTTTTCTTTATGCTTGTGTTGAGTATTTAGCATGATACAATAAACTTACATAGTTTATATGAGGATTAATATAATTATATTTTTTATTTAGGCAATTACATGATCGTTCCTAATATTTTGCACCCCGGTATATAAACTATGAATTTTAATCTGACTGCCACTTTTTTCTGGTGAGCTTCGAAAAGCATGTTGTACCTTAACTTTTGGAGGCCAGTGTATTAAGTTTATAGTTCAATATCCTTAATTCTATCATAGAGCTTGTGTGAATATGATTAAAAAACCAAAATTTTGAAAAACATGTTAAAATAATTTTAAGATTTTAAGAAAAAACATTTAAGAAAGAACATATTAAGAAAAAACATATTAAGAAAAAACACTAGAACCGCCATTAGGGGGCATTTTGATCCCTGCCAAGTTGATAATAAACGATTCGAACAAGAAATTTTTTCAAAAGCTATGTTAAATGTATGCAGCACAAAAAATAGGTTCATTAAATAATTTAAATAGTTTTAATAAAAAGTCTAGTGTGAAATATTTTCTATAAAACTTGATTAAAATTGCCAGCGGTTCTAGTGTTAAACTTCTCATCTTACCATAATTATTTGTTGAGATATAAAGCAAACTGCATGAACTCTTATTTTTATCACCAGTATTTTTTTTTTCGAGATATAATTACAGAGCTCTCACAGGCGATTATTTTATATTCTGTCCTTACCACTGTTTTTGAAAAATACGTTTTGCATTATGTGCTCTTGCAAATGTTATCAAAGCTTACATAAAAGGTTTATGTATTGAAAAAGCAGTGCAAAATAGAATTAAAAATAATCGCCTGTGAGAGATCTGGGACTGCAGTTTAACCAAGAAATAAGGCGGTTTCTTTTAATAAATTGTTCAGTAAAATATGTTATTGTCGAGAGCTTTGGTAATCGAACGTTGTTACTCAAAGCACAATTTCTATCATATCATGCAATCTAACTATGTAGCTCATACCCAATATTCAGTAACAGAGTTAAGATGGTAAATATTAGAAAATCGGTGAAATACGTGCGAATAGATATTTTAGTTCCTCATAATTTGAGCTGTAATATTCTTAAATTAAAGGAAGTTGCGAAACTTCTGATTTATTTTTCTTTGGGATAGGAGGGGGGGAGCTTATTGAGTTGATCTGTGGTATATACAGACGTAGATACATACTACAAAGTGTTATAAAACATTTTATTTTTCTTTAGGAAACCTTCTTCTAGACTTCGGCAGAGAACCAATGTGGAATTGCCCTCCTCAAGGAAGAATTATAGACCATCATGAACAAGAAAACCATCACTCTCTTGAACATGAATCTCTTGCAGAAAACACAACTAGAATAATAGACCGTATACATTGTCCAGCTGATCATCTATTTCGAGCACAACTTGGTACATTACATGGTAAGTGAACGCTTATCTATAGCAACTTAAATAAGATAAATACCGTATTTTCGGGTGTATAAGCCGCTGATCAAACAATTCTTTTTGGACCCAGAAATCTTATTTAGTGATTGAAGACAAATATTTACGGCGATCTGACTAGTTATATTTGTTTTAAAAAAAATTCTGGGACGAAAAAGAATTGTTTGAGCTGCGGCTTATACACCCGAAATTACGGTAATAAAAAGTTTTAGTTGATTAAACAATTTAAAAAATCAAATACATATCGATATAAATTGGAATATTTTGTAATTTTTCTATTTCAAGTATGTAAAGTTAATCAAGAACATTAGCTTTGAATAATTCAAATTCTTTTTTAGAATTTCAGAATTCTTAAATTTTCACACGCTTAGAATTCACTTCAGACTCCTCTTTATAAAATCTTAAGTCACTCTCTCTAGTGTTATTCAGTGGGCTTGAAATACATTCAAATATTTTAATTTTCTCTCTAGAAAATTAAAATTTTAACTTATTTTTTGTATATCAGGGTTCGTGCATTTTAATACTTTTTAACAGAATTCTTCGCCTTATTTAATCGCAGAATAATGTTACAAATTGCACGTATTTTGTGATATTAATATTAAATAGAAATTTTCTAATCTAAAATACTGATGCCAAATTCTTTATAATTACTAAGGAGTGAACACAGCATGTTATATTCTTCTTAAGAAATGTTTCTTTGTTTTTTGCTTCGCAAAATATTTATACTAAATTACATATTTAACTTCATTTGAAGTATTAGACCTTATTCCCATCTCGTCAGTTTTAAAGATTTTGAATACTTGAAACATAAAATCAATTATATATTTCAGAAGTATTTTCCGAGAGAACTGTAAACGAAAATATTTTAACGTCATCAAAGACAGAGGGACCAAATTATATTTGGTCCTATCAACAACCCTATTATAGGTACCAAATAACTATGATTTCCAAATGCCACATAGCAAGAAATAAAAAAAAAATTCTTCTATAATGCACTTCATGAACGGACTTAACTTATTTTATAACATTTTTTTTCTTTTTGTAAATCTTAGTAGGGGAGAGGGGGGGGCACGTTTGAAATGGGGGCACCTTCGAACACTCTAAATATTTTCCTTCTAATAAACTATTTTTAAAAAATATATTTGGCAATACACTACTGTTATATCAAGGGAAAAGTTATACTAAGCTGTACCGTTTATAAACTTCTATCCCTAAAATTTTAATTTATTGTTCAATGCTTAAACAAAAATGCTAGCTTTAGTTTAAAAGCTTTGTTTTATTCAAATTCTTCAGCCGAATTGAATAAACCGTTGTAATGTTAAACTCCATGTGTTGGGGCACCATTGAAACACCGAATAAACTGGTGATAAATAATAATTGAAATAATTTAAAAATTACCGTAATTTCGGGTGTATAAGCCGCAGATCAAACAATGCTTTTTGGACCCAGAAATCTTATTTAGTGATTGAAGACAAATATTTACGGCGATCTAACAAGTTACATTTGTTTCTTAAAAAATTCTGGGTCGAAAAAGAATTGTTTGAGCTGCGGCTTATACACCCGAAATTACGGTACACTTAAAACTATGGTAAAAAGTTTTTAATGTATCTAAATATTATTATTTCTGTTTTTTTTTTTTTTTTTTTTAACGTGAAAAGAGGTTAATTAAGAATGTCAAAGAATATGGACTTATACTGGTAACAATTCCCCTTACTGCACACATGGGTTCCAACCTCTGTATATATCAGTGATGGGAAATTTCAAATCAAAATTGAATCAAATATAAATTCAGTTATAGGATAATTGCAAATCCTGGATACAAAAGAATGATTCATGATTTAACAGGTTTCCAAACATTATTTCTGGTTTCCGTAACGGATAAAACGGAATTTTATACCAGGTCTCTTAAAAAAAATAGCGAATGAAAAATTTTAATTTTCCAGAAGCATCAGATATCACATTGGTGTATTTCAAGGATATTGTAAAAAAAGTTTTCACAACCAAACACAACTGGGTGGACACTTTGTGTTTTATCAACAATGAGTTTTGACATCAACTTTGATGGATTTAAGTTTGGTTAAATAACAAAAAAAAATCGCAATTTCAACAAAATGTAGTTATTTAATTTTTTTCATATTACTTTATATTTCTGTAACCTATGCAACTTTTTATAAAAACTCTCAATATTTCCATAATTTATTCATTTGTTCAAAGGTGCCCCTTGCTTGTTCAAAGGTACCCCTACATGGGGCAGTTTTGAACAAAAATCTTTCAACTTTTAAAATCCTCACAACTTATTTAATTTCTTTGGAAAATGTTTAATTTATGGTTCATATGATGAAGAAATGCGTTGCTTTTATTGTGTAATATTTAAAACTCAATAAATATGGTTCAAGTAAGAAATACATTGATTTTCTGAAAAAATGTCCAAAGGTGCCCCCCTCTCCCCTACCATCATTTAATTTCATCATTAGTTAATCATTTCAGCACTTTTGAACAGAGTTACTTTGTTCCCGACAGTGTTAAAAAGAATATCCAGAAAAAAGTTAAACAATTTAATTTTTTAATAAAAAAATTCGAAGATAATGAATGGATTTTAAGCCAGTGATATTAATGGTTAAGAAGAAAATTTCAGTATCATCGAAAACGACCATTTAGCGTAATCTACATGCTCGCACATAGGGGATTTGAGTGGGTACAAATTTCCAAAGCCCGATTTTCTTAAGAGGCTACTTCAGTCAAATGGAAAGACCCATTTGCTAATGCTAATCCTGGTGGAAGAAATTTATAAAGATATCTCGGTTGCATTTCAATATTTTAAAATGATTTTTTTTTTCATTGGATAGCTGATATTGACCTGAATGCAGTCCGTTTTTTACTTTTCAGATTTTGGTTGAAGATATTTTTAGGTAGATTTCGTATGAAATACTATTAGGTAGATTTCGTATGAAATACTACCTATTGCATCCTCTCCCATGTTGGAATTTCTGAAAAATTTTTGCGGATCTACACGAATCATGACTCCTAGACCCTAAAACTACCATCAGTAAAAAAGTTTATCTATCTATCTATCTATCTATCTATCGGTGTATATCACTTTCTTCTAGATACGATAACTTTCATAATTATGCTCAGATCTTCTTCAAACTTTTACATTAAATCAAGGAGCTTAAAATCTCGGTCGAGTTCGTTAATGGGCAAAATCGGACCAAGGGGGTGGAAGTTAGGAGGGGTTTTGTGAAAACAGAAAAAACGCGATAACTTCTATATTAAAATAGATATAGAATCAGTTTAAAGTTTATATTACTTCTAAAGAATGGGCCAAAAGTTTATGCATGACAGATTTTTTATAAAGTTAAAAATGGGCTCAAGGGGCGAAAAAACATGGTTTTTGGGAGAAAAAAATTTATAACTTCGTCAATTCTCAAGATATCAAATCCAACTAAATTTTATATAAATGTACTCAATATTATCTAAAACTTTTGCATTTACAAGTTTTTGATAGGACCAATTTTTATCGATGAAAAAAATTAAAAACGAAAAGAAAAAGGGGGGAGAAAAAAGAAAAAAACCCATAACTTACTCAATTCTTAAGCAATCAAATCTAATTAAATTTATTTTACATCTTCACAATAATATCTACAACTTTTATACTGACAAGTTTTTCATAGAACCAATTCTTATAGCAAAAATAAATTAAACAAATATAGGAGTTGGAGAAAAAACCTCAAATCCAAACTGCTTATATTCTGACTCATTTTAAAATTCATTTTTGATTTTAAACGCATCTAAATGACAGATCCTCTTATTTAGGAACAATATAATGTGACGTATTGGCCAATTTTTTGATAAAGGCAAAATATATTTTTTAAAAGGCTGCCAAAAAAGGTATTTTGAACAGATTTCCCGAAGTTATCGTCATTAAAATATTGATTAAGTATAACAAATTGCGTTTTTTCTGAGTCATTTTTAAATTCATTTTTGTTCTCAAACCCATCCAATTTACAGGTCCTATTATTTAGGAACTATATAACTTGACGTATTGGCCAGTTTTTTGATAAAGGCAGAATATATTTTTTAAAAGGCTGTCAAAAAGGGTATTTTGAACAGAATTTCACGGATTTATAGTGATTGAAATTTGAGGAAATTTAAAAAATTGCGTTTTTACCGAGTCATTTTTAAATATTTTTTTTGTTCTCAAACGCATCCAATTTACAGGTTCTCTTATTTAGGAACTATATAATGCGACGGAGTGGCCATTTTTTTGATAAAGGCAGAATATATTTCAAAAAAGGCTGCCAAAATGGGCACTTCGCACAAAATTTCCCAAAGCGATCATGATTAATGAACTGTGGGTATTCAAATAACCAATTGGTTATTTTATGACTCATTTTTAAATCCAATTTTGCTCTGAAACGCATTCAATTGACAATTTTTTGTTAAGAACTATATAATGTGCGTATTCGTCGAGTTTTTGATAAAGGGTGAATACATATTTTTTAAAAGCTGTCAAAGTAAGCACTTCGCAAAAAAATTCCCCAAAGCGATCATGATAAAAGAATTGAAGTTGTATTCAAATAACAAATTGTTTATTTTATGACTCATTTTTAAATTCAATTTTGCTCTCAAACGCATTCAATTGACAGTTATTTGTTATTTAGGAACTGTGTAATGTGCCGTATTGGTCAAATTTTTGATAAAGGCTAAATGCATATTTAAAAAAAAATCTGTCAAAGTGGGCACTTCGCATAAAATTTCTCAAAGCGATCTTGATTAAAGAATTGTGGATGTATTAAAATAATAAATTGGTTATTTTATGACTTATGACTCATTTTTAAATTCAATTTTGCTGTCAAACGAATTTAATTAACAGTTTTTTGTTATTTAGGAACTATATAATGAGCATATTGGTCAATTTTTTTAAATAAAGTAAGAATATAATTCAAAATATGTTTCCAAAATGGGCATTTGAGTAGAATTTCGTTTAAGACGATTTTGATAAAACCAGTTCTTACAGAAAAATGAAATTTAAAAAAAATTTAAAAGCGGCTGAATAAAGTAGTTAAACTGGGTTTATCTCTAATCATTTTGTTTTATTTTTTGTTGAGATGAAAACTTTTCGAAATCTACCTCCGCCTATAGGCCATGCCTAAAGGGATTTTTTATGTAGGTGCTTTCGTTTTCCAGTCCGGTTCCGAAAATGAAAGCGTCCTCGAAAAAAATATCTGTAAACAAAATTAAAAAAATAAAAAACGACCTACATACTGATCTACCTCAACAATCCAATGCAAAAAAAAAAAAAATATATATATATATATTTAAAAATATTAAAACGCAACGGAGATATCTTTATAAATGCCTTCCATAGGATTAGTACTAGCGTACGGGTCTTTTCATTCGAACAAAGAGGCCTCCTAATAGGGTACGTTCCTTTTCAAAATAAAACAGGAAAAAATATATTAGAGCCACTTTTTAAAGTAAATTTTTTAGATTGAAATATTTTATACCGAAAAATAATAAAAAAAATCAAATTTGGGCCATATAAAATTCAAATTTTATTGCTATTACCATACTGTTTTTTAATACTAATTGTAATATTTATACGTTTCTTACAAAGGAGATAAGAAAAATGTCATTACTTTTTCGTCATTTACTAATAAATCTTAGTAATGGCATAGTAATTTTTAGCTGCAATAAGGTCGTTAAGCATCAGAGAACACCGTAGAAGCTGCAAATATTTATACCTCGGATGGCAATTTTTCTTTTGTATTTAGTTAATAGTCTGATGTTTGGATTTTAAGCAAATATGCATTTCAATATAAAAGTAATAATTAAAAAAACATATTTTTAAAACTATGCATACGGGCCCTCTATTCGAATCCCTATCCACAGACTCTCTTCACGGCCCTGCTCTAATTCTTTAGACAAAATAAGTTGGAACATTTGTACTTCAGTTTACACTTACATTCAAAGAAATATTAGTCCGATACATTACCCACAGAGACCGTACTGACTACAAGTAAAGTCATACGCATAACATTTGAATATCAAGCAACTTTTTGCAAGTGATTGTATTACATGCATAGATTTAGGAAATACTGTGCAATGCAATAATTACATGAAAAAATTCTTATGGACAGATGATAAGACAGAGATAACTGAATGGCAAGATAGATGAAGTTAAATGAGTTTCTCGTCTTGAAAAATTAATAATTTGGTAGCTGTTATATTTTATGATGAATTTGTGACTCAAAAAGCATTAAGAAAAATAAAAAGTGGGGAAGTTGATTAACTTGATAGTTATCTTTAATTATTTATAATAAAATAGGCTGAAAACTTAATTAAAAAATCATTACAGTTATGTTGCATTAACGTCAGTTCATTATAAAAGTCAGATATTACAAAGAAGTACTATTTTTTACAACTTTCATGACAAGAGGAAGAAAAAGAAAACTAGGCCGGATAAATTGATGGCATTGAGCTCACAGGCTGTTCATACTTATTTTATAGTATACTTTTACTTTTTTTTCAAAGAATAATGCCCTTTTAAAAATAAATTAAGTGGGGTTTAGTTCCCCCATTTGCCCCTTTATACTTAACCAATCAATTTCCAAATCTAATTAGGAAAGTGACTTATCAGAATAAACATGTATAACAAATTGAAGTAAATCGGATAATCCTACATGAAAAAGCATTTATCTAAATTAAGGAGAATATTAGGTCGCCGTTCCCCCTTTATACTTAACAAATGAACCCCAAAATTAATCATGGAAGCATCTTACCAGAATGAACCTGTATCCAAAATTTGAAGCAAATCAGATGTTTCTGAGTGAAAAACCCATTTATCTGAATTAAAGGGGGGGATTTTTACCCCCGTCCACCCTTAATACTTAACCAATGAACCCCCAAAATTAATCAAGGAAGGGCCTTATCACAATGAACCTATATCCAAAATTTCAAACAAATTGGATATCTCTATCAAGGGTTATCACATACTTTGCACGAGTGTATGTATGTACAGTCGTGCGAAAATAAACATGCTCTACTAACTTTTCAAAAAAAAAAAATTCATAGAAGAAAGTTACTGTACCGAACGATTGAAAACAAAGTTTACTTTTAAATAAAGTACATGTATTTTGCTTAGGGGCCATCTGCATATTTAAACAAACCCTAAATTTATTTTGCCAATAGCAGTACCCAATTCTGATAGTATAAATGAACTCTACATCCTTCAATTAGCCTTGAAACAAAGTTTTATGCAACTCATACTAGAAGTTTCAATGAACTAATTATTTTAAAACGAGCACATTTTAGGCGCTGTATCCAAATTGAAATTGGGTGCTCGATTGTTGACCGAGAGAGAGACCCCTTCTTGATCAAGGCATCTTAATCGCCACTCAAGCAGTCACTGAAGATTGCTAGATTACAGGATAGCATAAGAAGTTTCAAAATATCTAGTCACTTCTATCGTAAACTGTCCCTTAAGCATACATTTTGCTATTTTTTAAGCATAATTTGAAAACTACTTAGAAGAAAAAAATGAAATTTTGGATTTCCATGAAGCAAAAATCTAAATCCATCAAAAAAATTGTAGGTTGCAATTCATAATTTTTTCAGATATTAATTTCATAACTCATATCATAAAATTATAAACATTGCAAACTTAAAGCATATATGTTTGGGTATTTTATTATTATTGCTACATAAATAATTAGCACATTAGGAGTATAAAATATGAAAATATAATTTAACTTTAGAATCACTAAATTTTGAATGTGTGTAATTCAAAAAATTATGATTTAACACTAGAACCGCGGAGACGGGTCATTTTGACCCGTACTCAGTGAAAAGATGTCCATTTGAACCAGATAAATCTTCTTAAAATAACTTAGATATAAGCTGCCCAAAAGTTATTTAAAATAAATAAGTTAAACAGACTTAAATAAAAATTCTGATGTGAATTATTTATATAAAACTCGGGTAAGATTTCCCGCGGTTCTAGTGTTAAATGACTTGAAATAAGGTGTCTAGGCATAGTTTAAAACGACGATTTAAATTTTTCTCTATCTTTTCTGATCTAAAAAATCAGTTTTCGATATCGAAATAGTATCGACAGTGTTGAAAATTATGGCCTATATGTTAATAAAATCTAAAATACATCAGTTAACACATTTTAAAAGATAGAAAACCAACGATAATAAATGCACAAATAAAGAATGAAATTGTGCATTTATAATCGTTGGTTTTCTATCTTTTAACATTTTTGCACAAAGGCTTTATTTTCTATTTTAAAGTTAACACATTGTCTCGTGACTTTCTTCTAAAAATTCTGCGGATGTCGAAGTTGAATAATTCCGCCCTAAATAACGCCTTTATGTTAATTTTAATATTTTTTTTTACATATTTTTATAAATATTTATATGTAGTACCCAACGCAAACTTTCCGTATCTATACATATAATAAAACAGTAGGATCCGGTGTGTCTGTACATTGAAGATAATTGACAAAAATGGAGTCATCTATACATATAATAAAACAGTAGGACCCGGTGTGTCTGTACATTGAAGATAATTGACAAAAATGGAGTCAGGGCGATAAAAGAAAACCAATGAAACACAAAAAAAATTTTTTGAATTTTTTGTCTGTCTGTCTGTCTGTCTGTCTGTCTGTCTGTTTGTTCGAGGTTATCTTCGTAACTACTGAATGGATTTTTATGCGGTTTTCACTAATGAAGAATGCACACTCCCGGGCAGTGTATAGGCTTTGTTTCATCAAAATCGGACAACAGACAAAAAAGTAACAAAAAGAAACAAAAGAAACTATTAGGTGCGCTGCTCACGTTTTTTAGTACATAACGTTTTTTAGTACATATAAAATCCAATAGATGTCACTGTGCGATTTTAAAACGCGCTATCGTTATGTTTTCGCCAGTCTACTTAAGTATGAGAAAGTTTCAAGCTGGCTGTCGTTCCATGTGGTTTAGTCGGTAGAACGTCAGTGCGCCATACTGATGGCCCGGGTTCGATTCCCAGCATGGAATTTTTTTTCACTATGTTGGCATTAACGCCTATAAGCAATTAAAAGAATTTGAAATATTGTATTCAAGGCGAATTTTCTCTCTGGGAAAATTTCCTTGCATTAATATGTCAGCGTAATTTTTTTTTCGATTTAATTTTTTTTTTCGAAACTTTGTTTTTCTTAAAAAATTACAGTAAATATTTGATATTTCCCAACGTTTTTTGAATGATCGACTTGCTTTTTTTTTTTTTTTTAATGTATGTCTGAACCTTATCTAACTACTTCTTCAAGATTTCTTTAGATAAACCGACCAGCGTAGCGGGCGAAGGCCGCTAGTTTATGTATAAAATGCGGGCACATATGAGGAATTTTTTAAAATGGTAAGTAATTTTTTTAAATGGTAATTTTCGGACAACGATGAGATATGATTTTTATTTTTGTAAATTTTTTAATTATCTTGTCATGCACTTTTTATGATTAGGAAATTATGCAAAAATTTCCGGTTATACATCTTTGATATTTATATAAACTCAATTAATTGCATGTAATTCGATACAGTAGTTTATGAGAAAATGAAGTTTATAAAAAATCGAAAAACATTTTTAGCTCATAAAATATTAATATTTGTAAGGTTATAATAGGAGAAATACATTGTCAGATAGGTAGACACACCTGGTAAAAAAAATCAAGAAATTTGATTGAAAGGCATGTTTCCAGTGCTATGGATTGCCCTAGGGCCAGAAAGGGCTATGCCCTTTTGTTTTTTCAATGGCAAGATCCAATTTTAGCAAGATATTTTAAATCTTCTTTTCAAATTACGCCTAGAACCAACTTTCAAGTCATTTAAATGATAATTCTTTTGGTAAACTTTTCTTGGTACACTTTCTTTATAAACTTTCAAAAATTAAAATTATTATATAAAATTTGCTCTCTATAGGTCTTCAATGACTGCTTCAATTCACTTCTTCAATCCAGACGCCAAACTAGTCACTGAAAAAGACCCGGATGATAATGTTAAGATCATGGGGGAGCGTTATTTTCAAATATCTCGCTCAATTTTTAATATTTTTACATGATATTTTTTGCGTAGGATAGCTGACGCCGATCCACAACCGTACTAGTTTTTACTTTTTCGATTTTCGTTATATTCTTTTTATATAAGGATAGTTTCGGTTTCAGAACCGGTTCAAACCGGTTTTGAAAACTAAAGCATTTTTTTTTTTTTTTTAAAGATTTGAAACCAAAATCGAAAAAGTAAAAACTAACCTGTAGATCATCCTCGTCTATCCCATGGGAAAAAGTCATGTAAAAATATCAAAATTTGAGCGAGATACTAGAAAATAACGCCACCTTAGACTTTACATTATCATCCGGGTCTTTTTCAGTGACTTGTGTGGCGTCATCACTCTATAGTACTTTAATGACTACTTGAGCGGTGGCTAAAGATGCCTTGATCAAGAAGCAGGCTCTCTCTTAACCCAGGAGTACACGCGCCGGGTCTTTTTGACCCGGAGTGCGTATGATTTTTACAATTGTAACCCCATAACTTTAAAAGTAATCTTCAACTTATTTTATCCCAAAATTCGTAAGGATTGTCTCCGCCTAAGTAAAAAAACGTAATAATTAAATTGTATTGGTGACAAAGTTAAAACCACTTCTACCCTGAGTAAGGGCATGTTCTCCCGGGTTAAAATAATTAATTTATCTGAAACTTATCGTACGAATTGCATGGAAATTTGTTTTTAGCCTAATTGAAGGAAGTAAGGTTCATTTATGCTGTCAGAATTGTGTACTACTATTGAAAAAAAATAGGGTTCATTTTAATAAGTAGATAGCGTCGTAAGCAAATTTTATATACATCATGTAAAAACAGACTTTATTTCCAATCGTTTGGTACCAGTAACTTTCTTCTACGATAATTTTTTTTGAAGAGTTAATGGGGGGGGGGGGTCGTTTACTTTTTTTTCCACGACTGTATATACTGAACATGAGGGCATATTATTGCCAGGCTTTGATACCTGTGAGCTAAAAAATGGCAAAAAGGAAAGTAGTCATTCTCTGCTAACTATAACTTATATGACTTACGCTTTGTCAGAACCTATATACCCTACATGTTACCTTATATACGCAGGCCTCAAAGTGGTCTTCTTTTTATAGATACTAAATCAAAATTTTAACCACCCTTATTTCGGACAAATTTTCTATAATGACGAAAACTTTCGTTTTAGATTCATATTGAAAATGCCGCATGAACCTGTTTGTGGCAAGTTTTTTATAGCAACTCTTGAAGAATTCAGCTGAAAAAAAAATAAAAATATATAGTAGTGACTGAAAAAGTAACCGCACCGAGGCCTCCTGCATGCGTAATGTCTTATATGCAACATCTTAAAATTATGTAATAATTTATAAATAATAATAGCATTAATAATTTATAAATTTTTATAAAGAGATAACTACAAATTACCACAAAGAAATTTGAAGATGATTATTTCAGCAATAATCACATACATAATTTATTTGTAATTACCTCGTGGTCAGTTTTAGGGTAACTCCCTTCCTTTTTTCTGGAGAAAGAAAGGAAATGTAACGTTTATCTCCATATACTATATATTATATTGCATTTAGATTTAACAAGCATTAATTCAGTTCTGTTTGTTTTCTTCTCAAGGCATATGCGCTCAAAACATCTTCTTTGAACTATCATTAACGTAAATTGAAATGTCATCAGCAAGACTATTTCATACGCATTTATACTTTATAAGATGTATTATCATTCATTTCAAGCATTCTGAAATCGTTCTGAATATTTTTGCTTTTCTTTTCTATTTAACTATTTTATAAAAAGTCTAACTATCTAACGATAAAAGGTTGATATGTATGAAAATACAACCTAATTTTTCTCAATTCTAAGATATTTATACAGGATTCGTAAGTTTCAGGGATTTTCCAGGACTATTATTTATTTTATTTTATTTTATTAGAAAAATGAACCTAGGTTAAAAGCTCGAAATTTCGTACTATTTACGGAGAAAATTTCTATAAGAAAATACAGGTACCAAAGAATTTCCTGATATGGAAATTCCAGGACCCGTACGAACCCTAATTATATATTTTTCTCTATAATTCACACTTTTCATGTCGCACATAATTCAATCCAACTCTTACAGGTAACAATTCTCAAAAATTGTGGTACATAAATGGAATTCCCGCGCCTGAGTTAGTAATTCAACGAGGAATTACTTATACCTTTATCATTGAAGGAGGTCTGTCCCAACCCGACCATCATCCTTTTTACATCACCGATAGTCAAACAGGAGGATTGTACAAAAATATTTTAGAGGTGTGTACTAATATAAAATATTTCAAAGTTTGATTTTGTTTTCATCAGTGTAGTATTATATTTTGTATTTTTTGGGTATGATTTTTGAAAAGCTATATTAACCCGGGAGGACGCGCGCCGGGCCTTTTAGACCCGGTGTTCGTATGGTTTTTGCAATTGTAACCATTAATTTTTAAAAAGTAATTTTCGACATATTTTATTGCAGAATTTGTAAAGATTGTCTCCGTCGAAATAAAAAGACGGCTATAATTGGATTTTATCGGTGACAAAGTTAAAACCATTTATACCCTGGGTAAGCGCGCGTTCTCCCGGGTTAAGGAATGTTTTATGAAACTGGTATTTCGTTAAACTACGTCAAGGTGAGGAGTGGAAGGAAAAACACAATGCAAAAAGGTGGTAAATGCCAGTATTTTGTTAAAAAGAAATTCGCTTTCTTTCATCACTTTATATGATTTGAGGTATTTTCTCTAGGAGAATTCTGGTAGTCCCCTCTTTTTACGACTGCATTTTTCTCTGACCACTCGCCACCCTGTACGTAAGATATCAGAATTCCTAGAAATAAAAAAAGAATACAATTAATTGCTTTCAAAAACTGTCAGTCTACTTTGGTTCTACAAATTTCGATTATATTCATTTTAATTTATTTTTTCCATGTTTTAATGTGGTAATTTGTATTAAATTTAATGGTATATATATATATATATATATATATATATATATATTTGGGGTCTGGTGAATCTACTGTGGTTCTGCATATTTTGAATATTCCTTTTAATTCATTTTTTCATGTTCTGTTGATATATATTGTTTTACAATTAATGGTTATATACATATGTGTGTGTGTGTCTAAATATGTATAAACCATTTATTATGTACCATTCTCCATGGTCTGAATATAAATCGGCGTTTTTAAAGAATCATAATAAAGCTTAAATAAAATCATTATTAAACAATTAAAAAGGAAAAGGGACCGGGCGGCAGTGAAAAAACAGAATGCTGCATATAATACAGAAAACAGTTATAGTAGAGCATAAAAAAACTGCCTATCGGGTTAGTAAACTTGCTCACCGGAAGCGTCAGCATACGTGACTCACTAAAGAAGCAATAAATTACTATAAAAATATATTATTCATTAAAATAACATAAACGTATAATCACTTCGTACACTTTGAACAAATATGCTTGAAAAGCAGAGCTCCCAAATGGTCCACCAACTGAACATCAATATTTTCCTAGAAAAAAAAATGTTTTATATTTTCTTGCAAATTGCAGAGAAACCATCTTTGGAAGTCAGTTTTAGCACAAATGTTGTAGAAACCGACTATGAAATTTTCCGTTAAAAAATATTGGTTTTCAGTTTGGGAGCCCTGTAAAAATGAATCTCTAACTATTCATAAATTGATAGATGCAGATAATTTATATAGAATAGTTTAATAATGATTGCACACAGCCAGTGGCGCCAACTTATATGGGCCCGTGGGGCCCAAGCCCACCCAATAATTTTGAATCATAGTGTACCCAATTGTCATTGTTCTAGTTATTTATTTCACTATTATTTTATTATTCATTTTTCTTCTCAGAATAAAACTTATTTTGACAATGACCATGTGTTTTAATTTTTCGACTAACACCAATAAATTACAAATGACTTAACCCTTTGAGCTCTGACGGTAGAATTTTCTACCACATAATTTTAATTCCGAAATGTCACATCGGCACCAGAAAATTCGACCAAATTTATTTGACAGAGGTTTAATGCATTTTTTCGTGTATATCATAAACCGTTTTTTTCCTTGCAAAATACTGGTGCCAATGTGACATTTGGAATTTTGAAGAAATTTACCCGTCAGAGCTCAAAGGGTTAAATGTTTTGCTTCCATGTTTAACTTTTTTTCTAATTCAATTTGTAGTCATGTTCATGATGTCATGACATTGCAATAAATATAAGTGTCTTTATAAGGAAAAACGCATGAGAAAATAATTTAATAAAACTGCAACTTTATTAAAACATGATATCTTGACTTAAAATTCTCATCTTTCACCATCTGTCAACCCTTCAAAAAAAACAGACTGATCGCGCCATTTTGCAAAAATATTTTTGCGCCCATCCAATATTTTTGAGCCAACCCAATATTTTTCAAAAGTTGGTGCCACTGTACACAGCTGTACCCAATGCTGTAGATTTGTGGCATCAAAATGAAAATGCTATAAAAAGTAGCGACATTACTAGAATTTTCTTTTGAGAAAAAAAAAAGAACTACGTGTCTTCCATGATTTCCATGGACATCATTTGCTACAAATATTGGGAGTAACAATTTAACTTTAATTGAAAAGGCATAGCTTCTGCAATCACTTACAAAACACTTTTTGACTCAAAATTCACCAGAAAATGAAATGAAAATGAGTTTAATAAAAATTTATTTTATAACAGCTATTACTTAAAAAGTCCAATGTAAAATCAAGCGATAAGATTTTTTTTTTTCATTAATAATATTAAAGGAGAAAAGTTCTTATTTTAACTGGACATACTTTGATGTTTTTTTTTAAAGCGAAACACACCTGAAACAATAAACTTAACAACATAAATGAAAGTAAATTTGTGAACTCGACTTTATTGAGAAATCTTAGATTCACATATCTTTAATATATTTACCTTTATTGAAATTTGTTGTAAGTAAGCAGTCAAAATGCATGAATGAATAAAATGTATTCAGCGTTTTTCCGATACTTGAATTATTTTATACGATGATTCCCCCCTTTCTTTAATCTTGATTCTAATCATAACTATGCAATTCTGGCTTTCAAGATGAATATTTCTGCTCAAATTATTGAAATCAAAATTAGTATGACAATATGTAATCTTTGACAAAATAATCTTGTTCATTATTTTATTGAGATTAGTTCTGTGAAGATTTGTCATAAAATTGCTTTGATAAGTGCAATTTTTTTTACTTAAAAAAGGCAAACGAAGAAGTTGAAATTACCTATGCCGGTATTGTAAAGGACACAGATACTGGAGTAATTTTTCCAACTGCAGGTGAGTGAAAATGAATAATTATTATTATTATTTGTATTGATGTTATGAATGGTGCCGCTAACAAATTGGTTTGGGAAAAATTTCAAAATTTAACAAATTAGTTGCGGAATATATCTCCAGGGATGTTTTTGTAATTTAAGAAACACAGAAGTGAACTGATGTCAGTCAATAAGCTAAGTGATAACAAGCTTCATAGAACAGCATCCTATCGAAAATAAACCATTGCGTATAATTTGGACGATTATCATTTGTAGGGATGAGATTTCCGCGTTTTTGGACACCAATATTTTATTAGTGAATATATTTTTCTTTAAATCGCAAAAATTTTCCGATTAAATCAAATAATATTTTCTCTAACAAAATACTGGTGTGCAAAAAAGCAGAAATCTCATCCCTCCATTTTTTAGTCTCAAAATATTGATATTTCTTTCAAATTGTAAGATGCTCCATTAAAACTTTTAATGTGTGGGCAAGGCCAAGACCTAAAAGCCTCTTTAGATTATTGGGGGATACCGAATTCGATTCTATGGACTTTACCCACGTGACGTCAGATTAGGTATATGACAGGAAAACACCAATAAGCGTAAAGAATATTTTAACACTGCTTCCCCTTCGTCCAATAGACAGTCTTTTTCAGAGGGTACATATCTACAGGGCTTTTGGCGTTCATGGGTAAAGTCCGATGTTGTTTTCATCCGCTATCTGACGGTAGAATTCAGATCAAATCCCAAAGGCACAGGTCTAAGTTTGGCAAGGTGCCACTGTGAAGGGAGTCAGATTTAGACTCAAAGTTTTTCCGCAAGTTTTATCTTACATTTGTACTTAATTTTCAACCCTTCTTCCTTGCTGTAGCCATTTCAGTAGCTGAGAGGTTCTGCTCTCAATGCTAGTAGACGAAATGTTGCTGCGTCCAAATCCATGTCGTGCTCCTCGGTATAACATTTCGGAATTGTCCATGTTTTAC
Organism: Maratus speculifer; assembly: GCA_964019185.1. NCBI lineage: Eukaryota > Metazoa > Arthropoda > Arachnida > Araneae > Salticidae > Maratus > Maratus speculifer. The sequence continues at coordinate 196,820,204 of OZ025299.1, forward strand.
GCCTAACCTTGTTTTGCTTGCATAAATATGGGTTAGGATCCCTTAGGAAGACCCTTAAGTAGAGCATTCACCCTTCAATCCATATCTCTCGTGCTTATTACCAGTTCCTTACTTGTAAATTTGCGTTCTTTGTTCTGTCAGGGTTCGCACACGTCTACCACTAAAATTTAAGAATATTTTCAAAGTATTTCAAAGCAGAAAAATAGTGTAAAATCTTTAAAAGGAAGTAGTGGCTTCGAAGTCTATGTTTTATAAATTAAATATAAATTTTCTTATTTTTAATAGTGGTGTCAGAGTCCTTAAAAAATATAAGGAGTGCGCGAACCCTGTCTGTAAATTATGTCCTAAGCTACCGTAATTTCGGGTGTATAAGCCGCAGATCAAACAATTCTTTTTGGACCCAGAAATCTTATTTAGTGATTGAAGAGAAATATTTACGGCTATCTGACTAGTTATATTTGTTTTTTAAAAAATTCTGGGTCGAAAAAGAATTGTTTGAGCTGCGGCTTATACACCCGAAATTACGGTATCTGTTCAGTTTCATTGGCGTAACTAGAGTGGGTGCCCAAGTGCTCTGAATACCGGTAATTTTCTAAAGTTCTGTTCCCCTTAAATAACCAGAAAATTGTCTGCTATGAACCAAGGAGAAGAAAACTTTACAATATTTCTGGTTTTGGGCACCCAACTTAATTACGTCAATGAGTTACACGGCAGTTTATAAAAGAATCCTCGAGACTAAGTACACAAGCCGTTCATCTATAAATACACAAAAATAAAAACTTTTATTGCTTCATTTTTAGATTTTTTTTAACCACTTAACTGATCAATATGTTTGAAAGAAAATTTCAAATAATGTCTGTTTTTCCATATCTTTTACAGAATTTTTTATATTTTATCACCGGTTTTTCAAAACAGAAACTTTTGCCTAATTGAGTCGGAAAAATGTTCCTGTTAAATAATACAAAATTTAAAATAAAATCTTACTGATGAGAATAATAAATTACGACTGGAGTATGATGCCCGTACGTGGTACGGGCTAATCATGATTGGCAAAAACACGTTGCCCGCACGACGTACGGACAAAACAGGGAAGCGATTCTGAGGTAGCTATTATTCTCTGTACCCTCAATGCATTTACTTTCTTATTTATCATTTTTGAAAAAATAACCCAAAAACGCTAATGAAATATATAATTTTGTTAAGTAATAGAATGTCAGTATATACCGGGTGATGAAATGACTGATGGATTTTAAAATTCAATAACTTGTGTCAGGTTCTGAGAAAACATCTGCTACAGGATTGGAATTTATGTTATTTCTTTATCTTAATATTTTTTGTATTGTAACGGCTGTGTACTGGAATTTTTAAGGTGACATTCTTTCTTTGTAAAGTCAGAATTGAACAGGTGATCATGTGCAGGTGGTGAGGTAAGAAAGAGAATATTGCCGAGAGGCGGGTTCATCCGTCAGCGGTGTATGTGAATGATGAGCAAACAAGGAACATGCCACAAATCAAGAAAGCAATGGGGAATGCGTCCAATGGAGAAGCTCCACAGGGGGGTGTACATTGGGAAAAGCAGTGATTTGAGAAGAGAAAGTCTTGTCTGAGATTTTAGCAGTTCGTATCTGGGCTCGTACCTAGAGAGCAGTGTAGGACAGAGGTCCTTGCGTAGAGTGCTCTGTGTCAGAGAGCGTAGGCTGAGTTCGTATCTGGAGAGCAAGGGATACAGGCGTCCCTGTGTGTAGTGCTCTGAGCCGGATAGCGTAGGCCGAGTATCCATGTGTTGGGAGATTCGAAATTGATCTCCGGTAAAGTGAATCTAACGTGCATTGAGTGTGAGGGAGAAGGTGTAATTTGAACAGTACACAGCCAACCGTTTACTGTATTTAATTTAACGTTTAACCGGATCACCTATATCCGAGTTGTAACTGTATATAATTGTAAATAATCTATTTCTTGTGTACATATAGTATAAATAAACTGTTAATTCAGTTAATTGACAGCGTCAGTGTTCATTTAAACAATCCTCACAGTGGGTGACCGATATCACCTAATAATATCGGTGGTGGCAGCTATAACTACTACGGACTTTCTTCAAAGTTGTGTGGGCTGAGAGGAACGTCCGACAACTTGCAAACGGTGACAGCTATTTAAAAATTTTTTGCAGGAGGGTTATGTATAATGTCAGGAGTTTTTTTACTGTAACTTTTAATTTTAGTTCGCATTTCAAACAATAGGTGGCACTGACGGCGATTGAAGGCCTGGTCGACGCTTCACTCAGCACTGATTGTCTGGCCTTCAATCGCCGTCAGCGCCACCTATTGTGTGAGATGCGAACTAAAATAAAAAATTACGGTAAAAAAACTCCTGACATTATACATAACCCTCCTGCAAAAAAAATTTAAATAGCTGTCACCGTTTGCAAGTTATTGAATTTTAAAATCCATCAGTCATTTTTGGGACACCCGATACTTGTTTTCCTATAAAATTATCCCGTATCTTTCAAAAAAAAATTTCATTAATACGTAATTTTAAATCAGCAAATATCCTTTGCAAACCTACTGAATTATGTGTTTTTTTTAAAGAGTTGTTTGAAAAGGTTTTAATTCGAGGATAACTTTCATATATAATTTCAACAATTAAAACTTAGTTATTCCTTGCTGATAAAAGATAAATAACAAGGAAATTGTGTTATAAAAATCATAGTAAGATTGGAGGTGAAATGGTGTTTTAAATAAATATTAGTAGAAGACTAAAAGATAAAACACATAAACACATTTGTTTCAAGCCATAAATTATTTTATTAAAAGCATAATCATTATATAGATATTTTTATAGCGCTTATTGAGTATGCTATGCTTTTCCCCTTTATTTGCATGTTTAATGGTTTAAGTGAATAAACATTCTTACAATTTACAACAAACATCTGAATTAGTGATCGTTTTGGAAAATCATTTAATCATACTTAATCAAAATAATTATTCATTAAATGAAACATGATATTAATTGAACTATTAATTTTCTAAAAAAGTTCTTGTTTTGGAAGTAAAAAGATAAAATGTCATAGTCAATTATTTTTAATTAATGAAACATGAACCAATTCAGATAAGTCAGACGTGCTTACGGTGATTGTTAAGCTACTGTGTACTTTCGATCGAAGATGATTAATCAGATTATCTTTGTGCTTAGATGTTAAAATTAATGGAGTATTTATGCTAATAAATAAATATTAAATCATTTTTCAACACAATGACTTTTTCCAACATCGTTTTAAATCATGCTTTTAATGCATCTTTAATTAAAGATAACCCTGGACACAAAAATCATCAAATTTTCTAAAAATACATTTATTGCATTAAAAATTTATCTGTTGTTTTATGCTTAAAATGATGTTTAAATCATGTTTCTATCTTAATTAGAAGAGGAAATGTTATTTTTTTTAGCTTTAAAGCAATAGTTGTCATAAAATGACTTCTTGTGAAAATGCGTTTTTCTTCAGGATGGGTTTTTCACAATTTTTTTACTTGAATTCTTATAACTCAAGAACCCTTAAAGATAAATGCTTCAAACTTGAAATATGCCATTTTTGCTTGTTTTACTTTAACTTTGATAAAGCAAATTTTTAAAAAATATTTACTTTTAAAAATATGATTTTTTAGTAAAAAGTACATCTTTTCCTTATTTTTACTTTAAATATTTTTAATTTTTTAAAAATCAATATTTTTAAAAATGCTGAATCAAAGTTAAAAAGTAGATATTCTTGTTTATTTAAATGTAAAAAAATAAATTCTAAAACAATTATTTTGAGTTGTAACGATTTTAAATTACCCCATTTTTTTAATAAATTTTAAATTATTTTTTTTAAGTATTAAGAGAAGTTTTATCAGGTGATTTTGTTTAGAAATGTTATGTTAACCATCACAAAATAATGCAAAATTTAAACTCAATAAGTAAAAACTATTTTTAAATGTATTCCGGACCCCCTAAGAGAACTATTTCCAGCTTTTAATATTTTGAAACGTTCTGCAAAATTACGGATACTGCAAAAGATTTTTAAATACTCTGTAGAGTTCAAATTTTTATTTTTACCACATTTGATGCCTCTATTTTTTAAATGGATAAAAATAAAAGTATTCTTTATACATTTTTTTTTTCTTTGCGTGAAAACTTGATACTTGTTTACACGACTATAATGAGACATAAAATACTGCTATGGGATAAAAAAAAAATTACAAAAATATAGAATCCTTCATGAAAGAAGAAGAGTGAAAAATAAGTTAATCCTTTTCGGCACAGTGATATCACTCCGGGCACACCTAATTTTAATTGCAAACTTGCAAACGGCACCAATAATATTTTAATAAAATTTTGCTTTTACAATGAAAGCTTAAATTAAGGAGTTTTTAATTTCTAAAAAAATCCTTTGTAAATTCTTGTGTCAGTCAATAATTTCTCATTTTACGAAAAGAATTTGTCTGTACTGGAAAGGGTTAAACATACAATAAAGATTTTGTAATACAGAGATAAGACTTATAGTTTTCCATATAGGCCCCATAGTTAAATCCCAAAGATTCCGAAGCTCAAATAAATGAAAATTGCATTGCTTTAAATGGAATTTATATTTATTGAGAATCTTTATAGGCACCTTATCAATTGTAAGACAATTCCTGCTCTTGTGGCACGTGCGTTCAAATTTGATACGGCTTCATTAACTTTTACCGATTTTTTCTGTTATAGAATATTTTATTTCAATTTTATCCTTATATGGGAAATCTCACACTTTTATTGTTTATGTATTTTCGATATTTTAGAGGGAAGATTGTGTCTTTGGTTACAATTAGACGCAGATCCTAAGTTTTCAGTTGTTAGATATAGAAGCAGTGAAACAGAAGTGGTTGAACAGCCTCTAACTCTCAATTGTGAACCGGGAGAACCTGGAAAACTTATCTGGACTCCAACAGCTGCAACCCCAGATGAAGTTTACTATCAGGTATTTTATGGCGTGTTTCTTTTTTCAGATAGTTTTAATAATTTAATAAATATATGCTGAATTATATGTTTTGATAATTATTTTCAAAACTCAAATCAGGTTTTTAGCATATTTATTTGAAATCGCAAAATAAACCTGTTTCTAGTACTGTTATGTAATAAAAGGAAGTTTTCCTGCTAAGTTTAAATTAACGTTTACTACATTAAATTTTTATAATAATTTTAGTTTTAGTAGATTCAGAAATATATGGGGGAGACATATTTTTGCTCTACATTTTCGACCATATCGCTAAAAATATAATGCCTAATATTAAAATAAATGTGTTTTTAAGTTCAGCGTTACAAACGTTTTCACACAATACTCCACACGACATACAAAGAAAAGATTTGGCCTTAATTGGCCCCTTTATATTTTCCCTAAATATATTTGGGAAAGCTTAAAAATCTGTAAATATGTGGGATAATAGTCTTTATTACTCCCCCCAATTTGAACTTTCATTGCTCCATAGTTTATGAGTAAAATAGCTGTAACAGACAGACAGGCAAAGGAGTGACCTTATAATGGTTCCATTTTCACTTTTAAAGTACGAAACCCGAATAAAATGACAAATTATAAGGTTTTTTTCATAGAATTATAAAAAAAATTCTTGCATATTAATTTCTTCAAAATATCAGTTTAGAAGGATTGATATTATATTATATTTATAATAAGATTAGTGGGAAACTTATTGGAAAAAATTGATTTTTACTGGCAAATATTTAAGTCTATCTCATGGAGTATGTTATCTCCAATTCAGTTTTTATGCATATTCGAAAATAAATACAAATTTTTCATGATATTAAATTTTCGTTAAATTAGTTAAACGTCATCGACTTGTTTTTAAACCTTAACTTTGGGAAATATATTTATTTATGTAGCACAGCTATTTTGCTGAAAAGAACATTCAACAATCATTTCTTATTAAAAGGATCTCTCTCTATTTCTCTTTATTTTCCTTTTTTTTTAATACAGAATTCAAAACTTCCTACAGCCAAAATATGTATTCCAATATTTAAAAAAACTGATATTATAATCAATATAGACAAAATAACCTTTTGCCAGACATTCAATTAAAAGTAATAGTGTATAAAGCTTTTCAGTTTTAAGAATTACATGGTGATTTAAAAAATGACTATTTCGTTTAAAAATTTTTCGAATGCAATCTGATATCTAATAATAAATATTCAATTTAATCTTTTTGAAATGAGCTGTGTCGGTACAATGAGCGACAAAATAGAAGTTTTATTAGTTTTATTATTATTACTGCTATTATTATTATTATTACTTATCGTCTAATAAAACATTAAAACTTTTTCTTTATTTTAGAGCTATACTGCACGAAATCTTGGAGGAAAGATTCGAGTAGTGGACTTTTGTGAAGAAACGAACCCACATCGATACCTTGAAAAATCCACAATAAAAGGGGGTAAACCTAATGTGATTGCACCTTCAAAAAATGATGGTTTAGAAACACAAGAAGGGTTTGAATCAGTAGCTCATGCAGAAAAAGAAAACTTTAGTATAGAGGAAAAAAGTAAAAAAGTGGAACGGCTCACTGAAGATGGTTCATCAGAACTGATTAATGAGAAATATTCATTGAAACCTGACAAAAATCCGGTTTACAATAATTTCATTTATTCATCTGGAATAAGTTCAGATAAGCTCACTGAGAGACATGATACTGATGAAAAGCACCATGAATTTGTAAATGAAACTGTCAATACAACTTTTCGAGAAACAGAAAACTCTGATGAAGTTTTTCCTCATGATGAGTCAGAAAGATCTGATAAATATGCATCAAACCTTGAACATTCAAGAAAATCAACCAATCAAATAAATGCTGTTCTTAATTCCAATACAAATGTTGATGACGCAACCATAAAATATCCAACACATGCTACTTCAGGTGCATCCAGCATTTCAGCACTCGGAAAACCATTTCGACAAGAATTTAAACCACAGTTTGAAGGCGGTTTTATACCACTAGTAACAAATCCTATGAAAGAGAAAGAATCGGTCCAAAAAAAAGAATTTGTCCTTCCACCACATCATCAAAACAGGCCTCACAGACCATTTCTTTATAATGAATCTGTTCCTTTTCACGGTACATTTAAACCAGGGGTTCCTGATTTTAGTGGTTTCAATATTTCAAATTACTCTCAAGAAGATGCTTCAATAATTTTTGCTCCAGTTGTTCAAGATAATTTAGCACTTTTATCAGCACCAAAACCTCATAGTGTTCCTAGAAATTTCCCTCCTATTGGTGCTGTGCCAATGCACTTACTTGATCGACCCAGGGAAATTCATCCTAGTCCTCAAAGAGTGAAAGCATTTGGTCCCAGATTTCAACCACCACAACAGCAACCGCATCTAGTCGAAGTAAGAAAAAATGCATTTCCTCATCTCCCTGTAAATGGCAAACAAAATTTTCCGATTCTTAACATCAGGAATGAAGACTTAACAGGTCTACCTTCTCAAAGAGTTTATATATCTATGCAAACAACTGGAGAGAAGAAGATTGTTCATCCTAATATCCCAAATCTGTCAGTTTCACCTGGTTACAATAGAAATGTACAAAACCCCCAGCAAGGAAAAATAATATATCCCCATGCAATTCAGCGCCGACCAGATTTTTATGAAGAAAAAAATGCTCATATACGTCATCCAAATGAGCCACAAAGAAAATTTAATACACCTCAATCTTTTCCTAATACTAATAATAAGCAAACTAGCCAAAAATCTGGAAAAGTACCTGCAATACAATCCGGCATGCCGCCACCACAAGGTAATAATAGACAGACAATTTCTAATTCTAACATTCCCATCACGAATTTTCAAGGAAGCGCTGAAAAAAACATAAACCCTCAAGGACCTTTGAGACTAACTTACCCATTAATGAACATGCCACAAAGAGAACGAGTTCCTCAAAATCCCTTATTTTTGAAAAGTGTCCCAATAAGGTCTAATCCAATATTATTTGAAAAATCGAACATGAATGGTGGTCATTTGAATCATCCTCACATACCTGGTTTAATGTTACCTTTACCTATTCATATGTTAAATCATAGTGATAAAACAGCTGAGGTGTTTAAAGAACCTCAAGTAATAGATTCAAATTTATCAAAAGAGCAGAAACCTTTCTCTTACAATGAAAATGCAGAATCAGCTGAAGTAGCTAACAAAAGTATTCCTCCAACAATAACAACAGATAAAGCTACAATTAACCATGGAATGATTATACAAAATTTACCGTTTAATGAAACTCTGGGTGCATTTGTTTTAAGCACCAATTTTAAAAACCCTCAATCTATTCCTGGTACACATTTTCAGGAAAACAAGTCATCGCAAAATATCCCAAATTCATCAATTTTAAACGATGAATCTGTAAATATAAAAGAAAATGTACCCTCAAGGCTGAACGGTGGTGAAAAAAATCCTGTAAAAACCTCCATTACTATAAGAGCCACTCAGAATCCTGGAGATAACAGAGAGCAAATAATCAAAGAGAAAAATGATGAAATCGTGAAATATGCCGATCCTCATAGATTCAACAGCCGCCCTGCTAGTTTTCTTGATCATGAAATGGAAAAATATGTTTTTGAAACATTAGGATTAGAAAAAGTTTCTTCTTCCGAAGCTTCGAAAGAAAATCCATCTCCATATTCAGACTACGAGCATGAAGACAATCCTGATAGCAATGATTCTATTATAGCAGACAATGATTATTTACATTACAACGTTCCATTCGGAGCACGATTGAAATTTCCTCAAAATGGCAGTAGAGTTCCAGTAAAATCTGTAAATGAAAAGCCGAAAATTCCTTCTAGAATAAATAGGAGGCCGCAAACATACCCCGTAAACAATTCAAATAGAAATTCGAACGGTTTCATAAAGTCTGTATTATCCACAACTTCAACTACATCAACCACTAGACCAGCTACTGCTGTCCCAAGTACAATTTCTACTACAACAGAAGCAACACTTATTGCTATGGAAAGTGTAGCAAGTAATAATTTCAATGAAAAGCAACAGATTTCTATAGATAAAGAACAGAAGGTCAAAAATTTATATTACGAACCTCCGTTTCCAACTTTCCATGTCGATTATCAAACCACCAATTCATCAACCCAGGACACAAAGCCATCATATGAATTTCAGTATACACCTATTATAGCTGATACGTTAGAAGACATCGTGGAAACAGGACACATTGGAAGAAAGAATATTCTTCCTAATAATGATTCCCACTCTTCATTTCCTTCCCTTATAGTTCCTTCAAATGCATCAGAAGATATTCACCTTCCTCAGATTTCTGATAATCCACCCACGCATGATAATCGTACAGATTATTCCATATTAAATCACGTTTTAACACTCATTGGTGGTCCTCCATAATTAAAAAAAAAGAAAATAACAAAAGAAAAGAAAGAAACAAACAAGGGGTGTTGGTTTGGATTATCCTCTGAAATTAACACTGATCTGTTTGCACTTTTGGAAGTAATGTTGTTCCTACAAATATCAAGACATTCTGATTTATTTCCAATATCCATATTCGTCTTTTTTTCTGCATAATGGTGCATGGAATTGCATAATTTTTTTACGTATTTAATGGAATTTATATCCAAATATTGTGACATAACAGGGATGTAAGGAAACTATCAAATTAATTTTATATATGTTTAATTTCCTTCCTATTCGAGTTTTATTTTCTTTATTACTATTATATAAGAAGTTAAAAAAACAATATTTAACATTTATTTAATACTATCTATACTCATTTCTTATTTTCATTACTATAATATGGGGTACAGCCGAAATATCTGACATATGTTCAAAGCTATCAATGATCTTACTTTCATTTCCATTTTTGATCCACAAATATGTTCAAGATCAACTTTTATGTATATTTATCACTTTTCTTTCTTTCAACTTTTTTTTTAATCCGTAAAAATATTTTTTGTGATACGAGCCATTTTCATTTAACTGAATATTCGGAACTACCGATGGCTGGTCCATCATTCATTTGTGATTCGTTTAATTTCATGTATTAAGTTATTTTTTTTTTCATCAATAAAATTTTATTAAAATTTATTCTTGTATTTATTGAAAACCAATAAATAAAGTAAGACACATGTACTGTACATTCATATTGCAGGATTTAAATTAAAGTAACTTTATTTGGAACACTTAAGAGAGACAATTCACATACCTGATAGTCCAGAGCGGACAACACAATATCTAAGATGTCGAGCACAAGAAAAGAAACTTTATTTTATGGAAGAGTAGTAATAGGGGAATCTAATGATCCATGTCTGCCGGAAGTGAAGTGGTGCCAAGCCAAAAATTTGTACTACTAGTGGTTTATACGTAGGTTTATCATTTTGCTACGAATAAACCACTAGTGGTCAGGATTCTCAGATGTCTACCACTAAAATTTAAGAATATTTTCAAAGTACTTCAAAGCAGAAAAATCGTGAAAAATCTTCAAAAGAAGGTGGTGGATTCGAATTCTATGTTTAATAAATTAAATGTAAATTTTCTTATTTTTAACAGTGTTGTCAGAGTCCTTAAAAATATAAGGAGTGTGCGAACCCTGAGGGGTGCTAATATTAACTCATTACGATGAATCTAACTCATTAGATTCCCCTATTACTACTCTTCCATAAAATGAAGTTTCTTTTCTTGTGCGCGATACCTTAGATTTTTGTGCTGTCGGCTCTTGGACGATGAAGCTGTATCTCAAGAATGTATATTTTAGGCCATGGGGAAATGACTGATGCAATAAAAAGTTTAGCTAAAGAAAGATTAGTGGATGGTGCTGCGATATTTACCGAAGAGCAAAATATGCGTAAAATACGCGTGAAAGACCCCTTAATCTGAATTATAAAGAGTGCGATTCTTTCGAAGTATTAAAAAGATTAACGTGGTGCTTATGTCGTTGAAGAACCTTGTGTCGATATTAAAGTTATTTTACGTAAACAGTCAAAATGCTTGTAAAGCTGTTTGATTACAGGAGATAGAAAGTCCTTCCTTAAAGTTCCACTAGCAACTTCTTGTTTGTAATGAATTATTTTTTGTTGCTAGAGAGGAAGATTTGCAATTCAGGCAGTCTGAAGGTGAAAGCAAGAGGTATTCCAAGTAGCTGAAAACATTGTAACTGTTACTGTTGAGCAGGCATTGAAAACCCGTTGGGAACGAGTAATGCTTGTAATTGCGCTTGAAAATAAACCGGGAGGCAGCAACACAGACAACAACCTCATCGAGTTCATGGATAAAATTCTAGGATTAGTTAAATATCGACTCATATATTAAAACGCAATCGGTTTACAAAGTCATATCTTATGGAAAACACCTGAAAACCCTATTTTAGCGGTCGACTCGTAGGTTTATCATTGTATTTTCCAGCACCCAGTTCGCCTTGTTTTCATATTTTTGGGTGCAGAAAAACTCAATAGTAAATCTACGCTTCAGCCGTTAAAATTGGGTTTTCAGATATTTTCCGCCAAGATATGACTTGACAGATCGATTGTGTTTTAACCCTTTCGGCCCTGATTTTTTTTTTTTTTCTAATTTTGGGGGGGAAAATTGCGCTAACAAAATTAAAAGTAGCTATCGAAATCACAGAATTTATGGTTTACTGAAATTTAAGGAATATGTTCTTTACAGAAATCTAGAAAATGTAATTATTTTGCGTGTTTTTTATATATCAGTACCAGGGTGGCCAGTGGATAAATACAAACACAGTCAATATAGATGATAAATGCCAGTATTTTTTTTAAGATAAATTCAGTTTAATCTTTTTATATTACTTGTAGTATTTTCTGTAAGAAAATACTGGTAGTTTTCACTTTTCTTGACCACTCGCCACCCTCAGTAGTCTAAGGAAGAATTTTTTCACAGTGGGGCAAAATCCCGAAAAGCTGGCCAAAATATGAAAATGTTATTCAAATTGTACGAAAATTCGTATGCAGGTGTTTTTGAGGATGCTAAGTAAAAATACAAAATTTAAATTAAAAAAATGGCGGATACAATATGGCGGAACAAAAATTAAAATGTCTCGAAAATTATTCAATTTGTATGAAATTTCGTAAACTTTTCAGGATGCTAATTAGGATTCAAAAGTTAAACTTTAAAAATAAATAAATAAATAAATAAAATGACAAATTAAAAGTAAAAACAATTAGATTTAAATAATATTTAAAATTTCGAGGCTAAACTTAAAAAGGAATTTTGAAGGAACCAAGACATATTTAATCGAAGTTAATTAATGGAAAGTAAAATATTAGGCTGTTTAATTTTTATATTATTAAAATAAAAATGGAAGTATATTCCAGAGATTCACCTTTAGAATTAACTGTAGTATAATAAAAAGATTCTTCAGAGGTCAAGGTGTCGAAATAGTTAGCAGAACTTGTTGGCGGTATTAGAAGAACCCGTGACACTTAGGATCAATGATTTTGTTTTGCGATAATTTACCTAAACTGGAAATGAAAGAATCTGGTGACATTAAAAGGCGTAAAAATATCTTTCTTTTTTTCGCGATACTGCATGTTTGTCATAAATCTTCTCGATGCCTTTTGATCAGTTTGTTGCATGATTCTTGAGTATCTTATGGCATTTGACAAATAAGCAGTAATGAAGATAATGTTATTTCTCATTAATAAGTAGTTTGTGTTCTGAAGTAGGCATACAGAACCAGGGATGTAGTTCAAATCTATGAGCTGTTTGTAAAGAAAAATCTTCGAAATATATCAAATAAATGACATAGCTACAAGAAATCACTTATGACATAGAATCGTTTAATCAAATCTTCGTATATGCTTGTTATAGAAGCACAAATAGTTGCGTTTCAAAGAATGGTTGAATTGTATTATCATTTGTGCTTCCAAATCTGGGATTTGCTTTCTCGACGAGTCTTAATTGTAAATGAAATATTTTTTGCATACTTATTTCCGATTTCAGTGTTCTTCTTTTCATGCGGAGTACGAGCTTTCCATTTTTCTATGCAGTTTGTCTGCCATGTGGAAGCCTTCTCAAAATATCTTAGCATGTAACGTAGATATTCTGAATTCTAAATTATCTCTATCCAATTTAATTAAAAAATGTCATATCGGTAAGAAGTTAATTTGATATTGTCTGACATAGGTAGCAACGTTTATTATTACACTAATTCGTTGTTAACGACTATTTCTTCTGTATCAATGATTGTGTTAAAAGAAATAAGCTAATTCTCCTGGTTTTTAATACAATCCCATTCATTGACATTAGCTTCCGTATTCCTTGAAAAAGAAAATGGATCTTGATTGGCCCGATAAAATCAGTGAAATGAAGATCTCGCAAGTTTCAAATTGACGATTCATGATTTATTCGTAATATTTATGTATTCTAGTAGCAGGGAAGAAGTGAAAAATATATTAGAATCTCCTGCCATCTTCATAGAGAAATATTTGTTTAAATGTACTTAGAATGCATTTGCAATCACATCCTTACTTGCAAACCAAATCCAAATTGCTAATGTAGGTGAAAGTCATATCCATAATGATTTTCACTCGCATTAATGAAATACAATATGCTCAGTAGTTTGATCTAGCAAATATTGCCATTTACAAAATAATTCTTCTAATTACAATAGAACAAACAAAATTACTACATGTAAAGATAAGAAAATGTTATTCTATCGTATCAATAATAGAGAATTATTTTCATTTTTTTCATTACTAAGCTTACTTATCAAATTAATTTAAACTTATGATTATAGTATTATTTACAATATAATAGGTGATAAACTATTACAAAATTGAATAATCCAAAAATTTGAAAGATATTTATCAGCTAAATTAATGTGAAAAGTACTCAATTTCAGAATTTTTGAAGCGGCCGAAAAAGTGGCATTTTTACTTGGGGTTACTAAAATATGCGTGAAATGCAGAATGGCAGTTTTTGGCAGCTGTTTTTTCATGAATCATTAGACAATAGCCCAGGTTATTATTTCCATTAAATTTCATTGCGGAACACTGTGGAACAATTAAACTTTTTGATGTTTGAAAGCAAAAAAATAAAATATTTTCTACAATATTTTATCAAAAATGACTATGAATTTATTAATTTTTATGTGCTTAGTATAAATTCGGTAATACATGCAAATAAAGTACACAATATCATAGTGTGAATCCATTTCAAATCATTAAAATTGGATAATATGATAAAATGTAGCGCGCATTTAGAGGAACTATTGTTTTGCTGTTTCTGCTCGCCCTAAATGATACTCCTTCAAACATCATTTTTGAAATAATGCTGTTTGTAAGGGCGAAGCAAAAATCTTTTTTTAAATACAGATTCTGACTCTACAAATATCATTCTAGCCAACTATATACCGTAATTTCGGGTGTATAAGCCGCAGATCAAACAATTCTTTTTCGACCCAGAATTTTTTAAGAAACAAATATAACTAGTTAGATCGCCGTAAATATTTGTCTTCAATTACTAAATAAGATTTCTGGGTCAAAAAAGAATTGTTTGAGCCGCGGCTTATACACCCGAAATTACGGTAATCAAAATTCCCTAAATCGTAACTTCATTTTTCGACTTTTGGCCAGCTTTTTGGGATTTTGCTCCACTGTGAGACGTTCAGAACATGACGTATTACAACCAGATTAAACGAACATAAAAATTTAATAGTATTTTTTATCTTTTATCACAAATTACTAATTCGGAAAAGAAGTCCCTTATTGAAATTTAAAGAATGAAACATATGTTTGAGTTAAAAGAAACACCAACGGTTTGGTAATAATTTTTTTAAAAAAATTATAATTACTATTATCAAGGCTGTCCAAGCTGGCGCCCGCGAAATACCAAAAAAATCTTACAGAAATTAAGACCTTATTGAATCGGAGATATTCGGAGATTTAGTGAGGCAAAAATTTCTGCGTAATTTTTCTGGTATTTCGCGGACGCCAGGTTGGACGGCCTTGCTATTATTATTACTTAATGCTGAAGCATAAGTAATTACACATAAATATGATTATGAGATTTTTACGTATCTGCAAGGCGTATTTTTTAATAGTTTATACAGGGCTGCCACATGTGACTATTTTTTAATTCTGTACGCACCAGTATTTTTCTAATAGAAAATTTTTAATATATTTTTCTTGCAAACGTTGCCAAATTTGTGAAATTTATTTCTGTTTCAAGAAAGTAGTGCCAGTTAGAATTAAAAAATAGTCGCCTGTGGCAGCCCTGTTTATAGCATTTTAAAAGTAAGGAACACATCTGTGACCGCCAGGGCCAAAAGGATTAATATTCGTATCGTGATTTAACTAATCCTAGAATTTCACCCGTGAACTCGATGAGGTGATTGTCTGTGCTGCCGCCTCCTGGTCTAAGAGTTTGTATTTGCTGTGTACAATAGTTGATGTTTGCTGAACAAAGAAAAATCATAGTCAGAAGAGCTATTTAAGTTTAGAATTTCTACTGATCACTTCTCTGCTGCAGTTAATCTTGCTGTTAAACAGTATCAGTTATTGTCTCTTTTGCACGGTCGGTATATTAAACATGGTGAGACCAATTTTGAGGAAGTGTCTAAAGGTCTTTTTGGTGTTATGTTATTCATATGTGTTTGTTGATGTTGTTATCCACTTTCCTGTGTCGGCGAAAGTTTGTGCGTCTAAATAAATCTTATGGAAAAATGTGCGTCCCTCAGAATTTTTGATTCATAAAATGATATAAATGTCTAATTGTAAAACTATGACCGTATAATTTATCCAAATTAACCGAATCCAGCGAAAACTAAAGTCCGCGCACCTCTCCGATCTCAGCTGTTGTTCAACATATTTTGATTATGCGGCAGTTTAATAACTCAAAAAAAACAACAGCTTATCTTTTTTGCGTTATATATTTCTTCTACTTCTTAATTATAGCTATAAACAATGGAGTTATGAATAAAGAAAAGGAGACATATAGCGTACTGTAGTATCTATAGTGTATAGCCTAAAAAATTCCTCATTCACGCAATTCAATTTTCGCTGTCACGTGATGAATTCATCACGTGACAGCGTGATCATCCCAGGTGAACGACACCCTAAAAAACAACTAACGCGCGTATTCAAAGCAAACACTTTTCTGCCGTAACTTCCCTTCTATCGTAGATTTGCGGACCGCAGCTAAATTCGCGAAACAGATTAAACACCTGCGGACCGTTTCTCTCCCGTAGCTGAGCGTGTCACGTGATCACTTTTACGGAAGCCATGAGGCTCTCGTAAAGTGTAAAGTCGTTCGTAACAAAGATGGCGGCGTTGTATGCAGAGACATGTGACGCTCGAAATCGCGCTTCTTTTCAACTGAAAATGCTGTTATAGTTATTTGTATGCAGCAAATAAAAGAATATATACATCATAAATCACTTCCAGTCAAGTAAATCATATTTAAAAAGAAGGATTAATTTACGGATTTTCATTTTAAAGACAGGTATGTGAAATGTTTTCCAGTGCTATGTTATTGTTTGATATGTTGTATTATTATAAATCACTTCTTAACACTTTTTGAGTACTGCTATAAAACCCTGCTGTAATTTTACTTCTTTAGTTATTACCAAAATAAGATATACTAATAGAAATCTGATGTTGACAGTTTTGAATTTTATCTCGTAAAAGCAAAATGTTATCGCATCTATTGAAACATATTTGTTTACTTTTGGTAAAACTGATATCTATGCAGTTTCTCAAAATTTAATAATAAAATTTTGCTCTTTTCGCGATTAATCCCCAATAATTAGATTTCATAATACCTAATAATTTAAAAAAGCTGTCACATCAATTGCTGTATTTAAAAGAAAAAAATCCTTCTTTTTCTGCAAGTGAGCAATTAGAGAATTTCTGTGATTCACGAATGATTGATTTTTGATTAGATGTAGCGTATTAATTTGATGTTAACTTTGAAACAAATTTTAAATGCACATATAGGAAATAAATTTTGAAAAGTTAATAATTCGAAAAGTTACTTTTATTAATTAAACACTGTTTCTTATCGAGATTTTCGTTTTTAAAGTTTATCTGTGCAATGAAGAAGTAAAAATGTATCTGATTATATAGTATAAATTATTAAAAAAATAATAAATCATAATTCTTGAAATTATATTTTAACATCTATAAATATCTTGAAAATTATTTTTTTTTCTAGTATAATACAACATGTTAATAATAATAATAATAATGCACTGAAAACATCTCACATTGTGACTGGTTGAGTGTATGTTAGAATGTATGAATGAATATTGATTATGTGAAAGTATTTCATTCATTTAGGTTAAATATTATTACTTATTTGGTTTAAGGGGGGGGAGGGGCGAAAATCTCTTAACATTACATGTAAGAGTAATAATAAAGTGATAATAAACACTACTACTCAGTTTGCAGGTAACAAAAATTATTTTCAAACTGAAAAAAATCTGATTACCTAAAAGCTATTTAATGATGTTTGTTAAAAAATTTAAAAGTTTAAGTAAAATGACTTTAATATTTCGGAATAAATAATATTAACATCTTAATTGATATTTAATTTTCTTGTACTTGTTGGCAATATATATATATATCCTTCTGCATAATACATTTCTCAAATATATTAATACATGCAAGAAATTACCAACTTTAATTATTTTAATATAAATATTATCAATTGAAATGAACTTTTTATAGGTTTATACCACAAGCTTACTATATTAATTATAGCATTTTTTTAGAGTTAGATATTTTCTCTAGCATAAACAATTTGATTAAAGTTCTGAGCTTTCCAAGATTGTTAATTATATTTATAAATACACTAATTAAGAGACATCGGTAAATATGTTATCAAGAAATTTAATGTTTAAATATTCTACACAAAATAATTTTCTTTTATTTTTATTAGTGTTTCCCTTAATTTGTTACAAAATTATAAATCACTTCCTGTTCCTGCAATTCTTTACCATTGAAATATAAAATCTGAAACTTTCCGCGAGAGGGGGGGAAGGGAATTGCACTTTTTTTACCTCTGAAAACACAAAATCTTAAATCTTCCGGGGCGATCATTGCTCTGAGAGAATGCCCCCTGATCATTTCCTATTCATGCACTTTTTTACCAATGAAAATACAAAATCTCAAACCTTCCTCGGGGAGGGAGGGGATAATTGCACTTTTTTTACCAATGAAAAGACAAAATCTTAAATCATCCAGGGCGATCATTGCTCTGGGTGAATGGTCCCTCCATTGATCACTTCCTATCCCTGCACTCCTTTACCATTGAAAATACAAAAACTCAAATCTTCCGCGGGGGGGGGGGATAACTGCACTTTTTTACCAATGAAAACACAAAATCTTAAATCTTCCGGGGCGATCATTGCTCTGAGGGAATGCCCCCCCCCCTTATCATTTCCTATTCATGCGCTCCTTTACCAATGAAAATAGAAAATCTCAAACCTTCCGCGGGGAGGGGGGTAGGATAATTGCAGTTTTTTACCAATGAAAACACAAAATCTCAAATCATCCGGGGCGATCATTGCTCTTGGGGAATGGTCCCTCCATTGATCACTTCCTATCCCTGCACTCCTTTACCATTGAAAATACAAAACTCAAATCTTCCGGGGGAGGGGGGGTGCCATTGCCTGAAATCAATACTGCATCTGATTGCTTTTTTGGAAGTTCCAATGTACTAATTTATTATTACTAATGTATTAATCTTTTTTTTTTAATGTATTTAATTCTGTGAAAAAATATCATCATAGAAAAGCCTAAAATTGAAAGTAAAATGTTACCACCGTTCCATAACTTTACATTATTGTATTTTTTGTTGATAAGAAAATAGATGATACATTAAAGGGAATGGGTTAGAGCAATAAAAATAATAGTATGCAATATAAGACTGTTATTAAAATATTCCACGAATTTTAAATATTTTTCAATCTAACATTTAAAAGAATTATTCATCGTCAACTGATCAGCTAAATCTGAGTTCTAGACATTTTTTTCCAGGAGGGATATCTGTGGCTCTGAGGGGGGGGGGGGGGCTTTTCTGCCATTGCAAACAAAATCTCAAATCTTCCGTGGGGAAACTCTTGCTCCGGGAGAGGGGATGTCCTAGAGCAATTAAAATATTAATATGTAATATGAGCTTGTTATTTAAATAATTCTTTGATTTTAAATATTTTTAAATCTAACATTAAAATGAAATGTTCTTCTTCAACCGATCAACTAAGTCCAGGTTCTAGATATTTTTCTCCAGGACGGATATCTGTGGCTCCAGGGGGGGGGGGGTGTACTTTTTTACCATTGAAAACACAAAATCTCAAATCTTCCGTGAGGGAACTCATTGCTCCGGGGGAATATCCTAAAAGCAATTAAAATATTAATATGCAATATGAGCTTGTTATTTAAATAATTCTTAGATTTTAACTATTTTTAAATTTAACATTTAAAAGAAATATTTTTCAACTAGCCTGCTAGTCTGGGTTCTAAAAGACAGACACGATAAGTCACTGATAAGATAGCATAGAGCGTATGAACAATTATTCAAAACATTATATTTTGTCCCTTTAAAAATTGACGTCTTTTCATTGGTTAAAACATTCTAACATTCGATTAAAAATCGATTCTGTTATTATACAATTGTACGCGACGTCATCAGTTGCGGAAGGTGAAAGATGTTTGGCCAGAATCGCGTCTTCGAATTCTTTCCCCCTATCTTCCGTAAACCCCCCCGTTTGCAGAACAGCTTTCGTAACTTTGCGGACGTTTGCTCTGAATACGCGCGTAAGACAGACGAAGTGATTAACATTAAGATAGGCTTTGATCAGGGCAGTAGCTAGAAGTGAACAATAGGGTGGGGGCTCAAGGAATGTAGGGGGGGGGCTCATATTTTTTTCCCCTCTCTGACGCCGAAAAATAAATTAGTGCATTTTCACATTGTAGGTTCTCTATTTCTTATTAAACTGTTGCAATAACTTCATTGTATGCTAAGAAATGAATATGATGAGGAAAATTTTGAGTGCATAACTGATGAAAATTAAACATCATGTTAGCTTCATATGTACAATTAGGATGAAGGAGTGTTGAAACACTTACTTTAGATACAATTTAGTAATTCTGCAAAACTGTGAAAGGGTCTGAAAACTAAATTAGATTTTTTAAGAGAATTTCATTTGGGTTTTCGGAAAAGAAATTCAATTAATGACCTTGGAGTCTTTTCCAGGAAGGGCTCAAAATATTTTAGGGGGATGGGACTGAGCCGCCCATAGCGCCCCCTTAGCTACGGCCCTGGCTTTGATACTATTTGTAAAGTTTTACATTTTCGACGATTGCTTTTCAACTATTCGTTTGGAACAGACATTATTTTTGCTAATCAATTTAAAGATAAAGGTCAATACATAAGTACACTGCTCAAAACAATTAAAGGATATTTGAAGTTTTATATAAAATAAAGATATAAACGAAATTTTTTTTGCCGAAAATAGAAGAAGAGAATCACAAATACAAATTTTTCTGATTTTCAAACTGTGGAGCATGCAAATTTTGAGTTCGACGTCAAAAACGTCGCTTCAGCGGCAGCGAATGAAATTTGACTTTCAACTGGATAAAAGAGAATGAAGACAAGGATGATCGGCATTCAGTGATTGCTTTGTTTTGATGACTACGATGTCTCAGCGAAGTCATATGACAGATTCGGAAGCTTGGAGAATTGTTGGTAGGTTAGAAGGGGGCCAAACTCAAGCCGAAGTAGCGCAAGCCATTGGAGTGTCACAAAGTGTCATTTCCAGGATCTGGAACCGTTTTTTGGAGAGTGGATGTGCAGGCCGAAGACCAGGGTAAGGTCGTAGACGGGCAACAACGCCCAATGAAGATCGGTATTTAGCGTTAACAACTCGGAGATACCGAAACATGAACGCTACTCTTCTCCAACAACACCTTCGCTCGGCTACAGGCACCACGATTTCAACTCAGACTGTCCGAAACCGGCTCCATGCTGTAGGTCTGTATGCTCGCCGACCGATGGTATGTGTTAGATTAACATCAAGGCATCGTTGCGACCGCAGGGAGTGGGCAACCGAGCATGTCAACTGGAGGAGAAATGAATGGAGCAATATTCTGTTTTCTGACGAGTCCCGTTTTTCTGTGCATCCGGATAATAAGCGTATTTTCATCTGGAGGGACCGTGGCAGTAGGAATAATCCTGCGTTCGTGCACGAAAGTGTCAGATCTGGCGGTGGAGGAGTGTTGGTGTATGGTGGCATCTCCATTGACGGGCAAACTGACCTCTACATCATTCGAGATGGAGCTCTGACTGGTCGCCGATATAGGGATGAGATCCTCAGACCTATTGTAGTCCCTTACGCTGCAACAATCGGAGATAACTTCATTTTAATGGACGATAACTGCAGGCCACATCGTGCAAACCTGGTGGAGGATTTCCTTTTCGAGGAAGAAATCGTTCGAAGGGAATGGCCAGCGTGTTCTCCAGACATGAATCCAATCAAGCACGTTTGGGACGCTCTAGGAAGACGAGTTTCTGGCGGCCAACAACCCCCACAAACTCTCCAAGAACTGGAAAGAGCTCTTCTGGTAGAGTGGGTCAGAATACCCCAACTCGTCATTAACCCATTAGTGCCTGAATTATTTTCTTTGTTAAAATTAAAATTTTGCATTTTCCCACCACTTTTAAAGCAAGAATAACTTTTATCTTAATTTATTGAGTAATTTGTATCGAGAAAGAAAGTATTTATTTATACTCTTTTTTACTGGTGTGAAAGGCGCTTAATTGAATTTTTTAAAACTGTCCCAAAAATGGGACGCTAGGCACTAATGGGTTAATAGCCTCATTGAGCCCATGCCGCAAAGGTGTTCAACGTTGCTGGCCGCCCATGGAAACCATACCCCCTACTGAAAGTGATTTTCGTTGAAGAAAACACCTTTTCTTATTCTTTTTTTCTCATATGCACAAATTGTGTTTTTTCCTTTTGTACACAAATGCGCAATAAAATGCATTTTTTTCTGCCAAACATGTGTAATTTATTCTCATATAACCTACTATGTCTGTCGACCATGTATCAATCAGCTAAAAAGTTTCCCAGATACAAAATCCACTTAAAACTGCAATATCGCTTTAATTGTTTTGAGCAGTGTATTATTTACAAAAAGTGTTGTCAGCGGTCTATTGACAATAAGTGACCCGTGGTATCATTTCAAACATAAGGAAATAAAAGTTTTCCACAAAATTAAAAATAATTTTGGAGTACCTTAATGAAGGAAATCCTCCCTTCGTAAGAAATGATTAAAAATAATAATAAGATGAAAGCAGCATAAACGCCACTTAGTAAACATACTTTACGTTAACAAGAATGCCTGTGAAGAAACATTGCTTCTTTCTTGCGGTAAAACGCTGCAACTTCGAGAAACGAAGAATATTATCGTCTTATAAAAATAGCTCTTGATGATTTTCATGTATTGTTCCTTATTTACCAATATGTTACTGTCGCACAGAAATGACGATTTCCCGTATTTTTTTTTTTATTCACAAATTTTTAATAATATCAAATATTATAATACGAGCGTGTTATATAATATTTAATGTGTGCGTGAGTGTGAAAGCTGGTCGCCAAATTTGATGACATTTTGACTACATTCGGCAAAAAAATTGCCTCTCAGAATCTGAAGGAAGGATTTCCTTTTTTTTTTTAGAATTTCCCGGTAGGAGCCACTATATATGATTCAACCAATGAGAGTCTCTAGAACATTCAAGAAAACAGAATTTAACCAGACAGTTTATAAAATATATATAAGCAAATTTTTTCTGAAAAATGACTTTAATCAGTTTGACTAAATTTTGTATCTTACCGTTTTGAAATAAAAGAAGATCATTGGACTAGGTTACATGTTCGTAAAAATTCAATCAGTGAGTCAGTTTGGGGTCATTACGGGTCAAATTATTTCGATGGGAATAATGGTTGAATTTGTTATTAATATCTTAACCCCTTTGAGTTCTGATGGTAGAATTTTCTACCACATAATTTAAATTCCGAAATGTCACAATGGCACCAGAAAATTCGACCAAATTTATTTGAAAAAGTTTTAATGCATATTTTTTTTTTTCGTGTTTTCGTTAATCGGATTTTTTCTTTGCAAAATACTGGTGCCAATGTGACATTTGGAATTTTGAACAAATTTACACCCCAGAGCTCAAAGGGTTAAGTGCCACAGTGACTGACATTGAAATTTTACATTTACAGGGGTCTGTCTAGACTTTTTTTTTCAGAGTCCTGTTTTTGCAAAATGTGAAATTTTTTTTATATTTGTGAAAATTCTACTCAGAATTTTGTGAATTTTAAATTACCTATGTATTCATGTTCTATTCTTTCACACATAAAAATTTAAGTAATATGCTCTTTGGTGAGTTCAACTGTTTATTTTCAGGCCAGATTTTATTTTTAAATGACTAAATTTGAGAAAAGTTCAATTTGAAGGTAAAAAATTATTGCGAAAGGTGTATTTAAGAGACAAATAATTTTGTGAAGGATCCTGTTTTGGGATAAAAACTTTTGTGAAGAGTCTTGTTTGGGGATAAAAAATCTTGTAAAGGGTCCTGTTTTAAGATAAATTTCTTTGTGAAGGGTCCGTTAAACGACCTAAAATTTTCCTAAACATATCCCTGGTTTTGGCCGCGTCAGTCAACGGTGACTGACAAAATGTAAAATATGATATAAAACAAAAAAAATTATATCTTTTAAGTAATTATTAAGAAAGTATAATACTGCAATAAATAAAAGGTAAATAGATTTCAAATAAATCTTCAGTAATTTCTTAAAACGGCATTAAATTTTTAGATTTATATCATATTTTTAGACTGTCAGTCAACGGTGACTGACGTGGCCTAAACGGAACGTTCAATGTTAGTCACTGAAGATTGTCGTTGCACTCAACGTGTTAAGCTGTTGAAAAGTTGGCAACATTTTGCCAAATTTGGCGAAACATTGGTCGCATTTGAGTGTGCGAGATTTAGCGGGAAATCAACTTTCAGTTACGAATGGCAAAACACATGTTTGGCGAAAATTAAAGAAGGCGCCAAATTTAACGACATTATGGCAAAATTTGGCGAAAAAAATTGGTTTTCAGAATCTGAAGGAATTTTCTAGAAACTCCCAGTGGAAACCGAGATAAATGATTCGACTAATCATAGTCTATAGAATGAAAACAGAATTCAACCAATCAGTTTATAAAATAAAAAGCGTTATAGCAATAATACAGAGAAAATTTATTGTTTTATCTAATTGAATATAAAACTAATTTTAATGTTCTCCATTGTTTTTTAATGTAACATATTTTTAAGACATTCCGTGATTACATAAAATAAAAATTACTTCTTAGAATTTCCGGTATCAATTCGCAGTTTCTGAAAAAAAATGGTCGAATCGGCAATCCTGTTATAGTAAATTCCGTGTTGTTATTGGTACGGCTTTCGCTCTTTAATGCTAGCTAATAGTCTAATTCTACTATTTTTACTTATTACTACTTCTTCTAC
The DNA here is from genome assembly GCA_964019185.1 of Maratus speculifer. Classification (NCBI taxonomy): domain Eukaryota; kingdom Metazoa; phylum Arthropoda; class Arachnida; order Araneae; family Salticidae; genus Maratus; species Maratus speculifer. The sequence continues at coordinate 196,844,769 of OZ025299.1, forward strand.
TACTACTACTATAAGTACACTACTGGCCATTAAAATTGCTACACCAGGAAGAAATGCAGATAACAAAATGATATTTATTGGACAAATATATTATGATAGAAATAACAAGTGATTAAATTTTCAGGAAATTTGGTTGCATAGATCCTGAGAAATCAGTATCCAGAACAACCACCTCGGGCAGTAATAACAGCACTTACACGCCTGGGCATTGAGTCAAACAGAGATTGGATGGCTTGTACAGGTACAGGTACACATGGCCATGCAACTTCAACACGATGCCGCAGTTCATCAACCGTAGTGACTGGCGTATGGTTATGAGCCAGTCGCTCGGCAACCATTGACTAGACGTTTTCTATTGGTGATAGATCTGGGGAACGTGCTGGACAGGGCAACAGACGAACATTTTCCGTATCAAGGAAGGCCCTTACAATTCCGGAAACATACGGTCGGACATTATCCTGCTGAAACGTAGGCTTTCGCAGGTCTCAAATAAAGGGTAAAATAATGGTTCATAAAATATCATAAATGTAACGTGCGCTGTTCAAAGTCCCGTCATTGTGAACAAGAGATGATCGAGACGCGTATCCAATAGCACCCCGTACCATCACGCCTTGTGATGGGCCAGTATGACAATGACGAGACCACGCTGCCAATGTGCGTTCACCACGATGCCGCCAAACACAGATTCGACTATCATGATGTTGCAAACAGAATCTGGATCCATCTGGAAAAAATGGCGCCTCGCCATTCGTGCACCTAGGTTCGTCGTTGATCACACCATGCACTCCTGTCTATGACGCAGCGTCAAGAGAAGTCGCAGCCATGGTCTCCGAGCTGAGAGTCCATGCTGCTGTAAACGTCGTCGAACTGTTCGTGCTGACACTTTTTGTCTTGCAAGTGACCCCATTTCTTGACTCAGGACTCGCGACATGGTTGCGCGATCCATTATGGCCATACGGATAACATGCCTGTCTTCTCGGCAGCTAGTGATTGAGAGCCGTTGAGATCCCGTATGGAGTTCCCATTAACCGTCCTGAATCCATCGATACCATATTCTGCGAACAGTCATTGGATCTCGACCAACGCGAGCAGCAATAGTGCGATGCTATAAACCACAATCCCGGTACGCTACAATTCCACCTTTATCAAAGTCGGAAACATGCTGGTAGACATTTCTCCTTCTTACACGAGGCATCACAACAATTTTCATCAGGCAACAACGCTGAAATGCAATTTCTATGTGAGAAACCGGCTGAACAATTTTCTCATTTAAACACATTGTAGGTGTCGCTACTGGCACCTGCTTTGTCAGAATGCACTGAAAAGCTAATCATTTGCATATCATAGCATCTTCTTCCTGTCGTTTAAATTTCACGTCTGTCGCATGTCGCCTTTATAGTGTAGCAATTTTAATGGCCAGTAGTGTAAATGAGATAATATAATGTGTTGTTTTTGGTGATAAATTTTAATGTTGTCAAAAAACATAAATTGTTGAAATGTCTTTTAGAAACAACTATAAAAGAGGAATTATGCAACTCTGGCCTTCGCCTATAAATAACCCGCCCCTGGTCTTGTAATCTAGGGGTGTGTACATTTAATATCTATTCTATTTAACAGACATATAAGTGTCATCTAGAACTTTATAAATTTATTGATGTGGCCTTCCGTGTGAAAAGTTGAATATACATAATTTACAACACATATGTGTCTAACAAATTTAATATAATATGGCGGATTCTGGAAGATCTTGTTGCCTGTTTCTACTGTTTCTAATTTTAAATTGTCTCCTTTGATATGCCTCTTTTTACAGTAGTCATCCTTTTTGCAATTTCATCTATAGAGAGTGGTTATTATTAATAAAAAATATTTAATGTCTTTTAGAAACAACTAGAAAAGAGGAATTATGCAACTCTGGCCTTGGCCTATAAATAATCCGCCCCTGGTCTTGTAATCTAGGGGTGTGTACATTTAGTGTCTATTCTATTTAACAGACATATAAGTGTCATATAGAACTTTATAAATTTTTTGATGTGGCCTTCCGTGTGAAAAGTTGAATATACATAATTTACAACACAAGTTTGTCTAACAAATTTAACATAATATGGCGGATTCTGGAAGATATTGTTGCTTGTTTCTACTGTTTCTCATTTTAAACTGTCTCTTTTGATATACCTCTTTTTACAGTAGTCATCCTTTTTGCGATTTCATTTACGGAGAGTGGTTATTATTAATAAAAAATATTTATGCGCTAGGATAAATTAAATGTATATGGCAGATTCCGATAGGCTTGTAACTGTTTGTAAAGTTTCACATTTTGGGTGCTTGCCTTTTAGCCTCCGTTTTAGGTTTATTGATTTATTGAATATATACTATACATCTGACCTGGGTCCTGTGTGATTGACGTCAGCCGCCCGCTTATAAAACGGGAGCCGATCGTTCCAGTAACTGAGATTTGCAAACTGACAAGGAAGGTCTCCATTGGGGGCATACTCAGAATTTTTTGAAAAAAATACGAATTAAACTACTCATGTAGGTAATAAAGGATCAGTGAAAATTAGCGGCGGAATTACATTATTAGATATGTAAAAAAATAAAATAGTTTGGAATAATTGGCGTGAAAAGCTGAAAGCGACGCGGGATTTGGCAAGCAGTGCATTTCCTCGCCAAAAGTAGACGGTTTTAACGAATCTGAAAATTGATTTTAATTGACTTCACTGTTAAAAATCTGCAGCATTTACTCCAACGTCACTCCACTACTTTTAAAGAATATCTCCCTTCTGACCAATGAGAATGCTCCATAGCACCGTGAATTGGCCGTGTCATACACTGTTAAAAATCTGCTGCATTTTGTTGCAACGCACTCCTCCGCTTGTATATAATATCTCTATTCCAACCAATGAGAAAGCTCCATTTCACGGCCAAGTAACCGTTTTCTATACAAGCAAGGGAGTGCGTTGCAATAAAATGCAGCAGATTTTTAACAGTGTATTTTTCAATTTGGAACAATTTTTATCAATTTAAATTGTGTTTTAAATGATAAAATATATTAATTTCATTTTGTTTAAGTACGTATAAACGTATGTGACAAAATTACACTTAAAGTAAAGTAAAAATGCAAAACTAAAATTACTTAAACTAAACTTATTTAAATAAATTGAACATAGAAAGTTTTTTCTTTAAAAAGTATTCGAAGCGTAAAAGCGTATTTTTCAAAATTTCGTTTTTTCGCCAACCGGAGATAAATCGCCAAATAAACGAAATTTTTATTATTTTTTTACGGACGTTATAAGGAGATTCCGCCGAAATTTTTTTTATAAACATGTATAACTATATGAGAAGAACATTCTGTAATTTTTTCAGATTTTTCTGAGTATGCCCGTATGGAGACCTTCCTTGTGAGAGTTGTGTATATGTATTTGAGCTCTGATTGCGAAATTTTAAAATGGAGGACCAAAATCACAGTTCGGTGAAATCCAAGCGCATTATTGGTCATTGATTGGTCATTGGTCGCGTCCTTTTCAGAGAATAATCTCTTAGCGGTAGGAGAAATGTCGCCTTACTGCTTTTTCCGAGAAAAAATCCTAGCGGCAGTTTTGAAGTAAATCTGATCTGTTTTCATTTATAATCAAAATTTTTCACTCTCGTTCTATAAAATGTCATCAAAATATCTTAACTGAGTTAATTTCGATGGTTTATTGTAAATAAGAACAGACGGTAACAATCGCTTGAAAATTACTTTACCCCTCCTTCTTTTTCAAATGGAGAAACAAATTCGTGATTTTCACCCTTTTCACACGACCAATGAGGTGTCTGGATTTTACTTGACTGTGAATTTGGCCCTTCATTTTAAAATTTCGCGCTCTGATTTGTCATTTGCTCGAGGGGCCTCCGTAGACGAGTGGTTAATACACCACGTCGACAATCGCTTCCAAGAGAAAGAGGCTTGTGGGTTCATCTCCCTCTGGCTCTATTGCACACCCTTTGTCATAGCTGCCAACATCTTCCGCTTTTTCGGCCCGGAAAAATTTTACAGCAAATTTTACTTTTTCAAATCGCTGTAATGCGCTGATTAAATAAGGCAAATATTTCTGTTAAATTTTTCCGGGTCAAAAAATCAGAAGAGTTGGCAGCTATGCCCTTTGTGGAGCTCCCGGCTGTATTTCTGCAGCGTTGTAAACTTCCTTGTATTATCTTTTTCCTGTATAATGACGATAATTTTTAAGGGGCTCCAATGTCAAGCACACAAGTCAGATATATGTGTTCAGTAAAAAAATTTAAAAAAATCGTCTGCTCGGAAGTCAAAACAGAGCGAAAGATTGATGTAATGTCAATCGGTCTTATTTTTTGTAACGACAATTTTCCTTAAAATTTTTCGAACCGCAATTGAAAAAATATGTATGATAATTGACATTTACAAAAAATATAAATTAAATGTGCATTTTGTCGCGTATAAGTAATAACTACGAAATTTCGCATGTTTAAATATGTAATAAAAAGTTTTAAAAAATAATAAAAATAAAAATAAAAATAAACAAATAAAATAAATAAAATGTACAAATATTTATGTTTATAGACCAGAATACTTTTGTTGCTAATTAAAAACAATTTGTAGTTATTTCAATGCTAACGTACTATTTTTAACAAAGAAATAAATTTTCGTTCCGAAAAGTAAGTGCGAGAGGGATTCGAACTCACCTAGAAAAATCTCAAATCCCGTATTCTAAAGACCATGTCACAGAGCCATTTGCCAACGAGTGAAATTTATCCGATTATAAACTGTAGTGCTGTTTAGATTCAATCTCGATTTTTGGGCAGAAAACAAACCAGAGCTCTAGTGTGCATGCGCCAACTTCGTAACACTCAGCTGCTGCAATGACCGTTTCTCTTATAAATCCCTTGCAGTGACGTGTCATAGAAAGATACTCTACTCTGGTACCCATCTGGAGTCCACACAGAATGTCATAACTTCCCATTTGCCGTTTAAAGCACGTGTAATCTTTTTATATTCTATTTTTCTTATTTTTGCATTATTTTTCTAAGTATTTAAAAAATGAAGTTCAAATCACTACATTTACAAATGGGAAAACACCACATTTCCCTTAAGTTTGGGCGCCAGATGAAGCATGTGACGTCATGTGCAAGGGGTCTATAAAACATAGTCAATATACAGAGACGAGATAACGCAAAGAAATTTACAATACCAGAGAAGTAGAACCGGGAGTTCAACAAAGAGTGTGCAACGGAGCCAACGGGAGTCGAACTCGTAGCCTACCTACGCTCTCAAGCGATTAGCAGTGTGGTGACTTAAACACTCGGCCTTCTGTTTTAGGACTCACTCTACATTGTTAAAAATATGCAGAATTAGCTGCATAGTCACTCCACCGCTTTTATAGAGAACTGTTACTTGACTATATTATGGAGCATTCTCATTGGTTAGATATGACACATTCCATATAAACAGTCGAGTGATTATGCAGCAAATGCTGCAGATTTTTATCAATGTTGCTAAAGTTTGTGGAGAAAAATAGGACGTTCATCAGCTATGATAATGAAAAACTTCATCGTATTTATATGACATTAGAAATACATGCCTTCCATTACTGGAACTACATAGTAGAATCTTAACATCACTGAGCTTCGTATATATAACAGAGCTGTCTTCCTATTCCACAACAGGATTTCCAGCAGTCTGAGCAGAAGGATACAGTGATGGTAATTTTAGTTCACATTTATTGCGAAACCTGAAGTTTATCGCTTTCCTTAAGTTATTAGAGGAGCATTAATTAATTGGATAAGAATAACTTAATTATAGAAGCATCAGTTCAGATAATAGTAAATAAGGACACAAATGTCGAACATTGACAACGCAGATTGCCCATCTATCTGCATTGCAAGCTTCTGGCCGCAAACTCACTTCTCCTCTTATTATGAAGCTCAGTATCCAGCATATACATCTCTCTATTCTAAAAACTAAGTAACTTACGCTGTCACTGCCACTGATAATGAACTTTTTGTGATCTAGGGTATTTTTTCGTTAATATTAAGAAAATTACTGCACACAAAAATATGAAAATTGGTGGTATTATAGAGAAATGTTTGGTAAATATGCTGGTGTAGACAGTGTTTAAATCAAATAATCATTTTAAGAGATATTTAATGTTAAAGTTGGTTAAAATCTTTCCATTAAAAAAGTTTTATAGGAGCAAAAACTGTAGAAATTAAAATTTTTTTTTGATAATTTTATATATTAGAAATTCCCGGTGTGCAGACTGCATTATTTCTTCAATTTGATTCTTTTTCGAGGATTTGTTTCCAATTTAAATTCAAATTTTCAGCATTTTGAAAAACATTTTTTACATATTTTAGAAAAATTTATTACTTTAAATTGCTGCCAAATCCTCAAAGAATAATATTTCCTCCAAATTACGCGATTATCACGAACAGAAAAACACTTTCAAATGAGAGTTAAATAATTGCAAGTTAAAAGTTTGCAATATTGAAAATTACCTCATAAATCTATATATTTACATGTGAATACAGTAGACTCCCTCAAATCCGCAAACCAGAAATCCGCAACTCTCTAAAATCCGCACATTTTTTATGGATGTAAACAATAAAACTTTCAGATCAGATATTGGGACAAAATTTGATTTTTTTAGTTTTGTATCAGTTCCATATGTTTTTTAATTTGTAATTTTCTCAATAATACTCTATTCATGTTTTTTTCATGAAGAAAGAATAATTTTTTTTTTTTTTTGAAAAAATTCAAGATATTGCTGATATCACTGGTAATCACAATCTTCTTATCAAATATATTTATCCATTGATCAAGATTATTTGGTTATTGAGCGTGGCTAAACTTAAAAAGAAAAAATTTTTATTTTATGATTTTGATGTGAATTAGTAATATACTTTTATGAGGCAAGTTTTGTTGAATAATTTTGGAAAAATACATTTAATCTTTATAATGAATATTTAGCATACACTATTGATTAACTTGACCTTTGCTATTAGTACTTTAATCATTTTAAAAATTATCTAATTTTTTATTATTTTAGCTTATTACTTATTTTAATGTTTTATTATATTGTAAGTATTCATTATAATCCCGAATGCACTATTAATTGCACTCAAATTACTGTTTAAAAAATGCAAACAAAGCAATGACCAGAAATCCGCAAAATTCTAAAATCCGCACAACCTCTGGTCCCAAGCTGTGCGGATTTGAGGGAGAAGAGAAGATTAAAAGAGAAAGAAAAATTTTAAATAATTAATTCATTAAAATGCGCTAACTATCATAAATGAAAAAGATACGTCATATTTAAAGTAGCCAAACAAATAATGAATTATTATGAAAATCCAAGTAGAAGTAAATTTGGATAATAGGATTGCCGCTTGCTAACAAAATGTAAACATTGGCATGTCGTGAACTGTGATGTCATAGCAAGTTACATTCCGTTTTGGAGTCATGTGATTTCCGCTTACTTTTACGATTAATTATTCAATTAGTCGTAATTATCAATAGTTATTTAATATTAATCATTGATATTTTTTTGCGTTTTTAGAGCATTTTTGTAAACTGTGGATGTGAAATTATTAGGTAAAATTGATCAATTCCCCATGTGTGCAAATTCCTCATTACGGCCTATGGGGAAAAATCGTTTCAAATGAATTTTAAAGTTTTGAAATGCACTAAAATATGCATTCTGCAGAATATGCAATGCAAAGAATATTTTTTATTTATTTACTGGGCCACACCAAACGAATTCCATTACATAATGGTATAGGGGATTGTTCGCGAAGAATTTTAAAGATATTAAACTATATCATGCATAATGAAATACATATGTGTCACTAAGGCTTAATGTAAGTTATTTCATGCATAATACGAAGTGCATACTGTTTACAGGGACATGCAAATATTGCAAACTGTTTAAATTAAAAAATATATTTAAGCGAGACATTTAACATTTCTAAATGATCTTTTAATGATCTTTGTTGTTGATTCTAAGGTAATGGGAATTTAAAAAAAATTTTCCCTTCTAACAATTAAAGTATCTTCACGTGAATATCAAAAAGAGAACGAACATGTTTAAATAATAAATAAATTCATTAATGTGCGTTAGAAGCAGCAAATAAACGAAATTGCGTCATATTTAAAAAGACCAAGTAATATTGCAAAACAGTTAAGATTTAAAAAAAAAAAAAAATGGGACATTTATTTCATATTTTCATATGATCTTTTTAACTATTGTCGTGAATTCTAAGACAAAACAAATAATTTTTAATTTCAAACAACAAAAGTATTTTCACGTGAATATTAAAAAGGGAAATAAAAATTTAGTGAAAATTACATCGGATTTAAACGATACTTTTAAAAATTTTTACTTGAAATTTTTTCTTATACAGTGGTTCAAAAAACACCGAACCTCTGTGTATTTCATAGTTTAATTGATCTTGTTTAATCCAACATGTAAGTAGCCAATAGATGTTTAACAGAAACTTATTAGAAGGGGGGAGGATTGTACTTTGTGCTTATATATAACTAGATAAATAAACAACGTTAAAGAGCACAAATATTGTAAAATAAAAGATGTTAAAAGCATACAGCCGTTTCGGGACTTCTAAAGTCCCATCATTAGTGCTATAAAAGTGTAAAATGGGAATATCATGAAAGAATCATCATAGAAGTCACATCGTTAATTAAAATAAAATAAACCGTGCATCAGATCTCGCCGCTAAGGCGAACTGATCATGAAACGTCGCAAAGCAATAGTAAAAAATAAACAGAAAATATGTATACCGGGCCTTAAATATTTGCTCCTCTGATAGTTTACTTAAAGCAGAATTAAACCATATCAAATCCATTGCCATTGATCGGGGTTTCTCGATCGAAATCGTTGATTCCATTCATAACAAATTAAGAAAACGTACTCCTTCGAACTTCAACTCAGACCGCAATGTTAATTTAATTATTCTTCCTTATTTTCCAAAAATCAGTCATCAAATTTCTAAAATTTTGTCAAAATTTGACTTTAAAACAACCTTTACTCCTTTTAATAAAATACAATTCTCAAATCTCAAAGATCCAATAGATGATTTTTCACATTGGGGTATTTATAAGATTTCTTGCGAATGCGATAAAATGTACATCGGTCAGACGAAGCGTACCTTGAGAAAACGTGTGGGAGAGCACAGTGCTAACGTTAAAAATTGTGAAATAAAAACGTTCTGCTATCGCCAACCATTGCTGGTCAAATAGTCACCATTTTAAATTCTCCGAAGCCTCAATAATACAATATTGTTCATCTGTTTATGATTTGGACTTTTGGGAAGCTTTTCATATATGGAAAAACTCTAGTAATTTGGTTAATGACATGTCCAGTACTCCAAGATTTTCTGATGTTTGGTTTCCATTCCTGTGATGTCACTCCCCCTCCCCCCTCCTTTTCTCCTTGAATTGGACTCGTGCAGCGAGAAGTAACATGATTGGTCTCCTCTGGGTGCGCGTGCCAATTTTTTTTTTACTGTTGCTTTGCGACGTTTCATGATCAGTTCGCCTTAGCGGCGAGCTCTGATGCACGGTTTATTTTATTTTAATTAACGATGTGACTTCTTTTACATTTTACACTTTTATAGCACTGATGATGGGACTTTAGAAGTCCCGAAACGGCTGTATGCTTTTAACATCTTTTATTTTACAATATTTGTGCTCTTTAACGTTGTTTATTTATTTAGTTAGAAACTTATTAGACTTTAAAATTTCCCAATCCAAGGGAAATGAGTGGAAACCCGTTTACAGGGAGTAAAACAATTATAGATCAATGTTTAGAAATCTTTTTAAAAGCCTATCAAATTAGCATGTTTATAGAGTTTATGGTGTCTCAAGAAACCATCAACTCCATCAAGCGACCCCCCTTGAGAGCCCTGCTGACGAGCGTAGCTCGTAGGGGACAGAGTCCCCTAGTGAATTAAATTTCATATCTAGTGAGGATTATTGGCGAAAAATTACTAAGTCTGCTATTGTCTTAGAAATTGCAAGCATGCCATTAATGCCAAGCTGCAAGTTAATTTATGTAATTCATCTCTACGAACTCATCCAGCCGAGTTTCGTCCATTTCTGCAATGTAGGATGCCACAGTTTGTAAAAACACTTCCAATTTCACACTGAGCTCCTTGAGTATGCCTCATTTCTTTTTCCGAAGCACTCATGCTTGAATCGTAAAAAGAATAATAGTAGCAAAAAACCGATTTATTCAAATTTATTCCCAGATACAAGAAATGGTTTATTCCCAAAAAATCCTGCTTACGCCCAAAAATCCCGGTTTATTGCCTGGTTTAAACCAAATTTTTCACAGTCTTTACAACTCTAGAAACGATTCAAAAGACCAGTAATATAAATGATGTCTACATTCGAGAGCCAAAACATTATGACCACCTACCTAATAACGTGTTGGCCCACCTTTGACCCACAAAACAGCTGCGAAACGCCTTGGCATGGATGCAAAAAGTTAATAGATACCGGAGATAAATTGCATTAGTTGTTAAAGCAGCGGTCATGCATGTCCGAAATAATCAAAAACGGTTTGTTTTTGAGCTCTGGGCTGCCGTTGAATAACACTCGAAGTGTGCTCTGTCGGATTAAGATCCATCCAGTTAGGCATACAAGACGTTAACTGGAATTCATTAATATGTTCCTGGAATCAATCGAGCACAATTCGAATCATATGACATGGAGTGTTTGCGTGCTATGAAGGCTCCATTTCCATTTCGGAAGACAGGTACCATGTAATGGTACAAATGATCCGCACTGATGTTCAGATAGACCGTGATGTTCATGGTCTCTTCTATAACAACCACAGTCTCAATGACGCCCGTGATAACGCTCTTCAAAGCTTAATATCTCCACAAGTGGTCTGCGTATGACCTAATGTATAAGGGAGAGTAAAAGTTAACATAGAAGATGGCGTACCCAAACACGGCTGTCGACGCGTAAACCCCTTGAGCTCTGCTGGTAGAATTTTCTACCACATAATTTTAATTCCAAAATGTCACAATGACACCAGAAAATTTGACCAAATTTACTTCAAAGAGGTTTAATGCTTTTTTTTTTTTGTGTTTATCGTTAACCTGTTTTTTTTCTTTGAAAAATACTGGTGCCAATGTGACATTTGGAATTTTGAAGAAATTTACACCCCAGAGCTCAAGAGGTTAAAGGATGAATCGTATTTCATCCGATGCGGCCTCTCTTTCCCAATTTTCCATAGTCCAGTCATGATGTTTTTGGGCCTAGAATAGGAGTATTTGCCGATGATGCCTGGTCAACAGGAAAACGTGAGTAGAATGTTAGCCCACAGTCTCTCATTCAATATTGTCAGCTGATTTGTGTGCTCCAAAAGAGTTCCATTTGAATTTTGTAAATTGAGTCAGTCACTTCTGCTGATTTTGCTTTACCAACTGTGGAGGTTCTCCGAAATCCTTGTTATTTGAATCGTCCAATGCGATTACTTCTACTGATGGTTTAATCTCATTCATCCACTTTGTACAAGCCCTAACAACGATATGTCCCGAACAGCCCATGAGACGTGCAGTTTCGAAGTCACTCGTCTTGATTCGTCGGGCGACTGAAATCTGTCATTAATCAAAGTAGCTTAAATAAGCAGCATTTACCTTCGCAAGCAGACGTAAGCACAAAAATGATTTCTGAGACTACCTAGAAGCATTTAAATACCATTCCCAACGAATTATGTGCCTTTTGTGTCATCCAGACGAGTTCATTGTAAGATGTGGGGGTGGTTATAATGTTTTGGCTTTTGAGTGTATATAAATTAGTGAAAACATATGTCATAGCTGCCAACTCTTCTGATTTTTTGACCCGGAAAAATGTAACAGAAATATTTGCCTTATTTAATTAGCGCATTACGGCGATTTGAAAAAGTAAAATTTGCTGTAAAATTTTTCGGGCCGAAAAAGCGGAAGATGTTGGCAGCTATGCATATGTACACGGCGCATACACAGACTGGAAATTTTATCTAAATTATAGAAAATCATATTCCAGAACTTGTCTATGTTCGCATCGAATAAAATGTCTCTATAAAAGAGTGACTAAATACGCACAGATAACACACACGACTGAAGGTTTCGTACAAACTTTTTCAACCCATAACCAACGACAAAGATACAAGCGCGACCAACGATACACATACAAGCGCTATCAACAACATACAAGGTCAGTTCATGACGTTTAAAACGTCACACGAAAGATATCTTCTTTACACGGAGATTAGTACAAAATGGCACACCGTGTAAAGATTATCCACTCCGTGTGACTTTTTTAAGATCATGAACTGGCCTTGCAAGTCGTTGGTTTCGTTGGTCGTATTTATATTAGTCTATCAATAATATTAAACTATTCTCATAGCTTCACTTTCCAACATTAAACAAAATTTCATTGCAAATAATAAAAATATATCAAAAGATCCAAAATTCCAGTAATGGACACGCAACAAAAAGCAGTATATATAATTGTTTTAATGACTATTTATGAACCAGAATTTAAAAAACATATTCTAATTAAAAAAAATTGTTATTTTCAAAACAATTTAACAGTTAGAATATTAATAATTAATAAAACATATGCGAGAACTACTCATAATTTAAAATCAATTGTGATTATCACAAGATCAATATTTTAATTATTTTAGATACATGGTTTAAAATAATAACTGTCAGGGAATTACACATTTATCAAATTATTGAGACTGTGGAGGATTTAGAATAGCAGCTATTTATAAAAAATGGTGATATTACATTATGAAAAGTGCAATTTAAATACTGTTAATTTTGATGACTTAGATTTTCGCTTAAGTCAAAAGTTTTTACATACTGTGGACTACTGAAATTGCATTTTGAGCGATATCCACAATGGATATACATTGCGGGAAATTGAGTAATTAAGCTTTCTAGTAATGGATACGGGTCTTAAAACCTTAAAAATAAATGATATTTCTAGGTGCTAGTATATAAAATTTAAAATTTTCATTTACTACCAAAAAAAAAAAAAAAAGAATGGAAGTTTTGATGGAAAATAAAGAATATATAAGTTTATTAAGTGAATTGAATTCACTGCAAAACAATGGAACTTCTAAACATTATTTTCTGTTTCCCGATTAAGTGTATCATTAATAACCCAGAATACAAAACATGCAATATGGACATGAAAAAAAAAATAATAAAGCTAAATTTTCATTAGGTATCTTTCATAAACCAAATAACACCCTTGAACACCTTGATTTTAATGAACACCCTTGAATATTTTGCCAAAAATATTCAAGGGTGTTCATTATTTGCACATCTACGCTATATAATATTATGCGTTTTGTTATGTGAAATGCTTCTTATATGCGTTATATACATGTCACATATCTATGTCATATGGCTAAAATTTCGTGATAGGCATTTTAAAATGTTATGGACGTAAATTTTAAATCGTTTCAGATCAAAGAATTATTTTAAGTGCTATTTACTGGTGAAATTATTGGGTCGTTAGAATACATCGTGTTAAACATATAAAAAAATTAAGTATTAAAAAATATATTGGCTAAAAGGTGCCTTTTTAGCTCACAGGCTATCACAGCCTGAGAGCTTATATGCCCTTCCGTTCTGTATGTATGTACGTGCGTACGAACATTAGTAACGCGATAACTCATGATAAAAATATCCGATTTACTTAAAATTTTGCATATAGACTTATTATGATAAGGCGCTTCCCTGATTAGTTTTGAGAGTTCATTCGATAAGTATAAGAAGGGGAACGGGGGCTAATGCCCCTCCCCTTAATTCATATAAATGTGTTTTTCATACAGAATTGCCAGATTTCGTTCAAATCTTAGGTATAGGATCATTTTGATGAGAGGCCTCCGTTATTAGTATTGGATGTTCATTGGATAAGTATTAAGAAGGGGAACGGGGGGCTATTACCCCTCCCTTAATTCATATAGATGAGTTTTTCTTGCAGATTTATCAAATTTCGTTCAATCTTAGGTATAGGATCATTCTGATGAGGTGCTTCCATGATTAATATTGGATGTTCATTGGATAAGTTTAAAGAGGGGGTAATGGGGGGGGGTGTAGTTCCCCCTCTAAATTTAGGTTAATGGATTTTAACTCAAAATTTACCGATTTGCTTCACATTTTGGATAGAGGTTTATTCTGGAAAGGCGCTTCCCTGATTTGTTTTTAGAATTCATTGGATAAGTATAAAAGGGAATAGGGGAAGCTACCCCTCATAATTTAGGTGAATGGTTTTTCATATAGAATTAACCGATTTGTCTCAATTTTTGGATACAGGTGCATAGTGGTAAGAAGCTTCCTTCATTAGTTGTGGTATTCTTTTGTTAAGTAGAAAGAGGGGTAAGGGCGATAACCTTCCCCTTAAGTTAGTTAAATACACTTTTATGCAGAGTTATCCGATTTGCTTTAAATTTTGGCTGTAGGTTATTTCTGAACAGTTTAGAGGTTTAAGGGTTAAATATAAAGGAGGAAACGGAGCACAACGCTTCTTAAATTACATAAATGGGATTTTACGCACAATTATTCGACTTGCTTCGAATTTTAGATACAGGTTTATTGTATGATAAGACGTATCCCTGATTATTTTTGGGGGTTCAATGGTTAAGTATAAAGAAAGCAAATGGGGGGAGGGCTATTTCCTCCCTAAATTTGTTTTTCGAAGGACATTATAATATAAGGCTGTAATATACAATTAGTGTGTACAGCCTGTGAGCTCTATGCCATTAGTTTAACTGGGCAATATTCTTTTTATTTATATTTGCAGTAAACAGAAAATTACATACTTCTCATAGTACTGTTAATTTTCGAACGCAAAATTGTAAAGAATACGAACTTACCTTAGTAAAAAATATATTTCTGGGCATCAGCAGCCTTTTTAATTTTTTAAAATTTAAGAAGTTGCTTTTTGCAGTAACGATGTGAAACTGCCCAAATGATAGATACAACTTTAATATGAAAGATTAACAACCGTATCGCTGCATGTTGATATTTCTATGAACAATTTATATTAATTGTTGCGTTGGAAGTTGGAAGTAGCAAAGAACAAAATTGTCTTTTAAACACAATAACTGACTTCTGGGTACATTTCAGTTCAGATATACTACCCGTTTGTGTTTCATTCTGTCTACAAATTCTTATTTGTTATAAACTCATATTCTGAGCAGATATCCATTAAAAAATAACAACAAAAAAAAAAAAAAAACATGCAATGCAAATTGTTTCAAACCATTAAGTTTGCCAAAATTTTTATTCTAGAAAAAGGTTTTTTATTCACTAATTTATATAGCTTTAAATTTTTAAAAATAAAGCGAACTGTTAATTAGATATGTATATATAAGGTACCCTGGGGTAATAACGCCAGGCGGGGTAATAACGCCAAGTGCTTATATTTTGCATAATTATGAAATAATCAGGTAAATGACACCCATGTGCTCTACGCAGAAGGGTTTTGAGTCATATAAATCGCAAAAAACAGCTTCAAGTTAATTTGTTTCATTTTTAGGTCTTATTGTTTTTACAAACAACTAAAATTAACGCTTGATCTAAAATTTGCGAGATACGTTTTGTATATGTGAAGACTATCTTTTTATCCGAAAATACTTTGTTAATTACATAAATTTGTTGTGCATTTCATGTACTTTTAAAATGTTGTTGAAGATTTCGGATATCTTCTCGAGATAATTTGTAATTTAAAATGTACTGCGCAATAACTATACCGGGGTAATAACGCCAATCCTTGACATTAATACCCCGGTTGATGGCCTACAGTGGCCGAGCTACATCCTAAATACTGATTCAAATAAACACAGTTAAAACTGTGCAATGTTTCTCATATTTCTATTTAAACGGTCCTTTTTAAGCAAAAAGAAACTCACTGTCTGATATTCATTTGCCTCATCCCCCCCTCCCACACCACACCTTTATATTTCTTACACTTTCACAAAAATTGAACATTTTCAATATCTTAGAATACAATTTGTCAATTTCTATGTTTGTAGAGTTTGTATTTTTAGAATTGGGCTATCTACATGCAATTATTCCATCTTATTTCATAGTTTTGTTTGCATGGCGTTATTACCCATATAGGTGGGTAATAACGCCAAATAGCATGGGTCAAGAAAAAACGCCATTACATTTTATGAATACATATCTGTTAAATTATTTTATTTTATATAGATAGTCAATGAGTTGCTGTATCAGATCCTATATTTGTTTGAAAAATACAATCTAAAACTAAGCCGTGAAAATTGGTAGAACCTTAACGTGGCGTTATTACCCCAGGGTACCTTATTTATAATTTAAGAAAATGTGATTTTAACCATGTATTTTTAAAACAGAAAACAAATGCAATTTAAATGAATGATATTAATCATCTGATTAAAACCGTTGACATACTTTTAATTATTTCAACAAAATAAATGTTATCACTAGAATGACGGCGAGGGGCCATTTTGGTCCCTAGCAACTGAAAATACTTCGGTTCAAGCCAGCAATTTCATTATAAAATAAGTTTAAAACAAACAAAGGAAAACTAAATCAATTATATATTTTAACAGCTTTAAATAAAAATTCTGATATTAAATATTTTTATGAAACTTGAGTGAAAATTCCCGTCTTTCTAGTGTTAAATTTGTTGAATTTATCAAGCCTATTGAATTCATAAAAGTTCAATTAATGATATTTATTGCTTTTAGAAGTATGCCTTTATATTAAATTAACAAAAATCGTTATTAAAAAAAGCAGGAAAAATCATTTTTGGTTACCTATTTCTTATTCATATAATTCTCTGTAATTCCAATTTAATAATCCAAATAGGGATAGGTCCTTTCGAAGAATTATATCCGAATCTAGTACACTGAGACTAATGACAAGCATATATTAACTAACATCGCTGTCATTGTACTTTATTCCGACAGATATTTCATGTAAACTGCCTTTTGGCCGCATTGCTGTATGACTTTTTAAAATTTTAAATATCCGTAACCATTAACCCCTTAACGCGCAGTGTTGCCGGGTCGGCAACACCTAAAGTTCCTCCTGTTTAGAGGCACAAAAACTTCGTGAATATTTCAAAAACTACTCTAATGGCTACTTTAAATCTTTCTTATGAGTTCTAGATGGCAGCACCACAGCGATCAAACTCTACTGTTTTTTAAATAGTAGGTAAAATGTGTTACTGTAATACGCGCTTCACAGCAATGCTCTTCTCACTGCGCTTATCAATGCTTTACGTATGGGAGGTTACACTTCGGCAATAGCTGTATAATTGAAATTGTTAGTGCAATCTTTACAAAACAATACCTGTGTACTCCTCTAGGCCTAAATAGATTGTCTAATTATTATTTTTTCTTTAAATTCCAACTTTAAAGAGTAGTGCGCCGGAAAGGGTTAATACATCATAACAAGCTACCATTATCCAGCTGCCATTATCCAGCTAGCCTCTATTCGAAAAAATAAATACTTACAAGGAAGGTCTCCATACGGGCATGCTCCGAAAAATCTGAAAAAATTACAAAATGTTCTTCTCATGAGGATATATACATTTATAAAAAAATTTCGGCGGAACCTCCGTACCCTGTCCGTAAAAAAATAATGGAAATTTTGTTATTTGGCGATTTATCATCGATTAGCGTTGAAAAACAATTTCAAAAAATGTTTTTTTAGTAAAAAAGTTTCATGTTCAACGTGCTTAGAAAAATTAAATATCTTTGGTTATGTCAGCTTTAATTTGTTTTAAGTATAAATTCGTTATATTGATATTTATGTGTATTTATATTCAAATTTAACCATCAAAATTTGAGATTTAAAACGAAATACAATTTTTAATTAATTAAAATTGTTTCAAGTTCAAAGTACATTTGAGCATTGTCAATTTGATTTTGTTGCTATGGAAACATCTGGCTTTTATTTTTGAATACGCTTAAATGTATGAAAATAATTTTACTGCATAAGAATTTTTTATAGATGAAAATATTTTTTCCAAAGGTAAATTAACCACTTAATGGTCGCATTAAATTACGGTTTAAAAATTCAAATTCATTATTTCCACGACTTTTTTGAGAAAAATATATTCATCTATTTAATGGCAAATAAACTGATACCAAAATAAAATCAATTACACTATTTTATAAAACTGGTGGGAATGAAGCAATTTTGAATAAAAGCCGTAAAATATGCAGCCCGTGATTGTCTCGGACGCGACGATTAAGTGGTTAAATAACTACAGCAACAAATTATATATATATATATATGTGCAATTTAATATATATATATATAATATTTTAAACTCTCTCAGTGTTTATGTTTAAATTCATTAAATACAATTTTACCGGATTCTAAAAATCCAAAAGTTTTCAGTTGCATTAAAATCATTTGCTTTTGGTGGAGAAAAATGCTGCTCGCCAAATCGTGTGGCACTTTCGTTTTTTCACGCCAAATATTCGAAAATATTTTATTTTTTTACATGTTTTCTACTGCAATTCCGCCGCTAATTTTCACTGATCCTTTATTACATACATGAGTAGTTTAATTGGTATTTTTTCAAAAAAATCTGAGTATGCCCAGTATGGAGACCTTTCTTGTTAGTTTCCTCTTCTGGTAATTTGCAGACTATATTTTAACGGGCCGAGATGTTGTATTTTTTTCGCTTGTACTCATAGATTTGTAAGTTAAATGCTTATAGCTTTTTGAGAGTGTCTCAAATTAAAATTTTTTGTTTGAATGTTTTCAGTTTGTTTGTTTGCTTTTGTTTTTGTTTGTGCATTTCATTTTTGCTTTCAATCAGTTTCTAAATAATTCAAGTTATAAAAAATTGTATAGTTTCTATTTTGTGAATTATAAGAAATATACTGGTCGTAATTACTGTATATGAAATAAAATAATATATAAATTTTAAGAGTATATAAAATCAATTTAATTGACAATAATGAAAGGCCTTTTCAAAAAAAAGTATAATTTTGTATCGCATGTAATAAATACAAAATATGTTTCTAAAAAATGAAAAAAAGGAGAAAAGAAAGTTTTTTCTTTATAATTTTTATTTTTTCTACAAATTCCTGTAGAATAAAACAGCATGCAAAATTTTTTTAAAGAACTCTCTGGAGAAGAAAAATTAACCCATTAGTGCCTAGCGTCCCTTTTTAGGGACGCTTCAAAAAGGGCATTCAGCACTGTTTTTGACACCGGTAAAAAAGAAAAGCAATAATTATTTTATTTAAATGATGCATTTTCGTGATTAATAAACTAAACTTAAATCTTCTAAAAATAGTGGTGCCAACCAAATAAAATTTACGCAAAAGATGCTGGGCACGAATGGGTTAAAATGTGAATAAATATGTCATGCATTATTTACATTTTGTATAGTTTATTTTATATTTATAAAATGAAAAATTCATTCAAAAAGTCTGAAACAAATAGCAACATTTATTTTAAAAGAGGCACTTAAACTAGTTAAACTTTGACAGAGAAGAACAATATTATTGAAAGTATAAAAGTATCTTTATTTATTATAATAAAGTATACTACAAAAATCAGTCCAATCCAAGCTCACAAATGCATTAACCCCTTGCGGCGCTGTGGTCTATCTATGAAGCCACTTAATTTTAATTCCCAAACGCCACATTGGTACCGGAATTTTGATTTTAAAAAATTCGGTTTATTGAATTCCTGCAAAATAGCTTTTTCCTAATTACAAATAAAGTTGTTTTCAAATTCCGGTGTTTGTAATCAATTTCAACACTTAAGCAATGGATTTGCTCTGCGCCGGTTTCAGACGACTTGTTTAAATTATTTCTTTTCATTTTCAAATACTTTTGAAATTTATATTTTTGTCACACATTGACTTTACTATACAGTAAATTTTTTGGCACATATGTTACATGATGTATGTTAAATGTTGTGATGTAACAGTGACATCACAAAATTTTTAAAATACTCAGAAAAATATTTTCTATAGTAAATAACATGTTTTGGAAAATTTTTGTATATTTTTTAAGTTTTTCAAGAAATTCAAATCTCAGTCTCAATGTCACATCACAGAATGGTGGCACTTTGGTCACAGATGTAATGTGATCACAGTGACTTACAATGACGTCACAGTGACGTCACTGTGAGTATGCATGCTATGAGGGCGGTCACTTTTCTAATTTCGTCACGCTATCTTACTTGAGGTCGTCTTCTTAGTCGTTTTACATCTCTATTATATCACAGTACAGTGTTTGTACTCCATTTATTGTCTTGTCTTCTTGCAATGTGCCAACCATTTCTATTTTAGCCCTTTAATTTACCCGATGATGTCAAAAACTTTCGTTTGACTTCTTATCCAGGTTATTCCATGGAACTGGCATTGCCTTAAAATAATGAATCTTCAACTATAAACGCTTTTCCAATGTTCTTTTACTGCTGTATGAAATTCCCACCAATAAATTAAATAGATATTTCCTCTTTGTTTAAACTTCATATTAATGCAAAACTTCGGTGATAAATAATAGCAGAAACTTATATTCATTTTTATTGTTGGAAGCTTGCTTTGGCGGTAGTCGGGCTTTGTGTTTCCGCCATATTGTGACAACCTAAACAAGCTAATGTAAGTGTCGGTAAAACAGACTATAATACTAGTCAAACTAACACCAGTATAAACAACTAGAAAGTTTTACAAGGTTAGTGAGAAAATATTTCCATGAATAAGACAATTATATAGAATAAGACAATTATATGAATAAAACGAAATTTTGCTATTGAAATTTTCTGGTGGAAAGTTTACCTATGTTCCAATCGGAAACTGTTAATCCTATTTAACACTAGAACGCCCAGAAATTTTATTCAAGTTTGTGAATAATACTTCACAGCAGAATTTGTATTCACAGGGTTCGCACACTTCTTATATTTTGTAAGGACTCCGGCACCACTATTAACCCTTTGAGCTCTGATGGTAGAATTTTCTACCACATAATTTTAATTCCGAAATGTCATACTGGCACCAGAAAATTCAACCAAATTTATTTGAAAAAGGTTTAATGCATGTTTTTCGTGTATATCTTAAACCGGTTTTTTTTCTTTGCAAAATACTGGTGCCAAAATGCCACTTGGAATTTTGAAGAAATTTACAAATCAGAGCTCAAAGGGTTAAAGATAAGAAAATTTATATTTAATTTTTAAGAAACAGAATTCGCAACCGCCTCCTCGATTTGCAATTTACGCACTATTTCTCTGCAGTGAAATACATTGAAAATACTGTAAAATTTTAGTGGTAGAGCTGTGCGAACCCTGATTCAAAATTATTTAATTGATGTATTTAACATAAATCTGCGTGGTCTAAATTTAACTTATTTTAAGAAAATGTTCTGGTTCGAATTGAAATTTAAACACTTGATCAAAGTTGATTCGACTCCTTCCGGGCGTTCTAGTGTTAAAAGCACAGTTGTCATCTAGTATCAAACTCTTCCGTTACTTCACTCGATTTGGTAGACAGTGCATTATACGTCTCCCCCTCTTTAGTTGCAACTCCATTAGTTATTTATTTTTCAGTCTATTCTAATTATGCCTTGCATACATCTTTCCATACTTAGCTGTACTGTTTGTAATCTTTGTGTCATCCATTTAGTTAGTGTCCATGTTTCCGTTTCTTAAGTGAGTGCAGTAACTGGGTAACAAAGATTATCGAAAAATAACTACAGATTCTGAAACAATTGAATTAATGCTCAATTTAGTTTTTAAAACAAAATAAATTTAATTAAAAGCAAAAAGTAGATTGTGTACAAATGAATCAATTACATCAGTTCTTAAAATAAGAACACCATAAGCCACAATCCAGAGTTTTGCATGTCATAGCACGTGCCACTTACTTACAACTAAAAAAGAAGAGCCATTCGTTCCGTTTAGAACTCTTATTGAGCGACCTTCGCAAAGTCGTCGAAGCACGGACTATCTGCACAACAATTGTAAATTTCCAGGAAGGTGAAAAAAGTCCAGGACTCGAATCAAGAATATCTTCACTGAAGCCGCCAATGTTCCTCTTACCGAGACATCCCGGATGAAACTGGAGGGCTAATACACCCAACTAACCTTATTAACAATCACAGGAAATCTCATACTTAGTCTGACATCTGAATATTCACAATAGAATAAATCAAAGTTTATTTTTGGAACTGCGGTAAACGCTGCATGCATACTTATATTAGATTAATTTTTAACACAATTATTCAATTGGTAAGTAAATCATAACAGTTGTAAATTTTCAAGTGGGTGAAAAAGTCTGGGCCAGGATTCGAATCAAGGATATCTTAGCTGAAGTCACCAATGCTCTACTGAGTCTCCCTCGACAAATCTGAAGGGCTAATTCACCCAATCAATTTTTTTAACTGATAACTAATCTTTTCTGGTCTGAGCTCAACAGAATTTTCGGTTTTGCAAATTTTGGTACTGCAAATTTGTAAACTTCTAAACACCCCACATCTTAAATTTTACACCATCGTATAGGAGAAAAAATGTACTTTTAAATGCCATTTGTTTGAAAACTGTATCTTAATTTATTTTTGAGATATTCATATCTTATAAATTTTAATGCCGCTTTTGTAATTCTGGAAAAAAACCACTTTATTTCCAGTAAAAGCAATACTTCAAGAACCTTAGATCAGGAATGACTAGATAATGGATCCCTTTGATTTCTTCGCGAATTCTTGAAGCAGGGACCTCTCAGATTTTATCGTTAAAAGGGTGTATTTTTTGGCGGTGATCCCTTCTTGGCAATTTTCTGCTTTTATTCTCATAATAAAAGAAACGTAACGAAGTCAAAATAGGTCTTGGTGGCTGCTATTTTCCCCACCATCACGTGATGGTGGGGCGGTAGGTTATTGCTTCAAGAAAAGGTTGCTATTTCTGAGTCCAGTTATATAAGAAGTCTATGCCAAGAACCTACGACACATAAAGCTAATGTATCGAGCTTAAGAAAACACCTTTATTTTATGGAAGAGTAGAAATAGGAGATTCTAATGATCGATGTCTGCCGGAAGTGAAGTGGTGCATAAGCCAAAAATTAATACCACTAGTGGTATTGTTCATTGGTTTATCATTGTATTTGCCGCACAATCATTTTACACCTTTAAATGTACGACAAACACAATGTTAAACCTGCGAGTAAACCCCTAGTGGTATTAATTTTTGGCTTATATATCACTTCACTTCCGGAGACATGAATCAGTAGCTTCCCCTATAACTACTCTTTCATAAGATAAAGTTTTTTTTCTTGTGCTCAATACCTTAGCTTTATGGGCCGTCGGTTCTTGGACTATTACTTTTACTGGAAATGAAGTACTTTTGTTGCCAAAATTACAAAAGCGGTATTAAAATCTACAAAACACGAATATGTCAAAAATAAGTTAAGATATAGTTTTCAAAAAAATTGCATTTAAAAAATTCATTTTTATCCCTATTGGGAACTAAAACAGCCTATAGAGGCGCTGCTCACACCTTTGCTACAGTATAATTGTCCCTTTAATTTCCCTTTAACTAATGTTAAAGTCCCATTGAAACAATTATTTATTGTAAATTCATTTAAAAGTTTTAGATATTCAAATTTGTATCATTTTTACTTCGTCATATAAGACAGAACACAAATACAGTGCGTGTCAAAAGTTTAAGCAGAATAGCAATTTTCAAATAAAACTTTAAATATTCATTTTATTTCAATATTTGTCTTGTATATGTTAATAACATCTATTTTAACACCATATTCATTGAAATTAACTTTTAAATTTTATTTCAAACCATGGAGTGCCTCGGTCGAAAGAATTTTCAGAGGAGGAGGTGATAAAAATATGGAGTATGAGAGCAAAATCTAAGTCTGTTTCTGATATTGCAAGTACATTAAAAAGATCAAAACGAGGTATTCATCAAATTTTGGCTCGTGGTAATAATTTCAAACGAAAATTTCGTCCAGGAAGGCCGCGAGTGACTAGTTTGCGCGAAGATAGCCGTATCAGAAATTTGGCTTCAACTGGTAATTACTCCCTTTCGCAAATAAAACATGCAATTGGAGGACAAATATCGAAAAAACTGTTCATAGAAGAGTTTTGGAATTCAAATACATCAAATAACGTAAAATGGCTCGATTACCGTGTCTCAAACGACACCATAAAGCAGCTAGATTACAATGGGCCAAAGAGCACTTATCATTTGGTGAAAAGTGGCTGAATGTCATACTCAGTGATGAAAAAAATGGAACCTCGATGGCCTGATGGGGCCAATGTACTATTGACATGATCTCCTCAAATAACCTAGAAGTGTATATAGCCGACAACATAATGGTGTGGGGGGCTATTTCTTTCAATGGTCAAACATCTCTAGCATTCATCAGTGGTCGTGAAAACTCTGAAAACTATCAAGAGACACTTGCCAATCATTTGCTTCCTGTTGTCGAGGTTTTGGGGGGAGAAAAATGGTTATTTCAACATGACAATGCTTCGATCCATACCTCAAACTCAATTTCATCGTGGCTTAAGTCGAAAAAAGCGTCTGTTTTGAAATGGCCGGCAATTAGTCCTGATTAAAACCCTATAGAAAATATGTGGGGTATTCTCACTCATGCAGTTTATCCAAATGGAAAGCAGTATTCTTCAGTTAAAGATTTGAAAGATGCCATTGAGAACGCTTGGTTTAAAATTGAACCAGAAACAATACAGAGTCTCATTTTATCGATGGAAGACCGTATATTTAAAGTAATTCAGCATAAAGGTGCAATAATTAAGTATTATTTTTTTTAAATATTGTTCTGCTAAAGACTAAAAACAACTGTGCTTAAACTTTCGACACACTCATTTTTGTTGTTTTGATAAATTTTATAACATAAATCTGTTAACTATCTTTTTAAAACTACAATTTGTAGATTATGTGAAAAGGAAATTAACTTTCATTCATTAATAAAATTTTATTTTGAAATTTTCTGTTGTGCTTAAACTTTTGACACGCACTGTATCACAGGAAATCTGAAATTGTGCAAAAGAATAATTAATCTGAACAAATTAAAACTACATGTGTAGCGGCGCCATCTTGCATGGTCAGTAAAACGAGTTTCTCACAGGAAGCGATCGAGCTAGCCTTTTGCTCTGCACTTAAGTTCTCGCTTTCTGACCGTGGGTTCTCCGGTTCGAACCTTGCCTGGGCACTTCACCTGCCTTGATGACCTTAGACAAACGAACCCGCACTTCACCATTTTCGCTCCTGACCAACAGATGGCAGCACTGAAAACACCCCCAGCATCCAAAGCCTGCGAAACGCTCCTAACACGCAAAGCCTGTGTAACGCTCACAGCACACGACAAAAGCCTTTGAAACGCTCACAGCACGCAAAGCCTGCTACAGCCGCGCATCATCGAGAAATGCATACACGCGCTCGGAGGCAGCACGACAACGACAACGCATCACTCTGGCAATGGCCAGTCCAACACGAGTGCATATCGCTCGTACAATGTCAACGTGACGTTCTTCTCACTCTGGATGGAGTACTGTAGCGGCGCCGTCTTGCACGGTCAGTTAAACGGGTTTCTCGCAGGAAGCGATCGAGCTAGCCTTTTGCTCGGCTGATCGTGGGTTCTCGGGTTCCATCCCTGCCTGAGCATATCACCTGCACGGCATTATCCTGAAGCGAAAAGTTACATCTTTTCTCCACCAGATGGCGTATTCGGGCGATTCAATAGCTAATACGAGGGTGTAAAAATTTAAGATGTGGGATGTTTAAAAGTTTAAGAATTTGCAGTTTCGGTTCCAGTTGCAATTTTGTCTTTCTCGGATTGGTTTATGGTTCATTGAAATGTTTTTGTCAGGTTCATATTTGATTGAGGACAAATTTCATTTTCTGTTTCAAATGGAATAGGTTAGTATCTGGTTGCGTACCCACCGAAATTATTTTGTCTTGATCGTATCAGGTCATGGTTTTTTGCAATATTTTTGTCGGTTATCATACTTGGTTCGGGACAGATTTCGGGTTTTTTCAAATGAAACATTCAGGTTCGGGCCGGTTTGCGTGTAGACTGAAATTATTTTGTCATGTTCGGATCGGGGTATGGCCTGTTGTAACTTTTTTCTGGTTCGGGTTTGCTCAATCTCTATCTATCTGTTTCAGTAAAAATTTTCGTCATATTTGCATTTATTAAATATATTAAAATTACATGCTCTTACTCAAAATACATCATTAAGAAAATTATTAATAAATTAAGTTATTTTATTTTATTTTAAGAAATTAGGTATTTATGGTTAGTTGACTTTTAGGTGTATAAAATGTATCAAGTAGCTTAAGACACACACGCACAAAAAAAAGTCGAATACACATTATACGAGTATATATTAATAAGTATATATTTTTTTAACAGCTTCCAGCCATAGAACTCACATACTTCGCGGTGTCTCAATTTACTCCAGTAGGCTGCCTTGATTTCGTATGCTTTTGAATGGGAATTGCCAGACTTAAAAGTCTTTGGTTCTTTCACAGGATTTTCCGAAAGCGAGAAGTTATATCCTTCATCCACCAGAGGGCCAATTTCAGTGCTTGAATCGTCGATCGCAAAATGCATGGCTATTTACTTTTTCGCAAAATGTTTTGTGTAAACTAATCTGGCAACTTGTATTCGCGGTGTTTTCAAATTATTTTGATTTTGATTAGATTCTCAAGTTTTGAACATTTCTTTTTAATATAGTTTGTGGTGTAATTTTCTTTTGTGAACCATTATCTTATTATTTAACGAAATAGCTTCTGATTGTGTGTCACTTTCACAATCGAAATTTATTTCAAGTTGTGGTGTGTCAGAATACATAAACCAGGTATGTAAACAAACATTTTTGTTTTCAAAACAAAATTATTCATGTATGTGTTGTACATTTGGAGATTATTGGATTTATGATTTGTTAATAACATCTTTATTAAATTAATTATTGTCAAATGAACAGTAATTATGATGACCAAATAAAAAAAAAGTATAAAGATCTGAAATAAAAAAAAGTTTTGTTTTCAGTTCAAGTAAGATAATGATGGTCTTGGGATCAAAGTAGGTTTTTAATTTGAAAATATTAAACTGCTGTTAAAGATTTTCTGCCTATCACAAAATCATTACCTATTGTGATTGAAAAAGTTGAATTTATGTTTTCGATACCGTGAGTTTTTTCTGGCCTGAGAGAGATGGAAAAAAATTCTACTCTTTGAGATTTAATGAAGAAATCAACATGTTCTTTAAATAAATGATTTATAATTTTTTAGAACTGAGAATAAAAATGTGTTTGTTTTTCCAATGTTTCGCAAGGACAAATTTATTGAGAAGCTTTTGAGGCTTGGTAACAAAAATAATTTGTAATTTTTGGTCAGTATGTTATTTTTAATATTAGTCAAGCTTTTGAAAATCATTTTAATCAAAGTGCTGCACTCTATTGGTACTTAATATGTGTTTTAAAAAATGTAATATAGGGTAAATATGCTGGGAGGATTTTCGTTTGGTGTAGGGGAGACCGGGGTATGATGGACCACTTTTGTTAACTTTGACTGTTTACTTTTAAAATATTCATTTTTTTTTTAACTCACATGCATGCATGCTATCTGTACTGTAGTTTAGACTACATATATACTCAAAAATAACAATTATGTATACTTTAATACATTTTTTTAAATAGCAAGTGATAAAATGGACCATTGTACCCCATGGTCGGGGTACAATGGTCCACAGCATGGGGTTTTATGGGCCATATGTAATTCTGAAAAAATATAAATGTATAGTACATTTTTTAATAATAAGAAGCATAGAATATATCATAATTTGTTTATTCATGTCTTAACTTTATAGATATAATGGAAATTTAATGATTATTAAAGATAGCAAATGGGTCATTCTACACGAATTCAACCAATGGGTGTTGCACCATAGTCACAGATTTTTTTTAAATTTTTATCATAGACAGACATAGTAGAGAAACCATCAAATCTGAAATTTAAAAGTAATTTTCGCAATATTGGCTGAGATATGGCCATTTGAAAACTGATCATTTTTACTAAATGGTGGCCATCTTGGAATTGCATCAATGTTGTTAAAAGCCCATAACTTGAAAACTAATGGCTCAAATTCTATGTTTCTCGTATCAATTTGAAGTTGTACAAAGAATGCATATTTTACATTAAAACAATAGTAAATTTTCATTTTTTTACTTTTTATTATGTGCAAACTGAAAATATCACCCAAAAAAAGGGTTGATTGTAATGACCCATAAAAAAAATTAATCATCATGAATTGTTCTGAAACTTGGTAAAAACATTGCTCCATCTGTGGGCTTTAAATAGTAAAAAAATTGGAGAGATAAAATCAGTTATTTAAAAATAAATGTTTTTTTACACATAAGGTGTCATTAACCAAATAATGATCATTTTAGAATCTGTAACTATTCTTAATTTAAGAAATAATTATTAAAATAAAATTTTCTAATATTTTAATTAATATATTGTGTGTCTATAAAGAAATGTCAATTTGCAGGTATTTATACTAAATAGTCATATATTAAAATACAAGTAAATTTTCATTTCTACAATAATTTTTATTTCATTTAAAATATGAGAATATAATTCTCACATATTTACATAAATATTAAATACCTTACTATAATGGACTACATTAAAAAAAAAAAAAAAAAAAAAAAAAAAAAGCCACATAATATTTCCCCCTGAAATATTGAAGAAAATCAGAGTTGAATTCATTCAGTTGTGTAATTTAAATAAAATATATAAATTATATATAAATTTGGCCACATAAATTTCATTTTTTAAGTGGAAAAAATGTCTTAAATAGGTTCCATATATAGGGGAGAGTGGGGAGGAATGTGACGCTTTTTACAAAAATTGGAAAATCATTTTTGTTTGACACAAAAACAAAAATTTTGATTTTTTGAATACAAAATAAAACACTTTCTAATGTTCTAGAACAATATAGCTAAACAATTTTATAATTAAAGAAATTGTAAATTTCAAAATGTGTTCCATACTTCCCCACTAACAGGGAAGAATGAAAGAACTATAAAACAATGTATTATAAGAAACAAATTATTCTAGTGTCGACTATATTTACAATCTAACAAAGATTATAGGTTGATAATGTCTGTGCTACAACATCAAATTCCAGTATCTTCATCACTGGAAGCATAATTCAAGATCGTTAGATAGATGATAATCACTCATTAAATTTATTTATATTTTGAAGTAAATGAATACATTTTCAATGTTATAATTAGTATACTACCCTTTGAAAGTATTTGCATATTATCAATTTCTGCTCATCTTATTAAAAAGTAAGAATTAGAGTTGCCCCCCCCCCCCTTTGCTGGCATTTCCCAATGCTCTCTCTAACTTCTTTTATTATAAGCAGAAATACTGCTTTTAGGCATAGTTTAAATTATGGTAAATATACAGTATAATGTTCCATAAATAGGAGAACTATTGCATCTATGTGTAAGCAAATCATTAATATACAGAAAGCATAAAAAGTATATGAAGTAAATTTTCTTTTGATTCTTGAAATAATCTTTTTCTTTATGAAATTGCAAGCTTACGTCAATCAGCTACTTTTTTCAACTGAAGATTGGGAAATTATTGCTTCATCTAATATGTGATTTGATGAAATAAATATTTAGAATGATATTAAAAATATTTATTCATTATTACATGCACACACTTAAAGGTAGTTAAGAGAAAAACCTACTGTCCCATTCCACCCCTCTCTCCCCTATATGTAACGTAAATCCTCGTTTATATGTATTGCATTTACTCGTATTTTATAATTATACATTATATTCCCTAATTATTTTCTTATATTTTTCAGTATAAAAGTTTTTCGAATAGTATACTTTTTTTTTTTTTTGTATGTGGGGGAGGGAAGTTGGGGGAGAATTCCTACAAAATTAAAGCAAAAGAAATTTTAAATAGACATAAACATTAATTTAGATTTTAGAAAGTTTTATTCTAACCATTATTTCTTAAATTAGGCATACTTACAGATAATAAAATTATCATTATTTGGTTAGTGACACCTTAAGTGTAAACGATCATTTATTTTAAAACAACAGATTTTACCTCTCCAATTTTTTTTATTATTTAAAGCACACACATGGAGCAATGTTTTTACCAAGTTTCAGAAAAATTCATGATGATTAATTTTTTTTTATGGGCCATTACAATCAACCCTTTTTTTGGGTGATATTTTCAGTTTGCACATAATAAAAAGTACAAAAATAAAAATTTACTATTGTTTCAATGTAAAATATGCATTTTTTGTATAAATAGCTTCAAATTGATACCAGAAACGTAGAATTTAAGCCATTAGTTTTCAAGTTATGGGCTTTTAACAACATTGATACAATTCCAAGATGGCCGCCATTTAGTAAAAATGGTCAGTTTTCAATTGGCTATATCTCAGCCAATATTGCAAAAATTACTTTTAAATTTCAGATTTGAGGGTTTCACTACTATGTCTATCTATGATAAAAATTAAAAAAAAAATCTGTGACTATGATGCAACAAGTTTTCTTTAAATTGGTTGATTTTACGTGGAATGACCCAAATGATACATCAGAAGATATTTGTGTCACTGAAAGCCTGCTGCTTTCTAGTGAAACGTTAGAATCTGGAAGAATCATTACAATATCGTAAACATTCACAAGAGATTCATATTGGAAAACATAAGTACATTTTGGTTTAATTTTCAGCACTTGAATCTCACAAAATCAAAATAATTTTTTTCTATTACTAAATCAACAAAATGAATCTGATTTTTTTTTTTTTTTTTGTGGTTAAAAATTTAACCGAAATGTAATTAACAACTTTTATTTCACTACTAAAATTAACGTCATTCTGTGAAATTTTATTATCACTGCTTTCTGTATCACTATTAAATAGAAATATTTTCAGAATCACTCAAACTTTCTGATACATTTTTCTTTTGAAATATATTGCAAACATTCAGTGTTATAGTTCTCTGTAGCATGGGCCAACATTTTATCTAAGTTCTTTTTAGCTCTAACTAAAGTGACATTTTTTTTCTTTAATTTTTTATCATCTTTCTTCTTTGCTTCATCTTCAATAAACTTTTTCAATGGTGTTTTCTGTGATGCACACCTTTCTTTTGTTTATTTGTTATTTTGTGCAAACAAGCTTTTAGTTAAGGATGAAATTCAAAAGATATTTTTAGCTGATCATTTTCAACCATTGAATGTGATAATATGCTTAGTTGTTGATCAGTAGTGCTTGTGTTTGGTCGCTTGGTAGGTCTGCATCCAGTACAGTTTGATCAGTCACATATGTGTATTGACTATTATACTGATCCAACTAAATTAATGTATGCCTGATTAAATAATAATTTTAATTTTCATGTCTACTTTACATCATCTTTAAAAATGGTTAGATATTAAAATGTTGTCCCCCTTTTAATTAATTCTACCTCACTTAATACTTATTTAAAATATTCAGATACAAATTAATAGGTAGATATATTTCTTTTCTTTTCATTGTACTATTTTATTTAAATCTAATTTAATGTGGATGCTTGTTTGTAAAAGTGCAAGAATTTAGAATTAACTAAATGTTTATAAAAAAAGCAAATAAGGCGAAAAAAAAAAATCAAATGAATAAAGTATTTGGTTTACTGACTTTTGGTGTTTGAGTTAGTTTTGAAATTTGAAAACATATATAGATAATATTTCAAAAATGCACAACACGATATGAATCATTAGTTTATTTACATACAAAAAAGAAAATAATTTATTAATTCTTAATTTCACGTATAATTTTTAATTAAAAAAAACACAGAATATAGGACTGGAACAATGGTCCTTTGTATCCCATATGTCACTTTGACAAAAAAATTGATTAAAAAAGAAGTTTTATATTCAATTATTTTACTTAACAATAAATATAGTAATATATTGTCTTGCCTTTTTATTGTGCTCAACAAGTCTTCCAAATTACAAATCTTTAATGTAAAAAATATCACATGTTTCACTGAAAATATTTACTTTTACCTGTCTCAAATCAACTATGGAGAATAAAATGGCAGCTATGCGCATGGTTTTAAATTTTTATTCACTACTGCAGGGATGCCATGTATGTACCAAAATATGAAGCATTCAAAAACAGAAATAATATCAAAAATAGGGGGTGGACCACTGTATCCCGTGGTCCATTGTACCCCAGTCTCCCCTATACCCGCCAATGACTGTTTTTATTGGAAGTAACTATGTTTTGAGTTTTTTACTTTGTTTTTTCACCTTAATATATAGGTGAAAACTGGGAAATTCGATTAGTAGCCAGTGGCCGGTAGACCCAGTTTCATTAGTGGCCACTTTTTAAATATAGGTCAAAATGATTTTTTTTTTCTTTATTTAGCGACTAGTGAGTAACAAAGTTACAAATATTTGGTTAAAAATAAAACTGGCATTCCACTGAATGGAAAAATATGAATTAATAATTATTAGGGGGACCGGAAAGTAATGTCGTTTTTTCACTTGCCAATGTTTGTTTGCCATTAATCAGATGATTGTGTACTTCAATGTCGTGTCAAAGACATTTTAAGGTTAAAGTGACTTGTTCACGTATAAATAATTAAGTCATAATTATGTTTTTGCCGGTTTAAAATAAATGGCGAGTCAAATACTATCAGAGATCATATCCGGCATTGCATGCTTTTTGAATTTCACAAAAGTAGAAAAGCTACAGTTGCTAACAAAAACATTTGCGATGTTTATCCAGGTGAATTAGACATTCAAAAATGCCAAAAAATGGTTTTTCAAATTCAGATCCCGCAATTTTGATTTTTCTGATTCGCATCGATATGGAAGACCGATATCTTTAGACAATCCTATGTTAAAAAGCAAAAGTGGAGGCAAATCTGTATCAGACAATCCAGGAACTGTCAAACACTTTACCAACCTTGGTCAAGCACCCAGGAATATTTGCAACAGATTGGTGAAGTAAACAGAGCTGGTGTATGGGTCCCGCGTAAGTTGTCAGAAGAAAACAAAGCTAACGAATTCAGAACATGCAACTTATTCCATCAACGGCGCAATAAAAAACCGTTTTTTGATCGTTTGATCACTGGAGATGAAAAACGGGTACTCTATGATAATCCAATACGCAAAAGGCAGTGATTCTCTTCGAATGAATCGGCATTAAGTTAGGTTTACACCCCAAGAAGGCACTTTTCTGTGTTTGGTGGAGTATTCGCGAAATTACTCATTTTGACGGGTTGAAACCTGGACAAACTATGAATGCAGACTTTTATTGTGAACTTTTAAGTAAAACAAATCAATCTTTAATTGAAAAGTGGCTAGAAAATGTCAGTTGAAAAGATGTTATTCTGCAGCAGGATGATTTCAGACCTCACTGCGGAAAACAAACTCTGGAAAAAATTAATGCATTTGCGTAGGAGATACTGCCTCATGCACCATATTCGCCTGACATTACATCATTAGATTACCATTTATTCCGACCTCTACAACACTTTTTACCTGGTAAAAAAATCCAAAAATTTTATGATGTTTAAATTGCCATCTCGAGATATTTTGCTCAACAAACAATTCCTTTTTATCGTTCCGGTATAGAAAATTTTAAAATTAGATGAAACAAGGTTGTTGTTAATGAAGATGATTATTTTATTGATTAAAAATAAAAAGTTGTTAAAAATTTGTTTGTTTGAATTTAATGTAAAAAAACGACATTACTTTCCGGTCCCCCTAATAATACTGCAGATAAAATTATAAGTGATAAACTATATTTAAATATATATTAGGGATGCACTGGATATCCGTCCAATATCCGATATCCGGCTGATTTTTCAATATCCGAAATATCATCGGATATCCGGATCACAATCACCGGATATCCGACTTCTCTATCGGATATCCGGAGAATGCAGCAAAGCAAATATAGATGAATAACAGTAATCGCTTGATCTCAAACAATTCCAAAAAACTTTTGTTTATAATGCAAAAGATGAAATGATAAGTTCCCTATCTATGAGTAAAAGGTAATTCTCAAAAGCTTAAAAAATTGCCAGCTTTCCTTACTATTATATTTAAATTCTGTAATAAATTCAAGAATTTATGTTTATATCTTTTAGAAAATTGTATCTTTCCTTTCAGATTGTAAAGCAAAATTTGAAGTCAAAATAGCAAATAAAGCCTTTTTGTAAAAACGCATAAAGATATAAAACCAACATTTAGAAATGCTCAAATACTGAATGAAAAAGTAGCAAACAACCGTTTCGAATATATTATCGAGATTCTTCATCAGTACAAGACTCAGCATGTAGGAAAAGATAAGCTGAGCAAAGCGTCAGAGAAGCGCAGGCTTATATACCGATTACAGGAGCAAATGATAGTAGATTCGAAACTGATGTTTGCTACCTTTACATGCATTATTTATGCATTTCTAAATGTTGGTTTTCTGTCTTTAGTCTCTAAAAAATTTTAAATTGTTTAATAAACTATAGTTTTATTAATTTTCTTCCTTTCGCTTAATTTAAATAATGGTTTAAATGGGTTTTAAGTTAAACAACTAAACAAATGTTTTTTACTTTCTTCTATTTTTGATAGAAGAAAGTAATGTAATCAATTTTTTTCGACGAATTTATATGTTTTAGGGATCCAATATCCCCAAAAATATGTTTATTCAAAACCTGTCTGTCCCAGTGTCGCCATCATATCATCAAAAAGTGTATGAAGCTATACATAGAATGAACCAAATATTTTGTGCATGTTTTTGGTTGTAGCCAGCAGGTCCATCTTCGATATGGTAACATTTTGCTGTAAGGCGGTGCTGTAATCACAATTTTTGTGCCATTTTCATCATTCTACATCAAACACTGTATGAAGTTATAAATAGAATTGAACCAAATTTTTTTGGATACATTTCTGGGAATGGCTGTCAGGTGTTCCTTCAGTTTGAAAATATTTCGCCACAAAATTGTACTATAATAATGATTTTTAACTCTCAGACTATCAAAGCCTGAGACCTTATGTGCCCGCCCATTCTGAATGTATGTAAGTATGTATGTACAAGCATAACGCCATAACTCATGATAAAAATATGCAATTCACTTGAAATTATGGGTATACGTATATTCTGATAAGACACTTCCCTGATTAGTTTTGAAAGTTCAATCGATAAGTATGAGCGGGGGAACAGGGGCTTATACTCCTCCCCATAATTTATATCAGTGGGTTTTTCATCCAGAATTAGCAGTTTTCACTCAAAATTTAGACATAGGATCATTCTGATGAGATGCTTGTGTGATTAGTATTAGGTGCTCATTGGATAACTATAAAGAGGCAAAACGAGGGACTAATTCCCCACCCTTAACTTCGATAAATGGGTTTTTCAAGCAGATTTATCAGATTTCATTCAAATTTTAGACATAGGATCATTCTGATGAGCAAACCGCCATAATTAGTTTTGGAAGTTTATTGGATAAGTATAAAGAGGGGCAAGGGGGCTAATTCCCCAACCTTAATTTCGGTAAATGGGTTTTTCATGCAAATTTATCAGATTCATTCAAATTTTAGACTTAGGATCATTCTGATTAGGGCACCGCCATGATTAGTATTGGGAGTTCATTGGATACGTATAAAGAGGAGGAACGGGGGCTAATCCCCCACCTTTAATTTAGATAAAGAATTTTTCATGCCAAATTATCAGATATCATTCAAGTTTTAAACATAGGCTCATTCTGATGAGCACACCTCCATGATTAGTTTTGCAAGTTCATTGGATAAGTCTAAGAGGGAGGAAATGGAAGGTAACTCCCCCATCTTTAATTTAGTTTAATGGGTTTTTCACATAGAATTTACCGATTTGATGCAAAATTTGGATATAGCTTCATTCTGATAAGACACTTCCCTGATTTGTTTTGGGAGTTCATTTGATAAGTATAAATGGGGGATCGGTGGGATTACCCCTCTTAATTTAGGTAAATGATTTTTCTTGCAGAATTAACAGTTTTGTTTTAATATTTAAATACAGGTTCATAGTGATAAGATGCTTCCCTAATTAGCTGTGGGGTTCTTTTGCTAAGCATAAAAGGGATACGAGCGATTACCTCAAACCCCCTTAAATTTGATAAATAAATTTTTATGCAGAAATATCCTATTTGCTTTAAATTTTGGATGTAAATTTATTTGATAAGGCGAATCTCTGAGTAGTTTTGGAAGTTTAATGTTTAAATATAAAGAAAGGGGATAACTCTGCTTAAATTATATAAATGGGTTTCTATGAAGAATTATTCATTTTGCTTGGAATTTTGGATATAGGTTTTTTATGTGATAAAGCATATCCTTGATTAGTTTAGGAGGTTCAATAATTAAGTATAAAAAGGGGGAATGGGGGGGAGCTATTTCCCCCTTTAATTTATGTTTCGAATGTTTTTGAATTGGTAGTTCATGAAGCAATGGGAATTTCGTATCTTGCTAAAACTGGCTATTCCCAAACAGCTGATGTATAGCAGATTAACAAAAAAATATTAATTTTAATAAATATCATGATCAAGATTAACTCATTGTTAATCTAATTAATTGACTGCAGCAAAAATTCTAGGTGAAAATCAAAGTTGGTATGATATTGAACTAACAATATTGATGTAGTACAGTAAAACCTCCATAACAGACACCCCCGAACAGCGGACACCTCTATTTAACGGACAGTTTTCAAATCCCCACTGCCAAAACTTAAATTTTTGTATGTTTAACCTCTGAATAACAGACAGTAATTTTGGTAAAAAAGAATGAAAAATTATTTTTTAACGAGAAAAAAAAATGAATAAAAATCCTCTAAATTTATCAGGGTCATGTGTAAAAAATTTTGTGATCACAGATAAATATGGGGATGAACTGGAGAAAACCACCTCTCCCCCTACATCTATCTGTGATCATGACCCCCTCCTCCCTCGGATGATTTGAGATTGTATGCTTTCAAGACGCAGAAAAATACAATAAACAGTTATACATTCATTTTTTACTTTCTTCTATCTTCAATAGAAGAAAGTATTGTAATCGAAATTTTTTTCGACTTCCAATTTTCGACGGATTTACACGTTTTAGGGGTCAGAGATTCCAAAAAACATGTTTTTACAAAATGTCTGTCTGTCTGTGTGTATGTCGCCATTCTACCATCAAAAAGTGCATGAAGTTATGCATAGAATTGAACCAAATTTTTTGTGAATGTTTTTGGCTGTGGCAAGCAAGTCCTCCATCAGTTTTGAAATATTCCGCCGGAAGGGGGGCGCTGCAATCGCAATTTTTGTGCCATTTTCAATATTGTACTGACCAAAAGTATATGAAGTTATGCATCAAATTTATTTTTTGTGCATGTGTATGACTATGGCTAGTTGGTCCTCCCTGAATTTGAAAAAAATCCGTCGGAAGGGGTCGCTGCAATCGCATTTTTTGTGCCATTTTCAATATTGTATCGACCAAAAGTACATGAAGTTATACATCGAATTTAACCAAATTTTTTGTGCATGTGTTTGACTATGGCTAGTTGGTCCTCCCTGAATTTGAAAAAAATCCGTCGGAAGGGGTCGCTGCAATCGTGTTTTTTGTGCCATTTTCAATATTGTATCGACCAAAAGTACATGAAGTTATGCATCGAATTGAACGAAATTTTTTGTGTAAATGTATGGCTAATGCTAGTTGGATCGCCCTGAATCTGAAAAAAATCTGCCGGAAGGGGGTGGTGGCGAATCCCCAGCGAATTTTATGCCATTTTCAATATATTGCATCGCATAAAAGTGTATGAAGTTACTTCTAGAACTGAACTAAATTTTTTGTATATGATTATTTTTTGGTAAGGCAAGTAGGTCCTCCCTGAATTTGAAAAAAAAATCTGTCTATCATTCTATTGTCCATCGGCTCGTGCAGAGACGGAAATTCGTTTTTACTCCGATTAATTGATTGAAGCAAGTTGGAAAGGTGAAAATCAAAGTTGGTATGGTATTGAATTAAAATTATTAAAGCATTAAAATGAGTATCTATTTTTTTTTTTTTAAATATTAAAATATACATATGAGATAGAAGAAAATTTTGGGATTGGCACATCAAACTAGTTTTTTTTTTTTTTTTTTTTTTTTTTTTTCAGAAAAAGGCGATTTAAAAGGATT
Source organism: Maratus speculifer (assembly GCA_964019185.1). Classification (NCBI taxonomy): domain Eukaryota; kingdom Metazoa; phylum Arthropoda; class Arachnida; order Araneae; family Salticidae; genus Maratus; species Maratus speculifer. The sequence goes on from OZ025299.1 coordinate 196,883,002, forward strand.
AAAACTACTGACAGAGTTAAAACTTCACATTGTAAAACAAATTACATGTAATCGCAAGTAGAAGCAAACTTTTGTAAAAACAATTTTTGTAAGAATGTAATAAACAAAGGATAAAGGTATGCACAATTTTATTTCAGTTTTATTGCTTTAAAAATTATTTTAATTTCTGGTTAATCATGTAATAGAGGTTTTAGGGCACATTAAAATCGACTAAAGAAACATTAAGCATTCAATAGCAATTTTTCTATCTCTGAGGTTTTCCCAATAGCGGACAGTTGCTGCGCTCCCAAGGTGTCCGTTATTTACAGGTTTTACTGTATTAATATTTTTAAATATTTTTTGAAACAAATGAAATCTATGAAATAGAAGAGAGTCTTGGGATTGATGCATCCAACTAGTTATTTTCGTGACTTCATTATAAATATTTAAAATTAAAAGTATTTTTTTCTTCTGATAAATTTCAAAGTGATTTACCTTAAAATAAAATTAAATATAGCTTAAGGTAAGACAGTATTGAATAATTAAAACATGAAAAAAAACATCAATTAAACTTATGTTTGGAGATAACTCTTCAACCATTGGTATATTAGTAAGACTTATGTTCACATTATAAAAGGATGCCATGCATTTCTTTGTAAAAATGCTTTGCAATTATAGACATATTAATTAACATGTAAAATTTGTTCTAAAAATTATCAGCATTTCATTGTACATATTATTAACAATTTTCAGCGGTTCATTGACAAATAAGCAGAGTATTTAAACGTTAGAATTGCATTTTTTATTCAGTATTATTATTATACACATACAGGGTTTGAATTTCGGGACGGGATGGCAGGATTCATGCACTAAGGAATCTTGTGTCATTCCTGTTTACCAAAAAAATCACTTTTCGAAATGTTTTTCTTTGTGAAGTGACGATCAAGTCTCAGGACCGACTGACTATTTTCTTGATATTTTCCTCTATCAATTGACAAATCTCACAGTTTGCTTTTATGACAATTATACAGAATTCATGGTTGTTTTTCTGTGTTTGACTGAAAAGTTTTGTAATTTTTTTCATAAAATTTTCCTGCTTGCTGGTCTTACAAAATTTTGCAATTTTTTTTTTCTGGAGACCAACAGGCAAATTTTACAATTTATTTCTCTCAAATAATTGACAAATTTAGCTATTTTATTCTGCAACTGATTGGCAAATTTCCCTTTTTGTTTTTGTGACATTCTGATGAAATTAACAATTATTTTTCTGTGTCCAGCTGAAAAATTTGTGTTTTGTCCTTTGTTATTGGCTGACGAATTTCATGATATTTGCTTGTGACAGATTAACAAATTTTACGATATTTTACTGTAATTGATTGACGAATTTCGCTATATTTTCTCACTGCCCAAGTTATCTCAAAGTTCAAATTTTTTCAGACCAGGTCAGCAATTTTTAAAAATTTATCTTTGCCATGATGGACTAAATCAGCGATATTTTTTCTATGACTGATTTATATATTTTGCGAATTTTTTTCCTGTGCCGAAACAAGAAATAACTAAAAGGGCAGTAATGGTCATTAGAGTCTGAGCTCTATCGCATGAGTCTGGAATTAGCACTAAACAAAATGAGATTGAATCCTGTGTTGCACATTTCAAAAAAACTTTTTTTTTTTACAGTCAGTGGTTCAACATTAGATATTTTCATTTTTCAAAGTCATCGCACGTTTCGTCATCAATGACCTCAATAATCATACCTCCTTTTTTTTATTTAAAAGACTATCTTTCATACAATGTTTCTGTTTGGATTAATTTTTTTTTACCATATCTGATAATTTGCACCTGCCCATTTTGTAACTTTTCTACTCTCTTCTTTATTAACATTAACATTTTGATTTCCTATTCAAATAAAAATAATTCTAAATTTAAAGAATTTCATAAAATAAATAAATAAAAAATGGACATCCATTGCCCAAAGCAAGATGTTTAAATGTTTCCCATTGAGTTATTGAAAATCAGTAAAAACATCATTTTTATGATGATCAAAACATGATTTATGTAATAAGAGTAATATATTATGTATATCATGGATTAAACAGTAATATTTTTGGACAAATCATAAACAAAATAAAATGCGGACACCACAAAGTCCATTCTCAACCGATGACAATAGCCGTTTTCCAAATGATTTAAAAAGGAGATCGATGAACTTCAAGGAAACGCATTTAGAAAAAATAAATAGTTGATGTGCATAGTTCACAGAAATTAGGACATGACTTTTTTAGATAAACTATTTTTTTATGTAATAGAAGAAACCTACTATGTCCTTTTTTAGAATTTCATATGGGTTTAAAATTCCAATAAATAGTAGAACATAATTCAATTAGCTAAAATGCCAGGGATTACAGTATTGACGATAATTCCACTAAGTGATATACAATCACTTAAGGATATTGACAATACAATCACCTACATGCATTATTCATGAAGGTAAATTAAAAATGAATGCACATCAGATTTTACAAAATTAAGAGAAAAAAAAAAGTAAGATGAAAAAAGCATAACCAAGTATTTAATAATTTAATGTGTTAGAAAAGTTGCTCTGTTCTGTTGTCTATAAAAGAACCACACAAAATCGAATAAAATCTAAATTAAAAAATTCATTTAGAAACTCAGTTATTAATTGCCCATAACATTGAGTGAAAATTGAAAAATGGATATGATATAGGGTAGATGTGCCAGTAATGGGCCACCTCACACTTTTTAGTTTATAAAAAAATAATAAATAATAGTTAAGCTTTTATTATTTTTTTCTGAACTCTACCTTGCATGCTTTATAAGCTGGATTAATTTTTTACACTTTTCGTCAAAACAATTAGGAAGCAGAAAATAAAGTTTCACAGTTTTTCTGTTTTTCACTGAAAATCTTAATGAACATGCTAAGAGCAGACTTACTTAGTTTTATATCTTTTTTATTTTTCCGTAAAAATTGAATGTTTTTGTTTGGTTAGCAATATAAAACATTGAATTTAATATACCAATGGCTATTTACAAAATTTTATTTATTTTTAAGATTTTAGGAGGGGTGGTCCATTACTGGCAGGGTTGCAAAAAAGCCGGCTAAAATTAAAAAAAGCCAGGCCGGTTGGCTTTTATTGATTTTAGCCGGCTTTTTTTGGCCAAAATTGGCCTTTTTTGGCCATAATTGGCATTTATACGGTGAAGCCTTTTTATTATAAGCAACACATTTTTAAGTGTCTTTTAACTAATTTTAATGATGTTTAATTTACTTTGAGTTTAATAAATTTATTTCTTAATGTGAAAAATTGAGATTTTAATTATGATTCATTGAGAAATTGGGTTATAGCCCAAATTTTCAATAATGAAGACATTAATACTAGAATAACACATTGATGGAGTTGCTAGTGGTTTATAGTCAGAATTGTAAATATGTCAGCTAAATTATAAAATGGCCATACCAAGTGCTTTTTCTGATTTACATTGACCTTTAATCCTACCTTTGTTTTTCCATTTTTACTGCTTTATAAAATTAAAGGTTATAAAATTAGTTAAGTAATAAAACATGTCATTTTAGTTACATGTTTTATTACTTAACTAATTTTAAGAGTTATTAAAATGTCATGTTTTATTTGCTATAAACATTTAAAATCATACATATAAAAAAACACCATTTCTCACTATTGAAAATAGTATTTTAAATTATGCAGATTTCATAATATATTATATTTCACAATTTATTTCAGTATTCTCAATTAGCATATGCATGAATATATTCATTCATGCAAGTAGGCATATATGCACTTTTAAACAACAAAGAGTTATTCAAAATTTTAATTCAGCAAATTTTGTTAGAACATTTTTTGTTGTTTAATTTTATGTAATTATGTATTAAACTTTCCTCAAATATTGAATCCTTCCTAATTTCTCTTTCAATAGTATTCATTTTATGACTTAATCTTTACATATTGACCTGTAACAATGTTTCCATGAATGCTTTGATGTGTTTCATTTTGTTATTGTTGATTTTAGGCCATTTTTGAAGAGTGCAGCACACTGCCCTTTTTAAAAGTAGTAAAATGCACCTCTGATTTTACCCAGAAATTTTTTATAAATATTTTTTTTATTTCGTAGTATTTCTAAATTTGTGTGAAATTTCCAAAAATGATAGAATTTTTTCATTTCTTTAAGAAGAACATGAAACTATTCAATCATGTTTTAATTTAATTGTATTTCTAATTTTTATATCATAAAATCATTCGAAATTAATGTTACTTGATTTATCATATTTAAAAATTAGGTATTTTGCTGCTTTCTTTTTTTCCCTTTCTAAAGGCAATAAAAAAAATTTCTTGAAAAAGTGCCCTTTTATGATACAGTAGTGCCCTTTTTAATGAATAGCACCTTGCCCTTTTTATAGCTATAGGGAACACTAATTTTGTCATAATTCCATTAAATATAATTCTTAAGAATATGTAATATAAGTAGAACTATGAAGTGTAGAAGTTTAAAACACATTTTTTGAGTATATTTTCTTTTTTTCCAAGATTTATATTTTTCAGACATAATGCCTTCACAGTTGACTCCTAGCAGTTATATAGACTTATTTATTTGAAAAATTAAATAGAAATTTATAACTTTTTTAGTAGTAAACTATTAAAAATAAATCAATCAAAATTTAATATGGATTCAATACAAATTAACTTAAAAAAATAAAAGCCGGCTTTTTTCAATTTTAGCCGGCTTTTTTTAAGTGGATAAAACCAAAAAAAGCCGGCCGGCTTTTTTTGGCCCGGCTAAAAGCCGGCAACCCTGATTACTGGATTGCTTATTTCGTGATTTGCCAGTAATGGGCCACCCAAGTGACCAATACTAAAAGTGTAATTTCAGTAGTGATAAAATATTTTGATTTAACTGAAAACTAAATGAACAAATTTAATACTTAAATTTTACTTACTAGAATTTAATAAAGACAATTTCTTTATAAATACAGTCAAGTCTCTCTATAATGAAACTCCATACATCGAATTTCTCTATATAACGAATTTTTAGTAGGAATGTTCCCCTTTTCCCATGATTACATTAAAAACAGTCTCTATATAGCGAAATATCTATCTCCATATAGTGAATATTTTCATAAAATGTTCTTTATTCAGTTGTAAAAAAATACTTTGAAATCACATGAAATCAAATTTTCATCTCTTATTCCTAATTTATCGTTCAGTGCTGAGTTTTTTTTATATTACTCCTCTGCTTGAATTTTCTTGTTCCTTAAGTCCAACAAATTCATCAACCCCCTTCTTTCACACGTCTTTCAACATCCTTCTCAAAACAGTGTTAATTGAATAATTATACATACAAGAACGGGATCAATGGGGGTAATTGAAGAAAAAACAATTTACAATTGCTTCAAAAAGGCCGAATTTTGTATACAAGAGGATAATGTAGATTCTGAGGAAGAAGATGCGACTTACGCAGACATAAAAAGAACAAGTTGGAAATTGCACGTGAACGTAGCAAATGAGGTGCGTTCGTACGATAACGAAGTTTTAAAAATATTCAAATCTTGCTTTTATAGTTAATAGTACTTTGGATACAGTATATTGGTTGAAATTCTGTAAATATACAGGAATAGTAATTCTTATTACACCTCAGCAACGTATATCTTATTAATAAAATGTGAAATAGTTGAATATAATTAAAACATGTACCAAACCATGTTTCCCCGTATAGCATTATATAGTGGAATACTTTTGTGTGACCCTGTAATTTAATAATAAATATTCTTTGCATCTCAGATTGTACAGAATTTATATTTTAGTGTATATATATACGTCATAGGTTCATGTCAATTTTATTATGTTCGAATCAGTGTAAAACCATTAAAATGCATTTGCAACTTTTTTCCCCATTGACTGTAATGTAACGGAATACTTCTGATAGTTCCTGTAATTGATCTATGCATCTGATTATCATAAGATCTGAAATGACTCGACAAAATTATGTAATAATTGTATGTTTTAAATTTCAAACAATTAAAATGCATTTTAAACTTTTTTCCCCAATGACCGTAAAGTAACGGAATTCTTTTGATTTTCCCTGTAATTGATCTATTCATCCGATTTTCATAAAATTTGAAACGATTCGACAAAATTATGTAATAATTATGTATTTTAAATTTCAAATGATTCGGTTGGATAGTTTTCCGTTGTTATATGCGGACAGACAAATGGACAGATAGACAGCCTGTCAGACAAACGGACAGATAGATGGACAGACAGATGGACTGAACGACAATTATAGGTGCTACCTATTTACATAATTACGAACGCACCTAAAAATAATTATCTGTTATTTTTTGTAGGGTGGCCCATTACTGGAACATAGGCGGTCCATTACTGGAACATAGGTGGCCCATTACTGGGCATTTGGGTGGTTAGACATATTTCTATTATTTAAAATAAAATTTTTATTTCTATTGGGAAATGCAACTGTGGGATTAGTTAAATATTGTTGAAAGATTAATCTAATATGAAAAAAATTGGAATACAATAATTATAACTATTAATAAAAAATTATTTTTTAGAGAAATTCCTTAAGGTGGCCCATTACTGGCACATCTACCCTATATAAGGCTTATTTCTTTTCCTTTGTTTTAATTAAAATAAACATTTTGGATAATTATCTTGAATTGTTGATTTAATTTATTTCAGTGGAATTTTGTTCTGTTGGTATAATTTGTAAATATTTAAGTGGCATGTAAAAGATAATAGGGTTTAAAAAATGTCCCCCCCCCTCTCTCATATAGTTTAACTCCCCTGCATTTACAAATGTTATGAGGGAAACTCTATCCTTCTGGGAAAACCTGAATTTCAAGGCCTGATAGTCAAAGATATATAGTTTCTGTAAAATATAAATTGCAATATGTTTAAAATGTTGTAATGGTGTGTGAAACATGTTTACAATTTATTATATGAGACGGCATTGTAAAAAGAAATAAACGAACATTCACCATAACTAAAAACATATTTAGTACCAGATATCCGGCAAAATCAGTATCCGGTGCATCCCTAATATATATATTAATGCATTGATGATGATCTAACATCATCAAGATTGGCAAATAGTAATTATTAAGTTTGGCGAATGTACACATAAATATAAATATTCTTTGCTTTGTCTGAGATTTCAAAACTCTGGATGTCTTATTAAGGCAATCAGAGAGTGCCAATGTGTTGGGGAGGAGGAGGAAAGTCTGCTTGGTGGCAGTAAATCAGATGCAAAATTTGCAGTATTACTTGCCCAGTGGCAAATGCTAATTTTGTCCTATGTTTTTAAAGTAATTGGCTATAATGTTTCAATTTTTCTTGATACCTGCATAAACTTTAATCATAATATATATATATATATATACCAGCCAAGTATTACTGGTACAATTAGTGAGCATATGGCAAAGAGTGAAAGATATAAGATACAAACAATGTCCTTAAAATCTCCTTGCAACCAGAGGTAAAAATGGTATACTTTGTTTGAAATGCATGTGGGATTAAAATTGGTGACTATATTTTGTAGGAAAAAAAAAACTATTTCTTGAAAACATAATCCAAATAAAGAGTTCATGGTAAAAAAGCCAAAATATAGAAAATACAATAAAGTTGCTAAATCTACTTGCATTCGATAGAAAGAAGAATTAACTAATTCACTAATTAGATATAAACAAAGTAGAGATGCATATATTCATGGAAAAAGCTGTGTTTCACAAAGCAAATTACGATTTTTTAATCACCGAGTGGTGACTAGGGTGGCGATCATTGGCTGATTTTTAATCGCCACGTGGCAAGTGGCGACCATTAATTTACACCTATACCTTAATATATGCATGAGTATTGACGTTCATGAATGAAAATAGAGATTAGCTCTTTCACGACTTTAATCTATTTACGTCCAAAAGTTTCGAGGCATAAGCATAGATTAACAAAGTGCGAAATAAAAAATATTTTGCCGATAAAAATGGATCTGGCAAGAGGGCTGAATGCGCTTACAAATTAGATCTTAATAAAAAAGTTAACCAATCTTTTAAATGCTGTCCTTTTATCTCATTTTAAAAATAAAAAAGAAAGAAAGAAAGAACAATTAATTTTGTATGGTCGGTAAAAACTTGACTTCTTGAAATGATTTTTAAAAAATCTTTTTTTCTAACCAAGCCAGCTTAAAATTAGAAATAAATAAATTTTTTTTTTGTAAAATAAGAATATAGTTTTAAAATTGATGTACTTAAATTTAGGAATTACGCTAAAGATAGAAGATAATGATTTAAGAAATATGTACTACCTTACAATTTTAAATCATGTTAAAGCTAAGAAATTTAACGTAAGTTTTGAGGTAACAAGATTTTGATTTCAAAATACTAAAACTTTAAGCATTTGGAATCAAATAGCGTTTACCATTAAAAAATATGTAATAAGCTTAAGTTATTTATTGAATTATGAGCAATTTTTGTCATATGATGACTGTCTTTTCTCCTTTCCTTTGCTATCGGAAACTGGGCCTTGAACTGTTAAAATATAAGCAGATCTGGGCCGTCCATGATAGCTTTCGTTAAAGTTGGGCCCAGATCTAGAAGTAAATCTAAAAATCTAATAAATAAAATGGATCATAAATTATCAAGCACTTAAATTACACCTCCCCCCTCTTCTCTAAAAAACAACCTAAATTTAAAACTTTTTTTTTACATTTCTTAAAAATATTTCTGTGCTCTATTTATTACTTTATTGTAATAATAATAATAATAATAAATGTCTTAATTTTCTGCTCTATAAATAGTGTTCACTCTAGAAACAAAAAGAGCATGGTGCTATTCACTAGAAAGGGCACTACTGTAGCAGAAAAGGGCATCTTTGCAAGAAAAAAAGTGGTATTGCTTTTAGAAAGGGGAAAAAAAGCAGGAAAATACATAATTTTAAAATCTGATAAATCAAGTAACATTAATTTCAAATGATTTTATGATAGAAAAATACAATTAAATTAAAACATGATTGAGTAGTTTCCTGTTCTTTTTCCTTAAGAAATGAAAAAAAATTATCATTTTTGGCTCACAAATTTAGAAATACATGGAACTCAGAAATATTTTATTAAAAATATCTGGGTAAAACTAGTGGTATATTTTGCTAACTTTTAAAAGGGCAGGGTGCATTTTGTAAATTTGAAAGAGGGCAGGCTGCTGTCCCTTCAAAAATGGCCTAGAATTAACACTATTTATATATATATTTAAAAAAAAAAAAAAAAAAAAAAAAAAAAAAAAAAAAAAAAAAAAAAACTGTAAATCTTTTACCCCTCACTCAGTCACAAAAAAAATCTGCTCTATAATTTTGTAATTGGTCATTCCATGTCACTTCATCTAGACCATGTCACCCACCGTCACAGATTTCTATGAAATTTTATACATAAAAACAATGTCTAAAGATATGTTGTTTCATTAAATTTCAGTTTAAAATAATAAATTCTTCATGAGTTACAAGCATTTAAAAATACCCCTCTCAGTCAATTTTTTGCTGAAAATGATCTTTTATCAAACATGTAATGTTGGATAAAAATGCTTACTTTTCCAAACATTTTTAATGAAATTAGATACATATATTTTTAGAGATTCTTAATAATGTATTTTATTAAAAGAATGTTCTATAAAACAATTTAGAATTCAAATGTCGAGAAAAATATAAAAATATGCAATTCAATTTTTTTTTTTTTTTTTTTTTTTTTTTTTTTTTTTTTTACATGCACCACCCATTTGATATGGCTGATTTTTTTATTATACATAGTTTATAAGAAAACCATTTAATAATAAAAAAAATTAGAAAGGTACCCCAAAGCAGAATGCTTTGCAATGTTCTACAACATCATATTTAGACGATCGAAAAAGCTCTGCGGGAATTACCTGATTTTTCTCGTGACCAATTGATGATTTTCGCAAACTTTTTAAATAAGAAATTAAAGAATTTTGAGATTTTTTTTTTTTTTTTTTTTTTTTTTTTTTTTTTTTTCCGGGTTATTGATGATTTTCCAGAAGTGAATCAAAATTAAACAAACAACAAAAATAATAATTCTGAAATTAACAGTGAATTTTCTGAAAGATTGCAAAAGAGGGGGGTGGGAGTGGAATCTATTCTAGCACTAATTATATATATATTTTTTTGTACCTCTTGGACAAAATTTGCGGTTTTTACACAATATTTTGGCAAAATTTACTGTTTTTACGTGACCTTTAAACGATTGCATTTCTTTCCTGACCTTTTGACAAAATTTGGGGGAGGGAGTGACAAAATTTTCCATTTTCCTGTGATCTTTTGCTGAAATTTTCTATTTATCCCGATCTTTTAACGGAATTTGTCGCTTTTTCATGATCCCTTAACGGAATTCGTTGCTTTTTCACAATCATTTGACAAGTTTTTTATCCTTTGACAAAAGTTTTTTTTGCAATGTTTTGATAAAATTTGCGTTTTTTTTTTTTTTCCAGCGATCCTCTGATGAAATTAGCGATTTTTCTTCGTATGATTAGTAAATTGATTTTTTTTGGCAACCATTTGTCAAAAGTCATGATATGATATATTTTTGGATATATAATTAATAGATATATGATATATAATTAATATGGGTATATAAATTGGATACATAATTATTTTCCTTTATGTATTCAAATATTCAAATAAAACTTCCATTATACTAACTGAAAAACAATCAATAAGATTAAATATAAACTGATTTATAAAACTATTCACTGAAACAATCTGAGCTTTGCATCTTCATTAAAAATGTAGAAAAGTATAAATTTATACCAAAAGTAAGCCGCTACAAACATTACTCCCCCTTTCATATATTTTGCAAGCTGCGTAAGTCCTGAGAAATTTATTGATTTCAAATATATCCCCTCGTTTTCCTAATTTTACCTATCTATTTCACAAAAGCATTAATTATAAGCATCCCCCTTAAAATTATTAGAATTTCCTGTCTGCTAAATGTTTGGCTTACTATCAGTATTCTTTATGGTAATTTAAATTCTGCTTTACCTATAGTCTTCATAATGATATAAATAAAAATAAAACAATGTAAACATAAATGTTATAACAACCATATCCTTTTATTTAGAATCTAAAACTGTTTAATCAATGAAGTAAAAGTGTAAATATGTGCTGATAAATAAATAAATTTTGAATATATAATTCTATAAAAATAATTTTAAAAATATTTTTCATACAATTAACTTGATGTTTATTTTATTGTAGGGCATAGCTTAAAATCTTGTGTACTCTATTGCAGAATCATAAGCAAATATTCAGAGCATATATGTAACAAAAAATAAGTATTATCTATTAAAGAATATATAGAGTAGGTGGGGGTAAAGATGCACACTTTCTGTAACTTTTGATTTTTAATAAACAAATCGGTCTAAACTTATGTGTTGAATGATTAAAATATTATATAAGAACATTAGGCACATGTCACCATCAACCAAGATTCAGTCAAATTGTAATTTCATGAAAAACTGTAATTTTCAAAAAGCATTGTTCAGCATATATTTGTTTCGTCAGTTGGGGTAAAAGTACGCAGTGGTGGGGCAAAGTGCATATTTTTATCTTGTTTCTTCTAAATCAAATGAGTTATGCAAAAGCATGAGTAAATTTCACTAGTATTTAAAGTTAAACTGAAAATTATAAATTAAACCATGGAAAAAACAAAAAGAAAAATAGCAGTATGTGAGATTGCAACTAGCAGATAACTTCTAACTGCCATGACAAAAATTGTTTCATAAATAATGCAAGTGGTCTCAGATACCGCTTGATTGTAGGCTGAATAAAGGGGTTGACTGACTTATAAGATACTATTTTTGTGCTAAACTTTATGTTAAGACCTATTATTATAATAAAATCTCTCATTCAGAAATGTTTAGCGATAGTACTAACAAGGAGAGGACCCGAGGCTTGTGTCACAGAATTCAGCAAAACTTTGTGCTTCAATAGAGTATAGTCAATAGATAAACATATCATAAGGATAAAGTGCAATATTCAGGGGGGCCGTAAAAAATGGGCCCCAAAGTCACCCATTATTGACTCTTTAGTACATAATCAGATAAATTTTGTCCAATTGCGAGTGGCCAGATAGCCCAGTGGGCAGCGCGTTAGACCTTTTAATTTTCTTGCTCCGGATGTCCGTGAGTAGTTGTCAAATTCAATTTTTTAGTTGCATTTGGTAACTAACGACACTAATTTCGAACACTGATGCAGACTTCATTTCTCTTGTACACAAATTAGTAATGTTTTTCCTTTAAAGCTCTGTTCACTTTGTTATAGGTGTATAAACTTTATTTTTGAGATTGACTTGTCTTGGAGGTTATGATACTGGTTTAAAAAATGTTCATTGTTGACGTAGAAAAGTTATGCATTTCGGAAAATACTTCAGGGGATTTCTTATTGGCAAATGAGTATGAACACTGTTAGAAAAACTGCACACCTCATATTTGATCCATCGATTTTTCAAACAAAAAAAGACATAATTTATACAAAATAAGGAAAATGTTATCTTGTTAATTATTTCTTCTTGTTATGTCATGTTATAGTTAATTCAGAATGTTTTTATTTAATTCTGAAGTTGATATATTTATTTAAACTTATTTAACATGACGTACAGTGTTTTTTACCATCCCCAAGTCTAACCTATTCTGTTCTGAAATGTACGGTCGGCGCCATTGCTTCACACATCGTTTTTCAAGTAAATAAGTGATATTGTCAAGTTACATCTGTTGTGATTTTAGATCACTGTTATTCGCCATTCACAGTTTTGCCAATGAATGCCACGGCCGATGTTTGACGTCATAGTCTCTCTGTAAGCCAATGGTGCTTCGCATACGTAATTTTTGCATATATGAGTTTTTCAGTTTGAATAATGGCAACTTAGATTTGTAGATTTTTCAAAACAGACTGGTACATAACGAGGAAGCACAGATTTGTTCTTTGCTATGCTTACTGAATAGAATCATCGCTTGTTTGAGAGCAGCAGTTCGTCTGTTTTGCCATATCATGAAGCCGTTGTAGCTTAGATTACTGTAAAAATATGATGCTGCTCACATCTTAAGCTTTTGAGTTGTTTATGTTTTAATTTTTATTTTGTTCAGCAAAGTTTGCTGAAATATCATCTGTAAATGCTTCATCATTTAAACCTGTGTTTCTTGTTAAATCCACGTCTTATTTCTGAAGTCTTCCACAATTACATTTTCTTTACAATGAGATTCCACTGCAATATTTAGTAAATTTTTAAATGAATCTACAACACTTCTTTAAAAAAATAGTCAGTTTTAATTATTTTGGTTGTTTCTTGATAAATATTTTTTATAATCTGTACATTTGGGTTATTTGTATCTTTAAATTAAAACAAAAAACTTTTATTCCATTCTGCAGGTAAAGTTTTTGTTATTCAATGTGGCATACAGATGGAATCAAGTCATCTACCTCAGTATCATCTCCATCACTATTTGAATTATCTTGTACAGAATCAGAAGTGGTTAGACAAATTGAACCAACCCAGGTGATCCGAGGTAAATCAAGACACTCCTCCAATTATTTTTATTTTTAGATGTTTTTTATTATTTACCCATAATAAGTAACTTTATTTTACCATTTATCACTTTTATCTTAAATGATGATTCATTTCAATTAGGTAAACTTGTGAAAGAATATAAATAAAACATTCTGATTCCAAAGTAGCATATTTCAAACAAATCAATTTCTATAAGCCTGGATTTAAACTGTGTTTGTTTTTTTTTCGCATTTTGGTGAAAAAAAATTTGGTATTTTGCAAAAATATATTAGTAAGATTTTTGCTAAAAGGTGATAAAAGAAAAAAAATTTCAAAAAGTTATAAAAATTTCTATTTTTCTGAAAATTTTTGTTGTGCAATAATTGCAGAACCATTGAAAACATTGGAAATCATTATTTATTTCGTATATCTGAATTTAATAAGATCTTTCTTATAGTAGGTGAACCTATTATTATAACAAAATAAGCCAAAATTCTTTTAAGCAGGTTAAAAGCTAAAATGCTAAAGACAATTGTTTGCCAAATTAAACCTTGTTACAAATCATAATTTGATATTCCAAAAATCTGAATTAACTTAAATTTTTGCCTAGTTTAAATTATGATGGTAAAAGGCATAAAAATAGTTTCTATGTATTTTAAAATTTTAAAAACAGTTTTATCATAAGTTAAAGTATAAACAAAAAATATCAATTAAAAGGTTACATAAAGAGAAATATATGTAAATGACTTTGTTAACATGAAAGTTGATTATTATACAGTTTTGCCATTTTTTTTCTGATAAAAAAAATATTGGATTTGATGCTCAAGAAAACAAAGCCTTGCAAATGATCCACCATAATTTGTTTCTTAGTTGAGTTCATATAAGTTTTATACACTATTTAGACATTGGGATATGCTTCAGTATTCATAAGATAATGGAAAATGATAGTATTCCAGAGTGATACAGCTTTAAGCCTAAAATTGTATCATAGGATGGCAGAACTCATGCATACAGCTAAATTCAGGTCAAAAGAAACATAACCACAATTTAATAACTCTGAAAATAAAATATTCTGATTTTTTATCCTATTTTGAAATTTTTATATTCCTATATGCAGTATAATTTGAGATTTGTAAACCCACTTTAAAATTAAATTGTAGGTGTTAGCTCCTAATTTTTTTCCTCGAAAATGGTCCTCAAGAAATTAAAAAAAAAAAAAAAAAATTAATGCCGTATTTACTCGTGTATAAGGCACACTTTTTTCCAAAAAATTAGGGCAAAACTCCTAAGTGCGCCTTATACACAGAATAATTTTTTACTGTTGGATGCAGTCGAACGATATACATATGAAACAAGAAATTATTCAAAGAGATATTAAAACTCGGAAAATGTTACTTATTAAAGTTTTACTGCATATTTATTTCATTCCTCGCAGTTTTTTTATAAAACAGAGCTAATGGGGAGCATTTAACAGCTAAATTATTCAGAATAATATTTGTTTTGAAAAATTAATGATTGTACTTCAAGAAAGTTGATCACATATATTTGGTGTTACTCTTTTAGCATTATTCATACTTTCTAAGTAAAAAAAAATGTGCAGTTATATTTAATTTTATTCTAATCTGTTTTAATTGAAGTGAATAAGACTGCACTTGTTCCTAGGGAAACTCTAGGGTTCTAGGGTTTGTTACATAATCTGCATGAAAAATGAGACTATATTTTTTCACCATTCTATGGGAATTTCACCGAAAATGCATGACAGTTCTTGAGTGTTTTCATATACATACTTTATTTTTCTTCACATTTAAAAATCTGTGACCAAACTGGCTGAGCAGTTAAAAGCAATTGTCTAGTAATACTAGGATTGCATGTTCTATGCTCTTTGTTGCTTATTTTCACATGTAAACCTTGGGATCTGTTCAAGATGAATATGCACAAGCTCAGAAGACAGGAACATGGAGTGGAAGTGCTATATATATATACACACAGGGTGTCTCATTAGGTCGTTTACAAACTTAACATGCTGGTCTGTCATATCATGATGAACAAGATTTAGATAAGGATTTGTATTTGAAAATGCAAACTGCGGCATTTGGATAGGCGTCATTACATCAATGAGCACAGGTGTGGAGGGAAAGGATATCAAATAAGGTATTAATTTAACTTTTATTAAAGAACATGTTTGACATTTACTGAAGCTGTTCAAAATTCTTTCCATTCGCCACAATGTGTGCATCACAACGTCGATGAATGGATTCATTGACACATACTGTCGCTTCCATGATCCTAGTGACGAGATCCATGTTTGATGTTACAGACATCTTATACACCATGAACTTCATGTATTAACACAAAAAGAAATCCATAGGAATCAGATCAGGGGATCGCAGTGGCCATGAACCTGGTCTATTTTTGCTAATCCCACAATTCGGTATGTTCTATCAAGGTATTCTCACACAATGTAGCAATCATCAAATTTTGTAAAGGATTGCGTTTCATCAGAACATCACAGAAAAAACAGAAATTAAATCAAAAAATCGCAAAAAAAATAAAAATAAATTTCTTTAAAGGACTGCGAAAAAACCCGCAGATTTCAACAACAAAATCGCAAAAGAATATGCGAATTTCATCAAATAATCACAGAAATAACTCAAATTTCAATATAGAATCGTGGAGAAAATGCAGGTTTCACCAATGAATCGTGGAAAAAACATGAATTTCGACAAAAGATCGAAAAAACACGAATTTTGTCAGAGGATTGCACAAAAATGCGAATTTCATTGAAGTATTTTGAAATATTTTAGGAAAAACATGCTTTTCATCAAGGAATCACAGAAAAAACACTAATTTCGTCTGAGGATCACGAAAAAATACTAATTTCATCTGTTATGTCATGTTATATTTAGTTCAGAATGTTTTATTTAATTCTGAAGTTGTTATATTTATTTAAATTTATTTAACATGACATACCTGGAGTTTTTACCATCCCCAAGTCTAACTTACTGTTTTGAAAAGTGCGGTCGGTCAGTGCCATTGCTTCACACATCGCTTTCAAGTAAATAAGTGATCCTATCAAGCTACATCTGCTGTGATTCTAGATCACTGTGAATCGCCATTCACAGCTTTTGCCGATGACTGCCGCGGTCTATGATTGACGTCATAGTCTGTGAGCCAGTAGCGTTTCACATATATTTTCAGAAGTTTTTCAATTTGGATAATAGCAACTTAGCTACCACTGAAAATTTGTAGATTTTTCAAAACAGACTGGTATATAATGAAGAAGCACATATTTGTTTTTTGCTATGCTTACTGAATGGAATCATTGTTTGCTGGAAATCAGCATTTTATCAGTTTCGCCATACCATGAAGGCATTGTAGCTTATGCTACTGTAAAAGTATGATGCTGCTCACGTTTTAAGTTTGAATTATTTATGTTTTAAAACTTTATGTTGTTCGACATAGTTTGCTGAAATTTCACCTGTAAATTATGATTCATCATTAAAACTGTTGTTCTTGATAAATCCACATCTTGTTACCGAAGTCTTCTATAATTACATTTCCTTCACAATAAGATTGCACTGCAATACTCAGTAAAATTTGAATGAATCTACAACATCATCAAAGGTTCACATAAAAATTCAAGTTTTGTTAAAAAATTTGAGAATTTCATAAAATGATCCCCAAAAAAACTCTAATTTCCACAAAGGAGAAAAAACATGGCATTGGTCAAGGTCAAATGATTACTGAAAACACTCTAATTTTGTTAAAGAATCACTTAAAACATAAATTTCGTGAAAGGATCTCAAAAATGTCAATTTCGTAAAAAATATATATATATATATTGTAAATGATTTTAAAAAAATGTGAATTTCAAGAAAAGGATTACAAAAAAAAATGTGAATTTTGTTGAAGGATCGCAGAAAAAAGAAAAAATTTTGAGAAAAGATCAAGAAAAAAATACGAATTTTGTAAAAAGATTGTGGGAAAATGCAATTTTCATCTAATTATCTTAGGAAAAACTTGATTTTCACTAAGCAATCGTAGGAAAACGGCTAATTTTGTCAGAGGATTGGGAAAAAGGTTCACAAAAAAAAAAAAAAAACAGTAATTTTGTCAAAAATCACAAGAGAATGCTAGTTTAGAGAGAGAGAGAGAATGCTCATAAAAAAAAGAGTGTTTCAACAAAAGCTTGTGGAAAGAAAGTCTAATTTCAATAAACGATCAAGAAAAAATGCAACATTCATCAAATGATATCTGTAAACACTCAAATTTTGTCAAAGAATTGCTTAAAACCCAAATTTCATTGAAGGGTTGCAAAAATGCAAATTTCGTAAAAGACTTGTGGAGAAAACACATATTTCATAAAGGAATTGGGAAAGAAATGAAAATGTCTTTAAAGAATTGCAAATAAAAAAGAAAATGCAAATTATAACAGAAATATTCTAAAAAAAAAAAATCTTTAATTTCGTCAAAGGATTGCAGAAAAAAACACAAATTTCATCAAAGAGTCATGGTAAAAAACACAAATTTCAAGAAAGGATTGAGGAAAAAAAAAAAAACGTGAATTTTGTCAAAAGATCACGGGAAAATGCAAACTTCATCAAAGTATCACAGAAAAACACAAATTTCATCAAAGAATCACAAGAAAAACACAAATTTCATCAGATGATTGCAAGAAAAAATGCACATTTCTTCAAAAATTCTGAGAAACTGTGAGTTTCATCAAGAAATCAAGAATTTGATCAAATGATTGCAAAAAAAATGCAAATTTGTTGCACTGGGCTAAAGCTTTGTAATTAGGATTTTTTTTTTTTTCACGAATATTAAAAATCACCAAAAAGAATACATACAATTTTAAGAAACATAATAAGAATTCTTACTGATTTTCCTAAAAAAAAAATCAATTTTCCCAAAAAATCAATTATAAAATCACACAACACAATAGATACTGTATTAAGCTACTACTTGTCTAGTCTTCAAAAACTGGTTGCCCCCAAAAAACCAGAACACTTTGAATGGAGAGCAGTATTGAATTAGGAGGAGATAAAAGATTCAAACTAAAAAAAAGGGTATTTAAAGCTTGCAACTCTAAATCATTTTAAGAGAAATGGAAATTTTTGCATATTTTCTTTTCTCCTAGTTTATCAGGAAAACGTATTGGAATCATGAAAATAATTTCCTTTTGTTGAAAGATTAGCATGTTTTAGGTTGACCTGAATACAATATACATTGTTTTGACAATTAAAAAAAAAAAAAAACTCTCTATTTGTGATACAAAATTTTTAGCCATTCTATTTCAAAACAAAAGCATAGAATTTCATCAAATGCCATATTTAATTAGACTTTAGCACACATATGTGTTGATTAGGTTTTGATGTATATGGCCCAATAAGTAGCATTGCTATGTTGCCTTTTTCACTATTTACAGGATAATTATCCCATAACATCATAGGTGCGAAATTCCACCAAACATCATGTTCATTTAATTCTTGATATAAATTGGTACTGATTAGATTTTAGTGTATTTTATGACAGATGACATTACTAGGTTGCAATTTTAATGATTTTTGTGTAAGCCAGATCTTGGGATTGAATTTCCCCATATTTGACATACAAGCTGTTTATGGATATCTGATGATTCAATTTTGGTTTTGACCACTTCCCTGGGAACTTTGCCATACTACGCTTTTTCTGGTGAACAAACATTATAGATTAACCTAGCTTCTATTGTGTAGAAAGAAACTAAATTTTATGTTTGGGGTTAACAATTAACAATATGTTAATTTCAATTATTAAAGATTCTGACTTTTTCTCTTTCATGTCAGTTTGTTTCCTTATTAGAGACGAATTTACTTCATAAATATAATTATTACATGTTTAGGTAAGGAGTGTAACAGGCTGACCTTCTATCTTTTCTCAAGTAAAGTAGCATTTTTTCCCCCTCAGTTATTCCTTCAATATTTTCTCTTAGCTAGCTGTCATACTTTGAAAGAAGTAAATTTTATAAAAACTTACCATAGTGAACTGGATTTAATAAATTATAATAACTTTTCACATTGCATTTAGTCCAGTGATTCAAGCCATTTCTCACAATCAATTTATTAACATCTGTTTTGTCCTCACAACTTGTCTAATATAGTATATAATATATATATATATTTTTTCTAGCCTTTTTTAATAAAATTTTTTAAGGATATTGGATAGTGCATCAATTAATGCTATGTAGGTTTGAGACTTAAAACTCTTTTTATTATTTGATAGTTTTTTTTTTTTTGGGGGGGGGGGGGATTTACTTAAAAATTTTGACTGACTATGATTTAAAAATACTTTTAAAAAAATTACATGAAAGCCTTTGTTTTCACAAAATGATAACTGTAATCCATACCTAGGGTATATAGTTACCAAGTATTATCCTGTGTGTTATAATTGTGCTTGCTTTTATAAAAACAATTTTCCATCAAGCTCTGTTTGCCAAGGATGGAAGTTGGAATAACATTTTAAATTTATTGCGGGATGATGTGAAAAATAAAACTTTGTATTTCTTTTCAATAAGAGAAATTTCAGCATCCTTTCTTTTTCTTTTGAACAAAGATTCAGAACATCTGATCTAATTTTCTTACAGTTACATAAAAGTTATTTAGTAACTTTTTTTGAATTGTTTGATAATCTTTCTCAAAAACTTTTTATTTTAGGTATGAAAAACATGAAATGCTATGGACGTAAGAAAATCATTGTTCCAAAAGAAAAATCATTCATTAGGAATTTTTTTGATGGCAATGACAGCTCTGATATTTTTTCTGATGTGTATGTATTTACATTTTTAATAAAAATTTGATTAGGTTATTTTGTTTATTTAAACTATTTAAAATTTTAAAACTTTAAAATTTTCTCTCCTTTGGGCATTTTATGATATATGATTGATATTTTAATACATATAGGTACCATGAAATTCATATTATCCTAATTTCTAAAACATTAAATTTTTACTGAAGAAAAACACAAACTGTTTGTATATTTCAAAGTTTTAGAAAGATCTTAGCAAAAATTCATGAAAGCACACAACATAATTTGATACATTTAGAAATGGCTGAATTAAAGTTCTCCCCTTAATACCACACGAGGGTTAAATAAATCTATGAAAGAAATTATTGTTTTGACCAGCATCATATTAATCTATTTGGCACCTGGTGTTAAAACCAGGGTTGGAAAAAAAACCAGTTTTTTTTGTAAAAATCCAAAAAAAACCGGTTTTTTTGGTTTAAACCGGTTTTTTTTTTAAACATCCTTTTTTATTACGTATACATGCATATTTATTGATAAAAATAGACATTATTGAATTATAAGTAGTATAAATTCATTTGAAAATAATTTAAATTAAACAATTATAGTTAATTATGTAGAAAATTGAAAAAATCCTATTTTAATTTAAATAGTTATTAGTAAACTCTTATGTTCAAACAATAAGCTATTCTACACAGTGAAACATTGATGTTTTGAAAATCTTTATAAATAATCTTTTTATTACTTATAATAAACATTTGATATAGTTTTATGAATATTCTTTTCTACAATTTAAAAATAAATGAATAAATAAATAAATTTGAGATTGTTCTTGGGGTTTGTGTTTGAGAGACAATTTGAAATCAACATATATGGTCATTATATTATCAAATAATTGAGGGGGGAAAATAATTTGTTATTATTAAAATACTATAATTAGCACCCAATTTTTGAATACTCATTCAGCTTCATATTTTGATTTTAATTCTTAAAGATAATCTCCCCAATAGAAAAAAAAAAACATTCTTTTATAGTTTCACCAAAATCTTAAAGATCATCCAGTTATGTAGCTCCATATTCAAAAGCATTGTGCATGTTATGATAGATTGCTTTAAATAATCTGCATTTTTTTAATGAAAATATTTTATACTAAAGGTTGAATATTTTTAATCCATTTTATCTTTGATCAATTCACATATTATAAGATTTTTCTTTAGAGCAATGGAATATATTCACCAATGCATACTGAATTTCATCCTATACATAAAAAAAAACAAGCTAGAATCACTATATTTAATACTTTTTGCTGAAATAAAGTGTTAAAAGTAGAAAATATTTATATCCAATAATTTGTAAGTCTTAAATTGTAAAGAAAAATGAAAAGATATCATTAGATTTTTTTGAAAAAAACCAATTGGTTTTTTTGAGAAAAAAACCAGTTGGTTTAAACCATGGTTAAAACCAATTGGTTTAAACCGTGCCAACCCTGGTAAAAACACCTCATTATACACCTCTTCCACATTAATAATGGTAAATGATGCTATCATTGAAACTTGTCTATGCCTACCGTAATTGATAGTACCTGCTGCAAAAGAACAAGCCAAAATTTCCAGGTTTGGACATGTCCTGATCCATGGAAAATATTTTTTGGCTCATCCTAGTTAAGAGGACCTGAGCCCGATTAAATTTCTACAAAACATAGATTTTTATGACAATTTGATTAAAAATTGTTTTGTACAAGGAGAGGAGTTCTTACAAAAATACTTAGTTTAGCTTTTTTTTTTTTTTTTTTTCATACTTATATATATATATATTTTTAAGGTGCTTTTTACTGTGAACTGCAGACATATTCGTTTCAAAATACTACTCCTCTCCAGATTTCTTACTGCCTTTGCCTTGTGAACTACTATATTGATTTTGTAATAAATTTCTGTTTGTTAGTAAATTGTAAAACTCTGAGTTATTAATATCAGTAATACATATTTCATCACTGGGAGTCTTAAAAATCTGAAAAATGCTATACAGTATAATCTTAGATGGAATTGCATTGGAGAGAATAAAAATGTTATAGACAGGTTCCCTTTTTAGTAGGAATGTCATCTAATGTAAATGTATTATATTCAATTTGCATGGATCAACACATTTTTACATCATTAGACAGGTTCCTTTTAACA
The DNA here is from genome assembly GCA_964019185.1 of Maratus speculifer. NCBI lineage: Eukaryota > Metazoa > Arthropoda > Arachnida > Araneae > Salticidae > Maratus > Maratus speculifer. The sequence continues at coordinate 196,905,516 of OZ025299.1, forward strand.
GATTTTACTGTACTTTGATTTCCCCTGCCCCCTATAGAAATACAGTGAAACCTCGATTTAAAGTTATTCAGCAAATCACAAAAAAAGATGCGAAATGTGAGAAAACATTTTTAAAAAAAAATGAGGGGTTGTATCTAAATATAGTAGTATGTGCCACTAATCAATGGATATATGGATACAGTTCTTCATTTTTTGCTTCATTTTGGGAACGAATTTTGAGCTTATTCTATCGACGAATTTTAGAATTTCCAAGCTATGTTTTTGAGACTTTCATAAAAGTTGCTCTATACATTTAGCAAACAAAATATGAAAATAAAATTTTGATAGCACAGTAAAAAACTATTTAGTTAACCTGCTCATTTTTCCTACAATTTTTATTAGTTTTCAATTTTGATTACAGGGTATTGTGTTACAATGTTGTTTGTCATATTGTCAAAAAAAAAAAAAAAAACTGCAAATTATAAACAAAAAACTTGGAAAAAATTTGGGACTGTTTTTATAAAACCACTAATTTCTCTACAGGTATACATGCTAGCCACATAAAAATGAACGCAGTTTATTACAATAAGCCACTTAATCATAATTTACAGTTTGAATGCCTTTGCTTCAATAGTTTTTACAGGGTTATCCAAAGGATATTTGTTCTTTATCAATTTGTTGTTGGTCCCCTATGGAGTTTCAGGGAAAAATCTTCATGAAAATATGACCTGTACTGTTATGTTTACACACTTAGAGTTTCAGGCTAATTCCTCATGTATTTTTCAAGATATTTAATAAAATGTCTGAAATCACAAGTGGCCGGTTACCTTTGGCCATATAGTATATATAGTTTTAATTGTATATTCTATTTATAGGTTTATTTCTAATATTTGTAATGTTACTCTATTATAAGTTTAATTTCTTAATTTATTTAATTGCTTTAAACATAAAAAAAGTGTTGTCAATTTGATTATTGTATGACTGTTTAAATTTCTGTCTTTTAGTTCAGAAGATAAAAATCAAGGAGTTAATGCCAGGGAAAAGAAAGAGAATATGCGTTATATTTTTGAATCTCCACATTTAATTGATGAATTTTCTCCTTTTAAACAGAAAAAACGTTATGGTCTGAGAAGTGTTGCTGAAACAAATAATGGCAATCAAAAAGCTAATTATGATGAAAATAAAGAGAATGTGTGCAATATTTTTCAATCCCCAGCTTTATGTGACAAAGATTTTCCATTGGAACAGAAAAAAAGTTTTGGTGTACAAAATGTGGTAAAGTCTAAACAAGCTGCAAAAAACAGATGTAAAAGGAATAATTATGCCAGAAAAAAGATTAAAGGAATTCAACATTTAAGCACTAAATACTGTAAATCTCAACAACCTGATTGGGATGCATTTGAAAACCATGAATTTAACATAGAAAAACCAAGAAACAATAAGCCTCTTCCTGTTATTGAACAGCAAATTTCTAACATATTTAAAAATTTCAAACAATATGCTCAAAATGTATCCATAGATATTAGAAATGAAAAAGCTAGCCATGCAGCTGCTTTGCCCCATGAAACTCCTATATCTCCAAAAAGGATGAAAACTGTGGCCTCAAAATTAGAGTTTTCTTCTCAAGAAACACTTGAAAGCTCTGGGGAGCTATTTACCGAAATTCCTAAATATAAAAAAGATTCAAAAAACAAGAATATTAAAAAGAAAAAGACAAGCACCAGAAAAAAGCACAACTTTAAAAACCCTCATAATACTGTGGCTGAATTAGAACAAGTAATTAATCAGTGTATGCAGAATGTTGATTTCTCTGAATCACGCAATATAAGTATTAATGCTAAAATTTCTAATTGTAATGAAAAAATAAGTAATGCTGTTGACATTTTTCCTGGTGAAACTACTTTAAAAGAAACGGTATCTATCCCATGTTCAAATACAATTCCATTTGTTGAGATTTCCCCGATAGACAAGGGATTTTGTAGTACGACTGATGAAGTTTCTAAAAATATCAGAAATCAGGAATCGGATTCTGTTTCTGAAATGCATAACATTTCTTCTAACAATGAATTCCCGAAAAGTTTCAAGAGGAATAAGAATACATGCAATAGAGTAAATAGTTTTGAAGGTTCTCCTTATCCTCAACAAAAATTACCTGAAATAGTTAACACATTTTTAGAAGTTCATAGCCATTCTAATAATGGTAATTTTTCATTTGGTAAATCTGCTGATTTGGGTAAACATTCAAGTTTAACTCAGAATATGCCCAAAAATGCAGCATTTTGCAAAAGCCAACAGGCAACTGGCTCGGATAAATCACAAAAAATATTACATATGAGTAATCCTAGAGTAGTCCTAGAGAGATTACATATCCCATTTCTTGAACACTTAAATGTATCATGCAGATTAAACACTGACATCATTTCAGATAAACCAATTTGTATGAATGAGAATAAACCAAATTATACTCAGCAAAAACATTTTGAGGAAAGGAAAACAAACAATTCCATATTCAATGCTGACTTGTCCGATCAGTCCCAAGACCTTAAAAAAAGTTCTGACATTTCTTTAAATAAAACTACCAATTCCCTAAATGTTGCACAGAAAAAATTAAAAAATTCTATCTGTAAAAAAAATGAATCAAATTCTCATACTTCATCGCCTAACATATCAAATATTGTTCAAACTTCTAAATCATTTGGGTTAAAATTTAAAGGAAAGTTCGTTACAAGTACTCCTTTAACCAGTAGAAGAAAAATTGATAATTTTATTAATGCTGAAAACATAGTTTTAAGTGACAATGAAGATTTGTCTCAAACTGAAATATATTCTAAACAGTATGCCTCTTTCTGTGAAAAAATGGAAGAAAATAAGCATTTAAATTCTGTTAGAACAGAAACACAAATAAACTCTTTTATAAAGTGTCCAAATAAGTCGGCATGTATTGAAATCTCAAAATCACTTCAATGTCCAGTTACTGCTAATTTCCACAAATCTAGAACATCTTTGACTGTGAATAAAAGTGAAATTCCCTCAGTGTCACAGAAGAAAACTCAAAGCCTATTGGATGTAAGTTCTATTTAATTATAATTTAAAATTTTGATTGAGCATTTTCTTTTTTATGTTTTAAATCGTACTTTTTATCAAAATATCTGATGCTTAAAATTAAACAAATGTGTAAATGGCAACTAACAGTAAAAAGTAACCTAATCATGAAATTTATGCTTGTAATTTAATTATGAATCTGTGGGGTCCGATAAACTCAGGGTTGCCTGGGTGATTAAAAAATTCCTGTTGGCGACTAACTTTTTTTATCCAACAGTTTATTTTATAAATTTAAATAAACCATCTTTAAAGGATTTCAATCCTGAAAAATCAATTGACAAATGGTACTTTAAATCAAAACCTCAAAATCAGTGTTAATTTATTATAATTTCTTGTTAAAAATTACAGGTAAGGACATTAATTTGTCTATTGCTTCAATGTTTAATTTCATCGTTTGTTTCTATTTAATTTTTACAATGTAAAAGTGGTATCTTAAAATTTTTGCTCAGTTCAATTTTTTTATTGAAATGTTAACTTGTTCATGCATTAACCTCCTGACTGCCGCAACCAGATTTTTCCGTTCACTAAGCTGCAGGTTTCACTGCGACATAAGCAATATTTAAATTTATATAATTCAACAAATAAAACTAAGATTTTAAAAACTGAGTTAATACTCTCAAATATTATACACCTATACATATAACATTTTGTATCAGTTTAGGAAAAACATCTTTTTTTAATATTTTTAATAAATTAGAGAAAACAACATCACAATTTTACCCTTTTGCTCGGCAGTCAGGGGTTTAACCTCTTCAGACCTGAGATACACAAATGCGTACCTCCATTCTGTTCCTCACAAAAAAATAAACTGTTCGAATTTTTTTCATTTCTATTTTACTGCTATACAGCTGAATGTTTTTTTGCTTTCAAACAAAACCAATAAATGTCAGCACTGATGAATATTACCTCATAAAATAAATATTTTCATCTGAGTTTCGAAATTATCTTCAATACATTGTCACCAAGAAAGTAAGAAATATTCATGATTATTCAACTTAAATGCTTTTCAATAAAAATATTTGAGGATTTGCTGATCATTTGCTTAGTTTAAAGACCTTAATTTTGTTATTGTGTAAATTTACATTACTGATAGTTAAACTGATGTTTTAAGGGGATTAGTACTTTTATATCCATACTTGTAAACCTAAATTACCAGTCCCCTAAAGTACTGATTTCATAAAAATGACTCTTTCTGTTATCTATGGTGTCATTTTGATTATGCAATAGCAATAAATATATATTTGTATTATTATTTTATGCTCTGGTCTGAAGAGGTTAATGTCAGAGAAATGATTCTTCAAGCTGGCTTCTAAAAATTTTTCCTTTTGCCTAAGAATTTTCATCTTTTCTTAGTCTTTGTGAATCTGCTAAGACAAAATTCATTAATTTATTTTTTCTTTATTCTGCCCACTCTTATATTCAACGATTACTATTCATCTGAATTTTTTTATATTCCTAGATTTCTGTTTAATATATTTCTTGGTTTCAAGAGAGTATTAAATTAGTATTGGGTTGAATGTTTTAACCTGTTTGAACCTGATAGGTACAAATTATTTTTCTTATGAAAAAGAAAAGGCTGAAAAATCTATAAATAGGCGACTTTTTCAAACATATGACTTTTGTAAATGTACAATTTTTCTATAAATATGTAAAAAGCCCCTTATTTATAAAATTTTGTCTCTTTTTATCTCTTGAGAAAATAACTCTGGATGTACCTGTTAGGTCCATTGGGAAAAAGATTGGTCCATTAGGATGGATTGGTAAAGGGTTATAGAAATTTTATGATAATTGAACTATAATTTAAATAGTTATTAAAGTTTTCATTGTATTTAACACCATGCTTTACAGATATTTAAACAGTGAAGATTTTAGATAATCACTCTCCCTAGTTTATTTCATGTAATTTTTTGCATTTTGCATATTTAACCACAAACATCTCTGCATGTTTAAGATTTCTAAAACTTCTATATTTATTGGTATTTTCAAACTTTACTATAAATCTTACTTTTCATTCTTAAGTCTTACATAGTGCAAAGCTTCCAGTTTTTCAAATCGAACAAACATATTTTACAAAGATGCCAAGTATTGCGATTTGTCCGTAATTATTACAAATATGCAACAAAAGTTACAGCGTTATGGGCATCAAATAAAAATTACGGATAAAAAAATAACGAATTTCATGAAAGGATCGCTTGAGAAAATGCAAATTTCAATATAGGATTGGAGAAAAACAAACCCGCAAAATTTCGTCAAAAGATCTTGTAAAATATGCACGTTTCGTCAAAGTATCGCAAAAAAATCAATAATTTTGTCAAAAGATAGCGGAAAAGCGCAAAATTACACTTAACGATAGCAAAAGCTTGAAATTAGTCCAGACATCGCATAAAAAACGTGAATTTTATGCATGGCTTGTCTAAGGAAAGCTAGTTTTGTCAAAGACTCGCGTAAATGCGAGAATTAAATCAAAATATCACGAAAAATGTGCAAATTTCACCAAAAAATTGCATAAAACGCGCTCATTTCGTCAAAAATATCGCTTAAAATGCGCCAATTATGTCAAAAAAAATCGCGAAAAACGGGCACATTCCGTCAAAAGATATTAAAAACGTGCACATTCCATCAGAAGAAATAGAAAAATGCCCACATTTCATCAAAACTATGCAAAAAACGCACACATTTCGTCAAAAATTACTAGAAACGTGCACATTTCGTCAAAAGATTGCGAAAAACACTCACATTTTGTCAAAAAATCATTTAAAATGCGAACATTTCATCAAAAAAATCACGAAAAACGCAAACATTTTGTCCAAAAATCACTTAAAACGTGCTTATCCATCAAAAAATCCCAAAAAACATGCACATTCCGTCAAAAGATATCAAAAACGTGCACATTCCGTCGAAAGATATAGAAAAACACTCACATTTCATCAAAAATACGTGAAAATGCGCACATTTCATCAAAAAATCGCGAAAAACACTCACATTTCGCCAAAAAATCGTTTAAAATGCGAACATTTCATCAAAAAAATCGCGAAAAACGCAAACATTTCGTCCAAAAATCACTTAAAATGCGCTCATTCGTCAAAAAAATCCCGAAAAACATGCGCATTTCGCCCAAAAATCACTTAAAGTGCGTTCATTCGTCAAAAAATCTCAAAAAATGTGCACATTTCGTCAAAAAAATCTAAAAAAACGTGCATATTTCACCAAAAAATCTTGAAAAATGCACACACTTTGTCAAAAAATCACTTAAAACGTGCTCATTTCGTTAATGAAATTTGCAAAAATACGTACATTTTGCCTTAGTATCATGAAAAACACACACATTTTGTTAAAAGATCCTGTAAAACGCAAACATTTCATCAAAAAATCACGAAAAATGTCAAAATCTCGTCTATACATCACAAAAAACATAAATTTTGTCAAGAAATTGCGAAAATTTGCAATTTTCCCGAAGAAATTGTGAAAGTGCAAATTTCCCCAAGAGATCGCTGATAAAAGAATTAACTTTTGAAAATTTGCCCCCTTCTCTGAAATCTGGTTACTGATAACTTTTATTGAAACTTGGCACTTCTGTATTTTATGCCAGAAATTTTACTTACAGATCCTGTCCTTGCTTATGAAGAAACTCGTGAGCTAATGCTAAACCTATGGGAAGGTTATTTTCTAATATCTCATTTGCATTTCAACATTTTTAAATAACTTTCTTTGAATCGGATAGCTGAGGTCCATCTCTACTTCACACCTTTTTTCTTTTTCGATTTTGGTTGCATATATTTTTTATGAAGTTACCTTCATTTTCAAAATCATTTCTGAAAATGAAAGTCTCATTCTAAAAAATATGTGCAATCAAAATTGAAAAAGTAAACAAGGAGTGATGTAGAAATGGATCTGAGCTATCCAATGCCCCCCCCCCCCTCCCTCAAAAAAAATTGTCAAAATGCACATGAGATATTAGAAGAAAATAACCTCCCCATAGGTTTAGCATTAGCTCAGTAGTCTCTTTGTCAACAAGGACAAGAGTCTTAATGAATAAAATCAAATAATAAATGGCATATGAAATGAGGTACATAGATATTCTGGTTCATAAAATTTCACATTCTGTGTCACTTCACAAAATTTCATGCCATATAAGCAAACTCATTATTAATTATTTCATTATGTGAAGTTTTTAAATGTGTAATTTGAAAGCAAAATATGCTCATTAGAAAGGAAAATTTTATCCCATTTATTTCATTAGTTTGAATTTGATTATTCATTAATTCGAATTTGATTAACTGGATTTGTTCTTGCATTAAATGTGAGATTAAAAGTTTTCACAAATGTCATTGTTCTTTCTTAAAATGCAGACAGACTTGCAAGAAAAAATGAAACTTTGTCTTGATCTCTGAAATGATGAATCTTCAAAATCTCGTGTGTGCATACATATTGGCTAATGAAATCTATCACACCTAGAAATCTGAAAATTTTGTTGAGGATAGTCCTGGCAAATCCTGATGCATTTGAGACTCAGAATTTTATAATTTTTTATAACTTTTTAGCTAAGTTATTAAGTAAAAACTCATAGAAAATGCATGCTTTTTTTCTGTAAACCAACAAGCATGCCCACACATGCTCAGTTGAGTGCTTTCTGAAGCCCACAAGCAGAGAAAATACAAAATGTGAGATTGGCTTTTTGTGATTGCTGTTTTATTAATGAACTAACAAAGAGGAGACTAACTTTGATAATTACAGATTTTGATTATTTTATTATATGTTGTAAGGCAGAGACCCCTTAGTCTCAGGTTCAATGAATTTTATACAACACTGCTTAGTTCTTGAGAAACAGGGGGATCTAATATTATGACAAAATTTAAATACTAACTTTGAAGAGAAAGAGTGTGGTTGATCATGGCTTAGCTGGTATAGTTTGCCACTTGACCAGTGGACCCCAAGATCGATGCTTGGTTGCGCTACGTTTGTTTTTCGCATTTTTTGTTTCAGAATTTATAATTTAATTATCTTTATTAAAAATCTTAATATCATAGCTTAACTACAATATTAGCTTATTAAAACATTGATTTAGCATTTTTGATTTTAAACCATTATTTCTCATCATTTAAGTAAATTAAAAAAAAAAATCAATCTGTTATTGATTAATAGAAATTCCAAAATTTGTTGTGGTGCCATCTATTTACAATAAAATAAAACATATTCAAGTAAAAATAAAAGCAGAAAGAAAATAAATATTAAGTAAAATAAAAAAACAGCAAAATAATTCAAAGAGCAATCATACATTTTATAGTATTTAAAAATCTTTAATATGCAAAAAGTAAGTTGTAATTTAATCTTTATGCTTATTTTTAAATATAATTATCTTTATTAATTTAAAAATGGAGTAATTTTATCATCGTATTGACTTCCCTTGTTAAAGCAATACATGAATGATGTTTCTTTAAAATCATGAATTGACATGACACAGTTGTTCAATATCATTGCGTTGACAAAAAATATGTGAAATACATTATTATTATTATTATTTTTTAAATAGCTGTTTTTCATTTACTTATGATGTTTCATACAACTCTTTAGTTACAGAAAGAAGGAAATTGGTTGAAATTAGAATTGATATACATTATAATTTTTAATTGACAATGAGATTATTAAATTATAATTACAAATATATTTATAAAGCAGTTGTGCCATTATATTAGACACCCCCCCTCCCTGTTTCTCAAGAACTAAGGAACTCTGTATAAAATCCATTCAACCTGAGGTTAAAGGGTCTTTGCCCTACAACATATATTAAAATAAGAAAATCTGTTATTATCAAAGTTCAGGCTGTACAAAATATGAAAAAACAAACAAGATATTCTTAAATTTTGTAAATTTATGTTTTAAATGCTGCAATCTTTTTGAAAAAATACTAACATTAACCCTTTCAGAAAAAAAAAATTACAAAATATCAAATTTTTTTATTTTACCCATTTTACCAATCTCTCATCTGGTGAACTAAAACAATTACACCAAATTAAAGACTGTACTTTGTTCTTTCAAACACCATCTACAGTTTAAAAATTATATTTGAGTTAACCCATTGAAAAAAATTACTTTCCATATGCTGTTTTAGAATATTCACTATTTCTGCAATATTTAAAAATCTGCCTGAGTTCCTGAGTATTTCTGATCCAGCTGCAAAAAATTCAAAATATCAGATAATATTTACATTTTTTTCCACTTCAATAGCTGCATTCAGCAATTACTCATACAAATAAAAATTTTAAATGGTTTTTCCTCCATGTTCATATTTTCTTAACTTTTATATTTCAAAAATGCTAAGGCCTTTTTGTATTTGAGATAGTTTTAAAGTTTTTTGTATATATTTTTTATTATATATGTGGTAAATCTACACATGGAATTTTAGATAAGAGTATTAAAGATGTGTTACATTTCATCATTTTACACATCAGTCAAAAGATCATATTAAATGTAATATTAGATGTATCTAAAACCCCATGCACAGTCTTGTGTAATACACATTTGAAAATCTTAAAAGGAAATTGAACAAAAATATCAATATTTAAAAAAGTAATAGAAATTTAATATTTATAATATGTAATTAAATGTTGAAAGGCAGTGAGTTCATCATTTGAACCATATTTTTTTTAAATAAGAAAAATTGTTGAAAAGGTAAACTGTCTGTTTAATCCTAAGCTGCCATATATTACTATATTTTCTTATTTATCATAACTTGATGAAATATCTTGGTTGCTTGACAATTTATTCTTGTATTCCTCCACCGCTAGAGGAGGGCTACAGTGCCAGTAAAAAAAAAAAAAAAATCTTGTCACTCATTTTCTTTCATTTCTTAACTTTTTTTTTTTTCTGTATGTAACTTAACACATTCTCTTTATTTATAGATATCATCCATAAATGTATTGCCTGAAAGGGGAAAATCTGATGATTTTACAAAAACTAAGCTGCTGAAATTATGTGACCAAGATTCTGTGGCTCCTTTCGCTAATGCCTATGACTGGAAGTAATTTAATTTAAATGTATTAATATCTAAAAGATTTCATTTGTTGGAACCTTGTAGTGTATACTACATACGCAAAAAATAAATCCAAACATAAACCCTAACTCCAGTTCTAAGCATAGAACAAGAGTTGTGTTTGATAGAATTAGTTAATTTTGTATACAATGTTCTATATTTCTATTTCCTAATATGTTTTTTTTTGTCTTGGGTGATTTATCTATATATATTTTTTGTTCATACTTTAAAATTTTAATACAAAAGCATATTTTGATTCTTTCAGGCAATCTGTTATGTTTCATTTAGCATAGTTTTTATTACTATAATTTGAAAGATGCATTAAATAAGAGCAATGAAATGTATTTGAAGACTGTTGACATTGAAAAATGATTTCTAAAATTGTGCAAAAATGCTGATTTAAATTATTTAAATAAGGTTGTATTGGTCTATTATTGTTCTTTTTTGTTGATTGTGAGGCTACACCATTTTCTTTAATATACTAATCTTGATAACAAGAAAATAAGTTTTAATTTTTAACTAATGTGCAGATTTTAAAGTTGCTATTCTTTCATATCTGCATTTTATTTCAGAACTAAAACTCAGGCTGGGAAAAGATAACTTGTTTTAAGAATCTTTGGATTGTGCTTATTCCGTTAGAAATTTAAGCATAAAAAATATATGTTTCTATTTATAAATTTTTAGTGATTGTTTTACAAATTAATAATTAATGATTCAGTATCAATTTAAAACACGTATGCACATTTTTGAAAAGTTTTTTTAGAAACTATAACATAAAAGAAATTGTCATTGGGGGTCACCGTAATACTTACCCATCATGGATATGAATACTATAAAATATGAAAATAAAACATGTGTAAACTATAAAAACATTTCATATTTATTTACTTAAAACAGGTGTCACAAATAAAAAAATTAAAAAGTTGACATGTTTCGGTTCAATCATAAGAACCGTATTCATAACACATAAAATCCTTTTTATGTGTTATGAATAATGTCCTCTATAATTTTTTTATTATTTGCTTAAAAATGATATAGGGGAGAGTGGGGATACTTGAGCATAGGGGATACTTGAGCCACCCCTATTATCTCTACAGTTGGTTAATTTTTCTTTCTAAAACTGCCAATATGATAACATATTTATAGTTCTGAACATGTAAAAAAGAAATCACACATCTTGGTACCATTTTGAAAGTATAGTGATTAATAGTTGTCTTTTCCCTATCTGAAAAAAATATTTGGGTGCATGGTTTTTTTGTTTTTTTGTAATCAAAGTTTTGTTTAAAGTTGCAACTATATACATACATTCAATAAGCATAATTTCAATTGTATTTTGAGTCTAAAATAGTTCTAATTGCTGCATGCTTTATTTAGTAAAACTCTGGGAAACAAAAATAGTGATAGTGGGGATACTTGAGCCAATGAGAGTGGGGATACTTGAGCCATGTCTTAGCCATCCTCACTAGAAATTAAACATGGGTGAAACAAACAAAAAATAAAATTCCATCCTTATATTCACTAATAGATATTTTTCTGGAGAAAAGGGAGAATAATTTTTCATTTTATTTTTTTTTCTTAAAAAAATAAAGACCTAAAAATGTTTAAAAATGCATATTTTTTAAATGAAAATGTCTATTTTATTTTTCGATTTGTTCGATTTGACAAACGACCAAAATTCGAACAAAATAGTCTGTCTAGATAAATGTAAACATAGTTTTCAATTTAATTTTCATTAAATGAAAATAACTTTTTAAAACGGTTTTACAGGCTATAATCTCTAATACTTTAATTAGTTAGGTCCAACATATTAAAATATTTATTTTTTAATATAACATATTAAGATTAGTATTTTATATTGAAATCGTAACCTCTGTTGCTGTAACTTTTTTTTAACTAAGAAAATTGTAGAAAAATTGGTAAAAAGAGCGCACAAAAACAAGAAAAGCAACAAAAACCCCAGTTCAAAATTACCTACATGGAGCCAGAGGAAGACAAAATCTTTTCCTGTGAAATCAAAAAAGTTTTTGAAATAGTAGAATGATACATCTGGCTTAAATTCCGACAGCTACTAAACTAAAAGCATAAGTTCGACAATATCATTAGAGGAAAATTCTGTCAATGATGGTGATGATGTGAAAGAAAACCTTCTTTTGATGGTTGGTTACTAATAAAATATGCCAGAAAGAAAACTGTAAAAATATTGGTTGGATAAGTGCTTCATATTTTGAAAATGAAATTTGCCCAAAGAATTGCAGATTCCAAATTTAAATGGCTGAACTGAGGATGTTTCTACCGTCGTTATAACTCAAGTTCAAATTATCCTTCGATAACCAGTTTTAACGACAAAAAATGATCGTATTACTAGCTTTGTTTTCTCAATTGGTTTTGAAAGAATTTACGTTTCATAATTTATCATTCTGTAAAATGTTTGTGCAAAAATAAAGCGAAAAAAATTACTTTTGTAGGTATTTTTCCGTAGTGGCTCAAGTATCCCTTCACTATGGCTCAAGTATCCCCGCCATGGGGATACTTGAGCCATGATGTAAAACAAAAAATAAACATTTATTATACATAAAAAAATAGTTCAAAATTTATTGAAAGTGGTTTTTAGTTGAAGGAAAAATATCAAATTTTCATTTTCAATATTTTATTTTATTCTAAAAAAATATAAAAAATTAAAAAAAAATTAAAATTCAAAAAATGGCTCAAGTATCCCCATCTTCCCCTATATTTTTAAATCTTCAGTGATAACCAAGCAGTTTTAAAAAATCAAAGTTGTACTAAACATGTTTACATTAACCACTTCAGTGTTTTCCCGGAGATAAGTTGAGGGTAAATGCACTGTTTCCTTATACCTGCTGTTAGTGAGATGGTTAAAAAAATAAGCTTTTTATTTAAAATATATGTTTATACAATCTCCTGACTTCTGGTATGAAATCTCCTGATTTTTGGCTTTCAAAACTTGGCAGGTCTGTATTCAATTTCTTAATATTTGAATAAGAATACCTTCAAATTTATTGCAATAAGAAATTAAAATCTTTGTGAATATATCAAAAAGTAGCTTGTTTTAGATTTTAAAACAATCTTAAGATAGTTACTTTTACTAGTAGAAATAGATTTCTTAATCAAACAGTTGTGAGTCGTGTATGATAGATGGGGAAGCTATCCTATTGTTACTAATGACATGTGATTTTCATTGAAGTTAAGTTATAAACATATTTTAATGTGAATTATCTAACAATCTATGAATCATTGATATTCATAATCATATTTCATCAAAAAATGTTTTATATTTATTCTGTTAGAAACTTTAAAGTAAAGAAAATTGGAGAAGGAACATATGGTGAAGTATTCATGTTATCTAAAGGTAAAACATCATCTGTTTTGAAAGTTATAGCTATTTCTGATAACCCAGATGTAAAAAATTTACAAGGAATTTCAAGTGTTTATTCAGAGATAACCATTTCCAAGTAAGTGCACTACTGTGTCATTATATTTATGTTAGTTTGCTATCATTTGTGACATAAATATAATTGATTCTGAAAACAGTATCCCTATAGCAAATATGTTTCTCAGAAGTAGAACCTCTAAGCATGCACTTATGATAAGTATGCATTAAATAGTTTTTCATTCTTAAAAATCCTTAGAATCTTTTGGCAGAACTACTTCTAAAATTACATTTCTTATTGCATTATAAAATATCTCACAAAGCATGTGATTGTTTTGTTGTCTTATTTTATTTTGATTCACTCCAATAATAAAAAATGATACATTCAATTCAAATTGTATTTTTAAATAATTGTGTATAAATATCATACTGGAAACTGAACACTATATTAACCAGAACTATAAAATTATGTCCAGAGAGAGAAAATTCGCCTTGAATATAACATATCAAATGAAAATCAAATTTTGAATTGCTTAAAAGGCGCAAATGCCAACCTAGTGGAAAAATTTCCATGCATTAATATATTCAATCGATGCTGGATAAAATTTGAGTTTCGTGATTGCCCCAGATCGGTGGCTTGCGGATTGTATTCCATCTTGTGCTGCGTTTGTAGCCTTGCCAACAAGTAATAGTGATAAGTTCCTTGCTGGGTGTCGTTCCATGTGGTTTAGTCGGTAGAACGTCAGTGCGCTATACTGATGGCCCGGGTTCGATTCCCGGCATGGAATCTTTTTCACTAGGTTGGCATTTGCGCCTTTTAAGCAATTCAAAATTTGATTTTCACTTGATATATAAAATTAAGGTTTTTAAAATTATAACATGAAGTGAAAACAGCATGCATAATAATTAATCTAGATTAATTCTTATTTTAAATTATTAATAAAATGAACAAAATAGTAAATAATAAAATTAACTGAATTAACAGTACAGCTTAATCTGGTTGTATAGTGTATACAAAGCATGCAAGCACACAGACACTTTGACACAAGAAGCACCACCTGATAATTTATAAAGATGATACATGTGTGTGAGGATTTAAAATAAAAAGTTTAAGCATTAATATGTCTTTGGTTATAGTAAAATTTTAGGGATAAAATTCAATATTTTTTAGTAAATTAATTTTATTGCCTAAAAATGGGCAGCCACTCACCTTTAATCCTTTCTTTCACCATTAATAGGACTAGATGTCCAATTTTCAAAGGTCTAAAGACTCATACTGCATAAACCGTATGCAGAATATCAAAAGTCCTGATTTTTCATAATGCACAAATATTTTGCATTTTTTTACTTTCATCATACTACTCATTTGTTTAGAAGGTCTTAAAAATATTTTTTAAAAAAATGTAAGAATGTTAAATATTTTATTCTGCTATTATCAAATAGTTCTATGAAAATGCTGAAAATGCCAAAATCTTGTCTTTTTTGTGATTTCTGCACATTTTATTAGATTTCTTTAAAATATTTTTTCATGGCTTCTATCTCAAAAATGTAATTGACTGCTATCTTCTGTTAATAACCTCCATATATTTTAGTGTATAACTTTTATACTAGATTTTACATTAAGATTATGTTTTCTAAAGAAATGAAATGATTTAAATATAAAAAGGTGTCATCTGTGATAAATAGCATTCCTAAATTTTTCAATTTTCTTGGTCAAAAAATATGCATTTTATTTTTTACAATTATAAAATTATTTTCATTATCACATGCATAAAATTTTCAGGTGTCAAAAAATCAGATTTTTTCCCCTTACAGTAACATGATAAATCCTCAATGTTTAAATATTATCTTACATTTCATTTTTGTGATTCTTAAATTAGCTTAATATAGAAATTTTGACGTTTCTGAGTAATTCAATACTTTTACTGAAAAATAAACTAAAGTTTTAGTAGTGAATTTTTATTTAAGAACTGTCTTGCTTGAAACTTCTGCAACTTAGCAGAAGTTTATTGATAAATATTTGTATAATGACAATGATAAATCTCATTTATTACGATGTTGTTAATTAGCAAAAAACTTTAATGCTTGAGTAAAATGTTTAACTTTGTATATTTCAGCAGTAAGCATGTTGTGTTTTAAAACATACTTATAATTTTTGAGACAGCAATTTTAATTTAAAGCTCTTTGCTTCAGTATCTTTATTTCTTGCATCATTTTGTATTTTTTCTACTACTATGTTTATTTCTCCTATTTTATTCACATTTTTAAAATGAACATAAATTCAAAATAATCTTGAAAGTTTGTTTCAAAAAATGTTTATGAAATATTGAAGGAACTGGAACTATCTTGATATATATATATTCTTTATTATGAGGAATAAGACTTTCAGTAATCCTTTTATTGAAGCTGATATTTTAACTTCCATATTCTCTGATTACAACAATTCCTACACAATTTTTATTGATACCTCTTGTTGGATGACTAGTTCTCAAATGAATTTAAAGACCAATTTTAGGTGAACATTTTCTGATAGTTTACTTTGCTCAAGTGCACTGTATTATTAAAATAATGAACAGTTAAACACCTATACAACTGATATTTAAATTAAACTCATTTTTCAAAGAAAATTTTTAGTAATTTATTTCTGCTGTATGCTAGGAATTCAATGTTCACAAATGACACTTAATCAAAGTTTAATTTGTGAACATTGAATTGTTAGCATACAACATTATTAACTATTCAAAGACTTGTTTTGTTTAATTTACTTGTGTCTGTGCCCATCAGAATATATTCCTTTTAAAATTGAACTTTAAATTCATTTGAGGACTAGCCATTCAAACAAGAAGTATTGATAAATATAATTTGCATGGGTTAATTGTTTGTAATCAGAGAATATGAATATTAAATATATCAGTTCCAATAAAAGGACTACAGAATGTCTTATTACTCATAACATATAATTCTTTTAATATTTCATAAACATTTTTTGAAACAGAACTTTTATTATTATTTAGAACCTATGTTCACTATTAAACACTGAGAAAAAAAAAAGAAGAGAAATAAAGTTATAGAAAAAGCCCTAAATGATTCAAGAAATAAAGATACTGTAACAAAAAACTTAAAATTGCTGTCTTGAAAAATTAGCAATCTTACCCATTGTGATCGTCTACATAAGTAGATTGTGAAGTCATTATGTGGTTATTAGGCTTTTCTGCGACAACATACTGTGAACTTTACTTTTTGAAATCACCATGTGACTTTAATTTGGAAATGATGTGATGATTCAGTATGGGTCAGGTGACCAGATTTTACCAGAAAGTTTTTGATCAACTTTCCTATCTTTTGCAATGCATTTATGATGACTTGACATTGGGTGGGATGGCCAGATTTTATCCAGAAAGTTTGGATTGGATTTTTTTTTCTTCTTCTTTTTCTTTAGCTATATGTTTTCAGATTAAAATCTTGCATTGAGTCAAGTATCCAGGTTTTACATGAGTCTAACCCAGGTCTGTTTTCTTCAAATCTGATAACTTGACTCACTGCAGATTTCAATATAAATTGAAAAAACAGATGATTTAATAACAATGAATTGGATTTGAATAAAATCTATTCATTCAACCCAATGCAAACTATCACAAGTGCCATATTTTTCTACAGAAAAGGTTTAAAACAAAACACATACTGTCTTCTAAAAATGTATATTGAGCAAAATAAAACTGGTTCAGAAAATTCTTTATAAGAAAAACAAATTGATTCTTGTTAATGAACAGAAGAACTGCCCATCACAGAAAATGCTGAAAATCGTCAGCATCAATGCAGAGCTATGCTCTATTTATCAAACTGTCATATACTTGAATCTATTACAATTTATGAATCTATTTTTTGATTAAAAAACATTATTTAATAAATTGGTATTAAATTGAATTTTATTAAAATGGATATGGAACTCTTCCCACATTTATAATATAAAAATGTGTTTACAAAAAATTTAAAATAATGTTTTTCAGACACCTTAAAAATATTGAGAAGATAGTATAAAAGGCATTTTGCCTCCATCTTGGGTTCCTTCGCCAATCTCACCAACCAGAACATGATATTTGTCTTATTCTTCTGTATTTTTAATGAAATGTGGGAAAGGCATGTATTTTGAATGTATGTAATATGGGTATTTTACATGTATGTGTTCCAAATGAAATGAGAGAAATATTTATAATTTAAATAAACTTAATAATACAGTAGGAAGACAAATATGAAAATAATGTCTGTCAATTTATTACATATGCCTAGCTAGCAAAAAAAATTTGTTGTAGCTTTTGTGACCTATATGAGGAATAAAGGAAAAAAATATATTGGTATCCAAAAATGACAGCTACAAGATTTGTTTATTATGTCAAGAAATATTGCTAACATTGAATATTATGATACTACTATTCTGCAATTCAAACAAAAATATTGCCACAATGACAGACATTTATGTCGGGAAACATCTAGCTGTAATGAATGAATATAAAATCAGCAAAAATGGAAAGTATAGGTTTAGTTTGTTACATATGTATTAACTACAGAAGTAAAATTAAATAATTGATTCTATTGATGATTGGTGTGGTGATGAATTTTTAAATGAAGTGTTAAATTGATTCTACATCTTCCATATTCAAATTTACAAAAAAAATGGCATAATTTGGAACATAGTTTTTTTATACATTTTGATACTTTTCCATTATACCAACACTGTGTCAAAAAATATATTAATCGCTATTCATTTCAACTCAAACGTGCAAATAATTTTTATTGCAAACATTGTTACTTACTATTTATTGAATGCGCTTCTCTTTAATTATTATTTAACCATAAGTATGCAAAACTGTTAAATTTACAAATTTTTGAATCAAAAATATATTTTATTTAGTTATAACTTACATTTTCCTTGATTCAATAAATTTAACTTTTTCAAAAAAATGTATAACCGACTCCAAAATAAAGCGCCAAAAAGAATTAAATAATTCTATAAAATTTTCTAATGACAAATCGTTATCCAATAACCACACATCGACTATCATGTACCGGTATAAAACGGTTAAATTTAATATATAAAATTTAATATCCACCAAACATAGATTTTCCAGAGAATATTTTTTACAAGAGATTAATTTACATATTTTTGATTTAATTTTTTAATATATACATATAAAAAGTAATGAATTACTTTTTGAAGTTGGTGCCAAACAATCATAATCGATAATGATTTCGCCATTTTATTTATGGTACTAGACATAATATATCCACAATTCTTACTATACTTAAGATAGTTTGGCACCAACTTCAAAAAGTAATTCCTTACCTTTTATATGTATATATTCAAAAATTAAATCAAAAATATGTAAATTAATCTCTTGTAAAAAATATTCTCTGGAAAATCTATGTTTGGTGGATATTAAATTTTATATATTAAATTTAACCATTTTATACCGGTACATGATAGTCGATGTGTGGTTATTGGATAACGATTTGTCATTAGAAAATTTTATAGAATTATTTAATTCTTTTTGGCGCTTTATTTTGGAGTCGGTTATACATTTTTTTGAAAAAGTTAAATTTATTTCTTACTTTTTAGTTATTTATACCGTAATACATAATTATGTGTACTGACATATGATGGCTCTTTGCAACGCATTACTAATGAAAGCACTTTGCTGAGTTCTGATGTATTCGCTTTACTTGTCACTGTTTGATTGTCAACTTTTCAAAAGACACTTAGAATATCGGTTAGTATCGTTGTGAATCTTTAGGTTTTCTGGATGTGGTAACTTCTTCAGATCTGGCACGACGAGAAGCTACCGCATTCATGAAATCTTAAAGTCAACATCTAATCGTACGGACATCAGAAGTGGTTATCGAAAGGTGACAATGCCTCAGGTAAAGTGTCCTTACACATAAGTGCGCGGCAAAGCGCTTCAAAATGACTCCATGTATCAATGAATAGTAAAATGCTTTTCTAGTGTAGTCAAAAGTACTCCCCCTTCAGTCAGAAAAAGCAAAAAGAAATATTTTAACAAAAATCGCTCTATGATTCAATAGATAAACAACAACAATCTAATTCCTATAAATGCAGTAAAGGCATCGGAAATGAGCGGTGATGATTCGACGGTCATAAAAACTAAGAAGGAAGATATTATCAAAATCACACCATGATTCAACATGCGTCTATATGAATGTAGTAATATTTGAAGTTAAGAATGTTCTTTGATAAACGCGGTTTTCCAAAGTACAGAAAATTTAAGAATTTTTATTCCAGAACTTGGCGGTAATCGCCTGAACAAGTTTGTTTTATGGGTGAAAGAAGTTAACTAGCTTAACTTTAATCGTAAGCTTATCAAAATTTTTCGTCATTTATATTTGTCCAAATGTAAATCTAGCACATAGCAATGTACTTTAATCACTTTGTGAATCCGGCATAACAAGCACCCTGATACACAGACACTCTTGCTTTAACGGGTAAGGCTCTTTAGAGATGAATTTTCAGCTTTTCGATATCGAATTCTCATGTCTGGATCGATGTGGATCTTTCACTTTAGTGGATACGAGAATTGTTCCAGCTAAGATTTCATACTTTGGAAAAAAAACTAGCATCTCTGCAACAGTGGTTAGGATCCAGAAGGATTATTCGCTGTTAAGCAAAACAAGATTGACCAATCATAAGCCTTCATTTTTGAGAACTTTTCATTGTTCGAAGGAGAGAGTCTGGAATGCATGGAGTGAAAATCTGCTCTCGACACTGTAAAAAATTTGATCATTTTGCTGCATCGTTACTCCATCGCTTTTATAGAATTTCTTTGTTTTGACCAATGAGAATGCTCCATAAGCGAAGTAATCGTTTCCTATAAAAGCGATGGAGTGACGATGCAGCAAAAGGGTTCAATTTTTTACAATGCAAGCAGTGCTAAAAATTTGTATCCTTTAAATGTGCAACGATGCTACTGAATTCCAAAGTGTCGATCACAGCGACATCTGCGGCATTTTCGTGATACATTATCTAGACTAGCAATAATTCTTGCATTTTTAGAAAATGTCCTGCAGATGTCGATTCTATCTTTAAATTTCAGTAGCATTGTTGCACATTTAAAGAATAGAACATTTTAGGGATTTTTTTAAGTGTTACAGAGGACGTGTTCAGTACAACTTACCGGTTACTTACCGACCACTTACCGATTGTAGACAAGTACGAAATGAAAATCAAAGCGAAGTGTGACGTCAGCTACAATTCAACAGAATAGTTTTCATTGATGCCACAATTTACTTTCATACTGCCCTACAATCGGTCGGTAACATTGGTTACTTTTGTAAGTTGCTCTGAACACGTCCTGAGATAGCCGATTTCCACACTATATCCCCTAGATGCTATATTTCCGGTTTCTTGCATAAGAGAACTTGTCCGGAATCCAGGTAGAATTTGCGCTGTTAACAAGGCAACACTAGATAGCGGGCCTGCTCATACCTTTTCATGACGTCACAAAAGGTGGCTGGTCGCTATCAACGACACACAGCGATTGGTACAAAACTTTGGGTTGCCTTTTTTGTACCAATCACTGATAGCGATCAGCCACCTTTTGTGACGTCATGATAAAGAATGAGCAAGCCCGGTATCTAGTGTAGCCCTGCTGTTAGCGAAACCAGATTAACGAATCAGAAGCCTGAATTTTAGCAAATTTTTCAATGTATTAAATAAGTTTTCTTGTTAATAAATCTCCTTTCGCAAACAGCGCAAAATTTATGTGAATCCTGGCCCTCGTCCAGTTAGGATTTCGCACTTTGAACACTGTTAAAAATTTGAAACTTTTACTTTATCGTCAATCCATCGCTTTTATAGAAAATGATTACTTCATTGTATTATGGTGAATTCTTATTGGTCAAAATAGAGATATTCCATAAAAACAGTGGAGTGACGATGCAGCAAAAACTTCAAACTTTTAACAGTGAAAAGATCGTATGTCTATGTAAGTGTAACATAAAAGCATGCAAAATGGACACTTCTAATTGGTCGATTGCTTCAAAATGAATTTGAAATTTAAAGTTTTTATTTTTAAAAAAGTTCTAATTATCAGATTTTTATGAAATTCGAATGGGACCACATGGGCCTCATACGCTTTCAAACAAAAAAAGAATTATCAAAATCGGTTCATATTTGCAAAAGTTAGGCGTGAACAACAAATACATACAGGTTGAAATCATAACCTCCTCTTTGAAGTCGGTTAAAAATAAAAATTATTACTGCAGTGCTAAAAGACAGTTACAATTTCATGCCTGCAGTTTAGATGGAGATATTGAATAAATATATGCCATCGAAAATATTTGTTTGTTCTTTTATTTTTTATATATTCTTTGTTTAATAAAATAGTACTTGAAACTATGTAATTTTTAAATGCTATATTTTAAATATGATTACTTTCACACCAACAATGTCAAATAGTTTGAAATGTTTCATCTGGCCCAACTTTTATGCTTGACAACAATGGAGTGGTGTAACGTAAATGTACCGAACTTTTAAATTACATCATATATAATGTCATTTATAGCCGTGGCACAGATAATACACAATAAAGCAACTGGTATGTAGCTTGAAATGACACGGATATATATGCACCACATTGCCATGAAATTTTTTATGCCAATGTCATACATGCTTTGAGGTACTTAATTGGCACCCAAGTGTCATTATTTTGCTTGATATGGTAACCCGGATGTTGTTGCTTAGTTATTAATAGATTATTTACTTTTATTTTCTTTTTTAAAATTATATAAATTGTTTTCTTCCATAGTTATTAAACTTTTTTTTAATTTTTTGTTATTCCCTTATTAAAAATATGCAGGGTGTCCGAAAAGTCTGGAAATGGTCGAATAGCTAGAGAAATACATAAGAGATTGAAAAACGAAAATATACGCGTTAAATATTTTTAAATAAGCTACTCAGTGATACCAAATTTGACCTTCGCAACCGACCCCCTGGGGGTCAGAGGGGGTCCAACTTTAAAATCTTAAATTATAACCCCCATTTTTTATTGCAGATTCGGATTCTACGGACAAAAATACGTAACTTTTGTATTTGATGTTTATTTCGAATCCTCGTTTATCACGGTGTAATTGAGCATATTAAATCGATACATATTTCGCTTTTCCCAACCAGGTTTTGCCTGATTGGCCAGAATTTTAACGTCAAATTCCTCGTCTTTTGCAGGAAAAGTGGTTTCTTGAAAATCACCCGCGGCAATTATTTCGATAATGCTACACTGTTAAAAATTTGATTCATTTGCTGTAGCGTCACTCCACAGCTTTTATAGAATATCTCTTTTATGACCAATGAGAATGCTCCGTAACACAGTATAGTAACCGTTTTCTATAAAATCGGTGGAGTGACGCTGTATCAAATGAGTTAAATTTTTTACAGTGTATAGGGGTTTTTTTATGTTTTTCTCTACAAAAATTCATTGCAATATATTAATTTAGTTTTCTATTTGGATTTTTATTTTATCCAGTAAATGGTTTCTAAATACAGCTGATGTGGGTGTATGTTTTTTTAAATTATTTGCTGTAGCGTCACTCCGCTGCTTTTATAGAAAATGGTTACTTTACTGTGTTTATGGAGCATTCTCATTGGTCATAAAAGAGATATTCTATAAAAGCTGTGGAGTGAAACTACAGCAAATGGATCAAATTTGTAACAGCGTAGCATTATCGAAATAATCGCCACGGGTGAATTTCAAGAAACGCTATTCCTGTAAAAGACGAAGAATTTGACGTCAAAAATTCTGGCCAATGAGGCAAAACCTGGTTGGGAAAACTGAAATATGCATCGATTTAATATGCTCAATTACACCATGATAAACGAGGATTCGAAATTTTTGTCTGTAGAATCCGAATCTGCAATAAAAAATGAGGGTTATAATTTAAGATTTCAAAGTTGGACCCCTCTGACCCCCAGGAGGTCGGCTGCAAAGGTCAAATTTGGTATCACTGAGTAGCTTATTTAAAAATATTTAACACGTATATTTTCGTTTTTCAATCTCATATGTATTTCTCAAGTTATTCGACTGTTTCCAGACTTTTCGGACACCCTGTATATGTAACTGATATTAGAAAACAAGTTTTTCTCAAAATTGGTGTCTAAAAAAATTGCATCAATGCGGTGCGTATATGACATATGTTCCCTTGAACCTATCACTGAGATGGTAAGATATCTTTTATTTAAATTATTTAAAAATTAAGATGAGGAAAATTCTGTAATTGGAATAAAAATCCAATTAGTTCAGTTTAGCAAGATTGCTTTGATATAGAATTAAATACAGTTGTTGTAACCATAATCGTAAATCATAATATTTGTGCATTGGAACCTCTTTAAATTTGTGTCATTTTGATGCAGTTATGGCATTTAATCAGCAGAGATAATGAAAAATAACATGTTTCATAAATTCTAATGGTCAATATTATTATGATGTTACATCTATCTACTTCTACTTTATACATAAAATGGAAATTGGTATTTCATTCCAGCAGTTGATAATTTGAGTCCTGCGGAAAGCATTTTCATGAAATATATACATATTTGAAGCATTTAGCATGTTTTACATTGTTTTATGTAACTTATTAATCGACTTATGGGAGAAAGCTCTATAATCAGGCGAAATCATTTATGGAATATTATTCATTTTAAAAAGATGTTCTAGACATATTTTTATTAAACTTGCATCGTAAAAAAGATAATTTTTCAGGGGTGGTTTTAGTGTATTGGTTATTTCTCTACAATGCTCAATTATAGTGTTAGTCAAATATTTTAGAGTAAATTTCTATAATCACATAAACCTGATTATGAAAGATAAGTCTTTATAAAAACTACTAATAGATGGATTTTGAAGAGACTTACATTGTTAGTTTGGCAAATTTTCAATGATAGTTTTTGTAAATTGCAAAGGATTATTTCGTTCTATAAGAAAACCTACTGCAAAAAAAATTATCTGAAACAGACCAGTGTAGCAGGCATCGCCTGCTAGTTTCAAATAAATTCCACAGATTCTGTCCAAAAAATACCTTTTTGTGGGTGCATTATTTCTAGTTTACAGGTTGTGTCTTAAAGAGAACTCCGGCATTTAAAATATTAAACTGTTAAGCTAAAAATTATAGAACTTATGATTTTTTAAAATTATATCTGCATTTCATTAATAAATTTTAATATTAGATATTTCTCTGCATATTTGCAATTGTATTTAAAACATATTTTTTATTTATGTAACAGGTGCTTAAGTGAATTAAGATGTAACAAGACGAATCAGTCCAAAAATTTCGTCAAAATAATTAGGTATATTGCAATTTCCTTACATTTTCTTTTTGTATAGTATTAATGAAATTTATATTTTCAAAATTTTAATCTTCATTTTTTTTCCCTCCAACATCTTAGATCATCTATTGTATCTGGTTCATATCCTGCTGAGTTAATGAAAGCATGGGATGATTTTAGTCTAGATAGATCAACTTACAATGACAGGCCAGGTCCAATTAATTTTCCTATTCAGTTTCAGATGAATTTGTTTTCTATATCTGTTTAAAATTCTGTTCTACTTTCCTGTAATATTATATTTTTTGTTGATAATGCTATGCATTATATATGAATATAGTAAAACGCATTATGTATCATAATTTATTGTTTTAATATTTGTTGTTTGTTTCAAATAATCATGCTATTAGTAAACAAAGAAAAAGCAAAAAAATCTTCCATTTACATCTATTTCCATGCCAAGTTAGTTAGAACTTAATTATTGCATTGAAGCTCATAACATGATGCCATAGGAACCTGAAGTTGATAAATTCTAATTTAAAGTTTGTTTTACACATTATGATTATTTTGTTGTTTGTTTCAAATAATCATGCTATTAGTAAACAAAGAAAAAGCAAAAAAATCTTCCATTTACAGCTATTTCCGTGCCAAGTTAGTTAGAACTTAATTATCGCATTGAAGCTCATAACATGATGCCATAGGAACTTGAACTTAATAAATTCTAATTAAAAGTTTGTTTTATACATTATGATTTATGTACATGTAAGAGAAGATGAAAAAAATTTAGAGCTGCCACTGGTAACTAATTATATTTTTTTTTTTTTTTTTTTTACATTTTTCTTATTTTCAATGAAAATAATCATGAAGATTAGCAAATTTCTACAATAAGGATTATTATTTTGAAATACTGTAGACAAAATATCAAAAGTATTGTCGACAGTGTCAGCTATGAAAAATGCAATTATTTATTATTTAGTATGCACTATTAAATTTTCTATTTTCCCTGTGAATATATAAGTACTATACAGTATAAAATGTGCTTTGATGATAAAATTATGTGCACTGTTTTTCTTTCTTTCTTTTCTTTTTTTTTGGGGGGGGGAGGGGGAATTGAACTTGTTGTATAAATAACTCCCTATTGGTCCCCTAAGGTCCCTGTTGTACCTTAAGCATAGATGCCAACTTCTCCGGAAATTCCGGAGTTTCTCCGGAAAAGTACGTTAAAATACAGTAGTACGGTAATAAGGTAGAAAATACGGAAATTTACGGCAAAAAATCGCGATATTTTCGATCATTTGGGACCAAAAAATAACGATCTTTTTCGATCAATCATTGCAAAAAATCGCGAAATTCTACAATAGGTCATTGAAATACATCGTAAATACATTTCCGTCAGTTGTTCGCCACAGAAGATCACGATTTTCGTCAGTAATTCGCGGTAAAAAAATCTCGATTTTTGTCAGTAAGTTGTGGCAAAACACCGCAATTTTCGTCAGCCATTCGCGTAATAAAACCACGATTTTTGTCATTTATGACACAAAATCGCTATTTTCATCTATTAGTCTGGAAAAGATCGCGATTTTCGTCAGTTAGTCTTCGGAAAGAACAGGGATCTTCGATAGTAGGTCTCAGCAAAAGATCGCGATTTTCGTCACTCAGTCTCGGGAAAAGATCGCCATTTTCGTGAGTCATTCGCGACGAAAGATCGCAGGTTTCGTCTGTCAGTTTCAGAAAAAAATCACGATTTTTGTCTGTCATTTCTGAAAAAAGATTGCAATGTTTGCAAGTCACTCTCTGGAAATGATCACGCTTTTCGTCAGTCACATCAGGAAAAGATCTCGATTTTCGTCAGTCATTCGCGATAAAATACCGCGATTTTCGTCACTTATTCGCGATAAAAGACCGCGATTTTCGTCTGTCATTCGCGATAAAAGACCGCGATTTTCGCCAGTCATTCGCGATAAATGACCACGATTTTCGTCAATCATTCGCTTAAAAAGATTACGATTTTTGCCAATTATTCGCTTCAAAAGATCGCGATTTCCGTTAATTACTCTCGGGAAAAGATCGCGATTTTCGTCAGTCAGTCTCTGGAAATGAATGCGATTTTCGTCACCTCTGCAAAAGATCCTATTTTCGTCTGTCAGTTGTGGGAGGAAATCACTTTGTTAGCAAACCAGTTGCGAAGAAAAAAATATTTCATGAATTTCTCAGCTAGTATAGAAATCGTGGATTTTTTGCTCTGTAAGAATAATAAAATATTCCATTTGTATAAATTTATTAGATTTTTTTTAACTACATAGAAAAGTGACAACATTTATTTTAATTTTGTTTATGAATAAATACAAGAGCTGTCAGGGTTGAGGATTGAGAAAGTATGTAAAAAATATTTTAAAAATATCTCTAAAAAAATTATGTGCAACTCCTGAAATGACTCCTGAAAGGTGACTATTTTACTCCTGAAGAATGTCTAAAACTCCTGAAATTTAACTAGTTCACTCCTGATATGGTACTTACAATATTGGCATCTATGCCTTAAGCCAGGATGATATTCAAAGCATGTGTTTTCTTTCTTGTGTGCTTGGAAGGTGCATCAGAAAACTGCAATGGATGTAGGGAATTTTGCATGGCTTCTCTGTATTTTATAGGAAAACAGCATTTCCTATGGTATCTCAGTAATAGAAAAACAGGCATGCATACTGCTGTAGGAAAGCAAAATAGCTGAGTGTTTCAGACAAATTATTATTATTATTATTATTATTATTTATTGGAGCAGGTAAAAAGTGTCTAAAATTTGCAGGCATTTTTTAAAAAATGATTTCATTAGTGCAGACAGAATTGTCCACTAGAGATTTTCTTTATCCATGACTATGTCAGAATGTTTCTGCCACTGGGCTTCAAAGTTACATTTTATAATAGAAAGAAAAATGTACATATTTCACAAATCAGTCTGTCTGTGTGCTCATTGTTTGCATACATTGTTAAAAATTTGAGACTTTTGCTGCATCGTCACTCAACCACTTTTATACAAAATGATTACTTCACTGTTTTATGAAGCATTCTCATTGATTAAAATTGCAATATTCTATAAAAGCGGTGGAGTGACGATGCAGCAAAAGTTTCAAAATTTTAATATGTTGTTCATTATGTTTCTTCAATTGTCAAACAATAACAAAAACCATAGTATTTATTCTGTTTTTACCCAGTATTTACATTTTCAATGTTTAATGTTCAAAACTTATCTTTCATTTCTGATATAGATGTCTACAGTGAAGACCAATTGTTTGCAATTCTTGAACTTGAATATGGAGGAAAAGATCTTTCCTGCTTTACAGTATGATTGTTGTTTATCTTAAGTGTATTTATTCTATATGACATTAACATATATATATTTTTTTACTCTGATATCAGTATTCACTCTTGAATAATTTTTTTGAGCAGACTGCAATTACTATTATCAGACTACTATCTGTTCAGCTAGAATTTGGCCATACTTCTAATCAAAATTTCATTTTTATGTGTATCAGTTCCTGAAGATTTTATAATGTCATGTTCTGTGTGCAACTTCCCACTTAGATATTTCTTCATATCATTAAATTGCATGAGGAGAAAAAAAAAAGACTGGTAAGAACAATGCATATGATACTGTCTGCAGACTTGTTACTTTTCTGCGAAATAGCAGCATTCCGTTTTTTCGGCAGTGAATTTTATCCCCTAGGATTGATGCAAATATGCCATTAAAATTTTTTTGGATTTTTATGGAGGTTGGGAAGACAGATGAAATACAAAAAAAAAAAAAAAAAATGTTAGTACAAAGTGCGCCAAATTAAAAAAAATTCTTCAAAGGATTGCAGAAAAAAACACAAATTTCTCCACAGGATCGCAAGAAAAAAACTAAAATTGTTAAATGATCATGGAAAAAATACAATTTTCTTCAAAGGATTGTGTGAAAAGATGTCATTTTTGTTAAAGGATCACCAAAAAGATGCAATTCTTTCCAAAGGATTGCAGGGAAAATCCCATATAGTTCAAAAGCTCCTCAATACCTCCCCAGGAGCTCCAAGTCATCCCATATTCCTCCTAAAACTAAAATGACAAAATCAGGACGTCCTGGGGAAGATGCTTTAACAATATCCTGAGGAATGAGCTCCCAGCAATGTCCCACGGAGCAACTTCCCAGGGACGCTACTCCTGAGGAAGTACCTAGGGAAGTACCCACTTAGTCACTCCTGGGAAAGTGCCCAGGAAGTCGCTGGTGCTGGTGCCATCTTATGAATAATTCTGGAGTACAATACTCAATTGTTTTTTGTTAAAACTTTGAATTCAATTTAATCGGTATCAACTTTAATGAGTTAATTTTATTTTATTATTCGATTTCTTATTTTTAAGCAAATTAGATAATTGTAATTATTTTTAATTACTGCTATAACTATTAATCTTTTTTTAGTTTAATTAAAAATTTATTATTTCAGTTTCCTATTTTTATGTACTAATTACTATTATGTATCTTTTAAACCAAATTTTGTTCATTTATCAATATTTTATTAATTATTAATAAATAACCTATTGCGTTTTGCTTTTTTATTGTCATTACTTTTTTATTAATTAAGAAATTAATTTAACTTGTTTAAATGAACTAAATAGTAAGTTTCTAAATTAATACTTTAAAATCTTTAAATAGAAGACAATTCTAGTTCATATATTTTTTCTGAAATTCAGAGGTAAAGGTATTTATGCAAAGGAAAAATAAAGATATTCTTAATGTAAGTTTGTTCATAAGTACCTGTTTAAAACTTTGTTATGAAAATTATCTAAATCGAGTTCTGATCATCTTAATATCAGATGTTAAATGTTTATATATATATATATATATAATTAGCTAACATACTTACTAAACCCTATTTTTAAAAAATAATAAATACATAAACAAAATTTTCGCGACGAAACTAGACATTTTTATCACAGCACATACCATCAGCTCAAAGATAGTGCAATTCACTTTAAAATGATATATTTGGATTTAAAATACATAAATGTTGAGCTGCAGCTACCCCCCCCCCTTCCCCAAACACATACCAATATGTGGTTTATTTGAAAAGATTTTCTGTTTAAAAAATATACAATCTTATAAAATAAGTTAAAAAATATTATGCAAATTAAAATTATGTCACGCAAATTAAAAGTTCAATTCAGGTTATTATGAATTACCTACCGAGTGTAATTTATATATGTGTTGAGGATAAAAAAAATGTTAGCTAAATAAAAGCATCAATTTAAGTGTCATTTCTGAAGGTTTAACCTATTTTGTTTTATTTATCATTAATTAATTTTTTTAAATGTAAGTTGGATTGATTAACAATTTATTTTTGTAATGTCTTTTATAGATTATCAAACATAATATTATTATTATTATTTAAATTCTGAAAGAAAAAATGAAGTTTTCATTTAGAAAACTTCTGAAATACCAATAACATTATGGATTTTGAAATTACAGATAAATATTTATCTGTATTTTCTAAATAACAAATAGTTTAACACAATTTTCAACTGAAGAGTATTTTGCCATCACTTAAAACTTTCATTTAACAAACCAATTTTCTATTCTATTCATTTAACAAACCAATTTTCTATTCTATTTCTTTAGTTTCAGATATCCTTAGTTAGGTGACAATGAAAATTTTATAACTAAGCAACTGCATACAATACTCTGAATAGGCAGTCGCCATTCCAACACTTAGACACTCAATAGCTTATCCCGCCCTTCCAATCAGTTTTGTCAGCTGAGAATGTATAAGCATTTTTTGTGGAAATTACTCAATGAGAGAGAGAAAAAAAGAGTGTTATTCCAAGAATTCGAAGTAAGACTATTTGTGAGTTAGTAAGAAAAGGCATTAAAAACAAATTTGTTTGTAGGTGTAAAAGAAAATATATATATATATATATATATTAGTTTGGGATTTTTAAGCAATAATTCGTTGATAAAAGCATCTTATATTTTAAATAAAGATATTAGTTCTTTCAAACTTTTTAAATTGCCTAAAATCTTAGTTACTAAAATTACATTTCAAGAAATCAACAAAAATATTTCCTGTTGTTAATTAAATGAAAAATGGTGCATATTGTATTTTTTATGATCATAAAGATTTCATACAATTTTTAAAGACTGCTAATTAGAGATTTAACTGTAAATTAATTTTATTTGTAACAATAAGAAAATAAAAAGATTTTGTAACAGATTCAAATTTTATTAATAGTTTCTGTTTTATGTAATTCAAGCTCAAGCAGTGTTTCAGTGTAATGATGGAATTTTACAATTGATTTTTGCACCAAATCCTGTTACAATAAAATTATACAAATTTGTACAATGCAGAATTTTAATATTTTTACAATGTTATAAAATAATACAGTGTTTTTACCGTATTTTTTAATCCCACGACAAGTGATAAATCTCCAAACATCTGCAACTCGTACCATTGTATAAGAATTTCATAAGTAAAAAAAAAGTATGAGAGAGAGAGCAAAAAAGTTTTATTTTTGAAAGGATTCACTTAGACTTTATTTGTCAATCACAAAAAAAAATCATAATTTTAAAGAAACTATGTGTTTTAATCTTTTGCCTTTTTAATATCTGGAAATAATATTTTTATTAACTAAAATTAAATTTTATAGGGGATATCACAGAAACGTTTTGCATCATTCATTGTGTGTCAAAATATAGTTCATAATCTATTTTATAACTACAGAATTATTTTAATGGAATTTAAATATTAAAAGCTTAAAGGATATTTTTATCATTTAAAAATACATTTCCATGTAAAAAATTTAAAATTGGAAGGTATTTATGATATAACAATAATTATTGATAATTTATTTAGAGTTATTAATTTAAATTTATGTCGAATGTACGCAAAAGGCACAAAAAATGAGGACATTTCCTACTTTTGAGTTTCAAACTGGAGAAAAAATGCATGAATACCTTAGAAACCTATTTCTTTTACTGACATTGTAGTGTAACGGTCAGAGCGCTCGTCTTGAATACCAAGGTACTTGGGTTCAAACCCGACAGAAAAAATGAAGGTAAGAAATTTGTTTCCGATTCCTTTCAGTTATATGTGAATCCGTCTGAATAATAGGAAAAAACAACATTCTTGTTTTCGTCTAAAAAAATTAAATCATAGCTTTATTTTTTTTGAATAAATCACTGACCTTGAAGTTCCCCAAAGTCCTCCTGTATCACTTCCTCAAATCTTCCCCAGAACCTCTTGGGGAGGACCCTGAAGGAGGGCCTGGGGAGCTCCCCAGGATGCTGTAAAGCAGACATTTTCGGTTCCTGAGGACCTCCTGGTGACAATTTCCTGCATCCTCAAGGATGCCTGAGGGATAACGGTCCTGGGATGTGAATCTTTCCCAGGACATCCTGGGGAGGCATGTTGTGCTATATGGGATGTGATTTTTGTGACCAGGTTGCAGAAAAGTACTTGAGTTTTGTCAAAATTTGAGAAAAATATGCAAATTTTGTCAAAAGATCATGGAAAATAGATCTATTTTGTTGAAAGGTCATGGAAAATATTCAAATTTTCTCAAAAGATCTGGTAAAATATGCCAATTTTCTCTAAAAATCGCAGAAAATATGCAAATTTTCTCAAAAAATCTAAGAAAAGATGCAAATTTTGTTGAAAAAAGGTGAGAAAAACCAAGAATTTTGCTAAGGGATCTTGCATGAATACAAATCTCATTGAAAAGACCATGAAAAAAAGTACGATTTTCATCATATGGTCATGGAAAAACGTTAAGTCATTAAAGGATTGCTGAAAAATGCTGGGAAAAAAATGTGAATTTCATCAGAAGTCTGTCAAGCCATAAAAATTCAGCCTTTTTTTGAGCCTGTACCATGTCCAAGTCTGGCACGAGGTATCCAAAAAACAGAATGGTTTTTTTAAATTGATTTTAGTCTCTCTTCAGAAGAAAGTACCATACAGTGCCAATTTGACTTGTTGCAGGCTTGCTAAGTCTCCTGATTTCGACATGAGATACCTGATTTTCAAGTGTTTTTTCATGCTCATGACTTTTTATGTATTTCTCTTAAATTTTCCACATAGTTTTAAATATTGCATTTTTTTACAATCAAATTTACTGTGATTCAGAGATGAAAACTTCAGTACAGATACAGTTGTTATTTAGTATGATTTATGAGTAGTAATTTATGAGTTAAACAATGTTTCAGATTTTTTTAGTGCTATAATGGACAGTTTTTGGGATTATTAACAATTTATCTTCATTAATATTCATTTCATATCTTTACTAGAATTTTATATATGTTTACGGGAAGTAACTCCTCACCACCTGCCATAATATGTAATTAATTTAAAATATGTTAAAACCAAGTGTGCAGGATATGCCTTATCTGGCAGTCTAGGATCGGGGGACATTTTAGCCATCAGAAGAAGAAAATATATAAAATTGATTTCAAGTTTAACAATGAATTACATAATTTCTTGAAATCATTTTTCTAACTGCAAATAAAAAGATCTTTAGATAAAAGTATCTTCACAACATCAATTCCAGAATAATATGTCCCATACATAATCATGCATAAGTTGAGAATATATATATTTAAAAAACTATACAGTTGTAATACAGAATTTATGTAAGCCTATAATATATCATAAAATTTTAGGGAAATTTCGTATTGATTGCGGGGAAATGTGAGTGAAAACATTTTCACCATTCCTTGTTAAAACATCATATGCTTAAATGCATTCTACCAGAAAGGAGTACATATTTTCCTAAGTGGCATATTTATTTTTAATCCTCAATAATAACCAAGCTCAAAATTAAGTAGGTATGCCCAAATCAAGAGTTTCTGCATCAGCAGGCCTTGATACACCTAAAAAGCTATAAAAAACAATTAAGTTTAAATTTACACTCAGTTGACATCCCCTTCCCCCATCTGAAAAATATTACAAGTTTTCTTTAAACTTGTAATGTTTTGGTCTTTGGTCATGGACTATTGATTTTGAACTAGTCAACCTGTCCTGAAAGAATGCAGTAATGTAAATAATATTGCCAGTTTTCTGGGTTTCATCTGAGCATGATCAAATTTCTGCATAACAGCAATCTATCATGGAACTCATAATAAATAAATACTTTTGTTCAAAAACAAAGTTCCAAGGCACTTTACTTATATTTACCTAAAAATAACTTGCTAATATTATATTTTACCTACATTGTCAAGTAAAGTTTTTTGTTATTGTGCTTTAATGTCCATTTTTTTCTTTCTTTATTTTTTAGCTAAGAAATGCTGTGGAAGCTGAAGTCATTTTGAAACAAATAGCTGTATCACTAGCTGTAGCTGAAGAGGAATTTTCTTTTGAACACAGAGATCTCCATCTTGGCAACATTTTAGTGAAACGGAATCGTTCTAAAACTGTATCCTATAAAATAGGAGGAAGAGATATTTCTTTTCAGTGTCTTGGTTTGCAAGTAACAATTATTGACTTCACACTGTCTCTTCTTTCAGATCAGGGTGAGTTATTTATCTGTTTCTGACATAACTCAGATATGTCAACTACCATAATTTCTTTAAATATTCTCAAATATGGAGGGGGGATATTACATATCCCATAAATTTGTCAATATTTCAAAATTTCATAAAAATTAAAAAAATCTGTATAATTGTGTATAGTTTCAAGAAACATGTTCTTATGAATTTAGTACAAAAAATAAATAAATATTTGCCAATAGAGAATGATTATTCTAACATAAGAAACATTTATTTGTATTCAAGTAAAACTTATGATGTATTAAATGGCACCAGATGCTGAATGCAACTGCCATCATACAGAATTATGCAAATGACATAAGATGTCAAAGGATATTATTTGTCACAAAATTTCCTCCATCC
Source organism: Maratus speculifer (assembly GCA_964019185.1). NCBI lineage: Eukaryota > Metazoa > Arthropoda > Arachnida > Araneae > Salticidae > Maratus > Maratus speculifer. The sequence continues at coordinate 196,940,242 of OZ025299.1, forward strand.
ATCTGAATATGCTGTCAACTAATCTAAGGGTGTTATATTCACCTGTAAAGTATAATTCCTTATGTTGATACTTAGATTTAGTGCTTCATTTTAATTTAATACTAATAAGTATTGTTTACTATAAATTTATTGTTACAGTTTTTTTTATTGATTACTGCCTTTCTTTAAAATTTTAATTATTCAAAATTCAAAACCCCTCTTTCCTTTTTTTATACGCACAGGCCCTTAATATTTTTGTTATTTCATTTTCCTTTCTCACGCTTTCACAAGCGTTTGTGTGTGTTAGAAAGAAAAACACACCCCTCCCCTTAAAGTCGCATAAAATCTCTGCTCGGGCAGAGAACTGCGATAATTGCTAAAAGCCCTTTTGTTAAGATTAAAGATGAGTGAGGTTCCCATGCTATGTACTTTCGGACAATAAATAGCGTACCTTATATAATTGGCCACACACAGAGTTTTTAAGCCCTGGGTACTTGCTAAAAGTACACCCTTTTTTTATGACCCATAAAAAATTGTATAGTGTCATTTTAGAGAGAGAGCAAGATACATTTTCGCCCATAAAAATATCCCCAAGACTGTTACTTTCATTATATGCAATACTTGGAATCCCGGCTGTAGATTTCATGGGAACGGGAATTGGAGAAACACCTGCTTGGGCAGGACCTCGTGTAAGTCACGTGATTGAGAGATGGAAACATTTCCTTATTTGGACATTGGAAATGAAACTTACGCGCTGACCAACGAGGAGTCACCCTTTTGGCTGGGACAAAGGGGGAAGCGTCCGTGTTCTCAGAAAAAATACCCCCATATGTTAGAGGCTTGCGCGCAATTGGTTTTTAAAAAAGTCAGTCCTGGTGATAGCAGTCGAACTGAGAGCATCTGGTGGAAGATAGGTGGTAGTTCTGTCCCCCCCCTCCCCTGTTTATCTGGGAGAGGGGAGGCCTAAATAATTCAACAAGGTTCGAAGCAGTCTGAAAAAAAAATGCTAAGACAGTTGGTTGAAAAAGGGTAGTCTGCAACAGAAAACTGAGAGAGTTTGTTGGAAAAAAATGGTCTGCTCAAAACCATTATTATGAGAGAAAAAAGTCCAAGTTCCTCGACTAAGATTTGTAGCGTCCTACATGGTGCGGCTAACTATGCTAGATTTCCAATCGACTTCTTATACTCCTGCAGTTCTGAGGGTTGTTTGGAAACCCGTTTGATAGAGATTTATCTCGAGCGCAACATAGTAGTGATGTCCTGAGCTGCTTATGGCTGTCAGCTGGCGTCGATGTTTCTCCAGGAAATATTTGGTTTCAAGTGCACTTCCGAGTAAGATGTCGAAACCCAAAGGTGTGAATTCTCAACTCCAGTGTGTTGAAGTACTCATGTCTTGAGTTACTGAGGGGTGCTAATTGGATTTGTCGGAGACTTTCATGGAACTATAGTAGCCCTAATTACGTTCCCATATAAAAAGAAGTTAGCGTAAAGACCCTTTCCGAATAGGACTCCAAGTCTAGTCTGTGTAAAGGTTTCGTCATGAACTGCTGAAATATATCCCAATGCAAGGAAGATTTGGTGTCAAGTTAATCTTGATAGTAAGAGTGTCACAAAAAGGGAAAACAGATATCCTTGTAAGCTGAAGGTAAGAAATTCACATTGTACTTGCACTGAAACTACTTTTACTCTTATGAAATATACTTGTTGTGAGTCGATATTTTCCAGTGTTTTCAACAGATTCATGTTAATGTGTTTTCTGATGTTTTTATGTTGAGTTAAATAAAATAAAAAAAAAATGTATTTGTTAATAGAAATTTGATATTGTTAATTTGCTTTAGTATATCCTTTATTTAAATTATAGAAAAGAAAATTTAACTCAGTTTTAGTGCAAAGTAAGCATTCAGTTTTAAATTAAAAGTGTGAATTAATAACAAATGTATATTATACAAGGAAATTCTCAAGTATAGTTCCTTAGATTTTTATCATACCTTGATATTAGATTAATTGAATTTTAATTTCATAAATGTCAAAATGACTATTCTAAAATATGCAATAACTTGAAATTAAAGAAGTCCCTATGAATGTTTAAAAGTAAATTAACTTCAACACTTACTTCTTTATTCAGAAATTAAAGTAATTTATCAGATTGGAAATTATATATGCATTGATTAATTAACATACTTTTATCTTAAAGTTGAGTAAAGATATTTAACTAAGTAATAGAAATTCTTAAAGCAAAACTTTTGAGGAGTTAACATGATTTACAACAATTTAATTTATCCTAAGAATGAAAAAATGGAGAAATTGAGATAGATGTACTTCCACTATATCCTTTCTGGCCACAATATCATTGTTGTATTATGGGATGCTTGTTTTTATATTATTGAAATCTTAATACTTATAAAAAAATTTTCTTTCTTTGCTCCCCATAAATAGAAGGGAGATTCCAGTGTCCTTCTTCTCTCTTTTGAAATTTTAATAAGGATCTTGAGCTTTTAAGTTATCTATATGAGTTTGATTCCCATAAAACAACATTGGTAAAAATTGGGTTCACTGCTACAGATCCATATATGCTACGTCTGAGATCTAGACAGATTGAGAATTTTGTTGTATTATCGTTAATATTTACCCTTAATCATTAATATTTATTGAAACTTAAAGTATGTATAATTATTTTTTAAATCATTTTGATTTCTCTTGGTAATCTTTTCTATTTCTGTAATTTCTTAACTTAACTTGTGTTTTCTCATAGTAATTACCTTTATGAAATCTCCTCTTATTTTGGTTATTTTAAATTGCAACAAGATTCATATAGAAGGTAATCTAGTCCTGATCTCAGTTAATTCATTGATAAAGTAGATGAAATACTTGAACTAATTGATGAGTGAGGTGTAAAGATGATTATTTATATAGTAATACATATATGAAAAGATAATTTTGCTGAATGGAATTTTTGATTGATTAAATTATAATCTGTAGCAGTAAGAAAAAAAAAACCAATATTATTCACATAACACACTCCATTAGAAAATACTTTAAGTAATTCTCCTCATCATTAAAATAAATCTCAATACATTAGAATAAAATTTTTAATATATTAATGAAGTTATTTGACACCTGGCACATACTATGAGTGGAAAATTTTCAACTTAAAACAAAAATTCATTTTATGAAATATATGTAAATTTTCACCATTTCCTTTACAACCTGCAAAGTTCAAAATGTTTAAAGCTCTTAATTTTTTGAAAAAAGAATTCTCATTAATTTGAGGTAACAATGAATAAATAATAAATTGTAACAAGTTGCAAAGGCAAATGTAGAATGCTTGATACATGCTATTTTTTCCAAGCTTTCTAGGGAAAATTTACGATTTTTCCATATTTTATGAAATTTGCGATTTTTCTGAGCCTCATCGACAAAATTAGCTTTTTTCTGCACTTCATCAATGAAATTCACAATTTTTCAGTGCCAATCAACAAGTTTGCGATTCTTAAGTGACAAAATTTTACATTTTCCTTCAGTAAATCAATGAAATTTACTATTTTTTCCTGCGACATATTTACAAAAATTGCAATTTTTTCCAGTTGTAAATTGACAAAACTCACGGGCCACATGTTAACCCATTGCAGGCCATTTTTGGCCCACGGGCCACAGGTTGTGCATCCCTACTGTATCTCAAGAATTTCAGATTCAGTTAGATGTTGCCGTAAGTTGTTGCTGATTAGGTATTAGCATTAATTATCTATTAGGTGGTGCTGCTATGCTGGATTGTTCACAATTTTTCCAATAGCTCTATCTGAAAAACTAATGCATTAATTTTCATCAAGCTTTAGATTTAGTTAGATGTTGGCATAAGTTATTGCAGATTGGGTTTTGGCATAAACTATTCAATAGGAGGCACTGCTATGGGGGGCCATGACGTACATGATTTTACTGATAGTTATATTTCAAGAGCTAATACATAGAATTTTATACCTTTAGAATTCTGAAAGTGGGATAGATCGTCTTTTACTTTTGAAACTGTGATAATGAATTTTGGAAATATTAGCATGTTTGAGATAGAAGAAAATTTTAGGATTAGCACATCTGACTAGCTCTATTTTGTCATGATTTGAAATTTTGAAAAAAAACAAGCTCATTAAAAAAGAAAATCTAATTTTTCCCAATCCAACTTTTCTCTATTACAACATTCAGCTGTGTTACTGTAGTTTCTAACATTACTCTGCGTTTGCACTATATATGAATATGGACTGAAATACAAAAGAACATGTTTATTGCACATAATCCACATTCATTTATATACATAGAAAGATTTTTGATATGCTCACTTTAAATTATTTTTTTTATGCTTAAATAATTTTATTATTATTATTGCTGCAAAGTGAGTGGAATAGTTTTCTTCCCCCCCCCCCCCCAAAAAAAAGAAAGTTAATGATGTAAAGACATTGATATATCTTAAAAGTGAAACTAATCATTAAATATATATAAATCTGCAGGCATTTTTAATAATATGTATGTAAGTTAATTTATTAGTGTTAGTCAGGAGATATGATGTGATTGACTTAACTTCTTTAATGAATGCATATATATTTTAATTATTATTTACTTTAATGATACCTTGATTTCCATTTACATTGTCTGAATAGTAGTAATAAGAATATAAAAATTTTGAATTTGGGTTGCATTCTGATGTTATACTCTTTACTGACTTCCAAATTACTTTTACTGTTCCTAAATTCTGACTCTTTTCATAATTGTGGATTAATTTTTTCTGACAAAAAACCGACAAATTTGTAATTTAAATTCAATTTTACATGATATATCTTCATAGTGCAACACCATGCATATTTTTGTATAAATGCTTTATAATCCTGAATATAAAAACATTCTTTTACCTTTTTGATTGTATATTCTTGTACATTGCATTTTATCAATCAATGAATTTGTGTTTTGAAAAAGTAAAAATAAAGATTTTGCTTGGAAAGTAAATACTCCACAGCTACATTTTCTTGTTTTCTTCATCTCTGTGAAAATGTAATCTGTTCTGTATACCATTTCTTTTATCTCATGGTTAGTTTACCCAAGGCCATCTTGATACAACTGAGATATTCCTCGCTAATTTTAAATCATTCTACTCATTGGTGTAAGGACAAAGAACATAAAGGATTTCCTAGTCCATAATGAAGAAGTGAGTGTGATAAAAACGCATGAAGTAGTGACTTCATAGAGGTCTGTACAGGTCAAAATTTCCAGACCTGGGTTTGGCATGACCCATACGAAAAAAAGTATTGGCCTGGCCCATTATAAAGGTTAAAAGGTTCAGTCCATAGAAAAAAATTATTGCCCTGACCCGGTCCAGTATAATAACTGAAAGTTTTGCCTGAGGCCGGCATGGCCCAGAAAATAATTTCTAAATTTCGGTTCAAGTGAATTTTTACAAAACATGGTTTTTGCACACACGGAGGGGATCCTGACCAAACACATTTTTTTTTTAATTTCATGTTTATTATCTTCAAATTTTACAGAAAAGCCATAGGCTGCAATATTTATGTCTATTTGTTGCATGTAAATTTTGCAGTTATCATTAATATTATTAATAAATTTCTCATATAATGGAAATATAAAAATACAAAACATGGTATACAATAAAATATTCTAAGACAGAATCGTATAAGACAGAAAAATCATAAACAAGTTCCCTTCTTAGCAGTTATAAATATATTACAGTAGGCTCCCTCAAATCTGCAACTCTCTAAAATCTGCACACAGTTTACAGATGTAAACAATGAAAAATTCATTTCTAGGGCCAAAATTTGACTATTTTAGTTTTATATCAATTCCATATATATATTAATTTGTAATTTTTGTTAATATTACTGAATTCATGTTTTTTCATGAAGGAAAATTGAATTTACAATGTACCTTTATGAGGCAAATTTCATTGAATAATTTAGGAAAAAATACATTTCATCTTTATAATGAATATTTAATCATACATTATTGACTTGTCCTTTACTTTTAATATTTTAATCATTTTAAAAATTACCTAAAATTGTATTATATTATGAGCATGAATTTTGACTGCATTATTAATTACATTCAAATTACTGTTTAAAAAATGTAAACAAAGCAATGAAGAGAAATCCGCAATATTCTAAACTCTTCACAACTTCTGGTCCCAAGCTGTGCAGATTTGAGGGAGTCTACTGTTTATACTTTTTACTCACTTATTATTGTATTCATTTTGCATGAATGAACATGTTTTTTGGTTTAAAACAGGATTCTGTCATAGGCAGGTTCTTTTTCATACATTTTACTATATGTTAAAAAGCCTGCAAATTCAAGAGGAGGTCTTATAAATGGCACTTTTTCAAAAAGGAAAATTGCACATATGTTAAAAGGGAAGGTAGTATTTGGAGAAGGTTTACTTTCGGTACTAACAGTATTTAATATGCATATGCCACCATATAAAGAAAAATGCTAGAACTAAAAAATATATTTAATTCATATATTTTTAATGATAATCGTAATAATGATTTTGAATCATCTACTACATAACTCTCTGTGCAGTTGAGAAGGTATAACAAAGAAAATCTCTTTGCATAAACATGCTTGTCACTGGAGCAGCACAGAATTTAGGATAGAAATACAAATTTACAATACAATTTTTTTTAAGTCCTTGTTGATCTCAAAATATATTAATATTTACTGTTTCAAAAACTTTATTTTCTAGTTGTTTGAATTCCCTAGACTGCCCCCCCCCCCTAGTATCTTGATAGATATCAATTTTGTATTATCAGAAACATGTTTTGCATTTATTGTACATAAGGTTTAAAAAAAATGAAGGAGGTGTGTTTATTATTCCAGTTTTTCAAGAAATTTTGATCAGAATTAAAAAGGTCTAAATATCAGAAATTAAATTGGCAATCACTTTAAAAAGGCCCCTTAATTCGACTGGGTAGATTTTTATGAAAAAGTATTAATTGATACGAATTCAAGATATGTTTGCTGGAAAAAGACCAAAGCGTACATATTCCAGAAGGAATTTCCCCCCCCCCCAATACACAATAAAAAATTGGCGAACTCTTATCTTTCAATATTTACTTACATCCGTATGAAATATAGACAGGCTGTGTCAACTAGAGTTCCAAATTATAATTGTTTAATCTCTCAAACTCATTTTTATGTTGTGCTGAAATTTCGGGGTCTTCAACAAAAACACTTAAAATAGTTTTTTTTTATATATATATTTTTTACAAAAATGGTGAAGTTAGATCAATTATCTGAGTAACAATCATTTGAAGGTATTGTGCTTTATATTTAATCTACACTAAAATCTATTGGGTTTCGATAAATCAACTAATTTAATTTGTATAACATTTATATGTATTGGTATAAAAAGTTTGTTGGTTACATAAATTATGGCCCCAATTAAAGCTGTTTTTATCTGTCAGGATTTATATTTCTTTTATACTAAAATTAGAGGGAGCGACAACAACAAAAAAAACGACTGCATGCCGTTGTAATGAATACGTTTACCTACAGAAAATTTTATGTTATTAAAACAATTACAGTTTACCTTCAGAAAATTTGATGGGACTAAAACAATTACAACTCTTGTTGTATTTATTTTAATATGTCAGGTGATCTCAGCTATACTAAAATTCAAAGGAAAAAAAACTCTTTTGCAAATAACAAAAATTTTTGCTTCCCCCCCCCCCCTTCTATTTGTATTCTTTTACTATGTCTATTCAAAATCTCTGCTCCAAAACTGAAACCCAATCTCTTTTACTAGAACTTTTGCATCTTCACTTTCTATGGCAGCACTTGCCCCTTATTGTGACCCTTAGAAATCAAGTAATCAAAGTACTCAAAACTGTTTTGTTAGGGAAGAGCATTCAAACTTACTTGCTGAAAAAAAAAAAAAGAAAAAAAAAGAAATTTGTATCAACAAGAATTCGAAGTATTTTTCCCATAAAATAGCATGGAAATCGACAATGTTTCTTCCCTTTGAGATAAGTCCCCTTAATGTACTGCAGTTCTGCCTCCCTTGCAGATATAGGATGGGATTTTTCCTGCAACCATTTTAATATTTTTCTTCTGTTATGTCTTCCTTTGTCAACAATTCTACAATAATGTTTTTAATTCCTTAACTCCATCATTTACCATCCATTTTGTAATGTTTTCTGTATTGACATCCTCAGAACCTGGTATATTTTTCACAACGTAAGAGGCTTATCACTTTCATCTCTCTTTGCAGTTTCCCACACAGCTTTATATCCACTTTTTGGGTCTAAAAAAATTTTCTAAGACCTTGCAATTACTCTGTTTGGCATTTCTTTGCATGCATTTGGCTCCACCTGGATGGGAACCTGCTTGCCTTGGCTGCTTGCAACATTCCATATTTTTTTTACTAGGCTCGATAGTACGGAGGGCCGGGTAGTCAGGAGTTTACTGTATTTAAAATATTTTATTTTATATTGGCAATTCAATATTAATGAAGATGACAACAAAAGCATGTCAGTTTTTGCTAAATTTAATCTGATACAATTACTTTTATAAAGAAGTATAATAGATGCATTAATCTGACTACGTTCAGAAACATTTTTTTAAACTCTACTTTTGACACATTTTTTGGTATTTTTAAGTGTAATCTGTCACAGAATAAAGAAAATAAAAAAAATTACATAATATCTATGCAACTTTTTAAAATTTTAAAGAATTTTGGTCATTTTTTAGCATTTTTTTATAAAAACAGCTTTGGCTCTAAAAAAGTTTAAAAAATGCATATAACATAAATCTTTTTTTTAAATATGCATATTAAACATTTTGAGTGTAATGAAATAAAAACTAGTCAATATATGGAAACCTAAAAAAGATACAGTTGATTACATATAATTATATAGAAAATTTCAGTATTTAACATGTAATTCTTCATAAAAATAGCTATACATCAACAAATAAGTTAACTTAGAGCTAATTCTTTAGTTTGTTACACTCTAAACATTACTGAAAAGCTACACAAAAAATTTCATGGTTATAGGATTATAAAATTTTGAATTAGAGTAATTGTCATTTATCTCTTCTGGTAAAATCTAATTTTTCAGAAAACACATTTAAAGTTTTTAAATTCAGTTTAAATTAACATTGTCGGCTTTTTTTTTAAGAGCTCTAATTTCATTTTTAATAGGCATACATTAAAAATAGAAACGTATTTAGGAACAGAAATGTTCTCTGTATAGCAAAATCAAATAAAATTTAAAAAAAAATGTGAATTTTCATCAAAATTGATGTTTTAAACATAAGTGGGTACCTTAAAATGGCAAAATGTATTGGTTACATCTCTTTATTGGAAACATTTAATTTTTATTATTGCTATTTTTAAATGGGAAGCTATAAACATCTTTTTTCTTTTTTGTAAGAAGTCTGTTATAGCTCAGAACAATTCCATTGGCTGTTTTTTTACTAGTCGCTAGAGCTCTCATTGCTATTTATTTTCCCAGTTTTAATTTTATTCACTCTGAATTTATAAAGAAATTTTTCCTAACACATACACACACACAGATATATAACATAAAGTTTATTATTTAGCATGTTACATTTGTTGTTTCTACTGTTTCTTGCTATTTCTTTTTTAAAACAATATTTTAAATATATAATTTAAAAAAAAATCCCAAGAAATCAAATTTTGCATTAGATTTATCAGTTCACTAGTAGTTTCTATTTTTTGCTTAATGTTTATTTTTGTTTATTGCAGGTTATCTTTATTATTATGATTTAGCTGAAGATTCTCTATTTGATCAAACTGGAGATTATCAATTTCATGTTTATAAATCCATGAGAAAACATTTAGAGTATGTATGTTTTTTAATAAATATAATTTTAATGGTGTCATTTCAAATTTAATATAACTGTTCTATAATCTTGGATATTTATCAGTGTTAAGAAAACCAATATTTTAAAATTTTACACTGAGTTAGAATTCGCGTAAAAACAAAGCAGTGCTTTCCAACACAGTATGCATGAATCTTCTGGCACCTTTTATGATTTTAAAGCAAAGTATCTTTTTATGTGTGGCAGCATTAAGATTTTTGGTTTCTTGCTCTGCAAAATTTTTGAGATATGATCTTCTGAAATAATTTAAGGTTAAATTTACAATCGTTTGTGGGGATTTTTTTTTTTTCTTTACTGGGGAGGCGAAGTTTTTTCATAAGACACCTATATCAAAGAGCGTTTTATGCCTATTATTATGAAACATATGTATGCTATTGTGTAGCATGTACATGTGTTTGTACATGTGTAGACAGATGTGTGTCTAATATTAACTAATATAGTAAGTTAATATCAAGTTGCCAAGGAAGTTTGTGTGGTTTTTGAGAATAGTTAATTTTGTTGCATAGTTGTGGTCAAATGGATTTTTATGACATCATTTCTGCACATACCCTTGAAGCCTCAGTGAGTCAAGAATTGTTTTGCACAGTTAGTGTAGTACATTGTTTAGTACAATTAATGCTTTTAAAATATTAAAAACAAAGGTGAAGTTGTTAATAATGTATGATTAAATATTTGTTATAAAGATGAAATGTATTTTTCTAAATTATTCTATGAAACTTGCCTACATTTCTAATTCACATCAAAATCATAAAATAAGAAAGTTTTATTTCAGGTTTGGCCAGACATAATAACCAAAAATTCTTGTTTAATATACAGGGGAGAGTGAGGTAGAGTGGGACAGATGAGGGAATTGGACAGTAGGTTTTTCTCTTTGTTTTATTCTAAGCATGTCATCAATTACACACAAGATGAAGCAATGGTAGCCCAATCTTTAGTTGGAAAAAAAATGTTTAGCTTATAATTGTATATAGGAAAAAATTATTTCAAGAATCAAAAGTAAATTTGCTTCATATACTTTTCATGCTTTCTGTATATTATTAAACTTGTTTATCCAAAGATATAGTAGTATTCCTATTTATGGAACATTATACTGTATACTATCTATTATTTAATCTAAGCTTAAAAGCAGCATTTTTGTTCATACAAGAAGTTTATCAAGAAGTTAAATAAAACTTTCTTATTTTAGATTTTGTTGTGAATCAGTAATGTATTTTTATAAAATGAATTTCATATGAAAAATGCATCTTATCTTTATAATAAATAATTAATCATACATTATTGATTATTAAGTTGACCCTTGCTTTTAATATTTTAATCATGTTACGAATTATCTAAATTTTTATTATTTTAGTTTATTACTTATTTTAATTTTTTATTATATTCTAAACCTTTATATAATAGTTTCAGTTTCATTACATTCAAATTACAGTTTAGAAAATATAAACAAAGCAATGACCAGAAATCTGCAAAATTCTGAAATCCGCAAAACCTCTGCTCCCAAGCTGTGCGGATTTGAGAGAGTCTACTGTATTTATTTCCTTACGAAGACTAACTATGATTATATAACTATGATTAATAATAAACTGAAAAAATGAAATTTCAAAGGTTTAAGAAGAATTAACCTCATGATCTTCTTGAAAAGGGCTTTACATAAATGTCTCCTAAATGTCTAATAAAAAATGTACCTCTTTGTGAAAAGTGCCTTATGTTTTGTTCATTACAAAAATGCTTGAAAAATATGCTTGAACATATAAATTCACAATTAAAAAAATACATATTTCAAAGCAGTCTACAGGCTAACATTATGACTTATGTATTTGGGTCCTTGTTAGAAAAAACAAAAACTTACTTTTTACATTTCGTCATCTTGAAAAATTTATAAACTTCTAAAAATTTCAAACTTCTACTATTAAGCCTTCAGTTAAGCAAATAAATATCTATCTTATGCTATTATCTTTCAGTAACAGATAAAGACATTTACACATACTTATTTCATTGAATTTTAATGTTATAAAGAAGAAAATTATTAGGATGAGCGAAGCGAATCCTCTACTAGTCCACTCAAATTACAATTTGTCGTACGCTTTACAAAAAAACTATTCAATATTTTAACTTCAAATTAAACACAAAAATAAATTATGATCTGTAGATTTGCAGAATATAATTTTTTTTACAGTAAAACGTTAAAAAAATTATTATTTTAATTAATTTATTTTACATGCATTTCCAATACGGAAGCATTTTAGCAAATAAATAAAAAATGAAACGCATATATTTTCAGAAAAAAAAGTTTAAATCATGGAGTAAATAATTATAGATAGAATCATGATTAATTTATTAAATAAAACATGTTTTCATTATCCCGCAAAATCGTTTGCACAGATGACACTTAAACATTTTAAAAGAATTGTATTATGGATTTTTTTTTTTTTTTTTTTTTGTAAACTGGCAACAAAATAATTGTAAACAAATAAAATTAATTCTTAAATTTGTTATATAAATGAAAAATTAAAAGATCTGCGTGAAGTTGTTGGTTCAAGCTCTTTATAAATATTTTTGCGAAGGTCGTATTGTGGCTAAATAATATCGACTCATTAATCAGAAGGATTTTATAGAAAAATAAGACTTTAATAAGTTCGCAAACACAACAATAATTATTCGTGAAAACGTTACTGCGAGAATGAGAGAGAGCTTCGTTAAAAGGTAATTCCATTAATTGAGTTGCCATTCGCAGAAAGTAAACAGTTCTCCCACGCGGAGAGAATTACAGCAATTCTCATACGCTAACATGTATAAAAATGAAGAAATTAAAATAAAATGTTTTACAGTTGAAAATTCATAGCATCAACGAAAGCAGATTTCAAATGTTTTTTCCAGAAAATAGGATTTTGAAGAAGTAACTTTCTTCAAGCTTTCTTCAAATATATTATTCTAAAATAGCTATCAAAGATTATCGGATGTTGATTACAAAGATTGGAAACATGCATATTTCAAACAATTAAAAAACACCAGTGGCTACTTGAAATTGTAAAAACATCTTTAAAAGAGCTTTTAGTTGAAAATTAAAAAAAAAATTGTAAAAGTTTGCTTCGAAAGTATCTTATGCCAGTTTTACATCATAAGTAAAAAATTAAAATGCGCCAAAACATAAAATAACGTTTTTGTTTAATAAAGATGCAAAAATAATAATAAAAAAAAATATTGTTACTTTCAAATATCTGTTTTATAAAATAATGCTTCGCGAATCCAAACAAAGCATGGCTTTTGCTAGTACAAATTTATTAAAATTTGAAGTGTTCCAAAAATAAAATTCCAGGTATAAATTGGTTAAGCACTGTTATCTTTTTTGTTTTAATTTTTCTGATATTTAGCGTACTTTTTCACAATTTTTTGCATCAATTCTCTCTATAGTATCCGTTTAACCCATCAATTTACATTTGTGTATTTATATGTTGTTTTTCTTTTTAATATATTTCTTTTATGATGAACTAATTGCTGTATATATTACTTAAATAGGAATAAATGGGAAGAATGTTCTCTGTATTCAAATGTTCTCTGGTTGAAATATCTATGTAAAAAGATGAAAGAATTTAAGTTCTCACATCCTACTGCAGTAACTCATAAAAGAGGTTTGAAAACTATTGAATCTTTTAACACTCAACTGATGAAATGCAGTTGTGCTTTAGACTGTTTGGAAAAATGTGGAATTACTAAAATTGTATTCAAAAAAAGCATCTCTGATACACCCAGAAGATCCATTCTTGTATCTAGAAATTCTGTTCAAAAGTCTAAGTTAAGCATATGTAATTGAATAGCATTACCATTCATCATTTATTATCTAAGTCTAATAATTGTACTATTCTATATCATTTCTTTTTATTAATGTATAATGTATTTATTATACCAATGTTGATGTACACAGAAACTTTTATGAAATAATTTATTGATTTCTAACCCTAATCAGAAAATTTTGTATTCTTTCAGACAATCTTTTGCCACTAAAAATTTTTTTAAATAATTCATGAAATAATACATAGCACAATGAGCACTTCAAGTTATTTTTCATATTCTATGTATTTAATTTTTGGTCATAAAAAACATCATCTCACTTTCTTCTTTTATAAAAGAAAGAACAAGGATTATACTAATAATTGTGTTTAAAATAAATTTTTAGCACTTGAAATATTTTCAGTACTCTCTCTATATATATTATTATTGTGTAAACAATTCTCTGAAAAAAAAAGATTGTACTTGTAGTAATGCATGAAATCGGTTTTGAATGCTTAGAATATTTTTCAGTACCTTTTTATTTCTGTATATGAAGTTTCTGGTGTTCACTTTATGAGAATATGTATTTTTATTGCAACTGCATTCTAAGATTATCGTTATCTGACCATGTATAGAACATGTAAAAAAATTTTTTATTAAATAAATATAAAATTTATTTGTAAGTAATGTTTTAAAAAGTTTTTTATTTCTGATTCTTTACTGGAGAAACACAACAGCTCATTCTTTTCACATCTTTCAATAAGATAAATATAATTTTAATTGAGCTTATTAACAATTACTGTAATAATATTTAAATGTTATACTAATATTTGGAAGATAAATTCATTTATCTTCCAAATTATTTAGCTCTCTAACCATAGATGTTGTTAAAGTCATATTGTTTATAGTTTTGTAAATCATACTATTATCTTATTTCAGTATGCCCATTAATATTATTAAATTTGCCACAAATATTATAGTAAGAGAATTCCAAGGGTTGTGAAAACTTATTTTGTTTCAAACTGTAACTACTGTTTCAAAAGTAATCACTACTTTCTTACTCCCTGATTTTGCCAAGGGATTCAATCTAACGCAAAATTGAAGACACTGATTAATGCCACATGTAAAATAAAATCTGCTGATACATATTCAAATAAATGTGATATAACTGAGGGCGTTAAAGAATTAAAAGAAGATAATTTTAAAGAAAATGTTTTTTGTTACTTGATACACATATTGAAAATTTCTGGGCAAAATTAAAAGGGATATGTAAGCAAATAAACATTTGTATAGTTACATAAAACTGTAGTTAGACTACAATTTATTTATTTTTTAGAGTTACACAAAAACAGAGCTGTATGCAGTGATATAAAATACCTGGGTATTTATTTTTAAGGGTATATACCTAATTAAATTCTCAGTTTGGGTATTTAATCTTTAATTACAGCTGTAAAAAAACCCTCATGTTACTATTAGTTTCAATAGATTAGTGGGAAAGATAGAAAAAAACATTTTACATTGAATCTGAATGTCTTTAAAATTACAATAATGAATATAAAAAAGCAAATCTATTTATTTAGAAGAATTGTCAGAGCTACCAACCATTACGGATTTTGCGGAATTACTCCGCATTTTAACTTAAGATTACGGAATTACGGACGTGTGTATAAAAATTACGGAAATGATAGAAAGTTCAGGAAAAAAAAATGTGATTAATTTAGATTGTGATAATTTTAAAAATTGAAACAATTGTTTATTTCGATAGTGTATTACGGGCAAAAAAAGCAAATTAAAGTTGTAAGCGAAGCGTTAAAACTAAAAATTCGTTGCATTGGAAAACACATGATGAAAATGCAAGAACAATAACACTATCTTTATTCAAGTACTCGGCGTAGATAGTGAGCTAACAGTTTATTGGGCAAAGCTAACAGCAGAAGGCGTGGCTTATGACGTTGCTTATCCGAGGGAGGAACGCAAGAGGTAGAAAACCAAGTGCAACCCTGATCGAGATAGTTCAAAATTAGCTTTTCTAAATTGGCAGTAGCTGTAGCGCACGTGCACATCGGTTGTTATGATAGTTGATGCACGGTTGAATCGTTGAATTTTGATTAAGTTTTGTCACTGATCGTAGAATTTTAGCTATGGCCTCGAATCCAAAGAAAGCAAAAGTTATGCAAAGATATCGTGTTGAATATACGAAGGAGTGGCCGTGTATACAGAAATCGGAAGAATCTGAACACTATGCATTTTGCACGGTTTGCTCCTGTGATTTCATGATACAGCACGGTGGTCGGGATGATGTTCGTCGTCACGTGGAATCCAACAAGCACGAGCAAAACGGAGCTAGGAAAAAATATAAACCACTCACTAAATTTTTTCCTGAAAATAGTGATGAAAATGCTATAATAAAAGCAGAAATGCTCTTCACACGTTTTGTTATTGAACATAACATACCTATCGCTAGCACTGACCATGCTGGTGAGTTATTCCGGGCAATGTTTCCGGATTCTAAGATCGCGAAAAAATACGGGTGTGCGCGGACTAAAACATCAGCAATCATGCAGGATATGGCGAAGTCGACGCAGTCCGAAATTGTTAACTTCATGAAAAATCATCCCTTCTCCATTGCTACCGATGGTAGTAATGATAATGATGATAACAAACTGTATCCTGTCGTAGTGCAATATTTCGACGAATCTGCCGGAAAAATCGATACAGTTTTATTATCTTTGTGCCAAACCAATATTAACACTGGTGAAGGAATTTTTAATATTTTGAATGAGGAACTGAGCAAGAAAGAAATACCATGGACCAATTGTTTGTCATTCTCATCAGACAATGCATACTCGATGACTGGGCAGTTCAAGGGTGTTGTTGCCTTTATTCACAAAGTGCAGCCTTCTATAATCAATATTGGCTGCCCCTGTCATCTTCTACACTTAGCTGCAAAGAAAGCTACTGCTGAGCTGAAATTGGTAGATGTGGAAGAATTCTTGGTACAGTTATATTATTATTTGGATAAAAGCTCCAAGCGAAAAAGTAATTTCAAATTGTGCCAAGAACTATGTGGTTTGAAGCCACACAAGATTTTGAAATATGTTAGCTCAAGATGGCTTTCATTGCTTGATTACATCAATCGTGTTCTTGAACAGTGGGATGCACTCTATGAATATTTTTGTGTAGAGAATGCTCTTGATAATCACCGTATAAACTTATATTTCCAAAACCCTATGTCCAAATTGTACTGTTTATTTTTAAGTTCTATTTTACCGATTTTTAACTCGGTTAATGTATCTTTGCAAGGAGAAGCACCTTTGATACACTTATTAAGGAGAAAATTAATGAATTTTTTCACAGATTTGATTGTTAGGTTTGTGAAACCTACTGCATTGGCAGAAGACTCTGGTTCTATTTTGGAAATTAATTTTCATAAGAAAAAATATCAGAAAATTGATGAAAAACTGGTTATTGGGGCAAAGGCACGAGCTTATATCGTGGATAAGAAATTGTCTAATGAACAATTAACAGAATTTTATGAAGATGTCCGAAACTTTTTCTGCAGTGCTTGTAATTATGTATTGAAAAAGTTTCCTTTACAAAGTGATATTTTAAAACATGCAGAAATTGTTGACATTTCTTTAAGGAAAACTGTGAGTTATAATTCCATTGATTTTTTCATCAAACAATTCCCTAGTTTGTTAAATGATGAGGAATTAGAAAGAATCCAGGTAGAATTTTCATCTTATCAATTTGAAAATTTTGATGAAATGTCTTATGATAGGATGGATTCTGCCTGGTTTCAAATTTCACAGATAACTAATATATCTGGCCAAAAAAAATTTGTTGCATTACCAAAATTAATGTTAGCTGTGTTAATAATTCCACACAGTAATGCTGTTACTGAAAGGGTGTTTTCGATCATTCGAAAAAATCAAACAGAGTTCAGGTCTAGTTTGGGTATTAACACCCTAAATGCATTGTTAACAGAAAAAATAAAATCTTTATCTTGTAAGAAGAAAGCATGTTATCAAACAACTTTCACTGAAAAACAGTGTAATTCTGCCAAAAAAGCTACTAAGTTGGCCCTTATGGGTACTGGAAATTGATAAATTCTAATAAAAATATTTTAAAAGGAAATTCCTTTAGTTTTTATTTTGTATCATTTTTATTGTCATATATTGTGTTAGAGCATTCATGTACAAATCAGTATTTTTATGGTAAGTTAAGGATTTTTTGTTATATCTTGAAAAAGTTTAGTCAGAGGTGAGTAATTTTTTTTCTCAATTTCTGTTTTTAAATTTTAATTATGTTTGTTATTTGTTTATTACTTATTTTTAACTAATTTTGTTATTTATTAGACTTAAAGTTATGCATTATTTCAATTTTAAATATGTTAAGTTATGATACCTTTTAGACGCAGGCGGGTGGGCTCGTGTAGGTTAAATTGATTACTGATAGCTTCAGTTAAAAGTTGGCACCTCTGAATTGTATTAAAAAGATACTTTTTATTGAATTCTGTAACATGTATGCTTAATTGTACACATCAGCTAATGCATTAATGCTTCATAGGTTATTTCAATAAAGAAGATGTATTCTCTAATTCTTCTCACAGAACTTTTCTTTCTAGGATACACCCTTTTTCTATAAAATTAACTACATACATCTTAAGTTGAGTGTTCTAATTTTACATGATGATCAATTTCATAAGTAAAAGTCAACTATCGAATAAATTTGATGGTTTCAAGGTGCAGTTGGCCAAAAAACATCAAGAGAGACCACCTCCTTTGTGTATTAAGCACCAAATTGTCCAAAAAAATAGCCATTCAACTAAAAAATTATGTTTGGTTTCAATTTACATATAAAAAATTGTTGATCCTCTTCCTACTGAAATTGAACAAACTCTAAAATTTTCAATATGAATACCTAATTTTTTGACATAATATTTGGCTTTGTTGTTAAATTTTACCTAAGAATATCTAGTGGAAATCCTTCAACCAAGTAGTTTATGAATTAAAGTGATTAAAATTTTTCATTCCTCATCTTAAATTTGTTTTTAAATATAACAAGACAGATTCCAATGCAGATAATTTTTTCAGCATAATTCCTTTGAAGAACTATTTTCCGGAAAAAGCTTTATTTTTATAAATCACATATTTTGAAGCCTTTATAAATCTATTTTTGCTTAAAAAATTTGATTACAATTCATTTTTTTTTTTTTTTGAAAAAAAAAATTGTAAAATAAATAAATTGTATTCTAACATTTTGGTAGAAATAATTTCTAAAAGCTTCAGTTATGTAAAATTACAACTCATTCTTCCAAGTACACTCATGTTCAAAATTAAGAGAAATTTCAGATTTGATCAATTATACCTAAAACGACTTGGCAGATTTTAATGAAATTAGGTATGTATATAGGTTGATATAATGCAACAAAAGAAAACATTCAGTAGTTATAATGCACACACATGATTGTTCATAAGTATCAGTAGCATTGGAAGGTATAAAGTAGAGCTTACAATAATGAACAAAAAATGGGTTATTAAGGGGAGTGGGGGTTCCTTCTTACAGTTATACAGCTCTTACAATGTGAACTTCTACTTGAAATTAGGCAATTTATGGGTCCTTGTAACAGTTAATCTCACTCCTTTAGCAGTGCTGTTTTTAGGCCAAGGGTGGCTCTGGAGGGTGGAAAATAAGTTCTAATTTTCCTTCCCAGACATGCTCTATACGGTTTAGATATGGAGATCTGGCAGGCCTATCCATCAAGTGAATATCCTCACTTTTCAAAAATTTGTCAACCAGATGAGCTCTACCTGGACATTGTAGTCCATTGAAATGAAGTTAGGTCCGAATGCCTCTGTGAAAAACAAAACATAGGATACCAAGATATCACCTCACACCAGTCTTAAAGTGTTTGCCAAACACAGGGAATGGAGTGTACCCATTCAACATGATGATTGCCCAAACCATCAAACCTCTTGCCATTATGATCTTTTTCTTGGAAGTCGAAAGATTGGTAGTAGATCCTTGGTTTTCTCCAGGTGAAAGTACATTTAAAATTTGTATTTAAGCTGAACAGAGACACATCAGTGAATATGATGGTCCCCAATTGATCCAAAGTTGATAATCTTTGCACCTACTAAATAGATTCACCTTTGTGTAGAAGTGAATGGGAAGCAAGAAGCAGATTTTTATTGTTCTCAATATGATCAGTCACTTGTGATTTTAAATGTTTTGTTATCACTAGAACCACTGTGCGGATCCCAAATTGATGTTTAATTTCTTGGCATGCGAAAAGTATTTATTGAAAAAAAAATTTCTTTTTTTCACTTTTAATATTTTAAAGTGAGCAACAACTTTTCGTATTTAATACGAAAAACATAAATAATTTTTCACTAATAACTACTTGTACCATGAAGTGGGTCAGTTTGACGCATAAGTTTTTACGCATAAATGACAAAACAGAGATGCATTTTTTCGGAAGCAATAAGAAAGATATATGCCTCACTTCTAATTCATCTAATAGGTAGAATCGGAAGGGTGGATAGCAAAATTTTTCAATCAAGATCTTGTATTCTTGATGTGAATAATGGTTGATTGCAGTGGAAAATTACAACAAATATTTAGAAGTGCTATTGAAATTGCCTTTTTTCTGCAATTATTGAAAGTATAAATAAGATTTCCGATGTCTTCATATTAATGTCAAAGAAGCTTTTCTATGTTAGCAACTATTATCTGAAAATGATTGAGAATAGAAATGAATGAGGATGAATATCTGCCTGTAAATGAAGAAAATTAAATTCTAATGATAAAAATGAAAATGATGATGACTCTGCCAATACCCTTAACATTGTGGGACTTTTTCCATTAGAATATACATGAAAATTTATCAGTATTGAACGAAAGTTTGTGATATTTTTCAGATAAAAAATTTAATATAAAAAAAGACAAATTAAGAATTTGAACAAAAGTGACAAAATTTGAACTTTATATTTATGAAAATCTGAAAAATAAATAAGCAATAACTTGCACATTCATAGCTGGAAATAAAAATGATGACAAGAAAACTGCAAGACTAACTATATAAAAGGGTGTAACATAAGCATAGATGAGCACTTACTTCTTTCAAAATATGTGAATAAGTTTACTCAGTTTATGTCTACCCAGACCAAATAAATTCAGCATTGTATCATGTTCTAGTTGATTGCAGATTTTGATTTAAAAAAAACTGGTCTTATAGAAACTGTGAAATGCCCAGGACAAGAAATACAAGTCTCTGTAAAAATATCAAAATCCGAATTGCATGCAGCTATTCTTCTAACACATTTAGACATCAGCATAACTACTTTCCTAGGAGAAAAGGATAAAAATATTCAGTTGCTTAGCAGTCTACTTCAAACTGTTGAAATTTTAGATAATTCTAAAAAATGCTAAATATACTTGCTTACTATAACGCTACTGAATTCAGTGTAGCTGTGTGATTTCCCAGATGACGAGAAGTCTGCATATGTTAGCAATGTTTTCCCTAAACTCCATAGGAGACCATCACAAATTGAAAAAGAATGAATATAATTCTATAAAAACTTATGTAGCAAAGGCGTTCTAACTGTAGAATATATTTAAGTGGTTTGTTGCAATAAACTGTGTCCATTTTTATGACGATAGCATTACTCAAAGAAGATATTAAGGTTTTTATAAAAAAGAGTACCAAATTTACAAAATTTTTGCTTATAATTTGCTAAGTTCTTAATATAAGAAAATGTTCTTTTCATAAAATATGACAAACAATATTGTACACAAGATTCTGCAATCAGAATTTAAAAAATAATGAAAAATGAGCAGGCTTACTAAATATTTTATTCTGCATGCGCAAATACAATCAAAATAAAGTGTGAATAACATGTTAGCTAAATGTACCGAGCAACTTTTGTGAAAGTCTCAAATTCACAAATTGAAAATTCTGAAAATTATTGTTGATAGCATAGTCTCCAAGTTACCTGTGAATTAAAGCTCTGGAGGTGCCTTGCCAGGTGAAGATCTCATCATCTGATCAAGGTTCTAAATTAAGAGACCAACTTGAGTAGCCATTTGCAGTACAAACAACAGAATGTAACACTAAGCAATCGACAAAACAAAGTATGCTCAAATGAGAAGCAAGTACCGCAGATATGATGATGAGAGAAGCAAAGTTATCAAGTTTATTGCCGCTACGTGGCGATTAGGCAGTCACTCGCCCTGATACCAGGTATCTAACCCATTAAGCTGAGGTAACTCGACAGATAGGGTCTTGGTCATCGGTTAGAAAGAAAGAAAGCTCAAAATCCATTGTTCCCAAAAGGAAGCAAAAAGATGAGGGGCTGTATCCAAATATAGTAGTATGTACTATATTTGCACTAATCAATGGATATATAGATACAGCCCGTCATCCTTTTGCTCCATTTTGGGAACAACGGATTTTGATCTTATTCTATTGATAAATTTCAGGTTTTCAAGCTATGTTTTTGAGACTTTAAAATAAGTTGCTGTATATACTTAGCTACACATTTGATGGTATTAAATTATGTAACAGTGTACAGTTCAGCAGAAATTAAATTAAAAGACAGTATAAACATTTGTTAGCTGAACATCCCTAGAATCTTTTGTAAATAAATTAAAATCTGAAAAGCTAAAAGATATATTAAAATAAATAGCAAATAACTATTAAATAGAAAAGACAGGACTATGGGATAATGCAAATAGCAGAGAAGTTTAAAAATACAATAACATTTATTGAATATAAAAACAATAGATATGAAAACATAAACTAGCTTTAATAAATTAAAAAGAAAAGTATTACAATTTAATTACATATGAGCTTCATAATGATAAATAAATAGCCGTACTTTCAATTTGAAAAGGTATGTGCAATCAATGTCCCAGAGCTAGCCAGCATTTTGCTGTGACTTGATAAACAAGATTAGATGAAAAAGCACAATTATTATCAAAAGTTTTCATATTTCAGTAGAACAGGAATGAATAAAGAAATATAGTTATCTCCTAATGCAAACTAGATATCCTCAATTCCACAGAGTAGTTTCACGTAAGTAGTAAAGCTGACAGATAATGAAATTGCAACTCGTTACTACCATCTTACTTATACCTTGATAAAATATTTTTGCCCACTTAATAAATAAGAAAACTTTATGGTAATATTCAAAAACCACCTTTTTCCTGCCATTCATAAATGCCACACTAGGTTAGTAGATTAAATCAGAAAGGGCGAGATAAAAATCTACTGGGCTGCACTTAATACAATCTGGAGAAACGAAAACCCACTTATGCAATATGACACTTTTAAGCATATGCTTAGATGGTAGCATTGTTTATATGACATCATTATGAAACTACCGTAATTTATGGAATAAACGCCGCGGCGTTTACGAGTTTAAAAGTTGAAATTTTCATACATGCGGCGTTTACGAAAATTTTGAGCAAATTATTCAGTGTTTCAAAAGAAAAAAATCACTTTTTTTCCCTTCCTTTTTTTTTCCGTGATCGCGATGTTACCGATCGTAAATCAACAAATGCAATACATCATGAGTCACCCTTTTCCAAGAAATACGGTGACAGGAGTAAGCAGGAAGGGACAATAGATGCTTGCTTTTATTGCACTTCATTGTAGAAACTAAGTATTGGAAAGCCAGTTTTTCTGAATTTCACAATTTAAATGTCTCTTTTGTTGGTATGTTTTAGTTCAGTCACGAAAACTACAGTATTTTCCATCCGATATTTTCGATCCCCTGTTAATGCAAGATTTTCCAGTTCTCATTCTTATGATGACTTGCATATTTTTAAAATTTTTTTTATTATTTATCCCGGGGCGTGCGAAGAAAAAATTGTGCCCAGGGCAAAGTTAGAACTTGGCGCCCCCTTCTCCCAATTTTTTCTTGCAATAGGCAAAAAAAGACGTTGGTGGTATAAATTTAGCGCCCCTTAAATTTCCGCGCCCGGGACGCCTCCCCCCCCCCCTTCGCCAGGGGCGTACGAAGAAAAAACTGCTCCCAGGGCAAAATTTCAATTTGACGCCCCCTTTCCTCCCAACTTGATGCTAATCCCTCGAAAATGACGTTGTTGGTGTAAATTTGGCGCCCCTTTAATTTTTGCGTCCGGGGGGATCGCCCACTTGCCCCCCCCCCTTTCGCACGGCTCTGTATTATCCAACCATAAGTGCGAGATTTTGTAATTTCCGTTCTTATGACAACCGATAACCCATATTTATTGGTACACTTTAAGACATATTTCATAAACGTTTGGGGAAAAAATGTTCCAAAAAGTTAAAAAAAAAGTCCAATAAAGGAAAAAATGAGAAATTATTTGAATTCTATTCTTTTTATATTTAAAAGGACCCCGTGAATGTGTCATCAAAATCGCGATGTTAATGATCTGCAAACAAACGAAAAAGAAAACAGAAAGAAACGATAAGCAACAGTGTTTTCTTTCTTATTATTAAAAAAAAATCGATATCTTCTCTGATAATTTACCGATTTCGTTCAAATTTTCAGCACGTTGCAATATAGTAAATTAGGCTGTGTAATAATTTTTTATTAAAATATAATAAGTTATTCAAAAGTTACAGCACCCTGCAAAAAGGTCCAGTACAAAATAACTCTAAAGAAAAACAAGTGGTCTGAGGTTTCTCGAAAGTCAACATTATCGGAATAAAGATGAGTTCAGATTGCAATACTCTTTCCTTCAACTGAATTCCTGGAAAAAAGTGGTGAAGTCTTGTATAGGATCAATTTGCGTTTTCTTCATAATAAAACGGAAAGGAGCGAACAAAAGAATCAAGAGATAAACAATCCACTCGACGGAAAAATTTTACTTTTGCCGGACAACTATTCCTTTCCTGCAAAATTCATTAAGATAAAAAACACCGTATCACCACAACAAACGAACCGACACCGAACTCCAAGATGTGGTCAAATGTGTTTGGGCCTTACGATCATCTGCTCTCCATAGATACGTTTAGTTACGCAGAAAGGAATTGTGCTTGGATTTTTTTTTCTTTTTTATTATTGTTAAAAGAGAAAATATTTTTGGTGACGGGCTTACAAACTGATATACATTTCGAAAAATGAAAATTGTTCAAAATGGGAGCAGTGTTTTCAAGATTTTACAGTATGTATTTAAAGTGAAAAAAAATCCACATATCAAAAAAATTTCAGGAAAAAATTCCGGATCCGAAAGTTCCGGAAAATTGGTTCTGTAATATAAATATTTTATTCCTACATATTTTTTTTGACAATTAGTTATTTTAATAATTTAATTAGTCTAATAATTCAGTTTTTTGCCGTATTTATGCGATATTTTAGGTATGTTATCGCCTCCTTAATAAGGCAAAATAATTCCTTTTGACTGCGGCGTTTACGACGGGTGCGGCGATTACGCCGATTTTTTTCAAAATGATGTCAATATTTGAGGGTGCGGCGATTACACCGGGTGCGGCGTTTCTTCCATAAATTACGGTAGTGAAGAGTTTGAATCATGACAGAAGAGAGTAAATAATGATACATGCGGTAAAAAAATAAAAATAAACATTATGGAATATTTGAAAAAAGAAAGAAGGAAATAAATAGATTATTATAATTATTAGTATATTACTGTAAATAAAGAGTATGTTAAAAGAAATAATAAATGAGGTATAAATGGAAATATGTACATACAGTGATAAGAACTGGCATATATTGCCATCAACATTATGCACATCATATTTTGATTGCATTTGCACATGTGCAGTGAAGCATTATTTAGTAAACCTGCTCATTTTTTATACAATTTTTATTACACTGGCTTCCAAAAGTTAAGGTACAACCGGTTAATTTGCAAATGAATGAATATAGAAACAACAAATTTGGAGGAAATGCACGCTAATCTGTTATTTATTAATGCTAGTATTAATTATAACTTGAACTCTAGTTATTCCGCTTCTCTTCATAAATCAACGATCAAAATAATAATAAAGTCTGGCCTACCTTGGTAGATTCATAATATGCGAACGGCATGGCGTTATCCTACTTGATAAGAAAAACACAGCACACATGAAATAATTCACATCACTGAAAAAAGTTCCTTTGAAAACACTGTATTTCTTTACTTACTACATTTAATAAGATTTAAACAAAAGGGATTAGTAAAAAGCATTTAAATTTACAGAAACATTTGGTTACATTGTTGTTCATACAGAGAAAAATAGAAGACTGAAAAAGAAATGAACTTTTACCACTGACGTCACATCGATTGCATCACTAAGTTGAAATACTTAATTATAGGAAAAAGCAGTCATTATTATTTAGAAATGAAACTTGGTTACATATTGAAAGTGAAAGTACTTTGATTAAATGAAATAAGATAAATGTTTATAGTTTCAGAAATCATCATATGTCTATCAAATGCTACATAGAAATTTACTTAAGTTAAATGTATAAATAAAATTGCAACAAAAAAGCACTCATGATGGAAAATTCTATTCTTGGAGAAATCAGTACATAACAGTATTATGCAATAAAATGTGACAGAAACATTAAAAAACTGGTTCTAATACAGAATATGTATACCTCGGACTTGAATGCATTGGCGGCATCAACTTTTCATGTTCTTAATTAAATTTTTGGACACCGAAATAGTTAGCACTGATCAAACATGGAGTAAGCCTTGTTCCAGCTCACTTAATGACCTTGGAGGAAGACTTAAATCCGCAACCTATCTTCCAAGATAGTCCCAAAGATATTCTATCGGATTCAAGTCTGGAGAGTGAGCTGGCCATTCCATTCTCTCCAAACTTTAATCTTTAAGATAATCCTCAACAACCACAGCTCAGTGTAGTCTCGCATTATCATTTACTAAAATGAAACTATTGCCAATAACACTGGCATATGGGCACGCATATGAATCAAGGATCTCCCCCCAATATCTCGCACCAGTCAGAGTTCATGGAACACATGCAGGTCAGTGTGGTCTCCAAGTGAAATCCCAGCCCAAACCATGATTCCACCATTTCTTAACCTGTATGTTTTGACAGTGTTTGATTGATGGTATCGAGTGTATTGTTCTTTCTAGATCAGAAGATGTCCTGAATTGCTCTCCAGTATGAATCTGGACTCGTCTGTGAAGAGTACAGAAGCCCACTGTTGTCTGATCCAGGAAGCATGTTCCCTTGCCCAACATAAGCAAATCCTTCTCTATCATCTGTTGAGGGGGACACACACAACTGGTCGTCTTGCATAGAAATCTAATTGTGAAAATGTCTTCACACCATAGTAACGGAGATTCTTCTCCCTGATGCTGCAAAGTGGTTTGCAATGAGTTGCGGCACAGTAGAATGCATCTTATCCTTCGGGCCGAAAGAGCTAGAAATCAGTCTTCTGCAGGTGGTGTAACAAGTGGGCGGCCTTGTGATGTAGAATCACATATAGTTTTCTTAAATTTTACATTTTTCTAAATTACAGTTAAAACTAATCTTTAATGAAATAGCTATTTTATCTTAACGTTTTATTTTGATCACACAATAACTTTTCTTCAAAAGAAAAGAAAGAAAACATATGTAACATCTGCTTTGTAATTAAAACGGTTCTCAGATAAACAGATTTTCCTTTTGATGAATTTTCGCCTTCGCTAAAAATAATAAAAGAAAGAATAAAGATATGCTTTGCTTGCGGTCAGTAAAATCGCTTTTCTCTCTGCTTAATTGTGATTCTAACTTATTCGTTATGTAATAATCTTTCCTTGTGCATGTGGCATTATTGTGTCTTTCATAAATTCTCCCAAAACAGAGCTCTAACGTACGATTTGGCATGAATTCTTTTTGGCATATTTTTTTAGGACTGCCCATTTCTGGTTGCCCTGCTTTAAATTCAAAATCATCTTAATTGTTTAAAGCGTAACAGAAGATTTCATGGATATGATATCATTCACTTTTCATATGCTCCTTGTCGCCAATTCTATATTGCCAATGTGTGAATTATGAATGAGGAATGAATTGCCTCGCCCTCACTTCACGAACTCAGTCATGTAAAGAAGGTCTCTTAAAAAATGCTTACAGGCACCATCCCTAACTATTTCTGTAAGAAATGATTTAAATTTTATAACTCCACTTCAAATAAACAAAGTTCTTAAAAAACTTTATTTTATTATAATGGATCACAGCCTACAACTCTAGCGAATGCATTTTAAAAAGAACCTGGTCAACAATATACTTTAAAATACAGATCTATAGTACAGAAACTTGGTGCCTACACCAGGCATTCGCAACTTTTTCGAACATCGAGGGATGGTGCCTGCTGTTATTTGCCTGTCAGATTATTTTCCGGACTATTTATTTGCCTAAATACTATAAATGTAAAATATTAACGTTTGTCTTCAAGTATTTTCGGATGACTATTTCCTGGTCAGTTAAGTCCTGCTTATGTTTGTGGATCATGGACATACATACATGCCCCCCTAGTTCACAGACTGTTGTGTGAAATGCCTATGCTCCTGCGAATTATTGCTGCCGGATTTTTCTTGATGGACCTCATGGAGTTGGATTATAGTGCCGATTTCACTTTTATTTGAGCTAGTGATTTTTCTGATCGGGATGTTCGGAGTTATCGCTTCCGCTCGTTAAATTGGCCCCTGCCGATGTAGGCCTAATAATCTACGACTGGTGATTTGTGACTCTTATTTCACCTCCGTTAAATCAACAACCTTACGTTCACTAACATAATGTTTTTATTTCATCTTAGCTGTGTACATCAGTGGCGATTCCATATGCTCTCGACTAAAGTGACGCAGAATTTCGTGTTTGACGTTTAAATTCTTCATCATTTGTCGATATGATTTTCACATTGGATTTATTCTTTAGATTTTCTGGATGCTGACACCGATGTTTTCACAAAAATAGTTACATGCGCTATGCTGTTAAAAAAATCTTCAAAGTACAGCATTGATCAATTTTGTGCGATATTAGACGTTTATTTTTCACGATAATACTGTTACGAGTTAATTTATAGTAGTGGAATGTTCAAAAGAAAATGAGTGAAGAAAACATACATTGATAAATATTTACAGCATAAATTGCGAATATGAAAAAGTGTATGCATTTTATATTTAATTAGTTAAATCTCAATCTCTATTTTAATTACATGATATTTTTATTTAAAAAAAATTATGTTGAGTAATTTTTAACCATTTTAGTTTATTATGTATTTTTTTCTGTGCTCAAATTGACTTTCTTGGAATGACAGTTATAAACGATTTTAGATCGTCTTGAAACATTCCACAGTTTTACAACTGCTATTTAAAAAACTATGGTACAAACGATAGCATGATAAAATTATATTTTTCAAATATCTAAGTACTTATTTCTGTGCACTTTTTGCTGAAAGTCGTTTGAGAAATATCAAGACAGTTTATTACTTTTTAAAGAAAGTATTTTTATAATTTCCATCATTAATTAATGACTATATATTTTGTTTATTTTTTTAATACAGTTATTTTTGACGTGTTATAAATTGACATATATTTATTTTTTTTCATAAATTTTATGTTATATTGCCATGTAGATGAAAAAGTTCTAGGTAAGTAAATGGTGCATCTGATATAAGCCTGTTTATCGTATAAAAAAATAAGGCATGATGATGTCGGGTTGCAACCATTATTTTTTAATATGAGGTTTGTATAAAAGAAACAATACAGAGAAAGATACTTTTGAATACTAGTTATTCAATAAGGATGTATGCACCTTCATATATTATTGACATTGGGTTCATTTTCAGATAAATAAAATTTTATCGTTTGAATCACATGCCATATGCACATGGCATAAATAATAATAATGCTCCATGCATAATCAAATTATAAAGTCATGTGTCTAAAATATATTATTACATTTTATTCTACTCTTATTTCCTGATTTTTTCACTTTAAAGGTAAATTGTGCTTTATATTGTTTGTAAGTAATTTTATTAGAAGATTGTTTTTATTTGTGCAAAGACTAGCCATGTTCTTATTTGCATAACTAAACCTATCTAATTTCTTAATATTTTTTAAAGTGTGTGCATTGTTTATATCTATTCAAGTAGAATTACTTTTCCAGTCTATACTGCAAGAAAAAAATATATATAACATACAATATGAATCATTATTTTCGTCAATTATATTAGCTAATAACAACTTCAATTTTAGGTGTGTTCAATTTAAAAAAAACATGTGATAAATTCCTTAATATTTATTATGATATTTCTTATGCATTTCATATAGGATATAAACAGTGCATTAAAACAAAATATCGTCTTAACTAAAGTGACTAATTTTCCCCCTTCTAATTTATTTTAAGACTTTTTATACATATATTTCCAGTGTTTGTTTTTCCTATCTGCACCCACTTGAAAAAATATTTCGTTAGAGAGAGTCCAGTTTTCTAATATTTAAATAAATATTGAGATTTTTTCATGCTTTTTCACTTTTTATAAATGTAAAACACAATTTTGATTAGTTTATGGATAGACATTTATTTTAAATTTTTAGCGTCTATTTAAAAATATTCTTACATATAGCTGCTTTTATGATATTGCAGTGTAGATAGGTTCATTTTTTAATAATCTGATAATGTGCTCATTTGTTTATTTTCATATTTTTATAATTTAGGCTATAATTTGTTTATAATGACTAAAAAAAAGTACGTAAATTAACACAAGATCCATCTGTTGTATTTAATTTTAAGTTAAGACCTGATGCAAAAGAGGTAATGTCTTCTAAAACTAATATGGATTCTGAAACAATTGGTTTAGATTCTAATTCTTTTGAGATTTCATGTTTGACTAGTTTAAAGGAATCTATTAACAGATATTCTAAATCTGTTGTTTCGGATATTCAGAAATTAATTGATCCTATTTTAAATGAGAATAATCCAGAACTTATGGCAAAATTTAATTCCTATCAAAAAGAAATTGAATCAAAATTTAATATTTTAAGTGATCTGGTGAGTAGTGTTCAATCTGAGTGGACTGTTTTACAAAAAAATAACGACCAGCTACATAGGTTAAATGAGCTGTTATTCGAAAAAGTAAGAACACTGAACTCGTCCAAACAGTCTATGCATAATGAGATAGCTATTCAATGCGACATTGATGAATCTAAATTTGATGAACCCCTTAATATTATTAAAGATAAGGAATGTAATTCTAATGGGAAAGATTTGGCCAAATTTTTAGATAAAGTTGAATCTGAAACACACATAAATTCTGGTACAAATAACTCTAAATTATCAAAAAACAAAAATACTGATCTTATTTCAATACCGGATTACATCGTAAATTTATGTGAGCACAAAAATCAAGTTAGAGATTTATCTGACTGCACAAAAATAATTCTGTTGGGTCTTGATGACAATATAGGTATACCAGATATTATGATATCTATAAATGAAAAGATTGGCAGTACCATTCCTTCCATTAACTTTGAAAGAAAGCATAAATTAAGACAGGGATTAAAATATAACAGGACAATTAGTGTTACATCATGGATAGCTGATCTCTTAATTCAACATGGAAAATTAAATATTAATTCTATTGACTACACTGTCAGGCCATTTATTAACATAAAACGTTGCTGTCATTGCCAACAAATGGACCACCTGGCAAAATTTTGTGCATATGATTTGGCATGTGCTAATTGTGCAGGGTTCCCAGCGTCATGGAAAATCTGGAAAGTCATGGAATTTCATAGTAGTCATGGAAAGTCAGGGAAATTTCAAAATATGTATGAAAAGTCAGGGAATTTACAGATATTTTCTAAAAAGTCATGGAAAATTCTTGGGGAAAAAATGTAAAATGATACAAAATTCATCAACTAATCTTGAAGGAAAAAAAAAATCATGAAATTCATCAAATAATCAAGGAAAAGAAAATTTTGAAATTTCAAAAACAATTGCAGAAAAAAAAATCATTAATTTTGACAAAGAATTGTAGAAATAAGTAGCAAATTTCATTGTATACCTGCTTGTTCAGGGAATTTTTTGAGATTTGGTCAGGGAAAGTCATGAAAATTTTCGAGATTAGGTCATGGAAAGTCAGGGAATTTGCCATTCATGTTTTGCTGGGAACCCTGTTGTGGTGAATCACACACTTCAGATAATTGTAAAAATGCTTCACGATGCATTAACTGCATCGCACATAACCGTGCTTACAAGAAGTTTTTTGACATAAATCACCCTGCTTGTTCTCCTTGCTGTAATACATTTAAATTTTATTTCAAGCAAAAACAAGCTTTTATTCACTGTAAAATATAACGTAAATATTCAACACTTCTTCAGGTATGTTATTTCAAGTATATTTGGTTATTTACATATTTTGTTATTTACCTTCATGTGATACTTGGATTTCTCCGCTCCTTTACACAGTATTTTTTACATTGTTAACCTTTTTATTCATAAAACAAACATAAAGCATTAATTATTATATTTTTACATACACTATTCTTTCGTATATATCTCAATTTTTCATATGGTGTACACATTTTAATACATTGTTATTTAAAGATTACTTTCAATCATTTCATGATTTACATTTTTCGGGTATTGTTCATATCTCTGATTCTCTTTCATTCAACTGTTTCGTGAGCTCAGGAATAGATGGATGATTCGAAATTTCACATTTTTGATTTATTCTTCTGATTTATTCTAGTTTTCTTCTGGTGGTTAAGCCCTAATTATCAGTAAGACTTCTGCGGTGAATCTTAAATGTTTGTTTACACAATTTATTTTTCTTTATTTGTATCTTTCGTGATAGATAAAAAATTGCACATCTATTTTGTCTTAACTCGATGTAGCTACTCTATTTCTTAGTAGGTCTGTTTAATTATATATTGCAATTTTCTTTACACACAGTGTTAGTGCGAATGTTCACTGGTGTATCAATATTACAGTGGTGAAATTTTTTTTAGAAAGTTCTTTTTTCTTTTGATATACTTGTGGATATTTGCAACTGACTCACTTTTCATACAACTTCTCTTTGCATGCAGCAATAAGGAAAGGGCATGTTTACAAACAAATACTTCTGTCAACCAATCTACCGCTACATTTTTTGTCATAGCGATCATTGTAGGAATCATCTTGACGACGTAGCCCAATCATATACTTACTTATGCAATGGCAAACTTAGACCAATCAAATTCTCGGAGTTCATCCGTACAGTGTCAGTCATTAAAGAACGGACTGGTTTTCTCTCTTATCCACAGTAATTTGTCCACAGTGACGTCAGCTGCCCTTTCCTTATTACAATGTTTTTATACAAAGTTTTTTTTACAATGGTAGTTTACAAAGGTATATATATACTTTGCAGCATGCTATGTAGATGAAGTTATTCACATACATGTACATTTACATATACAATTGTTCAATTATCAGTCCTCTGTGAAGTTTTTTTATAACATATTGGTTATTATCTTCAATACATAAGTCGTTTCTTTACACTTTTTGCTTAGATTATGGGTGATTTAATGCAGTAATTTTTACCTTCCCATTTGCACTATTCCATGTTTTCCCGTTTACACATGTGAATTTCATTACTCTTTAGGCGTAATTTAGATAGATATATACAGTTTTTTTTGCATAACATTTGTTGGTAGTTAGATATCATTTGCATTCACTTCTTCACATTTCTTTATTTTCATTTAGATATGCATGATATACATTAGTACTTCACACTACATTTACATCATTAAAATTCCTTTTCAGTCAATGAATACTTACACAAGTAGCGGAGCTTACTCCTTCTTTATTTAAAATTCTAGCAAGGTGCAAAATTTTAATGATAGACTAAAATTCACACACTTATTCACTTTTATTCAATACTCATCCTTTTATAATTTGTACAGGGTACTTCACATTAAAAAATATTACAGTTTAGTCATTTTGTAGATAACGATGAGTGGGATACGACAGTCAAGGTGATATTTAAAATTGCATACCTGTCAATGTTTTCACACTTCTGTTCAAAGGATATGAAGTGAAGATATATTATAATTTTTTTCTAAGCAAAGATGCTGTCATAAGTTTGCTTTAATGGTTAATGCATGTCTTTTATTGGTCTTTATACCAGTCGTATCTTAAATTGAAGTTACTTTACAGGTATCCATATTACATTTCCACACATCTTTCCCACAGTTCTAGACTTTTTACACTTTTGCATGAAAGTTCAGTGTCTCCCACCTACCAGTAATTATTTTTTAATAAAAGTATTTTTTGGAAGATACCGAATTCTTTACGCAGATTTCTTTACTCATGTTACACTAAAATACCGTTTTAGATGTCAATATAATGCAACATTGATTTTAAATTTCAGATTTGACTTAATAAAATTTTTTTCATTAGTTTAGGCATTAAAAAAAGGACAAAAAATTAGAAGGTATACATTTAGGAACGTTGTTATCACATGGAAGTAAATGGTCAATGACAGTGTTTCAAAATTTTTTCCACATGTTGGTTGTCTAGCATTTCTTGAACTCTCATCTCAGATATAGGTTTGTTGTAAAATTTATGTTGTAAACTTAAAAAAATGGTGGAAATTTTAAAAATTTCCTATTATTTATTATTATGGACATTTTTAATCCTTCTAGTTACATTATGTTTTTGTTTATTTGTGTATTATGTTTTGTGTTTAATTGCATTATATTACTCGAGTATTTTGCTGTTATTATTGTATTGATCAATACACATATTTAATGTTTCTTATTACAAACAATTTAGATTTTTGCCAATTGGTAAGTGACCTGTGTACTTAGACCTAATGTTTTTATTTTGTATGTGCACATTTTTGATACAGGTCCTTGTCTAAATAAGACAAATTGAAGAGTGATCATAAATTTTATTAATGAAGCTGCAGCTGTTTCTAAATAGAAACAATATATGATGTCATTTGTATGACAAAATTTATGGTACCAATATATTTATATCATGATATGTATACTTTTATTTGGGATGGTTGCCCAATTAGAGAGAAGTTCAATTGCTGTTTGCTTTATTTAGTAAATGTTTGGTTTGTTTTCATGAACATTTTACACATTATTACTTGTAAGAGCATATGAAAATTGATTTTTCTCCCTCCATATACATGTATAGATTTTTTTCGTCTGTGAAAGGGGTGATATATGTGATGTAGAATCACATATAGTTTTCTTAAATTTTACATTTTTCTAAATTACAGTTAAAACTAATCTTTAAATAAATAGCTATTTTATCTTAACGTTTTATTTCGATCACACAATAACTTTTCTTCAAAAGAAAAGAAAGAAAACATATGTAACATCTGCTTTATAATTAAAACGGTTCTCAGATAAACAGATTTTCCTTTTGATGAATTTTTGCCTTCGCTAAAAATAATAAAAGAAAGAATAAAGATATGCTTTGCTTGCGGTCAGTAAAATCGCTTTTCTCTCTGCTTAATTGTGATTCTAACTTATTCGTTATGTAATAATCTTTCTTTGTGCATGCATTATTATTGGGTCTTTCATAAATTCTCCCAAAACAGAGCTCTAACGTACGATTTGGCACGAATTCTTTTTGGCGTATTTTTTTAGGACTGCCCATTTCTGGTTGCCCTGCATTAAATTCAAAATCATCTTAATTGTTTAAAGCGTAACAGAAAATTTCATGGATATGATATCATTCACTTTTCATAAGCTCCTTGTCGCCAATTCTGTAATGCCAATGTGTGAATTATGAATGAGGAATGAATTGCCTCGCCCTCACTTCACGAACTCAGTCATGTAAAGAAGGTCTCTTAAAAAATGCTTACAGGCACCATCCCTAACTATTTCTGTAAGAAATGATTTAAATTTTATAACTCCACTTCAAATAAACAAAGTTCTTAAAAATTTTTATTTTATTATAATGGATCACAGCCTACAACTCTAGCGAATGCATTTTAAAAAGAACCTGGTCAACAATATACTTTAAAATACAGAACTATAGTACAGGTCTGGAACATGTCTTCTGGACACAGAATCTTTGGATTCATACTGATCCCAGAGTCATTAGACTTCACTGCGAGACACATTGAGCTCTCTAGCAGTATCAGCCTGTGACAAACCTATTTCCATCCATCCTATCATCTTAATGAATTGGGCAGACGACGACTTCTAGACATTTCTAGACTCTATGTGTTGTTGTGAACAAGACTGACAACAATAGTTTAAATACAACAAAACTTACATGCAAAATTACAAAAGCTTCGTAATTGCATATTTGTTGCTCATTCACAAATACCTATTCTTTTCTATAAAATAAAAGTGATAGCTGTAATTTTAGTGTAAGTTTTTTAAAAGCTTATTATTGTAATTCATATAAACTATGAAATTTAATCTGACTGCCATTTTTTTTCTGGTGAGCTTCAAAAAACATTTTGTACCTTAACTTTTGGAGGCAAGAGTATTTTATAATTCTAATTACAGCGTATTGTGTACAATGTTTTGTCATATTTTGTGAGAAGAACATTGTTTTGTATTAAGAACTCTGCAAATTATAAGCAAAATTTGGGAATTTTTTTTCGGAAACCTTAATTTCTCTACATGTATACATGCTATCCTCATAAAAATGAACACAAATTATTGCAATAATCCACTTAATCATAATCTACACTTTGAAAACTCTTACTACATTAGTTTTTACTGGGTTTTCCAAAAGATACTCGTTCCTTTTCAATTTGTTTACAGTCCCTGTGGGTTTTCAGGAAAAAATCTTCACAGAAATATATGAACCATACTATTCTGTGTACACACATGGAGTTTCAAGATAATTCCTCATGTATTTTTCTAGATATTTAACGAAACATCTAAAATAGCAAGTGACCAGTCACCTTTGGCCATATAGTGTAAATAGCCCTCTATTATGTAGATTTCTAGAAACAGTAATTCTTGAATCTTATCTGCTTATGGCTGCATGAAGAACATGAGAGTTGAGAAGCTGTTGCAATCTTGTTACACCTTGTTATAATGGGCAAATAGCAATCTTCATTGTTTGCCATGTATCTTGGATGACCTTACCCATGCTTTCTCTTTATGAATCCACTGTCCTTAAACTTTGACATTGGGCGTTACATTGAAGTGTAGTAATCTGCATTTGTGACTGCCATATTTACTATCTTTCTGTGATTTACATCCCATATTATCTAAACATTGGTGGTTACTCATTTTTACCACTTTCATTTTAAGTTTCATCAAACGTTTCAAAAAAATACCAAGGTATGCAAAAATTGACACAGTCATTTATAAAGCCTGTTTCTCTACCCGTGCTACCCATACACTTATGCACACTTATGTATTTGACACTATAGAGATGCACCTTTGTTTTGAAGAACTAGTTATACATTTTGTTTAGTATTTTTCATAAAATTTGATAAAATATGCAAATTACCTTAATTTTGAGTATCAGTTTAGAGATTAGATTGTTATAAAATTTTGTACAATATGTACTATTTCTTTATTGATTTTGAGGATTGTTCCACCAACCCTTTTGAGTGCAAAGAAACTTTTTCTTCCAACACACAATTTATGTTTAACTGATTTTAAACTTTTATTATCTTCTAGAACTTTCTTAACATGATCACAGTATATTTTCTTTTGTCTTTTGTAATGCATTTTCTTATAGTTTTACGTAATTCAGCATATTCAACTCTTTAGGGATTGTTTTTTATTACTTCAAATTCTCTGCATTTCTTCATTAAATTTTTTGTACCTTCTGATACTTTCTTTGTCTACTTTACTTGTGTTTCACCAGCTATCTTCCTTAATGTCTTGTTTAGTATTGGTTAGTTTCTTGTTCATACTCTTGAAGCATCTTGCTGTTTTTCTAAAATTGATTGAAGTACTTGGAAACAGTTTGAGTTTCAAATGAAATTCTTCTTTATATTTCTGCATATTTATAATATCGACTGAGCTTCATTCTTTCCAGTTTAGTATTTAACAGCAGTTTGAATCTAACAATCCTTTGATCGCTTTCTGTATGGAAGTTATGGAGAACATGACAGTTCTGAATAATATGCTTTTTGTTTATCAAGATGTAGTTGATATCACTAGTTGAGCCATTTCTACTATGCCATGTTTGTTTTCTGTGTGACTTTATCTTGAAAAATTAATTCATGTTATACATCCATTCACATTCTACAAATTCAATCAATCTGTTTCCTCTTTCATTACATATCCCATATCCATAATTTCCTAATAAAAACTCACATTTCTTTTTTTCCCCAATTATGGCATTATAATATTCCATTATTAATTTTATGTTGCATTTTTCCTTTTGGTGCCTTGAAACTGCTTATTCATAGAAATCCTCAATTTCATCATCAGTATTGCTCATTGTTTGTACAGAAACTGGGATAATTTGCATCTTGTATCTTTTTGACCTTTGTTCTAACCTTGCAACTCTATCTAATAACTTATCATAGTCTATGTGAAGCTCTAAATTAAAACTGAAAATGACTGATTTTGTTTACTGTGAAAATTTCTTGTGCAGTAGACTCCCTCAAATTCACATAACTTCGGACCAGAGGTTTTGCGGATTTTAGAATTTTGCAGATTTCTGGTCATTGCTTTGTTTATATTTTTAAACAGTAATATGAATGTCATTAATAATGCATTCGAAACCATAATGAATGCTTACAATATAATAAAATATTTAAATAAGTAATAAACTAAAATAATAAAAATTTAGATAATTTTTAATATGATTAAAACATTAAAAGCAAAGGTCAAGTTAATAATAAATAATGTATGATTAAATTAACGAGGTTAAAAGTATTTATCCTAAATTATTCAATGAAACTTGCCTCATAAAAGTACATTACTAATTCACATCAAAATCATTAGGAAGTTTTATTTCAGGTTTAGCCAGATTTAATAACCAAAAAAGCTTGATTAATACATAAGTGTATTTGGTAAGAAGATTGTGATTATCAGTGATATCAGCAATATCTTTAATTTTTTCAGAAATAAATTTATTCTTCCTTCATGAAAAAACTTGAATCCAATAATATTGTAATATTAAAAAAAATACAAATTAAAATATATATAGAATTGATATAGAGCTAAAAAGACAAATTTTGTCCCTATATCTGAATTGAATGTATCATTGTTTACGCATGAAACGAAATCTGCGATTCTACCTCACAGGAACGAAGAAATTTACATTTTCCCCTCATCCTATTGACGAAATTTGCTATTTTCAGTACTTGATCGACAATATGTGCGATTTTTCGGGGATAGATCGACAAAAGTAGCGATTTTTCCGTGTCCGACCAACGAAATTTGAAATTTTTCCGAACCATATTGACGAAATTCGACATTTTCGCTGCGAATCAACGAAATTTTCAATTTTTCACGCATCATTGAGAAAATTGGCAAATTTTCTGTGTCTGATCAATGAAATTTGCGATTTTTCTGTGTCTGATCGAATATCGATTTTTTCGTGCCCGACCGAAAAAATTTGATTTTTCTACAACCGATTAGTGAAATTCGAGATTCTTAACTGACTCTTACAAAATTTGTACTTTTTCCTGTGAAAAATTAGAATAGTAATAAAAAGTCAAAATTGAAAAGTTATAATAAAAAAAAAAGTTGTGTGTGATATT
This sequence comes from Maratus speculifer, assembly GCA_964019185.1. Taxonomy (NCBI): domain Eukaryota; kingdom Metazoa; phylum Arthropoda; class Arachnida; order Araneae; family Salticidae; genus Maratus; species Maratus speculifer. Next base: position 196,979,523 of record OZ025299.1, read on the forward strand.
TTCCCCCTTAACATCTGTCACAGGCATTTCATTCATCGCGAATATTTCTTTTATTTTCGTAAAAACCGCAATTTATTTATTTTTGTTTACTTATTTAAACTTTTTAAGCCAATTCTACAAAATTAACTCATTAATCGGTCACGGAAAAAAATCGCGAATTTTGTCAAAAGATAAAACAAAACGGAGATTTCAACAATCGATCGCACAATAAAAAGTGTCTATAGTCGCAAGAAAAAAAAAAAAAAAAAAAAGTAGTTTCTTCAAACGATCGTGGGAAAAAATACTGAATTTCATTACTCGACTCCAGAAAAAATATATATCGCGTTTCTGAACAATTGATCTCGGAAAATAATTTCGTTAATCGGTCGCAGAAAAAGTCGCGAAATTTGGTAAAGGATCGTGACAAAAATTGCGAATTCCGTGAAATGACCACAGGCCCTGATTATCGCACGGGCACCCGGGTTCTTGCCCTGGGCCCAAATATTCTCAAGGGCGCGAAAAATTTTCACAATTTCATCTAAATTTACATTAAAAAATCATAATTGTGAAAAAATATGATATTGGAGATATGATGAAATGACAAAAATATATCTCAATATATGATTAAAAGAATAATTAAATAAAAAATATTTTATTTTTATTCTTGGAACCGTTTTTCAAGTTTCAGGAAAACTTAATTTTTTAAGTTGACACTTTTTGAATACGTGTGTAATATGTCAAAATCAAAAGACAAGCAAACAAAAAAAAAACTGGTATCAATAAATTAACCAATCAAAGGGGCACGAAAAATTAAAAATGCCCTGGGCACAAAAACTTTCTAATCGGGCCCTGAATGACCATGGGAAAATATCATGAATTTCTTCAAAGATCACGGAAAGCAATAACGATTTTTGTCAATCGATCGCGAAAAAATTTCGAATTTTGTCAATCGATCGCAGAAATTTCTCAAACGATCCTGAAACCTGAAATTTCATTAAAGATCGCAGAAACAAATTGCAATTTTCATTAATAAATCGCGAAAAAAGTAACAAATTTTGTCAAAAGAATCTGCAAAAAATCGCACGTTTCATTCTAGCGATCGCTGAAAAGAAAATAACTATTAAAGTCAAACAATAGCAAAATAAATAAATAAAATAAAATAAAAAATAAATAGAATTTCACGAACGATCGCGTAAATTTCATGAATTTTGCCAGTCGGTTGCGGGGGGGGGGGGATCCCGAATTTAAGCAAACGATTAAGGGAAAAAAATGGTGAAATCAATTAAAAGATCGCAAAATTGAAATAACTAATTTCATCAATCGGTTGCGAAAAAATATACATTGCATACTTCGACTAATGGTTGACGGAAATAAATTTTGTCAAACGATCTTGGGGGGGGGGGGGGAAATGTGAAATTCAAACGGTCATGCATAATCATCGCACGAACGTCATCAATTGGTTATAAATTTACAAAGTTTTTGCTCCATAGGGATAAGTAAAAATAAAATTAATGATTTATGTTAATAGCAATTTTCATTAATCATTTTCTGCCTTCCTCATCATAGAATGGTTTAAAATCTAATAATTCAGAACAGCGCCGTGCGAAAGGGGGGGAGGGGGGCAAAGGGGGCGGTCGCCCCGGGCGCGGAAATTTAGGGGGCGCCAAATTTATACTACCAACGTCATTTTTGGTCTTTTACAAGAAAATTATAAGGGAGGGAGCGCCAAATTGAACCTCTGCCCTGACGCAGTTTTCTTTTCGTACGCCTCTGATTCAGAAGTCTTAAAACTTTTAACTCTGCATGAAGCTGGGTAACCCACTTTTACCCGAAGTGTTCCAGTCGAGTCAAACTGATGCTACTCTTTTTCGTTAAGCCCCCCCCCCCCCCCAAGGTTGACTTTAATCCTTTTACTACAGACGGTAAATATACCTCCCAGTTTTTTATTCTATTCGAACCACTTTAAAAAAGAATAATCTCTGCCATACACTTGCATTAGGAGATTTTAAGAAAAATCTGTTCCAAAGATTTTCTTTTCTTTTTTTGGAAATTGTGGTACGATCGATTATAAAAATAGTCACCAGTGTTGGCTCATAATCATAGGGTTAGTTGTTTCGAGTTTGGGTTAGTGTTTTACTGTTATGAATCGGGTTCGACTTGATCTGATTTTTCAAAGAAATCCTAACTATTTTTCATATGAAAAAAAAAAAAAACTGTATGATTGAATTACATTAATGAGTATTATAAATGTTTATTTTCTTACATAAAAAATAAAATTGATATTAAGGATATAATTGTAGGCTAATTATTCACAATAGTACAAGAATATAAATAAAATTTCTTTCATTTCGGGAACAGAAGTATATCGGGTTGAGGATCGATGAAATATTTTTGCCTGATTTCTGGTTGACTTGAAATTAGCGGAATTGGAATTGACTCTATCTGTTCGGGTAATCCAATTTTACCCAAATTCAATCCTATCCAAATGTCCAAAAAATTTAGCTAATTATCAATTTCTGTCTTTAAAGTATTTATCTAAGACTTTTGTTTTAGTGTAATCAAATCTGACAAATTATTTCAATTTTTGAGCAAATTTTATTTATTTATTCTTTATTTCTTTATTTATTTTTGAGTGAAGACAGGAGAACAAAGACGATGCTTTCACTTTTGACCCTGAAGTCCTTCTGAGTATGGCTACCGTTTCCGGGGTTCATGAATGAAGAACGGTAAATGTGGCGCCCCCTACATCCTGTTCGAAATCGAAACTTCGATACGATCCAAAAGACTAAAGTTAGCAGACAACAGATTATGTGACCCGCAGAACGAGAGCACCAGCTCTACGAGAACCAATCATTACTTTCGGGGCTAAATTCTGTCGAGGAAAGTCTATCTCCTCTGTTCTCCTCATGGTGATGACTAATAATTTTTCTGAAATATCAAATTTCTCAGCGGGCTACATTATCCTCCCTTGGTTGACAACACTAGCCAGGCATTCCAATTTTCAGGGTCTTTCTACGTCAAGTAGAATTTAATGCAATAAAACCTGGAAGGCAGAACCTTTTTCTATAGACCATTCTAAAGAAATATCTTACTAGGCTACCTACCTCGGCGGAAAATCCGGTATAAAACGTTATTTGTCGAGGTTCATAGTGATTTTGTTTTCAGCTTTTTATACTGCATTTTTTCAGCAAACCCTGTGAAACGAACCTATTTATAGCGAAATTATATTTCAAATGTAAAAACTGCATTCTCTCAGTCATTCTATTTTCACCTATTTTATTATATAAGAGTTTTGTGTTTATTTTTTATAACAAAACTGTTAAGTAGGAATCACAATAGACTGGGGAAAAATTTCATTTGAAAGAAGTTTTTGTCTTGTTAGGTATAATTGCATATTGTATGGTAATTTTACTGAAGAGATAACAAAATTTTGACGTTTTAAACAAGATTCCGTTTTAGACTAGCTTCATTTTAGTAGTTTATACTGTACTTGCATATCGATTTAGAAGCCACTGTCCTGCTTTTTATGACAACGGACTTGGTTACACAACTACTTACACACTCACATAATTTGTTTTATGTCTGTTTGGTTATTTCTATTACTTTCCCCATTTCTCAGAAGGTTTAAATTGGCCATGATTGCTAGCTTAAAGGAGATTGCAAACAATTATCATTGTATCGTTGTAATAGCTTTCGTAAAGTTTGGAACCGATTTTCTCCTGAAAAAAGCCGATAGTGAAACCTGATATTACATTGTGGTAGCATTTTTGAAATTAATTTATGTTTTTTCAATGTTACTTTTTTATTACTGAAGAAACAAAATTGTCTGCTATAAAGCTGATACGAATATTTTTTTTCTTTTCTTAATCTATTTTTAGAATATGTTCAAATAAAATTTACTTTAGAAACCTATAATCGCTTTCTTCAATCTAAAATGTTTCATTGTCATTTAAAATAAACAGGAAAAAGGTCGTAAACTTGACAGCTCAGTATTTTTGAAGTGTTTAATGTTCAGTATTATCTCTTATTGATAAGTGTATCATTTTGTCACTTAAAACTAAAAACTAAGCAGCTCACGTGTGATACTACATTACTACGTTTTATTTAAGTACCTAAAAATATTTAAATGATCCTGTAAAATAAAGTTTATTTGATAATAACGAAAGCGAAGTGACAAATTTTTTTATATGATTATTAGTCATAGCTTATTTAAAATGCTTATCAGGCATTATAGTTTTTCATTAAAAAAAATTGTTTTCTTAACCCCGCAAGTTTTTCAACAACTTTTTTAAGATAATTTCAGTTATAATTTAAAGTCTGCGTTTCACCATACAAAATATCATATCATACCTGTTGTGCATTAAAAACTTTTTGACCCGCCGGCATTTTCCAGACCTGTCAAATTTTGCAGAACACGCAAAAAGCATTGAAAATCGCAAAAAGTTGAAAAATTGTTCGGCGGAAAAAATCCTAATAGAAAAGATTACAAAATTTACTATAATATGCTAAAAGTTTGAAACCGAATTCCTTTTACGAATGTCGAAAAGTCTCCTCAAAAAGCGAAAATCACTAAAAATCGCATTAAAAATTGAGAAAAATTAGAAATTCGTTGTATGAATTAAAAATGAATTTTAAAGAAAAAAGGCAACATTAACTTTATAGGGCTCAGAAATTAAAACCAGATTCATTTTATTAATGTAGAAAATCGCCGAATCACACATACAATCCCTCCTTCCAATTGAAATCGCATATGACAAAATTTACAATTTAGGCTAAAATACGGTAACCGAATTTCATGTTTTTAAAAAATTCTCCGCGGAACGTGAAAAAACGCTAAAAAGACCATTAAAAATCGAGAAGGTCAAAATTATAATCCAAATGTTTGAAACGAAATTCTTTTTACGAATGTTGAAAAATCACTTCCTAACATTAAAAAAAAACCTAAAAAAAAAAAAAAAATCTGTACAACTTCCAAAAATACTTTATTGAAAACATGACAACATTAACTATATTTTTGTCTAAAATATTAGAAGAGGATTCTTTTTGCTAACTGGAAATAATCGCTTCGAAACACATACATACAAGTAAAAAAAGTAAACAAAAATCACAAAAGAAATTAAAAAATCATACAGGGCAAAATTTCTTAGAATGAGCTAAAACATTGTAACTGTAATCCTCTTACGAATTCAAAAAATCGCTGTGAAAGGCGAAAAAATGCTAAAAATTTCATTTAAAATTGCCAAATACTCTAAAAATCGCGAAGATAAAATTTAGTACATTAGGGTAAAAATTTGAAACCGAACTCCTTTTACGACTGTCAAAAAATAGACCGAAAAATCGTGAACAATTCAAAAACCAATGCATAAAAAAAGGACAAAATTTACTATAATATTAACCCGGGAGGATTCGCGCCGCGTCTGATAGATCCAGAATGCATATGGCTTTTACAATTCTCACCAGTACTTTTTAAAAATAATCTTCAACTCATTTTATCGCAGAATATGTAACAATTGTCTCCGAATAAATAAGATGACGACTATTATTTATATTTATTAGTGACAAAGTAAAAACCATTAATACACTACGCGGGTTTGGGATGTCAAAACACCCCGTACCCGTCCTCCCGGGTTAAGCTAAAGTTTGAAACTGAATTCGTTTTATGAATGTAAAAAAATCAGCACGAAATTCGAAAAAAAAAAGTTAAAAACTGCTAAAAAATAAAAAATTGCAGAGGGTAAAATTTGGTTAAAATTTAAAAACGAATTCTTTTTGCGAATATCAAAAAATTGCACAGCAAGTTAAAAACTCTAAAAACCACACACGCACACAAATCGCGGCATGAATTCCGAATAAATTTTAAAGAAAGCAAGACAACATAGTCAAGAAATTTCCTCGAAACGCGAAAAATTTCAAAAAATTCCATTAAAAAAAAGCTAAAAATTCAAAAATCCACGACGATAAATTTACTATAGTAAAGTATGTGTCTACCTCCCGGGCACTTTTTTTTTAATATGAAACTTTTATTAAACACATGCGTTTTTTCTTAAAACAGGGAGTGAAACTATGAAATAATATAAGTTTTTAATGGAATTTTAATTAATTTTTCAAATTGAGGTAATATTTAAGTAAATAATTGCATTTTTGCCAAACCTTCTCTCACGAAATCTATTCATTATAATTCACCTTTTTTTTCAACAATGTATTAGCAAACTACTTACCTGTGTGTTATGAAGCAAAAGATTTGCAATACTTTTCAAATTTACTAACATGTACCAAATTTTGAATAAAAATATAATTTTCTTTGCTTTTCTTTTTTTATGTATATTTTTCAATAAAAATAGCTCTTAAAATAATATATAGAAACGTACAAGATATTTTTTGCTTCATAATATATACCTACAGATGATCAGAACCTTGTGACAAAATTTTATATGTTTCTCAACCGTCGCGGTGAGCGACCAATTTTCGTCGACGACCCCTACCTACTACCCAAATACACCTAGTCTCTTGCGCGACACCGCTGTCGCCGGCAGGCGACCACGGATAGCGCCAAAATACACTGCTCAAAACAATTAAAGGATATTGCAGTTTTAGGTGGATTTTGTATCTGGGAAACTTTTTAGCTGATTGATACATGGTCGACAGACATAGTAGGTTATAAGAGAATAAATTACACATGTTTGGCAGAAAAAAAATGCATTTTATTGCGCATTTGTGCACGAAAGGAAAAAACACAATTTGTGCATATGAGAAAAAAATAATAAGAAAAGGTATTTTCTTCAAAGAAAATCATTTTCAGTAGGAGGTATCGTTTCCACGGGCGGCCAGCAACGTTGAACACCTTTGAGGCATGAACTCAATGAGGCTATTAATGACGAATTAGGGTATTCTGCCCCACTCTTCCAGAAGAGCTCTTTCCAGTTCTTGGAGAGTTTGTGGGGGTTGTTGGCGGCCAGAAACTCGTCTTCCTAGAGCGTCCCAAACGTGCTCGATTCGATTCATGTCTGGAGAACACGCTGGCCATTCCATTCGAACGATTCCTTCCTCGAAAAGGAAATCCTCCACCAGGTTCGCACGATGTGGCCTGCAGTTATCGTCCATTAAAATGAAGTTATCTCCGATTGCTGCAGCGTAAGGGACTACAATAGGTCTGAGGATCTCATCCCTATATCGGCGACCAGTCAGAGCTCCATCTCAAATGATGTAGAGGTCAATGCGCCCGTCAATGGAGATGCCACCATACACCAACACTCCTCCACCGCCAAATCTGACACTTTCGTGCACGAAAGCAGGATTATTCCTACTGCCACGGTCCCTCCAGATGAAAATACGCCTATTATCCGGTTGCACAGAAAAACGGGACTCGTCAGAAAACAGAATATTGCTCCATTCATTTCTCCTCCAGTTGACATGCTCGGTTGCCCACTCCCTGCGGTCGCGACGATGCCTTGATGTTAATCTAACACATACCATCGGTCGGCGAGCATACAGACCTACAGCATGGAGCCGGTTTCGGACAGTCTGAGTTGAAATCGTGGTGCCTGTAGCCGAGCGAAAGTGTTGTTGGAGAAGAGTAGCGTTCATTCTTCGGTGTCTCCGAGCTGTTAACGCTAAATACCGATCTTCATTGGGCGTTGTTGCCCGTCTACGACCTAGCCCTGGTCTTCGGCCTGCACATCCACTCTCCAAAAAACGGTTCCAGATCCTGGAAATGACACTTTGTGACACTCCAATGGCTTGCGCTACTTCGGCTTGAGTTTGGACCCCTTCTAACCTACCAACAATTCTCCAAGCTTCTGAATCTGTCAAATGACTTCGCTGAGACATCGTTCTCATCGAAACAAAGCAATCACTGAATGCCGATCATCCTTGTCTTCATTCTCTTTTATCCAGTTGAAAGTCAAATTTCATTCGCTGCCACTGAAGCGACGTTTTTGACGTCAAACTCAAAATTTGCATACTCCCCTCTTTGAAAACCAGAAAAATTTGCATTTGTGATTCTCTTCTTCTATTTTCGGCAAAAAAAATTTCGTTTATATCTTTATTTTATATAAAACTTCAAATATCCTTTAATTGTTTTGAGCAGTGTACTTTACTTACGACCCGAATAGCCTTGCACACTTAGTAGAAATGAAAAAAAAAAAAAAAAAGACAAATTGAAACCGGACAAATTTAAGAGAAAAAGTAGACAAATTAAAGATATTGAGAGACGGTTAGTAGGCGGGCGGGGCTCTGAAGCCATCGACTTTCCCTGCCTTCATCCCGAACATATATGTCTCGGACGGTGGTTGGGGGTGGGCGGGACAAACACAATGAAAAGAGCAGTTTTCCCGAAAACGCAAATTAAGATTTTATTATAGCACAAAATATTATGTATAAAGTTTGCAACTTTAAAATCCACCATATTTGTAAATGTTTATATCCTTCTATAGTAAAAAAAAAAAAAAAAAAAAACTAGCTTTAAACAAATCTCCAGGAATGACTCCTGGAATGATGCTAATGTGTAAGGTTTCCGGAAATAACGCGTCCGGGTGGACCACACATTTCATGAGTCGAATAGACCAATCAGGAAAGGGCTCCGTCTATGCTTCGACCATGAGGAGAGGGATGAATTCCAAAATTGAGTGTACACTGTTAAAAATCTGCTGCAATTTGTTGCAACGCACTCCACCGCTTGTATGTAATATCTCTATTCCAACCAATGAGAAAGCTCCATTTCACGGCCAAGTAACCGTTTTCTATACAAGCAGGGGAGTGCGTTGCAACAAAATGCAGCAGATTTTTAACAGTGTATGGAAAATAAGGCATCGCGAAGCGATTCCAACCGGGTTTGCAAAGCAATACCGAACGGAATCGTGAAGCGATTCCATGGGATATTGGCGAGCGCAGCAAGCAGGGGTAGCCTACAAGTTGGTATCGCGAAGCGATTAAACGGGGGGGTTGGCGAGCGTAGCGAGCAGGGGGGCGGAGCCCCCCTAGTATTTATATATATATTATATATTTGTGTATTGAAATGTGTTGTTTATCTTTCTGTGACTCTTTAAATGGTTCCTCCTAGTTTCAGAAAGTTCATTTCAGGTTTATATTTTGGTCTATAACTTTGCTTCTAATTATCGCTGAACTAAAAGTAAGGCATTTTTACAATCCTAAATGTTTGAATTTAATTTAAAAAAATAAAAGTAAAATCGAAAATTTTCGCGAAAACGGCGATGTGAGGGTCAGCGCATACCTTCAGGTAAAAGTTTGAAATCGAATTCTTTTTTATGAATAGCAAAAAATCGTGGCAGGACGCTTAAAAAATAAAACAATCTCTAAAAATCATATAAGAAAATCAAGAAAACTTCAAAAATCGTTCTATGATTTCCCAATAAAGTTTTTTGAAAAAAAAGGACAACAGTTACTAAATTCGTCTAAAAGATTAAAAGCGCATTCCATTTACTGGCTTCCAAGCATACATGCACAAAGAAAGTTTAAAATTTTCAAAAGCGTTTAAAGACAAACAAGAAAGGAAAAATCGTGTGTCAAGCATAGATTTTGAAGCACTGTCCAAGACTTTCAGAATAATGTAACAAAACTGCACCGTTTAAAAAATTAAAACATTACGCCTCATTTAGGGATGAGATTTCCGCTTTTTTGCACACCAGTATAATCTTAGAGAAAATGTCGTCTTATTAAATCACAAAAATATCCCAATTAAATAATAGAGCATTTTCTCAAAGATTATACTGGTGTCCAAAAAAGCGGAAATCTCATCCCTGCTCATTTCACCATATGGAAATGTATAATGCATTTCAAAACCGAATTTCAGCTGCCCCCATCTACAATCGGAAAATTATTCGAAATTTTTAGCAGCTCTTTATATGGAGATTTGTATCTATTAGCAACATGCATTCCAAAATTTAGTTCATTTAAGAGATACATATATTTCAGTCGAAAATTCCCCTTCAGCAATTTCCTCTAATAAGGAGAATGGCATGCGAATACTTTTGTGCAGCCCTGTATATAAGGTATAGAATTTATGTGTAACGAGTAATGTGAAAAAAAAAACTAATTAAATTTAAAAGCGCATACCGAATTTTAAAATGTATTTTCCCGCAATTATTACGCGGGAGTAATAGTAAGAGAGTACTGTGAGCGATTTTTTTTTTTGTGTCCCTGTAAATTAATAAAAAAATGCTATGAATGCTCTATTTTAATGTGATCGTAGTGAAATTTGGTGATTTATATCAGCTTCAATACATTTGAAATAGCGTAATGTCATTAAAATACTCTCCAGACGATTTTCCCCCATGTACCATAACGTAATCGAATTTCGAATCTTTTCGAATTCAAAAAGACAGTTCAGTTAGGTCACATGTTCGAGAAAATTCAATTATTGGGTCTGTTTGGGTCACTAGGTGTGCGGGTAAAGCTAATTTTATCTAAAAACGGCTCAAATAATATTGATAAAATTTTGTATCATTTCGTTTTCGAGCACGACAAAATCTTTGGGTTAGATCACATGTTCGAGAAATTTCGATTAGTGAGTCATTTTTGGGTCAATACGGGTCATGCTAATTCTATCTAAAATACAGTTTTGAACATGTTTAACTGAATTTGGTATTTTGCCTTATTCAGCCTTCAAAAAACCACTGGGTTGGGTCCCATCTTCAAGAAAAATATACTAGTGGGTTATTTTGGGAGTCTCTGTGGGTCAAGCAAATTTTATCTAAGAAATGGTTTAAACGATTTTGATTAAATTTTATATCCTTCTGCTTTTGATTACCAGAAGAGCTAAATCACATGTTTGATTTGATTAGTGCGCCATTTTGGGTTACTGATCATGGTTACGAGGACAAGAACTTGACAATATTTGATAAAATATTGGTGACATTTGGCCGAAAAATCAACTTTCAAGATTACGAAAGGAAAATCACATATTTGGCGCCAAATGAAAGAATTTCGTTATATTTGGTAATAAAAAATTATCTTTCAGAATGATGCAGTTAGAATATTTTATGCAGTTGAACACAAAGTTATTTAAAAAATATATACTTGATTTCTATTGTACTTTAACTGTAGATTTGTTTCTATCATCAGCGGAGCGGTTTAACAGATAATCGAGGACATAATCTATATTGAAATATTTGATATAAAGGACTTGAAAATATACATGCCGGTCTTACAAATAAAACTAGATATCACGCCGGACTTCAAATTTTACTTTTAAAACACATTTTGTTGCTCTCACTGGATAAGACGTTAAGGTTAACCCATTAGTGCCCTAAAAATAGGGACGCTTCAAAAGGTGAATTCAGCACTGTTTTTGACACCGGTAAAAAAGAAAAGCAATAATTATTTTATTTAAATGATGCATTTTCGTGATTAACTAACTAAACTTAAATCTTCTAAAAACAATGGTGCCACCCAAATAAAATTTACGCAAAAGATGCTGGGCAGGAATGGGTTAAACTGTTAAGTATAACTGTTGAGTATAAATCAATTGCCAGTTTGATTTTCACTTATTTTGAAAGGCATTTCTTAGTTAATTTCTAAACTTCAACATCGTAAGATATTTACTTCAAATGACAGGACTGAATTTCCAACATACCGTCGAAATGAATATATCTGAGTAATAACAACTTAATTTTCAATTTGATAAACGATTTCATAAATAGTTGAAGTGTTTTCTATAACGCAGAGCACGGGACGAAAACTACAACATATCATTTCTTAACTTAATGTTCAGCGGTATGTTTGTAACTGAACACCACTTATTAGGATTTAAGATTAGCTTCAAAAGAAACAAACCGGCAAGATCAGATTTTTTCAAAAAATACTGCAGAAGTTGGACAAGAAAAAGTCACATCGAGTGTCGTTTAAAATTTTGGAAGATAGCAGACAGAAGTTGACGTCATTTGATAACACCTGGACTCCCTCATCTCTTAAGACTGATTCTTTATTTTAGCTATCCATTTAAGGAAAGCCTTATATATACTAAAGTTGGCGACTTAGTCTAAATCCCTCATAAAAATGATGTGCAAACAACATCTTTTAAAACAAGAACGAAAAATCATGCTTCCAGCATAAATTATGTAACATTTTCCAACACATTAAGAATATTGCAACAAAACGTCACTGTTTATTAAGGGGAAATATAATGTATGAATAAACAATTTCAAAAGCGCATAATTCATTTGAAAACACAATTTCTGTTATTACTATCAATATTCAGGAAAATACCCATTTTTTTCTTTTTTTGTGCAGCCCTGTATATGATTATATGTATTTATATCTATATTACTTAGCATGTTAAAGTTAGTTCAGTGAGCCCTTTAATGGGCAGAGCGCTTGTATTGCAAAAATGTTGAAATGACTGAATGACACCGGAATTTATGTACAAATTTATTAGAAAAAAAGCTATTTTTCTCATTCAAAATAAACGGAAAATATTCATACCAGAATTCTGGTGTTACTGTGGCATTTGGAAATCAAGTTGTTTGTTCCATGCAATAGAACACTGAGACACAAAGGGTTATACCAGTGGCGCAGCCAGAATTCGGCTCTGGGGGGGGGGGGGATAGAGTTGCTTAAGGGATGATTCTGGTTCAAATTTTTTTTTTCGGAAATCGGCGGGGGGGGCAGCGAGTTACGCCCCCGCGAGGGGGGTTTATCCGCGATTTTCATACGAAATGGGCGTTTTCCTGCGACCTTCAGACGAAATCAGCGATTTATTTGCGATATTTTAACAAAATCGGCGGTTTTTCCGCGATCTTTTGACGAAATCGGCATTTTTCCGCGACCTCTAAACGAAATCAGCAATTTATCTGCGATATTTTAGCAAAATCGGTGATTTATTGCGATCTTTTGTCGAAATCGGCGGTTTTTTGGCGATCTTTTGACGAAATCGGTGTTTTTTTTATGAAATCGGCGTTTTTTCGACGATCTTTAGACAAATTTTGCAATTTTACGCGATCTTTTCTTAAAATCGGCGCTTTATCCTTGCTGTTTTTTGACGAAATCGGCGTTTTTTCCGTGATCTTTTGATGAAAGCGACCTTTTCTTTCAATGATCTTTTGACAAAATATTTTTAAGCAATCTTTTATCGAAAACGGCGTTTTTTTTTTCCCGATTTTTGTAACGAAATCGGCATTATATCAGAAATCTTTAGATAAAATCGACGTTTTCCCGCGGTCTTCGGACGAAATCAGCGTTTTATCTGCGATATTTTGTGAAATTGCCGTTTTCTCTGCGATCCGCACAGGAAATTCGCGTTTTTCGGCGATCTTTTGACAAAGTTCGTTGACAAAAACATTGATGAAACAAATACGCCATTTTTTTTTCTTTTTTATAATAAGTATATTAGTTAACGAGTTATAAGCATCGCATGATTTGATCGCATGGCAGCCATTTTTTCTCCTTTTTGTTGCTACTACGTCGTAAATTCGTTTCAAATCATCCACTGTGAGAATCGTCTTCTGAAAGATCTTATCAAAGAATGAAGAACATTTCTCAGTTACATAGCTTTTTAATCATGATATCTACTTGCCTGAATCTAGGAAAAAGTGTTATCGGAAAAAAGTGACAAACTACAAAAGCGGAAAAAAATGACACGGAAAAAAAGTTACCGGAAAAAAGGGACAAGATAAACATATTACTGGGGAAAAAGTGACAAGGAATTGATTTTGGGGATTTATTTTTTATTTTGGAGATTTATTGGCAAAGCATGAAATGGGGGGGGGGGTCGGGGGTCGGCTCTTAATTTAAGTGAATGATTTTTTCATGCTGAATTAACAGTTTTGGTTCAATTTTTGGATATACGTTTATACTGAAAAGACGCTTGCCTGATTAGTTTTGGGAACGGACGATCACCTCCCCCCCCCTCCACCCTAAATAAGATGAATGGTTTTTTAAGCAGAATTATCCAACGTGTGTCAAATTTTGGATATAGGTTCTTTCTGATAAGGCTTATATATAGTATTGTGGTGTCGTGCCTGAGTTTCTCTTTACTAAGTTGGTTTATTTGTTAAGTTCATCAATAACACATTTTTAATTCCTCAAGTTCTTTATTAGAACCATGGATCAATTATTAAAAAAATAAATAAAACGACATTACAACTACATAAGAGCCACACTCAAATATTACATTTCGCTTAGCACGTCTAAGCCATCTTACATCAATGTATTTTCTTGTACATTACCAGCACATGTCTCTCTTCACACTACCTTCCTTCCCTCTCGGTGCTCAATAATCCCAGTGTCCCCCTCAGCTCATTGCCACTAGACCAGTGCAATTATTTTCTAGGTATGTCGCTTGAGGTAAATAGCACCTATTCTTCTCAGCTTTTGAATGAAGATATTTTCACCCCTGCATCCCTTTTCACAATAAGACTTCGCTATCTATCTTCTGCCACGATTAATGTTGTCAGTTAGTCGTCAGAGTATATAATGCCTGAAGAATTTTGGGAGTTTAATGGTTAAGTATAGAGGGTGCATGGGGGGATAACCTCTCTTAAATTAAATAAATGGCTTTTTACGCAGAATTATCCGATTTGCTTTAAATTTTGAATGTAGGCTCATTAAGATAAGGGGTATCCCTGATTAGTTATGGGGTTCTTTTGCTAATAAAAAGGGGGCCGCGATTATTCCCCCCTTAAATTAGATAAATTGTTTTTTATGCACAATTATCTGATGTATTTCAAATTTTGGCTATAGTTTCTTTCTCATAAAATGAATCCCTGAATAGTTTTAAGGATTTGTTTATATATCCTCAATAGCTGTTTAAATTAAAAACTGTGAGTTATGTTTTTGCGTAGCATTTTTCAGTATTCTATAAACATCGTAACAAAGAAAAAAATATCCTGTTTTTCTTAAAATCGTTTTTTTTATTTAAATCCGTTTATTTTTTTAAGCGTTCAAACCTGAAGATCTATCAAGAACTACAGGTTTTTAAACAATTAACTTTCTAATTACAGTAGAACACCGTAAATTCGGACCCCGATAATCCGGATTGATTTGGTCATTTTTTTTTTCAAGTTTGAGAAGCGATTGGCTAATTTCCATAACATTAATTTGTTTCATCATCATAATCTGAATTTTAAAAAAACTTTTTCTGAAATCCTTTCGGAAGAATTAAACAAAGTAAACATTTTTACTGTCTGTAATTATTCAGTAAGTTTAATATAAAGGTGATTTCTGTAAGTATGTTTTATTTTATTCCATGTTTTTCTTATTCTCTGGATAATCCGGATTTTCGATAATCCGGATGGGTGTGGTCCCAGTTAATCCGAATTATTGGGGCTCTACTGTACTAACATAAGCTAGTAATAAAAAACTATTTTTATTACTACAAATTAATGAATTCACTAGTTCATTCGTTCGTGACATACAACATAGTTTGTACATTAAAATTTTCTAACATATATTTTTAAAATGTTTTATATTATATTTTGTGATGTGTAATATGGGACATTAATTAGTAAAAATCCAGTAAATGATAAATATTTGGCGTAAATTAAAATGACAATACAACAAATAATTTAGTATATTACTTTTTTCACAAATAAAAAAAAATTAAATAAACCAGTTTTAAGTGCAAAATGAATGGAAATTAATCACTATCAGAAAAAGGTAAAATGTGTTATAATGTTTTCTGACATAATAGTTTTCAATCATTAAATTAAAAAATAAAGAAAAATTGTTTTTATTTGTTATTTGCGTTCAGTTGCATTCAACTCGTTTTTTTTTTTTTTATGTTACTTGAGTATTTTTGCGGCAAACCTTTACTGGGAAATCCCCTGATCGACAAATTTCCTAAGAAACTAGCCGGCCGCGATATCTACCGGACATCCCCCTCCGTCGAATGGGAAAAGCAAGCTTCTTTCCTCGAAAAGGTTTCCTGAATGGACTGCTGTATCTCTCCCTATTTTAACTATATTCATTAGCTTATACGCCTTATCATAATGAAACTACATCTAAAATTTGAAGCAAATCGGATAATTCTGCGTAAAAAGCCATTTATGTAATGTAAGTGGGGTTATCCCCAGTTCCCCCCTCTATACTTAGCCATTAAGCCCTTAAAATTTTAGAGATCCACTTTATGAGAAAAAACCTATATCAAAAATTTGAAATACATCGGATAATTATGCGTAAACAATTTATCTAATTTAAGGGGGGGATAATCGTCCGTTTCCCTATTTATACTTAGCAGAAGAACCTCATAACTAATCCGGGATACACTTTATCATAAAGAACCTACATCCAAAATTTGAATAATAATTCTTTAAATCGGATAATTCTGCATAAAAAGCTATTTATTTAATTTAAAAGGGGGGGGAGAGTTATCCTCTGTTTTTGCCTTTATACTTAGCCATTAAACCCTTAAAACTATTCAGGTATTCACCTTTTCAGATAGAACCTATATTTAAAATTTGAAATGCATCAGATAATTCTGCATAAAAACCGATTTATCTAATTTGAGGGGGAAATAATTGCTTGTCCCCCCCTTTATAATAAGGAAAAGAACCCCGTAACCAATCAGAGATACGTTTTATCATAATGAACCTATGTTCGAAATTCGAAGCAAATCGGATAATTCTGCGTAAAAAGCCATTTTATTTAATTTAAGAGGGATTATCCCCCATCCCCCTCCCCTTTATACTTAGTCATTAAACTCTTAGAACTATTCAGGGATTCACCTTATCAGAAAGAATCTATATCTTAAATTTGAAATACATCGGATAATTTTGATCGGATCTTAAAAACCGATCTATCTAATTTGTGGGGGGGGGGGGGGGAGCATTTGATCATCCTCCCTTTATAATAAGCAAAAGAACTCTATAACTAATCAGAGATACGTCTTATCATAATGATCTTATGTCCAAATTCCAACCGAATCAGATAAATCTGCGTAAAAAAACTATTAATTTAATTTGAGAATTTATGGATGGGGGGTGGGGTTATCATATGTCCAAAAACTGAACCAAAACAGTTAATTCAGCACGAAAAGCCCATTTACTTAAATTAAGAACCTCCCCCTGATACCCCCTAAATACTTAACCAATGAATCCTCAAAATCAATAATGAATTCCCAAAATCAATTCCTTGTCCCTTTTTTTTTCGGTAACTTCTTTTCCGCTTTTGTTGTTTATGCCACTTTTTTTCCGATAACTTTTTCCGGCCACTTTTTTCCGTTTACCTACTTGCCTATTTCGGGCGTTTTTTAAATATGAATTAATATTAATTAAAATAATTGTCTGAAAGTAGTCCCTTTAAAATAGTAGTAAGTAGAAAGTAGTTAGAAATTTGGCACCCCCTAAAACCCCTGCGACCGCCCTCTACCCCCCCCCCCTCCTTTCGCACGGCGCTGTTAATATCTTTCCAGAGACATAAATATAAACAAATTATATACTTTCCAAACATACCTGGATTTTAAGAATGCTTGAAGGAATTCGAAAGATTTTAAAAAATGATCTCTTATATCCATCTTTTTCATAATTTTTTCTCTGAATAGGATTTAATATCCATAGCGAAACGCACAATAAAGGAAATCTTAGCATTACAGCAACTAACAACAGAATGTTTGTGAAATTAAGCCTATCCTTCAAAGCATGCGTTTTTGTGTTTTTCCTGGAATTGGAGTGTACAGTCCCGTTTCCAAAATAAGAGTAAGAAACAGATGTAACTAATTAAGACCCCCCCCCCCCAATGGTGCAGTACTGAAAAACCCGAGACGGCATTGGCAGTGACAGGAAATGACCATTCCTTTTAGCCTTCGGCTGATTTCCAATAGTATAAATGAATGCCGGCCTTTTCCGAAATGAGTGACCAGTTTTCGATACTGATACCGTTACCATGTACTTTCCCCATTTTTAAAAGAAAATACATTACTGCCGCTTAAACGAGTCAAGTTTTTAAATAAAATTTGATTCAATAAAGCGGCAGATTTCGAGAACAAAACAAATAAAATTCTAACTTTAGTTTTGTTTTTTATGATTCAGTTCATAAAAATGGAAATTTCTATTTTTGTCGTGGCTCTGGGGGGGGGGGGGTTAACCCCCAAACCCCCCCCCCCCTCGCTGCGCCACTGGTTATACAAATAGCACAGTTGAAAATTTGAAGCCAGCTTTTTCCGTGAATAGACGAAAATGCATTTGAGAACTCTTATGCAGCCCTGCATACTATTTATTTAATTTATACACAATATAAAAAAAAATAGTTAAATTTAAAAATGCATAATTCATTTGAAAACCCAATTTCTGTTGTTACCATCAAATGTCCGAAAAATATTTGACTTTTTTTTGTATGTACAACATTGTATATGATGTATATATGTATAGTTCCTAGTATGGTAAAAAGTAGTTCAGTTAAACGAATAGGACATTTGAAAATTTCGCTTCAGTAATTTCTATCAATAAATAGAAATGTATATGATTTATAGAATTTATGCACACCACGTAATATTTAGAAAAGTAGTGCAAATGAAAAATGTCTGTCACAATTTTAAACATACTTCCAGCAATTTATGTTCACATGATTCAATAATTCAACCGCTGTTCAATTTCTTCTGTAGCCAAATTCTTTTAAATGTCTCTGTAAATGAACGATAGCTGTTAATTCTAATAAATGCATACCATATTCTGTAGTAAGCGCCATGTAGTACACCTCAGTCTCAATGATATATATACATTTCAGTACGTTTTAAATTGTGCAATTTCATGAAAATACACAGCTAAATTTTCCCCCCCATAGACCGTAATGTAGCAGAATTCTTTTGAGCGTCTCTCTAAATAATCCATAAGTGCTACATACTTCATTTTCGATACCGAACAAGCTATAGTGATATACAATATAATCTATGAATTTCATGGTGATCGATCTATATTTACGCGAGTTAGAGAGCAGATAGACAGACAAATTGAATTCATTAACACTTTTCATCTTTGCTGGAAAGAGTTAAGAAAGAAAGATAAAACTATAAAAAGTTTTCCATTTCTATTGGAAAAGCTCATAATTTGATTTAGTGTTTCCTTGGAATTAGATTAAAAGTATAGGTTTAATAATTTCATTTCAAGTGTATAAATTTAGTCGTCAGTTTTTAAAGAATTTCCCCAGATTTCCTTATTAAAAATATTACTATTAGCGCAATTATTGAAAAGGTGGATTTTTAATCCTTTGCATAGACGTCAACATCTAATTCTGCCAGCACAACAGCATATTTGACTCAAATAATGCGAGAGAATGAGACTCTGCGTACAAAGGGGAAAACATATTATTGAGAAAATGTAAAATTAAAAATAATTACAAAAAATCCAGATGTGCATACATATATATTTAGTCATCAGTTTTTAATGAAAGCCCCCCGCCCAAATTTCTTTATTAAAATAATCATTGTTTTTGTAATTATGAAAAGTTGGATTTTTAATCTAGGATAATATAGACATTAACATCTAATTCTGACAGCACAACAACGCATTCGACTCTAACAATGCAAGAGAATGAGACTCTGTTTATAATGGGGAAATATATTATGGAGAAAATGTAAAATCAAAAACAATTACTAATCTAAATAAAATATCTAAATAATCTAAATAATCTAAATAAAAATATTTGAATAAGACAAAAACAACAACAACAACAACAAAGTAATCATTTAAGAAACATTGAAGCAAACTTATCTACAGCAGAAGATGTTGGGCAGCTACATTTGATAGCATCCTTATATCGGGTGCTATCTTTTAATGATACTATGTTTACATGATTCGCCACTAAATTGTAATTGTACTCAGAGAGCTTTCGCAAACTGCAAAGACGACTAATTTTATATTCTTATCGCACCACTATATTTTAAAAATAAATTCTTAAGTAGATTTCTCTTGTATATACTTACAAAATACAAGTAAAGGTGGTGCTTAAAAAAGTAGTTCCGACTGAATAAAACTCGAGCTTTGCATCTATACAAACAACATAGCTGCCAACTTTCAACTAATCTTCCGTAATACCTGGATTAGTTTGATCCAGGTTAACGTCATTTCAAACCAGAAAATATATTTCATGAATCTTTATTTATTTAATTTCAGGATTGTTACTGGAACATACTTAATTTCTTTTCTTTGAAAAAATTCTGGTTCGAAATTCATTAAACCAGGGTCAAATTAACGCATGTATTACGGATAATCGATGTCAGGTTGGCACCTATGACAAACAACAATGTTTGGAATTTAATAGATTTTTTAATTCGTATATTCCTAATTCACACCAAAAAATTAAAATAGCAATATTTGCTTTAATTAATAACAGCCATTCCGTATTTAAATAAAGTGAAATTAATCACTGGAACTTTCTGGTGTAAAGTCGGATTCTCTGAGCTACGTAATTTCTAGAATGTATTTATCATGAGAATTTAAGGGTAAATATTCAGTTTTATAAAATAAATAATTATATAAAATAAGTCCTTTGGATTCATACTTATTAAAATATTTATTAATGTGCAATATTTTAACGTAGAACAGCCACACGACAATATTTTTGACTTGTATTGCCGATCCACAACATAAGAAAATATTGACGTATTATATAAAAAATGTATCTGATTTTTTTTTCATTATTTTTCCTGTGTAATAAATCTTTCTGGGAATCATATATGATTTTTTCGAAACAAAATAAAAATAGCGCATTTAAGAGTTCATCTTGTTACACCTCACGCGTGCCATACGACCGGTGCGTAATATTGCTACATTTGGCGGAAATTTTATTTAGCGATAATGAATTCACATCAGAAAATTTGAATAACTATTTTTATTTCTATTTTAGTTATGCATAGCTACCATGTTATAGAATAAAAATAACTATTGAAACTCATTAGTATATTAATTCGGAATGCTTAAATAAAAAATCAGGCAGATATGGCAAAATTGCCGGTATGACAAAGTACCGATGTCACATGGGAGGTGACACATGGGAGGTGACATAGAACCGATAAGGGTTAACCCTTTCGACTCAGGCGTCTCTTACACAAATTTTATTTGATTAATAACACTTTTTAAAAAGAAGTTTTCTTCGGGTGCACAAATCCAAAAATGCTCAAATTAAAAAAGCCAAATTTTTTTTTGTTGTTACTGATGCCAAAAAAAAATTTTGACTAGACATACGAATGCAAAGGTTCAAACTAGCAAGAACAAGCATGCGTTAATTAATTTTCCTGTAATTGAATCTATCTAAATAGGTAGGATTTTTTGAAGACGCTAACGTCACTGTATTATCAGTTACCGACCCCTGAATACCAGGCCTGATCATTGACACAAAAATGGCTGTCTTTGGCAGATTTTTTTAACCCATTAACCGCTAGTGTTGCGTTCACGCAACTGTCAAAATAAATGCGAATATTTATGTTATTGACATACCCACTACTATTTTTCAATTAAAAAATTGGTCTTACTGAAAGGCATAAAATTTTAAGATCGCATAAAACGGAAATTATCTTCAGAAATTTGTGGTTGCAAACGACGTTCAGCTAAGAAGTTGAAAATTTTCACCTTTCAGTTATGGCGATTAATGTGTTAAGTGTTTGTATGGCTGTATGGTCACCTGAAATTAAACCAGTATTTTCCAAATGCTTCCTTTGACTTTTATAATCTGAGAAAAACAAAGGTGGAGAACTAACAAAATATATTTGTGTTCAAATTCTAGACACCATACATTTAAAAAAAAAGCTTAAGATAGCCGCCATTTTTGTGTCAGAGAGTGGTGTATCAACAAAGAAGTAAAGGTACAGATAAACATTAATAGGGGAGAGAATAATTAAGTGGCCACTCTAAGGGTTGGTGAATTTTTGTAAGTTAATGTTAATAAGCATTCTTACAGCCCCTCGAAAAATCCAGCCATTTTCACCGATGGTTCACACACGAAGACGGGAGTAGCATCATCCTTCTGTGTTTTCAAAGACAGTGTTGTTATTCATCAGTGGGCTTGCAGGATTGGAGATAACAATTCGGTGTTCCAAGCGGAACTCTTCGCAATCCTGCGGGCTTTGGAATGGATTGTTCTCTATCCTCATACTACTTTTTACACTTTTTACTTACACCTCATACCCACTTCAAAATCATAGACAATACTACCTGCATCTGAGACGACTGTTTCACCCAGCTCCTGTGTGGCGGATGCACTGACAGTGGAAAAAACTCAAATGGCATCAACTTTGCCCTCACTGGCGTTTTATACTTTCTTCCCCTATATGTATGTTTTAAAATGCAATATGCATTTATATGCCTTTTCAGAATTGTAGGATTTATACACGAATTCATTTATGGAATATCGCACTTTTACAACTACGCCACGGAATTACGATCAGATTTTCTTTCTTGATTTTCATTTCTTCTAAACTTAGCCTGTCACTAGATTCCTCGATGATTTTTTCCTCACATTCTGCAATTGTATGAGAAAGTTTCTTCTAATACTTTTTTAATGCATTGTGTAGTAAATATACAGTAACAATTATTTTGAAACAGTAACGGAAATTGAATTTTTGGAGTTTTCTGCGTGAAAACATTTTTGAACATTATTTTATTTTAGAAATTGTCATATTCCAGATCTCCAAAAATTACTGTTTTTTAGAAAGTTGTTTTTGTATTTATTAAAATGCAATATATATTTACTTTTAATCGATACAGGTTTAAGACTTCACTTAAAAACTGAATACAAGAAACCTGGCGCGTAGAAATTTTCATGAAGCATCCAATGTATAACATACATTCATGTGTGCGAGTGTTTGTGTATACACGCACATATATATCGCTTAAATACAGAAAGTTTCCCTTTTATTTTTGAATTTAATGAAACAACCCCGCTCTAAATACTTCCCCGTTGAAGAATCTTTGGAAATTTTTCGGAATAAGAGAAAGAAGGGAAAATTTATTATAACAAAGGAACTTAAATTACGTTCCTGGAGATTTAAAATCCTATATTTAGTTAATCAATATGAAAGTTAAATTTGATTCCTCAAGTTATAATTTGTGCACGCCAATAATTTTCTAACATTAGTTAGGTTTTATTTTAAGGTTCCTTTCATACTTTTTATAAAAATTAAAGAGCGAATGTTTCTTTAACCCTATCCGGCACACTGTGCCCGGTCTGGGATACCTAATTTTAATTCCGAACTTGCAAACGGCATCAATAATATTTTAGTACAATTTTGCTTTTACAATAAAAGCTTAAATTAAGGAATTCAAAATATCTAAAAAAATAGTTCGTGAATTCCGGTGTTAGTCGATAATTTCTCGTTTTATTGCAGATTTTGCCCGTGCCGGAAAGGGTTAACCCTTTCTTGCGCAGTGTTGCCGGGCCGGCAACACCTAATTTTAATTCCAAACTTGCAAACGGCACCGGTAATATTTTGATAAAATTTCACTTTTTCAATGAAAGCTTAAATTAAGGGATTCTTAATATCTAGACAAGTTCTTTATAAATTCCGGTGTCAATCGACAATTTCTCATTTTATTAATAGAATTTGCTTGCGCCGGAAAGGGTTAAGTAAGAAATAGTGAATTTCTTCGATTAATAATGCAATATTTGTCAAATAAAGATTTTTTTCATTTCGACTTCTTCCGAAACTGTTTTCATATATCCCTTTCCTAACCCTTTACACTCGAGAGGTGACTCCGACTCACCACTAGTGTCGTCAGTCGTTCCTCTTAACCCCTTGAACTCTGATGGTAGAATTTTCTACCACATTATTTTAATTCCGAAATGTCACAATGGAACCAGAAAATTCCACCTAATTTATTTGAAAAAGGTTTAATGCATTTTTTCGTGTTTATTGTTAACCGGTTTTTTTCTTTGCAAAATGCTGGTGCCAATGTGACATTTCGAATTTTTAAGAAATTTACACCCCGGAGCTCAAAAGGTTAAATCGGGAAGCCAAATTTTTTGGACACCACTAATATTGTACAGTTAATTTCGACATGTTTCATCACAGATTTTTTGTCCACTAAGCTCTGTCAAAATTAGCTTTGTATTCAAATCGATATATTATTATCATTGTATCGTTTTTGCTGTTTTCGATACAATTAGCTTGAGCCTGAGTCATGATGACCCAGAATGACCAACTAATTAATTTTTTTCGAGCATGCGACTTAACCCTTTCAGGGGCAAAGCACTTGTATTCATAAAATCCTGAAATGAACGAATGACGCCAGAACATAAAAACAAACTTATTTAAAAATCGAGAAATGCTTTTCTTAACGTAGTTTAAAATTAAAATTTTCATTTAAAAATTCGGGTGTCAATGTGACATTTCGCAATTAAAATATAGTAGGACATATTTTATCCCACCGCCCTTCAAGGGGTTAAACCTAGTGCTCTTCTTGAGTCTATATACAGTGTCTCACAAAAGTGATGGGACACTTGTGCTTTATAAAAAGAAACTGCAATAAAATAAATAAACAAACATGTGCAAAAATTTTTTGGGTGTGTTTCATATTTAAAGTTAGTAACAATTATTACATAACATACATTTTGCCAAAATATTAAAATATTAATTTAGTAAAAATACAATTGTTCAGAACGGAGCAAAAAATGGCTCACATAAGTGATGGGGCACTTACTTTTTCATCAAATATTTATCCAAAAATTTTACTTTTTAAAAGGTTTTAATATTTTGTTGGATTTCCTTTTACTTTTAAAACATGATTTAATCTTTTTGGGATGGATTCGAGTAGTTTTTTTTTTTTTTTTTTTTTTTTCTGGAGTGATTTTACCCCATTCTTCTTGAAGCACCGATTTTAGTTGTTGTTTTGAAGAAATGGTGTGTTTGCGTATTTTTGATTCCAATTCTTGCCAAATATTCTCTATGGGATTTAAGTCTGGAGATTGTGGTGGTGTTTTTATTATTTCAGGACAGTTATATAGCAGCCAGAGTCTAACGTTCAGAGCAGTGTGCTTGGGGTCATTGTCCTGGTAGAATTTAAAATCGTTATGAAGGTTCAATTTTCGTGCTGAAGATTTCAAATTTTGCTTTAAAATATCAATATACTTGTACTGATCCATTATACTGTCAATAAAAACAAGATTACCAACTCCAGCGGACGACATACACCCCCATACCATAACTCCTCCTCCACCATGTTTTACTGTTGGTACCAGTAGCGGCTCGTCAGGGAGTGCTGCATCAGATCTTTCTTACCACTAAAATTTAACAGAATCTTTTCTATTATTTATTCGACAAATTTTGATGATTAAAGAAAACTGAAATTACCATATAATTTTAGTGGTGTGAATAAATCGATGCAGCACCTCCTGACGAGCCGCTACTGGTTGGTACCAAGTTCTGTTTGCGAAATTCTTCCCTGGGTTTTCTCCACACCAAGATTCTACCGTCAGAACCAAATATATTAAATTTACTCTCATCAGCAAATATAACTTTATTCCAGTAATCAGAATTCTTATTTATGTTGGATTTTGCGAAAGCTAGTCTGAGTTTTCTATTCTTTTCACTTATTACGAAGAATTTTTTCCTGGCTACTCTACCATGATATCCAGCTGATCGAATTACCCTTCTAATAATCTCAGAATTAACAATTATTCCATATAATGCTTGTAAATCAGCAGCAACTTTTGAAGCACTATTTCTTGGATTTTTTTTTTAATATTTCGAACGATAATTCGCTTTATTCCATTGGATAGCTTTGATGGTCGGCCAGGTCTTCTTTTATCCTGAATCATATGATTCTTTTTATATCGTTTAATGATATTGAAAACTGTTGAACGACTCAAGTTAACTGTTTCAGCAGTTTTTCTAATAGATTTTCCACGTTCAATATGCAAATAAATAACTAATTTTCGAATTTCAGGCGAAGTTTCTTTTCGTTTAGCATTCATGGCTACACAAAGCTAAAAAACACAAAAATTCCAAAACAAACTGGAGAGAAATACTGCAGACGATTTTATAAATTATTGCCAATTGTTTTTAAGTAAAAATAAAACCCCCAAAAATATTTTTATTGCTTATTTCAGACGATTTTTGTTGCATATATAATGGTGTCCCATCACTTATGTGAGCTGTTTTTTGCTCCGTTCTAAACATTTGTATTTTTATTCAATTATCTTTTAATATTTTGACAAAATGTATGTTATGTAATAATCTTTACTAAATTTAAGTATGAAACACACCCACAAAAAATGTGTACATGTTTTTTTAATTTATTTGATTAATTTCCTTTTGTAAAGCACAAGTGTCCCATCACTTATGTGAGACACTGTATGTTACCACATATAAGAAAAGACCTACAATCTAATATAATTATAAATTTATTTAAACGAACAGTATTCTATAAAGTGTTTGGAGAATCAAGTGGCAAATGATTCTAGATTTATTTTTTCTATAATTATTTACAAAAAATAATACATACAAAGTACTATTATAGAAAACAACTTCCATAGTAAACCCGTATGTCTTTCTTTTTATTTTGTACCGTTTAAACTGTTATTGAACAAATGGTTAAAATTTCGTTCAAAAAATGACGATTTGTGTCATTATTGGCTGTAACGCACAATCGGAATGCATAAAAGAAATAAATAGATCAATCACGGGCAAGAATTATTTGATTATTTTTATCATATGTCTTTGAAATATCAATATAGAAGCGTCACTTAAGATTTTGCTTGAAAAGTTAACATTCTTTCGTTAATGTCTTAAAATCGTCTGCACTCTGAAATCTAGATTTTAGATTAATGTTTGTTATTTAAGTTCTCATGCATGATTTTAAAATAATGTTTTCATCAATATATTTTATATATTGACATGCAATTAATATGTTGTTAAGTCATAATTATTTTTCATCTACGTTATAAACTATTAAAAAGTACTGAAAAAAAGGAAACTTTCAGTAATAACATTTTTAGTTCAAATGAAATGTTTTCAATATTTTATTTAATTTTATTTTGACATTTATTTATTTCTAATTTTCCTATTTCAATTATTTTAAAAGCAAACATTTATTTTAATAAGTAATATAAAAGAACAAAGACCATTTTAAAAATTTACTATTTCTTCTTAATGTATGTTTCAGCTGTAATTTATTTCTTTCAAATTGCCTTATTAATACAAAATCCCTTCCACCTCCTTTTGTTAGGGACATTAAAATTTGAGCGATAAATGGTTTCATATTGCAAACCTTTTCTGCGGCTTCACCTCCACCTATCTTTTTCCTCCATGTCCCAAATCATCTTTTTTAAAAACAAAAATTAGGTGAAGCTTTAAATCGTCTGCAAGTACTTTGTTTTAATTCAGCATTTATTTTATTGCAACTCCATTTTCATCTTTGGCAACAGAATGTCATTTAATTATTCTTTTACATTTTACTCGCAAGTATGTGATCAGTTTTAAATTTTCTAAAAAATAAATAAATAAAGGGTAGAAGATGGGTTTAATAGAAATTATTTCAATCCCGAATTTATATAAAAATGTATCGATTAATAACATATGATTTCTGCAAATAATCAACTCATTTATTATAAAAATGGAATATTTCTGTTTGGTAAGTTAACACTAATTTCTCATTTTCATTATACTTTTAATATAAAATATTTTACATTTGAAATAAAACATTACTGACGTTAATATGCTATGTGCAGTGGTTGTATATATATCCAATATCTTATTAAGTAAATTTGCTGAAAAAAACTTACGTTTAAATATTATTTTTATTTTTAAAATCGAAAGAGTATTTTTTTCTTCATTAATATAAATTTTCACTTTTTTAAAATTTGAATTTCCATTGATAAATTTTTCAATGGGCTAATAAACTGAATGAGATTTTCTGCGAATTAAAAACTGAACAAGTTCATGTACAGCTTTTTAAAAACTATTTTTACCGGTGTCAAATGTTTCCTATTTAGGCTCGTTTGTAATTATTTAACCTTCCTACCCTGAATGGGTCTAATCGACCCATAACTATAATTCGTTTTATACGATTTGGACCAGAACTTTTTTCATAATGAATGTTAAAAAACAGATTCTGAGAAATAAGTTAATTAAATCTATTAAAATATTTTAAATAACAATTCTGGTGTGAAATATTTTTATCAAGATTGAGTAAAATTTGAACAGGGTAGGAAGGTTAAATACGCAGCACCCATAGGCGTTTTCCGATTTGTACGTCTGTCCGCAAATAACGGTACAAAAATTACCCAACCGAATAGTTTGAAATTTTATACAGATATTCGTTGCGGAATTTTGTTGAGGTTTTTCAAATTTTATAAAAATCGGATGTTTTAATAGGGACAGTTACAGAGGCAGTCAGAAGTATTCTTTTGCAGTACAGCCAAGGGGAAAAATTGTTTTAAGTGCATTTTAATGATGTTACACCTTTTGAAATACTTATTAGTCATTTATAGGGCCACACAAAATAATTTCATCACATAATGGTATAGGGGGAACATTGCTTGCAACGTATTTTAATTATGTTAAACTATTTCACATGTAGTGAAACCAAGGATGCATTAGAGGATATACGGGGGGGGGGGGGAGCACGTACTTTCTGGATATTTTAAAGAAACTCTGTATACCTTGTACTTCTCAAAATAAAACACTGCCGTATACCCTATCTATGAATGTTCATAACGTCAGCATATACCCTCTGTCTATACTGTATACTCTCTGCTTTTCTTATATCTAGAACACTCATTGAAACAAGTATATGTTGCTGAAATTTACTACGAGTTACTTCCTGTATAATAGAAAGGGCATAATATATACAGGATACAGAAAAGATTTCGGATGCTATAATGTATATTAATGGTGATTTCTAAAAATGCATTTTACTTATCCATCATACACAGTATAGGGTAAGTATTATAATCGTTTTAAAAAGTGAAAAAAAATGGCTGATTTACTCGCTTCAGACATTGAAGATTCTGAAAAACATTTTAAAAAGAAATGCCGCCCGTCTGTCTGTGTGTAAACTCTCTACCTCTCGAAGAAATTGAGATAGAGACTTGAAATTTGGCGTGTACTTAGTATGTAACATTAAAAAGAAGCCTATTGAATATCAGTAACCTCGATTACCCGGAACTATTTTTTCGAGCTCTCGAAATACTCGTTCTGATAAAATCATGACTCGTTCATACAAATTTTCGAAATTGTTTATTTCAAGGAGTGAATACAAAACATATATACAAGGCGTGAATACCAGGGCTCGAAAAATCTACATGCCCGACATCAGTGTTGTTAGACGGCGACTTTTTAAAAATTTGATTGGCACCACTTTTATTAAAGGATAAAATTCCTCTTGATTAATACAGGGGGTGGACAAAAATATGGAAACACCTTTTGAAATGCATGTTTGAAAAGAAAGATTGATTTTAATGAACTATATAGATGGCGCTGGCGTTTTCGCCTAATGACGCCACCTATACAACTTCGTAATATCGCTGCACCATTCAGTCGTTGTTGGAGCACTGTTATGTGAAGTTGTTATTGCATTATGACAGAGTTAACAGACTTCCAATGTGGCCAAATTGTTGGCGCGCGTATGGTGGGTGCTTCCGTAAGCAATGTAGTCGAGGTTTTTAGTGTTTCAAGAGGTGTGTGTCGAAGATGTATTCCGCATATTTTAAATGCAGAAAGACATCATCTGCTAAATCACAGCGCGGACGAAAGTGTGTGCTGAGTGATCGTGACAGACGATCATTAAGGAGGATTATCGCGAAAAATATGAAGACCACAGCTGCAAAAGTTACTGCTGAAATGAATTTCGTGTTACCAAACCCTGTGGGTACCAAAACAATTAGAAGGGAGCTTCATAAACAGAAAATTGCTGGCGTGCTGCAATTGAAAAGCCATTCATCAGTGATGCTAATGTCCGTAACAGGAAAAAGTGGTGTTTAAGTCATAAAGCCTCGACTATAGAGCCGTGGAAGAGAGTAATATGATCTGATGAGTCTTCTTTCACATTGTTTCCGACTCCTGGCCAAGTTTACGTCGGGAGAACGCCATCTCAAGCCTATAATACAGACTGCTTGTTGCCAAGAGTGAAACATGGCGGGGGTTCGGTGATGGTTTGGGTAGCCATATCTTGGTTTTCTTCTGGCCGCATGATAACTCTGTCAGGGCGTATTGCTGCTCAGACTTATGTGAACATTTTGGCCAATCAAGTCCATCCAATGCTACAAACTTTGTTCCCCAATGGTGATGGTATCTTCCAAGACGACAACGCCCCCGTTTACACAGCTCACATTGACGAGGCTGGTTTTCTGAGCACGAGGATGAATTGTCGTATCTCCCCTGGCCACCACAGTCACCAGACCTGAATATTATTGAACCTTTATGGTCTACATTGGAGTTGAAAGTGCGTTCTCGCTATCAACCGCCAACATCGTTATCTGAACTTACCACCGTTTTGCAGGAAAAATGGTACAATTTTCCCTTGGCAAACATACACGAACTGTATTTATCCATTCTGAGAAGATTGCAAGCTATATTGAATAACAACGGGTACCCTACACCATATTAGGCAAGGAAACATGTTTTTTTAAAGGTGTTTCCATATTTTTGTCCAACCCCTGTATGTCATTAAACTAAACGTAATTTTACCAATCCAAAGAAGTGGTGCCAATCTGAATTTTTAAAAAGTCGCCGTCTAACAACACTGATGTCGGGCATGTAGATTTTTCGAGCCCTGGTGAATACTATACAAAAACATAAATTTTACATAATAAAAGAAGTCAGTCGGATAATTAGTTACCGAGATAGTTGTAATAAAAAAATCCATATTGTTTGATTTTTCATGACCTTCTATTTCATTCAAATTTAAATTCAAAGATATATTTTAATTGCAAATGAAACACTTAATCTAATGCAGTAAACTGTTAGTTAATATGAATATCATTTTTGGAGTTATAAGGATGTTTATTTTACGCAATTTGGTTCATCCCGTTGACCAAAAACTATCGATAAACCATCAGATTAAATTAATATAATAGCTTATCGTAAATGTCACATTCACCTGACATTAAACATGTTACACGTGTTTGTAATGTCATCAAATGACTTTGATTTCGATGTTTTATTTGTATTTTTATTAATCTTTTACTATTTTATTTGTTCTTTCGTTATTGAAAATAAAAATTGCGTCAAATCGTATAATTTTACGAGAAGTTTGGCGATTTATATAATTTGTCGAAATTGACCGAAGGGATAATCAAGTAGTACCTGCAGTTCAGTAATAAAGCATTACTATGCGTTAAAAATATTTAAATATACGCTTAAATTTTGTTTTGGAATTGAAATGCATTATTTAAATAGTTTACATGTTTTATTTTCATATTTTATATAATACATATCCATGATGGATAAGTATTACGATGGCCCCCAACGACTAGTTCTGTTGAGATTTTAAATTTAACTAAGTTTTTCCACATTACGTTGGGTGTATAAATGATTTTGATCAGATACAGGGCTACACAAAATAATTCTTCAGGATTAGTGAGCATGAACGAAATTAGCTTAAAACCCTCCAAGCGTCTTGCAAATGGGTAAAATTGTAATGTTAGTTGTTTTCTCTACATTTTGTTTTAAATGCTAATAAAATATGATTCTTTCAATATTACATAAAAAATCTTATTTAGGAATATAAATGTAATCCTTGAGAGTCTTAATCATTCTTCAATGTTTTGAAAATTCATTAAATTTATAGAATTATAATATCTTAAACATTGCTTATATTGCAGTGAAACCTGGAGCTTAGTGTATGGAATATTACGGGCCAAACGCTAGGTAATTTTCAAATAAGTTATGCATTTAACACTGAACTACATTTAATATACGAGTACTAAGATATGTTTGAAGAATATATATAAAAAGATGTACGTATCCGTTTATGGATAATAATCTCTGGAAGTGTGATTTCAACGCTTTTAAGCGTGTTTTAGAAGCAATTAAATTTTAGCTAAATAGTGACGTGTATATGAAGATAGTAGGTAAAATACACGACTGTATAAAAGTATTCAATTATGCTTCCGTCCATTAGTATAAATTGATGAAAGTGAAATTTGTACTTATTATGCATTTTTAACACTTTCCAACATAGTTGAAAAGTGTTTATCAATTCGGTTTTTCTGTCCGTGTGCTGTTTGATCTCTAATTTGCATTATTATAATTGAAATGCTCTGTAATTGATATTCGTTTCTGAGATTCACAATCCCTTGTTCGGTATTGAAAATAAAGTGTGTAGTGCTCGTAGTTTATTTACAGAGACATTCAAAAGTATTCCATTTCGTTATGGTTTATGGTAAAATGTCGCAATTATATAAATACTTAGCACCTACAGTTGTAGTTGAGTTCGTCCGTCTGTTCACATATAACAGTACATAAACTACCCAATCGAATAGTTTGAAATTTAATATATGTAATCGCTGAAACATTTTGTCGAATCATTTCAAGTTTTATGAAAATCGAATCAAAACTTAAACAGATAGTAATAAAAGTTTCTTCATGCTATTAAATTCTATCATACTTAATTAAATCAGCGATTTTCCTATGGTAGGTAATGATTGTAGGTTGTCATGATGATTATGTAATATTTACGATGGAGTCATAATTTTTCCATATCACATAATTTAATGTGCACAGTGTAATAAATTTTAAATTTTTGTATTTTTGCATTAGAGAACAACAGCTATTGCACCAAGACATGAATATTTATGAAATTAGTCATAGTACGGGCACACCTCATGTGCCACGTTTGACGTACAATTTTTTATTTGCAAACATTTTGATTTATATTTATTTTGCTCATAGTTTTTGTGTATAATAAGAATAAAAAAGTTTTCAATGTATTAAAAATGACTTCTAATTGTTTCAATCTAAAAATTATAAACGAAAACCATAAATCGAAATCTTTTAAAGGATGTCATTTGACACCGGTAAAAATGGTGTTAAAAATATTGCACGAATAGCATTATGTTCTGTCGGTCTTTCAAAATCAACGGCTTTTAAGCCTTTGTACTACGTTGTCGCCTCTGCTGCGACATCATTTGTCCCTGCAAAATTTATTATTTGCACCAGTAATAAAGGAAAATAAAATTTGACTTATTTATTCTGGATATTTTTGAAATTGTGAAGCTGAAGGAAACTTCTTTTAAAAAAGTGATCCTGACCGAATAAAACTTGCTTAACCCTTTCCGCAGCAAGCAAATTCTATTAGTAAAATGAGAAATTGTCGATTGACACCGGAATTGATAAAGGACTTGTCTAGATATTATGAATTCCTTAATTTAAGCTTTCATCGTAAAAGCAAAATTATATTAAAATATTACTGGTGCCGTTTGCAAGTTTGGCATTAAAATTAGGTGTTGCCGGCCCGGCAACACTGCGCAAGAAAGGGTTAAGAGACGATGGAGTCCAAAGTTTTAATAATAAGACATTTTATCTGAAAATAAAGTCAGTGACGTCGGGATTAATGTTGTTTAGAACAGTGTTACTCAGTGGGCTCCTTTTTTATTATTATTATTGATTGGTACCAATTTTTGGAAATAGTCTCTAATTTAGTGACACATTAATTAAGGCTAAAACAAAGGTAATTTTACCATCTCAAAAATGTGGTGCCAATCAAGAAATCTGAATTAAAAAAAGTAGCGCATTGGCCACACTGGTATAGAAGCCCCGATGATGGATATCAAATACGACATTATTCACTTAACCCCTTGAACTCTGATGGTAGAATTTTCTACCACATAATTTTAATTCAGAAATGTCACAATGACACCAGAAAATTCGACCAAATTTACTTGAAAAAGGTTTGATGCATTTTTTTTGTGTTTATCGTTAACTGTTTTTTTTCTTTACAAAATACTGGTGCCAATGTGACATTTGGAATTTTAAAGAAATTTACACCCCATAGCTCAAAGGGTTAACTGATCAATATTTTTGAAAGAAAATTCCAAATAATGTCTATTTTTTTCATGTCTTTTACAGATTTTTTAATCTTTTATTACCGTTTTTCTAAAACTGGAATTTTTACCTAACGGAATCAGAAAAATGCTCAGATTGAATAGTACAAAATTTACAATACAATTTTACTGGTGAGAATAATAAATTAGAATTAGAGTATGTATGTCCTTACGTGGTACAGGCATATCATGATTGGCAAAAACACATTGCCTGTATGACGTACGGGCAAAACAGTGAAGCGGTTAACACTATAATAGAATATTTGTAAATTTTATTCATTCTTGATTTTAGGGGAAATAATATTTTAACTAGTTTTATATAGAAATTTCTAGTTCGAATGAATGTACAATCATGTGGTCGGTGTCAAATCAGTACCTGCTGGACCCTCTAGTGTTATGCTTTTCCTCTCAACTGAAACAAACTAGCGATGTTTGTTCATGAAAGGAACTAAGGCTCTTAACGTTAATGAGCTATTACTGAAATTGTGATAAATATGTAGGTGACAAAATTCTACATTTCAAGTAACTAAAATATCGACCTGTTTAAACTACAAGAGTTTAAAAATATTTTTCGAAAATTTATCAAATGTTTCAATTTGATTGTAAAATGTTCTTTTAGTTCTGTTTTTCATTAAATATTTGCACTTCGTTGGACTGCTATTGAAAACAGTAAGAAACAACTAAGAAAGAACAGCAAGTTACATACAATTTAGAGGCATACATATTTACTAAGTTATGTTTTACTATTTATTAAGTTATGTTATACACTCATTTTCAAAATTACGGTCACAAAGAAAATCTGTGAAAACTGATGAACTATTCACTATGTTGTCACTTTAATATTTGTCCGAGATAAATGCTTTGAACACTTTTTGATACACCCTGTATCTTAATTCGCAATTAACATCTTTTCCATATTGTTATATTGCTGTATTCTTTCTCTTATTGTAAATACATTTGTGCCAAATTTCTTGGTAATACAGTGAATAGTTCATGAGTTCTCGCAGTTTTTATGCTTGTGACCTTAATTTTGAACATGATTGTATAATAACTCAGTATACATACCGTAATTTCGGGTGTATAAGCCGCGGATCAAACAATTCTTTTTGGACCCAGAAATCTTATTTAGTGATTGAAGACAAATATTTACGGCGATCTAATAAGCTACATTTCGTTTAAAAAAGTTTCTGGGTCGAAAAAGAATTGTTTGATCTGCGGCTTATACACCCAAAATTACGGTATATATATATATATATGTATATGTATGTATATATATATATATATATATATATATATATATATATATATATATATATATATATATATATATATATATATATATATTTAATATTATATTTTAAATTAGTTTAAAGCATACGAATTACAAAAAATATATCAAAATTATCTATTAATAACAAAATATTTTGTGAACATGTTTTACCGAAAAATTTCATTATATCATTATAAGACAGTTTGTGAGCTATAAATATTTAAAAATCATAAAGTAACTAAATTTGTTAATTGTTGCTCTTATGAAAAATTTCTTAAACATACGCATTAATGAATTTCAGCTTGTTAAAATTTCTTTCATTTGGGGCAGCTTAGGCCGTCTAAGAAAGACTTCAAGTAGAAAGGGTTGATTAACCCTCTAACTCCCATGGTAAAAAGGTACTCTTTGACCATGGTGACTTTTACAATGGTAGAGTAAGGAGGACGGGCTAGAATGTCTCAATTGAATGCAAGGAGATTCCTGACAATCTAAGATACATGTGGAATGGAGTCGTTATAATGGAAGATCGTTTGTTTGCTATTTCGGGGTGTTTCATGGCTATTGCTACCTTTGGTTCGTTTAGTTGCCAGTAGTAATTTTCAGAATTGATGGTCTGGATACATGAAAGTTACTCGTATTATAGGCAATAATAGTCCAATTTCGCCAAATAGAGAAGAGTCCGGCTTTAGTCACAGGAATGGAACCTTTATCTCGACTGTATCAGGATTATTTGTGTTCCTAGTTGTTGTAAAATATCCAACGTTCGTCTACGGGGTCAAATCTTTCTAAGGAAGGCACTTTTTGATGTTGAAAATGCGATCTACAAAACTGCTTGTCAACAGGTCATAGGCAGGTCGGCCTCTAGCAAATGTTTTTATATTCTATTGGTACCAATATCTTTAAAAACACGTTTTCTAGTATTTTTCTTTTTCAAATGCCGTTGAAGTGGGAGTAAAAGATTTTTATTTTCGGAAAGTGTTGCCAGTTGAATTAAAAATAGAACATGAATTGCAAAAGAAGCTTTTAGGGCAACCGTTCACTGGGAGAAACGTATTCCCTGTGTTTGATTAAAATGTTCTGATGCATCCTCCCTACTCTTCGAAGATTGCTCTATTCGATTACTTTTTGCTTTTTTTCTCTTGAAAATTTTCTTCACTAAAAAGAAAAAAAAAACTTTGAATGACAAAAAAATTCCTCTCGGTAAGTACTCTGGAGCCAAATCGAATTTTTTTTGAGAAGGCATTGTAAGATTCCTGGAAATGTAGAAGAATGTTTGCAGAAAGGAATACAGGGATCGGAGCATATAGCAGAAATTTTAATTTTTTCACCAGTATCTTTTATGAATAATCTTCAAAAAACAGTTTTATAAGATATGAATAGGAATATATGATGCAGATTACTGATAAAAGGTACTGGTAAAAACAATAAATTTTGTCTTCTCCGACCCCTGAGAATACAACAGATATTCTTCAATAAAATCTCATCGTTTTCAAAATTTGCTTGGGTTATTTTTGATCAAAAAGCGGTAGGAACTTTTGGAACAACCTGATATTTTATGATAAAAATTAGAGGATTTAGTATTTTAAAGGATGCAAAAAACCGGTATCATCAAAATTTTTGCTAACCAATGAATCTTTTTGAAAATCAGAGAAAATCAATGTGCCAATTGTGGTTAAGCTATCTTTACAATTTTTTGAGATGATCAAAATTTATTATTCTTTTTTAAATCCTCGAATAATTATAATTTTTGAAAATTCTCCATGTTCCTTCCATTTTTATATACAAGTTCCACATTTTTAAACAGTAGTCCTTTTATACAAAAAATAAAATTACTAAAATTTGTTGGCGTATTTCAAAAAATAAAAATTTTAATATTAAACTTAACAGGAACTACCAAACCGATATAAATAATAATGGTACCAAAATGATGGTGTTCGTCCGGAATCAAATATAGGGTATATGTTATGTCGATGCCACAAATCCAAAGAGGGTGCAGGAGCAAAAAAGTTCTAAAAATGCGATTTTTGTGTGATTGAAGGCAGTGTTGCCAGATGGGCTACTTTTTTTAAATTTAGATTCCTGATTGGCACCACTATTTACAAATGATAAAATGTTCTTTATTGAATGACATAACATTTAAGGCGAAAACAAAAGATAATTTATCGTTTCAAAAAAGTGGTGCCAATAAACAAATCTGAATTTTTAAAAAGTAGCCCACTGGCAACATTGATTGAAGGGACTACAAGCATGAAATTTCGCATGGTAATTACTTAGAAAACGAAAATGATCTCTAACATTTCTTTAAAATTTCGAAATTTAAAAGGAGGGGGGGGGGGTGAATGTGTGCTTGCGTTTGTTTGTTTTTTTGTTGGTTTGTGGGATATTTTGTTTGTTTGTTTGTTGGTGGATTCCTTCGTTTGTTTGTTGGTTGATTCGTTCGTTTGTTTGTTAGTTTGTTGTTTGTTTGTTGTTTGTTGGTTTGTTAGTTTGTTTGTTTATTGGTTTGTTGGTTGGTTTGTTGATTTGTTTGTTTGTTTGTTTGTTTGTTTGTTGGTTTAATGATTTGTGAGTTTGTTTGTTGGCTTGTTTATTTGTTTGTTGGTTTATTTATTGGTTTGTTTGTTTATCTATTTGTCTTTTGATTTGTTTGTTTATTTGTTCAATTGTTAGTTTGTTGGTTTGTGTGCTGGTTTGTTTGATGGTTTGTTGTTTGTTTCGTTGGTTTGTTTATTTCTTTTTTGTTTGTTTGTTTGTTCGTTGGTTTGTTTGTTTGTTTGTTTGTTTATTTTGCTTGTTTGGTTGTTTGTTTGTTGATGAGTTAGTTTGTTGGTTTGTTGGTTGGTTGGTTTGTTTGTTGGTTTGTTGATTTGTAGGTTTGTTGTTGATTTGTTTGTTTGTTTGTTATTTTATTTGCTGGTTTGTTGGTTTGTTTATTTGTTTTTTGGTTTGTTTGTTTAATTTTTAGTTTGATGGTTTGTTTATTCGTTGGTTTGTTTGTTTCATTTTTGTTTGTTTGTTCGTTGGTTGGTTTGTTGGTTTTTTGTTTGTTTGTTGATTTGTTCGTTGGTTTGTTGGTTTGTTGTTTGTTTGTTTGTTTGTTTGTTGGTTTGTCTGTCGGTCTGTTTGCTTTTGTTTGTTTTTTGTTTGTTAGTTTTTTTCTTTGTTGGTATGTTGATTTGTTTGTTTGTAGGGGCTAATCTCCGGAACTACCAAACCGATTTCAAAAGTAATGGTACCAAAATGATGGTTTTCTATATGTTATGTCGATGTCACAAATCCAAAGAGGGTGCAGATGCAAAAAATGTTCAAAAATGCCATTTCTTTATTATTGAAAGGACTACAAGCATGCAATTTAGCACGGTAATTACTTATAAGATGTAAAGATATCTAGTATTCCTTAAAAATTCGAAATTTAAAAAGGTGGAATGCGTACGTGCCTTTGTTTGTCAGTTAGTTTGTTGGATTGTTTGCTTGTTTGTTTGTTTGTTTATTGCTTTGTTTATTTATTGGTTTGTTTGTTTGTTTGTATGTAGTTGGTATGTTTCTCGGTTTGTTTATTTGTTGGTTAGTTGGTTGATTGGTTTGTTGGTTTGTTTGTTTGTTGGTTTGTTTGTTTGTTGGTTTGTTGGTTTGTTCGTTTGTTTGTTTGTTGGTTTGTTTGTTGGCTAATCTCCGGAATTACAGAACCGATTTCAAAAGTAATGGTTCAAAAATGATGGTGTTCGCTCGGAATCAAACATAGACTATATCTTATGTCGATGAGACAAATCCCATGGGGTTGCAGAGCAAAAAACTTTCTAAAAATGAGATTTGTGTGCTACTGAACGGACTACAAACATGAAATTTAGCATGGTAATTAGTTATAAAATATAAAATATCTCTAGCATTTTCTTAAAAATTCGAAATTTGACGAAAAGGCGTCCTACACTTTTAAAAATCAGCAGGATTTGCTTCATCATCACTCCACCGCTTTGATAAAAATCTGTTACTTATCTATACCTATATTAGAAACAGGAAAAGTTTGCTTGTTTGTTTGTAGGAGCTAATCTCCAGAACAACCGAACCGATTTCAAAAGTAATGGTACCAAAATGATGGTATTCGCCCGGAATCAAACATGGACTATATGTTATGTCAATGCCACAAATCTAAAGGGGTTGCAGAAGCAAAAAGCTTTCTACAAATGGGATTTTCTGTTACTGAAAGGACTACAAGCATGAAATTTAGCATGGTAATTACTTATAAAATGTATATGATTCCTAGCATTTTCTTATAAATTCGAAATGTAACAAGGGGCGGGCATGCGTACTTGTGTGTATGCTCTTGTTTGTTTGTTGTTTTGTTGGATTGTTTGTTTGTTTGTTTATTGGTTCTTTAGGTTTTTCGCCTGCTTGTTTCTTTGTATGTTTGTTTGTTTTTTGTTTTTTGGTTTGTTCTTTGGTTTTTTAGTTAGTTTGTTTTGTTAGTTAGTTAGTTTGTTTGTTTTTAGTTTATTGTTTGTTTATATTTGTTTGTTTGTCTAATATCCGGAACTACCGAACTGATTTCAAACGTAATGGTACCAAAATGATGGTGTTCGCCCGGATTCAAACGTAGGCTATATCTTATGGTGATGCCACAAATACAAAGGTGGTCCACGAGCAAAACAGTTCTAAAAATGCGATTTTTGTGTTACTGAAGGGAACAGAAGCATGAGATTTATTATGGTAATTACTTATAAGATATAAACTATGGCTAGCATTTCCTTAAAAATTCGAAATTTAAAAGGTGAGAGGAATGCGCGAAAAGGCGTC
The DNA here is from genome assembly GCA_964019185.1 of Maratus speculifer. Classification (NCBI taxonomy): domain Eukaryota; kingdom Metazoa; phylum Arthropoda; class Arachnida; order Araneae; family Salticidae; genus Maratus; species Maratus speculifer. Next base: position 197,019,484 of record OZ025299.1, read on the forward strand.
CTATCTGTTAAAAATCTACAGATTTGCATCATCATCACTCTAGCGCTTTGCTAAATATCTGTTATTTGACTATACAGGTTGTCCCAGACGTAATAGGACAAACTTTAAGGGGTGGTAGGGGAAATCACAAGGATTCAGATTTACATAGCAACCCAAAGTCTGAAACATTTTCCTGGCACAGTAGTGACGACACAAGGCACCAGAAAGAAAGGACACGAACAGGGAGATAAAACATGTTTATTGTTCTTAGTGAAGTGTAAATGCCAGGACAACGCTGAAAAGTGCTGAGAAACTTGTTGCACGCATCGTGGCAACTGTTGAAGAAATTCAAGACATTCGAATTTCAGAACATTAGATCTTCCATGTGCCGGAGATGTGCTTTCATGCACCACGGTCTGGGGTCGTCATTTCAAATACTTACTTTGATGATGATCGTTGTCTTTTTAATGTTCTTTTTTCTTAGTTTTTTACTATACTAAGGATAATAAAGATGTTTTTACCTCTTATTTGTGTCCTGTCTTTCTTGAGATTTGTGGCATCACTACTGCACCAGGAAAACGTTTCTGACCATGGGTTGCTATGCAATTCTGAATACTTGTGTTGTCCCCTACCTCCGCTTATTACTTCTGGGACACCCTGTATAATAAAGCATTCTCATCTATACCTATATTATAAAGTGGAAAAGTTTGTTTGTAGGGGCTAATCTCCGGAACTACCGAACCAATTTCAAAAGTAATAGTACCAAAATGATGGTGTTCGGCCGCAATCAAACATAGGTTATATCTTATGCCACAAATAGGCGATGCCACAAATCCAAGGGGGTGCAGGAGCAAAAGACATTCTAAAAGTGCGATTTTTGTGTTAGTGAAGGGACTATTAGCAGGAAATTTAGCATGGTAATCACTTATAAGTTATAAAAGATCTCTATCATTTTCTTAAAAATTTGAAATTTGTGCGAAAAGGCGTTCTACACTGTTGAAAATCTGCAAGATTTGCTTCATCATCACTCCACCACTTTGATAAAAGTCTGTTACTTGCCTATATAAGTAACAGATATACAACCTATATAAGTAAAGTATTCTCATTGGTCAGAATAAAGATAGTCTGTAAAAGAGGTAGAGTTTCGATGCAGCAAATGCTGCAGATTTTTAATAAAGTTGAAACTTTCTGAATGCCAATCTGTAAGCAATCTGAACACATATCGAATGTATTTAGTGGTGATATAGTCTGTTAAAACGTAACAAACTTAAGCTACATTTTATATCGGTGACACTATCAACAGAGGGTGCAGAATCCAAAAATACTCAAAACGGGGATTTTTATTGTTCTAAGGCGTCTAGAAACTTTAAATTTGGCATGGTAGTTACTTACAAAATATAAATGTCTTCTGAGAACTCTCGGGAGTAAATCTGAAATGAAAAGTTGTGAAGCGAAGGGCGGTGCGGAAAGCATTCTAAAAAATTCGTAAATTACGATTTCTGTGCAAGCTCAGGAAGTAATGAACTGATTATAAAAGTGATGGTTTCGGATCAATGGTCAAACTTTCTGATCCTACATAGATCATTCTCATGATCCTGCATTCTCATGATCCTCTATGTTCTATGTCAGTTCCGCTACCACTTGGGGTAAGCAGGAACAATAAATATTCTAAAAAAGCCTTTATAAATTTTATAAATTACGTTTCTATGGAATATTATGAAATATCAAACCGATTTCAAAATTAACATTTGCAAATTAATGGTAACCGTTTTTTTTTCTAACATAGGCATTTTATGTTAATACCACTACCCCTCGAGAGATAGTAGACCTTTAGAAAAGAAACTTGAATTTTGACATGATGATTAATTTAAAAATATAAATGCATATGAAGATTGTTTCTATAAAGAATAAATACTTCAGATGAATATTGAAAGGAATGTATGAATTGAGCATAAAAGGTTCAAAACTTTTTCTAGATTATTATTTATTTCTAAATTATCTTTAGTTCTTCGTATTATTTTATGTCTCATTTCGGAATAATGCGTGTAAGAATGAAATTTAGTCAAACTGTCGCTTAAATGGAAGTTTCTGAATTGTTCCTTAATTCATTATTACTTCTATTTAAAATCAGACATACAAGTATCCCTTGTCAAATTTCAACCATAACGCGAGCAAAGCCGCGAGATTTGTTAGTCCACTAATACACCTTCTTATAATACTTAATAATATATGAAGATTTCAGTGTTGCCTCTGAGATACTTTTTAAAAAGTTCAGATTTCTTGATTGGCAGCACTTTTTTGAAGTGGTAAATTTGGCCTTATTTAATGACATATTAATTAAGGCAAAATCAAAGGGAATTTTATAATTTCATAAAAGTGGTGCCATTCGATAAATTTAAATTTGAAAAAAAGTAATCCACTGGCAACACCGCAAGATTTCGGCATGCAACATATAATCAACAGTAGGGTAGATGTGCCAGTAATGGGCCACCTTCCAGTAATGGGCCACCTCGCACTTTTTGGTTTATAAAAAAATAATAAATAATAGTTAAGCTTTTATTATTTTTTTCTGAACTCTACCTTGCATGCTTTATAAGCTGGATTAATTTTTTACACTTTTCGTCAAAACAATTAGGAAGCAGAAAATAAAGTTTCACAGTTTTTCTGTTTTTCACTGAAAATCTTAATGAACATGCTAAGAGCAGACTTTACTTACTTAGTTTTATATCTTTTTTATTTTTCCGTAAAAATTGAATGTTTTTGTTTGGTTAGCAAGATAAAACATTAAATTTAATATACCAATTGCCATTTACAAAATTTTATTTATTTTTAAGATTTTAGGAGGGGTGGTCCATTACTGGATTGCTTATTTCGTGATTTGCCAGTAATGGGCCACCCAAGTGACCAATACTAAAAGTGTAATTTCAGTAGTGATAAAATATTTTGATTTAACTGAAAACTAAATAAACAAATTTAATACTTAAATTTTACTTACTAGAATTTAATAAAGACAATTTCTTTATAAATACAGTCAAGTCTCTCTCTAACGAAACTCCATACATCGAATTTCTCTATATAACGAATTTTTAGTAGGAATGTTCCCCTTTTCCCATGATTACATTAAAAACAGTATCTATATAGCGAAATGTCTATCTCCATATAACGAATATTTTCATAAAATGTTCTTTATTCAGTTGTAAAAAAAATACTTCGAAATCACATGAAATCAAATTTCCATCTCTTATTACTAATTTATCGTTCAGTGCTGAGTTTTTTTTTTTTTATATTACTCCTCTGCTTGAATTTTCTTGTTCCTTAAGTTCAACAAATTCATCAACCCCCTCCTTTCACACACCTTTCAACATCCTTCTCAAAACAGTGTTAATTGAATAGTTATACATATACGAACGGTATCAATGGGGGTAATTGAAGAAAAAACAATTTACAATTGCTTCAAAAAGGCCGAATTTTGTATACAAGAGGATAATGTGGATTCTGAGGAAGAAGAAGATGCGACTTACGCAGACATAAAAAGAACAAGTTGGAAATTGCACGTGAACGTAGCAAATGAGGTGCGTTCGTACGATAACGAAGTTTTAAAAATATTCAGATCTTGCTTTTATAGTAAATAGTACTTCGGATACAGTATATTGGTTGAAATTCTGTAAATATTCAGGAATAGTAATTCTTATTACACCTCAGCAACGTATATCTTATTCATAAAATTTGAAATAGTTGAATATAATTAAAACACGTACCAAACCATGTTTCCCCGTATAGCATTATATAGTGGAATACTTTTGTGTAGCCCTGTAATTTAATAATAAAAATTCTTTGCGTCACAGATTGTACAGAATGCATATTTTAGTATATATTTCATAGATTCATGCCAATTCTATTATGTTCGAATGAGTGTAACATCATTAAAATGCATTTGAAACTTTTTCCCCATTGACCGTAATGTAACGGAATCCTTTTGATTGTCCCTGTAATTGATCTATGCATCCGATTTTCATAACATTTGAAATGACTCGACAAAATTACGCAATAATTATATGTTTTAAATTTCAAACGATTAAAATGCATTTAAAACTTTTCCCCCTATTGACCGTAATGTAACGGAATCCTTTTGAATGTCCCTGTAATTGATCTATCCATCCGATTTTCATAAAATTTGAAATGACTCGACAAAATTATGTAATAATTATGTATTTTAAATTTCAAACGATTCGGTTGGATAGTTTTCCGTTGTTATATGCGGACAGACAGACGGACAGACAAACGGACAGATAGACTCAGACAAACGGACAGATAGATGGACAGACAGACGGACTGAACGACAATTATAGGTGCTACCTATTTACATAATTACGAACGCACCTAAAAATAATTATCTGTTATTTTTTGTAGGGTGGCCCATTACTGGAAAATAGGCGGTCCATTACTGGAACATAGGTGGCCCATTACTGGGCATTTGGGTGTTTAGACATATTTCTATTATTTAAAATGAAATTTTTATTTCTATTGGGAAATGTAACTGTGGGATTAGTTAAATATTGTTGAAAGATTAATCTAATATGAAAAAAATTGGAATACAGTAATTATAACTATTAATAAAAAATTATTTTTTAGAGAAATTCCTTAAGGTGGCCCATTACTGGAACATCTACCCTATAACTCAAAAACATATTTTAAAGCATGCAAACACATCTTTTAATTAACTAATCTAAAATTTTATATATTTTTTTTATAAATTTTAATAAAATGGAATTTAATGAAATAACCTCTCTAATTGGAAGATATGTTTTAACAACGAGAAGTTATGATATTTTAGATTTCCACAACCGTTTTATTATTATTAATGTTATTATTAATATTGTTATTATTTAGTATCTACAGTTAATTTTAAAGAAATAATACACTTTTGGAAGTATTTCATGATTGTTTCTTTAAAAAGTAAAATCTGGAAACATTAAAGAATCTTTTGTAGTTGGAAAAGTTATAAGCAAAGGAAAAAACCCTCAAATTATTAGTGCAGTATTTTATATTAGTAACATAGAATTTTGATGGCTATTTTGTATATATTTTTAATAATTACATATTCCATCACATAATAAATATTCATGATTATAAAATGCTATCGGATCTGTAAAAATAACCGTTCACCGGCGAAGTTAATTAGCCAAGTCCTGTCAAACGCATACCTGTAAATTTCTGTGATTTTCTGTTACTAGTAAAAAATAATGGAAATTTTTGCGTTATTTAACACTTTGAATTCTGGTGGTTGAAATTCTTCCCACTTAATTTCAAATTCTTAATGTCATAATGGCACCGGAATATTCGAACAAGCTCATTTGAAAAGAAATTGAAGCATTTTTTCGTGAATATCTTAAATCTTTTTTTTTTTTTTTTGCAAAGTACTAGCGCCAATGTGACATTTGGGAATTTTGAAGGAATTTATCTACCAGGGCTCAAAGTGTTAAACGTAGGTTTCGGCTGAAGATGCATAGCTGTAAACTTCTGTGCTTTTCAGTTACTAGTAAAAAATAATGGGAATTTTTGCGTTATTTAATACTTTGAGCTCTGGTGGTTGAATTTCTTTCCACTTAATTTTAAATTCGTAATGTCATAATGGCTCCAGAATATCCGATCAAACTTATTTAAAAAAGATTGAAGCATTTTTTCGTGTATATCTAATCGTGTAAACCGATTTTTCTTTTTACAAAGTATTGGCGCCAATGTGACATTTGGGAATTTTGAAGAAATTTACCCACCAGAGCTCAAAGTGTTAAACGTCTAAAGATGATAATAATAACTAGTAAATTATAATGATAAGGATTAACCCTTTCAGAAGCAAGTAATCGTGTTTCTGTAATGTTTTCTTCACACTGGAATTTTTGAATAAAATTGTTTCAAAATTTGGAAAAGCAGTTTTTTAACTTCTTACCGCCAAACTTATAAAAGTGAAACTTAATTAAAAGTTTCTAGTGCAAAACTTAATTAAAATGCCTTTCAAGGGGATAAATATAAATTATGTCAGTTATGCAAATAAGCTTTAAATGTACGTAGCTAAAAAGCTTGTCTTCGACTGCACAAATATACACATAACGAATTTAAGCGCTGCCATCGAAATACTGAAGGCCAGAAAACACGAGGGGTGGCGTCATCACTAATCGACTCACTACTAACTAGTGTTAGAATTCACACCTGAAAATTTTGAATCGAAATTTTATTTTATTTTATATGTAGATTATTTATCATCTTATAAAACAATAACAACTGTTTAAAATTAATGGTGAGAATTAAGAATTTCTCTACAAAAAATCAGCCAGATGCGGCAGAACTGTGGCATTCCTCCACACAGAATCTATACTAAAATTGCTAAATTTGCTAAATAAAAGGTGATTTTACTTCAGTATTGATTCCACTTATACCCTTTGCGGTGATTTTTGAACAGATTTTTTTCGCGGAATCCTTCGTCCCCTAGTCTTGTTTAATGTTACAAAATTTGGCGCCATTCCCTAAATTAGATCACGTACAAAACACTCTGAGTACTTTCAGTTCAATTGTAGTTACCTTGTATACAAAATGAACTTTCAGTCAACATGCAGAAAAAAATTAGAGCGAAAAAGTTTTCCGTTCAAAAATGTATGTATTTCGCCATTTTAATCCTTTGAGCTCTGGGGTGTAAATTTCTTCAAAATTCCAAATGTCACATTGGCACCAGTATTTTGCAAAGAAAAAAACAGTTAACCGTAAACACGAAAAAATGCATTAAATCTTTTTCAAATAAATTTGGTCGAATTTTCTGGTGCCAATGTGACATTTCGGAGTTAAAATTATGTGGTAGAAAATTCTACCAGCAGAGCTCAAGGGGTTAACCCTTTCCGGCGCAGTGTTACCACTCCGGCAACACCTAATTTTAATCCCAAACTTACAAACGGCACCAATAATATTTTAGTAAAATTTTACTTTTACAGTAACAACTTAAATCAGGGAATTCTTAATTTCTAAAAAAGTTTTTTGTAAATTCCGGTGTCAGTCAACAATTTCTCTTTTTACGAACAAAATTTGTCTTCGCCGGAAAGGGTTAAAGCTCAAAAGTTTAAACGAAAAACAAGGTTTGCAGATTCCTTGTAATTGGCAAGAATTTTGGTACCAGTAACATAATACGAAAAATTTCTATTTAATTAAAAAATCATAACTGACTTGCTTATTCATGTAAATTTCGATATTTTTCTGCAAAAACACTCTCAAAAATTTGTGGTAGAATTATACGCACCCTGGGAAAAATAAAATACAGTTCAGACATTCTTTTATGTTAAATACGAAAGCTGTTTCCAACTTCAAATTGGTTACATTTTATTCATTTCTGAGTTTACTTTTATTCGTAAAACAGAAAATGGGCAGCATTATAATTCACAAACAATGAAATCTAGCAAAATTTTCTATTTTTTGATAAAAACAAATTTTTTTTGAGAAAATGCAGACAATACAAAATAGGTGTTTTGAACCAAATATCTGTAAGCAACAGTCTGAAAAAAAGTTGCTATCAGTTAATAATTGCTTATAACTCTCTAAATATCCAGAATAATATATTGTCACAAAATCTGTATGCTCAATGCTTAATTTAAAATAACTTCAAAAGAAAAAGAAGGTATACATGATGCACTTGTTTTCACAGTCCGTGTATATTTGACTGCTTGAATCTCTGCTCATAAAATTTCATGTGCCTGCTACAATGACCTGTTCTTGCTAAAATTCCTACTTGAATATGCATCAATACATTCAGCTATTCCCAAGTCATCACCACCTAAATTTGCTAATCGCTTGTAATATTTGTCAGAAGGACTTGCTGGATTAGCTTTATTTGAGAGCCATGTAATTTTACCAACCAAAATACGTATGGTTGTTGCTTTACAGGAAGAAGCTAATTCTAAAAAACAAGATCAAAATTACTCCAAGCGAGTTAGTATTGCTTTTTATTAATTCAAGAATTAAAAGTTAGAAGATTTTGTTACAGCCATGTTAATGATATTGTTTCAATTATTAGAATTTCCAGTTGGACATCTTGCAGTTGATCCTGTTTTGTGGGAGTCAAGAGAATTAGATTATTAATAGGGTAAAAATATTATAAACCCCTACAAGTAATAAATGACCATGATGAAAGTGCGGCTACACTTATTCAGGAATAAATTGGATTGATGAAACGTAACTATAATTTCTACTACAAGTTGTTTAAGATCACTGCAAAATGTACCCAAATAGCAAGAAAAAAACTGTCTTAACCTATACAAAGGCAATAAAATTTTAACGTAAAAAAAACTAATTTGTATACTAAATTAAATAAATTGTTATAATTAAATCGTTAAAAAAACGCAAGTACATATTTGTCATTTGTATAGTTAATATTCTTATTTTTTTTCAAATTTAATAAATTTTGAATCCACTGAGCTACATCCAAGTTTAAAAATTTATTGCTTAAACTTTTTTTCTAAAGTTTTTTAAGAAGAATGAACAAAATAAAAGGGTGAGACTTGTAAAAATAATAATATAAAAAAAAATAACAAATAGTGGAATTTTTTTTAACCCTTTGAAGGGCGGTGGGATAAAATGTATCCCACTTAATTTTAATTCCGAAATACCACATAGACACTGGAATTTTGAAATGAAAATTTTAATTTTACCAAATTCGTAAAGAAAAGCTTTCATGTATTTTGAAATGAATTTATTTTTAAATTCTGGTGTTATTCAATTATTTTAGCATTTTAAGAATAGAAGTGCTTTGTCCCTCAAAGGGTTAAAGGATAACACTACTTTGAACGGTTAAAAAGGGTATAGCCGGGTTTCATAGTAAAATATGCCCTTGAGTCAATCACATCGAGTCCTACATGGATCGATAGCCCATAAAAAGAAATTCATTTCTCCCCAGTTTTAAGTTTGTATCTCAAGACCATAGGGGGTAATGACCCTAAATGCCTGTTTTGGAAAAGAGCGCATTGTGACGAAAATACTAAGAAGATTTCAACGAAAAACATAAGGGATGTAAAAAACCACCATACGAATGTTTGACAATTTTTTCAGAATTTTTTAAACAAAAAAACAATTTTTCTAACATTTTTCCTATTTTTAAATGTACATTTTAATTAAAATTAAACTGAAATTTCTGAGTGACCACCTTAATTTTTTTGCATTAAATACTATGAGACATGATGCATATTCACTATCAATTTCAACTTTCTACGTATGGTGCATCATATTGAAAAAAAGAGCAAAATCATATTCCGGCGGAAATGTAGGGCGTGTCTCGGACAAATTTCACGCCTTCTTTTCAAATCTCACATATTAATTTACACGGTATTTTTAAAAGAAGGCGTGAAATTTGTCTGAGACACGCCCCACATTTTCGCCGGAATATGATTTTGCCCCTTTTTTAATATGATGCACCATACGTAGAAAGTTGAAATTGACAGCGAATGTGCATCATGTCCCATAGTATTTCATGCAAAAAAATTAAGGGGGTCACTCAGAAATTTCAGTTTATTTTTAATTAAAATGTTCATTTAAAAACAGGAAAAATGTTAGAAAACTTGTTCTTTTGTTTAAAAAAAAAACTGAAAAAATTGTTAAACATTTGTATGGTGGTTTTTTATATCCCTTATTTTTTTTCGTTAAAATCTGCTTAGTAGTTTCGTCACAATGCGATCTTTTCCAAAACAGGCATTTAGGGCCATTACCCCCCCCCCCCCCCATGGTCTTCAGATACAAACTTAAAACTGGGGAGAAATGAATTTCTTTTTATGGGCTATCGATCCATGTAGGATTCGATGTGGTTGACTCAAGGGCATATTTTACTAAGAAACCTGGCTATACCCTTTGTTCTTTTTTCTTTTTGTCATTTAACCCTTTATGGTTCAGGGCGCTTCTATTGCAAAATTTTTGAATTGACTGAATGACACCGGAATTTACGTAAGAATTCATTTGAAAATAAGAAAAAAAGCTTTTTTCCTTTACGGAAAATATTTATACCAGGGTTCTGGTGTCAGTGTGGCATTTTTGGAACCTTGTTGGAATGGAACTACTTAAACACAAAAGGTTAAAGTACTATTTGTAGATTTCTTTGTATCGAAAATCATATTTTATTCGTTAGAAATCAATAGCAAAAGTCAAAGGATAATTATGGAGCTTTGAAAATAGAACGTGCCACACCGATTAAACAGCATGCAATTTTTTTTCTTTTTATCATAGCAGCATTTACAAAGTAATAAAAGTTTGAATTTTTACATTTTACTTTGAATTTACATTTTACTTCCCCGAATAATGTATATATTTTTAAAGGACAGCGTAGTAAAGAAAACATATATTTATGTTCATGGCATTATCAAGCCACCATTTTTGAGTGTATGACGTAAAAAGAAACGAAAAAAAAAACAGCTTTCTATTTTTAAGATATGTATAATATTTTAATGTGAATGGAATTTCACAAAAAAATTCACGTTTCTGAAAAAAAAAAATTCTGTAAAAGACCTTAAATATCAGGGTGTCAAAATGGTGCTATCGATTAACCCAATGTTTTCTGTGAATAACTTTAAATTTGTTATTTAAAAAGTGTATTACTCTAATTTAGAAATATTTTGTTACATTTTTGTTTTCATTTGTTATTACGGAATCTCTAAGCTTACTAGGTGCCTCTAAGTTCTTCACTCGATTGCAAAATATTTTTTTTAATTTCAAAATAACCTGTATACATTTGGAACAAAATGAAAAAAAAAAACTGTAATTCAATCAACTTTTAACCAAATGCTCGGAAATGCAACATTGTCTTCCCTGGATGCATGACTTCCTTGGATGCCTCGATAGTCAAATTATTCCCTTACTTTACTTACAAGGAAGGTCTCCATTGGGGGCATACTCAGAATTTTTTGAAAAAAATACGAATTAAACTACTCATGTAGGTAATAAAGGATCAGTGAAAATTAGCGGCGGAATTACATTATTAGATATGTAAAAAATTAAAATAGTTTGGAATAATTGGCGTGAAAAGCTGAAAGCGACGCGGGATTTGGCGAGCAGTGCATTTCCTCGCCAAAAGCAGACGATTTTAACGAATCTGAAAATTGATTTTAATTGACTTCACTGTTAAAAATCTGCAGCATTTACTGCAACGTCACTCCACTACTTTTATAGAATATCTCTCTTCTGACCAATGAGAATGCTCCATAGCACGGTGAATTAACCGTGTCATACACTGTTAAAAATCTGCTGCATTTTGTTGCAACGCACTCCACCGCTTGTATATAATATCTCTATTCCAACCAATGAGAAAGCTCCATTTCACTGCCAAGTAACCGTTTTCTATACAAGCAAGGGAGTGCGTTGCAACAAAATGCAGCAGATTTTTAACAGTGTATTTTTCAATTTGGAACAATTTTAATCAATTTAAATTGTGTTTTAAATGATAAAATATATTAATTTCATTTTGTTATAAGTACATATAAATGTATATGACAAAATTACACTTAAAGTAAAGAAAAATGCAAAACTAAAATTACTTAAACTAAACTTATTTAAATAAATTGAACATAGAAAGTTTTTTCTTTAAAAAGTATTCGAAGCGTAAAAGCGTATTTTTCAAAATTTCGTTTTTTCGCCAACCGGAGATAAATCGCCAAATAAACGAAATTTTTATTATTTTTTTACGGACGTTATAAGGAGATTCCGCCGAAATTCTTTTTATAAACATATATAACTATATGAGAAGAACATTCTGTAATTTTTTCAGATTTTTCTGAGTATGCCCGTATGGAGACCTTCCTTGTTAGTATATCTTAATGGCTTTTGTATCTTTAAGTTTTCAGTTTACTTCGTTGTGGTACGTTGTATAGTTAGACATTATGTAATCTGATTTACTGTTGCTCGATTTTAAATTTCATGAATGATTGATTTTAATTTATAAGAAAGGAGTAGTAATTAAATGAAGATACTTTTGTTAAAAAGGGATTTTTAAAAACAAAAATGTGGACTTGAAGGCAGTGTACCATGGATAAGGGATTTTAGATTAACCAAGTTTCTTTCTTTTCTTTTCTTTTTTTTTTTTTTAATAACATCTCTCAAAACTGCATGCGATAATTATTCACTGTTTTTAGAAAAAGTCTATATGACTACAGTGTCAGAGATCGAGTTATTTATCTAAACAACTTTAAAGTCTAATTAAAATTTATGTCCCAGGTGTGTTTTATTTACTTATAAAAATAAATAGCAATTACAAAATCATCCTAATAATAAATAGGTATCTATAATACTCGGTGTCCCATTATGCATTAACATTCCACATCAAGTTATTCCCTGATGATACTGATACAATAAAAAAAAAAAAAAATTACATGATTTTTTCCAATGAAAATAGAACATAAAACAACTCTCTCTCTCTTTTTTATGTCTCATATATTTTAAAGCAATTTACACTAAAAGGAAAGCAATATTCAAGCTTAAGGGCTGATTTTTTTTTTTTTTTTTTTTTTTTTTTTTTAACTGAGATATACTATTAAAATGAGATGGGAAAGAATAATATAAATATATATAATTGAAATAAATATACTGAGCCCTTTTTAACCCATTAACGCCCGAATTATTTTCTTCGCTAAAATTTAAATTTTGTATTTCCCACCACTTTTAAAAGCAAATTAACTTTTATCTAAATTTATCAAGGATTCTGTCTCGTGAAACAAGGTATGGGTGATTCTCAAAATAGGGGACAATTTATGTCTTTCGGCATACAAAAAAAATTGAGAGGTTTTCTGTCATGTTTTTATATTTAGATATGTTTGTCTTAATATTATTCATTATTTGCACTCAAGAATTACTCACTTTTTAGTTAAAAACACCTTAAAATAACAGAATAAATGTTCAAAATGTCATTAGCATGGATGTCCACAGCAGCTGTGCCTTGTGTATACCAGGGCTCGAAAAATCTACATGCCCGACATCAGTGTTGTTAGACGGCGACTTTTTAAAAATTCAGATTGGCACCACTTCTTTGGATTGGTAAAATTACGTTTCGTTTAATGACATATTAATCAAGAGGAATTTTATCCTTTAATAAAAGTGGTGCCAATCAAATTTTTAAAAAGTCGCCGTCTAACAACACTGATGTCGGGCATGTAGATTTTTCGAGCCCTGGTGTATACTAGCATTTTTCAAGAGTTAATATCATGTTTATAAAATAAAACAAATGTTATTCTTTCGTTAAATTAATCAAGGAGAGGATTTAACCAATAAATTTCTTTTTAAAAATAAAATTATAGTACATAAAAAAAGAATTAAAGTTTGTCCTCCATATTCCATTTTCAAAACAAGATCATACTAGAACAGCTGGTTATTAATCAAAATTTCATTTTCACATATGACAATAGTTTGAAAATATAAAGTTTCTCCATGGCAACAAGTAGCCATTTTATCCCAGCCTGAAAATAGAAGCATGTATTGTATTTTAAGAATAGAAGTTGAATATTAGGGGCGTACATCAATTGTATGTCATTAGAATGGATAATAATTTTCATGTTTATTTTATAGCCAAAATTTTTATTTTACTTATTTGCATAGAACTTTTGTGTTTTAAAAAGCCCCAGAAAGGACTATTTCATTGTGATTATATTATGGCTCATAATCTTATTTAAATTAAAATTTGTCATTAGCATGGACAAATATCAGTGTCATTAGCATGGTTTTTCTGTCCATGCTAGAGACTCCTATGTGCATAAATGTAACCATTGCTTATATTGTATCTTTTATAAAGTTTAATTTTACATATAAATTTAGGTATTACATTTATTATCCCTAAAATATGCATTAAATCTGTCAGAAAATCACTAAAACAGCTTCTTACATTGTTAGTGTCAGAATGTTGCTCATGTAAACAAAGTTTGCTCTTTGGTAATGTTTTTATTCTCCTTATATGTATATATGTAAAAATGGAAACCATTTGCTGAAAAAGAAGGCTAATAAATATAGAAAAAATTATTTAAACAGGATGAAAATAAAAATTTCTTAATATATTTATTCCATGCAATTTGTTTTGTCATTAGCATGGCTCAAAAATACTAATTATTTTTTTTAAAGTTAATTATTAAATATTTAGCTCTGCTGACTACATATAAAGTATACCTAATACTATATTAACAACACCTTTTTTTTTTTTCAGAAAATTTGCTAACAGAAATTTTTTTAAGATTTCACTTTTGAAATTGTCCCCTATTTTGAGAATCACCCGTATACATTTTTCTTCCTCTTTACTGGTGGGAAAACCGCTTTCTTGCTGTTTTTGTAACCGTCCTCAAACGAGGACGCTGGGCGTTAATGGTTTAAACAATGTGTCCGTATTGAATAAGATCTAATAATTATTTAATCAAAAAAAAAATTCTTTTTCTTCTCTTTTAACACTAAAACGCCCGGAAGTTCTACTCAAGTTTGAAAATAATATTTCTCACCAGAATTTTTATTCAAAATTATTTAATTGATTTATTTAACGTAAATTTGTGTGGATTAGATTTAAATTATTTCAAGAAAATTTTTCTGGTTCGAATTGAAATTTAGTTACATGATTGGAGTCGAATCGACTCCATCCGGGCGTTCTAGTGTTAATTTATTTATTCTTTTCTATATAAACTTTACATCGACTACCTGCTTCTATGCAAAATACGGTGTAAATTTTATGTTAGGTTAAAATTTAAAAAAAAAAAAAAATATTTTGAAATATGTATTGCTTTGAACTAAGTCTTGAAAATAAATCATTTCTATAATTACTTCATGTCTATATTTACAGATTTAACAAGGACACATGTTCAATTGCAATTTTTCTTTAGTAAATTTAGATACATTTATGTTCTGAAATACGTTACAGATGTATAACTGAATGGCTTCAAAATATCTAACATGGATCTGATTACAAAATGAAAAGTTTAAGATTTTTTGTCTGAATGAAATAGTAGGATTCTTCTCCCGTTCGCGTGAATAAGGTACTCGGCGCGCGCGCGGGCGGTTCGCGGATATAAAATGCATCGCACTGAGAAAAGATGCGATAGTCCCCACTCCATCTCATTCGGAGCCACCTGTTGCGGCTCACTAACCATCTCATTCAGCAGTGTGAGCTACTACGGAGATAATGGAGATCACGCCGCTTCTATTATATCTAATAGTTGTTGCCTCTAAAGGTAAGTTTTTCTCTTCATCTGTGTTTCTCCACTGTGGAATATTTAAACTTGGATGCGGGACTTTTAAAACAGCGAAACCATAAAACTTTCTTGTAAAGTACTAATTATTGCATATTCAATGAAATTCTTTAAATAATTTTAATCTTTTAAATAACATTAATTATTATTATTATTATTATTATTATTGTAAAATTTAGATGATATGTATTTTTTTAATTGTATTTATTAAATTACAAATTTATTCATAAGGTTTTTTAAATATTCACTTATTTTATTTTTCCCCTTTTATTTGCTATTCTTTTATGGATCTATAGTTACTATATTTTGTAAAAATTAGATACGTATTTTTTTTAAGTTGCAATTATTAAATAAAAAAATTATTCAAAGGGATTTTTTAAACATTCACTTATTTTATTTTTCCCCTTTTATTTGCTATTCTTTTATGAATCTATTGTTACTAAATATTGTAGCTAACTTTTATTATAAGTAACCTGTGGATGGATATATCGATTTTAAAACTTAAAATCAGTGAAAAGGAAGAATTTGCATGTACCTTCTAATTAGCATGCGTGTTCCTACATAACTTTTATAATGCATACACATGGCTGTTTGTTTATATTTTCCGTGAAAATATTTTTTTTCCTTTTCATATTTAATTATTAAATAAAGATATTTAACTGTTGTTAAAGGATATAATGTATTTCATATGATCGTCACTGTTGATAAATCTTTTCATCATCATTATGAAAAAAAAATTCTCTAAATATTTTTAAATGGTTATTACACTTTTATCTGTACGAGTTTAATATGCAGTCATAAAAAGAGAATAATCACCCCCCCCCCTTTTCCCATTCTATTAACTCTGCCAAAAATCACCGCAAAACTATGTGACATCTAATTTAGTAATAGTAATAACGTACATTAATTATATACGATTATTATTAACGTATATTAATTAATGTTTTACTTGAATTTTGCATACAAGATCGTCTCCATATAAAAATTGTAACAAATATTTAAAAAATCAAAATGAATTCATAATTTTGGCATTATATTTGGATTTCTTGTTAAGTTTTACTTTCGAATACCAAACGGAAAGTCATTCGGTTAAGTCGTTTAAGATTATTTAAGATTTAAAACTTAGAATTCCCAAAGTTAAATTTACTTTTAATTGTTGCAAATTAGATTGTAATGATTGCAATCCATGTTTTTTTAAGTTTCACTCAAAAGCTACATGACAGAATGAAATGTAATTTTAGTTTAATATATTTAAGACTTCTAGAAATAGATGCAAAATTTTAAAATATTATTAATTACAATTCATGTCTTTTTTCAAAAATTAATTTTGAAATTATTATTTCAGAAGCTTTATTCTATGTATGGTTATTTTAATAGTGGGATATTATTTTTCTCTGAATCGGATATCTTCATTTCGCCCACTTCAAAATGCTTGTCTTTGAATTCACCATATATTATACGTCTTTGACATACCTACTAACTCTTCCGCTTTTTTATACCACAAAAATTTAAGGGGTCTCAAGACTGACTTTAAAATTTTAGAAATTTAAATTTTTTTTAGATGTTAAACTCGTATCTTTTCTGAAATTTTTTATATAATTGTTTCCTTAAAATTCCCGTTAGAATAGAAGTTATCGCTTTTAGAATTATATGTGCTCACTAGATAAAGTAACATTTCCGAAATTTTGAAGTTATTTTCTCCAATGACGTTATTGGGCATAGCGCTCACGATATCTCAAAATTATTTTTTCATGAAATTTTCTTGTCAATCTGTATAAACTGAATCTGAAATTTCTTTTTTATCGTTCAAAAAAATATTTTTTTGGTAATTATTTATTTTTGAAATTTTCAAAATTTTGCATTAGCTAAATACAACTTTGTATTAAAAATTAAAAAATGCTTTTAATACAAATTTATTTAGGCTCTGGATAATTACTACAATCTGAAGTATAATAACTTTAGAACTTATGTAACCTATAGGATAGATATCTTTACAATTTTTTTATATAAATATTGTTTAAAAAAGAAAAATTGGTGTGAACGGAGCCTAACAGATAGAACTAAACAAAATAGCAATTTGTTTCTTATAGCGTTATTCTATGGAGCTACATAGTCTTAGAAAATGCTTGCAGCAGAAATGTACAAAATGTAAAAAAAACTGCAAACGTAAATAATTTTATTGTGCGTAAAGATACCATTTGTAGAGCCCAATAGTTATAAAAAATTATTAAATTTATTTTTATTTTATTTTTCAATGTTTTTGCAATGCAAAAAAGTAAAATAAAACAAAAAAATTCTAAGAAATTGTCAAAATATGTACCTTTTGAATCACCATGTATCATCAAACTTTACGTACAAATAAATAAATAAATAAATAAATAAATAAGTAAAAAATAAATAAATAAAAGAATAAATTAAATAAAAATAAAAATAAATAAATAAATAAAATAATAATTTTTTTCTCTGTTCAATCTTTCTTAGTTATCAATTTATTAATATCAATCCATAATTGAAATTTAAAACAGTGCATAAATAAACCCTGGGGTCTGAAGAGGATAAGTAGATTGAGAATTTATTTTGTAGAATTTGCATTTATTTTGTAATCCTGCGGGTAAGCTATATGCCAGTTTTCTACTCGCCAAATGTTTGACAGTTTGGAGCCTTCTGTAAATGCCAATTCAGCATCTTACAATCTTTAAAATACACAAAATGAAAGAACATGCTAACATCTTTTTATACCTTTAAAAATTGTTTTTTAAAATCATATACATTTTAAGATATTAAATCTTTAATAGGGTCTTTTTTTTTCAATTTTAAGAGTTCTGAGACCTCTTTATAGAAATTTTTGCATTATTTAATCGACATATCACGCAGATTTAAAGAGGTAAAATTTACCATAATTTTTTTTTTTTTTTTTTTTTTTTTATACAAAAAAAAAACTTAAGATATTGGTATTAATGCTTTGATTATTAAAATTTTTAATTAAAATTTTAATAATCAAATAAAATGTAATTAAATTTGAAAACAAAATTATTTTACTTACGCTTGAATAAAATATTTATTCTTTCACTCGGCATTATATTGGTATAAACTTAATATATTTTTGCATATTTCGTAAAATCATCGTATGTTTTAATATATATCTTAAACTAATTAATTACTACCCGAAGAGAGAGAAGAGAGTTCTTCAAATAAAGAATTTATTTATGTAATGTGTAAACCAATCTGGCACCCGCGAAGCACTAGAAAAATTTTACAGAAATCTTTGCTTTATTTAATCTCCGAATAACTCCGATTAAATAAGGTCTTGATTTCTGTAAGAATTTTCTGGTAACCTGCAGGCGCCAGTTTGGCCAACATTGGTGTAAACCAGGGCTGTCCAATCTAGCGCCCGCGGGGTACCAGAAAATTCTTACAGAAATCAAAACTTTATTTAATCAGATATATTTAAAGATTTAATAAGGCAAAAAATTCTGTAAATTTTTTCTGGTGTTTCCGAGCGCCAGGTTGGACTGCCCTGGTGGAAACTATATCACTGTTTTTTTATTTGCAGAATATTATATACGGGTTGAAAAATGATGCGTTTTTATTAACCCATTCGTGCCCAGCATCTTTTGCGTAAATTTTATTTGGTTGGCACCACTATTTTTAGAAGATTTAAGTTTAGTTCATTAATCACGAAAATGCATCATTTAAATAAAATAAGTATTGCTTTTCTTTTTTACCGGTGTCAAAAACAGTGCTGAATGCGTCTTTTGAAGCGCCCCTAAAAAGGGACGCTAGGCACTAATGGGTTAATACTTTTTTTTATTCTAGTTTACTTTTTGTTTTGAGGGGGCGTGAATTTATATGAAATTAAAATTGACTAAAATAAATCTGAAAAGTTTCTTGCGTCCTACGTAAACTGTTTGTAGTGTATCGAATTTATTTATATGTTTTAAATTTTAGTCTTTGAAAAAATTATTTTCCATATGGTTGTTGTAATCTGTTAAATTAATTTTTTTTTATTCCTTTATTTTTTAAAATTTTAATAAAGTAATATTGAAAAAAAGAGCAGAAAAAGAAACTTTTATGTGTATAAATGTTTTTACTTTCTTCTATCTTAAGAAAAAAAAAAGTATTGGATTCGTGAAAATTTTTGAATTCCGGTTTTTGACGGATTTACACGTTTTAGGAGTCAGAGATTCCGAAATGCATGTTTTTGCAAAATATCTGTCTGTGAGTCTGTCAGTCAGTCTGTGTGTGTGACATACATTTTTTAAGTGCTCTGTCTGAAGAACTAATGCACGGAATTTCACAAGATTCATTAGATTCAGTTAGACCTTGATATAAACTGGGTCTGATTAGTTTTTGGTGTACATCGCCAAACAGGTGGCGCTGCTATGCTGCCTTTTTCACAATTTCCACAATAGCTATATATCACGAACTGATGGACAGATTTTCATAAAACTTCACATACCGTTAGAACTAGATATAATATGGTTTTGATTACGTTTTGGTGCAAATCGCACAACACGTGGAGCTGCTATACGGTATTATTTATTATATCAGACTATCTGTATCTCAGGATTTAATACAGGAATTTTCATCAAACTTCGAATTTAGTTAGTTCCTGATATAAATTAGTATTCTGTAATTTTTTGGAGTAAATTTCTAAATAGGTGGCGTTTCTATTCGGCATAATTCATGATTATCGCAATAGCTCTTTCTCAGGATTTGATACACGAATTTTCATACAACTTCAGAATCAGTTAGTCCCTAATTTAAATTAACGTTTTTTAGTTCTTAGAGTAAATCGCCTGACAGTTTTCTCTGCTATGCGTCATTATTCATGATTATCGCAATGGCTCTATCTTAGGAATTGGTTCACGGATTTTCACCAAATTTCAAATTCTGTTAGCCCTTGATACAAATTGGTATTCTTTAGTTTTTAAAGTAAATGGCTCAACATGTTTAGCTTCTATCCAGTTTTTTTTAACGATTTCTACGGTAATTCTGTCTCAAATACTAATACACGGATTTTCACCAAATTTTAACTTGAAATAAGTTGTTGCAGATTAGATTTTGGTGCAATTTACCTAACTGGTGACGCTGTTATGTTTAATTTTTCTGAAAGTCTTAACGTGTATAAGATAGACGAAAATTTTGGAGCTTCCACATCCGATTATTATTATTATTTTTTTAATTTTGTGTAAGATGTATGCTTAAATTGTTAACATTTCGATGAGAAACTTTTTAACTCTTTCAGGCCCAATTTCTAGAAAAAAAATACTTTTATGTTAATAAAATTAACACTGACTATCCAAACAGATTAATTAGAGTTTTACGAATATTTTTTTTTAACTGAAACATAACAATTGTTGGTGTTTTGTGTACTATTCAATTCGTATTCATATGACAATAGGCTTAGGAAGAGTTTTTGGAGATGTTTAGGAATTATTATATAGCAACAAGATTTAACTGATATTACCACTTTCTAATATTTTTTACGCTTTATTATACATAATTCTTCCAGAAAAATAACCTTTATTTTAAATTTAAGGAGTGAAATATATACTTAAAATAAAGGAATCTAAAACGGTGCAAAAAGAATAAAGCAAATATTTATTATTATTATTATTATTTTCTATTTAATATTATTATTACTAAATGCCTAAACATTAATAAAGCCATATAGAAAATTCATAGACACATACTAACATTAATCGCATGTAAACATTAACAAAAATGTTTGTTAAAGCAACATAATACTCAATTAAAATACGTGTACTATTAACCCTTTGCGCTCGGGTGGGTAAATTTCTTCAAAATTCCAAATGTCACATTGGCACCAGTATTTTGCAAAGAAAAAAATCTCTTACCGATATACACGAAAAAATGCATTAAACCTTTTTCAAATAAATTTGGTCACATTTTCTGGTGCCAGTGTGACATTTTGGAAATAAAATTAAGTGGTAGAAAATTCAACCATCAGAGCTCAAAGGGTTAATATTACACCAGACCCAAAAGGGTTAATTGTAGTTTTTTTCTATTTTAAATTTTAGTAATACTTTCACCTTATTAAATCCATGTAAGGTTTAACAGCTTCCCTGATTTGCCCATACTACGTACGAGCAAGAACAGTTTGCTTGATCCTTCATTTAAGGGGTTTGATACAACTATTTTTTTAAATATAATTTCATATTATTTAATGGCAGAAATGTTGGTATAAATATTACAATACTTCAGCTTAAAATAAATGATGCTTATCCCATATTTTCAATTTATTGCATGTAAAAATAAGCAGTTAATTGATTAACCCCTTGCGGCGTGGTGGTTTCATAGCTATACTACTTAATTTGAATTCCCAAACGCCACATTGGCACCGGAATTTTATTTAAGAAAATTACGGTTTATTGAATGCGGGAAATATTGCGTTTTCTTATTTACAAATAAAGGTGTTTTTAAATTCCGGTGTAAATCATTAATTTCAACACTTTAGCAATGAATTTACCCTGCGCCTCAAAGGGTTAACTACTTGAGCTCTGTTGGTAGAATTTTCTACCACATAATTTTAATTCCGAAATGTCACAATAGCACCAGAAAATTCGACCTAATTTATTTGAAAAAGGTTTAATGGATTTTTTCGCGTTTATCGCTAACCGGTCTTTTTCTTTGCAAAATACTGGTGCCAATGTGATTTATGGAATTTTGAAGAAAGTTGCACCCCAGAGCTCAAAGGGTTAATATTATTGTATTTATTTTCTGAATGCCTTCTATTTCCGGGTTCGTACAAGTAATGGATTCAGGGGATTTTCGTTGTTTTAGCCTAGAAACTTTGTATAGTATTGGTCGCTGTATCTGACGATGAATTTTTTTTTTTTCTGGTTATATAAGACGATTATTACTTCACAAAAATTCTGGTGAAAGTCCTAGAAGCGCACGAACATTGTATCTGTATTTATTTTTTCAAACGCAAATTCTTATAAAATTCTGAATGACGATAACAGAACATTTAGTGATTACATATATTTCAAAATAAATTCGTTTGTAAAATTAACTTGAATCAAAGCTTCATGGAATTTCGTCTAGACACAAGTCCTTTTAGAAAATGTGACCGCATTGCATAAAAGTATTAAAATAATTTTTCTAAATTATTAAAACTTTCCTTTTAAGTTAAAATACAAATGAAGCATGCAAGAATTTTTATCTTTTTAGAATTTTCCAATATATATGAAAAGTGTTTAGGAATTCGGTTTATCTGCCGTCTGCAGTTTGATGTGCTATACTCTTGTAAATATATACGAATTGCCATGTAATTGATATATGTTATTAAAATTTATTATGGCACGTTTGCTATTACAAAGGAAAAATGTAGCATTGATAGTTCGCTTACATGGATACTCAAAATAATTCTGTTTCAATGGGAAGAAACCGATTGAGGTGTATTTTAATGATTTTAAGCTATTTCAAACATAAATGTAATTGGTGTACATTTATAAATGCACTAAAGTATGATATCTGTAGAATATGGTTTTTAAAGTATGTATCATTTATTTACAGCATCACTCAAAACGAATTCGGTAACATAATAGTCCATGTGGAAAAATGTTTGCTGCGTATTTTGACAAATAAGATATTTTGGTTACAATACTGGCTATGAGTGATAAAAAATAGAAGTGCTTTTTTAAAAGTGCGTGAAATTAAACACTTAACTGATCAATATGTTTGAAAAATACTTTCAAATAATGCCTATTTTTTAAAAACGTATTTAAAATTATTAATCTTTTTTCACCGGCTTTTCAAAACACAATTTTTTGTCTAATTGAATCGGAAAAATGCTCAGATTAAATAATTCTAAATTTACAATAGAAATTTACCGGTAAGAATAATAAATCATGATCGGAATATGGATACCCGTACGTGGTACGGGCAAACCATGATTGGCAAAAACACGTTGCCCATATGATGCATGAGTAAATCAGGGTTAAGCGGTTAAGTAAACAATATTTTATTCCTTACACATAACAATGTCTAAACCCAAGAAACATTTTCTAGTAATTTTTCTTCTAACATTTTCTAGTAGACTTTGCTTCTGCTTTTCTCTATTCGAAATTCGAATAGCTATCTTATACAGAATTCGTACGTTTCCAGGATTTTCAGGAACGCTTTACCAGACATTTTAAAAAGTAATATTTGTCCTGTTTGATGAAAAAAAAAATGTTTTATCTTCAGCTATAACGACCAGTATTTTACGAATTTTCTGGCACTAAAACACTTAAAATCCCCTGAATACCTTCATGCGAATGAACCGTGTTATAACATAATTCGCGCAAAACATGTGCGTGTCTATGCCAATTTCAACTTAAAAAAGGCTCTATCAATTTTGGCATAACTTTGTATTTTATCCTTTTTCATTCCGAGAAAACCATTGTGCTATGTCACATGTACAGAAAATTTGATTAATGGGCCATTTTGGGTAATAATGGATCAGGGTGGGACCAATTATATCGAAAAAAACAGCTCGTCTGATTTTAACTAAATTTTGTATTCAATCGTATTTTGGCACGAGAAAATTATTGGGCTAGGTTACCTATTCGAGAAATTTCCATAAGTGTGTCATTTTAAGGTCATTTTGGGTCAAACAAAATTTATCTAAAAATTGTCTCTATCGATGTTGATTAAGTTTTTTACTCTACCGTTTTGGAGTACGAGGAGACCATTAGGCTAAGTCACATGTTAGAGAAAATTCGATTAGTGAGTCAATTTTGGGTCACTGTGAGTAACGCAAATTTTATCTAGAAAATGGCTCAGACGATTTTGATTAAGTTTTGCATTCTATCGTTTCCCGTCACAAGAATATTATTGAGCTAGGTTGCATGTTCGAGGACACTCGGTTAGTGGGTCATTTTGGGTCACATTGCGTCAAGGTCAAGTTGATTACACCTAAACACGGCTAAAATAATTTTGACAAAATTTCATAATATACTGTTTCCGGGCGCGGGAAGATAATTTTGCTGTGTAACATATTTGAGAAATTTTGATTATTGGGTCATTTTTTGATCAATGTGGGTCATGCTAATTTTCCAGAAAATGACTCGAACAATTTCGATTATTATTATTTTTTTTTTTTTTGTTTTAACGTTATCGGGATCGAGAATGTCATCGGGTTACATCGCATGTTAAAAAAAAATCGATAAGGTGGTAATTTTGATCACTATGGGTCCCGGTCAAGCTAATTATTTCGAAAAAATGGTTCAAACGATTTTGACAAGAATTCGTATTATTTTGTTTTTGGACACGGGAAGATCATTTTGTATCGGGAAGATCATTTCATATATTCGAGAAACTTGGATTAGTATGTCATTTTGGGATCATTACAGATGAAGCTAATTTTATCTAAAATTTTGCTCTAACGATTTTGACTGAAATTTGTATTCTACCGTTTTCAATCTTGAGAAGGTCATTGAGAAGGGTTAAATTACACGTGCGAGAAATTTCGATTAATGGATCATTTTGCGGCCACTTCTAGTCAAACAAAATTTATCTAAAAAACAGCTCTAACGATTTTGGCTACATATTGTACTTTCGTTTTTGGGACCAATGGGCTAGACTACATGTTTAAGAACATTCAACTTGTGAGTGATTTTGGGAAATAATGTGTCAAAGTGAATTGTATTTAAAAACATGTCAAACGATTTTGGCAAAATTTTCAATTACGCCGTTTCAGGGCACGAGAAAATCATTGAGCTACACTCTCAAAAAAACTTCCGTCTTTTTACAGAAAAAGTACTGGCAGCACTGCTGCCAGTAATTGTCTGTAGATTGACGATTATCTGTTTATTTTTTTCTCCGTCAAAAGAGGTAAAATATCCGTCATTTGAAAAGATCAAACCGGCACGCCTGAGGATCGAACTCACGATCCCAGCATTGGTAGCCTTACGCGCTACCTCGACGCCACCGTTGCACGTCCATGAAGTGCTTTAAAGTAGAACCATTCATTTCATATGGGTGTGATTAGTCTATTTCGTTACAAAACTTTTAATTTTGAAGTTAATTTCGGAAAGATTTCATCTTTAATGAAACTGTGGCTGGGTTTTTTTTTTACGTTTAGTATTAATATACTATAAAAATGTAAATTTTTAATATATTACGTAGATTGCTAAAGGAAAAGTATGGGTATAATGTTTTTATTCGATAAGATTTTTTTTTAATAATATCAATTTTTTTTCATTTTATTTTTTAATTAAAATATCTTTTAAATGTGTTCACTTAAAGTATATTTTAAATGCGAATATTTATTATATAAATAACTTAGTATATCCAACTTATCCAACTTTGAATAACAAATTGTGAGAATTTTTGAATGAATAAAGAAAGTAATTGTTATTTATTTTTAAATTCGAAAACATTTTTGTCTTTTTAAAACTAAATTAGACATTATAATCTATAGAATATTTTGTTTTTCATTTTAAAAACAAATTCGAATTCATTACTAACAGACCCAATACGCATGCGTGCTAGAAATAAACGGAATCTCTTCCTCATTTTTCGACGTTCGGAATGAATTCACAGATCAAATACGTTTTCTGGGAGTACGGAAATTATTTGTGAAAAAATGAGGATAACTTGCTGTATATTGACGAATTTTTCTGACAGTGTAGGTTATATGTACGGTGAATTTCTAATAGTGGGTCATTTTTGGTTACTATGGCTCCGGGTCAAGCTGATTGTATCTAAAATACGGCTCAAAGGATATTGAGAAATTTTTTTTATTATGCCGTTTTCGGGAAAGAGAAGTTCAATGGACTAGATTTCTTATTTGAGAAATTTCGTTTAGTGGTCAGTTTTGGGTCACTATGGGTCAAATAAATTTTATCTAGAAAACGGCTCAAATGGTTTTGATTAAATTTTGAATTCTGTCATTTTCGAACACGAGAAGACCATTGGGTTAGGGAAAATTCGTTCGAGAAAATTCGATTAGTGGGTTTATATAAGTTCACTATGGGTTCGAGTCAAGCTATTGTGTCTAAAAAACAGCTGAAATTATAATAACAAAATTTTGTTTAATATCGTTTTCGGTCACGAGAAAATCATTCAACTAAATCACATGTCTGAGAAAGTTCTACTATTGGGTCATTTTTGGGTCTCTACGGGTCAAGTAAATTTTATCTAAAATATGGCTCTAATGATTTTTAATTGAATTTGGTATTTTACCGTTTTCAGTCTTCAGAAGACCACTATGCTGGATCACATATTCGAGAAAATTATATTAGTAGGGCATTTTGGAAGTTACTGCGGGTCAAGTTAGTTTTATTTCAAAAACGGCTTAAACGATTTTGACTATATTTTGTATCGTACCGCTTCTGGTTATTAAAAGACCATTAAGGTAAGTCACATGTTAGAACTAATTTGATTAGTTGGTCAATTTGAATAACTACGGATCAGGCTCATGAAGCCGAGAAGTTGGTGATATTTGACAATATATTGGAGACATTTGGCCTAAAAATCGATTTTTAAAGATACGAATGCAAAGACACATACATGGCGCCAAATAAAAGAATATTGCTAAATTTGACTATGTATGACAGATAATAATAATAATAATAATAATAATAATAATAATAATAATAATAATAATAATAATAATAATAATAATAATAATAATAATAATAATAATAATAATAATTGGTTTTCAGAATGTGAAGATATATTTTTTAGACATTATTAATAGGAATCGAGATTCATGCTTTACCCCTTAACTAGTTAATTCTTTCCCGTTCAATAAATTGAAAATAGCGGATTCACACCACTATTATTTAAATAAAATATTCGTAAGATTTAGTCTAAACATTTCTGCCTTCCAATAGTATGAAAATTTTCTTAAAAAGAATAGTGGTGTCAAAAGTTTTAAATGATGCAATAAGCAAATTGCAAATTCGTCTTGCCCAAATGGCGTTCGGGCAAACCAGTTAAAGGGGTAAACCAATTATGCTCTTATTCACCATCTACCTCAACCTAGGAAACCTCGGTCGAACGCTCAAATGAAATTCATGATAACATTTGATTGGACATTATCAAGGAGACGTCCAATCAGGATTAAAGATGAATACTGTTTGAGCGTTCGACCGAGGTTTTCGATGTAACTCGGGGTCGAAGTAGTTGGTGAATAAGAGCGTTAGAGACGATCTAAAAATGTGATTTTAATGTTGTCTATTTGTTGTAAATTTGTAAAAAATATCAAATTTATAAACATGTACGTACATACATAGTTTTTACATTGATTGTTTTTCTAAAATATGATGTTATAAATAACATTCTTTACAGCTATAATACAGAACGAGTGATACAGTGAGAATAGTATGATACTCGATATATATCGAGTTGAACTGCAGCCATCGAAGCAATCAAGCCTGAGGACAGGAAGGACAGGAGGCGGGGACCGAGTTCTGACTAGTGATGTAAAACACACCAAAAAATGTTCAATAGCAATTTCCTTTTATTTTATTTGTGAAATATCTATCATACTATAAAACAATAACTATTTA
Source organism: Maratus speculifer (assembly GCA_964019185.1). NCBI lineage: Eukaryota > Metazoa > Arthropoda > Arachnida > Araneae > Salticidae > Maratus > Maratus speculifer. The sequence goes on from OZ025299.1 coordinate 197,047,217, forward strand.
AATTTACTGGTGAGAATTCGAATTTTCTTAAATAAAAATTCAGCCAAGTGTAGTATGCCACAGTGTTGCCGCATCTGGCTGATTTTTTATTGTTGGGAATTCCAAATTATCCCCAATAAGTATAAATAGTTATTAAAGTATTGCACAGTATTCCTCAAATAAAGTAAAATGAAATGCTATTCAAATTTTTCCGGTGTCAGTTCCAATACTGGTGAGAACTCGGTCCATTAGTGATGACGCCACAACTCCTGTTTTCAGGCCTTGAGGGTTTCGATGATAGCGGTTGAACATAAAGTTAATTTACCGAACAGAAAATTTAGAATTTAGAAATATTTTAGAAATTCATTTCTAAATTTTGAAAAATTTAATAATGAAATCTCCCGGGGTAATAATTCATGATATTTTGTAGCAAGTGTTATTTGAACGTGGCCTTATTTCCATGTCATCTACTGAAAAAAATAAGTGGCTGTTTCTTGAAATTATGCCACTAAGAATTTCAGCTATGAGGACCATCCAGACTGCAGTTGCCGCATGGTGATTTTCGATAGAAATTGTTACTTATAGCAAGTGCCTGATGTTTTTCCAGCTATGGATAATTTAAAATTCTAGCATTTCAATGACGAGGTATTGTGTTAATTTCAAGTTATAAATCTTTAAAATTTTCTCTTTTGTGAATACTGCATCTTTCAGCATCTCAAATATTCAACATAAATTGAATATGCGCAGTCATTTTGCACTGGGTAAGCAGCTGGTGGGTTGAACTGTATTTGAAATGTTTGTTGAAATTCGCATAATGGGCCTAAACTTTTGAGACAGCAGTTTTTTTTAAAGAAAAATCAGGAAATACCTATTTTCCCAATAAATAATGCTGGTTTAACCATTTTAATATATCAATTATATTTCAGTTCAGTTACAATTTGAATATTTATTATAAAAATTATTTGTAAATTTATCCTTCCAATTTTGTTAACATAATTTAGTGTACGTTTACATTTTGAGGTAGATTATAATAAATAATTATTTATACACTACCATCGAGGGTTTACCACGTTTTTATAATTATGGACGTGAATTACAAACTCGCTTTATCCAGAAAATCAATTTTTGGGAAACCGCAAAAAATCTCTAACAGCTTACATTGGTTTTCATTGTAGATCAAGATCTTATAAAGTCAGAAATACACGATAAAAAAAGTTTTTTGCAGGATGTAGTATTTTTTTAATGCATATTCACCAATAGAATAAATTGATAGAAATAAGTCGATTTTTTAAAATTTAGGATAAGGCGGGTTTTGAAACTCACGTCCTCAATTCTAAATTTAATGAATTTCAGGTTAATTTTCTCAACAGTACTGTAATATCATCCATTAAACTGAGTATTTTTCTCTACTTACTTAACGTTTATACATTTCTAATAAAATATAATTTGTATGAAAATAATCTATTTTACTTTGTTTCTTTTAGTTTTCTTAATTATAATGGTATATTACATAAACGGATTATCTCATCAAAAGGCAGATCATTGTAAACGTGTCGCCAAGCCTTCAAACTTCAACCATAAAATACAATATCTCATTTGGACGAAATGCGAAAATTTATCACTGTTTTTAATTCTTTCAAACGCTTAGCACAATGTATGAAAACTTTTTGGCAATCTGCAGACATGTGTAGAAGTTTTAAATAATGTTTAGAAATATTGGCATGATCATGTATTTTAATCACTTAACTGATCAATATTTTTGAAAAAAAAACTTTCAAATAATGTATATTTTTTCATATTTTTGCAGAATTTTTAACCTTTTATCACCGGGTTTTCAAAACAGGAATTTTTGCCTAATTGAATAATAAATAATAATAAAAAATGCTCGGATCAAATATTGCCAAATTTACAATAAAAAATTGCTGGTGAAAATAATAAATCACGAATGGCAAAAACACGTTGCCCGTATGACGTACAGACAAATCAGGGAGGCAGTTAAAGCAGGGTTCAGACGGGTACCGTTATTTTACAGGTAAAATATCAATATATATATATATATATATATATATATATATATATATATATATATACACAGGGTGTTTCCAAAAATTTTTTACAATAAAAGAGGGTGAACAAACAATATTAAATAGGAGACCAAGGGTCCCAAACATTTTCCAAAGGAGATAACCGCCATTAAAGTTTAGGGACCAAAATTTCAAATAAACATAAAAAACGGAAAAATCGGTCGATTGATTTGCGGTTTTCACTAAAATTATTCTTTATGTCGGCATTTTCTTGAAATTAAATTATAAATTTCAAAAAATGCCGATCGAGGACGCTTTAGACTTTGGAGTAACGAACAACTATTTTTTGCCGGTATTTTTTGCATCTCATTAAATGTTTTCGTAAGCTTAGACTCAAACTTAAATTTTGAGCTCAAAATCTGAAAGTGGGAGTAGTTAAGTAGCACAAACTGAACTGTGTTCAGAGGGTTCAAATTTCAAAAGATTATAAAAAAACGGAAAAATTGGTCGATTCGTTTGCGGTTTTTGCTGAAACTAATTTTCAAATGAGCATTTTCTTGAAAATAAATTTTAAAGGTAAATATCACAAAATGCCGATAGAGGGCGCCTTAGACTTTGGAGTAGCGTACAACTATTTTTAACTGTTATTTTTTGAATCTCATTAAATACTTTCAAATGCATAAACTTAAATTTTAGGCTCATTCTGAATCGTTAGGAGTGTTTAAGTAGCGAAAAATTCAATTGTGTTGAGGAGGGGGGAGTGTTAAATTTCAACTCCTGAAGACACTTCAATTTGCGCTACTTAACTACTCCTAATTATTCATATTTTGAGCTCAAAATTTAACTTTAAATCTAAGCTTCCGAAAACATTAAATAAGATTTTGCAAGCATTTAATTAGAAAAAGAAATAATGGTTAAAATTAATTGTTGGTTACTCTGAAGTTTAAGGCGCCCTCTAATGGAATTTTTTAAAATTTATCTTTAAAATTTATTTTCAAGAAGATACTGACTTAAAGAATAGTTTTATTTTAAACCTCAAACGAATCGACAAATTTTTCCAAATTTGAACCCCCCCCCCCTTAAACACAGTTCAGTTTGTCTACTTAACTACTCCCAACTATTCAGATTTTGAGCTCAAAATTTAAGTTTAAGACTAAGCTTACGAAAGCATTTAATAAGATGCAAAAAATAACGCCAAAAAACAGTTGTTCGTTACTCCAAAGTCTAAAGCGCATTTTATCGGCATTTTTTGAAAATTACCTTTATAATTTATTTTTAAGAAAATACCGACATAAAGAATAGTTTTGGTGAAAACCGCAAATCAATGAACCAATTTTTCCGTTTTTTATAATCATTTGAAATTTGAACCCTCAGAACACAGTTCAGTTTGTGCTACTTAACCACTCCCACTTTCAGATTTCGAGCTCAAAATTTAAGTTTGAGTCTAAGCTTACGAAAACATTTGACGACCCCAGAAGCCAAGGGGTACAAGTGACAAAATGTCGATTTGGAGTAAATTGAGTTTAAAGATAATTGATGTTAAATTGGAACATCAATAACAATTGACTAAATTGAAATAGGAAACATCTGCTTGTTGCATTCTAATCTTTGAACTCTCATTTCAATAATTGTTAAAGAAATAGTGTACAATTTTCTTTAAATGTATAATTAATCAATATTGTTTGTTTTTCGAAAAAAGTGATTTATCTCTATAACTCAGCAAATAATAAGAAAATGACCTATATTTCTTTACCTGAAATGAAAAAAGCATATTTCCAGATACCCTGTGCACTTAACTCAATTTTTTGAATTTTGCCACTTATACCCCTTGGCTTCTGGGCTCCTCATTTAATGAGATGCCAAAAATACCGGCAAAAAATAGTTGTTCGTTACTCCAAAGTCTAAAGCGCCCTTTATCGGCATTTTTTGAAATTTATCGTTATAATTTAATTTCAAGAAAATGCCGACATAAAGAATAATTTTAGTGAAAACCGCAAATCAATCGACCGATTTTTCCGTTTTTTATGTTTTTTTGAAATTTTGGTCCCTAAACTTTAATGGCGGCTATCTCCTTTGGAAAACGTTTGGGACCCTTGGTCTCCTATTTAATATTGTTTGTCTTGATGTGTACTATCACCCCTCTTTTATTGTAAAAAAATTTGGAAGCACCCTGTACAAAATAAATCTATTTCAAACACACAAATTTTCGCCTTATTTATTCAGAGATTTGCTGTAAGAAAATTCTGATACCGAAGAATTTCTTGGTCTGAAAATTCCAGTATTCTGAATAACCCTGTACCAATATTTCTCTTTTAACACTAGAACCGCCGGCTATTTTATTCAAGTTTTATAAAAATTGTTTGACACCAGAAATTTTATTTAAAACTATTTATCTTATTTAACTAGCTTATTTTTGTGCTGCACACATTTAACAAATCTTATCGAGAAATTTCTGGTTCTAATCGACTATTTTCAATTTGGCATGGGTCATAATGACCCCTAATGGCGGTTCTAGTGTTAAACAGTTTTAGTCTGCTGTTTTATGATTTGGACATAACTTTAGAAATAGTAACTGTTATTTTGTCTTAAAAAACAATTTTTGATATTATCTGTTTATAATAAGGATTGTACAGATCTAGACATTTCTATCGTGACTTCATTAATGGTTCATGATTTAGTAATAAAACAACAGGAAAATAGAAAGTGTAGGCGTTTGGGATAAATCTCTTTGCGTCATTTTTGACTTTTTTTTTTTTTTTTTTTAATTTCAAGCATACATTTCACTCTTTTTATTTGAAATAGTAACTATTTTCCCAAACGAATAATTTATGATAAAAATACTAGAAAATTGTAATGTCTTTTTAATCCAGTGATACGATATTTGCCAAACGTAATCGAAAAATTTTCCTAAATCCTATTGTCATATTAGTGGCACGCAAAGTATGTTTATTATACTTTGTATACTATACTATACATTTGTAAAATTTCAATGAACATGTGTGATTAACATGTACGATTTAACGTGTGGGATTCAGATAGGTACTTTTACATTTATAAACTTAAAATTAATTTTTTCATATATGTGAAATAAAGAACTTGCTATAACTAAAATTCTAATGTTATAAATAAGCGTAAATTGTAAATAAGAATAATACACATTTAAGTTAAATATCAGTTTTGCTGATGTTTATTAAATATCAATTACCGTAATTTCGGGTGTATAAGCCGCAGATCAAACAATTCTTTTTGACCCAGAATTTTTTAAGAAACAAATATAACTAGTTAGATCGCCGTAAATATTTGCCTTCAATCATTAAATAAGATTTCTGGGTCCAAAAAGAATTGTTTGAGCCGCGGCTTATACACCCGAAATTACGGTATATCAAGATATCGATTTTATTGTACTGTAATTTCCTGCGTATAATCCGCAGATCAAACAATTCTTTTTCGATCCAGAAATTTTATTTTGTAATTGAAGCCAACTATTTACTGCGATCTAAAAAGTTATACTTTATGTAGTAAAATTTCTGGGACGAAAAATGATTGTTTGACCTGCGGATTATACGTAGGAAATTACGGTACTGTGGACGATTTTTTCTAAAAACAATAACAGTTAGACTAAATTCCTTCTTTTTATTTTGAAAAATCCAGTGGATTTCAATTACAGTATAATAGGTCGATAAATCGAATGCTTTTAACAAAAAATATAAATAATCGACTTTAAAATAAAAAATAAACCAATTTTTTGGATTTAATTAAGTAGGAAAAATTTTATTTATTTTTTATGTGCTTTGATACTATGAAAAATTTTCAAAATTATCACTACTTCACATTTACTCTTATTATTCAACTTTCAATCTACTTCAAATTTCAAACATATAACAGGATATTTGGTAGTCATCATTTATCATTCATTCCCAAGGTATATTATCGACATATTAAACCAATTATTATCGACTATTATTATCGACATATAAGCACCTTTTAACAGATTTTTTTAAAGTAATACTTGCCTTATTTAATGAAAAAGAAATTCATCTTCAGGTATAACAACCAGAAGTATGCGAAATTTCTTATACTGAAACACTTAAAATCCTTAAATCCTTTGATGCGTATGAACCCTGTATGATCACTGGAATTTGTTTTTTAATATTAACAAAACCAAGTCGTAAGGTTTGGGACCGTGAAACTTGCTTTTGTCTATTTTGATTAGTTGTATTTACCGTAATTTCGGGTGTATAAGCCGCAGATCAAACAATTCTTTTTCGACCCAGAATTTTTTAAGAAACAAATATAACTAGTTAGATCGCCGTAAATATTTGTCTTCAATCACTAAATAAGATTTCTGGGTCCAAAAAGAATTGTTTGATCCGCGGCTTATACACCCGAAATTACGGTACATTTATTGCGTAAGAGCAATTTTAAAAACTTGATACAATTACTGTTTTAAGTTAAACGCATTTGAAATAGGTTTCTTTTTTAGTTAAATAAAAGCAAATCGCCATGAAATGACATTTTGTCCCATGACAAATGGGTAATAGTTGATTCGAATCAGAATTTTTTTCATTAGATATGTTTTATTATACACAAAAAGGCTAATCAAATAACTTACCGTAATTTCGGGTGTATAAGCCGCGGGTCAAACAATTCTTTTACGACCCAGAATTTTTTAAGAAATAAGTGTGACTACTTAGATCGCCGTAAATATTTGGCTTCAATTACTAAATAAGATTTCTGGGTCCAAAAAGAATTGTTTGATCCGCGGCTTATACACCCGAAATTACGGTAAATACTCAGGGTGGCGATTGATCAGGGAAAAACACAGTCAAAAAAGGCATTAACCCTTTCCGGCGCAAGCAAATTCTGCTCATAAAATAAGGAATTATTGATTGACACCGGAATTTAAAAACGACGTTTACAGAAATTAAGCATTCCTAAATTCACGCTTTCACTGTAAAAGCGAAAATTCTTTAAAGTAATCTTGGTGTCGATTGCAAGTTTGGAATTACAATTGGCTGTGTCCGGGGTGGAGGGGGGAGTGGGCACACTGCGCCGGAAAGAGTTAAATACCTATATTTTGTTAAAGAAAAATTCGCTTCTTTATATTATTGGAAATACTTTCTATAAGAAAATACAGGTAGTTTCCTCTTTTTTAGCACTTTCCAACAAAGTTGTAAAGTGCTTATGCATTCGGTTTGTCTGACCGTCTGTCCGTATGTCCGTCTGACCGTCTGTCCACGCTCTAACTCTCGTAAATATACTCGGATCGTCATGAAATTTTTGGACGTTATTGACGTTTACCCAAGCACGAACCCTATTGAAAATGAAGTATCTATCATGATTAGTTTATCTACAGAGAGAATCAAAAGTTTCACATTACATTACGGCCTATGGGGAAAAATCGTTAATATACTCGGATTGCCATGAAATTTTAGGACGTTATTGACGTTTACCCTAGCACAAGTCCTATCGAAAATGAAGTTTCTACCGTGATTAGTTTATCTACAGGGCGAATCAAAAGTTTCCCATTACATTACGGCCTATGGGGAAAAATCGTTAATATACTCGGATTGCCATGAAATTTTAGGACGTTATTGACGTTTACCCTAGCACGAACCCTATTGAAAATTAAGTTTCCACCATCATTAGTTTATCTACAGAGAGAATCTAAAGTTTCCCATTACATTACGGCCTAAGGGGAAAAATCGTTAATATACTCGGATTGCCATGAAATTTTAAGACGTTATTGACGTTTACTCTAGCACGAATCCTATTGAAAATGAAGTTTCTACCATGATTAATTTATCTACAGTGCGAATCAAAAATGTTTCATTACATTATGGCCCATGTTGAAAAATCGTTAATATACTCGGATTGCCATGAAATTTTAGGACGTTATTGACGTATACCCTAACACAAGTCCAATCGAAAATGAAGTTTCTACTATGATTAGTTTATCTACAGGGCGAATCAAAAGTTTCCCATTACATTACGGCCTATGGGGAAAAATCGTTTCAAAGGAATTTTAAAGATGTTATACCCTGTCAAACATATTAAAATCTGCATTCTATAAAATATAAGGTAAAAATGTAGCTATTATTCATTTACAGGGCCACACAAAAGAATTCCATTAGATAATGGTAAAAGAGGAATTGTGTGTGACATATTTTAAATATATTAAGTTGTTTCATGTATGATAAAATTAATGTATGTCATTGAAGCTTAATATAAATTATACGCTACTGTCTTGCATAATATGAAGTACATAGCATTTACAGGGCTATACAAAAGATTTCAAATAGTATATTCTTTCCGAAGTACCGTAATTTCGGGTGTATAAGCCGCAGCTCAAACAATTCTTTTTTGACCCAGAATTTTTTAAGAAACAAATATAACTAGTTAGATCGCCGTAAATATTTGTCTTCAATCGCTAAATAAGATTTCTGGGTCCAAAAAGAATTGTTTGATCCGCGGCTTATACACCCGAAATTACGGTACCTTATATGTGTCCGATGATGGCTGATGGAGAGATGAAATGAATTTTAATTATGATATGCGCGTTTATATTTCGCTAAATATATGCACATTATATGGTGTGTATAAATGTTATAGTTGATATACAGGGCTACCTAAAAGAGCTCACCAACGTTACTGAATATGAGCGTAAATTATTTAAACGTGGTTCGTAAAAAAGCTATGCATTTTTACGCTGAGCTTCAAATTCAATTTACTGAGAAACGTTCGCAGAATATAGATAAAAGGATGTACAGGGCCACGCAAAGAATTCGGTACATGGACGCCTATGAATGATAATTTATGAGAATGTGATTTCAGTTGTTTTAAAAGTGTTTTAGTTTACAATAAATTTTAGCCTAATGTTGACGTGTAATAAAGGTACAATGTAAACTACAGGGCTGAACAAAAGTATTCAAGTATGTTTCCATCTAATTGTATGAATTGCTGAAAAAGAAATTTCAAGCTACTGGATATTTTCTTTCTAAACTAAATTTTCCCATTACATCAACTGACATATGAAATACAGGGCTGTTCAAAAGCACTGGAATACATATTTGGGTATATTTGGCTATACACTATTATTTCCCTAAATAACAAAGTTTTGTTAAAGATTTCGTTAAGTGTTGGAAAGTGCTTCATAATCTATGCTTAACGCATGATTTTTCTTACTTGTTAATTTTAGTGTCATTCAATCATTTCTGAATTTTAAGCCCCTCAAAGGGTTAAACTTGTTTTAGTGCTCTTTTTTGACTAATAAAAAGGAAACTATAAATACTTTTATATAAAAATTCTGGTGTGAACTGGGTTGTCAGATTTTGCCTCTTTTTTAAAAATCTGAAATTTTGCATTCGCACCCGAAATTTTTTTATAATTTTGGTTTGTTTTTTACATGACAGATGATTTAAATAAACATTTTTCTTTCAAAATTTCTGATGTGAATTCAAAGATTTTAAATTGAAAGCAGAGGCCAAATGTGGAAAGCCAGTGCGTGAAATAATTTATATAAAACTTGAGTAAAATTGCTGGTGGCGTTAAAATAAAATCAATGGTCAATTTAATAATAGTTTTTCGTTTAAAATTTCTTGATATATAATATTATTTTTAAAGTCAATTAAAAATATAGTTAACCATGCATCATGACTAGCTCATTTATATTTTAACAAATATTTTCAATAATGGTATCGAGCAAAGAGAGAGTGGGTGGTAAGTGACTATGTGAAAGGAAATGGAAATTAATTTAGGTTTTCATTCATTATAAAGTCATAATTAACCCTTTTTTTTTTTTTTTTTTTTTTTTTTTTTTTTGTAAAATACACATATAAGAAGACAAATTTATTATTTTAATGCTGTTAAATATTTTATTTAAAACTTGGTTTGCACAACTGACAGCCAGTTGACACCAACATAGAAAAGAAATAAAGACGAAAAATCTGAAGATGCGATATCCCTGAAATTTATGCAGTACGATGTTAATGTCGATTTTTTTTTTCAAAATTATGATTTTGTATGTTTTCTAAAGAATTATATCGTTTTCAATTTCTGTTGAAAATTTCCGCTTATCTTAATTATTGATTGTAGTACTTCTACCAAATTTTCCAGAAAGTTCAATTTTTTAAAAGTGTGAGTAAATACAGTTTTATGTAAACACAATTTGTGAGAAAATTATTTATTTTTCTTTTTTATCTATTTTCTTTTTTTCTTTCCTGTGGATGAGGTACTGCATCATGTTAAAAAATATTACGAAGATATTTTCATTCATTATATGAAATTCATTAATAAATTTTTTAATTTGATATGGGGATCATGAATGATGAAGTATTCTTTATAAATGCTTATGAGAAAAAACAACAACCTATTAGTTTAAAGCTGATAAACGAAGAATTAGAACTGAATTAACGACCACTGATTTGTTGATGTGATCCTAGGAAATGAGTATACCAATGAAAGTAGAATGCACACAATAAATTAGTGAATGACAAATTTTATTTTTTGCAAGGTTAGGGAATGGGTGAAAGGAAAGAAATTAAGATATCGAAAAATATTATATTACAAATCAACTGTAAACACTTTAAAAATGAATGTCAAATTGCTTTGTCATTAGGATCGTGCTTTAATAATACAACTTTTTTATGTATTTATTATTCAACATGTAATAAGTATAAAGCACTATTCTAAGCAGACTTTACGAATTTGTGCTATTGTGAAATAAATAAATTGATTAGTGTCTCACGAGATAAATCATTATATGCGACACATTTTCAGCAATAAAAGAACTAATTAATATACTGTTGAAGGGTAAAGATGGAAATATAATAGACTGTTTTGTTTCGTCCTATATTGTAAATGATGTGTAATGTCACATATTTTAGACAAAATATAATGGGAAAATAATTGTCTATAATGTTGATGCAATGTTGTTTTATTGGAAGGTTTAAATATTCAGCTATTGTTTAACGTAGTATTACATCAAATTTTCCTCTACTTATTCTAAGCGAGTTACTGATTCTTAAGAAAGAGATAGTAGCATTATTATTACTTTATATCCCTAAAACACGCAAAAAAGAGGGACTAACCAGAAGATGTTGGTGTAAGAAATACAATTCCACGAGGGTGTACCAGAAATATTCGGAGCAGAAAAATTCACAAAAAATTGCAAGTAAAATGTTTATTCATATATATTTTACTAACAAGTGTGTAAGTAAATGTGATCGCAGACTGTCCAGAGGGTTTTGTTTAATGTTTCCTTCAAAACAACTTTTTCTTTAATTTGTAAATCCAAATTGTTAATTCATAATTATTAAATTCTTACATAAATTGTAGCACCAATAAATTTATTTTAAAATAATTATAAACAGAAGTTGTTTATTTTAATCAAATTAAAAATGTTTAAACCAAATTAATTAAATAAAATCCAAAATTCGAAATTTTTTGAAAATTCAAAATAAAAAAAAATATTGGGGATGTAAATACAATTTTAAATTTCTTAAAATGAAAGATATTGTTTCAACGAAATTTAAAATGTTGAATCATTAACAAATCGCAATAGTTTTGAAAACAGAAAGAAAATTGAATTCCAAAAAATATTATGAATGTCAGTGATAAAGAATTCATATAAACCCTTAAATTGGCATAAAATACGAAATTTCTCCCTATTAAATCCATCTTAATATAAAAATTTCCACTTCAAACACCGAGGTTCAAACGAAGAACCTTCTATATGAGGAGCCCAGAAGCCAAGGGGTATAAGTGACAAAATTAAAAAAATTGAGTTAAGTGCACAGGCTATCTGGAAATATGTCTATTTATTTGTAGGTAAAGAGTTAAGAGTGATATTTTTCATTATGTACTGAGTTATAGGGGTCAGTTACTTAACCTCTTTCCCAAAACTGTGAAACGTGTGGAGGCCAAGGGGTATAAGTACAGATGTGTCCGTTGACGTCTGTATAGCAGAAGCGCGACCAACGACATACAAAACCATTTGCTTTTTTATGCATTAAATAAATGCATTTTAACTGTTATCAAGTAAGAAAAATCAAGCGTGAAGCATAGATTATGAAACACTTTCCAACACTCCTTGAAATCTTTTAAAAAATTTGCTATTTAGGGTAATAAAGTGTTACTATCCATTGCCAAATATGTATTCTGATACTTTTGAGCAGCCCTGTGTTTTATCAGTCGTTTGATATATACTGTATAACGGGAAAAATTAGTTTAGCTAGAAAATACATAATAATTCGAAATTTCTCTTTCAGCAGTTTATACTAATAGATGGAAGCATACTTGTGTACTTTTGTTCATTCTGTACTTTATCTTGAACCTTTATTATCCGCTAGTATTTAGCTGAAATTTACTCCAAACTAAAACACACTTAAGACTACTGAAATCACATTTTCAGAAATTATCATCCATCGATGACCATATATAAAATTTTGTGCGTGATCTTGTATATAATTTCATCTATGTTTCACAAGCATTTCTTAGTAAACTGAATAGTTCAGCATAGAAATGCATGACTTATTTAAAAGCACTCTTTAAGTAAAGTACGCTCATATTCAGTAACCTCTACGAGTATTTTTGTGTAACCCTGTATATGAACTATAGCATTTATACATGTCATATAACATGTATAAATTTAGTGAAACCTTAAAGTACAGTTCATAATTAAAATGGCATTTCGTCCATCCATCAATCATCACTGAAAATGTATACAGTACTTCGTATAGAATATACTATTAGAAATCTTTTTTGTATCCCTGTAAATACTGTGTACTTCGTATTATGCGCGAAATAACTTATATTAAGCCTCAACGATATATATGAATTTTATTATACATGAAAATTGTAATATAATTAAAATAAGTTGCAAACAATTCCCTCTTTATCATTAGATAATGCAAATCTTTTGTATGGTCCTGTAAATAAATAATAACTATTATTTTCACCCCACATTTTATAGAATGTTTATTTTAGTGTAATTCGTAAATGCATATAAATTTTAATATGTCACAAGGTGTAACATCTTTCGAATTCATTTAAAACGATTTTTCCCATAAACTGTAATGTAACGGAAAACTTTTGATTATCCATGTAAATAAACTAGACGTATTAGAAACTTCATTTGCAATAGGTTTGTGTTGAGGTAAACATGAATAATTACCAAAAATTTCAGGGCAATCCGAATATATTTACGAGAGTTAGGGCGCGGACAGACGGACTGACAAACCAAAATCATATTCACTTTCCAACTTTGTTGGTAAGTGTTAAAAAATATAAAATTCTAATGTTTCTAAACTTATAATAAAATTTTAAAACTTATATTAGAACAAAAGTTTTTCCTTTCATTCCTTTATATCAACATTGTTCATAAATTTTTCGTAAATTCATTTTTTTATTTCATAATTTTTCCTTTTTTAGAATTTATATTAAAACAAAATTTTGTATCTACCGTAATTTCGGGTGTATAAGCCGCAGATCAAACTATTCCTTTTCGACCCAGAATTTTTTAAGAAACAAATATAACTAGTTAGATCGCCGTAAATATTTGTCTTCAATCACTAAATAAGATTTCTGGGTCCAAAAAGAATTGTTTGATCCGCGGCTTATACACCCGAAATTGCGGTAATAATTATCTAATAATTTTGTGTATAATAATCGTGTATCTAATAATTAAATGCGTGAGTTTGCTGTGTTGCCTTCTTGAGGATATTTTTTTATCCAACATTAGATTATTCTGACAGTCTTGTGACCCAACGTAATGCATTTTCAAATTTCTCTCATATAATTAAGTCATATTTAAACTCCAATAATTTTTTAACACATTTTTACAATTTAAAAAGGTTGAAGATTAAAGATATTTACTAGTTTTATTTTGCAAAACATGAAGATAAAGCTGCATGTTCAATATTTTAATATCAAACTGTCAAACAAAAATGTTAATTAACTAGCATTTATTTTATTATTTTATTTTAATGCAACGGCAGAATACTCCTATTTGAAAAGGGTTAAACAAAAGAATTTCTAATATTTGTTTTTGGTAGTTATTTTAAACAACAAGTTACAGGGTGGTTATAATTAAAGTTAATCTGTTTAGACATACATGCCAACCTCCGGCTTTTTTTAAATGAGAAAATTGTATTTTGAACCAGAAAAATTGCCTAGTTAAATGTACCTAACATTAAATATGGTAGGCAATTGAAAACTACATATTTCCCCTCATTAAGTAAATTTCTAGTTCGAAGTATAGTTTACCGATTTTAAAAAAAGCCGGAGGTTGGCATGTGAGGTTTAGACTTACATAGAGTCCACTTTGGTTGACAGATATCGATGAAACTTGGAATATAAGTTATATGGACCATGGGAAAATTAAATCTGCGATAAAAAATAATTGAAATTTCGACTGATAGATGGCGGATTTCATCTACCAGAAAGGACTTTATACAAATTTGGAGCTGTTTAAAAAACCAGTAATCGCTGCCATAACGTCATTCTACGCCATGCCGTTAGAAAAGAAAGAACGGGCGTTACTGGTGAAGTTAGTTTATCAGAATAACAGTAATTTGTCAATTCCACTGCGAGAATATCGACGCTTGAAAGGCTTATGAAAAGTACCAACGAGGTGGGCTTTGAAAAACATTATGTCTAAATTCGAAGAATCTTGGGAGTTGAAAGTGCTGCATTGAAGAGGACGGAAATTGATTTAAAATGAAACGACCGAATAAGTTGCTCTTGCTATGGTTGAAAGAGCGTCCCGTTCCCTATATTCTTCGACAAGTGTTCAAACGGCGTCACGTGATTTGTCTCTCCCTTAATCTATTATACGATAGATTCTTCGATTCATTATAAAATGGTATCTATACAAGATTCATGTTTTTCAAGCGCTGAACCCAGCAGACCTAGACACACGAACTGAATTTGCGAGGATGTTTTTGGCCAGAATAGTCGTTGGCAATGCATTTCCTTGAAACATTTTGTAATCGGACAAAACATTTCTAGATGGAGCAGAGAACAGAACTGTCGCATATGGGGGAATTCAAGTCCTAATATAGTGCATGAGTAATCTTTGCACCCTGGATTGCTTCACTGTAAGGTATAGATTTACGGCTGATTTAATTCTTGGTCCCATTCTTTTGAGGATAACATTTCTCAAGGATCTAAAAGGTGTTCCATTACTAGTACTCATTACTGCGACCTCTTTCAGCAGCAGGCCATTTCATCCCTACAAGAGCGAGAGTATTTAGAGAGCACCGTATTCATGCAAGATGGTGCAACACCTCACATAGCCCGAGCACTGATGACATTACTTTGTGGTTACGAGATGATCGGTAAATTTCGAGAAGTTTTCCAACAACCAGGCTTCATCGTTCACTGGAATGGAATTCCTGTGATTTCTGGTTGTGTAGTTTTATGATAGATTCTGTGTATGGAGGAAACACACGGACTCTACCTGATTTGAAGCAATCCTAACTCGTCGTGTTGCTGCAACTGATAGAGAAACTCTTCGCACAGCCGTTGAACACGCTATAATACGCCTTGAACATATGCTTCAGGAAAATGGAATACACATTGAACATATGCTGTAAATAAAAAAAAAGTTTTGAGTTTCCAGTTTGAGATTTGTGGTCTTCATGCTCCTTTTTCTCACCAAGTGGTCGAAATTGGAACTAATTTTTTTATTGCAGATCCCATTTTCCCCTAGTCCACATAACTTATATTCTAAGTTTCATCAATATCTGTCAACCAGAGCGGACTCTACGTAGGTCTAATATACGTAGAGTCCGCTCTGGGTGACTTCAACTAACACATCTACTTCCTTAAACATTGGCAATTCTTCAACAAAACGCTCCCAAATATCTGGCTGTATTTTTTACTATATTTGATCTGTGACTTATAATTCCGTTAACTCGTCAAAAGTTATTGCATGCATTCCACGTACCCATTCAATAAAGTATATTTTCAACTGAAAACCAAAATCGCGCTAATTTCCCATTGCTCCTTTCTATGCATAATGGATCTTTGTCTGAATTCTCCGAATGGCATTTTGAATCTTTTCAACAACATTTTTTTATATACCCATAATGCTATAATACAATTTTTTTTCAAAATCATTTGAGCTGTTTTCTAGATACAGTTAGCTTGACCCGCACCCATAGTGATCCAAAATGACCTGCTAATATAATTTTCTCCAACATGGAATATACGTAGAGTCCAGTGGTTTTTTTAAAGGCTGAAAACCGTTAACCCTTTCTTGCGCAGTGTTGCCGGGCCGGCAACACCTAATTTTAATTCCAAACTTGCAAACGGCACCAGTAATATTTTAATATAATTTTGCTTTTACAATGAAAGCTTAAATTAAGGAATTCCTAATATCTAGACAAGAAAGGAAAGAGTTAAATAACAAATTCAGTTAAAAATCATTAAAGCCGTATTTTAGATAAAATTAGCTTGATCCGAAGTGACCCAAATATGATCCACTAATCGATATTTCTCGAATATGTGATTTACTCAAATAATTTTCTTGTGCCTGAAAGCATATAATACAAAATTTTGTCAATATCATTTGAGCCGTTTTTTAGATAAAAGTAGCTTAACCGCACCCACAGTGACCTACTAATCAAATTTTTTCGAACATGAGAACCTAAACCCATGGTGTATTCGCATAATCCACCTCTCTGAGAAATAAAACATAAAATCAATTTTTGCGTGATGTATCACTTTTCTGGCGGGATTTCAATATGAAATATTGAAAAATATATGAAATATGAAAATTTCAATTTGCCCAATGATTTTCTTTTGCCCGAAAAGAATATGCAATACAAATTCTTCTCAAAATAGTTTGAGCCTATTTTACATATAAATATTTTGACATAGGGCGATAATGACCCACTAATCGAATTTTTTCGAACACGCGAAGCAACCGAATGGTCTTTTCGATCCCGAAAACGATAGTATACAAAATTTAATCAAAATCTTCCGAGTCATATTTTAGGAAATTATTTGACCCATAGTGGTCAAATTAATGATCCACTAATCAAAGTTTCGCAAACATGTGACTTAGCTAAATGATCTTCTAGTGCCCGGAATCGGAATAATGCGAAAAATTGTCACAATGTTTGAGATGATTTTTAGATAGAATTAGCTTGACCTTGACCCATTGTAACCCAAAATGACTCTCTAATCGAATTTTTTTGAGCATGCGACCTTAATTAAAACTTAAACACGCTTAGAACTACACAAATTACACATACAGAGATTATCCTGCATAGACGGGCATACATCCAATTCTTATGGTAGCATTGTACATCATTTTGTCTATAACCTACAAATATATCTTAGTATGCAAAATGTAGTTCAGCATAAAAACGCATAATTTCTTATAAAACTACTTTTAACCAATTTCCGTTCATACGCAGTACCCCTTACAAATTCTTTTTGTGTAACTCTACGGATTTTATACACATGACGTAGTATGCAAAAATTTACTTAGAAACTCATATCATTACCAAAAATGAACTTCCAGCTATTATCTCTAATATATAGTACTTCATATACAATATAGTATACGAAATTTTTTGTGTGTCCCTGTAAAAATTATGTGCTTTCTATTACACAGGACGTAATTTGTAAATCTCAGCAACGTTTATCATTTTCATAAAATTTGAAATTGTATATTGTAATTAAAAGACGCCAAAGTTTCCCCCAGTGGCGTAACCAGGGTGGATGCTCAAGTTCTCAGAATACCGGAAATTTTTTAAGGTTCTGTTTGCCTTATATAACCCGAAAAATTTCTGCTATGAATCAAGCTAAAGAAAATCTTACTATATTACTGGTTTTGGGCACCCACCCTGGTTACGCCGCTGGTTTCCTCTATACCACTATGTAATTAAATACTTTTATGTGGCCCTGTAAATTAATAATAAATCTTTACCGCATATTATACATAATGTATATTTTATTGGACTTCAGCGATGCATATTAATTTCATTGTGTTCGAAGGAGTTTAACATCATTAACCCATTAGTGTTAATGATGTTATAGGATTGTTATAGGAATGGCAATAAAGCACTTTTCACACCAGGAAATAGAAAGAGAAATAAGCACTATTTTTCACGAGACAGATTCCACAATAAATTAAAATAAAAGTTACTTGTTTTTTAAAGGTGGTGGGAAACCCCAAATTTCCTTTTTAATGAAGAAAATAATTTGGGCATTAATGGGTTAAAATGCACTTGAAACTATTTTTTCCTATTATCTGTAATATAGCGGAATATTTTTGACTATACTTGTAATTGAACTGTAAATCAGATTTTCATAAAATTTGAAATGACTCGATAAAACTATGAAACAATTATATATTTTTTATTTCAAATTATTTCAATTTTATTTCAATTATATATTTTCTATTTCGGTTGCAGTTTTTGCGCTGTTATATGCGGACAGACGGACAGTCAGAGAAGCGGACGGACAAACGAATGGACCAAACGACACCAATAGGTGCTACGTATTCATATAATTACGTACGCACCTAAAAATAGTTCTGAATAGAAACAATAGTACCCCTTTTTTAAACCATTATGAGAACATAATTAAAACAACTGTAATAGATACTTTCAGCAATTATTATTTATTTATAAAACAATTTAAATTGTCCCAGTAAACTTATTTAACATTTTATCACTTAATTTAATTAAAATTAGATAAAACATAAATTAATTAAAATGTTCACAAAGAAAAATAGAAAGATCTTAATTATGAAATTTAAAACGTAGATTTCTATGGTAACGACACCGATTTACAGCTTATTCTTCCTTCAATGACGTAAGACTGAGGGGGTCCATTGTTATTAAAAGTAAATACGATACTTGAAATATACGTAGACTTTAAATATACGTTTTCTTAAATATACGTTTAACTGATGTACCTTTATACGTATCCGGATACGTTTAAATGTACATAAGGTACCCGTATTTCAGAGAGGTGTGTTATACGTATGTACGTATATCGTTCACACCAGAAAAATATTATTAAATTTCACTTTTCTAACTTTGGTGGAAAACAGTCGTGAAATTGCTTTTCCTCTTTTTGATATACTTTTTTTACAAATTTCCGGTGGGAGTTCAGAATTACTTGAACGCAATTGCTTGCCCCTCAAAGGGTTAAACGACGTATAACTGAAATACGTATCCCATCGCGAGCACTATTGAAAATTGAATATTTTAAAGTAAAATTAAATAATTCATTGATATTTCGACGTCTAACATTTTTTTTCAATATGTATTTACAAATAATCTATATATATAAAAGGAATTCTGAGGATAATTGAGGCACAGATAGGCTCTCATCCTCTATACCTTTTATTTATAGAGATTTTACACAGCTTAGGTAAACGCAGAAGAAATATAAAACAGATAATGTATTTATCACAAAAAATCGTCTGCTAAGAAAATCTTTTTTCATTTTGAACTCTATAAATAAAAGGAATAAAGCAGAAGAAATATAAAACAGATAATGTATTTATCACAAAAAATCGTCTGCTAAGAAAATCTTTTTTCATTTTGAACTTCTATAAATAAAAGGACAGATAGGCTCTCAAACAGTGAATCGTCGAATATAATTGAAGAACAAATGGAAGAACAAATGGAAGAACAAATGGAAGAACAAATGGAAGAACAGATGGAAGAACAGAAAGAAGAACAGATGGAAGAACAAATGGAAGACCTCTTCATTAACAATAAAAAAAGATATGCAAACGAAACCCCAGAACACCGATCAAACATATCTGCCGGAAACTGACGAGACATGGCACAGAAACGTGAATGTGTGGGGTTGTAGAACTGGCATTCAGATAGTCTTCGGGCTACTGAGGGCGGGCAACCGTCTAGTTACATTTAAAATATATTTAGTGGCTTAAAAACGTAATAAAATGTTAACAGGTTCTATTTACAAAACCTGTATATGTCGTAGGCCAATTGAGAATTCCGGTTCTTTGCAAAATGCCAAACTAGTAGAATAATCATCTTCTATTTCCTAATTAGTCGATCTTTGAGCCTTTTTGTAAAGAATCTGTGTAATTTTCAATTAATTTGTAAATGACCAACAGTTCTTTTTCAATCAGCCGGATAATTTACATCGGTTATCAGTACCTCTAATTCTTTTGAGGCTCATTACAATGAATATAGGCAGTTACAAATGAGAAAATGGCTAAATTGTTTGTCCCAATAGCCCCGATTGGTCCAGACTTACTGCAATTAGTTTAAGGTAATGAATGTTTCTACATAAGTTTTAAGTATGCAGAGTGGCGAGTTGTCAGGGAAAAACATAATCAAAAAAGGTGTTAAATACCAGTACTTTGTTAAAGAGAAATTTCTCTTTTATAATTCCATTATATTATAGGAAGTACTTTCTATAAGAGAATACTAGTAGTTCGCCTTTTTCTGACTGTGTTTTTCCCTGACCTCTCGCCACCCTGGTATAAAAATACCCCAGGAATGAATAAAAAATGTATTAAAAAGCTGCCGTATTAACAGATAACGTGTCTTGGTAACTTTAGTGAATACTTAAAAGTATATTTTGTGTAAACAACCGGCACAAAATTATGAATAAAATACACATATGAGAAAGTTTTTGCATGTTTGGCTGCATCATGTTTGTGTGGGGGGAGGGGCAAAATATACACTTAAAAAAATTAAATGTTCACTAATCTTAGACACTCGGATAAATTCCGGGTTCTTTGTCTAAGCGTACCATAGACTTAAAATTAACTAGTTGGATATGCCAATCCCAAAACTTTCTTCTATCTCATACATACATTTTAATATTAAAAAAAAATACTTACTCATTTTAATGCTTTAATAATTTTAATTCAATACCTTACCATTTTTGATTTTCATCTTAAATTTCTGCTTACGAATTTCCGTGTCTGCAGAAGCCGATGGACAATAGAATGATAAGCAGATTTTTTTTTCAAATTCATGGAGGACCTATTTGCCTTACCAAAAAATAATCATATACAAAATGTTTAGTTCAGTTCTAGAACTAACTTCATACACTTTTATGTGGTGCAATATTGAAAATAGCATAAAATTCGGTATTGCAGCGCCCCCTTC
Organism: Maratus speculifer; assembly: GCA_964019185.1. Classification (NCBI taxonomy): domain Eukaryota; kingdom Metazoa; phylum Arthropoda; class Arachnida; order Araneae; family Salticidae; genus Maratus; species Maratus speculifer. The sequence continues at coordinate 197,068,338 of OZ025299.1, forward strand.
CGGCCGATTTTTTTCAGATTCAGGGCGATCCAAATAGCCATAGCCATACACTTACACAAAAAATGTCGATCAATTGGATGCATAACTTCATGTACTTTTGGTCGGTTCAATACTGAAAATGGCACAAAAATCGCGATTGCAGCGCCCCCTTCCGGCGGATTTTTTTCAAATTCGGGGAGGACCAACTAGCCATAGTCTTACAGATACAAAAAAAAATGGTTCAATTCGATACATAACTTCATATACTTTTGGTCGGTAAAATATTGAAATTGGCACATAAATCGCGATTGCAGCGTCCCCTTCCGGCGGATTTTTTTCAAATTCAGGGAGGACTAACTAGCCATAGTCATACACATACACAAAAAATTTGGTTCAATTCGATGCATAACTTCATATATTTTTGGTCGGTACAATATTGAAAACGGAACAAAAATCGCGATTGCAGTGCCCCCTTCCGACGAATTCTTTTCAAATTCAGAGAGGACCAACTAGCCAAAGTCATACACATACAAAAAACATTTGGTTCAATTCGATGCATAACTTCATATACTTTTGGTCGGTACAATATTGAAAATGGCACAAAAATCGCGATTGCAGCGCCCCCTTCCGACGAATTTTTTTCAAATTCGGGGAGGACCAACTAGCCATAGTCATACACATACACAAAAAATTTGGTTCAATTCGATGCATAACTTCATACACTTTTTGATGGTAGAAAGGCGACATACAGACACACAGACACACACACGGACACACACACAGACACACGGACAGACAGACATTTTGTAAAAATATGTTTTTTGGAATCTCTGACCCCTAAAACGTGTAAATCCGTCGAAAACCGGAAGTCGAAAAAATTTCGATTACAATACTTTCTTCTATTGAAGATAGAAGAAAGTAAAAATGATGTAGTCACAAATCTCAGTCATTCAGGAGCGTACATCAAATATTATAATAATAATGATATTTTCTTATGTATTTTACATTGTTTTTGTCATCTATACGTAAAAATGCGAAAATACAAGGATCAGGGCTCCCAAATGGTCCGCGAACTGAACATCAGAATTTTTTTAGAGAAATTTTCTTTTTAGATTTTTCTTGCAAATTGTCAAGAAACCACGTTTGGAAATTGATTCGAGCTCAAACGTATTATGAAATTTTCTGTTAAAAAATACTGGTGTTCAGTTCGCGGACCATTTGGGAGCCCTGAAGGATGAGATTTCCACGTTTTTGCACACTATTTTTTTTTTTTTTTTTTTTTTTTTTTAGAGAGAAAATCATGTTTTGTTAAATAGGGGGAAAATGTTCCAATTAAACATTTTTTTCTAACAAAATACTGGTGTCCTAAAAACTCATCCCTGGAAAATATCAAAAATCTGCCCAATATGCAAACTTTATTGCCGCATAACTTTTCTTATTTATTTTTTATATGTGCATATGGGCATTAATCACCGCTTACTTTCAATTCTAGCCATATTTTTTTTTATTTAAGGATATACTTGTCGGATTCTTCTGGAACTTCAGGATTAAAAAGAATATGTTTTACCTCATATTTGTGAATATCGATTTGATAAGGAGGACAATTAGAGGCCCGACATAAAATACTAATAATAATATTTGAGATTACCCAATAAAATAAAATGCACGTAATGTTCTATCTTTACAGAATACATATAAGTATATATTATGCAATCTGTCCATTCATTTGAGTAAGAATGGTAGGTATAATCATAAAGATATTGCTCGTTAAATGTTTTTGCATGTTTTTGCTTATATCATGCAGGATTTTCTACCAAATTATCAGATGTTTCAGAAAATTTGTCGAAATATAGTAGAAATAATACAGTGCAATTGGAATATAAATATTTTAAATTGATGATTTAAGAAGAGCGGTTGTGTGAAGCATTTTTTTTTATCTGCACAAGTGCATGCAATAACAAAGCTTTTCCCCACTGATTTTATAATCAACTCTATGGAGCAACTCATATGAAACGTCAGTTAAATAACGAGGAAATTCAGAAAGTTATCAGCGACAAAGTGAGCTGATCTTTAGTTCCTCTCTAAACGAATTTGAATGATAAGAGATTTTTCACAAATTGTCTTTCTTTATTAACTGACTTTCAGCAATAACTAATGTTTAATGGATGTTAACAAGTAGACTTGGAATAATTGCTTCGGTTTTGATATTTCTTTTATCTCTATATAGGCTCGTTTTGGGTGATTTTCTAATGTATTAATAAAATTGAAGAAATAAAAATATATAACAACTAATGAATTAATAAAACATTCAAATAAAATAAGAATTTAAATGACATTTTTGGAAAATCTCTTATCATTCAGATGCTTTTAGAGAGCAACAAAAATCATCTCATTCTCTACCGCCGATATCTTTCTGAAGTTTCACGATCTTTGACTGGATTTTCTACATGAGTTCAGAGTTTGTGCGGGCCTCGTTATTTTCTAGATAAATAACAAAATAAATTTTTTATATAAAAAATAAATCTAATTGAAACAAGCGAAATTTCTTCATATTTAAGGTAAGATTTTTTATAGGAAAATAGTGGCACTAAAGGTTTTCCTTTTCTAGAAACTCTAATAGCAGGGAGATGAACCATGGAGTTGCTCCATTTAATAGTCAAGAAACGATTAAATTATGAAAAAAAAAAGATCTTCGTAAGCGTTCGCGGATGTGCAGATAAAAAATATTTCATACAACTGCGTATATTTCATGATGTGTTTACTATGTTTATATTCTAATTGCACTATACTGTTTGCACTACATTTTTCTAAACTGTCTGAATCTCCAATTAAATTTGGTTGAAAATCCTGCATGCTATAAGTAGAATACATGCATTTTTTTTTGTAAAGAATTGCTTTATCTCCATGAACATATGAGCTATTCTTACACAAATTGTAAATTTATTATACAATATCCACATATTTGTAGCTATAGCGGTAGATCATTTATGCATTTTAATTTAAAGATTAATCCCAAATATTATCATTTTCCTTTGACTTTTTTGTTGCTCCACACCCCTAGTTGTCCACCTTATCAAAACAACGTTGGTAAATATGAGATCAAACCTGTTTAGAATGTGAAAGTATTAGAAGAATTCGACACTTATATTTTTCAATATTCGACAAAATGTCTAAAATTTAGTTCCTATGATTAAGGGATACATAGTATATTCACTCCCCCATTTTTCTGCGTAATGTTAAAAAACATGGAAAATCTGAAATACCTCAGACTTTATTAATACAGAACAATTTTTACTTTGTGTAATCATTTTCATTCAACATCTAATTTTTTTCAAGTTAAAGCTGGAAAACATTAAAATTCTGCCACATCTGTAGATTTTATTGCTATTTTATTCAAAGGGTGTTTAACTGCTTCCCTGTTTTGCCCGTACGGCGTACAGGCAAGAAGAATTTGCTTGATGCATCACAAATTGTCACCACTAATTTTTTTAAGTACAATTTTATTCCACAAATGTTTAGACTAAATATTACGAATATTTTAGATTAAAAAAAGTGGCGTTAATCCATACATTCAATTTATTGTATGTAAAAAAAAGAATTACTTAAGTGGTAAACAAAATATACCCTTAAAGTAAAAATAAAACACTCACTAAACTTATGCTCAGACGCAAGTGCGTAAATTGAAATGTTATATGCTCTATCACTTAACCTTTCTACCCTGAATGGGTCTAATCGACCCATAACTATAATTCGTTTTATACGATTTGAACCAGAACTTTTTTCATAATGAATGTTAAATAACAAATTCTGAGAAATAAGTCAATTAAATCTATTAAAATATTTTAAATAACAATTCTGGTGTGAAATATTTTTATCAAGATTGAGTAAAATTTGAACAGGGTAGGAAGGTTAATTTATTACATATTTCTTTATTAGCATCTTTTCAACATTGACTTTTTTTGTTCGATTTATTATAGCAGCAATTTATCAGACTTGTTAGATCCTTAACATCTTCGAAACCAGTATCTCATAAACGAATTTTATTCGGTTGGCGCCACTTAAAAAGAAAATAATAATAATTTCATTTATTTAACCACGATAAAACTAGTAACTATTAATTAAGGTAAATATTATTTATCATTATTAGCGGTACGGCAAACAGTTTATCGATGAAACATTTGAAGATGTCATTTATGTATCCCTGGACCCGAAGGGGTTAATATAGTATACTCAGGGTTCGTATGCTTCAAGGACTTTCAAGCATATGTAGCAGAATTTTTGTAAAGTAATATTTGCCTTGTTTAATGAAAAATAAATCCATCTTTAACATATAGCAACCAGTATTTTATGAAATTTCTGGTATTAAAAACACCTAAAATCCCCTTAAATAATTGATGCTTACAAACCCTGTATAATCATACGCATACATTCATACTTACACACATGCGTATAATATTTCACTTTTCTAGTAATAGCATCTAACTGTATTCTTAAAATTTATTTTAATTAGCAAATGCGAAAATTTTACACCGAGGTAATCTGAATATAATGTGAAATATGACTAAATTAACAAAGGGTAAAACAAGTTCTTTTATGAAAGTTAGATAAACAGAAATTCCTTCAAACTCAAAATAATCAGCTTAAACCTGTTAAGAATTTCCTAATTTATTTAAGTATTGGAATGTTAGTGTGTAGGAGGAATGTTTTGAAGTATATTCTTCGATCTTATCTGAATTTCTTTTTTATCTTAAGCATACAATAAGTTTAAAGTGGGGGTAAGTACACAGCATAGAAAACATTTGAGTTCTCAAATTCAATAGCTTATTTTAACTATTTATTTTTCAGGAAGTTTAATAAAAAGAACAAAGAAAAGACAGGGCACACGTATTAAAAGCCAAACTGCTTCAGTAATTTTAAAAGAAAGTTACTTCTGATTTTACTTATTTTATTTATAAAATTTACGTTTCAAAATGTATAACAGTGCAATAATTAAAATATTTTAGAATTAATTTAGATTATTAGTTATTTTAATGTTAATTTAGAATATGCAAGATAGTCTCATATAATAAATTAAACCTGAAAAAATAGCTATAATAAAATAATTCAGTAGTGAATGAAATAGACTTTAAAGAACAAACACAAAAGAATTAAAAAGATTCAAAGATATATTGAGATATTGTATTAAAACATTAATTTAATTTATCTGTTTACGTGTGTGACCAACAATTTTTTTTTTTACTCTAGAAATAATAAATATCAATGAGAAAATTCATAAAAAAATCCTTTTTTTACTTATTTAAATAATCTTTTAAGAGTATAAAGGTAGCTTTGTTACTTTCTGATATTTCTTAATTTCCAAGCCTAGTTATTTTTAAAAGGAAATACAGTATAAGTTACGCAAAAGTTACGGTGTATGCTTTTAACAATGTATATATGCCTTCTTTTATTAATAATGACAAATTAGGCATTAATGATGTACCTAAGAATAAAATATCTTTTTTATAGGAAAAAGTCTGCCAAAGTGTTCAGAAGTTTAAGATATGTAACTACAGTGTAAAAGTATATGTTGTGATGTAATTTATAGCTCAGAGATGCCAACTGTATAAGTTGCGCAAAAGTTAGTGTGATTGTTCTTTAACAATGAATAAATGTCTTTCTTTTTATTTATAATTACAAATTTGGCATTAATGATACATTTAAGAATAAAATTCCCTTTTTTATAGGAAAAATTAAACCAAAGTGTTTAGAAATTTAAGATGTGTAACTGCAACGTAAAAGTATATATTGTGATATAATATGTAACTCAGGAGTGGCAAACTCATGTGCCAGTTGTCAATAATGTTTCCGGTCACTAAAATTCGTCTATTTTAAACACATAATCTCCAGTCTTTTTATTTGCCATGTTTTCATTCATGTAGGATTCTAAATAAACATAAAATCTTGAAGTAGATTGAAATATAACTCCAAGAAAAGTAAATAATCTTTATTTTGTCTGTAAAAAATTCTTATATACGGGATAGTTATAAAAAAAGCTTCCCCGATATATGTAACCCTAGCGACCTGACCGCTCAATCAATCGAAACGAAATTTCAGATTTAGTTATTTGAAGGTATGCGCTCGAGATCGCGATTATTTAAAACAATAAAACTATCACGGTTACAGTTTCAGTGAAAACATTCTTGGCAACACCCTTTTTTCTGAGAAAATTCATCAGCACATTGAAAAACCATAAATTTCGTTGGAACGATAAACGTATGTCTAAAATTGCCGGAGTAATATATCGTGGCACTCAATTCTAATTAATTTCTATTTAATGTAATATTCAGCACTCTAAAACAAATTATTGCATTTTATTTTCACTATGTGTATGCAAACACAACTCAAAAACACATCTTAACGTAACACAAATCTTATAACACCACTCAGTTCATAAGTGAAAAAAAAATTGCTACTGTAAAACATTGTCATTGGTCCTTTATAATGGTCATTTCTGCAAGTGTTTTACGCTATCAATTTTCATCTTACGTGTATCATTCCAACGCCATTCATGATTTTTAATGCGCTGATGAATTCGCGCATGGAAAAAAATGAGCGTTGTCATTTGAAAAGCTTAAAATTTTTTAACTGTAACCGTACCTGTGAGAGCTATATTGCTTTAAATTATCACCATCTCGACCGCATACCTTCATATAAATATATCTAAAATTTCTTTTCTGTTGATTGAGCGGTTACGCCACCAAAGGTTCCTATATTGAGGAAGTTTCTTTTATGACCACCCTGTTGCTTCCGCTTGATGCTAAGTTGATCGATTAATAGAAAATATGGTTTTTAATCTTATAGCTTCGTTAAACTACTCAAGTGAAAAAGAGTCTTATGTCAAATACACTGTGTCTAACTTTAGAACTTGTCTATCGTTCTTCTTCTTCTTCTTATTATTATTATTATTTAATGTCATTCGAAAACATATTTTGAATACGCTTACGCCACCAAGGGCTCCTATATTGAGGAAGTTTCTTTTATGACCACCCTGTTGCTTCCGTTTGATGCTAAGTTGATTGGTTAACCCCTTGAGCTCTGCTGGTAGAATTTTCTACCACATAATTTTAATTCCAAAATGTCACAATGACACCTGAAAATTTGACCAAATTTACTTCAAAAAGGTTTAATGTTTTTTTTTTTTCGTGCTTATCGTTAAGCGGTTTTTTTTCTTTGCAAAATACTGGGGCCAGTGTGACATTTAGAATTTTAAAGAAATTTATACCCCAGAGCTCAAAGGGTTAATAGAAAATATGGTTTTTAATCTTATAGCTTCGTTAAACTACTCAAGTGAAAAAGTATCTTATGTCAAATACACTGTGTCTAACTTTAGATCTTGTCTGCCGTGCTTATTATTATTATTGTTATTTAATGTCATTCGAAAATATATTTTGAATACGGTTACGCCACCAAGGGCTCCTACATTGAGGAAGTTTCTTTTATGACCATCCTGTTGCTTCCTCTTGATGCTAAGTTGATTGGTTAATAGAAAATATGGTTTTTAATCTTATAGCTTCGTTAAACTACTCAAGTGAAAAAGTGTCTTATGTCAAATACACTGTGTCTAACTTTAGATCTTGTCTGCCGTGCTTATTATTATTATTGTTATTTAATGTCATTCGAAAGCATATTTTGAATACGGTTACGCCACCAAGGGTTCCTACGTATATTGAGGAAGTTTCTTTTATGACCACCCTGTTGCTTCCGCTTGATGCTAAGTTGATTCATTAATAGAAAATATGGTTTTTAATCTTACTTGTAGATCAAACCCGGGCTTCCTGGGTTACATAGCAAAGATAAAAAGCATTTTTTTTAAATTGAAAACTTTAAAGAATTTTCTATATGTAATATGCATTTTAGATTGCTAACTAACTCCAAAAAAGCATTTTTTACCCTTTAACCCCTTGAAGGGGGTGAGATAAAATATAATCCACTTAATTTTAATTGAAAAATGTGACATTGACGCCAGTAATTTGAAAAAGCAATTTCATTTTTGACAAATACGTGAAGAAACGCTTTTAAATATTTTGAAACAAATTTGTTTTTAAACTCTGGTGTCAATCAATCATTTCAGCATATTAAGAATCGAAGTGCTTTTTCCTTCAAAGGGTTAAGTATCTTGCGGATTTTTTCATTCATAGTTCATTCATAAAATAACTGTAAAAAGTATTGGTATGAGGATTTGTATTTGATAATTTACATATCTTTTTATCTTATATAATTCAAAAAATTAACATTAATCTCAATATTATATTAAATCAATCTTTGAACTAAAATGTTACATTTCGGAAAAACATGGTTAGGTTAAAAGGTTAAATGAAAAATATTAATTATGGAATCAAATAAAGCAATAAATTTTTTCAAAAGTCACTATGATGTAACACATATTTTATTATATATATTTCTAATAATAATATTTCAAATGTTAGTCCCCCCTTCTTTTAGAATTTAATTTTAAAAGAAAAGCATTTTTAATAGGTATTTTTATTGAGTGTTCGTCTCCAAATTGCATATAAAATAATAATAATAAATAGAAAACAAATAATAAATTAGTTTTAAAATATCCCTTCCAATTCTAGATTGTTCTTTCTTGCTCTTCTGTTGATTAAATATCAAACGAATTAAATATTTTTTCTGTTTTAAATAACTGCTATTTTTATTTTCATCATCTCATTTTGTCTTGTATAAAGAACTTAATTTTTACCGATTGTGTAATTTTTTTTAGGGTTACTGTGCGTTGCGCGGGTTTTCGCCGCGAGCGATAACTGTTGGTTTCTTGACAACACTCATTTAAAAAATTTTCCCATTTGCTTATTATATAACGGTCCTTTTTACATGTACGTTTTTTAGATCGGATTGGGAATCTTTGTATGCCAAGACTTTTTCTCTTGGCGTTTGTGAAATGTGAAAAATTATTCAGATTACGTTTTGTCATGGTGAAGTGAACCGGCACGCTCGCAGTTGTCAAACGTGACAAATATTTCTTTATTGTTTTTGAAAGTGCTTATTTTAGCGTGCTGCATTCTTGTTGTTTATAAGTGCTCAGTTTCTTGTGTTTTGGAAAATAAAAGAATTAGTCAAGAATATTTCTAAGAACTGATTTCCTTGATGAAATGTCTTCATTGTTTGATTTCAGAAGAAAATGTAAAATAGGGCCTAGTGTACTTCACAATATAGAACAGCGATCACGGCCAAATCACAAAAGATGAATTATTTTATTATTATTATTATTATTATTATTATTATTATTATTATTATTATTATTATTATTATTATTATTATTATTATTATTATTATTATTTGCCACCACAGTCACATTTCCGTATTAGAGGCATGCCGGAAGTTATTAGCCAAAGATTTCGTTACGGCAGCAATTTTGTTTCTGGTCATTTCAGAGCTTCGAGCACGTAATTCAATTACATGTCTGTTAAATTTGTATTTATTTTATTTTATTTTATTATTTATAAAGGAAATTTTAACTTTGTTATAGTATATTAGCCGGAAACAAACCCCGAACTCTTTATATTTTTCTAAGGACAAATGGATTAACCTATCGTAATCGAGTTTCATTCGGTGGAGATAAATTTAAAAATAACTCGCACCTGTTTTTTTTTTTTTTTTTTTTTTTTTTAACCACAGCCAATCAGTAAATTGAAATACAGTTTTCAAACAAATTCAAAATATTTAAATTTTTTTCTTATTTGGTAGTGTAAAATTTTAAGTTGTTTAATTACATGTTGAATTTGTAATTTTTAATAATTTAATCTGCGTTTTTAACCATTCTTTTACTTTATTACTCAACCAATTTTAATTTTATAATGGAAAATTATCAGGAACAATATTCATAGATTTATGAGTAAATTGTGTATCATTATTTCTTAATGGAGATAAAGATTTAAAAGAAAAATGCTTGAAAAATATAAGCTCGCAATAAATGAGTCAAATGAGATACAGTTTTCAATCAAATTGCATTGAAAGTAGATTTCTTTTCCCATATGACGAAAATAAATGTGCGACGTTTAGAAGATTAAAATATTGCAGTAACAGAAATTGCAAAAAGTCATTTTATCCTGAAATGTTGTCATTCGCAAAATAACGTCAGTGAGTGAACACGGACACATTTGTTCGTTACAATATAGATTTTGCGGATATGGAAAATTGGTACTACTTGATTATCCCGTCGACCATTTTCGCCAAATTAAAAAAATCGCCAAACTAATAGCCAGGTTATATATGTTGACATAATTTTTATTTTAAATAACGGAAAAACAAATAATTAGGAAAACATGAATAAAAATACAAATAAAAAGTGGTATTAAACAACCTCTTGATGACATTTTAAACATGTGTATCGTATTTAATATCATTGAATATGACATTCACAAATCATCAATTATTGGCATTTAATCTTATAATTTGGCGATAGTTTTTTGGTCGACGGGATAACTATGTAGTACCGAAAAATCTTACGCGCACGCTAAAATGTTAAAAGTAAAGAAATGACTGCACGTACCAGGGCTCGAAAAATCTACATGACCGACATCAGTGTTGTTAGACGGCGACTTTTTAAAAATTCAGATTGGCACCACTTCTTTGGATTGGTAAAATTACGTTTAGTTTAATGACATATTAATCAAGAGGAATTTTATCCTTTAATAAAAGTGGTGCCAATCAAATTTTTAAAAAGTCGCCGTCTAACAACACTGATGTCGGGCATGTAGATTTTTCGAGCCCTGGCACGTACATTTTTTTTCAAAAAAGTTTGCTTCAAAGTTAACTCTATGACAAATTTAAAATTCGTTTTATAAATTAAAATACACAACACAAATCAAAAGAATAATCATTGCACTCCGTCAATTCAACGTGCAAAGAAGATGCCGTATTTTCCGTGAAATACGCAAACCTTCATTTTTACAAATCATGCCAAACCAAATTTTCAATTACATTTTAAATATTGGATATCGGCGAATTATGAAATCTCATTTTGTCTTTTACATCGTTCTTTTTCTATTTCAGATCAATTTTCTATGTGAAAATGTACTTTTTTTCTTTTCTGAAAATATATTTGGAACATAAAAGGCTATTTCCATGAGTACTTGTAGTGTAAGTCACAGGCTACGATTTTTGGCTACCAGTATTATAGAACGAAAAAAATGTGATTAATTTTATTGGCACATTCTCATTAATTGAATAAGGCCAAGCAGACTTTTCTAAAATAACGGTGGCTAACAAGTATAGCAATTAATAAGTTATGTGACTTACACTACAGAACCCATGGAATTAGCCAAAAATGATTCTAAAAATAAAGTAAAAAATAAATAACATAAAAATATAATTATTCCAAGAAGAAAGAAAAATTAAATAATTTTGTTTTGCATTTTCCTTCTGGTAAAATGACAGGTAACAAAAAAGAACTAAAAAATTCGTCTGCTCTAGCAAGTTTAACTGAAATTTATAAAAAATTACACTAAGCGAATAATGTTATTTTAATATAATTACAATTGACTATCTTAAACAATTGGACAAAAATTTAAAGAACCGAACATTACTTTAAACCTGGAATTATTGCCAAGATCGTTTTCATTTGCTTGATATCTCGGTGAAAATATTCAACCCAGAGGGGAAAAAAAGAATCACATTGAACAGGTACTAAATCCTTTGACATCAGCCGTGCGTTTTTTCTCTAAATAAAAATAATCTGCTTAAATTTAAGCATTATAAAGTAGCATTTTCTTTTATTATAAACTAAAAGCTATAGTATTAAATGTTTCCACAGACTTGTCATTGAAAGTTTCCTTCTTTTTTGGAAAAATACGCGGTTGTGTTTGGGCTTAATGTAGCAGGTTTCAGGGTTACATTTTTTGCACTCCTCCCAGCAACCATAAGTCATCTCTATTTCTTCTTTTTACTTTATGGCTATTTTTCCTTTACTTTGCACAGAAATGGAGTACTCAAGTTGCCACCTCCAGAAAAATTAAATTAAAAACTACAAAATAATTAATATCTCAAAACAAATTAAGATAGTTTTCAAACAAACTGCATTTAAAAGTACATATTTTTCCCTACACAACGGTGTAAAGATTGAAAATGCGGGATGTCTAGAAGTTAAAAAATTTGCAGTAATGAAAATTGCAAAAGTGAAATTTCATCAGAAAGTGTTGCCATTCAAAAAATGACGTATGCGTTACGCACAGATACGTTTGGTCTTTATAATATAGATAGCTTCGTTAAACTACTCAGGTGAAAAAGTGTCTTATGTCAAATATACTGTGTCCAACTTTAGATCTTGTCTGCCGCGCTTATTATTATTATTGTTTTTTAATGTCGTTCGAAAATATATTTTGAATACGATTACGCCCCCAAGGGTTCCTATATCGAGGAAGTTTCTTTTATGACCACCCTGTTGCTTCCGCTTGATGCTAAGTTGATTGGTTAATAGAAAATATGGTTTTTAATCTTATAGCTTCGTTAAACTACTCAAGTGAAAAAGTGTCTTATGTCAAATACACTGGGTCTAACTTTAGATCTTGTCTGCCGTGCTTTTTATTATTATTGTTATTTAATGTCATTCGAAAACATCTTTTGAATACGGTTACGCCACCAAGCGTTCCTATCCTGAGGAAGTTTTTTTTATGACCACCCTGTTGCTTCCGCTTGATGCTAAGTTGATTGATTAACACTAGAACAGCCGGGTATTTCACTCAAGTTTCATAAAAAGGGTTTGTCACCAGAATTTTATTTTTAAACTATGTAACTTACTTAAGTAGTAAATTTTTCTGCTGCACACATATAACATATCTTATGAAGAAAATTCTGGTTCGAATCGATTATTATCAATCTGGCAGGGGTCATTTTGACACCAAATGGCGGTTCTAGTGTTAATAGAAAATATGGTTTTTAATCTTATAACTTCGATAAACTACTCAAGTGAAAAAGTGTCTTATGTCAAATACACTGTGTCTAACTTTAGATTTTGTCTGCCGTGCTTTTTATTATTATTGTTATTTAATGTCATTCGAAAACATATTTTGAATACGGTTACGCCACCAAGGGTTCCTATATTGTGGAAGTTTCTTTTATGAACACCCTGTTGTTTCCGCTTGATGCTAAGTTGATTGGTTAATAGAAAATATGGTTCTTAATCTTATAGCTTCGTTAAACTACTCAAGTGAAAAAGAGTCTTATGTCAAATATAATGTGTCTAACTTTAGATCTTGTCTGCCGTGCTTATTATTATTATTATTGTTATTTAATGTCATTCGAAAACATATTTTGAATACGATACATTTAAATAAACTTTAATTAATTGCTTATTTTATCATTTTGGATCATTAGAAAATATAGAACATAATAAAAATATTCAAAAGAAATATTAAAGCAATTTTCATTAAAGACAAGTTTCAACTAATAACAAGTTTTGTATCATCTTTATCCTTATTGTACATACCGGGTGTCCCAAAAATAACTGAAGGATTTTAAAATTCAAAATCTTGCAAACGGTGACAGGTATTTAAAAAAATTTTGAAGGAGGGTTATGTATAATGTCAGGAGTTTTTTTACCGTAATTTTTTATTTTAGTTCGAATTTAAAACAATAAGTGGCGCTGACGGCGATTGAAGGCCAGGTCGACGCTTCACTCAGCACTGATCACTTGGCCTTCAATCGCCGTCAGCGCCACCTATTATTTGAAATTCGAACTAAAATAAAAAATTACGGTAAAAAAGACGCCTGACATTATACATAACCCACCTGCAAAATTTTTTTAAGTAGCTGTCACTGTTTGCAAGTTATTGGATTTTAAAATCCACCAGTCATTTTTGGGACACCTGGTATGTACGTAAGTACCGTAATTTCGGGTGTATAAGCCGCAGCTCAAACAATTCTTTTTGGACCCAGAAATCTTATTTAGTGATTGAAGAGATATATTTACGGCGATCTGACTAGTTATATTTGTTTTTTAAAAATTTCTGGGTCGAAAAAGAATTGTTTGAGCTGCGGCTTATACACCCGAAATTACGGTAAATGGATTTATTTCAATATTAACAAAATGCCCATACAAAAATTCATAAAATCGATGTCAGTACGGAATATCGTTAAAGGGATGTCACTAAAGAAACTTGAAGTTGGGATTGCTGACAAAATGTACAGCATTTATATTATAAAAGAGAATTTTATGAATGTACACAATCCATCATACATTATTCTGGCCATTTAATGAGAAACGGACAAAAAGTTCATTGCGTGACGTTTACGTAAATATCTATATTTACCGTGATTTCCCGTAGATAACCCGCAGTTCAAACAATTCTGTTTCGACCCAGAAAATTCATTCTGTAATTTAAGATAAATAAATATCACGTTACAAAATGTTACATTTTATTTTTGAAAATATCTGGGTCGAAACAGAATTGTGTGAGCTGCGGGTTATCAACGGGAAATTACGGTATTAACTTATAAATTGTTAAAACAAAAACCCTACATTAAAATTCACTCTGACTGCGACGCGAGGTCATGAGTTCAACTCCCGACCGGGCACGGTTCACTCAGTCTTTCATCCCTTCGCGGTCGATAAAATGAGTACCAAGGTTACTTAGGAACTAAACACCGAGGGTCTCGCGTTAGGCTGACCACCTGGCTGGGAAGCATGTTGCATAGCACCTAAGGGACCAGACTCTAGTAAACAGGGATGGGCACTGTTGGCGCTGATCCTTCATGGATTGCAAGGCCACAGAGTTTAGTGTAGTTTTTTTTAATTAAATTTTACAAAAACCCTATTAATTCCTATTAGCAACATTGTTGTAATTTGAGAATACAATAGCATTGTTAAAACAGCAGTAATATGCAGAAAAACTGTTCTGCGCGTGATAGGGAGGGGCCTTTTAACAAGTTTTAAAATCTCCATATTCTAAACTCCCCCCTCCCCTAGTACCATTAGAGTCTTATTTGACCCCGGTTATTTTAACTTTGAAATTTTTAATGTTTGAAACCAGAAAAAATATACAATTCATGCATAATGTATGGAATTAAATAGACACCTCCGAGGGATATGTTGCATAACACAGAATTAAATTTGTGGTCCAGATCATGTAAAACTAAAAATCCTCAGAAATTATTAAAAGCTGGTACAGGATGCCCAGTAATTGACTGACCCATTTTGAACGTAAATAACAAAAGAACGGTGTGAGATAAAAATGCGCGGTTTGCTGCATTTTTATTAGAAAATCAATAATTTTTAAAAAATACACTTTCTTCAAATAGTTCGAATTTCGGCCAAAAGATGGCGTCGATTTAGAAGTCGCTGCCGCCTTTTTAAGACAGGGGAATTTGCAACACTATTTGCATACCACTGTTTTAACCATTTAACTGATTTGCCAGTACAATGCACGGGAAAGAAGAATTTGCTTTATCCATCACTGAAAGCTTTTCGATACAATTAAATTTTTTAAATACAATTCCATAGTATTTAATGATAGAAATGTTTAAATTAAATATTACGATTATTTTAGCTTAAAAATAGCGGTGTTTATCCCATATTTTTAATTTTTGTACGTAAAAAAAGAATCGGTTAATCGGTTAAAAAAGGATATTCTGAATAGAATTTATTTATTGTAAATGTGTGAAAAGTTGTTGCTTATTAAAAAGTATGTTTTGCTGGTTTTTAGCTCACAGGCTATCAAAGCCTGAGAGCTTATATGCCTGTCCGTTCTGTATGTGTGTATGTTTGTGTGTGCGTAACGCGATAACTCATGATAAAAATATTCGATTCACTTGAAATTTTGGATATATGTAAATTCTGATAAGGCGCTTCCCTGATTAGTTTTTGGAGTTCATTCGATATATATAAGAGTGGGAACGGGGCTAATGCTCCTCCCCTTAATTTATAAAAATGGGTTTTTCATGCAGAATTATCAGTTTTCGTTCAAAATTTAGATATAGGATCCTTCTCATAAGGCGCCCTCCGTGATTAGTATTAGGTGTTCATTAGATAAGTATAAAGAGGGGGAGCGAGGGCTGATGCCCCTCTTCTTGATTTATATAAATGGGTTTTTCATGCAGAATAATATTAGATTTCATTCAAATTTTAGCCATAAGATCATTCTGATGAGGGCACCGCCATGATAAGTTTTGGGAGTTTATTGGATAAGTATAAAAATTGGGACGGGGGGTTTAATTTCCTACTCTTTATTTCAATAAATGGGTTTTTCATGCAGATTTATCAGATTTCATTGAAATTTTAGACATAGGATCATTCTGATGAGGGCACCTCCATGATTTTTTTGCGAGTCCATTGGATAAGTCTAATAAGGAGGAAATGGGGTTAAACCCCCCTTAATTTAGGTTAATGAATTTTCACGCAGAATTTATCGATTTGCTTCAAATTTTGGATATAGGTTCATTCTTTTAAGGCGCTTCCCTGTTTAGTTTTTAGAATTCATTGTATAAGTATAAATGGGGGATCGGTGGGATTACCCTCTAAATTTAGGTAAATGTTTTTTCTTGCAGAATTAACCGATTTGCTTCAATTTTTGGATGCAGATTCATAGTGATAAGATGCTTTCCTAACTAGCTGTGGGGATCTTTTGATATGTATAAAGGGTGAACTGGTGATTACCCGCCCCCCCCCCCTTAAATTTGATAAATAAGTTCTTCTGCAGAATTATCCGATTTGCTTTTAATTTTAGATGTAGGTTTTTTCTGATAAGGCCAATCTCTGAATAGTTTTGGAAGTTTAATGGTGAAGTATAAAAGAAGGGATAACGCCTCTTAAATTAAATAAATAGGTTTTAATAAGAATTTTCCGATTTGCTCGGAATTTTGGATATAGATTTTTTATATGATTAAGCATATCCGTGATTAGTTTAAGGGGTTTAATGGTTACGTATAAAACGGGAAAATGGAGGGAGCTGTTTGCCCTTTTTAATTTGTTTTTCGAACGGAATTAATCCTTGAAAATATAAGGCTGTAATGTACAATTAGTATGCATAGCCTGTGAGCTCATTGTCATCAGTTTAACTGGACAATATTATTTTTATTATTAAGTATAATAGATATTCTTCAATCATAAATATCATTTTAAATCTCTTTCTAACCATCATACCCAATTTCTGAATCTGAGTCGAGAATCGATTCAACATGTAGACGCAGATTAGACTCTGCAAATTGAGCTGAAAAACTCATGCTTATTGAAATTATATCCATGTCTGTATTCCGACAGCTTGTTTTCACCAGCGCGATCTTTTGGCCGAAATTAAAACTATTTGAAGAAAGGGCATTTTTAATATTTTATTGATTTTTCAAATAATAATTCAGCAAACCGCACATTTTTATCTCAGACCTTTATTATTATTATTATTATTATTATTATTATTATTATTATTATTATTATTATTATTATTATTATTATTATTATTATTATTATTATTATTGTTGTTGTTGTTGTTGTTGTTATTTACGTTTAAAATGGGTCAGTCGTTTACTGGACACCCTTAATAAGCTGTCCATTTTTAATAATAAATAATATAAATACTAGATAGCAAAAACATTCATATTTTAAATTCTAGATCTATGTAATCTGCCTGTTTCAGAACTGTACCAGGAAAAACTGACAAAATGTCCTACGCGCGACAGTTACATAAATACTTATATCTATTGATTTATATGTTGTTAAAATATAAATTATGCGTTTAAAATAACAACAACAACAACAACAACAAACACTAGAATTTTATATTAGCATAGTTCTTTTCTGATATAATAACGTTGTTGAAACAGCAGAAATCTGTAGAAACGCTGTCCCACACATTAGATGGAATGAACCATAATGCCATCTTATTCTAGGTTATACGTGTATATCCTTTAAATTAATAAAGTGTCCTTATTTATTTAACCCTTTGCAACGCCGAGCACTTTCATTGCGAAAATGGTGAAATGAATGGCACTGTAATATACACACACATATAATTATTTACGTACAAATTTATTTGGAATAAGCTGTATTTCCCCCATACATAATAAACGGAAAATATTTATAACAGAATTCCGGTGTCATTGTGGCATTTGGGAATCAAGTTGGGTGTTCCATGCAATTGAATGCTGAAACACAACGGGTGAATACTGGGATGGTACACATTAAGGGATTGAGGGGACTTTAGGCGTTTTAATACCAGAAATTCGTAAGGTATTGGTATACCTGAAAACAGTTTTTTTCCATCAAATAAAGCAAAAGTTAATTTACCAAAATTCTGAAAAAGATGCTTAAAAGTCCTTGAAGCGTACGAACCTTGTAATACTAATTTAACATCTACTCGTACATCTACATCTATATCTACGTATCATTTTATTTTATTTTTATTTATTTTCTATTATCTATTTAATATTAATTTAACACCTTGCATCCTCCATTCTATATCTTTTCATGATATTAATTAAATACTTTTCACTATTAACTTTTGTTTTATTACCTTCTTATCCTTCATTAATTTCAATATCTGGATTTTTAGCATATAAATTTTCTTTTCATCTTTTCCTTACTCATGTACTTCACATCTATTTCCTTAACCATTTTAGCTCCGGTGTAAGAATGTCTTAAAAATACTCAAATGTGACATTGGCACCAGTGTTTTGCAAACAAAAAATTCGATTTATGACATACATGATAACATGAATTAATTTATTTAAAAAAAATGGGTCTACTATTCCGGTGCAACTGTGACATTTTAAGATTAAAATTAAGTGAGAAGAAATTCTCCCATAAGGTTCGATATAGTTATTTATTCCAGTTCTAGATGGCAGAACCTTCTCTTTTGTCTTTTTTCTTTCTAATTCTTTTGCTTTATTGACTCATTTAACTATTTCAATTGAGTTATGAGACATAAAATGTATTATATACGAGTTGCGAGTAAAGTAATTGATGAAGTTGTTGATGGCGGCTGAATTTTAAAATAAGATCAACAAATCCCAACTACCACCGGAGTCAACTTCCATCAGTAAATTCTGAATAGAAAATTTTGCTTTATTTAAATCGCTTTTTTATTTAAAAAAACTGTCATAAATAGGGTTAAATTTTCCATTTACTTTTACTGATGGCAATATGCCCAAGTATTTTAAACTTTTTTCCCCGACACTGAGAGGTAGCTGTCTACGTTGTCACAGTAAGGCGAAAACACAAAGCCTGACAGCCGCAGACGTACAGTTTCACCAGTAAAAATGAATATTTGTTTTTACCATTATTTATGATTAAAATTTTGGATTAATAAAGTGTTTAAATAAGGAGAAAATTGCTATTCAAATTTAATGGTAGAAGTTTGCCCTAGTGGTAATGAACCCCAATGAAAGTGGTTACAGTTGAAGGCTTTCTATTTTAATTACATGACATTTCATCTTTATTAATAGTTTCATGGCTATTTCATGGCACATGGTTCTACAGTTTGTATCCTATTGCAATTTTGGCAGTTTTACTCCCAGATGTCTTATTTTTCCTTATTTTAAAGCTTCTTTGTCTATTTTTGCTGAATCGTCATTAATGTCTTGGTTATCTTAATATATTTTGATCATCAGAGTTTTTTCGACATGATATAAGGAGATTAATAATGTTCTTTCTAGGCCTTATTCTGGCAATATTGGACAAACTATATTAACTCTTTACTGGCTATTTTCATGAGTACCGTAATTTCAAGTGTATAAGCCGCGGATCAAACAATTCTTTTTGGACCCAGAAATTTTATTTAGTGATTGAAGATAAATAATTACGGCGATCTTACTAGTTACATTTGTTTCTTAAAAAATTCTGGGTCGAAAAAGAATTGTTTGAGCTGCGGCTTATACACCCGAAATTACGGTACTTGTAATGTACCGTAATTTCCTACGTATAATCCGCGGATCAAACAATTCTTTTTCGACCCAGAAGTTTTATTTAGTTATTGAAGCCAAATATTTACTGCCAAATATTAAAGCCTTAAAGCCAAATATTTACTGCCAAATATTAAAGCCTTAAAGCCAAGTATTTACTTTTTAGAAAATAAAATATTTTTATAATTGTAAGTGAGGGAGTAATGACATCATCTTAACATTTGCTAAATCTGTGTGTTAAATTGTTCTTTACAAATTGAAGCATTTCTCCAGGATGGTTAAATATTTTTTAGAAACAGGTAATATCCATGTGCTCAGATCACGTGCAACGTTTCAGCCTACAATAGTATCACCTGTACAAATATCCAGAATTATTACTGAGTGACAAAATGGTGTGAAATATGAGTAGCAAACATTTTTGCCAAATAAAAATTGCATGTGCAGACAAAAAAAAAAAAAAAAAAAAAAAAAAAAAATTAATGCAATACATTGAAATAATGCTTTATGTTTTCATAATAAAAGACAGAAGTCAGACAAAATAAATATAGATATTTCAGTAAGAAATGATATTTTTTTATAATTTTGGGTTATAGTAGTTGTATGTGAGGAAATCATTTTATAGGTTTAACAATTTATTTTAAATAAAGGGTGTTTCTCTATCAGACGGATGAACTTACAGGAGGTGTACGGGCACAGAGACGACTCCAAATCACATAGCAATGCATGATAGAAAATGCCATAGTTTTGAGTTATGATACAAAGCACTGTTGCTAGTAAGCTACTTTTTTAAATTCAGATTTCTTGATTTGCACCACTTTTTGAAAATGGCAAAATTCTCCGTATTAAGAAACATATTAATCCAGGTGAAAACAAAAGAATTATTTTAAATTATCAGAAACTGATAATGATCAAAGGATCTGAATTTTAGAAAGAAAGTCCCCCCCTGGCATCACTGGTACAGAGAAGCAGAGTAAAAGAACAGAAACAGCAACATATTAATGGGACAGAAAACATTTCATTGAAAGTTTGTACTGTAGAAGGTGGTTGAAGTTACGACCAGAAGTTCTCTAACTGTTCCTTCTGTTGAATACCTCGTCGCTTGAATATCTGTAGCTGTTGGGAGATACGATACATACCAGGAATCTTCTAGAACATAAGGAATTCTAGGCGGCGCCAATGTCAAGCCGTAATCATATTTTAAAATTTCGTTTTATGAACGAAAATGTAATTTCCTTTCATAAAATAAAGTAATTTACATTCATATTTTCTGATATGAGGCGGGTTTAAAAATTAATACTTTCCAAAATACATTTTTTCTGACAATCTAGTTAATTTTTCAGCTTTTAAGAATAAAATATTTATTTCTGGTTATAATGACGCATTTTTGACATGGATAATTTGGTAGTGCATAATTTTGACTAGGGGTGCACAACCTGTGGCTCGCGGCCCACAATGATACCGTTATTTTTATGGAGAATAACTTTCCTTATAATAATGACAGAAACTTTGCAATTAAATAAAACAAATATTACTTTTCAAATATTTTGATGGCAAAAAATTTTCTGGCAAAAGGTTTTGCATGAATAAGTTTGACATTTACTATCTATTTGCTTTTGATTTTTTTTAATTTAAATTAAAAATTAAAAAATAAACCATATTTATGTTAGCCGTGTGCAGACGATAAACCGTAAAATACTGATATATATTTTTTTAATAATAAGAATGTAAATAAGAATTAATATCATAAGGCAAGATCCTCTTATTCCAATATAACAGCGTATTCGTTCTATAATATTAATATCTTACAGTAGTTTCGATACGTGATATCAAATTCACCTGTATTTCTGTTTTTTCCTAGGCTAACTAAAAAAACAGGATACCGCGGTTCATTCCACATATCTTTTTTTAATAGACCATTGGAATCTCGTGATACTCGAATGCACCAATGCAGGCGCACGAAAAGAGCATTACGTCATTCTGGCGGTCTATAAAAAAAGACACGTGGAATGCACCGCAGTAGCCAGTCTTTTTCGATGGCCTCGTTTGTTTTCAATAAGACATCACATTCCTCTCTATATTTCATTTTTCTTTTTCACGTGAAAATCTTTCAAATTAAAATCAACTACTTAGGAGAAATAATTATTCTGGGTACTGATTTTCTTAGCAACGGTAAAAAAAGACAGAATAAATGTCAAATTTGTACTTTATAAAAATAATGGATTTTTGAATTTACAGACAAAATAATTGAATAGGATGAATAAAGCACCCCATTATATCTTCAAAACACATCTTCATTTCTGGGTTAAAAGACGACACAAAGGCATTAATTTATCCCTTTTGACGTTGATTTCACTTCAAACAATTATAAACATTTTTACTTTCACGATATGTTTAGTTCCCAGGTAACCAGTAAAAGAAAAAGGAAAAATTGAAATGCGTAAATCTAAAAGAAATGCATTTATAATTTAAAAAAATGTTTTATATTATTAGAACACATATAAAATTCCCCCATAAGTTATACACCAAATTTGAAAAATGTAATAAATGCATGGAAAAAATTTCAAACAAAGAATAATAATTTAAGACTCTTATTGGAAATTTCATAATCCATAATTTGCCATTTGATTCCTTTAATCATACAAGTCATTTCCTTTTAACAAATAAAATGTTTATAATCGTCTGAATTGCCACAGAAAGGCATTATTGGACAAAATGAAATATTTTATATTTTTCGAACGAATGAACCAAATATAAGAATAAAAACTATAGAGCTAAATCCGAGTACCTCACCAACATTCTAACTTAATTACAAGCTAATCGGATGTTTTTAGCGGCATTTATCGCGGAACAGAAAGAAACCAAAACTTTTCGTGTCACCATGATAAACCTTCACTGACGTTTCGGCAATAAGCACAGAATAGGAGGTAAGTTGACAAAATATCAGTAGTAAAACCGAACTAACTCCAGTCAAAATACTGTGCAATGTGGCCATTTGGAAAGTCAGGCTACATCTTTGTTGATAAGGATTAATTGGTGTGATCTAAAATGGGTCGTGGTATTTGGAATGAGATGCATTTAATGGAATTCGTTTGGCCACTCAATCATTATCGCCACTTTTGTACAAGAAAGAAATTGTGTCAAAAGTGACTAGGAATCTTGGCTTGTATAAAATAATCTAAAAATAGTTTTATTTGTAAAAAAAATTGAACTGAGCTGTGATTTTCGTACGAATCAGAGTCAGGGGCAATGATATTAATACGAGTTGGGTGGGTCGAGACTGAGACTGAAAATTTCGCCTCCAGCAGAGATCGGAAAAGGAAGCCAGTCTCGATTCGGCATGAAAAAAATACGTTATGCCCGGCGTAGCTGAACCTTCTGAAAATTGAAAGGCCGGGCCTGTCCTGTCCTATTCCTGTAGCAGAATACGGGCTTTTTTAACGGTTTTGCCGGAACGATATAAAACCCTGAAGTTGAGAGGGCTAAAATTATGAAAAAAAACCCCTCTTAATCGGCATGTTAGAAAAAAACTTATTTTAAATACAGTGGCGTAACCAGGGTGGGTGCCCAAAACCAGTAATATTGTAAGATTTCCTTATCCTCAATTCAAAGCAAAACATTTTCAGGTTAGATAAGGGCAGGGTTCGCACACTTTTATCAGAAAATTTTAACAGTATTTTCAAGGTATTTCATTGCATAAAAAAATTGCAAAATTTGAGAAAAAAGGTGGTGATTGCGAATCCTTTTTCTTAAAACTTAAATATAAATTGTCTTATCATTAATAGTGGTGCCAGAGTCCTTGGAAATTCCAAGGAGTGTGCGAACCTTGGATAAGGGGAACAGAACTTAAAAAAATTACCGGTTTTCAGAGCACTTAGGCATCCACCCTGGTTACGCCAGTGAAATAATTGAGGGTCATTTAAACAGTATAGAAAGAAGGTAGAAAGGGCAAAAGTTAATCTGAATCAAAAGTTGAAGCTACAGGAAGAAATTACTTAGGAGACACATGAGCGGAATGGGGTACTTAAGGTTTTAAGCACTTTTTTATGTCTAAGATACTAAAAAAAACCTTATACTACATTAAAAAAACAGTTTGTATATACATTTTTAAATAAACTTTAGTATACAAAGTTGTAAAAAATATTATTTAATTTAAAAAAACATAAAAATAAAAGTAACCCAACTAATGGTTTTGTATAATGCTAAAATAGTTTTTTAGAATATTATAGATTATTTTTCGTATTTAAAGTACCAAAACGCAGACTTGATCTTCTCTTTCATTGCCATTACTCCTGAATTCTGTTATGGTACAATAGCATAGATGCGAACATCTGTTAATTTTCCAGAGTTTGATACGAAAAGAATTTGTTTTTAACCGAAAATTTTATTTAAATAAAAATTGCAAACTGAAATGTAATTTTACTTTAAAGAAAGAAGGAACGTTTTCTTGTATACATTTTCCGGTTCTTACATGCCAAATTTAGATCAGATACCGGAATAATTATCCACTTAATTGTCGCGTGATTTTGGAAAAATCCCTTCAAAAATCATCGATATTTTATTGTCCAATTTTAATATTCATAAAAATATGAGTTCATTGGTAAAAGAAATAGTGTATTTTTTTTCATATTTAACCCTTTTACTGGCGGTGAAATGCTTATAAAACCGCTTAATTTTATACAAAAAATTCTAGTGGCTTCAGAAATTTAATACAAATATTTTCCTTTGCTATGTATTCGAAATTTAGCCATTTTTTTATTTAGAAATAAATCTGCTCAAACATACCGGTGTGAATCATTTATTTCAATAATTTAGAAATGGAAGTGTTTTGCTCCTGAAACCGAAAAGAGGCAGACAATATTTTTTTTAAAATACAGTTTTACTTACCTTATACGTCTTTTAAGAATATACATGACACAGAGGAAAGCTTCAGTGGATTGTTGGAAATTGTGGTTTTAGTTAGATTTTATGTAAAGGTATAAAAACCAAGTAATATGCTATGTTACTACAAAGACGACATTTTCTTTCAAATTTAATTTCAGAGCCGACATTCAATATATTTTTCAAATTTTAATAATTTTTCAATGCATGGAAAACTTTGAAATACTATATGCATAGTCCTACATTACAATCCTTACAAGAATATCTAGTTTCTTTCCGAATTTTCTTTCCATTTTAATTCACATGGGATGAACAAACTTTACATTCTCTGTAAAGTTTATCTTTTTTGTCCGTGGTAGGTTTAACATCTAGAACATGGCGTTCATACAAACGACTCGATGTTGCGTCGTCGGAAAAACGGCCCCGTTTACGGAAACTTACTTTTGTAACAAAACCTTCTATATAATAAGGAACAGTCGCATCTCATGTCGAGGGACAGGTTGCCATTCTGGTCTCCCTGTTACTCTTTTTTCTCCATCAGCATTTCCCAATTTCGAACATATCGATTTATTTCCTTTACAATAATATCCACTTGTTTGTCATTTAAAAAATGTTCATATTATTGCAGAACATCCAAACTAGCATCAAACCAGATACTAATATTCGACTCTGATTTGAATTCAAAGTGTGGAGGTGCGTATTCGGTAGTACTTGACGAAAATTTGTGCCTCTGATGGTTTGGAAAAGGAATATCAGCGTCATCATCACTAACGTCGGTTTCTAATTTTTCGGAATCAAAAATATCTGAAAAATAGAACCTTCTGATTCATTTCCAGAAATCTCTGCGCTAAAATTGTCCTCTTCATTTGAGCTACTCAACATTGAAATTTATAAAGCGATAACTCAGACGTATAAAATTTTGAAATAACTGAAGCACGTGCTCAAATGCGTACAGTTTATTTAAATTAAGCATTCCGATCTTAAAACCAAATTTTGTCAGTTCAGTGCGTCCATCTACTGAGCGTTTAAACATTTAACAATAGAAATGATGGATTTTTCATTCAAGTTTAAAAAAAATTCTACACCAGAATTTTTATTTAAAGGTTTTTAACTTACCCATTTAACACTAGAATGCCGGGAAGGTGTCAATTCGGCACCAATCACTGGACCGATTGTTGATTCGAACCAGAAAAATCTTCAAGAAATAAGTTATATATCAGTTGCAATGAATAGAGATAAACAAATAAACTAAATAATTTCAAATTATTTTTCTGGTTTTAAATGTATTTTATAAATTTTGCATAAAATATCCCGGCGTTCTAGTGTTAAATTATTTGTGTGCGATCTGCCCATTTAACACTTTTTTGAATTTTCTTGTTTGAATCGAATAGTATATATTTGATAGCAGTTAAATTGGCAGCTTGTGAAGTTTCTAGCATTTCTAAAATTGCGAACAAAAAATTCAGAAGAAGATACCAGAAAATTTTAGCTAAAGTCATTAGAAGCGCAACCCGTGAGAGTCACGTGCACGACGAAATTTGTTCATACATGACTGTCCGTGAATGTCTCGGGCGAGACGATTAAGTGGTTAATAAATGTTGGCATCTATGCAACATTTACGCCGCTTTCGTCGGTCTTGTAAATTCTTGATGCATTTAGTTTCTTTTCGTCGATAACGTTAATCTATAAATCAAAACCAGGGAAACTGCAACTTTATTGAATTTCTTTACAATTTTGTATTTATATTTATATATTATTAGACATTTTTTATATTTCATTTTTGTTATATGAATGATGCACATACCCCAATCCATTGCATCCCGTTATGCCCTTATCGTTAAAATGTGAAAAAAGTCACGTAACTATCCTTAATAATTGATGTTTTAATCATGAAAAAATATTTTTAACCCCTTAATGCTCGTATTAAATTACGATATAAAAATTCAAATTCATTATTGCCACGACTTTTTTGAGAAAAAAAAAATATTCATATAATTTAATGACAAGTAACATGATATTAGAATAAAACCAGTTACACTATTTTATAAAACTGGTGCGAATCAAACAATTCTGAATAAAAGCCGTGAAGCTTGTAGCCCTAGAATGTCTCGGGTGCGACGATTAAGTGGTTTAAAACATGAATAATTCAATAGAATTATAGTTAATTGGGCACAAAATACGGAAAGAAGGTTTACCTTGTTTCAAAAATTTCTCAAAACTATAGTAAGATACAGAATTCGTAGCTAAAATTTGCCAAAGTGAGTTAACCCATTAACGCCCGAATTATTTTCTTCGCTAAAATTTAAATTTTGTATTTCCCACCACTTTTAAAATCAAATTAACATTTATCTAAATTTATCGAGGATTCTGTCTCGTGAAACAAAGTATGTATTTATCTTCCTCTTTACTGGTGGGAAAACCGCTTTCTTGCTGTTTTTGTAACCGTCCTCAAAAGAGGACGCTGGGCGTTAATGGGTTAATGAAATCCAGCAATCTGACAAACGCCACTCATAAAAATCCTGCATGCAAATGAGGCTCGTGAAGCTTTGCCGTGCTACTCTAGCACAACTGGTAGGTAATAAATGCCGTATCCCGTTCTACCACAATCCCCCATTCGGCTCCGGTCTCCCCTGCATAAATGAAATTTTTTAAAAAGCCTTTAAAAATTTCAGTAGGAGCCAATCTTTGTTTAAAACTTTAGATGCGTTTTTCTGCATAATGTTTTTTTCCCACCATTTCTCGTCTTTAAATTATTATAAGTCAAGAATTGTTAAAAATAGGTGCAAACTTGGAAGATGTCTTTTATGATTATTTTACATCAATTTTGTCTTTGCAAATTTGAGTTAATATTTGTTTTTGAAAATTTGGTTCTTTAAAAAATAAGTTATGCCATTTCCTTTAATTTAATTTTTTAATATTTTAAAAAATCCCGAACCAAAACTTAAATTATATTTTCCTCTTGAATTAAATCAAAAAATTTGAAATTCAATAAATCATATTTCGAGTTTTTTTATTTTAAACTACCCCACTTAATAAAAAATAATGATCATTAAAAAAATAATAATTATAATAATTATAACGTTATGAAAAATTTAAGTATGTGTTTTTTATTATTATTATTACTATTATTATCCTGTTAACCATCACAAAAAATAAAAATAAAAATTCTAATTCAATAAATATATTTTTATTAAACCGGTGCTTTATGATCTTGATTCTGCATTTTTTTTCTTTTAAATTCGTTTTATTTCATTTTCATTCCAAAGTAATATTTACATGTCTTATGATTTGATTATTTTTTCAATACTTGTTTCACATAGTCTGAACTGGGGTATTTAAAGTTATTATCCTTAAGAGTAATATCTTAAGTTTACAACTACAATGACACATTCGAAACTCAATGCCACAACATTTTGTAATAAATGTTTCGATAGAACCAAGCCTTTACGTAGTTCAAACTTCATTTCAAAAGCATAAATTTGTCATTCCATGGTAACTTACGTTACATTTAGAAGAATTTGCTGCAGTAATTTTAGTAATATAACGCTAAAAATTCCTCAAATGTAAAATGAACATGATTTGTCTATCAAACCTATCCAAGAATCAATTTGGATGAAAATTATCTGAAAAGTGTAAATGAAAATTACACTTTACATGATAACTTACAGCTCATATTCAAAATATTAGAATAATTACCTTTTTTTTAGAAATTGAAAATATCGTTTGGTAATTTAATGTCTTTTAATGAAAATATGCAAACGATATTTTTATTAAGAACTTATTGTTGATTAAACTTACTTGTTATCTTAAATTTAATATCATTTTTGAAAAGATTAATTGCAAAAAAAATTATTTTGAAAAGTCAAAATATTAGAATATTTATTCAAGTGGTTCAAAATATTAGAATATTTCAAATTAATTCTCCTTTAATTATTACCAATTCTTAACTGGTGGCATCATTGATTAAATTCAGACTATTTTATTTAAAATCAGTATTCTTTTTTGCAGTTTGTTTCTTTTTCGTCTTAAAATGGGCCGTGTGAGTGATATTCCTGAATCTACTAAACTTCGTATGGTTGATTTGTATCGGCACGGTAAAAATCAATGTTTTATAGCGAATTATTTACATTGTTCGCAATTGAGCGTTAGTAAAATACTAACACAATATTCAAAAATTGGAAAATTTCAAAATAATCGCCGAAATGGTGGCCGAAAACCAAAAACATCTGCTAGAGATGACAGGAAACTGAAGCGTATAGTTAAGAAAAACCGTTTTAAAAGTGTGCGATTCTTGCACCGAAAATGGAAAGAAGAAGGAGTTGAAGTTTCTACATTGACAACATTAAGACGTCTCCATAAATTTAAATTTGAATCTCGTGTACCGAAAACAAAACCTCTCATGACTGCAAGACAAAAGCGTATAAGATTGAATTGGTGTAAATCAAGACGTTTATGGAACAATGAAGATTGGAAAAATATATTATTTAGTGATGAAAGTATGTTTTGTGTTTTATATGGTAATCAAGGTATTCGAGTTTGGAGAATGAAGCAAGAAGCATTTGATAAAGAATGCCTTAAACGTTCCGTAAAATTTGCTGCTAGTGTCATGGTTTGGGGTTGTATGAGTGCAGAAGGACCTGGAAAGTTATGCATCGTCTACGAAAAGGTTAACTCTCTGATATATCAAGAAATTTTAGAATATTACATGATTCCATCATCAGAAGATTTATTTGAAGATGATTTCATCTTTCAACAAGATTTAGCGTCCCCGCATACCTCGGTGTCAACTAAGAATTGGTTCCGCCAACGCAACATTAAGGTACTTCCTTGGCCACCAAATTCACCAGATCTTAATCCCATCGAAAACTTATGGCGTATAATGAAGAAAAAACTTCAAGAAAATCCTCCTTCAAGTAAAACTGAGTTAGTGGCACGTATAAAGTCTATTTGGGCTAATATTGATAGAAATGTTTGTAAACACCTTGTATATAGTATGCAAGATCGATTGTACGCTGTTATGAAAGCTAAAGGGGATGCTACAAAATATTAACTACCATTTACTTCATATTCATAAGGTAATATTGTTGCGTAAAATAAAATATTCTAATATTTTGAACCAATCTAAATTTTATTCTAATATTCTGGTGTGTTTAAGGAAGCTGTATACCTAATTTATTGTGCTGTATTTTATATTTTATAAATGTTAAAATCTTATCTAAACATTCCAGATTTAATTTATAAGAAATTTAATTGCATTTACTTAGTATAAAAAATAAATAAATGACAAATAATTTTTTTTTATTACTTTTTCTCAATTATTCTAATATTTTGAATATGAGCTGTATATTCCTTTTTCAGTAACGGAAGTTACCACAGTAAATAAAACTGCCAAAATTTTAGAAATAGCATTAAAATTAGCTAATTTTCATCTAAATTGGGCTTTGAATAAGTTTAATTAGCAAACTATGTCAAATTAACATTTTGAATATTTCTTTTTGTGTGTTATATTACTAAAATTTATTGAAAATAGTTCAAAATGTAACGTAAGTTACTCTTGGAATCCCCCAAGTACTATATTATGAAAATATATAAATGCTTTTATATTACCTTTCATATAATTAAAAGCATGTATTAGGCTGTCCTAAAAGTTTCTTTCGTTTTTTACAGAAAATGAACCATGCAAAATTTTGATAATGGCGAGAATTTATTGAAGTATATGTGTGTAATTCTGTTGAACAAACCTTCTCACATCTCTCCGGAAGTCTCATACTGCCTTCTTTCCAAAATATTAATGATTTGGTGGCAAAATATTTATCAAGGTGATTTTTTATGTCATTCAAAGAGGCTTTTTTTCTTTTCGACAAGAATTGAGAAAAAGAAACAAATAGTAGTCGGGCGGATTAATTTTACTCACTCCTTAAATAAATTCAGAAGAAGAATGTACCAGTGTTTTGTGAGATATAGTGGTATCGAAAGTTGCAAAAACGTTGAAAATTAAAAAAAAAAATTAAAAAACCTTACATAAATATAAATTCAATGAATAAAAAAATAGGCTGTTAATATTGTTCATAAGAATATAAAGAATTCGACATGCATATTTTTTTTCGGCAGTTACTCATTTTTGATTTTCATTTGTTTTTTCTATTTTTTTTTTATACATTGCCTTCTAAAAGCAGAGCTAGACGATATCTAAGAAAAAATAATACATACTTCTGATACGTACTACTAAGAATACATACTTCTCATTAAATTAGTCCATGTCGCCATTGTTTTTAAAATATCAGTGCACTAGTGCACTATTAAAAGCATGATCTGATTAAAAAAAACACATGCAAACATTATTTAGTCTTACATCTTAAATCTACAAAGAATAATAATAATATTGCTTACTTTACTTTCATCTGCTATTCGAAAGTTAGGAACTATGATTAAATGCCGTGTCGTCTGCAAACATTATCTGGCAGCTGCCATCATTAGAACATTTGTCTTTGATTGCTTACCTTTGATTTCGAATTGTCCAAACAAATTAAATTAATCACAACTGTAAATTGATAAAAAGATAAATAAGAACTATGTCCATAGATTTTTAATCAGTCATCATTATTGAAAATTTATTGGAAAATCAGATAAAACTTTTACCCAAGAAACGTCGCAACCATCAAAACATTTCAAGATGGCCCATTTTTTCGTTCTCAATTGGTGGTTCGTTTCACTAGAACTGATGTAAAGCTTATAAAATTTGTTCAAAGGGGTGAAATCACACCATTTTTAATATTTTAAACCACTTAAACCTGTGTTTACACGAGAAAAAGAGCCTATTTTAACCTTTTCAGGCATTTTATAAACCGAAATTAAGTGCAATAATACTTTCTTTTTTTTTTTTACAGTGTAGAGACCAAATTTCAAGTCATTTTAACGATAACAGGGCTCCCAAATGGTCAGCGAACTGAACATCAGCATTTTTTAACAGAAAATTTCATAATACGTTTGAGCTAAAATCAACTTCCAAACGTGGTTTCTTGACAATTTGCAAGAAAAATCTAAAAAGAAAATGTCTCTGAAAAATTTCTGATGTTCAGTTCGCGGACCATTTGGGAGCCCTGCGATAAGTTTTTGAATTATAAACATTCAAAATTTAGTGCTTTTAATGTTTCATTACATTTTCATATCTTTATTAATATCTCCTGAAATTATACTTCTACTGAACATTTTTTTATGCAGCAATAATACTAAAATACTCAAACATAAAAACTTTGAAACTGCATTTTTGTTAATTTTATGATATGACTTATGAATTATGAAATTAATATTTGAGAAAATTATGAATTCAACCTACAATTTTTATGATGAATTTAGATTTATTAAATCCTGCTTTATAGAAATCCAAAATTTCAAAATTGACTAATTTTAACCTCTTCAGTCCCTGAGTACCCAAATGGGTACATCAGTTTTGTCCCATTTTATTAATGATACTCAAATATACATGAAATTTCGATATAAGAATAATATGTTTCGAATTTTAAGATTCGAGCTAATGAAAATAAAACAAAAATCTCGCTTTAAAGTCAAACGAGAGAAGAAATAATTCAGTAATAATTAAAAATACTGTAATAATCGCCAGTAGCGAAGAGGTTAAAATTATGTTTAAAAACGGTAAATTGATGGTTTAAGCTACCCTCTACGATAGAAGTGACTAGATAGTTTGAAACTTCTTATGCTATCCTGTAATCTAGCAGTATTCAATGACTGCTTGAGTGGCGACTAAGATACCTTGATCAAGGAGGAGGCACACTCGGTCAACAATCGAATACCAAACTTCAATTTGAATACAAACCCTAAAATATGCTCGTTTTAAAATAATTTCACAGAAAATTGTCGTACGAATTGCATGAAAATTTGTTTTCAAGCTAATTGAACGGTGTATAGTTCATTTGTGCTGTCAGAATTGGGTACTGCTATTGAAAAAAAAAAGTTAGGGTTCTTTTTAATATGTAGATTGCCCCCTAAGCAAATTTTATAAACATCATTTAAAAGTAGACTTTTTTCCAATCGTTTGGTACTAGTAAGTTTCTTCTACGATAATGTTTTAAGGAGTTAGTAGAGAGTGATAACTTTTTTTTCCCTACAACTGCACAATTCTTTTCAGTTATAAATACATTGTTCGTGATGTTTTGTTTCGAGAAAATTTGAAAATATGATTCCCGTAGTAAAATTACTTTACAGCGTAGCTGCCAAATCTTCCTCCTTTTTGTATCACAAAAAACTAATCGCAATTTTTACTTTATTTAACCCATTAGTGCCTAGCGTCCCTTTTTAGGGACGCTTCAAAAGGTGCATTCAGCACTATTTTTGACACCGGTAAAAAAGAAAAGCTATAATTATTTTATTTAAATGATGCATTTTCGTGATTAATGAACTAAACTTAAATCTTCTAAAAATAGTGGTGCCAACCAAATAAAATTTACGCAAAAGATGCTGGGAACGAATGGGTTAATCGGCAGATTACTGCGATTGAAAAAGGTAAAATTTACCATAAAATTTTTGTAGTACAGAAGATTGTAAGATGTTGGAGCTATGATTTTAGTCTATTCATTATACTGGAGAGTCCAACTTGGCTTACAGAAAATAGGTGAAAACCATTTCTTTTAAAATAAAAAAATTAATATATTGTTATTGTTTTTTTACATTTAAAATCATTTACTAGATTGTACACTAACAGCATCAAATAGAATTTTTAAATGAAAAATATCAAATAGTAAAAGTTATCTATTCATATTAGCATCATGCCAGAACTTAATAGCCGACTTAATCTCAAACATATTTCGGTACTTAAACAGCCTTTTTGATTCTGATCATATTAGATGTTTAAGTGTAGTACGATTACCTGTGTGCTACATTCGTGTTTTAGTTATATTAATTTATTCATGTATTAGGTACGCTTTAATTTGTAATCGAATATTAGCTGCAAAATAAATGCTGAAAAATTCTTAATTTTGTGCAAAAGGGTTAATCTTTTTTAATTTAGCTACACGCAATAGAGATTGGTTTTTTTTTTTTAATTATGCTTAAAGATCTGCAGTTTATTTATATTAGTTCATTTATTGAGGGGGTGTAATTTCGTTTTGGGGTATTAGCCAGATGCAAATGCTGAACTTTTTATATTGTTTTAAGCTCAAATGTCCAAGTCTTCCGTAAGCGAACTGCACGCATTAGAGATAGATTCTTGTAAAATTCAGGCTTAAAAATTATTTTAAAACCATAAGAAATAGTTAATTGATATACAGTTTTCAAATGGATTTTTTTCTTATTTGACGGTGTGAAAATAGATATTGTATGATGTTTAGAAGTCACAGTAGTCATATTAAAAGCAAAATCAGGTGTTGCCACTGTTAATATGACGTCAGCGTTACCAGTTTATATGTTTCCGCTTCATAATGTAGATGTGCTTAATCTTTTCGGAGTACTTCTATTCGTAAAATACTGAAATAATCAATTACACCAGAATTTACAAACAAAGTTATCTGAATAAATAAGTAAAAATTTTTCTTCACGTGTTTCAAAACGGAAAGTTGTTACAGAAAGTATATCATGCTGTTACCCATTTACTTCCTTGATTCTGTGACGTTTAAAAACTAAAATGGTCTAAAAATAAACCGCCTCTCTTCAAAGGATTAAAACATACATGCCAACCTCCGGCAATTTTTAAATCAAAAAATTTTACATCAAACCAGAAATTTATTAAATGGGTGGAAACCTGTAGTTTTCAATCGCCTACCGTATTTTATGCAAGGAAAATTTAATTAAACAAATCTTCTGGTTTAAAACATGTTTTTTTCGTTTAAAAAAAAAGGCCGAAGATTGGCAAGTATGGTTAAAGAGGAAAACCACTGTTTTCTTTTACACATTATTATTATTATTATTATTATTATTATTATTATTATTATTACTATTATTATTAATAATATTAATATTATTACTGTTTTAAATGAGATTTTGAAAATCTTGAAGATACATAAATAATTATTCTTTTCCCTGATCATAAATGAAACAAGTAATTTGGAAACAAAATAAATTACACGGATTCAAGTGTCTGTTCGTTAATAAACAATTTGCTTGCAATTGTGTAAAATACGCATGTTATTAACCGTGCCTATTTTTGAATTTACTTATCGGGCGCTGTTGGTATATTTTAGTGAGAGTGATTTGGTATACGAGAATATATTTGTGATAGCCGCATTCAATTTAATCTATGTTATGGGTATTTGAATGTCTTTAAAATTAAAAAAACGTGGCGTGTCACATGCCGTATAATCAATTTGAAGTTTTTGACCAACCTATCCACCTGCTGTTGTTTTTTTTTTATCTGTTGCAAGCTACATTCCAGAGTTTTGAAATACTACACAATGTCTATTAAACGAATGAGACAACTCAACAAACATCGGCGATAATTGCAAGCTTAACCAACATTTTATCCAAAATACTCTTGACCAGTAAAGTTTTATTGCTTATCTGCCAACAAACACTTTCTTATGTCACTCTGGTACTCATTATTCACGATTTCTTACACGTGACATTTCTTATATATATGTACTGTATAACCATAGAGAGCTAAACTCATATTAAACTTTCACATTTAAATAAAATAGGATAAATAGGTCTAAAGTACAATATTTCAAAATAATAAAATTTAGTCTCGTTAAAAAGTTAAACCATACTTGTCAACTTCCGTATGTTTTTAAATTAGAAAAAGATATTTAGAACCAGAAAAACTATTAAATTAAATGTTCCTTGCTTCTATGGGATAGCCATTGGGAATTTTCTTAATTTCATTCTTTAACCCTTTCCGGCACAGAAAATTTTGTTAGTAAAATGAGAAATTATCAACTGACACCGGAATTCACAAGCGAATTTTTTAGACATTTTAAAATCGTCAATCCAAGCTTTTATTGTAAAAGCAAAATTTTAGTAAAATGTCATTGGTGCCGTTTGCAAGTTTAGAATTAAAATTATGTATCCCAGACCGGGCACAGTGTGCCGGAAAGGGTTAAATAAATTTCTGGTTCAAAGTATTTTTTTATTTAAAAAAAAAGCCAGAGGTTGTCATGTATGGTTAACATTTTCAGTGCGGTTGTCACATGATGTGATCATCTAATTTTAATTCAAAAACATAGAAATTGTACCAAGAATATTTTACTAAAATTTTAGTTTTACAATGATAGTGCAAAAGCGAAGGTTTTATTTATTTATTTTAATTCGCTTGAAAATTTTGGTGTCAGTCAATTATTTCCTCATTTTACAAACAGAATTTTTCTGTTCCTGGAAGACGAATTATCTCGTCCCTCGCGATGAAGTGTTAATCCTTTGAGCTCTGGTGAATAAATTTCTTCAAAAATCCAAATGTCATATTGACACCAGTATTTTACTAAGAAAAAGTTCGGTTTTCTATATACACGAAAAAAGGCATTAACCTTTTTCCAAATAAATCTGGTCAAATATTCCGGTGCCATTGTGAAAATTTGGAGTTAAAATTAAGTGGTAGAAAATTCAACCATCAGAGCTCAAAGGGTTAAACCCTTCTAGTAATAATTATTACAGAATTTCCATTCAGCTTTAAATTTTTTTAAGAGTCAAATAAACATATTTTAAACCAGAAATTTATTTAATAAATAAAACAAATATGTACGATAGAAATATGATACATTCTATTAATTAAAACTTCTGGCTCGAAATATTTTTACTAGACTATTTAAAGTGGAAGTTTGGAATCCAAAGCTATTCTTAAAGTTTTAATACAAAACTGTTTAATATTTGGTGGAAAATCAGTGAGTGCAGAGGTTCTAATAATTTTGTCTTGATATTTTGAAAAATTAAATGTAAACATTAACTAACATTAACTATATTTGATTAGTTTATATCTTAGCAATAATATTTGTTTAATTGATACATTTTAAAGCATTTTGTTTATGCTATTTAATCCAAATATACTGTTGCATAACTATAGTATCGGTTATTAAAATGCATTAAAGTTTTTTTTTTTTTTTTTTTTTTTTTTTTTTTTTTTTGGAAATACTTTGATTTCGCGTGTGTCTCAATTACCTGAAATAAAATCTAGACGATCTCAATAGTATTTTTAGAGTGATATAATTAACATTGAACAAGTTAAACTTGACGAAATCGTTTGTGTGTTTTAAGTGAATTCAATTAATGTTTGTAAATATTTACTTAAAGAATTCATAATATAACAAGACTTAAATATACTATTTTTCTATTTGAAAATGTCACGAATACAGAAAACAAAACATCAATAATCAGTGATCGTCTATCAAAAGGAACAATAATAATAACTGTCCAAATGACAACCAGATATGCTGCATTTGCGTTGCACAAAACTTTCCAATTTAAAAAACAAAAAATCTAACTTTATTTATCGGAAGTAAGCTGCACCGGACCTGATAGACCCAGAGAGCATATGCTTCTTTTACAACTGTCACCACTATTTTTAAAAGTAATCTTCAACTTATTTTAACGCAGAATTTTTAATAATTGCATCCGACTAAATAAGGAGGAAATTATTATTTGCATTTATTAATGAAAAAGTAATAAAAAATATTCATACTGTGGGTATGCACGCGTTCACCTAGGTTAAAAAAAATTTAATATTACACTGGTGCCCAAAAGTTAAGCATAATTCGTAAAATGCTAAAAACGTAGAGTAAATATTCGTAAAATTATTCAAAATTACTTGCAAAGATTAATTGGTTGAAGAAGAAACATTGGGTTTATGCAAAACTTTTTAGTCGCCTACGTCATGCGCGAAATACCTGCGCATGTCGGAACACTTATAAACCAGTTCACGCGGTATAGGCAGTTCAGACGAATATTGTACAACTGATGTGCCAAGAAATATTGTTATGATCAAACAGGATTAATGATGGCACAAAGACGCCAACTGGACATGTTTGCGAAAGGAAGAATCGTTGGAATGCTAGAATCCGGACGATCACAAACCGAAGTGTCTCGAATTCTGAACGTGGACCAGTTTGTGATCTCAAGACTGTGGCGGAGGTTTCAAAGTACAGGAGATGCTACCCGACGACTAGTACCAGGTCGACCAAGAGTCACAACCCTTCGCCAAGACCGACATTTGGCAATAAGTGCGCGACGTCAGAGGGGCAATACTCAGAAAACTGAGTTTGACGCTCACGGTCGCAACAGGAACAAGAATTTCGAGACAAAGTGTTTACAGGAGACTCAATCATGTTGGCCTGTATGCCAGAAGACCAGCAATTTCTATTCCCCTCACGTCTGTGCATAAAGGCGCTCCTTTAAATTGGAGTTTAAAACATCAACAATGGAGTGAGTGAGAGTGGACCAATGTGATGTTCAGTAACGAGTTCCGATTTAGTCCGAGTAGTGATTCTCGTCGGGTAACGATATGGAGAGAACGAGGAACACGTTTCGAACCAAGAAGTACAATGCAAAGACATCTTTTTTCCATCAGGGGGAGTAATGGTATGAGTAGGCATCATGTTGGATGGCTGCACAGACCTCCATATCTTTGACACGGGATCTGTGATAGGTAAAAGATACAGAATCGAAGTTTTTGAGCCTTATGTTCACTTGTTTCGAAGTGCTTTCGGTCCTGACTTCATATTCATGGATGATAATGCGCCTTGTCATCGTGCGTTACTGATTGACGACTTCCTTCAAACGGGAAACACCCAGCGCATGTCGTCGTCTGAAAACTCCCCGGATTTAAATCCTACCGAGCATGTATGGGATATGCTCGGGAGACAACTTGCAGCCCTTTCGCACCCACCACGCTCCGTTCCAGAACTGAAAGGAGCTCTTAACCCCTTGAGGGGCAAAGCACTTATGTTCCTAAAATGTTAAAACGATTGATTGACACCGGGATTCACAAACAAATTTATATGATAGAAAGTAAAAGCTGTTTTTCGCATACATCGTTAAAAGCAAATCTTAATACTAAAATTCCGGTGTCAATGTGGCATAAGGGAATTTAAATTAAGTGGTATATACAAGGGCGCCCATATGATAAATTTTAGGGGGGGGGCTGAGGAAAATTTCAACTTCCCCCAAAGCTATCACTTATTATAGTAAATATTTAAAGTTCTTTGCGTTTTTTCGCGACTTTGGAGTCCCCCCCCCCGTTTTTTGACGAAATATGTGTTTTCGCGATCCTTTTAAGAAATATGTATTTTTTCTACGAATTTTTGATGAAATTTATGTTTTTTTCTCAATTTTTTGACAACAATTGCTTTTTTGGCAATTTTTTGTAGAAATTTGCATTTTTTGTGATTTTTGAACAAAATGAGCATTTTTTTCGAGATACTTAAACGAAATTTGTGTTTTTTCCACAAATTTCGGGGGGTTTTTTTTCTATGCTTTTTGAACGAAATCAGAAATCTTTTTGCCATTCTTTGACAAAATTAAAGATCTTTTCGCGATTCTATAACGAAATTTGTGTTTTTTCAGCAACTCTTTGGTGAAATGTGCGTTTCTCTTTTCCTTATTTGACAAAATTTGCTTTTATCTGAATTTCTTTGGCAAAAATCGCATTTTTCCTGTGATCCTTGATCAAAATTCGCGCTTATTTGTGATCGTCACTAACATGGGTTACTAAATGACCTTTTTGCAGTGAAATTTTGGGGTGGGGCTTGTTTGGCTTAAGCAAGGGTGGATCCAGCCCTACCTCCAGGGGGGGGAGGGTCACAATTTTTAACAGATGATTTAATGAAACAATTTTAAAATACAGTAAATCTTGTGAAAACGGAATAACGATAAAAAGTAGCAAATGTCGCCGATCGGGCATGCAAAAAATCGTGAATTTTGTCGATTAGGCACTGAAAAATCACGAATTTTGTCGATCGGACGCAAAAAAATCACGAATTTTGTCGATGGGACGCAAAAAATCTCAGATTTCGTTTATCAGGCAAGAAAAAAAAAATCGAAATTTTTTTATAATACTTGAAATTTTGTTCATAGGTTGCGGAAAAGTCGCCTGTTTTGTCTGTTTACAGCAAGAAAATGCAGATTTCATCAGTCAGTTAAGAATCGCGAATTTTATTGTTCGATGCGGAAAAATGCGTATTTCATGGACCAAGAATAGAAAAAGGCGTGAATCTCGTCGATTGGGCACGGAAAAATTCGGAATATGGTCGATCACTTTCGCAAAAAGCGCGAATTTAGTCGATCGGGAACGAAAAAATCGCTTTTGGTAGGGCACGGAAAAATTGCGAATTTTGTCGATCGGGAACGAAAAAGTCGTAAATATGGTCGATCAGTTTCGTAAACAGCGCAAATACAGTCGATTGGGAATGAAAAAGATCGCGAATTACGTTTATATGGCTAACAAAAATTGACAATTCCATCGATTGGGAAAAAAATTATCACGAATATGGTCGATCAGCTTCGTAAAAAGCACGAATTCGGGCAATCGAGTACAAAAAAATCGCTAATTTTGTTGATAGGGCGTTGAAAAAACGCAAATTTTGTCGATGATGCGCGGAAAGATTAAAAAAATCTTTGAGCGGCAGCAGAACAATCGTGAGTTTCGTCAGTTTATCGCGAGAAAAAAATCACGGATTTCATCAATTTACGGCAGGAAAAAAATGCAGATTTCGTCAGTCAATTAAGAAACGCGTATTTCATAGTTCGTGTTAAAAAAAATTCGTATTTCATCGAACAAGAACGGAAAAATATCCTAATTTTGTGGTTTGGGCACGGAAAAATCGTGAATTTTGTCAATCAAGTGAAGAAAAATCGGAAATTTCGCTGACCATTCGTTGAAAATTTTTCAAATTTCGTCGATTACACCCCAAAAAATCGCGAATTTCGTGGATCGGCTTTGCAAAAATCGCGAATTTCACCGATCGGGTGCGGAAAAATTTTGAATTATGTCGATCAGACGCGGAAAAGTTGCGAATTTTCTCGATCAGTTTCGAAAAAAGCGCAAATTCTTTCGATTAGACGTTATTTTGCGTTCCTGTTTTAGCATTTTTTATTTACATTGTACATCCCTCTTTGAAGAGCTCCAGAGGGGGGTCATGACCCCCCCCCCTTGGATCCGCCACTGGGCTTAAGCCAATTGGTAAGCCTCCCCACCCTGCCTGATATCTGCAGTGAAATTTTTTGGCGGAAATGGGTAAAGTAGTTTCTGATATTTGATCATTTACCATGACATTCTAACCAGTTTTTGCTTTTCCACAAATCAAGCCATATTCTTGCTTCTTACTCCGAATTCCCAATTTTATAAACAAGGGCGGCC
The DNA here is from genome assembly GCA_964019185.1 of Maratus speculifer. NCBI lineage: Eukaryota > Metazoa > Arthropoda > Arachnida > Araneae > Salticidae > Maratus > Maratus speculifer. The sequence goes on from OZ025299.1 coordinate 197,109,367, forward strand.
TTTATAAACAAGGGTTATGCCTCCTTAAACGGAAAACTGTTTCAAACGGAAATTTCTTACGATGCCTACTTTACAGGATCAAGTTAGAATTTTCATATCTTGCAACTTATTTATATTTCAAAAAAGTATGACAAAACCAAAATCTAGGGGGGGGGCTCAAGCCCCACCTTGCCCCCCCATATGGGCGCCCATGGGTATATATAATATGGAAGCAGGACGTTTCGGTCCCGCCATTTCGGTCCTGCCATTTCGGTCCCGCCGTTTCGGTCCCGAGACACTTCGGTCCCGAGACACTTCGGCCCCGAGACACTTCGGTCCCTAGACATTTCGGTCCCTAGCCATTTCGGTCCCAAGACATTTCGGTCCCAAGTCATTTCGGTCCCTAGACATTTCGGTCCCTAGCCATTTCGGTCCCAAGTCATTTCGGTCCCAAGACATTTCTGTCCCTTCTCCTGTAAACTGAAATTGTGTGAAATAAGACATAATTTTATAGGGAAAATTGCAGAGTTTTTAAACTGAAGGCCACAAAATTTTAGTATAATGAGATTATTAGTGCCCGAAAACCATATACACGTATAACTCTTATCCAAAATATTTTAATTCACACAAATTTTGTATGGTAATCCTAATGATAATTGGTAATCCTAATTATCAAAACAGTTAGTAATTTTAATATAAAAATCAAATTAATATTTTATTAAATATACTTATTAATTAATAACATTATTAATTTACATAATGAATTTTACTTTAAAATAAACTCAATACATAATCCATTTTATATTCAATACATCATTATATTTTCTAGTAGTTCTAAACTGAAATTTACCCTTTACTTGTTTACTTATTGTTTATTTAAAATTATTGAAATTTAAAACAATTAGTATAGTTAAAAAAATAACTAAAATTAGAATTAGTATTTTTTTTTCTCTGTGAAAGTAGAAACGAAAAGGTAATACAAATAAATGAATAAATAAATAAAAGCTTAGTTTTGTCACTTAAAAATTGAAAATAAAATTATTTAAAATATTATTATATTACATTTTAATATATTTTATTAAATTATATATTATATTTTGTATATAATATTTATATTGTGATATTTATATATAATATTTATATTATTATATTTTTAAATATTATTGCATTAATTTTATGTAAATAAAAATTAAAAAAATAATCATCTTATTAGAATAAAATAGGCCCAGTTTTAATAAAATTAACTCACAAAAATTGTCTTCATGGCGTGAGAAGACTGTTAAAAAATGCAATCAATAAATACTATAATTTAAATTAATAATAATAATAATAATAATAATAATAATAATAATAATAATAATAATAATAATAAGTGGCGGGGGCATTTTTTTAAAAACAATTTTTTTTTTCATATCATACCCAGTTATGAAATCACTATTGCTTTCGCAATGTTAATAATGGAAAGTAACTTATGAAAACAAATTTATAAGATGCAACTTTGTATTATAAAAATAATAAGAAAAATAAAAAAAAATGTTCTTCAATCAATATATCTCATTTCTGAATTATCAAAGGAGAGGGTGTAGACGGGTGATTTGTGAAATATATATATATATATATATATATAGAACCATTAGATAATACTATAAATCAAATTCATTCTGAAAAACCAATTCTTTTATGGGTATCTTATATATTATTAAATTTATATATATATATATTACAACTTATAATTGTCTGATTGAATTATTAAAGACATTTATTATTATATTAATTGGAAGAAAAAAGTAAGCACAGTTTTTTTATAATTTAATTAATCCTAATTTAAAGGTTCTAAAAGTGTACGTAAACAGCCAAAAAAATATTTATGGCAGTTTATATAAAATATTTTTTAGTTTATAATAGTTTATAGAAGTTTATATAAAATACTGATACTAATAATTAATAATAAAATTTTAAATATTTATTCTGATTAATAATAATACTACTAAAAGCAAAATACAATATCCCCTAAACTTATATCACATTGTTTAATCAAACAAAAGTTTCAGCTCGCTGTGATTTCATTATCACGAGTTATAAAAGTTTAAATTTATCTGACTCTTATATTCAACTTTTTATAAAACTTGGGGGAAGGGAAGGAGAAATAAAAAAATAAAAATAAATAAAGGCCCCAATAATGTTGAACTTATACCATTTGGCAGCCCCACAACAATAAGAATCCGACTTATAAGGTAGCGAGCAAAGAAATAACAAGGGACAGAAATGGCAAAGGATCAAAGTTGCTGGGGACCGAAATGGCCATGGACCGAATTGTCTCGGGACCGAAATGTCTCGGGACCGAAATCTCTCGGGACCGAAACGGTGGGACCGAAATGGCGGGACCGAAGTGGCGGGACCGAAATGTAGTGTACCCATATAATATACCGGTGCCCTTCAAGGGGTTAAAGAAGCTTGGAACTGTTTGAGCCCACAACTCATTCATAATCTCTTAGCAGGTATGGGAAATCGCTGTGCAGCGTGCCTGGCTATCAGAGATGACCACATGCCTTATTAAACTGCAGCATCACTATTTTATTTAATGTTTTCTTTCTTTTTTCCTTTAAAGTATGAACCGTTACTTTGCTCAGTTTTCTTTCAAACTTCTACTTTGGATAATAAAAGTAAATATTTTTGTTCTTTTGAATTGTTTCCTTACTTTATAACCGTTTTACACTCGCATATCACGTTTCACCACATTCCGACTTACATTTCTTTCATTACTTACTTAATTACCAATTATGCTTAACTTTTGGACACCAGTGTAGTATTAGTAAATGTAAAATAGTTAGAAAATTATATTTACAGTGTAGATTAACCCTTTGAGGGGCAAGCAATTGCGTTCGAGTAATTCTGAACTCCCACCGGAAATTTGTAAAAAAGTTATATCAAAAAGAGGAAAAGCAATTTCACGGCTGTTTTCCACCAAAGTTAGAAAAGTGAAATTTAATAATATTTTTCTGGTGTGAATCTTCATCAATCGTAGGTGGTATATAATATATACCACCGCCCCTCAAGGAGTTAAACGAAAATCACGAGACCTGCATTTTGAAAGTTATCATTTTGCATAAATTCATTTGTTGCAATTACAGCAAAACGTGACAGCTTTTTAACGCAATGAAAAATTTCGTCCCTTTTAAAGATGGCATCATCTGTAAAAAGCAGATCATCCATCTAGTATTTTACCTCTAATTATGTAGCTGAAAAAATAAATATGACCTCATTTCGAAGCATTTATAGAAAATAAAGAAATATTAACTAATATGAATGAATTTAATAAAAAAATAAAATGTACCATTTCCACACACTAAAGTATTCCATTTAGATTTAGGTTTAGATCAAGATTAGTATTAAACGCCATCTACATTTTCAAACTTTCTTCTTTTCAATTTTGATGAGAAAATATCATAAATAAAAAGACATAGTAATCCCCGTTGTATCCCTTTTCCCTCCTTTTTTAAAGTAATGAAATAACTCAATAATCACTATCACAAAAATTCCATTAAAGTTTTTAAAAAATTATCTCAAAAAGTAATTTAAATTTCGAAAAGTTGAGAAATTTTGTAGTCTTATTAGATTCCTTCAAATAAATAATGTTCTTTTCAGCCTGTAATTTGTCATATTCTTGCACAAGTAAACGTAAAACATAAGCATAAAGTCCAAGAGCCGATAGCACAAAAACCTATGTCATCGAGCACAAGAAAAAAACCTTTATTTTATGGAAGAGTCGAAATAGAGAAATCTAATGATCCATGTCTGCCAGAAGTGAAGAGGTGCATAAGCCAAAAATTAACATCACAAGTGGTTCACTCGTAGGTTCATCATTGTGCTTGTCCTACAAAGGTATGAAAACAGTTAAAAATAGGAGCAGGAAAACACAATTTTAAACGTACGAATGAATCACTAAAATTATTAATTTTTGGCTTATGCCCCACTTCACTTCAGGCAGACATAGATCATCAGATTCCTCTATTACCACTCTTCCAGGAAATAAAGTTTTTTTTCTTGTGCTCGATGTCATAGGTTTTTGTTCTGTCGGCTCTTGGACTAATATGGATTATATCGTATAAGATTATAATAATAATTAGAGGACTGAAAGAATGGATGAAACAGTAAGAAAGTATTATTACAGAGTTGCCAAGTCTTCGGCCTTTTGCATGCCACAATTATTTTAGAGAAAATTTTGTGCTTTTAAATCGCGCAAATGTTTCAATTAAGTTAAGAGAACATTTTCTGTATTAAAATACTGGTATCCAAAAAGTCGGAGACTTGGCAGCTCTATTATTATTAAACTAAAGAAATTATTATTGCGATTTATAATAAAAAAGTAGCTGTTTCAGGTAGATTTCGTATGAAATAGTATCTATTGGCTTCGTTTCCAAGTTGGAATTTCTGAAAACTTCTTGCAGATCTACACCGATCATTTCTCCTATACCCAGGGCTCCCAAATGGTCCGCGAACTGAACATTAGTATTTTTTAACAGAAAATTTCATAATACGTTTGAGCTAAAATCAACTTCTAAACGTGGTTTCTTGACAATTTGCAAGAAAAATCTAAAAAGAAAATGTCTCTAAAAAATTTCTGATGTTCAGTTCGCGGACCATCTGGGAGCCCTGCCTATACCTCAAAACTACTATCAATAAAAATCTATATCTATGTGTATGTCTATATCACTTTTTTATGGACACGATGACATCTATAATTCTGCTCCAATCTCTTCCAAACTGGTACATAAAATCTCGGTCAAGTTCGTTAATGGGCAAAATCGGACCAAGAGGGTAGAAATAGGGAGAGTTTTTGTGAAAACAGAAAAAAACCTCATAATTAAAATAGATATCGAATCAGTTTAAAGTTTATAATACTTCTAAAAAATGCGCCAAATGTTTATGCATGACAGATTTTTGATAAATATAAAAGTGGATAAGCGAAAAAAAAATAGGGTTTTGGGAGAAAAAAAATATAACTTCATCAATTCTCAAGATATCAAATCCCATTAATTTTTTCTATATAAATGTTCTTAATATTATCTAAAACTTTTGTACTTAGCAAGTTTTTGACAATACCAACTCTTACCGAAAAAAAAAAAAAAAAAAAAAAAAAAACGAAAAAAGGGGAGGAAACAAAAAAAAAATCCATAACTTCGTCAATTCTTAAGATATCAAATCCGATTAAATTTATTTTACACCTTCTCAATAATATCTACAACTTTTATACTGACAAGTTTTTTAAGAACCAATCCTTATAGAAAAAATAAATAAAAATAAAAATAGGAGTTGAAGAAAAAATCTCAAATCCAAACTGCTTATATTCTGACTCATTTTTAAATGCATCCAAATGGCAGATTTTCTTATTTAAGAACTATATAATGTGACGCATTGGCCAGTTTTTTTTATAAACGTGGAATAGATAAGAAAAAAAAAAAGCTTTGAAAGTAGACATTTTGAACAGAATTTCCCGAAGCAATCGCGATTGAAAAATTGAGGAAGTATTCAAATAACAAATTGCTGATTATATGTCATTTTTTAATCCATTTTTGCCTCTTAAACGCATCCAATTGACATGTTCTCTTATTTAGGAGCTGTATAATGTGCCGTATTTGTAAGATTTTTGATAAAGTCAGAATATATTTCGAAAAATATTGTCAAAGTGGGCAATTTGAACAAAATTTCCAGAAGTGATCGTGATTGGAGAATTGAGAATGTATTCAAATAACAAATTGCTTGTATTGTGACTCATTTTTTAATTCAATTTTGCTCTCAAACGTATTCAATTGGCAGTTTCTTTTATTTAGAATCTAAATAATATGCCTTATTGGTCGATTTTTTTTTTTTTTTTTATAAAATCAGAATGTATTTCAAAAAATGCTGTCAAAGTGGGCCTTTGAGCCGAATTTTGCTTAAGATTATTCTGATAAAACCAGAAAAATGAAATTAATGGAACAGAAAAATGAATTAAAAATTGCTTAAAAGTGGCCAAATAAAATTGCTAAACTGGGTTTATCTCTAGCCATACTTTATTTTTTGTAGTTGAAATGAACATATAACATCGAAATCTACCATCGCCTATAGATCAAGCCGACAGGAATTTTAATAATTTAAATTCGTGTCATTGATTTAAAAAAAAAACTTTGTTGAAAGAGCAAGTAATGGCTATTAGGTGAAAATATAGGGATATTCAATTTTACAATTTTAAGCAGTGGCAAAACTCGTCAAAATAATCTGTTTTACATATATATATAGCATAAACGGTCCAAACTTGAGGTGTGAAACTTCAATGCTATTTTTTTATCTAAGTTTTTATCATCTCTTTTGCCTGTTAATTTTTATCTTTATAAAGGACTTCCTTTTTATTCTATTTATAGTTCACAGGCAAAACAGCATTTCTCATTTTTAAATTTAGCTTGATTCATTGCGACTTTCCATTTGCTAATTAGGAGAGCAGAAATTAAATTACGTTTCTCTTTGTTCTAAGTACTAGCTCTGTCAGATAGAGAAAATCTCCAATACTTCAAACAAAATTGAACGACGACAAATAAAAAATAGGATATGCTCGACGACTCATCAAATCTACCTACGATTATTTACACCTTTTTTTGTGTGCGTATATATATTCTATTTAAACTTTCGTTTAGGAAAACAAAATTAAAAATATATCAGTGCAGTCGTAAAGGCTTTCAGTTGCATAGTTATCAAATCGTTCATTCATTTTGTTCAAATTTATTCTCGCTCATTTTACTGACATTTTGGTAGTTTTATATATTTTATGTGTTAATTAAAATAATAGAAAAATGTCAGCTTTATAAAATATATATTTGGTGGAGGGGGAAGCGTATGCATTAGCTTGTTAAGGAAAGCATTTATAATATTTGAAACACAAAATTAAATTAAAATTTTTTTATGATTATTGAAATCAATCAATCTTATTCTTATCGGTCTCAATTCTAATAAATCATTTTTTTGAGGATTTAAAGGTTTTGATTTACGAAAGGATTTAACTTTTTTGTGTTTCTTCTCAAAAATAGCACAGTTTTGTGTATCCAGTATTGAATTCTTTTTAGGTTATTGCACTCTTTTCTAAAAATAGGATAGGGTGATAAGAATGGGCATGAAAAATAAAATAATTTAGAGATTTTTCTTTTTGTACACATTCAATGCGTCAAAATTTTCTCAGAATGAGCTTGGCAAGTTTGCTATCATAAAAAGTCATCCATGCTGCATACTATTATTTTTTTAGAGCCATATAAATTTTACAATACCCAATTTTATTTAGTACTACCCACATAATTACTTATATCAGATGCAGAAGGGCAATTCCATGCGAATTTGTTTGTCTGTTACGCAGCTGAAAATTGCTATGATTGTCGGCCACCGGTATTTTCGTAAAGTTTGCTTCGTTTTATTCAATTGATGAGATATCGTCAACAAAATAAGTCGCATTTTTCCGAAATCAAATACTGGTAGCCAAAAATCGTAGTACGTAACGGACAAACAAGTTCGCATGGAAATAGCCAGAAACAAGATATATTTACTTCAGGGCTCCCAAATGGTCCGCGAACTGAACATCAGTATTTTTTAACAGAAAATTTCATAATACGTTTGAGCTAAAATCAACTTCCAAACGTGGTTTCTTGACAATTTGCAAGAAAAATCTAAAAAGAAAATGTCTCTAAAAAATTTCTGATGTTCAGTTCGCGGACCATTTGGGAGCCCTGTTACTTTTAACTATATTCAGAACATTTTTCGTTACAATCACTACTAAATTCTCCATTTTGATTTTTTTAGGTTTTCCCTCCCCCTCTCTCTGTTTTAGGAAAATTATATTGTGCATACATATTTAAGAGAAATATATATACGGGGTTACTTAAATGGTTATTCGGGTTTAAAAAGAGACTACTTTTTTAAAAGCATTCCACGTACAAAGACTGATGATAGTTGAAAAGATTCATACACTACCCAAGTTTATGATACATACTACAAATGTTCAATTTGTGCAGCATTTATTACTTGGTACACATCTGAAAGTAATCCCTGTTCGTCCATACGTCAATAGCCTGTTTCTTCCTATGTCGGTTACAGCTGCAGTGAATGTGTTCCTGCGCGCGAGCCAAACTTAATGAGTGTATGTATCTTATCCTATATCACCTGTCTCTGAGGATCGTATCTCTCTCCATACGTAAAATGTTTGAAACCCAATGAATCATTGAGGCTAATTCTGCATTATAAAAATTTAAAAATAATAACATTTAAATATTTTAAACACTTTTTTTTAGACTAGATGATGCAAGGTTTGTATAGCTTTCAAATTCTACGACGTTTTAGTCCAAAAAGAAATATTCTTCTTTATTGATAGTAAAATTATCAGACTAAATAACACTTTTTTTTTTTTTTTTTTTTTTTTTTTTTTTTGCGAAAAATAGTGCCAAAAAATCGTACACTATATATATGGGCAATTCCATGCGAATTTGTTTGTCTGTTACGCAGCTGAAAATTGCTATGATTGTCGGCCACCGGTATTTTCGTAAAGTTTGCTTCGTTTTATTCAATTGATGAGATATCGTCAACAAAATAAGTCGCATTTTTCCGAAATCAAATACTGGTAGCCAAAAATCGTAGTACGTAACGGACAAACAAGTTCGCATGGAAATAGCCATATATAAGATATTACTTAATATAACATAACCGAGAATGAAAATGTGCAATCCTCTCTTCAAAGTTACAAGCTATTCCGAAAAGCTTTCTTTATCTTAAAACCCTGAGAATGATATAAGGTAAAAATAAAGTTTCTTTTGGTGCCACTTATTTTTGGAAACATTTTCCTGAACCGTAATTTCCGGCGTATCTAGCCTGGCTTAGTTAAATATTTTTTAAACAGGAAAGTTATTGGAAAAAGAAGTTAAACAAATGCTACGCAAAAGTAAATCACATATTATTTAAAATAAATTCTGATACGAAATGGAGTTATCTGTGGCACGGCATGTACGCGCGAAATTACAGTAATTCTTATAATGTATTAACAAATTTTCTCTACCCGAAATATAAGTTTTTTGGATGTTATCCATTTTTAAGAAGCATTTCCATGTTCAACAAACGTGCTTTGCAGACAAATATGATACATTAACATGATTAGCATTAACATTAAATGTAATATTATTTTACTACTCTTGAATGTATAAATTCAATTACGCAGATGAAAGCGTTTAATTGATAATTGTTAGCATCATAATAACTGACAGTCACATTTAAGAAATATGATTACCGCAATTTCCCGCGTATATGCCACAGCTTACACTCTAAATTGAAAGGAGTGACTATTCACTCTGATCAAAAGTTGAATTGTTGCCTCTCTGAAAAAGTGAATTTTCACTCTAAACAGAAGTGAATAATCACTCTTTCGGAGAAGTAAATTCTCTCTTGCAAAGGAAGTGTATTTTTTCATTCCTGGCAGGAGTGAATATGCACTCTTTCGTAGTAAAGAATTCTTTTTAAATGTTGCTTTTACGGGAGTTTAAAAAAATACATCTTTTAGAACATGCAATGAAAATAACATTTTTACAAACGTGGTAAAGATTGAAATAAAATATTTTATTGACAACATTTATTTAGTTCATAGTTTGTAACATTAATTGAACTTTTAAGCAAAACTCATTTAAAGTTACATATGAATTTTATCAGATTACTAGCAAAAATAAACTAAAATATTTTATTTCAATCTTATTCCTTGTGTTTGCTTTCATTGCATACTATATAAATGTATATAAATAATAGCATATGAGCAATTAATTAACCGAAATCTTAATAAGTTATCACTATTTCTTTCTTTTCAGATACCAAGTTGTGTTTTGTGTTTTAATAATTCCCGTAGTATAAATCATATCTTCCTTTCATGTTAATTCAAAATTATAAGTATTTAGATCATTGATACTCTGTAAAAATCTAATCTTGCAGAGTCCTATTTTTCTGAAGTATTTTTAATTTTTCCACTTAAATTTTTCCACTTGCTCATCAACTGACATTTTTTTTTTTATAAGATCTAAGTTTAATCTAAATATTAAGAATGTGTCACTTTTTTTTCTGTGATTTATCGTTTCTTTATTAAATTTGAAAATGAAATCTAATTTTTAATTTCTGTTTAACATGAATATATATGTATATATTTTAAAAAAATCATATATTTTTTAACATACGATAAGTTATTATATGATCTTAAAAATAATTAACACATCGCGTAAAAAGTGTATAAAAAATTATTAAAACATAAAATAATAATAATAATAATAATAATAATAATAATAAACGTAAAAAAATATATAAAAAATATATAACAGGATGGCTGGGTGGGTAGATGATGAAGTACAGAGGAGGACAGTGTTGTCTGGATAATACGCAATAGTTATAAAAAACACTGAGAGGGGGTGAGGCATTTGCTAAATAGCAAAACATTTTATACAGGGTGTTCAATTGACAGGTATGGATAATTGTATAGTTATATCAATTAATTCTATTAACCACTTAACTGATTTGCCCGTAAACCGTTCGGGCAAGACAAATTTGCATATCATACTATTTAATTTCAGAAATGTTTAGACTAAATATTACGAATATTTAAGCTTAAAAAACTGATGTTAACACACATTTTCAATTTATTGTACGTAAAAAAGGGAATTAATTAAGAAGTTAATGTAATTTAATTAATTTCCATGATTAATTTGTATCTAACTTATAACTAATTGGATTCCTAAAATATTATTTCTGAGAGTATAAAATGCATACATTAGCTATCTATTTTTATTTCTATATTTATTATTATTATTATTATATATATATATATATTTAGGCCATATTTAATTTTTTTTATTCTTGTAGATATATATATATATATATATATATATACATTATTTTGAAAAAAATGAGATAAATAGATTTCGTATGTTTTATTGGAATAGATTGATATATGAAATAGAAAAAAAAAGGAAATATAAAAGGAAAAGAAATGACTGCATACATACTGTTTTTATTGTTTGAAAAATATTTTTAATGTAAAAAGTAATTATTTATCTCTTTAAAACATAACCAATCTTATGCCACATGAGTGATAGTATGAGCTTTTTAAAAATATGCTAAAACAATTTTAACTATAAACTTTATATCAGGCATAAAGAAAAACTTTATTTCAATGCTTAAATATCATGTTTTATTTTTTAGTACCAATAATTACCTCTATTATAAACGTCAAAAATGCGTTTACAATATAGTAAAATTTAATAGCTGATTCCTAATGCCTATAATTAAATGTTTTGATTAAAATAATTAACAGATGAAAAAGACTTACTAGATGCAATTTAAAAAAGAGATATGTAAGAATCTGAAAAACACTAAAAATAATTACCGTAATTTCGGGTGTATAAGCCGCGGATCAAACAATTCTTTTTGGACCCAAAAACCTTATTTAGGGATTGAAGAGAAATATTTACGGCGATCTAAGTAGTTAAACTTATTTCTTAAAAAATTCTGGGTCGAAAAAGAATTGCTTGACCCGCGGCTTTTACACCCGAAATTACGGTATTAATATTTTATAATTGTACTATTAAACAACAACAAATTATAATAGATTAATAAATGCAATATTAGATTTAACAACTGAGGGCTCGTACACCTCAAGGGACTGTTACCAGAATGTTAATAAAATAAAATTTGATTTATTTAATGGGAACAATTCTAATTTTCGGTATAGATATCAGTATATTATGAATTTCTGGTGCGAAACAACCTAAAATACCAGGAATCCTCTGATGCGTACGAATCCTACAACTTCTCAAAAATCTCGCCATATGTTATAACATGGTTGGTAAGGATATCGTTATTTTCCAGGTGTAATACCAGCATTTATGCATAGAAAAATAAATGTAGTTTAAAAGGCGTGAAATGTCGTCTTCTTTAATCAGAAATTTTCTATAAGAAAATACTGGCACCGCAGAATTTCCTGTTCATGAAATTCCAGGATCCGTACGAACCCCGTATAAGATACTCCTACAGTGTGTGTAAAAACTATAAGGACAGCAAAAAATTATTATTTTTTCGATAAATTTCAAAACAAATTTTTTCAGTATAATATGTATTATAAAGCTGAAAAGCTAATAAAAAATCAGCAAAATTCAACTTTGAGTATTTTATAATGAAAATTAAGTAATTGTGCAAAAAAAAGCACTATTTTTGCCTGTGTAAAAACTTTAAGGACAGCAAAATAAATACAATGCAGTAACCGAAAAAACAAACTTTTTATATATTATGCACCCACCTATGAGTTTAATGATTGCAAATATTGTATCATTCTTTGACATCATTAAATTTTGCACAGTTCGGGACTGCTTTTGTATTATTATATTCAATCGTAGATTTACCACTTAATCGTCGCTCCCGAGACATTCACGGGCTGCAAGCTTCACGGCTTTTAATCAGAATTGTTTGATTCCCACTAGTTTTACAAGATAGTGTAATTGGTTTACCCTGGTACCATTTTACTTGCCATTAAATAAGATGAATATTTTTTTTCAAAAAAGTGGTGGCAATAATGAATTTGAATTTTTAAATCGTAATTTAATGCGACCATTAAGTGGTTACGTTCTGATGCTGCGGAAAAATGCCTTCCATTTTAATAAAACCGTCTTGCTAGATCTCCCCATAAGTTATCAATAAAATTTAGATCAGGATTTCTGAGCGGCCATTTCAAAAGTTCGATAGTTTTCTTATTTCCATAAGAGTTTTAAGTCCTTAACCCTTTGTACTCTGGTGGACAAATATCTTCAAAATTCCAAATGTCACTTTGGCACCAGTATTTTGCAAAGAAAAAAACGGGTTAACGATATACACGAAAAAATGCATTAAACCTTTTTCAAGTAAAGGGTATAGCCGGATTTCATAGTAAAATATGCCCTTGAGTCAACCACATCGAGTCCTACATGGATCCACAGAGTACGTAACAGAGCCTCAACTCGACTTGAAAAGAACGCCCTCAGTGGATCACTTAAAAACTAAACCACCGCGTTGGCGATTTTTATCCTCGTGATTTCTGTTTAACTGTAACCCTATTCTGGTTTGGCGCCTCTTGCTGAATGCTGATTTGATTATCTTTGCACACGTGCTTATTCTATTTGATCTTAGATTTCCGCGCTTATATTGGTTCGTAACTAATACTGTTATTATTCTTGAATTTTCAAGTTTAAATTATTAAGTCGTTATGTTGCGAAGAGACACATGTATTGTTTGCAAGAAGAATACGTCAAAGTTATTTCATATTAAAATAATTCTTTCATAAATTTCAAAACGAGAAGCAGCAAGCCGTCGCTGTATTTTTTTTTTCTTTTTTCTTTTATCATTTGTCGCCAAAGAAGCGATGTTTCGCCGAATTAGCAACCTCTCTTATGTTATGATCGTAGTTTCAGAGTGATCCGCTCGTCTCGCTACTGTCTATGCGTAATCCCATGTTAAACAAGTTGCCATTACAGTGCATGAAAGTTGATTCTCTGTTACTACTCTGCGCATGGATCGATAGCCCATAAAAAGAAATTCATTTCTCCCCTGTTTTAAGTTTGTATCTCAAGACTATGGGGGATAATGACCCTAAGTGCCTGTTTTGGAAAAGTGCGCATTGTGACGAAACTACTAAGCAAATTTCAACGAAAAAAATAAGGGATGTAAAAAACTACCATATAAATGTTTGACAATTTTTTCAGATTTTTTTAAACAAAAGAACAAGTTTTCTAACATTTTTCCTGTTTTTAAATGAACATTTTAATTAAAAATAAACTGAAATTTTCGAGTGACCACCTTAATTTTCTTGCATTAAATACTATGAAACATGGTGCATATTCACTATAAATTTCAACATTCTACGTATGGTGCATCACATTAAAAATAGGCAAAATCCTATTCCGGCGGAAATGTAGGGCGTGTCTCGCACAAATTCCACGCCTTCTTTTTAAATCTCACATATTAATTCACACGGTATTTTTAAAAGAAGGCGTGAAATTTGTCCGAGACACGCCCCACATTCTCGTCGGAATATGATTTTGCCCTTTTTTCAATATGATGCACCATACGTAGAAAGTTGAAATTGATAGTGAATATGCATCATGTTTCATAGTATTTCATGCAAAAAAATTAAGGTGGTCACTCAGAAATTTCTGTTTATTTTTTATTAAAATGTACATTTAAAAACAGAAAAAATGTTAGAAAACTTGTTCTTTTGTTTAAAAAAGTCTGAAAAATTGTCAAACATTTGTTTGCTAGTTTTTTACATCCCTTATTTTTTTATTTGAAATCTGCTTAGTAGCTTAGTCACAATGCGCTGTTTTCCAAAACAGGCATTTAGGGCCATTACCCCCCATGGTCTTGAGATACAAACTTAAAACTGGGGAGAAATGAATTTCTTTTTATGGGCTATTGATCCATGTAGGACTCCATGTGGTTGATTCAAGGGCACATTTTACTAAGAAACCCGGCTATACTCTTTGGTTGAATTTTCTGGTGCCACTGTCACATTTCTGAATTAAAATTTTACGGTAGAAAATTCTACCATTAAAGCTCAAAGGGTTAACCCCTTGAGGGGCGGCGGTATATATCATATACCACCTACGATTGGTGAAGATTCACACCAGAAAAATGTTATTAAATTTCACTTTTCTAAAATTGGTGGAAAAAAAAAAGGTCGTGAAATTGCTTTTCCTCTTTTTGATATAACTTTTTTACAAATTTCCGGTGGGAGTTCAGAATTACTCGTGCTGCCCCTCAAAGGGTTAAGTAAGTCCTAAAGTTTTGTCTCACGGCTTGTGTGGATCGGAGCATTATCTCGCGGTCATATACGTTTTTTTCTGTCAGAAGTGTTGCAACAAATGAAAAACGGCCAGAAAGAATTTGTATATATGTCTTTGAATTAAAATTTCCTGGAAGAATATACAAGCGATCCAACGTCATTGAAAGCAAAGCATTCCCATGTCGCAATGAATCCGTATGACTGACGTTTTGAAAAAATATCTTTTTCTTTTCTCAAATTATAACAATAATATTTAAAGCCTTCAGGAGCATTTAAGTTTCACTTCGGAATAAATAACCTGCAGAGATGTATCGTCCCAAGTCATCACTTATGTTACAAACTGTAAACACTGGGCTTTGTGTTAATTTTGCTATAATGCCAAAAGCAATAAACTGATTGAATACTAAAAAGATGCTGTTGAATATTTTGCATTGTACAGAAATGAGTTGTAGGTCTGTTTAAAAAAGGATAGGAAATTTTAATACCCCATCAACATTTTTTTTTAATGTTAAAAGGCGAATATTGAAAAAAAAACCCGCTAAAGGCAGCTAAAAGCCTTGTCATCCAGTGATGGAGGGAGAGTTTAATATAACACTAACTGGAAAATGTTTGCGCAAAATAATTCCATAAAAGATTGGACTCAAAATGCGCGGGAAAACATTCTGCAACACAATTAATCGTTGTGGTAATTTCTAATATACGACAAAATTGTGTAAACTCCCCTTAGCGTTTACAGTTTGTAACACAAATGATGACTTAGTACGACAAATAACTGCAGGTAATTTTCTCCGATGAAAAGAAATGGAAACGTAAATGGTTCTGATGGCTGAAAATATTTTGGAGATGATTTAACCTTCCTATCCTGTTCAAATTTTACTCAATTTTGATTAAAAACATTTCGCACCAGAATTGTTATTTAAAACATTTTAATATATTTAATTGGCTTATTTCTCTGAATCTGGTGTTTAACTTTCTTTATTCAAAAAGTTCTGGTGCGAATCGTATAAAACAAATTATAGATTCGGGTCGATTAGACCCATTCAGAGTAGGAAGGTTAATAAAAAAAAAGGTTTTATTAAAACATTAGTTTGGTGGTAAATTCATTGCGACATGAGGATGCTTTTGTTTAACAACGTCTGTCACTTGTATATCGTTCAGGAAAATTTAATTCAAAGAAACTCTTTTTGACCATCTTTCGTTTCTTGCTACACTTCTGGCAGGAAAAAAACGGATATAACAACGAGATAATGCACTTATCCACAAAAGCCGTGAGGAAAAAACTTTAGATCCATAAGAAAGTATTGAAGTTTTGCAATGGCCGCTCTGAAATCCTGATCCAAATCCTATTGATAACTTATGGAGAGATTTAGCAAAACGAGCTCATAAAAATGAAAGGCATTTTTCCTCAACATCAGAACTCAGATCTATTATTGACGATGAATAGTACAAAAGCAGTCCGAACTGTGCAACAAAATTAATGATGTCGAGGAATAATGAAATATTTGCAATCATAAAACTCATAGACCATGTGTATAATATGTTAGATAGTTGTTCCTTCGGTTACTACATTGAATTTATTTTGCTGTCATTAAGGTTTTTATACAGGCAAAAAAAAGTGCTTTTGTTTTTGTAATAAAATACTCACTATTGAATTTTGTTATTTTTTTTATTTGTTTTCAACTTGATGATACATATTCTAAGGAAAAATGTTTCATTTGTTTTGAAATTTATATAAAAAAATAATAATAATTTTTGCTGTCCTTGTAGTTTTTAAACGCTCTGTATTATTTTAGTTCGCTCTGTTTAATTTGTAAAAATGTTAAATCTAAAAGAATTGATATGAAGATTTAAGATTTTTAATAATAATTTAAAATTGTATTATTGGTAATAAAACATATTTCAAAAGTTTCAGTTCTTAAATTAACCCTTTCATTCCCAATGAGTCCAAATGGCATCATGACATATCTTATTTTTTTCTCTATATTTAATTCGGAAATTTCAAATTCACACCAGAAAATTAAAATAGAAATACTTGTTTTATTTAATAACAGGCATTCTACATTTAAATAAAGCGAAATTTATCATTAAGATTTTTTGGTGTAAATTCAGATTCTCAGAGTTACTGAATTTCCAGAACGTATAATATCATGGGAATGAAAGGGTTAAAAACTGTAATATGTATAAAAGGTATTTATACTATTTTTCAATCTGAAACTTTTAGTAATATCATAATAATTGAATATCATATTTAAATACAATAATAACGATAAATACTTAAGTATTTATAATCAGAAAATAGTAAAAAAAATCCAACGGCACTCTCTTTCTACACATTTTCTATAAAGCTCGGATAATTAATGTTTACTGCAACCTGCATGAAGCATCTGGTCATGAATCAAGATTATCTCTGTGTACTTATTTGAAATGGGAGATATATGCCAGGTTTTAAAGAATTAGGAAACAATTTAGGATAATTTTTTTTTCTATATAACATAAACTATTTAACTCATAATTATAAAGAACAAAGCAACAGAAATGAAAATAAAAGAATAAAATTAAATAGTCTGGAGTGAAATTGACACAATTCTGTAAAATATATTTCAGTTTTAAGAATTTAAGTACACACTTCATTTTACATAAAATGACGTCATTTGCATCCGCTAAAGCTTTCGACTTTTATGGTCTAGCCTTAAACAACATGTATAGAAAAGTGTCATATAAAACCCAACAAAAAAGGTTGTCATTTAAGAAATTCGGGAAAACAAATAGCTAATCTAAATATCCGTATGCCTTCGTTTTTTTATACATATAATAGCTCCGTGCCTTATCAGAAATCATTCAGACATCAGACAGAATTCGTATAATGTTATTTTTCACGGATTAATAAAATTACATTTTTTCATTTTTTGATACAAATTAAGTATAGCCTGAAAAAAATAAGACACATCTTAATATTTTTGAAATACGTATTTGTAAAGAGAAAATGACATATATTTTGTAAAGAAAGTTTGCAATAAACTAAAATTCATTTAATTGATATATAAAAATGAAATAAAATCAAAATTCGTAAGATTTTTTAGACGACGATATTCCTGACTTAGAAGTATTTTAATTATAATTTTTTTTCAGTTGCTATGAGAAAATGGCAACAAAAATAATCAGTTATCTGCTATTTTCCTTTTACTTCCTACAAATATGCAGTTCTCAACTTGCCACCATTAGAGAAATAGAATTAAAAACCACAAAAGAATTAATATAAAAAAAATTGAGACACGGTTTTCAAACAAATTTCATTTAAAAGTACATTATTTTCCTATACGACGGTGTAAGGATTAAAAATGTGTCATGTCCAGAAGTTTAAAAATTTGCAGTAACTAAAACTGTAAAACCGAAATTTCACCGGAAAGTGTTGTCATTCGCAAAATGACGCCAGCGTTACTATCCGATATGTTTGTCCTTTATAATACGGATTGTCAATGTTTCACTAGTTTCTTAAATTTTTATTTATCACTCAATTCTTTTGTCGCTCAATTAATTCCTTTAGTTACCAGAACCAATTAAACACTGTCAAATGTATGTATCATTCAAAAATTTAGCATTCGCAGTATTTAATTTTTCAACATTTTCTAATTTTCTCTTTAAACATTGAAATTTCTCTTTATGTATGCATATGCCAAGAAAAACAGCCCGTGAAAAAAGAAACCAATGATATTAAGCTGTTTACTGACGAACATTTTCTTAGTCAGCACATGAGTAAATCATTTAAATTTAGCTGTTGCCTCAATGATTCCTCAAAATTGTGACACTATTAGTTTAAAAAAATAAAATTTATGTTTTTGATCATCGTTAATATGAACTTTGCCTCTTTTTACCAATAAACTACTGTTGGCCGAAACTATGATGAATTTTCAGTGATCCGTTTAACTGATAATGAAAGTGGTGCGTTTTAGTTACCGAATTGACTGTTCGTGAGATATGAAACAAGATAAATAAGAATGAAAGTTCTGATTTCATATCTGACAGTCCGTGAGAATTTCGGTTTGTAAGAGTCTTTATTTTTATTTTTTTAAGACCATGGTAAATATGCATTACGCAGCGCGCCATGCAGTCTGCCAAGGCTTGTAGACGGATTTCTTCGCAGTCGGAGTTTTTTTTCCTCTCACTATCAGCCTGATTTGTTGACGCTAATTGATATGAACCGAGAGACAAATTTAATTTTGTTTTAATTTCTTTGTTTTATTTAAGTTAATTTATTTCTTTCTAAAAATTTTATTTTAAGATGTTACCTTTATTGGAATAATTTTTTCCTCGTGGTCTTTTCCATGTCTGTACAATTAAATATAATAAATTTTCAAAAGAAACAGAATGTAAACATTTACGAGTGAAGGCATAGCTAAAGGAATTAAATGCCATTCCCTTTTATTTGAACACGTTTTTCATAATACAGAAAAAGAAAATTTATCTATTGACACCTAAAACAGTTAAATTCAAAATATTCACACACTAGAATTGTCAAGTCTCCGGCGTTTAGAACACTTATATTTTGATAGAGAAAATGTTGCTTTTTAAAATCATGGAATTTTCATGTTAAACAAAGCAATATTTTCTATACTAAAATATCGGAGATTTAGCAGCCTTGATACACGCTTTATATTAAGGGTAAATTGTCATATACAATAAATAATACTCCCTCTGTCCCAAATTAGTTGCGACATTTAGGTTGAAAATCTTGTCCCAAATTAGTTGCGACATTTCAAGTAGGCGGAGTCATAAATAACTTCTCATGCAGTTTAGTAGATCGACACCAGTAACATTATACTACAATAATATAACGGTGTATACTAGGTGTCAGAAGTAATGTTAACTCGAGTTTAAAGTAAAAGAAATAAATTAGAAAATTCTCTGAAGAAAGAAGTGAATGATATTGAGCGCAACACTGTACTGAAATGTTTGAAACGATATTTGAAAAATTGTAAACTGAGCTTTGATGCTATAAATGCTGCAGCTATTAAATTCAATGTGCATCATAATGCTTATCATCCTATCCCGTTTGCAAAAACGTCAAAAATAAAAGATGAGGAAATTTACAATGTAAGTTTAAAATTTTTTTTAAATGCGGACGAAAAAAAAAATGCCACTGAGACAAATCAAAGATGTTCCCACAAAACGAAGACAATCACTGCGAATATTATCATATGCTATTATAATTCGTAACTCAATATTACACAAAATTCTCAAGGCGGAAAAAACATTGGAGCGTATTTCATCCATCATTAAGCAAAGTCTAATAGAAAAAAATAAGGTCGACCGAATTCGTTTTTGTTTGCAGCATGTTTATGCTCAAACATTTCACAAATGTTGGAATAAAATGTTCGTAAATGAATTCACGTCTGATTAGCTTGAAGACAGTTTTATGTGATTACTGTTTAACCCCTTGAAAGGCACCGGTATATGTTATATGCCACTTAATTTTAATTCCCAAATGACACTTTGACACCAAAATTTAAGAATCAACATTTGTTTCATATGATATACTCGAAGAAAAGCTTTTACTTTGTTTCATATAAAATTGTTTATAGATACCGGTGTCAATCAATCATTTTAACATTTTAATAGCAGAAGTGCTTTGCCCCTCAAGGGGTTAAGAAAAATCACAAAGTGGGGCGTGGCTTAAGAGTTTGTGAATCGGCATTTTTTAAACTACTTCATTTCTTATTTATGGAAATATGGAGGGGATGTTATGTACCTACATATTGTTTATTGATAGTATAGCTCTCTGAAAAATGTTGAAACAAAATCTTAAAGTAGTATATATCAATAATCAGTACAAAAGTATTCAAATGTCGCAACTAATTTGTGACAGAGGGAGTAAAATACATGGATAATTTTTGAGTTCAGAGTTAAATAACTAACATTTTTTTAACATTAATTGATTCAAAATTGCTGAAATTTTTAATTTTCATGTATTTTAAAATTGTAATACGTAATGCAATTATGGTGTTGCGATTCACTTTAAACATACATGACCCCTTATGTACTTTTACATGGAACTTTCCGCGAAGTGAAACGGTAATTTTCTGTTATCTTGTATCAATCAGTATTAACCCGTTCGGAACCATGGATGCATATATGCACCTTTAAAGAGAGCACGCAAAGCTTCTTTTCGACACCAGTAAAAAAGAAAAGAGATGTTCGCTTTTCTTAATTTAAGTATTTTTATTACTCTTTAAGTAAAACAGGGTTCGCACAGTTCTACCACTAAAATTTAAGAATATTTTCGAAGTGTTTCACTGCAGAAAAATACCGTAGAATCTATGAAAGAAGGTGGAGATTACGAATGTTGTGGTTTAAAAATTATATGTAAATTTTCTTATTTTTAATAGTGGTGCCAGAGTCCTTGGAAATTCCAAGGAGTGTGCGAACCTTGTTAAAAGTATATATTTTTTTTAAGTTATGCTAACCGAATAAAATTTTCATAAAGGCCATCGGTCCCGAAGGCGTTAAATATATCGTCTTTTTTGTATACTATAATAAATATACATTAGACATTTATTTAAACTTCTCTCAAATTAAGTTAAGTTGTTCCAGTAGCGTGAAAAATTTGTTTCACTATTAAAAGGACTTAAGGAGAAAATTTTTAATTTTTCTTGTATTCGGAAGGAGAGAATCGTCACAATGCACTTTTTTATCTTTTTTTCTACTTTGTTTTTTAGCACATTTCCTTTGTTAAAGAATTTAAATAAATATTCCTTAAAATTTTTTCTTTATTTTCTTTTAGTAATTTTTCAGCAGCTTCCTATAAAATCTTAACCCTTTGAGCTCTGATGGTTCAATTTTCTACCACTTAATTTTAATTTCGAAATGTCACATCGGCACCAGAAAATTAGACCAGATTTATTTGAAAAAGGTTTAATGCATTTTTTTCGTGTATATCGTTAACCGATTTTTTTCTTTGTAAAATACTGGTGCCAGTTTGACATTTGGAATTTTGAAGAAATTTACCCACCAGAGCTCAAAGGGTTAACTTGTACCGAAATTTACGCACTTACGCTGCGGGTTAGTTAAGTCTTTTTCACACCAGAAATTTTATTAAAAATGAAGTTAAATAAATGTTAAGCAAAAGTAAGCTGCCATTTATTTAAAACGATTTATGGTAGGAAATCAAGTTATCTGAGCTGTGGCGTATGCGCGGGAAATTACGGTAACCACTTTGAACTAGCGTCCATTCTTTTCTTTGCAGTAACGGTAAAAAGTAAAAATATTTATTACAATAATAGCAATGTCTTAAAAGGTCGAGGGAAAATTTATGAATTTTCGATTGCAGGAGTTCTGTGGGAGATGCAGAATGTGAATTAGTTTGCATCAGCATAGCTCTATATGGCACAAAATTAATCTGTTAATCTAATGATTTCTTGCTAATATTGTAATGATTCACCATTGAATAGTGAATACCCTACTTTAAATTCTAAAATACTTAATGGATGAACTCTCTTACTATTTTTCGGTTTGTAGTTATGCACAATTTTCAAATTTTAAAAATACACAAGTTTTAACCTTTACTGTCGCTTTTCCTATGAGATGAAAAACTAAGTTGTAAAATCAGCTATGTAATATTTCATATCATTCGATTAAAACTTTGTAACAAATTTGAAATAATATACTTTATTAGAATTAGATATAACGGAAAATAAAACATTACTGGTACTTAATAACAAAAATAAAATTTAAGATTAACTTTTTCTGTTTTAATTTGTGTTGAATAAATTCATACTACCCGAAAAAATTATAGTATTACAATCAAGCACTGCTTCATATTAGCGCCATACATTATTTCATTTTATCCGCTTGAGTTTGATGGTTTGTAATTCAGAATACATTCAACATACTCTAAATTTTAATAGCTAAAGCGACTGACAATTTTTTACTCAATAAAGCCTTTTAGAATAATTTACTCAGGGTTTTATTTATGAGTTTCACGACAAAACTTATGAAATCTGACAGAAGTTTTTCTTATAAGAAAATATGGCTATGTAGTGACTACATTTTTGTTTTTATCTTTAAATTTTGAGTGGATATAAAAAACATTCATATTGCCTGCAACAAGTTTACAAAATCAATTTTATTACCATAAAAATCATTAACTTTTAGCGCGTTTCGCATTAGCTTCATTTTTTTTCAAATTAATACGGTATGTATGACGATGTAACATCTATGTATGAAGTTTCATAAAAACATGTTTTAGATTTGCTATAGTTATTTCTCTCTCACTTCTAAAATTAAAACAACTAACCTGATTAACTATGCTTTAAAATTCTCCTTGCTGAGAGAAATAAAACGAATTTTAGAAAGAAATAAAATTTCCATCTGTTTTAGTGCTCCATAAAATTGATTATATCCTAATAAAATAATGCAACAGTGAAGTAAAGTGTATCAAATGCACAGAGAAAGCTTATGAAATTCTTTCTAATCGCAGGGCTGTCACGGGTGACTATTTTTACATTCTGCACATCAGTATTTTTCTAATATAATTTTTGAAGTACATTTTTCTTGTAAATACTGTCAAAGCATTTTTTAAGGATTTCTGTTTTGAGAAAGCGGTGCCAATTAAAATTAAAAAATAGTCAACTGTGGCAACCCTGTAATTGCCACTCATGTGTAGGTTCTCAGAAAATGTAGAAATAAAATTTGTTTTGTACAAATTATCTAACTATACTCTGTTGAAAAAGTAAATACAAAGCATCCCATGAATACGTTCTCAATTCACAAATTCATTAAAAATTAACAAATTGTCATATCTTAGATTGGTTTGTAATATAAGGCTTGTCTCAGAAATTTTTCCTAATGTCACTCATGTATGGCATCTCAGAAATGTAGAAATAAAGTAAAATTTATTTCTTACAAATTACGTAAATATACTCTGTTGGAAAAAAATACATGGCATCCCATGAGTCCTTTCACATTTAACAAACTCATTAAACCTTAACAGATTGCCGTATCAAAGTTTGGTTTGTAATATAAGACTTGTCTATGAAGTTCTACTTAATTGCCACTCCAGTGTACATTCTCCAGAAATGTAGAAATAAAGTGAAATGTATTTCTTACAAATTATATAAACGTACTCCTCTGTTAAAAAAATAATACAAGGCATCCCATGAGCCCTTTCACATTTGACAAATTCATTAAAAGTTAACATATTGTCGAATCGAAGTTTGACTTGTCTTTCAATTTTTTCTGACAAAAGAAAAAAAAAGTAATTTAAATTTCCTTTCAACTACTTTTCGATTTAAAATTTCTTCCCACTTTTCATATCTCACGCCAATACGACAATTTGTCATTTTTTATGATTTTTCGAAACATGAATCGATATGCAGGGCTGCCACAGGTGACTATTTTTATATTCAGTTCGCATCAGTATCTTTCTAATATAAATTATGAAATGTAATTTTCTTTCAAATGTAGCCTGAGTAGGTGTTAAGAATATCGGTTTTGAGAAACCGGTGCCAGTTAGAATTAAAAAATAATCGGTTGTGGCAGCCCTGTATATGTTACTATTTATTTTCTTTCTTTTGCCACGTAATATTTATTTTTTTAAGTCTCATAGTGTCAACCAAATTCTGACACAGTATCTTATTAAATTTTATGAATTTTTGGAACCTGAATCTGTGCATGGGTTCCTCTAAGCAATATTTTCCTATTGCCACAAAAATTCCGACTCTTCGAGATGTCTTGTTGCGTAAACTGCTTTCCACTATAACAATTGTTAATGTGTGTGAATTTTTAAAAATATGAACGGACTTATTGGACACATTGGAAAATGCATATATGAAAATTATATGGCGAATGTATGTGGCGAATTTATTTATTTCAAAATATTTCATAAAAAATGAAATTTTAATAAATATTTCACAAGGATTTACTTTCTTTCAGAAGAGGTGAAAAATTGTTCCATATCAACAAATGCCATCCATATCAGTTTTATATCTCAGTAAAATTGGCGATAATTTTTTCACAAAATGTATTCATTTGCACCTTATAATCAGCTTCGGTCATTTAGTTTTTTATGATGTAATCTCAGTTATAAGATGTTTATTTGATAAAAAAATAAAAAAATAAAATTCTATCCGTCAACTCACCTTCGCTTACACTTTAATCGTTTGGGGGGGGGGGGGGTATGACCTAAACTCATTTATTGTCTATTTGATGAAAAGATGATGCATAAATTTAAAAAAGTTACAAAAAAAAGTGCGCATTTTCTTATTATAACTCTAATTTATAATAAGTAATAAGAAATAAATAAGATTCTCTTTTTCATCACATTCGATTTCCCTTAAATCACTTGGTTTTGTTTTTATGACATAAACTCAATTATAAGATGTTTATTTAATAAAAATGAAAATGAATAAGATTATCAACTTCATCACGCCTTCAATTCCCCTTCAATAACTCTTTTTTTTTTTTTTTTTTTTTTTTTTTTTTTTTTTTTTTGATGACGTAAATTTATTTATAGTGTATTTATATGTTGAAAAGATGGCATAAAAAGTATTTTTATTTTAATGAAATATGTAAAAATGCACGTATATATACATTATAATGAATTTTATCCCATTTAGAAGAATTTTTTGGCCTCATTTTGAATAAATAATAAGGAATAAATAAGATTCTCATCTTCAATTCACCTTTGAGTTCCGTTCTTGCTCTTTGATTTTATGGTTCTATCATAATATCACTATTCTACCTCTTTGATATATGAGATGTTTATTTGATAATAATAGATATAAATAATTAATCGGCTTCAACTCATCTTCGATTTCGCTTCAATCACAGAGTTTTATTTTTATGACATAAACTCAACTACATTATGTTTATTTAATGAAAATAAAATTAAATAAAATTTTCTCCTTGAACTCACCTTCGATTGTCATTCAATTAGATGTTTTTTAATGACTTAAATTCATTTATAGGGTGCTTATTTGATAAAAATATGATTATAATTTTTTAACGAATTGTGTAAAAATGCGCGTATTTACGTTTACCGAACATTTACATTTACCGAATTCGGAATAAATAATATAAATAAACAAGATTCTCATATTTCACTCACCTTCAAGTCCCGTTCAATCTTTTTTTTTTTTCTGTAAGACGTAAACTCAATTACAAGAAAGGTGTTTATTTGTTGAAAACGTAGTATAAAAATTTATTTATAAAACGACAAGACATGTAAAAATGCACGCTTCACCACAGTGGCAAAGTATTGGTGATAAAGCACTTCCATTCTTAAAAAGTTAAAATGAATGGTTGGCACCGCAATTTCCATGCAGAATAACTTGAAAATAAGAAAAAGTTATATTTCTGATGAAAATAAACAGAAAAACAAATTATACTAAAATTCTGGTGCCATTGTGGCATATGGAAATTAAAGTTAATTGTTTTTATAAACAAATCATTGTCCTTGAAAGGGTTAAAAAAGAATTAATGTATGTAGTGCCCGAAAATATGTGAAATAGATAAATTAAAAAACTTTAAATAAAAATTCTGGTGTTCGCTTTTTTAAATGTAAAACTTGAGTGAAATTTCTTGCGCTTTTAGTGTTAAAAATGCTCGTGTTAATACACTTTATTATTAATATGTAGACTTTAATACAGAGATTTACTCTAGTATGTTTTAAGATTATTCTTTAATTTTTAATACACTTGAAGCATTTTCAAGAACTACAGGCTACAAAAATTCTGTTTGGGGAAAAATGCATTTGCAATTCATTCTGACATGTTATTTTTATTATCTACATTAAAGTATTATGAAATCACACCATCTGTCAAGTATATTCAACATATTTATATTTTTTAAGTTTTAATGAGTTAGAAAGCAACAACAATAAAAATTGTACTTTTCGCCTTTTTATTTTCATTTGAAAATCTCTCATTCCTTTAACGTCATACTAAAAAAGTGCTTGAAACGTTTTTAACATCAGCTTATTATATTTTGTGGCTGTAACATACAGTGAATATTTGCTGGCTGAAATGATATGTTCGAGAAGGTGTTTCCGAACATATCATTTCACAAAAGCTAAACAATTCAAATTGACGTGTACGTGAATTTGAATTGTTTAGTTTTTGTCATTAAAAGCAAAAAAATACAGTTTTGATAAATTACTACCTTCCCTCAAAATATCACTGTATAAAGTTTAAAAATATCAGAATTAAGTCATGTGATCTTACAGCAATAACGTAGGTTTTTTTTTCTTTAATATAGAAAAGCAATCGAGTGTTTTATCTGAGCTTTATTTAAAATAATACTAATGATCTCTGTAACAAAAAAATAATTTTCATATTACGAGGAAAGCATATGACTATTTCTTTAAGAAAATTAGTAACATTTAAGCTCTTACGTAAAAGGAAATCCCCGATAAAATCGTTTTTAGAAACTAAGTAACGTTCTGAAGAACACTGAACAATGTTTTCTCTTTTACGTTTTCAGAATCTGGAATATGATAAGATAGAGGGGAAGGGAAAGCTTGTTCTCAAACGTACACCGAATAGTTGCCCTTCGTAGAAATTGCTGAAAAGTGAACGAGGTAGTCTTAAAAAATAATTAATAAAATAGAATAAAAACCCCCTCTAATTAACCTAGTTCCATTCCTTTGAATTTTCACTCTTCCAGTGCATAGCTTCCTAATAGTACTGATTGAAAGATATCAAGCATCTCAATCCTCATGAGATATTTTTATGACGTTAATACTGTCATCACATGTTATGTGTTTTGCATTTTCTATGTAATTATGAATTTGCAATGATGTAATTCTAATTATGCATAAATCAAATGCAAAAAACAAAGTACTGCTGTTCGTCGAAAGTTGCGCGTAATGCACTGTCAAATGGATGAAGGGAGGTAAAGGGCTTTAAAATACACTGCATCTTTCAAGGAATAAACAGTTATGAGAAGATACTTCTTATTCAAATTTATCTTGATGAAATAAATTTAATGTTCCTTGGCAAGAAACACCATTTGGACTTCTTAGGTGTCTCAGATGATAGACACTGTATCTTTTCTTTATTATGTTTAACTTTTTTGCATCCAAAGCGTGCTTTTTATTTCTTCTGTAGCCAGGAATTTGGAATTCATACCAGAAACGTTAAATAGTAATTTATTTTATTTAATGACAGATGTTTCAACATAAAAATTCTTCTTCCGGAATTCAGGTATATATTTCTGAATTTAACCCATTAGTGCCTAGCGTCCCTTTTTAGGGGCGCTTCAAAAGGTGCATGTAGCACTGATTTTGACACCGGTAAAAAAGAACAGCAATCAATTGGAACATTTTCGTAATTAATAAACTAAACTTAATTCTTTTAAAAATAGTGGTGCCAACCGAATAAAATTTTCGCAAAAGGTGGTGGGCACGAATGGGTTAAAAAAAATAAACCCTCAAATGGACGTATATATGCTCTTCAGATACAAATAGAATAAAGCTCTAGAGTCGTTCAAAGGCCAATGTACTTTTACAATATATCAAAATTGAAAATATTAAGTTTAAAAAAGAATTTTTTTTTTGTAGTTTTATGTTGGATTTATCTTATCAGTTAAAGTTAATGTTCGTTTCAACTATTATGTGACTTTCCATTTTTAAATCTTCGGTGAGATTAAAATGTAACTAACCTTTCTTATATATAAATTAATATTTCCATTTTTACAACAGTCATTTGATGACTATTCTTTATACATTGTATTGTCACACATATAGAGGAGGCAGGAATGAGATAGTAGAAAAAATGGAGTAGCGTAATAGAACTATCCAACAATATAATTCTGCTTTAAATAAATTATTACATTTTTGTTATTTATTGTTTCCACGTCAGGTAAATTATTTATAAACTAATATATTAACGCTACAAATGTTACAGTGAAAAAAAAACGGAACTGAAAAGTATAATGTTTACAGTTTGAAATTAAGTATTGTATTTTCGTTGAAGTAGTCGCAGTTGTAGTTTGCGACAGAATAATGGTACATTTCCGACCACTGGACAAGCCATGGCTTCCAAACCATAGTTACGTTGTAAAGGATAAATGTGATCGTGCTTAACCCTTTCCGGCACACTGTGTCCGGTCTGGGATACCTAATTTTAATTCTAAACTTGCAATCGGCACCAATAATATTTTAGTAAAATTTTGCTTTTACAATGAAAGCTTAGATTAAGGAATTGAAAATATCTAAAAAATTCGTTTGTGGATTCCGGTGTCAGTCGATAATTTCGCAATTTAATACAGATTTTGTCCGTGCCGGAAAGGGTTAAAGATGACAAAATTTTGTAGATTGTAAAAGCAGCCAAATAAGTTTTGACATATGTTAACTTTTATTATAAATTTTTAAACTTTTAAATACCGCAAATTTTCAATTTTTACACCGGGAAAAAGTATACTGTCAAATACAAATCTCTTGAAAACTATATCGCAATTTGCTTGAAAACCATTGTTTCCAGTGGGCTACTTTTTTTTAAATTCAAATTTTTTGATTGACACCACTTTTTTGAAACGGTAAAATTCCCTTTCTTTTCGTCTTAATTAATATGATACTAAATAAGCCTCATTTTACCATTTCCAAAAAGTGGTGTAAATGAAGAATCTAAATTTAAAAACAGTAGCCCATCTGGCAACACTGTTGAAAACCTTGTCGCATTTTTTTTTCAACTTTTATTGTATTTAAAATAACTTTCAAGCATGAATTTTATCAAATCTATCTCTATCGCGTGCAGATGATTACGAAAGATATGTTCGTTTATTCTGAATGGTTACAAAAATATTGTAATAAATCTTACTGTTGCTGCGAGAATTACAAAACAAAATGATCCGTGATAGACGGGAAGGACCATACAGAGTTTCACTTATTATTGTTTCTTTTTATTTTCCAAGTACGTTAGAAGTGTAATGCTATTATATATTATAAAGGCTACTGAAAAGCTGAATAACATTTTTGACGTTCCCAATGAAAGCCTACCAAGAAAATAATTTTTTTGCGATAATACAAGGTCTGCCATAGATATCTGCATGGGCCGGGGACGAGCCTTACTTTTTTTCTGAAGGCTCTGATCGGGCCGACCTGGACCGGGACCGGGCTTTACTTTTTTCCTGAAGGATTAGGCCCAGCCCAAGCAGGCCTAACTTATTTTTTCCGTTCTATTGCGGGATTAATTTCATTCTTTTTAGTCTTCACGTAACAAATAATTATTCAATCCCGGTTTTGAACCATCCCGTATGAAAAACATTTTCTCGGTGTGGTCTGTTCAGAGATCAGTAAAATTTGGCCTGGCCTAAATTTCTTTGCAAAAAATTCATACATTCAGAGATCAGTAAAATTTAGACTGGCCTAAAATTCTTTGCAAAAAATGCATAAATTTTTAAATCATCGTTACTCTACAATTAAACATGTTATAATTTTTTTAAGCATCATCTAGGCTTCTTAAAAATATAGTTAAAGGTATGAAAAAGAGCCTGCTTATGACGGAATTTTGTTTTAAACTGAAGATTGTGTTCCTCCATGCAAAATGAATACAATAATACGTGCGGAAAAATATATAAGACATTTACACCTAATAAGAAGGGAACTTGTCTATAACGGATTTTTTTCTTTCCTATGCGATTCCGTCTTAGAGGATTTTACTGTCTACCATTTTTTATATTTTTGTGTCTCCGTTACATGGAATATGGATTAATGATATTAATGATAACTGAAACATTTACGTACAAAAAACAGAGGTTTGTTAAGGGGATGGTGGACCTTTATTCGAGCAAAGTCGTCTACATCAAAATCGTCGCAAAAAAGTCTATCTCTGTGGTATAATAGTACCAAAGCAGAGCTGCCAAGTCTCCGGCTTTTTGGATACCAGTATTATAATACAGAAAATATTCTCTTATTTAATTGGAACATTTCGTCGATTGAATAAAACCAGATTTTCTCTAAGATAATAGTGGTGTGGAAAAAGCCGGAGACTTGGCAACTCTGCCAAAGCGTTTTTTTTCTTATTAAAATATCATTTATGAAAGTTTTGAGAAATAAATAATAAAGGTAAGTGTATTTATGTACTTTAAATCTGTTTTTCTGAAAACTAATTTTTTAGCGTCTTTAGATTTTTGAAATGCTCCTTGCGAGCTTGCGACATACTTTTTGATGGATATTTATGAAATTGATAAGGAAGTATCCTGGTATTGTTTAGAAAGAAATTATGTAAGCTTTTTTAAATTCGTCTTCATTAAGGTAGTAAAATTCGATTTTTTATTTCTTAAAAGGCAAAATCTTGTTGAAAATCGATAAGGAATTTAGAAAAAAATCTGTAAATCATTAACTATTCAAGAGATTTAAAAAATCTTACACAAATTTGTTTATAATAGAGTTTTAAGCGATAAAAATGCAAAAGCAAGAAAATATCTCAATAATTAAAACACCAGGAGCATTTTAAAATTTCATTTAAAATTTTTAATTTTTTTAAAAATATATAAAATTAATAAGATTGAAAAAATTTTTGAAGGTGTTCTATATGCTTTTGGTGAAATGTATATATGCACAAAATTTCATATTGCTATGATGAAAATTTAAAAAGTAAAATTTTAACGTCCGCCGTCCCCTTAACCTGGGAGAACTCGCCCCGGGCCTGTCAGATCAAGAGTGTGTATTGTTTTTACAATTGTCATCACCATTTTTAAAAAAGTAATCTTCAAGTTACTTTTTCGCAGGAATTTTAAGACTTGTCTCGAAATAAATAAAATGACGATTATTATTTGTATTTATTGATGACAAACTAAAAACCAATCATACTCTATGTCTGCGCGAGTTCTCCCGGGTTAAAAACATACATATCGCTGTCTACAGCACGTCTTGCATAATTAAAGATTATAAATATGAAAAAAAACTAAGTTTTTATTATCATAACTTCTCCGTACTAGCAAAGATCAATATTTTGTTGAAATTCACCCAAGCCGGGCTCAGGCTGAACTTTTAGCTATTATATCAGACCGATAAAGGAGGTGGGCTAATAAGGGCTATTTTTCGCCCATCATATACCCGAAAAAAAAAAGTTTCGAATTCCGACAACTGTTCAGTGGCTTTGCATAGTTAAAGATATGTATTTTTGTTTAGTATAAGCTTTACGTGATAAATATAATAGTAAGTCATGGAAATTATAGCCCGAACATAGAGTGTTTTGGATTTTTTCTACATTTTTGTTGTTTTGTGTGTCTTTGAGTTAATTTTTCTTTAAGAAGCGCTCGATGAACCCAATTAACTTTGACATGCAATGATACTACTCTTTATAAGCTTTCATAGCAGCATTATTTTATTTGGGTTCAGTGTGCGCTTCTACTTTTTAAAGAAAAAAATGTATCGTGTGGGAGAATCAAATGCAGTGTTATCGGAGCGTTCAAATTTGTTTTGCTATACAAAACAGAATATATATATATATATATATATATATATACGTTGTTGAGAGGTCAATGTGGTTTTCTGACACTATTTTTGTAAATATTTATTAAAGAAATTCCTAATAAATAATACTTGGATGTCAGTGTCATTGTTGTAAAACCTGGCGGAAGAATTTTCGTATCTGTTCTAACAAAAATATCGATGATGTTATATCGATGCTTTGATGTTCGAAAAACTGCGATCTACAGAGTGGCTCTAAGTAGTGCTCTAAATGTAGATAATGTGTATTTTGTGATCTTCACTCTAGAAATACTTCTATTTCTTCTCCTGATGTAAAAATAAGAGATTTTGCTTCAAAGATTACTGCCGACGAGAACGCAAATGAAAAACCTAATATACCGTAATTTCGGGTGTATAAGCCGCGGCTCAAACAATTCTTTTTGGACCCAGAAATCTTATTTAGTAATTGAAGACAAATATTTACGGCGATCTAACTAGTTATATTTGTTTCTTAAAAAATTCTGGGTCGAAAAAGAATTGTTTGATCTGCGGCTTATACACCCGAAATTACGGTACATTTATCAATACCTCATTGTATGTACTCTAATACTTGTTGTATAATATGTAAAGGTAAGCACTGCCTCGTTATTGTAGCAAAAGCTATTGAAACTCAAGCTTTTATAGAAACTAGAATCTATAGTTCGTCGGGTAAACGATGTTGTAAAGCTCATATTTCTTGATCGGGTCTTCAGTAAATTGGCTCTGTAAGATTTATCCTCTGTAAGTGAGAATACATCGATGAATGAAATATATATTGAAAGTATTTAAAACAATATCAGAAATGTACAAATCAGAAGGCCTCGATTTTGATACACCTGGACAATTTTCCGAAATCGATTATTATACTCTCATGGGTATATCTATGCATCATTTTAGCTATATATTTAAACTAGTAACGTTCAAAATACGTTCCTCAAAATAGAGATAATCTCGTACTTGCTTTGCATTGTTATTAATTAAGCTTAGAACTGTTTAATGATATTCTATCCACATTATTCATTGTAAGAAAAATAATATATTCTGTAAAATATGCAAACCAGACATTGATAAAGAACTTTGTCCCACAACACCTTGGAATGGAACACATCACCAGAACACAGGTTATTGAAAAATATATGAGGCCTTTAGAAGGAAGATTATTTATTCCGGATGACGACAATGATACTGTGATGATTATTTTCGATAGAACATATATCTATATCCAGAAGAGTGCTAATTAATCCTTTCAGAGAAATTAATTTTGGTTATACAAAGGAAGACTTTTCGTTAAGCGTATTTTATTCGTCGCTACTTCAAATTATATTTTGGTTGTCTTCGGCCCTTATTTCACGGTATCAAAGAACAATCATGCTAGCCTACTTACACATATGGATCTACATAATATCAGAGAATTGCTGAAGCTAAATGATGTTGGGCGAATTGATAGATTTTTACGGGAATTTTTGGAACTTCTGCAAGAAATGAATATCGAACATGAGACGCCAAGATTCCTAAATAAGTAGCAACAGTTTTCAACAGTGGATGCTAAGGGACACCTCTCGTGACCGAAGTTTGATTGTTCGACACAAAAGTGTTAAAAACTATATTTATAATACCTGGATTAAAAAAAAAACAGTGAAGTAACAGCATACAATGGCATTGTCAATGTCTTAGAGTACTAAATGCTTGTTGCTTCCGTATTACGTTTTCTGACTTACTTGTGCCATATCTCAACCCAAAATAAAAAAAAAACCAGGTATTGAATATGTTCATGTTCTATAAAATGCGGCCGCTGAATGGTCCAGTAGTAATTCTGGTGAAACAACCAAGAAGGAAAATACTCTGAAACATACTGTCAAAAGTGTCTGAAATAAATTATTATATTTTCTGTTATTCATTATTTCCGATATTTCATATATTGAAATAAAAGTCCTAATAAGCTCCATTCATCATAATTTTGCATTTAGTGTTGCATTTACTATTGATTTTTCGAATTAAAACTAATGACAATAGTGTTTATGCTCATTAATATACATCATATTTATTTAAATATATATTTTATTTTCCTATCAATTATTAAACTTTCATCCAAGATATTGTTATTTTCTTATTTATTATGAGGTATACTAATGAAAAAAATATATGTCACATCTAGGTGCTGATTTGCGAAAAATGGCCCTTATTAGCCCACCTCCTTTCTTTCTACAGACCGAATCGGGCCGAACTCGGTCCTGGAAATTTTGTCCCGTGCAGGTCTTTAGCGTACAATATTAAACAGAAAAATTTCAAAATAATGTCTGTTAACACTAGAACCGCGGCGACGAGTCATTTTTACCCGTATTATAGGGAGGGATATCGATTCAAACCAGAAAAATCTTAATAAGATAAGCTAAAGATATGCTGAGCAAAAATATTTTCAATAAATAACTTAACCCTTTGAGCTCTGATGGTAGAAATTTCTACCACTTAATTTTAATTCCGAAATGTCACAACGAAACCAGAAAATTTAATCAGATTTATTTGAAAACGTCTTAATGCATTTTTTCGTGTATATCCTCAACCTTTTTTTTTTTTTTTTTTTTCCAAAATACTGGTACCAATGTGACATTTGGAATTTTGAAGAAATTTACCCACCAGAGCTCAAAGGATTAAACAGTTTTAACTTAAACAGAAAATTCCGGTGATAAATATTTTTATAAAACTTGAATGAATTTCCCCGCGGTTCTAGTGTTAATGATAATGGAAAAGTTAAGAGAAAGTACTAATAGTATAAAACAAGAAGTTCAGTTACATATGGAGCATCAAAAAATTGCGAATGAAATGTAAATTTTTACTGATAAATGAACTTGCAAGAATACATTTTCTTGACTTTCACATAGGGTCGTTCCATAACTTTAAAAAAAGTTCTTGTTTTCCAAACTCTTTAAAATTTTTATTGGTTATGAATATAACGGCTTTGCATTCCGTGTAAAAATTTCGTGAAAAAAATACATTGATGTATAATTGTAAATTAAAAATGTTTTTTTTCCGCGTCGGGTTTTGTAACATAAAAAAAAAGAAAAAATGCTTATTATTCGAACTTTATTGAAATGTTAATTGATTGTAAATATGTTTGTACCCAAGCCCTCTTTAATATTTTGGAAAAAGTAAGTATAATTAGTTTTGAAAACATAAACGGAAGTAAATCGAAGATGTGCCGAAACTCCTCCCTTTTTAGAGTTTTCATCTAAAAATTTTCAGATGTTATTATTATTATTATTATTATTATTATTATTATTATTATTATTATTATTATTTTACTTGTTAAAACGTTTCGAAATGTTCTGGTTGATGTAAATCTAGTCTGACAAGAAACTTAAAAAATATTACAGGTATATCGAAATACAAACGCTTTAGCTACTTTTAGCGTAAGAAAAAAATCGTCTCTAAGATATACAAATTTTTTTGAAAGAGTTGGAATTTTAGCTGTTGTAAATGAACATTTTTAGCTCACAAGCTATCAAAGAATGAGAGCTTATGTGTCCACCCGTTTTGTATTTATGTATGTATGTATCTACGTATGCATGTACGTACGTATGTATGTAACGCGATAACTCATGATAAAAATATCTGATTTACTTTAAATTTTGGATACAGATTTATTCTGGAAAGGCGCTTACCTGATTAGTTTTGGGAGTTTTTTGGTAAGTATAAAAAAGGGGTTGGACGGTAGTTAATACTTCTCCAATTAATTTATATAAAGGGGTTTTTATGCAGAATTATCAGCTTTCATTAAAATTTTAGATATAGGATCATTCTGATGAGGCGTTTCCATGATTAGTTTTGGGAGTTCATTGGGGGGGGGGGGTACGGCGATTACCACCCTTAAATTAGATAAATGGGTTTTTATTCAGACTTATCCGATTTGCTTTAAATTTGGATGTAGTTTCTTCCTGATAAAGAGAAACTCTGAATAGTTTTGGAGGATTTATGGTTAACTATAAAAAAGGGAATGAGGGATAACACCTCAATTTCATATCGAGGGACTAACAAAAGGAAGTATGTATATATATATATATATATATATATATATATATATATATATATCTTCAAACATTTTGTGGTACCATGCATAGTTTTAAATATAGGATAACGTTTTGCAACTTTTATAATAAAGGAAATATTCATTCATTTTAGTACAAACATAAGTAAAAACTCAACGAAAATGCATTCAATATATCACAGCAATTAAATTCCTCTAGACTCTTAAAATTTTACGCTATTGCGTCGCGGACAACAATCTCATCCCTTTAAAAATAAATTCTTGAAGCTTGGGTAAGTAATGTTGCGTTTATATTTCTTGGTTTTCATGAAAAGGGTCATTAATACTAGAACGTCCATAAGGAGTCGATTCGACTCCAACCATGTAATTGAATTTCATTTCAAACCAGAAAATTTTTCTTGAGATAATTTAAATTTAATTCACGCAGATTTACGTTAAATAAATCAGTTACATTATTTTAAATAAAAATTCTAGTGAGAAATATTATTATCAAACTTGAGTAAAATTTCTGCACGTTCCAGTTTTAATTCATGATTGTTTTTGAGTATCTGAGATTTAAAATACTTTTTACTTTCAATTAGAGAATGGTGGTGAATAAAGGTATAATAATCCGTATTATTAACATTTCTCTCTCTTTTTTTCAATACATTGGGATAACAGAATTGCCACCACTTTAGAACTGCATTATTTTTTTATCTGAACATTTTGGAAGCTAATTTAATTTTTTTTAACTATTTAACCCTTTAAGGGGCGGTGGGATATATTTTATCCCACCTAATTTAAACGAGATTCTCATCAAAAACTTTGAACGAAATTTCATATTTTTAACTTTGGCGACGAAATGTTGAAAAATTGCCTTTTATTAATTTAAAATAAAACTTTCCGATTTTTCCGGTGAGAAATCAATATTACAGATACATTATTGCTTGCCCTTTAAGGGACTAAAGATTTGGTGGTTCGTCGGACTTCTGCTACCGACTTTCAATGATTTTTTTACAATTTTTAAATCAAACAATCACAGATTTTTGTTTCAAAATATGATCTTTGTATTTTTTATTTGCTTATAATAGATTTTTTTTTAATTTGTTGCTTAATAAAAACTATAAATTTCACCAATATATCTATTATACTTTGAAATATAATTATTTATATCTTCCAGAATTGACCTTTCGTTTCAGTGTGATCTCATTTAATCCAATAAAATGTAAAGTATGCCTTTATCCTAATTAATAGCTTCAGATCAGAATAATTTTTTCATCTTTTCTCCTCTTTGCTCAGAACTTCACGTCATTCACTTTTTCTGTTTTTTATTTTTTTTTTCTATTTCTTTAAAATTAATCACTAAGGTTCTTAACAAGTTGTTTATTTTCTGTTTACTCAGCTGTGACGAGACATGCATCTGTGCTAATCTTGAGTTTGACTTAAATTTTTTAAAAAGATTGAATTTATAAGCGATCGCATTGCGATAGAATAATTTATCTCTTATTACCCAATTTCGCAACTAAATAGTCTGTTTATAAAGCAAATTAGAAAAGTTAAATTTACTATTATGTTATATCACTTATTTTCAGTTCTATTATATAGAGAAATCCATTATTGCAAAAGTGATCGAAAATTACATATTTTGATTTAGTCTAGGGCAAATTACTTTAAAATGAAAATGAACGACATTATGTCTGTGCACTCATAAAATGCTAACACAATAGATTAAGATAAAAAGAACTTCTTAAAAACACCAAAAGAAATTTAATAAATGCTAAAAGGCTTTCGAAAGAACTAGTCTTTCTTAATCAGGTGCAGAGAACACTTCTTACTGTTTTAAAAGTAGCAGCAGGACTGCGATAGAATTATTTTTTTGAAGAATATTCGTCGAGTGTGCTAACATCTTTTGTTCGTGTTAAATTTTGTATATAATGTGCCTTGGGCTTATAGACTTTTATTATATCAGGTTGGCGAGCGATCAGGGAAAACTCAGTCAAAAAAGGTCTTTTATACCAATATTTTGTTAAAGAGATATTCGCCTTTTTTAATCCCTTTATATTACGTCTAGTATTTTCTACAAAAAAATGCTAGTAGTTTTCTCTTTTTTTTACTGTGTTTTCCTCTAACCACTCGCCACGCTGTCTATCCACTGGGTAGGGAAAAGGAAAAGAAGTTACCTCTTAAATATTGTAACCCTAATGTTACAACTTAAATTAACCTAATTTACATTTTAAGTATAGTTTTCGAGGGCATTTATCTCTGTTTATTTAAGTAAACAGACATTTCTTTTTTCATCTAATTTTCATTTTTTTCCTGTGTACTATAAATGTGTGTGTGTGTGTGTGTGTTTGTACAGTGGTACAAAAAGGCAAATAATCGTATAAAAAATTTTAGATATCAGTCAACTTGAAATAATGTCTACTAATTAATGCTAAACATGAATTATCCTTCGGACATCGTCTGCATATCAAAAGTGGTACCAACTTTCATTTTTCAAATAATAACCGTAATTTCGGGTGTATAAGCCGCGGATCAAACAATTCTTTTTGAACCCAGAAATCTTATTTAGTGATTGAAGACAAATATTTACGGCGATCTCAGTAGTTATACTTATTTCTTAAAAAATTCTGGGTCGAAAAAGAATTGTTTGACCCGCGGCTTATACACCCGAAATTACGGAACATCTACCGTAATTTCGGGTGTATAAGCCGCTGATCAAACAATTCCTTTTGGACCCAGAAATCTTATTTAGTGATTGATGACCAATATTTACGACAATCTAACTAGTTATATTTGTTTCTTAAAAAATTCTGGGTCGAAAAAGAATTGTTTGAGCTGCGGCTTATACACCCGAAATTACGGTACTTTTCACATATTATTTGAGTTCCTTCGAGCAAATAATTGTATAAAATGATGAAGGTACTAGTTATATTGGAATAATGTCTATTGATTAATGATATACATAAATTATACTTCAGAGATCGTCTACTTATCAAACGCTGTAACCAACTTTCATTTTTTAAATGACAACACCCACCTTCAATGCATTCCTTGAGTTTCTTGAATCAAATTAGCGGCATATAAATCGGGCACTTTTTCTACTCTATACAGAATGAGAATGGGGTCAAAATTTTAGGATGTCAATGGCTATTTCACGCGACAAACATTAAGCCTTTTTATTCTGGACTTTGAATTAAGAAATTGCTTCGCCTGAATAATTATTTACGTTAGTGTCAATATATCCAGAATAATAATTCCATTTTTAGATAACTTTTTTACAATGCCTCCCACCGAAATAAAGCCACAGTTAGTATGTACCGTAATTGGATACGAAATAAACCCATGAGAACGAAATAAATATATTTAGAAATTCCATATCGAGATACATATTTACTCACTCGCTGCCCCACTTGGCCAGGAAAAGAAATGAATGTATAAAAAAAGAGAGGAAAAGTGTCCCGCCGAAATAAAACCACTACTATTAATAGCAAATATATCCGCCGTGTTTATATATGACGTGGAGCATACGATGTGGCATACCATTTACATTACACCCATTCTGGAAGACAGTAGCATCAATATTATCTCAGGTCTCAATAATGGCGGCTTTCAGTTCTGCTACAGAATTGAACTTTCTCCTATTCGCATTTAAAGCTCTACTGA
This sequence comes from Maratus speculifer, assembly GCA_964019185.1. Taxonomy (NCBI): domain Eukaryota; kingdom Metazoa; phylum Arthropoda; class Arachnida; order Araneae; family Salticidae; genus Maratus; species Maratus speculifer. The sequence continues at coordinate 197,149,327 of OZ025299.1, forward strand.
GGATACCCTACAAATTTTCTTGGGGGATTGAGATGAATGTACAGTACAGGCCATTTCATGACATCTCCTTAATTATATAAAACCATTCATAAGAGGATTTTGCAAAGGTTACGGCGGCGTTTTCCTTCTGGAAAATCCAGCTAATACCACCAATTCTCTCTGAAATTGGCAATAAATGGGTTTCTAGTAGTTCTTTGTAATCGGTAGCCTATATGAGGTGTAAAGGAAAAGCCTGATTAAGTTTACCACCATAGTCGAAGCCTTTAAACATTATTAATAAGCCTTGCCTTTGGAGAAAATTTCCTCTCTTTTCCTCATGTCATGCCAATAGAAAGTAAGGCTGCCTGAGCCATTCAAACTGATTTCTTTCTCATCTGAGAATATAACCAGATGTCACTGATCCCTCCAGTTTGATGATATATGGCCCCATCGACTCTGTTTTGCTTGTGGATAGCTTTCAACATGGACTAGTAGGTGGAGGCTTATTAATGGTGTTTAGAGACTTCGACTATGATGGTATATTTAACCTGGCTTTTCACTCAGAAATCATGTAGGTTACCAATTATCAAGATACTAGCTGACCCGCCCGGCGTTGCCCGGGTCCGTATTAACAATATTAAACGAACTTGAAATTTGCATGATTTTATCATTAACTCGAAACATGCAGAAATGCATTGTCTGAAATACGTAGCCACTGACTGTGTGAAAAATCGGTTTAAAAAACAGCTAATGTTAAGCTCTAAAAAACTCAAAATGAGCGATGAGAAACGCGGGAGGGAATATGTATCCAACGACTGGGTGATTTTTGTGTTAAAGTGTTGATATTTATCAAAAATCCCTGTTAAGTCATGTAACTAATTATTTTTTTTTTTTTCACATAGAAATCCCAAGTGAAATATTTTGAATTTCAAACTAATTATATCACTCTTAAATCCGACTATACCATGAATGAAATCGATACTCACTGGTAGCTAAAATGTTGGTATGTAGTATTATAATTTCAGAGCCATTTAACAAAAGTAAGTGTTATTTTTAATCAAATCATGCGTATGTTCACTCTATGGATAAATTCCTACCCGTAAACTTTTGTACCGTAACCATAACCTGCCTGTAACCTAACTTTGACTTAACAGTACCTTGTTCGAATAAGAACATGCTTCACTGGAATATTTTTTTCAAGTTCAGATTTGGTTCAGTTCAGATTTCGTGATTTTTTCAAAGAAATTTTTTAGGTTCAGATTCGGTTCATGTGAATGGAAATTTTTGTTCTTATTCAGATCCGGTTACGATTCTTTGGAATATTTTTTATCAGGTTCTGATTTTGTTCGATTCAAATTTCAGGTGTTTTTTCAAATATAATTTTTAGATTCAGATCTCGTTCATGTCCACGGAAAATATTTTGTCATACTCGAATCCAGTTATGATTTTTTCGAATATTTTGGTCGAATTTAGATGTGGTTTGGGTCAAATTTCAGTTTTTTTGAAATCGAATTTTTTAGGTTCGAGTTGGGTTTATGTCCATAGAAATTATTTCGTCTTGCTTGGATTGGGTTATACTTCTTTGGAATATTTTTGTCTGGTCCAGATTTGGTTCAATTCAGATTTCGGGTTTTTTCTTCAAATATAACTGTTGGGTTAGGGTCTTCTTGCATGTTCACGGAAAAAATTCTGTCTTGTTCGAATAAGGACATGCTTCACTGGAATATTTTTGCCAGGTTCAGATTTCGTTCAGTTCTCGATTTTTTCAAAGAATTTTTTGGGGTTCAGATTGTGTTCATGTGTATGGAAATATTTTGTCTTGTTTGGATCCGGTTGCGTTTCTTTGAAATAGTTTTGTCAGATTCAGATTCGGTTCGATTCAAATTTCAGGTATTTTTTGAATGGGAGTTTTAGGTTCGTATCGGGTTCATGTCCACGGAAATTATTTTGTGTTACTCGAATCCGGTTATAGTTCTTTCAAATACTTTGGTCAGATTTAGATGTGGTTTGGGTCAAAGTTAAGGATTTTTCAAACGGAGTTTTTTAGGTTTGAGTCGGGTTTATGACCATGGAAAGTATTTTGTCTTGCTGGGATCGGGTTATAGTTCTCTGGAATATTTTTATCGGTTTCAGATTTCGTTCGAGTCATATTTCGGGTTTTTTTTCAAGAAAATATTTAGGTTCGGGTCAGGTTTCATACCCACAAAAATTATTTTTCCTTGTTTGAATCGGGTTATGTTTCACTTAAACATTTTGGTGGGATTCAGATTTGGTTCGGGTCAGTTATCAAATCCATAGTTTTTTCCAAACAAAATTTTTAGGTCAGGGTCGGGTTTATAGTCACGGAAATTTTGTGTATCACGGATCGGAGTGTGGTCTGTTTTTTTTCTGGTTGGGATCGGGTTATGTTTAAATTAGTCTAATCATTAAAGTTATAATCAGTTTTGCTACTATTCTTTTTATGGCTATTTCTGATAGATAATTTACTTTGCTATTTGATAATTTATTATGGTGAATGAATCGTTTGCGGATACAAACAATTGTACGCCAAACAGCTATTTTATTTTTGTTTTAAAAACAAATTAAAGCCATATTACAATTTTAAATTGAATAGAACACTTTTAAATTTAATCAATGATTTAAAAAATAAACTCATAGAAAAGTGTTGTGTGTTGTTTTTAACAGCAACACAGCTAATGACTCATACATTCTAATATTCGAAATGCCAAAAATATGCGTAAAACCATATAGTAAAAAGAAATTAATAGAGTGGCTGTATAATGTCTTGGGGTGACGCAAAAAATGTAACTCTAAAATCCGCTACATTAAGTCCAAATAAGCACCAACAAAACCATGTCCTTTGAAACTCTGATCAATTCAAACTGGTTTAAACCAGTATTTCTTTGTCTTTGTTTTTTACCTTTTTAAACTGTTATTGAATAGATGACTAAAATTTCGTTTAAAAAATAACGTTTTGTGCCATTATTGCCTGTCATACACGATCAGAATGCATGAAAGATACAATTAGATCAATCATAGGCAAGAATTATTTGATTATTTTTATCATATGACTTTGAAATATCAATATAGAAGCATCTTAAGGCTTTGCTTGAAAAATCAACATTCTTTCGTTAATGTCTTAAAATCGTCTGCGCTCTGAAATCTAGATTTTAAATTAATATTATTATTTAAGTGTTCATGCAGGATTTTAAAAGAATCTTTTCATCACTATATTTTATATATTGACATGGAATTATTAATATGTTGTTAAATCATAAACATTTTTCATCTACGTTATAAAGTATTAAAAATTTCTGAAAAAAAAAGAGAAAACTTTTAGTAATACAATTTTTTACTTCAAATCATATATTTTCAATATTTTATTTATTTTGTTTTGACATTTAATTATTTTTTATTTTCCAATTTCAATTATTTTAAAAGCAAATATTTATTTTAATAAATAATATAATAGAAAAAACCATTTAAAAAAATTACTATTTCTTCGTAAAATATGCTTCAGCTGTAATTCATTTCTTCCAATCCGTCTTATTAATACAAAATTCCTTCCTCGTGCTTTATTTTGAGACATTAAAATTTCAGCGATAAAAGGTTTCATATTGCAAACCTTTTTTTTCCGTTTACTTCGCCACCACCTATCATTTTCCTCCATGGCGTACAGCAGCTGTAATAAAAAAATCCTCATTTAAACTGACAGTTTGCCAGTCTATGAATTTTAAAGGTCAGTCCTAGTTTTTTAAATTATTTCTGCGAAATTTTATGCAACCAACCAACCATAAGAGAATGAAAAGGAAAAAAGCTAAAAAAAAGCGATTTTTTATGAGAGTGAGGTTTGGAATTTAATTAATTATTCAGTTAATAAATAGAATTTTGAAATTTTGAGCGTCAGGTGCATCAGGAGAGATATTGGGCTACTCTCAGAAAAAATTTGAGCTTCGTACGTACCGTAGTTTTTGCTAACTATCGCAGACACACACACACACACACACACAGACAGAGCGATTTGTTATTTTATTAATATAGATTCTAGAAACCCATTTACTGCCATTTGCAAAGAGAATATGTGGCCAAATACGAATTATCCAGCAGAAAAATGTCCCCATAAGCTTTGCAAAATCCTCCTAGGAATGGTTTTCAAAAAAAAAATAATAATAAGAATAAGATAAGTGGTTAATTTTAAAGAAGAACAGAAAACCGCCATCATTGAAGCCTGGGATGTAATATTGATGTTACTGTGTTTCAGAGATTGGTAAATTGTATGTCATACCGTATATTCTATGTCATATATAAACTTGGCCGAATATATTGGCTATTAAGAGTAGTCGTTTTATTTCGGCGGGACACACTCCCCGGGTGATCTTTTTATATACATTTTTTCCTCCCGGGTGGGGCAGGGAGTAATTTACTCCTTGTAAATATGTATTTATATTATAACTTTCTTATTCTATTTGTTTCGTTCTCATTAGTTTGTTTCCTGACCAATTAATAACACGCAATCTGCCAATTAAGTAAGACAAAAATTTCTATTATTTTTTCTGGTCCAAAAAAGTGGAAGAGTTGGCAGCTATGTCTTTACTCGTGAGATATCCTTATACGGGTCATCTTTCGAAATGTCTGTCCCAGATTTCTAAAGTGACATTTATATTAATCGCTTCCCTGATTTTCCGGTACGTCAAACGGGCAACGTGATGTTTTTGCCAATCATGATTTGCCCGTACCTTTGCCCGTAATTCATTGAATTTTTATGGTAAAAATTAAATATGGTTTTCACTTTTCACTAAATGTATAGTTTATTCACTAAATTTATAATTTTCGCTAAAAATATGTCGATATATTTTTCAAACATCATTTTAATAGTTTGTTTTTGCCTGACACAAGTGTTATTTACTAAACTATAAAAATACGGTACAAAATAGTCCCGGAATACGCTATGTAAAATACTTGTCACAAAACTTTCAAAAATATATGTATATAAACAAAATATTGATTGAAATTACATACAAATTTTCCTTATGCTACATATTTATTTATTTTGCATAATACTGTTCGTGTTAGGATGCAAGAGACGAGTTTCCTGCTATATTTCTAAAATTTTCACTTAAAAAAATCGCGGGTTCGCTTTTTCATCCCATGCCTACTAGTTGCGAAAATAATGAAGATCTCAAGAAATTCACGGATTTTGGCAAATGGCCAGAAAAATTATGAAAAATGAAGCAATTTTCGTCAATAGGTAATTTTCAAAATGTCACGTATTTTCGTAAGTGAATCAGATGCCGTACTACAGGGTTCAGTTCTTATTAGACCTTTTTTTTAGCAAAATATTTACCACTTTTTGCAACTTGTAATATACGCTTTGTTTACCGTAATTTCGGTTGTATAAGCCGCTGATCAAACAATTTTTTTGAACCCAGAAATCTTATTTAGTGATTGAAGGCAAATATTTACGGCGATCTAACTAGTTATATTTGTTTCTTAAAAAATTCTGGGTCGAAAAAGAATTGTTTGATCTGTGGCTTATACACCCGAAATTACGGTAATTGCAAATACATGTGATTAAATAATTTGAATCTTTTAGGAAAAAGTTACGGATATTTTGAATAAAGAAATTCCCTAAATTGGCAACACTGTTTGTTTCAGAGGCTTTGGTTGGTCAGTCCTTTTCTATCCGTAACAATATAAGTAGGAAATAGAGTTGCACTATATTTCTTGTTCATCTTTCTATGTTTTTAACGATGTCTTTTTCTTCTTAATGAAAAAATATTTAAACTCATGCATTGAACTTCTTTAATCTGCTGTTGCTTTATCTCAATTAAAAACATTGTGTCAATAAAAAAACATATATCCTTACTAAATAGTGTAAATTTTCATACATGGTATTCAAAATAGTTTGTTTTAAAGAAAAAAGTTCTTTTACATTTTCAGAGTGAAAAAATTTTAGTTATTTTTAGGTTTTAAAATGCCTATTTAAATTTTTGGTTTCGGTGGGAAAATCCCATTTTGTTTTTTTCTTAAGATCAGTCCTGTGTAAATATAAACTTATTGGTTCAGAAGAACATTTGTTTGCAGAGAATATACTTTTAATAGATAAACGAAATATATAGAAATGCACATGCAGTTTATTTGACCCAGAAATCCCTTTTAGAATGCAGGAAGACAGATGATTTAAGGTGTTTCACCATTCAAAATTTGAAACCCTTTAACTTTCTTTAACATCTGCTACGAAAATCAAATTCGGAGAAAAAAAGTATGATGGAATCTTTCTGCGAATAAGCAGGCTGACTGGACTATTTAGAAATGCACCTAATATAGACAGCTATGATCAAAAAGATTTTCAAAAGAGAAGAATCGCAATTAGGAGTGATGACGTCTTTACGTCGTTTAACGCGTCGGTTAATCAGAAAGAAGTACAAAGAAAAAGATATATGCTTCTTCGCCCCCTTCAATGCTTCTTTTTGAGATTCCTCCATCTTCTATTTTATGTTTTCTTTCAATGAAAAGTGTCAAATGTCTGCTCACAGGTGTCGTATAAAGATTTCATTCGAGTATTAATATAACTGATAATGACCTTGACACCAGAGAGTTCTCCATTAACAATTATTATGTTAAATAAGCTGTCACATAATATTGAGTATTCAGAGAAATTTTATGTTACTAAAAATAGCTATATTTATAAATTAGTTCACTCATGTGAATTATTGTAAGGTAGTTATTAACCCAGGAGGACAGACCAAGTGTGCGTATGTTTTTTAAATTGTCACCATAACTTTTTTTTAAAATAATCTTCAACTCTTTTTATCGCAGAATTTCACACATTTAACTTTGACTAAATGATATTACGATTATTACTTATATTTATTAGCGACAAAGTAAAAACCATTCATACACTGCGCGGTTTTGGGGTGTCAAAACACCCAGCGTCCTTCCTTGCGGAAACTTTGGTTAGAACTACCAAAGCCATTAAAATAACGGTTTTGGAGGATTTTTTCCGAAAATTATTAATATGTTAGTACAGGGCTCCCAAATGGTCCGCGAACTGAACATCAGAAATTTTTTAGAGACATTTTCTTTTTAGATTTTTCTTGCAAATTGTCAAGAAACCACGTTTGGAAGTTGATTTTAGCTCAAACGTATTATGAAATTTTCTGTTAAAAAATACTGATGTTCAGTTCGCGGACCATTTGGGAGCCCTGTTAGTACAATTATTCGAAATTTTCAGATTAACTTTCTAGCGGGTAAGCCAACCATACCAACATGAAAGGTTGCGCTTATTTCCTTGATATGCTATTGTAAAATGTAACTGAAAGTAGGTCAAAGCTGTGGATAACCAGAGGTGCAAAAATCTTGGCACCAGCAGGCAGTCTCACACCACTAAATTTATTTCGTTATTTTTCGTATAATATTTCGTGTAAAACTCGTGCAAGTATGCTATTAAATATTAAGCGAAAAAATCTTTATATTTTAGTGGTGAGAGACTGCATGCTTGGCGCCTAGATTTTTTGCACCCCTGGGCGTTACCAAGGTCGGAACCCGAGTGCGTTGAATACCGGTAATTTTTAAAAGTTCTGTTCGTCTTACCTAACCAAAAAAAATTTCTGCTATGTATGAAGGAGAAGAAAACCTTACAATATTACTGGTTTCGGGAGCCACCCTAGTTACGCCACTGCAAAGAGAGAGAAGGGAATTGCCAAGGTCAGGTGTTCGAAGAGCCCTCAGCTCAGGGCGAAATATATAAAACGAAATTCATCTTTAGTGCAGGGGAGACTGGGAATGGAAGGGGCACTCAAAATTTCAGAAAGAAAACAAAATGCATAAAGTTTTAACTTTGACTCAATTGAGGACGACACTTTTTCTGTCTTAATAATCCTTAGAACTAACGTCCGGAATAGTAGCGTTGTATGTAGAGAAAGCAAAGCCTGTGTTTGATATAAAAAAAAGTAAATTTTGATCTTACTTTTATATTTTTCTCTAAAAAGTGTAAAAAGTATGCATTTTACATTAATACCAGTATATTTTGTTCGCTAAAATACTGTCATGTCTAAATACATTTTTAATTTCGTTAGGTGGGTATGGGGTTAAAAATGTCAGTAACTGAGGAGTTAAAAGGAACAAGGAAAAACCTTATGTAAAAGGGTGTGAGATACCAGTATTTTTAAGGAGAAATTCGCTCTCTTTAATGTCTTCATGTTATTAGAAATATTTTCTATGAGAAAATATTGGTAGTTCCCCTTTTCTTGACCACGCTACACTCTATTAATATATTTTGATTAAGCTACATAAATCCATAACTGGTGGTGAGATACTTGTTGCAATGGTTTTTTTTTTATTTCTATTTGTGTATTATTATCTTTTACTTTTGAATAATTTAATCGCAAATAGAAAGACAAAATGTTCATAAAAGTGTTTTATTTATGTGTGCCCCTTTCAACCCGGTAAGATGTCCCTTTCATTCCCTACAATGAGGTTAAAAGGTACATTTCTCCCTTTTGTTTTATAAATGCGTACAGATTTTAAATTACTGTACTTGAGGTAAAAGGTTTTATTAGCATCAAAGCCAAGATTTTAGACCAGAATTAGGCGCAAATATGAGCATGATATATTTTAATGTCATTATTTAATAAGCTTATAAAGACAAAATGTCCCTTTTATGCCACTCTCCCCTATCTCTCACATACACGCGCCGGCAGGAAGGTTAGAAGAAAATTTTTCATTTTTTTTAAGTGATTTATTTTTTTTAAATATTTGTCTAATTATATCTAGATAGCCAAGATTCGTCAAATGACGTGTTCTTAAAAGTAAATATAAAATACCGGGTGACCCAAAAATGACTGATGGATTTTAAAATTCAATAACTTGCAAACGGTGACAGCTATTTAAAAAAAAAAAATTCAGGAGGATTATGTATAATGTCAGGAGTTTTTTTTACCGTAATTTTTTATTTTAGTTCGCATATCAAACAATAGGTGGCGCTGACGGCGATTGAAGGCCAAGTGATCAGTGCTGAGTGAAGCGTCGACCTGGCCTTCAATCGCCGTCAGCGCCACCTATTGTTTGATATGCGAACTAAAATAAAAAATTACGGTAAAAAAACTCCTGACATTGTACATAACCCTGCTGCAAAAAATTTTTAAATAGCTGTCACCGTTTGCAAGTTATTGAATTTTAAAATCCATCAGCCGTTTTTGGAACACCCGATAAGTTTTTTATCTTTTTTTAAAGTCAATCCATGTGTTAATTTCGTCATACAATGATTTATAGAAGTTTGGCATACTTTTTTATGTTTAATTTTTAATTGCGAAATGATAACTCAAAATATCGTCCTTCATTTTTTCAAACTTTACATATTTTTACTTTGTTTACTAAGGTATAAACTAAAACATTATTTACAATAAGAATATATTTTTTAAATTATGACATGATATTTGAATAACGAGGACAATGTAAAATGTGCCAAATATCAATTTGGACTAGCTCTAACATGTTTATTTGTAAGAGAAGCCTAAACGTCTTAGTTCATTCACCGAGTAAGTGTGTCAGAAATATTTTAATGCTAGATTTATTTGGATTGGTTGATTAAATTTGCATGCAAAATTTCTAAAAGATTTCTAAATTTCCTTTAAAGTTCTCCATATATTTATCATTTTCTAAAAGTTAAATAATTTAATGACAACATAATCCTAGCATAAATGTCAAACATAAAATAAAATTAAGTAAGAAAGAAAAATCATGCGTCAAACATCGATTACCGTAATTTCCGGCGTATAATCCGCGGAACAAACAATCATTTTTAGACCCAGAAATTTTTTTATATAAAATGCAGCATTTTAGATCGTTGTAAATATTTGGCTGCAATTACTAAGTAAAATTTCTGGGTCGAAAATGAATTATTTGATCCGCGGATTATACGCAGGAAATTACGGTATGTAAAACTTTTTAATACATTTAGAATATCGTAACAAAACTTCACCGTTAAAAAAAAAAAAAAAAAAAAAAAATGAAAGATGATTTTTAAGTAAACAATTTGGAAAACACATAGCACATTTTAAAACCCAATTTTAGCAGTTATCATTTATAAATAAAAAAGTAAACGATTTTTTTTTGTGTGTGTAGCCTTTTATTCAATTTATAGATACCGTAATTTCGGGTGTATAAGCCGCAGATCAAACAATTCTTTTTCGACCCAGAATTTTTTAAGAGACAAATGTAACTAGTTAGATCGCCGTAAATACTTATCTTCATTTACTAAATAAGATTTCTGGGTCCAAAAAGAATTGTTTGATCCGCGGCTTATACACCCGAAATTACGGTATGTACGTGTACTATGATACGCTAAAATGTAATTCAGTTAGGAAACGTACAGAGGAGTTAATCTCCACAGTTCTTGAGTAATTTCCGGTAATAATCGGAAGTGTACTCGAATTATATTGTGCAGCTCTGTATATGATCTATAGAATGTATACACACTAAGTAATATGCAAAAAAGTAATTAAATTTACAAACGCATACTACAATTGAAAACGGACTTCCAGCAATTATCATCGTACACAGTAACGAAATCGAATTACAGTAATTTCGGGTGTATAAGCCGCAGATCAAACAATTCTTTTTGGACCCAGAAATCTTATTTAGTGATTGAAGACAAATATTTACGGCGATCTGACTAGTTATATTTGTTTTTAAAAAAATTCTGGGTCGAAAAAGAATTGTTTGAGCTGCGGCTTATACACCCGAAATTACGGTATTTTATGCATTCCTGTAAATAAATAATAAGTGTTATTCTCCCTATATTCTATAATAAACATCTTGAAATGAACCTGGGTGATCTATTTTAATTTCAATGAGTCTGAAATTGTGTAACATCATGAAAATACACTGAAAACGCTTTTTTTTTCGAATACCATAATGCAATAAAAATTCTTACGTGTGTCCCTGTATACGAACTATAAAGGCTGCACAAAGCCGTTATAAATTAAAGATTGTTGTTTTATTTTAACGGTATGCTGTATGGCAAAAAATTTTGAAAATTTCTTTTATTTGTCATTTTCTCTTTCGATGTAGTTGAAAAGTGTTTATGACTTCGGTTTGACTGTCCATCTGTTTGTGTTCGAATTATCATGAGTCCATCATGACATCCAGTTGTCCTGTATTTTTATATGTTATAGGCATTTACTACAGCATGATCGCTACTGAAAGTGCAATGTGTAGCATTTATAGTTCGCTTACAGGGACAGTCAAAAGCACATTGTTGCATTACAGTTAAAAAGAAGAAATTGTTTCAAGTGCATTTTAATGATGTTAAACCATTTCAAACATAATGAAATTAATATCCATTTATGAAGTGCACTAAAATATACGTTCTGTAGAATATGGGTTGCAATGTATTTATTTGTCTTTTTCAGGGTCGCACAAAAGAATTCCGTTACACAATGGTCTATGGAGAAACTGTTTGCCGAGTATTTTATTTATGTTTCTCTATTTAAAATATTAGGTTGCGACGAAAGTTTCCGGCAACAGCATAATTTTAATTCCGAAATGTCACAACGGCACTAGAAAAGTCGGCCAAATATATTTGAAAAAGGTTTAATGCATTTTTTCGTATATATCGTTAACCGTTTTTTTTCCTTGCAAAATACTGGTGTCAATGTGACATTTGCAATTTTGAAGAAATTCACCCACCAGAGCTCAAAGGATTAAACAGTTCGCATTGACGTGTTTGCTCATATTGTGTCAAACGATTTTTGTCATTTGTAAGAAAGAGGCTTGCTTTATAACACTGCGTTGTGAAATTAGTAAAAATTATCGTTATCATTAAGTAACAAAGTGTCTGAATTGCAGCTACATCGGTACCAAATTAGAACCATTATTTACCTCCAGCTCATTTGCAAAAAGACAGCAACAGAATGTCACCGAATCATGTTTACAGCTTTAGGTACTATTGCTGTATCATATAACACTGTGCGGTTTAGTAAAGAAAGTTCGAAAGCAAGGACTGTGACATTCAAGAAGCAGAGCGCTCTTGCCGTTCTACTAATGTTGGTGAGACCCGTCTGCGAGAACTTGTAAAAAAAACCCCAGTATTTAACTACTCGAGAGCTTGCTTAGGAACTAGACCTTATTACCATGTATAGACTCGAATAACATTTTCCAACATCGACCCTTCAAGCTTTCAACTTTTTTCACATCTGCAGTTATTTTTTGCTAATGTGATCTAACTCTGCACAGGACGTCCAAAATGAGGTTGATTTGTTTTTGGACTCTCGGTCTCCAAGTTTCAGGGACGAAGGCTTTGAAAAACCACCAAAACGTTGGCAGAAAATCAAATTTTGTTTGGTAATTTATTATGAGAGAGTGTTAATTTTTGGTGACAGGAGACCCCCCATGGTGAGGGTTGAAAATTTTAAAATGCTTATAACTCACGGTCTAATTTTCGTAGTGCGGCCAAAATTTGTTTGGTAATTTATTATGAGACAGTGTTACTTTTGGTGACAGGAGACCACCCCCCCCTCACGGTGAGGGTCGAAAAATTTAAAATGCTTATAACACGCGATCTAATTTTCGTAGGGCGGCCAAATTTTGTTTCGTAATTTATTATGAGACGGTGTTACTTTTGGTGACAGGAGAACCCCCCTCCCCCCACGGTGAGGGTCGAAAAATTTAAAATGCTTATAACTCGTGATCTAATTTTCGTATCGCGGTCAAATTTTGTTTGGTAATTTATCATGAGACAGTGTTACTGTTGGTGACAGGAAACCCCCCACCGTGAGGGTCGAAAACTTTAAAATGCTTATAACTCGCGATCTAATTTTCGTAGCGCGGCCAAATTTTGTTTGATAATTTATTATGAGACAGTGATACTTTTGGTGACAGGAGACCCCCCCCCCCCACGGTGAAGGTCGCAAAATTTAAAATGCTTATAACTCGCGATCTAATTTTCGTAGCGCGGCCAAATTTCGTTTGGTAATTTTTAATGTGACAATGTTAATTTTTGGTGACAGGAAACCCCCACGGTGAGGATAGGAAAATTTATAATGCTTATAACTCGCGATATAATTTTCGTAGTGCGGCCAAATTTTGTTTGGTAATTTATTAAGGTATTGCATATTTTTTATCGCGGACTTTGAGCGCGGCGAAAGAATCTAGAAATTCCGTAACGAGAAAAAAACCTAACACTCCGGCTATCGTCGCTTGAGTTTGGCAGACTTCGGCACGGTATCCTTCGGTAGACTTCGGCAGACATTAAAGCGGTATTTTTCAGATATTTTGAGAATATCAAGTCTCAAACTTATGTTTTTTATTTCAGCTACGATAAACGTATAGTTTCAATGATAAAAATTCCTGATTAACCTACATGTATTGTAAGATAATTAAAATATTTTAAACAATATTAATTTCTCATTTATTCAATAAAAGAAAAAAAAATGTTTTGTTATCGGTCATCACGCTGAAAAAGTATAACTTGAATTAATATCAAAGACAAAAAAACTGCATAAATAAAAAGCAAATAAATAATTATGATTGCATAAGTTGATAAAAAATGCTATGCAATAGCTTTACCGCGGCAGTCCCCGAGTGCCACACGTCTTTTTTTTTATTTGTTTTTTTCATTATATCAATATAATGTATGTACCTAATTTCACTAAAATCTGTCCAATAATTCATTTCAAGGCTGTCTAACCTGGCGCCCGCTGGATACCAGAAAATTCTTACAGAATTCAAGACCTTATTGAATCGGAGATATTCGGAGATTTAATGAGGCTGTAATTTCTGTAAAATTTTTCTGGTGTTCCGCTGGCGCCAGGTTGGACAGCCCTTCATGAGATAATCGGCTAAATCTGAAAATTCGCTTAATTTTGAAAATGAGTGTATATTTCTTAAGTTCTAATGTTTATGAATATTTATTCTGGGAGAAAGGTCATTCAAGTAATGCCAAATAAGGATATGGCGTTAAGAAATAGGAAACATAATTCTGAAAAAAAAAGTTGCTCTTTATAAATAATCAGAAATGAATAGGAAAATCTCTCATGGTAAATTGATTTATTTCATAATATAATACAAAAACTTTCAATAGATATAAATGAGCGTAATTTTAAATTTAAGCTCATTTAACTAAGATAATAATTATGTTTTTAATCAGTTTGTTAAACTACATAAAAGTGGTAGAAACTTAACAGACGAAATTTTTATATATATATAAATAAAAAAATTTTGAAAATGAATTCAGACAAATATGGATAGTGAGTTAACATATATAAATAAATATTTTGTCATAATTTATTTAAAATTTTCCACATAATGCAAAATATTTTTTTTCTTTGTCAAGTTTTTCTCAAATATGTGTTAAATACCACATTAAGTTTTAGACAGAAGTCCTTTGAGAGGAAAGAATAATGGTTCAAACATCCTTACAAAATTTTAAGATACTGTGATGAGCATCAGTAATAACAATAAGGAAAATAATTATTTTTATTATTATTGTTCTATAGAAAAATAATTGAATAAATCGGAAGCTGGTGTATAGTTTTTAAAAGAGGTAAATTTGAAAATGAAGTAAAGAAATGGAAGTGGGGTCTCATTATGCACCCTATCGTACTACAGCTCATATTCAAAATATTAGAATAATTGAGAAAAAGTAATAAGAAAAAATTATTTGTCATTTATTTATTTTTTATACTAAGTAAATGCAATTAAATTTCTTATAAATTAAATCTGGAATGTTTAGATAAGATTTTAACATTTATAAAATATAAAATACAGCACAATAAATTAGGTATACAGCTTCCTTAAACACACCAGAATATTAGAATAAAATTTAGATTGGCTCAAAATATTAGAATATTTTATTTTACGCAACAATATTACCTTATGAATATGAAGTAAATGGTAGTTAATATTTTGTAGCATCCCCTTTAGCTTTCATAACAGCGTACAATCGATCTTGCATACTATATACAAGGTGTTTACAAACATTTCTATCAATATTAGCCCAAATAGACTTTATACGTGCCACTAACTCAGTTTTACTTGAAGGAGGATTTTCTTGAAGTTTTTTCTTCATTATACACCATAAGTTTTCGATGGGATTAAGATCTGGTGAATTTGGTGGCCAAGGAAGTACCTTAATGTTGCGTTGGCGGAACCAATTCTTAGTTGACACCGAGGTATGCGGGGACGCTAAATCTTGTTCAAAGATGAAATCATCTTCAAATAAATATTCTGATGATGGAATCATGTCATATTCTAAAATTTCTTGATATATCAGAGAGTTAACCTTTTCGTAGACGATGCATAACTTTCCAGGTCCTTCTGCACTCATACAACCCCAAACCATGACACTAGCAGCAAATTTTACGGAACGTTTAAGGCATTCTTTATCAAATGCTTCTTGCTTCATTCTCCAAACTTGAATACCTTGATTACCATATGAAACACAAAACATACTTTCATCACTAAATAATATATTTTTCCAATCTTCATTGCTCCATAAACGTCTTGATTTACACCAATTCAATCTTATACGCTTTTGTCTTGCAGTCATGAGAGGTTTTGTTTTCGGTACACGAGATTCAAATTTAAATTTATGGAGACGTCTTAATGTTATCGATGTAGAAACTTCAACTCCTTCTTCTTTCCATTTTCGGTGCAAGAATCGCACACTTTTAAAACGGTTTTTCTTAACTATACGCTTCAGTTTCCTGTCATCTCTAGCAGCTGATGTTTTCGGTTTTCGGCCACCATTTCGGCGATTATTTTGAAATTTTCCAATTTTTGAATATTGTGTTAGTATTTTACTAACGC
Source organism: Maratus speculifer (assembly GCA_964019185.1). Taxonomy (NCBI): domain Eukaryota; kingdom Metazoa; phylum Arthropoda; class Arachnida; order Araneae; family Salticidae; genus Maratus; species Maratus speculifer. The sequence continues at coordinate 197,165,116 of OZ025299.1, forward strand.
TCGATTGCGAACAATGTAAATAATTCGCTATAAAACATTGATTTTTACCGTGCCGATACAAATCAACATACGAAGTTTAGTAGATTCAGGAATATCACTCACATGGCCCATTTTAAGACGAAAAAGAAACAAACTGCAAAAAAGAATACTGATTTTAAATAAAATAGTCTGAATTTAATCAATGATGCCACCAGTTAAGAATTGGTAATAATTAAAGGAGAATTAATGTGAAATATTCTAATATTTTGAACCACTTGAATAAATATTCTAATATTTTGACTTTTCAAAATAATTTTTTTGCAATTAATCTTTTCAAAAATGATATTAAATTTAAGATAACAAGTAAGTTTAAGCAACAATAAGTTCTTAATAAAAATATCGTTTGCATATTTTCATTAAAAGACATTAAATTACCAAACGATATTTTCAATTTCTAAAAAAAGGTAATTATTCTAATATTTTGAATATGAGCTGTAGATACGACATTAAACTATTTTGTGAAATAAAAATAGTACGCAAATTTATATTATGTATATAAGCCTTTCAGAATTAATAAATGAAATTTAGTTTCTATGTGAGAATTCTTTATAAGTAACATTGGTTCTTTGGCTATTACTGTTTTGTTTAGGCTAGTTCCATCTGAATGTGTAATGTAAGTCGCATGCTACAATTTTTAGTTGCCAGTATTTTAAAACGGAAAACTGTGACTTATTTTATCGGCGATAACTCATTAATTAAATATAGTAAAGCAAACTTTTCGAAGATAATTGTGGCCAACAAGCATGACATTTAAGATATGTGACTTACACTACAAAGCCCAGTGGATTCACCACTAAACTGATCAATATTTTTGAAAAAAATCATGGTTGGCAAAAACACGTTGTCCATATGATGTACGGAAAAATCAGGGAAGCGGTTAATTTTTACCGTATTTTAATCCTTTTTACTCATACATGCGTATACATGCATTTCACTGCCCTCTTTTTCATAATTTAATTTAAAAAAATTTGTAACATGCATAAGATTTTGTAATTTTACTTTCTGATTCATACTCTGATGTGGTTCTGTTGAGCTGTCAACATTATTAATTTTGAATGCAATTTTTTAATTTTATAAACATAATTTTTATGCAATATTTTTTTCTTTGCATGTTAATAAAATTCTCTTATAAAGCATTCCATATGTCAAGGGTTACGTCATACCAACCGATTATCAGTATATCTGAACAGCAATAGCTTTGTTTAAACACAAAATATTACAAATTCTGTAATTAAATAATGAAGATTATTATCACGTTATAATATGGTATAATTTCTTATATTATAATATGGAATTACAAATTGCACGCAAGATTAATTTTCTTTCATAAAGTTCATTCAATATAACTATGCTTTAAATCTTTTATTACTTTCATATATCTATATAAATATTATTATACATAATAGAAAAGAAATTTATTTTATGGTAAGCATGATATATAATTGAACGAAGATATTTATTACTTTTTTGAGAATTAATTTAAAGTTTATTTTATTAACGTGTTATTTAACTTATAATACAAAAATTTCTAAAGAAATTTTTAACATTTGCATGATATTTTCATCCATTACAAATCACAACATTTTCTTCAGAATACATTAGTAGGTATTTAATCAAACAAAAATGCATACGTAATTTATTTTCTTTAAATATAAAAAAGTTATTGTTATTATTATCATGTTGTATGTGACATACGGCCTATTAATTTCAAAATCGAGTTTTCAAAAATCGTTTCATTTATTTTTGCACTTTCATAACATTGAAACTAAAATTTTCAAAATGCATTGTTACAATATTGAAGTTTACTTCGTGTGCGCCTCCAATAGTTGAGCATAATAATACGAAATCATAGCCTAAAATTTATTGAAATTGGGGAAAAGTTGAACCCAGGATATAGGTTACCTATTTAAGCAAAGTACAAATTTTATGTATAAATTACACTTTGTTCCGAAATGTCTAAAATTTTGACAGAAAATTTATGGTACTTACAGAATATATTTATTTTGAAATGCACGTTGGTTTTTAAATGGTTATTAATTTTTTTACATAATTTTGTGAATTATTTTTATGAACTTAGAATAACTTTTTTACACGCAAATACATTATTTTTTACAATGAAGTCAATTAAACTAAAAATTAAATTAAGAATTTTCTCGGGGGGGGGGGGGGGGGAACTGCTTTGTATTGCCTGATTGAATGAAATCTTTCTTGTCTATTTTCGAAGAACTGGCTACAAAAACCTTCATGTAAGAAATAAAGCATAATTAATATATATTATGTAACAAAATATCATACCATTACAAAAATTAAAGTTATAAGCGACTCTTCTGCGAGTACTTTAAAAATATTGATGGTAATTTAATTAGCTGAAGTAAATATCTCGATAAAATATGTTAAATCACTTTCTTTTTCATGTAAGATTGTTAAAGAACAAGATTAATGTCATCAAGTTAAAAATCAGAAAATGAAATGAGCATAGCAGATACGACGCGATTTATTTCAGTAGGCTATCAAATGTATCACATTCATATCTTTTTAGACTGCTTGCCGCAACTTTTTATCATCACATTTATCTTTTTGCACTTTCGAAAAACAAAACAGTTACTTTTTTATACTTATTCTCGCAATTATATACAAAAAATATATATATATTTTTATTATTTTACTTTTTTTTTCTTTGTGATGAGTTTTATGTGACAATTGGATTAAATTTTAAATATTATTTCAAATATTTAGAAATACTTGTAAATTCGAATGATTTAATCTATTAACTTTCATTTATTATATAACAATTAACTTTTTTCCTTATCATTTAAAGACTTGTAATTATTTCACTTTTATGTGGAAGATTTATTCAAATTAAAACTATTTTAATGCGCGTAGTTTTTTAAATTAAAATATCTGCTTTTAAATGTTTTCTTTCATTGGGAAATATTTTTATGAGCAATGCGCTACTATTTTATTCACAGTATACGTTTTATAAACCCCTAAAATTCCCTTTTTTACCTTGTTTTGGAGACACCCTCAGAAAAAAAACTAATTTGACTTGAAATCATTTTTTTTTAACGAGAAAATTATAAAATAACTAAGAGACTATTAAAAGAAAACTATTATCCCCCCCCCCAATTATCTGCATTGATAATTATTTGGTTTATTTTAAAAGAATTCTAACAGATGCTTATCCTTTTATAACGCATTCATAAATTAACCCCTTGAAGGGCACCGGTATATGTTATATACCACTTAATTTTAATTCCCAAATGCCGCATTCACACCAGAATTTAAGAATCAACTTTTGTTTCATATGATAAACTCGAAGAAAAGCTTTTACTTTGTTTCATATAAAATTGTTTATAAATACCGGTGTCAATCAATCATTTTAACATTTTAGTAGCAGAAGTGCTTTGCCCCTCAAGGGGTTAATGAGGAGAGGGAGGGAATTAGAAAAAAAATATTTGAAACTCCTTGTATAAAATGAATATATATGTATATTAAATATTAATTCTGTAGACAAAAACAGAAAGTTCGTTAAATATGCAGTAAAATAGTTTTATAAAGTACTTCACATTAAATTTAGACTGAAATTTAGTTTTGATGAGGTGGACTTTTTCTCTCACTTATCTTCATTCGGACTGTGGAAGTTAACAAAGTCGGTATTCTGAATTAAGGAAAATTATCAAACCTTTAATTTTGAACTCATTTAAAAAAGTGATTTAGTTTCAAAGCAGCTGTGAAGAATTCCAATATCAAATTAATCATAGCATCATAGCTACTTCTTGCAGCTGCATCTCCAATCCACGCAGATGTGAAATTCTTGATAAGATTAACGAGAAAAAATACAGTTAACATACTTCATTGCGCTTTTTTTTTATCTTATATGCATTATTGTTTACGAAAGATTTATTTCTCTCTGAGTCACTCTTATGAGAATATATTGTTTATTGTAAATTTTTGGAGACCAGTATAATAAAAAAAAATATTTTTTAGCTTCAATATGCGTTAATTTTCAAGGACACGTAAAATGAGCTGATCAAAGAATACTTCGCCTTAACTTTAAAAATTGATAAAATGTATTTAAATTAATTTATGCAAATAACAATTACTTCAATTTAAAATGTAATCATATTTTTTCTATGTTTGAAAGTTTTTGAAAGAATGTTTTCTATGTTAGGTCAAACACAACAAGACACTTCCCTTAATTTTTAATCCGTATACTCATAGTCTGGAAAAAAGACAATATTGCAAGCGAGTCTAATGTCATCTCTGGTGTGATTGCTTCGTAAATGGCCTACAAAGATAGGCAGATTTATTGGGTTTTAAATATATTCTCTATACAAGAACGTAGTTGTTCAATCTGTCAACACGTATTTAAGATTACGTGAAAAATCTCTGAAAAAGAAAAGAATGATAGTCCAATCAATTGAACATAATGAAACGAAGTCTTGATGCTAAGTCAACCTGATAGAAATAAATTTCAATCCTGGTCGTAATGTAAAATTTAACCCATTAGTGCCTAGCGTCCCTTTTTAAGGACGCTTCAAAAGGTGCATTCACCACTGTTTCTGACACCGGTAAAAAATAAAAGCAATAATTATTTTATTTAAATGATGCATTTTCGTGATTAATGAAGTAAACTTAAATCTTCTAAAAATAGTGGTGCCAACTAAATAAAATTTACGCAAACGATGCTGGGCACGAATGGGTTAATTTAGTTATGAAGAGTCTCTTACAAAATTTGTCCTTATCTAATATTTGCAAACTTAAAGAGCTAATGAAGTAAAATATCATCTTTTGCACATTTACACTATTTTTGAAGCGACATTTGTTCTTCATTCCAACAACTGAGCAAATTTTGCAACCAGATCATAAAGAGTTTAGATGAAATGCAGACTAATAATGATTCAATTACGAAGCTGTGTTGGATCTAAAAATTGTTAATTTCGTTTTACCCCGTAATTTACTTATCAATATGTCCACCGAGGAAAATTTATCGAAGGTTCATAAATATTAATAACTAGCAAACACGCTTGGAATTCCCAGGTCCACAGAAAGATGTCATCTACCGTTTGGTATCATTTGTTTTTCTTTTTGTATTTTATCAGGGTTACAGAGACTGAAATTTAAAACTACGAAAAAAAAACGGAAATATGAGAAAGACATCCAGGAAATATTTTTTAGAGATAGCAAACATTAATATTTTCTTAATGTAATGCACAATTGAAAGAAGTTAAAAGCTGTATTTCCAAATATAGTCTTACAACTATATTTAAGCTTATTTAGCAATATTGTGCACGTGCAATGTATAACATATACTACATTTGGATACTGCCCCTCATATTTTTGCTTCTTTTGAGAACAACGGATTTGAAACAATATTTAGTAAATCTGCTCATTTTTCACCGAATTTTCATTACTTCTTAATTCTGATCGCATGGTATTGCGTATAATATTGTTTGTCATGGTTTCTGAAAGGAACATTTTTCTACATTAAGAACTCGGTAAATTACAAGCAAAACACTTGGTGAAATTTGGGATTGTTTTTATAAAAACTACTACTATACTTCTCCTCGGGTATAATGCTATTCTCATTAAAATGAATACAGTTTAAGAATAATCTTAATCATGTGCGAGAGTTTTAAAACGTTTGAATCATTAGTTTCTACAGGGTAATCAAAAAGATATTCGTTTTTCTTAAGTTTGTTTACAGTCCCATGTGAGGTTTCGGAAAATATCTTCGCAGAAATATATGACGTTTTCTATGTTGTTTATACACCTGAAATTTCAGTGTCCTCATGTATTTTTTTAGATATTTAACGAAACATCTTAAGTGACCGTCATCATCGGCGATATATTTCGTTTCAAATCAAAAATTGCTTTATAAAATAAGTTTAAAAGATACAAAGTTAGAAGAAAAAAATAAAAACGTTAAATATAAATGTTAAACTGTTTTAAATCAAGAAGAAAAGAAAAATGTTAAATAAAAAAGTTAAACTATTTTGAATCAAAATTAACGTATGAAATATTTTTATAAAATTTGACTAAAATTTCCGGTCTTTCTAATGTTAACAAACAAAATACAATTAATTTTAATTTTCAAAAAAATAAAGATGTGTTTTTTAATATTAAATAAATCCTACATCTACTGACATGTATAAACTGCTGATTCATATTAAAGTGAAAATTGTCCTTTTTTTTGTTAATGAGAAATCGGTCATATATGTGCTCATTACGATTAATGAATATAATATGAGTATCAAAAAATATAAATACATTAGTGATCAAAATTATGGAAACCTTTTTGAAAAACTCGGTTTTGAGAGGTGACAACTGATAACAATAATTTTTTAGTAATATTTAAATGCATTTAAATTTAAATGGATTTATTTAATTAAATTTGATTTATTATTTATTTGATTAAATGGATAATTTAAATGGAAAGATAATTTAATCAAGAATATCATGCAACCAAATTACTTTCTGTGTCCTCGTAAAAGAATGATAAATGCTGGGCACAGCATATTCTATAATAAGCATATTGTATCACATCTCAATGACATATTTCAATTTCAAAATGTTAGCAATAGTGCAATATCATTAAAATGCATTGCAATAACTATTTGCCATAAACCATGATGTAACGGAATTCTTTTGAGTGCCCCTGTAAACAAACTATAAAACAGCTTTGATATAGCATATCAAAGTATATGCTACACATTTCATCTTCAGTACTGAACGTGACATAGTTAACTTGAATTACATATATCAGTTATATGGCACTCCGAGAATATTTACATGCGTTCAGATTATGGACAAACAGACAGACGGCCGGACAATCTGAATTCATAAATAATTTTCAACTGGAAAGTGTTAAAAGGTATAAACTATGCTGGAACGTATTTAAAAAACTTATAAAAATTCTTATATTCAAGTTTAGCAATTTCCGTTAATGCTTATAATACACTATAGAAAGTCGTTGAATGTAAAGTCTTTAGTTAAATTCTAAATCCTTCTGAGACTCTAAAAACTTAGAGCGTATAATCTTTTTTTATGCGTATGTACTATATTTATAGTAGTAGTTGCATATTGCATTTATAACTTTTGAATTCTTTTATAGAATGTTATATAAAGAAATGAATAATAAAAAAAAAGGTTAAAGTAATATTATAAAAAGTTATTCTAAACGAATACTTTTATCTCCAAACATGTTTTGCGTTATATCATTGATTCTTTCCGCAAATTTCATGTATGTAAAAGTTTTCCCATCATTTTCTACTGCAGAATTCCATTGAACAAGTCAACAAAGTAAATTTAATATAACTCGAAGTCAATAAAAAGAGGTTTTTTTTTTTAAGTAAAAGAACAATGGGTAATATGTGAATTACAAAACTACATTTCTCATGGGTAAAAACTGTAGTTATTATAACGGCTTATGTTATTTTTGCATGCTTGTTATTTGATTCGGTGATTTACAGGGTCTGTCTAGGAAGTAATGAGATTGAATTTTTCACGCTGAGCAGAAGACCAAAGGGGGAAGTTTTCGGGCAGTACGTGTGGCGGGGACTGTCAGCTACAGAGTTTGGAAGAAGTAAGATGATCTTGAGCCATTGCAGCAAACTCGTATTTGAAATTGGTGTTAGATTTGTAAGGCTCCGAGTGCCAAGCAGCAATACTCCAAAAGTTTTGAGTAAAACTAAACAAGTCGGCTACTGAGACATTTGTCATGTTACAAGAAGCCCACAAGAAATATTATTTGTCCAAGATTCAAGTGTTTAAATGACACAAAACCTTTAAAGACAGAAGAGAAGATGTTGATGTCAAACAACACGCAGGATTTCTATCAACATCTCGAATCTCAGACAATGAGGCTAAAATTAAAACGCTTTTGGCCTCGGATACTCAGATAAGTATCCAAATGATTGCAGACATTGGATCTTACAAATTCAATTGTGCAACAAGTTGTAAAGGAAGAACTTTAAATATTAAAAATGTGTGCCAAAATGTTTCCAACACATCCCTCAAAGTGACTCATTTCCTGACAAAACACAGCGCCGCAACGCTGTACAAACCACCGTGCAGCCCCGATTTGTCACCGCCGAACTTTTTTCTATTCCCGCGTTTAAGATCCAACTTAAGAGGTCATCGTCTGGCAATCTGAAGAAATCGCAGATAATCGCATATAATCGCATGTGTTCCGAACAGCATTCCAGTTGAAGGCTTCCAGTCAGGTAAAAATGGGTGGCAGTGTAGTTGGCAACTGCTATTAATGTTGATTATAAGATGGCTATGTCTTTTTTCAAAAGAAGTTACTTTCAATTACATAATATAAAAAATGCTGTACCGTAATTTCGGGTGTATAAGCCGCGGATCAAACAATTCTTTTTGGACCCAGAAATCTTATTTAGTGATTGAAGACAAGTATTTACGGCGATCTAGCTAGTTATATTTGTTTCTTAAAAAATTCTGGGTCGAAAAAGAATTGTTTGATCTGCGGCTTATACACCCGAAATTACGGTAATTCAATAAGGCATATTTTATTTTCCTTTATTTCTGACTCCAAAAACAAATTTTGTAAAGATGTTGGATTGTTGGATGAGGTGGCGTCAGAGCCTGATTACTAACGGGGCACTCTCTCACCAGAAAAAATTTATAGAAATTTTCGTCTTCTTTAAACGCCATTTTCATACAAGATTACTGTCATGAATAAGGAAAAATTCTTTATTTCTTTTTCCTGGTGGGAGAGTGCCCCGTTAGTAATCAGGCCCTGGGTGGCGTAACACAAGGGATGGGTGCCCAAGTGCTCTGAATACTGGTAATTTTTTAAGTTCTATTTGTTTATCTGACCAGAAAATTTTCTGCTATAAATCAAGAAGAAAACCTTACAATATTACTGGTTATGGGCACCCACCTTGGTTACGTCACTGCCAGGGGTGCAAAAATCTAGGCGCCAGCAGGCAGTCTCGCACCACTAAATTTATTTTGTTGTTTTTCGTTTAATATTGCGCGTAAAATTCTTGCAAGAATGCAATTAAACTTTAACCGAAGAAAACTTTTATATTTTAGTGGTGAGAAACTGCCAGCGGGCAGGGCCATCGCTAAGACTTTTTATTGAGGGGGGAGAGGACCTAAAATTGCCAAGTCAAATTTCAATATTTGCCAACTCATTTTACAATTTTGCCAACTTACCACAATTAGAAAATGTAATATTTGTTAAAAGGTTAATAATATTTCCAATTAGTTTTGTAATTTTTGCCAATTCTATCAAAAATTGAAAATATATTAAAATTTTTTATTAGAATTTTAAAGAAAATTTGCCAACTAAGTTTGTGAATTTGTCAAGTGTGACAACATTCACGAATGTTTGGGAGGGGGAGGCTCCCCCCGTCCCCCCCCCCCTTAGCGAGGCCCCTGCCAGCGGGCGCCTAGATTTTTGCACCCCTGGTTACTGCGCCATCCTTCTTTAGAAAACATGTTTTTGGAGTCAGTAATAAAGGAAAATAATGCCTTGTTTAAGTAGTGCATTTTTTAATATTGTATAATTGAAAGTAACTTCTTTTGAAAAAAAAGTGGTTACTTTAAAAAAAAAATCGTGATATAAAGAATGATTTTAGCGAAAATCGCAAACGAATCGACCCTTTTTTCCGTTTTTTATCATCGTTTGAATTTTGTACCTTAAAATTTAATATCCCCTAGCTCCTAAAAAAGACGCTTGCGTCCCATGGTTTCCGGTTTAATAATGTTTGGCTTCATGTCTACTATCACCCCTCAAAGTTTGTCGGTCTGGTAGTGAAGCACTCTGTATAAACATTTAGGACTTGATTCGGGGACGTCAGGGCTTGGAAATCCGCTGCGTTACTTCTGATGTATGGAATGAGGATTATTATTTTTTTTTTTCGCTTTCTCTTTTTAGTTTGCTTCTTGTGTTCAGTGTTGCCGGTGGGCTACTTTTTTAAAATTCCGATTTCTTGATTGGTACCACATTTTTCAAACGGTAAAATTCCCTTTCTTTTCCCTTTAACTAACATGTCATTAAATAAGGCTCATTTTACTATTTCAAAAAAGTGGTGACAATGAAGCATCTAAATTTCAACCCCTTGGGGACGAGCGACACGTATACGTGCTGCAAAAAGGCTTAAGAATCCGTGTTTATCCCCACCAGTAAAATTTTACTGAAAATTTTGCCTTATTTAAACGGCGCATTTTCTCAATTTAATAAGACACATATTTCTGTTTTTTAAAACCGGTGACAAAACATTAAAAATTTCGTAAAATGCTCCCGTCGCGAAGGGGTTAAAAAAAAGTAGCCCATCTGGCAACACAGCTTGTGTTAGCATTTGCCTAATTCTGTTGGAGTTGCCGTACTATGTTGTCAGTATTATTAGTTTCACAATCAATTATTTTATATTCCCTCTTCCGCGTGCTAATAATTTCTTTCAATCGCAACCAGATGGAAGAGAAAGTATGTATGAGGACATGACTTTTAAAATTCGCTTTATCCAAAAAATAAAATTTTGGGAAATCGCGAAAAACCTCTGACTGTGTCCAATGGTTTTCATTGTAAAGAAAGATTTTGCAATGACGGAAAGACACGATAAAGCTAGTTTTTTTTTTTTTTTTTTTTTTTTTTTTTTACTTTGGAATGTTTTTTCGATACAGGTTCAATTATAGAGCTAGAGAAAACTCGATATTTTTAAATTTTGAATAAGACAAGTTTTAAAATTCACCACCTCAAATATATACAGGGTGAGTCATAAATATCGAAACAATAGGTTATCTCCTTAAATATTGCCCTTAGACCCATACTTCTAATTGCAAAAATTCATAAAAAAAAAGTGACATTTTTGCTAAGATAAACTGCGACTCCATGGGGGGGTTCTAGTTGAAAAAAATACAAAAATTAAATTATTATACGGCCCCCGTAGAATAAAAATTCCATTTAGGAAAACTTTCCTTATTCAGTCCTGAATAAGACACAAAAAGTTGCATCTTCATATCTTAAAAACTCGCAAAGTTATAGCCGTTTAAAAAATTCATCAGCTTTTAAGGGATCAGACACAAATTAAAATGTGCGCAATTCAAAAAACAATGTTACTTTAATAATTCTAGGAAACGCGTAAAAAGTCTATTTTTTTAATTAGAAATTTGATTTTTTTTTTCTTTTTTGTGATGGTTAGCCTTATAACTTGCTAAGTAAATTACATGCTAAAATTTCTCATACAATTTATAAAAGTTTCATGCGGTTAGTACTGGAATAAATGGGGTAATTAAACATCGTTATAACTCGCAACATTATTTATCGGATTTCAATTTCTTTCCATTTAATTAAAGATGAAAATCTGGTTTTAGTTTTGTTCCAGGATTTTTGTTTTTTAATAATTTTAAAAATATTAAAAATATTTATTTACAAAATAATATAGCTGTAAAAAAAATCATATTTCCAAAAGTAAATATTTTTTTCAAATTCGCCGAAACAAAACTAATGTTAAAAAAATAAAAAATGACATGTTTCAAGTTTTTTTTTCTTTAAAAATTCTTAACTTTTAATAATTTAAAGACGAGAAATAGTGGCTAAAAAATTCACTATGCAGAAAAACGAAGTGTACTGTTTAAATGTCTGTCAGTTATTTAAAAGAATGCTTTTTCTAAGATGCAGATTAAGTCTCTTTTTTTTAAATTTAGACCTGACAACTTCAGGCTTTTTATCGTCTTGGAGATTATGTTAAGAAATCTGTATTCTGGGCCCAGACCGGGACAAGACAGAGTCGTTGCTTTCTTCTGAAGACTCACCAGGCCGGGCCAAACGTACTTTTCATAAAGGAGGGGACTGTTTCCTTCTTCCTATGTGTAAACTGGACGAAATTTTCGATCCCAGTCTTGACAAAATCCGTATTAAAATCACTGTCTCTGACTGACTTAACCCTTTCAGGGGCAAGCTATTTCTGTTCCAAAAATGTTCAAATAATTGATTCACACCACAATTTAAAAACAGACTTATTTGAGAATAATCAAGAGCTGCTTTTCGCGCATATTATAAAATCGAAATTCTATTAAAATTTTACTGGTGCCAGTTCGCAATTGGAATAGTAATATTATGTGTTTGCAGACTGCAAACACCGCCCTTGAAAGGGTTAATACGTGCATAAAATAAACAAAATTCGGCCCAATGAAAATTTTTACGAAAAACACATAGATATTAAAATCTTTATTTTACAAAAAATAAGAAAAAACTTAAAAACTTCATTTTTTTAAAAGAGTAGTACATTCAAAGGCTAAAAAATTAAATACAATAAAACCAGTGAAAAAAAATCTGCCTATGACGGAATTCTGTCTTAAACGGAAAATATGTTGATCCATGCAAAATAAATACAGTATTATCTGAGAAAAAAAAAATAAACCCCAATTTCACCTCCTAGGAAGGGCATCTGTCTATAACGTATTTTTTCTTTCCTATGTGATTCCGTTTTTCAAAGTCTCCAACGCATGAGATATGGATTAACGATATATAAGTGAAACCGTTATATTTAGAGATTCATTGATAAAATAAATATATTACAGCCTTTGGCGCTTCTTTAATAATAAAAAGTATAAATATAAAAAAACGAAAAGCTATAAAAGAAATTTTTGGTCAGAACTCCTCCATACGAAACAATTTTTTTCCACACCGAAGTAAAAAACTATGTAGAAATTTGCGGCTGAACCGGGCTGTGATTTAATCCTTTGAGCTCTGATGGTAGACTTTTCTACCACATAATTTTAATTCCGAAATGGCACAACGGCACCAGAAAGTTTAAACAAATTTTTTTGAAAAAGGTTTAATGCATTTTTTCGAGTATATCGTTAACCGGTTTTTTTCTTTGCAAAATACTGGTGCCAATGTGACATTTGGAATTTTCAAGAAATTTGCCCACCAGAGCTCAAAGGGTTAAACTATTTTCCAGACCGGTCAGTGTTATGATTTTAACTTTTTTTCAGATGGGGTCGAACTTTTTTCCATATGGGTTGGTTTGGGACCAGAACTAGATATTTCGATTCATGAAGACCTCCAGTGCAGATTACCAACATATTTTGAAAACAAGTTTAGATTTTATTCAATACCCTGCTTTGTTATGTCCAAATGAGAGGCACAGTCTTAAATCGACATTTAATAATAGATAATTTATGGACGATCCCTCACTTGCTTTGAAAATTGCAAAAAACTCTTCGTTTACAGGCATGGTAATGTGGTGTAAGTAACATTTTTTAAAAATTCGGATTTTAATATCTCTGTCATGTTTTTAGATATTTATATGAATTTTTTTTTTTTTTTTGTTCAATTTTGGAATGGATAAGGAATAATTTCTTAATTGGAAGTTTTGCCCTACGGGGGCCGTATAAAAATTTCATTTTCGTATTTTTTCAAACAGACCCCCCCCCCCCCTATGGAGTTGCAACTCATCTTATCAAAAATTTCACCTTTTTTATGAATTTTTGCAATTGGTTGTATGGGCCTAGGGGCAATATTTAAGGAAATAGCCTATTGTTTCGATATTTATGACTCACCCTGTATATGTGTGTGTGCGTATATTTAGTCCTTAATCACTGTTCTTATTTATTAAGATATAGAAGCGATTAAGTGCTACCGAACTCCGTTATGTATATGTTATAGATGATGGAAACAGCCTAATTCCTCAATGAAACATTACAATTTTTTCTTTCTCTGAAACTGATAACGGTTATCGCAGGAATATATAATTTGGTTTCGTTTGTTTGATGAGATTAGCGAACCACATGCAACAAACTGATCGCGCGTTTGGAAATTATGATTTTTAAAAAATATTATAGGATATGGAGTAGATTCGTGACATCAGAATAACTTCTTAAGTAAAAATCGAAATAACAGAATCTTATATTTTTCTATGTGCTAACATGGAACTAATGATTTTAAATGAGCCTTCTGTTAAAATTACATTTAAAAATAACTAATATTTCATTTATTATAATTATTGTTATTATTTTAATTTGCTTATATCAAAAATTATTTTTTTTATATATTTCGAAAATTTACCTTGTTGCATTAGATATTGAAGGCCGACTCGAATTTAATTATAAAAAAATAAATAAACTATATTATGTTTACTATATGCATGACACTTTGATATTTTTTATAATATGTATAATACATATATATATTTGTCGTAAAAGGGCATCATCTTGAAAATGACAAGTGTTTGAAATACAAAAAGATATGCATCTGATAAAATATTCAATGCAATATCCATCGAGTTTTAGTTTGTATTTCTTCTACACCTGGGTACATATCATGTAAGCATGCTTTCGGTTTACTTATTTCAAACAAGAAATATGCGATAAACACGTAGTTAGGAAAAATATTTTCGTTTTGTGAATTCATATCTGTAGAGGGTCATTAATGATTAACTTGTTCTAAACAAGAATGCATCTTCTATTATTTTGTTAATACAATGTGTAAATACTAATCTAATAAAATTCATTTTATGGTGAAAAAGTTCGAAAAAAATCAGCGTTAAATTTAAGCATTTTTAAGCATTTAAGATTTTTAAGCATTGAATATCTTGCAGCTATATTTATTCATAAGAGTGTGTGTGGGGGGCGGGGAGGATTAAATAATCTTGAATTCATAAAAAGGACCAGAGATTTATTTTTCCCTGATTGGCGATATTATCCAACATTTGAGAAAGTTTAAAGAGAAAAAAGATCAAGAAAGTAAAATGATAGCACCATCCTCCCAGACGAACGCAAAAAAGAAAAAAAAATCATGCAATTGACCTATGAATTAATTTTTATTACAGCAGAAATTTTCTGTTTCGGCTCTCAGAATTTTTTTCTTTTGTTTTCTTTTCATAATTACTTATTGTATTTAAATTTACCAGCGGGGAAGATCGAACTACTACTCTTGGTTAAAATTAGTTTTGTGTTCAATTTGTTATGACAATAAATTCTCGGTGTATTGTTGCTATAATGCATTATAATTTATAACAATATTATTTATAGAAACAAACTACATTAAAACTAAGGTACCCTGGGGTAATAACGCCACGTTAAGGTTCTACCAATTTTCACGGCTTAGTTTTAGATTGTATTTTTCAAACAAATATAGGATCTGATACAGCAACTCATTGACTATCTATATAAAATAAAATAATTTTACAGATATGTATTCATAAAATGTAATGGCGTTTTTTCTTGACCAATGCTATTTGGCGTTATTACCCACCTATATGGGTAATAACGCCATGCAAACAAAACTATGAAATAAGATGGAATAATTGCATGTAGATAGCCCAATTCTAAAAATACAAACTCTACAAACTTAGAAATTGACAAATTGCATTCTAAGCTATTGAAAATGTTCAATTTTTTGTGAAAGTGTAAGAAAAATAAAGGTGTGGTTTGGGAGGGGGGGGGGATGAGGCAAAAGAATATCAGACCGTGAGCTTCTTTTTGCTTAAAAAGGACCGCTTAAATAGAAATATGAGAAACATTGCACAGTTTTAAATGTGTTTATTTGAATCAGCATTTAGGATGTAGCTCGGCCACTGTAGGGAATCAACCGGGGTATTAATATAAAGGATTGGCGTTATTACCCCGGTATAGTTATTGCGCAGTGCATTTTAAATTACAAATTATCTCGAGAAGATATCCAAAATCTTTAACAACATTTTAAAAGTACATGAAATGCACTACAAATTTATGTAATTAACAAAGTATTTCCGGATAAAAAGATAGTCTTCACATCACAACACGTATCTCGCAAATTTTAGATCAAGCGTTAATTTTAGTTGTTTGTAAAAACAATAAGACCTAAAAATGAAACAAATTAACTTGAAGCTTTTTTTTGCGATTTATATGACTCAAAACCCTTCTGCGCAGAGCACATGAGTGTCATTTACCTGATTATTTCATAATTATGCAAAATATAAGCACTTGGCATTATTACCTCAGGGTACCTTATTTACATATATCTAACTACATAAATTACATAGAAAAGATTTGTTATTTTCTTACACATTCTTAAATCATTTTTTGTTCATAAACGATTAAAATTCGTAAATACCTTTTTGCAGAAACTATTAAATTCCATTTTTAGATAAAGGCAGGGATTTTTTTTTCAGAAAAAGCTGCCAAAGTTTGCATTTTGAAACGAATTTCCAACGAGGAAACCCAAAAAATTTCATCATAGAGAAAACAATCGCTTATAAATCAAGAAGTAATTAATTTGTCAAAAAATTTTAACACTAGAACCGCGGATACGGGTCAATTTGACCCGTAACAAATGAATACATGCTGATTCGAACCAGAAATCTTTCATAAAATAAGTTAAATATATGTTGCACAAACACAATTAAAATAAATAAGTTATATAGTCTTAAATAAAAATTCTGATGGGAAGTATTTTTCTAAATTTTGAGTAAAATGTCCCGCGGTTCTAGTGTTAAACAACTATCCAATTCCAAAATCAATCTACCGTAATTTCGGGTGTATAAGCCGCGGATCAAACAATTCTTTTTCTACCCAGAATTTTTTAAGAAACAAATGTTAGTACTTAGATCGACGTAAATATTTGTCTTCAATCACTAAATAAGATTTCTGGGTCCAAAAAGAATTGTTTGATCCGCGGCTTATACACCCGAAATTACGGTAATAACCATGAATGCCTGTGTCATTCGTTTGCGTTTACAAATCAATCCGTAAATGGGTCAAAAAGTTTCGCGTTGTTGAGCAAGCAAAAATATTAATTTTCTTCATAATCGTCGCAACTAATACATTTAGATCCGAAATGTTATATCAAAGAATTTTGGAAAAATATTTTTATTTACAGGGTTCGCACAAGTGTACGACTAATTCTTTACAGTATTTTCAAAGTATTTCACTGCAGAAAAGTTGAGCGAAATTTGAGAATAAAGGTGGTGGTTGCAAATTCTGTTTCTTAAAAATTAAATATAAATTTTCTTATCATTAATAATGGTGCTAGAGTCCTTAAAAATTATAAGGAGTGTGCGAACCCTGATTTATCTTTTTTTGGGAGGTGGGGGGGGGGGGGCAAATATAAAAAAATTGGCTCATATTATCTGCTATCATTTCCCCCAAAGCCTTCCTTTACCTGCAAAGATAAAGATAATGAGAAAGCTTCATTTTTTTAATTTTTCACTTATTTGTCCTCATTTTAACCTCTTTAAAATTTCTGTATGTAATAGCTGCCAAATTTTACGCTTTCGTTGGTTACCAGGAAAAATTTAGAGGAATATTTTATTTCATTACTCGCAGATTTCGCTGATGAAGGAAGGTAAAATTAACTATTAAATTTTAGTGGTAAGAAAAAAATCGCTAAAGTTACATGCTGTTGTGCAAGATAGTCCACTCTGTTGAAAGCATTTGATAAATATTAAGTAGTGTTTCTGTTTCTATTATGGATCCCATCTAAATATTGAACTGCCGGAAACGAAGTTGAAGATAAAAAAGAATGCTTTCCAACAATCCATTTGTGAAACAATTTATTATGTCTGCTGATTTAATAAATAATTAACACTTTGCACACTGGCAATTTAATATAAAATTTATTTTTTTATTATTCTTTTTTTTTTTTTTTTTTTTTTTTTTTGTTACCACTGCATTTTAAGAATTATCTTCGTCTTATTTAATCGCAGATTTTTATCGATTAAATAGGTATAGGATTGGTTTTTAGCTCACAGGCTATCATAGCCTGAGAGCTTATATGCCCGCCCGTTCTGTATGTACGTTCGTGCGTAACGCGATAACTCATGATAAAAATATCGTATCCACTTGAAATTTTGTATATAGGTATATCCCGATAAGGCGCTTCCCTGATTAGTTTTTGGTGTTCATTCGAAATGTATAAGAGGGGGAACGGGGGGCTCATGCCCCTCCTCTTAATTGATTTAATGGGTTTTTCATGCAGAATTAACAGTTTTCGTTCAAAAATTTAGATATAGGATCATTTTGATGAGGCAATTTCGTGACTATTATTAGGTGTTCATTGAATAAGTATAAACAGGGGGAACGGGGGTTCTAATGCCCCTCACCTTAATTGAGATAAAAGGGTTTTTCAAGCAAAATTGTCAGATTTCGTTCAAATCTCTGAATAGTTTTGGAAGTTTAATGGTTAAGTATAAAAAAGGGAATAGCTCCTCTTAAATTATATAAATGTTAAATGGGTTTTTATTAAGAATTATCCGATTTGCTCTGAATTTTGGATATAGATTTTTTATATGATAAAGCATGTTCTTGATAGTTTAGGAGGTTTAATGATTAAGTATAAAAAAGAGGAAAGGAGAGAGCTGTTTCCCTTTCTTAATTTTTTTTCCAACGGAATTAACCCTTGAAAATATAAGGCTGTAATGTACAATTAGTATGCGTAGCCTGTGAGCTCAATGCCATCAGTATAACTGGGCAATATTCTTTTTTATTTTTTTAATTTTCTGGCAAAAAGCAACATGAAATAAAGCAATAGTGAAAATTCTAGTATTTTCGTTGCTTGTGTTAATAGACTGGTAACGTGTTCATAGTTTTAAATTTAAAAAAAGAAAAAAAAGTCGTTGATAAATTAATTCCGTTCTCCAGATTCCAGATCATCACAGAGATCCAGCTAATACTGCTTCCCGTATTATTATATTGCATTTTAGTGTATCTGTGCCAGTTTTTAACGCAGTTTTGGATGGAGATAACAGGATAGCCATTGGCAACTATTTTTATATTCGATTTCGACCACTATTTCAAAAAAAAAAAAAATCTTGGGATAGATTTTTTTGTTTGAGAAAGTGGTACGAAGAAAAGAGTTTAACCCTTTTCGGCACGGGCAAATTTTGTACAAAATGAGAAATTATCGGTTGACACCGGAATTCACGAACGAATTTTTTAAATATTTTGAATTTCTTAATGTAAGCTTTTAATGTAAAAGCAAAATTTTGCTAAAATATTATTGGTGTCATTCACAAGTTTGGAATTAAAATTAGGTATCCCAGACCGGGCACAGTGCGCCGGAAGGGTTAACCCCTTAAGCTCTGATGGTAGAATTTTCTACCACATAATTTTAATTCAGAAATGTCACAACGACACCAGAAAATTCGACCAAATTTATTTGAAAAAGGTTTAATGCATTTTTTTTCGTGTTTATCGTTAATTGGTTTTTTCTTTGCAAAATACTGGTGCCAATATGACATTTGGAATTTTGAAAAAATTTACACCACAGAGCTCAAAGGGTTAATGAAAAAAATAGCCGCCAGTGGCAGCTTTGAGATAGAAAAAAATCCTCGCACAAGTACTGTTGCTACAAGATTGCCCAGGCGACTACTTTTTGTATTCTATTTGGACCACTACTTATTTTTTAATCCCGTAACTGCCGAAGCTTTAAGAAAAGAATCTTCAACTTTTTTGCTAAAAAAATTTGCCACTACAAATTTTGGAAAATAATCTTCCCTTTGTTTAATGGTAAAAGTTTCTTTTTGTTGATAAAGCAAAATTTTTAACTCAAAAAATGTGGCCGTTCGATAGTTAATTTCAGAAATATGCATTTATTTGAGCGAGACGTATATATAAGCCCGGGGCAGTTAAGGGGTTAATACCAATAGTGTATATATTGATTAAATTTTAACCTTGGTTACTTGCGCTTACAAAAATAGTTCTCGGGATATTTATAAGGATCGGCTCATTGACTCAGTTATGTATTTATTTCACTTGTAATTTACTATCAATTTGCGTAATACATATGTATGTTTTATTAAATGTTAATCCTTTCCGGCCCACTGTGACCGGTCTGGGATACCTAATTTTAATTCCAAACTTGCAAACGGTACCAATAATATTTCAGTAAAATTTTACTTTTACAACAAAAGCTGAAATTAAGGAATTCAAGATATCTAAAAAATTTGTTTGTGAATTCCGGTGTCAGTCGATAATTTCTCATATTACTGATAGAATTTGCCCGTGCCGGAAAGGGTTAAACAAACTCTCATTTATATTCTAAATATTCCATCCTAATCCAAATCCTCGTTAAAATATCCAAAGAACCAAAAACATCAAAAATTCAAGAACAATCACTGCAAGAAAAAAAAAATCATTTTTGAATATTTTGCTATTTTAGTGCACAATCATTACTGTAATTCTTGAGTTAAAATAAAATGCACAATTTTTTTAATCAAAACCTTTTAAACTTCCGATTTATAAATATCAGAATACATATTTTTTGTTGAAATGCCAGAATGTCTCCTTGCTTTCTCTTTATTTCCAGATTTTATATTTCATATAGCTGAAAAAAGAAATAAAATCTTTTTTAATTTGTCCTTTTCCTCATTGGAGTGATTTAAAGAAACTTCTCCCAATCTTTCGGTATTGATGTGTAACATTTTACAAAGAGTTTCATTTATCAAAGTACCTTTTAATATTCTTATTCCGTCGTGATTCTAAAAAGTTGAAAAAGACATACTGATTTTAAAACACTAGAAATAGAAATTCTATGTTTACCATTCTTCATTTTCATTTATTTTCTATCTATAAATCAAATAATCATTGATGACTTGTTTAATCATCTTCTATAAATATTCAACTTGAACGTAATACATTTAGAATTTGTTTTTAACTATAACTTTAAATGCATTAAATGCATAGTCGTTTTACGCAAAATACTATTTAAGTTTAGAAAATAATAATTATTTTTAGTATTAAACAACATCAGATTGAAAGTTAGACAATTTCACTTAAAGTACCAGGAATTTTGCAAAGGCTGGAATCAAGTAAATGAATAAACAAGAAGTCTAAGAGCCGACAACACAAAAGCCTATGGTATCGAGCACAAGAAAAAAAACATTTATTTTATGAAAGAGTAGTAATAGAGGACTCTAATGATCCATGTCTGGCGAAAGCAAAGTGGTGCATAAGCCAAAAATTAATACCACTAGTGGTTTACTCGTAAGCTTATCATTTTGTTTGTCGTACAATCATTTCAACCTTGGCAAAATAAAAATAGTTTATTTTGTGAACAAAAATGTACAAGAAAACATGTAATGCTTTATTGTGTCTATACTTTTCGGACAGTACATTGTCATATAATTTAATGTACATTTTGTAATTTTAAACCTTTAACCATTATTTATAAGTGCATATCAGCAAAATTGCTTTTATTTAATACTTAACTCACGAATTTTAATTGTACCTTACTATCTTTTATAGTAATGAAAATTTTATTGATTATCTAAACTTTTGAGACAGGCTGTAATGATTTGATCCTACGAGAGCCAAAAACGATAAATCATGAATGTGAATAATTATAAGTAAGATTAGTTGATTTTTCTTTTATCAAAATCGGAAGAAGAGGCATTTCCAGTACTTGTCAACCTGGGGATCGACGGTGTAGTGATAGTAATGATCTTTGGCTGTCGTGGGAATAGATGTATCATTGTATTACATTGTATCCCAGAAAGGATACAATGTTAGTAACCTGCCATTAAACTGCTGTCTAACAAATTAATATTTCAGAAATTATTCAGTTACGAGACTGGCTAACTAATTTGTGTCCATCCTGTTTAAGAATAAATTCGTGGTGTGGTTCTGGTGGCTATTCTCTCACCAATGATGTGACTGAAGTGGTTCCGGCTACGAGACTCGTAGAAACCTCTATGTTTCTACTATGTTTGAAGTTACACCCATAATTCAATTTTATTGCGATCCAGACTATAAACCGCTGATCTTCACTCTCCCAGGAGCATAAAAATGTTATGCTAAATTATTTTGTGTAATTATTATCACTCTTATTATTACGGATCATGGTGGATGATCAATCAACTATTGAAAAGATTTTAATAATGTAGGTTTTACATAACCCATACAGAAAGTTGCTAATTTTGCTCAACTCTAACGACGAGTTCTCAATCAGGAAACTAGTACAAGAAAATATAATGATTCTTTTTAATAATTGCTTTTCCGACTGAAAAATTATATTTGAAAATTTTGTATGTTAGAAAGGAGGATTATTTTTGAAAACAAAATCTATAAAAAACCAGATACAATAAAGGTGTAAACTCAACTGCTAGTTTTATCCATTTCTCAAAACGATTTGCTTTATATCAAGTAATATTTAAATAGAAAATAAGGTTGGAAAAAAGGAGTCTAAGTACCATTGTTTACAATTTTTTAAATGATACAGTAAAAGTTTTTTGTGTAGGGAACAATCTATTTATTCAGTCATACAAAGAATCTCGCATCAATCTAAACTATTTGTTCAGATTTTTAACCAGAATGAAGATATTTTAATGAAATTTGTAACAGAGTTACCTTTACAACACCATGACAAATGCTGGGAGTGCCCCCCCCCCCTCGTCCGCATCCAAACTCTGCTAAATTAAATACTATCCGGATATAGTTTACATTACATACAGTGTCTGTGACTATAAATGACTGTGCATTTGTAGCATTTTTTGTGATATCACTGCATGTCTCACAAAACAAAGCAAGACTATTCAAAATTTCGTTATTTTTTTTCTTTTGTTTATACAGTTGAGGGAGAAAGGTTGAGTCGGTGTTGCCTGTGGGCTACTTTTTTTTAATCCAACTTCTTGGTTAGCACCAGTTTTTTGAAATGATGAAATCCGCTTTATTTACAAACACATGTATTATATAGAACGAGGAGAATTTTACCATTTCAAAAAAAAATGGTGCCAAGCATGAAATCTGCATTTCTTTTTTTTTTTTTTTTTTTTTTTTTTTTTTTTTTTTTTTTTTTTTAAGCTATTGCATAGCTTTTATCGCGGGCTTTGAGCACGGCGACCGAATCCAAAAATTCCGTAACGAGAAATATCCTAACACATCCGTAACGAAAAAAACCTAACACTCAGCTAACGTCGATTCAGCTAGGCAGACTTCGGCATGGTATCATTCGGTAGACTTCGGCAGACATTGACGCGGTATTTTTCAGATATTTAGAGGATATCAAGTCTCAAACTTCTATTTCTTATTTCAGTTACTATAAATCTATAGTTTCAATAATAAAAATTCCTGATAGAATGTGTATAGAAAAGAATCGTCTTAAGATAAAATAAGGTAGGACAATGTAGCTTTTGGTGATTGGAGACCCGCCCAATGGTGAGGATCGAAAAATTTAAAATGCTTATAACTCGCGATCTAATTTTCGTAGCGCGGCCAAATTTTGTTTGGTAATTTATTATGAGACAGTGTTAATTTTTGGTGACAGGAGACCCCTCACGGTGAGGGTCGAAAAATTTAAAATGCTTATAACTCGCGATCTAATTTTCGTAGCGCGGCCAAATTTTATTTGGAAATTTATTATGAGACAGTGATAATTTTTGGAGACAGGTAATCCCCCATGGTGAGGGTCGAAAAATTTAAAGTGCTTATAACTCGCGATCTAATTTTCATAGCGCAGCCAAATTTCGTTTGGTAATTTATTATGAGACAGTGTTAATTTTTGGTGACAGGAGACCCCCCCCCCCATGGTGAAGGGTCGAAAAATTTAAAGAGCTTATAACTGGCGATCTACTTTTCGTAGTGCGGCCGAATTTTGTTTGGTAATTTATTATGAGACAGTGTTAATTTTTGGTGACAGGAGATTCCCCCCCCCCATGGTGAGGGTCGAAAAATTTAAAGAGCTTATAACTCGCGATCTAATTTTCATAGCGCGGCCGAATTTTGTTTGGTAATTTACTATGAGACAGTGTTACTTTTGGTGACAGGAGACACCCCACGGTGAGGGTCGAAAAATTTAAAATGCTTATATCTCGCGATCTAATTTTCGTAGCGCGGCCAAAATTTGTTTGATGATTTATTATGAGACAGTGTTAATTTTTGGTGACAGGAGACCCCCCACGGTGAGGGTCGAAAAATTTAAAATGCTTATAACTGGCGATCTACTTTTCGTAGTGCGGCCGAATTTTGTTTGGTAATTTACTATGAGACAGTGTTACTTTTGGTGACAGGAGACACCCCACGGTGAGGGTCGAAAAATTTAAAATGCTTATATCTCGCCATCTAATTTTCGTAGCGCGGCCAAATTTTGTTTGGTAATTTATTATGACACAGTGTTAATTTTCGGTGATAGGAGACCCCCCACGGTGAGGGTCGAAAAATTTAAAATGCTTATAACTCGCGATCTAACTTTCGTAGCGCGGCCATATTTTGTTTGGTAATTTATTATGAGACAGTTTTAATTTTTGGTGACAGGAGACCCCCCCCCCCACGGTGAGGATCGAAATATTTAAAATGCTTATAACTCGCAATCGAATTTTCGTATCGCGGCCAAATTTTGTTTGGTAATTTATTATGAGAGAGTGTTAATTTTTGATGACAGGAGACCCCCGTGGTGAGGGTCGAAAAATTTAAAATGCTTATAACTCGCGATCTAATTTTCGTAGTGCGGCCAAATTTCGTTTGGAAATTTATTATGAGACAGTGTTAATTTTTGGTGCCAAAAGACCCCCACTGTGAGGTTCGGAAAATTTAAAATGCTTATAACTAGCGATCTAATTTTCGTAGCGCGGCCAAATTTTGTTTGGTAATTTATTGAGGTATTGCATAGCTTTTATCGCGGGCTTTGAGCGCGGCGAAAGAATCTAGAAATTCCGTAACGAGAAAAAAAACCTAACACTCCGGCTAACGTTGCTTCAGTTTGGCAGACTTCGGCACGGTATCCTTCGGTAGACTTCGGCAGACATTGACGCGGTATTTTTCAGATATTTTGAGAATATCAAGTCTCAAACTTATGTTTTTTATTTCAGCTACCATAAACGTATAGTTTCAATGATAAAAATTCCTGATTAATCTACATGTATTGTAAGACAAAGACAAAAACAAAAGACAAAAAAAAACTGCATAAATAAAAAATAAAAAAATAATTATAATTGCATAAGTTGATAAAAAATGCTATGCAATAGCTTTACCGCGACAGTCCCCGAGTGCCACACGTATTTTTTTTTAAGTAGCCCGCTGGCTAGAGATCTACACGGGCCGGAATTTCCAGGCCCGGGCCCGGCCCGTAGAAAAGTTTTTCGGCCCGGCCCGTTATGGCCCAACACAATTTTTATTATTTCTAAAAAAATCATATTTTTATTTTATAATTAAGATTCCTTTAAAGAATACTGCATACATATCTATGGAATGATTTTACATTACATTTTACAGGAAATACACATTAGCAACATTAATGATTACTTAGATTTTTACAGATTTCGCACACTCCTTATATTTTTAAGGACTCCGGCACCACTATTAAAGACAAGAAAATTTATATTTAATTTTAAAGAAACAAAATTCACAACCATCACGTTTATTCTCAAATTTCGCAATATTTCGCTGCAGTGAAATACTTTAAAAATTCTTTAAGAATTAAGTGATAGAGTTGTGCGAACCCTGTTTTAGACTTTCAACATTCAAATAAAGATTCATTAAAAAATTAATATGGTTTAGAATAAAAGAAAAAAAAAGAAAGTTAAAAACAACGTAACTCTTGAAACTGTGAAATAAAAGTAGTGAAAAAACACCGATAACACTGGCGATAATTAATAATCAGAATAATACACTATGTAAAAATCACCTTTAAACGAAAAAACAAAGCAGGGGTGTGTTTCGAGCTATTCTGTACCCTTACGGACTCGTGTTGGTTCAATTGATGAAGATCTGTTATTGTTGTGGCTCGAAACGTATCCTGCTTTATTTTTTCGTTAAATGGTCATAAAAGTAGATTTATGAAAATATTTCTATATCATTTTATTAAAGATTCCAAATCCAAATTCATTTTCATGTCCAAAAGAGGTACTTTCTGAAACATTTTTAGATTCTTTTTTTTTTTTTTTTTTTTAATGCATAAGATTAGCAAGTATTTCTATTCTGAAACTATGTACTCGAATGGCGTTATCCGTTTTTTTATGCAAGCATTTTAAGATAATACTCTCAAAGTTAGAGTTTTAAATAGAATTTCCGGAAGCGACAGCATGGAAAAGGATAAAAATCTCCAACCATTTGACAAGAATTTTTTATATCTCAACAAGATTATGCAAGTATCTTATTTACCAAAAATGAAAGCGGCTATTCGATTCCAAATCCCTTCAATAGTCAGGCTTGTCAATTTTATACTTTTACAGTTAAAGATTAGTTAGAAGATGTGTCAAACTTTCGCGTTGTTGAGAAGTGAATTTAAGAAACATCCAGGAGTATATATCCAAAGATTACGTTAACATAATTTCTTTAGTGCTATTAATAATTTTACAAATCATGTTAGCCCTACACATCATGAGAGCAATTAAGTCTATAGCTGCGGCTCAGCTCCTTTATATGTAGAAAAAGAATGCAAGCCTGATTTCGGCCCAGCACGAGTCTGCTAAAAAAATATTAAGCCCAACAGAATGTAACTGTCCGATTCCGATCTCTACACTGTACAAGTTACACTTCTGTATTGATGTTGCAAAATAGTGTCATCTGCTAGTTGTCAAATTAGCACATTTATACTAATTCTCGTTAAAGATATATTCATTGAAAATAACTCATATTTTATCGTCTCTGCTGAAATTTTTATAACGGGCTGTAGGCCCGCAAATTTTTTTTATCGGCCGGGCCTGACATGTTTAAATTTTTTGCCAGCCCGGCCCGTTTATTTTGTTTGTCGGCCCTGCCCGGCCTGTTGAAAAAATAATTTTAATTCTGCCGGCCCGGTCCGTTAGAAAATTTGGAAGCATTCCGCCGGGCCGGGTACGGGCCCATGCAGACCTCTACCGCTGGCAACAGTGGGTCGGGTTTGGATTGACATGAGACACTCTGCATTTGTGTTTAAATGAACGGAGTGCAAGGCTGCTATAGGCAACTATTTTTATATTCTGTTAGCAGAACTTTTAAAGAACAGTTTCTGGTATATTTCTCTTGCAAAAGTTGCCAAAGTACATGTAAAAGATTTTTGCTTTGGAAAAGCGATGCAAAATAGTATAATTTTAAAAGTTGTCACCTGTGGCAGGTCTAGGAGTGAAGCCATGGTTTCATATTCAAATATTCTTTGGCTATTGTTGTACCACTTATTAAAATTTGTAACTCTAGTATTATAGCCGCCTGTGTATTAAGTTGGGTATAAATATATTAGGCTACCGAGGGCCCCTCCAAAAACATCATTCAGGGGGGGGGGGCGAGGGGTTCTTCTACCTATTTCTAAAAAATGTTTTTGAATAATGTGGCAGTGGCAAATACTAAACATCATACATAACATATCTATGGATAAATTTCATATCATCTGTATATAGGATGTAGAGATAGATGGTTACAACTTTGAAAAAATACTAGTGGAAAAAATGATACATTAATTGATACGAGTATTTTCTTTGCACACTTTTACTTTCCTTATCTATTTACGCTATACGATGTGTAAAAGAAAATGTAACAAATTGTTCATAATTGTTCATAATCATTTTTGATTTATCACGTTACTAGGATTAATAAATAATCCATTTTGAAAACAATTAGAACACTGCGCTGTTATAATAAAATTTGAATCATTAGTTTTTTGATGTTATAGTTTGTTTTTTGCATGGATGGAAAAAGTACGAAATTCAGAGAAGAGAATGGGACCGCACCCTTTTCCTAAATGTTTGAAAATATATTAATGTTTCGGGAGAGGCTGGGGAAGCTGCCCACATGCCCCTGTATTAGTCGGACCCTGCATTCAGGGTCCGATTAACCTATGAAGCCATGGGAAGCATAGTGGCATTGTAAGGCCCTTTTCATTCCAGAAGAGTTTTCTAAATTCGACATATCCGAAAACTCAATAGTACAAATATTATTCGAAAGAGTGGCTTAGTACAGTTCACCGATATTTCATCTAACAACTTTTTCTATGTGCCTCTATATATACACGAAAAAATTGTATACAATCAAGAAAAATATGCAAAGGCATTTTGCTTATTATTAGCATAAAAATGTAAGTAGAATAAAAATTGAATTCACCATGAATGGGCACAACATAAAATATCAATAAATTGAAACATTTCATTCAATTATTGATGATATACTGCGGTGATTTAAATTATTGATATTTAATATTTTATTTTGTGCATACAAGCTAAATTCATTAATATTCAAAATCAAAATATACAATAAACAATCTAAAATAATCGGCAAATTAAAGAATTGTGATCATGTGGTTAAAACTAGTCTATTAATAAAAAAATTAATAAAAAATTAAAAAAATTAATTGTTATGAAATGTGCTTTTACACAAAAATAAACTTTAATATATGAGTTTATACAGGGTGTCCATTCTCAACGGTGGCCAATAGGTAATTTCTAAACCGTTAGTCATAGACACATAATTCCAATTGCAAAAATGCTTTTAAAAAGGTAAAGAATTGTTTTTCAAGTGACTTAGGTCAACAATTTCTTTTATTAAAAAATTACGAAAATTAAATTATTATACGGACCCCCGGTCCTATAAGTGATATTTAGTAAACTTTTATCACTATTCTAACAAGTAATACAAAAAAAAGTCCCATTCCTCTGCGATTAAAACTAACCGAGTAATAGCTGTTTAAAGTTGAAGCATCTTTTTTGCTGCAAATTAGGGATCAGTCACAAATTTACTGGAAATAAAAATAAACACAAGATATAAAATTTAACATTAAATATTGAGAGTAAAATAATTTTTACAACATTTTTTTTAAATTTATGTTCATGATTATATATTAAAGTAAAATTTGTACTAAAAATATAAGTAAAAAAATAACAGAAAATTTGTTAATTTAAAGTACGAAAAGCAACAGACACAATTCGTTACAAAATGACATATATTTAAAATTCTATTAGATTACTTAACCTAACAGAATTTGATGTAGTCCTATAAAATAAATAATGGTACGCACCTAAAATTGTATTAATATTACATTGTCATTGGATATACACTGGTGTCCAAAAGTTAAGCATAATTGGTAATTAAGTAATGAAAGAAATGTAAATCGAAATGTGGTGAAACTCCAGGTGTGTAAACAAAATAGCACGCGTCATATATTTTCGCGAAGAGTTTTCCCCGAAATCGAACAGGGGACCGTCAACAAATTGAAAAAGAACGAAAATCTTTTGGATAACCCTGTCAAAACTAATGTAGCAAAAGCGTTCAAACTGCACATTATGATTAAGTGGCTTATTGTAATGTACTGTGTTTATTTTTATAAGGATAGCATGTATACTCGTAGAGAAATTAAGGTTTTTATAAAAACAGTCCTAAGTTTTTTGCTTATAATTTGCAGAGTTCTTAATATAAAATAATGTTTTTTCCTGAAAATATGACAAACATCATGGAACACAATACCCTGTCATCAGAATTTAAAAATAATAAAAATTGTATGACAAATGAGCAGGTTTACTAAATAATTTTTTGCTGCGCATGCGTGAACGCTATTAAAATTTCATTTGCATATTATGTTAGTTAAATGTGTAGAGCAACTTTTGTGAAAGTCTCAAAAACATAGATTAAAAATTCTGAAAATTATCGTTGATAGAATGAGATCAAAATATTTTATTCCCTAATGAAGCAAAAAGATGAGGGGCTGGATCCATATTCCATTGTTTCATGCCTAGACAATATTGCACGTACAACTGTATTTGGATAAAACCCCTGATATTTTGCTTCCTTTTAGGAATAACGGATTTTCAGTTGATTCTATAGACGATAATTTTCAGAATTTTCAAGCTATGTTTTTGAAACTTTTACAGAAGTTGCTCTAAACATTTAGCTTATAACATCATGGAACACAATACCCTGTCATCAGAATTTTAAAATAATAAAAATTGTATGACAAATGAGCAGGTTTACTAAATAATTTTTACTGCGCATGCGTGAACGCTATTAAAATTTCATTTGCATATTATGTTAGTTAAATGTGTAGAGCAACTTTTGTGAAAGTCTCAAAAACATAGATTAAAAATTCTGAAAATTTTCGTTGATAGAATGAGATCAAAATATTTTATTCCCTAATGAAGCAAAAAGATGAGGGGCTGCATCCACATTCCATTGTTTCGTGTCTAGACAATATTGCACGTACAACTGTATTTGGATAAAACCCCTGATATTTTGCTTCCTTTTAGGAATAACGGATTTTCAGTTGATTCTATAGACGATAATTTTCAGAATTTTCAAGCTATGTTTTTGAAACTTTTACAGAAGTTGCTCTAAACATTTAGCTAACACAATATGCAAATGAAATTTTGATATCGTTGACGCATGCGCAATGAAGAATTATTTACTAAACCTACTCATTTTTCATACAATTTTTATTATTTTTAAATTCTGATGACAGGGTATTGTGTACAATGATGTTTGTCATATTTTCAGAAAGTAATATTATTTATATTAAGAACTCTGCAAATTATAAGCAAAAAACTTAGGACTTTTTATAAAAACCTTAATTTCTCTACGAGTATGAATGCTATTCTTATAAAAGTAAACACAGTACATTACAATAAGCCAATTAATCATAACGTGCAGTTTGAACGCTTTTGCTACATTAGTTTTGACAGGATTATCCAAAAGATCTTCGTTCTTTTTTCCAAATTGTTGACGGTCCCCTGTTCGATTTCGGGGAAAACTCTTCGCGAAAATATATGACGCGTTCTATTTTGTTTACACACCTGGAGTTTCACCACATTTCGATTTATATTTCTTTCATTACTTACTTAATTACCAATTATGCTTAACTTTTGGACACCAGTGTAAATAAGTTGCAAATTGAACCTCGGCCGGATATTTGGAAGTGAGTTAAAATTTAAGTAGAAATTTTGAAATAGGGAAATATACATACGAACGTATTAAGCAAGATGAAAGCTTATCAAAATAACAAATTTTTAAAAAAATAAAATCGCGATTTTCAAAAGTTTGGTTTTCTCAATAAAGAGAATTTTAAAACTCACATCTTCAACTATTTTAACCAATCTAGAAGTTAATTAATAAAAATTAACACTACCGTAAATCTTATACGGTAACAGCACCTTCAGTTAAACTGCCTTAAAAATATTTCTTTATCTTATTTAAAACATTTTTATAATTGGAACTACATGTCAACTCGGCCAATTTTAATGTTAGATGAATGGGACCTTTTTTGTATTGCTTGATAGGGTGATGGAAAATTTTTACTAAATATCACTAATAGGACAGGGGGCCCGTATAAAAAATTAATTTTCGTAATTTTTTAATAAAATTTCTTTTTGACCTAAATCGTTTGAAAAACAATTCTTTGCCTTTTTTAAAGCATTTTTGCAATTGGAACTACATGTCTATGACTAATGGTTTAGAAATTAGCCATTGGCCACCGTTGAGAGTGGACACCCTGTATATATTATTATATGAGCTAAAAATTTGAAAAGAAATTAGACAGAATTTTTTAATGGATTTAATTCAATATAAAATTTCGGGCCCTTCAAAATTTTGTAAGGGAAGTACGTTCGTCTCGTGCCTAATTGGTAATCAGGGCCAGCCTGTATTTCTGTAATCGTGTGAATATTTATTTCGTTATACTTTCATTTTTAATTACTTATGTTTTAATACAAATGGTGACACGGAACACGCTTATTCACGAATAAATACGATTTGTTATGCTTCTCATAAAATTATAAATAATCATTTTAAATAATCCTCCCCCATTTACTTAAACCATAAATTTTATTCAATAGAAGTATTCTGAAATGTGTGATTTTTTTAACAAAAATATTTAATTACGTCTTTTTTGTTGATTTTTAAAAAAATGTATATTTGTACATTCCAACATTATTTTGTCAAATTCACTGCTGCCATCTTGTGGCAAAACTATTAGAATCCACTATTAGAAACTATTAAATATTAGAATCTTGTGGAGAAACTATTAGTCAATATTTTGTTGAGGGTGTTTTTCAATATTAGAAGTATAATGTTTAATTTCATTCAATGCTTGACAAATTATTCTATGTGTTCACTATAGCCAAAATCATAGCTGCCAAATCTTCCGCTTTTTTGGCTCAGAAAAATTTCATAGTAAATTTTGCTATTTCAAATCGCCGTAATGTAATTAATTAAGGCAAAAATTTCTATTAAATTTTTCCGGGCCAAAAAATCGGAAGATTTCTGCATCTACGACCAAAAGTATCCGTACTAGTGGTATAGTCAAGAAGTACTAGGTTCATTCAGTGCTAGATTTACTGCAAGGTATTCGGGGCACAGGCCCGAATATGGAGCCCCTGATTTTCAGGGGCTCCAATATACAGCGTAAGGTTTTCAATTAATGTCTAAAATCTGATGTAGTTTTAATATCCAATGAAATTTTACATTTTATTCTACATTCTATACTGTGTTCAATTTGTATTTTTATAACGTTGTATATTTTGATTGAAACATCCATTTATTACTTATTTTATAGTAAAGATTTTCTTTTATCTTTATCACTTTAAAATTATGTTGTATTTAATTCTTATTTAATCCTTTTCCTGTTAGCATAAAATTATTTGAGTGTTGGTGAGAGTAGCTTGCAGACTGTAGAACCTGCTAATCTTCCTATTCTAAAAGAAAAAAAAAAAAAAAAAAAAAAAAAGAAGAAGAAGAAGTAACTTACGCTGTTACCGCTGCTGACATCGAGATTTTTGTGACCGCGAGTCTTTCTTCGTTAATATTAAGAAAACTACTACTTATAAAAATATGAAAATAAGTAGTATTTGAGAGAAATGTTTGATAAACACGCCTATGTAGACAGTTTTTAGATCGTGTTGTTATTGTAAGAGATAATTAAGGTTAAAGTTGGTCAAAATCGTTTCATTAAAAAAGATTTATAGGAGCAAGAAATTTACATGGGGATTTAATAATTTTTAGATCATTTTATACTTTATAACTTCCCGGTGTGCAGACTGTAATTATTATTATTTTTTATTTTTATTTATTTTTTATTTTTTATTTTTTTTTATTTTTTATTTTTTTGTAATTTGACTAATTTTTTGATGTTTTATTTCTATTTTTAATTCAAATTTTCAGCATTTCAAGCTATATTTTTTACATATTTTAGAAAAGGTTACTATTTTAAGTTGTTGCCAATTTGTAAAATCTGCGCAAAAAATAACATTCTTTTAAATAAAAAACTTATTTACACGTGGCTGTTATAAACAGAAATCAAATTACAAATCACAAATCAGAATTAATTTATTACATATTTAAAGAAAGAAAATATAATAATTAAGTCATAAAAGCTATATTTACGCGTAAATTTTAAAAGAGAAAGAAAATATTAAAATAATAAAGACATTAATGCGAGTTAAAAATTTAAAGGAAGAAAGTTACGTCATATGTCATATAAAAATCTTGTCAAACAGTTTAAATTTAAAAACATATTTACACGATATATTTATTTCGTATTTTTTGGATTATCTTTTAACCCTTCATTGCACGATTTTTTCTATTTTTATGAAAAATATTATTTGAAATCTTTATATCGGTCAAATAATATGAAAAAATCGTATATAAAAAAAAAAATAATAATTTTCAAATCTTCGACTAAATTTAGATATTTTATGGCGTGTACCCTATAAGCACAATTAGGGTTTTTAAACATTGTATTGCTATATTTTGCAATTAAATGGGCTTAAATTAATTCATTTTATCTGCTTAATACTCCTAAATTTTTTTTATATTAATATTTTTAAGTATTCAGAGGAAAAAAATAAAAGTAAAATCTGCTTTAATAGCTTAATTTCCCCCCCCCCTTCCTTTTTTTTTTTTTTTTTTTTTTTTTTTGGAAAAATGCATCCATTTGACATGGTCAAAATAACTGTTATTCCATTCTTTTTACTGTTCTTTATTAGTTATAGCGATCATATTGGCCAAATCCATGGCGCATAATAGGAATTATAGTATTTTTAGGTATGGGTCAGATGTGGCGCTCCGTATAGTGAAGGATGAAAGTTTAACTATTGTTGCTAACTTTAATGCGTTACAAATAAAATATTTTACTTTCAACAAAAGTATTTTCACATGAATTTTAAAAGAGGAATAAAATTTTAAAATAATAAAATCAATATCTTTAAAAAATTATGTCATATTTAAAATGGCCAAACAATAACATTGGAAAATAAATTTAATTTTAAAATATATTTACACGAAACATATATTTCTTATTTTGAGATTACCTTTCTAACAATTGTTGCGAGTTCTAAGACAGCGCAAATAACATTTCCTTTGTAATAAAGAAAGTATTTTTACGTGAATATATAAAAAAAGAAAACTTTTTGGATAATTACGTCAGATTTAAAACAACACATTAAAAATATCTTATTTAAAACAGCTTTCTTATAGTGTTGTTCAAAAATATTGGGTACCAAAGATTCTGTTTACTTCATTCATTCTATATTAGCTTATTTGCAAATGTTTAACAGATTTTATTCCATCAAAGACGAAAGCAGCCACTGGATTTCTTAAACAGAAACTGATTAGACCTTAAAATTTCCCAAACAAAGAGAATAGAGACCATTTACAAGAAGATTGCCACTGGTTTTTGAATTATAACTCAATCTTCTGCATTTTTTTTTTTTTTTAAGCCGATCAAATTAGCATGATTTTAGAGTCTGCTGTGTCTGAACAGGGATTGACGAACGTAGCTCGTAAGGAGCAGGGCCCCCTAGAATTTTAAATAATTGTAGCTTGGTGGTGTCGAAAATTTATTATTAGTTGTTGCATACTTTATCATTCCAGTTATAGTATAGATTTGCATAGGAAAATATAATTAGCACCACACAGTTTATTATAAAATGTCTACTTGTTTAAATTTTATAATTCTGAAATAAATATTTAAAAGAAAATTATTGAATTTAATTTTTAATGGATATTTTAAAGTCAATAATGGTTACTTTAGTAATCATCTTTTTTATTTATATTTTTATTTATTTATTATTATTAGTAGTAGTAGTAGTAAATCCCCCTGTAAGTATATTTTGCAAGGACGCGTCCGTAAGCATCTGTGCCCAGGGCTCCCAAATTTATAAATCAGTCCCTGGGCACATTAGATCCAGACAACTCTCCAAAATATGTACTGTAATTTTTTGCGTATACGCCGTAGCTCACATAACTCGATTTCCTACCATAATTTGTTTTAAATAAAATGTGACGTCCTTTTTCTTAGCATTCATTTGAACTTATTTTTATTAAATAAAATGTTCGGTATAAAAAACATTTAACTAAGCCGCGATGTTTACACGGTAAATTACGGCATAAAGTGTTCTCAAAATTAACCCTTTGAGCTCTGGTGGGTAAATTTCTTCAAAATTCCAAATGTTACATTAGCATCAGTATTTTGTAAGGAAAAAAATCGCTTAACGATATACACGAAAAAATGCATTAAACTTTTTTCAAACAAATCTGGTCGAATTTTCTGGTGCCGTTGTGATATTTCACAATTAAAATTAAGGGGTAGAAAATTCAACCATCAGAGCTCAAAGGGTTAAAGAATCTTTTTTGAAAACTTGATTTCTAAGGTGTGATTGTTCATAATAATGAACCGTAATTTCCAGAGTATAATCTACAACTAAAACTCTTTTTGAAATCGAAAATTTCATTTGAAACTTGAAGTTAAAAAAATTACATCATATATATATTTTTTTAATTCTGATAGGATACTAATTTATCTGAGCCGCGGCTTATATGTGAAAAATCACGGTACTTAATTTTGTATTGAAGCCAATATAATTGCATATAATGGAAAGATCATTTAATCCAGAATATGAGATGATTTACATATAATATAAACATCACTTTAAAATATCAATTTAATTTAAATGCTTTAAGTGATAAATTAAAATAACATAAAAAGATTATAGCTTGACATGTTTCATTGCTCTTACGGCAACATTTTCAAAAGCAAATAAAATGATAAAAAGGAATTTCCCGAAATAAACAGAAAAAACACAAATCACGTGAACATGAGCATATAAATATAAACTGGAAATAAAATGAATAAAAATAATTGTGAGCGTGACATATTACAAATTATTGTCTTAAAAACCTTTGAAGCATTTCTTTCCATATTTTAGGTAGTTCCATGGAGGCAAATTCATTGCAAATATTGTCTTTACGTATGAAGATTTCTATTGATTCTCTTATGATTGACGGAAAATATGATCTGGAAGGGTGTATTATTCTGCTATTTTTAAAATCTATTTGTAATGGTTCTTTGCTGTATAATCTTGAGAGAGCTGTAGTTTTTCTATTGTATTTGATGTCTGCTGTATGTTCTTTAATTCTAGTTTTGAGTTTTCTACTTCTTTCACCAATGTAATATTGTTTTGTTCCATCTTGTTTTGTGAATGGTATTTCATATACGCCAGATATTTGATGTGGTTCTATTGGGTCAATTTTCCTACATGTTGAGTTTTTTTAATTTAGCAGACGGTTTTGCAACTATGGATATATTGTATTTATTGAGTTTATATTTTAAACGTTCGAAAAATCCAGTAAAATATTGTAGAGAGAATATATTCGAATTTTGTAGTTTGAAGTTACTACTCTTTTTACCATCCATGCTTTTAATTAACTTGTCTATTGT
The DNA here is from genome assembly GCA_964019185.1 of Maratus speculifer. Classification (NCBI taxonomy): domain Eukaryota; kingdom Metazoa; phylum Arthropoda; class Arachnida; order Araneae; family Salticidae; genus Maratus; species Maratus speculifer. The sequence goes on from OZ025299.1 coordinate 197,201,708, forward strand.
ACTTTTACTATAACCATTTCTCTTTGCGATGTCAAATATTATATTTAATTCTTTGTCTAATTGTCCCGGAGTACAGATTGTGAAGGCCCTTTTGAGGGCATGTCTAAATGCAGATATTTTGTACGAAAACGGTGCTTGAGCGTTATGAGGTATAATGATTTGGTTGGCAATCGGTGTTCTGTAAACTGTACGTTCGATTCCTTGTGGCGTCTTGATTAGTAATACATCTAAATAAGGTATTGTACCATTCTTTTCTATTTCCAATGTAAACTTAATTTTAGAGTCAATGCTATTAATCTGTGTTAAGAAGCTATTGATTAAGGTATCTGCATGTTGCCATATGATAAAAATGTCATCTACATATCTGACCCATGTATGGGGGGTATAATCCAGTTTATTATATATTTCACTTTCCAGAGGCCGCAATATAAATTCAGCAAGAAGACCTGATATAGGAGAACCCATTGGTGCGCCATCATTCTGTTTGTAGATTCTATTATCAAAGGTGAAATAATTATTATTAACTATTAGATTAAGAGCACTTCTTAATGTAGTTTTCATATTTTCATTTATATTCTTCATTTGGTCAATACAACTAGTTATATTTCTAACAGCTTTTTGGCTGTCAATAGATGGGTATAGTGAGATAACATCTAGTGTGGCCATTAAATAATTTTTAGGTAAATTGATATTCAAAGATTGAATAAAATCATCAGTTGAGTTAATGGTATGATCAGAGCTGGGTAAGATACTTTTCAATAAAACTACGAAAGCTTTTTCTACATAGTATGTGGGACTTGAGCATTTAGTTACTATTGGTCTCAATGGCATGTCTATTTTATGGTCTTTGAGTCTGCCCACAATTGTAGGGATTATTGCTAATTTATTAATTCTAAGTAGGACTTTCATGTTATCGGGCCAATGTCCTTTATTCACTAATTCTTTAACTTCATCATTGATTTTATTAAGTGGATTCTTTTTTACTTCTTCACAACCCATCTTATTGATGCATTGCATCATTTTGTTTTTATAATCATCTGTATTCAAAATAGCTAATTTATTAGATTTATCTGTTTGAATTATAATAATATCTTTATCCTGTTTAAGATTTTTCAGAGTATTTAATTCATTTTTCGGTACTATTGTAGGTTGTTTAATTAATTTGTTAAGTTCATGATGCATAATATTGCGAATTTCTTCTTTATTTTTGTTTTCTGTCGACCGCACAATATTTTCAAGTTCTGGTATGATATCTTTCAGATTTGGCTTTCTCGGAAAAATATGTTTTGGTCCATGTTCAAGTACTTTTCTTTCTTCTTCTGTTAACAGTCTGTCAGATAAATTCAAAAACTCAACGGGTTGGCATGTACGATTAACATAAAACCTTTGTTCGTTGCAAAGTTTTTCTATTTTTCTATTTTGTACTAATTCTTTCAAATGGTTTTTACCATACCTATACTTATCCAGAGTGTGCATAAACATATCAAAAACATAAGGTGGAGTAGAATGGGCAAATTCAAAATATAATTTCAAGGTCCTCTTTTGTAGACTGTCAATGTAGGCATATTTCTTCCTAATACATAATGCTAAGCATTTTTGCTCAAGCTGCCTGCTAAGATTTCGAAAATTGGAGTTCATAAATTTATTTCTGCTCTTCAAAAATGATGGAATTACGTTAAAACTTCGGCATAATTTAAGAAAATCTAAATTTAAAAGTTCACGATCAAGACGTAGTCTTTCATATTTAAAACGCGAAAATATCCTCTTATCAAAAGTTTCACACAAATTCAATCCAGCATCGATGAATTGTTACATATAATATAAACATCACTTTAAAATATCAATTTAGTTTAAATGTTTTAAGTGATAAATTAAAATAACATAAAAAAATTATAGCTTGACATGTTTCATTGCTCTTACGGCAACATTTTCAAAAGCAAATAAAATGATAAAAAGGAATTTCCCGAAATAAACAAAAAAAACACAAATCACGTGAACATGAGCATATAAAAATCGACAGAAAACAACAATAAAGAAGAAATTCGCAATATTATGCATCATGAACTTAACAAATTAATTAAACAACCTACAATAGTACCGAAAAATGAATTAAATACTCTGAAAAATCTTAAACAGGATAAAGATATTATTATAATTCAAACAGATAAATCTAATAAATTAGCTATTTTGAATACAGATGATTATAAAAACAAAATGATGCAATGCATCAATAAGATGGGTTGTGAAGAAGTAAAAAAGAATCCACTTAATAAAATCAATGATGAAGTTAAAGAATTAGTGAATAAAGGACATTGGCCCGATAACATGAAAGTCCTACTTAGAATTAATAAATTAGCAATAACCCCTACAATTGTGGGCAGACTCAAAGACCATAAAATAGACATGCCATTGAGACCAATAGTAACTAAATGCTCAAGTCCCACATACTATGTAGAAAAAGCTTTCGTAGTTTTATTGAAAAGTATCTTACCCAGCTCTGATCATACCATTAACTCAACTGATGATTTTATTCAATCTTTGAATATCAATTTACCTAAAAATTATTTAATGGCCACATTAGATGTTATCTCACTATACCCATCTATTGACAGCCAAAAAGCTGTTAGAAATATAACTAGTTGTATTGACCAAATGAAGAATATAAATGAAAATATGAAAACTACATTAAAAAGTGCTCTTAATCTAATATTTAATAATAATTATTTCACCTTTGATAATAGAATCTGCAAACAGAATGATGGCGCACCAATGGGTTCTCCTATATCAGGTCTTCTTGCTGAATTTATATTGCGGCCTCTGGAAAGTGAAATATATAATAAACTGGATTATACCCCCCATACATGGGTCAGATATGTAGATGACATTTTTATCATATGGCAACAAGCAGATACCTTAATCAATAGCTTCTTAACACAGATTAATAGCATTGACTCTAAAATTAAGTTTACATTGGAAATAGAAAAGAATGGTACAATACCTTATTTAGATGTATTACTAATCAAGACGCCACAAGGAATCGAACGTACAGTTTACAGAAAACCGATTGCCAACCAAATCATTATACCTCATAACGCTCAAGCACCGTTTTCGTACAAAATATCTGCATTTAGACATGCCCTCAAAAGGGCCTTCACAATCTGTACTCCGGGACAATTAGACAAAGAATTAAATATAATATTTGACATCGCAAAGAGAAATGGTTATAGTAAAAGTACAATAGACAAGTTAATTAAAAGCATGGATGGTAAAAAGAGTAGTAACTTCAAACTACAAAATTCGAATATATTCTCTCTACAATATTTTCCTGGATTTTTCGAACGTTTAAAATATAAACTCAATAAATACAATATATCCATTGTTGCAAAACCGTCTGCTAAATTAAAAAACTCAATATGTAGGGAAATTGACCCAATAGAACCACATCAAATATCTGGCGTATATGAAATACCATTCACAAAACAAGATGGAACAAAACAATATTACATTGGTGAAACAAGTAGAAAACTCAAAACTAGAATTAAAGAACATATAGCAGACATCAAATACAATAGAAAAACTACAGCTCTCTCAAGATTATACAGCAAAGAACCATTACAAATAGATTTTAAAAATAGCAGAATAATACACCCTTCTAGATCATATTTTCCGTCAATCATAAGAGAATCAATAGAAATCTTCATACGTAAAGACAATATTTGCAATGAATTTGCCTCCATGGAACTACCTAAAATATGGAAAGAAATGCTTCAAAGGTTTTTAAGACAATAATTTGTAATATGTCACGCTCACAATTATTTTTATTCATTTTATTTCCAGTTTATTTTTATATGCTCATGTTCACGTGATTTGTGTTTTTTCTGTTTATTTCGGGAAATTCCTTTTTATCATTTTATTTGCTTTTGAAAATGTTGCCGTAAGAGCAATGAAACATGTCAAGCTATAATCTTTTTATGTTATTTTAATTTATCACTTAAAGCATTTAAATTAAATTGAGATGATTTAATTAATTCTTATTTCAGTAAATTTCAGCCTTTACAGCAGCTTTAAAATAGATTTCCATGAAAAGATTAAATTTTTCTTGACAAATCTTTTTAAATTATAGATAAAATTTCTAAAATATTCGCAAAATTTGGAAAAATCCAAATTCTACAGATTCATAACTTGAACTTAACTTTATGTATGGAGTCAGTCTCAAAAATTTCGTCTTCAAATTTTCGAAATTTGTTTTCTTTTTATAGGGAAGTTATTTGACTGATTTCAGGCTCAATATTCAATAAACAAATTAATTTAAGATGTTTTTCATCGACTTTTAGTGAATACTCACAAAATAACAAGAAATGGTTAATTATGTTTTCAGCATAAAAATTATAAAATGCGTTCAAGAATTTTTATTTTTCACATTCACGTTGTAAGCCAAGTAAGCTCTCTTTACCTCTCGTAATTTTGGTGTATTTTTTCATTATGACAGGCCACTTTAAGCAATCAGTCTACTATTTCTTGTGCATATTTCTTGTAATTTATTTAGAAATTGTTTTAAACTAACAAAACACTGTGTCTCAGAAAATATTTATAATCGTACGTTGGACAAATATCTCAAGTTTTGGAGATAGAATTTACTGGCCAATGGAAACAATGTATGTTATTACTGAGAGAAAAGAGTATCATATACCTTTTCGTTGTTATGCTTCATTTCTTGTAAGCAGTTTAAAATATTTTGTTTTTAAAACTGCTTTATGATATTTTAAATGTATTTATTATAATTCATTGAAATGACGTTTTACTTTTTATAGTTATACCTTTAGCAACTGCAAGCTCTGGTATACGTCCTCATCACTTTTCAAATGGAGTCATACAGTTAATTATCGAAGGTAAGTTAAGATTATGATGAGTTGTTACCAAGTTGAGTCCACTGACTTTTTTTATATATATATATATATATATTTGTATGAAAAAACCCATTTTCTGAATTTACTTTTAAGCCTACTGCCTTCATTTTATGTTAAAATGTTTAAACAAAATTTATACATCATCCTCATACACAAACATGCCACCACTCCCTGAGTACTGAGCCCGCGCGCTGGCATATAAATGGCGGTTGTCGTAGGCGACTTTTTTTTTTAAACCCTTTCGACTACGGCGTCTCTTACACAATTTTTATTTGGTCGGCACCAATTTTCAAAAGAAGTTACTTTCAATTATACAATATCAAAAAAAGATATACGAAAGGCATATTTTATCTTCCTTACTGCTGCCAAAACAAATTTTGCAAAGAAAGATGATGACTTGTCAGACTGGGTGTACAAGCGCAAAGGAATAACGTTTGTACGATCCTGGAATATAGACACCACTATTTTCTAAAAAATTATCTTTGACTTATTTAATCTCAGAAAATTAAGGCTGAAAAAGTTTCTAAAAATTATTGATATTGAAGTTTAAGGGACCATATAAGCGCTGGAAAAAGTCCACCTATGACAGCCGCCATATTGTGTCACAAATCAGGTATAGTATTCAGGGGGCAATGAATGAATCTGATTTGTTTTTAAAAGAATCAGTACCGACTTTGAAGCGCGGTGAATTTTTAGTACTTTCTTTAAAAAAAAAATTATAGAAATCTTCAGACATACAAGTTTCACACTCTAATCTGAGAGATTATTATATACCGTAATTTCCTCGTATATACCACGGCTTAGCTAAATCTTTCCCAAACCAGAAATTTTATTGAAAAAAAAGAAGTCAAATAAATGTTAAACGGAAGTAAGTCAGATTTTATTTAAAATAAACTCTGGTACGAAATCGAGCTATCTGAGGTGCGATGTATATGCCCGAAAATTATGATTATTGTTTTATTTACAGGTATGAGATTTTTGCGCACCAGTATTTTGTTAGAGAAAATGCTGTTGTGTTAAATCACAAAATTGTTTTGATTAAATAAAATAATATTTTCTCTAATGAAATACTGGTGTGCAAAAACGCGGAAATCTCATCCCTATATATAGAAAATAATTGTATAGATACAGGGTTCATATGCTTCAAACACCTTTTACCAGAATCTTCATAAAATGATATTTGTCTTATTTAATGCAGTAAGAAAAAAAAACATCCTTATACCGGGTGTCCCAAAAATGATTCATGGATTTTAAAATTCAATAACTTGCAAACGGTGACAGGTATTTAAAAAAGTTTTGCGGGAGGGTTATGTATAATGTCAGGAGTTTTTTTACCGTAATTTTATATTTTAGTTCGCGTCTCAAACAATAGGTGGCGCTGACGTCGATTGAAGGCCAGGTGATCAGTACTGAGTGAAGCGTCGACCTGGCCTTCAATCGCCGTCAGTGCCACCTATTGTTTGAGATGCGAACTAAAATAAAAAATTACGGTAAAAAAACTCCTGACATTATACATAACCCTCCTGCAAAATTTTTTTTAAATAGCTGTCACCGTTTGCAAGTTATTGAATTTTAAAATCCATCAGTCATTTTGGGGACACCCGGTATATAGCAATTAGTACTTTACAAAATTTCAGGTACTAAAACACCTAAAATTCCCGTAATCCTTCGATTCATACAAATCCTGTGATAATATATATATATAGATATGCGTTATCTTGAATAACATCCCTATTATCAATTTTTTTTTAATCTTTTTAGCTTATACTGAAGATGTATTGCGAGAAATGGAGTCACAATCCGAATTTCAATTATCTTCATCTCAGTACTCATTGTTAAGGCAGCGTCTTAGAAATTTATATGACCATATACGACATCACCCTGCTCTTCAACAAAGGTACCTATGGGTTGGCAAAGGGAAACCAGATATTGACCCTGACGTAGGAACTCAAATAGTAGCTGAAAGACAAGTAAGTAAGAAAAAAATGCTAGAGAGATGTTTAATAAAATTTGTAGCAATTATATTTGAGTTAGCTTTCCGAACCGTGTCTAAAATTAAATAGTGATAAAAACTTTAAAAACATATACACATAACAAGTCAGCAGTGGTTGGAAGTAGCACTCAATCATACAAGTAACGAACACTACATACAAGCAAATTCGTGTGCAAGTGGGAAACTATAGTAGTCGCTGTTTTTTTTCTAGTAGTGTTTAGTGCAGCGTGCTTCCTCTTGAAAAATACAATGTACCGACTAGTCTGATGCGAAAAATCTTTAGTTTAAGATTTTTTAAAATCACACGACCGTGACTTGTCTCTTTTGTGCAAAATGTATTCTGTGCAAAACTTTGTGTATGTCAGCGGAAAATTGCTGTAATAATTTCAAGTGAAATTTATGGGGTGAATTGTTATGCATAAATATGTTATATCTAATAAGATTTTCGCGTTTTATCGCTTGTTCGGATATATAGCACTGTTTTCCTGCATCTCAAAAAAAAAAATCTGTATAAATGTTTATTGCACCTTCTGTTGCTCACAACTTCACTAACAAGGAAGGTATCCATACGGGCATACTCAGAAAAATCTGAAAAAATTACAGAATGTTCTTCTCATATAGTTATATATGTTTATAAAAAAATTTCGGCGGAACCTCCTTATAACGTCCGTAAAAAAATAATAATAATTTCGTTTATTTGGCGATTTATCTCCGGTTGGCGAAAAAACGAAATTTTGAAAAATACGCTTTTACGCTTCGAATACTTTTTAAAGAAAAAACTTTCTATGTTCAATTTATTTAAATAAGTTTAGTTTAAGTAATTTTAGTTTTGCATTTTTACTTTACTTTAAGTGTAATTTTGTCATATATGTTTATATGTATTTATAACAAAATGAAATTAATATATTTTATCATTTAAAACACAATTTAAATTGATTAAAATTGTTCCAAATTGAAAAATACACTGTTAAAAATCTGCTGCACTTTGTTGCAACGCACTCCCTTGCTTAAATAGAAAACGGTTACTTGGCCGTGAAATGGAGCTTTCTCATTGGTTGGAATAGAGATATTATATACAAGCGATGGAGTGCGTTGCAACAAAATGCAGCAGATTTTTAACAGTGTAAGACACGGTCAATTCACCGTGCTATGGAGCATTCTCATTGGTCAGAAGAGAGATATTCTATAAAAGTAGTGGAGTGACGTTGCAGTAAATGCTGCAGATTTTTAACAGTGAAGTCAATTAAAATCAATTTTCAGATTCTTTAAAATCGTCTGCTTTTGGCGAGGAAATGCACTGCTCGCCAAATCCCGCGTCGCTTTCAGCTTTTCACGCCAATTATTCCAAACTATTTTGTTTTTTTACATATCTAATAATGTAATTCCGCCGCTAATTTTCACTGATCCTTTATTACCTACATGAGTAGTTTAATTCGTATTTTTTTTTTTCAAAAAATTCTGAGTATGCCCCCAATGGTGACCTTCCTTAAAGGTAATTTCAAATATGTACATAAACTTAAATTTTGGAACTTAGCACAAGACATTTTCTTGTATGTTAGCTTTCATAATTTTTCAATGCCTTTAGTCATGGTATACCGTCAGACCTAATATAAGAGGGGGCCACTGTCAAGGATCTGTTTAGGAAGAAACTTGGTCCTTTAAAAGATCCTTCATATTTTTTTTTCTCAAAACAAGACCCTTCACAAAAATTTTTATCTTAAAACAGGACCATTCACAAAATTCTTTGTTTAAAAAATCTTCAGAAAACTTTTCCATCTGCAAATCGAAGTTTTTGCAAATTTATTGATTTAAAAATAAAATCTGGCCTATCATGTTTACCCACATAAAAAATTTAGGTATTTCACATATGTATGTCTTCTTAAAATTATATAAAAAACCTGAATGATTATTTCAAATTTACAAAATTATGATAAGTTTTTTCACAAATATAAAAAGCTGTTCACAATTTCACAAAAACAGGACTCTGCGAAAAAAGTCTGGCCAGACCCCGATTTTATTAATTAATCCATGTCCTCAATTTTTAATTGAAATTGAATCTTTTAAAGAAAATCTGAAAGTTGCAAAGTAGGGGCTCAGTGCGTAGCCAGGGAGATGGTTCCAAATGCTCTGGATACCAGCAGGAACGTAATGGAGGGTATAAGAGGGTATACGCCGTATACCTTCTTTAATTTTTAAACGAACACCGTTTACCCTCTGTTTCTCATGAAAGTTTACAGTATACTCACTCTAGGGTATATTCTCTGCTATTATAAAGCTTTTTTCGTCATGATAAATAGCAGAAAATTCTCCGATAAGGAGAACTGAACTTTGTAAAATTACTGGTATCTAAACCGTTTGGACATCCGGACCATCCAGTGTAGGAACGACTCAAGTTGCACGCTGCACGTTGGAAATAGCATTTTAATGTAAATTCTATTTACAAACTGTTTCGTCAGATGCATATTTTATTTTAAATAGCGGCTTCGTTCCTGTTTTTGATATTCTGAAACGAAACTTGACGAATTTCTGTTCTTATTAAACAGTTTCGTGATTGTTTGTCGTTCGACATTAAGCCTAATGTTCACTACTACTGCAAACTGCTTGTTTTTTATTACTTGACAAGTGAGTGAACATTATTTCTTTTTGCCCTGGTCAATATGACCAAATTTAACATGGACTTTGTCCAAGACCCGATGTTTAACCCGGGCCTGGAACTTAGATCTAAGCTCCTCAGAAATGAACTTGCTGTTCACCAATTAGATGAGGATCAAAGAAACACACTAAAGATGTTATATGCCCATGCCTTCTACAAAAGCAATTTAGATGTGTGCAAGGCAAAACATGCTCTAGGAAGGTGTTCTTCATCCGAAGACTCCACAGCTAAGGAGACCAAGTTGCAGAATTGCCAAGCTCGCCTGAACAACTTGATGGAAGAGATGAATAACTTAACGGTGAGCAATCCAGATTTTTCGATCTTTAGAGACATGCCTGTGAAACCCCCCCTGCCCCCCTCAGTTGAGGGAAAATCTAATAATGAAAATATGCAAATAGATCCTATTTCAAATAAACGAAACCGTGAGGCTGATAACTTTGAAGAAGATGATGAAGGTTTCAAAGTAGTAACATACAAAAAGCCTAATAATAGTAAAAATACCCCTGTGCCTGGTACTAGTAACAATGTTCAGAATGCCAGTGCACCTACTCCCAATAAAAAAGAGAAAATCCCCCCCTTCTTCATTGAAGCCATTCAAAACTGGCCTCATTTACTTTTCCTTCTTAAGTCAGTAGCACCATCTGTTCGTTCAGAAATGAAAAACAGACTGATAAAAATAAATGTAGACACTGAGATTGAGTACAGAAAAGTACAGCAGTGTCTGCAGAAAGAAAATCTGCATTACCGTAGTTTTCTTCTTGAAAAAGAAAAAAACCAAAAATTTATTCTTAGAGGCCTCCCCAAGAATACAACTGTAGATCAAATTAAAGATTATACAGAATGTGAAGATTATAAGATAACCTCTATTCAGCAGTTGTCAAGAGGCAACACTAGGAACAAGGTCCCTTTGCCCTTATTTCTTATTCAGATTCTCAGACTGGAGGATCCTTCCAATTTATATCAGATAACTGAAATTCTGGGAATGAAGGTCACCTTTGAAAAATACAGAGGTAGAAAAGGCCCGCAGCAATGTCATAGGTGCCAAGGCTTTTTTCACTCATCGAATGGGTGTTTTCTGAAGAAACAATGTGTTAAGTGTTCAGGTGAACACTCGGCTTCAGAATGCACAAAGCCATTTGATGATCCTTGCATCTGCGCGAATTGCTCGGGCTCTCACCCTGCTAATTATAGATTGTGCCCCAAATTCCCAGGAGATCACACCAAAAAAAACGTCAAGGACCTCCAGAAACAAAATCAGACCAAAGCCCCCCCTACTAGGAGGGTAAATAATGCAATGTCCTTTGCGGCAATTGCAACAGGCAAAGTCGCTGAGCCCACCCCCAGTACGAGTACTGGCCAAAATTTGTCGGCCCCCAAAATTGGTGCTATTCCGGATGCCGACTTTATTAATGAAATTTTCAAATTTGAAAAGAAGCTTGGAAAGCAAATTGTTCTCCAAACTTTTAGAAAGTGTCTCCCGGAGCTCCGTACTGCACCTACGGAAGTTGACCGGATATTTATAATATATAGTAATTTACCCAGCTTAACTGAGTAATTTTTTCCAAATTATTCCGTTTTTCGATCACCCTCCCTATCTGACAAATTCCCAGCTACAAAGAATTTGAATTCTCTTTCGATTGGCATATGGAATGCCAATGGGCTTAAAAGGCAAGCCTCTGAGTTTAAGGATTTTATCATGAGTAATAATTTAGATGTCATGTTGGTTTCTGAAACCAAATTCCAGGGTAACCCCGTTAAGGTCACCAACTATGTGCTTTTCAATGTAGACAGACCACCATCAGTTGGTGGCCGCATTGGTGGTGGCACTGCTGTATACATTAAAAATGGTCTCAATGCGTCTCTCGCTAAAGTCCCACTATTAAACCACATTGAGACCACGCCTATTGTATTAGATTTTCCATCCATCCCCCATCTTCTGATTGCAGCCATTTATAATCCTCATTCTCACGAAAGTCTTCGTCTGCTTGGTCAGGATTTATCTAACTCAACCCGTTCTTTTCCAAATTTTATCATTGCGGGTGATTTTAATGCTCATCATTATTCTTGGGGCTGCCATCGCTCCAACATGTCTGATTATAAGATCCGCAGGTGGACAGATCAAAATTTTGCACAAATTATAGCACCGCTCGAGTCCATCCGCACTACTCATCACTCCATCATCGATTTTGCAATCACCCGCAATTTTCCCTTCCCGTATACCATTCAAACGGTTAACGATTTGTCATCGGATCATCTCCCAGTTGTGCTTAGATTCGAAGTGGGCAACTACCAGCTAGATATCCCCCAGGCTTTCTCAGTGAACTGGGAGGACTTTGGTCATGTCCTCGAGAACATGGACTTACCGCCCACTGAGATTCACTCTGCCGAGGATGTAACTTCTTCAATACAGGCATTTGGTGACTCCCTCCATAATGCTTTCCAAAAAGTTGCGAGACCTAGGCAGAGGGTGGTGGATGCATTTCGACTACCTGACCACATCAGGGATTTGAAAAGAGAGAGGAATCGTTTACAACGGGACTGGCAGACGACTAGGGACCCTATCATTAAATCTCATTTCAATAGAAAAAACCACCAGGTTTCTGCTGCAATCAGGGAGTTTAGTAACTCACACTGGAACACCTACATTGAGTCTCTGACAACTTCTGACAACACCATTTGGTCGGCAACGGCACGCATTCGTAGGACACGAACACACATTCCAGCCCTTAATGGCCCAAATGGTATGGCCTATTCAAACACTGACAAGGCTGAGCTCATTGCTGACAGTCTTAGAAGCCAGTTTACACTTAACCAGGATGTCATCATTCCTAAAATGGTCGACATTGTAAATACTAAGGTTGAACATTTCTTAAACACTGAACATAATAACACGCTTAATCCTGCATTGGCCTCTGAGGTTATCGCTTACATTGGGAATCTCAAAAAGAACAAATCACCAGGCCTCGATCGCATCTCTACTAATATGTTACTTCATCTGCCCCTTAACTTTATTTTCTTTCTTACTATCTTAATTAATTGCATGCTTAACCTCCGTATGTTTCCTGACTGCTGGAAAAAGGCTCTGGTTGTCCCAATCCCAAAAGCGGGTCTGGACAGACATGCCCCTTCCAGCTTCAGGCCTATCTCGCTTCTCTCTTGCCTGTCTAAAGTCTATGAATACATACTCATGTGCCGTCTGAAGGAGTTCGTTGTCTCCAATTCTATTATTATACCTGAGCAATTTGGGTTTCGGCCCAAGCATTCGACTCAACACCAGCTTTGGAGAGTAACGGAACTCATTCATGAGGGTTTTAATCGTAATCATAATACTGGAGTTCTATTCATAGACATCGCTAAAGCCTTTGACCGAGTCTGGCATTATGGACTTATTTTTAAGTTAATTTTATACAGAGTTCCTCCCCAACTTATTTTTATTATCTGGAATTACCTTCGTGGTAGGTCCTTTTGTGTTAAAGTCAATAATTCTCTTTCTACTACTCGCATCATCGAGGCTGGTGTCCCTCAGGGGAGCCTTATGAGCACTTGGTTGTTCAACCTTTACATCAACGATATCCCACGCTGGATTCCCAACGTCCTCTTAGCATTATATGCGGACGACACGGCCATCTTGACTTCCAACATTTCACTTCAGACTGTGTTACTTAAACTCCAAACTTATCTTTTGGCACTTAATAATTGGCTTAGGAAATGGCGTATTAAAGTCAATGCAGCAAAAAGTGCCGCCATGATTTTTTCAAAGAAAGCTATCTCCCCAGACACTAATCTTTCTCTCAATGGTGACAGCATACCCTGGGTCACCAACTATAAATACCTAGGCATTCACCTAGATTCCAAATTAAACTGGGCTAGACAGATTCAGGATGTACTTCTCAAATCTAACAAAGCCCAAGGTTCCCTCAAATCTTTGTTGGCTTATCACAGCCGTCTGTCAATTTCAAATAAATTATTACTTTATAAGTCCTTTATCAGATCAACCATGACTTACGGGTCAGTTGTTTGGGGATCGATCTGTGAAACTCAGATGCAGAAAATTCAAATCTTTCAAAATGCACTTTTGCGTAGGATTTGTAAGGCGACTACGTTTGTTCGGAATGACGTCATACATGCTGATCTTAATATCAAGCCCATTGCTCAAGTTATCAAAAAACTTGCAATAAATTTTCATAGAGATCGCATTCTTATACCCAATGATGCGTTGCGATCCATCCAACCTTACAGTGTTAACGACACTCAGGGAAAGAAAAGACCGCTGGTCATCCTCAGTAGAGATGACGGATTTGCACCTCCATCGAAAAGAAGGAGGCGTGAACCCCCTTAAACGCATCATTGTGGACTTTCCAAATTCAAAAATTCATTTTCGTTTTGTTTTATTTGGCATCCTCCCACTAATTTAGCTAATGACGTCTTCCTGCCTCGCTTTTGGCACCGGGTAATATTTACCTTCCTAACTTGTTCCTAGTTACCTTGGGGATTAAAAAATTTAAATACTTGATTAATTTGTGTGATAGATAAAGTTTTGTTATCCTTTTTTAAGTTGTTTAATTTTGTACATAGAAATTTATCTTATTAATTGAAATTGCTTGCATCATTATGTTTATCTGTTTGCATCGTGTACTCTATTTCTATCATTTGCATTGTGTTACCTCTATACTTGTCATTGATTTCAATATTTCATTTGGTAAATTCACACTACTGTGATTTAAAATAATTGAATTTCGAAAATTAAAATTACTTATATTATTGTACTGGTCAGCCCTTTCCCCCTCCCTGCCCTGGCGTGTCTCTAAAACTCAACTGCTCAAAGACCATCTATCGACAGCACATCATCTGCTCTTCACCACCGCAGCTGCCTGCGAGATGAACATTAGATTCTTTTTATCATCATGATGAACTCTGCTTAGATCGTCTCTTGTTCGATGGAAGTAAACGTGGGCATCACGCCCACGTAGGTATTCCAATACCAATCGCCTTTGAGCCTTTGGACATCCGCAACCCCTCACACTCCACCCGGGTTACGCCGAAAAGGAACGTTATCTGTAGTTCTCTGCCAAGTAAAAGTGGTTTTTTAGACCACTGATTCTCAACAATAAATATTCACAACTCTAACTGTTGCTTGCATAAAAATGATCTTTTTATCAGAAATTTCTTGTTTGAATTGTAGAATTTAGTATTAATATAAAAAAATAATATTTTTCTTTTATTTGAAATTGTGGCTGAAGTCATTATGAAACTGGATTGGATCTGAATGAAGGTACTTCACATCTCACAAATTCAGTGAACGCCATTCTCGGTATTTAGGCCGTGCATTAATTAATATATGTTAAGTATGTCAGCGATTTCTATTTTCAAAGCTTACATGGTGATCTTACTGAAATACTGAACTTTATTCTTTTCATGAGAAAAGCATTAAAAAAATTAGAAATCGAACTGGTTCCAGGTTTATTTTGTGAATCAATTAGTTAACTATAAATACAGATAAAAATGAGTTAATCCCCCGATTTATTTGCTGAAGATTAAAAGCATTAACCTGTCTGAAATATCTAGGAGACATTAATCATGATGCCAACAATGATGTAAAGTATTATTTACACGCTCAATTGCAAGTCAATTTCACCACATAGATTCTTAAAAGCTGATAACATATTTTGGGTAGAACCTCATTTGTATGTTTATTTTGAAATCAAGGAATAAAATCAATAGTGCCAGTAATTAAACAAATGCGATAAAGTTTCTGCTTATAAATATATTGTGATAATTTGAGGGAAATTTAAATTTCAGTGATGTAAAAGCAAAGTTCAAACTATACACAAAATTTTGAAATGACAAAAATGTTATTTTTAAGGTTATTGTGTTTTTAGATTAAAAAAAATATTCGTACGATAAAAAAGTAGGTGGTTTATAATCCAACTAACCGTATTTGATATGGACCTATTTTTAATAATAACCTGTTTCTTTTTTACAGTAGGGGAAAGAAATTTGAATGCGAATCATAAGTCACATTTCACCATTCGAAATGTCGCCGAATAAAGCTCTTTGTTTGAGAATTTATTTACAGATAATTTTTTTTTTTTTTTTTTTTTTTTTTTTGAGAAACTGTATTGCATATTTTTTTATACTAACTTCTTGAAAAACACATTTAACTGAGTTAAAATGGATTATTCATCATGATATCGTAATTTCTGACCTATAATCCGCGGATCAAACAATGTGTTAAAGTCCAAAGAATTATGTTTGGACCCAGAAATCTTATTTCATTAAATGCAACTTACTAAATCGAGGTAAAATTTCATTTCAATTATTAAATAAAATATCTGAGTCGAAACATGATTCTCTGATCCCCGGATTACAGACCGGAAATTATGGCAGTTATTCACACACTATGCATCATCGGTAGGTTATCCCACTTAATTTTAATTACTAAATGCCCCATTGACGCCAGAATTTTTAAATAAAATTCTACACTTATATTGTGCGTGAAGAAAATCTTTTATTTATTAAAAAAAAAAAAAAAAAAAAAAAAATACGTGTGGCACTCGGGGACTGTCGCGGTAAAGCTATTGCATAGCATTTTTTATCAACTTATGCAATTATAATTATTTATTTATTTTTTATTTATGCAGTTTTTTTTTTTTTTGTCTTTTGTTTTTGTCTTTGTCTTACAATACATGTAGATTAATCAGGAATTTTTATCATTGAAACTATACGTTTATGGTAGCTGAAATAAAAAACATAAGTTTGAGACTTGATATTCTCAAAATATCTGAAAAATACCGCGTCAATGTCTGCCGAAGTCTACCGAAGGATACCGTGCCGAAGTCTGCCAAACTGAAGCAACGTTAGCCGGAGTGTTAGGTTTTTTTTCTCGTTACGGAATTTCTAGATTCTTTCGCCGCGCTCAAAGCCCGCGATAAAAGCTATGCAATACCTCAATAAATTACCAAACAAAATTTGGCCGCGCTACGAAAATTAGATCGCTAGTTATAAGCATTTTAAATTTTTCGAACCTCACAGTGGGGGTCTTTTGACAACAAAAATTAACACTGTCTCATAATAAATTTCCAAACAAAATTTGGCCGCACTACGAAAATTAGATCGCGAGTTATAAGCATTTTAAATTTTTCGACCCTCACCACGGGGGTCTCCTGTCATCCAAAATTAACACTCTCTCATAATAAATTACCAAACAAAATTTGGCCGCACTACGAAAATTAGATCGCGAGTTATAAGCATTTTAAATTTTTCGACCCTCACCGTGGGGGGTCTCCTATCACCAAAAATTAACACTGTCTCATAATAAATTACCAAACAAAATTTGGCCGTGCTACGAAAATTAGATCGCGAGTTATAAGCATTTTAACTTTTTCGACCCTCACCGTGGGGGTGGGTCTCCCGTCACCAAAAATTAACACCGTTTCATAATAAATCACCAAACAAAACTTGGCCGCGCTACGAAAATTAGATCGCGAGATATAAGCATTTTAAATTTTTCGACCCTCACCGTGGGGTGTCTCCTGTCACCAAAAGTAACACTGTCTCATAGTAAATTACCAAACAAAATTTGGCCGCACTACGAAAAGTAGATCGCCAGTTATAAGCATTTTAAATTTTTCGACCCTCACCGTGGGGGGTCTCCTGTCACCAAAAATTAACACTGTCTCATAATAAATCATCAAACAAATTTTGGCCGCGCTATGAAAATTAGATCGCGAGTTATAAGCACTTTAAATTTTTCGACCCTCACCATGGGGGGGGGGAATCTCCTGTCACCAAAAATTAACACTGTCTCATAATAAATTACCAAACAAAATTTGGCCGCGCTACGAAAATTAGATCGCGAGTTATAAGCATTTTAAATTTTTCGACCCTCATCGTGAGGGGTCTCCTGTCACCAAAAATTAACACTGTCTCATAATAAATTACCAAACGAAATTTGGCTGCGCTACGAAAATTAGACCGCGAGTTATAAGCATTTTAACTTTTTCGACCCTCACCGTGGGGGTTTCCTGTCACCAAAAATTAACACTGTCTCATAATAAATCATCAAACAAATTTTGTTCGCGCTACGAAAATTAGATCGCGAGTTATAAGCACTTTAAATTTTTCGACCCTCACCATGGGGGAGGGTCTCCTGTCACCAAAAATTAACACTGTCTCATAATAAATTATCAAACAAAATTTGGCCGCGCTACGAAAATTAGATCGCGAATTATAAGCATTTTAAATTTTTCGACCCTCACCATGGGGGAGGGTCTCCTGTCACCAAAAATTAACACTGTCTCATAATAAATTACCAAATAAAATTTGGCCACGCTACGAAAATTAGATCGCGAGTTATAAGCATTTTAAATTTTTCGACCCTCACCGTGAGGGGTCTCCTGTCACCAAAAATTAACACTGTCTCATAATAAATTACCAAACAAAATTTGGCCGCGCTACGAAAATTAGATCGCGAGTTATAAGCATTTTAAATTTTTCGATCCTCACCATTGGGCGGGTCTCCAATCTCCAAAAGCTACATTATCCTACCTTATTTTATCTTATGACGATTCTTTTCTATACACATTCTATCAGGAATTTTTATTATTGAAACTATAGATTTATAGTAACTGAAATAAGAAATATAAGTTTGAGACTTGATATCCTCTAAATATCTGAAAAATACCGCGTCAATGCCTGCCGAAGTCTACCGAATGATACTATGCCGAAGTCTGCCGAGCTGAAACGACGTTAGCCGAGTGTTAGGTTTTTTTCGTTACGGATGTGTTAGGATATTTCTCGTTACGGAATTTTTGGATTCGGTCGCCGTGCTCAAAGCCCGCGATAAAAGCTATGCAATAGCTTAAAAATGCTTTGAAATCATTGTGTGAATCAGTCATTTCAAGATTTTAATAAGAGAAGTTAGTACTTTGCTCCTGAAATGGCTTCGCTGAAACTTTCCAATAGCAAAATCCCATGTTAGCCAATGTGAAAACTTTGAAATGCAATTACTTATTACCTAAAATAGTTATTAAAATACCCTTTCCACCTTCGAAAAATAGACGTCAGATGCTGATGGTGTGTGTTTTTAAAAGTTTATCTCCGTAAATTTTAAGTACATAAATAATTTCTAAAACAAGGTTCGAACGCTTTAAAACTTTTTCTAAAGTAATATTCCCCTTATTTAAGGTACCCTCAAATCGCTATGTTTTCGAAAATTTTCGATTTCTTTTTTATTATTTGAAATTGAAGCTGAAACATTTAGGATTCCAAAATGGCTTTACTATTGGTTAAGTGATAGTAAGAAGCACAGTTACAGCCTAAAATGTAAACCGGAAAGGAACTTTCTGACACCAGAAGTGGCCGTTTAAGAAACTTAAAAAAAAAAAATACATTTTAACACACAAATGTGCAACACATAACATATACACCAGTGGCATAATCAGGGTGGTTGCCCAAAATAAGTAACATTGTAAGGTTTTCTTCTCCTTGATTCACAGCAGAAAATTTTCCGGTTAGATAAGGCGATCAGAATTTTCAAAAATTACTGGTATTCAGAGCACTTGGGCACCTACCCTGATTACGCCACTGTACACAAATATACAGGGTGATTCAAAAAAACGTTGACAAAATGATATGACAAATCAAGCGTACAACAAGGATTACATAGGAACAAAAAAAATTACATAGGAACATAGGGTAGTAAACCGCTTATTGAGTCACAAATACAGGATGTTTCATTCTAGCTACACCCGTTTTGAAAGCAATAATTTTGAGGAAAATAAAAACATTGTGATGAAAATACAGCGATATGTACCTTATTGCATGTGAAATGTGATAAAATTACGAAAAAAAATCAGGAAAAACATATTGCTCAAGCAATCAATGATACGATAACAATCGATAGCAATCGATAAACTGATTATCACAGTCCAAAATGTGAGGTATCAAGTGCATATTGCTGGCACTAATAATGCAAAGTTCTACCACTTTTGTTTGGCGTTATCACATTTAAAACAAAAGTGAGAATGCCTGTTAAATGTTTTATTATAATGTACTTTAGTTTTCTGAAACTTATTACCGTCAACCCAAATTGAGTTAGGATTAAAAACCCTGTATTTGTGACTCAATAAGTAGTTCGCTGCCCTATATTTCTGTGTGATTTTTTTTATCCTTGTTGTATGTCTGATTTGTCATATCATTTTGTCAACTTTTTTTTAATCACCCTGTATAAACATCTACAAATACGATGGATTTTAAAAGTGTAAACATTACACATATTTTTTGCGTTCTATCAAAATCCTTATTTGCATTTTCTGGAAAACTGCATTTTTCATTGAGTACGTTTATAGGAAACATCATTTCTTAAAAAGTTTTTAACATCCTGAGTCCTGGGGAAAATATTATGTAGGACTACAAAAACAAGCTTAAAATTTCTGTAAAACATTTCCAAGGATGTATCATTCCATATATTGATGCTTATGATATGCACGCATTTACCCTAATTTCCTGCGTATAATCCGCGGATCAAACAATTCTTTTTCGACCCAGAAATTTTATTTTGTACTTGAAAGCAAATATTTACGGCGATCTAAGAAGTAACATTTCATTTAATAAAATTTCTGGGTTGAAAAATGATTGTTTGATCCGCGGATTATACGCAGGAAATTAGGGTATTAAAAAGATCTAGAAAATATTTTACAATTCTAGAAGCATTTTTGGCTTCTAATTTAAAGGCTATTTTTAATGTCTCCTATAGGCAGGGATGCAAGAGCTGCGCCACAAATTACTGATGTTCAGCACTAAATTTAAAAAAATATTATTCGTCTTATTAAAGCTCAGAAATTTTGTCATTAAATAAAGAGAAGAATACTATACAAATTTAGTGGTAAGAATCAGTATTTTGCGGTTCAGGTTTTGCTGATATATTGTTGAAAAAAAGGTGAAATACATTGAGTAGATTTGATTATAGGAGGTTTGGCTTAAACGCAATTGTTATTAAAATTTGACTAAATTCGAAATGACAATTAAAATTCCACCAAAATTTTATATGAATTCATGTTTCCTGTTTTATCTAAAAACACACGTGTTTGATAAAAATCTCATATTTTTCAAAAAGTACCAAAAAGTAGGCATGTACCTTAATGATGAATTCTATCTTCAGATATAGCGACCAGTACTTTACAAAATTTCTGGTGCTGAAACACCTAAAATCCACCTAAATCCCTTGATGCCTACAAACTTTGTACATACTTCGAAATTACCATTTGATTAAATTTTATCATCTTTTTAAAAATAATTAAAAATTATGTAGGAAATTTTTAAAAACACACTTCATTCGCCATATGTCGTCTATTTCCTGATGGTAAAAATGGAATTTTAATAACTATATTAGGTAAAAAGTAATCGCGTTTCAATTTTTTCCATTATATTGACATGGGTTCTCGCGATCGGGAAATTTGAGTGCTGCTTCCCCTTAAGCATAACATTGACTGCGTCAATATTACAAAATACATTTTGAAAATTGGATGATATTGCGACAAAAATTACTAAAATAAGGTTATAACAATTATCGGTTAAAAGGTGTAGCAGTATTCATAATTAGTTCCATAAATATGACGTTGATCTGCTACCCTAATTTCCTGCGTATAATCCGCGGATCAAACAATTCTTTTTCGACCCAGAAATTTTATTTTGTACTTGAAAGCAAATATTTACGGCGATCTAAGAAGTAACATTTCATTTAATAAAATTTCTGGGTTGAAAAATGATTGTTTGATCCGCGGATTATACGCAGGAAATTAGGGTAATATTTAGCGTAAAAGAAGTGACACGAGAGATATTTTAAACTACAATCTAAAATATAAGATATTATTTTTTTCAAATTACCTATTTTTTGGCAGCTTGATAAGCAATTGTCAAAAGCAACAAAAAGAGACATTTTTCTTTCTTTTGTGTGTGTGAGGTTTGGAGGAAGTCGAAGATGTAGATTCTAGTGGTGACGAAAAAAGTTTACATTTCTATTTATGAATTTCTAATGATCACTTTGTTAACCTTCCGTCTACCAGACGGGTCCATTGGACCCGACAGCAATATTTCTGGTGTCAATGGTAAAATGAGAAATTGTCGATTGACACCGGAATTTATAAAGGACTTGTCTAGATATTACGAATTCCTTAATTTAAGCTTTCATTGTAAAAGCAAAATTATATTAAAATATTACTGGTGCCATTTGCAAGTTTGGAATTAAAATTAGGTGTTGCCGTAGATAAATGGGTGTTTTGTCTGGTAGACGGAAGGTTAATTAATAACTGCTATTTCAAAAAAAAAATTAAAAATATACGTGCTGGTTACCAATGAGCCTCTACAGAAATGTAATTTTATTAAACAAAGTGTAATAAAACACAAATTATTTTTCCAGTTATGGCTAAATAACGTATTTTATCGTTAACATTGATTCGATAATTTTTCTAATACTGCATAACATGCTTAAAAATTGTTCAAAAGTGATAAAAAGATGTTTCTATATTTTTCTTTTTGACATGCTGAACTTAAACGCGGGATAAAATAAAGTCTTTCTTATTGAAAAATTTGAAGTTAAGTTCTGTTTTACTACATAAATGATTTCTTATTAAAAACAATAATAATAAACCGCATATAATTGTAAACAGAAAGAATATTATGTAAATTAAAGTGTTGGTTTTCTTTTTTTTCTTTCATTAATTCTAACTGGAGATATAATCAAAATTCAAATTTCTGGTTTTTTATTTTTTATTTATTTATTTATTTATTTATTTTATTTTATTTTTTTTTTTTTTTTTGTTTACAGGATATGCAGCGATAGGAAAAGTTTTATTTCTTCTCACACAATTTTTAAGAAATTATCTTATTGGTAAATAACTTTAACAAGTGAAATAGAAATTTATTATGAATACTTTTGTTTCCAAAAAATGGTAGGATGAAATAAATATGATCCTATCGCTGCAACCTCTGAAACGTTTTTATATGTAAGGATTACTTCCAGGGCCGGCGCCAGGGATGAGGCAAGGGAGGCAGCCGCCTCAGGGCGCACAGTAAAAGGGCGGCATTTGTCTCGCACACTTGTATAGGTAAAATATATCAAAATATGAGTAAATACACCAAGAGATGACCATTCACGAAAATTTGAAAAAAGTTTTGTTTTGATAGTAAAAATAAAATTTGATGACCCCCCCCCCCACACACACACACACCGAAAAAAAGCTGTTTTATAATGTTTTGGGGAGGAAGGGGGCGCATTTTTACACTACTGGTGGAAAATTCATTTTTTTTCTTCAGCTAAAGTGTAGAATCGTTTGCTATGCATTTTTTAATTCGGAATCGAATGAAGCTTCTGCAATTCAATATGATT
Source organism: Maratus speculifer (assembly GCA_964019185.1). Lineage (NCBI taxonomy): Eukaryota > Metazoa > Arthropoda > Arachnida > Araneae > Salticidae > Maratus > Maratus speculifer. Next base: position 197,224,648 of record OZ025299.1, read on the forward strand.
ACACCTTACAAAGGTAGGCAATTTTTATGAACGCAAAGTCATAAATGGTTTTATCAATAAAAAATTATGAATACACGGATATTTTGACAACTTTACTAATCTTGAAGAAATTTAATGATGCTGATTTTGATTATTGCTGTTTTGAGGACGTTTAAAAAAATTGATATTATTTGATATGATTTAAAAAACAAGTTTTGGATGTAAAATAATACAAAGCTGTGCTCAATAATAAAATTTAACTTTCAACATTGTATATTTATAAAACCTACCATAACTTTTAAAAAGAATGGTCGAATGGGCTTGCGAATGTTCATATTTGATCAAGAATTTGAAAATACATAACAAATGATACCCACTTCACCGAATTTTAAAAAGTTGAAGTATCCCTATCCCTTGATGTATCCCCCCCCCCAAAAAAAAAGTAAATAAAAATAAAGGTAAAGCTTTATTTTTTGGGACTCATCGGATTTTCATGTCTAGTGGCAAAACGAGGTTCTTCCCTAAATTATGCTGAATGGCCATCGGTTGTTACTATAAAAACTTATTCTATCTGAAAAAAAGTATAACTTTTGCTATTTTATTCGTCAAACGTGTGTCGTAACTTGTATCGACTTGCATATAGAGTCATTCGATTTAGAAGAAAAAAAATCCATACGAAACGATACATCATTTCACCTAATTAAAAAATGTTGATTCCCTCCTTTCATATTAAAAAACCTTCCTTTTCTTTTTCCTTCTTAAAATGTAGTAAAATTATTTTGGGGAATTCCTCGCCTTTTCATTTCTAGTGCCAAAGTAAAGTTCTTTCCAAATTTTGGTAATTGGCCATCAGTTGCTTAAAGAAAAAAAAACTATTTTACCTATAATACATACTGAACATATAATCAATTATAGATTAGGTTTTAAACTTTTAAACTGCTTTGCAAATGTTGTCCTCTATGTTTTTTACCAATTTTTAGTGAGATTTCAATTCCATTTTTAGTGGATTTTTCCCATTCTGCTGCAGCTTTTTATATTCGTAAAAAATGTTTTAAAATTTAAGTCATGTAATATAATTTGTACATCACGATTTTAGAATTTTTTGCAGTTTTTAGCCCTTTTTGCGTTTGGCGGAGATAATTTGACACTCACAAAGGGATTCTTTTTCAGACCAACATATTAAATTTTACCTCCCTTGGTTTTCAAAGCGAATTTTTGCATAATTTCGCTTTTCGTACCGATTTTTTAAAAATATATTTGGAAGGGAATTCCTATTAGAATGCTATAGATCTCATTGTAATAAATTTTGCCTACTGCGATTTTTGAAAGGTTTTTTATTTCCATTCTCCATTTTTCGACATTAGTAAAAGGAAAGGTATTCTAAAATTTAAAATTAATATTAAAAAATTCTTTTCAATAAAGTTTAATTACATAGAGCGATTTTTGGAATTGTTCTGTGATTTCGCAGATTTTTTGTTTGTTTGTTTGTAAGATTAGTTCGGTTTCAAACTTTTAGCCTAATATAGTGAATTTCATCAGCTGCTATTTAAAAAAATTCAATGATTTTCTTGCATTTTTTCGCGTTCTTTTAGTAGCGATTTTTTGACATTTAAGAAAACATTCCGGTTACTATCTTCTAGAAAAATATATTCAATTTTGATCTGTATTTTTTTAACTATTTTTAAATGATTTTTATCGTTTTTTCGAGTTTTACGGCGGTTTTTTTACTTTCTTCGAAGGAATTCTATATAAAAAATTTAACTAAATGTATTAAAATTTCTCCTCCACGATTTTTGAATATTTAGTTATTTTAAATGCCATTTTCAATACGATTGTTATGGATTATTATTTTTTTTTTTTCTTTTGCGTTCTACTTCGCGTTTTTGACATCCGTTACACAAACTTCTTTTTCAAAATTTTAGCCTAAATATAGGGAATTTGTCGTCCGTAATTTCTGAAGTGATTGCGGTTTTCAATGCAATGTCTAATATATTTTTACGGTCCGCGATCTTTTGACGTTCATGAAAGGTATTATTTTTCAAAAATTTAGCCTAATATTATATTAAAGTGTCCTGTGGTAATAACACCACGTTAAGGTTCTACTAATTTTCACAGCTTAATTTAAGATTTTTTTTTTTTTTTCAAACAAATATGAGATTTGATTAAGCATCTTATTGACTATGTATACAAGAAAGAATATTTTAGCAGATATGTATTCATAAAATTTATTGCCGTAACCAATGCTATTTGACGTTATAACATGCAAATGAACTATAAAATAGGATTGAATAATGACATGCAAGTAATCCAATTCGAAAGATTCTAACTCTACAGCCCTAAAAATTGACAAATTTCTCTTATTTAACATTAATTGCTATATTAGAATGCAGTAATAATCATTTTATATCTCACTCGTCTGACATGAAAAAATTACCAATACTTAGGACGTAAAAATTTCTCTTTAATATTTTTTGGTTTTCAACAATGACAATAATGCTTTTTCGTGCGCAAAATAAAAAATAAATCCTCTTCGTATCACTGAAAAGAATCAACCAGAGTAATAATGCCCGTGGATATTGTTATTAATCTAGTATACTTATTGCAAGGTATATTTTAAACTTCAAACTACCTTTCGAACGCATCGAAAATTATCCATGACATTTTGAAAGTACGTGAAATCCACAACAAATTTATGCAATAAACAAACTATTTTCTAATAAATGTGCAATTTTCATATCAAAGAACTTAACTCGCAAATTTTAGATTGGGCGTTGACTCTTACGTGCTCCTTTCAGCGATAATGTTTACAAACTAACTAATAACTTTTAGCGGTTGTTTGTAATTCTGACGACTTATAGTTCTACTTCTCAGTGTCCGTAGGTGACATCTCCCAGATTCCTTCATAATTACGTGTAATATTAGAACTTGACCTTATTACTTCAGGGCACCTTACATTTTATCTTCCGCAATTTGGTCCTCGGCAATATTTGACGGTTTTTGTGTTTCGGCGATTTTTAAATATATTAATGAAATAAATCAGTTTTTAATAATTTAGCCCAATGTAGTACATTTTATCCTTTTTTCAATAAAATTTTCTCAGGATCCACGAGCTGTTTTTAAATTCTTCTAGTGATTTTTGGATTTTATACTTTTTTTATTTTTTATCTATCTATTTATTTATTTTTAGATTCGTAAATAATTCCACTTCAAACTTTTCAGCAAAATACAACGAATTTTGTTCATCTCATTTTTTGAATTTCCAGCCCACTAGAGTAAATTTTGCCCTCTGCATTTTTTTCTTCATTTCGCAGCGATTATTTGACATTCGTATTGGTAGATTCAATTTCGAACTTTTCACTAATGTTGTGAGTTTTGTTCAGCGAATCTCTTTTTTTTTAATTTTTATCGACTTTTAAAGTTAATTTCAACTTGATTCTTAGAATGTTTTTGTACACTGCTTTTTTTATACACATTTGTTAAAATCAATTCATGTTCAAAATTTCAGCCTAATCGAAGTACAATTGATCGTACGTGATTTTGGATGTTTTGCGATTTTTAATGAGATTTTCAATGCAATTTTTATCTTTCTTTTGCTTTCGCTACAATTGTTTGAGGTGACTAAAATGAAATCGGCTCCAAGAACACTTATCCGAAACCCACTATTTCAAATGCGAGTTTTAATGTCCTTTTTTGCTTTCACGGTTTTTTTTCTTTACATTCAGAAATGAATTTCTGTTACGTGCTATAGTTAGTAAAGTTTAGCAAACTGTTGTAAATTTCATCAAACTTTGTTACAATTTTCAGTGCAATACATTACATATATTTCTCCGCAATTTTTGAATTTTTCGCGACTTTTAATGCAATTTTCAGCATGAATTTTTCATATTCGTAAAAGGAATTTTGTTATTAACTTCACTGTGGATTTATTTGTGAAACAATTCCTTTTAGAATAGTTTAAACCACTGTAATAAATTTTGTCTTCCTGCAATTTTTTAATCTTTAGCGACCTTTACTATTTTTTTTTTCCAGTTTCGGAGCAATTTTTCAACATTATTAAAAAAGAATCCGCTTTTAATCTTTTAACCTAATGTACTAAAATTTGTCCTCTTTTCAGTTAAATTTATTCGAAATTCGAATTTTGTGGATTTTTTATTATCTTTATTTTTTTCCGCTCTGTGGCTTTTTTTTTTTTTTTTTTTTTTTTTTTTTTTTTTTTTTTTTTTTAACTGTACAAAAGAAATTCTTTTTTAATTTTAAATAAATTTTACTGTCTGCAATTTTCGAAATTTTAACCATTCTTTATATACCATTTTTAGTGCCCCCCTTTTTTTTCTTTCGCGATTCGCTGTGATTTTTCTGCATTAGTAAAAGAAATCCAGTTTCAATCTTCCAGTCCAATATAGTACATTTTGTTCTTTTTGCTATAATGTTTAATAAGAATTTATGGAAAGATTTTTTTTTCGCTATTTCTATTGCGACTTCACGCTTTGTGCAATGTTTTGATGGGACCCGGAAACGCAACGCCTATCAAGTTAGCTGTTTTAGTAAATTGAATTATTTTAGCAAATGAAAATGTAATTGTTTTCTATATTGATTAGAGTGATACAAAAAGCGATTTTCACAATAAATAAATAAATAAATAAATAAATAAAGTTGAATTTATTATTGAATTAGATATTTCATTGATGATAGTTTTGTGTTTGAAAATAGCATTGTTAGTGTAAAATTAAATCTTCATGTTAAATGTGTGAAATCAAATTTGAAACAATTATGTAATTGTCTCCGCATGTCATAATTTTTCTATTCAATGCCAATAATATATTGTGAAGTTTGCTCTAAGTTTAAATTGTTTATTTATTTTTATACTTTATAATATTGATTTTGACATTATAATGTGACTTCGCTAAAGCTAAATCTATCTAATCGTTATAGACAATTAAATCAAGAGAAATTAATTACTCGTTTCTTGAACTTTTGTCTTATTTTTAGTAGCTGTTTTCTTATTAATATTACCATAATATTTGTGTTGTATATACTATTTTAAAAAGATAAACAACTTGTTATACTATATCATCATTTCATTCATACACAAATTTTATACGCAATGTGATTGATTTTAAATGTTTGGCATATTTTATCTCAATAATATTTATTTTAAAAACATTCTTTACCTGTTGTAATAGAATTTTTTTCTAATATTCATATCGCGCGTGATTTTTCGAAATGAAAATCAAGGCAAAAGAAATTCTGATGTGTTATTGTTATGCTTTATATGAGACTATCTGGCGCTTTTTTAATGCTAGTAAAATATGATTTGTTATTTTAATTTAAGTTACATATTCTTATTTTTAAAAATATTCAAAAATAAAATAAAATAAATAAATTACGCAGTTTGAATATTTTAAATTCCTTAAATATAAATACATTTTATAATGCATTTTATATTTATGCAAATAAGTTATACTTATTATATTAATTTATTTATTTATTAAAAAATTCGAGTAGTGGTTTAAAAAAATGACGTTAAGGGGCCGGCAAAATAAGGCTCGCCTCAGGCGGCAAAATGTCTAGCACCGGCCCTGATTACTTCACTTCTTCCTTTACATTTCTGGCCTAATTTTCTATGGGTAGAAATAGGCATTAAGAACACACAATTAGAACTCTTTTTTTGAAAATGCGATATTTTTTTAAAATATGGTATACCATAAATCATTATATTTTAAAAAATTATTGAGGCGTGCTTTAACACAGAGTATCAGATTTCAATCTAAACTGATCTATATTACAAATGAATTTGTTATTGAAATAACGAGGTCTCAAATTCTCATGATAAAACACTTCTTTTACTAAAAACAATTACCCTAATTTCCTGCGTATAATCCGCGGATCAAACAATTCTTTTTCGACCCAGAAATTTTATTTTGTACTTGAAAGCAAATATTTACGGCGATCTAAGAAGTAACATTTCATTTAATAAAATTTCTGGGTTGAAAAATGATTGTTTGATCCGCGGATTATACGCAGGAAATTAGGGTATATAAAACGTAAGTCATACATTTTTTTAATGATCTAGTTTAGTCTCGAGTAACGTGGCAATTAAAAAAAAATCAGGTAATTATTTATTTATTGGAATCAGCATAAACTACGGCATCATAGTAAGTGAAATATTTACTTTAGAAAACGCGTTGCATGAATATTTTTAGAGTATAAATCAGGGTTCGCACAGTTCTACCACTAAATTTTAAGAATATTTTCAACGTATTTCTCTGCAGAAAAATATCGTAAAATCTGTGAATGAAGGTAGCGATCACGAATGTTGTGATTTAAAATTTAAATGTAAATTTTCTTAGTTTTAATAGTGGTGCCAGAGTCCTTGGAAATTCCAAGGAGTGTGCGAACCATAACCATGATAGTATAAATTCTTTATTTCATTACCTATGATTCTTTCATGTTATTCTCTGGGATGTGAAGTGCTTTTACTTATTTACCTATATATATATATATACAGGGTGATTCCAAATTTTTTTTACAATAAAAGAGGGGTGATAGTACACATCAAGACAAACAATATTAAATAGGAGACCAAGGGTCCAAAACGTTTTCCTAAGGAGATAGCCGCCATTAAAGTTTAGGGACCAAAATTTCAAATAAACATAAAAACCGGAAAAATCGGTCGATTGATTTGCTTTTTTCACTAAAATTATTCTTTATGTCGGCATTTTCTTGAAATTAAACTATAAAGATATATTTCAAAAAATGCCGATAGAGGGCGCTTTAGACTTTGCAGTAACGAACAACTATTTTTTGCCGGTATGTTTTGTATCTTATTAAATGTTTTCGTAAGTTTACACTCAAACTTAAATTTTGAGCTCAAAATCTGTAGTTGGGAGTGGTTAAGTAACACAAACTGAGCTCTTTTGAGAGGGTTCAAATTTGAAATGATTAAAAAAAAAAAATGGAAAAACTGGTCGATTAATTTGCAGTATTCACTAAAACTATTCTTTATTTAGGTATTTTCGTGAAAATAAATTATAACGATAAATTTCAAAAAATGCCGATAGCGGGCGCTTTAGACTTTGGAGTAACGAACAACTACTTTTTGCCGTTATTGTTTGCATCTCTTTAAATGATTTAGGAAGGTTAGACTGAAACTTAAATTTTGAGCTGAAAATCTGAATAGTAGGGAGTGGTTAAGTAGCACAAACTGAACTGTGTTCAAGGGGGAGAAGGAGGTTCAAATTTAAAGTAATTATAGAAAATGGAAAAATTGGTCGATTCGTTTGCGGTTTAAAATAAAACTATTCTTTAAGTCAGTATATTCTTGAAAATATTTTTTAAAGATAAATCTAAAAAAAAAAATCCGTCAGAGGGAGCCTTAAAATTCAGAGTAACCAACAATTCATTTTAACCATTATTTTTTGGTTTTAATTAAATTCTTGCAAAAGCATTTTAAATGTTCTCGGAAGCTTAGATTTAAACATACATTTTGAGCTCAAATCCTCAATCGTTATGAGGAGTTAAGAAGCGCAAACTGAAGTGTGTTCAGGAGTTAAAATTTAACCCTCTTTCCTCCTCGAACACAATTCAATTTTTCGCTACTTAAACACTCCCAACGATTCAGAATTTCAGCCCAAAATTTAAGTCTATGCATTTGAAAGCATTTACTGAGATTAAAAAATAACAGTTAAAGTAGTTGTACGCTACTCCAAAGTCTAAGGCGCCCACTATCGACATTTTGTGAAATTTATTTTTAAAAAATATTTCCAAGAAAACACTGATCAAGAAAACTGCTGATTTAAAAATTAGTTTTAGCAAAAACTGCAAACGAATCGACCAATTTTTCCGTTTTTTTACAATTATTTAAAATTTGAACCCTGTGAACACAGCTAAGTTTGTCTACTTAACCACTTTCAGCTATTCAGATTTTGAGATCAAAATTTAAGTTCAAGACTAAGCTTACGAAAGCATTTAATAAGATGCAAAAAATAACGCCAAAAAAGAGTGTTTCGTTAGCCAAAGTCTAAAGCGCCCTCTATAGGCATTTTTTGAAATTTATCTTTATAATTTATTTTCAGAAAAATCCTAAATAAAGAATAGTTTTAGTGAAAACCGCAAATCAATCGACCAGTTTTTCTGTTTTTTATAATCAATTGAAATTTGAACCCTCTGAACACAGCTCAGTTTGTGTTACTTAACCACTCCCAACTACAGATTTTGAGCTCAAAATTTAAGTTTGAGTCTAAGCTTACGAAAACATTTAATGAGATGCAAAAAATACCGGCAAAAAATAGTTGTTCGTTACTCCAAAGTCTAAAGCGCCCTCTATCGGAATTTTTTGAAATTTATCTTTATAATTTAATTTCAAGAAAATCCCGACATAAAGAATAATTTTAGCGAAAACCGCAAACGAATCGACCGATTTTTCCGTTTTTTATGTTTATTTGAAATTTTGGTCCCTAAACTTTAATGGCGGCTATTTCCTTAGGAAAACGTTTTGGACCCTTGGTCTCCTATTTAATATTGTTTGTCTTGATGTGTACTATCACCCCTCTTTTATTGTAAAAAAAATTCGGAATCACCCTGTATATATATATATATATATGCAGGGTGTTTCTAAATTCATGGTACAAACTTTAAGGGGTGATAGTACACATCAAGACAAACAATATTAAATAGGAAACTAAGGGTCCCAACCGTCTTCCGAAGGAGATAGGCGCCATTAAAATTTAGGGTCCAAAAATTCAAATGATTATAAAAAACAGAAAAATTGGTCGATTCATTTGCGGTTTTCACTACAATTATTCTTTATTTCAGTATTGTCTTGAAAATAAATTATAAAGATAAATTTTAAAAAATGCCAATAGAGGGCGCTTTAGACTTTGGTGTAACGAAAAACAATTTTTTACCGTTATTTTTTGTATCGCATTAAATTTTTTTTAAAGTGTAGACACAAACTTAAATTTTGAGCTCAAAATCTAAATCGTTGGGTGTGGTTAAGTAGTGCAAACTTAACTGTGGGGGAAGTTCAAATTTCAAATGATTATAAAAATCGGAAAAATTGGTCAATTGATTTGCGATTTTCACTAAAATTATCCTTTATATCAGTATTATCTTTATCTTGAAAATAAATTATAAAGATAAAATTAGAAAAATGCCGATAGAGGGCGCTTTAGACTTTGGAGTAACGTATAACTATTTTTTAACGTTATTTTTCGCATCTCATAATTTTTTTTAGCGGCTTGGACATAAACTTAAATTATGAGATGAAAATCTGAATCATTGGGAGTGGTTAAGTAGCGCAAACTGAACTGTGTTCAATTGGAGTAGGGAGGTTCAAATTTTAAATGTTTATAAAAAAACGGAAAAATTGGTTGGTTTTCGCTAAAACTATTCTTTATATATATTTCCTTAAAAATACATTTTAAAGATAAATTTCCAAAAATTCCGTTAGAAGGCGCCTTAAACTTTAGAGTAACCAACAACTATTTTTAACCGTTATTTTTTATATTTAATTAAATGCTTGCAAAAGCTTAGACTTAAATTTTGAGCTCAAACTCTAAATCGATGGAAAGGGGTCAAGAAGGGCAAACTGAACTGTGTTCAGAAGTTGAAATGTTACCCTCGCCACCCCTCGAACACAGTTCAATTTTCCGCTATTTAATTACTCACAATTTTGAGCTCAAAATTTAAGTTTGAACTTTTATAAGCATTTAATTAGATACAAAAAATAACGGTTAAAAATAGTTGTTGGTTACTCTAAAGTTTAAGGCGCCCTCTGACGGAATTTTTTGAAAGATATCTTTAAAATTTGTTTTCAAGGAAATAATGACAAAAGAATAGTTTTAGCGAAAACCGACCAATTTTTCCGTTTTTTATAATCATTTGAAATTTGAACCTTGCGCTACTTAGCCACTCCCAACGGTTCAGATTTTCATCTCAAAATTTAAGTTTATGTCTAAACTTCTAAAAAAATTTTATGAGATGCAAAAAGTAACGGTAAAAAATAGTTATACGTTACTCCAAAGTCTAAAACGCCCTCTATCGGCATTTTTTGAACTTTATAATTTATTTTCAAGATAATACTGACATAAAGAATAATTTAAGTGAAAATCGCAAATCAATTGACCAATTTTTCCGTTTTTTATAATCATTTGAAATTTGAACATCCCCCGACAGTTCAGTTTGCGCTACTTAACCACTCCCAATGATTTAGATTTTGAGCTCAAAATTTAAGTTTGTGTCTAAGCTTCTAAAAAAATTTAATGAAATGCAAAAAATAACGGTAAAAAATAGTTGCTCGTTACCACAAAGTGTAAAGCGCCCTCTATCGGCATTTTTGAAATTTATCTTTATAATTTATTTTCAAGACAATACTGACATAAAGAATAGTTTTAGTGAAAACCGCTAACGAATCGACCATTTTTTCTGTTTTTTATAATCATTTGTATTTTTGGACCCTAAACTTTAATGGCGCCTACCTCCTTCGAAAGACGTTTGGGACCCTTAGTTTCCGATTTAATATTGTTTGTCTTGATGTGTACTATCATCCCTTAAAGTTTGTACCATGAATTTAGAAACACCCTGTGTATAACAATTATACAATACTACTATTTATAAAAATCTACAATGAATATATAATAACCCAATAAATAACAAACTTAAACAAGAAAAGGGGAGTTAGCAATATCGGAACAATAACGAATTATTGGAAACTGTGGTACTTGACTCGTTTTCAAAGGTATTACCAGGTAGACACATCAATTACGATTAATTTCTGATTAGAAATCAGGAAAATCTTAAAAGTAATTTCTAAAATACTCGATTAATTGTAAAACCAAAGTGAAAAAACAAGACATGTATTAGACCAATAATAATAGAATGAGAAAAGAAAAAAAAATTACATTAGACAATTGCTAACATACGGGGAAAAAAATTCAGATTTGCAATCTCATTTCACTAACAGTTAAGAGATGAGATACAATTAATGGTAATAACAGAAACCAAATATATATATCAAGGTTCGCACACTCCTTGGAATTTACAAGGACTCTGGCCCCACTATTAAAAATAAGAAAAATTACATTTAATTTTTAAACCGCAACATTCGTAATCCCCAGCTTGTTTCACAGATTTTGCGATATTTTTTTGCAATGAAATACTTTGAAAATATTCTTAAATTTTAGTGGTAGAACTGTGCGAACCCTGTATATATAATTATTGTTTTAGTTAAAAATAACTATTATTAATAATATTAAATTATTAAATAATATTAAACAAAACATGTTCTGCAAATTAATTGAAATTTAATATTATTAAAATGATAAAAAGATTTAAAAGAATGACATCAGAAGTTGTCAAAGAGAAGGATTTAAAAGAAGGATATATAGATATATAGATATATAGATATATATAAGACCATTAATAGTAAACAATATTAACCATTTGAAATTAACCATTGAATTTAATAACTTATATCACATTGAATTTGGAAGGAAAAAGAATAATATGAATGCAAATGGAATTTGTAGAACCAAAGCAGAATCTTCAGGTCCCAAATACTTTGGAACTACAAATGGAGTGTGTGGTTTCATCTTCGTATTTGCCATGAGAAAGCAAAACAATACGAATTTGGGACTACCAACACACATAAAACCAAAATTAATTAAAGAAATACCAAGTAATCTATAGTGGATATTGAAAAATTAAACAGTTATGAGCCATAAAGTAGAATGAATCCCAAATGCCTTAAAATCCCAAATGCCTTAAATACCTTAACCCTGATATCGCATGTAGTAAATTAAAAAATGAAGTATTCATATATCATATGAAAGAAAAATGGAGATAATAAAATAATAATAACAAAAAACGACTTATCGTATACATCATATATATATATATATATATATATATATATATAGAGAGAGAGAGAGAGAGAGAGAGTTTAATACAATAGACTCCCTAAAATCTGCACATCATCACAGATGTAAACAATGAAACTTTCGGTCCAGATACTGGGACAAAATTACAGAATTTTTTAATTTTATATCATTCTGCATTTATTTTAATTCTCAATAACATTATTGAATGCAGGGTTTTTTAAGAAGGAAGTCTAAATCTATTTCCGAAAAACAATCAAGACATTGCTGATATTGTCGGTATCGTGTCAAACTGTCAACTATGAAAACAGTATTGTGGGTTACTATTTTGAAATAGTAAAATCTGTCTTACTTAAGATATTAATCAAAACAAAACCAAGGGGGAATGTGCAATTTCAGAATGATGCCAATCAAGAAATCTTAATTTTAAAAAAGTAGCCCACAGGCAGAGTTGCCAGATTTGCCCTCTTTTTTAATTTTGAAATTTTACATTCACACCAGAAATTCTTTATGGTATTGTTTACCTTATTTAATGACCCTTACGTACCCCATCGTTATTATGCATGTTTAAATGTACATTATTAATTATTTACTTGACCTTTGCTTTTTTAATAGTTTAATCCTTTTTTTAAATTATCATAAACTCATCATTTTAATTCATTACTTTATTTAATTATTTTAATATTTTACTATATTGCATAATTCATTATCAGTTCGATTACATTAATACATTCAAGTTAATATTTTAAAATGTAAACAAAGTCAGAAAAGTTTTAAAATCTGCGCAACTTCTAGCTGCTCTTCCCTGATTTGTCCGTACGCCGCACAGTGGGGCAAAATCCAGAAAAGCTGGCCAAAATATGAAAATGTTATTCGAATTGCACGAAAATTCGTATACAGGTGTTTTTGAGGATGCTAAGTAAGAATACAAAATTTAAATTAAAAAAATGGCGGATAAAATATGGTGGAACAAAAACTACAATGTCTCGAAAGTTATTCCATTTGTATGAAATTTCGTAAACTTTTCAGGATGCTAATTAGGGTTCAAAAGTTAAACTTTAAAAATAAATAAATAAATAAAATGACAGATTAAAAGTAAAAACAATTTCATTTAAATAAAATTGAAAATTTCGAGGCTAAACTTAAAAAGGAATTTTCAAGGAACCAAGAGACATTTAATCAAAATTTAAGTACATTAAAGGAAAGTAAAATACTAGACTATTTATTTTTTATATTATTAAAATAAAAAGAAAATATATTCCAGAAATTCACCTTTAAAATCAATTGTAGTATAATAAAAAGATTCTTCAGACGTCAAGGTGTCGAAATAGTTAGCAGATCTTGTTCGCACTATCAGAAGATCCTGTGAATCTCAGGATCAATTACTTTTTAATTTCTTCTACAATAATTTACCTAAACTTGAAATGAAATAATCTGATGACATTAAAAGACATAAAAGTACCTTTCATTTTCTTGCGCTACTGCATGTTTGCGATAAATCTTCTCGATGCCTTTTGATCAGTTTGTTGCATGAATCTTGAGTATCTTATGGCATTTGGCAAATTGGCAATAATGAAGATAATGTTATTTCTTTGTCATTAATAAATAGTTTGTGCACTGAAGTAGGCATATAGAACCAGGGATGTAGTTTAAATCTACGAGCTGTTTGTTAGGAAAAATCTTCGAAATTGATCAAATAAATGACATGGATACAAGAAATTACTTATGACATAGAATCGTTTTATCAAATCTTCGTATACGCTCGTTATAGAAGCACAAATAGTTGTGTTTTCATAGAATCGTTGAATTGTATTGCCATCATTTGTGCTTCCAAATCTGAGATTTGGTTTCTTGACAAGAAGTCTTAATTGTAAACGAAATATTTTTTGCATATTTTATTTTGCAATTTCAGTGTTCTTCTTTTCATGCAGAGTACGAGCTTTCCATTTTTTCTATCCAGCTTGTCTGCGAGGTGTAAGCCTTCTCTAAGCATCTTAGCATGTAACGTAGATATTCTGAATTCTAAATTATCTCTATCCTTTTCTAATTAAAATGTCATATCGCTAAGAAGCTGTTTTGATGTTGTCTGACATAGGTAGGAACGTCGAGTATTACACTAATTCGTTATTAACAACTATTTCTTCTGTATCAATGATTGTATTAAAAGAAATAAGTTAATTCTCCTGTGTTTAATACAATACCATTCATTGACAGTAGCTCCCGTATTTCTTGAAAAAAATGGATCTTGATTGGCCCGATAGTGAAATGAAGATCTCGGAATTTTCAAATTAACGATTCATGAATTATTCGCAACATTTATGTATTCTAGTAGCACGGGAGAAGTGAAAAATATATTAGAACCTCCTACAATCTTCATATCTAAATATTTGTTTAAATGTACTTAGAATAGATGTGTCATCACATCTTCACTTGTAAACCAAATCCAAATTGCTAATGTAGGCGAAAGTCATATTCATAAAGATTTTCACTCGCATTAATGAAATACGCTCAGTAGTTTTTATCAGCAAATATAGCCATTGACAAAGTAATTCTTCTAATTATAATAGAACAAACAAAATTACTACCTATAAAGATAAGAAATTGTTATTCTACCGGATCAGTAATAAAGAATTATTTTCATTTTTTCATTACTAAGCTTACTTATCAAATTAATGTAATCTTATGATTATAGTATTTATTTACAATATAATAGGAAATAAACTATTATAAAATTGAATAATTTAAAAATTTGAAAAATATTTATCAGCTAAATTATGTGAAAAGTAGTCAATTTCAAAATTTTTGAGGCGGCCGAAAAAGTGGCATTTTTACTTGCGGTTACTAAAATATGCATGAAATGCAGAAAGGCAGTTTTAGGCAGCTGTTTTTTTTATGAATCACTAGACAATAGCCCAAGTTATTATTTCCATTAAATTTCGTTGCGGAACACTGTGGAACATTTAAACTTTTTGATGTTTAAAAGCAAAAAAATAAAAAAAAATTTAAATTTTTTATCAAAAATGACAATGAATTTATTAAATTTTACGTGCTTAATATAAATTTTGTAATACATGCAAATAAAGTACATACTATCATAGTGTTAATCCATTTCAAATCATTAAAATCGGATAATATTATAAAATATAGCACGCGTTTAGAGGAACTGTTGTTTTGCTGTTTTTGTTCGCTCTAAATGATATTCCTTCAAGCATCATTTTTGAAATGATGCTGCTTGTAAGGGCAAAGCAAAAATCTTTTTTAAATACAGATTCTAACTCTCCAAACATTATTCTAGCCAACTATATAGTCGAAATTCCCTAAATCGTAACTTCATTTTTCGACTTTTGGCCAGCTTTTTGGGTTTTTGCCCCACTGTGCGCCGTACGGGAACGAAAAGTTTGCTTGATCCATCATTTAAAGCTGTTTGATATCACTGTTTTTTTTCTTTTAACTATTTAAGGGCAAAAGTGTTTCGACTAAATATTACGAATATCTAGTGATGTTTATCCTATATTTTTAATTTATTGTTACATGTTAAAAAAAAAAAAAAAAAAAAAAAAAAAAAAAAAAAAACAGTTAAGTGGATTTGAGTGAGGCTACTGTATATAATTCTTATGGCTAGGGGTTGAAAGTGCAGAGCATGTAGAAAGTTTGTTGAAAATTTAAAAGTTCATTAAAATAGGATAAATAAT
The DNA here is from genome assembly GCA_964019185.1 of Maratus speculifer. Lineage (NCBI taxonomy): Eukaryota > Metazoa > Arthropoda > Arachnida > Araneae > Salticidae > Maratus > Maratus speculifer. The sequence goes on from OZ025299.1 coordinate 197,240,195, forward strand.
GATATGAATTGAAGTGATAATTAAGGGGTTAAGTAATTTTATACATGTACAAACTTTAATAAAAATAATTATCTAGCTTTGATTTTAATAAGAAATTAATTATATTCGTATAAACTAAAGTTTAGGAGAAACATGGGAAACATTTGCTTGAATGGTATCAAGATTTTAGGCAGATTTCTTAAAAAATACTAACTGTTATGTTCTTTCCGATGTTGAAATTTCTGAATTTTTTTTTTTTTTTTGCAGATTTACGCCGATAATGACCCTTAGAATTCAAAACCATTCCCAATTTAAAACTTAATATACAGGGTGATTCCGAATTTTTTTTACAATAAAAGAAGGGTGATAGTACACATCAAGACAAACAATATTAAATAGGAGACCAAGGGTCCAAAACGTTTTCCTAAGGAAATAGCCGCCATTAAAGTTTAGGGACCAAAATTTCAAATAAACGTAAAAAACGGAAAAATCGATCGATTGATTTGCGATTTTCACTAAAATTATTCTTTATGTCGGCATTTTCTTGAAATTAAATTATAAAGATAAATTTCAAAAAATGCCGATAGGGGGCGCTTTAGACTTTGGAGTAACGAACAACTATTTTTTGCTGGTATTTTTTGCATCTCATTAAATGTTTTCGTAAGCTTAGGCTCTAACTTAAATTTTGAGCTCAAAATCTGTAGTTGGGAGTGGTTAAGTAACACAAACTGAGCTGTGTTCAGAGGGTTCAAATTTGAAATGATTATAAAAAACGGAAAAATTGGTCGATTGATTTGCGGTTTTCACTAAAACTATTTTTTATTTAGGTATTTTCGTGAAAATAAATTATAAAGATAAATTTCAAAAAATGCCGACAGAGGGCGCTTTAGACTTTCGAGTAACGAAACACTCTTTTTTGGCGTTATTTTTTGCATCTTATTAAATGCTTTCGTAAGCTTAGACTTGAACTTAAATTTTGAGCTCAAAATTTGAATAGCTGGGAGTGGTTAAGTAGACAAACTTAGCTGTGTTCAGAGGGTTCAAATTTCAAATAACTGTAAAAAACGAAAAAAAATGGTCGATTCGTTTGCGGTTTTTGCTAAAACTAATTTTTAAATCAGCAGTTTTCTTGATCAATCAGTATTTTCTTGAAAATAATTTTTAAAGATAAATTTCACAAAATGCCGATAGAGGGCGCCTTAGACTTCGGAATAGCGTACAACTATTTTCAACTGTTATTTTTTTAATCTCATTAAATGCTTTCAAATGCATAGACTTAAATTTTCGGCTGAAATTCTGAATCGTTGGGAGTGTTTAAGTAGCGAAAAATTGAATTGTGCTCGAGGAGGAAAGAGGGTTAAATTTTAACTTCTGAACACAGTTCAGTTTGCGCTTCTTAACTCCTCATAAGGATTCAGGATTTGAGCTCAAAAATTAAGTTTAAATCTAAGCTTCCGAGAACATTTAAAATGCTTTTGCAAGCATTTAATTAGAACCAAAAAATAATGGTTAAAATGAATTGTTGGTTACTCAGAAGTTTAAGGCGCGATCTGACGGAATTTTTTGAGATTTATATTTAAAAATTATTTTCAAGAAGATGCTGACTTAAAGAATAGTTTTATTTTAAACCGCAAACGAATCGACCAATTTTTCCATTTTCTATAATTACTTTAAATTTGAACCTCCCCCTCCCCCTTGAACACAGTTCAGTTTGTGCTAATTAACCACTCCCTACTATTCAGATTTTTAGCTCAAAATTTAAGTTTAAGTCTAACCTTCCTAAATCATTTAAAGAGATTCAAACAATAACGGCAAAAAATAGTTGTTCGTTACTCTAAAGTCTAAAGCGCCCTCTATCGGCATTTTTTGAAATTTAGCGTTATAATTTATTTTCACGAAAATACCTAAATAAAGATTAGTTTTAGTGAAAACCGCAAATTAATCGACCAATTTTTCCGTTTTTTTTTTTTTTTATCATTTGAAATTTGAACCTTCTGAACACAGCTCAGTTTGTGTTACTTAACCACTCCCAACTACAGATTTTGAGCTCAAAATTTAAGTTTGAGTGTAAACTTACGAAAACATTTAATGAGATGCAAAACATACCGGCAAAAAATAGTTCTTCGTTACTCCAAAGTCTAAAGCGCCCTCTATCGGCCTTTTTTGAAATTTATCTTTATAATTTAATTTCAAGAAAATGCCGACATAAAGAATAATTTTAGTGAAAACCGCAAATCAATCGATCAATTTTTCCGTTTTTTATGTTTATTTGAAATTTTGGTCCCTAAACTTTAATGGCGGCTATCTCCTTAGGAAAACGTTTTGGACCCTTGGTCTCCTATTTAATATTGTTTGTCTTGATGTGTACTATCACCCCTCTTTTATTGTAAAAAAAAAAAAAATTGGAATCACCCTGTATATATAGGGTTCGTACCCATCAAGGGATTTGGGAGATTTTAGGTGTTTCAGTACCAGAAATTTCTTAAAGAACTAGTTGGTATATCTGAAGTTAGAAAATATTTTTCATTAAACAAGGAAAATATTACTTTACAAAAATTTTGTTCAAAGGTGCTTGAAAGTTCTTGGTGCGTACGAACCCTGTATATATATATATATATATATATATATATATATATATATATATATATATATATATATATGTATATATATATATATATATATCAGTGGTGGAAAATTCGCGCAGAGGTGGAACCTATTGACAACACTAAATTTTGGCAGTATTTTTCCACTTGTTTAATGACAGAATTTCGGGGGTTTTATTAATCTTAAGAATACTATAAAAGTTTGTGGTGTCAATAGGCTCCACCTCTGGGTATATGTATATATATATTATTAATGAAAAACTGGCGCAATCACATAGGAATGCCGGGTCGGAAATGCTTTTCTGACATTTCTTCCATTTTCAAGGCATTGAAAAGGCTAGATTACACAAAGCAAAACGTTGGCCCTGGCAGTGTTGCCAGCGAGCTGCTTCCTTTAAACCCTTCAGTGGAAAGCAATTCAGTTGCTAAAATGTCAACATAATTGATTGACACCGGTATTTGTAAGCAATAAGCTGAGTAAAATCTTTTCTTGAAATATATCATATGAAACAAAAGTTAATCCCTAAAGTATGGTGTGAATGTGGCATTTGGGAATTTAAACTAAATGGTATATAACATATACTGGTGTCCTTCAAGTGATTAATTAACTACTTAACCCTTTGAACTCTGGTGGGTAAATTTCATCAAAATTCCAAATGTCACATTGGCACCAGTATTTTACAAAGAAAAAAATTGGTTAAAGATATACAGAAAAAATGCATTAAACCTTTTTCAAATAAATATGGTTGAATTTTCTGATGCCGTTGTGACATTTCGGAATTAAAATTAAGTGGTAGAAAATTCAACCATCAGAGCTCAAGGGGTTAATCGTCGTGCCCGAGACATTCACGGGCTGCAAGTTTCACGGCTTTTATTGGAAATCGTTTGATTCCCTCCAATTTTATAAAATAGTGTAATTGGTTTTATTTTGGTATCAATTTATATGTTATTAAATAGATGAATATTTTTTTTCTAAAGAGTGGCAGCAATAATGAATTTAAATTTTTAAACCGTAATTTAATGCGACCATTAAGTGGTTAAGATTTCTTTATTGGCATCTGTTTTATAAAATAATAAAACTTTCGCTTTTTTTTTTTTTTTTTTTTTTTTTTTTTTAATAATATGCCTTTAATTATAGTGAATTTTATCATCTCAAAAATGTAATACCAATCAAGAAATTTGAATAAAAAAAAAGAAAGAAAAAAAAGAGGTGTTCATAGAGGTGTACTATACAAAACAGGTGTACTATATAAGAGGGAGGAACGGGGGGCATGAGCCCCCCGTTCCCCCTCTTATACATATCGAATGAACTCCAAAAACTAATCAGGGAAGCGCCTCATGAGGATATACTTATATACAAAATTTCAAGTGGATCCGATATTTTTATCATGAGTTATGGCGTTACGCACGAACGTACATACAGAACGGACGGGCACATAAGCTCTCAGGCTATGATAGCCTGTGAGCTAAAAAGTGATCCGTGTACCCTTCCGATTTTCTTTCTGTGACAAACTTTCAAACCATAACTATAAGCAAATAGCAATGAGCACATATTATGAAAATATATGATAGGAGGAAGAAATATATGCAAATTACTTTTGTAATTTTTAAGTTTGCAAGTGTTTTTTTTTTTTTTTTTTTTTTTTTTTCGTAAAAAGCACAGAATAGTATCATTAAATGTAGATTCATTTCTTTTATATTTTCAGCGCATTCGTGGCAGTTCAAAGCGTAAAAGGTATCTGGATGATGATTCATCAGACCAAAGTGAAACAACAACAACAACTACTACTACTACCACTACTACTACAACAACTACTACAACTCCTTCTCCGACTACAACACAAGTTCACAAAAAACCCAAGGCAAGTTTTCCTGCCGAAGAAATATGCAAAACAAATCGCTTATGGGAACAAATTAACAGCACTCATGATTTTTATGATAACGAAGTAGAAGTAATACAAGACAATGTACAGCAATATGTTTTCTCATATAGATGTGTTGCAGAAACCGGTCCTTGCATTGGAATATCGCCTCTGTAAGCAATAAAATAATAGTTTTTGTTCAGATTTTCTTGTGAAAGTATTGCTTGTTATTATTTTATTTATTTATTTATTTATTGGTTTAATGCATCATCTACTTAGCACCACAGCAATTCTCCCATGTTGAGATTTTTTTTAATAACTGATCATTGGTGCACAGTGATAATTGGTGACATAAATGAACGCCTATGCATCTTATTGTCTGGTGATGGGACACTGCCTGTGTTCAAGGCCTGATTACCGCACAAGCTAACTAAACCATGATCTTGAACCCACTGCTGAAAAGGCCCAAAATTTAATAAAATTATTTAGAAAAAATTATTTAAATTGCAGTTTTCTGCATTTATTTAAAAAAAAAAAACTAAAACGATTTTATTTAACTTGACAACCATATGATAATTTAAGGATAACCCCCCAAATAATTCCAATAAAAAATAATCTAGCTATTATTTTTGTGCGAGCGGGACTCCATAAATGTGTTGGGCATTGGGCCCCCTAAACCCTTAATCGGGCTATGCCCGTATTTCCCTTGCTGTCGCACTGCTCTTTTTAAATGTTGATTTTACTTTTGTATTTATCTTCTGTGCTTCTTGATAGTAAAAAAAAAATTTCTTTTCAGGTATGATAGTGAATGCACCGAAAGGTACGGTTGGATGTACATGTACTACAGAAGAGTAGATGATCCGTACAGAATCCCTCAGTGGGGTTTTGTTGCTGCTCCACACCACTGCGCCTGTAAAATTACTCCTAAATACATTCCTGATTCTTGATTTTACACCTTTGCTGTAATGTATGAACTTAACTCATCTGAAATCTGCAGAGACAGTCCACCATATAACAGTTCTAGAATGATCTTCCATGGGGATTTGCCAATCCAGATGTTTACTGAAGATCATGGTGGACTTAATGGAAGTGGAATATTTAAATGTTTAATTTATTGAAGTTGTTTATGTTATGAAACAGATGTAGAATAACAATGTTGCTCATCCGTACCAAATAATATACTTGAGTAAAATAGAGTAAATGCAAGTTATACTGGATTTTACATGGAAATGTATATCTTAAATGCATATATTTTTTTTTTCTATATTTAACTTATTTTCCTACCTATCTTGGGTATGAATTACATCTTATATGCAAAAAAAGATTTTTTTTTATCTATTAAGTTCTGGTTAGTAGCAATAATAATTTGTTTAGTAGATGGCTAACAATAAATTAATAAGCTTAATAAAAATGTTAGGTTATAATCATTTTAAAAACTCCGAACTACAAATTCATAAAAAAATTCAATGTTTAATGAAACAAATATTTTTAATAGTCAATATCACAAAGTTTTAAAAAAATTTCTTATCGGTGATGTTTGTGATGTGTTGAGATGAATGAATGATAAAATGACTTAATTTTGTTTAATGCAGTATGATAATTATTAAAAATTAATTTCAGTAAAGATTTTGAGATCTTATTTAGAGTAAAGTGATCTATCAAAAAATACTTTAATATACTATGTGTATAGATGTATAAATTATGTGGACATTTTACCAGTATTTTCTAATAAAAATAATCTTATTATGCAATAAAAAAATATACACGATTAAATAAGTTAGAAATTGCTGTTAGAAAATAGTGGTGAAATTCGAATATTTATAGGGTCCTAGTTATGTACATTCTTGTTCAGTTGTAAATATCAATCGTCTTTAAAGTCGCTATATACTGCATTATGTTCGATCAGTTATCAAAATGCAAGTATTTAACTTTTTCGGTTTCATTTCTTTCGTTTCATATTTTTTAATAATTTCAAGCATATGTAGACAAAAAATATCATTGAAATGTGTTTTTGTTATTTCCAACAGCATTACTAAATACTTGATCCATAGTATACACGAAATTTTCAGGTTTATAAATTTTCTTGGCTTAATCGAAAAGTTTACACGCGCCTCAACTATGTCACCAGATTTTTTAGTTCAATATAAAATGTCGCAAGTTTATAAATAATGAAATTTTAAGACAAACATCAACTAACTAACCTATCAATATTTGATAAAATAGGGGAAACTATAATTTGATATTTTATGATTTTAGACTTTTCTCGAAAAAAATTGTTTGCTTTTAGATGAAAAAAAGTTCTTAATGTAAATGTACATTTCTTCTTGAAAATGTGACTTGTAAATCTGATTTTTTTACAACAAAAAAAGTGTCATAAGTAAGAGTCAGCAAAGGAAAAGTAGTACAATTTCATTATGGAAATGACCCCTTATGGAAAAAATGCATCCATATTTAGAAAGAAGGCATTATACTGAGTCTATTGATTTTATGTCGTGATTTTAACGGAAACTATATACCGTAATTTCGGGTGTATAAGCCGCAGGTCAAACAATTCTTTTTCGACCCAGAATTTATTAAGAAATAAGTATAACTACTTAAATCGCCGTAAATATTTATCTTCAATCTCTAAATAAGATTTCTGGGTCCAAAAAGAATTGTTTGATCCGCGGCTTATACACCCGAAATTACAGTACAAATAATTTATTTTGTATGAACGGGTCTGTACCCGTAAATGTAATAGAGATTTTCTGAAAGCATTGTCAAAATTTAAATAGATTTTTAACACCAAAACCATATCAGAATATTGTTAAAGGTGTTTCGAATTAAAATCTTCTTTTAATTTCATAAAATCATGAAAAAAGTACAGTTCTGAAAGTGATTAATTAACGGCCGTTTTCATTAGAAGCAAGACTGCCAAAAAGACTTTCTCCAAATGGAGAAAAGAGAAGTTAAATAATTGCTGAAAACAACATTTTTCACATTTTTATTTATTTATTTTCATTTTTCTGCATGATTTTATGGAAATTGAAGAAGGTCATTGTGCTATTTTTATTTCAATTTATAGACAATCATTCTAAACTATGATAAACTAGATTATAAATAATATAATGTATAAGCATATATATCAACGCTTAAGCTTTTTCGTACCACAAAAACTTAATAGTAAATTTTACTTTCTTAAATCATCGTAATGTTCCAATTAAAAAGCAAAAATTTCTATTAAATTTTTGTGGCATAAAAAAGTGCAAGATGTTGGCACCTATATATTAATAGAAAAATGATAAACATTACTGTTAATGCGTTCATATTTACAGGCTGTCACTGGCGACTATTTTTAAACTCGATGTCGTACCACTTTCTCAAATAGCGAATATTTTTCATATACTCTGATAACATCTGAAAGCGAAATATATAGTACAAATTTAATTTAAAAAGTTATGGTGTGAATAGAATCTAAAAATAGTCGCCAATGTGCAGTCCTGTATTTATAATACATTTTTATAATTAGCGTACCAATGTCATATAGTGAGAAAATTTATCTTAGAAACATGAGACATGTATGATATGCCTAAAAAATATTTCACGAGTGCTGTATTTTTTAATGGGATGTAATATCTTTCTTTTAACCCACCAGGATGGATTGTTTCGACACTCCAAAATCGCGCAGCATATTAATGGTGTTTACAAAGTCACCAATAAATATAAATAATAACCATCACATTATTTAATCGGTGACAATTGTTACAAATTCTGTGATAAAATGAGTTGAAGAATAATTTAAAAAAGTATTGGTGATAATTGCAAAAGACCATACGCCCTCTGGTTGTATCAGGCCCGGCGCCCGTCCTCGTGGGTTAACATTATTGCAATTTTCAATACACGATTCAAACACATTAGAAAGTATATTAATTTTCTCACTATATTATCATTTCAAAACATTTTTTAGATGAACATATATATGGATAGATGAAAAGCATTTATGATTGTGGCTCAAATTAATTCTTAGAGTGTACCATTTAGAAACAACTGTAAACTGTGAAAAAAAAAAAAAAAAAAAAAAAAAAAACTATTATGGTAAAAAAATAAAAAAAATTATTTATTAAGACCAGCAAATGTATAGTTATCGTCGTCAAAACAGTGTAACCTTTTAACGATTAAAAAAAAGTTGTAATAAAGTTGTATGGAAAGTTCTTTTTTTTTTGGGGGGGGGGTATTTTTGTACATAAGTTAATAATATTCTTCATTGTGACTGTGTCTCAGAATCTAGTCGAACAAAAATGAAGAATATGAAATTGAATGACGATATTGTATCTATTATCTGTGATTAAAAGCGAGTTTTACTTGTGACCTATAAATTGTTTTTGTTATATTGAAGTACTTACGTTTTGCTCTATAAAAGTGTGTTCTCTGCATGTGTCTGTTTTAATCGAGCTATTTTTTATTTGATTAAATCATTTTCACGTTCATTTTTTTTAAATCAAAAATGTTTCTCTTCATTCAGTAGTTTACCTTGTAAATTGTGGTTATGTTATCTACATGTTTCTCAATTTTTATGTAAAATAAAGTGATATTTAAAAGTGCATGTTTTAGTGATTCATTTTTTTTTATGGAAAATGTTTACGAATTCGATTTAAAATATAAATTGATAATGATTATATCGCTAAGAAGATACCTAATCCGAGGGATGAATCTTCCTAGATCGAAAATATTTAAGAGGGAATTCCAATAGTTATAAGATTAAAATAATTTTTGTATATTTTTGGACAATAAAGCTGCAAACAGAAATCAGAATTAGATAAGACAAACTTCAAACAAAAATTCAATAATAATAAAGATAATAATATTAATAAGAAGAACAAGAATATCAGTAATAATAATAATAATAATAATAATAATAATAATAATAATAATAATAATAATAAAAGTATTTTAATCACCAGGAAACACGGAACAAGAAAATGATTCTTTGTCTACACTACATGACTTCTGATTACGTGGACACTACTGCAATATAACGGTGGTTCTGAAACATACAAACAAAAGTTAGAACATTTTAAATTGAATGTAGAACTCCTGAAAACCAATCGTTTTATGAGAAAAGTTTATTTTTGTTTTATTTTTTATTTTATTTTTATAATTTTAATTTTAGAGGGGGGGTTGGGGGGGGGGGAATACAAAACATTTTGGCTGAAGTCAAAAAGGTTCGTGGAAAAAAAAAGGAATTGGAATTATAAAAACTACGGTTCACCGAATAAGCATAGAGTCAGTCACAAAATTCTACATACACTCAGAAAATTACAACAATCTAACACAATACTAATATTTTTTTCGGGGGGGGGGGGAGGGGGAGAACTTTAATTTATTAACACTAGAACCGCCGGGTATTTTACTCAAGTTTTATGAAAAGTTACTCTCACCAGAATTTTAAAGTTAAACTATTTATCTTATTTAATCAGTCTATTTTTCTGCTGATTACATTTAGCATATCTTATGATGAAAATTCTGGTCCGAATCGACTATTATCAATCTGGCAGGGGTCATTTTGACCCCTAATGGCGGTTCTAGTGTTAAACATTTCAAACGTTAACTAATGTCTATTAATCCCTTCGCAACGAGATCCATTTGCTTAATTTTTAATCTTTTACCACCGGTTTTTTGAAATAAACAATTTTCTCTAATTGAATCACGAAAATGCTCTGATTAAATAAGGTAAATTTTACAATACAAATTAACTGGTGAGGATATTGAAGGATTCTCCAGTGACGTAACTAGAGTGGGTGCTCGAGTGCTCTGAATACTGGTAATTATTTTAAGTTCTGTTCGCATTATCAAACCAGAAAATTTTCTGCTATGATTCTAGGATAAGAAAAACCTTACAATATTACTGGTTTGGAGCACCCACCCTGGTTACGCCATTGTTCTGAGCGCCATAAGTTTCACGTATACCGGTAGATCGTCCTCCAAGTATTAAGGAAAATTTTAAAAACGTTCACTAAATTTTTTCAAAATTGCACAAAAATCGATATTATGTAGTCACAAAAGTCTAAAGAAAATAAGTGCATAATACACTTATGCATGACTAAGAGTTCAAAATTAAAACTTTGAGAGGACCTCTCGTTGAATCTATAATTGGTTGCATTCTTTTTTGACATTGACAAAACAAGACTTTTCAAAGTATTGCGAATAATGTGCGACCAAGCAATGGAGTTATGAATAAAGAGGAGACATATAGTGTATTCTCCAGCAACTGCGAGTGAAGTAACTGAAAAGCAGGGCCGGACTAACACTCCATCAGTCCGTGCCCCGGCACAGAATAAAAAATTTCAAGGGTTCAAAATGGCCAAAGCAAAAAGAGATGAAAAATGAATGTAGAGTTTTCAGGACTGCTTTGTAGAAGCATTGTCTGATCTTGTTAAGCAACAAGAAGACTAAGAAAATGAAGCTAAAAAAGTAAAAAATGCAACGCACTTTGCAGATAGAGACAGCGACAGATGAGATCATCCTGTCGGCTTAGTTTTGAGTTATGACTCGGGACTATTGCCTGAAGGTATAACAGGAATTTAAATGCTTAATCGATGGCGGGCACTTGTTGTTAAAAGTGGTTCATGAACCAACTTAGAAAAAGAGAGAAAAAAAGGGTGCCTTGAAAGACAAGTATCACCATAGGAAATTTTGGGCCCGAGATGCAAAGCAAGCTCACTTTGCTTCAAGTTGCTTCACGGGGGGAGATTTCTACCACACCCCACCGGGTAAAGATTGGCTCCGTAGGGTGTCCCATAGGAGCGGGTAAGGTCGCTCGTGCATGTCCTAGCCTATGTGCACCTAATGTGGAGGCAGCAGCCCCCCCTCCAAAAAAAATATATAATAACACCTGAAAGGGAAGGGGGTTAGTTGGACGTATTAATTACACTTTAAGATTAATTTTTATTACTTTGAAATAAATTATAATTATCTTATGCACTAGGTCAGAGCTATCTAAATGTAAAGGTTGTGATATTTACCTAAATTATTAGTAATCCAATGTTAGTTAAGAATACTAACCTATTGAATAGAAGCAATTTACAATGAAGATTAAACGTTAAATGGTAGCAGATGATCATTAGACTAAGGCTATTGGAAAAAAGGGAAGGGAGTTGTGTTCGGCCTAGCCTCAGGATGACAGCCGCTGCTGTTCGGTTAACAATGTAAGAAACTGGGAAATGTCTCGGCTCTTAACATAAAAAAAAGGAAGGCAGAAATGGCAGAGTGGGGGTAGGGCCTATAGAGTCTGTCATTGATTAATCTAAAGTTATTTAGTATTACATTAGATAATTTGTTATTCTTAGTTGGTGGTTAATTTAAATTGTTTTGAATAAACTATATTAACCTAAATTAATTAGATTACCTATTTATAGCTTACTTTAATTCATTTTGTTAAAATATTTTCATTTTACTCACCCGATGATCTTCTTATCTTGGGTTTCTTGGTTTGCCTTCTTTGAGATATTTTTCTCATATTTCCATGAGATGTTTGTCTCTGTCGTGGGTTTTCTTTAAGTCTCTATTCATTGGTGTTGACACTGTGTGATCTTATCGCTCTTTGGTTTGACTCATTCTTTTCACTTTGCGAGATAGTCCTTGGTGGATTCTTGATCTAATCGCATATTGGTTTATGACATTAAATGTCAAGAAGAGTCTTAAAGTTTTAGAAAATATACTGCAGATGTCACTAGATTTCATCAGCATCATTGCGCATTTAACCCTTTCCAGCACATTGTGCCCGGTCTAGGATACCTAACTTTAATTTCAAACTTGCAAACGGCACCAGTTAAATTTTAGTAAAATTTTGCTTTTACAATAAAAGCTTAAATTAAGGAATTCAAAATATCTAAAAAATTCGTTTGTGAATTCCGGTGTCAGTCAATAATTTCTCATTTTAGTACAGATTTTGCCTGTACCGGAAAGGGTTAAAGGATACAATATTTTAGCGCTTTTTCAAGTATTACTGAGATAGCCGATTTCCACACTATATTAGAGATGCTATAATTATACACTATGATACAACGTTAAAAATATCGTGGAAAATTACCTCTATTTTTAAAGATTACCTATCTATTTTCTGGCAAATGAGAACGCTGCATAAATGCCTATGGAGTGTCTCTTTTGTCAGAAAATAGTCTTTAAAAACAGAGATAATTTTTCACGATACTTAACAGTATATGGCAATTTTATCATCGCTCTCCTGAATACTAGGCCCGAGCTGCCGACTGACAAGGAAGTTCTCTATACTAGGCATAATCAGAATATTTTGAAAAAAAAACATACTAATTAAACTACTCATGTATGTAATAGAGGATTAATCAAATTTAATTGCGGAATTACATTTGAAAGTCTGTAAAAAATAAAATATTTTCAAGTATTTAAAGTGAAATACGAAGCGTCATGCGATATGGCAAGCAGCACTTTTCCTCACCAAAAGCAAACGATTTTAATGTATTTTTTTAAATGCATTTAAATGATATTAATGAATTTAAACTTAACACTAGAACCGCCGGGTATTTTACTCAAGTTTTATGAAAAGTTACTCTCACCAGAATTTTAAAGTTATTTATCTTATTTAATCAGTCTATTTTTCTGCTGATTACATTTAGCATATCTTATGATGAAAATTCTGGTCCGAATCGACTATTATCGATCTGGCAGGGGTCATTTTGACCCCTAATGGCGGTTCTAGTGTTAAACAATGAGAGAGTTTAATACATTATATATATGTGTATTTACTTTTTAATAAAATCTAATTATTAACGTTTGTGACAATAGATGGCGCACTGTATAGTATATTCGTATTTATTTTACTTAAAGAAATTTTCATCGATATTAATCGTTTTAAAGTAAATTTTCATCGACATTAATTAAAACTTGTTATTAGTATAAAATTATTTAACTACTTTTATTAAGTTCGTAACATTTTCGTTTACTAATGTTTTGTAATTAATTATTTTTAATAATAGTTATTTTAATTATTTATTATTAATTATATCTTTTTGGTTTCTGATATAACTTTCTTTGTAAACTGTCAACTATAACTGTTGGCAAAGTGAAATTGCAAATTTGAAATTATCTCACATGGTGGCGATTTATCGTGTAAATTTATCTTTTAGATATTCAATTATTGTCTTATTATTTTTCTAATATTTTTCCTTGAACTATGTTTTCCATTGCTATTATTGTTTATATCATTGCTATTTATTACTAATTCAATTATTGTCTTATTATTTTTTTAATATTTTTCTTTGAATTATGTTTTCCATTGCGATTAATCGGGCAATTTAGAAATCATTTTTAGGTTTATCCTGATTTCTAATCAGAAATTAATCGCAATTAATGTGTCTATTTAGCATTGCCCTTGAGAACGAGCTAAATACTACATTTCCAATATTGTTCCAATTTTTACCAACTCCTATGTTTGATATAGTTTGTTATTTAACGCGTTATTCCATATTTTGATGTTGATTTGTAGTATTATCTAATGGTTGTATATGTATATATATATATGTTTATTTGTAGTATTATCTAATGGTTGTATATACATATATATATATATATATATATATATGTATGTATAAATTTTCTACATATTTATGTTGCTTGTTGCTGCAGTTAATATTTAGTTTTATCATTTTAAAAATAATTTCATATGTAAAAGACATTTTCACATTGAAAAACATATTTTAGACCAAATGAAAAATGCTGCAATAAATGTTTGTTTCCATAGCAACAAAATTGAATCGGCAGTGTTCAATTGGACTTAATTTTGGGACTGAAACAATTTTAATTAATTTAAATCTTGTTACAATTCATAAAATTTCATAGTTAACTTTCATTACAAATATATATATGACAAACCTTTAGTTAAAATAAATTAAAACTGACAAAACTAAAGTTGTTTAAATAAAAAATTTTTAAACAAGCTCAACATGAAATATTTTTAACTTAAAAAGTATTTGACATTAAAAAGCATTTTTTTAAATTTTATTCTGTCGCCAACTGGGATAAATCGCCAAATAAATAAAATGTTCATTATTGTTTTACGAACGTTCTATTGGAGTTCCGCTGATTTTTTTTTTTTCTTATTTCTATCTTTATGAGAAGAACATTCTGTAATTTTTTTTCAGATTTATCTGAGTAAGCCAGTATGAAGCCTGCCTTGTAGAGATGGGCATTATTTAACATAACAGGATAAATATTCGTAATATTAACAAAAAACTTATTATTCAATAACAGATTACCAAAAAGTCCCTGTTAATTTTGGAACGCCTCGTATGATAAGCATTTTAAAAAGAAGAAACAAATAGTAAGGCTGAAAATCATTTTAGGAATGCATATTTATAAATTAATAAAAGTTTAGTTGTATAAAAAAAATTCCAACTTATAAATCTATTTGAATTCTGAGGCAAAGAATTTCTATTACTGCAGAAAACAAAAATCCCCAACTGCATTAAAACGCTTTTGAGACAGAGAGAGAAAAAAAAATTCCGACGCACAAAAAAAATCCTATGAAACTTTCTTTTTGACACGTCACTGTCGATCTACCATTCCAAGACATTAAAAATCCTTTTGGTCTAATCAAGGAAGCCAATCATAGGAACATTTTTCCTTTTGCATTGTCCAAGACATTAAAAATCCTTTTGGTCTAATCAAGGAAGCCAATCATAGGAAACCTTGTCCTTTTGCTATTTCAAAAGTTCACGTGATAAAATCTCTCAAAAGCTATTCGTTGTTGATTATTCTATGAATATTTAAAAACATCTGGCTTCGACTCTTCACAGAATATATTTTATCGTTTGAATTTTTTATAACGCTCACAGTTACAAAGATTAAAGCAATAGAATCAGTTTTTAGAACAACGAAAACAACATTTATTGAAAAAAATAGCTGGAATGATGAAAATTGCTTTTATCAAACAAATAGGTAGAATACTGAAAATGAAATGAGGGAAAAATGTGTTTTTATTCTAAAGTACGTAAAGTTAGTGAATGACGCTTGATGATTATTAGAAAGCAAGGAGGTAATGTCGGCCATCTTTGGTCATATTTTTAATGGGAAGGAATCTCTGTTTGAAAAATGGAATTAAAGAGATTTACGGATTTAAATGTTGATACAAAGCTGTTTTATCGCTCGGGCACGGGACATAATCTTTCGTTGATGTAATTAGATGGGTAAAACGGTGGCAATCTTTGAGTTTTAATATTTAAAAGGGATATTACTATGTACTCATGGTATTTCGGGAAAGGGGGGGGGGTATTCTGGCGCTATGATTTTTATTTAATAAAATGTTTATTACTGATTTTTTTTTTATCAGTATTATTTTGTCAATATTGCGTCGTTAGAAAATACGAACTGGAAAACATTACTTTTGTAATTGTATTTTACTGAAAAAAAAGAAAAATAGCCTGGTGAAGACACAGCTATTCGGAAAGGGATGGGAGGGGGGGCGAACGGGGGCGGTCCCGACGGACGCGGAAATTTTATAGGGCGCCAATTTTATACTACCAACGTCATTTTTTGGCATGTCACAAGTTTTGGGGAGGTGATTTTAAATACGTACTTGCACATACGAAATTTGTGGGATGAATGACATTTGATTAAAAATATACAAGTAATGTTTCGTGCTCTTGTGGGATAAGCTTTGAATATGCGTTGACAGATATTGATTCGGGGATGTCAAAATTCGAACTTCAAATCAAGGTGCTAAAGAATGAAGATCAATTTTATTTTTTTGAACAAATCGCATTGTTAAAACAGTGTTGTTTTTATGGAGGATATTTCTGATCGTTTAGAAAAAATTAATTTCTAAACCGTCAGTTTTCGAGTCATTGTAACAATTGCAAAAATGCTTTAAACTTTATTCTGCATCATATAAATATTAATTTACATTAAAATAATTATTTTTTAAATTGTTAAGAAACTACATATTTTATACAGTGTTCAGTAAGTTTCCTATAACTTTTATTTAGAAAAAGGTTTTATGTGTTTTAACAAGTAAATCAGCAATAAAAATAAATAAATAAATAAAAGGTTTACGGGCAAAATTTACTGAGTTATGATACTTATAAATTTTCAACGAGGAAAAATGCATTTTTAGTGCAAGAAAACTATAATATTACGTAAAATGTAAAGTATCACGACTATGTTTTTGTCTTGCAAAAATTGAAATTTTAACTCTATGTTGATTTTAAAGGCGCAGGTTTATCTGAACTAAAACAGCGTCTATACTTATGTATCAAATGTATTCAAAATACCTTAATTAACGGCCCTATAACTAAAATGTCTGTTGACAGCAGTCTCATCGATTAGTTATACGTTACAAAAATAACAGGTTGTTGAAACCTGTTACCTGTGAATGTGTGGAACGATGTAACCTGTTAACCAAAAATAAATATATTTCCCATCTCTACTGCCTTGTGAGTGCTGACACAAAAATAACTGTAGCCGAAGGCGGATTTTTTCAAACATGTATATGGTTCTTTAATTTTAGTCAACAGTATTTTATTAAAGAGTTCTTCGACTTGTTTAATCTAAGAAAAATAAAGTAGAAAAACACTTAAAAATATATTCGTGCCAAAATTCAATGGAGCGCACACAAGCTGAAAAAAATCCGCCTTCTGCAGCCGCCATTTTTGTGTCAGCATTCACTCCTAATACTCAGAGGGCAGTAATTTAACTAGAGGTCAGCTGCACTTTCCTTATACAGTTGAACTCCGTTATAACAAAATTTAAGGGACCGAAAGTTTTGTTCGCTATATCCGAACCATTTAAAAATATTAGAGTTTACAATATACGTATATCATAAGCTATTACCTGAATATTCAATAATGATGTATTTTTAAAAAAAACATAAAATCTATTAAATTAGATCATTAATGAATAAAAATTGAATAAAATCGATTACATTAAATTGATACAGTGCTAAATAAATTAGCTAAAAATAAATACAAATAGAAATACAGCACAGCGTCAATTATCCGAATAAATCAGGACCGACGGTAGCTCGGATAAACAGAAGTTCGAATAAATGGCCAGACAATTTAAGGGATGTTCCCGACTATGCTAAACATTACACTTTATCCAGGTTTAGGATTACTAGCACCAATTTTTGCTGGCTTGTTTAATTATTATTATTATTATTATTACATTTTTAACATTTATTTATTTATTTATTTATTTTATCATTTTCTGAATTCTAGAAATTTTAATATAAGCAAAAAAAGTTTTAGATTATGGCTAGTTTCAAAGAAAACGTTCTTTTCAATGCTGTCATACCTCGAATTATTCTTAAATACGTTAGTTGAATCCGTTAGTCTTAAATACGTTACTAAATAGCTGTGATAAAAGTATTGGATAATAACTGATAGGTGGACGTGACCACACCTGCAGAATCGTTACCATAAAAGAAAAAGAATGCAGTTTTTCTACCCTTTAATAAAAAATCGTACCGCTAATTTACACGACGTTTCACTAGTTGGGACACATTTTCTTATGAAATTTGAGCCGAAGTCATGTTTTCACAACTGGCTATTTCGAAACAGCCAGGATTGCATGACATGTTCGTATGGATCCATGCGAACTTGTCATGTCTGTCAAACAGCTGAAAATAGCTATGCTTGTTGGCCACCGTTATTTTCGAAAAGTTTGCTTTGTCTTATTCGATTGATAAGATATCTCTGATAAAATAAGACATGACAAGTTCGCATGGAAATAGCCAACTGCGGAAAAAAAAAAAAAAAAAATCATGGTCGATTACGAAAAATTGTTCGTTATAACCTATTCTTAAGATTTTGGAGGTTCACTATAAAAGCATTAAATACAATAGAAAAATGGTGGGGCCAAATTTTCGTTGAGTGAGTTCGTTATATACCGGGTTCGCTATAACGGTGTTTGACTGTATGTTAATTATATGTCACTATTCGGTTACCTATAAAGACATTCTACTGGAAATCCTGTTGTGAAATAAGAAATTTGATCTCCTGCTATCCAGAGTGCCTTTTTTAATTAGAGGATACCGTTACAGCGTCTAGTATAAATATTGTGGAAATCTGCTATTCAAGCAAGGCTGAAAATTTGAATCCCTTAAAATGTACAACGATTATGGATGTTTTAAATGAAATGAACATAAATCAAAATATTCTTAAAGCAATTCAAGAATTTTACAGACACTCAAAAACAAATATTAAAATCGCCCAAATATTGTCGAAAGATTTTATAACGGATAAAGGTCTCATATAGAGAGGACCTGAGGTCGGAGACACAGTATCTGGCAACCCTTTAGTAGATAAACATACCTCGACGATAAAGCGTAATATGCAAGGGGTTTAAAAAAAAAAAAAAGTCCCAAAGTTACACAATTTTAAAGCTTTATAACATTCAGGGTTCGCACAACTCTACCACTTAATTCTTACAGAATTTTTAAAGTATTTCACTGCAGCAAAAAATTGCGAAATTTGAGAATAAACTTGGTGGTTGTGAATTTTGTTTCTTTAAAATTAAATATAAATTTTCTTGTCTTTAATAGTGGTGCCGGAGTTCTTAAAAAATATAAAGAGTGTGCGAACTCTGACATTTATAACATACATCTGACTTGTGTGCTCGACATGAAAGCCTGCTTATAAGTCATCGTCAATGTATAGGGACGAGATAGCACAAGGAAATCTTTACAACACACGAGAAGTACAACCGAGAGCTCCACATAAAGAGTGTGTGCAATGGAGCCAGTGGGATTCGAACCCATAATCTCCTGAGCTCGCAAGCGATTAGCAGCGTCTTAACCATAGACTTCTCATATAGGTAGACGCCACATGCCATTGTTCTCTCGGCGTGGTTTCGAATCCAAATATCTTTGGCGAAAAGATGTCGTTTTTTAGCGGTGATCGCTTTATTGGCAACTTTCAGATTTCATTCTCTCAGTGAAATGAATGTAAACATGGAAGCGAAACTCTTCCGAGGAGATTTTGGTGGGAGAAAAACAGGTTTGGCGCGCTAAATCTGCCCTCCGTCACGTGACGGAAGGCAAAGATCCAGGCGTAAGAAAAGGTTACCGATGTGGTGTCGGTATGAGAGGTCATTGGTCTTTTAACCACTCGGACACGGAAACCCCTTTAAAGCCTTAGTACATAATCGAACAAATTACATACATTTTTGAGCGGCTGGAATGTAGAGTCGGCAGAGCGCCAGCGCCAGACTGCTAACTTTTTTTTTCTCACATGTGTATTCAATACCCTGGCAAGTTTTTTTTTTTTTTTTTTTTTTTTTTCCACAGACAAAATAATGATTAATTACAACGTCAGTCAAACTTATGGCTTTTGCAACTTTAAAGTTCAAAAACATATCAAGATTTAAAAATCTGAACTTTTGTATGTCTCTGCTCTGATAGATGAAGGTACTCTAATCTGTGTTTTCATATAAAAGTTTTGGCAATGTTTTGTTTTGACTCAATGGTAGTTACTGTAAATACTGGCCGAGATACTAGCAAAATGTTATCCTATGTTTCGCCGACATGTCGAGGAAACAATCACGTCCGAAGGTCGAAGGGGTCGAAACTCAGCTGTCTGCTAGTTTGAAACCGGTGCTTTAAAGTTTACACTGATGTCAGTATTTCTGGTATTGCAAAGCATGCGGTCGTTACTGTAATACACGATCAGCAAACTTCTTTTAATTAACACAAATACTGCATTCTAGACATTATTCTATAGTATCCTTTATAAATTATTTTTCTTGATTATCTGTCAAACTTGCACAGCAAAATGTCTGATCGTTATTTAAGAACAGACACAGGGGCAATGTTATCCCCTGAAGGAGATGAAAGTAAAATCACCCCTTTTCCACAAAGTAGAGAAGGTAAAGCAGTACAAAGAGGATCTTTTAGTGATAAAAAAGGCAGTCGAGCCATTGGTGTATTCACCAGTGGTGGTGATTCTCAAGGTAAGTTAAAAGACTGTTCCTTATCTGTCATTTTTAAAAGTATTTAAAAGGGAAAAAAAATTGTTCTTAAGTTATTTAACTCTATAACACATTGCATTTGTTATTAGATATTTTTTAAATTCTTTTTTAACATCCGTATAGGTAAAACTGTTCTACACTCTTTTATGTAAAACTCCTTATATTACAATGTATATATTTATATATTTAGACAATTATTATGAATAACATGATGCAATATAAATTTATGCTTAGAAATATATAAGAATACATTTCTTATGGCATTGAGTAATGCTTTAAAATCTTAATTTCTGAATCATTAGTTTCTATTCAATATTATCAACTAGATGTAAGAGAAAAATGAGATGATTCTAAGATCTAAAGTAGGTATTATGACGAGAACTGACATATCTTTCCACTTAAGAAATTTAAACTAATACTATTTCAATTCTAATTTATAAATGCATCAACTGTTGATGCAATATTTCCTAAAGTGAAGTCATAAGCAATATATATATACAATTCTTAGTTTACTAATGGTAATATAATGATATTTGGTTACATTTTATATTTAAGAGACCCTGAGATATACTGTTTCATATTTTATTGTAACAAGAGAGAGTGTTATGGAACAGGAGGGAAGCACACCAAATCAGTTTTGTCAGAAAAGTTCAAAATATAATAAAGTATGCATCTAAATACTATTTAGAAGCCTAAAAATGTTTCATATACAAAAAACAGGCCGATTTTTTTCCCTACTAACTTACAGTAAGTTAATTTTTAACTTTGTCATTGGAGACCAGTGTTAAGGAATATTTTTTTAATCATGTCATTTTTCAATCATATAAAGGGGCAGTTCATAAAATTTCTTTTAACAGTAAGAATTTTCAGAAAATTTACAAAAGAATAAGAAAACGAAACAAACACATTTTGAAATAGTTGCTGCCTGTAGTTTAAACAATTACTAGGGACCAGAGATTATTTTAGCTTAAATACATGATTTTAATTTTTATAGCAGTTGTAGCTTTAAAAAATTATTATTCTTGGGTAGTTCCCTTTGAAAAACTATTCTGCTTTTTAAGAAGAGTTAGACCCTCTCTGTTTATGTTTTCATGTGAATTTGTAAACTGAATGTTAAATTTAGGCAAATAGCACAATATATTATAGGGATGCACAACCTATGGCCCACGATGCTTTAACATGTGGCCTGTAAATTTTGTCAATTAATAACCAAAAAAATTTTCAATTTTTGTGCATAGATTGCAGAAAAAATAGTAAATTTTGTCAATTTGCCAAGAAAAATGAAAATTTCATCAGTCACTTAAGAATCTCAAATTTCATTGATCAGGCATAGAAAAAATCATGAATTCCATTGATCGAGTGAGAAAAAATAGTGAATTTTGGCTAAGAGGTGCAGAAAAATCATAAATTTTGTCAATCACTCATGGAAAAATTGTGAGTTCTGCCAATGAGGTGTAGAAAACATAGCAATTTTCCTGATTGGATATGGAAAAATTGTAAGTTTTGTTGACTGGACACAAAAAATTATACATTTCAAGATGGGATAACAAAAACTCCTCAGTATGATGCTTGAAAGAATTGCAGATTTTGTTGATCGGCAGGTTAAACTATCACCTGTTTTGTCTGTTTATCACACAAGAAAATGCAAATTTCATTGATCCGTGCAGTAAAATAAAAAAAATCAGACATGGAAAAATTGTGAATTTTGTCGATTGGGCTCCAGAAAATTGCAAATTTTGTAGATCAGGTATAAAAAAAATCATGAGTTTTGACAAGCTGGAATGAAAAAACCATAAATTTTGTCAATGATGCATGGAAAAGTTGAAAATTTCATTGATCGGCTGTGGAACAACTGTGGGTTTTGTCATTTTTTGTGAAAAAAAAAAAATCATGAATTTCATCAATTTGCTGTAGGATAAAGATTTCATCAGTCAGTTAAGAATCGGGAATGAAAAAATGTGTATTCTTCAATGAAGGATGGAAAAAGCTCAAATTTCGTCAATTGGGAATGGAAAAACCACGAGTTTCATTAATTGGGCTCCAAAAAATTGCAAATTTTGTTGTTCAGGCACAGAAATATCACAAATTATGTTGATCACACATGAGAAAAAAGCAAATTTCACTGACAGGCACTAAAAATAGTGTATCTCATTGATTGAGCCTTGAAAAATTGCAAATTTCTTCGATCCGGTGCGAAGAAATTATGAATTTCATCAATTAGCTTATTAAAAATTGCAAATTTTGTCATTGACTTTGTAAAAATTGCAAATTTTATTGGTTAACTTTATAAAAATCTGGAATTTTGTAGATTGACATTGTAAAGATTGCAAATTTGTCGATTGGCTTCATAAAAATCGTGAATTTTGTCGATTGGCTTTGTAAAAAGAACAAATTTGGTGGATCAGGATTAGAAAAATTGCAAATTTCGGGTACACGACATTTCGGTCCTGAGACATTTCGGTCCTGAGACAATTCGGTCCCTTGCCAATTCGGTCCTTAGTCATTTCAGTCTCTTGTTATTTCTTTGCTCGCTATCTTATAAGTCGGATTCTAATTGTGGGCCTGCCAAATGTTATAAGTTCAACATTATTCGGGCCTTTTTTAAATATTCTTAATTCCCCTCCCCCCCCAAGTCAAGGTTGGGTTTCTTCCGGAAGAAACCTATTTCTTCCAGGACAGTGGAAGAAACTGGAAAAAAACAGAAGAAACTGGAAGAAATGGAAGAAACAATCAGAAACCAAAACCACTGCTCAAAGTTAAAATATATTAATTATATAAAAGAATTAAAGTATAATTACATGAAATCTAAATTGGAAAATTTAATTAATATTATTATTATTTTTTAATTTGATAAGTTCTTTTTATATTAACAAACTACTTCAGGTTCAGCAGACATTTTCAGGTGATGGATTTTTACTACTCTAGAAGTAGAGGGATTTTTTTTTTTAATTATTATTAATTACGCTATTTATGTAAAAAGAGAAGAAAAAAAAACCTACAAATTGTTTATTTTTCATATAAAAATATATTATTTTCATATAAAAATGTCTTATTTTATACTGTGCAACACAGTAAATAAAAAAATTTGTGATTATTTATACTAACATCTAGCATGAATACCTCAATGCTGTATTGTTCTAAAAACATCTATGGGTATGTCAATATGCTTTTAAATTATCTTGAAGTGTAGGCCTTTAAAAAAAAATCTTCATTTTTTGCATTCATCAAATTTAAATTGAGAAACTGATTGCCTACTGATAATTTTTTTTTTTTTTGCTGTACTATGCTGCATTGTACAAAGGAAAATTAGAATTTTAATGATTTTTTTTTTAATACTAGAATCGACCGATAGAGGTTTCAAAGGCCAAAACCAATTTTCAAAAAATTCAAAGTTTCAGGCAAAAATGAAAACTTAAAAAAAAAAAAATAAGTAATTAAATTGTATGTTTTAAGGTAATTAATATATACATAAATGTAAATTTATTATATGTACAGTATTTATTAATTATGCACAATTGTTAATTATCCAAAAACTTTATTTTCATATACAATAAAACATAATTAATGTGTCAATGACACAGGAAGATTTTCTAATTATATGAATTTCATTTAATTAAAAAATATTTTAGTTTAAAGTATGTACATCTTGATTTTTCTTCTATAATGATTTTTGTAAATGATCATTTATTATTCTAGAACTTTCTCAAAGAATATTTGAAACTCTAATGCAGGTTAAACTAAAACTTTTTTATAAGATGATTGCTAATTCATGACTGATAATTATAAACAACAAAGTTCATTGCAATATACTCATTAGAGCTGATACCGTTCAAATCAGTGACTTATGTTGAAAATTTCCAAAGGAAGAAACAAGAATTTTTAATACTGAGAGTTTCAGTCAAGCTGAATTTTCAATCACATTTTTGGCAAAACTCGGATTTTGGGCCAAAAACGAAACCATATTTTTGAACAATCTCTGATTAATACAATATTACTAAAAATTTAATATTCAGCTTTTAATATTACAGTAATTATTGTATATTACTTACATTAATAAAATTGATGTAAATTAAAAGCTTTTATTCAAATGGGTTTCTTTGTACAATTGGTAAGGAATCCCTACTATTTACTACTAGTTTTAGAAATTTAAATAATTAAAAAAATGTGCTGGCTAAATTGAAATGAATAACATTTAATTAATTTTGTGTATTTTAATTTTGGATAAAATTTCTTTTCATTTAGCCAATGGTTGAAGATCTTTAGACAGGTGTTGTGTGTGATCTTGGCTAAAAAACTGATGTAATTCTAATTATTAATTTAGCATATATATTTAATTAAATTTGTTTTGGTCTAATGGAATTAATTCATATAAGATTACAGGAAAAAAATATTTCTTATATCATACAAAATTGGAAGTATATGGTAAATTTTAGAAGAAAAACAGTTTCTTCCATTTCTTCCACCTATTGCTTCCGGCCAGTTTTTTCTATGGTTTTTTCCGCGGTTTTTTCCACTGCGGAAGAAACCTGCCAACCCTGCCCCAAGTTTTATAAAAAGTTGAATATAAGAGTCCGATAAATTTATACTTTTATAACTCGAGACGATGAAATCACAGCGAGCTGAAAATTATGTTTGGTTAAACAATGTGATATAAATTTAGGAGATATTGTCGTTTGCTTTTAGTAATATTACTATTAATCAGAATAAATATTTTAAATTTTATTATTAATTATTAGTATCAGTATTTTATGTAAACGTCTATAAACTAAAAAGTATTTTATATAAACTGCCATAAATATTTTTTTTTGGCTGTTTACGTACATTTTTTTAGAACCTTTAAATTGGTATTAATTAAATAATAAAAAACTGTGTTTATTTTTTCCTTTTTCAATTAGTTTGATAATAAATGTCTTTAATAATTCAATTAGCTATAAATTATAATATATACATATTTCCTCAAATCACCTATCCACACCCTCTCCTTTGATAATTCAGAAATGAGATATATTTATTGAAGATTTTTTTATTGTTATTATTATTTTTATAATACAAAGTTGCATTGTATAAATTTTTTATAAGTTACTTTCCATTATTAACATTGCGAAAGCAATAGTTATTTCGTAATTGGGCATGCTATAAAAAAAATTGTTTTTAAAAATTTGCCTCCACCACTTTTTTTTTTTTTTTTTTATAATAATAGTATTTATTGATTGCATTTTTAAAGAGTTTTCTCATGCCATGAAGACAATTTTTCTGGGTTAATTTTATTGAAACTGGGCCTATTTCATTCTAATAAGATTATTTTTTTTTTATTTACATAAAATTTATATAATAATAATTTAAAATATAATATAAATATTATACATAAATAAAATATTATAAATATCATACATAAAAATAATAATATAAATATTATATATAAAATACAATGCATAATTTAATAAAATATATTAAAATGTACTATAATAATATTTTGAATTTTTAAGTGACAAAACTAAGCTTTTATTTATTTATTTATATTACCTTTTTGCTTCTACTTTCCCAGAAAAAACATAATAATTCTTATTTTAGTTTTATTTTTAACTATACTAATTGTTTTAAATTTCTGTAGTTTTAAATATACAATAAATAAACAAGTAAAAGATAAATTTCAGTTTAGAACTACTAGGAAATATAATGATGTATTGAATATAAAATGGATTATATATTGAGTTTATTTTTAAATAAAATTCATTATGTAAATTAATCATGTTATTAATAATAAATATATTTAATAAAATATTAATTTGATTTTTATATTAAAATTACTAACTGTTTTGAGAATTAGGATTGCCAATTATTATTAGAATTACCAATTATGATTAGGATTACCAAACAAAATTTGTGTGAATTATAATATTTTGGATAAGAGTTATATGTGTGTGCAGTTTTCGGGCACTTATAATCGCATTATACTAAAATTTTATGGCCTTCAGTTTAAAAACTCTGCAATGTTCCCTTTAAAATTATGTCTTATTTCAGTTTGCAGGAGAAGGGACCGAAATGTCTTGAGACCGAAATGGTGGGACCGAAACGTCCTGCTTCCGCAAATTTCGTTGATTGGGTACAGAAAAGTTGTAAATTTTGTTGATTGGGCATGGAAAAGTTGCAAATTTCATATATCAGGCATGGAAAAGTTGCAAATTTCATTTATTGGGCATGAAAAAATTACAAATTTTGTTGAATGAACATGGAAAAATTAAGAATTTTGTTGATTATGTGCAAAAAAATCTTGTTGATTGGCTTCATCTTTCTCCTTCATTTATAAAGTTCGAGAGGGGTTTATTGGGCAAAATTGGGAAATTTCTTTAGCGGTCACTGGCCAGTAAGACTAATTTTTCAAGTGGCCACTATGTTTAAACTAGTGACCACTTTTTTATTAAAAGTACTAAAAACAGTTAAAATTTCTATAAGTATTAATGTAAGACTGAATAGCACAAATAAATAGGTTAATATAAATATATTGAAACCTAGAAAAGTGGAATTATTGATGAAATGTAAGTAAATTGTATTATCTCCTTGTAAAAAAGTGGCCACAAGGTGGCTGCTGATGGACAAATTTTCACTGGCCACTTTTTCTCATTTACTGGCCCTGTGGCCAATGGCTAGTGCTAATTTTGCTCTTTAGGTAACATTAACATCCCCCCCCCCCTTCCCTTTGAAACCATATTTTTTTATTTGATTACAGACCACCTCCTCAAAATAGATCTCTGTGTTATTGATGTGGCCCTCAACTACCCTGACATATTTCTAACTGGCCCTTCCCTGGAGAAGGTTGAGCATCTTAAATATATCCTAAACATAATTACTTTGGTTTGGTAACATCCTCACTAAGTCATCTGATGTAATAATTAAGTTTTTTATTAGCTAGTACCAGAGTTTCAAGCAAGGCTACATCTTGCCTGCCCTTTGGTTAACACAATAACATCCTTTCCTTTCATCCAGAAAATAGCACATTTCTGCTTTCTCATTCAGAAAATGATGTTTTTACCATATTTTGTACTAAAAAATTTGCCTGCATAACAAAAACTGACTTGCCATGTCTTGAGTAGAGTAAATTGACTTTTGTTGAATGAATAATGTTATATAATTTGACACAATCCAGAACAAGTGAGCACCTGATTTTAGTGATCTTTTTGGCATGTATTAAGCATCCCATGCATGCAACTGAGAATTTAGCAATCTTGAATGTCTCCTTAAGAGCTATTATTTTGAAATTCAGACAAAAAAGTGATGTTTTGATAGTTATATTTTTTTACTGGCTTGATATACAGGGTGTCCGAAAAGTCTGGAAACGGTCGAATAACTCGAAAAATACATATGAGATTGAAAAACATAAATATACGTGTTAAATATTTTTAAATAAGCTGCTCAGTGATACCAAATTTGACCTTCGTAACCGACCCCCTGGGGGTCAGAGGGGGTCCAACTTTGAAATCTTAAATTATAACCCCCATTTTTTATTGCAGATTCGGATTCTACGGACAAAAATACGTAACTTTTGTATTTGATGTTTATTTCGAATCCTCGTTTATCACGGTGTAATTGAGCATATTAAATCGATACATATTTCGGCTTTTCCAACGGGATTTTCCCTAATCGAAACTAATTGGGGAGAATTTATGGCATCAAATTCCTTGTCTTTTGCAATTATAGCGTTTCCTGAAAATCACCTGTGCTGATTATTTCGGAACTGTTACACAGTTAAAAATTTGAACCATTTGCTGTAGCGTCACTCCACAGCTTTTATAGAATATCTCTTTCATGACCAATGAGAATGTTCCATAACACAGTAAAGTACACTGTAAAAAAATTGACCCTTTTGCTGCATCGTCACTCCACCGCTTTTATAGAAAACGATTACTTTACTGTGTTATGGAGCATTCTCATTGGTCACAAAAGAGATATTCTATAATAGCTGTGAAGTGACGCTGCAGCAAATGGGTCAAATTTTTAACAGTGTAGCACTATTGAAATAATCGCCACGGGTGATTTTCAAGAAACGCTATTCCTACAAAAGACGAGGAATTTGACGTCAAAAATTCTGCCCAGTCAGTTTCAATTAGGGAAAATCCCGTTGGAAAAGCAGGAATATGTATTGATTTAATATGCTCGATTACACCGTGATAAACGAAGATTTGAAATAAACATCAAATACAAAAGTTACGTATTTTTGTCCATGGAATCCGAATCTGCAATAAAATATGGGGGTTATAATTTAAGATTTCAAAGTTGGACCCCCTCTGACCCCCAGGGGGTCGGTTTCGAAGGTCAAATTTGGTATCACAGAGTAGCTTATTTAAAAATATTTAACACGTATATTTTCGTTTTTCAATCTCATATGTATTTCTCGAGTTATTCGGCCGTTTCCAGACTTTTCGGACACCCTGTATATATTTTTTATGTTGAACTAGATAATATATAATGAATAATGTGCAATTTTGAAGCCCTGAAAAAAAATTTCTTTTTCCCTATAGAAAATGTCAAAGTTCAAGATTGTGAATGCCATTTTTCATGAAAAATGAAAAATGTCAGTATGTTTGGAATGCTATATCTCTAGCAAGCAACAAGATCCCGAAATTCTTTTGACATACACTGTTAGCATAACACTACCTGCTTATTAAAATTTGTTTCCAAGGGGCATTGTTATGTTGCCACAAAGTACAGTCAAAATGACGTTTATGTTTATTTCCTCATTTAATATCTTATTTAAGCAATAGTATCCCAAACTTTTTCTTATATAATATGAAAGTTTACTACTAGTTCAAGCTAAAAAATATATAATACTGCATCAAGATATTGTTGCTGTTAGCAGGTATAATCTGTTAAATATTCAAAATCTGCAACATTTAAATTAGCTTTATCTAAAAAAAGCATCCCGATTGAATAAAACAAAATATTCCATACTATAGTTGAACATACGTACAAAAACTACTAATGTTGTTTAACTTGTCCTAGTAGTGCACTTTCATATACAGTACAGAACCATTTATCCGGAATGGTTGGGGTCAGATGTATTCTGGATAACTGGTTTTTCTGTTCAACTGGTTAGTCATTAAAGCAGCATCTATTTGATAAGTTTTATGGAATATATGTAATTGTGCTATTATTTCTAATTTTAAAATAATTATTAGAGTACTTGAACTAAGAATCAGATGCAAGTAAGATAAAATGTTAGAGTTTAAAAGAAGGTTATTTATTGGAATTCATTGGGAACAAAAATTCTATTTGCACTGCATAAAAATGAAAACATCTATAATATAACTATATATGTATCTATTTGAACAACTAAATGCTGTTATAAAATTATACAACTGTTTCAAGCAATGTACATGTCAAACTGGCAATGTATGACACTTTTTTTCTACAAAGATTATAACACCAGTCTATTAAAAATATCATTCTGGATAACTGGTTTTCTGATTAACTGGTTTCCGGATAAATGGTTCCATACTGTAATATAAGAAAATGTCTGGGATACTATTGCTTAAATAAGATACTAATTGCAGAAAACAGGCAAAAATGTTATTTTGATAGTATTTTGTAGCAACATAACAATGTAAAATAATGATACCCCATGGAAACAACCAAATTTTAATAAGCAGGTAGGGTTATGCTAACAGTTTATGCCAAAAGAATTTTGGGATCTTGTTGTTTGCCTTAGATATAGCACTCGAAACATACTAGCATTTCACTTTTCATGTAAAAAGGAATTCACAGCCTTGAACTTTGACTTTTCTGTCGGAAAGAGAAAATTTTTTCAGGGCTTCAAAATTGCACATTATTCATTAAATGCGATCTAATTCAACATAAAAAAATAATAAACCAAATCAAAAAATACAACTATCGCACTTCGTCTGATTTTTAAAATAATGGCTCTTTAAAACAATACTTTCTTTTCAGCAGATAACTTGCTACTTACACAGGTCCAATTAAAATTTCTTTCAGAAAGTAAGCATTCTGTGTAATAAACTTATGGAGTTTACAAATTTTAAGTTTTTTTTTTTTTTTTTTTTCACCTCCTGATTTTTAGATTTATGCAAACTTTTAGCTTTAGATCTTTCTATTCCTAAAAATTTTTCACTCTAGATTTTTCGATTTTTACAAATTTTTTGTTCCAGAATTTTAAACTTTTTCAAAATTTTTGCAACTAATTTTTAGATGTTTGCAAATTTTTGTGCTTTAGATTTTTACAAATTTTTAACATTTTTTGCCCAGGATTTTCCATTTTTAACTGTTTTTCTTTGTCTAATATAAAAACAACATTGCATATACAAAACTCCATGTGCACCAATTGCCAAAATACACAAAGTACAATACTTATCAAATAAAATGAATAAAATTTCACTTACCTTTTATTCTTGTATTTTTTATTTATTTATTAATTTTTTAACACTTTCGAACAAAGTTGAAAAGTGTTTATGCTTTCGGTTTGTCTGGCCACGCTCTAAATATACTTGGATTGCCTTAAAATTGGATGTTAACACAAACCTTATTGAACATGAAGTTTCTACCATGATTAGTTTATTTATAGAGATAGTCAAAAGTTTTCCATTACATTATGGCCTATGGGGAAAAATCATTTCAAATGAATTTTAAAGATGTTACACCCTGTCAAACATATTCAAATTTATATGCATCTACAAAGTATACTAAAATATGCATTTTGTAAAGTATGCAGTAAAAAGAAAAGTTATTATTTTTCACACAAAATAATTTCATTCACAAAGTAATAAAGGAGGAAATTGTTTGATACATATTTTAATTATAGTAAATGATTTCATGTATAATCAAATTGATAAACATCACTGAGGCTTAATATGAGTTTTTTCATGCATAATACAAAGTGCACAACATTTACAGGGACACACAATAGATTTCAAATAGTACATCCTATCCAAAGTACTGTATATTATGGATGATGGCTGTTGGATAGATGAAATGCATTTTTAATTATGATATGCACTTTTAAGTTGCATTAAATGTATGCACATTTTATGGTGTGCATTAATGCTAATAGTTACACAAATTAGATATACAGGGTTACACAAAAGATCTCGGGATGCTTATTGAATATGAGTGCAATTTACTTAAAGATGGTTCTTAAATAAGTTATGTATTTTTGCATTGAATTGCATCCAGTTTACTAAAAAAATTTTGTAGAATATTGATAAAATGGTATACAGGGTCATGCAAAGAAATGGATACATGGTCCAATGGATATGGATGATAATTCCTGGAAATTTGATTTAATTAGTTTAAAGAGTATTTTTGTTTGAACTTAATTTTAGCAAAATTCATCTATTAAAGGTACTAGGTAAACTACAGGGCTGAACAAAAGTATTCAAGTATGTTTTCATCTATTAGTATAAATTGCTGAAAGGAAAATTTTAACCAGTTTGGTACTTTCTTGCTAAACTAAATTTCCCCGTTATATAGTCTATATATCAACCGACAGAACAAATACAGGGCTGTTCAAAAGTATTGGAGTACATATTTGGCTATGGACAGTAATACCTTATTTCCCTGGATAATGAGGTTTTGTTATAGATTTCAGGAAGTGCATGAAAGTTTTTCATAATCTATGCTTAACGCAGGTTTTTTTTTACTTGTTTAATGATGGACACAGTTTATGTATAGCATCGTCAACCTCATCATTTGGTCCCACACAAACTTAACAAAAACCTCTCTTTCATCCTTCCCATACCCCAGTTAACAAAAGATGATCCCGAAAAAAGAACTATTCAAAAGTTAAACCTATGTCTAAATATGCCACAATATATGCAAAATCCTCTGAAACAAACTTTAACAGCATCCATTTCCACAAATAAAACTACAAAAAACAAAATCAACACAATTCCATCAAATTCTTGATAACTATGTTAAACTATTACTTCAACTCACTTCACAAAATGTACAAATGAATAAACAACTAAACATAAAACTCGCATCTTAAATGCATTTTTTTAAAAATCCAACCATTCAAATAATAATAAACCAACCAATCCAAATTCCAGATGAAACCACACTAAGCATGGGAAAAATAAGAAAAACTAAAGCAACAAAAACTCATTTATCACTTCACCAAATGTATCACTTGTTCTAGGATTCAGCTGGAATTTTCTTGAACATTAAATAATAATAAATATTTTTGTCTTTTTCTTCAAGGTATGAATGCTGCAGTTCGAGCTGTTGTACGTATGGGAATGTACATGGGAGTAAAAGTATTTTTTATTAGAGAAGGTTACCAAGGTATGGTAGATGGTAAAGATTATATCATAGAAGCTACCTGGGTCAGTGTCTCAGGAATCATCCATAAAGTAAGTATTTTGTCAAAAGCCTATTAAGAAATTATTTTTAATTATGCTAGTAATGAACCTAAAGCAAATTTATTTGACATTAACTATTTTCCTTCCATTAAATTCTGGTTCTAACCAGCAGTAGAAAGTTCTTGAAGTGTCTGCAATATATACTTCAGAATAGGGTTTGTTGATTTAAATCAGCTTGATTTTAAACATGATTTAATCTATTGATTTTTTAAAAAAATCATTGATTTAAATTAGTTTTTTTAAAGTTATTTTTAAATCAATTCAAATGTAAACAAACATAATGTACTTTAATATAATTTAGTTTTATATTATACAAATAATGAAGCAGCTTTAGAAAGATAAAGCTTAATCTCTGTCAAAAAATAAAATACAAGTTAAAAAAAAATGCTTTCTAATTTCATTTGAATCCAATCATAAAATCTCGCAACAGTAAGGAGATCTAAGCAGGAATATATTTAATATTGGAATAATATTTGTTTAGTATTTAGAAAATTTTCTGCTAGATGATGTAAAATAAAATTGTATGACTTTGTGTGCTCTACTTTTGTGAAGCCTATTATATTAAAGTTTGAGCAAAATCTGAGCTATTCAGTGAATTTTTATTTGTATCTAATATAGTATATCACAGCCCTTTTGAAAGGTAGAAAACATTTTTTATAGTTATAGAAAAGGCTGATACTATAAAACTTATTCATGATCTGATAGCTTTTTACTGCAATAGCTTTCTCTGTTTCAGTAGAACAAATGTGTTTCAGTTCAATTATAGTTTTTTCCCCCTTTGGTTTTATGCAGTCGGAGCTACTAAACACATTTTTCTTTCCCAGCACTTTAATATAACAAAAGACAAAAATTAACAATTTAGTTTGCTTACAAAATTTAAAAAAAAAAAAAAAAAAAAAAAAAAAAAAAATATGTACTGCAGTTATTTTTATTTTAACTAAAATACTGAAGGTTGATTTAGTTTTTGACATCTGTTTTGTAGTTTTCCATGCATTTTGTGTTAATAAAGATTTTTCCATATCCTAAAATTTTATTTTTGAATCATTTATGTATATTATTAAAATATATTGCGAATACTTATAACATGCATGTGTGTGTATGTATAATATAAATTCAAAGAATAGTCATAAAACAATAATACTCTCTTAGATTTAAAAAAAAAATAAAAAAACTGAATCAATCAAATAAATTTGATTTAAATTTTTAAAGAAATAGATTTTTTGAATTTTATTACTTAAATTTTAAAAAATCATAAACCTTGCTTCAGAGGCAGGAAATAATTTGCAAGTAAAATATTTTAGAACTGAAATGCTAATTGATCAAACAGTCACTTATGTGAAACATTTTTATGCATTTATTCATTTTTATTAATTATGATCTTAGGTTTTTCAGATTTCTGACAGATCAGGAAAAACAAGTAAAAGTCAGTGAATTTAAAAAATTTGCAAGAAAGTCAGGAAAATTATTAAATATTTGAAGTGGTAAGGGAATTTTGGACTACTTTCCATCAGAATCTCAGTAATCATAAATTATAACAAAGCATAATATGAAAAATAATTAAAAATTAGAATTTCATACAGCACATGATTTTTTTAAAGCATTTATGAAGAATAAAGTTATCCCCTGTATAGGGTTTTACATCATTATATAAGGTTTTACATCATTATTATAATTTTTATCAAGAAAGATCAGAAAAAAACTGGAAAAGTCAGGGAATTTTTTTACCAGAATTGTGTTAAAAACCTGTTTTTTTTTTAAGTAATAAAGAACTAAACATATAAAGCAAAATAAAGGTTCAGTGGGAAAAAAAATCTGCAAAAGAGAAAGGAAAACTATAATGCCTGTCTCCCTTTGTTAGCTTTCTGCTGACGGGGTAACCTTAGTTAAACTAAGTACAACCATAAAAACAATTATCTATTACTTTGTATAAGGTGTCCATTACCAACATATTGGATAACCATTACTGAAATTTTGGATATTTCTGTTATTATATTTTTTGATTCTGAATGTGAAATATAACTTTGAGATTGGTTAAATTAGGTGACATGTTTATGTTATACAGTAGATTCCCTCAAATCCACTCATAATTTATGGATGTAAACAATGAAACATTCAGTTTAGATAGGTATAGGACAAAATTTGACTTTTTTAGTTTATATCAATTCCATTTATATTTTTATTTGCAATTTCTGTTAATATTACTGAATTCATGTTTTTTCATGTGAAAAGAATAAATTTGTTCCTGAAAAAGTTCAAGATATTGCTGATATCACTGCTAATCACAATCTTCTTACCAAATATATTTATGTTTTAATCAAGCTTTTTTGGTTATTAATTCTGGCTAAACCTGAAATAAAACTTTCTTATTTTATGATTTTAATGTGAATAAGTAATGCATCTTTGAGGCAAGTTTTATTGAATAATTTATGAAAAATACACTTAATCTTTTTAATGAATATTTAATCATACGTTATTGATTATTAACTTCTGTTTTTCAAAAGATCACTTATGATATTTCAGGTATTTAACATTTCCACAAGTAAAATTTTTTTGCTGGCATTCAGTACTTTAAGGATATATTTTACTTTTTAAGTTGTGTAACATTCTGCAGTTTTGTCAACTTAAATTTTCCTATTACATGCTAACCATGTTAATTTTTTTTAAACATTGCCAATATAGGCATTAGCTTTCTTTTTAAAATTTAAACCCAGTGTACATATAGGTTTTTTTCCTCATACAGTAAAGAGGGGTCTATTCAGACTTTTAAGAAAGGGTCCTGTTTTTGTGAAATTGTGAAGAATTTTTTGCATATGTAAATTTGAAATATTCAGTTATAAAAATACTTGTTATATTCAGTTTCCTGATGATACATTTTTAAAAAGATATGTGCATGTAAATTACATTTATTATACAGTGTGTCCACTCTCAAAGGTGGCCAATGGCTAATTTCTAAACCATTAATCAATAGACATATAGTTCCAATTGCAAAAATACTTTTAAAAAGGTAAAGAAATGTTTTTTAAGTGTTTTAGGGTTAAAAAAAATTATTAAAAAATATGTAAATTAAATTTTTACACGGTCCCTGATCCTATAAATAATATTTAGTAAATTTTTACCACTATTCTAACAAGTAAGCCAAAAAAAATGTCATTCTTCTGCAATTAAAACTGACTGAGTTATAACTGTTTGAAATTTAAGCATATTTTTTGCTGCAAAAAAGGGGTCAGTCACAAATTTACTGGAAATATAAATAAATATCGATATAAAATTTAACGTTAAACATTGAGAGCAAAATAATTTTTGCAATGTTATTTTTAAATTTATGTTGATGTTTACATACTAAAGCAAAATATGCAACTTTTACTAAAGATATAAGTAAAAAAATAACAGAAATTTTGTTAAATTAAAAAAGCAAGTCATAATTCGTTACAAAAAGATATATATTTAAAATTCTATTAGAATAATTAACCTAATAGAATTTGGTGTAGTCCTATAAAATAAATAAATGGTATGTACCTAAAATTGCATCAATATTACATTATTATTGGATGTAAATAAGTTAAAATTTGAATACAAATTTTGAACTAAGAAAGCATACATCAAGCATTATAAGTAAAATAAATGCTTATCAAAATAACACACTTTTTAAAAATAAAATCATGAAAAGAAACAGCTTCATTTCTTTGCAAAATAAAACGTATGTAAAAATAGAATTGAGGATGTGAATTTCAAAACTTGCCTTATTGCTTTTGATTTCTCTATCAGTCTATGCCAATCTGCACTAATGTAACACTAAAATCTCCAAATTTATAATGAAAACCAATGTATGCGTTTAAAAGTTTATCACAATTTCCAAAAATGTGATTTTCTCAATAAAGAGAATTTTGAAACTCAAGTCTAATTATTTTAACCAATCTAGAAGTTAATTAAAATTAACAGTATTGTAAAACTTATATGGCCACAGCATCTTCAGTTAAATCGCTTTAAAATGTTTCTTTAACTCATTAAAAAAAATTTTGTAATTGGAACTATATGTCTGTGATAAATTGTTTAGGAATTATCCATTAGACAGTGTGGGAAATGGACGCCTTTTATAATAATACTTTAGGCACTTAGTGTACATTCCCTTAAAGCATAGATTCCCAACCCTTTCTAGTCCACCACCCCCTTTACAAGAGAAAAAAATGCCAACGCCCCCTCTTCCATAACAGTCCCCTGTTCAATAATTATACATAATGTTAAAATATTATTGCATATTATCTATATTTTATCTGTCTGTCTATCTATTAATCAAAGTAGAAGTTAATTAAAACGACCATCAAATGTAGTAAAAATTTTTTTAATAAAAATTATAAAATAAACACAAAACCAATAAGAATTTTTTTTTTAAATAACAAAATAGTTGAGGCTGTTGGAGTTTTAACAATTTTTTCTTATCAGATTCCAATTTCTTCAATATCAGTTACAAATTGTCAGGTTCAAATATGCTCATTCCTCTTCTTAGACAGCAAATTAGCTACTACACGGAACCCACTTTCAGCCAAATCTGATGAAAGGAAAGCGGTTAAAATTTTATGTATTCTCCCTCACAATGCAGATTAGAGAGCTGTAGACTTTTGAAGTTTGAACTCTTGGTATCCATTTTTGAATTTTACTTATAATTATCATTTGCTGCAAGTTCCCCGATTTCCTCATCCAATTATGATGATACTGCTATAGCTGCATTTGCGAAAGGATCTAAAAACCAACTTGGTATAATCATGTATAATCTTGGAATTGCTCTGAGAAAACTTCATGAAGAACGTCCAAGTGTTGACAGTAAATAAGTAAATATTCTTGTTTTCACAGACTGTGGATAATGTGGCAATTTGGCTGTATTCTCCTCTACTTAGATTTCCTTTGAGCAAATGAAGTTTACCCACAAAAGCAGCTATGGGGTTTTTTCTTATAAATAAATTCATTTCATCATCTTACAATTATCTTATGCCTTATTATAAATATTTAGAATATTTAAATTTATTTAATTAAAGATTCTGAACAGGTCTTTCATATAACCGATGTCATTTTTTAGTGTAATTAGATTTTAGCATATTTCTACACCTCTGATTTTAGTTAAGTGTATTATTAAATCAAGTGCATCAAAAAACAAATTCAGCCAGGTGGGGAGGCCTACTAATTGGTTTGAGCTCAAGAAGAGACACAAAGAAAAACAATTCATTTTAGAGACAACGAACTTCTGGGTGCAGCAGCAACCAAATGAATTCATTTGCAAGTCTGATGCAAAGTAATAGTGACTATTGCACTACAAAGTCAAACAACTGTTTCAATTTCTTGTAAAATGATTTTCACCATGAAGTTGGCAAAATATCCTGTCATTCAATCACTTGCTTCTATTCCTATTGACTCTCCAATAATGTAATGATGCAACGTATACAGGTGTTCAGTCCATTTTTTAAAAACCAATTGCTGATGATGTGTAACGCAATGTACAAGCTGATCCATGGAGTTGAATGGAAAATTTGCAGGTCTCTAAGTAACGGCATAATGATATTTCAATGCTTTTAACCATCTACTCCTCTTTGTACCGAATTATTAGTCCAGATTTTTTCTGTTGATATCAGATGGTTTCTTATGATGAAGAAAAAAAATCATTATATCTCTTACTACTTTCAAGATTAATTTCTCGCTTACTGTGTACAATTTTAATACTTTTGTCATGAAAATTATAATGGTATATGAAGCTCATAGTCCGTCATCTTCTTGTTTAAAAGATGACTTTAAAAGGTTTGATGTAGCTGACTGTTTTAAATTTTTCTTTTCCAACCTTTGAATTGGTCAGATGTGGTAATCCCAAAGCTTTCTTCTATCTGATACATGTTAATACTTCAAAATTCGCTGTAACAGTGTCAGAATTAAATGGCAATCTATGTCCATCATGAGGATTCTAATGGTATGAAATTCTGTGCATTATTTCTTGAAATAGGACTACTGCAATTATCAAGAAAAATGCAGAATAAAAGCGCCACCTGTTATGTGATTTTCACCAAAATATAATCAGCAATAATATTTATCAAGGTAAAACTGAATCTGAAGTTTGATGAAAATCCGTGCATTCACTCTTGAGATACAGCTGTTGCAGAAATCGTGAAAAAGACAGCATAGCAGCGCCACTTGTTGAGCAATTTTCAACAAAATGTAAACAGTATCTATTCATGTCAAGAAATAATCAAATCAGAAGTTTGGTGAAAATCTGTGTTGTAGGTCTTTAGATAAAGCTGTTGCAGAAATCATGAAAAAATCAACATAGCAGTGCCTCCCGTTGAGTGATTTACACCAAAAACTAACCAGCATCAATTTATAACAGAATACCTGAATATAGATTTTTTATAGTTCGTGCATTAATTGCTGAGATAGAGCACCTATAAAATTTGTCACATACAGACAGATAGGTTAACAGATAGACATTTTGCAAAAACATGCTTTTGAAATCTCTCACCCCTAAAACGTATAAATCCGTCAAAATCAGGAATTCGAAAATTTTCACGAACTGTGTTCGAGGGGGGGGGTGTGTTAAATTTCAACTCCTGAACACACTTCAGTTTGCGCTTCTTAACCACTCCCAAAGATTCAGAATTTGAGTTCAAACTTTAAGTTTAAATCTAAGATTTCGAAAACATTTAACTAGTTTTGGAAAGCATTTAATTAGATGCAAAAAGTAACGGTTAAAATTTGTTGTTGGTTACTCTGAAGTTTAAGGCGCCCTCTAACGGAATTTTTTGAAATTTATCTTTAAAATTCATTTTCAAGAAGATACTGATTTAAAGAATAGTTTTATTTTAAACCGCAAACAAACCGACCAATTTTTCCGTTTTTTATTATCATTTGAAATTTGAATCCTCTGAACACAGTTCAGTTTGAGCTACTGAACCACTCCCAACTATTCAGATTTTGAGCTCAAAATTTAAGTTTAAGTCTAAGTTTACGAAAACATTTAATCAGATGCAAAAAAAACGTAAAAAGTAGTTGTTCGTTACTCAAAAGTCTAAAGCGCCCTCTATCGGCATTTTTTGAAATTCATCTTTATAATTCATTTTCAATAAATTACCGACATAAAGAATAGTTTAAGTGAAAGCCGCAAATCAATCTATCAATTTTTCCGTTTTTTATAATCATTTGAAATTTAAACCCTCTGAACACAGTTAAGTTTGTGCTACTTAACTGCTTCCAACTATTCAGATTTTGAGCTCAAAATTTAAGTCTAAGCTTACAAAACCATTTAATGAGATGCAAAAAATCACGGCAAAAAATAGTTTTTCATTACTTCAAAGTCTAAAGCGTCCTCTATCAGCATTTTTCGAAATTTATCATTAAAATTTATTTTCAAGAAAATACCAACATAAAGAATAATTTTAGTGAAAACCGCAAATCAATCGGCCATTTTTTCCGTTTTTATGTGTATTTGAAATTTTGGATCCCAAACTTTAATGGCAGCTATCTCCTTTGGAGAATGTTTGGGACCCTTGGTTTCCTATTTAC
The DNA here is from genome assembly GCA_964019185.1 of Maratus speculifer. Taxonomy (NCBI): domain Eukaryota; kingdom Metazoa; phylum Arthropoda; class Arachnida; order Araneae; family Salticidae; genus Maratus; species Maratus speculifer. The sequence continues at coordinate 197,280,518 of OZ025299.1, forward strand.
TATTCTTGATTTTTTTGTCTTGATGTGTTCTATCACCCCCTAGCATATATACCATTTGTTTAGGGACACCCTGTATATCCTATATTTCCAAGTCATCCATTTTCAGTTACCGAAAAGTGGTTTAATTCATGAAATATAAAGTTTCATAATTCGGTCAATTTTAATGTTAGACCAATGGGACCTTTTTGTATTGTTATTAGAGTTACAGTAAAATTGTATTAAATATCACTTATAGGACTGGGGGACTGTATAAAAATTTAATTTTCATAATTTTTTAATAAACATTTTTTTAAAACCTAAATCACTTAAAAAACAATTCTTTACCTTTTTTAACCACTTCACCGTCTGCCCCGAGATAAGTCGGGGCTAAAAGCACTGTTTCCCCATACCCTTCGCCGGTTAAGTGGTTAAACATTTTTGCAATTGGGACTATATGTCTATGAGTAACAGTTTAGAAATTAGCCATTGATCACTGTTGAGAGTGGACACACTGTATCTATAAAAATAACAAGTCACATTTTACTTTTAAATGATTAAATTTCTAAAAAAATCAGTTTGGAGATGGAAAACTTTTGTGAAAAGACAAAGTTTTGTGAAGTGTCCTGTTTAAAGGTGAAATGTTTTAAAAAGGGTCCTGTTTGAGGTGAAATATTTTGTGAAGGGTCCTGTTTTTAAAATGAAAAATTTTGTGAAGGGTCCATTCTCAGTTACATGTCAAATTAAAAATGAGTAGCTGTGCAGATGTTGTACTATTAAAAAGGATAATATTATAAGGTATTTAATGTTTTTATTTTTTAAAATATCTACTTCATTCCATTATTGATCTTGTTTGCTTGACATTTTTAAAATATAAGAATATTTTTACAAGAATCATTCTCTATTTCAGGGAGGTACTGTCATAGGAAGTGCCAGGTGTAAAGCATTTATGACACGAGAAGGTAGATTAAAAGCTGCTGCTAATTTAGTTGAACACAATATTACAGATTTAGTTGTAATAGGAGGAGATGGAAGTCTGACTGGTGCTAATCTATTTCGACAGGAATGGGGCTCAATTTTAGATGAATTAGTAGAGAAAGGTACATTATTTGTCATTTTATTTAGTTGTAATTTTATATGTTATTCAAATATTGCTCTTAAAGTTTTGACCTGTATCATTACAAATAAATATGTGTGTGTTTAGTAGTAAAAAATTGATTGAATAAAAAAATACCATGTAAATTCAGATGAGACCATTATCATAATTTTAATTAAGTGATAATAATATATTGAAAATTATTCTCACATGGAATAGTTTCTGGAAATAATATTAACAATAATATATAATTGTAGTACAGTTTTTGCCACAAAAAATAATTATTTCTGGAAAGGAAAGTTGATTGTAGTCAGCTCCCTCTGGCTCATGATCCTATAATCCACAAATGCCTATCATCTGTACACTATTTCAAATGTAAACATTGAAAATTCAGTTATCATTAATTTTAAGAGAGATTCAAAATAACAGCAATGTGATCAAAAATTGGTATTCAGTTTTTTCTTCCCTGTTTTATTCATTTATTTTTATTTTTTGTGGCATTTCAAAGACGTAAAACTATTTTTGAAATGAAGAAAAAATAAAGGGGGCAGTAAGAGAAATAAGGTGATTTTTCTTTTTGTGATCAACATTTAGACAGTGGTGGTGATAATGACCTTGGTGGCCTCAGTTTAGATAGCTGAAAACAGGAATTTACAGCTACTTTGTTTTGGAAAAATTCAATAACTGTTGCACCTGCTTTCTTGAATGAGGAAAATATAATTGAATCAATGTCCTTTGCAATATGAATCACAGTTAATTTTTCACAGATGACATTATAAATGCTACTCTGTTAAACTTTACTGAAAGTCAGGATAATTTGGACACAGTCTAATAATGAAGGTTAAAAAGAAACTTTTGAAAAGGGTTTGGTAATCTGATATAAATATCTGGATTTTTTTAATTAATGTATTTCTGAAAATGAATGTTGCATTTATTGTATAATTAGCTTTGCAGAGTAATTTATATGTTGTAGATTCCCTGAAATCTGCCCTGCTTGGGACCAGATGTTGTGCAGATTATCGAATTTTGTGGATTTCTGATCATTGATTTGTTTACATTTTTAAATCATAATTTGAATATAATAACACATTTGAAATTATAATAAATGCTTACAGTATATCAGAATATTAAACAAAATAATAAGCTAAAAATATCAAGATGAATTTAAAATTGATTAAATTATTATATGGCAAGTAAATAATTAATAATATATAATTAAATATGCATTATAATATTACATTTTTCTTGAATTTTTCAATAGAATTTGCCTCATAAAAGTATCCTACTAATTCACATCACATAAGATACAGAAGTTTTATTTTAAATTCAACTAGACTTAATAACCAAAAACACTCAATTAAGGGTGTATTCCAATACAAGCTGCTTATTTTGTGATTTATTTTTAAACTCATTTTTGCTCTCAAATGCATCAAATTGACAAATTCTCTTTTTTAGAAACTATATAATGTATCGTGCTTGTCGATTTTTTGATAAATGCAGAAAACATTGCAAAAAAAGCTGTCAAAGTTGGAATTTTGAGCCGAATTTTCAAAAGTGGGAGATTTGGGAATGAAAAACATGGACGTACAGAGAAAGTAATTGTTTATAAATCAAATTAATGAATTGAGTGAAAAATGAAATCACATGGCATCTTATATATTTCTTCAAAAATTGCCTCAGCAAGTTTCACTTTTTACTTTAAAAAATGAGTCTGAAAATGTATGTGAAAATTTCGTGCTGTTGAGGCTGAAAAAATATTTTTTTGAATCCACCCTTAATGCATAAACGTATTTGATAAAATTATTGTGATTACCAAAGATACCAGCAATATCTTGAATTTTTTTCAGAAACAAATGTATACTTTCTTCATGAAAAAGGCATGAGTTCAGTCATATTAATGAGAATTATGTTTAAAATACATACAGAATGATGTAAAATTTCTGTAACTTTGATGCTACAACTGAACTGAAAATTTCATTGTTTACATCTATGATGATGTGCTGTTACATTTATACTATTTTTACTTTCTTCTACCTTTACAGGAAGAAAATATTGGTTTCGTAAAAAAAATTGACTTCTTGTTTTTGATGGATTTATACATTTTAGAAGGTCCTGAACACAATTTGATAGTTTTTTTAAAATGTCTATCTGTCACTTTGTGAGTGTATGTGACAAAAATTTTGTGGACTCTGTCTCAAGAATTAATGCCCGGAATTTTACAAAAATTTAGATACAGTTAGACCTTGATATAAATTAGAGCTGATTAGTTTTTACTGTATATTGTTTCACATGTGGCACTGATATGCTTCATTATTTACAATTTTTATAACAGCTCTATCTCAATAACTAATGTATGGATTTTTATAAAACTTTAGATTCAGTTAGTTCTTGATATAATTTGGTGATTACTTTTTGGTGCCAATCACTCAATTGGTGCCGCTGCTGTGCTGCATTATTCATGATTATCGCAATAGTTCTATCTCAAGAGCTAATACACAAATTTTCAGTAAACATTAGATTGTTATTCCCTAATGTAGATTAGTGTTGTTTAGTTTTTGGTGTAAATCGCCTTGCAGGTGGTGCTGACATGCTGCATTTTTTATGATTTCGCATAGCTGTATCTCAAGATGCATGGATTTTGATCAAATTTCAAATTCAGTTTGTACTTGATAAATTTTATCCGGATTAATTTAATTCAGAAGGTGTACATCATTCAACAGTTAACACTGTTATGCAAATTTTTTAAGATTTCTACAGTAGTTCTGTCTCTAAAACTAATGCATCTATTTTCATCTAACTTCAGTTCCAGTTAGAAGTTAATATAAATTGTTTGTGGCTAGATTTTGGTATAAATTACCTATATGATTTCCCTGTTATGCTGTGTTTTTCAGGAAGTATTAACACATGTAAGATAGAATAAAATTTTGGGATTGCTGCATCTGACTATTATTTTAATATAAAAATTTTAATTCAAATTTTTCATAGTTAAAAAATTTACATGTCTTCTTTGGCATTGGGAATCTGCTACATTTGAATTTCAAATTTTGTCATAAATTTCTAAGCGAGCTCTAGGGTGTGTTTTAAAGGGAACAGTAACGTTTCTTAAAAGTATAACTTTGCTCTATAGTTATTTTGGTTGCCAAATTTAGATGATTTTTTTTAACTAGTTTTCTCTCAAAAAGGAGCATCTCCAGCCTGAAAATTCTGAAAATCATAAAACTTTTGGGTAGTTAAACCTCAGATGTATGCAATATTTCTTTAAGGGAAGAAGGGATTGCTTGAATTCACTTTAAAGGGGTTAAATTTTTCTTCCAGAATGTTTTTTTGGATTAATTTATAACTACAGGAAAAAGATAAAAACTGCTTTAAAAAAATCTATGTAATGATAACAAGAAGAAATATTAATAACATAAAATTTTTTTTAATGGAAATAAAAAGATAGATTTTAAAAATGTTTTAATATTAAGTATATAATCTGTAAATCAAATATGCATTATAACATTTTCTTTAATAAAATTTATTTTTTATTATATGTACTTATTTAACTTCATTTATTAAGTAAATTTTATGGTAGAAAACATGTTTATTTTGCATATTATATATTAAAAAATGTGATATTAAGAATTTTGAAAAAAAAATCAATGTTTTATATAGTGAAAATATATTGAGAATAATTATAAATTGCTAGTATAATAAAAGATCCAAATGTTGCACAAATTATAAATTTTCACATGATATAGATAATTTCCCATATAGTTAAACTATTCTATAAACATGTTTCAAATATATCTAATGAAATAATATATTCTTATTTCAATTTCTTTTTAGATTTAGTAATCGCAATATTTTCATTAATAAACTCTGAATTAAAGAGACAATGATGAAATAATGTTGGAAATTTAGTTCTGTAGAGGGTAGCAATACCTCTACAACGTGAATTGCGATTGCATATTAACTGTAAAATGCATTGCTTATGTCTCAGAAGTTGTACATTGTATAGAGAATTGTGTTATAGAGATCTACTGTAGGTATTATAAACATCTGCTATTTTATTAAAAGTATAGTTGAGAGAAAACAAATAAATGCCTGAAAGACAATTGATTGCTTTTATTTATTAATAATCTGATGTTATTTTCTCTCTGAAAGCATTTTCAATATTTAAAAAAAAATTTATATTTAGAATTTTTACATATATACTGGGTGTCCCTAAACAAATGGTATATACGCTAAGGGGTGATAGAACACATCAAGACGAGTAATAGTAAATAGGAAACCAAGGGTCCCAAACTTTTTCCAAAGGAGATAGCCGCCATTAAAGTTTGGGGTCCAAAATTTCAAATACACATAAAAAATGGAAAAATTGGTCGATTAATTTGCGGTTTACACTAAAATTATTCTTTATGTTGGTATTTTCTTGAAAAAAAATTATAAAGATAAATTTCAAAAAATGCTGATAGAGGGCACTTTAGACTTTGAAGTAATGAAAAACTATTTTTTGCCATGATTTTTTGCATCTCATTAAATGGTTTCATAAGCTTAGACTTGAACTTAAATTTTGAGCTCAAAGTCTGAATAGTTGGAAGCGGTTAAGTAGCACAAACTGAACTGTGTTCAGAGGGTTTAAATTTCAAACAAAACGGAAAACTATAAAAAAAAAAACAGAAAACTAGTCGATTTGTTTGCGGTTTTTGCTAAAACTACTCTTTAAATCAGTGTTCTCTTGAAAATAAATTTTAAAGATAAATTTCGCAAAATGCCGATAGAGGGTGCCTTAGACATTGGAGTAGCGCACAACTATTTTTAACCGTTAAGTTTTTAAATCTCATTAAATGCTTTCAAATGCTTAGATTTAAATTTTGAGATCAAATTCTGAGTCGTTGCTGATAGGGAAATTACCTTAATGGTAATTTCCCTATACAATGGAAATGAATAGATATGCAGAGTTTATACGCAAGTGAGCGTATAAGCTGAATTGTCTGCCCTGATATAACTTTTCATTAAAGAAGATATTGAATATCAAATGAATATATATTAAGCAGCAGAAATTAAACAGTTTTAAATAACAAATAACAACCTTTATTAAAATCATAATTAAAATCAAACAAACATGAGTATAAAATCAATTGAAAAAAAAATGAATATAGATATCAGTTCTTATATTGGATTCAAAATAATATCATTCACTTTACATATAATGAACCAGAGCACTAGATGGAATAAAGAAAGAAGTTTATTTTTATATTATAAGGAAAAAATATATTTTTTTTACTTTAAATGAAAAATAAAGTTTTTATGAAAAATATTTTATCTTTAAGTTTAATTCAAACCACAATTCCCAGCTCATCTTAAACATATGCTTTCATAATAATTTTAATCACTGACGTTAAAAAATAAATAGCAGAAACTTTAAATTTAATTCTTAAACATACATCTCCCCTTCCTACTACTATAAAGTCAAGTCAACTTCTTTCTAATAATAAAGGCTCCTAAGGAACTCTAGCTGCCACTCAAGAGTGCCTTCCAAAAATGTCTCACCTGCCACATGAAACATTCTCCATTAATCTACCTCTGCCACAAGAAGATTTATATGGAGGGTGGAGCAGAAAAATAAACAATGAATCAGCTCAATTACAGCAACATCCCAACGGAGATCTCATGCATACCAGCTCCAGATCCTCCCAGGGAAAATGATTGTCCAAACAATCCTCAAGTCATTACTAGCTCGTCACATTCACCAGCTATCGTAATGCTTAAAACGAAAAACTACTGCATTAAGCTTAAACTCATTGTCGATAAGTTGAAGTCGCCAAGATTAATTCTAAATGAAATATAATAGAAAAAGTCTAAATTTAAAAAGGTATGTATAAGAAGGAGAGATTACAAGAGATATTGTTCTTAAAATAATAAATAAAATAAAAATAAAAACTCATCTGACATTTGCCGTAGGTGGCCAGCACCTTGCTATTTACGTTGACGTATTCATTTAAATGTCATTTCTAAATGTCAGTTCCCTTCTTTCAGCAGGATATTCATCTTAAAAACTATAACTACAAATCTTATATAAAGCTGGACCTTGTAGCTTCATAGTCCCTTTAAAAGAAAAACAACTCCACCAGTACAACCAATGTTTCAGCTCCGGACTTCTAACATAACGACACTGTATCAGACAAGGCGAACACTCTCCGGCAAAACAACAGAGTTTAAATATCCCATCCTCCTCGCTGACAACGCCCCCTCACGTGACATCCGCTTCCTGGTCTAATGCCACTTCCGGTATCTTGAATGTTCCCGGGAAAGACGATCCAATAGCAGTCAGCCACGGGGAAACTATGTATGCTCATGGTCATGTTACGCCACCTATCGCTAGGTCCGATAACTCTTTAGAAAAACATCGTAAGTATTCTATGAAGGATGGAAGGTATTTGCCGGGTGAAACGAAAATGTCAATGCCGTAGGAATGTAGTTTATTAACGAGTAGTGAATGGTAAGTAGATGAAATATAAGTAGCTGTTAATTTTGCTGAAGTATAAAAGAAAGAAAAAAGGTATTGTATTTATTATAAGTTGAAATTTAAACACAGGAAAAATAAATATAAGTGTTTAAATTTAGACTTTATTTCATTTATACTTTATTTAAAAGCAAATAAAAATAAATAGAATTTGTTTTAAATGTAACTTTACTTTAAACTATTGTAAATAAATATAGTAATATGTTAATAAAAGAAAGGTTGAGTGGAATGACAAGAACTTAGGGAAAACATGTCTATTTTCTATCAGTTGTGAGTGTTTAAATAGCACAAAAGTGAACTGTGGGGGGGGGGGGTAAATTTCAACTCCTGAACACACTTCAGTTTGTGCTTCTTAACCCCTCCCAACGATTCAGAATTTGAGTTCAAAATTTAAGTTTAAATCTAAGATTTCGAAAACATTTAACAAGTTTTGGAAAGCATTTAATTAGACACAAAAAATAACGGTTAAAATTTGTTGTTGGTTACTCTGAAGTTTAAAGCGCCCTCTAATGGAATTTTTTGAACTTTAGCTTTAAAATTCATTTTCAAGAAGATACTGACTTAAAGAATATTTTTATTTTAAATCACAAACGAATCGACCAAATTTTCCATTTTTTATTATCATTTGAAATTTGAATCTTCTGAACACAGTTCAGTTTGAGCTACTGAACCACTCCCAACTATTCAGATATTGAGCTCAAAATTTAAGTTTAAGTCTAATTTTACAAAAGCATTTAATCAGATGCAAAAAATAACGTAAAAAGTAGTTGTTCGTTACTCCAAAGTTTAAAACGCCCTCTATCGGCATTTTTTGAAATTTATCTTTATAATTCATTTTCAAGAAAATACCAACACAAAGAATAATTTTAGTGAAAACCGCAAATCAATCAACCAATTTTTCCGTTTTTTATAATCATTTGAAATTTAAACCCTCTGAACACAGTTAAGTTTGTGCTAATTAACCACTTCCAACTATTTAAATTTTAGCTCAAAATTTAAGTTTAAGTCTAATCTTACGAAACCATTTAATGAGATGCAAAAAATCACAACAAAAAATAGTTTTTCATTACTTCAAAGTCTTAAGCGCCCTCTATCGGCATTTTTTGAAATTTATCTTTATAATTTATTTTTAAGAAAATACCAACATAAAGAATAATTTTATTGAAAACCGCAAATCAATCGACCAATTTTTCTGTTTTTTTATGTGTATTTGAAATTTTGGACCCCAAACTTTAATGGCGGCTATCTCCTTTGGAAAACGTTTGGGACCCTTGGTTTCCTATTTACTATTACTTGTCTTGATGTGTTCCATCACCCCCTAGCATATATACCATTTGTTTAGGGACACCCTGTATGTATATTTTTTTTTTCCTGAGAAAGTAAGGCACAAAATGTTTTAAAAGAACAAGACAGTTCCAAAGTCCTTTGGAAAACAGCTGATTTTTATATGTTTATTATAGTTTTTTCTTGATAGCTACTGAAGGGATTTGTATATAATTTCAACTTTTTTCAGTTTGTATGTTTCCCCCCTTAGTTGCTAAATCAGATTTTATATCTGTCCCAAATAGCACTTCAGATAATTAAAGTCACATCCATCAGAAACTTCGTAATGAATATTAAAGATTCTTAAAACAATGTATTAAATTAAAAGTTTACTGATGTGTTTGCTTTGAAATAACTACTTTATAATTCATAATAAACTTCAGTTAAAATGAATAGTAGATGATTACTTAAGCTATAAATTTAATTAAGTTTCCATATATTTGACATTTATGAGATTTAGAGAATATAAATCAGATTAAATTGTTATAATAAAATATAAATTCAAATTAACATCAAAATAAAATTACAGTTAATTCATAAATTCCTATTAGTTTACCTCTAGCATGACATTTATTTCATAGAAACACTAAAACTTCAAAAAAAAAAAAAAAGATTAGACAGAAATGCTTACAAAATAAAGGTAAAACCAAGAATTTTTAATGATTCAAAAATTCATTTTACAATTTATTACTTGTGGCTATTGTTTCTCTGAAAAGTACTCATAAAAGACAGAAAAAAAGAAAATACTTTAAATCCAGACAAATTTCACACTTTCAGATTCTTTTAACACTTGCTGTTTTGGTATTTAAATGACATTTTCTTTTTTAATTTTCTTCCTTCCTCTTTTTGTACTTCAATAAAATTTATTGACTATACATGCAATTATTGTCTGATTCATACACTCAGACCTAAATGATGATGTTCACAGTTAATTTATATGTGTATGTGATCCTGCTTATATGTAGATATTTTTGGCCCCCTGAACATTGCTCTTAAGACTAATACAAAAATATGTTTAATATGCTAACAGTTATTGCATGATTCCTCTTGATATGCGATAACACTTTATATATGATACTTAATATTTGGTTTCTCTGAAGCAAAAAAATCTTGCTATACGTGAATTTATAGACAGATTTTTTTCTTTTCCAGTTGTCTCCATTTAGCAGTTTTTTTTATGCCTTTAAATACCACCGTTTCTAAATGGAAACATTTGCCTTATTTAATAACAGACTAAATAGCACAAATATTACTAATCAAAAATAGCAATAAATATTTGAATAATTAAAAAAAAACACTTGCTAATATAAAAACATTGCTTCTTTGATGCCATGTTTTAATATTTGATTTTACTGAATAACGGAATTAAAGAGAGAAATGAATTTATTGTTTTTTGTTAATACATTTTCTTTGTGAGGTTTATGCAGTAGATTTTTTCCCTTCTCATACAGTGTTTGAAATAAAGTCACTCTAGTACTCTGTGCTTTTGTTTATAAGTGTCATTTTACAAATGTATGGCTCTGAAGGCCATGATAAATGTAACAGTATTCGTTTTTACTCAGTCTTACATATCCTGCTAAAAAGAATAAATAAAATAAATCCAGATGCAATAGTGACAATTTCAGCTTGTTATTTGTCCAAGAGAATAAAAGTAAAACCAAAAAATACTATGGTGTATAAACATTATTCTTTGACTGGTGTACTTGAGTTCATACTTTGAACATCATAACTTTAATAGTCAGTAGTCAAACAGAAATGCTTCACATAGCAATGACCCTCAACAGAAAATTTGAAATGTCAAATGAATGTTTTTAGTGATTAAAAATTAGTATGGAATCACATATAAGCATGTTTTTTGAGAAGTAGCAGCATTCAACACTGAAATTGTAGAGTAAGAGAGAACCATTGGTTGTGTTATCTTCAATGTGGTCAAACATAGACTATTTTCAAAGTAATTACTGCAGATAAAAAATTCAAAAGGGTATAAATATACTGAAGACATGATGAGAATACAAAAGTATTTGAAATAGCAATCCTCTGAGTCCAAGTAACTCTGAGCTAGATACTTCAAAAATCAGAATGTAGCTAGCTGACAATGCATATGATGTCACTGATCGAATTACTATGAAATTCCAACAATTTTTTGATGTGAAACATTTCCCAGAAAATAAAGTTATTGTGTTGAAGATTTTGCAATAATATAATTCATTATTTTCATAATTATGAAAGAAATTTTGGATTTTACTTGGTGTGAAATGCCCTATATTTTTGATTTGATGAGTAAATTGTTACCCTGGTTTCTTATACGAAATTTGCTTCCCTCAATCTCGAGATGCATTATCACCCCTTACAGTTCTGAATAGATGCACTTAGAAAATTATTTTTGTTTTATTTTTGGTTCTAATGTATTAATCAACAATAAAGCCATTTTTGAATCCATAATTATTTTCAACAATTATTCCGGTTGTTCATATATACATTAAAAAAAAAATCAAAGAAAATTATTCTTGGTTTGAATGTATTAATCAACAATAAAGTCATTTTTGAATCCATATTTATTTTCATTTTTTAATCCACTTTCTCATATTAAAACAAACAATGAGTTCAACTTTAATATAGTTAAATTCTATTCTAAATATGTATAAAAGTCTCGATTTTTGATTGAAAACATATAAATGAAATCTCTAAAAATTACTTAATAAATAAAAAAAGCTCTGACACTGCAACATTATGTAAATTACATGTAATTTGCCTTTTCTGTTTCTGATAATCCCACTTAATATGTGACTATTGTCCAGTCCCTTAATGTGCATCTTAGTTGGGTTTAACCATGCTCTGACATTTCAAAAACTTTATTAATTACTTCAAAGGTTAAACATTATAAAAGAAAATTGTAATTAAGTTAGTAGTTAATAACTAACAGTTAATAGATTTTCTGTGTTTCACTATATTTTAGCCTGAATGTATTAGTTTAACATCTGTAATATATAATCATTTATTTTTACAGATTAGAAAATTGATATATGTTACAGCTATCTTGATGTTGCTCAAGTACACATTTTTTACTTGTATATTTATTAAAAATGTGTTTTTAAGATTGTATTTTCATTTTCGGACAATTTTATTCCCATATTTGATGTTCATTTTTTTAAATCTTTTTACATTTTTTTAAAAATAAGTTTGTTATCTTAGGTATCATTACTCAAGAAAAACGTGCTGAATGCGGCCATCTAAATGTTGTTGGAATGGTTGGTTCTATTGACAATGACTTCTGTGGCACTGATATGACAATTGGAACCGATTCAGCCCTTCACAGAATAATAGAAGCTATTGATGCAATTGTAACTACAGCTTCTAGGTACACATTTATTTAATAGCTTTGTGTAAGCATTTTCATTTATTTATTTACTTAAAAAAAAAAGAAAAAAAGAAAGAGATACATAGTCTATTAATTTTTTGTGAATTAACTAGAAATCTTTTTTTCTTGAATTTATTTTGAATTTATACAGGTACATCAGACTTACTTGGAACATAAATTCTTTTTTCATGTCAAAAAGTTGGCTACTTATACATTTTCTGGAGATATTTATCTTTTCATTAAATTATAAATTAATTTTGAGTTTCAATTTTTTAAATAATTGGTGGTAAATAAGTTCATTCAGTTTTTTTTTCAACTGCATATTGCAATAATGTTTTTTCTTGAAAAAAGCTATGATAGAAGTGTCTGTGCAGTTGTGCAAATATATGACTACTACATTTTTTCTAAAAGCATTTTAGGGTAGATGTGAAAAAAAAAATCACTATTTTAGTGATCTGTTTGTAATGGAGATGTCATGATCATTATTTGCATATATACCAGTTTCAATACAGAAAAGTTTAAAACAAATTAGGCATCGAAGATGTATTATTTTATTTAAACACATTAATTTTCTTGATGGAAATTAAAAGGGAAAAGTGTCCCTGAAAAAAAAAAGCTTTGACCACCATGTCAGACAATCAAGGAGTGAGGAAAGAAATGGTGAAATTTGGTCTTCATGATAGATAGCCAAACTCGGCAGCTAAATGATATTAACATGCATAACTTAGCAATAAACATGCATTAAAAGACAAAATCCTGCTAGCAAAAAAAGAAAGAATGTATCAGTAACTACAACAGTCACTGTTAAGTAGGGCTGCCATAAGAAATAATTTTAATGTGTGTGCACTGGGAAACTATTCATGCATTATAAAATCTAAATGCAGAGGCAACCAAGAGATGACAAGAAAAAAATAAAGAAATTAAATGATTGTGCAAAGTATATGCGAGCTGGGACAAGAGCGCAGATGCAAAAGTTATGAATAAGCATTAAATCTCATGTGATGCATGGGAAATGCAGAAAGCATCCCTGAAATAAATTCTTCAGTATATTTTGTTTTCTTTTTTTTTTTTTTTTCTTTTTTAGCAAGAGAATTTTAATAGTTATCGACAAAAGAGATCAATGGAAAATTTAGACTACACAATCAAAGGAGAGAGAAGTGCTTACGTAATAAGTAACATTAATTTAATCATAATAAATGAAACTAGATGTGAGAATTTTATAAATTAAGTTTGGCCTACAATCGAAAAGAGGAGAGGGGCATGAAACACAAAATCTTTTAATATAATTTGATTTTATAAATTTATATTCTGAGGAAGAGGCGAGAGAATAAAAAAAATTGTTAAATTTATAAAGCAATATTAAATTATCACTGAAAGGGCAGCTAATAATGTGATATATAACAGAACTCTGTTATACTCTCTGTTAGTAATTTCATCCTAGTGAGCACCCAGAAGCATAAGTGCCTATCATGCTGAGTGCCAGGATTCAAATCTTGTGTGAACCATGAATGTAAATCTGTCCATCATTTTATTAAAGATAATGCTGGTTGCTATTTTGGCGATTCCATAAAAGAATGGTCATCAAAATTCAGCCATAGTTGATATTGATGCTAAAAGGGCAAAGTGCCTGTTGATGGGGAGAAAAAGTATTAATCCTGATCTAGCCATAGTCTTATTTGTATTTGCACTCAAACAATTACAGATTGAGCAAGCAATTTCAGCAGTATTATTAATGCTAAAAAAGAAAAAAGAAAGGAAAAATATTGATAGTGGGTTTTATAACAAAGTTTTTGCTGCCAAGAGGCATTTAATTAAAATTAAAAAATCACATAAATATACAAAATGCTTTTGAAGTTGATTTAACTAGGATTATAAATAAAAAAAATTTTCATTTCTCGTCACTTAATTCTTGAAATGTTTAGAAGTATGCATACTTCTGCACCCCTCCCTACCCAATGAAAAAAAATGCATAAAGCATTAGATAATTTAGTGTATAACATTGTTTTGTTCAGTTCATCATAAAGGAAATTTCTTTCAGGCAATTGCTAAGATTCCATTAGAAAATTAAAGTAATTTTTTATTGGTTTATAGCTAGTAGAAATATAATTGCATTTTAATATTTTTATGGTTAAAAATACTTGTGGTTTGTGATAAATTTTATATACTTTATAAAATTACTTTCTTGGTTATCTCATAATTCCGCAAAATCCAGGGTTGAAAAAAAATTGAAAAAAATTTTAAAATGTAGTTAATATTGCCATTGAAATTTTATCAATGGTTTGAATTTAAAAATTTGCAATGCTATAATTCAATAGTAAATGAAAATCATAATTTTTAATTAATAGCAAACATGCATTGTTATAAAATTTGATCAGTAATTTCTAAAACTATTATAATAAAATCTCATTTTGGTGTTGCTTAGACGTATTTTATTATGAATAAAAATTCTAAAACTTTTTTTTCACTTAACTAAATATTCTTTGGAAATCTGATTTATTCTCTAAATATTAGAAATTTTAATATAATTTTGATATTTATATATTTTTTTTTTCTAGCCATCAAAGAACATTTATACTGGAAGTAATGGGACGTCACTGTGGGTGAGTAAAATATTTAGAAACTATCTAAAATAGTTATTTCTTGTTCATGACCTTATGTTATTTTATATTAAATCTCTTAAATATTATTATTATAGGTATTTAGCCCTTGTAGGAGCTTTAGCTAGTGAAGCTGACTTCGTTTTCATACCAGAATGGCCACCTGAAAGAGACTGGCCTGGGATTTTATGTAAAAAACTTAAACAGGTGCTTATGTATATATATTTGTTGTTGTTAACTTTGTGGTAGAATTTTTATTTAACTGAATTACAGTTACTAAAGTAATCTGTTATTACAGGAGCGAGAAAATGGTCAAAGATTAAATATTATTCTTGTTGCTGAAGGTGCTCAAGACATAGATGGTAATCATATTTCTGCTGAGCAAGTCAAGAAGGTACTTTTTAATTTGTTTAGAGTCCAGGTTAAATATTTTATTTAAGAAATGTACCTAGTTGTCTAAAAGTTTCACTTGTCATATTTTTTAATAACATAAATTCTATGTTTTAGGTAATCGAAGATAATTTACAACAAGATACAAGAATAACTGTCTTAGGTCATGTTCAAAGAGGTGGAAGTCCATCTGCTTTTGATCGTATTTTGGTAATTTTAATTGCTTAGTTCTGTGTTTAATAAATGAATGTAGTGGTTTAAATTAGGGTCTTATAAATATTGATATAGTTTTAAAAATTATATGTTTTTCTTATTTAGGGCTGCCGTATGGGTGCTGAAGCTGTACATGCTCTGCTTGAAGCAACTCCAGACTCTGAAGCATGTGTTGTGTCATTAGACGGTAATCAGGCAGTTAGGGTGCCTTTAATGCAGTGTGTAGAAAAAGTGAGTTGGTATAATTCTTACATACCTCTGTATTTCATAACAACTAAATTATATATGAGGGAATATTGTACCTACAATATTTTTCACAATTCTTTACTAAAAAAGTAACAACTTTAGCCTTTTGATGCTGAAGCAAATTATGTAGATTTTAATTTCAAAATCATTTACCCCTTGGGACCAGTGACGAGCGACACATATACATGTCACAGAAAGCCTTAAGAATCCTTGTTTATCCCCAGCAGGGGTGTCGCTAAGGGGGCGACAGAAGGGAGTCTCCTCCCCCCCCCAAATGCTTGCAAATGCTGTTATAGTTGGCCAATTTACCAACTGAATTGCCAAATTAGTTAGAAACTTTAATAAAAAATTATAATAAACTTTCTATTTCTGATAGATTTGATGAAAGTTACCAGTATTATAATTAGAAATGTTATTGAGCTTTTTACAAATAAAAACTATATTGCATTTTCATTTTCTAATTGTGATAATTTGGTAAAATTATAAAACTAGTTGACAAACACTGAGAACTATTTATGTTTGCTTTTCACTACATTGGCAAATACTGAATTTTGGCTTGGCAATTTAAGGCTCTCTCCCCCCCAACAATAAAAAGACTTAGCGAGGGCCCTGATCCCTACCAGTTTAATTTTACTGTAAAATTTGTATTATTTAATTGGAGCAGTCTCTTGATTTTATAAGGCACAAATTCCTGTTTTTAAAAACTGGTGAAAAATATTAAAAAATTTGTAAAAGACTCCCTTTGTGAAGGGGTTAAAATATAAGAAAAATATTTGAATAAGAAGCATTTATTCAGAATGGTTTTAATCAGATGTAGAATAATTGGTTAGAAAATCAAAGTAACATACAGGGTGAACAAGAAATAAGTTTCCCAGGAATCTAAAATGTGTTCTATTGGTCCATATGAGATCAAATTTGAAGTACAGATAATTTACTTGATGCACTTGACACTTTAAAAAAATAAAGTTACAAAAATTAAAAATACAAATTTTGCTGCTAGGGGGTGCTGTAATACATCTAAAATTTTTTATTTACTTTATAAATAATAAATAAGGTTAAAAAAGAGAAAACTGGTCTATAAAAATGCAAAACCCATCATAAGTTTATAGTAGAATACGGCATATCCAGTAAAACAATTGCCACACTCACACAAACATGCAGAGTCTGCAAGAAATAAGTTGCTCACTTCAGAGAGCTCTAGAATGCATTCTATTGGACCAAATGAGATCAAATTTGAACTACAGATAATTCAAATGATGCCCTTGATAGATACTAAAGAAAATTAAGAATACAAAATTTCGCAAATTTATGGGGGGGGGGAGGCGTTGTGATACACTTAAACACATTAAAAACTTGTTGCAAAATTTTGTGTTTTTAATTTTTGTAATTTTTATAGTAAATATTAAGCACCAATAGTACACATTTTAGAACCCTCTAAAGTGGGCAACTCATTTCTTGCAGTCTCCCTATGGTTGTGTGAGTGTGCTAGTTATTTACCAAGTACTGGATATGCTGTATTCCATTGTACAGAAAATCTTACGGCGAATTTTGCATTTTTATTGACCAGTGTCACTTTTTTAATGTTATTTATAAAGCAAATTAAATGTTTTAGGTATATTACAGCACTCCCTAGTGGCAAAATTTGTATTTTTTATTATTATTTTTAAATGTCAAGTGCATCACTTGAATTATCTGTAGTTCAAATTTGATCTGATTTGGACCAATAAAATGCATTCTAGAGCCCTCTGAAGTGGATAACTTATTTCTTGCTCACCCTGTATATTTGATCAGATTTATAGGATATATGTATTTGTTCTGTTGTTTCTAATATCAAAATTATTTGATTAATCAGGTCGAAAATCAGATCGAATTGAGATTAAAGATTAATGAGAGTTGAAAAGAGGGCAATTATAGAGCCCTTGGAAATAATTCTTCTTAAAAACAAAAAGATCCTTCATGAAATGCTTTGATTTTACAATCTCGATTTTGGTATCAAGTTATGTCATGCATGTGGTAATATATTGAATTGAACAATGAAGCTATTGTCAGATTGACTCTATGTTGCTTTCTCTATGGAAAGATTCTGAAGTGTATGATTTTCGATAAATGGTTCTGTATTTAATATATTAGGTACACAAGTATGATTTCATACTTTTCTGAGTAAACGAAATAATACCCTAACCAAATATGAAGAGTAATTCAAAGCATTTTTAATAAGAAGTTATTACACTCACCCATATGTCATGCAAAAAATTAATTCTGCTGAGGAAGATGTCTAGTTATTTTGAAGCAATCCAGTCATCAAGCCAGTTTTTGATTTCTGCATAAAAACTGAGCTAATCTCCTGGTTAGATGCTTTATGTGGTGTAAAACATTCTATTTTAAAGGAACATCTGCTGAATACAGTGGGTGGAACAATTCAAACCAGGAAAGGTATTCAGGAGAATTATCTGATGGGACGAAAAGTAGGCAGTCTACTGTGAACTGTTAAAATTGTATCATACCAACAGTATTCAATATTAGAAGAAACGCCTAATAAATTTGAAGGAAAAAGGAAGGAAAGGGTAATATGAACTGTAGCTCTAAGCTGTATGTCTGATGGAGTGTTTTCCTATAGACAGCTGAAATCCTTTTGATAGTCCATCCTTTTCACAGCAGTTTCACAAAAAGGAAAATATATACCTTTTTTCTTGTTTGTACAATGTTTAAATTTATACTTTAGTCATTCTAGAAGCATTGAAGTAAAAACATCTGGAATATTCTGAAAGCCATGGCAAAATTGTTTTTTAATATGACAATGCTTACTCATATGTTGCAAGACTAGTTAAGAAACTCAAGATGAGCTTCTCTGGGATGTGTTGCCTTATCCAATATATTTGCTGGATGTTAATCCTCCATAATAACTTTTATATATGAATATCTTCTTTATGCAAGATGCATATATGTCTTATATGGAGAGTGGTAAGAGTACTTTTGCATTATGCCAACAACATTGTCACCATATAACAAGCATATTAATTAGTACCAAAAGAAACATATGATAAAAAAATTTGTGCAAAAGTGATTATTATTATTATTATTTTATTTATTTATTTATTTATTTATTTATTTTTTATTTATTTATTTATTTATTTATTTTTTTTTTTTTGCTATAAAAATTTGCCAAAATGTGGAAAAATTCACATTATTATTATTTTTTTTAATTAGCCTCTTTACAAATGTAGTAGCTAAAATTCTCTATTAGAAAATGTAATATTGAAATATATTTAAATCCATCAACATCTTCCAGTTGTGCATGTGCTCTAAAGTTGTAAAGAGCTATTATGCTTAAATATTCACAAGCTAAGTGAGATAAAAGATTATCATAAAAATATGATTTTTGCCAAAATTTAGAGCACATGTGTGACCAGAAGATGTTGGTAAATTTAAATAATATTTAAACATTGTTTTGTTACTCTAATACATAACAATTTTAGTTATTACATTTGTGAAGAAGCTAATTAAAAAAAATTTGTATACATGTGAATTTTTTCCACATTTCAGCAAACTTTACAGCACATGCACAACTGAAAGATATAAATTGATTTGATTTCTTTTTTTACCCAATTTTTAGTCGCCTGAATTCATAACTTTTCCATGATATTGGGACTTGAAAAACAATTACTGAATTTTTTCAGCCAACTGTAATGCATGTATATTATAGCTTCTGCTGAAAAATAAGTTTCTCTTTCATTTTTGACCCCCCTCCCCCCCCCAAAAAAAAAGTCTTTTTTTAATTTCAGAAAAAGAATGTCAAATTTATACAACAAATACAGATGGAGGACAAAATAATATGAACACCTGTGAAAAAGTATATGTCACAACTGCAGTACAGCCACGCACCCTCCAATGGAAGTCTGCCTCCTAGTGAACGTGAGGAGGGGAGGGTATTAGTCTCTCAACAGTAGTCACCTGCATTGCATGTATCTATCGAACTGTCTGTGATAAGTTGAAATGTCAGACCTGTCAGAGTTCCAAAAAGGAATGATTGTCAGAGCGTGTTTGTGTGGAGCATCAGTTATGGAAGCAGCAAACCTTTTGGGGTTTGCAAGGAGTACAGTATCAGCCATTATGACAGCATATACAGTGGCGGTCAAAAGTTTCCAGCCAGTTAGTTTCTTTGATTTATTTACCTGAAGGTTTTAGTGAAGCATAAGCACAATTGCTTCAAAAGTTAGGAATATGTGAATGTCCACTGACCACGTAAACATTTTGATTGGATACTGAAGACGCTTCATGCAAAGGAGCAAAGTTAGATATTTGTGTGTGCAAAAGTTTCTGGCTACTCATCATTCCTTAGTTTTTTTCTATCGGTAAAGTGTTTTATGGTCATGTTTGTGAATGAGTCAAAGTGAATAGCATAGTTTAAATACAAAAATGAAAAGTTCAACAATTATTGTTTGTAAATTAATGATTAGTTTGTCGCTAAAGGGCCAATCTTCTCGAGATATTGCGGCAAAGTTTTTGATCAAGAAACCGACTGTAAATGATATTTAAAAATTATATAAAGGTAGCCATGACCTTCAGGATTTTCTGACGTCCGGAAGACCCCAGAAAATGACTATTTTTGTGGAGGGAATTATCACAGGAAAAACAGTTGAGACCCGCATAAAAACGCCGTTGCAATATTTCACGATTTATGGAATGAAAATATTTTTGAACTAAGTCAGTCTACTGTATCAAAATTCTGATGTGATGCAAAACTTTATGTAAAAGTTGGTGTTGAAAAAATTTCAGAGGTAAAAAAATTACCAACGTACCTGACTGGCATTTTCTAAGGAACACAAAATCTGGTCAAGTGAAAACCAGACAAAAGTTCTATTTTTCCATTAATCGAATTTTAAACTTTTTTGTGAGTGATGGCAGACGCAACATCCAATGACCTAACAACAAAAGATATGATCCGACATATGTTTTCCTACAATGAAGCATGGTGGAGGACACATTATAATATGTGGAGTATTTTCTTCAAAAAGTGTTTGTCCGTTATTTGAAATCTGTGGCAAGATGAATGATGTAATGTATAAGGATATCTTGCAAGAATATTTGCTGCCTTATTAGAGGAAAAATTGTGGTCGCAACTAATTGTTTTAACATTGTAACAACATAATATATGCATGCAAGCTTGATAAGCAATGACATTTGCACAAAAAAAATTCCACTTTTTAAAAAGTCAGCTCAAACGCCTGAGATTAATCCAATAGAAAATCTATGGAAATAATTTGGCAAACTTGTGCAGAACTATAAATCTACCAACTCAGCCGAAATTTCCAAAAAATACAAGAAGTGTGGAAAAAACGCACCATAGACAATCTTCAACCATTCATTGTACCAATGTCACATTGCTGCACCGCAGTACTTATTACTAAAGGTATGGTGATAAAATACAAACTATAAATGTTGTTGATCACTGTTATTTTCGATTACAATACCAATTTTTTCTAAACTTGCGGAGGTGGCCGGACACTTTTGAGCACATGCGTTTTCCTTTGCACTCAATTTTGTCAATTAAATTTATTGATTTTTGTTTGTTATTCCATAAATAAGTTTCTAACTATTATGTCATTGAAATGTATAAATATCACTTTGAGATCTCTCTTCATATGGGTATACTTACAAATTAACTAAAACATTTTGGCTGGCCGGAAACTTTTGACTGCCACTATATGAAAGAGGATAAGACAATATATTCAAAGCATAACAGTGGCTGAAAGTCCAAGCTTATTGATAGGAATAGCCGAGTCTTGAAGTGCATAGTAGCCTGAAAGCACAAGCAATTGTTATCTGAGATAACATCCAAAATGAACAATAATCTCCAGGACTTAGTTTTAACAAAAACTGCCAAAAGAGAATTTCTTGCTGCAAGCATTTATGGCAGAGTGGCAATTCAAAAACCCTTGGTGACAGCAACTAATACTTTCAAGCGATGCCAATTGTGCAGAGATCACAAAGGGGATTCCGACAGCAGTGGCAACAGGTAATATGGTCAGATGAATCAGCATTCACCCTATTTCAATCAACAGGACGCATTTATGTCTGGAGAAGCGTTTAATCCTGAATGCCTCATGCTGACTTTGAAGCATGGGGGTGGCTCCGTTATGGTATGGGGTTCGATATCTTGGGGCAATTGTTTCTGCATGAGAGAATTAAATCCAATCACTATCTAAGCATTTTAGGAGATCATGTCCACCATTTTTTCCAGACTATTCCCTGGAGAGCAATCGCTTTTTCAAGACAACGCCCTTATCCACACTGCTAGGTGTGTTAGAGCTTCGTTCAAAGAGCATGGCGATGAAGTTGCACACCTTTTCTGGCCAAATCAGCTTCTAGATTTGAATATTATTGAACATTTATGGGGATATTTGGAGTCCAAACTCGATTTCCTCCTCCATCCAGCCTTTCAGAATTAGAGACTGTTCTGCAGGAGGAATGGCTTAATATACCTTTAAATATTGTCCATGATCTTTATTTATCAATCTCACATCGCATTAAATCTGTTCTTCAGTCAAAGGGTGGTCCAACCCCCTATTAATAAAGATTTTCCATTATTTCACACATGTTCATATTATTTTGTCCTTCATCTGTATATCCATATAAGCCATTACAAAATGAAGTGCTGTTTGCATCCCTCTCCCTTTTGAGTTTTTTTGCGTAAAACAGTTGCTTGTTCATTTAATGCTAGATTTTGATGAAATTTACATCAGAAATATTAATGAAAATTATTTCATTTTATTCTCATCATTCGTTATTCTTATATTTGATGATAAAACAAAAATGGATATTTTTTCAATGTTTTAATTAACATCAGAAAAAACTATTGTATAGATTTATATAGTTTTTATCATAGCTTTAATTATTTCATTTTTAACTGTGTGACAGATTAATCAAGCCTTTGTGATTTTATTTAAATTTTGACAATCATGCAAATCATGGTAGTAACCAAAAAACGCCATAAAAATTATTTATCACATTTATGAAAAACTATTAAATGCTTTTAAATTCATTGAAATTATTATTACAGTCTTAATTATCAATACTGCCTCCCAAAAGAGTATTTGCACCAAAAATATTATATCCAGAAAATGTCTAAGACTGATAATAGCGAAGCTAAGGCTTGCAAGGTTAAAAATTTTTATTAATGTGATAAGAATGCATTCTAAATTTAAATATTTAATTCTGCATACTGCTAGCCATATACACTTTGAAATTGGTGAAATTTCTTATTTCACTGCCTTATTTTGTTTATTATTAATTTTATAGATGAAGTATACTCCCTCTCTTTCGACTCTTTGCCTGTCAAAATACAGTAAAACATAATTATCTACATCACTGATACTCACCATGGCCCTGCAATTTAGAAATATAAATTAACAAAATGTACAAATATCTATAAATATGTATATTTCATTGAATCTGTTTTTTCTTTTTTAAATCCCTCACAGTAATTTTTTAATTTGGTACAATAAAAAATAGACATAAGAGTTCCACAAAAAAAGGAAAAAAAATTCAGTTTAATAACCCCAATACTAAAATATAATAGGTCAAATCTGATTTATAGTATTTTATCCTACCTTCAAGAACTTTCCTATTAGCTAATAGATGGTATTCATCTTAAAATTAAATAGTGTTGGTTAAAGTTATTATTTATATATTCATAATTCATATACAATAGCAATTTGATATAATATATATATAAACATATGACTGTAAGAAAGGCAAGTGCGGTTTTTAAGCTTACTTCTTTACCAGATTTTAGTTTGTATAGAAATTTTAATGAATATCACTGATCTAGTTATCAATCTGTCTGTGCTCAAACTAAAGTGTATGTGTATTTAAATTACATATGTCTATCTATATTTGTGGTGATAATATTTTATTTGGTTAATTGCTTTTCTTATTCCTTACAGACTAAAGCTGTTGGTTATGCAATGAATAACAAGCAATGGGGAGAAGCTGTCACTTTAAGAGGAAGGTATTACTATTTTTTTCTTTCTGTTTTCCATTATAAAACTCGACTATAAGACAGCTTTGATAAACTTTCTTTGAAAGAAAATTAGAAGTATTTTAATATAATACATTAAAATTTCATACAGTTTTCTTCCATTTATTTCATATAATAATAATAAAATTTTAAGCATCAGTATAATTAATATGTGTCATATTTTTATATTTTGATGCATCTTTAAATCATAATGGTAACAATATGTCAGTATATTTAGTAATCTTTTGAGGTAATTATTTTTTAAAAGCTGAGAATTATTGTAAAGCATTTGCCAAATTTGTGATTATCATGTGGGCAAGATCTTCGTTATGGAAGTAACCTGAATATTTCACATGAGTATGAAACATTTTCAAGCATCCTGTTTATATGTTGACAGATAACATAAATTTTGGTTCAAAAACATACTTCCCATATTTTAAAAATTTGATATTTTATCTTAAATTAAGATAAATGTTTATCCTTATATATATTATAAATGTGAAAGTGTGTCCGAAAATTGGAATGAACTTGGCTTCAAAACGGATGGATTAATGTCTTTGAATTTTTGTATATAGATAGATTATTGGTCTGAAATGAACATAGGCTAATTTTTATTTATTTTATTCAAATATTTTTCTTAATAATTCAACATTTCACTATTTTTCATACAGAATAAATTGAAAAATTTTCCATAATATTTAATCATTTTTCTTTTTTCGTTGCCGAAAAATAAAAAACCGGAATAATTATTTCTCTTCTGTAATTAATTTTCAACTGAAAGATTTTCACGTGATAAAATAAAATGAAATAAATAAATGGACCCTTTCTGTTTTTCGGTTCGAGGTTAAAAACCGCGATTTTACCAATTGTGACGTCAGAGGAATACTGTTTTTCTTCTTATATCACGGAGACGTTATATTAAATTTCTTTTACACTTAGAAGACTTCACAAGAATATAACTTCACACTTTACAAGAATATAAATATTTTAGTAGTTTTTCCAGATATTAATCCCTAATAAAAATGAACCTTTTTCTTTCTTTCGGTTCGAGGTATAAAATTCAACTTTTTATCAATTATGACGTCACAGGAATACTTTCCATTAAGAATTTTAAAAATATCAATGTAATGTCATATCTGAAACAAAGTATAAATTTTCAAATTTTCAAAAATTCTGTTTTTTTTTTTTTTTTTTTTTACGGAAACTACCCTTTTTGATACTTTTTAACATGGTCTAAAAGTTTTTACGACTTCAACCTGTGTGTATACCGGATGCCGAGTGCCTGGGGTCTGTCGTGTGTTTGTCCGTGTTTCAACTTAAGTAAATACAGTGGGATTCATACGAAAATAACATACGTTATTGAGATTTGCCATAGCATGTGCGGCATTGAAAATGAACCAGGTTGCAATTATAGCTGAATCACAGGAGCACTCAAAAGGAGATTTTACATTATGGTCTACGGCTTAAAAATCCTTTGTGGTGTATTTTAATAATGTTACATAATTTTAAATGTAATGAAATTTACATGCATTTTTAAGGTTCACAAGAACATGGTTACTATCGAATATGTTAAGTATAATACTTATAGTGTGCGTACAGGGAGCTCAAAAGTATTTCAATGTATCATGGTCTGGGAAGAAAAACCATTTGCAGCAAAGGTTTAACATTCATTTACAAGATGCAGAAAAATGTTCGGTAATATTATAGTCTACGGGGAAAAATATTCCCAGCGTATTTTAATTGCGTTGCACTATTTCAAACATGATGAAATTAATATACTGAGATAATCAATACAATGATAAATACTGAAATTTACTACAATATGCTTGCAGTTAAGTATGATTTGCATCACATTTGTTGTTCATTTACAGAGATCCATAAAAGATTTTGGACCTG
Source organism: Maratus speculifer (assembly GCA_964019185.1). Lineage (NCBI taxonomy): Eukaryota > Metazoa > Arthropoda > Arachnida > Araneae > Salticidae > Maratus > Maratus speculifer. The sequence goes on from OZ025299.1 coordinate 197,306,141, forward strand.
TGCCCAGATCTCAGATATTCTATCCAAAGTATGGTCTATTAGAAAAGATTGCTGAAGAGCTGTTTCAATTATCGTATGTATTTTAAGGAAAACTAATGCATCCTGAAGTTCAGCTACATTTGGTATAATAAGAGATGTTTGTAGAATTTAAATAAATCATGTATCGGACTATACAATAAACTGGATATATGGTCACCTGTGCAATAGTGATTCCTGGAAATATGAATTCAATAATTTGAATTGGGTTTTTTGCTTGAAAATTTTTAAGCTAAATATGCGGTCGTATGAATATATGCACATAATATACAGGACTGTACAAAAGAATTCAAGTACGTTTCTTTCTATTATTAGAAATTGCTAAAGGTGTATTTTAATCTTTGTTATACTTTTCCTAACTAAGCAAAATTTTAACATTGTATTTATAATATTTACAAACACATAGATCATATACACAGCTGCAGAAAAGAATGGGCCGGCGAAGTTATGTATTATGGAAATGTTGGATATTTTTTTATTACCTAGGCTTAACACATGATTTTTCTTTCTTTGATATGGAATTCTGAAATGCACTACAACATGATTTCTGCACAATTGGGGTGCGTTACAGTTGTTCTACAGTATAAATGGTTGCAATTTCATTTTCGCGATTGTTCATATTATCTAACACATTTTCCATTTATTTGACTGAGTTCTTTAAGTCCCCTATTAAAAAAAAAATTACTGCATAGCCTGGTATAAGGTGTGTTATATTTTTTAAATTAGTGTTAATGAAATGTTTTGTTTAATTAAAGCGTTTATCTTTTTTTAATGCTATGTGAACGACGTCACGGGTAACAGCTAGTAGTATATACATTTATTCTGTATGTTTCAAAAGTTCAGCATAAAAGGAAAATTCAATTGTGAAGATCTAAGTGGCTAAGATAGACTTGTAGTTTAATATTCACCATGATATGGACTTTTTATGATATAAAAAACTAATTGGATTGAATCTCAACACCAGAGAACAATATTGGAGATAATAAAACACAATAGTAGTAAACCTATAGCTTGCACAATGTAAAATTAGGATAACACAAAAACATGGGATTTCTTGTTTATATGGCTGCTTGAAATCATGGTTTATAGAGAAAATCTTTAACATAGCACTGAATCTTGAACCAATAAATGTTAAGAGGCTACTTCACTCACTGAAGAACACATGCTCACTAATGCTAATCCCGTGAAGGAAATTTTTTAGAATATCTCATTCTCATTACAATATTTTAAAATGGTTTTTATTTTCTTCTATCTTTACAAGAAAAAGGTTTTGGATTCAGAAAAAAATTTGACTTCTGGTTTTCTGCAGATTTATACTTTTTAAAAAGTCCTGAATCTGATTTATTGGTTTTTAGAAAATGTGTATCTGTAACTCTGTATATGACAAACATTTTGTAGCTGCACTGTCTCGAGAAATAATGCACATAATTTCACAAAAATTTAAATTTAGTTAGACTTTATAAACTGATACTGATTAGTTTTTGGTGTATATTGCCAAACAAGTGGTACTGCTATGCTGTATTTATCTTGATTTTTGCAATGCTCTATCTGACGAACTAATGCACATATTTTCACCAAACTTCAGATTCAGTTAGATGTTAGCGTAAAGTGTTACTGATAGGTTTTGGTATAAATTGTACAACAACTGGCACTGCTATGCTGAATTTTTCGTGATTTTTGCAAAAGTTATACCTCAAAATCTAATTCATGCAATTTAGTCAAATTTAGTATTTTGTTTCATTTTTATATAAATAGATCCTTATTAGACTACAGTGTTTATTGAACAATAGGTATTGATTTTATACTCTTTGGGTTGAAAATGTTGGTTGTGGAGGGATCTAAGAGAGTGGATTCCAGAATTTAATGATTTGTTTGAAACAGTATGATAATTACATCTGCTAATTAAATGCATCCAATTCAACTACAGTTCTCATAATGGGCATAGACTGTCATTTAATTTTGGACTATGATAGCAAATTTTGTATTATTAACATGTATGCAATAGAAGAAAGTTTTGAGATTGGCTCATCTGACTAGTTTTTGCTTTGGTTATTTGAGATTTATCTCTACAAAAATCCTTTTTTATATTTTCAATTTTGCTTACAGGTTTTTTACTAGGATACTTTTACATTTGGAACCAGTTTCGAAAGTTTAAAAATATTAAAAAATGAATGAGATATTCTAAAAAATTCCTGCCATAGGATTAACTGTAGTGAGTGGGTGTTTTTGTATGAGTGAAGTAGCCCGTTGACAAACCAACCAGCACTAGATATGGCAAGAATGGCAGTCATTTACACTGATAAGCTGTTTCATGCTGTATCAAACATGATACTGTAACTGTATAGTGTTATCCATTTTTAAAATTTTTCAGCTGTAAATCATTCTGAAAAAAGTATAATTTTAAAATTATCTATTTTCTTTGTTTTCTGTTTATTAGCACCTTCCACTGTGGATATTTTAATTTTTTTTTTTTTCATGTCATACAAAATTTCATATTGTGATGAATATAAATCTGCAAGTAACTCCAACACTTTAATATATATTTTTAAATCCCATTTTGCTTTTAATGGAAGCAGTTATAATTCATGTGTGTCAATAAAAAGTAAGTACTCTTTTAATATTTATTCTTTGTTAGTTTTCTATTTATTCTCATTTATATCTTTTAGAAAATACACTAGAAGGCTGGGATAATTGAATTCTTTAGTCAGTATGATAGAATATGTAACTAAACTTGATGAAGTGCACTCATGGTGACATTTAACATAAATATTTGGAACTTTCTGTCCCATATTTTCCTAATTGTTTCTTTTTCTTTGTTTTTTGTTAATGAATATTCAAAATTTCTTTTTTTTTTTCTATCAAGTAATTATGACTTTAGGCAGCTTTGAATAGGAAAAGTTTAATTATGGCCATCTTGAACATTTTATAAGTAATATTTATTATTTTTTAATAAAAGATATAAAAATTACTTTCATGTCTTGTCGTTTACTGCTTTTATAGTATTTATTTTTTCTCCTACGATATCATCTATAATTATTGTATCTATATTTTTAGCTTTCAGTTCTTAGTGCTTTTTTCTCCCTTTCCCAATTATAATATTTTCCATGGTTGTACTTACTTTTCTAACTTTCAGAGTTTTTTTATTCCCTATAGTATGCAAACGAAAGTGATGTTTCAATAAAAGATTTTTATTGGGCCCCTGTAAAGAGATTTATGGGTTAAACTTTGCTGTGTGAAAATGTTTATTGTGTTTTAATTTTCTTTCTATTTCTTATTTTAAGTCATCTGTTTTTCATATCATTATTGTACTTTAAATTACATATTTAAAATTCACAAAACTAGAAATCACACCAGTTTATTTAATATAAAACAATATCCCTTACTCCTTCTCTCCCTATCTTTTCACATCTGCCTCATAAAATAATTAGTTTTATTTTTTTTTTTCAAATGAAGCAAACACTGAATAAATCCCTTTTTTAAAATATGTTTTTACTTATTAAAGTATAGCTTTAACATTTAAAATTTTTAATAGAAATTTTCAAAGAAATTTTTTTTAATATACAAAGTTAAATTATAATTTTGTACATCATAAAGAGAAGTTGTTTTTTTATTTTCATTGATGTATTGAAAAGCTACAGAAATATTTTCCTGCTTGATTTTGACCTGGTCATCATTCTGATTGAATTAAAGTAAAATATTATGCTTATTTTCGACCTTCATTCATTTGAAAATAATGGGTTTGACTAATTTGCAGGGATGTCATTTATAACTGAAAAGCTACAGCTTTTTTTTGCATATAGTTACTACTTCAGCCCAAACCTTATTTAAAAGCAACTATTTTGGTGGTAATAAAAAAGTGGCCACTATTTTCCAGTTGAAGAAAATCATTTTTTCCAGAAAACATTTTTATCAGTCCCAAAGCTGCCAACTATTCCATTTTTTTTAAAACCCAATCTCCTAATTGTGCAATTAATATCTATTTCTTACAATATTCTATTTATTTCAAAAATTTATAAAAGTTTCTTTCTAAACACATCTGTTAAGCATATATGATATATACTATTCATTAACAAATTTTTCCTTTTAATTTACTTCAAGAATACATAATTTATTATTTAACTTTTGATATAATTGATGTAAAATAAGTTACACCAGAAGTAAATGATCTCAGTGACTTCTATTTATCTTTTATATGATTGAAATTTTATGGATTAAATAATAATAAAAAAAATAAAGCTATGATTTGATTTTGGATCTGTAGTTTCAGATCAATTCCAAAGCTAAAAAAGAAATTTACATTCAGTTTTTGGTTTTCATTCCATCAGAACTGTCAATTTTTGTGTCTGTTCCTTAAAGCCATATCATCATGCCCATTAGAAATAACTAAAGAAATCTTTGAAAGTTTAGTAACATTTGCTACAATGGATAGAAGATTAAACAGTTTTAGGGCAACTCTGTGTTATATTCAGGTATTTTGAGTTATTTTGTGTTTTATTTCTGCTTTTTTTCCCAATACTTTCAGCCTATTCAGAATGTTAAATGCTTCTAAATTTCCAGGAGCTTTGAAAGAAATCTCCAGACTTACAAGATGCTTACTCGATTAAGGCCACCTAAATCAGTTTTTAGTGAACTTACTCAAGGCAAAGTGAGAGGCTTTTTAAAAATTATATTTAGATGTAAAAAAGATTGTTAACCTTTATGCGGGGCTCGGACCGTATCTGTCGGTATGTACATATATTTTTGGACAGATGCTGTCCGAGCCCTTGTGAGAAGGTTAAGAAGTGTTTTTTGTTTGTGATCTAAACTAAATATCTTATTATTATAATACTGTTTTGGATTTCTATTTATTTTTTATGTACATAAATAAGTTTTTGCGTACTTTACATGTTTTCTTACAATTACACATACACAAATCACTTTGATATCAAAGACTTTTTAAAAGAGAAAGCATTGATATAATTATAAAAAAAGAAATCCAGAATTATTGAAGCATGAAAAATTAATTGCAGTCTCAATGAAAAAAAAAAATAAATAAAAAATAAAATAAAATAAAATTGAACCATATTACCATAAAATTTAATAAATTATAACAAAAGTGTTCTGTGAAGGAAGGTAAATATTTTGATTTATTTAGTAAATATGCAGTATTTAATTATAAAAAAAATGCAATAAAATCTTATTAAGTTGTTCATCAAACTTTATTAAATAAAAATACCTTCATGCAAAAATATATAAATGCAAGAGAATTTGATTTATTTTTAATGTTTTTAGTGACGTTTAGTTTATTATCATATTTTAGTAAATTTGAAGAAGGAACTAAACTAAATAATTATAATGTATGGAAAGTAGACTTTATAAAAAGTAACAAATGTATAATCTGTTAAAAAGACTATTGGAAATTGTGAATTAACAGCTATTCATTTGTTTTTATTAGTAACTATTCTTTATTGCTATTCATTAGTAGTAATAGTAATAATAATATTTTGGTTTCTGTTAATATATGATAATGAAAACTTATATATAATATTAGGAACTTTTTATGATAAAATAGTTTGAATTTGTTTAAAGTCCCTAGAATTTTCAATATTTTTCCCAGGATCAATAGAATTGACATGGGGCATATGAGACTTGTTAAAAAAGGCCGCTGGGCAGATCAGAAGGGTTTAAAAGGGTGCATAAAAGAAATAAAACAGGCTGTCGGGTGCTGCGCCCTTCTAAAATGACTTAGAATCAACACTATGTTTTATGTTGATATTATATACATTGTGATTTTTAATTTTGTTAAATTATACATTTAAATTTTTAGGCTAAATAAAAAATAGTTTTTTTTTTTTTTTTTTTTTTTTTTTTTTTTTTTTTTTTTTTTTTACCTTAAAGCTTATATATCTTGATAGTTACTTTTTAATGCTTTGGTGATATACATGTAACAAAATGGGCATTATGGTGCTGCAAATTTTTTTAATGTATTTCTGTAGCCAAAATACATAAAGAAGAGAAAAAATTTCATTGGAAACTCTATTTATTAGTCTTCTTTAAAAATATAGATAACATCCTTTTTAAAATCAGGTCCTGCTAGTTTGAGCAGAGCTGGTAGTCACATATGCCTCTATATGTCAAATGCTCATCTGGGTGACATTAATTTAAAATACCACCTCATATTCTGTAAAAAGCCACAGGATTTCAGCTTGTACCAGTATATAAAGGAGTAATTTGGATACTTCCAACAGGCAGCCTAAGTGTCAAAGCGGGCAGTTTCTTCAACTTTGACGGGTTTAATTTACTTTTAATGGTGAGTGTTTTGAAATGACACAAGTCTTATCTCATCCTGATTGCATCACTTATTATAATTTCCATATTAATTGTTATTTTTGATTTAGTAAATGTCAGCTAGAGAAAAGTTAAGATTTGTGACATCAAATACTTATTTTGACATTAATTTGAATTTATCTTTTAAACATAATTATTTTATTTGATTTATATGCTCTAAATCTAATAACTGTGGAAAATGAGCAAACGTGGTTAAAATTTATTGCCTGGATATAATCCATTAACTTAAATATATCCCCTGAATCCAAATAACTGTCATACTTGGAAAAGTTAATTGTTATTTATAGCTTTGAACAATCATTTACTGTTTGTTTGATTTTCAATTTGTTGTTATGAACCCTAGAAATGTCTTAATGATTAAGTTTCTTGCGATTTATCATTTTAAGTATTAATTTATATTTTTTAAATGCCAATTAATGTCAAAGATGTTTATGATGGTAAATTAGCTTTACACATTAGATTTAAAATTAGGAAAAGAAGCTGGGAATTTTGAATTTGAAAAAATAAAATATGTATATTTTTTATCCTGTGAAACACATACAGTAGTCTTAAAAAATAAGGTAATTGGGGCCAAGACTTCTTTAGATTATTAAAAACTTGGATTATCTGAAAAGAAAAAAAAAAGAAAAGAAATTGCTTACCATAATTTTACAGCATCATTTCGTGTTACATGTTGAACATCTTTTCTACATATTATTTCTGTTTTAACAATATTATTATAGCCTCAAATTAAACAATTGTGCTTATATGAAAATTCAGGGTTTTTTTGTTATTTTTAATGTATAAGTTACATTTTGACTTCTTATTAGATATAGGTATTTATGTAAGTGTCGAGTGCAGGACAGTTTTTTCTTTTCGTGGAATGGCTCTACATAATTAAAAATCACCTTGTGTCATATATTTGAGCTTCATCTTGCTTTTTTTCTACATATCTTAAAAACGTTAAATTCAGTTAACTCTGAAAGTTTTTTAATTTGATATGCCAAGAAGGCACATCAAATTAAATGGAACCTTGGACTTTTGAGATTCTATTATGTAGTATATATACTAGTTGGCCCATCAGGTATTGCCCAAGCTCATAACAATAGACTTAAACATACCTAAAATAAATATTAAATGGTTTAATAATAAAAAAAAAAAGTTTGCAAGAAAGATTTTAAATTTAATACTGTTTAATCATTTAAACTTAAAACTCTTTGAAAGTTTCCTAAGTTATAAATATAATGTTTCCTAAGCCTGTGTATAATTTCAGTGCTTAAATATTGATGTTTAATTGTAAAAAACAGTGGTTTGTTTTCGCTTTTTTTCACCTTGAAATTCTATGAGGAAAAACAAAATTCACAAAAATTGACTTCTGAAAGAAATTTTTTTGAAAGGGTTGTTTTTTTTTTATTTTTTAAACTAGGGTAACATCCCCAGTAATTGGCATGCACCAGTGATTGGCACATCCTACAAACATGTCCTAAAATAAGATTTATATCGAGTCTTTTAAAAATGCAAGACCATATACTAGTTATATGCTCATTTACGTTAAAGATTATAACTTTGATTTATGCTACTAGATGACAATAGTGCCTAGAAAAGAAAAACAATTATGGCTTGTATGAAATTAGCCATTTTTGTTGCAAATGCTTCTTCTTTAGTTTAAGGAAGGCATGCTTTTCATTTCATTTTTATATGATTTATAATATATTTTAAATTTTAATTGACAACAGTTTTGTTTAGTTAAAAAGGGTTACGTTAATTGTGTAAAAGCATTTTCGACACAAATATTTGGATTTCTGAATTAATGACAGATGCCAATTAATGGTGCTTCAATTTTGCTAGTTCTAAGTAATTGGCACCTATTCCAATTACAAGGAATTTGAGATTAAACCACTTATTTTGGAAGTACTTTTAAAGTTATAGACTAATTTTGTTTATCATTTGTTTTGTTTTTTTGAAAATATGAAATATTATCAGTAACTGGAATCCATTAAAGCTTCATACGACAATTACTGGGGACAGCATGACAATTACTGGGTATTAATATAAGTATATTGTATTGTTTTAAAGTATTCACATTTCAGACTAACATGCTGATTTCTTACTCTCAAAATCTTGAAATATGGCATTTTCATCTACAGTAAATTCATTTAAAGCGATTAAACCCAATGCAAAATGTAAAGTTTTTTTAAAATATAAACTTGTGCCAATTACTGGATCACAAGGTGTCATACATTGGTGCACTAGGTGCCAATTACTGGTGATTTCAGCAACTTTTTATAAATATATTTTTATAAAAATACTTTTTCAAAATTTTTTGCTTTTAGTGGGCAAAACAGATGCACAGATATGCATTCTTTGATTTAAAAATATTTCGAAGTAAATATCTCATTTCTTTGTAATGAAAATTGAAGTAAGTTTAAAGACAAATTCTTAAAGTGCCAATTACTGGGGATGTTACCCTATTTAAGAAATAAACATACACATTGCTTGGTATTTTTTCTTATCTTTGTACTTTCGTTTTCTGAGCCAATGTTTAGTCTGTTGAAAAAGGAGAGAAAGGTCACAGGATACATTATATGTAAAAGGAAAAATAGCTGTTATTGTACAAAATCTTTGATTTTTTTTTTTTTTTTTGAGTTATACTAATTTCATAAACTATATAAAAAATCATGAAAAATTATTCATGTTTATTGGTAAAAGCACTCAAAAAGATATGGGTAGTTTAACAGTTTTTCATTTTGGGTGATTTAATAGTTAAAAAGAAATGGTTCTCATTGTCCAAACTTTTTGAAATATTTACAAATGATAATTTTTTTTTTTTTTTTTTTTTTTTTTTTTTTTTTTTTTTTTAATCTGTGGGGAAAAAACTTGATATTTAATTGTAAAAAACTGTTTTTTTTTCATGTGATCCTTTAAATTACATTAAAATAAATAGATTTTATCATCTGAATACTTTAAAATTTTGATCGGTTATTAATATAATGCATTGAAATCTGTGTAAAATTTGTATGCAAAAATATGAATATTTAATCATAAAAACATTAGTTAAAGTTGCCTGCTTTCATGTTCTGAGCAAAAATTTTGCAGATTTTATTTGGTTTAAAATATTTTTAGAATTCAAAATGTTTTGAGATTTTTATAGGTGATGTAAATCAAGTGTACTAAGAACATTTAAAAGATTGATTGTTTAATTACTTTTAGCATAGAGGGAAGAAGGCCTCTAGGAGACACAAAGTAACCTCCAATCACATTTTTTTTAATTGTTACTACACATTAGTATTTTTGAAAACAAGTTATATTTTCATAGAAAAGAAAATGCCTGCTAAGTAGGTATTTTTTGTTTATCTGTATCTTTGAAACTGAGCCCAAACTAAACTTTAATATAAAGAACAAAATAATAATAAAAAAAAGTATATAAAACAAATTTTAGAGCTAACAATAATATATTTTTAAATGGATTCTGATGCTTTAAATCAAAAAGTGCAATTGTCAGTTTGGTGTAGTGTGTCTTTTAGTATTTTGAAATGATCTGACTAATGCAGATTAAGAAAGTCAGGAGAAAAAAAAACTGCTCTTGCACTTTTGGACTTTCACTGCTTCAGCCCTCTGGAACAGGATTTTTGGTGATCACTATGCAATGTTTTATGGCAACCCCTTTTCAGTTGCATGCATTAATTTCTATCTCAACTGATTATTTAATATTTTTTAATTGTTGATAATTTTTCCTTTTTATATCATGTAAAAATTTTAAAATATTTATGTATTTTAATTTGTAACATTCTGTATTTCATTACATGCTGTCATTAAAATGGAATAACAGAAGGTATGATTAAATATTATTTAAGTTTTGCATTTTATTTGCTAGTATTATTGTCTTAAATTTCATACAGGCCTTGTTTTAGGGAGGTTATACTTTGACTGTGATGCATATTAGTGGTCTTATTATTTCTTTTTTTTATATCATGGAAAACCTTTTGAGAAAATTATGTATTTCCATTTGTAACATTCTGTATTTTATTATATGCTGTCATTAATATGGAATAACAGAAGGTATGATTTAAATATTACTTAGGTTTTGCAGTTTTGTTTGCTAGCATCATTGTCTTAAACTTCACAGAGATTTTCTTTTAGGGAGGTTACAATTTGGCTGTGATGCATATTGGTGCTCCTTGTTGTGGAATGAATGCAGCTGTAAGATCATTTGTGAGGAACTGCCTATATAGAGGAGATATTGTGTATGGTGTCCATGATGGTATTGAAGGCTTCATTGAAGGAAATGTAAGTACTATTTGTATAATTTAAAGTGTATAAATTCCTTTTTGACCAATTTTAGTCATGTCTAAAATGGTTTTTTTAATTTGTAAACTATAAACAACAATCTTCTATTAGTCTTCTGTCTTTTTAGAAAGTATTTTTGAAATGTAAGCATGTAATTTTTAATCACTAATCTATTTATATCTAATCAGTTTTATATAATTAAATTGTTTTATAATTGTAACAGCTTTCTTAATTCAAAACTTCCTTTTATGGCTCTCTATTTTGTACCTCTTTAATTTTAAACTGAGTATGCAGCTTTATGAAGCAAGGAAATTCTTGTAGCACCCTAGAAATGTGTATTTAAATTATAAAATAATTCTTTGGATGTAGAGATGGGACTATAGCACATTGTGCTGTGTGCCTTGATCTGTCAAACAGCAAAAATAGTAATATACACTCAGCAGCCAAAATCTTATGACCACTCTCACATTTTGCAATGAACTTCTGAATGATGTGTAAGGTACAAAATCCGATAGAACTGGTACTTAAATGCTGCTAGGGAGTCTCAGGAGTCATGTTTGTGCTTTTGTTTGCTTGTAAAGGCTGCCAATCTAAGCTACTTTGATAGAGGGCAGAATTCAGTCGCCAGACAACTCAGAAGGAGTAACTTTGAAACTGTTCATCCCATCGGTTGTTTGGATCTATCATTGTTAGTACTTGTACAAACTGGATGAATGACAGTGAAACCATCAGTAGAAGCCATCAGGTTAGATGCCCAGACATTATCAAATAAAAAGGACATTGGAAACTCGCCTCCTTGGTAAAGCAAAATCGGCACAAGAGACTAACCCAATTTACATCTACAATGGAACTTAATGGAAGAGTTGCCCTGTCAGATGAAGTATGATTCATCCATCAGCATGTTGATGGCCACAATAGGTAGATCTCCCCATCCTGCCTGATCCTGTTCATGGCCCTGTCTGGGAAAATCATCTTTGATGCAAACTGTAACCCTTCCCCCCCCCCCTTATAAAACAGCTGAAAAGCATGGCAAATGTGGCGATACTGAGCATTGGAGAATGTTCTCCTGGGTGTCCCTGGGACCCATGGCTATTATATAACAAACCATGAATGCCACGGACTATCTGAACATCATTGCAGATCATTTACACTATTACATGTTATCTGGCTTCCAAAATGGAAATGCAGTCTTCCTTCAAGACAATGCTCCATGTTATATGACTAGAATTGTGCTTGATTGGTTCCAGGAGCATAATAGTGAATTCCAGTTAATGTCCTGGCTGCCAAACTCAACGGGTCTTAATCCAACCGAACACATTTTGGGTGTCATTCAACGACAGCCCAGAGATAAAAAAAACAGCTGTTTTGGAATATATTGGACATACATAGCCACTGCTTGAACAATTTATCTCTGTTCATCTATCAAGAGCATGTGGTATTCATGCCAAATTGTTTTGCAACTGTTTTGTGGGTCAAAGAAGAATAAACATGTTATTAGGTAGGTGGTCATAATGTTTTGGCTCTTGAGTGTATATTAGTAGTTATAGACCTGGAAAATAGATTTTGTGAACCTGGAATTAACATTGAAATGTTAGGGAATTAGGAAAAAAATAATTATGATTTCAATAATTTACCAGTCATGGTAGTCTGAAAATAAAAAAAGCCCTCAAAATCATACACAAATCTGATTGGTCAAAGGAGTGATTTGATCTTATGAATGATTCATTAAATTCTCTGTACTTTTTCATGATCAGAAAATTGCTAATCCATGTAAAGTTGCTATTCATCTTTAATAAAGCTCCTTACTAGTTTTAATGTTGAATTAATCAGAGTGTTCCAGTAGACTAAAAAGTTCCCTTCCCAACAGTTAAATTTAGAATTTTTCAAAGTTTTAACTGTAGCATAGTATTTCATGTCCTCTTCCTGTACCTCTCAAAAAATTGAAAGTCCTCTTAAATGCAGTATTATTGATAATAAATATTATATTCACCATATTGTATGTGCCTATTGAAAATTGAACCTCACTTGTATAATCTGGAAATGTTCCATTGCATAAGATTTGGATTTTTGAGTAAATTATAAAAGTATTATTATTACTAGCTGACCTGCCTGGCGTTGCCAGGGCCCGTGATGTTATTCAGTTTTCAAATGTATTATTTGTTTTCTAAATGACCCTTAAATAAAACTCAAATTTCTATGATTTGATATCTTTAATTCCATTTTGTCAAAATTTATATTTTTAAATTGAAAAATCGCAAAAAGTTATTGAATTTAAAGCACATGCTGTTTGATAATTTATTATCTATGTAATTTGATTTTTTGGAAACTATGCTTACCGAAAGCGAATGAAACCGCGACGGAGCACTCAGGTTTTTACTGAATTCATAAAAAATTTCACATATTTTATTTTGTAAAAAAATAATTTTATCCATACGAAAGTTCCAAAATTTTTGTAAGTAATGTAAATCTGGTTTATTGAAAGCCTCTAAAAAGATTGTGTTAAAATAAAGACATTTAGTTACTTTTAGCGTAGGAAAAATGTATTCTCCATGAGCCGGGATATGATTTGTGTTTGCAGTGTCTTTGAATGGGTTAAATCTCGTATTTTATTTAGACAAATTGCACCATAGATTATAAAAGTATTTTAGCTTTAAAAAAATATTTTTGGTTTTTCAGGACGTATACAATTATGCCATGCAAAGGCAAAACTGGAATGAAACGATATGGTTTTTATTGATTTCATCAAAATTTTCTCACTTTTTATTTTGTAAAAAATATTTCTACTCGTCCGTATGTTTTAAATTTTTTTAAAAGGGTGTAAATTTGGTCTATTGAGATGCTTTTAAAAGATTGTGCTGAAACATGTACGCTTAGATACTTTTAGCGTAGAAAAAATATTCTATCCATGAATTGCAAAGTGACCTCCTTTTGCCTGTGTATTTGAAAGGGTTAAATCTTATATTTTAAAAACCGATTGCATCATAGATTATAAGAACGTTTTTAAGCTTTAAGAATATGTTTTTTGTTTGCCGGTACCTATAGGATTGTGCTTTGCTAAGGCAAAACCGCAATGAAAACTATCCGTTTTTATTGATTTCATCAAATTTTTCACACATTTTATTTTGTAAAAAATATTTCTATAGATCTGAATGTTTCGAATTTTCTGTAGGGAGTATAAATTTGTTCTATTGAGAAGATTTCAAAAGATTGAATTGAAATATGTATGTTAAGATAATTTTAGCATAGAAAAGATACCCTCTCTACGAGTTGCAAAATGACCTTCTTTTGCCAGTGTATTTGAAAGGATTAAAATCCAAATATTTTAAAACCAATTGCACCATCAGTTAGAAGAAAGTTTCAACTTTAATATCTTCTTTCTGGTTTGTTTATATCTTAAAAATTATGCCCTGGACGGGCATTGACAAAAGGGAGAAAAATAGTTTAGGAAAAAACTATCATTTTTGAATATTTGTTTTCAAAGGGTTATGATCTTTCGAAATATGTCTCTTAAATTTAACTGCGTTCGGTAGTTTGGTTGATTTTGGATTTAAATAAAATGATCCAAAATCAGAAATAAATGCCGATAAATGGTTCTTCTTTTGTTTAGGTGCGTAAAAGGGTTTGTGCACATGTGCAAACGATTTCTTCCCCCAAACAATTAAAAAAATGACTTTTTGAAGAGAGTGAGTTCCGCTTCATAATTAATATCTATGAAACTGATCAAAAAATTAAAATTATGGAGAGATTGGGCTACTCTTATAAAAATTTTGAACCTCATACGTCCCATAGATTTCACTAACCATCGCAGACACACACAGACAGAGTGATTTGTTATTTTATTAGTATAGATTATTATTATTATTATTATTATTTTGTATCTTCTTCAAAACTGAAATATTTTTTTTCCTTTGTATATTTACCATATTCTATGTGAATTATATGTACATATATATAAAAAAAAGTTTTATGTAAACAATTTTAATTTTTTTTTCAGAGGTATTGTTTTTTACCTTGTTTTTTGTCAGAGTACAATAAAGCTCTTGTGTATTGCTGAGAAGGCATTACTATTAGTCAAAAATATTTTTGACTGGCGATATTTTATATTTTTTATAAATTATTTGTTAAACTTTAGCAGCATGGTGTAAAAAACTACATGGCTAATAATTTTGTGGTAATATTTTTTCTTTTTTAAATACAGCTCATATTCAAAATATTAGAATAATTACCTTTTTTTTTAGAAATTGAAAATATCGTTTGGTAATTTAATGTCTTTTAATGAAAATATGCAAACGATATTTTTATTAAGAACTTATTGTTGATTAAACTTACTTGTTATCTTAAATTTAATATCATTTTTGAAAAGATTAATTGCAAAAAAAATTATTTTAAAAAGTCAAAATATTAGAATATTTATTCAAGTGGTTCAAAATATTAGAATATTTCACATTAATTCTCCTTTAATTATTACCAATTCTTAACTGGTGGCATCATTGATTAAATTCAGATTATTTTATTTAAAATCAGTATTCTTTTTTGCAGTTTGTTTCTTTTTCGTCTTAAAATGGGCCGTGTGAGTGATATTCCTGAATCTACTAAACTTCGTATGGTTGATTTGTATCGGCACGGTAAAAATCAATGTTTTATAGCGAATTATTTACATTGTTCGCAATCGAGCGTTAGTAAAATACTAACACAATATTCAAAAATTGGAAAATTTCAAAATAATCGCCGAAATGGTGGCCAAAAACCAAAAACATCTGCTAGAGATGACAGGAAACTGAAGCGTATAGTTAAGAAAAACCGTTTTAAAAGTGTGCGATTCTTGCACCGAAAATGGAAAGAAGAAGGAGTTGAAGTTTCTACATCGACAACATTAAGACGTCTCCATAAATTTAAATTTGAATCTCGTGTACCGAAAACAAAACCTCTCATGACTGCAAGACAAAAGCGTATAAGATTGAATTGGTGTAAATCAAGACGTTTATGGAGCAATGAAGATTGGAAAAATATATTATTTAGTGATGAAAGTATGTTTTGTGTTTCATATGGTAATCAAGGTATTCGAGTTTGGAGAATGAAGCAAGAAGCATTTGATAAAGAATGTCTTAAACGTTCCGTAAAATTTGCTGCTAGTGCCATGGTTTGGGGTTGTATGAGTGCAGAAGGACCTGGAAAGTCATGCATCGTCTACGAAAAGGTTAACTCTCTGATATATCAAGAAATTTTAGAATATTACATGATTCCATCATCAGAAGATTTATTTGAAGATGATTTCATCTTTCAACAAGATTTAGCGTCCCCGCATACCTCGGTGTCAACTAAGAATTGGTTCCGCCAACGCAACATTAAGGTACTTCCTTGGCCACCAAATTCACCAGATCTTAATCCCATCGAAAACTTATGGTGTATAATGAAGAAAAAACTTCAAGAAAATCCTCCTTCAAGTAAAACTGAGTTAGTGGCACGTATAAAGTCTATTTGGGCTAATATTGATAGAAATGTTTGTAAACACCTTGTATATAGTATGCAAGATCGATTGTACGCTGTTATGAAAGCTAAAGGGGATGCTACAAAATATTAACTACCATTTACTTCATATTCATAAGGTAATATTGTTGCGTAAAATAAAATATTCTAATATTTTGAACCAATCTAAATTTTATTCTAATATTCTGGTGTGTTTAAGGAAGCTGTATACCTAATTTATTGTGCTGTATTTTATATTTTATAAATGTTAAAATCTTATCTAAACATTCCAGATTTAATTTATAAGAAATTTAATTGCATTTACTTAGTATAAAAAATAAATAAATGACAAATAATTTTTTCTTATTACTTTTTCTCAATTATTCT
This sequence comes from Maratus speculifer, assembly GCA_964019185.1. Classification (NCBI taxonomy): domain Eukaryota; kingdom Metazoa; phylum Arthropoda; class Arachnida; order Araneae; family Salticidae; genus Maratus; species Maratus speculifer. The sequence continues at coordinate 197,322,623 of OZ025299.1, forward strand.
AATATTTTGAATATGAGCTGTACAACAATTTATGCATTAACTGTTAAACATGAAAATAATATATAACTGCTAAGGAGGTATTGCTATTTATCAAAAGTATTTCTGAATTGTGATATTTTATATTATTTGTAAATTATCTAATCATTAATTTCAGTGTGCTGTATAAAATAGCATGTCTAATAAATTTTGTAGCATTTTTCTTTTTCTTTCTTTTTTTGAAGATAGAAATCGGATGTATTAATTATTAATATAAACTAATTGTTTATCTATCTTTGATCTTATATATTGATAGATATTACATGACTATATTTTAATAATATGAAAAATGATGAAATTATTTTTATCTCCTTTTTTTAACAAAATGAAAATTTCTTTTTAGCTTTTACCTAAAAAGCAGCATGGTAGAATCTAAAAATTGTGGGGTACAGCATACTATTAAATAACTTAGCATGATGACAGTAAAAAATAAAATGATGATTTATTTTTTGTTGTCAAAACTAGATTCTTTAATTTTGCTGCATTTAAATTCCAGAAAGACATCAGAGTTTTTTTTTTCAGTAAAGCTAACATTTTTTTTCTTATTTTATTGTAATAATGCAAATTTTTGCATATAATTTTTGAATTTGTATTTCAATTCTATCATGTTCTGCTGTTTGCTCATTTATGTTCTAATTAGGGAAAAAATGTTAGTTTTCTTTAAAATTTGAATATTTTTCTCAAATTAACCACAATAATTTTCTGCATGAAAATGGTCAATGTAACTTTTTTCCTCTTAGCATTTTACAGACCCAAAGGGTCATTACTCACATAATGTGTGCCTCTTGCATATTTTATGTACCCTGTTCTTTTTTTCTTTTTCTTTTTTTTCTTTTTTTTTTTTTTTGTTAAAAAAAGATAAAAGAAAAAGAATTGCATAATTTTTACACGAAGATTATGAGATAAGTTAAGGTAATAAACTGCATGTATCCTCATAATTTTCATTTTTCAATATTTTAATTTATTTAGAATTTTTCACAGTGATTTTTTTTTCTTTCAACAGCTGCACAACTATTTACAAATATTATCAATACTGTAATAAATAAGTTCTTATTTGTTTACATTGAAAATTTTCTTTTTAAGGTACAGTATTTTGTTGAATAAAATTGTAAAAGGAAAGCTGTGAAAGAATTCAGAATGAATAAAACTTATTTGATATTAGTGAAAACAGTAATATTTGCTAAAAAAATAATTAAATTTAATTTTGTGACTAGAAAATGTCTCATACTAGATGCTAAAGTGTTTTCATGCTTCAAAGCATAAGAAAATTTTCCATATTTTATTGTATACTCTAGTGCAAAATTAAAAGAATTTTCAGATTTGGTTAATTATCTCTAAAACTACTAGACAGATTTTAATGAAATTAGGAATGTACATAGGTTGATATAATACAACAAAAGTAAACATTCAGCAGTTATAATGTGCAGGCATGATCATGCAAAAGAATCATCAGCATCAGAAGGTATAAAACAGAGCTTATAATATTAAACCAAAAGTATAGGTTAATAGGGTGTATGGTGCCCTCTTACAGTTATACAGCTCTAACAATGGGAACTCATACTTGAAATCAGGCAGTTTATGAGCGCCTATGGTGTGATGTAAAATCACATATAGTTTTCTTAAATCATACTTTTTTCTAAATTTCAGTTTAAATTAATCTTTAATTACTTAGCCATTTATATTAATGTTTATTTTATTCCCACAATAATTTTCCTGCAAAAGAAAGGAAAGAAAACTTATTTAACGTCTGCTTTTAGCACTAAAGCGGGTCTCAGATAAATAGAATTAAGATTATTATTAATTCTCGCTAAAAATAATAAAAAAATTAATAAAGATCGACTTTGTTTCTGGTCAGTAAAATATCACTTTTCTCTCTGCTTAATTTTGAGTCTAACTTCCTCGTTACATAATAATATTTTCATGTACATGCTTTTTTTCTGTTCAAAATATGTTCTCAAAACATGCTCCTAATGTATGATTTGGTGTTGAATTCTTTTTGGCTTATTTTTTTTAGGATTGCTATTTCTGGGTACCCTGCCATTAAATTCAAAATTCTCTTAATTGTTTAAGGCGTAACAGAAAATTTTGCATAGATGATATCATTCATTTTTCATATGCTCTTTGTCGCTAATTGTGTGGTGCCAATGTGTGAATTATAGAATGAGGAATTGAATTGCCTCGCCCTCGCTCACGATGTCATTCATGTAGAAATTCTCTTAAAAAAATGCTTTCAGGCACCATCCCCTATTCATTTCTGTATAAAATGTTTAATTTTATTTCTACTCCAAAATAAATTGATTTTTAAAGCATTTATTTTCTTATAATTGATGATAGCCTACAACTTAAGCGAATGCATTTTAGAAGGGACCTGGTCAACAATCAACAAATATTTAAAGTTTAGAACAATATTACATGTGGCAGTTAGTGCTTGTGGCTGCATAAAGTTCACGAGAGCTCTGAGATGATGTTGTACTGTTGTTTTCCCTCACTTTTATAACATATAGGACACATAATGATCTTTGAACATGGGACACATAATGATCTTTTTTTGCCATTGTGGCTTTTGGAAATCTAGCTCAGGCTCTCTCTATCTCTCTGGATCTAATGATAAGTGGTTCTTAAAAGTACCACTGAAGAAAATGTAATATCAAATTCATTTTCTCTGTCTATTAATAAAAATATTTTTTTTTTTTTTTTTTTTTTTTTTTTTTTTTTTGCACAAATTCTCTGTTTGATGAAATTTAGAAAGTGTAGAGAAATTTTCCAAGCTAAATATTTTCAAAAAGTAGTACTTTTCTTAAACCTTTATATTGGTACAGCTTTTCTAAAAAAAAGATTAAAAAAAATTATGTGAAACATTTTCAACAGCAAAGGCATTTTATTTACAGAGAGCAACGTAATACATTGCTTTTGTAAGAATTGTGATATTTCCATTAGAGTATTTTTATTTAATTAATTTGATTATTTTTGTAAATATTTTACACAAAATTTATAACTATTGATTTATTTAATTCTTATTAAAATTTATCCTTATTACTCTTATTTTAATTTTATTTAATCCTTAAACTGTTTCCACAAGTTGGACAGGACACGTGAGTTTACATTGAAGTCTCTAGAAATCTGCTCTTAAGACTACCCTGTCTCCAGTTTTCTCACAATTTGACACCTTGTTCCATCTTTCAAATTTTGGTGGTTACTGTTTTCTTTTGAATTTAATTGAATTTTGCAAAAAAATACTAACATATTCAGTGAGGTGTGTAAGCGAGAAAAAACACAAAAATTGGCACACTTCCTTATAAAGCTTGTTCCTCTATCTAGATATATACATTTATGTATTTTGCATTAAAGAGTTGCATCTTTATTTCAAAGCTATTGTTTTACCTTTCGTTCAATACTTTAAACGGAATTTAACAAAATATATAAATTCTCTTAATTTTGAGCATGAGTGTAGAATGCTCCAGAATCTTTAAAAAAAATTATTTTGTTGCACTTCTACAAATTTTTGAAACTGTTATATGTTTTGTTTAATCTTTACTCAAAATCATCCAATTTTATTTATATTACTTTTTAAAAGTCTGGTTATATTATGAAGAAAAAGTCATTCATGATAGTTATGAATATTTTACATTTGTTTATTAGGGAACAAATAATATCACTTTAATAAATTGTATAAAAAATGTTGAATGATCTGTTTAGTATGCTAAAATAAACCCTAAGGTTAAGGAGTTTAGGGAACCATAAATAGTATTTAACTTTATGATACACTGTGATTGATGTTAATATTAATTTCTAATAAATAAATATATGTAGATTCATATTTACTGTCATAATGTTGCAATAATCTATGTTGTTTTAAGAAAGTTTATGTAAAAGTGTTTAGAAAAATTAACTTTTCATGACCAATGATAAACATTCACATAACAAAGGCACAAACAAAGCAGTTGTTCACAGTATAAATTTACTTCTTTTGCTTTACTCATGCATTAAACTACTCTGTATCATAAAGGTTATTTTGTTATTGCTAGATATTATATCAGACTCCCTGCATATTTCTTTAATCAAAATTTAGAAAATTCAGAGTGATCTTTTATACAGGACATCTTCTTATATTTAAGTTGAAATGTTTGATTTTTACTTTCTTCTATCTTTACAAGAAGAAAGTGTTGGATTTGTGAAGATTTTTGAATTCTCGTTTTTAGTAGATTTATATGTTTTAGAGGGTAGAGATCTCTTAAAACATATTTTTGCAAAATGTCTTTGAGTCTGTCTTTCTGTCTGTGGCACAAATTTTTTGGGCACTCAATCTCAATAACTAATGCATGGGATTTAATAAAACATTATTTTCAATCAATCCCTGATATACATTATTGCCGATTAGTTTTTGGTGTAAATTGCCCAACAGGTGATGCTGCTACACTGCATTTTTCATGATTTTTCTTGGTCCTGGTTAGTTTTTGGTGTAAATCTAATTTCTTGGTGTAAAAGGTGGCACTGCCATGCCGAACATTTTGCTATTTCTGCAATAATTCCATCTCAAAAATTAATGCATGAATTTTCACAGAATTTTAAATTTAGTTAGAAGTTGCCACTAATTAGATTTTGGTGTAAATCACCTAACTAATGATTTTTCAAAAAGCATTAACATATATAAGAAAGAAAAAAGCTTTGGGATTGCCACATCTGACTAGTTAATGATGTTAATGGTTTCATTAAAAAAATAAATTGTAATTAATTATTTTTCATTAATAGTTTTAAATATATCTATTTTCAGATTCAAATGATGAAATGGAGTGATGTAACTGGTTGGGTTGGACAAGGTGGTGCCTTTTTAGGAACTAAAAGGTAAACTTTTTGTTATGAACTGCTCATTAAAGTATATTTTTTATTTTATTTATTTGAATTACCTATATGTCAAGCTCTATTGGGCCTTTTCATGTTTTTTAATATGGAGGATTATGTCATACTACTTCTAGGACAAGAATAGTTTGTTTCATGTTAATCTGTATATTTTATCACTGCTGCTTGAAATATTGTTTCTTTTAAATTCAAAATTTATAAAATAATCATTATTTAATTGATTTCTGAAATTCAAATTAGTAAAAGATTTTGTGAAGTGTAATTTATTTAGAAGAAGGCTATAATAAATATAAATTTTATCAGTTTCTAAAGTACATTTGATTTTATATTTTGGTGGTTTTTGTATGTTAAATTATTCATTCTATCTGGAAGGAACAAATAATTTCCCAACTTATCTTTTTTAATATATGAATGTTAAATTTTATATTCAATTTAATGTATGTTGTTTTTCTAATAAAGCATAAAAATATCCATTTCTAGAACTCTTCCTGAACAACATATGGAACAAGTTGTTGCTCAGTTAAAGAAATATGCCATACAAGCAATTCTGGTTATTGGTGGTTTTGAGGTAATTGTTATATAATTTTATATTTTAAAAATGAAATTACATAGTGGCTGGTGTAATTTATAAAAATTTTGATTTTCATTTTTTATATGTTGCAGCTGAGTTTGTGCACCAAAAATGATTTTCAAATATGTCTTCTCTGATGCCTTTGTAATAATGTATTTTCTTCTGTGTTTTTAATAATATTTCTGGCAAAAATTGATTGGATACAAATTTTTTTCTTTTCTACTAGCTGTTTCATAAAATATTTTTTAAAAAGTATGTAGATTTCAGTCCTGATGTATGTTATTGATGATGATGACACTGATTTTTTTTCTTTTTTTTTAAGTGGATAATTTTATGTAAACGTTATTTAATTTCTGGCCTAATTTCCGAAAAAAAAATTCTCTCATAGTATAATACATACATTGTACGTATTGTGAAAATGCTTCTTTAATAATTTGGAACTTTTTTACCTGGAATTTTTTAGGTAAAGGAATGTAAGGGTCATTCCATGTCATATCAACGTGGGGTCTGGACCTCGACATCTTAGATTTTCATAATTTTTGGTTTAAAGTTTGTATTCATGGAGTATATGAAAAATCTAGTTTTTTAATTTTTTTTCCTTAGTGTTTTTTTTACGGAATTTTAAAAAATGCCAAAAGTAACAAATTTAACCAATTTTGCAATCACTAGATCCTCCATAATTCTTTAACAAATTGAGCTAGAGAGCTCCTTTATGTCTTATTTTAAAGCTATTTTTATTAGCTTTAATATTATATGTAACACTAACTATTTTGAATAGAATATTTTTTTGACAAATTTTCAAAATTTTTGGATTTAAAATTTTCAAAAACACCATTTTTAATTTTTTTCAAAAAAATATAAGTTAATGTTTGAGTTTTTGACTACAAGTATGTAAAATTTCAAGATGGAGAAATGATGGGATTTTGAGTTATTAATTTTTCGATAATAGTTATACATAAAAATTTTGAAGTATGAAGGAAAAATTAACATTTGTACAATTTCTTTCCATTATAATTCACACTTCTTTTTCATTAAAAATTTCAAAATTTCATGCTAAGCGTATTCAGTTCTAAGGCATGGAAAAACTATATATTATTTTGAAAAAAATTAAAAATGGTGTTTTTAAAAAATTTAAATTCAAAAATTTTGAAAATTTGTCAAAAAAAGAAAATTTACTCAAAATAGTTAGTGTTACATATCATATTAAAGCTAATAAAAATAGCTTTAAAATAAGATATAAATGAGCTTTCTAGCTCAATTTGTTAAAGAATTATAGAGGATCTTGTGATTGCAAAATTGGTTCAATTTGTTACTTTTGGCAATTTTTAAAATTCCATAAAAAAACTGCTAGAATTTTTTTTTTAGTTAGATTTTTCATATACTCTACGAATACAAGCTATAAACAAAAAAATATAGAAATCTAAGACATTAAGGTCCAAAAATTGCATTTTTTTCATTGATTTGACATGGAATAGTAAGTGTTTTTCTAATTATGTGCTATATTCTAGAGATAAATCACTTTTGCTGAATTATTATCAATATTGATTAATTATAAGTTTAAAGAAAATTTTATACCATTTTTTTCAAAGCTGTTGAAATAAGAGTTCAATGACCACTATAGAACAAATAGCAGTTTCTTATTTTATTTCAGTCAATTATTATTGATGTTCAACTTTACTGTCAATTATCTTTTAACTCAATTTACTTCAAATCAAAATTTTATCACCTGTAACTCTTGGTTTCTGAGGTCCTCAAATAATATAGATTCAAATTACAATTATATATTTCAATACTGTAATATATCTTCTATGCTTTTAAAAATCATATAATCATATTTTGAAATAAAATTTATTTAATAAAATATGCGTTGTATGATGTATATCCAATTAATCAGTGCTGCTGCTTCGCTTTTGAAATTCAGATCCATGGAACCTGGATACTTTCAAAAGTTTGAGTCCACTTTCACAAAAGTGGGGTTTCCTTTTGATAAATAAAATTAATTTAATAATATTTGTTGTAAATCATGTTCTTTTTACACTTTTCACCAATACAGTAAACTCCCAACAATTTTTACAACAATTATTTTTTCAGTAAGACCATTTTTCCATTTCCATTACTATCACCTGGGAAGATTCAATTCAAAATGCCCATTTTGACAGCATTTATGCAGGTCTGGTAAGTTTCTGCTGGGGGGGGGGTTAAAACCAGCAGTTATAACCAGTTAAATTTGGCATGACACAAAATAGTTTCTGCCAGTAAGTAGCAAAAACTGGCAGAAACTAGGAAGTGTTACATAAAGGTAATCTGATGCTTTACAAGTTTAATGATTGATATTATTGTTTACGTTTGAATTTCTGTATACAGTTAAAAAAAAGTTACAAAAAATTCTATGACATTTTAACATTACTTTTATGAGTATTTTAAAAAAAATAATACACTGCAATAATTTAAAAAATATCTACTACTAGATACTCTGAGAAACGATATTTGTGAAAATATATAAATAAATAATTGTAGCACAAAAATGACAAAAAATATATGATTAAAATGATATAACATATCACATATGTCAAATCCTTTTAATTCACCTTATTTATACATAAAACCAAAATAAAATACTCAGATTACTTAAAGGTGTTTTTATTAATAAAGCCTTGTACTTTCGAGCATGTCATGCTCATCATCAGGGTTAAAACAACAAAAGAGTAAAAGTCAAAGGCTGAGTTCTTATATATGAAATGGACTGATCCAAAGACAACGTAAAAAAGGGGGGAGAAGTCGGAATGTTCCAAATTCGATAGAAAGGGGGGTTCAAGTTATTTTGAGCAGATTGTACCATATTCTTGGAATATCGTACGACAAAGTATCGTTACAAGTATTCTTAGCTCGACATAAAATTTCAATTGATGCCATGATTTTAATCTTCTGGTAATTTGATATTTTCTTTAGTAATTTAGCTTTTTTGAAATCTATCATAACTTCTTGTTCCTGGTACAGTTTAGAGAGAGCGGTATTGCATCGATTAAGCCTGATATCTGCAATGTGTTCTGACAAACACTTCTTAAATTTCCTGGTTGTCATTCCAATGTAATCTGCTCTCTTTTTCTTCTCCATTATTGTGGCAGGGATTAAATATACACCTGCTGAATCTTCCATGGGGATAGGATCGATGCTATTGTGAAGTCTTGTGCTTAATTTATTAGAGGGGAAGCAATTAAATGTAGATTGTATTTCTTTAATTTAAACTTTAAACATTCAAAGAGACCAGGAAAATATTGAAATTTGTGCAACTTTGTTTCGTTATAATTAAATTTACTATTACTGCTGCCGTATTGAGCTTGGTAAATAAGTTTATTTATAAACTTGAGTGGGAAACCATTATCATTTGCTACATTTCTGATTGTGTCTAATTCCTGATTAATATATTTCTTACTGCAGATATTGAAAGCTCGGTTTATATAGAATCTGTATGCTGCAGCTTTATAATTACTGGGAGAAGAGCTATTGAATGAAATGGTATTGTTTGATCGAATTTCTTTTCTATAGACTTTTGTTTCATTAAGCAAATTATTTTTTATGAGCTCAGTATCAAGAAAGGGTAGTTTTCCATTTTGTTCTATTTCTAATGTAAATTGCATGTTTTTATCGATTGCATTGTTTTCATCCAAGAACACCTGTAACTGTTCCATAGTAGAATCCTAAATGATAAAAATATCATCTACATATCTATACCATATTTTTGGTTTATTTTGAAACTCTGTCATAATTTTATTTTCCATTGGTCTAAGTTTAATTTCCGCTAGTAAGCCAGAGATGGGGGAGCCCATCGGTGCACCTTTCAATTGCTTATAAAAACTACCATTAAAAGTAAAAACATTATTATTCGTTATCAAATTAAAGCTGGATATAATAGTTTGTTTCATAGCTGAGTTTAGGGATATATCGTTATTTACAGCATCTTTAATATAATCATTTATTTCTGCCAAATCAATGGATGGATACAAAGAAATTACTTCCTGGCTAGCCAAAATACAATTGCTTGTTATTTCACAATTTTTGATATTACTAATAGACTCTTTTTAGAGTTTATTAGTAATATCAAAAATTGTTAAATAATAAATTTAATTCAAAAATATATTAATCAAGAATTAGACACAATCAGAAATATAGCAAATGATAACGGTTTCCCACTCAAGTTTATAAATAAACTTATTTACCAAGCTCAATGCGGCATCAGTAATAGTAAATTTAATTATAACGAAACAAAGTTGCACAAATTTCAATATTTTCCTGGTCTCTTTGAATGTCTAAAGTTTAAATTAAAGAAATACAATCTACATTTAATTGCTTCCCCCCCTAATAAATTAGGCACAACACTTCACAATAGCATCGATCCTATCCCCATGGAAGATTCAGCAGGTGTATATTTAATCCCTGCCACAATAATGGAGAACAAAAAGAGAGCAGACTACATTGGAATGACAACCAGGAAATTTAAGAAGCGTTTGTCAGAACACATTGCAGATATCAGGCTTAATCGATGCAATACCGCTCTCTCTAAACTGTACCAGGAACAAGAAGTTATAATATATTTCAAAAAAGCTAAATTACTAAAGAAAATATCAAGTTACCAGAAGATTAAAATCCTTTAATCAATTGAAATTTTATGTCGAGCTAACAATACTTGTAACGATACTTTGTCATACGATATTCCAAGAATATGGTACAATCTGCTCAAAATAACTTGAACCCCCCCTTTCTATCGAATTTGGAACATTCTGACTTCTCCCCCCTTTTTTACGTTGTCTTTGGATCAGTCTACTTCGTATAAAATAACTCAGCCTTCGACTTTTACTCTTTTGTTGTTTTAACCCTGATAATGAGCATGACATGCTCGAAAGTACTAGGTTTTATTAATAAAAAACACCTTTAAGTAATCTGAGTGTTTTATTTTGGTTTTATGACAAAAAATATGTAATGAAATAGCTTGTACAATTATTTTACAACATTGAAAGAACAAATTTATGTTTATGAAAAAAGTAATAATATGCTAAGAGCATTCCATAATATAGGATTAATTTGCTAACCTTTCTTAACGTAGACTGCTTTTTAATTTGTTCTGAATGAAAGAAAAGTTAGAGAAAATAGTTAAAGTTAGAGAATTAAATTATTACAACAAAAGATTTTAACAGTTGTTACAAGTATTTAACTTCTTTATAAATCACGATATTTAATATTATAACAACTACTGCTATGTCCTTAATATCATTTTCATGATTTTCAATTATCTGCAAATAACATGGCTGATTCTTTGTGAAAGATTCAAAACTATCAAATTCTAATACAAATTTATTTATTTTTTTAATTAAAACTATTAACAATGTTTTATTAGCTATTTATCCTGAATATAATGTTATGTAAGCAATTTAATACTACTAAAAAAGTTTCAGATTATGTCATGAAATGAGTTTATGCCAGTTGTTGCCAGTTTCTACCGGTTAAAACCAGTAATAACCACTTTCTGCCGGCAAAAATCCAGGTCTGATATTATGCCTTATATATATATATTACAAATTTTAATTTTTTTTTCGCCAAAACTAACCTTTATACTATCTTAATTTTCTTATAATAATATTCCATACTTACTCAAAATTATTAAATTACAATCTTGTTTCTAGATCTAATCTGTTAATCTTTATGGAGACGATATAAATTCTTAATTCGCTTTAAAAAACATTTATTCCAATACGCGTAAATTTAAAAGATGGCTCTAAATTAAAAATATTCTTAATTAAATTTTATTTCATAATATTCCAAATAAAACTCATTTTTTCTATGTTTTTATCAACCCTTTTTAAGTAAGTCTTATTAAATTTATTTCAAAACCATACCTTTCAAAAAATATCATTATTTTATCTATTTATTTTCTCTCAGTCAGCCTTTCATAGTGTGCATAACAATAAATTCATTTCTTTTCTTTTTCTCTTAAAATTAATCATCTATAAAAATCGTCTGCCTAAGAAATTCTGAGTCAATTATAAATTGGTTAAATAATATTTTTTTTAAATAAAATTATCGTCTGTGGAAAATAGTCTAGTATCTGGGCATGAGTTATGTTTACATAAAAGAATGAGGGTTTGAGACTAGAGAATGTTCTAGAATTTTCTTTTTGGATTTAAAAGAGGAAGCCTCTAGAGGTGGTAAGAAGAAGGAGAAGAAGGATTTTTGGGTGTGCTCTTGCATGAGTATGGCATGATGTAGTAAAGGATGGAATATTTTTTGGATGTTTCGGTAAAATATTGTCTGCAACAGGAGCTTTTCCCTATATTATAGCTACCGTTTAATAAAATGAACTTGCAGTAGCCAAGGAGTGATTATTTGGACCTTCTACATTTATTTATTTTGTTTTTTTCTCGCTGGTTATGACTTCTGTGCGGAGAAAGGGAAACCTGGCGATGATGTTTCTGCCCCCCTAACTTTAAATTGTCATATATATAGATATATATATATGAAAGGATAAAACCTAAAGCCTTTTTAAAATTTAAACTTAAAATTAAAATTCAAAAACTTAAAGTTCCCATTTAATATTTTTAACTTTAATCTAAAATTTAAATGCCCCTTCTTTTAACCTTAATTCTAATACTTAAAGCTATTTTGCCCCTGTTAATGTTCTTTCCCAACCTAACATTTATTACTTTCAGAGATCATTTTTGGATGTTCTTTAAGATTAAAAAAGCTGACGTAAACGCAATTCTTAATTTGTAGGATCAGCAAGAAGCCCTGGAAAACCGTGCCTAACAACGTCATACTGCCCAGATATTTCTTAACCAATTAAAATTAGATTAACACCCATTATTTAGTATCGTGACCTGGTAGAAATAATGCGAATTAACGACCTTTATATAGCGGGAGCGCCTAAAACAAGTGGCTTTTTTGACCTAACACTTGCCTGATAAAATGCGGCCCAAAGAAACGAACTTTTAAAAAGAAAGCGTCAAGTTCCAGGGACCTAGTTTCTCCCAAAAGATCTGCCAAAAAGGATTAATAAACCAGGCCCCAAGTGAAAATACTGTGTCGTTATTTTTCTCTCAACCACACCTCATGATTCAACAAAATAACGCCGCATCGACTGTAGAACGCCAACAGCTATCCCCGGCCATTCGGACGATTGACTCGGCGCGATCGCCAAAGTTCTCTCCCTGGCACCTACACGCTTGACGCGACGGATCTATGAGCTTTATCGCCCGAAGTCCCACATCTCTCCACAACTACATTACATGAACTCCTCCTCGGATGGTGACGGTACTCCCACGAACGTATGCCAAAATCGGGTTCGTGACATATATATATAGAGAGAGAGGGAGGGGAGAGGGGAGAGAGAGAGAGACTGCCAATTGAATGCGCTTGTGAGCAAAAACTCTGTTATTGAGGAAAGTTAGTAAAATTGAATTTATTTTTTTTAAATAAAAACCTGTAAACCGCCCATTGAAATTTTTTTATCAGTCATCAAAACACACAATAATTAGGCAACTCTCTGAGTTGCCTATTTATGCAATTAGAAAAAAATTGAAGGGGGATCATTGAAAAAAATCAGCCATTGAAGTTGCACCTTTTTTTACTTAAAAAAATGACAAAAAGTCATTTTCTGACACCATTTTTATAGAATGAGATTCACAAAAATCTGTTTAAATGAAAGTTTACTTTATTTTGAATAAAACATAAAAAATTTGAAAGCTCTAGCGTAAACATAAAAGAAGTTATGGTCATTTTTGTTGTCACATGTGCCATTCAAAATGGCGTTGGCCGTCGGCCATCTTGGGAGCTATTTAAAAGCTCACAACTCACAAACCATTTGATCAATTTCAATATAATTGATATTTTTGGAATCAGCATTATAAATTTGACAAATTCACTGAATTTTATCAAAATTAGTGATGGTGGGTGCCATGGCCTGGGTGATCTGACATGGAATGACCCTAAGATAAATACAATGGTGAGAATCTTCCATATTTTGGCAGCTTTCTGATTTGAAAAAAAAAATCCTCAACAAAAAATTTTTAAGAAGAATTTTAATAGTTTTTCAAATGCACTCATTTATTTGTTATTTTATTACAATATTTATTTAATTATCTAAGACCCCTCCCTCCTGAAAAAAAATAATTATCCCTCTTTCTCCCCACTTTGGTACTAAACATGCAGAAGTTAACCTATAAAACTGTAATTTTAAATTTCTTAATACGCAATATACTATACAAATACATTATAGCTACAATAAATAATCTATCAGCTAAATTATTCCCTTCCCTACTCTTCTTCCAAAATCTCCCCTTCTCTGCTGGGTTTTCTGATACTCATATAATAATCCTTCCCACACCCCTCCCTGTATTTCATCCAGTTTAAAGTCTGTAATTTTTAATTTTCTACTTGATTTGCGATTTTGCCATAAAAATATTTAAATAACCACCAAAATTATTTCACACCCTCCCCCTAAAAAATGGTTTTACTTTCTTTTCATTGCCCCCCCCCCAACATATGCAGTATTTAAAAAAAATTGCTTTTACTCTTTTCTTTGGGAGGAGGGTCTATGACCCCTCCCCCTCTAGAGGGTTAAAAAAAACCATAAAGTATAGTGGAGAGGAGGGCATGTTTTAACATTTTTTTAGAAAATCAATTCATTTCTTACTTGAATTATATTTATTGTGTTTTAAATATTACATAATAAAAACAATGCATTTTTTCATGATATGAGCCAGAAATTAAAAGTTTTTTTTAATAAATTAAATATTTTGTGTGGATTTAAAAAGCTGAAAGATTTCTGTTCAAATCTGCCCATGTAGGGGTACCTTTGAACAAATGAACAAAATATGAAAATATTAAGTGTTTTATAAAAAACTGCATATCTTTCAGGAATATAAAATTATGTGAATAAAATTAAACAACTGTATTTTACTGAGATTACAATTTTTTTTTTTTAACCAAATTTATGTTCGTCAAATCTCATCGTTGAAAAAGCACAGAGAGTCCCTTCTGTTGTGTTAGGTCATGGCAACTTTTTACATTACTCTTAAAGTCCACCAAACTGGTATCTGATGCTTCTGGAAAATGAAATTTTTCATTATCTCTTTTATGAAGAAACCTGACATTAAGTTCAATTTTAACCTGCAATTGCATTTCACTCTGTCCAATATAATGAAGAGTAGTTCTTTTTGTGTGAAACTAAACTAAAATGAAATCATTCACATGTAGTCACTTCTAGAATAATAATCTATACTTCTTGATCTTTAGTATCAGTAATTAGATCTTCAAAGTTGTATTCATCAGTGCATCAATTTAGATTTGAAAATTCCCATCACTGATACATCCAGAGGTTGTAACCTATGTATGCAGCAAGAGGGAATTTATAAAAATATAAGTCCATGTTCTTTGGCATTCTTAATTAAGACCTTTTTACTTAATCCAAAAATAATAATATTTAAAAATATTTTACTTCATAGTTTTAAATGTTCAATGGTGCCCCATCACATAGTTTAGCATTACAACTATTTTCTCAACTCAGCTTAAGAATTTGAATAAGACAAAGTTTATAAACTAAAGCTAACATCTTTAGTTAAGTGTTTTAAAAAAATTAAAATTTTAGGCATATAAAATTCTCCTCAAAAAGCTTACAACTTTTTTTTTTAATTAGATTCGAGGAGAAGAAAAATACATACATTGCTTTGACAATACTGTACATACAAAATGTTGCAGCTTTGTATACTTATTGCATGGAAGCAGTAGTAATGTATTTCTACATTTTAAAAATTGAAAAAAAATATATTTAGAGTGTTCAAAGGTGCATCCTTCTTCCCTACATGTAATTCAGAGATTAACCACTTCACTGTCGACAGGTATGGGGAAACAGTGCCTTTACCTGGGAGTTACCTGAGGGAAAAGTTGAATTGGTCAAAACAGCCAAACTAGAAGGGAAAAAAATCGCACATGTAGATTCTTTTTTCTACCGACCACCACCATTTGGGGAGAAAGGACAGGGAAAAAATTTCTAAGAGGATGTAGATTTTAGATGAGTGACATTTGTAGATTATGTAGGTGAAATTTTAGATAAATTACTTTTCTGTAAAGTAAGAAATATGGCAAGGGTATTTTTTTACAAATTAAATTTAAGGATTTTAAACTTCGCTGGATGGGATTCAGAGAAGAAATAAGAACTTTTGTAGAAAAGGGCGTAATTTAAATAATTTATTATTTCTTGTTATCATTAGCAAGTAACAAATAGAACAAAAGAATTAAGATTTCCATATTTTTAAACTTTTTGTGTGGAGAATAGGGAGGGAGAGTAGAGAAGGGAAGTTTGCATTTCATGCAGAGAGGGATGGGAGATTGCATTAAGATTATGTGAAAACATGTAGAAATCCATCAAAAAAGTCAAAATATTCAAAATTTTCTCCCTTAAATTTTAAAATAAATATTTTATCACAAAAAAAGTGTGAAAGGTAAAAGCTTATATTCAGGATTAGACAATAAAAATTGCATAAAAGTTAAAGGGCTTACAATCATTATTTTATGGTATTATTATTTGGTAACTTTATAGGGAACCCAATGATTTAATTTTTTCATAAAAATGCATAGCTCACAAAATATTCCTTTCTTGTATTAACATTATAACTTCCTGGACTTGTGCAAAAGCAATCTCAGGGACATAGTAGATATTTGTTTATTATCATTTTATAAATGTTCTATATAGTACATCAGTTAATTATAAAATATAAAAATACCTGAGCCTTAGATTTGTTTGGATTTGTTTTCATTGATCCCTATCTCAATTTGCAGACCTCTATGTGTGTTAGATTTTCCTAACCATCGTTATCAAACAGACAGATGCACACACATTTCTCCTTTATTAGTATAGATAGAAATAAGGGAAATGAAAAGCTCAAATGAAAATCTTAATCTGTCTTTTAATAAATGCTTACAATGTTGCATTCAAGATTTCACAACGAATGAACAGTTATGAAGAAAAAGGTACTTACTTACTCTATCATTTTTATACAATAATTAGTGACACTGTTACCAACTGATTAGTAATAACCTTAAATTATTCTTTGGATGTTGCTTAGATATTGAATTTGAAATAATCTTTAAAAGTTTCAATATTATTATTACCTAATTTTGGAATATTATTTTGATTCTTAAGTAAATTTTACCTTAGTTTACCAAATGAAAAGCCATTTGGTCAAGTTGTTTAGGAATTACGAAGATGTAAATATTTTACCTTCTAACATTCATTTCATTTTAAGTAATTGCAAAACAGATTTTGATACTGGATGCATTTTTAAGCATAACTAAAAAATTACCTGATGGATTGAGCTGTACTTTTAAATTCTCATATTTAAATCTTCTAAAAATCAATGTTTGTTTTCAAATTTTTACAAATTATAAGGCATATATTTTTTTTCAAATATTAATTAAAAATATATAAATTATGAAATTGTTTAAAAAGAACATGGATTGTAATTTATAAAAAAACCAAAGTTGATTTCTAGGATTTTCAAATATGCAAATCCAAAATTACAGCTCATACAGCCAAGTGTCTTTTGAGCTTTTGAAAAAATATCTGCATTCCAATCAATTTTGCAATGTTTAAAAATGAGTTGAACTTTAATGATTCAAAACTTTATATCCCCATAAGTCCTAAAATATTTGGCAGGATGATTTTCTGCTTGATATCTGAAGGTAGAATGTATCAAAGAATTAATTTATGATGTGAAAGTTAGATGTTCAAATTATAAATGTTGTCTCCTGAAGCATAATTTAAAAAAGCATCAGTGAGTAGATGTTAAAACAAATTGGTTTGTATCAGTGTCATTTCTATATGGTGATGTGTAGCAGAGTTAATAGGGACTTAGGGAGGTATTCTTTTTACTTTCATCAATGGATTTGTTAAAAGTACTCTGAGCCAAAATTTCTATCAATCATTTTTGATCTGAAACCATAAGGTCCACATAGATGATTGGTAATAAGTTCAACAGTAATATGGTATAATTTTTTGGCTTCATACAGTTCTGTGATCAAAGTAGATTAAAAGAAAAAGAGGTTAATTTTTATAATACATGTTGGAAAGTTTAATAATTGAATATTTTATAAAATCTCAAGATTTAGTTACTTATGAGGGGTGAAGGGGAATGGACTGAATTCTCAAACACCTTCATGAATTATTTTTATTGTGGTATATTTGTCAGATATAGACTGTAGTAATTTCAAATTATTTTATTAATAATGAACTTGGAATAAATATGTTTATTTTAAATGTAATTGGCTTTGTTCTAGGCTTTTCATTCAGTACTCCAGATGGCTGAAGCCAGAGGAAAATATCCTGAATTGAGGATACCTATGTGTGTTATTCCTGCTACAATTAGTAACAATGTTCCTGGAACAGACTTTTCCCTTGGTGCTGATACTGCACTTAATGAAATCACAGAGGTATGTCTCTAAACATTTCTAATTTCTCAATATAATTAGTCATTGCATTTAAGTAGGAAAACAGACAAAGTATATCTTTAAATAAATTTCAATTTTTAATCGATTTAGTAAAATTTATTATCATTATAGGTCTGGTAGAGTTAATATGGGTTACAGTACACCTATTCTAAATTACCTAAATCCTTAGAAGTATTTATTAAGTAATTTTTCAAAGATTAAACCAGCACTTTTAGATCAGACTTTTTATATCAAAAACATATAATGGACAAAAACTATCAAAATATTTTTTACGTTATAGATATAAATGTGTTATCTCTACATATAATTAAATAGTATATATTTCTCTTTCTTCTGTATTGTGGACAAATAGCTGCACTTAAGGGATTTTACAAATATGACGTTATCAACTGTTTGGTAATTTTGGATATTTCTTCTTTACGATATCATATGTTATCATTCGTCAATCCTCCATTCCTCCTCCCAAATGATGTCAAATGTAAATGTATCAATGTATCAATGTAAAAAAATTCTCTTGCAGGTATGGAGAATTCTATACAGGTATGGTTATACATTTATTATTTGCATACTTTTTTAATTCAAATCAACAGAAGTCATTAAAGTAACACTATTATATGTGAAATGACTTTATATCTAATAAAACTTGGAGAAATAGTTATTATTTAAAAGTATTTAACAATAGATTTTTGTTGTTACATAATGCATTCAGTAATAATAATACCTTCTTGCATTTGCCCCCACACTGGATGGCGAGGAGCAAGCAGAACTTTTTACCAACAAAACTGGTGAACAACATTTTCTTTTATTTTCTGGTAAATACAAGCATCATTTTAAACATATTTTGCACCTGGTTTCTCAAACAGCAGATTATATATGTATGCACATATGACAGAAGAACAGGAATGCCTAACATTGAAGCATTCCATATTTTGGAATTAAATAATTTTATAATAATTTAATGATTTTAAGAATAACTTTCATAAAAATAAATAAGAGACTGAAAAAAGATTGTAGACTATTTTGATGTAAAGAATAAATTACAAATAAAGTGAGAAAATTTTGGTTAGATCAAAAATAACGAAACCAAAAGGCTGCCTCCACCCCCTAGAGATATCTTTCAGTATCATATGCCAGACCCCCTCTCCCCTCTAAAGTGATAGTTATATATGCATAACCTCTAAAACTAACAAATATTGCACAAAGATAGCTCTATAACTAAACGTATATGTTTAAAAAAAATTAAATTCATCTTTGAATATTTTCTGTGTGATTGTCTTTTTTCTGTAGTGAAATCTTTGGAAAATAAATTTCTGCTTTGTTATAACGAACAAAATTTTATCATTAAAATAAAGTTTGTTTTAAAGTTATGCAATTTTTTTTTCATTTTTGGCAGATTTTTAAACAACCAATTTTTTTCTTAAATTTTGTAAAGGTACTTTATAATTGTCAGACTACAAAAACTATCTGACATATTGGTTATTTTTTTCAGTTAAATCATTTTCACTATACAAAATGGAGGCATTATAAATTATGCTTCTTCTAATGTAAGAGTATGTTTGGATGCTTGGTATTTATTTTTCTTTGTCTACTAAAATAAACATTTTTAAAAAAATCACAAATTGATTGATTACACAGTCTTTGCTAAAATCTGCTCATATTTCTTTTATTTAACCACACACAAATTGTATGTACCATGTTTAAATCTAAAAGCATTCTCTATTAAAATCTTACTTATGTAATTTACAAAGCAAAAATTCTAAAATCATATCTTAAGTACTGTGTTAAACATCTGTTTTGTGATGAACATGAAGCCTACGAGAATGAGAAATAATTATTAATGTTTCATCAGAAAATTGAATGATTTTTCCTTTATTTTGAATAGATTTGTGATCGAATTCGTCAGTCAGCTCAAGGTACAAAAAGAAGAGTGTTTGTTGTTGAGACTATGGGCGGATATTGTGGTTATTTAGCAACGTTAGCAGGATTAGCTGGTGGGGCTGATGCAGCTTATATTTTTGAAGAGACATTCACTTCAAAAGATTTGATGGGTGATGTTTTTCATATGCAGTCTAAAATGGCTGAAGGTGTTCAACGAGGGTTGGTTTTAAGGTAAAAATGCATAAAGTTCATTATGACTGTTTATAATTATTAGTGAAATTATTTGACATTTAAATTGTTTCTTTTTTCAAGGAATGAAAATGCCAATGCTAATTATACAACAGATTTTATATTTCGGCTATATTCTGAAGAAGGCAAAGAAATATTTTCTACAAGAATGAATGTTCTAGGTCATATGCAGCAGGTAATGTTTCAGAATACCTTAAATTATTTTGACATTATTTTGATTTTATAAATTCAGTAAATCAGAAATTTGTTTCATGAATTTCATGAAAAGTATTTGTTATTAGTAACTTATAATATTATTTATAAGATTGATTAGAAATAACACAAAAATATGAATTTTGATTCCGACAATAAAATAGATATTGTAATTATATTCTGTTTATTTCTCTTCTTTAAACAGATATGTATTTGAAAACTGCTAAAATTAAACAGTATCCCTAGAATTTTTTTAATTTAAAGCAAATTATAATAATAGAGTAGATTATCCTTTATGTTTCTGATACTTAATTAAGAGATGATTTGTAACTTTATTTTTACACAAAGAAATGTAAGCTCTATTATTATATTGCTATCACTATTTAATATCAAAATAAGCATTTTACTGTACAGTGATCAGGAGTCAATCCAGACAAAATTTGGGACCTATTTTGGACCCCTTTACAAAATCTATTTAATAAAATAGGCCCTTTCACAAAATTCAGCTTAATACAGCAAGCTCCTTCACAATTTTTATTTAATAAAATAGGCCCCTTCACAAAATTGCTCTAAATAAAATAGGCCCCTTCACAAAATTCTTAATAAGTTTCTTCAGAAAATTTTGTTTCATAAAAACATACTCTTTAATTATTTATTAATTATTTTTATTTTGTTAGATTTTAAAATGATCATTTTGTAAACAAAATAAGTTTCTGAGAAATCACAACTTTAGCACAAGGACCTTAAAAAAGGATCATTAATTAATATTTGGTTCAAATTTAAGTAATTAGATTTCAACTTTCATTATAAAATGCATTTTTCATAAAAATATAAAAATCACAATTTTTTTTTTTTTTTTTCAAAATGGGCCTCAAGGAAAAAAAAATCCTGCATCGATCTCTGGAGAAGCATTATAAATTTTGAGCACCCGAGACAAATCAAAATATTCTGCTTACCTCTTAGTAGCTACTAACTGTTGTTTCTTTACCATAACTTCTTGTGACAAATTTTGGCATCTCTAAAAACTTTAACTGTGGAATATTTTTTTTTTTTTTTTTTTTTTTTGGTTAAACTCATCCACTTATCCTGTTTCACTGTTACTATACAGAATTCTTATTAAAAAAAGGATTAA
Source organism: Maratus speculifer (assembly GCA_964019185.1). NCBI lineage: Eukaryota > Metazoa > Arthropoda > Arachnida > Araneae > Salticidae > Maratus > Maratus speculifer. Next base: position 197,344,033 of record OZ025299.1, read on the forward strand.
GTAATTATTTTATTGCCAAGTTGTAAAGTCTATATTTTGATACAGAATTTTATTCATCCATTTCATTTGGGGACATCTAAAAAATGCTACTCTATACTTATAGAATTCGCCGACAGAAATATGCCGCATAAAACTAGAAAATAGATATTATGGAGAAAACAAAAATTCACAATATTTATTTGCTCTCATCCAGCCACTTAAAGTTTATACTGATTTTAAATAAACTTTATCAATACCATTTTGGTTGATGGTCTTATATGAAAATATTGCTCGGCACAAAATTTAATGGAGTGACAAGAAATGTATTGTTAAAAAAATAAATAGTAGCTATAAAGGGGAAGAACATAATATTTTGAAGCTTGTTTGAAACATTAATTATTTATCTATATATATAAAATAAGAAGTGGCTGCCTGTTTGACTGCAGATAAATGCCAGAATTATAACACCTAGGTCTCTGAAATTTTTCGGAAAGTGCACTTCACAGCCAGATTTTTAAATTTCAATTTAGGTTTTTTTTAAGTTAAAACTTATTGGATAAAAGGATACTTGCAGCTTTCCACCAAAATGCGGCAATGAAGCAGCCAGCTAATGAGAGCAGGTTGTAAATATGGAATTTAACAACTGTATTTCATGGCTGAATGTGAGCAACAAATTACACACATGTTAATTTTTCCTGTTTTGATGATTTTGTTTTTCCTGATTGATTTACAACCGATCTTCAAAATCCATTCTTGGTACCATCCGAAAAAGTAGTAAATTAGGTAATCACTTATCTTATGTTTTCTTAGCATTTGTTTAGATGTGCAACACACTTTGCATTAGTTCTCAGAAAATTTTGCATGGAGTAGATCTCATTGAAGAAAGAAATTTTTAAATAGTTCAATTATTGCATTATTTTTGTGGTTCAAAACAGTTAAATCAGCGATTATATTTCTTTATCCTTCCAAAACGTTGTTTTCGTAACAGAAATACATACCTGTGTTCACTCAGATAAAATTTAAAATATTTTAAAATTTAAAATATTTTTCAGAAAATTAAAATTTAAAGAATTTTCTATTTTAGTATAAATGGAGATTTTAAATGTTCACAATTTGTTTGAAAACATCTCGGGCAGATCAGCTAGTTATACCATATTTTAAAATCATTTTGTAAATGAAAAAATATTTTAAAACTTTTTTTTCAACTGAACTCATTCTTTTTCTTTTGTAAATCTGTTAGAGAATTTGTTTTTTGTCTTTATTATTCATTTGTTGATAAGAAATAATATGTGGTGAAAACAGCTATGTTTTAATATTTCTGCCTTGTTGTAATTAGGGTGGCAGCCCATCACCATTTGATAGAAATTTTGGCACTAAAATGGCAGCTAAAGCAACAGATTGGCTTTTGTGCCAACTGAAGCAACACAAACAGTTTGATGGGACTATATCATGTACAACGCCAGATACTGCTGTATTGATGGGACTTGTGAGACGACAGTATTTATTTACTCCTGTACAATCACTTAAAGCTGATACTGATTTTAAGTAAGTTTAGATTCTGATTGATGGTCTCATATAGAAAAATAATTGCTTTTTCAATAAAAAAATTTTTAGTATAGATTTGAGAAAATGATTATACAGATAACTTAAAATTTGAATAATTGTAAGGCATATGTAAGGCTTCCAGTTTTTTCGAGTTCAATAAATATAGTTTGAACCAGAAAATATTTAATAAAATGTTTTGTTTATTTCTACTTATTGCTTATTAAAGTTTAAAATAAGTTTATTTGCTTTGGAAAAAACAGACAATTGACAGGTATATATAAGGCATAAATAAACTTGATTTCCTTTAAGAAATTCATACATAATGATATTTTTGAAAATGTACCTCTGTGTAATAAACCCTGCTAATTGCTAGTATCCAAGTTATATGTATAAAAGCTTGAAGCTATTCTTATTTTTAGTATTGCTATACATATTTCTAGTTTGAGGTTTAGTTTGAATATTGGTAAAAAAAAATGAAACAAAATATTACATTTTTCTTGGTGTGCTTGGTATTATAAAATTAATCTTGTTCATAAACATTTTACTTTATATAAGGAAAATAAGTGAGAAACTTCCTTTGCTGTAAGTATATTAGCAGTTTACATTAAGAAATATATTTTTTTACATAAAAAATAAAAGGGCATTTTATATTAATAAAAGTTTCTAAACATCTTCATTATTTACCAATCCTTCACAAATGATGCACTAAAAATGAATCTTATCATTTGAAATACATTATTCTTATATTGCACTTTTGGCTAACAAGAATAACCCTGTAAAAGTAAGGTTTTAGTTATTTTTTTAATGCATTTATTGAACTATTTGTAAACTATTGTGATTTCAGTGGATATCTTCATCCAGTATAATGTTTTAAATAAAAAAATTTCATGCTACTATATAGCTATACTACTATATGGCTACATGCTACTATATGGCTATAAAGAACTGAATATATTTTTTTCAAAATTACATTATTTATCTCTACAACAGTGTATCAACTGTTAGATGGTATTCATTTTTCATCTTATGATGATGATAAAGCTAAAAGATGACCACTACAAGACATTTTATTATTCCTAATTTTAGGTGTGATTGGTACTTTTCCATTTTTAATTTATTTCTTTCCTTTTGGCTTTCTTTTTTTCAAACTTTAATTGCCTAAAAGGTGTACTGCCCACAGAGTCAAAAAAGTGTCCAAGCCAGGACTCAAATCCAGCTCGTTGGTATTGCACACTGATGTTCTGTCAACCGAACCACTTGGTGACTAGTGGTAACTACTCTGGCATTTCTCACTGTCATATGTTGACAAGGCAACAAGTGTGTCAGTTGGTAGAATGTTGGTGTACTATACTGATGACCCAGGTTCAAGTCTGTGCTTGTTTGCTTTATCACTCTGTTGGCTGCATCCATTTAAAGCAATTAAAATTTGAAGTACAGTAGACTCCCTCAAATCCGCACAGCTTGGGACCAGAGGTTTTGCGGATTTTAGAATTTTGCGGATTTCTGGTCATTGCTTTGTTTACATTGCTTAAAAAGTAATTTGAATGTAGTTAATAATGAAATCAGAAGTATAATGAATGTTTACAATATGCTAAACTATTAAAATAAGTAATAAACTAAAATAATAAAAATTTAGATAGTTTTTAAAAGGATAAAAATACTAAAAGCAAAGGTCAAATTAATAATCAATAATGTACAATTAAATATTCATATATAGATGAAATGTGTTTTTCCTAAATTATTCAATGAAATTTGCTTCATTAAGGTAATTACTAATTCACGTCAAGATCATAAAATAATGAAGCTTTATTTCAGGTTTAGCCAGACTTAATAACTAAAAGGGCTTGATTAATACATAAATATATTTGGTAAGTTTGTGATTACCAATGATATCAGCAATATCTTTTTTTTCAGAAATAAATTATTCTTTCTTCATGAAAAAACATGAATTTAATAACCGTAACAAAAATTACAAATTAAAAAAATACATGGAATTGATATAAAACTAAAAATGTCAAATTTTGCACCTAAATCTGAACTGAATGTTTCATTGTTTACATTCGTAAAATATGTGCGCATTTTAGGGAGTTGTGGATTTTAGGAGTGCGGATTTGAGGGAGTCTACTGTATTATTGAATGCAAAGAGTGAAAAATTTTCTACTGAAAAACTTTCTAGAAGTATATAGTTTTCTTTTCTTTCTCTCTTTTGTCTCTCATTGTGTTATTTTCTTTGTTTTTTCTGGCCATTCTTGCCAGAAATTCACACTTGCTATTTATTTACGCAAAAGTACTCTCATTTTTTAAGCCAGACAAATGCCTGTTTAAATAATTTTGACTGTTCAGTCAGGCATAGAATGTATGGCTGATAATTTCAGCTAGAACTACAGATTGCCTTTAAATTTATTTCTGTGACATTGTTACTGTCTTTTTATTCCTATTGATCATCCCTGGTGAATATAAAGTTTCAGGTGCATTGACTTTGACTTTATTTCAAATAACTGTTTAAAAAATTGCATTGCTACTATGACTCATTTCAATTGTAAATTCTTGTTTGCACTAACAATGAAAAAATAATAATTTTTAGTTTCAGAAAATGTTGAATGTAAAAATAACATAACTCAATAAATTTTGGTTATACAAAAATAAAATTTTTACTTCTTTATTTGTTATTGAGCACATAAAATATTTTTCTAGATCCAGGTACTATATAAAAATTTAAATTTTGTAACTTTTACAAAAATGACTATTTTGGTGTAAAAGGTGATGTGGGATTGTGATGTGATGAGGAACAACATTTAAAACATCTTTGCAATTAAAATTATACTTTTAAAGCTAATGCTTTTGAAATTAGCTATTGCACAACCATAAACAAGAACACTCTGCATATTGAAGTGTTTTGCATACTAATACAAAAAAAAAAACTTTTGAAATTTGTATGCAAATTATACACAAATGTGAAAATAATAGTTTTAAACCCTTGAGCTCTGATGGTAGAATTTTCTACCACATAATTTTAATTCTGAAATGTCACAATGGCACCAGAAAATTCGACCAAATTTATTTGGGAAAGGTTTAATGCATTTTTTTCGTGTTTATCGTTAACCGGTTTTTTTCTTTGTAAAATACTGGTGCCAATGTGACATTTGGAATTTTGAAGAAATTTACACCCCAGAGCTCAAAGGGTTAAAATTTAACTAAAGGTATAAAATAAATGCAATAAGGATTTTCATACATATGTTACTCGCCAAGCCCGATTTTAGGCCAAACTAGTTTATCCTAACGCCCGTCGGATAAACTAGTTTTTCCTAAGCCAAACTAGTCTATTCTAGTGTCCATAGGATAAACTAGTTTTTCCTTGGCCAAACTAGTCTATCCTAAGGCCCATAGAACAAACTAGTTTTTCCTAGGTAAACGAGTTTGGCCTAGTACTCATAGGATTAATTAGTTTAGCCTGCTATTCATCGGTCTGAACTAGTTTATCCTAGACCAATCTAGTTTATCCTAGGTCCTAAGATATTCATAGAAACCTAAGTAGTCCTCATATACAATTTTCACATTGCAAAAGTCTTAAAAGGCAAATTCAGTTTTAAAAAATCTATATTTTGAAGTATGCAATAATATTGAATTTTCAAAGTAATTGCGGTCCATGCTTCAGAAGGTTAATAACATATAATCTTGGAAACAGTGTGTACTGCTGGTTATCGCACCTAGAACTTTACTCATTAATCTATTAAACATACCAAATGTAATTTTGAATTATTTGTGCATTTAAAAAAAATACCTGACTCATCTTTGAAGGAGAGAATATTTGATTGGCACAAATATACTTTTATTCAAATGTTATGCAAATAATATATTCATTACATGGCATTAAATTTGATTGAAATGAATGTATGGTGTAATGTAAATGTAAAGTGGTTAATATTATTCCAGGCAATTATGTATATTTTGAAAAGTAATTAAATTAATTTTATCTTATAATTTCTGAAATATTATAATAGTTAACACAAAGCAAAGTAATAATATCTGCATTCATTATTATTTTTTTAGACACAGAATACCAAAGCATCAGTGGTGGCTTAAATTGCGTCCTTTATTACGAATATTGGCAAAACATGACTCAAGTTATGAAACAGAAAGTATTGCTTGTGCATCTATGCCTGAAGAAGATTGAGGTGTCATGACATATATATGACATATATATACAGTAGCTTATTGTGTATAAGAAATTTGTTAATTGACTTTGAGTGATTTTCAACCTCGATTTTTAATTTTTAAAAATGCTGCAGAGAGTGTATTATTTTTCTGACTTTATTTAATTTATTATTTTTTTGTAAATTTTATTTTTTATCATTGTATTAATAGGCTGCTTTTAAGTTGATTTTTGTTTTTCTTATGTTGGGTTTGGTAAATATTCAAGAAGCAGTTTAAATATATAGCTATGTAGCTTTAAAAGAACAGTAAGTAAATACATAATGAGCCTAAAACGTGATGGCTTTGAATCCTCTTATATGCCATCTTTTAGAAATCCTGGTATGTAATTGTTTTCATTGGTGCTTTTTTCTCTCTAAATCATATCAAATAGCTCAATTCAAAATATGCTTTCAGTTAGGTTATTCTCATCAAACTAACATTTCTTCATTGACACATTAGATACATTAACTGTCATCAAGTAGCATTGTTTGATAAACTTGTTGAAAATGACAGATAATGTATAATTTTTCAGACATTTTCTCTGAAACTTTATTATTTTTTTAAATGTATTTATTATCCCTTTTCTATAATGTGCCAGTTTAGGTGAATTTTTGCCAAACCAAAAAAAAGTATTTTGCATGTGTTAAAGGTATAGAGATAAATACATATATATTATTATTAATTCCCAAATTTCTTTTTATTCTACTCTAATATCCTACAGTTGAATGAACTATTATGTCTTTATACTAAGTCATATTTAGTAGATTTTTATTGTATGTAAATTCCAGGATAACAATGCTGGTCTTATAGCATACAAATTTGCCTAATATATGTAACATAATTCATAAATTTTAATAAAGTAAAAAGGCATATTTTTCCCAATTTTTTTATAAATATTTTAAATTATTAATTTTATATACAGTTTTAAATTATTTTTTATTACTGATAAAATCTTCAAAGATTAAATGAAGGCTTCTATCCACTGCTCTTTATTTGTTGTTTTCAAATTATTCTTTGAGAGTTTAGTTTTCATTAAATAATTAAAAGTATTGTTTCAATGATGTTTATATCAATAAAGACTTTTTCTTTATATTTTATTATCTATCCGTTCTTTTTATATAGCTGGATAATGATTTTTTATAAAATGAAAATATAAATGCTTTTCTCTTCCTTAATTTTGTTAAAGTAGTTGTTATATTAATGTGTATTTACAGTTTTATTGTTGGTTTAACTGTGATAGTATTTATTGAGTTGATGACTCTAGTAGAAATATTTAGAATTATGCATTTGTCATAATGTTTCACGTGAAATTAGTATTGACTGATATTAAATGTAGTATTACATATTGTTTAATATTGTTATAAAGTAAATCCAGAAAATATTGTTTTTATTTCAGATTATTTATTTTGTTAAAAAATTTTGCTTGATTTAACTTATTTTGTCTTTTTGCTAATCTGCTGGCTTCAGATGTGTGTTTTAATTATTTGGCTTTATAATAATTTTACAGAATTTCAGTTTTGTTCATAAAAATAAATCTTGCTCATTATATAGCATAATTTGTATTTTTATAAGTTTTTATGAGAATTAAATATGGGATACATCTTTGAAGGCTTATGTTTTTCATTAAATCATATTACATGACTTTGCGTTAAGTGCATTTTTCTAAAGATTAACAATAAAATGTAAATGCAGCGAGAGATTTTTATACAGCCTTTTTTTTATCTTGTTGACCTAATAGTATTACAAGGAGTAGTTTTAATTTAAGATTGTTATAAATTGAAGAGCTATTTATTGATACAATTTATAATAAATTAAATCAATAATTTACAAACAGTCAAATAAAGAGTATGTTTTTGCTGAGTATTTTAACTCTTTGCATTCCGAAATTTTGTTTTTTTAGTGATAATGTTGTATACTTACTAAAAGATAACCAGTCTCAAATATTTTGTCAAGTGTTGAATGTGTTAAGTTCATAACAGCATCATATAATGGTAAACAGTTTAAATCTTACTAGTAATACATTTTTATTCAATATGAATTTACTGCACAATTATTTGGTCAATTAATTTGTTCTTCTAAAATTATTTAAATACTTTAAAAAAAATCAGTGAGTAACAAAAATGCTTGTTTTTACATTTTTTTCTAACTCTAGTGATAATCCGATAATTATTGTGTGAACTCTCAAAAAAGGACATTTAAGTGGTTGTTTTACTACTTATTGTTTTGATTGCACATAAATGTTACATCAATACCTTGTATTGCAAATGCACAATATCAACAGCAAACATTTTACATACATAAAATCAATGACAATGTTATTGTCAATTCTAATAATTAAATGTTTGCTGCATTAAAAACTTATATCCCATATATATAGCAATATAATATTAAAGTCATGTTGGCATATTTCTAAAATGAAGTATTTTTAGAAATATGCTATTGAAAAATGAAATTGGTGTTATAAAAACATAAATGTTTGTGTTAGACTTTAAATTTGTGGTGTTCAATAAAATTAGGTTTGAAAAAAATAAAAGGTTCAATTTTAAAACGTTTTATTTGTTTTCTGCTTAAATTTAGTCTTTAATTTTGCTGTTTGACTGAACTTTGTCTTTTTGCATTTTTAATGCAGAGTGCCAAATTTATTAGTGCACTTGTGTATTCTCATGTTGAGACTTGTAGTTACATTCCTTTAGGTAACTTTATTGCTAGATGTTTGCTTGTCTTTCAAATCTTGTTAATTCTTTGAGCTAATGCATTTATTTTAAGCATTTATTTGTATGGAGTATTATTTGATTCCTGGTGATTAGTCATGGAACAAAACTTTTATTTTTGTTGCACTTTCATCTTCTTTTCTTTTTTCATGAATATTTCAATTTGTGTGAAATTTTTGCTATGTAGAATGTAATACAATCTCTGTAAGACTGTTTTATAAGATACTACAAATGTTAAACTATTTTATTTTGTTGCAAATAAATACTCATTTATGAAATGATTTGTTAAGAATTTCTTTAATAAATTATTTATTAGTTCAATTATTTTACAGAATGAAATATCAAATTATGTAGCTGTTTATAAATATGAAGGATTAAATATTTGTTGGTGTTTATAAAGCAGAATAAATTATATATACATTTTTATATATCTGTTAAAGTTTAGTATTTTATCTTTTGAACAAGGGTGTACACATTCTGTAATTTTTCATAGTTTTGTAAACTGTACAAAGAATTTTGGAATTTTAAGAAATGATAAATTTAAGTATTTATCAATTTTCTGGTCTACTCAAAAATCTTTATCAGAAAAGAATTATTGCAAAATTTTTAAAATAGCTGAAGTAAAAGTTTATTTCCAATTTATAACAACATATGAGAAAATAAAAGCATTTTTTTTTCTTTCCATAAGGCAGCTCTTTCAATTTTAACTTTCTATAGACTCCTGTATTCTTGTTGTAGTGTAAAGGCATCTAAAAAACACCATCACCACCAAATTAATTTAATTATATCACTCTTAAAGTTGCTAGTGACCTTTATTAAGATGCACAAAGAGAGAATATTTGAAATCTGATTAAAAAAAATTCTCATACATTAACCTGAAATAAAGTAAAATTATACTGAAAAGGTTTGCCAATCTTTATATGGGCCAACTTGTCTGTCAGGCCAGCTAAGTATGAGTCTTCAGATAATTGCTTTGTATTTTTCATCAGATTTGCTGCTTTTTACTCTGTTCTGTTCTATTTGTGCATTTATACACTCATTGCCATAAAAATTTGTGCACCAAGAAAAAGACATCCAAATGAAATGAAATTTTACATGTGTAAATACTACTATGATATAAGTAAGTGATTAGAAAACCAAAGAAAAAGGATCATTTATTCCAGAAAAAAGTACAAATGAATGGAAATTTTAGTACTCTGTTGGACACCTTCTAGCATGAATGCACAATGCAATATGAGCAGGGATTGAAGCATACAAGTTCTGAATGATGTCCTGAGACATCTCATTCCACAGTTCTGTAAATGCATCTCTAGTTCAACTAAACTCGTAGTGTGTCCAACTTGCCATCCCAAATGATCCAAGATGTGTTCAAATGGTGACAAATCTGGTGATCGAGCAGGCCAGGGAAGGGTGGTAATGTGGCAGAAGCAGGCTTGTGACATTCTTGCTGTGTGTGCCCTAGCACTGTCTTGCTAAAAAATGGCTCCTGGGAGCCCTGGCATTAGTGGCAACACATGTGGCTGAAGGATGTCCTGGACGTACAACTGAGCTGTCATTGTGCCATGGATCAATGTTAGGGGTGACTGTGTATCGTAAGAAATAGCACTCCATACCATCACACCAACTGTGGGAGCTGTGTGTCGCTCTAAAGTGAAGGCAGGATTGAGGCATTCACCACGGGGCCTCCACACACAAACACGATTGTCATCGCTGCTCAAATTGAATCTAGGCTCATCGCTGAAGACGACCTGGTTCCATTCCATTGCAGTCCGATCCCGTCGTGCATGACACCACTCCAAACGGAGGCGTTGGTGGATGGTATCATCGGCAGCACACTTAATGGCCTCCGCGATACCAGATGTCCTTCAGCCAGGTGTCTTGCGATGGTTCGGGAAGACACAGGGGTCTGTAGTGAAGGTGCTGCCTGTATCTGTATAGTGGTCAATGAGACAGTTGGCTCTATGTGTGCATTTCGTATGATGTGACGGTATTCTCGATGACTGGTCTGTCGCGGGCGTACCAAGCAAATGTAATGACATCTCTTCAGTCTATTTGTCCCAACACCTCCTTACAGTAAAATCAGAACGGCCTACTTGACGAGCTACTCGCCAAGCTGACCACCCAGCTTCCATCATCCCGATGATTCTTCCCCTTTCCAGCTCTGACAGCTGCTGATATTGTCTTCGATGGCTGCATAACAGCATGTCAACCTCAGTGTTTCCTTTGCAAAAGAAAAGGTACACTCAGACAAGTTCAGCTTACCAGTTTTATACTCCAAGGAGGACAAAGTTCAACGCCCTCTAGTAGCATTACGCAATGCACAACCACACTGCATTTCTAATTATTTGCATATCTGCCTGATATGTACCTTCATGCCAAGTTTCGTTACGATCCCACAATTATTTCTTGGTGTGCAAATTTTTATGACAATGAGTGTATTTGTGTTAGATAATGTGCATTTTGATGTGCATAGAAAAAATACATAGCAAAACACAATGTAGTCATTCCATTGTTTCTTGAGACAGTACAATATTCTAAACAAATTGGTAAGAGTTTATGAAGATTTCCCAAACAATTTTGTGTAATATTCCTTTCAAAACACTTTATCCTTTAAAAAAATCCAAATCGTTAATTTATATTATTAAACCCTTAATATTTTTCAATAAGAACATAATCGGCAACATAATTAAATTTAATTTTTAAAATTATTACAAATGAAAGACATTTTTTTAATCAAATTAAAAAATGTACAAGCAGTGCTTTATAGATAATGACATATGTTTGTGTATCTGAAAAGCTTATTTAATTACATAAATTAATTCTAACAAAAAAAATAACAAACTTTTAAAATGAAATAAAATATCTGTATATATGAAAGTTCTATTAGTTAAATCCACCAGACAATGAAATGTTGTCTATTTAAATTTTCTGCAATTTCTCAAAAAAGGAATTTTTGTATAACAAAAATAATTGGTAAATTATTTTATAACAACTTTTGCTCTTAAAATGGCAAAAGAAAAATTACAAAAATTCTGCAGAATCTAATCTATAAGATAATGAAATCTACTTCCTAGGGAAAGTTTTCAAACTGTGTTGCTGAGCTTCAAACTGGCAACTTTTTGATTAGCAGGAAAATGCACTATCATGAAGCTATCTAACTGCATGAAAAATATTGAAATTAAGGTTCTTTTTTAAAGTCTAAATTGCAAAAAGGGTTAGATGTCATTAAATTAATTCATTTAATTAAAATAATTTAAGGCTTTTATAAAATTTTATTTGTCATGTGATTGGAAATATTAAGTCATAAGTGTGCAAAATTTCAGCCATCTAATATACATAGTTTCTGGAAAAAACAAGGTGACAGATGGTGTGAGTTAAATAGGATTTATAAGATGAAAACCCTAAAAAAAAAGAAAGAAAAGGAACAGAAATGAAAGCCCCTTTTTTCACTTTATCGTTTCTTTGTTGTTCTGCAATACAAAGTTGTTTCCGATGTTAGCAGCTCTGGAATTAAAAGGAGGCCACACACATTTTGAAGGATTGACTACCAAGTAACCGTTGGTTTAGAAATCTTTAAGATGCTGAAGTTAGTAGAGAATAAAATTTTTGAAAGAAAATTATACATTTAAGCATAAAAAAAATAAACACAATTTTATTCTTCAACAAACAGATGATAGAAAATAAATTTAGAGTGTTTGACAAATATATATATTTATATTCTAAAGGTAATCTCAAGCATTTAATTAATAATTTTTGAATTTTGTTTGAAAAAGTGATAATATTTATAAAATTAGCATAATCTTGTAAAATCTATTCTTCCTAATTGAGCAAAAAGAAAATGTTTGTAGAACTGTTATTGAAAGTGAAGGGATTAAATGATCAAGTACTTAGCTGCCAACTCTTACACTTTTTGTATCGCAAAAAATTAATAGCAATTTTTGCCTTATTTAATCAGCAGATTATAGAAATTTAAAAATATAAAATTTACTATTAAATTTGTTGTGGTACTAAAAAGCATAAGAGTTGGCAGCTGTGCAAGTAGCTATAAATATGTTGACCAGAATAACAGAAAAAAAAAAAAAAAAAAAGTAGTATGATTTTTGTGTTGTCTACCAACTGAAATTAACTTAACCTCTGAGAGCATGGCCAAATGTAAAAAGGAAAGATAGAAAACATTGAAAGAGATAAAGAGGAAGATTATATAGTTGAAAACAAAGAGAAAGCGATAATCAATAAGCACAGTGGTGGTGATAACAAACACAAAAGCAAAGGTAACAACTATTCATATGAGAAATTGGAGAGAAATGTAGAAAAAAGTAATATTAAAGAATGAAATGATAACTTACTTTAAAATGTGTTCAAAATGTACATTAAGATTATATTTAAAAAAAAAAAAAAAAAAAAAAAAGAATTTAAATAGAAATGAGCAATGAAATGACAAATTAATAACATTAATAAAATAATTTTTTCCTCAGGACCATGGTTTAAAATCTTTCTTTTCTTTCCTAAAAAGGCAATTCGTTTTTTAGAACAAATCTAATATTTTCTCTTTTTTGTAATTGAACTTTTTCATATTGGCTATAAATAGTTTCTTTTTTTAACACTTTACTTTAGCTTTAAAGGTAACAGATACTCAGTCTAGGTTATGTTTGCATTTATGTAAGATGAAAATTAGTACCGTAATTTCCAGCGGATAATCCGCGGATCAAACAAACCTTTTTCGACCCAGAAATTTTATTTAGTAATTAAAGCCAGAGCCATCCTTAGGGAGGACGATTTAAAGCGAGGCCCGGTGCAAGAATTTTGCGAGGCCCTTTCCTTTCGACTCTTAACATAATTTTATCCATACTATCAATAAAAAAAAAACAATCTTCACCTATATATTGTGACCAGGGAAGCCAGATTTCGATCCGCTACCTATTATAAAGGAGTAGCATTTGTTTGTGCGTTTATAGGGGCAATTTCTGGAACTATTAATCCAATTTCGAAAGTAATTGTGGCAAATTGATAGTAAAAGTCCCTCTTCCAACATAGCTACATTTTACGTCAGCACCACTATCTTTAGTTAACTAAAATCATAAATTTATGTTAAAGATTTTCTATTATACCTTCTTTTTTATTAAAGAAAACATATTTTGTGTCCAGTCCAGGTGCGAGGCCTCTCTAAGCGCGAGGCCCTGTGCGACCGCACCTGTCGCACACCCCTAAGGACGGCTCTGATTAAAGCCAAATATTTACCGCAATCTAAAAAGTTATATTTTATTTATATCAACAGGTGGCGCTGCTATGCTGCATTATTTACAATTTTCCGAATAGCCATATCTCAAAAACTATTTCATGGATTTTCATAAAACTTTAGATTTAGTTAGTACTTGATATAGCATGGTGCCGATTACGTTTCGGTGCAAATCGCTCTACAGGTAGTGCTGTCATGGTGCATTTTTCGTGATTTTCGTAATAGCTCTATTTCGAGAACTATTGCACAGAATTTCACAAAACTTTAGATTCTGTGTGACGTTGGAATTTCTGAAATTCAAAAAGTTTAGTTCGAAAAATCATTAAAATATGTCACTGTATGCCGAAAAACTCATTCTCTGCAAGCAATCTAAAATAAGAAAAATGTCAAGTCAAATATTTTTCAAAATATTCACCGTTCGAAACTTCTGTAGAACATGTTTACAGTTCACCTTATAAACAAACTGTTTACTGCATAATTCTATCGATCTCTGTTTTTGGAGAAATTTAATTTTGAAATCGAGGTTTTATTTGCTGTACATATCCTGTGTATATATCCATACATATGTATACATGGTTTTTAATCTCGTTGGGGGCCCCAATAAATTTCAAAACTTTCTTATTGCTATTTATTACTTTATTCAATCAAATGTGCTTTTTGTCTATAGTCACCATCTTTTTAATGGTGCCCAGATAAAAGAAGTTTTGCTAGCTGTAAATACTTTTTAAATTGTCTTTTGGGAGGGCCCTCTAAAGTTGGAATTCAACTTCAAATGTTATAAATATATGTTTTTTAATCTCGTTGGGGACCCCAAATAAGATGCCGGACTAATTGTCGTTGGTGAAATTTTTTAAGTTGAATGTAAACTTAACCGTGACGTAAGGGGGGGGGGGGCATTCTTTAGCACTATCCTTGATGCACATTTATGTTTCTTATAGGGGATATTAGGAAGGGATGTGACATCTTAAATGATGCTTAAAATAATCTTTAATTTGTTACTTCCATCGCATGTAAATCATTGCAACATACTTGTTGCTATAAATATTTTTAGTTGCTAGCACCGAGTTTGTTATTTAAAAAGACTGTTTTACGATATCAAAAGTAACTAATCAGATTTTCAATGCAAATTTTCCATCTCATTCTTTGTTGCTAACTTAATTGTTTTTAATGTTTTGTAATAGCTACAGTATGTTTTTTATGAATGAACACTTAACCTTTTGAGCTTTGGAGGATAAATATCTTCAAAATTCCAAATGTCACATTGGCACCAGTATTTTGCAAAGAAAAAAAAACGATTTACGATATACGCGAAAAAAAGCATTAAACCTTTTTCAAATAAATTTGGTCGAATTTTCTGGTGCCATTGTGACATTTCTGAATTAAAATTATGTGGTAGAAAATTCTACCATCAGAACTCAAAGGGTTAAGCCTAGAAACCACAAGCTTTTTGTGAAAAACTATTTTCTTTCAATTTTACTCCAAGGGGATGGGACACTGTGATTCAAAGGGTAATGGGACATGTCCTATCCCTTTCAAGTAATATCTCTATCCAAAAGATTATGTTTAATTGCATATAATTGTATGCATTAAAATTTTGTATTAAAAATACTACATTGTTACTATTTCTTATTTAAATGTTCTATGGGTGCTATGCTAGTTCATTATAAGTAAATATTAGAAAAAAAAAAACCCAAAATGTCAAGGGAGCGGTAAGGAAAATTAAACTCGTAAGTTTAACTTTATTCTTCAGTTGAATAAAATGTTATTCCAAGTCATCGCTGCAGAGAATTTTTTCTTTATTATGATTCATTATTATTAATGTTCTAAATGTTATAAATTTTATTTTATTAAGCTTAATTTCACATTATGTTTATTCTTGAATGTTAAGTTTTTATGAGAATGCCTCATATATTATTTTAATCTGCAAAAAAAAAAAAAAAAAAAAAATTGTGAAACGTGTAAATGAACATTGCTCTCAACATTTCAAGGACAATTTAAACAATAAATTGTAAATTACTACTGATAATTGGCATTGTAAAACCCATTACCAATTAACTATTATACCTAATACTGTGGAGTAAAATAAGTACCATAACTTTCTTTGTGTAATCCGTGGATCAAGCAATCATGTTACCCTTCTCCTCTTTCAAAAAAAAAAAAAAAAAGAGAAGAGGTTTTATAATTGATATAGATTTCAAATATTAAAAAACACTTTTTACCACTAATTTAGAAGCAAATAAGGTAAATAGAAGAAGTAAATATAAGAATCTTCACTATTTCGGAAAATTTCCAATTTGGGGGGGGGGGGGTATCCTCTTTTTTATTCTAAAATATCTCCCAATAAAAAACCCTTAAGCAAAGTTTTTAAAACTTTTTTATTTGTTTATGAAAACAATATTTAATCAACTATCTAAGCCCCTCTCACCCCCCCCCCCCAAAAAAAAACTGCTTTTCTCTTTGTCTTCCCTGCCTTTCGTATCAAACATGCATAACTTAACTTAGAAAATTCTTTAATTTAAAATTTATTTTTTGACCTATTTAATATGTTATACAGTAACGGATAGATAAATAATGCATCACCTTTATCTCCTCCTCCCAAAATCCCTGCTTTGTTTCTATCCCTCAAACTTCATATTATGAACATTTCTCTTCCCTCCCTCCTACATCTGTGAAATCTGCAAAATTCTTTAATTTTCTTCTGCTCGATTTGTGATTTTGTTGTAAAAAGTTTAAATAATTGTCTAAATTAGTTTCAATTAAGTTCATTTTTTCAATGTCATTCGTCCATTTTTTGCGATTTAAAGTTTCAGAGAATCTTAATTTCATCGATGTTCACGTAGACATCCTAGCTTGGAGATAAGGAATCTCGCTAGTAAACAGAAGGTTGTTAATTACAGCCCCGTTGCTGTAATTTGAAATTTTTATATTAAGGTGGATTTAATATGAAGAAATTTCGTAATTTTGGCCAATTTGAAGGTTTATATTATTAGGGTTCCGTTCTTTTGACATTCATATTTTTTGAAATTCAATTTTCTTTCTGTTTAAAAAGCTTTTACGATTTATTAATGATTCAGAATTTTAAATTTAATTTTAAATATTTTTTTTATCTTTTAGAAAATTAAATTTTTTTTTTTGTCTCCGCTAAATTCTTTAAAGTTTGGATTTTCAAAAAATTTAAAATTTCGAATTTTATTTAAATAATTTGATTTGAACATTTTTAATTTGATTAAAATAAATAACTTCCTTTTATAATTATTTTTAAATTAAATTTATTGCTGCTACCATCTATGTGAGAATATAACAATTATAAATTAACAATTTAGATTTATTAATTAAAGGATAATTTGCTCTAAAAGAAATACTAAACGAAACCCTTTGTGCGATCTGCGATCACACTTATCCACTTGTTTCTTTCATTGCCAACACCCCCCTTCCTCAACATTCACAGTATAAAATCCCTTTTTTTTTTTCTATTTAAACATAAAATATACATTGATTCAGGGATGAGAACAATCAAACTGTAAAAAAAGAAATATGTTGCTTTCCTTCTACATATTTAGATATCTACCACATAGTTTGAAATTTAAGCCTTAACCGGAATCGCTAAATTGTTCCACATTACTGGAATCTTGGGTCCAAATGGACCCTTTAATTAAAATCCAAGTTATTTTCTACCGTAATTTCCTGCGTATAATCCGCGGATCAAACAATTCTTTTTCAACCCAGAAATTTTATTTTGTAATTGAAGGCAAATCTAAATCTACGGCCATCTAAAAAGTTATATTTTATTTAATAAAATTTCTAGGTTGAAAAATGGTTGTTTGATCCGCGGATTATAGGTAGGAAATTACGGTAATTTAAAGCATAGCACGGCAGTACGCAGATTTTGTATTATGTTTACGGTAAGTGTAAACAAAATGAATAGGCAATCTAAAAAGCAAATGTTCACAAAAAGGTCTGAGATTTATTTCGATTTCATTTGAACGAAATCTAAGATTTAGGGTGGTTAAGTATCATATTCTTTGAATTTAATTTTTATTTTTTAATGTTCAGTTGGTTTAACTTATTTGTTACCAAAATTTAATATTAAATGTCGAAATAACTAAATCAATTATCTTAATATCTGTCCCTTCTCGGGCTTAAGTAGTGTAGGAAATATTTTTTTTTTAAATTTGTTTTGCAAATTATGTTTTTGTTTATATATATGAAATTACCACTTAGATGGGTTATAAGTGAGTTGAAAAAAGTTTCACGGTAAAACGGTTAACGGTTATTAAACTTTTTTTTTTTTTTTTTTTTTTTTTTTTTTTTTTTTTTTGTCGTTGTCCGGTCAAAATGGACCTCGATTCCGGTTAAGAGTTAATTTTACTTGATTATTTATTTGTCATTACTAGCGAGCAACAAATAGAACAAATTAACGACTTAACTGATTTTTTTTTTTTTTTTTTTTTTTTTTTTTTTACGTGGAATAAATTGAAAATATGAGATAAACATCACCTTTTTAAGCTAGAATATTCATACTATTTAGTCTAAACATTTGTCCCATTAACACTAGAACCGCGGGAAAATTCATTCAATTTTTATAAAAAATATTTCTCACCGGATTTTTCATTTAAAACTGTTAAAGTAAGTTATTGAAATTATTATTGCTTTGCTTATATTTAGCTTATATTATAAAGTGTTTTCTGGTTCGAATTGACATCTCTGCGCATAATACGGGTCAAAATGACCCGTCGCCGCGGTTCTAGTGTTAAAGAGTATGAAATTATATATAAAAATAATAATGGTGTCAAAAGGTTTTAAGAGATGGATCAAGCAAACTCTTCTTGCCTGTACGACGTGTGGGCAAATCTAAGTGGTTAATTATAGATTTTCAAGATGTTAAACTTTATGTGCTGGAAAGGCAGGTCAAAATAAGGAAAGTGGACATTTCATGCAGGGATTCATTAAAATTATGTAAAAACACATGGAAATCTGCTAAAAACAAAGTTGAAAAATTCAAAAATACCTCTCAAATCTATATTAAAAAAAATTTCCAAAAAAAAAAAAAAAAAAAAAAAAAAAAAACTGTGTAAATTGGGAATGGGGGTGGCTTGTATTTGGAAATGGAAAATAAAATCAAAAAATCAAAACTACTTAAAAGTAGGTGGGGCACCTATAATCAAGATTTTATACTATACTTATATATATATATATATAAAGCTTTTTGTTTCTTTTATTAAATGAATAATTACCCATGAATCTCATTAAAAGTGCTTTTTATAAAAGTTGAAAATATTAACCAACAGATTGATTTGGATTATGTTTCATTTATGGATAAAAAAAGTACAGCTGCAATTTGTGATACATCAAATGTGCCATCTTTCTCAGGAAACATGGAATAGGAACATCCACCCTCTTTTGCCCAGCTTTTGCTCTTTTTTCTCTATGAATTTTTGAATTTCTTTGTCACTTATAAATCCATCTATGTTTATTTTTATCTACAAATATATATGTATATGCAATAGAAAAAGAAATTTAAATAAACCTGTTTAAAGCCAAATACACCAGGGTTTTGGTTTAAAAAAAAAAAAAAAAAAAAACTCATTTTTTACCAATTCTAGTTAATTTAAAAATCAAATTTATGAAAGAATATTGCTGAAAAATTAATGCTTATTCAGTCTAAAGTTCTTTTCATTAGTTACAAAATAAAAGCACATTTTAAAAAATTTCACCATATAGTATTACTGTGATTTCCGGCATATAATCTGCAAATCAAACAATTATTTTTCGACCCACAAATTTTTTGAAAAAAAATTAGATCTTGGTAAAAATTTGGCTTAATAGAATACTAAATAAAATTTTTGGGTCCAAACAGAGTTGTTTGATCTGCAGATTATAATGCCGTAAATTACGCTAAAAGCGGCAACATGTGTGCAGGGTAGGAAAAGCATATCTAGAGTGTGTAGTGGCTTTACTTTTGTTACCACTATTTACGATAGAAATTATCGACTTATCACAGAATTTGTAACACTTGTTTGTGAATGAAGTTAATATTATTATTCGAAAATATTTGTGGCAAAAGTGAAAAAGTATGTGTGTGTGTCATAATTTGTGTACTTATTTTGGGTTAAATATATATCAGAAATGTAATTTAAATAGGATGTTATGTGAAAAGAGACACTTTTATTTTTAATTTTCTTTAATCATCATTATATAATGTTACACTTAATTGTTACACATTCTTTCACCGCAGGTGTGACCTGTGCTCTTCTTCATATCTTGACAGCATACTCCAAAATATTCAAGTCTTGTCATGGAAAAAAAATATCAATACATGGAAAAAACATCCATTCAAAATAAATAAGTTTAAGGAATTGCGTCTAAAATGTGGATGAAATCATGAAATATTGTTCTTAAGGCTCTAGATGAATGCGAATTATCACAGTCATTTCAGTGACCTTTATAAGGCCATTGAATATTAAAATGAGTTTACATATTTTAAACTCTGTCTCATCAAAATGGAAGAAGCATACTCTCTTAAATTCAATTTGTTATTTGACAGTCTGATATGTTTTCCGCAACTAAATACATAGAGTAAAATAAAAAGATGAATTTGAATACCACTACTTACATATGAATATTTATAGCTGTATCTGTAAATACATATATAAAATGTAAAAACATTAAAACTTCTGAATAATATAAATGAATACATGTAGTGTTGAAAACATCTTGAATGACATGTTCATGAAAATGTTTCAGTGCTATGAATTTTCGAAACCTGAGGTGAATGATGAAAATCAAGTCTGTTATGGGTTTTGTCAAATGAAAAATATCACACTTTGTCCAAGTAATTGTGGATATGCTTAATTAATAATTCTGTAAAAACAGTATTTTTTTTTTCAGTTGTGACAACTGCAACTTCGTGATAACTCATTTTGATGAAATGTTTGATAGTAAACATCTATAATTTGGGGGATTCTAGATGTGGGCAGTTTCGCTCGTCGCTGCCATCTTTGCAATTGTCTTCTCCATTGCACCATAAAGGATCATCAATGCATCTTCCATTTCGACATTGCTTTTGAGTGGGAAGACAAGGCTCATTACAACCCTCTGGTTCATCTGATCCATCTGCACAGTCAGGGAATCTGTCACAAAACAAAATTATATCTATGCATCCTCCAAAGTTGCAAGTAAATTTATCCCCTTGGCAAGCTGAAATTAGAAAAAGAAGTAGTTATTTTCTAAAGTTTACTTATTTTATTTTATTTCGTTTGTAAATAATGAAAATTATTTGTCCTTTAATAACACTAAGGGACACAACCGGGTTTCTCGAGATATAGAATATAGCCGGAAATCAGTTTTTTTTTTTTTTAAATCAGTAATGCATTTAAATAAAGTTTTAAACTTTATTAAAAGGAATAATTTTATATTAGCCACAAGTCATAGGTTAGCCGTAAGAATCAGCAAAGATTTTGTTATTTAAAGCAGCTTTTTTGATTCTGAAATTTCTGTGTTTTAAACGCATAGTTTGATTACATGTCTGTTAAATTTGTATTTTTTTTATATTATTCTATTAATTTATTGATGAAGTTTTAATTGCATTATGGAAAATTAATCTGAAATAAATGCTGAACTATTTGAAGTGTTTTAAGTACAAACACGTTAATCTTTTCGTAATAGGATTGCACGCGATACAGATAGGTTTAACCCTTTGAGTTCTGGTGTGTAAATTTCTTCAAAATTCTAAATGTTACATTAGCACCAGTATTTTGCATAGAAAAAAAATCGGTTATCGATGTACACGGGGGGGGGGGGGGGGGGAGATTAAACCTTTTAAAAATAAATTTGGTCTAATATTCCGGTGCCATTGTGACATTTCGGAATTAAAATTAAGTGGTAGAAAATTTAACCATCAGAGCTCAAAGGTGAATGTATCACCTTTACAAGTTTACGTTAAGCTTAGTTAACAAGCTTCACTCTCTTTTACATATATTATATTGTAGGTGAAATTATTCAACTAGCTTATCTCTTTGAGACACATTGATTCTATTTTCCAAATAATTAAACTATGGGCCAGTAATATGACGGTAAGTTATAGAAAACTAGAAGAATCACCTAGGTTTGATTATAATAAAGTTAATTTAGTCTTATTGAGTTGAGTTTCGACGGTTCTTTTGAATATAATGTCATAATAATGACCAACGTAAGTCAGATTTCATTGAAAGTCTGTCGTCTGAGTAACGTAAAATATACCTATTCCATTTTTACACTCTAATCATAAATTTATGGAATAATATTCATCTGCCGACGTATTGTAGCTTCAAGTAATTTTATTTATATCTTAAAAAAAAAAAAATACGAGCATTAGAATTATCCGGTTTTATCCGTGTTAATCCTGGGGATCTTCCGGCTAATGAAATAGAAATGCAACAACCTAAAATTACAGCGATCACAAGAATAAGCTCTGTACATTAGTGCCCATAAATCGTCGAAAAGGCAATCAGAAAAAAAATATATATATGGCGTTACTTTAACGAATCATAATAAACCCCCTCAGCTTTATAGATGAAAATGTGCGTTTTCTTTGAAACCGCATAAGATTTTCTTGGCAGTATAGAAAAAAATATAAAAAGTTCTACCAAATAGCATAGCGTTTAGTGAAATTCTATTTCGCATGGTATTTTATAACGATTATGTGAAAATTACATTTTCGAGATATTTCTTTTAATTCAAAATGGAAAAAGAAAAAAAAAAAGATTACTATGTTTTTTTTTTTTTTTTTTTTTTTTTTCCTCCAGAGAAAATATTGTAATTTAATAGCTTGTTAAAAAAAAAAAAAAAAAAAAAAAAAAAAAAAAAAAAACAATGTTTGCATATGCGTTTTTTAAAAATTAGTCATTACTGAAATAAGTTCCATAACTTCTAAAAAGGGCTGCCTTTCAGTTACGCGGTGAAACATTAATTTCACATTCAAATTACAACTGTATATAATCAACAGAATGTATTGAAATCCAAGCAAATCCAGCCAATGCCTTTTAAGATAATTAGAAGGATCCATAACTACATACTTCGTTTTTTAAATCTGAAGTCCAGTGGAAGAAATTTTATGGTAAAATCAGGCCCGATCTAGCTGAAGTTGGCCCAGGGTCTGTTAAAAAGCTGCACTCCCCCCCCCCTATCTCTCCATTCCCGGCGACATTTTAAAAAAAAAGTAGGTTTATTTAATGAATGGACAAAGTTGTTTAAATGAAAATTTCAAATTTACAAAAAAAAAACCTTACAAGAATAATTAAGAAAATTAATTACCGTCCACTTTCTCAAATAAGCATTTGCATAATTCACAAACATCTATGATCCACAGTTTATGTTGCAGAATAAATGAGGAAGTCTTTTTAAAACTCGCCTTATCCAAAATCATAAAAATTGCGTTTTCCCTAACAGTCGAGTAATCATTTTAAACTATAATTCTGACATTGTAAAATCCCCGTTGATATTGAAACCAATAAACACAGTGACAGTATGCAGTTTTTGGCTTTTTCCTCAAATTGAATATTCTGGACACAGCAAGTTTTGAAAATTATAGGTACTCTCAAATTAAAAAGGATTTTTTACAGAAAATTAAATATGGAGGTTTTATTAGAGTAAAACTTTGTTTTTACATCAAGGACAAAAATATAAAATGCAAACAGTGGAAAAACTTAAATTGTGAGAAAATTTACATGCAGGAAAACGCAAATTCCAAGAACATGTAATCGAGGTTTCACAGCATTTATCATTTTTTCAAAGTACTAAATTGCAATTATCAGAAAAGAAAAAAACTGTGCACATTTACTAATTAAACTTACTTTGAAATGTATTCGATTAAGGAACAAAAAATCAGCTTCATAATTTGTGGGCCCCTAAAATCGGGGCCGAGGCCCATGCGTTAATGAGGCCCTAGGTTAAATGTATTTGCCAAGGAAAAGTTATATATTTGAATTCCTAAATCAGGTTTGTTTCATTTTATTAAAAATCCAATTTCTAAACCGCTAAAAATGTCCCCATATGAAGATTTAAAGAAAAAAAAAATACTCTTTCCTATTATTTAAGACGCATATTTTAAAGGGGCATTTTTTTTTTTTTTTTTTTTTTTTTTTAAGGTTTTTATTCATTTGAAAATATTTTCTACATAATGACATTTGATAATGGTACCTGCATAAGTACAGTTCCGTAAATAGAAAAATTATCGTAAACTGTATCATGAGTCATGCTATTTTGTTATGTAGAGTTATAAAGTATAAAAGCAAAAATCATTTCGACATTAGAGACCCTGGAATTCTGACACCCTTATCATATATCAGTATCTAACTCGCGAACGAGATAACTTGGTTTTAGTTTCGATAGCCGCGGGCTGGGATTTCGTATCAAATTACGCCTTGCAGTCTGTACACAATTGGTGCTGGTAATTTTTCGAATACTTTTTTTAACCACTGTGAGGAGACAAACATGTTGTTGATAGGTATTTTTTATTCGAGGTTTTTTTTTTTTCCGTTGCTTGTCGTAAATGTCAGAATTTTACTTTTTTAAACGGCCTGCCAAATTAGCTTGTTGCACGTAAATTATACCTTTCAATTTGCTACTGTAATCACGAAATAATGTTTACCTGCACACGTATTGAAAATTGTAAATATTTTTGTGCGGGTGATTTTATTTAACTTTATAAGGAAGACTTGTCATAGCAAAACCACCAGCTTTCCTTGTAACAACGGGGACCTTCGGAGTAATTACCGTAATTTCCTGCGTATAATCCGCGGATCAAATAATTCATTTTCGACCCAGAAATTTTACTTAGTAATTGTAGTCAAATATTTACCACGATCTAAAATGCTGCATTTCATTTAAAAAAATTTCTGGGTCTAAAAATAATTGTTTGGTCCGCGGATTATACGCCGGAAATTACGGTAAATAAAAATGCAACATCCTAAAAGTACAGCGATCACAATAACGGAGCTCTGCAGTGTTGCCAGATGGGCTACTTTTTTTAAATTCAGATTCTTGATTGGCACCCTTTTTACAAATGATAAAATGTACCTTATTCAATGGCATGATAACTAAGATGAAAACAAAAGATAATTTACCGTTTCAAAAAAAGTGGTGTCAATCAAGAAATCTAAATTTTAAAAAAGTAGCCCACTGGCAACACTGGAGCTCTGTGCATTAGCATCCAAAAATCGTTAAAAAACCAAACAGAAAAGAAGGATGTTACTCTAAAGAATTATAGAAAAATCCCTCAGATTTATCCCTCATAAATAAAAATGTGCGTTTTCTTTGAAACAGAAAAATATGCGATAACTCTGACGATAGTAAAACAAAAATGAAAAAAGTTCAACAAATGACACATAATTTAATGCAATTCCATTCACTGCTTGATTTCTAACGAGGCAAATTTTCAAAAATAAAAAGGAATAGAATTTTTTTCCCTTATTCATTACAAAAATTTTGCTTAAAAAGGGTGTTTAAATAAGGTAAATGTTTTTATTAAAACTTACTGGTGAATGTTTGCCCTGTTGGTAATCAGGCCCTAATTGTATTTCGTATGCCATTCTATAAAGAATATATGAAAATCACATAATTTTTGAGGCACTTTTAGTCAGTCATGAAGTGTTGTTTGAAAATTAAAATAACCGATTGTAAAAATCGGTTGCTGTGTTTCATTTCCTATTTATCACATATCTTAGAAAAGTTACTATTGTATCTGAAGTATTAAATTACTTAGCCATAAGATATAGCTGTAGTATTGAAAGGAAAAAAGAAATAAAACATAGCAACTGTTCATTTAAAATTAGCTTGACGTCATACTAAAAGAGTCTCACAGAAAATGGCGTCATCTTACTAGATTATTATTATTTATTATTATTATTATTAGTTTAATTGTCTTTATAGTAGATGTTTTAGCTCCATATACGTTTAACCCGGGAGAACACGCGCTTACACAGGGTAGAAATGGTTTTAACTTTGTCACCAATAAAATCAACTTATAACTGTCATTTTATTTAGGCGGAGACAATCCTTACAATTTTTGCGATAAAATAAGTTGAAGATTACGTTTAAAATATAAGTGGTTACAATTGCAAAAATTCATACGCACTCCGGGTCAAAAAGACCCGGCACGTGTACTCCCGGGTTAAATGAAGGTACTACGCAGAGTTGCCAAGTTTCCAGCTTTTTGCACACCACTATTACCTTAGAGAAGAGATAGTTCTTTTAACCCCTTGGGGACGAGTGACACGTATACGTGCCGCAAAAAGGCTTAATAATCCTTCCTTATTCCCACCGGTAAAAATATGCTATAAAATTTGCCTTATTCATTCGGAGCATTTTCTCGATTTAAGAAGGAACAAATTTCTGTTTTTTAATACCGGTAGTAACACATTAAAAATTTCGTAAAAGCTTCCCGTCGCGAAGGGGTTAAATCGCCCAAATGTTCTAATTAAATAAAACAATATTTTCTGTATTAAATTACTGGTATCCAAAAAGCTGGAACTTGGCAGCTCTGGTACTGCGTCATTTTAACGCACTTAACCCTTAAATGCATAGGATAGAACGCATTCCAAAAAATGCGCACTTCAAAGAATCAGAATTCATACCAGAAAAATCTAAATAGTAAATTTTTCTTTATTTAATTACGAATGGTCTGCCATTAAGTAAAGTGAAAATTGCTCTTTTAAATTTCTGGTGAGAATACGGAAAATGTGAATAAAACAACCAATAAATCGGGAACACTTATGGTATCGAAAATGATACAATATGCATTTAAGGGTTAAAATATAAGTTTTAATTTATATACGAAAAATATGCATTATCTGTTTACAATGACGTCAGTTTTGGATGTAGAAGTGTAAAGAGCGGATCTGAATATTTATTGTCATATAATGTTATCGTTTATTTTTATTATTATTACTATTAAATTATCGAACAGCGATTTTAGTGTGTGGCAACAGAAAAAGGATTGTATTGGAAAAAAAAAAAAAGTTGAAAATTGCACGCGAAGCGTAGCAAATGAGGTGCGTTCGTGCGATAACGATTTTTTTAAAATATCACTTTCATAAAATTGTAAATAGTTAATTACAATTAAAATGCGCACCAAACAATGTTCTCCCTATACCCATATGTAATGGAATACTTTTATTTGGTCTTGTAAATCAATAAAATATGTTCTTTGCACGACAAATTCTGCAAAATGTATATTATAATATGTACTTTATTGATACATATCAATTTTATTATGTTTGAATGAGTGTAACACCATAAAAATGCATTTGAAACATTTTCCTCCATTGACCGTAATGTAACGAAATAACTTTGATTGTCCCTATAATTGATCTATGCATCCGATTTTCATAAAATTTGAAAAAACTAAACAAAATTATGTAATAATTACGTATTTTAAATTTCGAACGATTAAAATCATTTGAAACTTTTTCCCCATTGACCGTAATGTAACGGAATTCTTTTGATTGTCCCTATAATTGATCTATGCATCCGATTTTCATAAAATTTGAAATGACTCTACAAAACAATGTAATAATTACATATTTTAAATTTCAAACGATTCGGTTGGGTAGTTTTTGCGTTGTTATATGCGGACGGACGGACTGAACG
This sequence comes from Maratus speculifer, assembly GCA_964019185.1. Classification (NCBI taxonomy): domain Eukaryota; kingdom Metazoa; phylum Arthropoda; class Arachnida; order Araneae; family Salticidae; genus Maratus; species Maratus speculifer. Next base: position 197,371,324 of record OZ025299.1, read on the forward strand.
ACAACTATAGGTGCTACGTATTTACATAATTACGAACGCACCTAAAAAATGATCTATATAATGATAAACCATGAGGGGCAGGGGGTGAAAATAGGAGTAAGTGGTCTAAGAAATTTTTAAAGGAACTACTAATTTTTCTCTTTTTCTGAAACGTATGTATAACATGTTTCATACAAATTGGTCAAAAATTGTAGATTTTTATAAGGAACATCTACAAGAACATTGATTTATATTATATATATATATATATATATATATATATATATATAATATATGATTGATTTTATGATGATTTATAAAATTTTCACCAAAGTTTTAACAACAAGACTTGAATCAGCTCTGGACTCAGCTCAACCTAGAGAACAAGCAGGATTTCGAAGTGGGTTCAGCACAATGGATCATATCCAAACGAACTCAGTAAGGGGACTCATAGAAAAACATAAAGAATATACCGTAATTTCGGGTGTATAAGCCGCGGGTCAAACAATTCTTTTTGGACCCAGAAATCTTATTTAGTGATTGAAGACAAATATTTACGGCGATCTAACTAGTTATATTTGTTTCTTAAAAAATTCTGGGTCGAAAAAGAATTGTTTGATCTGCGGCTTAACACCCGAAATTACGGTAATTTACCTCTCTCCCTTGCCTTTATTGATTATGAAAAAGCATTTGATTCCGTCTACACTTCAGCAGTAGTAGAATCGCTGGAGGACATTGGTATAGACAAACCTTACATGAATATCATAAAGAAGATTTACAAGAAAGCAACAGCAATCATCCGTTTAAATAAAGGAAATGCGAAGATCAAGCTCAGAAGAGGAGTAAGACAAGAAGACACCATTTCACCTAAACTTTTTAATGCTGTCTTAGAAAATATCTTCAAGAAGCTGGATTGGGAAAACAAAGGGATTAGAATAAATGGGGAATATTTAAGTCATCTCCGGTTCGCTGACGACATTGTAATTTTCAGTAACAGTCCTGAAGAATTGGAAATTATGCTAAAAGCACTTGCAGAAGCTATAGCATCAATGTGGGATTAAAAATAAATTTAGAAAAGACTAAGGTGATGTTTAATTCTTTTACATCAAAAAAGAAAATTGTCTACAAGAACACTGAGATTAAAGAAGTGCAAAATTATGTGTACCTAGGGCAGGAAATAACATCGGATAATAGTATCATGAATGAAATCAATAGAAGAATAAGAAATGGGTGGAGTGCTTTTGGGAAGAACAATGTTATTCTGAAGAGTAATATGCCTCTTTGTTTGAAAAGAAAAGTGTTTAATCAATGTATTTTACCTGCATTAACTTACGGAGCAGAAACATGGGCACTAACAAAACGGATGATAAAAAGTCTACAAACAACACAGAGAAGTATGGGAAGATGTATGCTAGGCATAACTAGAAGAGACAGAAAGAGGATAACCTGGATAAGAGATCAGACAAAAGTTTTTGACATCCTTGAAAGAATCAAACAGCTAAAATGGAAATGGGCTGGGCACTTTGCAAGAAGACAAGACAATAGATGGAGCACAAATATACTACAGTGGTATCCCAGAGATGTAAAACGACCAAGACGACGACCGCAGGTAAGATGGAGTGACGAAATTAGAAAAGTGGCTGGTGTAAACTGGATGACGAAAGCACTAGACAGAAAACATTGGAAAAATCTGGGGGAGACCTACATCCAGCAGTGGATCGAAAACGGTTGATGATGATATATATATATATAGGAATATAGGTATATAAAACAATGATTTATTTTTCGTTTAAATTTACCTTATTTTTTAGCTACTTCACACATTTTTTAATTGATCTTCCGATTTAAAAGAAAAAAAAAAGAGCAACGTCATTTTTTATTTTTATTTATTGTACTGCTAAAATTTTTATAGGTATACTATTATAATATACACCATTTAAAATTTTGATTATTTTACAATAAAATGAATGCTTTAAAGGTGATTTAAAATTATTTATTTTTTCAGCAGAAATCGAATTTAAATACAAATGTATTTGAAACAAAACACGGGATAGCATTTTAATAATCTTTATGTTAAAAAAAAAAACATCTATTACCATAATGTGCTTATATACATCTCATTCCAATGCAGTTTAACCTTCCTGCCCTGAATGGGTCTAATCGACACATAACTATAATTTGTTTTACACGATTCGAACCAGAACTTTTTTCATAAAGAAAGTTAAATAAAAGATTCAGATATATAGTCAATTAAGTATTTGAAAATATTTTAAATAACAATTCTGGTGTGAAATGGTTTTGTCTAGATTGAGTAAAATTTGAACAGGGTGGGAAGGTTAATTACAGGTATTGCATTCAGTGCTTTCCTTAAATATTCGCTCTACGTTATTATTAAACGGTTACTTTTTCTAATGCCAAATAAACTAGAAATCGCGATTATAGAGTCATGCGACTTGAGGATAATGTCAAAGATTTTAATTTATATCTGGAACTATATAAATTAATCCAAATATGTCTTTTTTTCCAGAAAACAAAATAATAATGTAGGCTATTTTGGAACTGTATGTAATGGAATTAGTCTAAATGCCAGTGATTTAGCATTTAAATTTTAAAGATCTGAATTATATAAAGATGCAGAGCACCCATTAACCTGTTTTTGAGGAGAGGTTCTATTTTTTTGGCCTAAAATTCACGTGACTTTTAAGATTTTCTTTTTTTTTGGTTACAATGAAAAAAATCACCTTCGGACTTTTTACCTCATATTTACTGACATTTCACTTATATTTTTAAATTTTGTGTGAAAAAAAATAATATGACTAAAGTGACGGGGAGTACCTATAAGTGCGTACCGTGAACGTCCAACCGACTAACTGTTTCTCTCTTAATTATAAGTACATGAAACAAACTGGATCTTCAAATTACCAAATGTCATTAACACTAGAACGGCCGGAAAATGTTCTCCAGTATAAAAAAAATATTTTTCACTACAATTTTTATTTAACCCGGGAGTACACGCAACGGGTCTTTTTGACCCGGAGTGCGTATGATTTTTGCAATTGTAACCACTTATCTTTTAAAAGTAACCTTCAATTTATTTTATCGCAAAATTTGTAAGGATTGTCTCCGCCTAAATAAAATGACGGCTATAATTTGATTTTATTGGTGACAAAGTTAAAACCATTTCGATCCTGGGTAAGCGCGTGTTCTCCCGGGTTACATGTATTCAGCTTATTCCTCCGTGATGCATACTTAACCCCCCGAGGGGCAGTGGGATATATTTTGTCCTAACTAATTTAAACGAGTTTCTCAACAGAAACTTTTAACGAAATTTTATATTTTCAACTTTGGCGGCAAAATGATGAAAAATTGCCTTCTCTTATTTAAAAACAAAATTTTTCGCTTTTTTCGGTGAGAATTCAATATTACGAAGACATTATTGCTTGCTAATCAAGGGGTTAACATATTTAAAAAAGAGATTACTACTTCGAATCGATGTATATTTATTTGCTACCGATCAAAATGACCACTATGGCGGTTCTAGTGTTAAATTTTCAGGAACTTATAACAACATTTTGTTTTAAAAGTTGATTTTTGACAAAATGGCGGTTATGTGAAGAAAAAAGGTAACGTTTTCGCCCTTTTTTTTTTCTTTTGCCGGCTTAAAATAAAGAAGATGATGAAGAAAAAATAATCAATGATTATTATTATTATTATTATTTGTAGTAAAAGGGATTGCCTTTCTTAAAAAAATTTATATGCGATGTAGGAAATTGATCGAACAGTTCTTGAAAAAGAATTGGTCGTTTTGCTTGAAAAACATGTTTTTGAGTTAAACAACGAAACCGCTTTAGGGTAACAAAATACACACTTGAAAATTTCAAAACAATGTAAAAACTTTTAAAATTCGCAACTTTTGACCCAAAAAAGTAGAAGTAAAAATGAAAATATTAAATGAAAAACACTTAAATGAAAATAATAGATAATGTAGAGTGTGCATACTTACATTTTGTACAGTTAACTTCATCACTAGCATCCCAACAATCAACTTTTCCATTGCATCGTAAGGATTCTGATATACAAGGAGTGCTGTTTCCACAAAGAAAGTGCCCTTCACCACATTCTGCAAGAAATATCGTGCAAGTTAATAAAACAATATACACTATAGATAATTTAAATAACATTAATTGTTATATAGTATTTACTTACCACAATTCAATTCATCTGACATGTCATAGCATTCAATGCGGCTATTGCAGCGACCGCTTGCTACAATGCAAAGTCCATTATCACACTGCCATTCACCTTCTTTGCACGCGGCTGAAAAGAAAAATGTCGATATAATATATTTTTTTTCGTAGCTAGTTTACATGAGTATGTTACATGTTTAACTAATTACGTGTTTAACAATTTATTTTAAATGCATTCCGTTTTCTAAGGATATTGAAAAGTAAGTAAAAAGTTAAAGTTTCTATCAGGGTCGAACTAACAAGTTTTCTTGCCCAGGACTCTTTCAATATTTTGTGCCCCCCCCCCTCCACCTCCTTTAATTTGGTTGACGTACCGTTATTTGTTTTGTTTTATTTTTTTACATATTATGCACTTATTCAAAAAGTTTTATATCAAGAAAAAAAAAGTTTTCCGGAAAATCGAAAAACGGTTCCAGGTACAAAAATAAAATATTTTTTTAATTACTTATTGAAATGTGCTTTTAGCCATAAATTGAGGTATAGTTTTGCCATTTGATCGAATTAATATCTCAAATATCACATTTTTAACACAATTATGAAATTTTTAAAGGAAATTTAAATGAAATTAGGAAAAAAATATGCCTCTCAAAAATTTCGAGCCGAGAACGTCAGCTCCGGGTGCCCGTGAGATAACCAGGGTCTGGTTTCGATATAAAACAATCATGCAAAATAGGCTGCGCACATTTTTTTAACACTCCGTTAGGCACATTTCTGGACACTTGATTTCGGATGCAGAGCACCTGACAGTCGCTTGTTTTAGCCCATTAAGGGGCCACTGCACAGGGTTCACACACTCAATTTGGCCAAAGTTAGTTGCAGCATTTTTGCGGTTCCAAGATGAGATAATGCGTTTTTAAGTAGGTGATCATAATGTTTTGATTCTTCAGTGTATGTACTAAACGTAAAATATCTACTATCGTAATGAATAAAAACTGTTTTTATCTACTCTAACAAAATCATATAGCATACAATATCATAACAAAATCATATACCCGTGTACTCTGTACACGAGTAAGCAGTACCCTGTACTTACTCTGTACCTACTCTTGTATCTACTTTGTATACCGCAGTAAAATGGTCATCTTGCTTGAGTAGTCTGATATAGTTCATAAATAACAATATTAATTAATTTTATAGATTTAAAGTTATACATAATTAGTTTAATTTCACTTTAAAACATCTAAAAAAAAAAAAAAAATCTGAGTCGGCTTGTTTTTTAGTAAATCCGACTCCGACTTCTCAACCCTGAAAAAAAAAAAAAAAAAAAAAAAAAAAAAAAAAAAAAAAAAACTCAGCGTTTTCGGACACTGGTTTCATAATAATGAATATTTGAATATAAATAAATAATTCTTAGATAGTTGTGAAGAAGAATGAAATTTCCGCTTTTTTTTGCACACCAGTATATTCTACGAGAGAAATTTGTTCTGTAAAATTGCAAAAATGCTTCAATTAAATAATATGAAATTTTCTTTAACGAATTACTGGTGCGCAAAAAAGCGGACATCTCATCACTATGTGAAGTAGCTTTCTAACCTTTTGCACATTTTTTTTTAATAAATATGCATTACATTTATGACCAATTATCATTTCTATAATGAGAGTCTATATGTTTATGCAGCTATACACCACAAGCACAAGTATAAATAAATGTGTTCATGTGAGAGAAGAGTCTAAAAAATTGGTTATAAAGTTCAGTTGTGTGCTCATGATAGTGTATGGGTGTGGGTGGGCGACTCCTTCTCTAGATCACGATCTGAAGCAATGAAAATAAAACTTATGACGCATCATAACTGAAAATAAAATTCTTTATTATGGGTATAACATAATTAAAAATAACAAAAAAAATAATTTACCACAAAAAGCACATTCTTTACTAATACTACAGAGGTTCTTTTTTCTTTTCCTTTTTTTTCATTTTTAGGAATAATTAAAAGAATAATTATGAAGGCTTTTGATTTAAAAAAAAAATCAATTTAGTATAATTTTGAATTTTGAAATCTTTTCTAATTTCGTTGTTACAAAATAAAATAAAGTTTGATTAGAAACTCAGATGCACCAATAAAATGTTCGTTATATGAATAGGATGTACATTATATCATAACTTTAAAACACGTTCGCCATCTTTCTCTTTTATTTCTTTCTATATATTGTATAGCAATGAAATTTTGACTGATTTTTTTTAAATGTTCTCATTTTGATGTGGACAGAGCCTAGTAAACTTATTTTATTAATATAAAGTACCGTAATTTCGGGTGTATAAGCCGCAGATCAAACAATTCTTTTTCGACCCAGAACTTTTTAAGAAACAAATATAACTAGTTAGATCGCCGTAAATATTTGTGTTCAATCACTAAATAAGATTTCTGGGTCCAAAAAGAATTGTTTGATCCGCGGCTTATACACCCGAAATTACGGTAACAGAATATCTAATTGATTGACACGTTTCGCTTTTCTCTGCTATAGTTTATTGATCAAACAGTGTGTGATGTTCATATTTTTTCGGCTGTACAATAATTTTTAATACAAATATGAGCCACAAAAGTAAAAATTGCTTTTTAGCATATTTGATTTCCCATATAAGAGATTTATAACTCTTTTCTGACGTTGAAATTTCTTCAACTATGGTTAAATAACACAAGGTAATAAAATTAGCAGATATTATAAATTACTTATGGTATTTGTAGGAACGTACAGTTCTTGAGAAGAGGGAGCAGTACTACAAAATTCCTGTATAAGGTGTAAAAACTACAATTTCGGCCCCGCTATACTTTCACAGTTCGTGGCTCGGAATGTACATAAAAAACGAATGAAATCAGTTTAGACCAATCCGATTTGACTCAATTTCTACATAAAATTCCGATTTTTCTTAGCATACAATTGGGATTATTTTAAAGAATATTGCGTACATATTTTGTATGAAAATTTTACAGCACATTTAAGACTATATGTAATAAATCATATCATACAGAATATCAATATTAATAACGACTTTAAAGCTTAAAATGCATCATCCGTTCATATTCAGTTGACGTCATCATCAAAAGAGACTATATAAATAAGACAGCTCTAGAAAATGAGATAATTCTCGCTCTAATAAACTTGAAAAAAAAAATAGTTAGTCTTTATTATTTGGATATATCTTTATAAACATTTGAAGAGAAAAAAGCTACCTGCATTGTCAGCACATTGATATGTATTATTTCCCAATCTTTTGCAAAGTTGATGCTCTCCGACACACCATCCTCCGCAACCTGTTGGATCGTTGGCATCTCTTGGAACGAGGCATCTAGCTATAGATGTCTGTGATAAAAAGATGCATACTTGTCCATCTTCACAATCTCCAGAGCATTCTCGTATTTCACTAACTGTTGTACTTGGAACTGGAAGAACATATTTACAAAAGTAAGTATAAAAGAAATAAATGGAAAAAGTAATAATATAGCACTTTAATTAATTTAGTGTGCAACACTATTTATTCAGGTTAAAGGGACTCGATAACCCCCTTCTTTTTTTATAATACCGGTGTTCATTTACTTATTATATTATACACATACACGTCAAAAGACTGATTTTGACAAATAATAATAATAATAATAGTAATAATTTTGAAGATAAAAAATGGAGAATTTCATTTTTTTCCAAAATATATTTGAAGAATTATAAACTTTGCTGTTTTTTGATACTTTAAATGTGTCTAAATCTTCTACAAATAATTATCAAATTACTCCATTATTATTATTATATTTTTTTTTTGTATCCTCAATATAGTGTACTTAGTAAAATTAGGGATATATTTTACAGCAGGGGTATAAATATCTAGGCGCCAGCAGGCAATATCTCACCACTAAATTTATTTTATTATTTTCCCTCTAATATTTCGTGCAAAAATCAATTAAGAATGTTATTAAATTTTAACGGAAGAAAATATTTAAATTTTAGTGGTAAGCCATTGCCCGCTGGCACCCAGATTCCTGCACCTCTATTTTACAGTATCATGAAAAAACAAAAAAAATAAAATTCCGAACGTTGTAGAAATCATTTTTATTGCGTTTTTCTCCTGTGATTGTACATATTTTTTCCACCATACACTAATTCATTATTTGCAAAATCAACCCCTTATTTTATCAAGGGTACTACTACTATATTGAAGATACAGAAGAAATGTAATGGGGTAATTTGACAAATATTTATATTGAAGTTTTAGTGATTTAAACAAAGTAATGTATAATAAAACACCAAACTTTAAAAATTCTTTGATTTAAAAAAGAAAAAATATTAAAATTTCAGGATTCGTACGGGTCCTGTTATTATCTTTTTTTTTTTTTTTCCAGAAAAATAAATTTATATTAAACGTGCAAAACTTCCCCTTATTTTAGGAGAGATTTTATAACAGAAAATGTTGGTTCCGAAGATTTTACTGATCAGGAAATTTCAGGACCCGTACGAAACCTGAATTTTCAAATTTTACCCACAAAATGATTTATTCCTTCTCAAAATCTGTTTTTCTAAGTCAGTCATGATTTGCCTGTACCACGTACGTGCATTTATACTCTAATAATAATTTATTATTCTCACCAGTAAAATTTTATTATAAATTTTACATTATTTAATCTGAGCATTTTCCTGATTCAATTAGGCAAAAAATTTCTATTTTGAATGACCGGTGATGCAAGATTAAAAAGTCTGTAAAAGACATGAAAAAATAGAAATTTGCCTAAAAATTTTTTGAAATTTTTAGGCAAATTTTGAAATTTTTTGAAATTTTTTTCAAAAATATTAATCAGTTAAATGGTTAAAGCTTTTTTATTTTTAAAATTGAGAAAAAGAATATCAGTTAATAAACGACGAAGAAAATATTTTTGATTAACTATATTTTAAAAAGAAAAATTGAATACATAATACATTTTTACTTATTCAAGCTTCATGAACCAGTTTATTCTAGCAAGCAAAAATTGCCTGTCAACAAATTAACATTTAGAAATTTATTACATAGTGCTTTTTCGCAGTTTAACATTGGACTAAGGAAGAAGGTTAAACATTCTTGCATTCAACTGGAGAAATATTTCTCCCTTTTTACAAGACTTGAATTTGATGAAAAATACAGATAATTATTTTTTTAAAGGTGGGAATTAAAGCTTTCCATAAGAATGCTGGGTCGATAAAAACAAAAATCTTAAAACATTTATTTTATTTTATAAAACTGCAATATTTTCAATAAAATTCGTCAGTATGACGTCATTTTCATTCCACTAGCTCCGAACTTGAAAGGATAAATACTTTTGTCAAATGACGTCATTAAAACTGCACATTTTCTTATACAGGGTGTATCTAAACTACTGGGCAAAACTTTAAGGGGTGATAGTTCACATAAAGACAAATATTATTAAATAGGAAACTAAGGGTCCCAAACGTCTTCCAAAGGAGATAGCCACCATCAAAGTTTAGGGTCCAAAATTTGAAATGATTATAAAAAATGGAAAAATTGGTCGATTCGTTTGCGATTTTCACGAAAACTATTCTTTATGACAGTATTATCTTGAAAATAAATTATAAAGAGAAATTTCAAAAAATGCCGATAGAGGGCGCTATAGACTTTGGAGTAACGAACAACTATTTTATACCGTTATTTTTTGCATCTCATTAAATTTTTTTAGAAGTTCAGACATAAACTTAAATTTTGAGCTCAAAATCTGTGGCTAAATAGCGCAAACTGAACTGTGTTCAATGGGAGTGGGTAGGTTCAAATTTCAAAAGATTATAAAAAACAGAAAAATTGGTTAATTGATTTGCGGTTATCACTAAAATTTTTCTTTATGTCATTATTGTCTTAAAAATAAATTATACAGATAAATTTCAAAAAATGCCGATAGAGGGCGCTTGAGACATTGGAGTAACGTACAACTATTTTTTACCGTTATTTTTTGCATCTCATTAAATTTTTTTAGAAGCTTAGACATGAACTTAAATTTTGAGGTGAAAATCTGAATCGTTGGAAGTGGTTAAGTAGCGCAAACTGAACTGTGTTCAATGGGGATGGGGAGGTTCAAATTTCAAATAATTATAAAAATCGGAAAAATTGGTCGATTCTTTTGTGGTTTTCTCTAAAACCATTCTTTATGTCAGTATTTCTTTGAAAATAACATTTAAAGATAAATTTCAAAAAATTCCGTTAGAGGGCGCCTTAAACTTTAGAGTAGTAACCAACAAGTATTTTTAACCGTTATTATTGTTTATTTAAATAAATGCTTTAAAAGCTTAGACTTAAATTTTGAGCTCAAAATCTGAATCGTTGTTAGTAACTAAATAGCGGAAAATTGAACTGAGTTCGTAGGGTGGGCAGGGTAACATTTCAACTCCCGAACGCAGTTCAGTTTGCGCTTCTTAACCCCTACCAACGATTCAGAAATTGAGCTCAAAATTTAAGTCTAAGCTTTTGCAAGCATTTAATTAGATATAAAAAATAACAGTTAAAAATTGTTGTTGGTTACTCTAAAGTTTAAGGCGCCCTCTAACGGAATTTTTTGAAATTTATCTTTAAAATTTATTTTTAAGGAAATACTGGCATAAAGAATGGTTTTAGAAAAAAACCACAAACGAATTGATCAATTTTTCCGTTTTGTATAATCATTTGAAATTTGAACCTTCCCACCCCCATTGAACACAATTCAGTTAGCGCTACTTAACCACTCTCAACGATTCAGATTTTCAACACAAAATTTAAGTTTATGTCTAAGCTTTAAAAAAATTTAATGAGATGCAAAAGATAATGGTAAAAAATAGTTGTACGTTACTCCAAAGTCTAAAGCGCCCTCTATCGTCATTTTTTGAAATTTATGTTTATAATTTATTTTTAAGACAATACTGATATAAAGAATAATTTTAGTGAAAACCGCAAATCAATTGACCAATTATTCTGTTTTTTATAATCATTTGAAATTTGAACCTAACCACTTCCATTGAACATAGTTCAGTTTGCGTTACTTAACCACAGATTTTGAGCTGAAAATTTAAGTTTATGTCTAAATTTTTAAAAAAATTTAATGAGATGCAAAAAATAACTGTATAAAATAGTTGTTCGTTACTCCAAAGTCTAAAGCGCCCTCTATCGGCATTTTTTGGAATTTATCTTTATAATTTATTTTCAAGACAATACTGACATATAGAATAGTTTTCGTGAAAACCGCAAACGAATCGACCAATTTTTCCGTTTTTTATAATCATTTCAAATTTTGGACCCTAAACTTTGATGACGCCTATCTCCTTCGGAAGACGTTTGGGACCCTTAGTTTCCCATTTAATATTATTTGTCTTTATGTGTAGTATCACCCCTTAAAGTTTTGCCCAGTAGTTTAGATACATCCTGTAGAAAACTTTTAATGTACATTTAAATATGATTGCTTACTTAAAATTTAGCATTTAATAACATTTATATTACAGAATATTTCGATGTGCATTGCGTACTTTTGATAAAAGAAAATTCATCAAAATTTATAGAAGAGTCTTCTATGCCAGAAAAAAATAAAATAAAATAAAATAAAACTTAAAAAAGATGAGCATAAGAATTGAAATTTTTACACTAATGGACATTATAGTATCGTAGGTTATCGTAAAATATCGTTAGGTTTCTCTTTTTCCATTTGTTATATTATTTCTTATTTGGTGCTCCCTCTGTCCCAAATTAGTTGCGACATTTAGGTTGAAAATTTTGTCCCAAATTAGTTGCGACATTTCAAGTAGGCGGAGTCATAGATAACTTCTGATGCAATTTAGTAAATCGACACCAGTAAAATTATACTAGATTGAGTATAATGATGTATAGTAAGTGTCAAAAGCAAGGAAACTCGAATGTAAAATAATAGAAATAAGAAATAATATCCTGAAGAAGAAAATTAATAATAAGAAGAGCTTTCTGTACTGGAATGTTTGCAGTGATGATTGAAAAATGGTAAGCTAAACCATAATTCCATAAATACTGCAGCTATTAAATTTAATGTTCATCAGCACATTCCGTTTGCAGAAGCAAACAAAGGCGTCAAAAATAAAAGATGAGGAAATTTAAAATGTAAGTTTACAAAAAAATTGTAAATGCTGACAAAAAAATAGCTAAGTAGTTTAATCAATTAAAAAAAAAAAATTCCAAATAAAACGAAAAAAATCTCTGCGAAGATTATCATAATCTGTTATAATTTGTAAATCAATAGTACACAGAATTCTCAATGCGAAAAAAGTTTTGGAAAGTATTTCATCCACCATTAAGCCAGGTCTAATATTTAAAAAAATCGACAGAATACGATTTTGTTTGCAGCATTTTCAAGCTAAAGGATACTTTTCAGAAATGTTAGAATGAAATGTTTGAAAATGAATTTACGATTGATTAGCTTGAAGATAGTTTTATGTGATTACTGTTAGAATCTTTGCAAATTGGGGCGTGGCTTAGTAGCACGTGAAACGTGATTTTTTAAACTCATTCAATACTGATTTATGGAATGACGTGGGGAATGCTAGATAAGTAAATTTTGTAGATTGATAGTAAATCTCTCTCAAAAACGTTAAAACAGAAACACGAAATCATAAATATCAATAATCAGAACAAAAGTATTCAAATGTCGCAACTAATTTGGGACAGAGGGAGTACTAGTTATTACAATTTTCAATGTTCTTTATTGCATTTTTATGTTTTACACCTTACGAAGGTGATTTTTTTTCTTTTTTTTCTTTCAAAGTATGGGCGAGTATTATAAGGCAAGTATTTCTAAAAATAGTAAAATATTGTCTCAAACATTACTATTCCTGGACCCCACTTTTATGACTATAGCTCAGGGCTGTCTAACCTGGCAACCGCGACACACCAGAAAAAAAATTACTGAAATATTTTCCTTATTAAATCTCCGGATATTTCCGATTGAATAAGGTATTGATTTCTATAAGAATTTTCTGGTAACCCGCGGGCGCCTGGTTGGACAGCCTTGATATAGCTCTTGCCGTTCAGAAATTTAGAAATTACTGGGATGACAACGGGCTTTGGAGATGAAACCACACACTTTATTTATACTTTCATAGTATTTGGGGTCTGACGAATCTACCGTAGATCTGCAAATTCCGAATATATTCTTTTGGTTCATTTATTTCAAACGGTTTCAGTTATTTAAAAAAATTTTGCAGGAGGGTTATGTATAATGTCAGGAGTTTTTTTACCGTAATTTTTTATTTTAGTTCGCATCTCAAACAATAGGTGGCGCTGACGGCGATTGAAGGCCGGGTGATCAATGCAGAGTGAAGCGTCGACCTGGCCTCCAATCGCCGTCAGCGCCACCTATTGTTTGAGATGCGAACTAAAATAAAAAATTACGGTAAAAAAAACTCCTGACATTATACATAACCTTCCTGCAAAAATTTTTTAAATAGCTGTCACCGTTTGCAAGTTATTGAATTTTAAAATCCATCAGTCATTTTTGGGACACCCGGTATATACATATATATATGTATAGAAGTTTCTTCTCGAAGGTTGAATTGATGAAGATCTGTTGATTAAATTCCATATGGAAAGTCTGCAGGGCGATGTATATCAACTTTTAAGATGAAACAGACTTGGACTTAATATGGAAAGAATTGATTATTGGAAAGACAAATCAAGATGCTAGTAATTTTTTATGCTGGCCTGTTACCATCTTAGGCCTAATAGTTTCCCGCTCATGCAAGTGTGGAAGTGTGATGATTTTTAACAGGTATCTCTTTTCTTTTTTTCTTCACAGGTCAAGGGGGGAGGGGGGGCATGACATTCTTGCATATCTATTTTGTTTATTGTTAAGATTTTGAGACTTTTTTGCTGTTTAAATTTATTTTTGAAGATTTTAGAATATTTTATATTACGAGTTGATTTGCTTTATCGCTTTGTTGTTGGTTATCCATTGATTTCATTGTTTAAAGTTATTTTGTTTATACCTTTTTATATAAATGGAGTATGCAGGTTTGTCATGTCATGCGAAACCTGTGAGGATGCATTAAAAAAAAAAAAAGAAAAAAAAAAAGAAATGATGCCTGTTACTCCCTCCACCTTCCGAGGAGCAGGGAGTTTATTTTGTATTGTTTTTTGATGTTGTTCTTTTCTAATTCATTGTTATTGCACCCATTTTTTCATCTTTTTCATCACTATCATATTTTCATATAAATGTATATATACAGGGTGTCCCTAAACAAATGGTATATACGCTAGGGGGTGATAGAACACATGAAGACGAGTAATAGTAAATAGGAAACCAAGGGTCCCAAACGTTATCCAAAGGAGATATCCGCCATTAAAGTTTGGGGTCCAAAATTTCAAATACACATAAAAAACGGAAAAATTGGTCGATTGATTTGCGGTTTTCACTAAAATTATTCTTTATGTTGGTATTTTCTTGAAAATAAATTATAAAGATAAATTTCGAAAAATGCCGATAGAGGGCGCTTTAGATTTTGAAGTAATGAAAAACTATTTTTTGCCGTGATTTTTTGCATCTCATTAAATAGTTTCGTAAGCTTTGACTTAAACTTAAATTTTGAGCTCAAAATCTGAATAGTTGGAAGCGATTAAGTAGCACAAACTTAACTGTGTTCAGAGGGTTTAAATTTCAAATGATTATAAAAAACGGAAAAATTGGTCGATTGATTTGCGATTTTCACTAAAACTATTCTTTATGTCGGTATTTTATTGAAAATGAATTATAAAGATGAATTTCAAAAAAGGCCGATAGAGGGCGCTTTAAACTTTGGTTTAGCGAACAACTACTTTTTACGTTATTTTTTGCATCTGATTAAAAGTTTTCGTTAACTTAGACTTAAACTTAAATTTTGAGCTCAAAATCTGAAGAGTTGGGAGTGGTTAACCCTTTGCTCCCCAGTGGTTTAGGTCTTAAACCACCGATCTTTAATTCGTATATTTCAGTTCCCACCAGAAAATTAAAACAACAATATTTGCTTTAATCAATAACAGAACATTCCATATTTAAATAAAACGAAATTAGCCATTGAATTTTTCTGGTGTGAAAAGAACTACATAATTTCTAGAACGTGTTCTGGCATGGGAATTAAAGGGTTAAGTAGCAAAAACTGTGTTCAGAGGGTTCAAATTTCAAATGATAATAAAAAACGGAAAAATTGGTCGATTCGTTTGCGGTTTAAAATAAAACTATTCTTAAGTTAGTATCTTCTTGAAAATGAATTTTAAAGATACATTTCAAAAAATTCCGTTAGAGGGCGCCTTAAACTACAGAATAACCAACAACAAATTTTAACCGTTATTTTTTGTATCTAATTAAATGCTTTCCAAAACTTGTTAAATGTTTTCGAAATCTTAGATTTAAACTTAAATTTTGAATTCAAATTCTGAATCGTTGGGAGGGGTTAAGAAGCGCAAACTGAAGTGTGTTCAGGAGTTGAAATTTAGCCCCCCCCCCCCCTCGAACACAGTTCACTTTTGCGCTACTTAAACATTCCCAACGACTCAGAATTTGATCTCAAAATTTGAATCTAAGCATTTGAAAGCATTTAATGATATTAAAAAAATAACGGTTAAAAATAGTTCTACGCTACTCCAATGTCTAAGGCGCCCTCTATCGGCATTTTGTGAAATTTATCTTTAAAATTTATTTTCAAGAAAACACTGAATTAAAGAGTAGTTTTAGCAAAAACCGCAAACGAATCGACTAATTTTTCCGTTTTTTTTTTTTATAATTTTCCGTTTCGTTTGAAATTTAAACCCTCTGAACACAATTCAGTTTGTGCTACTTAACCACTCCCAACTGTTCAGATTTGAGCTCAAAATTTAAGTTTAAATCTAAGCGTACGAAACCATTTAATGAGATGCAAAAAATAGTATTAGAATGGATTATTTCGTTAATCCAAAGTCTAAAGCGCCCTCTATCGGCATTTTTTGAAATTTATCTTTATAATTCATTTTCAATAAAATACCGACATAAAGAATAGTTTTAGTGAAAACCGCAAATCAATCGACCAATTTTTCCGTTTTTTATAATTATTTGAAATTTAAACCCTCTGAACACAGTTAAGTTTGTGCTACTTAACCGCTTCCAACTATTCGGATTTTGAGCTCAAAATTTAAGTTTAAGTCTAAGCTGACGAAACCATTTAATGAGATGCGAAAAATCACGGCAAAAAATAGCTTTTCATTACTTCAAAGTCTAAAGCGCCCTCTATCGGCATTTTTCGAAATTTATCTTTATAATTTATTTTTAAGAAAATACCAACATAAAGAATACTTTTAGTGAAAACCGCAAATCAATCGACCAATTTTTCAGTTTTTTATGTGTATTTGAAATTTTGGACCCCAAACTTTAATGGCGGCTATCTCCTTTGGAAAACGTTTGGGACCCTTGGTATCCTATTTACTATTACTCGTCTTGATGTGTTCTATCACCCCCTAGCATATATACCATTAGTTTAGGGACACCCTGTATATAAATATATTATAAATCAAGAACATGCCCGCGAGTAATACTGACGTCATACTGATGGTGGCAAGACTTGAACAACAAATTTCCCTTTTACTGCCTGTCTTTTAAACTTTTAAGCATCGCACAATTTCAATATCGAATAGGAATCAAAACATTTTTTCAAATACAATTTCTTGGAAAATTGTATCTAACTTTACTGATATTTTTATAGTTTAAAACAGGAGTGCAAAGATCTAGGTGCCAGTGGGTAGTCTCTCACTACTAAAATTTACAAGTTTTCTTAGGTGAAATTTTAATAGTATCCTTACAGGAATTTTACATGAAAAATTGACTGAAAAAACGAAATAAATTTAATGGTGAGAGACTACTTGTTGACGCCTAGATTTTTGCACTCCTGGTTTAAAAAATAATTTGCAAGGATGATTTTTTAAAAATATGTATTTCTGTCGCGTGCGACCTGATTACAAAAGATCAAATCTGTTTTCACTTAAAATAATGTAAATTGTTCATCATTCGTTTACCGCTAATATTTCATAACGAAATTAAAATTTCATCAATAAGTAAAAGCACCTAAAATAATATAAATAAAATACAACTTTACCAGACGTGCAATCGAACAATGTGTATAAATCGCTGAAATTACTAGAATAATGAATGTCTGCTGCCAGTAGCAAAATCTTTGTCGATTTCTTTTGCTTTTAGCTTCTGTTATTAAAATTTTGAATTAAAAAATGGCTTTTACGTATATTCTGTAACCGAAATGCATGGTTTATATCGCCTAGTTTTTCTAAATGTGTAATTAGACTTTGTTTAACCCCAAACAATCAAAAGATCCCATGGAATATAAATGCAACACTTTGGCTTGCCCCGCAGCTAGTAAGTGTGATTAAACCTTGAAATAAAAAATATGAAGTAAAAAGTATGAGATTCTGCTATACTGACTAAAGTGGCATTCAAACCTCTTTCAGGAATCTCATTTTGTTTAAAAAGTACTTACCGGCAGTATCGTTGATATGAGAAAGATGAATATTACAAGGACAGTTTCGTATTTCTCTGTCATTTCCTAAACATCCAACATCGGTAGTTTGGCATTTACGGAATCTCGTTTGCATTTCACATGGTTCTGCGCAAGGACTCCATTCTGACCATTCACTCCAGTCATCGGTATCTAATCAAAATAAATAATACATTTATTTAGCATACAACTTCATTTTAATGCATAAATGATAAACAAAACAAGACGATAAAAAAACATTTTCTGACTCATTTTAAACGTTAATGCATAAAACTGGCAGCCTCGACTAGTAAAGCAATTTGGAATCGAAATGAGTTTATCAATTTTTGATAAATAAATTACTTATGAAGTTATAAGCAATTGTAGTTACGGGGCGACCATTTTTTATCTTTTCCTATGGTATCGCGTGCGGAAATTGAGTTCGAGCCGCCGAATTTGACATTATTTTCTGAACGATCTCATACCATTACGAAAAAATAGAAAATGTCTTTCGATTACGTAGTTTTTGAGTAAGAACACCTGGCGATTTCATGCATTTCCGAACAAAAAGGGCCCCACCAGTGGCCGAGAGGTTCGGACCTCTCAACTGGTAGACGGCAGGTGCTGGGTTCGAACCCAATCGCGGCTGTCGGCCTAACCGTTCGGAGTTTTCGTGGTTTTCTTCGAACCTTGCGTAAATACGGGTTAGGTTCCCTTAGAAAGACCCCCACGAAGGGCACTCCCCTCTGGTCCTATATCCCTAGCGTAGATAATCGGATGTCAAAAATCAACCAACCGAACAAAAAAGACTTTAAAAATGTCAGAAAGTAGCTCTTTTAGATTTGAGGAAAGCCTTAAAGTAGACTGTACCTGTCAATTTTTTTATTCCTTTCCATTTAGTATACAGCATTGTTCAAAGTACTTCTTACTTCCACTTTAAATTTTCTTTCTTTGTTTTAGATGAGCAGCTTTAGTGTTAAGAATCTTATAAATTCCTATTTCTACACAATCATTTCTGAACTGAAACAAATCTATATTATACTTGACATTCAACCTTCTTAACCGCTTCCCTGATTTGTCCGTACGCCATATGGGCAACGTATTTTTGCCAATTATGATTTATTATTATCACCAGTAATTTTTTATTGTAAATTTTGCATTATTTAATACGAGTATTTTTCTGATCGGGTTAGGAAAATAATTTTGTTTCCAAAAACTAGTGATAACACATTAACCCTTTCCGGCACGGGCTAAATCTGTTAGTAAAATGAGAAATTATCGATTGACACCGGAATTCAAAGACGAATTTTTTAGATATTTTGAATTCCTTAATTCAAGCTTTTATTGTAAAAGCAAAATTTGACTAAAATATTATTGGTGCAGTTTACAAGTTTGGAATTAAAATTAGGTATCCCAGACCGGGCACAGTGTGCCGGAAAGTGTTAAAAATTGTGTAAAAGACATGAAAAAAATAAGCATTATTTGAAAGTTTTTTCAAAAATATCGATCAATTAAGTGGTTAACGTGCTAAAGTCTGTCAATTAAATTTAACCCTTTGAGCTCTGATGGTTGAATTTTCTACCACTTAATTTTAATTCGAAAATATCACAATGACACTAGAATATTCGACCAAATTTATTTGAAAAAGGTTCAATGCATTTTTCTGTATATATTGTAAAACGAAATTTTTATTTGCAAAATACTGGTGCCAATGTTACATTTGGAATTTTGAAGAAATTTATCAATCAGAGCTCAAAGGGTTAAACTGGCGGATGACACGCCATAAAGTGATTAAATTTTTGTTGCTCTAGCTACTAAATTTCAGCTTTTCTAGAAATCAGTTACAAAAAATTAATGAATATTATTTAATCATCAAATCATGATAAAAAAAATCTTTTTATGTGTCAAGAACAAACAAAACTTACAAAATCATAATTATTTTGTCTCATATCATTAAATAATTAATCTTTGTTTAAGATTTACATTTGCATTTCGTTACACGTGTAATATATATATGTATATATATATATATCGTTGAATGAGATATCTATTTTAAAACATCTGAGATTTAGTTTTAGATTGGAACCTTTATGATATTTAGTTTTTAGCCCTTGAATTGTGATATCATGTATGTATTCGAAATGGGAATTCGGTATAGAGAAGATATCTCTTTATTTATTAATATGTCTCTATTTATATATGAATTATATATATATATATATATACAGTCGAGTCTCCCTATAACGAAACTCCATACATCGAATTTCTCTATACAACGAAATTTTAGTAGGAACGGTTCGCTTTTCGCGTGATTAAATAAAAAACAGTCGAGGCACATAAGAGAGGCCTTCAAATGAAGAGAAATGTTAACTACAATTTTTCATTCCTTGCTAAAATTTGAGCATGTTTTTGAGAGCGTAACAACTTTAAAATCAAAGCAACAAAAAATTAGATTTCTTCGTCTGAAATTAATGCAAGTCTTCTTTATTTGATTTTCATTAAACTTTCAAATAAATGTCTGTTCTCTTTTTTGAAACGGCTTAAATAATTAAGAAATAAAATGTTAGGTTAATATTTACTTTGAAACATTTCAAATTCTTAATTCAAAAGATCAAAAATAATATTTGTTCTAATTTCACGTATTAAATACGATTTTTAACATAATTCTCTATACATCGAATTTCTCTATATAACGAATTTTTTACTGGAACGGTGGATTTCGTTATATAGAGACTCGACTGGATATATATATATATCTATGTATATATATATATATATATATATATATATATATATATATATATATATATATATATATATATATATAAATGTTCACACATGCATTCTCATGTTAAAGGCATGTGTTAGTCAGAGAAAAGGAAATTTTTTCCTATTATGTTCACAAAATGATTTCCTTGTTTCTTCTTTTGGTTAAAAATAACCCGACCGTAAAAACTAGCCATATTTGATGCAGGAGCTGCATTTCTCCTCGGCATCCACCAGGTTTTGGAGGAAATAAGACAGCATCTGGCATAAAAATGTATCAGGTCTGTCTACCTTAAAAGACCTCATGAAATTATTGTTTTTCTTCCGAGCGTTACTACTCCGGTTGAAGTTTTTTCTTCCTTCATTTGCGCTAAAGAAAACTTGTCATATGAACATGTCGCAACATTTTTTAAAACTACTTTTAATTCATATCTATATTTTTTAAATTTAACCTCTGTAAATATTTATGAAAGATTATAAGCAATTTATATACATGTGCATTATTTCTTTCATAAAAAAAGGAAAGTAAAGAAAAGAAGAAACGAAGGGAAAAAAAACTAAATATGCTCACTTTTAATAACTCCAAACTTTTATAGCGATAATTTTTTGAACTATATAAAAAGTAATTATTCAATAATTTCAAAATTTAATATTTAAATAATAAAAAATAAATCATAAGCTTTTATTGTGAGAATATTAAAATCTTTAGCAAAAGTTTCAAGACTAGCCTGACAGATTTTCTACAAATTTGCAATTCTATTTTTGAAACATGAAGTCATAAATTGAATAGGCTTTTAGTACATTTTCTGGAAAACAATGTAACGATTAAGTACATAAAGTTCTCAAATAGCAGAATACGAATAATTTGATTTATGTTTATTACAATGAGCACTTTATATTTTAACCCTTTGAGCTCTGGTGGGTAGATTTCTTAAAAATTCCAAATGTTACATTGACACCAGTATTTTACAAAGAAAAAATTCGGTTTCCGATGCACACGAAAAAAAAAAAAAAAAAAAAAAAACATTAAATATTTTCAAATAAATTTGGTTGAATATTCCGGTGCCATAGTGAAATTTTGGAATTAAAATTAAGTGGTAGAAATTTCAATCATTAGAGCTCAAATGGTTAAAAATATGAAAAAAGAGCAAGAGAGAGGAAGAGAAATGCCTCTTTCCATTCAAAGTTCAAAATATTATATTTTTACACTAAGACATTTCGACTATGTTGCACATTATCTCAACTTTTACTTATATAATTACTAAATTATTAATATTTAATTATCTTTAACTATATTTTAAACGAACTATATCAAATGAATTTAGACTATACTAATACTTCCCTGAGTAAACCCATATCGACTAAATATTTAGCAAATTCTTTCAGTTTGCATTGAACATATCGTATAGAAAGAATGTTAATATTAAAAAGGCAATATTCAAAATTATAATTTAAATGGGGAGAAAGCATTGCTGCTACATTATAAATATCTATAACATAATATAATGATATTGGCTAAATATATATGTCTCAAGGAAAATGTCCTCAATTTAATCAGGAACTTTTCATAAATACTACTTATAAAATTATATGTAAACTTATCATTAAACGTATAATAATTGATTGGCACTACTATTAACCCTTTGGACTCCGACGTCTCTTTTACAAATTTTATTCGATGGGTACTACTGTTTAAAAAGAAGTTTCCTTCAAATACACAATTTCAAAAATGCTCTGATTAAATAAGGCAAATTTTATTTTCGTTTATTACTGGTGCTAAAACAAATTTTGCAAGATGACGTCGCCGCAGTGGCCAGAATGGAGTACAAAGGGTTAAATATTTTCAAAATGTAAACCTATAATGCTTTTGAAATTTTATGCAATCCAAATCTGTAGTATTTTACCAAGGTTAAGAGGATTTTGCACCAGTTTGGTGTTTATTAAGATTTTTAAGATATAGTACATTCTCTATCAGTATAGTCCTATTGTTGTGTCCGTGTAAGACATAACCGAAATTTCTGGCGGATAATTCACGGATTAAACAATTCTGTTTCAAACCAGAAATTATATTTAGTTATTGAATCCAAATATTTATCGGAATCTAAAAAATTACAAATTATTTAAAAAAATTTCTGGGTCGAAAAATGATTGTTTGATCTGCAAATTATACTTGCGAAATTAAGGTAATAGATTTCTCCCACTTGTTAAATTTTCGTTAACCCTTTGAGGGGCAAAGCACTTTCATTCTTAAAATGCTGAAATGACCGATAAACACCAGAATGGAAAAACAATTTTTTTTTTTCTTCAAAAAGATAAATCCTTTTCTTCACGTACTTCATAAGATTAAAAATGTCGTTTCAAAATTCTGGTGTCAATGTTGCATTTCGCAATAAAAATTAAGTGGGATATATTTTATCCCACCACCCTTCAAAGGGTTAAATAATTTCGTTTTTAAATTACAGCATTCATAATTACTTACTTTTATTATTATAATTTTTAATTTATCTTTTTGTTGTTAAATTTAAAATTGTTATAAAAGGTTGTTAAAAAGTGTTTTTAACAAAGTTCGTGCATACTGCTTGGAATTTCTAAGAAGTCTGGCACAGTTATTGCAGATTGGAGATTTTCTACTTAATATTTAAAACTCAGAATTTGAAATAATCTTTTTTAATCAAAGGCGAAAAATTCTATTAAAACTTGAGGAGAAAAATGTTATCAAAAAATGTTCTAAACCAGTACGCATTTTGTTATAAAGGCAAGTATTTCAATATTTTCCAAAGAGAAAATGGAAGCATTATTCAAAATCCTATCCTATATTCTGTTTCTCTCTATCATTCATCACAGCTGCTACCGAAATAAATTATGTTCCGTTAGACATTGTTATAAAAGACTTCTCATGGGAAATATCGCATATTGCATTATATGGAATGGCTTTCTCGGTAGATATAAGAGATATTTATTTCAACTATAAATATTATCCTTATATTCTAAATATTATGAGAAAATGTAATAATAGTGAGTTAGTATTAAAAGGTAAGAACAAATAAACCAACAATATTCTTTCAATGTTTAATTTATTATTATTATTATTATGCTTCTAATCAAAAATTGATGTTATTATCTAATGATAAAATTAATGAAGTTAATAAAACCGTAAACAAAAATCCTTGAAATAAGAATGGCTAAAAAGGTAATTAGTTTCAAGAACAACAATATAAAAATACAAACCGCGTTCGCCAGCTAAAGCTAATCCTATGGGGAGGTTATATTTTTTGTGTTTCGTTTGCATTTCCACATTTTAAAATACCGCAATTTTCGGTGTGCAGAGCTGCCAACTTCTACGCCTATTTAAATCTCATAAACATGTTTGGAACCACAAAAACTTTTTAGTAAAATGTATGCCAGATATATTGAATGTTATATACTACACTTCATATTGTTAATTATCTACTAAAATTTCTGTTTCTCATATGTTTATTCGTCTTTAAATAGGCGTATTAGTTGGCAGCCATGGGTGTGTAATCCGCGGATCAAATAATCATTTTTCGACCCAGAATTAGTTTTTTAAATAAAATGCAACTTTTTATTTCGCGATAAACATTTGGCTCCAATAAGTAAATAAAATTTCTGGGTCGAAACAGAATTGTTTGATCTGCGGATTGTACGCCGGAAATTAAGGTATTTTTTTTTTTTTTCATTTGATAGTTAAGGTGCATCTTTACATCGTTTCTTTTTTATTTTTTCGATTTTGGTTGCTGATATTTTTTAGAATGACACTTTCATTTTCAGAACCGGTTTGGAAAGTGAAACTAACTTTATAAAAATATCTGCAACCAAAATCGAAAATTTAAAATAGGAGTGATGTCGGTGTGTACCTCAGCTATCTAATGAAAAAAAAAAGTCGAAATGCAAACGAGATATTAGCAAATAACCTCCCCATAGGATTAACATTAGGTAGCGAGCGCTTCAGCTGACGGGGAAAGTTGGATCTGCAACTTGTAGAACGTACGTCTCTTCCTAGTACTGAATTAAATTTGTTTACAATTAATGTTATTACAATTATTTTTCACATTATCAATTAAGATTATGATGTGAACAATCTGGGACGGGGAGGGAATACATATAATGTAACGATCCCTAGGAAGTATCATATAAGATCGGGAGTGAATGCGAGTGCTAGCTGAATAATTGTCACCACTATGTTCGAATGGCTATCTTTGTCTTATTTAATGGCAGAAACTGTACATTAAGTAAGGTAAAGGTGCGATTCCGAATAAATTGGACAACTGGATCGCTGGCATGCGGGTTTGTCATTCCCGACCTGAGATTATGATTTCTGTCTCAGCTTCTTCATCTGCAATTTCAATAACTTATTTACCAAAAAATGATACTAGACACCCCCCCCCCCCCCCACCCTCCAAGTTATATGAGCGTATAAAACAAAAACGAAGACGTATTCCAAGATATTTTCTTCGACTTTTTAAAAAATAAAATATGTATTGAATAGTTACCATAATAAATTCAACATGAATTCTGAAATGCACGTTATGAATTTCAATAATGCAGAACAATGGTATAGAAAAGAATTCTGAATTGCTATCTTCATAGCGTTCCATAATAATAACTTAATTTAGCATAATTTTTCAAGAAGGACAAATTTAACATGACAATGAATTTTATATCGTGCTTTAACCGCTTCCATGTTTGCCCGTACGTCATACGGGCAACGCGGTTTTGCCAATCATGATTTGCCCTAACCACATACGGGCATCCATTCTCCAATTATAATTTATTAGTCTCACCAGTAAAACTTTATTGTAAATTTTGCATTATTTAATCCGAGCATTTTTCTGATTGAATTAGCACAAGTTTCTGTTTTGAAAATCCGGTGATAAAAGGTTAAAAATTCTGTAAAAAACATTAAAAAAATACATATTATTTGAAAGTTTTTTACAGACTTGTATTTATTGTCGTATCACTCATTCGGATATGATGCTTTTTTTTCGAGTCTCCTGAAAAAGATAGAATTTTTAATGTAACTTTATACACACGTAACTTAAAATTAATGTAATTCTATATCGTTAATTTTATTAAGAAAATTGCGTTGGGTTGTTCGGGAATTCATTTCAGTTTCGGGAAATTAATTCGTAAATGAAAGTTATACCATTTAATTATTAGATATTACCGTGTTTTCCGGCGTATAATCCGCGGATCAAACACTTCTTTTTCGAACCAGAAATTTAGTAATTGGTGCCAAATATTTACCGCGATCTAAAAAGTTAATTTTATTTTCAGAATTTTCTGGGTCGAAAAAGAATTGCTTGATCCGCGGATTATACGCCGGAAATTACGGTAATTCCGATATCTAATGTGAACGTAATTAACGGTTGTGTTATTATGTGTAATTAACGGGGAAACATTTTCCGGTACAAATTAATTTTACCAAACGGAAACACTTTCCGAACGATCCAATAATACGGATATAAATTAATATTTTGGAGACAAATTTACTTCAAGGTTATTATCTATCGTGTCATTTTTATTCCCTCGATTATATAGTGCTTTCGGACATATCGTGCTTTTTTTCTCGTCTCACAGCATGTGCGATAGGACAAGAAGTTATTCTATGTACACTGCACAATCGATTCCGGTTAACCCCTTGAGGGGCGGTGGTTTCATAGATATACCACTTAATTTTAATTCCCAAACGCCAAATTCGCACCGGAATTTTGTTAAATAAAAGAACGGTTTATTGAATGCGTGAAGTATAGCGTCTTCTTATTTAAAAATAAAGTTGTTTTCAAATTCTGGTGTTAGTCATTAATTCCAATACTTAATCAATGAATTTGCCCTGCCCCGCAAAGGGTTAAAACGAATTTTAAGGGAGTAGACAAAAGTCGCGTACGAGATCGCGTATTATAGTGTAATGTTGCAAGAAATGAGTTATTTGTACATGTAATCATCTAAATTATTTTTAAAGCTCTTATTTTTAAGTTTACGTTCAAAAATTATGTCTCTTACTAGTATACAACCCCGTCAAAAATGACGGAATTTTCACTTGCAATTTTTTTTCGTAATACAAACAGAATGAAGATTTTATTATTGAAGAGTTTGTATTGTAGAAAAGGACATTTTAAAAATAGCAATAAATTTCTACAAATACAAATAATGAAGATTTTTTTTTTTTTACTTGATATTTAGTTTTGGAACAACTCATTTTAAAATGTCTTCGCATACAAAAAAGTTTTTCTTCTAAGGAATTTTCTTCGTTTAGTCGGGAAAATTATGAAACTCTCCCCCCCCCCCCCCTTCTTCCTCCACCATGATTAATTCATGGGACCATTCTTGATGAAAGGGACACCCTTACACCCTTTACGAAGCTGTGAACTATCTTTATGCTAGATTTTATTTTGGATGTGTTCTTATTTAATGGTTAATAAATGTTTCGGATTCGCAACGATACTGATTTTTTTTACTTATTGTATCGGTTTTGTGAGGATTTGAGAGAGATGTTAATCCCTAAATTTAATTTATCTCTATGCCAGGGAAAATGTAAGCTATTAAAATTCCCTGTCGTAACTAGGAAACATTGATCAGCAAGTTATATACGAGGATTAGCATCCCCACTTTTCCGGTAATGGTGAAAAATGACTTTATCAGTCAGGGTAAAATGGGGAACGGAAGGTCAAAAACCACTTGAATCCCATCCCTTCGCTTGCGACGCATCAACCGAGATAAGTTGAGGCCTCCGAGACTTTACACCTATTCATATAATCATGTATGAAGAGATCCACTTATTAACAGCCTAAAAGGTTATCAACGAGAAAAAAAAAAGACTAGTTTGTCAATAACAATAAATACGCAGCTAAGATATTTAGCTAGAAATCGGTATTTAACATATGTTGCTCATATTGAAAAATGAAAAAAAAAATCTGCCTTTCTGCTTGAATTAAACGAAATTTCGAAGTATACCGGAGAAATTATCGACAGGATTAACATTTTTTAAAATAGAGAATGGCCGAAAGAAAAATTTGGGGGCCTTCTTATGATTTTTTTCTCAAACGCAAAGACATGCAATCTTTGGGGATTTATGAGGTGGTTATCAAGTGCGGGCTATAATGCAAGACCTTTTGGACAATTAATTGCTTTATAAAGTCTCGTTAGAAACCACTACAGTTTCGCAAAGCATTTATCCTCTTATAGCCAGCCTTGAATCTCAATTTTATTTTCGCTTTACTAATGCAAATTGTTTTAAATTCAGTTATTATGGATTTGCATTGTATTCTATGCGAATAAAAAGAAGAGACACCTGCACCCATAATTTTATCAGTATTTTTTTTTTTTTTTTTTTTTTTTTGGTGTGTGTGTACTTCAAATTGCAATATATCTGAAAAAGGATTTTTTCAAGGAACCAATTAGTTTATTCTTATTGCAATTAGTTTATTAGTTTAGTCTTATTGCAGCTCGGAGAAAAAAACAAAGCATTTAATTTCCTTCGAAGATAGTCTCATAAATTCTCCTTATTTAACCCCTTGAGGGGCGGTGGTATATATTATATACCACCTACGATTGATGAAGATTCACACCAGAAAAATGTCATTAAATTTCACTTTTCTAACTTTGGTGGAAAACAGTCGTGAAATTGCTTTTCCTCTTTTTGATATAACTTTATTAAGAATTACCGGTGGGAGTTCAGAATTACACGAACGCAATTGCTTGCCCCTCAAAGTGATAACCTTCCTACTCTGTTGAAATTTTACTCAAACTTGATTAACCCCTTGAGCTCTGATGGTAGAATTTTCTACCACATAATTTTAATTTCGAAATGTTACAATGACACCAGAAAATTCAACCAAATTAATTTGAAAAAGTTTTAATGTATTTTTTCGTGTTTACCGTTAACCGGTTTTTAGGTGCGTTCGTAATTATGTAAATACGTAGCACCTATTGTTGTCGCTCAGTCCGTCCGTCTGTCTGTCCGTCTGTCTGTCTGTCCGTCTGTCTGTCTGTCTGTCCGTCCGCATATAACAACGCAAAAACTACCCAACCGAATCGTTTGAAATTTAAAATACATAATTATAACATAATTTTGTCGAGTCATTTCAAATTTTATGAAAATCGGATGGATAGATCAATTACAGGGACAATCAAAAGGATTCCGTTACATTACGGTCAATGGGGAAAAAGTTTCAAATGCATTTTAATCGTTTGAAATTTAAAGCATATAATTATTGCATAATTTTGTCGAGTCATTTCAAATTTTATGAAAATCGGATGGATAGGTCAATTACAGGGACAATCAAAAGGATTCCGTTACATACGGTTAATGGGGAAAAAAAATTCAAATGCATTTTAATCGTTTGAAATTTAAAACATATAATTATTACGTAATTTTATCTTGTCATTTCAAATGTTATGAAAGTCGGATACATAGATCATTTGCAGGGACAATCAAAGGTATTCCATTACATTACGGTCAATGGGAAAAAAGTTTCAAATGCATTTTTATGATGTTACACTCATTCGAACATAATAGAATTGGCATGAATCTATGAAGTTTACACTAAAATATGCATTCTGTAGAATCTGTGATGCAAAGAATTTTTATTATTAAATTACAGGGCCACACAAAAGTATTCCACTACATAATGCTATACGGGGAAACATTGTTTGGGGCGTGTTTTAATTATATTCAACTATTTCACATTTTATGAATAAGATATACGTTTCTGAAGTGTAATAAAAATTACTTTCTGTATATTTACAGGAACACAAAAAAGGTTTCGACTACTATACTGTATCCGAAGTACGCTCTATTATATCAGCAAGATTTGAATATTTTTAAAACTTCGTTATCGTACGAACGCACCTCATTTGCTACGTTTACGTGCAATTTCCAACTTGTTTTCTTTGCCAAATTTTGGTGCCAATGTGACATTTGGAAATTTGAAGAAATTTACACCCCAGTGCTCAAAGGGTTAAAATATTTCACACCAGAATTTTTATTTAAATCCATTTAACATACTTGTTTTACTTAAATCTTTGCGTAATTTATTTAATTTACTTTACGAAAATTTTTCTGGTTTGAATCGAATAAAACGCATTATAGGACTAGGTCGATTAGACCCATTCAGGGTAGGAAGGTTAAGTCTGAGGATATAATCGATATAACTCTTACTGGATATCATTTTGTAATCGTTTTGATCCTAAGAAGAAATAACACTTTGTTCCAGATCATTTTATTGCATCTGTGACAAGAATATCTTTACTAAGACACAAAAGTAGTCTTCATACTCAACAATTCTATGTAAGAAGTAACACAGGAAGACCAATATTGCATTATATTAAGGAAAGATAAAAATACAAGAAAAGATGAGATAGAAGTTTGGGCTGGAATTTCTATGAAGTCGCACTGACTTTTTATGCTTCATGAAGGAACTTTGATATCTGAGAAATAATGGAAAGAGATTCTTCATCCACAAAACTGTATGTGGTACATTTAGCATGACTTCATACTAACGAATTATAATGTGTTATCTCCTACTTTAATGAGCTAGACGTGTCTGCAAACTTTTTAAAAATTAAGATATGGACAAAGCGAACTATTCGGATCATATGTAGATCCTAGTCTTAATGAGTATACTTGAGAGTATCAAATTGGCACTACTACTTTGGAAGATGGGTAGTTAAAAATGTGCAGTTGCTTTAAATAAAATGAAATAAAGGATTGCTCCTCACATTGTTTTTTTCTTTCCTACGGATGTTCATAAATTACCAAGAAAGCATTAAAAGTAGTAGAGGACAAATCCGATATCAAAAATCATTCATTAGATATTTTTTATAAAAACTATTTGTTTTTATCTTGAACTATGAACTTTTGGGAAGAAATGTAATTTGTTAATAAATCATTATCGCAAAATAATGTGTGACAAACAGTTCGTCCATAAGATCAGCCACAAGAGAAGTGTTACAGATGCAATTAAAACGGGTCCCGTGCTTATAGGGTTCTACAAAGAAATTGATACCTTTTTGCCTTTCGAAAAAATCTTTAGGTCCTAAAAAAACGTGTTTTGAGTTTTTATTGTCAGAAAACGCTAAAAATTCATAAATTCGAAGTATCATAATTTGGTAAGTTTTAGTCATAAAAAATGGAGCTCTCACTGCATATTATTTATTTAAGAATGAATAGGATTTTTAACTATAAATTATAGGAATCAAAGACAATTATTTTTACATCCGCACAGTATTTGAAATATTTTTGTAAGTGTAGCTATACTCCTAAAACTGTCGGCTTAGGAATTAACTATTCGTCTGAGATTAGGACACCCTGTATGTTAGATGCTTGGACTTGTGATTATCAAAGTCTTATATATTTGCATGTACATTAAGTCAATATCAAAATAATACTTATTCATAAGAATCCAAGTAAAACTATACTTTTGAAAATGGCATTGGTTCAACAAACCGTGGAAAATTATATTACCACATAAAAGAGTGACAATTGTTAATGCATTATTAAATCATACGCGTGTAACCAAACATAGTTCTATCTCCGAACATGAATCACGACAATGTAAAATTTTATGTCATACTGGAGTGAATATGTTTATGCTAATAAATGAAATAAAAAATAATAAGAAAAATAATTTTTTTCATGCAGATTACATAAATTAAATACATAATTAAGATGTTGTACTTGATAAAGTTTAAGAGAATGATATTAATGAAATACATTGATACACCAATATTCACACACATATGTATATGCATATTTAAATACATATCAAATATTATCAAAAAATTATGCAGTTTATATTAGGATGTTACGACTAGTTACATATGACATTATATATCACATTTATTTACCCGATGATATTTTTCTAAAAATACATGTGCAATTATTTAAGTAAAGATGTTTTTTTTGGTGTTCTATGTAATGGTACAAAAGGATTTATTACAATCAAAACATTATTTTCCACTTTCCAGATTAAAAAATCTACATTTCTACAACAGGGACAGAAACTACTATTTTGAAAATATTATTTATGATAGAAAAAATTCAGAATTAAGAAAACTCATGATACAGCAGTAGTCGTAAAAATATTTTCCATTTTATTTTTAAATAACTCAGAATATGTTTCAGTTCAAATCTAAATGTTCATAAAGGTTTAAAGCAATGCAAACCTGTATTGCAACATTCCAATTTAACAAGAGACTTTTTTTTTATTTCGAAATCTTTACCTTGGAAGAAAAAGGGTCAAAATACGTTTTTGGCATTTTGAATAAAAGCCGATTTAATGGATTTTTAAAATTACTTTTTTAATCTCTTTGATAACTGAAAAAGTAATTTCTGAGCGAAATAAATTAAAGAAAGGATATTGACCTTTATTTCTGTTAAATCAATGGTTGTGAAACGGTAGTAGACAAAGAAAAAAAAATGTGAACGTTGAAGAATTATTATTATTTAAGAGTGAGGATTAACCCTTTGAGCTCTAGTGGGCAAATTTCTTCAAAATTCCAAATGTCACTTTGACACCAGTGTTTTGCAAAGAAAAAAACTGATTATCAATATATACGAAAAAATGCATTAAACCTTTTTCAAGTAAATTTGGTTGAATTTTCTGGTGTCGTTGTGACATTTCGGAATTAAAATTATGTGGTAGAAAATTTTACCATCAGCTCAAAGGTTAATATGGAGCGTATTAAACCTTTCCGGCACACTGTGCCCGGTCTGGGATACCTAATTTTAATTTCAAACTTGCAAACGGCACCAATAATATTTTAGTAAAATTTTGCTTTTACAATAAAAGTTTAAATTATGGAGTTCAAAATATCTAAAGTATTCGCTTGTGAATTCTGGTGGCAGTCGATTATTTCTCATTTTACTAATAAATGTCGCCCGTGCCGGAAAGGGTTAAAGAAAGGACACTGATTTTTATTATTAACTAATGTGACATTTACATGAATAGATAGATATAGACTAAAGATTCGGTTTTTAGAAATTGTTATTTTTTCTTCTGAAGTCCAGAATTATCAAATGCTATCAATGTAATGCTAATCTAGGATACTTTAATAGTGTTACAGAAATAATACAAGAATTATGCATTATTTATGTAAAATTCGGAAATAATTCACATTTACGAAATTTAGATTAAGTTTCTCAACAAATTATATATTTTCTGATACATAATAGTACCGTAAATTGAGGGTTATTTGGATATGGACCGGGTTTCTTAAAAACGATGTTTTTTTTTTTCCTTCTCCCATCAATTTTGTTGCTATTATGTTTAGAGTATTGACATAATTCAACAATATTCGGTGAATCGCATTAATGCTGAACACTGTAGACTCAGAATTGATATGGCATTTATTTTTCATTATTGCGGGTCCGAATGACTCCTTTAGTATGGGAGTAGCGAAACTTTATGTTGCAAGATTTCATATAGGTTGCACACAAGACTTTAACTGAATTTCTGAAGTATTTGTGTAGATCTTGTATTGTGTAGAGTATTATATAAGTTATGAAAGTATACCTTCAGGTTACTGAACCTTTTTTAGGCTATTAAGACACTATAGTTTCTTTTCGGATCGTGATGTGTATTATTTTTACTTTATCACTCAGGCAAAACTTTATACTTCTCTTGTATTTTCTTTTAATCCACCCTTTACTTGCATACTAAAATCACAGACAGGTATTATGATAATGAAAGACTTACCTGGAAGCCTTACAGCGTCTGATGGGTCTGAATCAATGACGTCAGGAAGTCCTAGAAATACCAAATCATTAAAGTGAAACTATGCTCATTGGCCATGAATATGCTTGCAATTAATATCAAAAACTACATAAATTTTCACACAAGTTTTTTCTGTTACTTTATAATCATTTTTCGAACAGTTTCCTTTGACTTACTTAATTTATTTTTAATTGCTTGTTTGCTTTTTAAATGAAAGCTGTTTAGAATTAAAAAAAAAAAAAATACATATATGAATACATTAGCAGCTATTTGCTAATTCATTCTATAGTTTTTCAAGCATTTAGTCTACTTATGTTTTGTGAAATCTGAAATGTCTCTGTCGGTTGCTTTTTCATAAAAACTGATGGGGGGGGGGGGGTGGGATGTGTGCTTTAAACTTCTAATTCTGACGGTACAGTTTTTGCTATCATCAGTCTTCCCGATTTAATGGATATTTTCAAATTCAGATATTCTATATTCACTCTATAAATTTAAAATAGAAATTTTTGCTTTAATTAAAAGCAGACATCTCGTTATTAAATAAACTAAAATTTGCTTTTTAGACTTTTTGGTATCTATTATGATTCTCTGAATTATGCAATTTTTGAAGCGTATTCTATCCTGGGAATTAAAGTGCTAAAAGTAAACGAATTGTAAATTTTATTTATTACCGTAATTTCTGGCATATAATCCTCGGATCAAACAATTCTTTTACGACCCAGAAATTATTTAAAATAAAATTTAACATTCTAGATCACCGTAAATATTTGGCTTAAATTACAAAATAAAATTTCTGGCTCCAAAAAGAATTGTTTGAACCGCGGATTATACGTCGGAAATTACGGTAATTTCGGTTTATACATAATTTAAATTTTCGTAAGTAAGTTACCGCAATTTGCACATATTTTATGCTAAACTAAAAATATTAAATAAAAATTATAAGCATGTTTTATGAATAAAAATAACATTCAGTGTTTTACACCACTTATCACACGTATCATCATATCATCATATCATTATATATCACGTATCATTATATCATAAGTGTTTTACACCACTTATTCCATGTTGAAGAGAAAACTCCTACATCAACTGAAGGCGATTACAAAAAGTTCACGCTTCGAAGCAAAACTTCGTACCTCATGGTTTTACACATGATGTGTTATTTAACCCCTTAAGTGCCACAGACGTATATATCCGTCGCGCATAGTCGATGCGTTAAGTGCCACTGACGTATATATACGTCAGTCCAAAATATTGACCTTTATACTGCGCTGTACCAGTAAAACCACGCGCCCACGGCTTTGGAATAAAAAAAAAAAAAAGAAAAAGAAAAAAAGACTTTGAAGATGCTTTTGAAAAACTGACCTATTTCAGAGGAGAAGGGGTAAAAGGAACTACCTTCATAAAGGCTATCGCATTGAGCTAGTGACGTGAAAATACAAGCGAATATTTTTCCATATTTGTCAAGGCTCCGCCTTTTTTGTACACCACTATTATTTTAGGGAAAATATTCGAATTAGAACCAACAAATTGTTAGTTCTAAAGCGTACTTATTTATCGGAGGAGAATCAATAAACCATATTCGAAAAGTATGAATTATTTACCTAGATAAATTTTTACATAAAGAGTTTTTTTTTTTTCGGAAATATGGTTTTGTTTACGTAAAACTCCCTCGTGACTCTTTTGTTCGAGATATATACAATAGTTTCCTATCGGTAGCTTAAGGGCACACCATTGAGTTATTAGTGAATCCACAAAAATTAAAAATTGAATGGAACATCTTCTATCTCTCAATGATTATTTACAGAGTTCGCACGCTCTTAAGCCACGCCCCATTTTGTAAGGCCACTAAGTTTTAACTGTGGCACTGTGGAGTGAATCTCTTAAGTTTTTCTAGGCATGTAAGGGGTTAATTTGTTAACTATGTCCTATGTATAGAACCTCCCTGAAAAAATA
The DNA here is from genome assembly GCA_964019185.1 of Maratus speculifer. Lineage (NCBI taxonomy): Eukaryota > Metazoa > Arthropoda > Arachnida > Araneae > Salticidae > Maratus > Maratus speculifer. Next base: position 197,406,455 of record OZ025299.1, read on the forward strand.
AGCAGCACATAGCTTACGATCGAGAGGTGAAAGTCTATGCAAATATTTAAATTCTATATAAATCTATATTTATATATAAACAAAAAACAACATTTAAATATAATTATATAATAATATTTAAAGGTAATATTTGAATTCTATATCTATTCTATTCTGTAGAACAGAATTATCTATAGATTAGTTTAGTATAGATATTTTCAGCCGAAACTTCAATTAAAAAAAGAGACATAGAACCATTATCTGTTCCTCTCTCGCTTTCCACTTTGCTCCTTGCACTATCGTTTTATTATTTCCCTGCTGTTTGTTCATTTTCATGAAAATGTTTTCTGACTTGCTAAAACTTTAAAGAATTTTACAGCTCAAAAGTCTTATTAGCAACTAATATTGAGCTGCAATATTTTTAATATTATCCAAAGTTTAATAGACTTTTATACATTTATAGACCTCGGAGTGCAGAAAAGGCAGCACACTTTTCGTTTTCTCCACCCCCCGTCCCTATCTCTCCCAATCCATCACTTACTCAAAATGAAGGCTATTGGAAATATCTGCAATAATAGTTGAAAGTTCAGTGTTAACTGCAATAAAAACAGTTATACACTATATGGCCAGCCAAAGGTGACCGGTCACTTGCGATTTTTGGCATTTTGTTAAATAGCTAGACAAATGCATGAGGAATTGTCCTGAAACTCCAGGTGTGTAAACATAAAAGTGCAAGTCATATATTGCCGTGAAGATTTTTTTCAAAACCCCATAGGGGACCGTCAACAAAGTGAAAAAGAACGAATATCTTTTGGATAAACCTGTCAAGACTAATGCAGCAAAAGCGTTCAAACTGTAAAATATGATTAAGTGGCTTATTGAAATAAACTGAGTTCATTTTTATGTAGACAGCATGTATATTCGTAGAGAAATTAAGGTTTTTATAAAAACAGAACTAAATTTTGCCAAGTTTTTTTTTCTTGTAATATGCAGATTTTTTAATATAAAAAATGTTCTTTTCAGACAATATGACAAACAACATTGTACAGAATACCATGTAATCAGAATAATAAAAAAAAGTATGAAAAATAAGCAAATTTATTAAATAAGTTTTCACTGCTCATGTGTGAACGCTATTAAAATTTCATTTGCATATCGTGTTAGCTTACATAAAAATTAACACAGTTTATTATAATAAGCCAATAAATTATTATCGACAGTTTGAACGCTTTTGATATATTAGTTTTGATTTTAGGGTTATTCAAAAGATAGTCATTCTTTTTCAATTTGTTGGCGATCCCCTATGGGGTTTTGGGAAAAAGTCTTCACGAAAATGTATGATCTGTACTATTATGTTTACACCTTAAAGAGTTTCAGGATAATTCCTCATGTATTTTTCCAGATATTTAACAAAACGTCTAAAATCGCAAGTGGCCGGTCACCTTTGGCCATATAGTATACTACATCCATAATTTCATTCCTGGTTTCAGGGAACGATGCAACTCACTTAATAATGCTACCTTACGTTGTCGGATTTGGCCTCTTTTTTTAAATCTGAAATTTTACATTCACACCACACTTTCTATATGGTATGGTTTTCTTTATTTAATGACAGACGTTTCATGGTTACCTAAAGTAGGAATTTTCTTTCAAAATTCCTGCTGTGAATTCGCTGTTTTTAAATTGAAAGTAGAGACCAAACTGGCAACTCTGCGTAGTTTCTATAAAATTATTGTTTTATGTGGATTTCATTGAAAGATCTATGCATAGAGGTTTTCTTCTGGTAGCGAACGGGAAAATTTCCTCACGGAATTCAAGGATATAGAAGTGAAATATGAAAAAGAAAAAAAAAATGCGAGTGAGGAAGAATAATAATAATTTTACGAGACAAGGGATGTTAATGTGTAGTGTGTGAATTCAATTTAGTACAAATTGTGATTACACGACATCGCCTAGAATCTTGCACTTAAAGTTGGTGTTTGTATGGATGATACACTGTGACTTTTTATTCATTTATTTACTTTTTCAAACGGTCATAATATCATTATCATTTTATAACAATTATAAGGAAGCGAGTTGATCTGCACGTAGCTGTGGATATATGTGAAAAGAAAACAAAGATTGGGAAAACATTGACTTTTATACGTAAGCGAAAGCTATTCGTAAGATCTTAGGAGGATATTATACTTTTGTATAACAAACTTTTTAAGCAATTAAACCATAGGCACCGACTTCATAAATGTAAATCGGCAAACTTCCATCAATAGTTTGAATTATTTTGTCTTAATTAATCACAGAAATTAAATTAGACAAAATAATCTTTTTGATTGCTAGTAGAGGTATATCTGATGCCTATTTCGCCTCTGTGAAGTTGGCGCCCATGACTGCAACATTAAAATGTGTTAGGCATGAATATATATTCTAAAACATTAAACAGCAAAATTAAATGTTTATGGCCAAGATCTCTCATCTTGAAAAGTTTTCTCTTGAACATATGTTAGCTAATATAATGACTATAAAAAATACTTATGTAACATATAATACGTACAATAGGCAGCAAGAAAATGTTTAACTCATTGGGGGAGCTCTGATGGTTGAATTTTCTACCACTTAATTCCGAAATGTTGCAATGACACCGGAATATTCGAAAAAATTGATTTTAAAAAGATTTAATGCATTTTTTTCATTTATCTTTTCATTTTGCAAAATACTGGTGCCAATGTGACGTTTGGAATTTTAAAGAAATTTACCCATCAGAGCTCAAAGGGTGAATATGAATACAAAATGCTGAATCTATATTATAAAGGACAAACGTGCCTGTGCGAACGCTGACGTCATTTTGAGGGTGGCAACATCAGGTGAATAAATATATTTTTTACTAACTTTTATTGCAATTTTTAAAAACTTCTAAACACATGATTTTTTTTTACTACATCAAATAGAGGAAAAAATCACATTCAAATGCAATTTGATTGAAAACCATATCTCAATTTGTTCGAAAACTGCATAGCAATTTACTCAATTTGTATTGCTTTTAAAACAAATTTCAAGCATGATTTTTTTTTCCAAATCTATGTCTATCATGTGCAGACAATTTCGATTCACAAATCCGTTTGCCTTTAAATTAATATCAAAAGCTCATCATTTGATCATAGCTTATAGTCCATACCGAAAATAACACATTTATCAATCAATAATACAATAAACAATCAATAAAATACAAATTTAAGACATATTATTGAATTTTGTGCTTAAACCACCGAAGCGAACAGAATAAAAAAAGGCCAACTGAATAGCGATCTTTGATGATTTCTTCGGCTGATAACACCTGCCATGAGAATAATATAAAAATATAGATTTATTGAATTTCAAAGTTTATTTGAACGTATTACTGCTTTTTTTTCAACATATAAATATGATATTTATTGTCGTCAATGTTCATTCTAACAAAGAAGGTCTCCATACTGAACATACACAGAATTTTTTGAAAAAAAAAATACTAATTAAATTACTTATGTGTGTAATAAAATTAGCGGCGGAATTACAGTACAAAGTATGTAAAAAAAAAAAAAAACCTTTCGAGTATTTGAAAAACGAAAGCGTCATGCGATTTGGCTAGCAGCATTCTTTTTCGTCAAAAGCAAAGGGTTTTACTGCAACTGAAAACTGTTGGAATTTTAGAATGCGTGTAAATAGTATTTAATGAATTTAAATATAAACAATGAGAGAATTTAATGTATTATATACATATATAATACATGCATGCATATATATATATAATGCATTGCATATATATTGTTATTACTGTTGTTATTTAATTTATAATTGGAAAAAATATTTTCATGTATAAAAAGTTCATACTGAGGAAAATTATTTTCATACATTTAAGCGTATTTAAAAATAAAAGCCAGACGTTTCCACAGAGAAAAAATCGAATCGACAATGCTTAACCCATTAACGCCCAGCGTCCTCGTTTGAGGACGGTTACAAAAAAAGCAAGAAAGCGGTTTTCCCACCAGTAAAGAGGAAGAAAAATGTATACCTTATTTCACGAGACAGAATCCTTGATAAATTTAGATAAAAGTTAATTTGTTTTTAAAAGTGGTGGGAAATACAAAATTTAAATTTTGGCGAAGAAAATAATTCGGGCGTTAATGGGTTAATTGGACTTTGAGCTCGAAACAATTTTAATAAATTTAAATTACGAATTTCGTTTTAAATCGCAAATTTCGATGGTTAAATTTCAATATAAATACATATAAATATCGATATAACAAAATCATGCTTAAAACAACCTAAAACTGACAAAAACTAAAGTTATTTAAATTAAATTTGTCTAAACAAGTTCAACATGAAACTTTTTTTTTCTCCTTAAAGTGTATTTGACATAAAAATAAGTAGTTTTTGAAATTGCATTTTATCGCCAACCGACAAAAAAATGTCAAATAAGGAAATTTTCATTATTTTTTTTAATGACGTTGTATGGAGATTCCATCATTTTTTTTTTTTTTTTTTGATAAACATTTATATCCTTATGAGAAGAACATTATGTAAAATTTTCAGATTTTCCGGAGTATGCCCTTGTGGAAACCTTCCTTGTAAGTAAAGCATTTTAAATGTAACACCTGCGATTCTTTCTGATTCCAATCTTTCAGACTATTTGTCGATCCATTTTTCATTAACTGCAATTCTTTTTATCAAACAAAATTTTTTAACGCCATATAAGTATAATATGCAGGACTGCCACCGGTGACTATTTGTAAATTCCTCTCCCACCACTGTTTTTAAAATAAAAATTTTTAATACATTTTTCATGTAGAGGCTGACACAAAGATTTTTGCTTTGAAAAAGTGGTGTGTAATAGAATAATAATAAAAAAAAATGTCACCTGTGGCACACCTGGCTATATGTCAAAATTTGCTTGCAGAACCTTTCGAAAAATACCTCTTTCATCGCTGTACCACTATGAGCTTTAGTATGTAAAGAGAAAAATAATGTGTGACGCCAAAAACAATATATATGATGTGTTTTATTATATTATGTAGTAATAATAATAATAATAATAAAACTGACAGACTGTATTTTTTGCGCTATAGTTGAGTAATCATCTGTGAGCATACAATAAATTAGAGAACTCTGAGGCATTATTCAAAAAGGGGCGAATGTAATAACAAAGCCAATGAGAAATTTTCTACGATAAAATTAAAATATATTTATATTCTTATTTGCGCAATTAGTTTTCTAATTACCGTAATTTCGGGTGTATAAGCCGCAGATCAAACAATTCTTTTTCGACCCAGATTTTTTTAAGAAACAAATATAACTAGTTAGATCGCCGTAAATATTTGTCTTCAATCACTAAATAAGATTTCTGGGTCCAAAAAGAATTGTTTGATCCGCGGCTTATACACTCGAAATTACGGTACATATTTATATATTAGTCACTAACAATTTTAGACACTTTATTAAATATCTAGAAAAATAAATGAGGAATTATTTTGAAACTTTAGGTGTGTATAGTAGACGTCCTATATTTCCGGGGAGTTTGTTCAACAAAGATCTATAAGGAATCGTAAACAAATTGAAGGAAAACGAATATCGTTTGCATTACACTAAAAATCTAATGTCGCAAAAACGTTGAAACAGTAGTTCATGATTAGGAGGCTTCTTAGAATAAACTGTGTTTATTTTTATGAGGATAGGATGCATATCCGTAGAGAAATTAAGATTTTTTTAAAAACAATCCCAAATTTCACCAAGTTTTTTACTTAAATTTTGTAGAGTTCTTATAAAAGAATGTTATTTCTTTTTAGGAGCCATGACAAACGACATTGTACACAATATCCTGCAATCAGAATTAAAAAATAATAATAAATATTGGATGAAAAATGAGCAGGATCAACAAACATTGTTTCGCTGCGCAAGCGCGAATGCAATCAAAATATAATGTACATAATGTAATAGCCAAATGTGTACAGCAACTTTTGTGAATGTCTCAAAATCATAGCTCAAAAATTCTGAAAATGATCGTCGATAGAATAAGCTCGAAATCCGTTGATCCCAAAAGGCAGCACAAAGATCAGGGGGTATACCATAATATAGTATGTTGTACATACTATTGCACATAATACTGTATTTTGATACAAACCCTCATCATTTTGCTCTCTTTCGGGAACAACAGATTTCAAGGTTTTTCTATTGAAGGTCATTTTGATAATTTTCAAGCAATGTTTCTGATACTTTTACAAAAGTTGCTATATATTTTTAGCTAATACATTATACTCATTATATTTTGATTGCATTCGCGCATACGCAGTGAAGCATTATTTAGTGAGCCTGCTCATTTTTCATACAATATTTCTTATTTTTTTAATCCTGATTCCGGGATATTGTGTGCAATGTCTTTTTTCATAGTTCCTAAAAAGAACAATTTTTTATATTAAGAATGCTGCAATTTATAAACAAAACCTTGTTTTTATAACAACCTTAATTTCTCCACGAGTACACGTGCTATCCTCATAAAAAGCAATGCAGTTTTTTATAAGAAAGCTCCTAAGCATGTGCTACAGTTTCGATGTTTTTGCGACATTAATTAATTACATGATATTCCAAAAGATATTCGTTTCTCTTTAATTTTTTTTACGGTCCCCTATGGTGTTTTAGAAAAAAAATATTCGCAGAAATATATAACGTCTACTATCTTGTTTACACTCCTGAAGTTTCAAGATTATTCTTCCAGTTATTAAACCTTTTGAGCTCTGGTGGGTAAATTTCATAAAAATTCCAAATGTCACATTAGCACCAGTATTTTACAAAGAAAAAATTCGGTTTATGATATACATGGAAAAAAAAAAATGCATTAAACCTTTTTCAATTAAATTTAGTCGAATATTCCGGTGCCATTGTGACATTTTGGAACTAAAATTAAGTGGTAGACCATCAGAGGTTAACCATCAGAGCTCAAAGGGTTAACAAAATATCTAAAATCGCGAGTGACCCGTCATCATTGGCCATATAGTGTACTATTGGGTCGTTTCCGTTTGGGGAAATCAATTTGTACCGGAAAATTCTGCCCATTAATTGTTAAACATTTGATATCTGAAACGATATCGGATAATTAAAGGATAGAATTTTTTTTAAATACTAGTTTGCATTCCCAAACGGGCACGACTTTCCGAACGACGCAATATAATATATTAACACTAAAACCGCGGTGACGGGTCGAGACTTCGATTCAAACCAGAAAACTCGTAATAAAACAATCTAAATATGCTGAGCAAAAATGTTTTCAAGAAATAACTTAAACAATTTTAATTGAAAATTCCGGTGAGAAATATTTTTATAAAACTTGAATGAATTTCCCCGCGGTTGTAGTGTTAACTAATATAAAGCTATTCCGTTTGTTGGTTCATTTTCATAATTTAGAAAAATCGTTCAGAAATGAAGTGTGGTTTAAATTAATGTAGAATAAACAGGATCGCAAATATAAAAGTTTGAGAATAATTGAAGTAAACGACTGTACTTATGCTCGAACTTACAGTTATATCCAAATAAATAAATGGTAAAGCACTATACCTGTGAAGTGTAGGGATCGGATATCCACTTGCAGTAAACCCCCAGGCAGATAACCGTGGTGCCTCTCTAAAGCTTGAATGACTGCCATACCAACTTGATGCGTTGCATCCATACGTGGTTTGGAGAAATGAATGTGACATCGTGATATTACGCTTCCTTCCCTAAAAGAGAGGAAAATAGTTTATACTTACCATTAAAAACACCGAACGTAATTCAAAAGGGATTTATACTTAACCTTTAGGTGGATAATTTAAAAAATGTTAAATTCTAAAAAATCTTGATGATTTTTTATTTTTCTTTTTTTAAAGCCGTTTGAGAAATGAACCTTGAACTTACTTTGAGCTTACTCCGGTATGAAAATTAAGAAATACACCAGAGACTGAAAGAGATGTGAAAAAAAGGTAATACTCATATCAAACCTATAGAATGACTCAGATTCGTCCACAACATGAATCCTGAAGATACCCCTACTAAGGAAATATGAGTGAAGAGTAGGCGATTCTTAATAACGTCTTCCATCCTTGACATAAAATTTTACGGCGTATTTTAAGATACCAAGTCACTGAAATGCTAAAATGTCTATGAAGACAGCTACAATAATTGATGTTGTTCATTTGGTTCCTCCACATGAGTTTATTTGATAAAGGAATTTTTATGTGGCGCATGAGAAGGGGGGGGGGGGTTATGTGGTCAGGGAAAAACGCAGTCAAAAAAAGAGAAAGTTACCAATATTTTCTTATAGAAAAGACTTGGAATAATATAAGGAGTTTAAAGAAGGCGAATTGCTCTTTAACAAAATTCTGTTATTTAACCCTTTCCGGCGCAGTGTTACCACTCCGGCAACACTTAATTTTAATTCCAAACTTACAAACGGCACCAATAATATTTTCGTAAAATTTTACTTTTGCAATGACAGCTTAAATTAGGGAGTTCTTAATTTCTAAAAAAGTCCTTTGTAAATTCCGGTGTCAGTCATCAATTACTCATTTTACGAACAGAATTTGTCTGAGCCGGGAAGGGTTAACACATATTTCGACTTTGTTTTTTCTTGACTGTTTGCCTCCCTGCTGGTGGATATACTGCGTGAAAAAATTTGGAAGGGTAGATTTTCGTGTTTATTTCCGTCAAAAAAAAGCTGTAAAAAATCCGGAAAACGTAGGCTATCCTGTATGGATCCCAATTCGGGATCGATTCAGAATAAAAATAATAATAAAAAAAATCCTTTACATGTAAGTTGCAATTAATTTACACTATTGGAATTTTCAGCACTAAATTGAACAAAAATATGGATTCAATAACTTAACTGCAGCTCATAAGCTGCTGTATCTCTGTAAAAAAAAAAAAAAAAAAAAAAAATCCGTCTAAAATTGGAAAATATATTGACTCCTTTTTTGCGTTCCTTCGTTTTTCCGATGGAAATTTTTCCTTCAAGATAAGAAATTTTCCTTTTGAGAAATAAATATTCTTAGTTTAAAAAAAAGTATGTATAATAACCATATGTACTGGTATATATTTATGCGGAATAAATATTTGTAATGCATTTTATCACACGTTTTTTATATCGTTTTACTTTTCTCCGGATTCGAATCTAAGTACCTTCAATAATGGATGAGTAAACTGTTTTTTACACTTTAATATGCAAAATACAACATGACAACCGGGTATTCCAGTAAAGCTTTAAAAGAGCCTAAAAGCTGAAGCCAATATATGTCCATAACACAGCCGGCATTATATATTCTAGACATTATACTTACACCATCGGCCACATCCAATGATTCGGTTATAAGCCTGAATGTAAATTTTGGAAAATTTAGCTGGAATTTTTCAGTTTTGCATTTTACGCTTTTTAATCAAAACAGAAAATTCCCATTAAAAGACAGAAATTTCACATAAAAACGCCTGAATATATATGGAATTTTTTTAGATTCTTGATGTAGGTACACTAAATTGTTGAACGAAAATGTGCTTTCAACTAAAGAAAGCAACTTTTTAGGGTTCACCAAATCAAACTTTGGTTCAATAAAAACTTATAATTGAGTTCACATGCATTTGGTTCAAATGGCCAGAAATCTCCAACAAATCGTAAAATAGGTCTCGTTTTCTGGCCACTTTATGGTTATATAGCTTATTTATATCAATTAGTAACTATGTTACTAATGACTTAGTAACGTTTTGACTTAGTAATGTTTTGACTTAGTAAAGAATTACCATAATTTCTGGCGTACAATCCACTTATTAAATAATTCTGTTTGAACCTAGAAATTTAATTTAATAATTGAAGCGAAATATTTACCGCAATCTAAAAAGTTAATTTTATTTTTTAAAATTTCTCTAAAAATTGGGTCAAAAAATTATTGTTTCATCCGCGGATTATAGCTGGAAATTACGGTATACGATAAGACTTAATAGGTTAGAACTTTGAAATAATTACATTTAACATTTAATTCAAAATAGGCATTCTTACATTAATAATAATCATCATAAAAAGTAGATTAATTTGAAGTATCAAATATTTAACAATGTGAAAATGTATGTTCAAAATTCCCAATCAACCTTTATCTAGTATTTTGAAATGTTTATGTAGCAATGGAAATATTTTCTGCAAAATCTTTTTATTGGTGAATTACAATTAGAATATTACGAGTAAAATACCAATATTTCAGCTATATTTGATCTAATTAAAGTTCATGTGTGTCATAAGTCCTGATCAATTATTGAACCATAAAAAAAGAGCAAACCAATACTGAGATATTATTGAGTGATAGAGCATCAGCATACTGACACATTATTTTCAGTTCGAATTTCTCTTCAAAAGGCTTTATCGAAAGCTAAAAGACAAAAAATCTACGAAGTTTTTAATTGAAGACGGTTGAAATGGTAGCGCAAACAAAATATTTTATAATATTCCTTTCTCTAATAATTTGATTATCATTAAAAATCTCTTAGACAAACTAAATCATGCGTAATATTTATTGTTTATCAAAATACGAATTTAATTAGGAATAAAAAAAAAAAACATTTACAGCAAATTTCACACATAAGAATAGCTTTTATTCTATTTTCATAAATATTTAATTTTTGTAAACGGAAAAATTACAATGACAGAATGTCATTATTTCTGAGATTTCATTTCTTTTAAACGGTTGATTCTTACAACGAGTAGAATACTGATTACAGTACATTATATAAATCTTCAAAATCAAGAAAATAATTTAGAGGATTCTATGTATTTCTCACTAACTGCTAATTTGAATTATGCCGATTTCTTAACCCTTTCCGGCACATTGTGCCTAGTCTGGGATACCTAATTTTAATTCCAAACTTGCAAGCGGCACCAGTAATATTTAACTAAAATTTTGGTTTTACAATAAAAGATTAAATTAGGGATTTCAAAATATCTAAAAAATTCGTTTAGTAATTCTGGTGTCAGTCGATAATTTCTCATTTTATTACAGATTTTGCCCGTGCCGGAAAGGGTTAAGCGTCTTGTTCAAATTTTTCAAAGACAGCGGAAGTATATTTCTTACTTCATTTTAACCCATTAGTGCCTAGCGTCCCTTTTTAGGGACGCTTCAAAAGATGCATTCAGCACTGTTGTTGACACCGTTAAAAAAGAAAAGCAATAATTATTTTATTTAAATGATGCATTTTCGTGATTAATGAACTAAACTTAAATCTTCTAAAAATAGTGGTGCCAACCAAATAAAATTTACGCAAAAGATGCTGGGCACGAATGGGTTAATTACCAAATGTCGAAGTTGTGACAGAATTTTTGATTTCATAATACACATGAATAATATTATTTATTTACATTTAAATTAAATTGTTCGTAAATTCTTTTGACTGTCAGCCGATGAAAGAATCAACATTGTTTCAATCTTTCATTCATGTTGAATGAAATCACTGTTGAATGAAATTAATGGAAATGATCAAATGATATTGCAATTGCCTTTTTAAAGTTACGGACTTGTCATCATTCTTAAATGTATTGGAAAAAAATGTAAATAATTTTTTCCCCAAAGCAATTAAAACCGAAGAATTGAGCTGCTGTTTGGACTAATTGTTATTTCTCTCTTTGTAGTAGATTTATATTTTGAATGTCATGAATTAAATGGGAAAGAAACCAAACATTTTACGTAAGTATAAAAAAGTTGAAATAAAAAAGTGATATTTTCTATTGTTTGTATGTAACAAGCAGTTGGAAAAATTTTCATCCTTGTTTTTAATAAGATTGTCCCAATATTTAATGAGCTTGACGCAGTTTCTAATAAGATTGCCGCTATTTGCAGGCATGTTTGGGAAAATTCATTCTGAGATCTGCAGCATTCATTTTCCGTTTCTTAACTATTAATATTCAAGTAATCTCAAAACAAAATATATGCAGATATCTTTTTAGATACTTTGTTATAGTACACTTTAAAATGAATGCTCGGCTAATTAAAATGATTTTTATTGAAAAATAGCTAATTTTTTTTATTTTTAAAGTGAGTTTTAGGCTTCACGCTCAATTTGTTTTTTGAAACCCACATTTTTGATTTTTTTTTTCTTTTAAATTATTATTATAAATTTTGAAGAAACCTACTTGAAAGTTAATTTTCATTGCAAAGCTTGTAAAAATCTAGCTCGAAAAAATGTATTCAGGAATACTGGTAAAAAACGGATCATTGGTGACCCTAAAATTTTTAAGATAACAAGATGCAGCTCTTCGTTTTCAAATAATTATTTTAAGGGGATACTTTACTCACGTGAAAATGCTCTTCACTAATGTTAATCCTAAGGGAGCTTTTTTTTCAACCTCTAATGTCTATGGCAGCATATATGCTATCAACTATGGATCTATTAATCGAGAGGAACTGACATATTCTTAAAATATGAAGCTTTAACTATAACCGCTTTCGAAAAGGTTAATTACAATCGGGAAAACTTCCAATAGTAAAGTTAAATTGAAAATTTATCTTCATTTAAAAGCCTAATTAATGCAAAATTTTAGATATAAATAATAGAATAATTGCTATTCAATTTTACTTTTAGAAGTTTTCTTATAAGGTAGTCATGCTCTGCATTTTAGCTATATTGTGACAACCTTGACAATCAGGGCCTGATTACTAACGGGGCACTCTTCCACCAGTAAAACTTGAAAAAAAAATTTCAACTTGGTTAAATGCCCTTTTCATTCGAAATTAATGTCATGAATAATTCAAAAGATTCTATTTCTTTTTACTGGTAGGAGAGTGCCCCGTTAGTAAACAGGCCCTGTTGACAACCTCTCGTCAGTGTCAGTCAAAAAGATAATATTTCTGGGTAAACTATTCCGAGAAAAAAAACGAGAAAAATTTACCTTAACCTTCCTACTCTGAATGGGTCTAATCGACCCATTAACTATAATTCATTTTATACGATTCGAACCAGAACTTTTTTCATAAAGAAAGTTAAATAAAAGATTCGGGGAAATACGTCAGTTAAATATATTAAAAGGTTTTAAATAACAATTCTGATGTGAAATGTTTTTAATCAAGATTGAGTAAAATTTGAACAGGGTAGGAAGGTTACATCTGAGATTATATTTCCATGAATAAGGCAATTAAATAGAACAAAATTTTCCATTCCAATATTTTGGTTGAAGTTTGCCACGACAGTAATAAGAAACTATTGATCCGATTTAAGAAAACAGTCTCCATCTTGTGACAACAAGTTACTTAACTTGTTGCAGCTAGATAATATACTATATGTTTCCTCCTCTTTATTCATAACTGTATTCTTCTTATGTTTCCAACATAATGGATTTTTTAATTTAGATATTGCAAATTCAACGAGGAATTTAATATAGCAATATTTTCTTTACCTAATAACAGATATTTCGTCATTAAATAAAACAAAATTTATTCCTGAATATTTCTGGTATGAATGTAGATTATCTTAATTACGGAATTTCTTGAACGTATTCTACTTTGGGAGTTAGACAGGATTCGAACGCATCAAGGGAGTCAGGAGATTTTAGGTGTTTTAATACTAGAAATTTTGAAAAATACTGTTCGGTATATCTGAAGATGTATCTTTCTTTTTTTTTCATTAAATAAGGCAAATATTTCTTTACGAAAATTCTGATAAAAGGTCCCTGAAAGGCCTTGAAGCATATGAGCCCTGTTAAAGGGTTAATATATCGTTTGTATTTTCGTATTTTTAAATTTTAATATATATATATATATATATATATATATATTATATATATATATATATTATATATATATATATATTATATATATATATATATATATATATATATATATATATATATAACGTAGCTGAGGTCGATAGCCACAAAGGCCATTTTTTTTTTTAATGAGGATACTTTTACTTTTAAAACATGTGCTGAAAGTTAGTGCCCTAGTAAAAACCTGTAAACAAAATAGGAAAAGTAAAAAATGGCTTTGTAGAGATCAAATTCAGCTATCCAATGCAAATAAATTGATAAATTTTAAAACATTAAAATGCATGCAAGATACTTAAAATTTCTCCAATAGCAATAACATTAGGGAATGGATGTTTTTGCGTGACATAATTAGACTTAACTAAATTTGGATTTTTTAACTGTATTGAATCCAACGGGAATGAATCCAATACATTACACAAAAGTATTTATGCTATACGCAAAAAGTTATGATTTCGTATAATATGTATGTTTATTTATTTTTCCCTTTTAATATATTACTACAATGCGCATATTAAACTTACATATACTATTATGACATAAAAAGAGCTAATTAAACCGCAGAATTATAATTCTATATTTAAATTACTCTTAACCCTTTCAGGCGCAAGATATTTGTATTCATAAAATGTTGAAATAATCGAGTAACACCAATATTTACAAGAGAGTTAATTTGTAAACAAGTAACAGTATATTTTCGCCTACTAAATAAAAGAGAAAATTTCCTTAAAAAATTCGAGTGCTAGTGTGACGTTGAGGGATTAAAATTATGTGATGTCATAACGGCATCATCGCCCTTCAAGTGATTAAAGCATCTACATTTAATGAATTGGGTTTTCTGCCGTGATTGTTTATTTAGCGTTGCTAATGTGCGCTACTTTTTAAAATTCAGGTACCTTGATTGACATCACTTATTTTAACCTTCCTACCCTGAATGGGTCTAATAGACCCAGTCCTATAATGCGTCCCATTCGATTCAAACCAGAAATTTTTTCATAAAGTAAATTAAATAAATAACACAAAGATTTAAGTTAAATAAGTATGTTAAATGGATTTAAATAAAAATTCTGGTGTGAAATATTTTAATCAAGTTTGAGTAAAATTTCAACAGGGTAGGAAGGTTAAAAAGTAAAAATCCCCCCTAGAGTCGCTTTAATTGGTATGTCATTAGATAAGGCAAAACTTACCATTTTAAAAAAGGGGTGCCAATAAAGAAATCTGAATCTTTTTTTTTTTTTTTTTTTTTTTTTTTTAAGTAATTCACGGGCACTGTATTAATTAACCTTTTAATTACGGGCTTTTAGTTTACGGGAAAAAAAAATCTTTGCGGTAGTTGTCTTTCGAAACTACTAAGGCATAAAATCATGTCGGAGAATAATTTTCAAAAATTGGCACGAATACAATAAATACGAATATAGTATTTAATACGGAATAGGTATAGTACAGAATAGGTACGAATACAATCTCTGGGACGACATATGTTTGAACACCAGTGTTGTCGCATCTGGCGAATTTTTTATTTAGAAATATAGAATCCATACCAGAAAATTTTGAATAGCAATTTTCATTAATTTCATTTTTGAAACATTATCACTTTACAAAGTAAAAATAACAAAACAAATTCGTGAGAATTTGGAAGCTTATATAAAATTCAGCCAGATGCGGCACCATTGTCCAACATATTGCCGGTACCAAGTCAAACTATCTAATATGAAAACAGTGTTACCAAGTGGGCTACCTTTTTAAATTCAGATTTCTTAATTTGCACCCCACGTGCAATTTTGTGAAATAGCAAAATTCGCCAAATCAAACCTTATTTAATGACAAACTAATTAATTCGAAAATAACCGGATGAAATTTTACCATTTCAGAAAAGTGGTGCCATTCAAGAAATCTCAATTGCAATAAAATAACCCACAGGCAAAACTGTTTTTATATTGGACAGTTTGACATGGTACCCGACGATATAAGGATTCGTACGAATCGAGGGATTTAGGTGATTTTAGGTGTTTTACACTCAGAAAAATTTTAAAGTACTAGTCGCTATATCTTAAGATAGATCTTTTTTCACTAAATAAGGCAAATATTACTTTATGAAAATTTTGATATACAGTGCTTGAAAATCCTTGAAGTGTACGAATTCTGGATATGTTAGGAATATTACAAATATAAAGAAACCTTGGCATAGGATCGTAACAACACATAGGTGACCTCATAGTCGGAATGATTTTCAGTTCTGTACTCTGCTGTGCTTTGTTTAATGTACTGCACTTTTTTTTTTCCTCTATCAAATCGCTTTATTTGAAAAGCAAAATTTAAATGTTCTACAATAGTGATAAAAAACCTTTATACCAGAACATTGCTTGCCACCAGAATATTTCAAAAGTGACGTTTGTTTTATTTAATAGCAAAGCTTTTGTCATTAATATGAGGAAAATTATTCTGCAACAAAATAGTGGTAGCTTTGTGGCCGCGGGGCCACAGGTATTGCACCTCAAGTCTACATATTTCCTGCGGTACATACGTGTAATGTAATTGAATCAAGTGATTTATTTTCAAGAATAGAATATTCATTTCACTCATTTTCTAAAAAGCAATGGCATCTAGAGAAGAAAAAGAATGTGAGAATTTTTTAATTTAGCATGTGTTGCAATTATAAATAATAAAAATAATATATTCTAAAAATACAACTTTCTCATTTTATGTTTCTATGCATAGAAACAAAATTATAGTCCATTAAAAATGTTTTGCACATTAAAAAAAAAAAAAAAAAAAAAAAAAAAAAAAAAAAAAAAAAAAAAATTCCACGTGAGAACATTATAATTATTTTTCAAATAAGTAGCTTAACATGAATGTTATTATTAACATTATTATTATTAACATGGATGTCCATTTCATTCAAGTTTAAACTAAACAGAGAGTTAAAAATTTATTTGACGAATAAATAAATAAATAAATAAAATAAAATAAAAGCTATGCGAGCCAGCTTTCACTCAAACAACTTTTAGAGAAGAAGGAGTGGTTTGTTCAAACAGACCTGCTATAAGCTACGGAAACATAAAGTACCTAAGTCATAAACAAGTCTGACAGCAAAAAGTGGTGTATCAAAAAAGTAATAAACCTTTACAAGAAAAAAAAATGAACGGGGGTGGCTCTTGAACTTAGGGTCATGTGCTATTTTCTCCCTAGGTTACCCACCATCAAAGGCTCAAAGGTATAGAAGGTCAACAGGTGCAATAATGATGTCTTAGAAGCAAGACTTGTAGATATGATAGAACTCATCTAGATGGCAAGAGGTTATTATAAGGGCGCCAGAGAATCTCCAGATTTTTAAAAACATTCACCTGTTAGAAGACTTCAAGGTTATTTTTTAGAGGCATATTCATAACTTTTTTCTGAGGAAAAGTGCCACCGATTGGAAAATAAAGTATTTTTTAACGCAAACGCGGGAAATTACGGCAAGTTAAAATTGTTTAATCCTTTCGGGACTGGTTTTCTTACACAAATTTTATTCGTTTGACACCTCTTATTTTTAAAAAGTTTCTTTTACTTCCATACTCGCGAAATTGCTCAAATTAAATACAGCAGATATTGCTTGTGTTTATTATTAGGCTCGATAAGAAATTCCGGATGTACTTTTTGAAGGGGCATATATGCACCCATGGTCCTGAAAGGGTTAAAAGTAAAATGATGTATTTGAAACCCGAATTAGATTATCAATTTTTTTATAGATGAAATGACTTCATTCATCATACTTTGCACATAACATGTGAATATGACCGCTGCTTAGAAGCACACTCAAAACGTTTCAATAACTTAACTCACTAAAGACAATGTTAGAAGATTTCCTAAACAGTTTTTCTCATGAGAACGATCTTCTAGTGCTCTCTTGTTATTAACTGAATCCGCATCTTACTAATAATTATAAATCATGACCTCCAGAAAACACTTTTTAGGTGGTGGTGTGGGGAGGGGGGAGTATTGAAAGAAATACAAATATTCAAAAAGAAAGCATATAATACAATCAAACATGAAGAGCAAATTTTATTTTCACATTTTTTGTATTTTACCGACAAAATAATTAAATAAATAAAAATAAAACTATCACTTTTTCTACGCCATATCGTAACTAGTTCTATTCCAACTTTATACATTAAAAAAATTGTTTAAAATTTTGTTTTAAAATGCTGCAATGTACCAGGTGGAATCCTTAAAATTTTTAAGGAGCTTCAAACCATTTTTTTATTAGAAGATTTTTATTCATCATATAAATATAATTAGTATTCAGCATGCCGAATCGCAGGATTTGGAATAATTGTCTGAGATTAGCTGCAAGGTTCGCACACTTCCCGGAATTTCCAAGGACTCTGGCACAACTATTAAAAATAAGAAAATTTACATTTACTTTTTAAACCACAACATTCGTAATCCCCACCTTCATTCACAGATTTCACGATATTTTTCAGCAGTGAAACACTTTAAAAATATTCTTAAAAGTTAGCGGTAGAACTGTGCGAACCCTGTAACTGGACAAAGAATTCCATAAAAAAATTCTGGAAGAACTTTTAACATAGCCTGAAATCATATTAATATCGGGATTCGAAAAATAATAATAAGCTGTAATAACAAACATCACAATTCTAGAAAATGTTATAATTTTCATTTCGATAATCTTAAATAAAAGAAATTCACCAACAAAGAAAAGAAAAGGAAGCGGAGAAAATTGATTTTTTTTTTCTTTTGAGCATACGTCGGGATAAGCTTTAGAGTATTAAGGAGAATTTTAAACTCTGAAATAGCCATAACATAATTAAACTTGAAATATAACATCCCAAAAATTTGAGCGTAAGTAAACAATATTTTTAAATTTTGAGAAAAGTTATTAATCATATAAAAGCTTTTTGGAGGAAAATTATAATCACTTGCTTGGGAAGTAAAAACACCTGTTTTGTGTTTCATGGAAGATCAAAATTTTAAAATTACTTTCTATGAAAGTATATCTTCTTCAAACGTCTCATCTTTTATATGAAGGATAATTTGTTATTCGAAAGAATAATATCAAGGTTTTGGTATCTGTAACATGGTGTTTATCACATCTCTCTGTTTGTGCCTCAAATTTTATTATATTTATTCGGAGATAACAGAGTGAAATATTTATTTTGGATTAAGTAAAAGAAATATTGAATTTGAACAATGCACTTCTGGAAGTAATAAAGTTTCAACGAAGGGCGCGTTTAGATGAGAGAAAACATGAACCATTTTTGTCAGAAAGATGAACCCACAAAATAATAAAAACTATGAAAGTTACTACATATATTTATAAATTATAATTCTCTTTTGCACATATTACAATCAATTTCCACTATTATAATTCCTTTTATATTATTCAATGATTTTTTTATTCGGGATTTTGTTTAATTAATATGTTGGCTTATGAATCAATAGATATCTATAATTCAATTATCAGTAAAATTAGATTTGGCATAACTTATACTTTTACCAGATATTAGACAAAAATATTTGGCAAAGATATTAGATGTGATATTAGATAATGGACAAAGCTACAGCTTCATGTAAATTCAATAAACAAATGAGCAATTTTCTAAATCTAAGATTTCCAATTCTCATAATAAATTACATATTTTTTAAATATTTAGTATGTTAGCGTGTCAAGTGCATAGGACATAAGTGTATATTCGCTTAATGGCATTCCACTTTTCTACGTCTTGAAGACTTATAACTCAAAACCTCGCTTTTTTTCTGTCAAAACAGACTAATCAGTTAAACTGAGAAGATATGAGACAAGGATATTTTGAATCGGTGAATTGAATCAACCAAATATCTTTTCGTTAAACTTAACCCTTCTTTTGCATGGTTTCATTCTTTTTCAGGGACTGCATTATTCTGTTGAATAGCTGTCACTTTTATTTTTTCCTTCTGACATAATCATGACATGATTCCTCTTTTGAGGTTATGTAATACTCTACAATGTACATTTAAAAATCTTTAAAAGTACAGAAAAATTGTTATTCTGTTCTTTCTACTGTCACCTTTGATATTATTGTAAAAACTCTGTGTTTATTTATGCGATTAATATACCTAAATTTATGTTTTGTTCTAACTTATTTAGCATTGAACTTGGTATTTTTAATTTCTATCATAGTTGCTAAGACTCGCAAATTTTGAATACCACTATTTTTAATGATATTCTTTATCTTACTTAGTCGCAATCTTACGTCAATATATTATCATGACTGATATTCGAAAATTCCTTTTATCTACACGGTTCGGACTGGATGTGTAGATATTAAGTAAATTCCAGGTCATATGAGAAAGTCTGCCAAATGAACATTCTTTCCGTAAAAACAAAG
This sequence comes from Maratus speculifer, assembly GCA_964019185.1. Taxonomy (NCBI): domain Eukaryota; kingdom Metazoa; phylum Arthropoda; class Arachnida; order Araneae; family Salticidae; genus Maratus; species Maratus speculifer. The sequence goes on from OZ025299.1 coordinate 197,426,588, forward strand.
CTATTCAAACCAGGGTCCGATTATGACTAATTGGGGCCCTGGGCAAAGATAAATTAGGGGGCCCCTTTCGATTCATTGCAACGTTTTTCAAATAGAACTGATGGTCAACTATGTGTAATGTATAAACATATTTTTGCATCTTGGATATAAATAGAAGAAAATTCTTAGCTCTGTCCATTCTAATTAAATATCTTAATTAATAAAAGTACACCTTTATTCTTAATCTGTATAGAACAAAACTCTTTTATATAACTTTAGCAATTTGTTATATTACTTTACGATGAATTTAATAACTTCAAGTTATGGAAGAATTGGAATTGGAAATAGAAAGTAAATATTCTACAATTTAATGTATGGATTTGGGGGCCCCTTATGGTCTGGGGCCCATGGGCAAAGTCCCGATTTGCCCATGCGATAACAAGGGCCTGATTCAAACCTTTTCTTATATAGTATTATTCGTTTTGGCTGTTACTAAAGAATAGCTGTCACACTGCAAAAAATAATTGTTGATTTTGCAGTATAATGCTGGCAGCTGGGAAGACCAGTTAATATCCGTAAAATAGCCAGTAATATACCTTCGTGTAAATGAATAAAACATTATCTATTGCTTAATGGTGTATTACTTGCTAATTTTACTGCTTATTACCGTAAATTTTGCAGTTATAAACTATGGAGTTATGAATAGAGAGGAGGAGACATATAGCGCATCGCCTCTAGCACTTGCGAGTGAAACAAGTGAGGAGGTTGTCACACACTGTCGGTTGTTCCTTTTAATCGAATCAACAGTTTCTCATTACCGCGGGTAAAAAATTCACCCAGTAAAATTGAATAGAATATTTCATCTAATTAAAGTGCCTTTTGATGGGAAAGTTTTCTCCCAATTATGGTAAATCAAATTCTATTTCTTTTTACTGATGTTACTTTGGTCAAGTATTATAATATTTTCATTGAAACAGACAATATGTTGTCTTGGTTGTGAAAATGTGACGGAACAAGAGATATGCTCCGGCCGGGCCTCGGCCCGAAGCCCGAGCCCGGCCCGGGTCGGTTTCCATTAATGGCGTTCGGGCTGAGCCGGTCCGGTTTAGGCCTAACTTATTTTTTCCGCACGAAGCTGAGACTGATTTCATTCTTTCTAGTCTTTACGGACCAAAAAAATCAGTTCCGGTTGAATCATCTGGTATGAAAATAATTTTCTCGACTTGGCCAAGTCTTCAAAAATCAGTAAAATTTGGCTTGGTCCAAAAATTTTTGCAAAAAAGACTTATACTTTTAAGTCATTATTCTACAATTAAACATTGAAATTTATTTTTTTGAAGAATCGTAGATTTCTTGGCTTATTAAAAAAAGCGCATGAAAAAAACCTGCCTACGACGGAACTTTATTTTAAACTAAAAACAGGAAATTTCTTATAGACGTCTTTTAAACTGTTCTTCCATGCAAAATGAATACAATAATACTCGAGAAAAATAATATATTAAACATTTACACCCGCTAAGAAGGGAACTTATATTTTTCTTTCCAGTGCGATTCCGTCTTAGAAGATTTTACTTTTACCATAGACCATTATTTAGATTTTTATGCCTCCATTACATGGAATATGGATTAATAATACTCATGATAATTCAAATATTTATATACAACAAACAAAGGTTCATTAAAAGCATAAATATCGCAACCTCTGCATAAATTATGATTATAAACATAAAAAAAAGACTAAGATAAGTTTTGTTGGCCAGAGCTCTTCCGTAAGGGTAAACAAGTTCTGTAGAAATTCACTCGGATCGGGCAGGGTTCGGGCCGAAATTTTAAGTTTTTACCGGGCCGGGCCGAGCTCTGACCTTGTTTTTAGCTATTATATCGCACCGCGTCGGGCCGCTGATTTTTCTCTACGGGCCGGTCGGGCTGGGATTGAAATTTTAAGTTCAATAGCGGGCTGGTCCGGACCAATATTTCTTTTCGTTCGAGCCGGGCCAATTTTTTTTTCTGTGGATCGGGTCAGGCTCCGGCTTTGAAATTTCGGCCCGTGCAGACCTCTAGGCGGAACTACTACAGTCGAAGAAAACTTCCGCTATTAAAAATGAATATAAGTTTTTTCATTATTTTTCAATAAAAATTTCCATTAATGAGGCGTTTAAATAAGGAGAAATGTTCTATTTAAATTAACCGATTCATCGTGGTGGTACTGAGCCTCTGCGAAAGCGGTTACAGTTGAATTTTCACTATTTTAAGGCTATGCCAGTTCTTCTTTCTTAATAGCTTCATGTTATAAACTGGGTCCCAGCAACCAGCATTGTAATGTAAAATTAACTTTTTTTTTTTTTTTTTATTCTTTTGAGTGCAACATTTACACTTTCCGATTGCTATTAAAATTTTATTGTGTTATGGAATCGCCGAAGTCTTCCGATTAAAAAGCGCAAACTTTTCTATTAAATTTTATTGGTTTAAAAAAATCGTAAAAGTTGGCAGTTACTGATATCGTTTTCCTTAATAAACTAATCTCGGAACTATTGTCCGCTTCATGGAACTGTTAATAAAGGTATATAATTAAAATAGTGAAGATTCAACTGAAACCGGTTTCGCTAGGATTGATGATCACCGGGGCAAACTTCCATAAGGAAATTTAAATAGAAAATTTCTCCTTATTTAAATGCCCTATTCAAGAAAAGTTTCAGTCATAAATAATTTTTAAAATAGCTATTCATTTTTACTGATGGAAGTTTATTTTGGTTGTAGCCAATTTCTGCGTTTCTACCACACTGTGACAACTTAGACAATCGTCTTTCATTGTCAGTGAAAAATATAATATTTTGCAATCTGCCCCCACTAAAAACAGATAGAAAACTCAATCATAACTAAAAAAATTTTTTTGTGTGGCACTCGGGGACAGCCGCGGTAAAGCTATTGCATAGCATTTTTTATCGACTTATGCAAAAATTCCGCGTCAATGTCTGCCGAAGTCTATCGAAGAATACCGTGCCGAAGTCTGCCGAACTGAAACGTCGTTAGCCGGAGTGTTAGGATTTTTTCTCGTTACAGAATACCTAGATTCGGTCGCCGCGTTCAAAGCACGCGATAAAAGCTATGCAATAGCTTAATAAATTACCAAACAAAATTTGGTTCCGCTACGAAAATTAGATCGCGAGTTATAAGCATTTTAAATTTTTTGACCCTCAAGGTGGGGGGGGGGGGTCTCCTATCACCAAAAATTAACACTGTCTCATAATAAATTACCAAAACAAAATTCGGCCGCGCTACGAAAAGTAGATAGCGAGTTATGAGCATTTTTAATTTTTCGACCCTCACCTTGGGGGGTCTCCTATCACCAAAAATTAACACCGTCTCATAATAAATTACCAAACAAAATCTGGCTGCGCTACAAAAATTAGATCGCGAGTTATAAGCATTTTAAATTTTTGACCCTCACCGTGGGGGTCTCCTGTCACCAAAAATTAACAGTCTCATAATAAATTACCAAAAAAATTTGGCCGCGCTACGAAAATTAGATCGTGAGTTATAAGTATTTTAAATTTTTCGACCCTCACCGTGGGGGGGTCTCCTATCCCCAAAAATTAACACTACCTCATAATAAATTACCAAACAAAATCTGGCCGCGCTACGAAAATTAGATCGCGAGTTATAAGCACTTTAATTTTTTCGATCCTCACCTTGGGGGGTCTCCTGTCACCAAAAATTAACACCGTCTCATAATAAATTACCAAACAAAATCTGGCCGCGCTACGAAAATTAGATGGCGAGTTATAAGTATTTTAAATTTTTCGACCCTCACCGTGGGGGTCTCCTATCCCCAAAAATTAAGTCTCATAATAAATTACCAAACAAAATTTGGCCGCGCTACGAAAATTAGATCGTGAGTTATAAGCATTTTAATTTTTTTGACCCTCACCGTGGGGTCTCCTGTCACCAAAAATTAACAATGTCCCATAATAAATTAACAAACAAAATTTCATCGCGCTACGAAAATTAGATCGCGAGTTATAAGCATTTTAAATTTTTCGACCCTCACCGTGGGGTCTGCTGTCACCAAAAATTAGCAATGTCTCATAATAAATTACCAAACAAAATTTCATCGCGCTACGAAAATTAGATCGCGAGTTATAAGCATTTTAAATTTTTCGACCCTCACCGTGGGGGGTCTCCTGTCACCAAAAATTAACAATGTCTCATAATAAATCACCAAACAAGATTTGGCCGCCATACGAAATTTAGATCGCGAGTTATAAGCATTTTAAAGCTTTCGACCCTCACCGTGGGGGGTCTCTTGTCACCAAAAATTAACAGTCTAATAATAAATTACCAAACAAAATTTGGCCGCGCTACGATAATTAGATCGTGAGTTATAAGTATTTTAAATTTTTCGACCCTCACCGTGGGGGGTCTCCTGTCCCCAAAAATTAACACTACCTCATAATAAATTACCAAACAAAATCTGGCCGCGCTACGAAAATTAGATCGCGTGTTATAAGCATTTTAAATTTTTTTACCCTCACCGTGGGGTCTGCTGTCACCAAAAATTAACAATGTCTCATAATAAATTACCAAACAAAATTTCATCGCGCTACGAAAATTAGATCGCGAGTTATAAGCATTTTAAATTTTTCGACCCTCACCGTGGGGGGTCTCCTGTCACCAAAAATTAACAATGTCTCATAATAAATCACCAAACAAGATTTGGCCGCCATACGAAATTTAGATCGCGCGTTAAAAGCATTTTAAATTTTTCGACCCTCACCGTGGGGGGCGGGGTCTCCTGTCCCCAAAAATTAACACTGTCTCATCATAAATTACCAAAAAATATTTTGCCAAGCTACCAAAATTAAATCGCGAGTTATAAGTATTTTTAATTTTTCGACCCTCACCGTGGGGTGTCTCCTGTCACCAAAAATTAACAATGTGTCATAATAAATTACCAAACAAAATTTGGCCGCGGTACGAAAATTAGATAGCGAGTTATAAGCATTTTAAATCTTTCGACCCTCACCGTGGGGGGTCTCTTGTCACCAAAAATTAACAGTTTCATAATAAATTACCAAACAAAATTTGGCCGCGCTACGATAATTAGATCGTGAGTTATAAGTATTTTAAATTTTTCGACCCTCACCGTGGGGAGTCTCCTGTCCCCAAAAATTAACACTACCTCATAATAAATTACCAAACAAAATTTCATCGCGCTACGAAAATTAGATCGCGAGTTATAAGTATTTTAAATTTTTCGACCCTCACCATGGGGGGTCTCCTGTCACCAAAAATTAACAATGTTTCATAATAAATCACCAAACAAGATTTGGCCGCGCTACGAAAGTTAGATTGCGCGTTATAAGCATTTTAAATTTTTCGACCCTCACCGTGGGGGGGGGGGGGGGGGTCGCCTGTCACCAAAAATTAACACTGTCTCATCATAAATTACTAAACAATATTTTGCCAAGCTACCAAAATTAGATCGCGATTTATAAGCATTTTAAATTTTTCGACCCTCACATTGTGGGGTCTCCTGTCACCAAAAATTAACTCTGTCTCATAATAAATTACCAAACAAAATTTGCCCGCGCTACGAAAATTAGATCGCGAGTTACAAGCATTTTAAATTTTTCGACCCTCACCGTGGGGTGTCTCCTGTCACCAAAAATTAACAATGTCTCATAATAAATTACCAAACAAAATTTGGCCGCGCTACGAAAGTTAGATCGCGAGTTACAAGCATTTTAAATTTTTCGACCCTCACCGTGGGGTGTCTCCTGTCACCAAAAATTAACAATGTCTCATAATAAATTACCAAACAAAATTTGGCCGCGCTACGAAAGTTAGATCGCGAGTTATAAGCATTTTAAATTTTTCTACCCTCACGGTGTAGGGTCTCCTGTCCCCAAAAATTAACGCTGCCTCATAATAAATTACCAAACAAAATTTGGCCGCGCTACAAAAATTAGATCGCGAGTTATAAGCATTTTAAATTGTTCGACCCTCACAGTGGGGGGTCTCCTGTCATCAAAAACTAACAATGTCTCATATTAAATCTCCAAACAAAATTTGGCCGCGCTACGAAAATTAGATCGCGATTTATAAGCATTTTAAAATTTTCGACCCTCACATTGTGGGGTCTCCTGTCACCAAAAATTAACTCTGTCTCATAATAAATTACCAAACAAAATTTGGCCGCGCTACGAAAATTAGATCGCGAGTTACAAGCATTTTAAATTTTTCGACCCTCACAGTGGGGGGTCTCCTGTCATCAAAAAGTAACAATGTCTCATATTAAATCTCCAAACAAAATTTGGCCGCGCTACGAAAATTAGATCGCGAGTTATAAGCATTTTAAATTTTTCGATCCTCACCGTTTGGGGTCTCCTGTCACCAAAAATTGACACTGTCCAATAATAAATGACCAAACTAAATTTGGCCGCGCTACAAAAATTAGATCGCGAGTTATAAGCATTTTAAATTTTTCGACCCTCACGGTGGGGGGGGGGGGTCGCCTGTCACCAAAAATTAACACTGTCTCATCATAAATTACTAAACAATATTTTGCCAAGCTACCAAAATTAGATCGCGATTTATAAGCATTTTAAATTTTTCGACCCCTCACATTGTGGGGTCTCCTGTCACCAAAAATTAACAATGTCTCATAATAAATTACCAAACAAAATTTGGCCGCGCTACGAAAGTTAGATCGCGAGTTATAAGCATTTTAAATTTTTCGACCCTCACGGTGGAGGGTCTCCTGTCCCCAAAAATTAACAATGTCTCATATTAAATCTCCAAACAAAATTTGGCCGCGCTACGAAAATTAGATCGCGATTTATAAGCATTTTAAATTTTTCGACCCTCACATTGTGGGGTCTCCTGTCACCAAAAATTAACTCTGTCTCATAATAAATTACCAAACAAAATTTGGCCGCGCTACGAAAATTAGATCGCGAGTTACAAGCATTTTAAATTTTTCGACCCTCACAGTGGGGGGTCTCCTGTCATCAAAAAGTAACAATGTCTCATATTAAATCTCCAAACAAAATTTGGCCGCGCTACGAAAATTAGATCGCGAGTTATAAGCATTTTAAATTTTTCGATCCTCACCGTTTGGGGTCTCCTGTCACCAAAAATTGACACTGTCCAATAATAAATGACCAAACTAAATTTGGCCGCGCTACAAAAATTAGATCGCGAGTTATAAGCATTTTAAATTTTTCGACCCTCACAGTGGGGGGTCTCCTGTCATCAAAAACTAACAATGTCTCATATTAAATCTCCAAACAAAATTTGGCCGCGCTACGAAAATTAGATCGCGAGTTATAAGAATTTAAATTTTTCGATTCTCACCGTTTGGGGTCTCCTGTCACCAAAAATTGACACTGTCCAATAATAAATGACCAAACTAAATTTGGCCGCGCTACAAAAATTAGATCGCGAGTTATAAGCATTTTAAATTTTTCGACCCTCACAGTGGGGGGTCTCCTGTCATCAAAAACTAACAATGTCTCATATTAAATCTCCAAACAAAATTTGGCCGCGCTACGAAAATTAGATCGCGAGTTATAAGAATTTAAATTTTTCGACCTTCACGGTGGGGGGGGGGGGGTCTCCTGTCACCAAAAATTAACACTGTCTCATAATAAATTACCAAACAAAATTTGGCCGTGCTATGAAAATTAGATCATAAGAAACATAAGTTTGAGACTTGATATCCTAATATCTGAAAAATACCGCGTCAATGTCTGCCGAAGTCTACCGAAGGATACCGTGCCGAAGTTTGCCGAACTGAAACGACGTTAGCCGAGTGTTAGGTTTTTTCGTTACGGATGTGTTAGGATTTTTCGCGTTACGGAATTTTTGGATTCGGTCGCCGCGCTCAAAGCCCGTTGTAAAAGCTATACAATAGCTTAAAAACCAGACAGAGAAACCAACCACATTCTAGAGAGAAAGTTCTTTTGAATAAAGTTGCTTAAAAAGGAAAAGAAATCCTTATTAAAATTTACTGGTGAAGTCTGCCGGTAGTCATAAGCTAGTGATCCGATGTAAAAAAGAAAAAAAAAATCATGCCGTCATCGTGCGACAAACTCCTCAATTACTTCATTCGCAACTCGAAGACAATACACTATATGTCTCTTCCTTTTTAATCATAACTCCATTGTCTGCATATACTGACTGAGTTCGAAATAGTTCTCTACTTGTAATGAACAAGTTTTGTTGGTTTACATTAATTTTATGCCCTCTTTTTTTTTACAATGTGTGGTAAAAGTATGGTAATTATTCTAGTTATAGATTTGATTGTTTAGTTGCTTATTTATATCACATCTTTATTTTACTTGTTTTTTTTAATATATATATTTGGTGATTTATATATATATATAATTTGTAAAACAAAGTTTATGCTATTACAAATATTTTTGAGCAATGCCATATACCTTTACAAGCTACTTGGAGTATGTCTAGCTGTTTAAGAATTAACTAATGGGCAAAATTGGGAGAAGATTGACTAACGTATATTATAGAATAGAATCATGATAACTTTAAAAACTATGATAAATAAACAAGATGACTATACAAGCAGCACTAAAATAAACATTATAAATAATTTAAACATATATGGGAAGTTCAATACCGAATGGTATAGAAAAACAAAGAATCTATAGGGGAAAAGGTAAGATGAAATTTACAAGAAATGTCAGCAGTATTGTTTCAATAGGCAATTTCATCCATGAATGATTTTTTATTTCTCTTAAAACACTAGAATTACTTGAACACTGTGTTGCTTGAAACGAAAATTCTACAATTTTATCAAGCACCAAACTACTTTTCACGAAAATTGCCTTTTCTGTTTTCACGCGAAAAAGCCGTTTAGCATATCCATTTCACTCAAAACATGCACTTATTATGTTCCACCTACTAAATTTATGACTACCCGGAAATAAAACTGGGCTTCTTTTTCTTTTCTTTGAGGAACGAGTAGTTTAAAACGACGCTTGTAACTTTAGAAAGCAAGATACGCAAATTAATTCGTTCGCATGCACAGAGCTTATTCTTCTAATAATATTTAAACACACAACACGATTTCTGATTTGAAATAAATAATTAATTACATCCAAACAGCCTCCGTGTGTTCTTATAACCATTTGAGTAATAGGCGTAACCAGCGGAAATAGGTTTTTCATAAAAGGAAATTATTTTAAATTTCGGCTAGCATAAATGTGGGATAATTATAAGCTTTAAGGTAAGTTTCTTAATTTATAGCATAAAATACAACACGAAAGCATAAACGGCTGAAATCAATTTAGAAAGGTTAAAAAAATAATCAAGATTTATCGAACATAATTTATTATAATAATATTTATTACTTTTTCTTGCATTTTTAAATATAACTTTTGTCTGATTATCGCATATTGTTGAACATTAAATACGACTTCATCATCATTATTGTTATTATTATTTTGAAGTGCTATAGGCAAACGGATTCAGACACATTAAATATTTACACGTCACGTATCATTTTAACCCTACAAAGGAAAAATTCTTAATAGTTCTTAATGCATTAAGAAAATTTATGGTTTAGTAAATTTTATACTCAAGATTTTTATAACAGCATAGCAATTTTGATTCGTAAAAATCAGCACATACATAATGTATTTTTTTATTAGTACCGTTGCATTTAATTGAAAATTGTATCCTCGAGTGTCCCTTATTTATTATATATTTGTGGATGGGTGGGTAGTTGTTAGATTACGGGGGAGGGCGGTGTTGCCTGGATAATACGTAATGGTTAATTATATATATTTAAGAAAAAATTACTTAACTTTACACAAGAATTAAAATTTATATGTTTACCTAATATTAAAATGCATAACATAAAAATGATCAAGATATTGCAATAAGATATGGTTGTCAAATGAATTTGTTTTAAAGGAATTATTTGTAAAATATTAGAATAGAAATTATCCTTGGAAAACTCTTAGCTTTTAAATAATATTTATTTTATTCAAATAATATTTCTCTTATTCAATAATAGATGGCAGCACCATCAATATAAAATATAGTTACTATATTAATCTAATAGATGGCAGCACTAAAACTTTTTTGTGTGCTTGAAGTAGTAGTAACATTTTTTAATTAAAAAATTAATACAGTAATATTAATAATTGTTCAAAAATTAAATACCTTTAACAGTAGCAATTATTTTTTTATAAATGTAGAATGAATATTATAATATAATATATGACCTACTAATTTTTAATATAATTATTGTTATAATTTTAATTTTATTATCTACATTACTTATTATAACTGTAACCTAACCTGTTACAGAATCACATGTAATTTATATCTACTTTATTTCTTAACTGAGATAATTCACTTGAACTACAGATCATTCTAGATATAGGTTTGGTAAATATTTTAGTATATATATATATTTTTAATAAATATTTTAGTATTGTTATTATTTAATATTGTTTTTATTTTCTTCAATGAATATCTTTTTTCCTAATTTGTAACAGTAAAAAAAGTCCGACCAGTCGGGTGCATTGTGAGTCGAATTTCTTAGCTTTTAGCACGACCCATAACAGAAACTGGTTGGATGCTTTTGCTTTTTTACTAAACCATGCACCCCTGATGAGTACTTTAATAAAAAGCCTTCAATTGCCCATTTATCCATTTACCTTTCATTATTTTGGTAATCTGCCTTCTATTTCACTTCAAACTTCAACTGTTTTTAATAAGAAGATTGTAAAAATACTGGTTTCATTGGTTTATTGTATGGTAATATCTGAATTACTTTGGTTATATTTATAAAAGTATATATATATATATATATATATAATGTTTATAAGGTTTCTACAGTTTTGATGCTAGTATAATTAGCATAATTAAAAAAAACAATTATTTTTTACAGAAAAAATAAAATATTCTGTAATTTCAGATAAAAGAATATTGAAGAATATATAATAAATATATTGGGTCGTCCGGAAAGTCGTTTCAGTTTGAAAAAAATATTTCATGCCAGAAAATTCTATCACATAATTATTAGACGCTAATTCCAATTTCTCGTGTTTTCTAATTAACAAGTATAATTTTTCCAAAAAGGAACGATTTTCCGAAAGATACACTATGTGGCCAATGATGATCTGTCACTTGCGATTGCAAACGTTTTGTTAAATAACTAGAAAAATACATAAGGAATAATCCTGAAAATCCAGGCGTGTAAAGAGAATATTATATGTCGTATATTTCGTATGAAGATTTTCCCCCGAAACTTCACAGGGGACCGTCAACAAATTGAAAAAAAATAATATCTTTTGAGTAACCCTGTAAAACTATTCTAGGAAAAGCTTTTAAACTGTAGAACATGATTAAAAGGGTCATTGTAATAAATTGTGTAAATTTTCATTAAAATAGCATGTATAATCGTAGAGCGTTCGACGCGGGCTCCCTTGGCCTTGGGTCATATTTTTCCTGCCATAAATCTGCATATTTTTTCACGAAATTTTAAATCAAAGAGTTCAGACAACAATATATATATACCGTAATTTCGGGTGTATAAGCCGCAGCTCAAACAATTCTTTTTCGACCCAGAATTTTTTAAGAAACAAATATAACTAGTTAGATCGCCGTAAATATTTGTCTTCAATCACTAAATAAGATTTCTGGGTCCAAAAAGAATTGTTTGATCCGCGGCTTATACACCCGAAATTACGGTATATATATATATATATAATACAAAACGACCCTAAGTGAAAAAAAAAAAAGATATTTTCCTACGAGAGTTTTTACTACTAAAAATTAATATTTTACTGGGATTTTGTAGTTTAAAAATATAAAGTCTAACAAAATCGGGTTAAGGGTACAAAATCATACCAATTTCAGGTTTATTTAAGGCGGTCTGAACAAAGCTAAGCGGGTCAGCTAGTATTTGATAACAATAATCCAGTAAATCAGCATGATTGAGGCAACATGGTGCAAGAGGAAAAGAATCTGTTCATTTTTAAAATAGCTCTAAAATTTATACCATAAATTCTAAAAAGGAAATAAAATTGAAAAAATATATCTGTTGTCGTGAATCTGCAAACATTCCTGAACTTATATAAAAATTAACTGCGAACTAATGAAAGCAACTAACAGAAAATGTAAGTAAAATTACAAACAATTAACTACTATCCTCGATAGAATTAAAATTGTAAAATATGAAGACACTTAAGACAAAAGGTTAATTTAATAGAATGTGTTTTTAAAATTCATTAAGAAAAGCCATTAAACATACTTTGTTTTAACCCTTTCCGGCACACTGTGCCCGGTCTGGGATACCTGATTTTAATTTTAAACTTGCAAACGACACCAGTAATATTTTAGTAAAATTTTGCTTTTACAATAAAAGCTTAAATTAGGGGTTTCGGGAAAAAAAAAAAATCGTTTATGAATTCTGGTGTCAGTCGATAATTTCTCATTTTAATAATTGATTTTGCCCGTGCCGGAAAGGGTTAAATAATTAAAACATTAACCCTTTGAGCTCTGATAGTAGAATTTTCTACCACAAAATTTTAATTCCAAAATGTCACAATAGCACCAGAAAATTCGACCAAATTTGTCAGAAAAAGGTTTAATGCATTTTTTCGTGCATATCGTTAACCGTTTTTTTTCTTTGCAAAATACTGGTGCCAATGTGACATTTGGAATTTTGAAGAAATTTACCCACCAGAGCTCAAAGGGTTATGCTCAATGTAAAGAGAAATAGTTAAAAATCAATTTTAAATGTTATGCATAATAACGTTTTCTATAATAAGTTATGTAAAAGAGTTTTCGATTGTCAATAGCATCTTTTATTCTCTTCTCTTTCAGTTGCTGATTTTTTAAATAAACATTTAATCCTTTGAGCTCTGATGTATAAATTTCTTCAAACTTCTAAATGTCGCATTGGCACCAGTATTTTGCGAAGAAAAATTAGGCTTACAATATACGTGGAAAAATTCAATAGGGGGGTTTTTCAAACAAATTTGGTCAAATATTCCGGTGTTATTGTGACATTTCGGATTTAAAATTAAGTGGCAGAAAATTCAACCACCAGAGCTCAAAGGGTTAATGGCATTATGTTTAAAAAAATTATCGAAATCTGCCGGGACTATTTTAATGCTATTGACGAATATGAAAATGGGTTTATATTCATATAGTTTAAAGTAAGAACTACTAATGAGTTTGTGTTTAACCACTTCACTGATCAATATTTTTGAAAAATATCTTTCAAATAACGCCTTTTTTTTTTTCATGTCTTTTACAGAAGTTTTAATCTTTTATCACCGGTTTTTCAAAACAGAAATTTTTGCCTAGTTGAATCAGAAAAATGCTCTGATTAAATAATACAAAACTGACAATAAAAATTTCACTGGTGAGAATAATAAATCATGATTGGAATATGGATACCCATACGTTGTGCGGTCAAATCATGATTGGCAAAAACATGTTGCCCTTATAAAATACGGGCAAATCAGGGAGGCCGTTAATCTTTTTTACATGTGTTTTTTAATTAGCACCAGATTTTAATATTTTCTGAAGATTCCTAGTTTTACGTGTTTTGAATCAGAAATTTAATTTTTAGGACAGGTAAAATATTCCTTGTATGGTGTCTATTTAATTTCATTTTTCTGAAAACGCATTATTATTTTTTTCAGGCTTGAAAAATTAAAAATTTCCAAACAGAAAATAACTGGGGTCAAATAAAACCCCAATGGTACTAGGAAAGTTAAACTTTTATTGCTAGTTTTCCTTTTACAAAAGATATATTTTTTATTAAGATGAAAACGCAACTTCCTTTAATTCATTTTATTAAATTTCCAGAGAGATGTAAATAATAATAATAATGATAAAGTATTAATAAAATGAAATATCTTCAAAGCAAATAAACAAATAAATAAATAAAGTTTGTAGAATGCTATTGATTGATTAAGGCAAGTAGAGGATAAATAGCCCACAAATCTTTTATTTAATGGTTAAAATATAATAAAATTATGGCATTTAATTAATGCAGAAATACTTTAAATATGAGTCACAGAAACTAGTAAAACAGAAATAACGTGTTTTTGCTACTGAAATAGTTAGAAATACAAGTTATTTATAGACACTAAGCAGAAAAATTTAAAGCGTGGGTAGTTCACTTTTGCTAATTGCCATATATGCAGTCAAGATTTGTTGAGGTGAGGTGGAAGATTAAAAGATTAAATGTGTACATAAATCATATTAAAAAGAGAAAAATATTAATTTAAGATAAGAAAAATAACTGCTGATTGATTTATGCACCATTAGGTGGAGTTAATTCTCTACTGCCCACGCTAGCAGATAATTCCAGTAAATTAAAAAGTTTTTAAAAATGTTTTTTCTGAATGGAATTTGGTGTTATTACCTCATATTATTATTGAATCAAAGTATTGCTTACTTTAAGTTTTAATGATAGTTGTCATAAGATTTTTTTTAATAAAAAAATAAAAAACTTAATAAACATGCATGATTTTCAGTTTATTTAATGTAATTGTTGCTTTCTAATGTCACTTGAAATCATATTTTTAAAAAATTATTAAAAAAGAGCTATGTTGTTTCCACTTAGAATGCTGAAATGCAAAATTAAAATTACTTTAACAAACATTTTGTGATACGAAAAGGTTTTTCAACTCACATCTTCAAACATATAAAAAACACATTTTTTAAAAGAAAATTTTGAATTTCTTTCGTCAACTGTCCCAACCTGCACAAGACATGACACTCTTTCCATTAAAACAAAACTGTTTGCTATCCTCAATAATGTCTGTGTTCGAGAAATAAATAAGGGTCTTTCTGCACAGTAAACGTTACTTTTTGAGAATGAGAATTTTAATTAAAAAACAAACAAACAAACAAAAATAATTAAATAAAAGTGTTTATAATATTATTCATATATCATCTTTCACTTCTTTTAAGGTTTATGTGGGTGGTTATACAGGGTGTTTCACTACCATACCGACAAATTTTGAGGGGTAATAGTAGACATAAAGACAAACATTATTAAATAGGAAACCATGGGGCGCAAACGTCTTCTGTAGGAGCTAGAGGCTATTAAAGTTTACGGTCCAGAAATTCAAACGATGATAAAAAACGGAAAAAAGGGTCGATTCGTTTCCGGTTTTCACTAAAATCGTTCTTTATATCACGATTTTGAAAAAACAAATTATTAAGGTTACATTCAAAAATTGTCGATAGAGGGCGCTTTAGACTTTAGAATAACGAACAACCACTTTTTACCGTTATTTTGTGCATAAGATTGAAATTATTTTAAAGTTTAGACTTTAACTTAAATTTTAATCCCAAAATCGGAAACATTGGGATCGGGTAACTAGCGAAAATTGACTGTGAATAGAGGGGCGGATTTTAAACGATTATAAACATTATACAAACTGATAGATTTTGTTGCAGTTTGCGTGTAGGTCATTCCTTTGGTAATTATTTTATTCCAAATGACTTACAGCTCTTGTGTCTCCATTTTTTGATAGAGGGCGCTTCTGACACATCTCCGACATTTCAATGGTATTACTCCTGGGTGTTTTACTACCAGACCAATATTCTTCCAGGAAGTGTTAGGGATGCAAAGCGACTCGGAATCACATAGGAATGTAACATTGAAAATGCCTTTTTAGCGAGCTGTGGTTAAAAGAAGCAGAGAAAAAAGAGAATAGAAACAGGTAGTGAAACAGCAACACGTTAATGTGGAAGAAAACAATTTAGTTAAAGGTTTTACTACAAAAGATGGCCGAAATTATGACCAAAATTAGTCGGACATGCTTGATAGCAGCGTCGCATGCAATTCCTCACGCTTTGAAAGATTCCTGGCATCTCGGATAGCTTTCTGGCAGCTACAGAAATTCGAGCTGAGAGGTATTCCACTGACGGTACGGGAGTATACATTTAATTTTTCATTTGACCCCAGCAGAAGAAGTCCATACAGATTCAGATTCAGATTGAGCCAGGTGGGGGGGGGAGAGGCGGGGGGCTACCAATTGCTTTGAGCTCAACTAGCCCCACCCGGCAATGTTTATTTAAAAAAATACAGAATAATTATACAGTAATAAAATAAAGGTAGGTAACAAAAAGTAATTGATATAATGAAGTAGGTGCGACGATCTGGCAGGCCAACGAATCGGGCCACCACTACCTATCCAACGCTGCCCATATGTTACTTTGAGGTGTCTGCGAACATCATTGGTAAAATGTGGAGGAGCCCCAACGTGCAATAGAGCGGTGCAACGAAAGAGAAACACGTGCTTTTACCAGAAGTTCCGACAGAACGTGTTGTACAAATATCAAGTGGCTTTTTTCTCTGCTTCTTTTAACCCTAACTCGTAAAAAGGCATTTTTGACGTTACATTATAATATGATTCCGAGTCCTCTTTGCATCCCTAACGCTTCCTGGAAGTATGTTGGTCTGGTTGTAAAACACCCAGGAGTAATTCCATTGAAATTTCGGAGATGTGTCGGAAGCGCCCTCTATCAAAAAATGGGGACACCAATGCTGTATGTCATTTTGAATAATATAATTACCAAGGGAATAACCTACACGCAAACCGCAACAAAATCGATTAGTTTGTCAAATGTTTATGTGCGTTCAAAATCCCCTCCTCTGTTCAAAGTTCAATTTTCGCTAGCTACCCGATAACAATGTTTCCGATTTTGGGCTTAAAATTTAAGTTAAAGTCTAAACTTTAGAATAAATTCAACCCCGTGCACAAAATATGGGTAAAAAATAGTTGTTTGTTACTCTAAAGTCTAAAGTGCCCTCTATCGACAATTTTTGAACGTAACCTTTAAAAATATTTACAAACAAAACGTGATATAAAGAATGATTTTAGCGAAAACCGCAAACGAATCCACCTTTTTTTTTGTTTATTATAATCGTCTGAAGTTTTGGACCTTAAACTTTAATGGCCCCTAGCTCCTACGGAAGACGTTTGCGCCCCATGGTTTCCGATTCAATAATGTTTGTCTTCATGTCTACTATCACCCCTCAAATTTTGTCGGTCTGGTAGCGAAATACCCTGTATACTTTTCCAAGGTTCGCACACTCCTTGGAATTTCCAAGGACTCTGGCACCACTATTAAAAATAAGAAAATTTACATTTAATTTTTAACCCCTTCACGACGGGAACCTCTTACGAATTTTTTAATGTTTTTTTACCGGTTTTAAAGAACAGAAATTCGTTCCATATTAAATCGAGAAAATGCTCCGATTGAATAAAGCAAATTTTTCAGCATAATTTTGCCGGTGGGAATAACGAAGGATTCTTAAGCCTTTTTGCGGCACGTATACGTGTCGCTCGTACCCAAGGGTTTAAACCACAACATTCGCAAACCCCACCTTCATTCACAGATTTTACGATATTATTCTGCAGTGAAACACTTTGAAAATATTCTTAAAATTTAGTGGTAGAAATGTGCGAACCCTTTTTTCTCATTACTCCATTTATTTTCTAAATATTTACGGCATAGATGCCAAACTGTGTTCCACCAGATACTACTAAAATTTTATAGAAATTATGGAGTTACCTAATAATTGAATCTGTAAGACTCAGTAAGTTGACTATTTCTTTGAAAAATTAGTGCTATCTGGCGAGCCACAGTTTCACATTCTTGATTTAGGGGATGATTCTCTTAATATACGGTTTGTACGGGTACAGTTATTTTCTAGTTGTAATACGAGTACCGTAATTTCCGGCGTATAATCGCCGGATCAAACAATTCTTTTTCGACCCAGAAAATTTTTAAACACAAATGTAACATTTTGAATCGCGATAAATATTTGGCTTCAAATATTAAATAAAATTTCTGGGTCGAAAAAGAATTGTTTGATCTGCGGATTATACGCCGGAAATTACGGTATTTCTTTTATAGAAAAATAAATTTAAGTTAAACACGCGAAATTTCGCCTTTTAAAGGAGAGATTTTCTGTGAGAAAATATTGGTATCGAAGAATTTCTGGGTCTGAAAATTCCAGGAACCCGTACGAACTCTGTAATAATATTGAAATGGAGGATACAAATAAACAATGATTTGGTTTATAATGGCATGGTTATTTAGAGTAGGGTAAGGGAAAAGCGATTCGAAGCAAAAATATTTATGGCATTATTTTCTAAATAATATCATAACAGAGGCTATATTACGGAGGATACAAACAAACAACGTATTAATTTATGTTACCATACTTATTTAGAGTAGTATTTGATATCTGATTTACCGCCCCCCCCCCATCCACCCACCTCCTAAAACAATGCTTTTTGTATATAAATTAAAAAAAATCATTTTTATTAAATAAATGTAGCTTTACATTTTAAGTAAAGATCGTACGATACATAAAGCTCATGACCATTTCTAGTTCAGGAAGAATTTTTCAAAATTAAAGACAAACGACAACGAACACATTCATGGTTAACGATGTAATTTAAAAAGGAATGCTCTCCTGCTTATGAACATTTTTGTTAGGTGGCGAATGTTACTACATTAGAAAGTACTGTACTGTACACTGTACAGAATTATATCATAATGGAGGGTAGAAAACATATGAGAACGGCTAAAAATTTCATTTTAATAGTATTTTCCTTCTATTGGATTTGTTCTTTGGGAACTGGACGATACGCACACACACATATATATATATTTATATTTATATATATAGCGAACAAATAATTACACGTTGTAGCCCGTGAAGTTTCTTCTAAAAAACCCGACTGCCTAACAATTCCTTAAAACGAATACACTCCTTTATGAATGACGGGGACAGCACCTGACTCTATGACGAGTATGGTGTTATTATCTTTTTTATCCCCTTCAGCAGGTTTAAACTTCAATAGTAAGGTCGGCTTTTCCTTGGCCTTGCTAACACACCCCTGTGCGTTGAACTCTGTGGGATTTATAACTCCTCGATAAGCAATGGGATGGTCTGTGGATGGGTTCAGTCTTTCTTACGGAGATTACAGAATCTCCAAATTCCCACGCTTATAGCGATCTTTTTAAACATTTTAAGTCCTTCAAAATCCATACCTTTTAAAATGTTAGATGAACAGAGAACAGTAAATGTAATACTAAAGTTCTTGAGGGAACACAACAATAAAAGTTATTATTTTTTTCCTTAGAAATTAAAATCTGTTACATAGTTACATATTATCTCTCTCAATCTTTTGCTTGTAATGGAAAAATTGCGCATATTTTTTACAAAATAAATTATATTGTTATTAAAATAACCTGACACCGATTAAAGGTAATGAAGCAGTGGAGTAACCAGGGTGGGTGCCCAAAACCAGCAATATTCTAAGGTTTTTTTTCTGCTTGATTCATAGCAGAAACATTTCTGGTTCGATAAGGCGAACAGAACTTTCAGAAAATACCGGTGTTCAGAGCAGTTGGGTTATGCCATCCTGGTTATGCCAATGTGAAGGGTTCTTTGATTTTTGCTTTCTTTAATTTCCGCATTCGACAACTTGATTATGTGAGATACGTTTACAAATTCATTTATTCATGTGTGAAATTTTCAGGCTTCAATTTCCAAAAAATCAACAGCATTTTCTCATTTTCCTGTAATTGGACACATTAAAAAATTCCATTTTTTGTCTTACACGGGACATATTACTTCGGGACATATTACTATTATGTCCCGAAAATTGATTTAAAACACAAATTTTAACAACTATTTCCTGATATTCAAAAATTTCATTATTGTTATTGTTTTAATTTCGGAATTTCGCTGAACGTGTTTCCAGTATATTGTTCATAAAGCGGCAATATATTTTCGATTTTTCTTTAAAATTTTGATTTACCTTTTAATGTTTTCTTCATACAATTTCTATTTCAAATTTAAACCAAGTAATGCGATATTTCACAGAATAATACGAAATGTGCCCGTAGTTATAGAGTAAGGCAAAATGGCAAAGAATAGTTCATTTTGGTAAAAATTGTTGGATGATTCAAGATTCGCTCGTAAAAAGAAAAGAACAATTTAGAAGTTTTTCTTTTTCACGCACCTAGAACTGAATCGGGAAGAATCTGAAGCGTGACGGTAAAAACATATGCTCATGCCTAACAATTGACAAAGAAGAATAGTAAGAGGTCATGATGACGGTCAATAAGGCCAACTTTAAGAATACATACCTACATCTAGGCTAAATATAGATTTCTTAGGTTATATAAGAGAATAATATTCTTTGAAGGCAATAAATTCTAGAGTTGACTAAATGTGAAGTATTGTATCCATTGTGTGAGTGTGGATATGCACTCATATTTCCTTCTTAGCCAGGCGTTTAATAGGTACTCCAACTCATGAAATATGCTTATAGAGACACTTCAAAACCAGATGTCATGATACCACACGATTTTTTAGCTGTCATAAAGTTAAGAGAAAAGGGATTTTCTCAAAGGTTTCCCAAAATGTTTTTTCTTTATAAATTATGCTTTAACCTTCCTATCCTGAATGTGTCTAATCGACCCAGTCCTATAATGCGTTTCGTTTGATTCAAACCAGAAAAATTTTCATAAAGTAAATTAATAAATAACGCTAAAATTTAAGTTAAATAAGTATGTTAAATAGCTTTAAATAAAAATTCTGGTGTGAAATATTTTAATTAAGTTTGAGTAAAATTTCAACAGGGTAGGAAGGTTAAGACAGGGGTGTCAAATTATAGCCCAACTGATACCACTAATTTTTTAGAGAGGTAATCTACTTTTTGAATCGTAGAGATTTTTTAGATAAGGCAGTGATTTCTATAACATTTTAGTGGTATCACATGGGCCACAGCTTTAGGAATGCATATGAATAGGATTTTTCTAAAAGAAGAATAAATCTTTGAAGAACAATTTTTACCAACAAAAGCCAAACAATCCATTTTAAAATTATGACTGAAATTTTACACAAAATTTTTTCGAGAGCATTCCTAATTGTTTTATCCGTGTCAATTATGTTTTAAACCCGTACGGAAAAGATGGCTCTTCTTAATTGAGAAAGAATCTACTCAGAACAATTTTAACCGACGACGGCTCAAATGTTTCTTCTTAACATTTTGATTGAAAATTCAATTTTGTATTTAATCTAGTGTTCTCATATGGTTTTACAATTTTTTTCCAACGTTTTCCAAACCATTATTTTAGTATTATAGATACTTATTCTTTTCTACATAACTACATGTTAGATACTATGTCCAGGGCCTAACGCAGGGGTAAGCGGCAGCTGCCCCGGACCTGCCTTTTACCCTATCCCCCTTTTGGAAATAATCATGATTTTCATTATAAGGTGTTAAATGGTTAAATTTGGCCGCAAGTCATCAAAATTGATCCATTTTTAAACATCTAGGAAGGGAGTGAGGTACCCCTTCTTTTTTTATTTTATTTCGAAAAATTATATATGATTTTCCGAAAAGATTATTACACAGAAAGAAAAAAAAATCAGATACGCTTTTCACACACGTCAATCTTTTCTTATGTTGCACATCTGCAATACATGTAAAAACAACATTCGTGTGGCTGTTTTATGCTAAAATATTGCAAATTAGTAAATACTTTAATAAGTATGAATCCAAATACCTTATTACATAATTATTTATTTTATAAAATTTAACCTTTAACTCTCTAATTCCCATAAATGAATACGCATTGGAAATTACTCAGTTCAGACAGACCTGATTTTACACCAGAAAATTTCAATGGTTAATTTCTTTTTATGTAACCTCTTAGAGGGCAGTGGCTCATTTTGGACCACCTAATTTTAATTCTTAAATGCCATATTGGTACCAGAATATTGGAATGAAAAATTTCCTTTTATTATGTATGTGAGCAAAAACTTTTGCTTCTTTTGAAATAAATTTGTTCATAATTTCTGATGTCAGTCACTCATTTCAGCATTTTGCGAACGAAAGTACCTTTCCATGAAAGGGTTAAATATGGAATGCCTGTTATTAATTAAAGCAAATATTGCTATTTTAATTTTCTGGCGTTAATTACGAATATATTAATTAAAACATCTATTATATTCGAAATATTGTTGTTTGCATACATACAAAGCTGGCACTAAAGGGTTAAGAGTCTACTTCAGTCAAGCAAAATTACCCATTCAGTAATAATACTCGTACTGAAGAAATTTATAAAGATATGTAGGTTGCATTTGAATATTTTTATGTTTTTCTTTTTTTTTCTTTTTTCGCATTGGACAGCTGAGATCGATCTGTACAAAGGCCGTTTTTTACTTTTCTGATTTTGCTCACAGAAATTGCTTATGGAGATAATTTCATTTCCAAAACTATTTTCAAAAATATAAACATCATCATAAAAAAAAATTACGCAATAAAAATTAAAATAGTAAAATAATGGCTTCTTTATCGATCAATCTCACTTAGCCAATGAAAAGAAATCATTTAAACATATTGAAATGCAACCGAGATATCTTTATAAAATTTCTTCTATTAGCATTAATAGCAAGATCTTTTGTGCAAAAGACTCAATAAGCATTTATTTTTAGTAATTACTTTATTTGCTAGTATTACTTGGGAAAATGTTCCTTTTAATTTAACTAATAGACAAATTATTAAATTTTTCTGCACTCATTCAACATTATTCATAACGTTTAGCTACTTTCACCTGAAGAAAATATTTATAAAATTTAGTAACTAATACAGTTAAATTAGAAAAATTATAAATGCGATCAGAGTATTGATAAAAACTGAGTATTTCTTTTATTTCGTTTTTATTTATTTTTAAATATAATACATGGATATATATATAAAAAAAAACTTGATAGTCCCTAAAATAATCAAAAAACTATTTCAATAAGTTAATTGGTTTTGAACGTGCCAAAAAATTCTTTTAAAATTACATTATTTAAAAAAATAAAAAACAATAAGCTGCTTAAGAATATTTGGTTTTTTATCAACAACACATTCCCCTCTTATGCATAGATATTGTTGCTTTTACACCCATCTTTTGTAAATGGAACATTCATCGCGTTATTTCATTTCATTATTCCGTTTCTTGCACTGATAAAAAAGAAAAATAAATATTTCTTTAATAACTGTGTTACATATATATATATATATATATATTGACAACGTAAATTAAAAATAGGGGCTGATCATCACTTTTCCCATATTGAAACATTTGTCTTACTTAATCGAAAACTATCTGGCAATCGATAAAGAAAAAATTACAGTTACAAATTAGTGGCATCAAAAATCTTTTCGTAATGAAGCAAACGAAGCGTTCTTGCCCGAATCCAGTTCGGGCAACACAATTAAAGCTCCTATCCCCGGCAGACGAAGCGTTTACGAGCTAATGCCATTCCTATGGTGAGTTTATTTTCTAATATCTGTTTTGCATTTCGACATTTTATATATATATATATATATGTGTGTGTGTGTGTGTGTGTATGTGTGTGTGTATATATATATATATTCGTTGGATAGCTGTTTACTTTTTCGAGTTTGCCTGCAGATATTTTTTATAAAGTTTCTTTCAGTTTCAAAACTGGTTTCGAAAGTAAAAGTGCCCAGATAAAATATATATATATATATATATATATATATATATATATATATATATATATATATATCTGCAACCAAAATCGAAAAAGTAAAAAAGGAGCGATGTAGAGATATACACCGCTATCGGTTGGGAAAAAAATTAAAATTTTGAAATGCAAACCAGATATCAGAAAACAACCTCCCCATAGGAATAGCATTAGCTCGCGAGCATTTCGCCTGACGGGGTCAGCAGCCTTAAGAGATTAATCTACGAAAATACATTATAACTACTTACGAAAATATACATTTAGTTCTTCTGAGTTACCCACGATTCCGAAATGCAAAATTATTACCTTTAGAAAGATCAGAAACTAATATAGCTCTGATATTTAAAGAAGCATTTATAAAAACAGAGTTTCTTTTGCTGTCGCTGATTTTCGAAATCGTTTCCGAGTAATTTCTATAATTCATTTATCAATTTCCCCAAACGGAAACATAGGTTTTAGTATGCTATCAAGTCTCAATTAAACGTTTCCAGCTGTGAAATCAAAATTAGACATACAAGTTAAATAAAATAACATAAATTATATTATATTATATATAAAATAATTATTATATAAATTTTAATGTTAACCCTAAAATGCCTGACTTTTCAAAAATGAATTTTAAAATGTTTTTTCGGCTTTCATTTCTTTAATAAATTATGGGGAAAATATAAAAAAAAATATATTTCATTTGGCTTACGGTTGAAAAACAGCTTGTTACTATTCGGTAATACTGAGCTTTACTTAAAAAAATAACCTCCTTGATAAAGTTCTATAGTTTAAACACATATGAACTTTAAGAGCTATGATAAAATATAAATTTTACTTGCATACTGCAGAACAAAATAGGGTATTTTGCAATCTTCCAAACAAAACAAAAAGTGCATATAGCAACAGTTGAGAAAATAAACCTATCTTTATTCTTAAACAGCAAAAGAGTTGCAATCTAAATAGCGAAAAAATTTTTAATAATAATTTCAGTATCTATTTTATTAGCTATATTAGGCATTATTAGCTGCAACATTATTATAATACTATTTTAGAAGCCTAAATTCATCATGTTGACGTACGGCATTTAAGGGTTACTACTGATAATTTGTCATATTTATCTGTAAAGCATGCTTTCTGAATATAAAAATGTTTACTTGAAAATGGATAGCATCATAAAAACTTATATTATTGGTTGAGAAAACTTATTAATAGTTCACACGCAAACTTTGCCTGCTTGACAGAGTTTTAAAATTGTGGTTCTCGAAGCCAGTGCCAATAAAAGCTTTGGAAATACATTCAACAAAATTTCAATATCACTAATGTTTATAAAATGATTACAAAATAAATT
The DNA here is from genome assembly GCA_964019185.1 of Maratus speculifer. Lineage (NCBI taxonomy): Eukaryota > Metazoa > Arthropoda > Arachnida > Araneae > Salticidae > Maratus > Maratus speculifer. The sequence continues at coordinate 197,451,481 of OZ025299.1, forward strand.
TTGTAATCATAAAACATAGAGAAAGTTTATATCGGTTTCCAGTTACACACCCGCAGCTACGCTTCCTCCGCACCAGGCACCGACAGTTAGAAAAGGCATTGACAGGCTTTTTTGGCACTATAACATACCACGAATAATGCGACATGATATACAAAAAGATTAGCAATCTGTTTCGCACGTTGCACCAAATAGAATTACTGCGGAGCTGCCCAGTCAGTGTTGCCAGTTTGGTTTCCAATTTTATTCAGAAAATTAGAATTCATACCAAAAATAAAAAATAGTGTCTTTATTTTATATTCTTCAGACCCCAGTGTTAATTTATGTACCTCTTTTTAATTTCAGTTATGAACTGGAACTGGGAAACTAAGAAACATTGAACCGCGAAAAAAATTAAGTTCTTTTTTCTACATAAAATTTGATGATACATGAGGGCTCAAAAAGTACACTCTTTTACAATGTCTTAGATTTTTTTTTATTTATTTTTTTTTTTTTTTACTTTTTTGTATCGCAAAAAGTGAAAAACAAAGTAAATATATATTCAATAATTTTTTATTATTAACCCTTTCCGGTGCGACGAATTTTGTTAGTAAAATAAGAAATTATCGACTGACACCGCAATTTACAAACGACTTTTTAAGAAATCAGGAACTCCTTAATTTAAGCTTTTATTGTAAAAGCATGATTTTATTAAAATATTATTGGTGCCAATTGCAAATTTGGAATTAAAATTAGGTGTGTCCAGACCGGACACACTGCGCCGGAAAGGGTTTTAATAGACACTATAAATAGTATTTTAACGTACAGTAAAATTATTTACGTTTTTATTTTTGTACATTTCGTATATTTCTGCTGCAAGCTATTTTTATATAAAAGTTAGCATAAGAAATAAATTTTGTTTGTTCTGTTATCTGCTAGGCTCCATTCATATAAATTTCTCTTTTTTAACCCTTAAATGCATAGGATAGAACGCGTTCCAAAAAATGCGCAATTCAAAGAATCAGAATTCATATCAGAAAAATCTAAATAGTAAATTTTTCTTTATTTAATTACGAATGGTCTGTCATTAAGTAAAGTGAAAATTGCTCTTTTTAATTTCTGGTGAGAATACGGAATATGTGAATAAAATCCCCAATAAATCGGGAACACTTATGGTATCGAAAATGATGCAATATGCATTTAATAGTTAAACAATATTTATACACGTGAAAAAAATTGTAAAGATGTGCATCCTACAGGATACATCAGGTCTGAAGAGGTCATGCTTTGTTCAATAAGAAACACTCAACTATCACATAAAAAATAAAAATTCTTCTTTCGATATTTCCGGTATGAATTTGAAATTTCGAATTAAATTTGGAGGCCAAACTGATAGCCCTGTATCCAGTTCAGAGTAATAAATCAACGGGCAGTTTGTAGATACGATATTTATCCAGATCCCCCCCTCCTCCCCACGACACACACATAGACACCTAAATTACTGTTATTAAAGTAAAGTGCGTAATACGTATTTCTTTTTTATATTCTAAGAATTTATTTTTAATTTTGACTGCGTGGGTTTCAATGTCAGCGCGGAATTGCAATCGATCCAAAATAAACGAGAAAATCAAATAAATAAATCTAAATTACTATATGTTTGGTAATAATTAAGATAATATGTTTTGCGCTTAAATAATTTTAGTTTGTGCGTGGGCATGCGATTTTAAGCTTAACGACAAGCGTAAAAATTTCCTTTTTGTAAGGCACCTGTGCAGTATGCATTAAAAAGGAGAAAAAAAATCTGAATGATTATGTTACTTTACTTTTAGTTATTTAAAAAAGAAAACAAGAACGAAAAATCATGCCTACAAGATAGATTATGAAAATTTTTTTAGACATCAAGAATACTATAGTAAAACCTCACAGATTACAAAGATGATAGATGACGTCTAAAGTTGGAAAAAGCATAACGGATTTGAAAAATCGATTTCAGCTATTACCATGAATAGTCGCTAAAATGTACGATTTATTTTAGCCTCGTATATGGTCTTCAGATATGTATGCATACTGCATAGTATGGTAAAATTTAGCTGAGTTAAACACATAGCACAGTTGGAAAATTTCCCTCAGCAATTTCAGTCAATAAACGGATATTGTTTAGAACTTTTCTGCGATCCTGTATATGATTTATCGAATTTATGCACGAAGTAATATTTAAAATATAGTTAAATTTAAAACGCTTACCACAACAGTAAACACACTTCCAGCAATTATTGTTCATAAGAAATAGTTCGAGTATTGCTCATTTTCTTCTACTTTCAAATTTTTTTGTGTGCCCATGTAAATAAACGATAAATTTGATGCGCATCCTACTCAATAGTAAGAAACTTCTAGTACACTTCAATGATGTATATTAATTTCATTATTTTAAAAATAATGTTATATCATTACAGTACATGGTAAACTTTTCCCCCCCTTAGATCGTAATGTAACGGAACTTTTGAGCTGCCCTGTAAATGAAACGAAAATGCTACACATTTCATCTTCAATGCAGAACATGCCTTAGCAATCTCCAATAACATACATCCATTTCATGCCAATCGAACTATATTTACGCGAGTTAGAGCACGGGGAGAAGGACAGACGGACACACAATCTGAATTCATAAACACGTTTCAATTTTGTTGGAAAGTGTAAAGTGTAAAAGAGACCAGCGTAATTTCGTAGAAAAGTCTTAATATTTTATTTGTAGATCTCGATTGTCGCAGAGGCAAACTCAAACCAGTATCTTATAATAGAAATTGCGTTAATACTATAAAGACGGGAAATTTTAATAAAAATATTTCACACCAGAATTTTTATTTAGAACTGTTACAACTTATTTATTTTACATAAAGACATTGCACCTCATGAACTTATAGAGAAAAGAAATTGCTTATTCGAACGGGAGTGTGTTCGTTTAGTACTGGTTAAAATAACCGTTCACTGCAATTGTAGTATTAGATTGTCCCAAAAATTTCTTCCGCTTTTTTTTTTCTTTTTCAAAATGTAAATCATGGAAAATTCGATAAAGGTAATATTTTATCGGAAAATGCTTATGCCAATCTGTTGAACAAACTTTCTTCTACCTTTCCGGTAGTTTAACACTAGAACCGCGGGAAAATTCATTCAAGTTTTATAAAGATATTTCTCACCGGAATTTTCGTTTAAAACTATTTAAATCATATATTGAAATTATTTTTACCCAGCTTATTTTTGGCTAATTTTATAAAAAAAATTCTGGTTCGAATCAACATCTCTGCTTATGATACGGGTCAAAATGTCCCGTCGCCGCGGTTCTAGTGTTAATAACACCTTCTTTCCAAAACTGTTTTGATTTTGTGGCAAAATACTTACCGAGAGGATTTTTTATGTCATTCAAAAAGTTCTTTTTTTGTGTGAACAGAATTTTTGAGAGAAAGAAACAAACAGTAGTCGAACGGAGCAATGTCCAGAAAGTAAGGAAGATGGGCTAGAATGTCTCAATCGAATGCAAGGAATTTGTTTCTGATAGTCAAAGATGTATGTGAAATGTAGTCGTCATAATAGAAAATACATCTTTTTTTTCTTTTCTATTTCGGAGTGTTTTAGGGCTATTTCTACCTTCAGTTTGTCTAGTTGTCATTAGTAATTTTCAGAATTGCTGTTCTGGTTACATGGAAGTCGCTTGTAGTATATCCAATTTCGCCAAAATAGAGACCAAAACTTTCTTCTGTAAGAGTCCGGCTTTAGTGACAGGAATGGGATCTTTATATCTCGATTGTATCATAACTTTTTGCGTTCCTTGTTGTTATAAAGTATTCAATTTCCGACCACGGGAACCAACCTTTTCAAAAAAAGGTTCTTTTTGATGTTGAAAATGTGATTTAAAAAGTTGCTCGCCATCAGGTCAAGGACAGGTCGGCCACTAGTAACCATTTTTATATTCCATTCGCACCAATATTTTTTAAAACACGTATTACAGTATTTTTCTTTCGCAAACGTTGTCAAAGTATGAGTAAAATATATTTATTTTCAGAATGTGGTGCAAAGTTGAATTAAAAAATAGCACACGAATAGCAAAAGAAGCTTTTGGGACAGTCTTTGACTGGGAAAAAACAAATTCCTTGCGTTTGATTGAGATGTTCTCATGCACCCTACCTACGCTTTGGACTTGCTCTATCCAATTACTATGTGCTTTTTTCTCTCGAAAATTTTCTTCACAAAAAATAACTGTTTGTAAGACATAAAAAAAATCAACGCGTTAAGTAATTTGTAACCAAATCAAAAAATTTTTGGAAAGAAGGCATTATAAGACTCCTAGAAATGTAGAAGAAGGTTCGCAAAACAGAATAGCACAGATATTCTTTAATAAAATTTCGCCATTTTCGAAATTTTCTTGGGTTAAACAAACGGAAAAAACTTTTGGGACATCCTAATACATTTATTGCTCATGCACCTGGGAGGCGTACTTCGACAATTAAAGATTACACAAGGGAAAATTCGTGTATTAATTTATTTGGGAAAATTTCTTCCTGCGGCAATCGAACACCAAATTCAGTGGCATAGCCAAGGTGGATGCCCAAAACCACTAAAATTGTAAGATTTTCTTCCCCTAGATTCATAACAGATATTTTTCTGGCTTTATAAGGAGAATTAAAAAATTACCGGTATACAGAGGACTGGGGCACCCACCCTGGTTACGTTTCTGAAATTTCATTTTTAAATTGGTAACACCAATTTCTGAAACTTTACTTGATTTTCTTGAGTCAAAGCAGTCCAGAAACGTACCGTAATTTCGGATGTATAAGCCGCGGATCAAACAATTCTTTTTCGACCCAGAATTTTTTAAGAAACAAATGTTACTACTTAGATCGACGTAAATGTTTGTCTTCAATCACTAAATAAGATTTCTGGGTCCAAAATGAATTGTTTGATCCGCGGCTTATACACCCGAAATTACGGTACATAGTTTATGCACTTTTTCTAAAATGTTTTTTAGAGTTAAAAGTTGAAAATTTAAAATAGCTAATCCACGTGATAAACTTTAATTTATGTCTTCACAAAAAATCACCCGATTGAAAAGTCACTTTTATAATGAATTATATTGAACATAAAGACACACACGCAATAAAAACACCCCAGGCTTTCTTTTTATTATAATTCGAAAAAAAATGTTTGTATGAAAAGTATGAATAAATTCATACTAAATAATTTATAAATTATGACCTACGTTAATTTCAATCAACGTTGTCAAAAGAGTGGTTGTGTTTCTACAGATTCTTATCCTTAAGTTTAGCGATAGTAGGGAATTTTACATTTAGACTGTCTAATAGGACCGTTTCCATTAACTATTGCATCCTCAGAAATTTTCAAAACCTGATTAGAAAATTCCGTAAAGTTTTCTTTTGCTGCAAGTTAATTAATTTTGTATTAGGGTGGAGCGAAAAAAAATTTTTTTTGAAAATCAAAAACGGGTAGGTGCCAAAAGTTGCCTTTATACTAGTACATCAACTGCGTGAAATTTTACCGCTGAAAAACAATGGCTTGAGTCTGCGCTTTTGCTCCAAAAATCGAAATTTTGGGTAAAATTTGTCATTTTTTGACATTTTTTCAAAAAAATTAAAAACTTTCTACAGAGCTGGTTAGTATTTAAAAGTATTGCTTAGACCTTTATATTTATCTCCTTAACATATTTAAACTATAAAACAATATGTTTATTCCTAATAGCTGGAGCAAAACAGACAACTTTTAGTAAGAAAACAGCATTACCACTCTATTGGGTCATATAACGAATTGTTGTTTTTAATACAGCTCTTGTTTTCAAAACTACCTTGGACATGCGTCGTCTAGGTGGCTATATTTCCTATACCATCCGGCCCAACTATTCGATCATCTTAGTACAGTGTTTTATTTATACATTGATTTGTGATTTTCTTTATAAAAATTTGGCATGTTTTCGATGCTTCCACCTTGTTTATCAGTTCTTTGCATCCACATGCTGCTGTAACTATCTTCATGTATATTTTTACAGTTTATACAAAAAAAATGACAAGCAGAGTAATGCACGGGAATATTATTAAAGGGATCTATTCAGCCGTTTATTATATTTATCAAACTTACATTCAGTTCATGAATAATGATTGGAAGTTCTGTTACCACAACATTTTTTCAGTCAATTGTATTTTTTTTTTTTTTTTTTTTTTTTTTTTTTTTTTTTTTTACGTAATGATTTGCTTCAAAGATGATTTCAGATATTTCAACTATAAGTATGCCATCATTTATTCTACTTTTGCATTTTTTATATGTTGAGAAGCGAGCTGTTTAATGTGATGGTGATCGTCAGCGAGAATTGCAATGAAAATTTGTTCTCCATGTGTAAAGCAACCGCTGTTGTTAATAACTTTTTTTTTGCATTAGTTTTATGCCGTTTTCTAAGTGTTTTCGTATCCAGTTAATTTCCTATTAACTTTTAGATCCCCTTTTTATGAGTGGACAACATTTGATGGTGAAATGTCCTGGGCATAAACTTATAATGCATTCTGCTTTATGAGGGAATGGACGGATATCGACTATAAGTGCTCATTTAAAATTAGGAGAATTTTATTTGTCACTGTGAACCATTTTGCATGGGGTAAGATTAGAATTGTCTATATGATATTAAATCATTCGCTACTTCAACTGCAGTGAATTTCCTCTGCGTCAATTATTAGAGAAGTCGATATAAAACGTTCTAAGCTACATGGATTCACTGGATCAATAAGGAAAATCTTTGTCTACGTAATATTCCCTTCCTATTACAATTTTTTTTATATAAAATAGAGAAATTATTTTCTCAAATTGAGAAAAAGATACTCAGAACAGATTAGAAATTTCTGTCGGAGATTGCAAAGCTAATTCATAAGGAAAGCTATTTCTCAAAGAATGGGGAATAGAAATTTAGAAAACATCTCACAGAAAAGACAGCTCATTAAGTTAATAAAATTTTCCGCTTTATATAAGCACAGATTGGCAATCAGCGTCTATATGTTCACTCACCAAATCTATAATCAAGTTTATATCGCGGGATGTTTTATATACCAAATGTACTACACACCTAAATAATAGATCTAAAATGTTATTAGAAATTACTAGACTACGGAATAACACAGGAAACGACATAAAGCATAGTAAAACTTCTTTAGAAATATTGTTGTTTTACACGCAAATTTTGTTTGCAATCCTCTGTGACGATCGTCATAATATTAAACAGCTAACTTCTCAGCATATATTCAATGTAATATGTTCAATAAATGATGGCATACTAGAAACTGAATTCATACAATCAATTTTTAGGCAAATCATTGCATATAAAATGTAATTGATTGAAAGAATGCTGTGATAACAGAACTTCCAATCATAATGTACTAATTGCATGAAATTTTAATGAAGATAATAGACTGCTGACTAGGTTCAATTAAGAACATACCCAATACATTACTCAGCTTCTCTTCTGTTATACATGGTATAAAAATATACGTGCAGCAGGTCACACCAGCATGATTCAAATCATCCAAAGTCTATGAATACAAAGAAGAGATAAATTACTTTGATATATAGAAAACTTATACTCGTCTTCGGGAAAAAAATAACAATTCAATACATAAATAAAACACTGGGCCTAGATGATTGGGTGGTTGAGACGGGTGGAATAATGCAACCACCTCTATGAGTTATATACACAGTAGTTTTGAAAGCAGCTAGGTAAGAAATGTATTCAAAAGAACATTTCATTGTATGCTCCAATAGACAGGTTAACGCTGATTTTTCACAAAAAGTTGTCAGAATTGCTCCAATTATACAGACTATAGATATTGTTTTATAGTTTAAATATATTAAGCAGATAAATATAAAGGTCTAAGCAACACTTTTAAATACTAACCAGCTCTGTAGGAATTTTTTAATTTTTTTGAAAACATGTCAAAAAATGACAAATTTTACCCAAAATTTCGATTTTTGGGGCAAAAGCGCAGACTCAAGCCATTTTTTTTCAGCGGTAAAATTTCACGCAGTTGATGTACTAGTATAAAGGCAACTTTTGGCACCTACCCGTTTTTGATTTTCAAAAAAAAAATTTTTTCGCTCCACCCTATTTTGTATATATATTTATAGTATATATATATATTTGCAATGTACATTTGTGTTACCCGGACGTTGTTCAGAATTGTGTAGGAATATAAAAAAAACACAACACTTACCTATAATCTAAAACTCTTGTTACATTATAATTTTGAATAGTATGGAGGAAGACAGCATCCATCTGTAATTAAAGAGAAATTAACACATTACTTCTCATGCATAAATAAATACATCTTTAACTGGAGTAAATTTATTCATATATTTACTAGACAGAAACAGTATTTTTCATTTTCTTAAAGTATAAATGAACATCAAGTTTTATTCGTTGTTGCGAATATTTATTTGTAACTTTTTTCTTACATGACATCAAATCAAGAGAGAAAATAAATGCTTAAATTAACGCCATACATAAAAGGATAAAAACATTTATAACAATGAAAAACTTAGTACGATTTAGTAAGTTTTCTCGTTGATTATGCAATCAAGGCTCAAATTATTATTATTGTTGTGTGCTCCTGTAAATACTGTGCACTTTCTATGATACAGGATTAACTCATAGTAAGCCTCAGCAACGTATATCGATTACATTATATGTGAAATAATTTAACATGATAAATATACTCCGAAAAGAAAGTTTCATCCTATTCCATTATTCAACGGAATTCTTTTCTGTGGACTTGTAAGTGAATAACAAATATTTTTTATTTTTATTTATTTATTTATTGCATCGCATATTGTAACAGATTGTAGTAAATTCGTCAGTTAATGCATACCAATTTTATTCTGTTTGAAAGGCTGCAAAACTATTAAAATGCACTTGAAATATTTTTTTCCATTGGCCGTAAAAATTCCATTGAGGAAAATATAACACATACAGAGTGATTCTAAATTCATGGTATAAATTTTAAGGGTTCGTACAAAACACTGTAACAATCATATATTGCATAGGAATGTATAGTCACAATTCATGCATTGAGGTAAAAAAAACAGGTGTCAATTCGACTCTTTTCTTTATTTCAATATTTTTCTCATTCATACCACAAAATTTCTATGCGATTCTTTTCTTTATTTAAGACCGATTCTTCATGATTGCATTAAGAAGAAATTCTTCTTTGAAAATTTCCTGTATCAAATCGAAATTTTTGAATTAAAAAAAAACTCCATTACTGTATATTTTCAAGAATTTTCTGTGTTTGGCAGATTTGACAGTTTGGCGGTTTTCTTTTAATTCAAATATTTTGATTTCATACAGGAAATTTTCAAAGAATATATATATATATTTTGATTATGTAATTATAAAATGTCTGACTTAAATAAAGAAAAGAACACTATAGTAATTTTCTGGTATGAATGACAAATTTTTAAATAAAAAAGGGCCACATTGGCTATTTGGTGTTTCTACTTAAACCTGTCATTTGCGCCTCATTAATATACAACAAATGATTATTACAGTGTCCTGTACCAACTTTTAACGTTTGAACCATGAATTTAGAATCACCCTGTATAATTTTTTCCTCTTAGTTTGCATGTGTCTGGAGAAAGATAGGAGAGGAGCAAATGGTTAACGATAATAAGAAACTGGATTATGTTCTTTAAAAGAAAATTTTAAATTATTGTAATTTTTTTATAATTTTATAAATCATTTTATTAAATCATTTTCTTATAAGTTCTTCTTTAAAAATACATTAATATTTATTTTTAATAACATAGACTTACTAACTATTGAAAGTGTGAAAAATAATTTCAATAAAAACATAAATTTTAGTGACAAAGTGCTATATAAATTCAAGGCATCAGAACACGTGGTAAAACATGCAGGAAATTTGTTTTTGTAAGAGATTTAATTATACATCCGCTAAGCCTATTGGATGTCCTTACTATTACTCAAACAAAACTATTTTGAAATTGTTAATAAAATCAAATTTCATTTCAGCAATTAAGATGCAACACTTGTCACTGAAAAAGACCAGGATGATAATGTTAAGTCTATGGGAGCGTTCTTACCAATATCTTGCTTAAATTTTAATATTTTTACATGATTTTTTTGCATAAGATAACTGAGGAAGATTCACTACCAGGCTAGTTTTTAATTTTCAATTTTGGTTTCAGAAAAAAAAAATTACTCTACGTTTCGAAACCGGTTGGAACCGGTTCTGAAATTGAAACTATCATAATATAAAAAATATATAATCAAAATCGAAAAAGTAAAAACTAGCCCAATTGTCCTCAGCTATCATATGCAAAAAAATAAATAAATAAATAAATAAATAAATAAATAAAAAATAAAAATAAAAATAAAAAATAAAAAATAAAAACATTAAAATTTGGCGAAATATTTGAAAAGAACGCTCCCATAGACTTAAAATTATCATCCGGGCCTTTTTCAGTGACTAGTGTGGGGCCTTAACCCTTTGACTCGAGGTGGCAAGTGTCCTTCGTAAATCAGGACGCCAAACGCTTTTGGAAATTACTAATATCTTACTATTTATTTCTCCATTTTTTTAAATCACAGATTATTAGATAAGGCGAAGAAAGTTAGTTTTAAATACTGGTGTGCATTTGGAGAGCCCATTTACATGGGACACTAGTGGTCAGTGCGAATCACCTCTCCAGTGAAAAGGGTTAAATAATTAAAAAAATAATTTACTAATTAAATCAAATGAAATTTGATGGGCTGATAGATCAAATGATTGGGTGGGCTCGCACCCCATGGACCCATATACCGTAATTTCCGGCGTATGATTCGCGAATAAAACAATCACATATCGACCCAGAATTTTTAAAAAATGAAACGTAACTTTTAGATTGCGGTAAATCATGGTTCGTACGGATACCGTTATTTTCCAGGTGAAACACCAGCATTTCTTTATAGGAAAATAAATAAAGGTGAAAAGCGTGAATTTTCGACTTATTTAATGATAGAATTTCTATAAGAAAATACTGGTACCGAAGAATTTCATGGTCATAAAATTCCAGGACCCGTACGAACCATGTAAATACTTGGCTACAATAGCTAAATAAAACTTCTGCGTCGAAGCAGAATTGTTTGATTTGCGGATTATACGCAGGAAATTACGGTAAGCTAGCGCCCTGATATTCATACATAAAAAACAAGTTGAGTTAAATAAAACAGTGTAATAACAGAAGAACAATATTCTTACCGATAATCTAATTTGTGATGAAAGTTTTTGGAATGCTTCACTTTTGGGATCAAGAAGATCTTTTGTAAACACCCTATTGGTTATTCGTAGGTGTCCCTCAACCAATGATAACCCTGAAACAAATAAAAGAAAATGTATACATGTGAACAATATTTTTCGTATATCCGAATGTACATAATGTATTTTTTTTCCTAAAAAAGGTAAAAAATGATATGAAAATAATAATAATAATGATAATTTTTAATGGAATTATTTCGAAATTTTATAATACAAAGGCTTTTAAGGTAAAAAACAGGATCTACAGGAAATGTGAAGAGGAATTTAATTCTAATTTACCGACCAAAAGAAACTCCAATTTTTATTCCGTTCTTTTTTTTTTTTTTTTTTTTTTTTTTTTTTTTTTTTTTTTTTGTACTGAAGAAAATTTATGTAACAGAAGAATGCAGCGATTAAGCTGATTGTTTATCCCTTTAATATCATTTCAGTACTAGAATAATTAACTACAACTACTATTTGCATATTAATACTGCAACTATTTCAGTCGATAAATAAAATAATACATGCTCAGTCGCAAATGAATTTAACTTTAATATTGCATTAAAACTTGGTCATTGGGTTTGGACTGAAAATATCTACAATTTATCGCCAATGCTTCTGTTTTTACACGCCTACATTGGCATTTTATAGGAAATATTTTGAAATCAAAATGTACAAAACGAAATCAAATCACTTAATCCAAAAATGTACCCAACATTGACGATGCGTTCAAAATGTTTAAATTAATCTGCTGATTTCAGATATATAAAGCAGATATTGCACGGAATGTATCAGCATTGCAGTACAGTTCGCAATTACATGGTTCCCACTTCATCCGCTTTTTGAACACCATTTTTATTTAAAGAAGAATTTTATTTACCGTAATTTCGGGTGTATAAGCCGCGGCTCAAACAATTCTTTTTCGACCCAGAATTTTTTTAAAAATGAATGTTACTACTTAGATTGCCGTAAATATTTGTGATTAATCATTAAATAAGATTTCTGGGTCCAAAAAGAATTGTTTGAGCCGCGGCTTATACACCCGAAATTACGGTATAAATTTCGTAGAAACATACCAGCCAGAGCGTTTTTCTGACAATTGAAAAAAAAAATGTTTATTAAAATTTAGAAAATAGTGGTATTTAAAATTCGTAACTATTGTCACCGATGTGCAATGATTTTAAAATTGTTTCAAGATTCTTTAAAACTAATATTCACGGCTGCCAACTCTTCATCTTTTTTGCACAACAAAAATTTAATAGAAATTATTGTTTTATTTAATCGGTATATTAGGACGCTTTAAAAAACAAAACAAAATTTACTACAAAATATTTGCGATACAAAAAGCCTTAGATTTGGCAGCTATGCTAATATTCCATTTATAAAGAGACTGACAGTAGTACAGGGTGACGAGTTGTCAGAGAAAACCACAGTCCTTGAATTTTAACAAATGTGTGAAAAAACTTTTTTATCTATTTTGAAATAATTTCTTTTTTAAATTTTGGCGTCGTTCAATCATTTCAGAATTATAAGAATAGCAGAGCTTTGCCCCTCAAAGGGTTAAATGCTTTTATACATAGGTGCCAACCTGACAGATTATCCGTAATGCGTGCGTTAATTTGACCCTGGTTTAATGAGTTTCGAACCAGAAAATTTTCAAAGAAATGAAATTAAGTATGTTCCACTAACAATCTTGAAATTAAATAAATAAAGATTCATGAAATATATTTTCTGGTTTGAAATGACGTTAACTTGGATCAAACTAATCCAGGTATTACGAAGATTAGTTGAAAGTTGGCAGCTATGTTTATATTACTATAAGTATTTTCAATTAGAAAATATTGGTAGTATCCTCTTGTTTTGGCTGTGTTTTTCCCTGACCACTCTGTGATACAGGATTAGTACAGATCAAGGGATTCAGGAATTCTTAGGCGTTTTAATACTAGAAATTTCGTAAAGTGCAGTTCATTATATTTAAAGATAGAATTATTTTTCATTAAATAATGCTAATATTACTTTTTTTTTAAATGTAATACAAGCTGTCTTTGAAGTGTACGAACCATGCAGTAACATTTTTTAATTAATTAAAAAAAAAATAGTTGTACTGAAAATATGTACCGTAATTTCGGGTGTATAAGCCGCGGATCAAACAATTCTTTTTCGACCCAGAATTTTTTAAGAAAGAAATATAACTAGTTAGATCGACGTAAATATTTGTATTCAATCACTAAGTAAGATTTCTGGGTCCAAAAAGAATTGTTTGATCCGCGGCTTATACACCCGAAATTACGGTAATTCTTTGCACCAATGTGCGACGCCTTTAGTTCCAAAATATTTCTTTCTAATATTTCATATACAGAAAAACTGATATCAAATCAAAGTTCCAAATTTGTATTAAAATTCTCATTTTTTTTTTATAGAAAAATAACAATATAAATTAATAATAGATTGTTTAAATATATGTACCATATCTAAATCTTAGTAGTCGTTTTCTCTAAAACAGGGTTTGTACACGTATCTGTGCGTTTCAGAGGATATTCAGGGAAATGTTAGGTGTTTTAGTATCAGAAATTTCGCAATGTATTGGTTGGTATATCTGCATAACAAAGTTGTTTGAGGCGAATGTAATTATTTGGACTAAAAAACTTTTGTTACGAAAAAAAGAATCCCATACATTGCTCCATATTTTCGTGAAAATTACATCGTGCTACACTCTATATTTTACAAATTATTAGATATTTTATTTATTCTGTGACGTATTGAGTATTTAACAATAATTCTGTGAGATTAATGAAAGATATCGCCAAGCTGTAATTTACCACCAGAATATAACTAAAATTTCTAAAAAGTTACATTTTAATTATTACAACTTCTACCTTTTACTTGCTATGAAATGTGCCATCAATGTGCTGCTAATACTGGAAACGCCAGAAAAAGTTTACATCAAAAAATATACACAAGAATTTTTATTTAAAGCTTTTTCAACTTTTTTGAGTACGTGTAACTCCTTTAGGTATATAACTCTTTTTATAGAAATTTCTGGTTCGAATACGTATTTAGTAGCTGTGAAATTGATTGCTCTGGTCACTTCTAATGTTAATCCATACATATATTTCGATACTAAAAATGGTATACAAGGATGGCATTACAGAAAAATGTTTTTACCTCGCCAGACTATTTCAAAATATTACACAATTTTACTCATGACACTTAAAAAAAAAAAAAAAAAAAAAGTATTTTATTCCATGTCTCTCTCTTTTTCTCCCTCTCTCTATTTATATATATATGCATGCATACGAAGTTTCAATATAGTAGTGCATCCGGCATTACCAAGGTATGCGTTTTATACGGGCTTCTTTTTATTATTTTCTTCATTTAAAATCTTGTGGTGCATGACGGGGGCCTCTGAGGGGATTTCGATAAAGCTTCTATAATATAAAATTAACACTGATGCTATTAAAAGTTATAGGTGAGTAATTCAATGTCCTTACGACTATAATCAAACATCCCGTTTTAGAAATGCGATGAAAATAACTAGATACCCTCTTTGTAAGGAGTCTAAAAGATAAAACACGTGTCACAAAGTGACATCACTATTGCTGTTTGGATTATATAGGGATGCTTGTTAAAATGAAGACTACACGATTATTAAGAAAATAACATACAAAATAAATAGGCAAGGCATTATACCATAGTATATATGAAACCCTTTAAAATACATTGTAATTAATTGAAAAGTATTTTTCATTTGTTTGCTTAACCACTTGTACAGACCTGAGGTATAGCTGCCAAACTTTACATTTTTTTTTTTTTTTTTTTTTTTTTTTTTTTTTTTTTTTTTTACCACTAAAGCTTAATAGAAAATTTTGCCTTACTTAAACGCAAAATTTAACGATTATATAAAAAATATTACTATTAAATTTTTGTAATAAGAAAAATGAGCAAAAATTGTTAAACATGGACTAAGGTGCTGAAAACAAGTGCAGATGTATCGGTCGCATTTTAAGTTTTGGAAGAATATAATTAAAGTTAACACCAATATAGGACAGAATTCACTAAAACTTTCTTTACTTACCCCTTAACCCCTTGAAGGGTGGTGGGATAAAATGTATGCTACATATTTTAATTGCGAAATGCTACATTGACACCAGAATTTTTAAAAGAAAATTTTAATTTAATCAAGTATGTCAAGAAAAAGTTTTATCCGTTTTGAACTAAATTTGTTTTTAAAATTCTGGTGTCATTCAGTCATTTCAGCATTTTGATACTAGAAGTGCTTTGCCCCTCAAAGGGCAAATATATGCGTTGCGCACGATAAGTGTTGGCTACTCTTTTACAAATTTAGATATTTTGATTGCCACCAATTTTTTGAAGTAGAAATATTCACCTTTTTTTTTTTTTTTCCATGGTAAATAAAATGATGCGAGGATAAACATAATTACACTATTTAAATTATTGGTGGGAATCAACATTGCCTGCATTGCCAGTGAATTAAGGAGTTAAATTCAGGGATCGTACATTTCAGGAAATTTTTCAGGTAAAAAAATCAGTATTTTTTAATAGAAAAATAAATCTAGAATAAACGCGCAATTTTTTTTTATTATTTAAGAAGACATTTTATTTGACAAAATACTGGTACCAAACAATTTCTTGATCTTGAAATTTCAGGACAAGTATAACCCCTGGTTAAAATATTTTCCATTCCCGTAAATTGAAGTAATGTACATATCTGATATAATTTAACGAATTAACATTATGATTATTAGAGGAAAGAAAGAAAAAGTATATACATATTTTTGGAGAAATAAGTTATGCTCTGGGCTGTGTCTAGAGGAAATGTGTGTTCGGTAAGTTAAAGCTAATAGAATTTGCTACTTTTTACATAATTTTTTCAGATTATTAATTAAAAAATAAAAAAAATTATTGACGTAAGTTTTAAGAACATTATGGATTTAATTATCATCTTTTGATTTTTTTTATGATGCCTTATTATATGGACTTGTTTTTAACCCTTTATGCACTGGTGTGTAAATTTCTACAAAATTCGAAATGTAACAGTGGTACAGTATTTTGCAAAGAAAAATTCAAGGTACACACGAAAACATGCATTAAATATTTTTTAAATAAATTTGGTCGAATATTCCGGTGCCATTGTAACATTTCGGAATTAAAATTAACCCTTTCGTGACGGGAGCCTTTCTGAAATTTTTAATGTATTTGTCACCGGTATTTAAAAACAGAAATTTGTGCCTTATTAAATTGAGAAAATGCTCCGATTAAAAAAGTCAAATTTTACAGTATAATTTTACTGATGGGGATAAACAAGGATTCTTAAGCCCTTTTTGCGGTACGTATACGTGTCGCTTGTCCCCAAGGGGTTAAGTGGTAAAAAATTTAACCATCAGAGTGTCAGAGTTCAAAGGGTTAAGCACAGCCCCTTGGATATTCAGCTCTGAGCACAGACACAAAAACGGCTGCTGCCGAAGACGGATTTTTATTAAATATATATACGAACCCTTAAATTTAGACACCAGGATTTTTATAACGATCATTTTGACTTCTCTAATCTCGGAAAAAAAATGAACCGGACATTTTTTAAAAAATTTATACTTTAAAAAAATATTGGTACCAAATTTTAAGGGATGGTACAAACCTTGAATAGACTCCGCTTTCGGCAGCATATATTTTTGTGTCGGTGCTCAGCCCTAGTATTCAGAAGGCGGTGTTTTAACCTTTTAATTTCCATAAAAGAATATGTTCTAGAAATTGCATTGTTCACATAATCTGTTTTCACCCCAGAAAATTTCAGTCATAAATTTAGCGTTATTTAAATACGGAATGTCCGTTATTAGATAAAGTAAATCTTGCTATTTTTTTTCTGGTGTGAATTTTGAATGCCCGAATAAAAAAATTGTCTAAATTCGAAACACTGTTGTTTGCATGTATGCGCATTAAAGGGTCAAGCTGGACATGCGTAAAAAAAAAAAAAAAAAAAAAAAAAAAAAAAAAAAAAAAACTATTATTTAATCGGCAATTTAAGTTGACAAGCTCTTCGATTCTTGACTGATGTAAGTTTTTAAGCGCTTACGGCATTAATTTTTTATACTTAATTTTAAAGCGAAAGGAGAATTAGATCCTTTTCAAAAGAACTATATTTTACTTAAACAAAAGAGCAGGGCCCGATTACCAACAGAACAAACAGCTACCGATAAATTTTAATAGGATTTTTTGTCTTATTTAAATAGCTTATTCATGCTGTCATGAATAGCGAGAAAATTCTTATTCTGGTGGAAGTTAGCCCGTTGGCAATCAAAACTTAAAAAAAAAAAAAAAAAAAAAAAAAAAAAAAAAATCAAACACTTAATAGATAGCACCATAGCTCCGAACGACTTTTTGGACAAGAAAAACTTAACTGAAATTTTTGCCTTATTTAAAAGACGAATTACGGCGATTTGTAATGATAAAATTTACTGTGAATTTTTTGTGGTACAAAAAAACGGAAGATGTTGGCAGCCATGAATAATACATATGCAACAATTGGAATGTTATTCAACTTGCCCCTCAACTATCGATATACCGTAATTTCGGGTGTATAAGCCGCGGATCAAATAATTCTTTTTGGACCCAGAAATCTTATTTAGTGATTGAAGACAAATATTTACGGCGATCTAACTAATTATATTTGTTTTTAAAATAATTCTGGGTCAAAAAAGAATTGTTTGACCTGCGGCTTATACACCCGAAATTACGGTAAGTCTTAATGTCACGTTATTCGTGTTTTTTTTTTTTTTTTTTTTTTTTTTTTTTTTTTTGTGTGTGTGTGTGTGTGTGTGTGTGTGTAATGTTTTTTGTGTTATGGAGCGTGGTTTACACTATGAAAAATAATATGAACATACAATATGATTTATTAGCAATAGTTTCCTTTAAAACGTATTATACATATAAACAGTGACGTAACTAGGGTGGATGCCCAAGTGCTCAGAATACCGGTAATTTTTGAAGTTCTGTTCCCTTATCTAACCAGAAAATTTTCTGCTACGAATCAAGGGGAAGAAAACTTTACAATATTACTGGTTTTGAGCACCAACCCTGATTACGCCACTGTAATGCGTTGTAAATATTTTTTTTCTCTTATCTATTTTACTTTAATGAATTAATGTTCACGTGCAATTCCAGTTGAGAGTAATTTTAGTACAATTAATTACAGTAGGTTGACTGATATTTTTACCATAGGTGTTTTCTTTTTTAAATTACCTCGTTCAGTCACGAATTTTAAAAAGTATCCCATAATGTTTTTTTTAATTATTATATTTTTGAGTTAACTTTATTAATTTTTTATAATTGTTTAATTTTCCATCCATGACCAGCAGGCTCGCGATTCCGTTTATTAGAGTTTCGTTCATCTGACAAACCTTATTCGTCCTCTGTCTGTCTGTCCGTCACAGAATCCGTCCACAAAAACAGTATCAGTGTAACTGTGTATCAGTAAAACTGTGTAAGTCATATGCTTCAAATTCTGTGTACTTACAGCTGAAAACCTCGTGTCACACGACAAATCATAAAATTTTAAAAAAGTCTATTATTTAAATTAAATCAATTTTATCAATGTCACTTACTCATTTTTGCTATTTAAATTTTAAAAGAGAACCTTAATTCCAACTTTTTTTGTATAAACACCATAGCTTGGAGGTAAAGCACCTCGCTAGTAACAGAAGGTTCTTAGTTTGGACCCCGATGCTGGAATTTGAAATTTTCATACTAAGATTTAATTAAAATAAATTTCGTAATTTTTGCCAATTTAAGGGTTTATATTATTTTTTTATCCCCGACATTCATAACTTTTTTAATTCAATTTTCTTTCTATTTTAAAAAAAACTGTTGCAATTTATTAATGATTCAATATTTTAAATTTCGTTTAAAGAATGTTTCGGTTTTTATTTTTTTTATAATTTTAAATATTAATATTATAAATACAAATTGAATTATTAAATAAAACGATATATTAATATTTAAAATAAAATTTCCAATTCCATATTAATTAGGCTTTAAGTTTTTAGTTTTATCATATGTTACTACATAACGCAATCATTCATAAAATTAAATAGCATTTTCTTTCACCCAAGTGTTCAATTAGGTACTTAATTTGATCTTTCTGTATGACATCATGGCTATAGACACATTCCAAGAAAACAATAGGGTTCATATGTATGAAAGGATTAAGTCAGTTTTAAACGTTTTAGTATCAGAAATTTCGTAAAGTACTTGTTGCTATATCTGACGACAGTATTTTCTTTCATTATTTAACACTAGAACCGCGGGAAAATTCATTCAAGTTTTATAAAAATATTTCTCACTAGAATTATCATTTAAAACTGTTTAAGTTATTTATTGAAAATATTTTTGTTCAGCATATATTTAGATTACTTTATTAAGAGTTTTCTGGTTCGAATCGACATCGCTCCATATGATACGGGTCAAAATGACCCGTCGCCGCGGTTCTAGTGTTAAGGGAAATTTTACTTTACAAGTTTTCTGATAAAAGGTGTTTGAAAGTCCTTGAAACGTAGGAATCCTGAACAATGATAAAATAAAGCAAAAAAGAACTTAAAAATGCAAAAGCAAAAGCTTACAGAAAGCATAACATAATATAATAACAGCATAATAATATAATAAGCATAATAGCAGAAAGTTTATAAAAGCATTTGCTTACCTTCTTCTTCTAGTTCTTGAAACTCTTCATCTTCATTTAAGGACATCCGTACCTCCCCAACTGAAAAATATTAAAGATTAATTATTAAAAAATGAAACTATCAAAACTATAGGCGCAAGGCTCAAACTGGTCCTTTTTTTTAAACCACTATTTTTTAGGAAAAATATTCGTTGTTAGCTTTTCACAACGATTTCTAGAAAAATGCGCACTAGGTAAGAAAACTAATATAATGCATATTTTCCTATGGAAAATAGTGGCGTTAAAAAGTGAACAGCGTGAGAGCCTCG
Source organism: Maratus speculifer (assembly GCA_964019185.1). Taxonomy (NCBI): domain Eukaryota; kingdom Metazoa; phylum Arthropoda; class Arachnida; order Araneae; family Salticidae; genus Maratus; species Maratus speculifer. Next base: position 197,471,787 of record OZ025299.1, read on the forward strand.
TAGGCTGTTTAAAACGATATATATTTTAATAAGAAAAGAGGAATTTTATGTTAAAAATACAAAAGTAATTTTTAAATTAATTTCAAGAAAAGAATAGGAGTTGTACATAACCTTGGAAATAATACGGACGCAAGTAATATCTACAGTGAAACAGTTTCTTTTTTGTGATTTTGTACTTTTTAGTTGAAATTATGATTTCGAACTACTTATTCATTTATTTGAAAATTTCAGTTACGAATCTCTATCTCCTACTTTACTTCCTTTTCTTCGTTTCTTTTTCTTTCCTTATCTTGTATTTAATATGAAATCTTTTATTTATCATAAATATATTTTTTTCGTATTCTATCTTGAAAAAGTGTGTTAACACTAGAAAGATTAGAAGCTTTACTCAATTTCATTAAATTATTTTACACCTGATTTTTTATTTAAAGCTAGTAAACGTATTGGTTTAACCCCTTCAGGGGGCGCCCTTTGCAGTCTGAAAACGGTTAATCTTGCTGTTCCGATTGCGAACTGGGACCAGTAAAATTTTAGTACAATTTCGATCTCTTAACACACGTGTAAAAGGGCTCTTTATTATTTTCAAATACATTTGTTCGTAAATTGCGATGGGAATCAATTATCTGAAGAACATTTTTGGAGCAAAAATACTTTGCCAGTGAAAGGGTTAACTTTTTTATGGAGAAACTTCTTCTGAAAACGAAGATAGCATTGTTGCCATCCCTGTTTTTTGAATACCGGTAAATTCTAACAAGATGTTCGGTTTATCTAATTTCAGAAAGTGTGCGACAGGGTATAAATAGATATTATAAACATTTAAAAAATAAACTTAACTCTTTGAGCTCTGGGGTGTAAATTTCTTCTAAATTCTAAATGTCACATTGGCACCAGTATTTTGCAAAGAAAAGAATCGGTTAACGATATACGCGGAAAAATGCATTAAACCTTTTTCAAATAAAACTGGTCGAATTTTCTGGTGCCATTGTGACATTTCGGAATTAAAATTATGAGGTAGAAAATTCTACCATCAGAGCTCAAGGGATTAAAGGGGGAAAAAGAGAGAAACAAACATGCCAGCCTCCGGCTTTTTTTAACCCTTTCCGGCACGGGCAAAAAATAATGAAAAATGAGAAATTTTCGACTGGCACCGGAATTTACAAGCGAATTTTTCAGATATTTTGAATTCCTTAATTTAAGCTTACATTGTAAAAGCAAATTTTTACTAAAATTTTATTGGTGCCGTTTGCAAGTTTAGAATTAAAATTAGGTATCCCAGACCGGGCGCAGTGTGCCGGAAAGGGTTAAACGAAAACAATATAATTTGAACCAGAAAATTTGTTTAGTTAAATGCGACTTTCATTAAAAATGGTAAGCCATTTTAAACTACATATTTTCATACACTAAATAAATTTCTGGTTCGAAGTATAAGTTATTGATTTTAAAAAAGCCGGAGGTTGGCATGAATGGAAAAAGGAAGTCAGTAATATTATGACCATAAAAACCTTTCAAATATATAAGCCTGTCATAAAATTTTGGATGTTTGAAAGAAGAAAAATAACTTGAAGTCTACTTTTCTTCCCATAACATTGCATTTAAGTAGCATATTACTCTGCGTCATAAAAATTGCACTTAAGACGGCTGTCAAGAAAATATTTCTCACTTCCCAAACACACGAAAGTTTCTGACTTATTTTTAAACATAAAAGCATCATACACACGATTATTGAACTGATATGTAATCAAACTATTGTTTCCTTTACCGGGCAGTCGTTTTAACCCTTTATTTACCGTATTATAAATTCATGAAAATTTTGCATTTTACCAAAATTGTTTTAACTAATTTAAAAGATTTACATAATCATTCAATAAATTTTTGAAGGATTTTGAAGGATTAATTAAATTTGAATTTACAGGGATTTTGTGCAATATGTATAACCCCACTCAAATCTTTTGTTTTAAATTGTTTTTTACTATTTTGTAGAATTATAAAATGTACAAATATGATTTTCTTACAATATAAATATAGAAATATTTTCGAAATGAAAAATCCTCAGCTCCCTCCCACAGCGCCAAGAAAGCTGAAAAGATACAAAGGCAAAATAAATCATCCTTTAAAAAATATTTTTATTTTGTGTAACAAATAATGCTTTTGGAACAAAACAAAGTAATATATCTGTAACTCATTCTAAACAGTATTACAACTAATCGACGTATTCAAAGAATTTTACAATAAGTAATTTTAATGGTACTTATAAGTACCGTCGGTAGATAAAGGGTTAAAAATGGGGTTTAAAAGCCAACTTTAACTGGATTTTCTGAAAAATATTTCACCTTTACGAAAAATGAAAAAAACAGTTTGATAACGTTGTTTCCGAATAGGTGTCTCTCCTAAATTAATACATTTGAGAACAAAAATGAATTTTTAAAAAGTGGCATAAATAGCCAATTTGGATTTAATAGTCTTAAGACTATTAAATCACACCACAGAAAACGACGGTTCAAGTGATTTTTTTAATTTAACAAGCAGCATATCATTCGTTGTGCACAATAATTAGGAATAAGTGAAATCAGATTTCTTTAACTAATTAATTTCATTATAAAAATAAACGTTAAATTAGATGTGAAATTTGTTAATTTTTAAAGTCGTGATTAAAACAATTTTTTTTTTTTAGTCTTAATATGTAGATTAATATGTGGCAAAATAACACAGAGAAAAACTTTATGAATGATTTCTAGAAATTAAAACTGGGCTTTTTTTTTTTTTTTCTGGGATGAATTAAAAACTAAATCTATTGCTCTTTTTTGGTACTTGTTTTTCATAATTTACACATAAATATACAAACCCTGTCAGGCTTTTCAAAAAAAAAATTATATTAGTTTTTGTTTTCGAGATTAATTATTATCAACCAAACTTAAAAAAATCCTTCTCAACATCAATTTTCGTATCCCATTAATGCCCAGTGGCATATTTTTGGATCGCGAAACTTAGTGGAAAAACGCGCTTTACATACCACTAAATATGAAGATAAATAAAGATATAATTTCTTTCACGAGACAAGTTCCTTTGATAAATTAAGATAAAAATTACTCCTCTTATAAAAGTGGTGAGGGAAAAAATTAAAATTAAAATTTTTAAAAATAAAATAAAATAAATTTAAATTAAATTTTAACGAAGAAAATAATTTGGGCGTTAATGGGTTAATATGTTTTATTTTTGAAGACTTAATTGATGCTAGCATCTTTTAATTATTTTGGCGAATGAGCCAAATCAAAGATGTTTCCACCTGGAAATTTTATTTGGTATACAATTTTAAAATGATACCTGTTAAATACCACGTTGAAAGAAGACACATTTTGTTATAAACACTTTCTGGTTTTAAACTTGTTTGACTTGGATCAGACTCTGGAATATTTAAGAGACGTTGGAATTTATGATTAAGTTGTATTTTTTTTCTGATTTAACCCATTAGTGCCTAGCGTCCCTTTTTAGGGACGCTGCAAAAGGTGAATTTAGCACTGTTTTTGACACCGGTAAAACAGAAAAGCAATATTTATTTTATTTAAAAGATGCATTTTCGTGATTAACTAACTAAACTTAAATCTTCTAAAAATAATGGTGCCAACCAAAAAAAAAATTACGCAAAAGATGCTGGGCACGAATGGGTTAACACGTCCCCATAATTGCCAAAATTTACGGGGTTTTTACCACTAAATTTTATTAGTAAACGTTGACTTATTTAATGGACAAAATTAGTGATGGAAGTAAGCAAAATATCCTATTTAAAAGTTTATGATTATTATAAAAGTTCAAAAGTTGATAGCCATAATGTTTCCTTTTATAAGTGAGAACAGTAATTTCCCTCTCTTTTTTTTTTCTTTTTTTCAGAATCTGAAAAACATGAAAACATACTGTCCCACATTTTGATAATGAGAGTTAGTGAAATAAAAAATACCGAAAAATTAATAACTTTATGTTAAAGACAATATCCGTTAGTGAGAAATAAATGATAGAATATTTTTGTTTCATATATTTTGTATACCGTAATTTCGGGTGTATAAGCCGCGGATCAAACAATTCTTTTTCGACCCAGAAATCTTATTTAGTGGCTTTTTTTGCAAATATTTTTATTTATTTATTCATTTATTGGATGTTGCTAACATTTAATGAATAGGTGCGTTTTATTTAAGTGAATCTTTTGTTGAATTATAGGCAAAATAAAATTATAAAAAAGGTTGAAACGCGTTTTAATTTTTTGCCTGTTGGAGGTTCATAGGCAATGTAAATTGCGAAAGTATTCACTGTAAGTTAGGAAATAAGATCACGTGGACGAAATAGTCCTGTTATTAATTTTCAAAATGTTGCACTTTTTTAATTTTTTATGTATTCTGGATCTTATAGGCGATATTTAGAAACATTTTCGACATGTACTACAAGTGCAACAATAAGAATTTTATTTTTTTACGACCAAACATTTTCTAGTAATAACATTTTGAATGTTATGAAATATCGGAGATTATATTGGAACTAAATTCGGATCTAAGTATGGATTTGGAACTAAATATGGACAAACAGTTCTGAAATTTTATAAAATTCAAAGTATCATAACTCGGTGAGTTTTAGTTGCATAAGAATTTCTTTTTTACAGTCGTGCTTGACCGAAGATGGGAAAATGTTTTCTAAATATAACTTATGGGACGCTTTCGACAAACTTGGTTGGATGAATATTTACTGAAATTCTTGATGAATTCTCTTTGAACTTCTAGAATTTAAAGAACAAGTTTCACTTCATATTTTTCACTGAAGATTTAACCGTGAGAAGAATTGGGTGCCTATAAATTCGATAATAAAATCAGTAGTGTAACCAGCGTAGGAGCCCAAAACCAGTAATATTGTAAGGTTTTCTTCTGCTTGATTCACAGTAGAAAATTTTTAATTAAATAAGGGGAAGAAAATTTTAAAAAAATTACCGGTTTTCAGAGCACTTGGGTACCCATCCTATTGTTACGCCACTGATAAAATACAATTTATAAAAAATAATATTTGCTATCCCGTTCAGGGAAAATGTACCAATAAAATGACATTACTTTGCAAAAGGTGCGAGTAGATTTTTTTTTTTTTTCAGACTTGTTTATAATGAAGCCTGCATGGAAAAACCAAGGTTTCCACCAACAAATTTCTTAACCCCTTGAGGGTCGGTGGGACATATTTTATCCCACCTAATTTAAACAAAATCCTAATCAGAAACTTTTAACGAAATTTTATATTTTTAACTTTGGGGGTAAAATGGCGAAAAAACATTGTTCCTTATTTTAAATTAAAATTTTTCGATTATTCCGGTGAGATTCCAATGTTACAAAGAAAATTATTGCTTGCCCCTCATGGGGTTAAGGGCGAATTTTCTGTGGCCAAAAGATAAAAAAATTTGGGACTACCTCGAGTATTATACTAAGTTTTAATAGCCGGATTATTTGAAAATTTTAAATATGTAGGCATAAAATACGTAATATTGAACTACCTAATAAAATGTTTCAAATATTGATTCATTAAAGCCTTGAAAATCGAACTGAAAGGAACCGAAGTTTAACTTTAGCGAATATGCGTGTTATGCTTACACAAACACACACAAATGTTAAGCAGTTCCCACTTAGTTATTTGCTGCAGTAAAATATATCCTTTATTAAAAACATACTAGAAAGTGTGGCTTATATCCATTCTGCGGATACACTTTTATAATAAAGGCAACTCTTTTTCGAATTAATATAAAGGTTGAATGAACTATACATTGTTTCATCGTCAAAAGAGATACCTTTTAAAGGTTCGTGCCTGAGCTAAATTGAGATAAAGACATTTACCGGAAGGAGATGTCAAAACAATATTACCAGAATGAAAAGTATTAAAATTACCAGCAAGGTAGACAACTGTGGTAACCATGGCCACGAGAACTGCGAGTAATATGAAGATGGCAACAAGAAGAAAGATAAGACGACCATTGTACTGTCGTTTTGTATAAGATGTGTTGTCAGACCAAGAGTTTTGCTTCTTTTTTGGATCTACTTTAGAACATAAGCCTGTTTCGCTGTCATAAAAAGCTGGATTATCCACCTGAAAGAAAATAGAAATGATACTTTAATAGGTGAATTATTTATGAACGTCAAAGTAATAATCAATCATTTAAAAAATCATTAATCAGATGGAGAGCAATGCAATATTTTAAATACGAGTATTCATATTGTTTGTATTTCCTTTTTGAATTTGAAATGTAGAATGTAAATATAAGTCTTGAAACTATTTTGTCAAATTTGCAAATTATAGTAGGCGCATTTATTATTAAGACAATTTTTATTTTACTATGTCGCTTCACAGGAGTTTAAGTTGCTTATTTACTTATTTTAACACCTTTTTAATTGACTATTTTAAAGAGAAAAAAATTAGACTATACACATTTATTTCAAAGAACTTTATAAGAAATTCATTAGCACGTGTAGAAAAATAAAACCATAGCATTTGTACACAGAGGGCCACAATTTGACACCCCTGGCTTAAAAGGTTAAATATTTGCCATGATTTCAGAACCTTAAACATAATAATAATAATAATAATAACTAGCAAAAGCCATGCTTTGTTTGGATTCGCGAAGCATTATTTTATAAAACAGATATTTGAAAGTAACAATATTTTTCAATATTATTTTTGCACCTTTATTAAACAAAAACTTTATTTTATGTTTTGGCGCATTTTACTTTTTTATTTATTATGTAAGATTGGCATAATAAAATATTTTCGAAGCAAACTTTTACAAAATAGTTGTAAATTTTGAACTAAAAGCTCTCTTAAAGATGTTTTTACAATTTCCAGTAGCCACTGGTGTTTTTTAAAGTTGTTTGAAATATGCATGTTTCCAATCTTTGTAATTAACATCCGATAATCTTTGATAGTTATTTTAGAATAATATATTTGAAGAGAGCTTGAAGAAAGTTACTTCTTCAAAATCCTATTTTCTGGAAAAACATTTGAAATCTGCTTTCGTTGATACTATGAATTTTTAACTGTAAAACATTTTATTCTAACTTCTTCGTTTTTATACATGTTAGCGTATGAGAATTTTTGATATTGTAGAATTTTTCGTAAGGAAAATTTCTATTGAATGCTTAATTTTGAAGGATTTTCACTCTCGACAACGTTACGTATGTTTTTAAGCCAACTGGTGTCTATATATCCTCAATATCTACAACTGCTTCATCTAATGTTAAACCTTGGGATTTATGAATTATAACAGCAAAAGCAAATAACTGCAGAAGAAATTCTTTCCTTGAGCAATTTATGCTTCCATTTTTCCAGAATTTAATTATCGGGAAAATCGGCACGCACCAATTCTTATAAGTTAAATTACTGCAGTATTCAAATTTATCCGTGATTATTCGCGATATCTGGTCTGGTGGCTTGCGATTTTCTTTAATACGTGCAACAAAGTCTAAAGTACCGTTCACTAAACCTTTTTAGGCCCACAAATAAGAACGTAACATTACTTTAAATCCAAATGATGAAGTAAGAAATGGTTAAAGTATATTTGTCGTTTCTGAATCGGCCAACTTTGCTTTAGTATATTTATAAAGAGCTTGAATCGAGGCAACATCTTCACGCAGTTCTTTTAATTTTTCATTTATATATTTGTTTATATTTTTGTTTGCAATTCTTTTGTTGCCACTTTACAAAAAAAATTCATAATACAATTCTTTTAAAATGTTTAAGTGTCATCTGTGCAAACGATTTTGCTGAATAATGAAAAAATGTTTTATTTATTAAATTAATCATGATTCTATCTATAATTACTTACCCCATGATTTATATTTTTTTTCTGAAAATATACGCGTTTCATTTTTTATTTATTTGCTAAAATGCGTCCGTATTGGAAATGCATGTAAAATAAATTAATTAAAATAATAATTTTTTTTAACGTTTTACTGTAAAAAAATTATATTGTGCAAATCTACAGATCATAATTTATTTTTGTGTTTAATTTGAAGTTAAAATATTGGATAGTCTTTTTGTAAAGCGTACGACAAAATGTAATTTGAGTGGACTAGTAGAGGATTCGCTTCGCTCATCCTAATAATAATAATAATAATAATAATAATAATAATAATTACCGTAATTTCGGGTGTATAAGTCGCAGATCAAACAATTCTTTTTGAACCCAGAAATCTTATTTAGTGATTGAAGACAAATATTTACGGCGATCTAACTAGTTATATATATATATATTTTTTTTTTTTTTTTAATTCTGAGTCGAAAAAGAATTGTTTGATCTGCGGCTTATACACCCGAAATTACGGTATGTATCTCACTGCTTATAAAAAAATAGACAGGAGACTTGGGTCGTGCAATATGCGAAATCAAAATCAACACTAAATTTGGGTCATCTGACATCAAAATCGTCCGAAATTGCAAAAGAACTTCACACACAACGCATCATGGTAATAAAAATGATAGACATTGCATAAAGCGTATTTATGTATATGATTTTCAAACGCACTTTATTAACCTTCCTACCCTGTTCAAATTTTACTCAATCTTGATAAAAACATTTCACACCAGAATTGTTATTTAGAACATTTTAATATATTTATTTGACTTATTTCTCTGAAACTATTATTTAACTTTCTTTATAAAAAAGTTCTGCTTCGAATCGTATAAAACAAATTATGGTTATGGGTCGATTAGACCCATTCAGGGTAGGAAGGTTAAAATTTGAAAAAACGTTGTTGCAGGGCTCCCAAATGATCCGTAAACTGAACATCAGTATTTTTTAACCGAAAATTTCATGATACGTTTCTACAGAATTTGCGCTAGAATTACCTTCCAAAGGTGGTTTCTTGGAAACTTGCAAGAAAAATCTAAAAGGAAAATTTCTCTAAGAAAATTCTGATGTTCAGTTGGCGGACCATTTGGAAGCCCTGTTGTTGGTCATTGGATATAGCTTTGTTTTAACGCGATGGTCTGTTGATCTATAATGTGTTAAAAATTGTTAGAAAATTTTTTAATTTTGATCTTAATTTTCTGAATGACATGAGAAGTTTTCTTGGTATTCAATATTTTGTTACAAAATAAAGAGTCAAATGTTGAAAATCACATTGGTGAGTTTGAAGATTGATTCGAACATAATTTAAAGAATTACTTGAGTGCTGGCACGTTGACGTAGAGTTGCCAGTTTGACCTCCTGTTTTGTTCAGATATTCCGAATTTGCGCAAGAAATTTCGAATAGCATTTTTTTTCAAGGACGGACATTTCGTAAATGCATAGAATAAAACATTTTTTTTTTTTTTTTTTTTTTTGAAATTTCCAGTATGAAATTAGAACAAGGTTCGTACACTCCTTATATTTTATAAGGACTCTGGCACCACTATTAATGATAAGAAAATTTATATTTTATTTTTAAGAAATAGAATTCGCATGCACCTCCTCGATTCGCAATTTTCGCAATATTTTTCTGCAGTAAAATACATTGAAAATACTGTAAAAATTTAGTGGTACAGTTGTGCGAACCCAATAGAACTTCTGATAAAAAAAAAAAAAAAAAAAAAAAAAAAGGAGGCCAAACTCAACCCTGCACTGGCGGGAAAAATTACAGGAACATTTATAAAAAAGGTATTTTATGACAATCTTATAATGAATGAAGTCCAATAAAAGATGGTTGTAGCTCAAGGTCAACATCATCACGTAGCCCAATGGTACTCATCTTTTGTACACATAAACATTCAAATTAGAGGAAAGTTTCTCGCGTGTAATGTAGAAAATGTCGTTTTGAAGGTATTTGACGGATTGTGAGAATCGACGGTTAACCCAGGATTGCTCACTCACATCCGAGATCACCAATAAATTCAAATAAAAATCATCATCTTATTTAACCATTGACATTTCTTTCACATTCCGCTGTAAAACGATTTGAAGATTACTTTTAAAAAAAAGTTATGAGAAATATAATAACCAAGCGCGCCCTGGCCTGGGTATGTCGCGCGTGTCATCCTAGTTTAGCTGGAAGAATGGAAGGAAGACATTAAATTTGTAAATCTATAAATCTTGCATTTTAGTCAGGTTTGGTCACTCACTTTATAAAATATTTCTACGTATCACTAGCATTAAAAAAAAATGACGTAATTTTTCTCCTAATCCAAATTATATCGTATTTTTTATATTCTTATTTAAGTTTATTTTTTGCAGAAATAGGATAGTCGCCATTTTAAAAAACCGTCAGAAAAATAAAATAAAATAAATTTAAATTAAAATAAAATAAAAATTAAAAGTCTTATGCAAGTTCCATGTTATTAGATGCAAAGTCATGACAATTTCCTCAAATTAGTTTAATTTTTAATTTTTCCCGCCAGAGAATATTAATATTTTCTAGAATGGCCAGACTCACTCTTAAAACATTTTCAGGAAGGCTATGTTGTCTGTAATCACTATTGTCCTTCCCGGGCCCCTTTTCTAATACATAACTGAAACGAACCAAAACTAACAACAAATCCATAAAGATATTAAATCAAAAATATTTTAATATCAAGGTATAATAGTAGGGTATTATTGAAAATTGAGTGACAACTGCATTGCTCGTAAAAATTAAAGAAACAAATTTCCACCATAAACTCGAGGTATTGTTTCTTCAATGGCTGTACATTATCATTCTAAACACTTGTCTTAATTTCTTTGTCCGCGATGTTCGGTTTCGCTTAAACTGCCGAACAATAGAACAATGTGTCCAACGCATTGTTTTTGTCTTGAAAGATAAGATCTTGGAATGTGATATTAAACTCGGTGCTTTGTCCCTTTTAACAATTTCGTCACGCCTACATCGCTAATTTCAGATGACTTTCTCTTCAATCCTGCTTCTAGTAAAATAAGAATTGATCAAGAATTAGTATTTCGCAGCAAATAGAAGAAATGGATCCATTTTTATTTCGCAAACTGAAATAGAATTACTTTCATCAAAAGTTTTAGATATTTCCTTGATAAAAATAAAGGAAATCTCTGAATAAATTGATTTTATGTGCTTTTTTAACACGCTTTAAGTATGTTATTGATCCTATTTTCATTTGAACTTCATTATATGGTAACGATTTTAATCTGTGTAAATTAAGAAATATGTGCCTTTCTGAAAGATTTTAGAATATTTTTCAATTTATGTACTAACAGTAATCATTTATTTTTTTTAGTATGCCTAGTGGTCGAGAGATAGAATTACATAAGGGTATTTCCAAGAGCATGTTTCGTGACTACGATTTTTAGCTACCAGCATTTTAGAACGGAAAAATGTGACTTACTTTATCAGAGATATCTCATTAATTGAATAAGGCCAAGCAAACCTTTCAGAATTAACGGTGGCCAACAAGCATAGTAGTTATTAGAATTGTGACTAACATTGCAAAAACTGAAGCGAAACTACGCACAATCGATTGTCTTATTTATCTGAATATGAAAGAATTGGATTCGTGAAGTGAATAATGCCTGAACCAGCAGGAAAATTCTGCAAATAACTGAGGAAATATCCCTCTTGCCTTTTAAAAAGCCTAAATTACATATGTGCAATGTCATATTTTTTCATACAACTAATGTAATAAAAGTTCTTAGATTAAAAATAAATAGATCTGTGCGTTAGAGTTGCAAAAACTCTGATAACAATGAATTATTTTTTAATTATAATCTACTTATCATCATGCTCTTTATATTTAAATATGTAATTAATGTGGTTTCAAAAAATTGCAATAAAATTAAAATAAAAATCAATTTCATTTGTTGATGGTTTTTCTCAAAGTAGTCAGTTTGGATTCGACTATTATTAACCTTCCTACCCTGAATGGGTCTAATCGACCCATGACTATAGTTTGTTTTATACGATTCGAACCAGAACTTTTTTCACAAAAGTTAAATAACAGATTCAGCGAAATAAGTCAATTAAATATATTAAAATGTTTTAAATAACAATTCTGGTGTGAAATGTTTTTATCAATATTGAGTAAAATTTGAACAGGGTAGGAAGGTTAAAGAAATTCGGACTTACACCAGAAAATGCAAAAAGTATTTTCCGACTTATTTAATATCAATCCTTTTTCGTTTATTCAAAATCTTAAAATAAAAATTCTTCTTTAAAAAGTTCCTGTCTAAAGTCAGTATTTCGAGATAATAATGGAAGCCAAACTGGCAATCCTGGTTTTATTAATCTTTAATTTTCAGTTTCAAAAGCGCATTAAAAAGTTTCAATCGTATAAGTTTTGTGCTACAGCTTTTATAGTAAAATATGAGGTTTTCAAATTCAGTTCCTTTAAGGGTGATTAAAATTGCAACAGTCAGAGTTTTTCTCTATTTTCGCATTATGTTTTTCGAAGAGAATCGAGTTGAAAGTGCATTAGACTCCATTGCGTTTATATCTGAAATGTTACACCGATTTATTAAACATATAAAATCCTGAATGCAACATTATTAGCATTTGTATATAATCGGAAACTTCGAATTTTGTTAGCCATTTTCATATTTAACCCTTTGAGGGACAGGCAATAGCGCTTGTATAATTCTGAACTCTCACCGGAAATTTGAAAAAATTTCATTTTAAAATAAAGAGAAGCAATTTCGTGACCTTTTCACCACCAAAGTTAGAGAAGTAAAATTGAATATTTTTTTCCTGGTGCAGGTTTTCATTAATTGTAGGTGAGATAAAATATATTCCACCGCTCCTCAAGAGGTTAATATTTACCAATACCTGACACACATACTTCATTTTACGAGCACTCAAACTGTAGGCCATCCTTTGGAATAGAGCAATGCCAGCAAACAATTGAATATTTTTTCAGTGTTTCGTAATTCACTCATCCGGGTTAGGCACATATAATGAATCAGTTTATTGAGAAATCAGCTTTCGAAATTTAGCCATTCTTTTACAGAGGCACTAAACAGCAATTACGGAAACATTCCCATCTAGTTAGCTCTTTATTCACCAGTAAACAATTACTGGTGAATAAAGATAGAGTGGTTTCAAAGAAAGTACAAGTCGAGAAGAGAATTTCCTTGGTTGAGGCGGTTTTTAAAGTAGAGTTAAGTTATTGTTTCGCACCATATATAGGAAGAAACATTATAGGAATTATAGGAAGAAACGATGCAAAACCTTTGAGAAATATTTTAAACTAAAACTTAATAAATAACCCAATTTCACCAAAACTGATAAATAACAGCCTGCAGTAGTGATTCAATACTTACAGCTTAGTGATGTATATATTTAACACCACTTTATTATGTACCTCATCACTCTATACCAATATGTCACCATATATATTTATCTAACTATTATGACAGTCCAATGAATATGTTGAGAGATAATTTGATAATTTTCCACGTCTAATTTCTCGTTTAAAATAATTATAGTTTTCAGTGATACAGGAATTTTGTGATAAATCTATATCATTAATTAGTGAAAGTGTTGGTGACAAGTTTTAAAAGCTCCAGAACAGACAGGAGAAAATATACAGTAAACCCTCTCTAGGGCGAAAAGGATTGGAAATGAGAAAATTTTCCGTAGTAAACAATATTCAGCTTTAAAGAAATTTTACTCTGTGTCTATGGATTTGCAAGGACTTGAAAATCTTTCCGAGTCAGACAGAGTCCACCTTACAGAGAGTTTACTGTATAATGAAGTATTTGAACAGTGGCAGCAGAAAAAATCTTGACACTCATTGAAAAATGTGATGTTTGTGACAGATGGCTCTTACTGATTACATTCATTAACAATGTTTATTTTTTATTTCTGCAGTTGTTCTAGTTGGTATTAACCTCTTGAAGGGCGGTGACATAAATTATATCTCACTTAATTTTAACTGCAAAATGCCACATTGACACTGGAATTTTGAAATGAAAATTTTAATTTTAACAAATACGGAAGAAAAGCTTTTATTTATTTTGAAATAAATTTGTTTTTAAATTCTAGTGTCTTTCAGTCATTTTAGCATTTTAAGAATAGAAGTGCTTTGCTCCTCAAAGGGTTAGCAGTACGTCACGTTTCAAAAAATATTCAGGCCTGGATGAAGGTCTACTTCGGTCTTGTTGAGCCAATCCTTCGTTTTGGTGTACTGCCATGTGGTAAATCGGCGTTGCCTTTTTTAGGACGCATATAGTTTTCCCTCGCGCTTGCAAATCTAAGGCTTGATAGCGGTCTACAAAAGGTTACCTGCAGGCCACCAATATACCCTTATAACCATACATAATAGTTTTCCTCGCTAAATGACAAAAGATTTGCAATTAAATGAGTCAAGCATTTCTTTTCAAATATTGTGGTGGAAAATATTTTCTGCTAAAAAAGTTGTGCATAACTACTTTACGACTTACAGGAACATTTTGTTCTCATAAAGTCAAATTACTTGGTTTTAACCCTTTGAGCTCTGCTGGTAGAATTTTCTACCACATAGTTTTAATTCCGAAATGTCACAACGACACCAGAAAATTCGACCAAATTTACTTGAAAAAGGTTTAATGCATTTTTTTTTTTCGTGTATTTCGTTAACCGGTTTTTTTTCTTTGCAAAATACTGGTGCCAGTGTGACATTTGTAATTTTGAAGAAATTTACCCACCAGAGCTCAAATGGTTAACCCTTTGAGCTCTGGGGTGTAAATTTCTTCAAAATTCCAAATGTCACATTGGCACCAGTATTTTGCAAATAAAAAAACAGTTAAGGATAAACACGAAAAAATGCATTAAACCTTTTTCAAATAAATTTGGTCGAATTTTCTGGTGCCAATGTGACATTTCGGAGTTACAATTATGTGGTAGAAAATTCTACCAGAAGAGCTCAAGGGGTTAAACATATGTAAGCTTTTTACGTGGAATGTGCACAGAAGAATTTCTTTCTGTAGAGAAAGAATTTTAACTCGGGAGGACGCGCGCCGGGCCTTTTAGGCCCGGAGTGCGTATGGTTTTTGCAATAGTAACCACTAATTTTTTTAAGTAATCTTCAACATATTTTACCCCAGAATTTGTAAGGATTTTCACCGTCCAAATAAAATGACGATTATAATTTAATTTTATTGGTGACAAAGTTAAAATCATTTATACCCTGGGTAAGCGCGCGTTCTCCCGGGTTAAAAATCCCACCTTTCAAACCCCCCACCAAGACTGAAAAAATAAAGAGAGAACTCTAAATCATGTTAATATGAAAAGGCCCACCACTCCACGTAACCAACTTTCATCTGCCTCTTCTACACCCAGAAAAAAGTTTTGTTGAATCAACAAAAATTCGTTAGGTCCAACAAATCTTTTCCTTTAAACATGGGTCAATGGAGATGTTTAGATAAACAAAAAATTGTAGTTTTTTTTTTTTTTTTTTTTTCATTTTTCGTCTACAATTTCCATTCGAAATGCATAATGACGTAATAATAATAACGTCATTAATCCGTCTCAATTTGAAAAGTTTTTATTATCCAAAAATGATGTTAATCCTTTATAGCTATATAAGTCAATTAAACAAAATTACGTGAGAGAGTTATAGCTATTGCACACCAATTTAAACTTTGCAAAAACAACAAATTTTTTTGGAATCGCAAATTGAAAATACAAAACATTAGTAAGACTCAAATAAATTCGCTGAAATTTTGTTAAAGTTTTATAAGAGTGTTAAAGATAATTTTTTGTCTGAGCAACAAAACCGATTTTTTACTTTAACTAAAAATTTCGCTTATAATAACCAAAATGTATTCAACAAAACATGTTTTGTAGTTAATATAAAATAAAACATTCTAACATTGAGATTGCGGCTTAAATGTCAAGAATTATTATTATTATTATTATTATTATTTTATATTTAATTATTTATTTATTTTTGAAATAAATAAATAATTATGGCAGTGTATTGTTATTACTAGGGAGGAATGATCAATAAATATTATGTCATCAATAATGTTAATTGTCTGTTGAACAAAAACTAAAGTAATCCGTGTTAACCATTTAACGAACAAAGCATTTTCATTGCTAAGATGTTGAAATAAATGAGTGACACGGGTAATTGCGAACAAATATGTTTGTTAATATGAAAAAGCGATTTGTCACATGCATAGTAGAAAGGATTTTTTAAAATTAAAACACCGGTGTCGTTGTTGCATATCGGAATTAAAATTTTGTGGTTTCGTAGAGAAACTAATGAACGTTAAAGGATTAACCCCTTGAGGGGCAAAGCACTTCTGTTCTTAAAATGTTCAAAGGATTGATTGACACCGGGATTCACAAACAAATTTATATGATAGTAAGTAAAAGCTGTTTTTCGTGTATATTGTAAAAAGCAAATCTTAATACTAAAATTCCGGTGCCAAAGTGGCATAAGGGAATTAAAAGTAACTGGTATATATTATATACCGGTGCCCTTCAAGGGGTTAAACAGCATCTAATCACCAAAGCATGCAACATGTAATTATTTAAAAAAAATTAATAATGAACTAATAGAATCATGGCTGCATAGTGTAACCATTACACAAACAGAGAAGATGATATATTATTCTTATTTTTTACTAAAATTCATTGATATACATATATTAACGCATGTATATTTGAATATTTTAAATTTCGGCATGCAACAGAAGCACTTTCAAAACAAAACTGCCTAAAATCGATAGTATTTCTCTTTAATACCAAAAACACATTTTTTTTTTTTCTTTTCAGTAATTTTTTGAATTACCTTTCTTATTGGGATTTTCTTTACGCTTTTGCTTTCCATGCGTTCAGCGAATTATTTCCTGATAACTTAATAATAATAATAAAAAAAAAGTTGTTCAAATAATAATAAGAACGTAAAATGGATCGTGCATTGATGGTTTGCTTTGGTCACGTTCACACTTAATTCCCTTTTCTCGTCATCCTTCTTTTTTAAAAAGGCAACTTGAATTCAGGAAACGGAAGAAAAAAGAAGTTAACCCAAAATGCGGAAATGTTTATTTGAAAAAGAATACAATTTCCCGTTATTGAAAAAATATAGATTTTATGTGAAGGATTCGTTATGTATATTATTCAAATTCAACAAAATTTGAAGATTCTCTTCAATATTAAATATAACGCGTGTAGTTAATTAATCTTTTATTTTAACGCTTACAGATGATTAAGATGAAAATAAAAATGGATCATTTTGTATGTAACTTATTGGATTAATTAAAGACATGTTGCAATGCCATTAATTCTGAATCTGTAAACTGAATTTTGTTTGTTTTTTGTTCGATTACACCCTAGGTAAGTTTTATTTCATTAAGAAATCGTTCGTTATATATTATTATTACTATTCAAGTTCAACGCAATTTGAAGATCTCTTGAGCATTAAATCTAATACGTGTAATTAATTAAGCTTTGAATTTTTTTTATGTTTACGGGTGATTAAGATGAAAAACAAAAATGGATCAATTTACGTTTATTTTAATGAATGAATTAAAAACTTGTTGCAATGGAAATTATTTCTGATATGCAAACATTATTATTATTATTATGTCTTTTTTTATTTATTTTTTTTTTTTTGATCGACTGAGTTCTAAGTAAGGGATTAAGAAAAATTTATTCTCTTTTTAAAAGCTTTCAGTAACTAAACAAAGTGTTTTCGGAAATTGTTTAAACAAAACTTTTTGGATTTGTAATAAAATTCGTTTGTTTAGGTGAATAAACGTACAAGACTGTTTCATAAGATTTGAACCAATGGTAAAACTTTTAAAAATAGAAAATGTTTTTGCTTAAAAAGCTCTATTGTTCTAGTTTTTGTTACAATGTTCAAAATATGTAAAATAATAATAATAATAATAATAATAATAATAATAATAATAATAATAATATTTAATGAAATCTACCAAATCACTTAACACTTTCAGTTCTTTATTTTTTTAAAATTTTGGATGAAAATTACTTTTAAGTAAAAAAAATTTAAAGTATTTATCCAAATAGAAAAAATAAGTAATAATAAGGTTTTGAAATTTAACGCGTATACATTGCGTACCTTTACTATAGTAAGGGGACATTCGAAGGCGTTTCGAAAATGTATTACTAAAGTATAAAAACATTCTAATGTCATTTTTTATAAGAAATTATTGATTAGCACAAATAATGTCTAGTTTTAAATTCAAACAGGACTTGTACGAATCCTGGAATTTTCAAACCAGATAATTATTTGGTACCAGTATTTTCTTATAAAAATTTTCTCCTTAAATCAGGCGAAATTGCAGGCATTTGAACTAGACTTATTTTTAAAAACAAAATACTGATATTTCACCGGGGAAGTAACTGTAATCCGTACGAATGCTTTCTAACCCTTTCATTCCCATGGTAGAATACGTTTAAGAAATTCCATAATTCGGATAATCTGAATTTGCACCTGAAAACTTAACTGATAAATTTCACTTTATTTAAATATGGAATGTCTGTTATTAAATAAAATAAGTATTTCTATTTTAATTTTCTGGTATGAATTTGGAATATTAGAATTAAATACAGAAAAAAAGATAAGAAATGTTATGATGCCATTTGGACTCACTGGGAATGAAAGGGTTAAAGAATGAAGCATGTTTTAAATAAGTCACAGCAGTGGCGTATCGAGCTTTAACGTTTTCATAATGTATGTCCTTTACAAAATTTTCATCATTTATGACCGATGTTTAAAAATAGAAAATTTTGCCTAATTGAAGAACAGAAAGGGTTTAATTTAAAAAGGCAAAATTTTCAATTAAAAATTATTGGTTGGAATAATCAAGGGTACCGCGTGCATTATGCATCACACACCATCCCCTGGATACTAGGTATAAAAATGCTGCCATAAAACTGGCTGTCGTAATCGGATTTTTTCAGGGATTGTACAGTAGCTCCAACTTCAACACCAGAAATTTCTAAAAGTATTCCTCGGCTAAATTCTACTTAAATAAATACAGGTGAAGAGAACCGTAAGAAAATACTGGTGACCAAATTCAAGCGACCAGACAAATGCTGAAATAAACCGCCTACTATTTCTGTCCCTTTTGCTTCAGACAGGAGCTCTTGTATTCAAAGAACGGAACGTCACATATACCTGACATTTTGAGCTCTGATGGTTGAATTTTCTACCCCTTAATTTTAATTCCGAAATGTCACAACGGCACCGGAATATCTGACCAAGTTTATTTGAAAAAGATTTAATGCATTTCTTCGCGTACATCGTAAACCGAATTTTTTCTTTTCAAATTACTGGTGCCGATGTGACATTTGGAATGTTGGAGAAATTTACACATCAGAGGTCAAAGTAATTTAAAATTCTGCAATGTAATAGAAAATGCAATGGTAAATGTAAAGAGATATAATATCATTATTATAAGTAGATGATAAGAAAATAATTACAAAGACCAAATAACAATAAATATAAAGACATGTTTGATTATTAAGAGGTCAAACTCGAAATAATAAAAAAGCAAAACAATTTTGTTAAAAAAATTTCTGAATTATTAATAACAGGTTACATAATTCTACCGTGAAATTTATGTGGACTTTACAGTGCTAACAGAGAAAAATAAATTTTTATTTTGTTATTTTGCCCAAATTAGTTTATTTAAAAACGTCTTATAAATAAAAAAAAAAAAAAAAAAAAAAAAAAAAAAAAAAAAAGACTGTCAATGTCACATACAAACAAATATGACTGAAATTTTTAAAGATGTATGTCTTATCAAGTTATGTGTAATACTTTCTACATATTCCCATCGAAAGCCATTTATAATTTTCTTAAGAGATAGAAATAAGACAATGCTAAGTTCGAACAACACAGTTATTCAATAAAAAAATTTCCCTTGATTGTTTTACCCTTTCATGTATTTGTGGGATGGAGAATTTAACATACGCCAATTACATCTTATTTTATAGAGGTATCGAATGACGTAAAATAGCTTGCGTGAAGAAGAACTCCAATCTTTGTTTTAAAGCACTTGTTCCTTATGACCCCTCTCCTTTAGTTATAGAAAGAGGAAGTACTTCGGATCACTGAGTTGGTCGCTAGATATTTATCTTCCAAAAAATATTTTTGATAAAATTACAAGATTAACCAAACAACGAATCTATTTTTGATAAATGGCAATTGTTATCCAGAATAAAGAGCTTCTTCAAATCTTCTGCGATTATAGATGGCATAAGATATTTTCCTTGAAAGGTCAAAACATTGCGTACATTAAATCAATTTAATCTTCCCACTTGTCAATATATTTTCATGAAAAAACTATTAGACAGTTTCTATAAATTTTAGCTTTTGTAATTCAAAAGCAGCTTTGATATAAATCGTTGATTTCTTCTCGGGAAGCTTTATAATAAAAGTGCGATTTATATTCAAGCTCTAGAGTAAAGGAGAAAAAACAATCAAAAGTAAATTCAAAGGAAACATGTTTTAAGAAACTATGCACAGTGTGGTTCGTGAAAATATTACAATTTGATTAAACACGAATATTTAATTTTTTACATTATTTTATTGAAACAATTTTAATGAATAAAAATATGCACAAATTTATTTTATTATTTCTCAACAGGGTTCGTACGAGTCCTGGTATTCTCAGACCTGAGAATTCTCCGGTACCAGTATTTTCTTATAAAAAATATTTTCTTTGAATAAGGGGAAATTGCAAGCGTTTGGAATAGATTTTTTTTTTCAAACAAAATACTGATGTTTCACCCGGAAAATAACGAGACCGGTACGAACCATGCTGAAAAGCAGATTTTATTTTCCCTTAACCCTTTGCGGCGCAGAGAAAATTCATTGCTTAAGTGTTGAAATTAATGACTGACACTGGAATTTGAAAACAACTTTATTTGTAAATAAGAAAAAGGCCATATTTCGCGCATTCAATAAAAAGAATTTTTTTAATCAAAATTCCGGTACCAATGTGGCATTTGGGAATTTAAATTAAGTGGTTTCATAGATATACCACCGCGCCGCAAGCGGTTAAAAGCAATTAGTGTTTTCTCTAATAAAATATCATTGTGATTGCAATTATCTCTAGTAAATGCCTACTTGTATTTATGATCATTACCTCTCAACTTATCTTTTCTAAATATTATTTTCCCAATACGATTTATGCTAATGAGGTAAATATAAGAAAATACACTTTGTTATAACCAAAATTTATTATTATTATTTTTTTGAAAATGTATTTCTATTATCTTCTAATAAATAAATACGCTTTTAACTCAAATTCCTTAAAATACTGAATTTTTCCAGAAAATCTGTAGTTATGTAAAGCTTAAAGCTAGTAAATTAGTATTAAGATAAGTAAAATAAATAAAAGAAAAGAATGTTTTAAAAGATTTTAATTCATGTAAAGTACATTTGTATGACTTTTGCATGTATACTTTTTTTTGTTAGGGGGGAAATTATGTTGCTATTTTTTCCCATCTTATGATAAATATTGAAATATTTTTAATTTCAGAAATGTGCAGTAAATTTAATATTTTTATTGAAAGTATTATAAAAAGTCCTAAAAATGTGCATCCAGTAAATGTATTAAATGTTCATAATAAAAATGTATTGCACTTTAGGTAATATTTTGGTTATGCTCATATTACTCTATGCCAGGGGCCGTATATGGCCTGAAATTTCAAATCTAAGAAATTCTTCGGTAACTACCAGTATTTTCTCAGAGAAAATTTCCTTAATTAAGGTAGAATTTTGCACGTTTTCTAGATTTATTTTTCTATAAAAAATACTAATATTTGTCCAGAAAAATTCCATGAAGTGTACGACCTGCGACTTGTACAACTCATTTATACATCACTTTTTAAAATCCAACTAATAGTCGTTTCATCGGTATTTTGCTGAAAATGAAACTGTTAATAAACAATAGGATGAATTTTCGACAATCAAAAATTAACCGAGAAAATATGATATACAATAATTTGAAATAAAATTTAAGTATGATTTTTTTAAAAACGTGTTTGCTTGACAGTCATACATTATACTTGCACTTTTTGAAGGCACCGAACTGATAACTGAATGGGTTATTATTATTTTTTTAATGTTAAGAAAACTTTGTCTGCCTTGAATTTTATTTAGCAAGGCATAATATTTACTAAAACGTTACGCCCGCCCTTTGTGACGGACCCTTTCTTCCTGGGCTACCCATGGGCGTCGCCTCATTCATATCCGGTTCCTTTAGATCCGCTAGTATTGTAGAAGTACAGTGCTTGTTGCCCCATCAAACAAAGGAGTATCTCTCATTTGGGAATATAAGCGGAAAAAAGCTCAAATATTAATATTCCACAGGTGATCCTGCTACATTAACTTTGTTTTCTTGGTTTTGGACATTGAAGCATTAGTTTTGCCTAGTTCACAGTCGCAAACATCAGGACAAAAATTTTTATTTTTGTTTATTTATTTTTATTTATTTATTTATTATTTTTTTAAGGAGTTTCGCGATTTTCTAAATAAGATATAAAAAAATAAAGATTTTTCTTTCAATGTATTTAATTTAGAGTACAAAACAACACCTAAAATGCAAGCGAAGTAAATCAGAGTAAATAATTAAATAACTAAATTTATAATACATTCAGAGAACATAATGAAACGTAAATAAAATATCATATTTAGAAAGTATTTTTGGTTAGATTGATTTCCTTTTTTATATCAGAAACTCTAAATTCATTCAAAAATTTGCGAGTGATGATTTTTGCTTCATTTAAGGACAGACATTTTGAGATTACATAAACAGGACTCCCAAATGGTCCGCGAACTGAACACCAATATTTTAACAGAAAACATCACAGTAGGTTTCTACAGAATTTGGTCTAAAACTAATCTCCGAAGGTGTTTTCTGCGCAATTTGCAAGAAAAATATAAAAGAAAATCTTTCGAAGAAAATATTGACGTTCAGTTGGCGGACCATTCGGGAGCCCTGCATAAAAATAAAACATAAAAGGTGTTTTTTGGAATTTCCGATATGAATTCGGCCCATCTTAATAAAAAGTGAGGCCAAACTGACAACACCGCTGGAAACATATTATTCTAGTAATATAAAAATCAAAATTCTACTTAAAAAAAAAAAAAAAAAAAAAAAAAAAAATGCAGGCGATTAAAAAAATTTTAGGAATATTTTACGGTTAGTGATTATTTTCTCTGTCGCTTTTTATACAAAACATACTTTTTGACACAAATTGACGAATAATATCATAAAACTAGAAATGCAAAAGAATTTAATAACACTTGCCAATACTAGTAATAGGCAGAATAAACGATTTTGCTATATAATGATTCATTGGAGCATGCATAAAAACACATAAATTTTTAATCAATTAACAACCGAAATTTAGTGAAAAGAAACAAAATCATAGTTGCCATCCTTCGTTAATTCTTTTTAATCAATTATCTTCAGAAATTTTGAAGGTAAAAATAATTGTTATATATTTATATTTTTCTCAAATTAATTTTAATAAAAATACCATACAAATTTTTTCGATAAAAAATTTCTGAGAGAAATTGAATTAAAAGAAATATATATATATATATATATATATATATATATATATATATATATATATATATATATATATATATATATATATATATATACATTCCCTGTACGAAAATGTTTTGTCCTGACATATATTATCACCCCTGAAAATATTTTCCATTAGTTCATAAACACTCTGTATATATACAAAAGCAATAGACGAAAAAAATATAAAGGCATTTTCTTCTTAAAAAAAAATGCATATATATAGGGGAGAGTGGGGATACTTGA
Organism: Maratus speculifer; assembly: GCA_964019185.1. Lineage (NCBI taxonomy): Eukaryota > Metazoa > Arthropoda > Arachnida > Araneae > Salticidae > Maratus > Maratus speculifer. The sequence goes on from OZ025299.1 coordinate 197,495,521, forward strand.
GCATAGGGGATACTTGAGCCACCCCCTTTATCTCTACAGTTGTTCAATTTTTCTTACTAAAACTGGCAACATGGTAACATATTTATAGTTCTGAACATGTAAAAAAGAAATCATATACCTTGGTACCATTTTTAAAGTATGGTGATTAACCCTTTGAGCTCTGCTGGTAGAATTTTCTACCACAAAATTTAATTCTGAAATGTCACAACGACACCAGAAAATTCGACCAAATTTATTTGAAAAAGGTTTAATGCATTTTTTCGCGTATATTGTAAATCGGTTTTTTTCTTTGCAAAATACTGGTGCGAATGTGACATCTGGCTCAAGTATCCCCTCCATGGGGATACTTGAGCCACAATGTAAAAGAAAAAGTAAAAATTTATTAGACATAGAAAAATAGTTCAAAATTAATTGAAAGTGGTTTTCAAATGAAGAAAAAATATCAAATTTTCATTTTCAATATTTTATTTTGTTCTAAGAAATTCTAAAAAATTTTAAAAAATTAAAATTTAAAAAATGGCTCAAGTATCCCCATCTTCCCCTACATTAAATATTTTTCTACAAAATAAAAAAAATTAAAATTTCAAAATCGTGTGATCATATCCATAGAGTAAATTTTGTGTAACACGAACATACACAAAAAATAGAGGGAATATACATATATATGTATCACAAGACCATTAACTTTTTAGATCTGCAAATTAAACTCGTAGATAACAAAAAAATAAGTGATCTATATGACAAACGCAAAGATTTTAAATTTAATTCTAGAAATGATTCTTGATTCGCCCTTCAAAGGGTTAAAGCAAATATCTGACATCCCTCTGCGTTTTATGAAAATCTCGAACACGTTCCAGATCGACTCGTTCCAGATACTGTTCAGTTCGGAATGTCGTTTCAGTTTGGTAAAATTAATTCGTACCGGAAAATTCTACCAGTTAATGATTAGAAATTAATTTTGATATCCAATGTCTAACGTGAAGGATAGATTTTTTCAGAGAGAAACGATTTTACAAACGACCTAATAATTATATGTATCATTTAACTCTAGAACTACCGTGAGGACAACATTTTGACGCCTACTTTATGGGTATGTTTCGGTTCAAACCAAAAATTTGATTATAAAATAAGTTTAAAACATACAAAGAAGAAAAAAGTTAAATAATAAAGTTAAACTGTTTTAAATCGAAATTCTGGTGTGAAATATTTTTTATAAAACTTGACTCAAATTTCTGGTAGATGTAGTGTTAATGTCAGAAATTCTGCGATTAAATAAGATAAAGATTACTATTCAAAACAGTGATAACTCTTCCGATTCTCGGTTGAATTGTCGGGAGCCTTTGATCTATTTACAACAGCATACATTGATACCGCTTTCTAGAATGCAAAGTTATTAATGGATGAGTTAATAGAAAAAATTGTTTTGGAGAAAAAAAATAGAGCTGATTCTTTAATCTTATTCTAATTAGGTATGTTTAATGCATTAAAAAGATATCAAAACGGATGAATAAACAAAAATCTAAGGGCTCCCGATCGAGTTCTTTTGTTAAAGAGGAGATCGAATAAAAGCAAATATCTGACATCCTTCTATGTTTCACGAAAATCTCTAATTCGTTCGAGAAGCGAAGAAAAAAGAAAAACGTTTTGTATTTCATGTTTTTTGCTTCCGAAACAAAAATAGAATTTAATTGCTTCTTTTGTTCTCAAAAAGAAAGTCTTTTTTTTTTTTTTTTTTTTTTTTTTTTTCCATTTTTCGATGGTAACAAAAGAAGCTCAGCTCTTTGATTCAAATGTGTTATACTTAAAGAAAAAAAGAAAAGAAAGAAAGAAAAGAAAAGAATGTAGTCGCAGTTTCGATAAATGAAATTTAATATTCCAGAAAAGAAAAATATTTTTAAAGCCCTTTAAAGGCTGAAAAAATTCTTCACTGAAATAGTGATTCGAGTTATTTTTATTTTGAGAGATTAGAGGTATTCTTCTATCGGTGTATCTTTTTACGCTTTTTTTTATCTTCCAAGTTTAAAGCACTACACAATCCTTTTAAAATTCCCGAATTAATCTTTTGAAGTAAGCTAAGTATATCTTATTTCAAATGCAGGAATTTTTTACTGACTACAAATCAGCCAATCAGAAGTTTGGAAAAGTTGTTAATTTTTTACAATGCACTGATTTTTTTTTCTTATAGACTCTTTTAAGAAGAAAAATTCTTCTCCATTCGGTAAGTTCATGGATAAAATTAGAGGCAGTAAAAAGCGGTACTGAAAGAATTAAAAGGTACTTAAGCAATGATTTGACTTTAAAAAATATCTGTATAATGTATATAATAGAATTTTTATACTTTATATTAAGTTATTAGGTAAAACGTTAGTCAATTGCGGTTATAAGAAACTCATATTTGGTAGCTAATACTGATTTCATTTTTAAAGAAAACATTTTACGGTGAAAATAAAATCATTATGGCAATCAACGCATAACTTAGTGATAACTAAAGAACGTAGCAAATCAAAACCGAAGTGGTAGGTAAAACAATTCAGTCGACGTGCGTTCAATCCTCCTTTAATCCTGTGAATTTCAAAGCAGAAGTGTGGGATTATCGAATACCGAAGTTGTAGACAAATGTGAGATGCATTTAATGAAATCATACTTCTTAAGTTTATTGCTAGAACATAACATACTGATTGGTAATGTAATGACGTTTAACATTAAAAGCGCGGCGACGGGTCATTTTGACCCGTAGCATGCGCAGCGATGTTAATTCGAACCAGAAAAATCTCTTTATAAAATAAGCTAAATATAAGCTGAGCAAAAGAAAAAAATAATTCAATAAACTACTTAAACAGTTTTAAATGAAAATTCCGGTGAGAAATATTTTTATAAAACTTGAATGAATTTTCCCGCGGTTCTAGTGTTAATTCTTCTGCAATTCGACAGTACAGCCTTATCATGGATGAATTAGTGAATACCTAAAAATTATCAGTTAACCCTTTCCGGCGAAGGACACCTGCATTGCGAAAATGTTGAATGACTGAGTGACACAGGAATTTACGTACAGATTTATTTGAAAATAAGAAAAGGTTTTTTTTCCATAACTAATAAACGGAAAAACATTTTTATCAGAATTTTGGTGTCATTGGGGCATTTTAGAATCATGTTGGGAATTCCATTACTGAAACACTGAAACACAAATGGTTAAAAGCCTATGTTAGTCAAGCAACGTTGAGAATTCTCATTTGCATTCTTAGAACTAAATATACCAGTTTTATAAAAATACTTCATACAGGAATTTCCTGTTACGCACACTCTCAAACTGGGAGGAGTGAAAAGCTCACTTTTTGTAGAAGTGATTTGCATTTTCACTCTTTTTAGAGTGAACTTTATACAAATACACTCTTTAAAGAGTGGAATTTCCGACTCCCTAAAAAAAAGTGAAATATCTCACTCCGTTCTCGAAAGTGAAATATCTCACTCCATGGTCGAGAGTGAAAAATCTCACTCCGTCAACGAGAGTGAAAGCCCGGCATTATACGCTTGAAAAAAATCCCCGCTCAATTTTGAACCAATATATGGAGTAAAACAATGAAAAGTACCAAAATATGTCAATTCTTACTTTTCAAAAATTACATTTTATAATACAACCTATAAAATTACGCTTATTTGCCATTAAAACGCACTCGTTTTCAAAAATGAGTGTCACTCCTTCGATAGAGTCAACGGTCACTCTTAGAAAGTGACTTAGATATGTATTACGCATCAGCCAATCAGAAATCGTCTTCTCAGTTGTGATGATAAAAATGTTTCCGCCATTTTATCGTGTCCGTTATGTGTCTCACTTTCATTTCCTCGGTCTACAAATGTGGATCTTTAATTTGTATTATTAATACTGAAAAGTAGTTTAAATTTCGATCTTTGAATGATATACAACGATATCTTATGATTCAAAATAATCCACATAGATTAAGTTTCTTGATCTGGAGTCAAAATAGAGAACAAATAATTCAGTAAAAAGCAATAATACTCCATTAATACTCAGTGACGAAGATGTTGCATTGCACATATCTTATTTATTAAACAAAGGATTATTATTCATCAAACAAGGGATAAAAAAACCGGTAAGTCAATTTTAATTTCAACTTTTTATTTTCCGAATGTAACTTCTAGAATGTTGAGTTAACGTTTTATTTTAACAGGAAGCTGTCTGCTTCTGCTATCTTTATGTGCGTGGAGGGAAAAAAAATCGCTGACACAAAGATTTGTGTTTTATCCTTGATGTTTATAAATGAACGGCTATAGTAATTTTAAAAGTTTGCAATATGACTTATATTAGATGAAATTTATTTATTAGAGATAAATAACTCATTAAAATTGTTTTTCCAATAGTAAGAATAATACATATGTAGTCATTTCTTGTATTTTATATTTTCTTTATTTTTCTTTTTCGTACATGAGTATACTTTTATAAAACTTTAACTCACATTTATAGAATACTATAGGGTAGATGTAACAGTAATGTACACACCTGAATGTTTTTGGTTTATAAAAAAAAATAATAATAACTAATAAAAATTTAGCTTTTTTTTTTTTTTTTTCGTAACTCGCCCTTGCATATTTTATAATTTAGCACTTTTGTTGACACGCTTAATTAAACCAATCAGGAAGCACAAAATAATGTTTTTAAGTTTCACTGTTTTTCATTGAAAATCGTGTTTTCATTGAAAATCATACTAAGAGCTGGCTTCATTTAATAAATTTATGTATTCCTTATTTTATTGCAAAATTTCCAATTTTTTGTTTTTGTAGTTGAAGAAAGCTTTGAATTTTTTATGTATTTAATATCGTTTATAAAATTTCATTAATTTTTAAGGTTTTGAGAGGAGTGTCCATTACTGGAATACTTAAGTAGTGATTTTCCAGTAACGTACACCTCATATAGGCACTGTTAAAAAATCTATTACGGTAATGTTTATAGTGCATAAAATACTTTGATTTAATTAAAAACTTAAGTAATCAATTTTAATTTTTAAATTGCACTTACCAAAATGTAATGACACTAAAATTTTTATAAATAGTTGTTTTTAAGTTATATTAATGTGACTTATAAAATTTCAATATCTTATTCATTTTATTATTATTTTTTAAAAATGAATCTAACGATGTTTTGCCAAATTTATAATCTGGCAATCAAACCGCTCATGAAGCCGAAAAAAATGTTTAAGGGCACAGTCAAAGAGGGGGTTATAGGGCTTAATCGTTCACCATTTAAATAAAAACACTTAAGTTACAGAAGTCGTCAAAAACACATTTTCTCTTAAATACTTGTTTATTTTTACTTTTTTCAATTTTGTCTGCAGATATTTTTTTAAATAACACTTTCATTTTTGGTAGCGGTTTTGAAAGTAAAAGAAACTTTATAAAAATGTCTGAGACCGAAATCGAAAAAGTAAAAAAGATGCGATATAGAGACGAACCTCAGCTATTCAATGTAAAATAAATAAATAAAATGTCCAAATGCAAACGAGATATTAGAAAAATCTCTCCCCATAGGATTAGCATTAGCTCGTGAGTGTCTTCGCCGGCAGGTACTACATGCACATCTACTCTATATACGGAAATAAAAAATTGAAATTAAATATGACTTACCATGTCATTTTATAAATACGGCTTGTATTAATATATATTTTTCAGAAATAAGATTTTAATTATACATAAAAAAAAACATAGATAACGTGCATTATGGATTTATTATGTAAAACTTAATGGGTATATCTGAAAAAATATATATATGTTTAATATTTTAAAACTGTTTAATAACTTGTGCTTATGGGCATTTTAAAACTATCATATATTTATGGGACTGCCAATGAAAGCAAACACAAGGAGAAAGATTGGAATAAAATAGTTTATTTCTGTCAATAATCTAATTCATGTGTAACTTTAATTACGTTTTCCCTTAAAAAGTTCAATTAATGTTACATACTTTGAATTAAATAAATATTGTCAAAAAAGTATTTTATTCCAATCTTTACCACATTTGTATTTATTTTCATTGTATGTTCTAAAAGACACGATTCTTTTAAAATGCCCATAATAGCAATAGAAAAAGGAATTCATTGCAAAAAAAAAAAAAAAAAAAAAAAAAAAAAAAAATAATAAATAAATAAAAAAAAAATAAAAAAAAATAAAATAAATAAATAAATAAATAAATAAATAAATAAATAAAAGAGCATTCACTCCTATGAAAAAGTGACTACTCACTCCTACTAGAAGTGAAAAAACGCACTCCTTTAGGAAAAGTGAATAGTCACTCCTCAGAAATAGTGATCATTGACCCCTGTGTAGAGTGAATATTCACTTCCTAGGAGTGAGTATTCACTCTTTCAAAGAGTCAATGATTCCACTTTTGCCTAAAGTGAATAGTCACTCTAAAGAGGTTCGGCATATTTTGAGTCTGCGATAGAGGGAGTATTCACTATTTTGGAGTGACTATTCACTCCTTTTTATTTAGAGTGCAACGTTTTTATTCAACATACTTCTGTGTAATTCATATTTTATTTACTCTATGAAGAAATTCCTCGTTCAAATCAAAATAATTTCATTTAATGCTGGTCAAGCTGATCGCTATGGTCTCCTCCAAGTGTTAAACCCTTAAGGGGGCTCAGGGGTTGAAAACTTTTCAAACAATCGATTTTTTATGATCTAATTTGATTATTCAATTAATTCTTAATTCAATGCAAAATACCGTATAAAAATATTTGCATTTTTAACGGAATTATAAGCATTTATGTATCAACACTTTCATAGCCGCACCCATATAATTTCAACTTTAAATCGCGTTTTCTCAAAACTTGATTTTTGACGACTAACACCAAGATTTAAAAAAAAAAAAAACTATTTGATGGAATGGCTTCTTCTTCTTTTTTTTACATGCATATAACATCATTATCTATAGAATGAAATAATATAGGGGAGAGTGGGGATACTTGAGCATAGGGGATACTTGAGCCACCCCCTTTATCTCTACAGTTGTTCAATTTTTCTTTCTAAAACTGGCAACATGGTAACATATTTATAGTTCTGAACATGTAAAAAAGAAATCATATACCTTGGTACCATTTTTAAAGTATGGTGATTAACCCTTTGAGCTCTGCTGGTAGAATTTTCTACCACAAAATTTAATTCTGAAATGTCACAACGACACCAGAAAATTCGACCAAATTTATTTGAAAAAGGTTTAATGCATTTTTTCGCGTATATTGTAAATCGGTTTTTTTCTTTGCAAAATACTGGTGCGAATGTGACATCTGGCTCAAGTATCCCCTCCATGGGGATACTTGAGCCACAATGTAAAAGAAAAAGTAAAAATTTATTAGACATAGAAAAATAGTTCAAAATTAATTGAAAGTGGTTTTCAAATGAAGAAAAAATATCAAATTTTCATTTTCAATATTTTATTTTGTTCTAAGAAATTCTAAAAAATTTTAAAAAATTAAAATTTAAAAAATGGCTCAAGTATCCCCATCTTCCCCTATTTTAGATAGTTTAATAATTTGAGTATTTTTAATGAAAAAAAAGGTGTATTTTTAGGGTTTTTTTTAAATTTTCAACTTTGAGAGATCTTTTAATAATGTTTCTTTTAAGTGATAGTTATATCCTTAATTCATTCTATAGATAATGATGTTATATGCATGCAAAAAAAAAAAAAAAAAAAAAAAAAGAAAAAAAAGCCATCCCATCAAATAGTTTTTTTTAATCTTGGTGTTAGTCGTCAAAAATCAAGTTCTGAGAAAATGCGACTTGAAAGTTGAAATTATATGGGTGCGGCTATGAAAGTGTTGATACATAAATGCTTATAACTCCGTTAAAAATGCAAATATTTTATGCGGTTTTTTGCATTGAGTTAAGAATTAATTGAATAATCAAAGTAGATTATAAAAAAAAAATCGATTTTTTGAAAAGATTTCAACTCCTGAACCCACTTAACTGATTCTTTTTTATTTTTTCCGTACAATAAATTGTAAATCTGGGTTAACACCAGTTTTTTAAAATTAAATATTCGTAATATTTAGTCTAATAATTTCTGAAATTTAATAGTATGAAATCGCACTTAAAAAAAAAATAGTGGTGTCAAAAAGATTTAAATGGCGAATTAAGCAAATCCGTCTTGCCCGAACGGCGTACAGGCAAATCATTTAAGGGGTTAAATATCAGCTAAAACGTATCTGGGGACTATGGAAAACTATTTTGAGTAATAATCGAAATAAATGTGGGGGGTGGGTGGGAAAGAAGGCATTAAATCACCTTTTTGTCAAAACGCATGAAACGGACATTGGTTGTTTTTCTAATGCACAGAAATAATAATTTAGAATGAAGAGGAAGAAACATTAAAAAATTAATATTTTTAGCATTTATTAAGAAAGAACAAGATACTTTTAATTTCGGAAGAGCTTCCGAAGTCAAAAATTTTCTCAGACAGAAAAAAAGAAAGAAAAAAAAACTGAAATTAAGCAACTGAAAAGATATCCGGTTAGATATAGATTCCAGGTATCCTATGCAAAAATACCGTAATTTCGGGTGTATAAGCCGCGGATCAAACAATTCTTTTTCGACCCAGATTTTTTTTTTAAAATGAATGTTACTACTTAGATCGCCGTAAATATTTGTGTTCAATCACTAAATAAGATTTCTGGGTCCAAAAAGAATTGTTTGATCCGCGGCTTATACACCCGAAATTACGGTAATTTAGAAACTTGTGATTACATCTAAATTTGATGTCTAACTGGATCCAGGGATGACATTTATCCGCTGTTTTGCATACCAGTATAATCTTAGAGAAAATGTTATTTTATTTAATATGAAATTATTGAGATTTAACAGCGTAGCATATTTTCTAATAATACACTGGTATGCAAAAAAGCTGAGAAATCACAGCCCTGTGGATATGAGATACCGTATCTTCGTAATGTTATAATGTTATTTCAGTTTAACCAGAGTTGCCAAGTCTCCGGCTTTTTCCATACCACTATTATCTTAGAGAAAATCTGGTTTTATTCAATCGACGAAATTTTTCCAATTAAATAAGGGAATATTTTCTGTATTATAATATATACAGGTATGCAAAAAGCCGGAGACTTGGCAGCTCTGGTTTAACCATTAGTGAATAGCGTCCTATTTTTGGGATAGTTTAAAAAAATTAAAGTAAGCGCTTTTCACACCAGTAAAAACGAGGATAAATAAATACTTTCTTTCTCAAGACAAATTCCTTGATAAATTAAGATACAAGTTATTCTTGTTTTAAAAGTGGTGGGAAAGTGTGAAATTTGAATTTTAACATAGAAAATAATACAGGCATTAATGGGTTAAGATTGCTAAAGGTATCAAAAAATGTTTTTTAACACTAGAACCGCGGAGACGGGTCATTTTGACCCGTACTCTGTGAAAAGATGTCGATTCCAACCAGAAAAGTCTTCTTAAAATAATTTACATATAAGCTGCATAAAAATTATTTAAATTAAATAAGTCAAATAGACTTAAATAAAAATTCTGATGTGAATTATTTTTGTAGAACTTGGGTAAAATTTTCCGCGGTTCTAGTGTTAACTTTGTTGCTACTGATACATGAATTCCATTTGAAACTTGGTGCAAAATATTTTCCTCGCTTTTCTGCCGATCATTGGTGCATCCAGAGCGATTAATTCACGATGCTATTAAAGTTTTTGTTTGATTTACTAGTGCCGGACTTTGCTGCGACTCTCGTACTACTCGTGAAAAAGTAATTTGAAGTAAATATTTATAAGAAAAAACAAGAAGGAAATTGAACGTCAAGCGTAGCAAATGAAGTGTGTTCGTGCTATAAGGAAGTTTTAAAAATATTCAGATCTTGGTATAATAGCATGATACAGTACTTCGGATATCCGAAATTTCTTGTGTATCCTTGCAAATACTTTCTGCTTTTTATTATACAGAAAGTAACTTGTAGTAAACCTCAGCAACGTATAGCAATTTCATAAAATGTGAAATTGTTTAATATTATTAAAACGCGCCCCAAACAATGTTTCACCCTATACCATTATGTCATGAAATAATTTTGTATAGCCCTGTTACAGATTGCACAGAATGTAAATTTTATATACCTCATAGATGCATATTAATTTTTATTATGTTCGAAAGAGTATAACACCATTAAAATGAACTTGAAACTATTCTTTCCCATTGGCTGTAATGCAACGCAATACTTTTGATTGTCCCTGTAATTAAACTATGCATCCGATTTTCATAAAATTTGAAATAACTCGACAGAATTATGCAAGAATTATATATTTTAAATTTCAAATGATTCGGTTGGGTAATTTTTGCTCTGTTATATGCGGACTGACAGACGGACTGAACGACTTTAAGTGCTATTTATTTACATAATTACGAACGCACCTAAAAAATCAAATTTTATAATTTATGTAAATAATATATGGACAGGTTACCCATTCTGATGGATAAATAAAATGATTATTAGTCTTGCTAATTCCTCCATTTCCTTCTTCTAATTTTAATTGATTTATAATTTCTAATTATGTATTTATGTATATTATAATTAATATTTCTTCAAAACTAATCTATAGTGTCATTATGGCATTTTGGAATCGAGATGGGTGTTTCATGTACATCACTAATGGGACACTGAAACTAAAAGGGTTAAACAGTCTTTTACAATTTATTTTTTCTCTCTTTATCTTTTTTCTTTTCTTTTCCTCTTAAAAGAACCTTTACAAAACATTTCATATAAAAAATTTTCACAAATTTAATCATCTTAGAATAAAACAATGCGCGCCACTACACAACTGGAATTAGCAAAGAACTTATTATTTAGCTGTATGTATAAGATAACTATCAGGGGTATCTCCAGCCTTTTTTTACAGGGTCATTTTTTTGTAAAATCGTGAACAGCTTTTTCCATTTGTGAAAAATCTAGTAATATATTTTGGAATCAGAAATCACCATTATAGTTTTTTTGTTCATATATTTTTTAAGAAGATATATGTATGTAAAATTCATATTTCCTCTCTATATATAAAAGTGAACAGGTCAGATTTTTCTTATAAATGGTTAAATTTGGTGAAGTTTTGTTGAAAAGTTCAGTTTAGAACTGGAAAATCCTATGTAAAAGGCTTTGTAAAAAGCGAAATACAGATTATTTTGTGGGGAGTCTTGATATGAGATGAAAAATTTTGTTAAGGGTGCTGTTTTGAAATGAAAAATTTTCTGAAGGGTCCTTCAACCCTCTAATTCCCAGCGTAGTGCAAGTTCTAGAAATTCCTTAATTCAGAAAATCTCAATTTATACCAGAAAATTTCAATAAAATAATTCAATTCATTTAATGGCGTAATTCATGTTATTAAATGAAGCAAATATTACTATTTCAAATTTTTGGCATGAATTTTGAATGCTACCATGCGCATTAGCGTGTTAAAAGATTCAATTCATCCAATTTCTTTTTTAAACAGATCCCCTCATATATATACAAATAATTTTAAGACACTTATATGTGTTAAATAACACAGGATCTCGTGAAAAATATCTAAACAGGAACACAAATATAAAACTAATTTCAGATTCACAAATTTATAATTAGTTTTTTCTCAAGTATAAAAGTCAGCTCGCAATTTTCACAAAGACAAGACCTGTTAACCCATTTGTGCCCAGCATCTTTTGCGTAAATTTTATTTGGTTGGCACCACTATTTTTAGAAGATTTAAGTTTAGTTCATTAATCACGAAAATGCATCATTTAAATAAAATAATTATTGCTTTTCTTTTTTACCGGTGTCAAAAACAGTGCTGAATGCACCTTTTGAAGCGTCCCTAAAAAGGGACGCTAGGCACTAATGGGTTAAAATAAAAGACCTGACAAGCCCCTGATAGCTTTTATTATATATGAGCAAATAAACTACGGCTTACTATAAAAGGAGAAAAAACATCACATCGTAATATTTTCATCATCCAAAAATACAGTTGCATCCATAGCCAGAGTGGCAGATTTAATTCACATCACCAACGGATGTGACGTCATCGTCAGAAGCAACTGACCCCGTCGTCATACCAACTGGTCAGCAATACAAACAAAGGCGCCTGACCAACTGAAAACTCTGTGTGTCCATTACGTAGGGGTATTTGGGATCATTAAACAGTTCACGAGAATTCCACTTTTTATTAGTGTGTTCGCTTAAATGGGGAAATGAATAATTGAAAGAGAAGTACATTCCTACACTCTGAAGTTAATCAAATATTGATGTTAGATTGGCGTTATTTCATTTTCCTACTGCGTTGAGTTCCATTACATCGACTTTGAAGCGGGATATCTAAATGAATTGATTCATAGAATACGCATGTTTAAAATGTTATCCTACAAATATTTCTAAAGTGACACGACTTGATGAAAATGATTTGCGGATATTAATATGAGTGAATCACAAACATTTCCCCAAATGATATTAAACGTCAGGGGTAGATGCAGAGGTCCTTTAGATAGGGGTAGATGTAGATGGTCCTTTCTTGAGTCCATTTTGTGAAAAGTAACATTTTGTGATGAAATATGAAATCTAGTTATTGAAATCTAAATATTTATTAGTACTAACTTTTAAAGTATTTCTGCTAAAGTTTTCCTTTCTCTTGAACTTTTTATCTTCGCAAATTACAAATTTTAAAATCTAAAATTTAAAAATAATCAATGAATAGTGTGTTCTCAGGGAATAGAATTTTATAAAGGGCCTGTTTTATTAAATAGATTTTTATGAAGGATCCTAAATAGGCCCCCAAATTTTTGCCTAAATCGACTCCTGAAAGCAGTTTTAAATATATCTAAAAAAAATACAGCACTGTTATTTCTCACTTATGAGGTTTTGCAAAACTGCTGTCAACAAAATATTTTGATATTTAACTGTAATATTAATGAAACAAAGGTGTTTCTTGGCACTAAGATATAAAAAATTTAATGCTTTAAAATGTTTTTCGCATTTTTTTGAAAAACATCACTTTAGAAATAAACTTGTCATATAATTTCGGGTGCAAAGGTTCTTAACCCTTTGAGCTCTGGTGGGTAAATTCTATCAAAATTGCAAATGTCACATTGGCACCAATATTTTGCAAAGAAAAAACCGGTTAAAGATATACATGAAAAAAAATGCATTAAACTTTTTTCAAATAAATTTGGTCGAATTTTCTGGTGCCGTTGTGGCATTTTGGAATTAAAATTATGTGGTAGAAAATTCTTCCATCATAGCTCAAAGGGTTAATCTATTACTTACAATGGATCACTTTTTGTATTTAGCCTCTTTTCGCTGACTCCTTTTCACGAATACCTGGAATTTAAGACTAAAGTTGCTTATAATTTTTGGGATATAGAATACGGGATGAATATATATATATATATATATATATATATATATATATATATATATATATAAATAAATAAAAAATAAATCTTAAAATTTTTTAAAAGATTTAAAGATAAAATTCCTTTGACATTTGTTTCTTTTTTTTAATCTTGAAAGTCATTGTTGGAATATAGGGACTTTACATGATTTTGGTTGGTCATTCTAAATAATTTTACTTTTATACATGGCTGTTAATTTTTTCACATTAACACTAGAACCGCGGTGACGGGTCATTCTGACCCGTATCATATGGAGAAACATCGATTCGAACCAGAAAACTCTTAATAAAGTAAGCTAAATATATGCTGAGCAAAAATATTTTCAATAAACAACTTAAATTGTTTTAAATGAAAATTCCGGTGAGAAATATTTTTATAAATCTTTAATGAATTTTCCCGCGGTTCTAGTGTTAAAAAGAAAGACTCATGTTTAAATTATTGTTACAAACCTTTGTTGTATACTTTCTTAGAATAAAATTTCGTGCAATAATTTCCCAAATACAGAAAATTCGTCACCTAGTAAAATATTTACAGGACATTCTTCTTTAAGTTCTTTTGTTAGTCGTGAATGTACAAATTATCGTTTGTCATTAATTTTGAAATATTTTCACTGAATTAGAAATAGTTATGAACTTTGTGTTATCCTCCGTTTCTTATGCAAATGGCAAGCTTCATTTATCGAACATACATATATATTTAACGCTTATACATAAAGTTTTTTTTTTTTTTTTTTTTTTTTAATTTTCCTCAAGTTTCATATTGTTATTAAATAAGTATGACATTATAAATCATAACACTGAGCTTTTTCAATCCGCTGTAGATGTAATCTTCGTAAGAATAGCATTAAGTAAATTATTCCATATACAGAGTTCTACGCTTTAAGGACTTTCAAGTACCTTTTCTCATATTTTTTGTAAAGTAATATTTGCCTTATTTAATGAAAAGGAATTCTATCGAAGATATAGCGATGAGCACTTTACAAAATTTCTAATATTAAACCACTTAAATTCCGCTGAATCCCTTGATAAAAGTATTTGACACAAAAATTAATTTGAAATTAATGTTTTACATAAAATGACTCAAATGTCAAAAAATCCTTACAGAACAATTTAAAACAGTTGGGCAAGTGCAAAAACACTTCTCTATTTACGATGAAAAAATAGTGCGATTAAAAATGAAAAGTAAAAAAAAAAAATTAGCTAAAAAATTAGCATAAATTGTTTCAAGATTTCATAATAAGTGCAAGGTAAATGTAAAAAATGAGAACACAGAGAATGAGACAGCTCATGAGAGGGGTTGAGACAACAATAGAACACGTACTTACATCTTTTTTTTTTTTCATTTTTCATTTAGCTCTAAAATATGGAGCTCCTTTTTTGACGCGTTGACACAGTTTCTAGATTATTATTTAGACGCAAATTTAACGCGGTAATAACCATGGTAGATTGTGTTTCAAAAGAATTTAGAGAATCGGATTTTATATCAGAAAATCTAAATAGTACATTTCTGGGTTTTTTTTTAATAAATAATATAACGAAATGTCTGGTATGAATTAAAACAAAAATTTATATTTTAAATTTATGGTGTGAATAAAAATATCCGCGGAATCGAAAACACTGATGGTAGCATATATGCTGTCATAATATTAGAGGATTAACCCTTTATGTTTCAGTTTCCAGTACATGGATCACTCAACATGATTCTGAAAGTCCACAGTGACACCAAAATTATGGTATAAATATTTCCGCTTATTGCGTGTGTGAAAAAAACATGCTTTTTCTCATTTTCAAATATATTTGTACATAATTAATAAGTAAATTTCGGTGTCATTCAGTCATTTCAACATTTTCGCAATGGAAGTATCCTGCGCCTGAAAGGGTTAACAAGCTGACTGCATTTTGCTCTCCATTGGTTGTTTCATATCACATGCAGGAATGCCAGCTTGGCCTTTTTTTATTGCAAAAATTTCAAATCACACCGGACTTTCTGAAAAAAGAATTGTTACTTTTTGCAATCACCAAATGTTTGCCATTAAATAATCAAAGGAATATAATAGATAATTTCTGGTATGAAAGCGTATTTTCGGATTAACAAAAAATGCCTATCTGCAATCTGACAACCCAGATCACATGTTTAGGGGAGAAAAATGGGAAATTATAGAAAAGAATGCATATAAAAAACATTAAATAATCTCAATATTAATAATTCAAAAATTCTAATAGACAGATTTTTCCGGGACCTATTTTTGATTATTCTGCTCACTTTATTATGATTTTAAATACTATTCAAATGAATTAACCCTCTCGTGCATAAATTATTTTGCATTATTTTGTATTATTCACTAAAAATCATTTTTTGAGATAAATGAGAACTCTTTATAAAATAATTTTATTATTGTACTGGATTACATCTATTATCTGTCCACCAATCAGATCTCTAAAATGAATGCTTACATTTTTTTTCTTTTGCTTAAAAATGCAATAATTACCTGACCTCTTATGAGGTTCGTATGCATGAGAGGGTTAATCGACAATGGCGGTAATATTTTTGAAGTCTTTGAAATGTTTTTTCAAAAAACTTCCATTTTAAAAGAGAAAAGGATAAATTTCTCACAAAACCCTATTAAAGATCTGCGACGTTCTGAATATTTTAAAGAAAGCTAGAGTAATGATAAACAGACAGGAAATAAGTTAAAATCGTTTCCAAACGTTATAAATAAAAGAGACCACCCAGGAAAAGTACTATTCAAACAAAAACGTTATTAATATTTGTTATTTCAAGTAAATAAGAATATATTCAAGTAATAAATGACATTGGCGGTAATATATATGCAAATTCTTTGAAGTGGTTTCGCATGCAACTATGATTTATACGACCGCTGTATTTAAACGGAAAATGATTATGTTCAATCTAAAAATCTCTATTCAAGTTTGGCGACTTTCCGAATATGTTTACGAAAATTACAGTGAAGATAAACAGGCAAATAAGGAAACAAAGCTATCGGATCCAAACGTTTTTATCATAAGACCACCCAGGAAAAGAACTTTCAAACAAATATGTCATTACAATTTCAAATAATATAAAAATATTTTCAAGTAATAATCCACGATGGCGGTAATATTTAAGAATTCTTTAAAATGGTTTCGCAATAAATAAATAAATAATAATAATGAATGATACGATAGCTTTTTTTTTTAAAAAAAAAAAGAAATTCGCTAAGTTATTTTTCAGAAGCCTATTCAGTTTTTTGGGACGTTCTGAATATTTAAATTTTTCTCTGCCTACGAGAGAAAGGGAGAAAAAAAAGATTTATTCTTGCAGCAATAAAAATTTTCTCACGCATTTCTTTTATTTTAGAGTTTATGAAACTAAAAGGAATTTTATGTGAAATAATTCATATGAACTATAATGTAAGCGAGGCATCGTAAGTAAAATATTTCAAGCGCATGCTTTCACTAAATAAAGGAATATCTGCATTATACATACATACATACAAAAAAAAAAAAAAAAAAAAAAAAAAAAAAAAAAAAAGTAATGCTAATAAAAAAAAATTCGTTCAATAGATAAGAAATTATCACGGTAAAGATTTTTCCCCCCAGTATGAGAAATTTTCAAAACCCTTTTTTTTCAGTGCATGTGAAATAGCTTTTATGAGCACAATAATTCACATTTACCAGGATGAGGAATCCCCGTATTTAACCAACTACTATCCCCAGTTCCTTACACAGAGCTGCCAAGTCTCCGGCTTTTTGGATACCAGTATTATAATACAGAAAATATTCTCTTATTTAATTGGAACATTTCGTCGATTGAATAAAACCAGATTTTCTCTAAGATAATAGTGGTATGGAAAAAGCCGGAGACTTGGCAACTCTGCCTTACATTAACCGTCATCGTATGTTATGAAAGAAGTACTGAGATTAAATTCGGAAAATAATTTTCGGAAATATTGAGGAAAATACATCTGCACGCGGATTCGCCACCCCTGACACATACCATAATGTTGCCAGGCATATAAATAAAACATTTTTGTGGTTCAAGCCCATCCCCCTCCCTTTTTTTTTTCTTTATTTATTTATTAAATAAAGCATGAGTATTCTTAGTGAAATTTTTCTACTTCATGCTAATTAAAATATTTTTCTCAATGCATTATTTTTTTTCTGTGTATAAAAAAGAAATTCGAACAATAAAATTTTTTTTATCCATCAATGAAAGAACATCTCAAGCGTGTTTTTGTTTTCTGTGTATACGTAATATTTGTGAAGCATCGTAAATAAAATATTTCTGGGGTTCAAGCACATGCTTTCACCGAAGGGGGTAAAAGAACATTCCTTCAAAGCACTTGAAGCATTTTACGATGATAGCATAGAAGAAATAATGAGCACGGGAAGGTACAACAACGATTCCCTCTTCCCTGCGGCAATAAAATCTACATTCGCAATAAATCAATGAAGTGCGCTTTTCATCTCTCCAGTCTTCCAATTCATTAAACGCTGTTTGATTTCTAGAGACTAACAAGTGTTTGACTGGATAAATGTCGTTTATTCTGTGAGAAAATAAAGTATGACAGTGTTTTCTGTGAGAAAATAAAATATTTTGAAGGATTTAAGGGTATTGTAGAATTTGATTGAGAAGGATTTTGATCACAGACCCTAGGGAAGCGCTGAATTTTCTATTTACGAGAACGTGGGAGAACTTTTTTTAAATTCCGCTTTTATCAAAGGAATATTTTCATTTCAGATTTTTCTTGAAAATTTTGCAGAAACCTACCTAGAAATTTATTTTTTGTTCACATGTTGTAAAAAACATCAATGAAAATCTTTTTTAAAATAAAAAAAGACGCAATAAGTGTGGTACTGAATCGGCAAGATTTCGAACACTTCAAATGATAAAATACTTTGTGTCAGATACAATATTTTGCCACTAAACTTGAAATTTTTGTACCGTTTGTGCTGGCACTGACTTACGAAATCTCAATGTGAATGACAAGTTTCTTTTTTTATTTTTTTGCATGCGCTGTATAAAGAGCAAAATATGTTTATTAAAACAAAAATCCTGAGAATATTTTTTAATCTTAACCTACTTTGGTGTGTTAATAAAATCTGCTGATAAGGCATTTTTTGCTTTTTTTCTATTTTTTAGTGACAAAGTACTTTTTTGTCTCCTTTTAACATGTGTAGTCCACTTAGACAGTCCCCCCCCCCAAAAAAAAACAACTGTTGCTAGCTATTTTCTGAAACGTATAACGGATGGGGATAACAACCTATCGCTCACACATCACTTCTAAATATGACATCTTTCCAAGTGTTACATCGTCAGTAGGTGAAAAAATATATTTTAGTATGAATTGGAAAACTGCAGCTTAATTTAGCGAGTATATGACTTTTTAAATTAAATTCTAAGCTTGAATTTTTTACAGTCATCTTAATTCAACAATTGACATTTGTAGCAGAGTTATTCTAATTGACAATTAACTGTCCAGAGAAAATTATAAAGATAAAAAATAAATAAATAAATAAGCTGATTAATCGCACGATCGGATTAATAATAAGGTACCGCACTTTGGCACTAAAGATCTGTGAAACAGATTTTCATTATATTTTAAATATAAAATTAAACTGTTTAAAATATAAGTTTGATTTAAAATATTTTTTCAATTGATTTTTTTTTTCTCGTTTACGCAGGTATCCGACAGTTGCATCTTGAGATAACCTCCCTTTTCATTAAATATCAATTTCGATACAGTAGTAATGACTTAGATAGACCGATTTTCCCAAAACAGCAGTTGTCTGTAAATTGGCTGCTAAGTGAGGCTTATTATATCCCAACGGGATGAAGGCTATTATTTATCTGCAAAACCGAGGTTAGGGGCTTCTGCACCCCGGCCCCCCTGTGCCACGCGAACAGATGGCTTCCCCCGTATAGTCGGTGGACCATTGACTTGGCTGAAGTGAATAGAGTTAATTGTTCGTCCACATCTGTTCAATATTCCTGGAAGTTTCAGATATAGATTGGGGGCTGAATATGTTTTATAAGCGTCACGAAATATTCATAGCCTTTGTGCCAGATATATCCTGTATCTAGCCTGAGGCTAAAAATAATCAGAAGCCATTTAAAACTAAGGTGTCATAAGAGCTCTCCTTTCATCCAATTCTTTGGTTTGCCCGAGGATTATTTTGAAATTTACATGAAAAAATATGTCATAATGTAAAAAATGAAGATGTGCTTTTTGGGATTTATCATAAAGTGACAGTGTTGCTATAATGCATAGCTATCGATCAACTGGCAAGAAAATGAGGCTCTTTTTAAAGCTATTCCGGCAGAAAAACGGGTATCTTATTTCCCTTTAAAAAAGCCAAGTTGCTTTCTTGGAAATTTTGCCATTTCATATTTTTATAGAATAAATACACGACTTTTTAAAAACAGACGTAATAAATAAGCGCAAACGACAAAATAAATTTGGCGTTCAGCTGTTCAATGTTGAATAGATTTAATAATTATTACAAACATTTGCAATGTTTAATAATAGTCTAAACTGCGTACATCTGACAGAAATATGTGAATACTGAGCTTTGAATGTATTATCCAAACAAAGAGTTCAGCTCCCAGAAATTTCCGGTGTACCTTGTGCCTGAAATAGTGGTGTAGCCACTGAGGGGGATCAAAATGTCCTGGATATCAGTAATATTGTAAAGTTGTCTTCATTTTGATGAATAGTAGACAGTGGCGTAATCAGGTTGGGTGCCCAAGTGCTCTGAATACCGGTAACTTTTGAAAGTTGTGTTCGCCTTATCTACCAGATAATTTTCTGCTATGAATAAAGGAGAAGGAAATCTTACAATATTACTGGTTTTAGGCACCCACCCTGGTTACGCCCCTGACAGAAAATTTTCTGTTAGGTAAGGCAAAATTGGAGCTTTGCAAAATCAGAGGTATCACGAGCATTTGTACCACCCACCCTTCCAATGCCATTGGCTCCAAATTGTCAAAATCGGGCTCTGTATTTAAAAGAGAGAAACAAAAATAAAAGAAAATTTGAACTTTTATATTTAATGGGGAATTTTTTTTTTTAAATTGACATTTTGTGTCATTTTAGCCGGTGTTTAATGTTGCATTTGGTTAAATTTTATAGAGTAGGATTTTGAAAATTATTTATAATAAAGGAACTAAGTTAAATGAAAAACACACTATTATTTTAATATAGAATTAATAAATATCAGAAAGATAACATTTTGCATTTTGACTTTATTAGTTCTGTTACAGTGGTTTTTAATGAAAATTCATTAAAAGCCGCCAATACCATTGAGGGAAACCTATAGGTATTACGTTATTTCATTCAGAATTTACTGACACAGATTTTGTTGAAGTGAAGAATCCAACTTCTTTCTTTCTTGAACCATTTATATATAAATAAAAGCAAGTGACAAAGAAAAAAATAGAGGTAACAAAAAAAGAAACATTTTTTTTTCTTTTCAAAAAAGCAAAACGAAAACCGTTTCTGAATTAAATAAAAGAAAAGTGTTTTCACTCAGGCAATGATCTTATTTATTTTACAAGATTTAGCTCAGAAAAGTGAAGAGCCATGTAACAGGAAGTTAAAGGTGACAATATCGGATAACCGGTGTTTTGACATCAAGGTCTCAAATAGTTCTTTGTCTCAAAGGCTTCGTTATCTCTCTTTTCCTTCCATATTCTTTATTTTATGTTTTCAGAACACCTGGAGTTTATTTTGTTATACAATCAAATCGGGAAGAGCTTTCGAAAGGAATTATAATTTTGTCGGTATAAAAAATGCACAAATTATCGTGACTAATTAAAAAAAATTTCACGATTAAGAAATTTAAAATTTCCGTTTGATATTTTAAAACGCATTAATTGTGAAAACGTTTGGATACCATCGTATAAATAAAAATGAATAACAGTATCTTAGACAGAGTCTGTGAAGTGATTTCGAGAAACCACCTGGATTGACAAAAATGAAGGAATGAAAAATACGAGAAATAATTAACATATAACAGTTTCTTTAGGTACTATTATTCGGAAGGGAGCCACGAAGAAATTTCACCAGCTCAAAATGCAAGTTAATGATTAATACGCTTTGGTTTCTTTTTAAATATTTAAAGCTTCTTAATTTGTGTATATATTAGGACACTATGCATTATATTTAATATAAAAAATTGTAAGATCATCTAAGAAATTCTAGCAAAAATGCACAGGACTGTGATGGGCGACTATTTTTATCGTTACTTTTCCTACTACAATTTCTAATCAAGAAGACCAGTGTGGCGCATTGGTCAAAGTATCTAACTATCGCGCCGCAGAATCATTACATATCACAATATATCTTTGAATTAATTACGTATGATACAATTTAATAGAATGAAGGAAACTTTTATTATATCTTTTTAAATTCTGATTCGATCTTCAGAAAATTTGAATGACTCGACAAAATTCTGCAACAATTATATATATTAAATTTCAAGAATACGGTTGATTCGGTTGAGTAGTTTTTGCGCTGTTAAATTCGGACAGACGGGCAGACTAGATGACGAATATAACTGCTATATATTTATATAAATAGGCCTGTTCTCCATAGACAAAATAGACATGTAACAGAATACTTTTTAATGTCTCTGTAAATATACAATGAACTTTACATACCTTATACTCGATATCGAACACAGAATAGCATATTTCAGTAACATATGTCTATTACATCCAACTATATTAACGCAAGTTAGAGTTCGGCCAGATAGACGGGCAGACAAACCGAATTCATAAATACTTTAAACTAAGTTGGGAAATGTTAAAAACGCATAATAAATTGAAATTTGATTTTCATAAATTTACAGCAATAGGTGGAAGCATACTTGAATACTTTTGTACAGCCTTGTGTTTTATCTAAAATTTTTATATACATGCTGCTGTTTACCCAAAATTTAATTAAGTCTAAAACATGCTTTAAACTAGTGGAATCATACTTCTAGAGATTATCTTCCCGAGACAATCATTCTTTGTGTGGTCGTGCATATCATTTTTCTGTATTCTATAAGCATATCTCGTAATATTAAATGAAGTTCAGAGTGAAAATACACAACTCATTTAAAAACTACCTTTAAACAATTTTCCTTCATACTTAGTAACCCTTATGAATTCTTTTGTGTGTTCCTGTATGTAATCTACATTTATACATACAACGTAATATGCAAAATATTAGACTTAAAACACACATCACAGCTAAAAATGCACTTTCAGCAATCATCGTTAATATACAATATTTCGGACACATCCGAAATCTTTTGTGTGTCCCAGCATATATTATGCATTTTATATGATAAAAGAAGTAACTTGTAGTAAACTTCAGCAACGGATATCGATTTCATTATATGTCAAATAGTTGAATATAATTTAAATAAATCGCAAACAACGTTTTACCCTATTCCATTATCAAACGGTATTCTTTTGTGGAGCTCTGTAAATGACTGATAAATGTTCTTTTCACCGCATATTCCACAAAATGTATATTTTAATGCACTTCATAAATGTACATCAATTTCTTTTTGTTCAAAAGTGTGTAACATTATTAAAATGCATTTGAAACAGTTTTTCCCATTGTCCGTAATGTAACAGAAAACTTTTGGTTGTCCCTGTAATTGAACTATACATCTGATTATCATAAAATCTGAAATAGAACGACAAAATTCTGCAACAAAAATAAATTTAAAATTTCAAATAATTCATTTGGGTTGTTTTTGCTCTGTTATATGCGGACAGACAGCCGGGTGGACTGAATGTGGACTAACGGAGCTATGTATTTATATAATTACGAACGCACCTAAAAAGAGGAATTATCGCCAAATCTATTAAATATTAAAATAGAAATGCTCCTAGAAAATAATGTAATTCTGACGTGCATGAATAAAATGACAGTTTCAGAACAATAACATTTAATTTACAGAGATTCCACAACCTTGTTAACCCTAGCTTTATCAATGAATGGCCGAAATGCTGTTCTTTATGTATGGGTAACAACCGACTTCCTCATCTACATCGCAAGGGAAGAAGATCCGATTAATTGGCTCCCACGCGAGTTCTGTTCAATCACCCATGGCGATTTTGTAATACATTAAAACGATCTCTACGCTTTGCTTTCCGATCAATGAAGAAAGGAAAACAAAAAAAAAAAAAAAAAAAAAAAAAAAAAAAATCTTCCCTGTTGGACACGGATTTTCAGCTGGTATGTTTTGAAATGATCTCACGTGTGCTGCAAAAGTATTTCGTAATATTTTATTGAAAATTTTACTAATAGAAGCATATTTTATCTAATGCAGTACACTTAAATTATGGAATTTACTTTAAAATGAGATTTGTATTCAAACATAGTCAAAATACTGTTTGTATCTTATCTTGATACTCAATTTATAAATTATATTAGAAATTGATAATGATTTGAATTATTCAGTAAGAATTATATATATTTATAAATTGAGTATCAAGCCATGCTGTGGAACGACATTTATTAAGTTAACAAATCGCAAATGAATTTTAAGACTAGACCCAGTTATAACAATTTAATACATATTTATCTATATAAATATATTAATATTCATAGCGCATCCTTACCTAAGATCTATAAATGTAGTCACAAACTCTTTTCTTTACTTGGTGATTAATTTATTTCCTAGGGACTTTGATGTTTATTTCCTTTAAAATATTGTAATGGGGATACATCTATGGAGAATTCAAATATACAATATTTTGTTTTACAATGCCCTACTTTTTTCAGGGTAGGATAAATGTTGCCAGTTTACTGTTTTTAACTGCTATTCAGATTATTCAATTGCCACATTTTTTTTTAAATATTACAACTGGCTTTGTTTGCGGCTCATTTGAGCTTAAATGAGTTTTGTTTGCGTGTCATTTATTCTATCATTAAATAAGGAAAAATATTCTGCTTAAAAAATGTTAATTGCTAAATGAGAATATTCCCTGACGATTACATGACGATACATATATTTACAGTATACATCGGACAGAAACTTTTTTAAGCAAAATTTTGTAAATTTCAAATTTATGTGCACAGATGTTGAAGAAATTAAAATCCCTCTTGGTATAAACGTCACGAGTACGCCTATCTGGGCATTGCAGCTTTCATTATTTGATCATTTTATTACCAGTATTATTGTATGCCAAATTTTGTTTTATTTAATTGTATAACGTTCAGTGATTAAATAAAGACAAATTCCCCTTATAACAGTGCTGATCGTAAAATTATCCATCCCTCCCCCCCCCCCCCCCCCCTCTACGCCACTGATGTTTGTATATGGAAAACCTTATGAAAAATTTTGATCAATCCACTTTAAAAAAAATTTCTATATGCGATATAAACAATCACTGGAGCATCCCATTTCTTAGCTCACCAAGCTAATTTGTGGAAAAAATAAGTGACTTGGAAAGGGAGGAATCCTTATTATTTTCGAGGGAGAAATACTCCTCAGATTTCTTCCCTGAGATCAAAAAATTCCTGGGAAAATCAGACCTTTTTTATGAGTTTCCTTTAGTGAGTGCGTACCAAACAATTTTTTTCTCCGGATGGTTGGAAAAGTTACTTTTCTCTGAGTGAAAGCAGTAAGGTAAATGATATTTGCCGTTATAAAGCACCTCATCAAATTTCAACTGCAAAAGAATCATCTGTTTCTACACAGAGATCTTTTTAATATATAGTTGTAAATTGTTGCCCATCTTTTAAATATTTGGGCGATTTAAAAGAACAACATTGTCTCTAAAATAATAGTTGTGTGCGAAAAGCTGAAAACTTGGCAATTCCGCGGTACAGTATTTGGGGGGGGGGGGGGGGGGGAGTTTTGAACACGCAAAGATTATTTGTGCTTCTAAATCTTTTTCCGAGATCTATAATTTCATATTTTGTTAATTGCTTACTTTTATGAATAATTCCATTGCAGATTTCATACTTTTAACGAGTAATAATAATATTAGTAATAAAAAAATAAATATAATTTACATGATTGAACTGATTTTTATTTTTAAATGCGCAAAATTAGCAGGCATTCTTTTTTAGATACTAAGGTATTGAATAGCATTTCTCTCTCTCTTTTTTTAAGAAATGTAAACAATTTTTTTTGTGAAAATTCCTCAAAGTTTGCATTTTAAATTAATTTTTGAGATATAACATTTTACGAAAATTCATTATGAGACAGTGATCAATTATAAATTATGATGTAATACATTCATCAAAAAATCAAATGCATTATTCGGTTCTAAACCACTCAATGCTGGCAAGTTTTATGCCATTACGTATTTTAAAAAAAAACTTTAAAAAAACTGTTTATTTGTAATAAATTTTCTTGCTGTTGAGCGGTGGCGAATATCAGATTATCTTTCTGAGAGTTAGCTTTAAGTAATAAAAGTTTGAAATATGTATTTCTATACCGAATTATGTAGTCTACACCTTAAAAAAACAGGCAGAATTAAAAAATCCTCATATTATAAGATGATTAAAAATTAAATTAATTTACAACAAAATAATTCAAAAAAACCTTTTATAAAATATTATTAATATATTTATGTATTAACAATAAATCATACAATTGGATAAATTTTAATTACCTGATTTTTAAATTACTATTGCTTAGTTATTTTAATTTTAGTAATTATAAATGATCTTTATTAAACAAGTAAAAGATGATTAGAAAAACAACTAAGTTTTTAAAGTAAAAGTCAGTGATTTCAGCAAAAGAAACCAAAATTCCTTTTTAAGGGAGTCCGGGACACAAAAATTTTCTGAAAATTTTTTATAGCATTAAAAATTTCTCTATTTTTTCCCCTTTACCCTTTCCGGCGCACTGTGCCCGGTCTGGGACACCTAAATACAATTTCAAACTTGCAAATGGCACCAGTAATATTTTAGTAGAATTTTGCTTTAGCGATAAAAGTTTAAAGTAAGAAATTCAAGAAATCTAAAAAATTCGTTTGCGAATTCCGTAGTCAGTCTATAATTTTTCATTTTATTAATAGATTTTGCGCGTGCCGGAAAGGGTTAAAGCGATTTTTAAATCATGAGTCCATGTTTTTTTTTTTTTTTTTTTTTTTTTTTTTTTCCACCATTTTTTGCATTTAAAGTACTATCAGTCAAAAACGTAAAAGATAAATTGTAAAATCTTGGAACATGTCTTTTTTTTTATTATTTTACTTTAATTTTGATTCAGCAAGTTTGAAAAAATATTTACCTTTGAAAATGTGATTTTTAAAATAAAAGTTACATATATTTTCTTTTACTTTAAATATCTTAAATTTTTATTTAATTTAATAATTTTAAAAATGCTTTATAAAAATAAAAATTTATACATTTCTGTATGTTTACATAAAAAAAATAATTCTACAAATAATATTTAGAATTATAACAATTTTAAATTACACCACTTTTTCCGCTAATTTTAAATTTCAAAATGTTTTTTAAAAAGCTGAGAAGTTTTATTATGTGATTTTGTTTACAAATCATATGGTTGACCATCACAAAATTTTTTTAGAATTTTAACTGAATAAATAAAAATTATTTTAAAATGTGTCCCTTAATGAAAGGAAGCTGCTTTAACTTTATATTTGTCTTTCATATTAAACATGTTTCATTATGAAATAAAGTTTATAGTTGCAGCTACGAAAAATATTTATAAGAATTATATTTTTAATATTTATAAGAATATTTATAAAGAGATTTATAAATTGAACGTACCAGGTTAAATTCAATGAACACTTCCGTAAGCTTTCACTACTTCTCTTTTTCTTTTGATTCGACAAAATGGGATAAGAAAGATGTGTGCCACGCGTGACTAAAGCTACACGCAAGATTTTTAGGATGATGCTATTCTGGTGATGTCGGAAAGCATTTTGATAAAACCAACATTCATTAAAAATAATTGGCGTGCACAGGGCCCGAATACTATGAGGGCCCCCGTGACAAGCATCATTCTGTCCCCCCCTTCTGTCTATCGATGGATTTTATTTATTTATTTATTTATTTATTGTGAATAATGTGGAGGTGGCTAGAACTAAACTTCATACGTATTGTATGTATGTATAAATTTTGTACTCGGTGCAGTTCACGTCTGTGTACAGGGTATCACAAAAATATAGTCACAGCTTTAAGAAAAAGGACTAGCAGGATAATTGATGAAAAAAAAAAATGAGTGATTAGTTTACAGAAATATCTCTTCGGAAACTTCTTTACTTATCTACGTACGTTATGAGATGGTAAAAAGAAAATATAGTAAATTGGTCATAATTATTGGTTTTAACTTGCCACGCTACGAGGAAAATGTTAATAAAGAATTTCTGTTGAAAACAATACAATTCTAAGTTATTATGATAAAAGTTTAATTACCGTAATTTCCGACGTATAATCCGCAGACCAAACAATCGTTTTTCGATATCCTCCCCCCCTTTTTTTTTTTTTTTTTTTTTTTTTTTTTTTTTTTTAATGAAATGTAATTTTTAGATCGCGGTAAATATTTGGCTTCGATTACAAATAAAATTTCTGGGTCGAAAAAGAATTGTATGATGCGCGGATTATACGCCGGAAATTATGGTATTAGTTTACTAATGTGGTTCGCTTTTCACATAGATGAATCGGGTATTGGAAGCAACCCTTTTGGCTAATTTTAATCATATGGCACTTTTTGTGAAAATCCTAATTACTCTCATGGAGGCCAGGGTCAATTGTCCCGCATATCGCATATCCCTGCATAAGTCGGACCCTGAGCGTGTATAACTCCTTTCTTGTTTCAAAAAGGGATGGAATAATTATCTTTTTCAAACGGGATCATAAGTTAATGTTATTCATCTTGAAATAACTTTCAGGCGTTGGAGATCAGCGGCGTAACTAAGGTGGTGGTAGTCTTGTTCGGGGAGGGGGGGGGGATTCAGTGCTCTGAGTATTCATATTTTATAGAAATAATCTTCGCGTTTTCTAATAGCAGAACACATGTTAACAATTCACAATAAGAAATTAGGGGTATCATCAAGAGCCAAATTTGGAGGTTCGAAATAGTTGTCATAGCAGAAGAAAAAATGTAAAATTACACTTCAAAAAACACATTTTTAAAAATAAATACACCATAAAAGTGTATAGGAAGAAAGAACAATGCGTTTTAGAAAATTAATCTTCATTATTAATACTACAGCAAAAAATGTCAAAATTTTGCAATCATCATAAATCGACACCGTCAATATCATCTCAAACTATCCAATATGAAAACCGTTTTGTCAATGGCCTACTTTTTTTTTAAAAAAATTCACGTTTCTTTAGTGGCACCACTTTTCTGAACTGTTTAAATTCCCCTTGTTTTCGCCTTAATTATTATGTCATTAAACAAGGCGAATTTTATTATTTCAAAAAGTGCTTCCAATCAAGAAACCTGAATTAAAAAAAAAAAAAGTAGCCCACTGGCAACACTGTTTTTATAATATAGTTTGACACGGTTCCGACGATATCATCACTTTTTCGACAAAATTTTCGTCACTAATCTAGCACTGAAAAAAAAGAAGAAAAATTTAAATAAATACAAGAATTTTTCCGTAGTAATCTTCGTTTTATTTAATTACGGAATGTTCTTCATTAAATAAAGAAAAAATTATTATTTGAAAATTTTGGTAGATTTCTTGAATAAAATTAAAAATTTTGCTTAATTGGCAACGTTGTGAACCCTTCTGCGGGCATTGTAACAAAAGTGACCACCTAATTTTAAGTTAACTAATATACTAAATATTTATTAAAATTTTCCTTTTATAACGTTCCTGAAAATAAACAAATATTTATTTTCTGATAATTTGTGTTTAAAACTTCCGTCAACAATAAATCAGTTCATTAATTTTAAAACAGAGTTGATTATTGCACGGCGGAAAGGATTAAACAACCATACATACACGATTTTTTTTTTTTTTTTTTTTTTTTTTTTTTTATGAAATAATTTCTATTTTAAAACGGAAATGTTCTTTAACCCTTTGAGCTCTGGTGGGTAATTTTTTTCAAAATTCCAAATGCCACATTGGCACCAGTATTTTGCAAAGAAAAAAACCGGTTAATGATATACACGAAAAAATGCACTAAACCTTTTTCAAATAAATTTGGTCGAATTTTCTGGTACCGTTGTGAAATTTTGGAATTAAAATTATGTGGTAGAAATTTCCACCATCAGAGCTCAAAGGGTTAACCCTTTCCGTCGCGGACAAATTCTGCTAGTAAAATGAGAAATTATCGATTGTCACCGGAATTAATAAACGACTTTTTTAGAAATTAAGAATCCATTAATTTAAGCTTTCATTGTAAAAGCAAAATTTTATTAAATTATTGTTGGTGCCGTTTGGAATTAAAATTAGGTACCCCGGGACTGGCCACAGTATGCCGGAAAGGGTTAACCCCTTCGAGACGGGAGCCTTTTACGAAATTGTTAATGTTTTGTCACCGGTTTTTTAAAACAAAAATTTGTGTCTTATTAAATGCTCCGATTAAATAAGGCAAATTTTACAGTAAAATTCTACTAGTGGGGATAAACAAGGATTCTTAAGAATTTTGCAGCATATATATGTCCCCAAGGGGTTAACAACACTTTATTTCTTCTTGATTACTTAGTTCTAAAAATAATGTAAACTATTTTTGCATAGTATACATGTAGTGGTCATATATCAAAATGTTGTGAAATAAAAACTACAAATTATCACTACGTCTTGGGCTTATTTTTAAAATATTTTACCATAATTTCTACAAATAACATATGATATTGCCTTATTTATTCGTTTAATTTTCACCCGTGATTACACCGATGGCTTTTGAATTTCGTATTAAAACAATTTGAGCTCTGATGGTTGAATATTCTACCACTTAATCTTAATTCCGATTTGTCACAATGACACCGGAATATTCGATTAAATTTATTTGAAAAATAGTGAATGCCTTTTTTTTTTTTTTTTTTTGGTTTTTGTTTTTGTAAATATCATAAACCGAATTTTTTCTTTGCAAAATACTGGTGCCATTAGGACATTTGGAATTTTGAAGAAATTTACCTAGCAGACCTCAAAGGGTTAACACAATCAAGGGATTTCAACTTAAAACATACTTTATTATTATTAAGTTTAAAATTATCGCTAAGAATTGAAAGAAATAAATTATGTTAGATTTTATTTTAAATGTAGTGTATTTTTTAAGTCAAATCAATTCTTAAAATGTCGCAGGAAACAATTGTTACTCACGCATAACTGCATATAACAACATGGCTCAGAAATTAAAAACTTTTATTTATAAAATCGTTATGGTTATACTTTTATTTAATTTGCATTTCTCTAAGATATGAAAAAAATTTACACAGATACCCTGTTTAATAATTCAAAACTCGTAAAGCATCTGAGTTTTCCTTATCATAGTTACATAAACTAATATTTTAAAATACAAAAAGTAATTATTTTTATCTCTGTATTTCTTACATTTGACCGCTAGGAATCTAAATGTTTCTGGAATTCGAGAAAATACTCAAGAACAATATACAACAGCATAAAGCGGAAAATAATTTGTTATATTTGCATAGGTTGTCAATCAATAATCATGTTCCAAAATGCGAACACTGAAATAAAAACAGAAAAAAAAAAAAAAAAAAAAACTGCAGAAATACTTTTTTTGTTACTTTATAAACTTGTATGCATAAATTAAAACATTTGAAGCTGTAGTATAGGAAAAACAGAATTATAGTTACATTGCGATATTAATTCGGCGTGTAAACGGTTAAACTTTATTTGCATTCTTACACAAAATTTAGATGAAATATTGAAAAAAAAAAAAAAAAAAAACCAGCAATAAAACTTAGTGATGGGTGAATCCTAGATTTTTCCATCCCTGAGTTAGAGGTGAAAAACTTTTAAAACTTTAACCCTTTCTGGCGCGGAGTAATTGTATGCGTAAATTGATAAAATATTGCACTGACATCAGAATGCATAAACGAATTTATTAGAAAATAAAAACTCGCTTATTTTCCGGTACTCCATGAAAGGAAAATTTTATTTAAATATTCTGGGTGTCAGTACTTTTAAAATTAGGTGTCCTCTTTCTGGACACCACCTCTACAGGGTTAACCCTTAAATGCATAGGATAGAACGCGTTCCAAAAAATGCGCAATTCAAAGAATCAGAATTCATACCAGAAAAATCTAAATAGTAAATTTTTCTTTATTTAACTACGAATGGTCTGTCATTAAGTAAAGTGAAAATCGCTCTTTTAAATTTCTGGTGAGAATACGGAATATGTGAATAAAACCCCCAATAAATCGGGAACACTTATGGTATCGAAAATGATACAATATGCATTTAAGGGTTAAACAATATTGAAATTCCATTGGGTTGATCAAGGCGAGGCGTCCTATTCTCTTTTCTGAAATGAATTGAAAAGCATCCAAATAAAATCCTCCACTGCCCTAGAAAAAGAATTCCGGATACGGATTTCAAAATATTGTTATTTAAATTTTTCTTTTTGATTGGATGAAAACTTCAAAAGAAAATATCGTGAGTTTTGTAAGATCAAGACATATTGACTGTCGGAATATAAATAAAAATATGCTATATCAAAAAATTAATTATATAAATTTTTAATTATATTATTCAGCCTTTTGAAGAACGGTGGGGTATTATATAGCCTGCCTAATTTTAATCCCAAATGCCAGAATGGCACCAGAAGTTCGAAATAAAATTGCTTTTACAATGCACATGAATTATTTATTTTTTATATTTTTATTTTTTATCTTTTACTTATTTTCAAGCAAATTTTTTTTGTAGACCCTTGTGGGATCCAATCATTTCAAAAATTTACCAACAGAAATACTTCAATAAGAGCGTGTCCAAATGAAAAGAAATAGCCTAATACATTTTTTTACAGAAAAAAAAAAAAAAAAAAAGGTAAACACATTAGTATGTAACATGTTGTAAAAGCTTTATTATTTTATGGATCTTACAACTATATTGAACAAAATCATTAAAAACAAATATCATGGTTACATATGGTATTTGTTAATTATTGAATTATTTTATGCTTCAAAAGTAAATAAAGTAAACAAAATCATTTGAAGTAAACAAGGTAGCGTTTGTATAAAATGTCTATTTAAAATTTTATTATTTTAATGTTTTATGCAAAAAATTAACGAAAACAGTTTGATGTAAACATGGTAGCTCGTTTGTACCTATTATTTTTAGACTATTTAATGCTCAGGAAAATAAACAAAATCATTTAATGTAAACAACTAGTGCTTGCATGCTATATGTTTTTAAAATTTTGATTATTTTATTCTTTATACAAATAACTGAAATAAAATTGTTAGAAATTAACATACTGGTGAATGTATAGCTAATCTTTTAAGACTACAATATTATTTAAATAATTTAAAGTAAACATAACAGTGGGAGAAATTAATTAAAAAGTACGTGCCTTAAGCTTTTATGGTTAAAAAATAATAAGAAGTAATTATAAAATAAAATCAATACTTTTTTTTTCTGAAAACCTTATAGTAATTTTCATTGAAGACAATTTTTATTTTTAAAATTTTATTAAAGAAAATATTTTTCTCTAAGTGCTTTTATTGAAAGCTAACAAAGAGAAATTTGTCAAAATAAGCAAAATTATAGAATTTTTGTTTTTATTCATAATATTATTATTATTATTTACTATTTTACAAGGTGTCCAAAAATTCTGCTTCTCTCCCCCCCCCCCCCCCCCCCATCTTTGACTAGAAAACAAAACTGAAGTCGACTACTCAAAAGAGATGACCAAGAAAAATATAAAAACATATTTGTTAGCGAAATAATAAAATCCTTAGAACCGTTATTTTAGCTGGCATCGTGAATAAATCTGAAGTTTAAAATAAAAATAGAAGAAAAGCAAAGAAAAATTACAGAAATTTTTCGAATAAAAATTTAAAAACAGGATAACATTTGATCTCGATGATCCATTTAATGCACACGAACGTGTGATTATTGCATCTTAGTCAAAACATAGTAGGCAAACAGTACTAAACATAAAATTTCCCAGCCCCAGGACAGGTGAGGTGTAAATCAATAATTTCGTAACTTACCCCCATCTTTGCCTCCTCCTGTCCAGTTCCACAAGATAAAAGGGGGTCCACCGTCCATACGGCAACCGGACGCACTATACGCTCAGACACTACTTTCGCCATGGAGTGACTGCTTTCAAATGTGCGGAGTTCGGTCTCTGGTTTGGACTAGAGTAGCAGCTGTCGCACCTGCGGCGCCAGCCAATAGGAGAATGCGGCTCGTCAGCTGCTCGTCTCTCGTTCGCGGCTCTCGCCGGAAGCCATGTGAGCGGCAGTCTGAAAGAGCACCTGCTTTCACTGTTTGTGAGTGTGTGGATGAAAAGGCTCAATATGTTTGTGTTTTGTTTTATGGCGATGCGATTGGTTTCAGTTTAGCAGTTAGTCTTGGAGTAAGCCAGTGAAAAAATGCCGCTTTAATGAGCTAGTATTGTTTACGTTTGTATCGTCGAAGTAGAAGTGATATTTCGATAAGGAAAGAACGAGTTTTTAATGAGGTAGCATGCGTGATAATTAGCATGATGCGTAGGTGAAGTGGATGAATGTTTGTTTCCTTTTGGGCATACTCTTTCAGTTTCAAAGAAAATAACAGATATGATTCATTCATGTTTGGGACAGAGTCTGATTTACGTGACCCAAAGCATATTATGAAATTCACCCCCACCCCTCCCATTCTAATATATTTGCAATTTGAATACTTAATGTATGAATTAAAAGCTAAGTATTTTCAATTTGTCATCATTCGGGCAGAATCTAGAGAATATCAGAAATAATTTTAGTGTTGATGAAGTTTATCCAATTTGAAAATAAACATTATGAAATCTTAGGAAATTTTTTAAAATCAACTAAATAGACCCCCTTCCCCCCAAACCTCCCGAAATAACAGGGACGAAGGGTAAGGAATTGTGGGTCCAGGCAAAATTCAAGCCTTGGTCTAGAAAGAAACAGGAAATAAGAGTAGCAGCTGTACTAAAATATGATAAAATACTACAGATAATGCAATAGAACACAATAGATAATGATTAGAATACGTAAACCATAATAAATAAAAATATGGTTCTATTGTTTACGCAGGAAAAAGTAACAAGCATTTTATATGTGGGTGATTCTCAAAATAGGGGACAATTCATGTCTTTCGGCATACAAAAAAAACTGAGAGGTTTTCTGTCATGTTTTTATATTTAAATATCTTTTTCTTAATATTATTCATTATTTGCACTCAAGAATTACTCATTTTGTAGTTAAAAACACCTTAAAATAACAGAATAAAGATTCAAAATGTCATTAGCATGGATGTCCACAGCAGCTGTGCCTTGTGTATACTAGCATTTTTCAAGAGCTAATATCATGTTTATAAAATAAACAAATGTTATCCTTTCTTTATATTAATCAAGGAGAGGATTTATCCAATAAATTTCTTTTTAAAAATAAAATTATAGTATATAAAAAAGAATTAAAGTTTGTCCTCCATATTCGATTTTCAAAACAAGGTCATATATAACAGCTGGTTATTAATCAAAATTTCATTTTCACATATGAGAATAGTTTGAAAATATAAAGTTTCTCCATGGCAACAAGTAGCCATTTTATCCCAGCCAGAAAATAGAAGCATGTATTGTATTTTAAGAATAGAAGTTGAATATTAGGGGAGTACATCAATTGTATGTCATTAGAATGGATAATAATTTTCATGTTTATTTTATAGTTAAAATTTTTATTTTATTTATTTGCATATAACTTTTGTGTTTTAAAAAGCCCCAGAAAGGACTATTGCATTGTGATTATATTATGGCTCATAATCTTATTTAAATTAAAATTTGTCATTAGCATGGACAGATATCAGTGTCATTAGCATGGTTTTTCTGTCCATGCTAAAGATTCCTATGTGCATAAATGTAACCAGTGCTTATATTGTATCCTTTATAAAGTTTAATTTTACGTATAAATTTAGGTATTACATTTATTATCCCTAAAATATGCATTAAATCTGTAGGAAAATCACTAAGACAGCTTCTTACATTGTTAGTGTCAGAATGTTGCTCATGTAACAAAGTTTGCTCTTTGGTAATGTTTTTATTCTCCTTATGTGTATATATGTAAAAATGGAAATCATTTGCTGAAAAGGAAGGCTAATAAATATAGAAAGAAAATATTTAAACAGGAAGAAAATAAGAATTTCATAATATATTTATTCAATGCAATTTGTTTTGTCATTAGCATGGCTCAAAAAATACTAATTATTTTTTTTAAGTTAATTTTTAAATATTTAGCTCTGCTGACTACATGGAAAGTATACCTAATACTATATTAACAACACCTATTTTTTTCAGAAATTTTGCTAACAGTAATTTTTTTAAGATTTCATTTTTGAAATAGTCCCCTATTTTGAGAATCACCCATGTAGCGATAGTATTTAATAAAAAATGCGAAAAAAACAGTGCGCATGAAAACTTTCAATATGTTTGTATTTAGTTTAACCCATTGTGTTTCAGTGTTCCGTTACATGGAATACCCAGCTTGATTCAGACACAATGACACCAGCATTCTGGTATGAATATTTTCGGTTTATTGTGTATGGGGAACCTCCCCCCACCTTTTTTTTTTCTCATTTGCAAATAAATTTGCTCTTAAATCATGGTGCCATTCAGTCATGTCAACATTTTCGAAATGGAAGTACTCTGCGACTTAAAGGATTAAGGTGATAGAATTAGTTTCAATTTAGTAAATAAATAAAGCACGGCAGCGATAAAATGCATGTTTCCGAATTCTGTTAATTTCAAAGAAAACTGTGAGAGAGAGAATACTTTAATGTATATATATATACATGTGTATTCCATCATTATATATGCACAGTATGAATAATTTTATATAATAACAGATATTTAGTAATGTTTGAAAGAAAACACCCAGTGCTTAACAAAAACTGACTCATTTAATTTTAATTTAATTATTTTAATTAATTAATTATTTAGTTTATTTTAACATATAGAAAACAATGGGAATAGTTTTCTACGCAAACAGAAATTAACAAAAAAAGTATGAGTGAAAAAGTTTAATCTTTTTAGCTTACTTTTAATAATTTCTGATAATTTCAGTTTATATAAATGTAACTAAAGTTTGATTTAAACAAAAATATTTAGTAATATTTCACTATTTGCTTTTTCATGTAGATCAGTAAAACTAGTACAGCAGTTTCTCGATTAACCAGGATAGTCGGGAAATGCCTTGGAACGGATAAGTGATTAACCCGCATAATCGAATTCGTGTAATCTTTGATGACTAATTTTAGAAAAATGATGCAAAATGTCTAATTATTATACAATATGATATTAATAATTTACTTAATACAAAAGAAAGAGAATAAACAAAAATTTTATTGTTATTTACATTTATAATTACCGTAATTTCCTGCGTGTAATCCGCGGATCAAACAATTCTTTTTCGACCCAGAAATTTTATTTTGTAAATGAAGGCAAATATTTAACGCGATTTAAACAGTTTTATTTTATTTAATAAAATTTCTGGGTCGAAAAATGATTGTTTGATCCGTGGCTTATACGCAGGAAATTACAGTAGTACAATGTGAAAATAAAATAATAATAATAAAATACAGGGTTCGCACATTTTTACCACTAAATTTTAAGAATATTTTTGAAGTGTTTCATTGCAGAAAAATATCGTAAAATCTGTGAATGAAGGTGGGGATTATGAATGTTGTGATTTAAAAATTAAATGCAAATTTTCTTATTTTTAATAGGGGTGTCAGAGTCCTTTGAAATTCCAAGGGGTGTGCGAACCTTGAAAATAGAAATGTAGTTTACCTCACTGTTTTTTAAAGAATGAAGCTATAAAAGTCTGTTTTCGTTTTTCATTTACTCTTCTTCCAATGAATACAAAGAAAGTACCATAGAAAAATTAATTATGAGCTTGGAGAAAAGAAGTTTCAATCCACAAAATTCTATGTTATGCACTTTACAATATTTTACTCGTTTCTTTGAAAGTTTGATATATAAACTCAATAAATTCAATATCTTCCTTGTTGCATAACCTTCCATGAAATAAAAAAATGTAATATGCAGGGAGGGGCATAAATCCCTCGGGGGGGGGGGGATAGGGGGTGCCACCCCCCCCCCCCTCAAAAAAATCAGTCGGAAAATTTTTCATTCGATCGGAAAAAGTACGTTAAGTCGGAAAAAAATTGTATTAACTTATAAAAACCAGAGTTCGCACAATTTTACCACAAAATTTGTATAGTATTTTCAGTTTACTTCACGGCAGAAAAATATTGCGAAATTTGAGAATAAACGTGGCGGTTGCGACTTATGTTTCTTAAAAATTAAATATAAATTTTCATATCATTAATAGTGGTGCCAGAGTCCTTAAAAAATATAAGGAGTGTGCGAACCCTGAAAACTTATTAATTGGAAAAACGAAAAAACAAATCGGAAAGATTCCCGTTTGATTTGAAAAAAGAACTTGAATCGGAAAAAAATTGTATTAACTTATAAAAATTTGTTAACTGGAAAAACCAAAAAATTAGTCTGAAAGATTCCCATTGGATTTGGAAAAAGTACGTTGAATCGGGAAAAAATTGTATTAACTTATAAGACTTATTAAACAGAAAAACGAAAAAGAAAAAAAAAAAAAAAAAAAAGTCGGAAAGATTCCCGTTCGATTCGAAAAAAGTAAGTTAAGGGTGTTCTTATATCAAAAAGGGCAACTTTGTGACATAAGTGTTAATTCATTTTTGTTCGGAAATGCATGAAACTAGCAGATGTTGTTATTCGAAAACTATCTAATCACACTCATTTTTCTGTTTATGTGCAAACGCAACAGGTATTTAAGGACAAATGACGTCAAAAATGGCGTTTTAAACTACATTTTCTGACGAAAGCAGAAAAACCAGTCAAAGATAAATAAAAAATCGCATGATCACGTGATGAAAATAGCTTATAACTCGGTAGGTAATTGAATAATCATAATATGGAAAACTGAGTTTCATTCGAAAGCGTTACCATAGCCAGGCCTTCCACTTTTATATATTTCCGTTAAAAGATGAATTTATTAATGTGTCAAAACGTTTTGCGCTTATTGGGCAGAGCAGTTGAGAACAACCTTAAGTCGGAAAAAAATTGTATTAACTTATAAAAAATTTGGAAAAACGAAAAAACTAGTCCGAACGATTCCCGTTCGATCTAAAAAAACGTTGAATGGGAAAAAAAAATTATATTAAGTTGTAAAAACGTATTAATTGAAAAAAAAAAAAGAAAGAAACAGTCGGAAAAACTTTCATTCGTTCTGAAAAATATATATTGAATCAGAAAAAAATTGTATTAACTTATTAAAAACTTATCAATTGGAAAAACGAAAAAAACAGTCGGAATGATTCCCGTTCGATCTGAAAAAAGTACTTTGAATCGGGGGAAAATTTTTAACCTATAACAAACCTATTAATTGGAAAAAAATAAATAAATAATTGGAAAATTTTCCGATCGGTCGGATCGTACGCTTAGTCGAAAAGACAACAGTATATACCTAAAAAAAGACTTATGAATAGAATAAGTGTTTTTGTAGTTTTTATTTAAATAAGTAAAACAAGTTTGATCGAATAAAACTTATAGAATTTTTTTCTTATAGGGTTCGCACACTCCTTATATTTTTTAAGGACTCTGGCACCACTATTAATGATAAGAAAATTTATATTTAATTTTTAAGAAACATAAGTCGCAACCACCACTGCTGGTTTTAGTCGGATTTTTTAGTTTTTTAACCGACTTCAAGCAGGAGGTTATGATTTCGACCTGTATGTATTTGTTGTTCACGCATAACTTTCGTAAATATGAACCGATTTTGATAATTCTTTTTTTGTTTGAAAGCGTATGGGGCCCATGTGGTCCCATTCAAATTTCATAAAAATCTGTTGATTAGAACTTTTTAAAAAATTAAAACATTAAAATTCAATATCTTTTCGAAGCAATCGACCAATTAGAAACGTTCATTTTTCATGTTTTTAAGTTACACTTACATAGACACACGATCTTTTTAAAGTGTGAAATCCTAACTGGACAAGGTTCACATTTATTAACAGTGTACACTGTAAAAAAATTGACCCTTTTGCTGCATAATTACTCCCCCGTTTTTATAGAATATCTCTTTCTTGACCCATGAGACTTCTCCACGATAGGCTAAAGTAATCGTTTTCTATAAACGCGGTAGATTGACGATGCAGCAAAAGGGCCAAATTTTTTACAGTGTACACTGTAAAAATTTTGATCCTTTTGTTGTATCGTCACTCCCCCGCTTTTATAGAATATCTCTCCTTTGACCCATGAGAATGCTCCATGATACATTGTTAAAAATTTGACCCATTTGCTGCAGCGTCACACCACAGCTTTTATAGAATATGTCTTTTATGACCAATGAGAATGCTCCATAACACAGTAAAGTAATCGTTTTCTATAAAAGCGGTGGACTGATGATGCAGCAAAAGGCTCAAAGTTTTTGTAGTGTAATTGGGACAAAAGCGTCTGTAAAAGAAATATTTGGGAATAAAATGCTGTCACTCTCTTATAGAGGCAGCCAGGTATAGGTAATGAGTTTCACATTCCTCATCGAATACGCCACCGCTCATTTCTGATTACAGTGTCACTGTAAAAAATGTGACCCTTTTGCTGCATCGTCACTCCCCTGCTTTTGTAGAATATCTCTCTTTTGACCCATGAGAATGCTTCGTAATTGGGTGAAGTAATCGTTTTCTATAAAAGCAATAGAGTGATGATATAGCAAAAGTGTCAAATTTTTTACAGTGTAGGATTCCTCAATATGAATATGACGACACATGTAGCACAGTATATAATTGGTTGAAACGATTCTGGACAAAAACGAGTCACCAAGCATCTTGTTGAGCGAGCAATTTTCGTCAATCTTGTTAATTTCTCATACGAGTACAATCGAATTCTTCCAGGAAATCATCATTAAATTCCATAATAAAAAATGCCTGGCAATGCAATGCACTGTTAAAAAATTGCAACTTTTGCTGCATCGTCACTCCATCGCTTTTATAGAATATCTTTATTTTTATCAATGAGAATCCTTCATAATGCATTTAACTAATCGTTTTCTATATAAGCGATGAAGTGATAATACACTGTTAAAAATCTGCTGCATTTTGTTGCAACGCACTCCGCCGCTTGTATATAATGTCTCTACTGCGACCTATGAGAATGCTCCTTAATACAGTCAAGTAACCGTTTTCTATACAAGCGCTGGAGTGCGTAGCCAAAAAATGCAGCAGATTTTTAACAGTGTACAGCAAAAGTTTCAGATTTTTAACAGTGTAGTTGGGACAAAAGCGTCTGTAAAAGAAATATTTGGGAATCAAATGCTGTCACTCTCTTATAGAGGCAGCCAGGTATTGGTTATGAGTTTCAGATTCCTCGTCGAATCGCCACTGATCATTTCCGATGCCATTACTGCCTAGGTATTAGATTGTTGCTGTTTATCGATTGAAGCATAGTGCGATTTTTGCTAAAATCTTTCTTTTTACTCTTTCTGAGTGAAGGGGGAGTACTTTTGACTGACTACACTAGAAAAGCACTTTACTATACATTAATATATGAAGTCATTTTGCTGCGTGTTCATTTATGGAAGCACTATGTCGCGCTCTTATGTGTAAGGACACTTTACTTGATGGATTGTCACCTTTTGATACCCACTTTCGATGACCGTAGGATTCGATGCAGACTAAGATTTCATAAATGCGGTAGCTTTTCGAAGTGGCAGATCTTGTCTGAAGAAGTTACCATACAAAGAAATTCTTAAGATTCACAACGATACTAACGGATATTGTAAGTGGTTTCAGAAAAGTTGACAATCAAACAGTGACAAGTAAACTGAATACATCAGAACTTAGCAAAGTGCGTACATTAGTAATGCATTGCAAAGAGCTATCGTGTGCCAGTACACATAATTATGTATTACGGTATGCATAACTAAAAAGTAGGAAATAAAATAAGCTTTTTAAGAAAAAAATATCAACCGACT
Organism: Maratus speculifer; assembly: GCA_964019185.1. Taxonomy (NCBI): domain Eukaryota; kingdom Metazoa; phylum Arthropoda; class Arachnida; order Araneae; family Salticidae; genus Maratus; species Maratus speculifer. The sequence goes on from OZ025299.1 coordinate 197,537,079, forward strand.
TCAAAAAAGCGCTAAAAAGAATTAAATAATTCTTTAAAATTCTCTAATGACAAAACGTTATCCAATAAGCACACATCGGATATCAGGTACCGGCATAAAAAACGGTTAAATTTAATATGTATAATTTAATGTCCACCAAACATAGATTTTAGAGATAATATTATTTTACAAGAGATGAATTGAGATATTTATGATTTATTTTATGAATATATACATATAAAAAGTAATGAATTACTTTTTGAAGTTGGTGCCAAACTATTTGATGTATATTAAGAATTGTAACTAAATTATGCCTAGTATCATAATTAAAATGGGGGTAATCATTATCGATTGTGATTGTTTGGCACCAACTTCAAAAAGTAATTCATTAATTTTTATATGTATATATTCATAAAATAAATCATAAATATCTCAATTCATCTCTTGTAAAATAATATTATCTCTAAAATCTATGTTTGGTGGACATTAAATTATACATATTAAATTTAACCGTTTTTTATGCCGGTACCTGATATCCGATGTGTGCTTATTGGATAACGTTTTGTCATTAGAGAATTTTAAAGAATTATTTAATTCTTTTTAACGCTTTTTTGAAGTCGGTTGATATTTTTTTCTTAAAAAGCTTATTTTATTTATAGTTCTTAACTGAATAAAACCCCTTTTAGAAGAAAACCCTTGAAAATTTATTGTTATTCGGAACTATTAGGAATTACCTTTTTTTCTGATAAAACAGTACCAACATAACTTTGATTTGTCGAATTTGTGAACTCGGAAACTTCGGTATGACGAAAAATATACATTGTACAATGCATTGTAAAAGTAACTCTTTCATTTGAATTTTTGGTTACTGTCCTATGAAAAAAAATATGTATAAAACAAGGAGTTTAACACATTCGCTACCGATCACGGGCCAGCGCATGATATGGCGCCTACGTCAAAGGGCCAGTCACGCGCCAGCGCGTGATGTGGGGTGATGTCTGAATAGCCAGTCACGCGCTGGCGCGGAAAAATCTTTCACTGATTCTTTGTTATATAAAAAAAAATCGGCTTCTGGGAAAAACCCACTTCTACAGTGCGGTATTAATTATCGTCACATCTTCACGTAAGCAGCAGCGAACGTGTTAACAGAAAAATTGCAAAGCAAAATGCTGAATTTATTGGATGCAATGATACTGACGAAAACATGCTCTAGCATGCTTTCTAAGATAAAAAAAACGGCTAAGAAATTAATAATTTAATAGGTAGTGTAGTAGAATTTACTAATGATGAATGATGAATTCTAATTTACAATGGGTTTGATTGTAAATCAAAATTCGAAAAGCATCATCACCGCCACAAGAAACCTCAGCATATCGATTCAGAAGCCAGTTTTTCTACCTATGAGTATTATAAAAAAGCATTCAGATGTATTTTAGATCACCTCGTTGTTTTAATGTATGACAATATTGTGACTAGCATTTCTTTAGTAGAAAGTTTCAGTAGTTTACAACCGCCTTTGGAGCTAACAAAGTGCTCTTTAGAAAATATAAAGCAACTAAAAATATTTCAGCCTAAATCATGTGGTTTGATCTGTTTGCTTTAAATCTGAATTGTAACAGTTCATTTACTATCCTGACAGCAACTTAAATATAGGGTAGATGTGCCAATAATAGGCCACCTTAAGGAATTTTCTAAAAAATAATTTTTTATTAATAGTTATAATTATTGTATTCCAATTTTTTTCATATTAGATTAATCTTTCAACAATATTTAACTAATCCCACAGTTACATTTCCCCATAGAAATAAAAATTTCATTTTAAATAATAGAAATATGTCTAAACACCCAAAAGCCCAGTAATGGACCACCTATGTTCCAGTAATGGGCCACCCTACAAAAAATAACAGATAATTGTTTTTAGGTGCGTTCATAATTATGTAATTACGTAACACTTATAGTTAGACCTATAGTAACACCTATAGTTGTCGTTCAGTCCGTCCGGCTGTCCATCTGTCTGTCCGTCTGTCTGTCTGTCTGTCTATTCGTCTGTCTGTCCGCATATAACAACGCAAAAACTATCCAACCGAATCGTTTGAAATTTAAAATACATAATTATTACATAATTTTGTCGAGTCATTTCAAATTTTATGAAAATCGGATGAATAGATCAATTACAGGGAAAATCAAAAGGATTCCGTTACATTACGGTCAATGGGAAAAAAGTTTAAAATGCATTTTCATCGTTTGAAATTTAAAACATATAATTATTACATAATTTTGTCGAGTCATTTCAGATCTTATGATAATCAGATGCATAGATCAATTACAGGGACTATCAAAAGTATTCCGTTACATTACAGCCAATGGGGAAAAAAGTTGCAAATGCATTTTAATGGTGTTACACTCATTCGAACATAATAAAATTGACAAAGAATATTTATTATTAAATTACAGGGCCACACAAAAGTATTCCGCTACATAATGCTATATGGGGAAACATTATTTGAGACATGTTTTAATTATATTAAACTTTGCCATATTTTATGAATATGATATACGTTGCTGAGGTGTAATGAAAATTACTTCCTGTATGTTTATAGGAATACGAAGAGTTTAACCACTGTATTGTATCCGAAGTATTGTCTACTATATCAGGAAGATCTGTATATTTTTAAAACTTCATTATCGTATGAACGCACCTCATTTGCTACGCTTCACGTGCAATTTCCAACTTGTTTCAATTGTATTTTGCTCCAGAACTTAATGAAAGCATACTAATAAAACAAAATATTAAAACTTAAGTTAGAAATTCATTACATTAAAGGATTTATAATGAAAAAAACATAAAACAAAATATTTAAGTTATGAATTTATTATAATCAAGGATTCATAATGTGGATATAAAACAAAATATTAATGATATTATTAACTGTTTATTATTTACTAACATTAAAGGATTTATATTGAAAAGATATAAAACAAAATATTTAAACTTAAAGGATTTATAAGATAGCCCATCAATTTGGCACAGATTGATTCCACAATTTCCCTTCAGAGATGCTTATATGGATATATTATCACCAATGGAGCAATCTCATTATTTGCTGAAAAACATCCCGTAACAGTGATTTGTTCTTTTTCGTTATTTGGTACTACATAATACACATCTTTAACTGATTTTGATCCCAACATTTTCCTTGTTTTAAGAGCACAAAAGAAACCTTGTTTTCACCTTATTGAAAATTCTCTCTGTATACTTTAGAAATCGGAAGAAAATATTAATAATATCTTCTTCCAAATATGATTTTACACTACTGAACCAACTTAAAACAACTTCTTTTGTAACGGCACATCTAGTTTTTGTCAAATGTTCTGCTTATGTTTTGTACCAATTTTGGATGACTTTTTTAAAAACAATTACTTATAAAGAAATTGCTTTTATTAAATTGTGATAGGTAAAATTTAAGTATTAAATTTTATTATTTAGCTTTTCAGTTAAATCAAAATATTTTATCTCTACTGAAATAACACTTTTTGTATTGGTCACTTGGGTGGTCCATTACTGGAAAATCACGAAATAAGCAATCCAGTAATGGGCCACCCCTCCTAAAATCTTAAAAATAAATAAAATTTTGTATATGGCCATTGGTATATTAAATTCAATGTTTTATATTGCTAACCAAACAAAAACATTCATTTTTTACGGAAAAATAAAAAAGATATAAACTAAGTAAGTAAAGTCTGCTCTTAGCATGTTCATTAAGATTTTCAGTGAAAAACAGAAAAACTGTGAAACTTTATTTTCTGCTTCCTAATTGTTTTGACGAAAAGTGTAAAAAATTAATCCAGCTTATAAAGCATGCAAGGTAGAGTTCAGAAAAAAATAATAAAGGCTTAACTATTATTTATTATTTTTTTATAAACCAAAAAGTGCGAGGTGGCCCATTACTGGAAGGTGGCCCATTACTGGCACATCTACCCTAGTCACAGTATCAGAAGATGCAGAATTTGCTTCCAAGGTAAAAGTGTCTTTTCGTTAGTTCAATCGTGTTACCAAATTCTGTTAACAAATTCCGTAGACAGTTGCATCTAATAAGATATCTTTTAACAAGTTAAAATTTATAAAGACTGCTACTAAATCAACTATGGCTGACGGCAGATTGGAATCACTGACGTTTTTGAGTTATCATAAAGAATTAAGACAATTTAGAGAATTAACAAACAAGTTTTCATTTGGGATTAATATTAAACATGTATTGGTATATTTCTAAAGAAAGTTTCTCCAATTTGATGAAAGACAATGTACTCACGTCCGAAATTTTAACATGTATGCTAAAAACGAAGAAAAGAAATCTTAAATATCCTGCGAAAGTTTTAAATTTTATTGATGAAACTCAGAAGGAAATTATTAGACCAGGAGCCGGTAGTATAGACAATCACATCATCAAATTGGAGGCTGAAATTCTAGAATTAATTGAAACTCGATTCGTATATTAAAACGCAACTGGTCTGCCAAGTCTTTTTTTTTTTTTTTTTTTTTTTTGTGGAAACCAACTTTGAACCCAATTTTCGTGGCTGATTCGTAGATTTACCATTGTGTTTTCCAGTCTTTCATGTTTCCATACACCTTGGGTGCAGGAAAACACAATGATAACCCTATGAATCAACCACTAAAATCGGATCTGAAAATGGGAAGGGGGTTTCCGCCAAGATTCGACTTGGCAGACCAGTTGCATTTTAATATGCAAATTGAGTTGTGTCTAATCCTGAAATTTGAGCGTCAAACTAGATAATGTGATTGTCTGTACAACTGCCTTCCGGTCTTATATATCTTTGCGTATCGAGATAGTCAAATATGTTTTAAAGCGCTAATGATGGTTCCTTTTGAATTATCAATAAATTTACCTAAAAATCCGGCGTGAAGGTCTATGATCAGTAATGTAAAAAATGCCGATTGGAACTTCAAACAGCTTTGTTATATAGTGATATATCTTGTTACTAAATTTACAAAATTAGATTAAATTTTATTGAAGTACTTAGAAATGGATATGAATTTTGTTCATTCGAAGAATTTCAGTTTTTTCTATTTTGACGTATTTTAATTTTGAAGAGGACACGGATACCAGGAGTTAAGCTTAACTCAGAATTTATGATTTTCTATGACAGTGGAGTCTATGTGAATAAGTTTCGCATACACAGATCATTTAATGGTAAAAAATGGGCAACAAATACACAGTTCTTCAATACAGTTTCATCAAATTTTGTACATTTAGAAACAACATATATTGTTATCGAACAAAATAGTTTAGAATTTCTAACTACAATTTTTTACACGCATTAATTATAGTACTTCAACAATGATTTTTAGGGACGTATATAAAAAACAGCGCCTTAAAACTGATTCGACTATCTCGATATGCTAAGTCATAATTATCTTGTGAATTTCATCGATTAAAAGTTAAAATTTTGTAACATATTTACAATTTTCTTTCTTCGTTTTAATTATATATGCTAAATTTTTTGACATGAGGGTTATATATATATGTATACACACACATATATACTTATACATATGTATATATCGTCGACATTTTGCTTTTCATAACACTCGGTAATTTTCCTTTTTGGAGTCAGAAATTTATGAGTCTACAACCCCCTACACGACTAGGGTGGTTTACGCCCCTGTATGCAGGAAAATAGATTCAGATGAATCAAACTAATTGTCAGGAATATATGAAATACCTTTCACCAAAGAAGATGGAACAATACAGTTTTATTAGGTATGACAAGCAGAAAGCTTAAAACGAAAATCATGGAACATGTAGCAGACATCAAATACAATAAGATAACCACAGCTTTAGCCAGATTATGCAGCATGGAACCAGAAACGGATTAACTACCATCCTGATCCTTATAGAGCGGGCGGTGGCGACAAAAATGACTACGTCATGGAGTTTCAGGATGAGATCATGATGTAGGACAAGATTATTGGGTGTAGATTAAGGAATGACCGGTCTGCCTCGTCATTTCTTGGTACGATATGAGTAACAGCGGGCGCCAACTCGCCATTTTGGCGTCACTTTTACGTCATCGAGTTACGGGATGAAATTGGTGCCAAATTAAAGCTAAAATAAAGTATTTTAAAAATATTTAGGTCTGCCTGCGCATATCCTGGTACAAACCCTCGGCAGACTGAAATTTATAACAAAAAATGACGTTATAATGTAAAATTCAATATGAGTACGTCATCGAGTTACGGGATGAAATCATGATGTAGGACAAGATTATTGGGTGTAGATTAAGGAATGACTGGTCTGCCTCGTCATTTCTTGGTACGATATGAGTAACAGCGGGCGCCAACTCGCCATTTTGGCGTCACTTTCACGTCATCGAGTTACGGGATGAAATTGGTGCCAAATTAAAGGTAAAATAAAGTATTTTAAGAATATTTCGGTCTGCCTGTGCATATCCTGGTACAAACCTTTAACAGACTGAAATTTATAACAAAAAATGACGTTATAATGTAAAATTCAATATGACTACGTCATCGAATTACGGGATGAAATCATGATGTAGGACAAGGTTATTGGGTGTAGATTAAGGAATGACTGGTCTGCCTCATCATTTCTTGGTACGATATGTGTAACAGCGGGCGCCAACTCGCCATTTTGGCGTCACTTTCACGTCATCGAGTTACGGAATGAAATTGGTGCCAAATTAAAGCTAAAATAAAGTATTTTAAGAATAGCAGACCGAAATATTCTTAAAATACTTTATTTTAGCTTTAATTTGGCACCAATTTCATCCCGTAACTCGATGACGTGAAAGTGGCGCCAAAATGGCGAATTGGCGCCCGCTGTAACTCATATCGTACCAAGAAATGACGAGGCAGACCAGTCATTCTTTAATCTACACCCAATAATCTTGTCCTACATCATGATTTCATCCCGTAACTCGATGACGTAGTCATATTGAATTTTACATTATAACGTCATTTTTTGTTATAAATTTCAGTCTACCGAGGGTTTGTACCAGGATATGCACAGGCAGACCGAAATATTCTTAAAAAACTTTATTTTAGCTTTAATTTGGCACCAATTTCATCCCTTAACTCGATGACGTGAAAGTGACGCCAAAATGGCGAGTTGGCGCCCGCTGTTACTCATATCGTACCAAGAAATGACGAGGCAGACCAGTCATTCCTTAATCTACACCTAATAATCTTGTCCTACATCATGATTTCATCCCGTAACTCAATGACGTAGTCATTCGTGTCGCCGCCGCCCGGTCTATTAGGCTGGAATTTCTGAGGGCCTCTTTTCCCTCCTTCAGAGAGATATATTGAGAAATTTAAAACACACGCCTGCTTCATTAGCTTATAAATTACTGATGATAAAAATATATAACGAGAATAGAAATTAAATACAGCTTTTATATAAGGCATTTGTTTTACAAGAGGGTAATATTAAAATGCGAAAATTAATTTTTATACTGTTTCGGTGTCTTATGAATTATATTTAGAAAAAAATATTGCCTTTTTTCTAAGGAGGACATTATAAAAATCTTTTTCAATCAAAATTCGTGAAAATTACTGAAAGAAAAATTTAAAAATTAATTTATTTTCATGTAAACATTGATGAAGCTTCTCTAACCTCAATAGTATTTTCTTAGTTTAACAGTAAATTTTACTTGAGTAAATTTCATATTCAGGTTGTTCTCATATCCAAAGCATTTATTTTCTGATACATTTAAGAATTTGCGTTTTCGGGAGACTTAAGACATGGAACAGATGCTCTTATTCAGAAACTATGTAATCAAATGGCATTTTCCATATTTTGGTAAAAGCAAATCTTTCAGAAAATACTGTTAAAATTGACGTTTTAAAATCAAAATTTCTGACGTGACACGGCGGAAAATGAGAAAAACTGGTCATCAGATGCAGTAGCGGCTTGTCAGGGGTTGCTGCACCAATTTTTTCACACTGCAAAAATTGTATAGTGATTCCAGTTTAGTTTAATTAGCAAAAATTGTCGAATAGATAACATAAAAGATTCTGTTAAATTTTAGTGGTGTGAAAAATTTTATGCAGCACTCCCTGACGAGCCGCTACTGGTCAGATGGCAAAAAGCATTTATTACTAAATAAGTAATTTTTTCCTATGAATATAATATATAGAAGTAGAAAATACCACTCGATCTCATATCACTTCAATACTGAAACTCACTAATTTTATATCTTAAGTTTAAAAGTCAATCTGAAAAAATGTGAGAAAGTTTTGCCTTGCTGAGCAGAGAATTTGAGAATAGTCTTAAATGCAATTTTGCTTTAATATTGCAGATAATGTGCATAATTCTTATAATTTTCAGTTTTTTGTCTCTTATTATTCAGTGTAAGCATGTCTTGGTACTTTTTGTGATTGAAAAAGAAAGTTTGCTTTGTACTAAAACCCCCAAAATACCCATAAACCGTAACCCCATGTTTTTTCCTGTTATATATTTCAGAGAGAGGGGTAATTTTTCAGAAAATGAATCATCGAAGGTTTAAGTATATATTTTGGTTACAACATTTTAATTCCCTCTTCATTCATATAAAAAAAGATAGGATAGACGTATACTGATACTGCCTACAGATTTGCATTCTATCCAGGCAATTAGTTATTTGTATCAAGAAATTATCTAAAGTCCGCATGTAACCTATTTTGAAGGGGTTTTTTTCTTTTAAATTTTGGTGCCAGTCAATGATTTTAGCATTTTACGAATAGATGTACATTGCCTCTGAAAGGGTTAAGATATTACTTCAGTCAAACGAAAAGTCCCGTTCGCTAACGATATTCCTTTGGAAAGAAATTTATAAAGATATCTTGGTTGATTTCTATATTTTTAAACGATTTTATTTATTGTGCTTGTAGCTTGTTAGCTGAGATTGATCTGTAAGCAGGCTGTTTTTTGCTTCTTTGATTTTGATTGTAGATTTTTTTATGATGATGCCTTCACTTTCGAAACCGGTTCCGAAAATGAAAGCACCATAATTAAAAAATCTACAAACAAAATCAAAAAGACAAAAAGGGCCTTTGTACAGATTGATTTCAGCTATACAATGAAAAAAAATCTTTTAAAAATACTGAAATAAACCAAGGTATTTTATAAATTTCTTCCATAGGATTTGGATTAGCAAACGGGTCTTTTCGTTTGACTGAAGCAGCCTCTTAACCCTTTAACGATCAAAGCATTTTCATTGCTGAGATGTGGAAATAAATGAATGACACCGGTAATTAAGAACAAATATATTTCTAAAGAAGAAAACGTGATTTTTCACATGCATATTAAAAGGGATATTTTTAGATAAAAATACTGGTGTCATTGTTGCATATCAGAAGTAAAATTTTGTGGTTTCATGGCGAAACCAATGAACGTTAAAGGGTTAAATCGGAAAAAGATTAATTTTGGTCTCTTTTCGTCATTTCTTAATATTTTGCTCCTCTTTAACAATCTGCAATTGGGGAGAGAGGGGCACTTTCTAATCGGGCCACCGGGGTAGCTGCCCCGCATGCCACTGCATTAGTCAGGCTCTGCTTTTACTTAAAGAGCTTATGTAACCCGTTATTCTTAGAAAACAGATAACTATTCTCTAGAAAAAAAATGATTTATCTAAAAGTAGCAAGGCAACAAGCTCTGAAGAAAGCTAATGTCCAAATTAATAAATCCTATAATAAAACTTAACGTAAAATTTTATTTGAAACGAAGGGCTCTTTGGACAGATTCAAATATGATTAGCCTCTTTAAGAAATATCAATAAGTTTTGAGACATTCATTTGTCATTTGTATGCTGTTTCATTTATGGCATAGATGGATCTTCAATTGGTGATATGCTTCTTTTTATAATAAATTGTTATCCTTTATATTTTTATTTAATTATTTTTATCTGCTTTTATTTCAGCGAAAATTGGAAATATTTATTAGAATTATGCAATTATATGTTTATCATAGATCATATCATCATATCAAAAAGTACCTTTTTGTTAACTTTTTTTTAATTTAAATGCTCTATTTTTTTTAATTATTTTTTCGCACTTAAAATGATGTTTTTATTATCTGTGTGAATGTTTTTCAAATCGGAGTTCTTGAGTCACGAAGGGTTAATAAATGTGAGACAATTAAGGTAAAAAAATAAATAGTTACACATATAAATTTTAAAATCTGCTTGAAGTTGTGAACGTAAATTAAAGGGAAGTCCTTAAGTAGCGTAATGCAATCTATGCTAGATAAAAGAGTGATTTTATCAATTGTTTATTGTTTTAATTTCATAATTGTTTTGCTTTCATTGATAATCTTTTCTGTCCTAAAAGCCATTTTTAATGTCAGTTCACATTTTTATTAACTTCCCGTTACCTTATGTAAAACTACAGAAGAATGGTGTAATGCGAATAACATATTCACTCCATATGGCTTCAAGGTTTCTGGTTATTTGAAACTTTAAAAATCTGTGCCACAAAATTTCTCATTTGCGCATACACAGTAGATTCACATTAAGCTATATGGATTGAATTTGACCCAACACCCATAACAAGAAAATGGACAAATGTAAGTTAAATGGCATATAGTTTTTCCGATAATGACGAAGCGAATTTGCCAAGTAACGGTTATGTATCAAAGTAGAATGTTATTGCATCACATGAGAAATTATTTTGCGGGTGGCCTTAAATTTATGATCTTCCATAAGAATCTTTACAATCTCTCAAGCGTGAAGTTTATTTGGAGAGAAACATAAAAAAACCCGTGTTAAGAAAATCGACTGTAAGTGCATAGCTGCTAACTTTTACGCTTTTATTGCTATCGCTAAAATTTTATAGCGATTTTCGCCATTGTTAATCATGAGATTTCAATGATTAAATAAGTCAATATTTAATATAAAACTTAAGTGGTAGGGAGAAAGTGTAAAATTTCTCAATTATGCAAGTGTTTCATAAAGAATATGAATTTGATTTAGAATTCTTATTACAGTACTCGAGGAACTAAGTTTATAAATATGTCTATCATTTAGTTTTTTTAATCCTGTCCTGCATGAATTATTTTTAAGTGTATTAAAGTATATTTTGCGCTTAAAATACATTTAAAACAGATTATTAAGTATATATGATGTTTATTTTTCAAATGTCATACATTTATTACAAAATTACAAGATAATGCTGATTTAGCATTTACAAGCATTAAAAAATATCAGTAAATAGGGTTAAATAATTTGTTTGTGATGATTTAATTTTTAAGCATTTTAAAATAAAGTAAAATGCTTAAAAAGATATTTTTGAGGGATTCTTAAACAAAAGGTCTTTGGGAAAATCTCCACTCATGAAAGAACAGAAAAAAATGGCAAAAGTGATTTTTCTAACTGAATAATCTAAAAGGAAAATCATTTTGTTTTGTATTCATACATTTAACAATGATTATTGAACTGTGGGGTAATATGAGGTTTATATGTGACCCAAAGATAAAAAGAACATATGCACATTTCCTTGGGCGTCATTTATCAATGAAACCTCATATGAGATAGACATGCATGAAAGTGGTAAATAGAATTTCTTTGAAACACCACTCTCTATTTTTGAACGATTATGTTTTATCAGTTTTTAACCCCAACTCATTAAAACTAAGAGATTACCAACTTAATATTTTTATGTTATGTTCAAAAGCATTTAAAGGGTATAGCCGGGTTTCTTATTAAAATATGCCCTTGAGTCAACCACGTCGAATACTACATGGATCGATAGCCCATAAAAATAAATTCATTTCTCCCCAGTTTTAAGTTTTTATCTCAAGACCATGGGGGGTAATGGCCCTAAATGCCTGTTTTGGAAAAGATAGCATTGTAACGAAACTACTAAGTACATTTGAACGAAAAAAATAAGGGATCTAAAAAACCACAATACGAATGTTTGACAATTTTTTCAGATTTTTTTAAACAAAAGAACAAGTTTTCTAACATTTTTTCTGTTTTTAAATGTACATTTTAAATAAAAATAAGCTGAAATTTCTGAGTGACCACCTTAATTTTTTTGCATGAAATACTATGAGACATGATGCATATTCACTATCAATTTCAACTTTCTACGTATGGTGAATCATATTAAAAAAAAGGGCAAAATCATATTCCGACGGCAATGTGGGCGTGTGTCGGACAAATTCCACGCCTTCTTTTAAAAATACCGTGTGAATTATCGTGTGGTTTCTGAATTCCGGTGTCAGCCGATAATTTCTCATTTTACTAATGATTTGGCCCGTGCTGGAAAGGGTTAACCAAAAGTAACTTTATTTCTCATCTTTACAGAAGACCATTTTTATTAAAGGACCCATTTTCATGCCTGGGATAATCTGAGATCTTGTGATATTTGTTTATCAAGTTAATTTTTCAAGGATTTGCAAAAACAATTTATTTTCTGAATGTCTTGAGAATATTAGCGATTGTGTGCAAGAAAATGATACATTTTTTTGTTAAAAGGTGTTGACAGGGATAGCATTGGTCTGTTTTTCGAAAACCAGTAATATTTAAGAAACAAATTCATGGTACATTTGTGTAACAATTACAAGCGAAAAGTTATTCCAGATATGTTTCTACGAAATTTATAACGAAATTTTTTCCTTGAAAAATAATGATGTTTAAAAAACAGACCGAATGAAGCCTCTCAGATAGGTGCGTCTGAGGCCCAACAGATACCACTAAAAAAGGGGTGCAAAAATTTAGGCGCCAGCGGGTAGTCTCTCACCACTAAAATCTAAAAAGTTTTCTTCGCTGAAAATTTAACAGCATTCTTACACGAATGTTACAAGAAATATTAGACCAAATAAATAAATTTAGTGGTGAGAGATAGCCTGCTGCACCTCTGCACTAAAATGTTATAGAAATCATTTCCTAATCACCGAATCTCTGCGATTCAAGAAGTCGAACATTTCTTTAAAAATAAATGATTTATTGCAAAATAATCTATTTAAATGAAACTGACTATCATAAAAAGTTTTAAAGAAAATTCTTTGAAAGCGATATGATTTTTCGGTATAAGAGATCCATAATCGGAGAAACTACGAACAAGTAGTTCGATTAACTTAAAAAAAAAGCTAAAATGTTTTAAATTTTAATATTAATTCTGATGGACAAAAACCGGTCGAGACAAGGGAAATGCTTTAGAATTAATAAACAGTAGCTTGACAAATTCCTTTCATTTCCTCGATTTGAAAAACAAACAGAAGTGTCATTGAAAAGCAAACGCGTCTGTCTTCTTATTACATTTGAAAGGTGTTTTGCGCGATCAAAATATTAAGAGCAGAATGGTTACGCGATTCTAGTTCTATATCTTTATTAGTGTACGTAACATGCATTAATTTAAGATCTGAAAGACGGGAAAATAAAAAGTGCGTACTAATACTAAAACAGCAGAAACAGTTTTGCTTCTATGTCTTTATAGTAGTACACACATTTTTACTGAGAAAGGAGGATTCATTTCTTCAAAACGAGTCGCTCATATTTATTTTAAGGTGTGCTTGAGAAACATTAAAATTATTAATTGTGTTTGTAAACCCAGTATTTTCCCTTTTAAATGCTATATTATGGAGGATTTATACATATATTTAACTTGTATAAAACTAGCTTATATTCTTATTTTTAAATAATTTTTGTACAGAAAATATTGAAAAAGATTTGTCAATTAATTAATAAATCACTCTAAAACTCATGTAAAAGTTTTAAGTTTTTTTTTTTTTTTTTTTTTAAGTTTAAGTCTAAAGAACGTATGATGTACTTTTTTTGTTCAAAGTAAGTTTTATTTTTTGCGAACTTTGGAGGCTTCCTGCCCCATTGTGCGACGCGTCAATTTTTTCCATTATCATTTATTCATAATCATTTCTTCATCTGAAAATAATGCATCCTTTGTACCATGGTCATCAATATATCATCTGTCTGATTATTTCTTTATTCAACCATCCTAATGATACAAAACCCTAAATTAATCTTGTCAGTGCTTGTGTGATAGTCCAGTGTTCAAAGGATAAAAGAAAATCTCATGCAGCTAAATACATCAAAGATAAATTCTGTACTGCAGATGTGTCATCAAAAAGAAACTTGAAATCTAAATGTGTCTGTAACAAGCAATTGTGAATTTAAAGTGAATATGATAAAATTTATTGAGGCTGAAATCTGATAAAACGGGATAAAGAATATTACCTGTCAAACTGAGGATCATGTATTCTAAATCTTTCATACATTGTGCTTAAATGAGGAACACGTGATCAGGGAAAAGTTCGTCATTTTAAGAAGTTATTAATCATTTTACTTTTTTAAACCCCTTGATTCTCACTCCCGTCATATTCAAAGGCTGCGATCTCATTTACGGCTTTTATTATTCAGAATTATTTGATTCCCACCAGTTTAATAAAATAGTGTAATTTTCTTTATTCTGATATCATTTTTCTTGTCATTATATACGGTGAATATTTCCATTTGAAAAAAGTGGTGGCAATAATCAATATCAATTTTAAAACCGTAATTTAATGTGACAGTAAGAGGTTTAAGTACTGATTTTTCATGTACAGGGTTCGTAAACATCAAGAGAGATTTGTGGAATTTCGGGTGTTTAAGTAAAAGAAATTTCGTGAAGTACTGGTCGCTCTATCTAATGACAGATTTTTTCATTAAAAAGGGAAAGTATTACTTTACAAAAATTCAGATAAAAGGTGCTTGAAAGTCCTTGAGCGTATGAACCCTGGTGTAATGATTAATAATATTTTAGATATTTTAAATTTTATTCTATTTCTATCTTTATGGATTTGCATATATCTATGTCAATGAACAATAATCGAGAGTTTAATATTACAATCCATTTTTCATTTTGATTCATTTTTTGAGTAATTTGAAAGGCTGAGTTCATAGAAATTCCTCACAATAAAGTATATTATACTTTTATACCCTCTATATTTTATCAATTATATATATCAGTTAGGTAATTCACAATTCACTTTTCAGTAGCAAAATATCAATTAATCCATCTACTTCACCAGGACGATGCTTATTTTATTAATTAATGTCTAACAAGTGAGATGATGTGTGTATCACTATCTATTTAATAGATGTAATAAAATTATATGATTATTAAAATATATGAGAAAATTCTTGATTATAGTTGGATTTAAAAAAAACACACAAAAATATAGATATGTCATCGGCTCAAGATTTTGAGAGCTTTTATAGCTTCCCATATATTGATATAAAACCTGCTATTAAATGTTACAGATCCTTTCAACAGCAGAATTACGCCCCGAATTAAAAGTGCGTGTCTTAAAGAAAAGATGCAAAGTTCAGGAAAAACGATTGATCACCACTTCGTATTGTCTTTCAGTTCGTTACAGTAAAGACAGTTTTATTCAGTTAAACCACCGCTGAATAATTATTCTTTCACACTTAAATTCAGTGACATCACCTACAAATTTGAATTCAAGTCAAAAAGTCATTTAGAACAGAAGAAACACGAAATCACTGTTACTGACATCCCCACTTTTCATCTGAATCTGATGGTGGTAGAAGTCGAAGATTTCCAAAATGAGTCTTTAACAGAGGTTTTGTGAGGATGACAGCTAGCATCTTCTTGGAGGGATAGTATTTTAAAGTTATTATTCCATTGTCCCTTAAGTTTTTTATGTTGCGATAACGGATATCAATGTGTTTTACACGCGCCTGATGTTTTTCGTTTTCACTTAATTTTTTAATAATTATTTGTGGACCTAAATCGCTTAAAAATACTTAATGTCTAACAAGTGAGATGATGTGTGTATCACTATCTATTTAATAGATGTAATAAAATTACATGATTATTAAAATATATGAGAAAATTCTTGATTATAGTTGGATTAAAAAAACACGCACAAAAATATAGATATGTCATCGGCTCGAGATTTTGAGAGCTTTTATAGCTTCCCATATATTGATATAAAACCTGCTATTAAATGTTACAGGTCCTTTCAACAGGAGAATTACGCCCCGAATTAAAAGTGCGTGTCTTAGAGAAAAGATGCAAAGTTCAGGAAAAAGCCTAAATCGCTTAAAAAATACTTCCTTACCTTTTTAAAAACATTTTTGCAATTGGAACTATATGTCTACGACTAACGGTTTAGAAATTAGCCATTGCCCACAGTTGAGAGTGGACAGCCTGTATATCTCATCTCCTTTTAAGGTGTTAGTAGAGTATTTCACAAACATTTATTCAAAAAGTACATTTTTCATCTTACTTGTCCGCAAGGTATGAATTACTATATTGATTACTTAGACAAATACACTCAAATGGAGTTTTATAACAAATTAATATAATAATAAAACAGGTAAGAGTTTGGCCCGCATAAGATAAATGAATGTGCAAGCTTTAAAAATATCAATCTACATATTGATATTTGCATACGTATTATATTTTGATGTCTTATAAAGATATGCAAAAATATTGCCAAACAGACAAAGAGTTAAAATGAGGGGTAAAGGGAAGTAAAATGAAAGGGGGGGGGTAAAGGGAAGGTCAATGTAAATAATAATAATAATAGTACTTTTAAAACACTATAAAGAAGTAAAAATCTGAAAATATTCTTGTGTTATTTTAAAACCAAAATAAAATTATAGTTATTCCCTTTAAAATATAGAATATCACAAATAATTAAAAAGAAAATATGCATATATAAAGGCCAGCACGGCCCGGGGAAAATAAGCTCCAACACCAGCTCAGTACGGATCTACAGAAAAAAAGTAAGTTTGATTCTCCCGAGCCTAAATAGAAAAAGATAAGCTATTTCTCGTCACTGTCCCTAGTCTAATGAAAGAGACGTGGCATAGCGTTTTTTTGGGGGGGGTGGGGGTGGAGGGGGAGGGACTCAAACCCTTTTACTACCAGTATTTTTATATGCTAAATTTTGTTTCGTTTAAACGTATAACGTTCAATGTTTAAATAAAAATTCAAATAATTCAAATTTTCTTTATATTAGTAATGTAGTGAAAAGATTCATCCCCCGTCCAACCTCAAACATTAGACTACTTGAAATGAATCTGCCCCGACCCGTGACTGGCATATCATGCTTGATCTTCAGGCTAAGTCCAGGACCATGCAGAATTAAACCTGGCTCCGCTGGTCCTCCTATAAAAGAGTAATGACTTTCATTTAATATAATATTTTTTCAAAACTCACGCCCCTTACCACTATCAAAGTTAAAAGAAAACACAGGATATAAAAAGGGATGCTGTTTGTAATGGAGAAGAGATCATCCATAAAAAAAGGCAGAAATCATAACGCCTAAAAAAGAAGTATAAACTAACAATCATGCACGGAATAGTGAAGGAATATAAAATAACTCAGCGAAACATAAACTGGATAAGTAACTGAAAAAACAAACATAAGATTAAATACTGTAATCTGAAGAATGAAAATATAAAATCCAAAAGCCCAAAGAGCTTATTTATTTAATATTTTCCCTTCAAAGAGATATTATCCGTTAAAAAACTGTTTTGTTTTATTGCAAACATTATTAACATCATTAACGAAATTCTCAAAAGAAAAATGATGAATGAATAAATAAAAGCAGCATTATTCACAGATGAAAAAGGTATGAAAAAAAGAAAAAAAAGGATAAATTCGCCTACAAACTTCGCCGAATATCATTCAATACAAAAATTACCCTGAAACGAACCGCCAAGGATGCTAGTTTTTTCCCCTTAACCCTTTGCGGCACACTGTGCCCGGTCTGGGATACCTAATTTTAATTCCAAACTTGCAAATGGCACCAATAATATTTTAGTAAAATTTTGCTTTTACAATGCAAACTTAAATTAAGGAATTCAAAATGTTTAAAAAAGTCGATCGCAAATTCCGGTGGCAGTGTGATAATTACTCATTTTACTAAAAAATTTGCCCGTGCCGGAAAGGGTTAATTTAATTTAGGAATCCCAAACACATACCAGAACAGTGTTGCCAGTGGGCTACTTTTTTTAATTAAGATTTTTTGAATGGCACCACTTTTTTGAAACAGTAAAATTCCTTTGTTTTCGTCTTTATTAATCCGTCATTAAATAAGGCGCATTGTACCACTACAAAAAAGTGTTGCCAATCAATAATCTGCATTTTAAAAAAGTAGCTCGTCTGGCAACACTGTACAAGAAACTTCAAATAATGTTTTATAAGTACTGTAATTTCCTGCGTATAATCCGCGGATAAAACAATTCTTTTTCGACCCAGAAATTTCATTTTGTAACTAGCTGACCCGCCCGGCGTTGCTCGGGTCCGTGATAATAATATCAAACGAACCTGAAATTTGTGATTTTATCTCTAATTCTGACTATTAGAAATATTTTCCCCGGCCACTGACTATGAGGTAAATCGGTTTAAAAAAATAAACAACTGAATTTTGAGTAACAAATATTTAAAAGGACTTCAGTGGGAAACGGAGGAGGAAATATGTGTTCACAATTGCGCAATTTTCGTGTTAAAATGCTGATTTTATCCGTAAATATCACTGTTCAGTCACGTAACTTTTTGTTTCTTTCACCTCGAAATCCTAAGTGTAACATTTTGATTTTCAAACAAATTATATCACTCCTAGATCCGACTATACCTTGATTAAAATCGATAATCAATGATTAGGTAAAAGGTTAATATATAGTAATGTACTTTCATAGAACAAAATAAAGTATATTTCAATCAAAACATGTGTAATATTCAACCTGTGGATAAAATCCTAATCTTAACCTATTAAAATAGCAAATACAGCCTTTGTGCAAAAATGTTTAAAGATAAAAAACCAATTTGTGCATTTATAATCGTTGGTTTTTTATCTTTAATCTTAACCTAATTGTACTGTAATCGCAACCTATCTGTAACCTAACTGCAACTTAACCTGAGCCAAACTTAAATATATCATAAATGTAACCTAACCGTCACCTTATCATAACTTATCAATTTTCTGACCGTAACCTACCTGCGATTTACCTTAACCTAACTGTAATTTAATCATAACCTAACTATAACGTAACTGGAATTTAAATATAACGTAAGACTAACCGAAATATAATTACAACCTAATTGCAACCTATCTATAACCCAAATGTAACCTAACTGTTACCTAACCGTAGCCAAATTCTAAAATTAACACTAACTATAAACTAACAATTTTAACCGCGTACGTGTTACAAATTACTTTAGTTCCACTTTTCACCGCTACGGGGCGCAGTATGTTTTGTGCGAAAATCCGATATGGATCACCGCCACCTGCGGTCGGATATAATAAGCGTGCAATGCACGATTTGCAGAGTGCGACAGTTTCACTTTCCATCACCAGAATAGGCATTTTTTCGTAAACAAACCTAAATCCGAACGATAATCCGATTTTCATTCTTTCCGTAGATATATTACCCAACGGGATGGGGATACAAATAGCAATTTATGAAATTTGTTGAAATTTCTATTCAGAAATAATGATAACCACCACGCAATTAAGAGTTCAATATTAATCAATAAGCATCTCCTACACTGTTACTGCATGCTCTGTAAAATATGTTAGTTCTACTTTTCACCTCCAGAACCTCACTAATTCCTTAATAAACCTATATCAG
Organism: Maratus speculifer; assembly: GCA_964019185.1. Classification (NCBI taxonomy): domain Eukaryota; kingdom Metazoa; phylum Arthropoda; class Arachnida; order Araneae; family Salticidae; genus Maratus; species Maratus speculifer. Next base: position 197,556,678 of record OZ025299.1, read on the forward strand.
AAGAAAACTCAACTCCAGTATTAAACTTATTCGTACATATATTAGTCGAGAAAGTGGGAAAATCCAATAAGAATTTAAGAAATTTAGTGAAATTATTGTTCGGAAATAACCACTACTTATAAATTAAGAATGAAATGTGTTATGTACAAATATCCTATACAGATCCCCACTACCTGCAGCACTGTATGGCAGGTGTGCGTTAAACTCAGAACATTTTTTAATATTTAAAAGCGAAAAAAAAGAACAATGAAAAAATGTGCTTAAAAATAAAAAGTCATGCACCCAGTACAGATTATGAAACACTATCACACACATTCAGAATACTGTAAAAAACTGCACTGCTTAAAAAATGAAGATATTGATTCTCATTTCACCATGTGAAAATACATTAAGCATTTCGAAACCAAATTTCAGCTGTTTCCATCTACATTCTGAAAATGATCCGAAAATTTTAGCAGCCCTGTATATGATACATTGATAGGTACATATTAACAACATCCATTCCAAAATTTAATTCATTTAAGAGATACACATATTTCAATTGAAAATTCCCCTTCAGCAATATCCTCTAATGAGGAGAATGGTAGGCAAATACTTTTGTGCTGCCCTGTATATGATGTATAGAATTTATATGTAAAGAGTAATGTTTGAAAAAAAGTAATTACATTTAAAAGCGTATACCGAATTTTAAAACATACTCTCCAGCAATTATTAAGCAAAGACAGTATTGTAACCATTTCTTTTGTGTGTCCCTGTAAATTTATTTAAAAATGCTATAAATGCTCCGTTTTAACGTAACCGTAGTTAAATTAATTGATTTATCTTAGTTTGAATACATTAGAAACAGCGGAATGTCATTAAAGTCGCTCCAAACAATTTTTACCCATATATCATAATGTAATCGAACTCTTTTGAATGTCCCTGTAAATGAATCATTAGTCATACATACTTCATATGAAATACCAAACATGCTTTGGTGACCCTAAATAAGCTTTATCAATTGCATGAAAATCCGACTATAAATATAGTCGGATTTTCATGCAATTGATAAGGCTTACTTAAGGGTCACCAAATGCGGGTGTTAGAGCGTGGACAGACGGACCGACAAACCAAATGCATAAGCACTTTTCAATTTTCTTAAAAAGTGCTAAAAAGACAGATGTTTCCTTAACTACGATAATTTACTATAATCATTATGTAAAAATACTCGATAACCGCTTCCAATGCTCCTTTATCTTTAGAAACATTCGAAAACAATTTGTTTTCCATTTACAGTTTATTTAATATATAAAGCATTTCAAAACCGAATTTCAGCTGTTCCCATTTACATTCGGAAAATTATCCGATTTTTTTAGGAACCCTGTATATGATATAGAGATTTGTAATGCAATATGCATTTCAAAATTTAATTCATTTAAGTGGTACATATATTTCTGAAAATTAGCCTTCTGCAATTTCCTCTAATAAAGAAAATGGTATGCAACTATTTTTGTGCAGCCCTGTATTTCAAATATAGATTTTATATACAAAGAGTATTATGCAAAAAATTAATTAAATTTAAAAGTACATACCGAATTTTAAAACGTACTCTCCAGCAATTATTACGCAAATACAGTACTGTCGCTGATTTCTTTTGTGTGTCCCTGTAAATTAATAAAAATTGCTATGATTTGTGTGTTTAATTTAATCGTAGTGAAAGCAAGTGATTTATATCCGTTTCAATACATTTGAAATAGCGTGATCTCATTAAAATACTCGTCAAACAATTTTTCCGCATATACCGTAATGTAATCGATTTCTTTTGAGTCTCTCTGTAAATGAACCAATATTCGTACATATTTCATATGCAATACCAAACATGCTTTAGTGATCCTAAATAAGCTTTATCAATTGAGGATATTTACGGGATTTACAGTATGGACAGACGGACAGACAAACCGAATGCATAAGTACTTTTCAACTTAGTGATAAAAAACACTTCTGAGATTTAAAAAATATATATATTATTAATATTATCGAAAATGAGAATTTAAAATGTTTTCAATATCTTATTTAATTTCAATTTGACATTTAATTATTGCTAATTTTCCAATTTCTTTTATTTTAAAAGCGAACATTTATTTTAATAAATAATAATAGAACAAAGACAATTTTAAAAATTTGCTATTTCTTCTTAAAATATGCTTTAGTTGTAAATAATTTCATTCAGCTCGTCTTATAATACAAAATCCTTTCCATGTCCTTTTGTTTGGAACATTAAAATTTGAGCAATAAATGGTTTCATATTGCAAACCTTTTTTGAGGCTTCCTTTTCCTCCACCTATCTCATTCCTCCATGGTCTTTATCTTGAAACATCAAATACTCCAATGTCATTGTTACACCGGCTTATCTGATTACTTCTGATAAATCTTTATGCAACCAACCAATCCAAAGCAAGCGAAGTGATAAAAAAGTGGAATAAAGGCGTTTTTTTATGAGAGTGAGTTCCAGGTTTTAATTAATTACTCACAAGGAAGGTCTCCATTGGGGGCATACTCAGAATTTTTTGAAAAAAATATGAATTAAACTACTCATGTAGGTAATAAAGGATCAGTGAAAATTAGCGGCGGAATTACATTATCAGATATGTAAAAAAAATAAAATAGTTTGGAATAACTGGCGTGAAAAGCTGAAAGCAACGCGGGATTTGGCGAGCAGTGCATTTCCTCGCCAAAAGCAGACAATTTTAACGAATTTGAAAATTGATTTCAATTGACTTCACTGTTAAAAATCTGCAGCATTTACTGCAACGTCACTCCACTACTTTTATAGAATATCTCTCTTCTGACCAATGAGAATGCTCCATAGCACGGTGAATTGACCGTGTCATACACTGTTAAAAATCTGCTGCATTGTGTTGCAACGCACTCCACCGCTTGTATATAATATCTCTATTCCAACCAATGAGAAAGCTTCATTTCACGGCCAAGTAACCGTTTTCTATACAAGCAAGGGAGTGCGTTGCAACAAAATGCAGCAGATTTTTAAAGTGTATTTTTCAATTTGGAACAATTTTAATCTATTTAAATTTTTTTAAATGATAAAATACATTAATTTCATTTTGTTATAAGTACATATAAACGTATATAACAAAATTACACTTAAAGTAAAGTAAAAATGCAAAACTATAATTACTTAAACTAAACTTATTTAAATAAATTGAACACAGAAAGTTTTTCTTTAAAAAGTATTCGAAACGTAAAAGCGTATTTTTCAAAATTTCGTTTTTTCGCCAACCGGAGATAAATCGCCAAATAAACGAATTTTTTATTATTTTTTTACGGACGTTATAAGGAGGTTCCGCCGAAACTTTTTTATAAACATATATAACTATATGAGAAGAACATTCTGTAATTTTTTCAGATTTTTCTGAGTATGCCCGTATGGAGACCTTCCTTGTCAGTTAATAATTGGAATATCGAAATTCTGAAGCTCAGGTGCACCAGGAGAGATTTAGGGCTACTCTCAAAAAAAATTTTGAGCCTCGTACATGCTGTAGATTTTGCTAGCCATCGCCGAAACACACGCACACACACACAGACAGACCGTTTTGTTCTTTTATTAGTATAGATTGAAGAGAAATATTTACGGCGATCTAAAATGTAATTTTTTATTTAATAAAATTTCTGGGTCGGAAAATGGTTGTTTGATCCGCGGATTATACGCAGGAAATTACGGTAATGTAATCCAGAATTCTTGCTGGTCCACTTTTTAAAAAAATCAGTAATTTTTCAGAAAAAAAAAATCATGGTAGATTTTGGCAACAGCTGTATCGAAAACAATTTTTTAGTTGCTACAAAAATTATTTAAAAAAAAAAGTTTTGCTAGTAAAATTGTGGGTTTCAAAAACAAACTGAATGGGAGCTGTCTGTAATCACGGAATGTCTCTTAATAAGGGAGCATACTTCTTGAAATCTTAAAAGAATGGTTTTTCGCGGAACGTAGGAAAATCAGTCTTTTCCGCATAGTTTCAAACATTCGTCATAGAACATTTCTAGAATTGCGGTAGTTATGACTAACATACTTGAAGTATTTGTACAAACATAGATTAAATACGTCAAATTGTATAATTAAGTTTGAGTGGTAAAGAAAAAAGCATTTAAGATGGCAGCTATGAATATACATTGTTTATCCAAAGTTAATTACAGACGAATATTACTTAATGCTACTTCGCACCACTTTTTCAAAACAAAAATATTTAACATAAGTTTCGAGAACATTTTCAAGAGAAATGAACTACGAAATGTATTTCTTAAAAAAAGTGGTGCGAATAGAATCTGCGGCACCTACACGTATATGCGCTCATTATGAAAATGGATACGTGAATTAACTCAACATAAGCATCTATTTATATTCCTACCTCTTTCAAGGCCACAAAATTTAATGTAGTATTATATTCCTTACCCCACACGTGTTAAGAGCTGTGCAAATATAACGTTATCAACTTTTCGTTAATTTTGGATCCCCTCCCCCCCTTACGATGTCATACTTAACCCCCTCCCCAGTAATAATATATTTTTTTAAAGTGATATACAAAACTGGTTACATTTACTTTTTGCATACTTTTATGATTCAAATGAATGGAAGTCAATAAAATATTTCTTAGCAAATGAAAAAACTTTATATCAAATAACACCTTAAAGAAATAATAGTTACTATTTAAAAGTTTAGTTTTTTGTTACATAATTTATTCAACAGTAATATAGTCTTGTTGCCCTGCCCCGAACGGAGGAGGGGTGGGGGCAGATAGAAACTCTGATCAACAAAACAAGTGACAACATTCCTTTTCTTTCTCTTTTATTTATCAGTAAATACAAGCTTATGGTTTTCGAACCGTGATTACACATGCATGCACATATGAAGAAGGATAGGCATGTCAAACGTTGGGATATTCCACCTTTTTGAATTAGATAATTTTATAATAATTTAGTGGTTAATAATAACTTCGTATTTTCATAAAATAGATAACAGGCTAAAATAAGACAACGACATATTTTGTACCAAATATCATGTTACAAATAAAAAGAGAAAATTTTGACTGAATTGAAAATGATATCAATATATATATACCGTAATTTCGGGTGTATAAGCCGCACCTCAAACAATTCTTTTTCGACCCGGAATTTTTTAAAAAACAAATATAACTAGTTAGATCGCCGTAAATATTTGTCTTCAATCACTAAATAAGATTTCTGGGTCCAAAAAGAATTGTTTGATCTGCGGCTTATACACCCGAAATTACGGTATATATATATAAACCCTCCTCTCCTTAGAGATATCTTACGATATTATACGCCAGACCCAGCCCCTCTCCCTCCTAAAATGATAACGTTACATTTGCACAGCCCTTAACATATCTTCTAATTACTGTATCTTTGGTTCTTACAAATGAATTTCACAAATCTTGAAAAAATATCCAGCATACGTTGGACCAGTGTTGCTAGTGGGCTACTTTTTTTTAAAATTAAGATTTTTTGAATGGCACCACGGTAAAATACCCTTTGTTTTCGTCTTTATTAATCCGTCATTAAATAAGGCGCATTGTACCATTACCAAAAAGTGGTGCCAATCAAGAATCTGAATTTTAAAGAAGTAGCCCGTTTGGCAACACTGCGTTGGACAGAAATAACTCACTCGTGGCCAGCTAACCTTTACGGTATAGGAACTGTGCGTCCACGAGGGTATAGGTGAAACTATGAATAAAGAGGAATTAGCATTTTCTAAAAACGGGGAAGCTTCAACATTAAGCTAGTTTGCAGTGACGTATTACCGCGCGGCAAACTTCCAGCGGCAAATTAGAGCAGAAATTCTCTCTTAATTAAGCCCTTTATTAATACTTTTCGGCACACTGTGCCCGGTCTAGGATACCTAATTTTTAATCCAAACTTGCAATCGGAACCAATAATAGTTTACTAAAATTTTGCTTTTACAATAAAAGCTTAAATTAAGGATTACAAAATATCTAAAAAATTCGTTTGAGAATTCCGGTGTCAGTCGATAATATCTCATTTCACTGACAGATTTTGCCCGCGCCGGAAAGGGTTAATAGAAAATTCCAGTCACAGCTGTGGCCAAAAATATTTATTTTTACTGGTGAAAGATTACTTCGGCAGTATCCAGGCTCTGCGTTTCCGCAGAACTTGAGCACTTTCAATGCAAAAAGTGAATAATAAAAGGTTCCATTAAAGAAAATCAAACAAAGGGCAGGGAAGTCCTTTTTTAAGGGATACTGGACACGTTTTAAAATAATATTTATTTATAGAGTGAAATTTTTGAATTTTTTGTGGTAATTAACGACATCATTTGCAAACAAATCACATGATAAAACTTCTCATAATTAAAAAATAAATAAATAAATAAATTTAAAACTTATTACAAAAGTGGGGGAGTTTAAAATCATTATACCTCGGAATATTATTCGTAGAATTACAAAATCTTTTTTTATTTAAATGAGCAGAAATATATGAGCTTTAATTTGATTCAACATTTTTAAAAATATCAGTTTAAATATTAATTAAAAATATTTAAATTAAAAGCTTAAAAAATGATGTAACTTAATAAAATCACATTTTCAAAAGTAAACATATGTTTTTTCAACTTTGCTGAATCAAAATTAAAGTAGAGCAATTGAAAAAAACCCGTTTCAATTTTGTATCATTTATCTTTAACGGTTATTGACTTATAACAATTTAAAAAAAACAAAAATTGTGAAAAAACCCATCATAATGAAAAGCGCATTTTCACAAGAAGTCATTCATTGCTTGAAAGCTCGATTTTGAAAACAAATCTGCACGAAAAAAATAATATTTCCTATTTCATTAACCCTTCGAGAGGCAAAGCACTTTCTACTCTTAAAATGCTGAAATCATTGATTGACACCAGAATTTAAAATGAAAGTTATTTCGAAATAGATAAAAGCTTTTCTTCACGTACTTGATGAAATTAAAATTTTCATTTCAAAATTCTGGTATCGATTTGACGTTTCTCAATTAAAATTAAGTGGTATATATTTTATACCACCGCCCTTCGAGGGGTTAAGACAGAAACGTGATTTAAATGTCATTGTAGGGGCGCCATTGCCAGGAGCGGTGGTTCATTTTGGACGGCTTAATTTTTGTTTCTAATTGTCACATCGGCACCAAAATATTGAAATGAAAATTTTCCCTTTAATAAAGACGTGACCTAAATCTTTTGCCTATTTTCGATAAATTTGTTTTTAAATTCTGCTGCCATTCACTCATTTCTGAATTTTACGAATAGAAGTACCTTGCCCCTGAAAGTGTTAAACAGAAAAAAAAGAAAGCTGTTTTTAATAGCATATTTTTTACTCTATTCGAAGATTTTTGTATCCCGGACCCTTCCCCCCTTCCCCCTTAAAGAAACTTTTCCCTTCATACATGCATAATTTTCGTCTCATACATACATAAATTGCATAGGAAATCTTCGTGCAGAGATAACATTTCCGATTTTTTGCATACCAGTATAATCTTAGAGAAAATGTTATTTTATTTAATCGGAACATTTTTGCGATTCAACAGAACAAGACTTTCTTAAGAATATTTTGGTATGAAAAAAGTCAAAAATCGCCTGCCTATTCTTGATAATATTCAAATCGAAGCGGGTGCCAAGTGACCTCATTTAAACTGTGATTTTCATGTAGTGCTGTCAGGGATTCCCACGTCTCCAAATGCTCCGGCCATCAGCATTTTAACGCCTTAACCCTTTCTTACGCAGTGTTGCCGGGCCGGCAACACCTAATTTTAATTTCAAACTTGCAAACGGCACCAGTAATATTTTAATATAATTTTGCTTTTACAATGAAAGCTTAAATTAAGGAATTCCTGATATCTAGACAAGTCCTTTTTAAATTCCGGTGTCAACTGAGAATTTCTCATTTTACTAATAGAATTTGCTTGCGCCGGAAAGGGTTAATAGTAGCATTAAATTATGATTTAAAAATTTAAATTCATTATTGCCACCTCTTTTTTGAGAAGAAATATTTATCTTATTTAATGACAAGTAAAATGATAGCAAAATAAAACCAAATACACTATTTTATAAAACTGATGGGAATCAAACAAATCTGAATAAAAGCCGTGAAGCTTGCAGCCCGTGAATGTCTCTAGCGCGACGATTAAGTGGTTAATCCTTTAACGGTCACATTAAATTACGGTTTAAAAATTCCGATTGATTATTGCCACCACTTTTTTGAAAAAAAAATTCTTCTTATTTAATGGCAAATAAAATAATACCAGAATAAAATCAATTTCACTATTTTATAAAACTGGTGGGAATCAAATAATTCTGAATAAAAGCTGTGAAGTTTGCAGCCCGAGAATGTCTCGGGCACGACAGTTAAGAGGTTAAAAAGGTTTTCTTCATCTTATCTAATTTTAGAATTATTTGCGATTAAATATCGCGAAATAAACTGTAAAAAATTTGTGGTGTCAAGATCATTTGGAAACCTGATTTACGCAGCGCACTTGGCAACACTTGTTCTGTACTATACAGAGAACCCACTGGTCCTTTTTTTGAAAACCATTATATCGTAACATTAAGAAAAATATCCGTGGTAGGTTTCCGCAACAATAATAACAAAAACAGCTTTCGAAGAAAATTTCAACAAAATTATAAAGTTTTTTTTTTTTTTTTTTTTTTGAAAAAAGTGCTGTTGAAAAAATTGGTCCGAATAGAAGCCCTGTCTGTATAAGATACAGAGTGCCTCATTTATTTTGCAAGCATTGTAAACCCGAAGCAAATGAACAACACGAGTGCACGTGAAAAGAGTTAGCGCAGGTTGCGGTGTGGAGGAGCGTGCGAGCAACACTACCAACACGCTAGAAAACTGCACGAGACACTTCGGGGAACAAAGTGAAAGGTAGTTTCGCGTCCATGGCGCTCTGTCATAGCTGCCAACTTTTACGCATTTTTCCTACACTAAAATTGTATAGATATTTTCCATTTGTTTAATCATGAGATTTTGACTATTAAATAAGACAATATTTACTATAAATTTTTTGTGGTAGGAAAAATGCGTAAAAGTTGGCAGCTATGCTATGTGCAAAATAAATAAATAAATAAATAAATAAATAAATAAAATAAAAAAAAATAAAAATAAAATAAAATAAAATAAAATAAAATAAAATAAAATAAAATAAAATAAAAATAAGTAAATAAATAAATAAATAAAAAATAAAAAATAAACGCGCGTTTATTATTGAACATCATTTTCGAACGTCTTCGTACAAAAAAGTCAAGGAACGATATAAAAACAAGTTTCCAGATTAGCTGGTGTGGTGCGGAATAAAAGCACAACTAAGCAAATCGTGGGCCATTTTAAAATAGAATGGACTGTGGAACCAAAAAGAAAGATCCGTCCGTTGTTTGTCCTAACCGACTACTAAATGGAGGAAATCGAGACAAAGATCAAGGAGAAACCAACCACGTTAGTAAGAAAATTAGCTTTATAAACAAACATTCACCGAGTCACTGCATATCTCGTCTTGAAACGATTGACGCCAACGACACCCAGCCATTTCTCCAAGAATATTTTGGTGATCGGCTAATTACAAAAGGACTATGGCCTCTGCGCAGTCCAGGCATGCCACCGTCCGATTTCTTCTTGTGCGGATATAAGAAAAATCGCGTGTACCATGAAATGATAGACTTAATTACTGAACTGAAAACTCGCATTAGGGAAGAGATTACGCAATCGCCCAAACACATTACAGAATGTGTCTTGAAACCTCCTCAAAAGAGGCCCAGATATGTAAAGATGTAAACGGCGGTCACTTCCAACACCTCTTGTAGTCGTCAAGCACTTCTGTAAAATAAAAATTAGCGTGTATACATTGTTCTTTTTATGGGGGTTGCAAAATAAATGAGACACTCTGAACTCTTTGATTTTCTTTCCGGCTCTGATTTTAACTTTAACCCTTTCGTGGTTATAAGCGCGTATACGCGCCCAGAATACCACTTAATTTGAATTGCGAAATGCCATACTGACACCGGAATTTTTAAATGAAAATTTTAATTTTACAAAGAACGTAAAAAAAAAAAAACCATTTACATATTATAAAATAAATTTGTTTTTAAATTCCGGTGTCATTCAATCATTTTAGTATTTTATGAATAGAAGTGCTTTAACCGTCAAAGGGTTAAATAAAACAGGAAAGTTTAACTAAAAGAGAAAAAACTTTTAGTATTTCCGAAAGCAAAAATACAAAAAAATTACAAAACAGAAACAAACTGATTTACACAGTTTACGCCTGATTTAAGCCGAGTTTCGACGAAGTTATAAATAATTTTTTTTATTTTTTGAAAAAAAGTGGTGCTGAAAAAATTGTACTGTATAGCAGTCCTTTCCTATACATTTTGATTCTGTTTCCGGCTCTGATTTTAATCTTAATCGAAAAAGAAAAGTTTGTAGTGAAAGAGAAAAACTTTTAGTACCGTAATTTCGGGTGTATAAGCCGCAGATCAAGCAATTCTTTTTGGACCCAAAAATCTTATTTAGTGATTGAAGACAAATATTTACGGCGATCTGACTAGTTATATTTGTTTTTAAAAAAATTCTGGGTCGAAAAAGAATTGTTTGAGCTGCGGCTTATAGACCCGCAATTACGGTATTTCCAGAAGTAAAAATATAAGATCTAAAAAAATATAAAAATCACAAAACAAAAACAAACAAGTTAGAAATTGCACTTGTAACGTAGCAAATGATGCACTTGTAACGTTCGTACTATAACGAAGTTTTAAAAATAGTCAGATCTTGGTGTAATATTTACAACATTTCGGATGCAGTATAGTATGCGAAATTTTTTGTGTGTCCCTGTAAATACTATGTTCTTTCTATTATAGTGGAAGTAACTTGTAGTAAGCCTCAACAATATATATAAATTTCACAACGTGTGAAATAATTTAATGTAACTACTGCAAACAATTTTCCCCCTATACCATTACATAATGGAATATTTTTGTGTGCCCCTGTAAATTTATAATAAATATTCTTTGCACCATATATTGTACAGAATGTGTATTTTAGTATATACTTCATAGATGCACATCAATTTTATTATATTCAAAAGAGTGTAACATCATTAAAATGCACTTGAAACTTTTATTTTTTCCATTGGCCGTCATGTAACGAAATACTTTTGATTGTCCCTGAAATTGAACTATACATCCAATTTTCATAAAATTTGAAATGATTAGACAAAATTATGTAAAAATTATATATTTTAAATTTCAAACGATTCGGTCGGGTAGTTTTTGTGTTGTTATATGCGGATGGTCAGACAGATGGGCAAACGGATGGACTGAAAGACGGATGTAAGTACTACGTATTTACTTAATTACAGAGTTGCCTAAAAACGAAGAGCTAATTATAAATGAGTTAGCTTATTTTTTATGTGGTAGTTAAAAATTTCAGAAATACAAAAATGAGTGTATACTTTAAACAAATTACGGTTCTTCTTTGACAATATTTTAACCCCTTAATGATCGCATTAAATTATGGTTTAAATATTCAAATTCATTATTGCCACCAATTTTTTGAAAAAAAATATTCAACTTATTTAATGACAAATAAAATGCCATCCAGAATAAAACCAATTACACTATTTTATAAAACTGGTGGGAATAAAACAATTCTGAATAAAAGCCGTGAAGCTTGCAGCTCGTGAATGTCTAGGGCGCAACGATTAAGTGGTTAAAAACAAATCCATGTGGTATTTTTGATATCTTAAGATAACGATTCTTCATTTTCAGACAAAACGTAAAAGAAAAGAAACTCATAATCAAAATGGGCTCCTAGACTGAAAAAGTTATGAAAATTCTGAAATTTGTGATTCAAATATCTAAAGGAAGATAAATTTCTATGCAAATTGAAAAGTAAATTGAGAGAAAATTCAATTCACTAAGAGATGCATTCAAAAAATGTTCAAAAGTACAGAAAGTTTGGAAAAAATGTAAATAAAACTGAAAGAGGGAGAAAAGGAATCCTCAGAAATTCATTGCTTTTTGCATCCAGAAGAAATGTAAGAGCAATTTGAGAAATAAAAAAAAACTATCTCAAAGTGATTTTTAGAATAAGTTGTACATAGACTTGTCGAAGAATTAGAGAAAGTTTTTTGTGCGGGAAAGATTCGAAGAAAAGAAAATTATAATGGTCGTGTAGAATATCATCCTTCTAATGCAAATTGAGAATTTATTTCATTTTATTTATTTATTTATTTATTTTTATACAAAATCGCTTTTAACAGTATCAAGAAAAAATATTGTCATTCAAAAAAGGAAAAAAATATCTGCAAATTATTTCCTCAAAACAATTGATGCAAAATAATGCAAAAAAATCATTTTGTCATGCAAAAAAATCATGCTCAATAATGCAAAAAAATTATTTTGTAAAAAATGAATAAACATTTTTTACAAAATGATTTTTTTAAATATTGAACCCAGAATAAAGTTTGATATATCATTTTACTCATTATACAATCAGCTATCAAAATAAAATTGTCGCATAAGTGTAATATATAAGAAACTTTAAAAATGATTTATTTTAATCACGAGAAAACTTTGGGTCTAGACTCCCCACAGATATGGGAAGCTTGACTCATTTTAATTTATATTGATATATTTGTTAAAGGAAACAAAATTAATTTTAACCACTTCACTGATCAATATTTTTGAAAAAAGCTTTCATGAAATGCCTATATTTTTTACAGGTCTTTTACTGAATATTTTATATATTTGGAGCAAACTTGCGAGCCATGCTTTCTCCTTTAGATACAAATTTTCATAAAACACAAAAAACTTTTAAAAACAAAAAAACTCGTATTTAATACTCATTTTTATTATTGTATGTTTATTGCTGTTATTCGAGAGAATTCCAAGCATGCGTAAGATATTAAACCTAAAACTAATTAATAAAATGTATTTAAAATTGGAGAAATCACGTTTTGACCGAATTCAGAGGTGGAAGCATGTTTTGATTGTTTGATAATTGGATAAAACATTTTTTGAACGAAATAAGTTCTAACTAACAAATAATACAAAAGCATTATTTTATTTGAGCAAATACAGAAATTCAGTTAATTATTGATAAAATAAAATGACAGATTATGGACCTCGTAATATTCATTAAACATTTACTAATCAAATATATGTTTGCCAAAAGGCCACTTCAATTTTAAAACCAATATCTTCATCTAGACAGTCACACACTCCCCCCTCTTCTTTATTACAGGCTGGTAAATCGTGGATAACGTGGTTGTACGATTTTAAGACATCATCAGGTTGATTTTGCCAATGATCATCATACATTATTTTCAAAAGTTTGTCAACATCTTTTTTCTTTTCAACTGATATGGCGTGGCTAAGAGGAAGAGATTTTAAGACAACCCTTTGAACATGGGCAACAGTAACTCTCTTTTTCAAAAGATTTACACCAGATTCTTCACTTAAATCCTGAAATCTATAATTCTGGAAGCCTTTCACCTTAACAGTTCTCTTATTTTTTTTCTAAAACAATCCGTTTCAATTGTGAAATGCTTGGTGGTGTTTTGTGGGATTTTTTAAACGTTTTGTGGGATTTAGTATTAAAATGTTCACAAAATTTTTACATCACCAACGATTTTGTACATTTCATAGTATTGTTCCTTTGATGTCATTGTAACATTTTCTTGAAGATCTTCTCAACACGACTAAACACACGATCTTGCTAAGAGAAAACTGAGTCCTCTGACTGGAAAGTATAATAGTATTTTACAATGCTTGAATTCAATGTGTACAAAAAATACAAAAGCATATGATCACTGGTGTTATTCTTATTTTGGGTAATACACCCATCATTGAAGAGCCTTAAAGTTTTTCCCCCCAAGTTTTATATTTTACTTAAGGGACAATGTAAAGCAGATGAAATTTCAATGTTGTTTTTGCCTCAGATGACAAGGGTCTCATGACCATCCAGGACAACTGTGATTGGCAGACTGGAGAAATCACTTTTTGAATGAATGCAAGCTTTGAAGGAAACACTCTTTGATTGAAACGTCAAATTTTAAAATTGGTTTAAATAAGGAAACAGCTTTTTTTGTTAAAAATACTGTTTATTTCTATGCAGTTTAATCCAGATTTTATAAAATTAACTATAACTCATTTTTTATTTTTTGTGAGAAAACACGCTTTGAATGTTTGCTCCACATTTTATCACCGGTTTTTCGAAATAGCTATATTCTTTACTAGCTTTGCAAAGAATTTGCAGTACTTTATTCATGACAGAACTATATATCCTATTTGTTTGCCGTTAATTTGCAATAAATTTGATGCAGTATGATATTCACTTGCATGACATGTTAGCTGCAAATTCAAAGTGTTGTGACTTTGACATTTGCGTTACCTTGCTGCAGTCTTATTATAAACATTCTGTCTTGTCTTGCTGAAGTTGCTGCAACTTTTTAAGTTTCCAAAGCAACTTTGCTGCAAGTTTTCTGCAAAGTAAAATTGCTATAAGGAAAGTTATTATTATTTTTTTACTTAAATCGTATTCACCAACTACTTCGACCCCGAGTTATATCGAAATCCTCAATCGAACGCTCAAACGGTATTCACCTTTAATTCTGATTGGTCGCTTCCTTGATATTGTCCAATCAAATGTTATCATGGATTTCATTTGAGCATTCGACCGAGGTTTTCCAGGTTGAGGTAAATGGCGAATATGAGCATTATAGTCTCAATGTTGCCAGTGGGATACTTTTTTTAAATTCCAGATTTGTTGATTGTCATCAGTTTTTTTAAAATAGTGAAACTTGCCTAATTTAATGACAGATAAAATAGGGTGAAAATAAAGATTACAATTTCAAAAAACTGGTGGCAATAAAAAAATTTGAATTTTAAAAAAGTAGCCCACTGGCAACACTGTATCTTCTGTTGGAAATTATTCTGCTAAGTATTTACTTTATGTTTTAATTATATGGTTTTAGGGTACATTTTTGTCAATTAACCTTCCGTCTACCAGACAAAACACCCATTTATCTACATTAAATATTGCTGTCGGGTCCAATGGACACGTCTGGTGGACGGAAGGTTAATGAAGGCTCCCGTTCGAATTTAGTTGGAGTTCAATTTTAGTCACAGATAAAGTAACCCGCTCTTACACACACTATTATAACAAACGTAGCTTACATACGTTCTGCGTTCCCTTAGCATACTGATGCACAATCTTTTTCGCCAGAAAATTGTTTGTCACCAGAATTTTTGAAACGTGGCGTTTGTTTTATTTAATAGCAAAGTTTCTGTCATTATTTTAAGGAAAATTATTCTGCATAAAAATAGTGATATCATTGTGGCCCGCGGCCCACAAGTTGTGCACCCTTACCTCAACACATTCAATACAAATTTAAAAAGAAAAAATTTCTTGTACACTGTCTAGAATAAATAAATAAAAATAAGTAGAATCTAAAAATCATAACAGTTGAGAATATTTCAGAGTGGATCTTCAGGAGTCGTAATTTTTGTTCCTCGAGACCACTGAAAGAAACACAAAAAAATCTTTCAGTGCCGATGTATGCGGACCAGTAGCGGCTCGTCAGGGGGTGCTGCATCATTTTATTCACACCACTAAAATTGTATGGTAATTTCAGCTTTATTAAATCAACAAAATTTGTCGAATAAATAATATGGAAGATTCTGTTAAATTTTAGTGGTGTGAAAAATCTGATGCAGCACTCCCTGACGAGCCGCTACTGATGCGGACACTGCACGGGTCAACAACGGACACTGGCATGATCACAGGAACGTCAAATTACATCTATTTTGACCAATTTAAGATTGTTAAAAACATTTTTTAACACTAGAACGCACGGAAATTTTAATCAAGTTTGATAATAATATTTCACAGCAGAATTTTTATTCAAAATTATTTAATGTATTTATTTAATGTAAATCTGCGCGGTGCGCATTTAACTTATTTCAAGAAAAATTCCTGGCTCGAATAGAAAATTAATCACATGGTCGGAGTCGAACCTACTCCATTTGATCGTTCCAGTGTTAACCCATTAACGCCCGAATTATTTTCCTCGCTAAAATTTAAATTTTGTATTTCCCACCACTTTTAAAAGCAAATTAACTTTTATCTAAGTTTATCGAGCATTCTGTCTCGCGAAATTAGGTATATATTTATCTTCCTCTTTACTGGTGGGAAAACCGCTTTCTTGCTGTTTTTGTAACCGTCCTCAAAAGAGGACGCTGGGCGTTAATGGGTTAAACGGCGTTTCATACTACTGATCTAGCTAAGTAATTAATTCTTCATTTAATGAGAAGAACTTTCCAGAAGAACACCATGTAAGGCAACAAAGTAACTTTACGAGTGGCTCTGCAACTAACTCTGCAACAAATAATCTTAGGATAAATTACTGGTACCAAACGATTGGAAATAAAGTCTAAATTTAAAGGATGTGTGTAAAATTTGCTTAGAGGGTCATCTGCTTATCAATACTTTCCTTTTTTCAATAGCAAGGCCAAATTTGGATCCATAAATAAATTTTATGCATTTCAATTATTTCAAATGTAAATTTGCATCGAATTTGTATAATTAGTTTACGAGGAATTATTTAATTTGAAATGGACCTATTTTGGGGGTTGTATCTAAATTGAAATTCGATAATCGAAGAAGGATGATCTTCTTGCATTTGATAGATGAGATCGATATGTACAAAACCCTTTTTTTACTTTTTCGATTTTAATTGCAGATTTTTTTTGATGAAGATTTTTTCACTTGCGAAACCAGTTTCGAAAATTAGTGTGTCCTCATAAAAAATATTTGTAAATGAAATCGTAAGAGTAAAAAATGGTCTTTGTACAGATCTTTCTCAGTTATTCAATTCCCCACACACCCTCCCCCCAAAAAATAAATAAAAATATTGAAATACAACCGAGAGATGTCGTTACAAATTTCTTCCATAGGAATAGCATTAGAGAAAGGATCTTTTCGTTTGACTGAAGTAGCCTCTTAACGTAAACTACGAAGTTCTGAAAAAAGTTTTACACATTGTTTACATTGTAAGAAGTTGGTCTCTAAGTCTCTAAGTTGGTCTTAAGCAATGTACTCAGCCCAAATGTTTCAACGACACGAGTAAAATGTATATATTATTTCAAATTACGCTTTTCTGCTCATCACAGACAGTCCCTTAAACCAACATTTTGACACGTTTTAACCCTTTCCGGCTTAGTGTGTCCGGTCTGGACACACCTAATTTCAATTCCAAACTTGCAACTGACACCAATAATATTTTTAAAAAATCTTGCTTTTATAATAAAAGCTGAAATTAAGGAGCTCTTGATTTCTTAAAAAGTCGTTTGTAAATTCTGGTGTCAGTCGATAATTTCTCATTTTACTAACAGAATTTGTCCGCGCCGGAAAGGTTTAAGCTTAACTTGAAAACTACTTGGAAGGAATAATTGAAATTTTTGATAAGCAGGACAAAACAAATATAAATACATCACAAAAATTATAGGTTGCAATTCATATACTTTTCCAATATTAATTTCATAATTTATAATATTTAAATATATATATATATATATATATATATATATATATATATACAAATATAATTATTTATATACTTAATATATGTATTAAATTCAATATATATATATTTAAATATATTTAAATATTTATATAGAATTTTAAATTTAAAAATTGAATGTGTTTATGTTGTTGTTGTTAGCACTATAACAACATGAAAAAAATTACACATTAGGATTATAATTCCAGGCGATATTAATAAAAATATGAAAACGTAAATTAAGATTAGAAGCTCTAAATTTATTTGTATGTTGGTTCAAAAATTTATTATCCAAATGGCATGAAATCTCGTTACTAGGCATAGTTTGGTCCAAAGATCTAAAATATTTTGTCAAAATTGGGTATTGCTATCGAAAAAAAGAAAAAAAAAACTAAGTTTGTACTGGTTTTAACTTGTAGATGGCTCATGAGCAAATTTTATATATGTTATGGTTAATTTGATAAATTTGGTAATTATTAATGGAAACACCGGTAAATTTAATCAATATACAACATTTATCAACATTACCAAAAGACGTGGTTTTTATTAATAACAACCGCTGTTATTGCCAATGAAGTTTGGTCAATGTAATTAATTAGGCTTAGTGACGCATATATGCTTAGCAAAAACGTGCTGTCGTAACCGTTTGAATCTAATAGCAAAAATAATTGTTAAGAGACAATAATACTCAATCAAAAAAGTGTTCTGTTAATAAGACTCAAAAGACTAAACAGTTTAAAATAATTACACAGGCCTGCAAATTGAGAGTCATAACTTCCTCTCTAGAATTTGACAGCTGATTCTAGGGTATTTTGGTGCGCTGATTACGAATATGTACTTAGTTTTTTTCCATCACCTTCAGATTTTTCAAAAAAGATACAGATAGAAAATAGAAAAAAAACACAAGTTTTCACATAAAAAATATATATTAAAAAAAGTACATTACTTTTAACATAAAAAACAACTAAAATATAATAATAACTTAATACTAATCTAAATTACATGTAAATTTTATTTGTGGAACCTGATCCTTTTTTCCTGGAAGCTTCGGTTGTACGATTTTCGCTTAAATTTCCGGTTTGGATCGTCGCGCTTCAACAACCAGCAGTAGTCCGCCATCATGCTAGTATTCCATCTTCTTTGATACCGGACTTCTAGCTCTTTCAAATTTTGGTGAAATCTTTCGCCTTGTTCTTTGCTAACGGCTCCTAGATTTTCTGGGAAGTAATGATCTTCACTCATTAGGATCGTATTCAATGTCGTACATTTTCGTCAAGCCTGGAATATCTTTACAGTACACTAAATCTTGATCTTCAGCGAAGAATGGAAGAAAATATTTTTCTCTGTGACGGTACCATGAAAATGAAGTACCAGGTGCAAGCATATTTTTTTCTTTTAATCGTGATCCGAGAAGTTTCGCTGCATCTTTGGGGAGATTCAAATCTCTTGTCAAGTCGTTTAAATGTGACTGGGAAAAGAGCTGACACTCGTTAGAATCTACTTGAAATTCAGGATCAGATTGGTATATATCCTGTTCATCTGTATCACAGTCAGAATCTTCAATTTGTATAGTCGGAAACGGGGGCTGCACCATTTTTGAATCGCCGAAAATTGCAGACGTAACTGATGAGACGTTTGGATAGTTTATGTCCCTTTTATTTTTAGAATTGTATCCAGTTATGTCACAAAAACAAAAGTAGCAATCTTTAACATAGTCTTTAGGCTCTCTCCTTAGCATAGGCGAAACGATTTTGAAGCTATTTTTCTGTCCTTTTGACCACTTGCGAAGTTCTAATAAACAAGTCGTACAAATTTTATGAGGTGTTCAAGTTTTGTCTTGGCTACTTAAAACGTATCCAAAATAACTTTTGTAAGTATTTTTTACAAAGTCCGTAATGCTGTTTAGTTGTTTTTTCACCATAAATTTCCCGCAAATATAACAAAAACAATTCGGAGAATTTAAACAGCTTCGCAATGACATTTTAAAAGTTATGTTGCAAAATGCGCACTTCAACTGTTAATTTTCTAAATCAGTGCGGGTACTTATGCAAAAACCCTTTGGTTTATCTTTATGACACCCTTTTCGACTAATATTTACAACAATTAGGTTATATTACCTAATCATTATGTAATAATGAGCTCATTACTAAATTAATCCAAAATGACCTGTTTTCAACATGGCTAATGTGAATTACTTATACTTATTATGTACTAATTAACAAATTACTGTTTTGAAGTAATTTCTATGTCACCTTACACTAATTAAATGCAATAAAAATTAAGCTGAAGTAATTTAATGACGTTTTATAATTTTTAAAATGTAGACGCCCAGACATTTTTCAGCAAAATCTTAAATATTAAATATAAAAAAATCCTGACGTGATGGAATTTTTTTATTATTTTTCTCTTAATCAGCACATCAGAAACTATAGAAAACGTTACTCAGATTTCAAAGAGGAAAACCATTGCAGACCTGTGTTATTTTTATGATTACTGAATGAATTAGATAAAAATTTTAAACATACTGAAATATTCAAAGAATAAACTAAATCTAATGCTAAATGAGTTGAAATTTACTATAGTTACGAACCCTGATTGGTAATTATTAATAATAACCGATTCATACAATTGACCGTAACATATACATAATTTAAACGACTTCATTTCCAGTCTTTTGCTACTTGTAAATTTCTTCTACGATTATTTGTTGCAGAGATAATAGGGGTGGTTACTTTTTCTTTTTCCCCCCACGGCGTTAGATTTTTTTTTTATTTATTTTTTATTTTTTTTTATTTTTTTTTTTTTCACACAAATCTGTTGGTAATTCCCGGTGTTGATTAATTATTTCAACATATTTACAACAGAAGTATTTTGAGCCCGTAAGAGTTAAACGTTAATTGCTTACGTTTGTATTTCTATTTGTTACTCTGTGTTAAACTTTGAAAGTGATGTAAGTTATGGGATATAATAATATGAAATAATTATAAGCATATTTGTATTATTATTTATCACATTTATTTCATGCTATGTTTTTATGTTTTTAATGAAATTTCTATGGAAAAATATTAATTAAAAAAGAAAAAGTAAATAAAAGAAATGTCTGCATGTATGACATCAACAACTTAAAAAAAAAAACCCCTCAAATAATGCCTATTTTTTCATATCTTTTACAGAATTTTCAATCTTTTATCACATTTTTTTGAAAACAGAAATTTTCGCCTAACTGAATCAGAAAGATTCTCGGATCAAATAATGCAGAGAATAATAAATTATGAATGGAATATGGATGTCCCGTTACGTGGTACGGGCAAATCATGATCACAAAAACACATTGCCCGTACGTCGTACGGGCAAATCAGGGAAGCGGTTAAATAATGCCACATAAAAACTTTCAACAAATAATGTGAATTCGTTTATGCTTCGTGTATTAGACATACACATTATTGAAATTCTAATTAGCAAAAAGCAATAGTGTATAAATTTCAGTTTAATACCGTAATTTCCGGCGTTTATTCAAACAATTCTTTCTGGACCCAGAAATCTTATTTAGTCACTAAAGGCAAATATTTATGGCGATCTCATAAGTTACATTTCTTTTTTAAAAATTTATGGGTCCAAAAATGATTGTTTGATCCACGGATTATACGCCGGAGATTACGGTGACAGCATTTTCTTGTGCTCGATGCTATTTTTTATGAATGAATAAGCACTATTGATATACTATACATTTACTGCAAGAGAGTCCAGGGTCTGCTTTATTGCAAGATAAATGTGCAGCTTCCCAGGACTTACTCCCAGGAGTTATTCCCAGGGACTTATTCTTGGGTCTTATTCCCAGGACTTCCCAGGACTCTATGAAATGCGTTTCCAAAGCTCAAATCCCTGATTTTTTTCTAGCTTAAAATAAAATGTTTTTATTTCTTGATACGGATTACATTTTGGGTTTTAACCCCTTGAAGGGCGATGGTATAAAATATTGGGTTGGGGAAAAAGTAAATTCGTTTTTTTCCAATAGATAGCTTTAAAGTCCCATATCTCGAGTAATACTTACTCAATTAAGTCATACTATACAGCGTTTGAAAGGTAACAGTTTCTAGAAAATTCTAGATATAAAGGTAGCGTCATCTGTTTAACCAGTCAAAAGATATTGCGTTTTAAAAATAGAGATTTCAAAAGATCATTTTCGTCACATTTTAGTTTTTTACTTCCAAAAAGGGAGAAATTGGCGCAGGCTCATCGAAACTTGTGTGGCATTTATGGTGATGAGTGCTTAAGTAAACGCCAAAGTCAGAATCGGTTTCCCCTTTTTCCTTCAGAAAATTTCGATGTTAAAGATAAACCTTTCCCTGGCAGGTCAATCCTTGAAAAATTTGATGAAATTTTAAAAACAATCCAGGTAGACTGACATATTTCTTCCCACGACATTGCTACGGAACTAAACATTAACCATAAACCACTTTTGAACCATTTACATAAAACTGGATACCAAAAGAAGCTCGATACTTAGGTTCCCCATAAACTTACAGTGAAAAATTTAATGGACAGAGTTTTCATTTGTGAATTGCTACTGAAACGGTATGAAATCGAGCCATTGTTGAAACAAATCATTATACGGGTGATGTAAAGGGAATCACGTATAACAACAATGTGCTAAAAAGATAGTGACCGAAGCTTCACAAATGGTGGCAAAGCCCGGATTGATGCCAACGAAAGTGATTCTGAGTGTTTGGTGGGATTGGAAAGGAATTTTCCATCATGAGCTGCTCAAACCTGGCCAAACCATCAATTCAACTATCTTCTGTAAACAACTAATGCGATTGAAGCAGGCAATTAAAAAACCCGGTCAAAATTGATCGAAAGAAAAGGCGCTGTCTTCCATCACGACAACGCTAAACCACACGCATCTTTAGTCACTCGGCAAAAACTGAAAGAGCTTTGTTGGGAAGTTTTGATGAACCCATCATATAGTCCGGACCTGGATCTGACGGACTACCATTTGTTCCGCCCTATGCGGTACTCTCTTGAAGGTGTTAAGCTGGTTTCAAAAAAGGCTTGTGAAAATCACCTTATTCAGTTTTTTGCCCAGAACTCTCAGAAATTCTACAGTGACGGAATTATTGTTTTGCCAGAAAAATGGCAAAAGGTCATCGAACAAAATAGCACATAAATTTTGATTAGTTTTGTTTTATTTATATAAATAAATTCACTTTGAAAAACACGAAAAAAAGCGAACTTACTTTTTCCCCAACCTAATATATACCACTTAATTTTAATTGCATAATGCCATATTGACACCAGAATTTTTAAGTAAAATTTTTAATTTTATCAAGTACGGGAAGAAAATTTTTTATGAATTTTGGAATACATTTATTTTTTAAATTCTGGTGCCATTCAGTCATTTTAGTATTTTAAGAATAGAAGTGCTTTGCCCTTCAAAGGATTAATTGATTGCTCTCTGATTTATCAAGCAGTCGTGTTGTGAAACTAGGCTTAAAATGGCGTCTTTTAGATTTTTTTTTTTTTTTTTTTTTTTTTTGCTTTTATCAGAAAATGCAAAATTCTGATCTGTTTCTTAATATATGAATAAGAGCACTCAAGAAAATTTTGTGCACTTGAGAATAAAATTGATTTTGTGAATATGTCAGGAAATAGCCTGTTGGATGCGAAGCTGTGAGTAGTCCGACATATGGTATTGTTTAAGGGCCACAATACTTTTGAAATCATCGCTTTAATTTTGAATAATACTGTAATGTTTGTGGGAGCACAATACTTAATACAAAAAAAAAAAATAATAATGATAATAAAATCTTGTAAAAGAGCCAATTTTACTAAAATTTAAATTAAAAAAAATTCCTTTTTAAGAATTCCAACTCTTTTAAAAATATGAATATTTTTTTCTTCGATTTTTTTCCACATTCATTAGAATATACTATCTAAAATGATGCATGGATTTTTAGATGTGTGGGATTTTAAATTTAATATGATTTCTTTTGTCTCGTGTGCAGTAAAAAAGTGGAAAAAAATAATAATAAGCTCTCAATTTAAATATGTTTTTAAATAATTACTATAAACTTGAATGTTAAATCCATGCACAAAAATATTAAGTACACCATGGAGAACAAGTAAAAAATTCAAACCTCTATCTAAATTAGCAAAAAAATCTCAATATTTTTCGAACAAGAAAGTTATAAAAATATGAACAGGGAGAAAAGTCAGTTTTAAGTTTTCATTTGTATGGGTAATTGCGCCGGATCTATTAACACTAGAACGCCCGAAAGGAGTCGATCAGACTCCAACCATGTGATTAAATTTCAATTCCAACCAGAAAATGTTTCATGAAATAATTTAAATTCCAACCACGCAGATTTACGTTCAATGAATCAATTAAATAATTTTGAATAAAAATTCTGGTGAGAAATATAATTATGAAATTTGAATAAAATAACCGGGCGTTCTAGTGTTAAAAACAATTACAATATCTCGCGATACAATAGTCGTACAGGTAAAAATGTGGTGTCAAAAAATTCACAATTAAATAAGCTTTCAGTTAATATTAAAAAAAGAAAATCGATATTTTGAATAATTTTAAGGCACTGTGTCCCCTTAAGTTTGGATTTATTTTGTTATGCAGTTAATTAGCAGAAAAAATTTTAAAGGTTTAATAAAAAAGTATGGATTTTTCCAAAATGTTTCTATTGTGCAATGCCGATAACTACCTAAAAAGATTAAGAAACACATGAAGAAAAGAAAACACATTAAGACATTAAGCAAAATATTATTTTCTGAGAACGAAAACATTTCATAATGAAATCTAAACATAATAATAACGTTAGTTTCCTTTGATTTATTATGTTTGAATATTTTTGCGGTATAAAATGAAAATATTGATTATTTATGTTACATTACGAAAAAACTATATGAATAACTTTCCTTTTTCCTCTCAAAAACAACCAAGAGAAACTAACAATAAAGAAGATTAGGGGAAGATGGGGATACCTGAGCCATTTTTAAAATTTTATTTTTTTTTTAATTTTTTTATAAGTTTTTAGAACAAAATAAAAAATTGAAAATGAAAATTTGATATTTTTTCTTCAATTGAAAACCACTTTCAATTAATTTTGAACTGTTTTTCTATGTCTAATAAATTTTTACTTTTTCTTTTACATTGTGGCTCAAGTATCCCCATGGAGGGGATACTTGAGCCAGATGTCACATTCGCACCAGTATTTTGCAAAGAAAAAAAAACGATTTACAATATACGCGAAAAAATGCATTAAACCTTTTTCAAATAGATTTGGTCGAATTTTCTGGTGTCGTTGTGACATTTCAGAATTAAAATTATGTGGTAGAAAATTCTACCAGCAGAGCTCCAAGGGTTAATCACCATACTTTCAAAATGGTACCAAGGTATGTGATTTTTTTTTTACATGTTCAGAACTATAAATATGTTACCATGTCGCGAGTTCCGAAAGAAAAATTGACCAACTGTAGAGATAATAGGGATGGCTCAAGTATCCCCTATGCTCAAGTATCCCCACTCTCCCCTACTCTTTAAATCTCGTTCTTCCTGATATTATTAACCCGCGAGGACGTGCGCGGTGTGTCTCGATATTCTGAAATAATTAAACATTTATTTCAGCGATTTTAGAAATTCTCCTTTTTTTCCCCAAAAGGATTAACGGTAAGCACGAAACTTTTAAGGAATTCTGCTAAACCTTTTTAGATAGAGGTATGAATTTGGGGTTAAAAAAAAGTAAATATGTATTTTATTTATTTTAGGAATTCCTCCCTAAGAGTGTTTAATGAAGTGGTCGCACTTTTAGGACATTTCGCCATATAGCTCCAGCAGTTTTATGTAGAAACCTAGATAAGAAACCTACTAAAAAATAGTTAAACATAGATACTTCAATGATTTGAGAGTGATTTTGTCTTATCATGTCGTCAACTTCAACTTTAAACCGGATTATGTAAGATTATACAAATACAGTGGCGTAACCAGGGTGGGTACCCCAAACCATTAATATTATAAGGTTTTCTTCTCCTTTATTCATAGAAGAAAATTTTCTGGTTAAGCTGTTATCAGATTCACGGACTTTAGACGCGACAAACTTTTCAGCCGGTTTTAACCCCAACATTTTCACGTTCAAAGAGGGGAAAAGGTTACAATTGTCTTTGAAAAAGGTGGAGGAAAAGCCGGAAAACCAGTCTACTAGTACCAGCCGTTAATATTTATCGCCAATCGTAACAATCGCTTAGCTCTGATTCGTTGAAATGTTCAATGTTGGATGAAAAATCTGGGCTAGCCTAGAAATTTTTGGAAAAAAGTTGGGGAGACATTGCTGTTTGCTATCACACGGGGTGTTGGGAGGATATTTCACGAAAAGTTGGAGGAAATCAAGTGTTGGCTCAAAAGTATTACGAAATGTTGGTGAATCTGATAGCAGCTTAAGTGAAGGCGAACAAAACTTTAAAAAATTACCGGTATTCGGAACACTTGGGCATCCACTCTGGTTACGCCACATGAATAAGAATAAGACAACAATTATGGATGTTTGATTAAATATTATTATTATTTTATAATCTTTACTAGATATATTTCATTTGATTCAAGAATATTTTAGAGAAATCGACCAACGTATCAAATGAAGGCTGCTAAATATTTTTTTTTTGTTCAAACGGAATTGTTTAATCAGCAGATTATACGTCGGAAATTACAGTACATGTGAATATGGTTTGAGCCGGCATGAATAATATACATATATATATATATATATATATATATATATACAAAGCATTGCTAATGAGAAAAAAAAGAGCTGAGACAGAAATAAATATTACACACAAACCTAAACGCAAATATAATTTTTTGATAAATTATATTTAAAATTACACGTCATGGATTTTTCTAATACTACGAATTCAAAATATAAAATATCCATAATATGTGGTATAAAATTCTTGTAGTATAACATATTAAATAAAATAATTCCTTTTAAATACAGCATATTAATAATATAAAATAGCACAGAGCATTGTAAAAGAGATATATAAAATTTAAAAGTAAATCAAAATAATGCTATTTTAAATTAAGCTGCTTTCCAAAAATTCAAGAGAATTGCAATTATAACATAAAATATGTGCTAACTTGTGCTTAAAATTTTTCGCTGTATAAAAAGATATAAAGCAATGTTTTTTTTTTTTTTTTTTTTTTTTTTTTTTTTTTTTTTTTAATGAAATATATTAATAACTTAGAATGAAACAGCCCAGACTGGAATAAAAGTGATTTATAGAGTTTAAAAGCAAGTAAAAAGATATTTTTATAATATTTTAAATTACACATCCCTTTTCAAAAGTTTTTCAAGAAATGCAATTATAAATTTAATAAACTGCTCTTAAGATATTTTAGAAAATCAGGAGAAAAATTTACTTCGTATTTAATGGAAACAATAACAGAAAAAATACGAATCTTGGTTAGTGATTAATTAAGCTAGGGGCATTTTTAATTCATTTTCTACGGGGAAGAAATTGAAAGAAACACGGACACAGCACGCAACAATTTTGTACGTATGTGAAGGGAGAGGGATAAAAAGAACTGCAATTATTTTTTCTAATTCACTCTTCTTTTTGTAACCATTTGTTTTTGTTCCCTTTCCATATATATGTAGCAATGGAAGTTTTTTTTAATCTTTGCCTGAAAAATGGAATGGAAAAAGGAAGTGGAGTGATTAAATTTAATTTTCACCAAAGAACTAAAAGCTATTAATAATCTGAAAAAGAGTTTGTATTACGTTGTATTCCAGGTGGGGGGGGGGGGGGGGGGGCTACCAAGTCTTATTTCAGAAACCACTTAAAAAAAAAAAAAAAAGTCATGATACGTTTCTACAACATGCGCAAGAAACATCTGCCTTAAAAACTATTGTTTTGAAATAATGGTAGCCAAAATAGCCGTCATTTGCATCAGTTACTTGAAATTCCGTTGCTTCTGTTTGGATATAATATTTTAACCCTTTTTTAACACTAAATCATCCATTAGGATTCAAAATGATCCCTGACAGATTGACAATAGTAGATTCGTACCATAATTTTCTTCATAAGATATGTTAAACGTATGCGGCGCAAAAATAGCCTAATTAAGTAAGTTAAATAGTTTAGAATTAAAATTCTTGTAAGAAACACTTCTTGTAAAACCTAGTAAAATATCTGGTTCTGAAAGTGAAAGTAATTTTATAAAAAATATCTGCGACCAAATTCGAAAAAGTAACCAAGGAGTGATCCTGAG
Source organism: Maratus speculifer (assembly GCA_964019185.1). Classification (NCBI taxonomy): domain Eukaryota; kingdom Metazoa; phylum Arthropoda; class Arachnida; order Araneae; family Salticidae; genus Maratus; species Maratus speculifer. The sequence goes on from OZ025299.1 coordinate 197,584,561, forward strand.
AGGGATCTCAGCTATCCAATGCAAAAAAATTACTTAAAAATGTCAAAATCGAAAGAGTTATAAGAAAAATGGCTCCCTATAGGAATAGTATTAGCTCGCAAGTGTCTTCGCGGGCAGGGACAGGACCCTTAATAAATGAAACGACGCGAATCTTGAAATTTCTAAAATAATGGAACGATACATCGGACATGTGTCTGACACAGCTGAAGAAGAGCTGTTATTATTTTAGCTCGAAACGCGTCCTGTATTGAATTTATTTTATGGTGATTTTTACAAAGAGTATTATTTTAATTTTAATTGCAGGTTTTTCTATTAACGCGTTCCTTACACTTTTTAGATTATGCATTTTTTTCATGCATTTCTAATTAACTTTGATGATTTTAATGAAAAACTGTGCTACAAAAATAAAATACCAGTTTTAAGCAGACTTTTATGAAAAATATTTGTTTAACCCTTTGCGGCGCAAGGCAAATTCATTGCTTAAGTGTTGAAATTAATGACTGACACCGGAATTTGAAAAGAACTTTGTTTGTAAATAAGAAAACGCTATATTTCACGCATTCAACAAACCGTAATTTTTTAAAACAAAATTCCGGTGCCAATGTGGCGTTTAGGAATTAAAATTAAGTGGTATATCTATGAAACCATCGCGCCGCAAAGGGTTAACCCCTTCAGGGGCAAAGCACTTATGTTGCTAATATGTAAAAATGATTGATTGACACCAGTATTCCTAAACAATTTTATATGAAACTAAGTAAAAGCTTTTCTTCGCGTACATTATATGAAACAAGAGTTAATTTCTAAATTCTGGTGTGAATGTGGCATTTGGGAATTAAAATTAAGTGGTATATAACATATACCGGTGCCCTTCAAGGGGTTAAAGCGTGACTGCCGACTACGAGATAACTCGTAAGTTGCATTCTTTTCTAGGAAACATACTACGAGTTATTTCGTAGTCGGCAGTCCATGCGTTATTCTATTTTTTTCTTTCTACACCACTTTTATAAAACAAAAATACTTGAAATATCCTTTAACAACATTTGCAAGAGAAATCAAGTTTAGTATTTATATTAGGAAAATACTGGTGGTAATTTTAAATAATATAATGTGATTAAATCAAATTGTCATTTTAGGATTTGTCATTAGATTTCTGAAAATTGCCGTGGCAGTCAACGTGTTAAGAATTACAATCGTATTATAAATAAAGTCTATATTTATTTACGAGTATTTTTTTTTTCAAAATTTGATGGGGCATAAAATATATACAAGTGTGAATAACTGAATAATTTTAGTACCATGAGACAAATACAATGAAAATCCCCTTTCGACATAATTAACATGAATATTGAGACGTATGTCATACTGGTGGGACAATTTTTCCAATACTCTCTTCATTGAAGCATTGCCGTCAACGTGTTGAGATAGAACTCTTAGGTGGCGCTAGCTTCTTGGACATTTTTGTCTGTAGGGATGAAAGTGCAATGGAAACAAAAATAAGGGAAAAAATCCCGGATGGCTCGGCCCACAGACGGAGATAGATTTCGAAGTTAAGTGCTAATTTCAAAAGTAAAAACTAAATCAAGATTAAAGATAAACCCAGTTTAACAATTTTAACGAGTTTTTACATTTTAGTTTCTTTTTCTTCTTTCTTTACCAAGTTTTTAATTTCATGTTTCTGTAAGAGCTGGTTTTATCATAATAATACAATATTTTTTCTTCAACCAAGTTCCCAAATATATAGATAGACAAATTTCTGAACTTCGGGTCGTTTTGGGTTCTACGGGTACAGGTCTGCACAGACCCGGGCCGCAAATTCACAAACACTCAACGTCCCAGCGCGCTTCACGGCAACCCCTCTATCCGAACGCTTTGGCGAAAAAAGGAATTTCTACGTTCATACGTGCATGTTACATTCTATTCTAGTACCGTAGTTTGTAGTTTACATGTGCAAATATTTATATCCACTTAACTTGAGTATTTTGAATACAAAATATTCAAGAAAAAGAATTTTTTTTCAAAGAAAATTCTTTTGAACTTTCAGATTAATTTAGAGTATACAAGTGTTATTGATTAGATTAAGTTAAATACTGATACTGTTACAATAAGATTATATAGTTACAAATTAAAGGATGATGCTGAAAAATTTAAACTGCATGTTTGTAGTCTTATGAAGGTATAATAGTTGAAACAATAGTTGACTTAGTTCTTCAAGATATTTCAACATAGCTCCAAAATTATTTACGAACTTGATTTGTTCTACATGTTTTTGGGTTTACGATGAATTGTGGTTGCAGAAAAGTTAATTTGATTTGATCAGCAATATGTAGCAACTGTCACGGCCCGTCTTGCTGCTCAAATGTTACCACAAATAAAACAGATGATGATGCTTCCCACATCAGTGAAAAGATTAGAGGTCTTCACGGGCCGAAATTTCCAGGCCCGAGCCCGGCCCGAAAGTCAAAATTTTGGCCCAGGCTCGGCCCGCCCCGAACCAAAAACATATTGGCCCAACCCGGCCCTAACGAAAAAAATATTGGCCCGAACCGGCCCGGCCCGAGAGTTAAAATTTCGGAACGAACCCGGCCCGGCTCTGGTGAATTTCTACAGAACATTGATCTTTACTCTAACGGAAGAGTTCAGACCAAAATAACTTATCTTAGTCCTTTTTTTTTCTTTCATGTTTATAATCTCTATTTATGCAGAAGTGCCATAGGCTGCGATATTTACGCTTTTAACCCTATGAGGGGCAAAGCACTTCTATTCTTAAATTGCTGAAATGACTGATTGACACCAGAATTTAAAAACGAATTTACTTCAAAATATATAAAAACTTTTCTGTACGTACTTGATAAAATTAAAATTTTCTTACAAACTTCTGGTGTCAATGTAGCGTTTTGCAATTAAAATTAAGTGGTATATATTTTATACCACAGCCCTTCAAAGGGTTAATGAACCTTTGTTTGTTGTATGTAAATGTTTCAGTTATCATTAGTATTATTAATTCATAAAAAAAATTCTAAAAAATGGTATATGATAAAAGTAAAATCTTCTAAGACATTGGGGAAAAAAAAGCGTCTCCTTCTTAGCAGATGTAAATGTTTAATGTATATATTTTTTCGCGTATTACTGTATTCATTTTGCATGAATGAACAGTTTAAAAGAAATTTGCAGTTTTCAGCTTAAACAAAAATTCCGTCATAATCATTTATTTATTTATTTATTTATTTAGTGTATTTAATTCTATTTTAAGACGCTTAGTGATCTACGATTCTTTAAAAAGAATAAATTCTAATGTTCAGTTGTAGAATAATGACGACTTAAAAATATATGTCTATTTTGCAAAAATTTTTGGATAAAGCCAAACTTTACTGATTTATGAACAGACTTTTCCACATCGAGAAAAGGATTTTCATACGGGAAGATTCAACAGGAACTGATTATTTAGGTCCGTGAAGACTAGGAAGAACGAAATTAGTCTCGGCTTCGTACGGAAAAAATAAGTTAGACTCGGCCCGGCCCGATACTCAAGGAAAAAAAATTAAGGCCCGAGCCCAGCCCGGCCCGAAAAGATTAGTGACTAGGCCCGTCCGGCCCGGCCCGAATGCCGTTAATGAAAATCGGCCCGAACCCGGCCCGTGCAGACCTCTAGAAGAGATAATCCATCTGATTTCTCAGAGCAATGGACAGGAGTTCAACATCCAGAGGTAGAAGAAGAAGGAAATGCAACTCAAGAAACAGAATTCGCAGATGAATAATTAACACGTAAAATAAATTTATTAAAAGTGTAAATGCGTTTTAGTAGAAAATTTCAATTTTTATAATAACCTTCAATTTTTATAACAACTATGTTTACGATAAATTTACTGTTTAACAGATATTTGAAACTAGTCGTTGGGGGCCACCGTAATACTTACCCATCATGGAAATGCATGATATACAATAAGAAAATAAAACGTGTGTAAACTATTTATAAAATGCATCGCAATTACAAAATAAATTTAAACGCATATTTAAATAGTTTTAATATACATAGTAATGCTTTATTAATGAATTGCTGATGAGCCAATTTCGACAAATTGTATAAAACACCAAAATACTCAAGTAATACCGGATTGCGTAAAAGAAATATCGTTATAACTACAAAAATAATAATAATATTAACTAACAATTTACTGCGTCGGATGAAGCGTCTCATTTCCAATTAAAATATATCTTTGAATTGAAATTTGAATGAAATACAGGGTCATGAAAAATTGAAGAATGTGGAAAACAGGATTACACATATCTCGTCAATTAATAATCCGATCGACTTCGTTTTATATCAAAATTTGTGTTATTTTATTGCCTTTTACATCCACTCCTTTAAATAAAAAAATTCGAAAATTTTTATAGACCTTTCATCAGAACGAATCTTTCGAGAGTCCGAAAAAAATAGTTCCGTATAATCGAGGTTACTGATATTAAATAGGCTTCGTCCCATTTTTACATACTAAGTACATACAAAATTTCAAGTCTCTAACTAAATTTCTTCGGCAGATAGAGCGCAGACAGAGAGACGACGGACAGACAGACGCACAGACGGACGGACAGACGGCATTTTTTTTTTTTTCTAAAAATATGTTTTTCGGGATCTCCAGTATCTGAAACATATTAATCCGTCAAAAATTTTCCGATTTTCAAAACGATTGCAAGACTTAACCTATACTACGTATGATGGGTAAGAAAAAACAAATTTTTTGCATCTTTGACCTTTGACCTTGAATAAAATTTTTTGCTCCAGCCAGATTGATTAAGATTTTTGGGATTTCATTTAGAATGATATTCTAAACGTTTTTGCCAATTTTCAACTCTTCGCCAATTTTTCCTAGGTTAAATGTCTATTTTGACTGGACTAGAAATACTCATTAAGGAAAATAAATATTTTTTAGCATTTACGGTTAATTTACGCAGACACTAAAAGGAATTCCAATTCATACGGTCTGTGGTGGAAAAATCGTTTGCGGTGGGTTTTATTTTTAATGATATTACATTATTTTAAACATATTGAAATTTATAGACATATGAGGGGTAATGTAAGGTACTAACAGTAGAATAGGGTGTGCATAGAATTTATCGTTCACTTACAAAGGCACACAAAAGAATTTGACAACAGTATTCCTCGAATAATAATTGCTAGAAGTACGGTTTTAACTATGCTGCGCATTTTTACTTTATTTTTTATTTATTTTTTCATATTACTTAGGGTGTAGAAATTCTATATATTATAAACATACAAGGCTGTACAAAAAATTGCAAGTACAGTTTCGTTCATTGACGGCAATTTTAAAGAAGATTTTCAACTTTGTTCATTTAACTAAATTAACTTTTGGCATACTATGTAGAGACATACACATATATAGATTATACATAGGAAGTTCAGAAAAAACCCCTGATATTTTTTAAATTGTAAATGGTAATTGCAGAAATTGAGTTTTCAAATTGTTTATTTAGATAGCATGTTTTAGCTTAATAAACTGTAAAATTTTGTTACAGCATTCTGAAATTGTTGGAAAATGTTTCATAGTCTATGCTGGACGTATGGTTTTTCTTTTAAATCTTCATAAAATAATAGATTTATTTTTATACAGTTTGTTAAGCATTGATAGTATAAAGTACATTCTAAAGGAATAATGCAGAGTGTCAAGAATACCATAAATTCAATAACGAGCATGTTTAGATTTTTATCTTTTCAAATTCCTCATAATTAAGTATAATTTTTAATTTTTTGAAATTAAATTCGTAGTAGCTCATAAAAGGAAAGTAAGTGAGCATTCCATTAATGTATACTGACCTTGAAATCTTTAAAATAAACACAATTTTATAAATGGCAGCATAAATAAAATTCAAAGTTTTCTACTACCGTAATTTCCTGTGCATAGGTGCCAAACTGACATAGATTATCCGTAATACGTGAGTTAATTTGACCCTGGTTTAATGAATTTCGAACCAGAAATTTTTCAAAGAAATGAAATTAAGTATGTTCCACTAACAATCTTAAAATTAAATAAATAAAGTTTCTTGAAATATATTTTCTGGTTTGAAATGACGTTAACCTGGATCAAACTAATCCAGGTATTACGGAAGATTAGTTGAAAGTTGGCAGCTATGCCTGTGTATAATCCGCGGATCAAACAATTCTTTTTGGACCCAGAAATCTTATTTAGTTACTGAAGAAAAATATTTACGGCGATTAAAGATGTTACATTTGTTTTTAAACAAATTCTGGGTCGAAAAGTAATTGTTTGACCCGCGGATTATACGCAGGAAATTACGGTACTATGAAAAAAATATCTCCTTCTCGACTGGTTTAATCAAGATTAGAAATAACAGCATCGTTGCGTACAAAAAGGATTCTGAAAGAAAATGAATAAAGGCTAATTTTTAGCTCACAGGCTGTCAAAGCCTGAGAGCTTATGTGCCCGCCCGTTCTGTATGTATGTATGTACGTGCGTACGTACGTAACGCGATAACTCACGATAAAAATATCCAATTTACATGAAATTTTAGATTTAGGCTTATTATGAGAATACGCTTCCTTGATTAATTTTGAGAATTCATTCGATAAGTATAAGAAGGTGCACGGGGGCTACTGCCCCTACCCTTAATTTACATAAATGGGTTTTTCCTGCAGAATTAGAAGATTTCGTTCAAATCTTAGATGTAGGATCATTCTAATGAGGTGTCTTCATGATTAGTATTGGGTGTTCATTGGATAAGTTTATAGAGGGGGAATGGGAGGGGGGGTAATCCCCCCGTCTTAATTTAGGTTTTTCACGCAAAATTTATCTATTTGCTTCAAATTTTGTATAAAGGTTTATTCTGAAATGGCGCTTCCCTGATTTGTTTTTGGAATTCATTGGATAAGTATAAAGGGAGGATAGGGGAAACTACTCCTCATAATTTATGTAAATGGTTTTTCATACAGATTTAACCGATTTGTTTCAATTTTTGTATACGGGTTCATAGTAGTAAGAAGCTTCACTCATTTGTTGTGGTATTCTTTTGTTAATTATAAAGGAGGGTACGGGCGATTTCCTTCTCCTTAAGTTAGCTAAATAGAGCTTTTTGCAGAGTTATCCGATTTGCATAAATTTTGGATGTAGGGTTTTTTCTGATAAGGTGAATTTCTGAACAGTTTTGGAGGTTTAATGATTAATGATAAAGGAGGGAACGGGGGAAAACGTTTCTTAAATTACATAAATGGGGTTTTATGCAGAATTAGTCGACTTGCTTCGAATTTTGGATACAGGTTTATTATATGATAAGGCATATCCCTGATTAGTTTTGGGGCTTTAATGATAAGTATAAAGAAAGAAAATTGGGGGGGAGGGTACTTCCTTCCTTATTTTTCTTCGAAGGGCATTATTATATAAGGCTGTAATATACAATTAGTCTGCATACCCTGTGAGATCAGTGAGATCTGATACCCTGTGCCATCAATTTAACTGGGCATCATTCTCTTTATTTATTTCCCATTTATTTATGAAACAAAAATTTTGAGGAGAGGCAATTGTGTCCATTATTGGATATTTTTAACCTGTTATCAATCAGCAACAAATCACTTATTATAACATACTCTAAACTAGTAACTAAGTTGATTATAGTGACTTTTAATCATTTAAAGAAAGGCCAAAGTTATAGAGTGGGTCTATAAGATTAAATATTTCACTTGTTCACAATATTATATTCATGCATATATTCAGCTTATGCATTGTTCATATTCTGCTGATAATTGTTGTAATGTATTTGTGTACTGACACTAGATGGCAGTACATGGTATGCATAAAACTTCCCAAATAAATAATTTTACTTGGAAAAGAAAGGTCAACATACAGAGCATTCATAATGCATGCATAATTTTTTTTAAAGTGAAATAAGAATTTTTTTAATTCGCACGCGTATTTTTACAAATATTCCATAAACACGGTCAAATGGATGAAATATGAAAAATCGAAGCAAATCTTGCAGGCTCTTCGAAGTTATTTTTTCCCCAAAGTGCTTGGCTACGGAGGTTGGCGCGAAGCACGCTGGGACATTGAGTGTTTGTTAATTTGCACCCGGGCCTCGCCCGATGTCCGTACCCGGCCTGGCTCGAAGGCTGGGTTGGCGGAATGTAAGCGAATTTTCAAACGGGCTGGGCCGATTAAAAAATTTAGCGAACCTATATACTCGAAATAAAGGGATGAAAAAATTCTAGGCGCCATCGAGTCATCGGGTCCTTTCTCACCACTGAAATTTAAAAGTTTTCTTTGCTAAAAATTTAATAGCATTCATGCAAAAATTTTACACAGAATATTAGATGAAAAACGAAGTAAATTTAGTGGTGTGAGGCTGCCTGCTTGGCACTTAGATTTTTACACCCCTGCTTATATACACTGCTGGCCACACAAAATGCAACATCCTAAAGGAAGCATGCAAATCATGTGAAAAAGTATAGCCGGGTTTCATAGTAAAATATGCCCTTGAGTCAACCACATCGAGTCCTACATGGATCGATAGCCCATAAAAAAAATTCATTTCTTCTTTGTTTTAAGTTTGTATCTCAAGACTATGGGAGGTAATGACCCTAAATGTCTGTTTTGAAAAAGTGCGCATTGTGACGAAACTACTAAAACGAAAAAAATAAGGGATGTAAAAAACCACCATACGAATGTTTGACAATTTTTTCAGATTTTTTAAACTAAAGAACAAGTTTTCTGACATTTTTTCCTGTTTTTAAATGAACATTTTAATTAAAAATAAACTGAAATTTCTGAGTGACCACCTTAATTTTTTTGCATGAAATACTATGAGACATGATGCATATTCACTATCAATTTCAACTTTCTACGTATGGTGCATCATATTAAAAAAAGGCAAAATCATATTCCGGCAGAAATGTGGGGCGTGTCTCGGACAAATTTCACGCCTTCTTTTCAAATCTCACATATTAATTCACCCGGTATTTTTAAAAGAAGGCGTGAAATTTGTCCGAGACACGCCCCACATTCCCACCGGAATATGATTTTGCCCTTTTTTTAATATGATGCACCACACCTAGAAAGTTGAAATTGATAGTGAATATGCATCATGTCTCATAGTATTTGAAGCAAAAAAATTAAAGTGTGGTCACTCAAAAATTTCAGTTTATTTTTAATTAAAATGTACATTTAAAAGCAGGAAAAATGTTAGAAAACTTCTTCTTTTGTTTAAAAAAATCTGAAAAAATTATCAAACATTGGTATCGTGGTTTTTTACATGCCTTATTTCTTTCATTGAAATCTGCTTAGTAGTTTCGTAACAATGCGCTCTTTTCCAAAACAGGAATTTAGGGCCATTGCCCTCCATAGTCTTGAGACACAAGCTTAAAACTGGGGAGAAATGAATTTCTTTTTATAGGCTATCGATCCATGTAGGACTCGACGAAGTTGACTCAAGGGCATATTTTACTAAGAAACCCGGCTATACCCTTTACATCATGCATTTGTGGCGATGACGTATACAAATCATCAGCATTGCAAAGCAAATGTACATCACGGGCGACCGTAGCACCACCGGCAAGCGCTAAGGAGAAAACAGATTGGCGATTTGAAGAACGGAAATTGTTTTTTCTTTCTTTTCTTTTTTTCTTTTTTTTTTTTTTTTTTTTTTTGCATAAGCTGTTTACTTATGCCTCGTGGAAAGTTTTTGAATTCAATCGAGGAAGAATAGCAGCCTATAGAGATTGCAGACTATCCTTCAGAGAAATCACTCAGCGTGTTGGACGAAACCAAGCAACTGTGATGTGGATATGCAATCAATTGATGCATGAGAGAAAAAAGAACTGATGGGGCCAATCACACCCACGTCGTTGCACCACTGCCCATGATGACAGGCGGATTGTGCACATGGCAGGATCGCGCAGCCACATCACGGACAATAGCACAACAGATTCAGTCTTTTACGCATCATTCGGTGTCCGCTCGTACCATTCGACGTCATTTGCAGCAGAGTGTAATGTTCGCAAGGTGCTCATTACTTCGACTCTTGGCTGGAAATCACAGGCGTTTGTTCCAGCAATGGTGCGAGGAATGGCAGACATGGACAACGGTATGGAACGTCGTCCTGTTTACTTACAAATTAACTTCTGCCTGCAACATCACGGTCGGATTCGAGTTTGGAGACATCGTAATGAGATGCTGCTGAACTGTTGCGTTATGTATCGCCACACTGATTCTGCATGGTTTGGGATGGTATTGAATTTCACTCCTGCACCTTTTTAGTACACATTGGCGGAACACTGCACAGCCAGTGCTACATTTCTAAGGTGTTGGAGCCCGTGGTCCTCCCATACATTAAGCCCTTGGCATCAGCTATATTCCTACAGAATAATGCATGATCACACGTGGTACGCAATGTTTAAGAGTTCTCCTTTACCCGCCAGAATGAATTGCTTTCTTGGGTTGCTTGTTCTCCCGATCTATCACCAATCTAAAACGGGTGGTCCATGCTTGCACAACGACTGGCCGGGATACACCACTCGCTGCTACACCAGATCAACTTTGGCAATATGTGGTAGCGCATGGACTATTGTTCCCTACAGAAACATCCAAAGACCCTTTGATTCTATGCCAAGCGTGTGACAGCGGTTAGAGCCAATAATGACGGCTACACTAACTACTCATTTTGACATCATCCACACGTCACAAGAGGATGTAATTTTAATTGTGGGATTTTTGTACAACATGTTATCTGCCAAATAAATTTCGCTGTGATATCTCTGGTACTTCTTGGTGTTGCATTTTTTGCGGCCAGCAGTATGTAAAAACTTAAATGTGTATGCGTGTGTGTGCTTTCTACGTGTTAAACAATATTATTGAATAACAAATAAAAACATGATGTCACCAATAGTAATCTACTAACAAAATGTTTCAAATCTACACCGTGTCGCACCGGGATGAGACGTCTCGTCACCGCCGCCTCCGCTGACCAGGGCCTGACTATCGCACGGGCACCTGGGGCCCGCGCCCATTGCACGAAACTTCTGAGGGGCACAATTATTTTCATGTCTTTAAAATTTCCATTTACAAAGAAACAAGTTGGAAATTGCACGTGAAGCGTAGCAAATGAGGTGCGTTCGTACTATAACGAAGTTTTAAAATATTCAGATCTTGCTGATATAGTAGAGCGGACTTTGGATACAGTATAGTGGTTGAAATCTATGTGTTCCTGTAAATATGCAGGGAGTAATTTATATTATACTTCATTAACGTATATCTTATTCATAAAATGTGAAGTAGTTTAATATAATTAAAACATGCCCCAAACAATGTTTCCCCATATAACATTATTTAGTGGAATACATTTGTGTGGCCCTGTAAATAAATAATAAATATTCTTTACATCCCAGATTGTACAGAATGTATATTTTAGTACATACTTCATAGATTCATGTTAAGTCTATTAATTCAAATGAGTATAACACCATTAAAATGCATTTGAAACTTTTTTTCCCCCATTGATCGTAATGTAACGGAATCCTTTTGATTGTCGCTGTAATTGATCTATGCAACCGATTTTCATAACATTTGAAATGACTCGACAATATTATGTAATAATTATACGTTTTAAATTTCAAACGATTAAAATGCATTTGAAACTTTTTCCCCATTGACCGTAATGTAACAGAATCCTTTTGATTGTCCCTGTAATTGATCTATCCATCCGATTTTCATAAAATTTGAAATGACTCGACAAAATTATGTAATAATTATACGTTTTAAATTTCAAACGATTAAAATGCATTTGAAACTTTTTCCCCATTGACCGTAATGTAACGGAATCCTTTTGATAGTCCCTGTAATTGATCTATTCATCCGATTTTCATAAAACTTGAAATGACTCGACAAAATTATATAATAATTATGTATTTTAAATTTCAAACGATTCGGTTGGGTAGTTTTTGCGTTGTTATATGCGGACAGACGACAGACAGACAGACGGACAAACGGACGGACTGAGCGACAACAATAGGTGCTACGTATTTACATAATTACGAACGCATCTAAAAATGCTATATTTGAGATATTGCTAAGATGGAATGTCAAAAATATATCTCATTACATGGTTAAAAGTCCATTTCAATAAATAATAAAAATATATATATATTTCTTAATATCCTTAAATCGTTTTTGAATTTTCCGGAAAACTTGTTAAGGGTGTTCTTAAATCAATAAGGGCAACTTTGTGACATTGCTTTAATTTATTTTTGTTCGGAAGTGCATGAAAATAGCAGGTGTTGTTATTCAGAAACTGCCTAATTGCACTCAATTTTCTGTTTTTTTTTTTTTTTTTTTTTTTTTTTAAACACAATAAATCTTTCAAAACAAGCCTTCAAAGTTGAAGTTTTTGAGCACATTTCCCGACGAAAGCAGAAAAACTGGTCGAAAAACGGGTGATCACGTGGTCGAAATAGCTTAGAACTGGATAGGTAATTTAACTATCACAAAATGGAAAAATAAATTCGATTCGAAATCGCTTCCATTGTCAGGCATTCTAATTTTATATATTTCCGTTAAAAAATGAATTTGTAAATGCGTCAAAACATTTTGCGCTTGTTGAGCGGAGCAGTTGAAAACACCCTTAAAGCTTTCCGAATAAGTATGTAATATGTTAAAAAAAAAATCTAGCTTCAGTAAATCAACAAATCTAAGGGAGCATGAAAAATTGAAAGTGCCCTGAGCATACAAAAACTTGCTAGACGCGCCCTGCCGCCGTCTAATTTTACTGAACGCAACACCATTTTGCTATTCTTCTTTCTTCTACCCCTTTCACTTATTTCTAAATGCATAAAGTAAAAAAAAAAAAAAAAAAAAAAAAAAACTATTTTGGTAAACTACCCTATTCAGAAAATGGCTATTCCACTTTAAATTCACTTTTGGTTTTCCGCCCAATGGACCCCTGGAACTCAAAAGTGTAAAATATTTACTCATATCACAATAATAGTTCGAATTTAACCCTTTCATTCAATATGAGAATAGCATATTCTAATGCAGGGAATTAATACTTGAAGTCGTGTTATATATTTCAACTATACCCTGAGGCGGAACTTGGAGGCCCACTGAGCGAAATATCATAACCTCGTTGCGGTAACGCAAGGGAAGGTGGCACGAGGAGAGACCCGATAAACTCCCCCCTTCCTCCTCTCAATATAGATTCTCGATCTTCAGACTAACACCGTTATCTATAACCAATGTACATAACTGGTGTTCACCAACTGATTTCCTAATATGTAATTTTCGTTTAAGCAGTTTTTATTCTCACATTACGAAAATAAGAATAAATAAATAAATAAATAAATATAAAGTTTATTAAACCTAATTCCCGATTTCTCTTATTTAAATTTCATGTTTTCATTGATGATTCAGTATTCTTTTAATATAAGCGGGTTAAATATTCCAAATAGGTCACATTTATGTGCATTTCTTTCATAATTTTTTCATTTTACATTTTCAATTATTCCATTTTAATATATAGCATTTTCGATTAACATTTTTATAATATCAAGACTTCATTTTTTATGGTCAGTTTTTCTTTTGTTAAAATGATTTTTAATTGCAAAAACTTTATATTACTACATTTTGTATGTCTACATGCATATAAATGTATATATACAAAGAAAGAAAATGTCTACTTGTAGTGATACAAGATTAATTTTGAATTAATAAATATTTATCTATCTTCCGAAAAGTATAGCATGACAAAAAAAATGAATAATCTGCATGACATAAAATAGCCATGATTGAAGAAAACTACCCGTTTTAAAAATGTAAAAAAAGCCTTTTTTTTTTTTTTTTGAGGGCGGTAGGGGTATTTACTTTGGCAAATGTTTCTGCCTGTAATAATAAGAAAACGTTTGGCTTTCAAGACTTACTTGGAAACAAGAACAAAAACAGAAAAAAAAAAAAAAAAAAAAAACTAGAACATAACCTATTTTTCAACAATAGCAAATAATTGAGTTAAAATTTTATTAACTCAGGTAAAAAAAAAAAAAAAAAAAAAAAAAAAAAAAAAATATATATATATATATATATATATATATATATATATATATATATATATATATATATATATATAAATACTTTTATAAATACATCCAAAGTTATTCAGACAATACCAATAAAAGAACCAATGAAACCAGTATTTTTACATTCATATTATTAAAAACAGTTGAAGTTTGAAGAGAAATAGAAGGCAGATTACCAAATTACTAAGAAATATGTGGATAAATGGACTATATATATGTTTGTTTATTGACATTTATCGTACTTATGTTATAAGGGTATCATGAAGTTACAGTATTTTTGAATTGCTTTTAATTATTTTTTATATTATTTATGTATAAAAACAAACGTTTAAAAATTCTTAAAATACAAGTATTTTTCATTGGAATTTGAGCACCTATGGAAATTCCAATTCTTGCTCCAGTTCTTTATTGACTACTAGTGTACTGCATCGGGTTGGGTAATTTTTATCAATTTTATTGATTATAGGCCCGAACAGCGGCTTGGGTTAAGCATGATTTTTGAAACGAAAGCCTAGAATATATTTTTTAGAAGGTTGAAAAACAAGTATCTGAATATAAATGAGTGCATATGTATTTATTTTTCCACGCAAAAATAAAATTCATATTAGACATATAATTTTACCATACTTTCTATAATTGCATTATAATACATTCTTTCATTTGGGAATATAAACCTTTCATTTCGATCATAGTAACCTTATTTAGTCGATAAAAATTATTTTATTGAATTCAACTCGACAAAAACTTTTCCCCGTTTCGTGTTTTGCCAGTTTTCGAGTTTATTGCAAGTAGAATAAGGTTCGCGTCGCTGATTCTAGGACTACCATAGTTTTTCTATCACAGTTCTTTACACAGCAATCATCTGGGGCCCCTAAAAGTTTAATGTTAAGACATTCGCAATCCCCCCCCCCCCACCACCACCACCAAAAAAAAGCTACACCACTGATTTAGCATCGAATAATTATAGAACTATCGGCTGCAAATTTTACATCAAACGATGAAGTTTTTTAATTAAAATAAGATTCTTCCCAAAAATCAGCTAACGAAAAGAAAATATCTTGCATGATGTAAAGAAGTATAAATTCGTTTTAAAATATTATGAATTCGTTAAATGGGCTCCAATTAATGATCTATACTTTCATTGAATAAACGATGTTAATGTGATGAATTTTGCATCAGTAATGATGCGTTTCTATTCATAGTTATGGAGTGAAGTTTTAGCATTAAAATAATTGAAGAAAATAATGTTTATAGCACCGGGGAAGAAAATGATACCTGATGTGCATTTATATGTGATATTAATTTTAATATTAAAATTTTCCTTTAGACATTATTGTTTTCTTTAATGTCAATTATGTTACATTAATTACTTATATAGTAGATTCTTTTACATGTAATTGTGTAATTATTTGTAGAATTACATTATGCCTATATTTATTTATATACACACAGAAAAAGGAATTGATTACAACTACAAAAAATGTTTTGTTGAGTATATTTTGGTTGTTTTAATCGAAATTTTTAGTTAAAGTAAAAAATCGATTTTGTTGAAAAAAAATAACAATTTTATAAAATTTTAACAAAATTTCATCAATTTTAGTTGAATCTTACTAAAGCCTTGTATTATCAATTTGCAATTCCAACAAAATTTTGTCATTTTTGCAAAATTTAAATTGGTGTGCAATAGCCATAACTCTCTCACGTAATTTTGTTTAATTGACTTATATAGCTATAAAGGATTAACATAATTTCTGGATAGTAAAAACTTTTCAAATTTAGACGATTTAATGACGTTATTATTACGTTGTTATGTATTTCGGATGAAAATTCTGGACGGAAAATTGTAGATTTTATTTAGATCTCAGTAATTTTTGTGAAATACAGCAAGAGATAACAAAACTATGTCCTTTTCGAACATGCAATTAAAATCGCCTTTGACAAAAAAAAAAAAAAAGTTTTTCTTTGAATAATTTATGCTGTTAATGAAAAAAAGACTATTTTTTTTTTCACTTTGTGGAAAATTTAAAAGGTGTTCAAATTTTAAATTTTCTCAAAAGCTATTTAATAACTCTTGTAATATTTCTTTGAGTATTTATTTATAAATAAATTGCTAGTATTGTAGGTAAAGTAAGTTTAAAGCAATAAATGTAAGATTTTTCAAAATTTAACATTATTTGTTTTGAATAAACCATTTTAAATGTATTTTAAGTGCAATATATGTATTTCACTAATTTAAAAATAATTCATGCATGAAAAATAGTTCATGCGCCTGTTTCATATACGTAAGAAATGTGTCGCTTAGACAGATTAACACTATGAAGACGGGAGTTTTTACTGAAGTTTACGAAAAGTTTTCAATACCAGAATTTTCATTTAAATGTGTTTGTGTTATTTAATTAAACCTGTTCCCCTCTGTACCTTTGAAATTTATTTTATACAGAGATTTATGTTTCGAACAGAAAAGATTTAATTGGTAGGAGCCAAAATGGCCCCTTGCCGTCTTTCTAGTGTTAAGACATTTTGTCCACCCTCTCTACAACCGATAATATTAGCTTGTTGTCATATATACGAGCTTTATCACATATAATGGAACTTCATGACGTATGCAATAAAGTACAATTTGCCTCAGTTTTGCAATTTTCTTTAATTTTTATTTTTTTAAATCTTGGGTGGAATTTTTTTTTTCAAAAAGTATATTTATATTTCTTAATCTTAGATTCGCTATATTTAAGACCTATTTTTAAAATACTGTTCTAATAGCGTGAGATTTGGCAAATTATTAGATTTATGTTCATTATTTGAATGAAATTTATCCAACTAAAGCATACGAAGTTAGATTTAAAAATACCCCATATTTTCTATATTTTATATTTTTATTCTTGAATCACATAGAAATCTCACACGATTTTCCGTAACTCTTGTGAAATACAGTAAAAGATAGCAAAACCATGTCGTTTTTTAGCATGCAGTTAAAATATCCGCCTTAAAAAAAAAAAAAAAAAAAAAAAAAAAAAAAAAAAAAAATATATATATATATATATATATATATATATATTTTCTTCATTAATTTATGCTATTAAAAAAATCGACCATTTATTTTTATTAATTTTAATTTTAGACTTTGTGGTAAGGTGTTCAAATTTTGAATTTTCTCAAAAGCTATTTAATAACTCTTCGTAGCATTTCTTTTTCTATTTATTTATAAATAAATTGCTAGTTTTTTAAATGTATAAATATAACGAGGTTGGCCAACCTGACGCCGGGAGATACCAGAAAATTCTTACAGAAATCAAGACCTTAGTGAATTGGAGATATTCGGAGATTTAATAAGACAGAAATTTTTGTAATATATTTCTGGTGTTTCTCAGGTGCCAGGTTGGACAACCCTGAAATATAAGATTAACCCTCTGGATCCCAAACCACCCGAGATATTTTAATTCGTATATTTCAGTTCCCACCAGAAAATTAAAACAACAATATTTGCTTTAATCAATAACAGAACATACCGTATTTAAATATAACGAAATTAGCCGTTGAATTTTTCTGGTGTGAAATGAACTACATAATTTCTAGAACGTGTTCTAGCATGGGAATTAAAGGGTTAAAGCAATAAATGTAAGATTTTCAGAATTTAGAATTGTTTGTCTTCATTAATCCATTTTAAATCTGTTTGTGCAACTTATATATTTCATCCATTTAAAAATAATTCATGCAGCTATTTCACAAGATACGTAAGAAATGCGTCGCTTTGACAGATTAAGACATTTTGTCCGCCCTCTCTCCATCCGATAATGTGAGCTCGTTGTCACATATACGAGCTCTATCAAACATAATGGAACCTCATGACGAATGCAATGGAGTGCGGGTGAATTGGGAGAATATAGGTACTTTTTATAAGTTCTCTTTTTGGAGTCATCTGTTCAAAAAGGGAACAGCTGCCTCCTTTTCATTCAAACGCGAGTGGCTTCTATTTCCTGCATTTGCCGGATCCAGGAAAAACTAAATGAAAGAAAGGAAATGAATCCTTCGTCTCATACTATTTTGGGGGATTTTTTTGCACTTTTCAAAGAAATTTGAGAAGGTGAAAGCGAATTACAGTTATTTCCGATTTATCAATTTTCACATAAGACCAGAAAGGAAGGAGTTGAAGGATTTTGACCGAAATTATTTATGATAATAGTCAGTATTAGTATTAAAAAAAAACCTTTTTTTTTTTTTTTAAATTGGTGGCCAATAAATAATTACCGTAATTTCAGGTGTATAAGCCGCAGATCAAACAATTCTTTTTCGACCCAGATTTTTTTTAAGAAGCAAATATTACTAGTTAGATCGCCGTAAATGTTTGTCTTCAATCACTAAATAAGATTTCTGAGTCCAAAAAGAATTGTTTGATCTGCGGCTTATACACCCGAAATTACGGTATATGCATACTAAATTAAACATGACATTCACTGTTCCACAAAATTTTATTGACCAAAATTTATTGTAAACTTCTGTATTTTGTGCATGACAATATTAATGCTAAAAAAGGCTTTTTTTTTACTAGTAAACAATTATATGTATGCATTAAATTGGATATGGCATATCCTCTGCTCCACAAGATTTTATTCACTGAAATTATTCATGATAATCTTCAGTATTCGTATAACAAAGAGCTAGAATATTACTACAGAAAAAAAGTATTTTAATTGCCGGCTAATAGATAATTAAATATATACATTAAATTAAACATGACACCCACAGGTTTCGGCTTAATAATAATTATAAGCAAGTTATTTGTACGTGATACTTCTCATGAACAAAATTTTATTTACTTTATGCATACATTTGAAAATAGTTTTCTGAAAATCTTTGAAACGAGATTAAAATATTTTGTAATACATATAAGTATCTGCTATTTAAAAATTAGTACCTGGTTTTTTAGGTATTTTATGATTTCGTTTAAATTACCTACATCTTCTAATATTAGGTTTCGCCTTTCTTTCTTTTGTTATATCGCTCTGAAAAAATTAAAACTATGAATTAAGTTAACATGATTCAAAGAATCAATATTGCTGCATTTCAGTAAATTTGTAATAATCACTAATTGAGTCTAATTAGTTAGAATAATTTCACAGAGGTGTTACTATACTTAGAATAATAACCCAGGATATTTAAATATGAAAGAAATCGATTGCTATGAAAGTTATAAGTTAACAGACTTCGAACAGAGAATGTAGCATAAATCTTTTGTAAATAATATTTAAGGGGGGAGAAGAGGCAGAAATATAACAACTTTCATAAAAGTATTTCTTATACAATATATATATACATATATAAATATAATGATTTTTGGATACAGTTATTCAATAATAGAGTTTTCCGAAACTAAAAGAAAGAAGAAGAGGAAAAAAGTCACGTAAAAAAATAATATCAAGATAATCTAAATCTTGTGAAAATTTCGTCCTACTCTTTACTCAAATGTAGGAGGAATAGGATACACATCTTAAGTAGAGGAGAAATATGAAAAATTCGCATTTCAGCAATTATTATGCTTTTACAGATATAAGCTAAAGCGAAAAATAAAATAAAACGTAACATTGGTGAATGCTTATATTAATTTAATTTCTTGATAGCTACGAAAGATATTAAGCATAATTTTAAATACAGCGAAAGAAAATAAATTTACGATTACTTTACAAAACGAAATTTGAATTTAAATTAATTTAAAAATATTATCGTTAGATTTTGTTAAAGTTAAATCATATATTACAAATTAGAACTCCAGAAGCCACGGGAAATAAGCAAAGATGCCAACATCTCATAATTACTCCGGAGTCTGATCCAAGATTTGTATACTCAACCTGGAAAAAAATATATTAGAAAAAATTACCTTCTTTCTGTTTGCTTAATCGTTTAAAAATTCTAGGTTAAATAAAATTTCCGTTTCCAAGCATGTTCATTTGGGATGAGACTCCGGAATAATTAAGAGATGTTGGCATCTATGATATAAGTGACAAAATTGAAAAACGAAAAGAAAAATGAACTAAGTACACAGAAGACCTGGAAATATGATTTTTTTTTCAGGTAAAAAAATATAAGTGATTTTTTAATTCTGTGCTGCGCTCTACAGATAAACCAGTTTTGCCGAATAACATTAAATATTGATTAATTATTAATTTAAAGAGAATTGTACTCTGCTATTTTTACATATATTGAAATATGAGTTCAAACACCGCAACGAAACAAGCGGCAGATTCTTATTACAATTCAGTCAATTATTATTCATGTTCAAATTTAACATCAATTCGTCCCCTGAGAATAAGATGGTTCTGTCTGGTCAAATCTCACTTTGTAGTTAGAGTACTTTGAAAATCAGCATGCTCTGTATGTGTAGCTATTAAAGTTTGCAAAAAACTTTCGGGATTAATAAGTTGCTATGTTTGTATAGACACCAATTCTACAAAACCGAAGTTCATAAATAATACTTTCGTGAATTTTTTTACATTTAAAAAATTGATAGAACATATTCTCAAACGTCATGTCGTGCTGGGAATAACAGGATTCTATCATAAAAAAACCATGTTCTTTTTTAATTTGTGTAACTTTTTATACTTAATAAAGTGAAATTTCGTTGATTAATTCAAATAAAAATCAGTAGACAGTAAAATATTTATTACTAACTATATTTTAATATAATAACAAAAACTTGCTTCTTCCACTTATTCAAACTAATTAATAGCATCTTCACAAAATTAGTGAATTTACATAAGTTAAATATATTATTTAATTGAACACAAAATATCTTAAATATTTAACTACACTGCTCAAAACAATTAAAGGATATTTGAAGTTTTATATAAAATAAAGATATAAACGAAATTTTTTTTTGCCGAAAATAGAAGAAGAGAATCACAAATGCAAATTTTTCTGGTTTTCAAACTGTGGAGTATGTAAATTTTGAGTTCGACGTCAAAAACGTCGCTTCAGCGGCAGCAAATGAAATTTGACTTTCAACTGGATAAAAGAGAATGAAGACAAGGATGATCGGCATTCAGTGATTGCTTTGTTTCGATGAGTACGATGTCTCAGCGAAGTCATTTGACAGATTCAGAAGCTTGGAGAATTATTGGTAGGTTAGAAGAGGGCCAAACTCAAGCCGAAGTAGCGAAAGCCATTGGAGTGTCACAAAGTGTCATTTCCAGGATCTGGAACCGTTTTTTGGAGAGTGGATGTGCAGGCTGAAGACCAGGGCAAGGTCGTAGACGGGCAACAACGCCCAATGAAGATCGGTATTTAGCGTTAACAGCTCGGAGACACCGAAACATGAACACTACTCTTCTTCAACACCTTCGCTCGGCTACAGGCACCACGATTTCAACTCAGACTGTCCGAAACCGGCTCCATGCTGTAGGTCTGTATGCTCGCCGACCGATGGTATGTGTTAAATTAACATCAAGGCATCGTCGCGACCGCAGGGTGTGGGCAACCGAGCATGTCAACTGGAGGAGAAATGAATGGAGCAATATTCTGTTTTCTGACGAGTCCCGTTTTTCTGTGCATCCGGATAATAGGCGTATTTTCATCTGGAGGGACCGTGGTAGTAGGAATAATCCTGCGTTCGTGCACGAAAGTGTCAGATTTGGCGGTGGAGGAGTGTTGGTGTATGGTGGCATCTCCATTTACGGACGCACTGACCTCTACATCATTCGAGATGGAGCTCTGACTGGTCGCCGATATAGGGATGAGATCCTCAGACCTATTGTAGTCCCTTACGCTGCAGCAATCGGAGATAACTTCATTTTAATGGACGATAACTGCAGGCCACATCGTGCAAACCTGGTGGAGGATTTCCTTTTCGAGGAAGGAATCGTTCGAACGGAATGGCCAGCGTGTTCTCCAGACATGAACCTAATCGAGCACGTTTGGGGCGCTCTAGGAAGACGAGTTTCTGGCCGCCAACAACCCCCACAAACTCTCCAAGAACTGGAAAGAGCTCTTCTGGAAGAGTGGGACAGAATACCCCAACTCGTCATTAATAGCCTCATTGAGTCCATGCCTCAAACGTGTTCAACGTTGCTGTCCGCCCGTGGAAACCATACCCCCTACTGAAAATGATTTTCTTTGAAGAAAACACCTTTTCTTATTCTTTTTTTCTCATATGCACAAATTGTGTTATTTTCCTTTTGTACACAAATGCGCAATAAAATGCATTTTTTTTCTGCCAAACATGTGTAATTTATTCTCATATAACCTACTATGTCTGGTCAACCATGTATCAATCAGCTAAAAATTTTCCCAGATACAAAATCCACCGAAAACTGCAATATCCTTTAATTGTTTTGAGCAGTGTATGTTAAACATGAACCTAGAGGTTTTCCCTTTTTAGTATGCTATTTCAATAGGGCGGTGAGGTGGAAAAGAAAGGGAGAGTGCGAAATTAAGTCAAAAAATTAGTTATTATATTGAAATAAAATGAAGTTTTTTACCTGCTCTTCATTGTTTTCTCTGCATTTTTGAAAGTAGAAATCATGCATTATTTGCAAGTTCAGACCTGATTCTAAGTATTTTTTTAGTGTTTGCTCTGTCTGTTGTAATGAAACTCATTTTTTGGAAAACTTTCAATATGAGATTTCATTTTATCCTTCATATCATGTGAGATTGCCATACTTGAAGTTTTAGTTTTAACCGGATAGTATACCGGACCGTTTAGTTAAAACCTCTATTTTAAAATGGAAATGTTCTTTAACCCTTTGAGCTCTGGGGTGTAAATTTCTTCAAAATTCCAAATGTCACATTGGCACCAATATTTTGCAAAGAAAAAAACCAGTTAACGATAAACACGAAAAAAATGCATTAAACCTTTTTCAAATAAATTTGGTCGAATTTTCTTTTGGCATTGTGACATTTCGGAATTAAAATTAAGTGGTAGAAAATTCTACCATCAGAGCTCAAGGGGTTAAGTCTCCTGCAGAGGTTGAGGGGTTTTGCTGCTATCTCTCATAAACTGAAGGTAGTGGGTTCGAGGCCATGTTACCTAATTGTTTGATATTTTTCGTGCTTTTCTTCGAATTCGTGTAAAGATCATATATAATTTCGAGTACACAAAAGCAGAATTTAAAGGAAAAATATGAAAAACAAAATATTGATCTTTTTACGTAAAAATCTTCTCTAAATTTATTCATGGACCGTTCAAATATTACGCAAGCATATTTTTAGACATTTTGTATACCTCGCTTCCTTTTCTAAGGAAAATAGGCAAATGCTACCCCCCCCCCCCTTGCTTACGTAAGATTTTATGACGTTTTAACATTAACACTGTCATAAAAAAATACCATAGGCGATAAATTACATTATTAATCCAAATAAATAAACATATAAGGATTGTGTTATCGAAGAAAACCAAAATCGGTTTAATATAAATACATGATATGAACTCTAAAATGTCCAGATTTACTTAAAAGGCTTTTCAAAAAATCAAATTAAAGATGTTAATTTTATTTAAAAACGGTGTTGAATGATTTTATATTTTTAAATGGCAATATGTCCAAACGAGTCTACTGTTTGTGGGGAGAGGCGATTTAGAGGTCTGCACGGGCCGGGCCGGTCCGGGCTCGGGCCTTACTTCTGAAGTCTCGGGCCGGGCCGGGCCTAGTCACTAATCCTTTCGGGCCGGGCCTTGTCACTAATCTTTTCGGGCCGGGCTGGGCTCGGGCCTTAATTTTTTTGCTGGAGTATCGGGCCGGGCCTAACTTTTTTTCCGTACGAAGCCGAGACTGATTCCATTCTTCCTAGTTTTCATGGACCAAAATAATCAGTTCCTATTCAATCTTCCTATATGAAAATCCTTTTCTCGACTTTTTTTAAATCAGTAATATTTGGCTTTGTCCAAAAATTTCTGCAAAAAAAGCATATACTTTTAAGCCGTCATTATTCTACAACTAAACATTAGAATTTATTCCTTTTAAAGAATCGTAGATTACTAGGCGTTTTAAAATAGAATTAAACACACACACACACTGATGTTTGACACAAAAAAAAAAAAAAAAAAAAAACATGATTATGACGGAATTTTTTTAAAACTGAAAATTGAAAGTTTCTTTTAAAATGTTCATCCATGCATAATAAATACAACAATACGGGAGAAAAAAATATTTTAAACATTTA
Source organism: Maratus speculifer (assembly GCA_964019185.1). Taxonomy (NCBI): domain Eukaryota; kingdom Metazoa; phylum Arthropoda; class Arachnida; order Araneae; family Salticidae; genus Maratus; species Maratus speculifer. The sequence continues at coordinate 197,608,790 of OZ025299.1, forward strand.
CATCTGTTAAGAAGGGAATGCATTTTTTTTTTTTTTTTTTTTTTTTTTTTTTTCGTTCCAAAGCGATTTTGTCTTTGGAAATTTTACCATATACCGCTTTTTCGATTTTTTGTCTCCATTACAGGGAATATGGATTAATAATACTAGTGATAGCTGAAACATTTACAAACAACAAACAAATATTCATTTAAAAGCATAAATATCGCAGCCTACAGCACTTCTGCATAAATGGAGATTATAAACATGGAAAAAAAAAGACTAATATAGTTTTTTTTTGGTCAGAACTCTTCCATAAGATTAAACATCAATGTTCTGTAGAAATTCACTCGAGCCGGGCCGGGTCGGGCCGTTATTTTTTTCGTTCGGGCCGGGCTCGGGCCGAAATTTTAACTTTCGAGCCGGGCCGGGTCGGGCCAACATTTCTTTCGTTCGGGCCGGGCCCGGGCCGAAATTCTAACTTTCGGGCCGGGCCCGGGCCTGGAAATTTCGGCCCGTGCAGACCTCTAAGGCGATTACCTTCAGCAATACGCACTGCACATTTTGGTCTTTTTTCAGCAAACGAACCCTGAATTCATATGATTATATATATTTTTAACCACAATTTATCCAATAGAACTAAGAGGCCTCCGTTTTAATGATTGTTGATTTAATTTCGGATATTTAGATGTATTAACTTTTTAACTCTGACTAAAATTTCCTCAGAAAATTTTAATAATATTACCCTCTCCCCGCACCCATTTATTTTTATTTTTTTCTATTGCAGATAGAAGAAAGTATTGTAATCGAAATTTTTTTTTGTTTTTCTACGGATTTACACGTTTTTGGGGTCAGAGATTCCAAAAGATATGCTTATGCAAAATGTATATCTGTCCGTGCGTCGCTATAATACTATCATAAAGAGTGAAGTTATGCATAGAATCAAACCAAATATTTTGTGCATGTTTTTGGCTATGGCAAACAAGTTCTCCTTCAATTTAGTAATATTTTGCCGGAATTGGGTGCTGTAATAGCGATGTCTGTGCCATTTTTATTATTGTACCATCGAAAAGTGCATGAAACTATGCATAGAATTGAACTAAAAATTTCCCTGCGTGTTTATAGCTATGGCCAGCAGATCCTCCTTGAATTTAAAAATAATCCTCAGGAAAGCGGCACTGCGATGGCGATTTTTGTATAATTTTCTCGATTTTTCGTAGGTTTTTTTTTTTTTTTTTTTTTTTTTTTTTTTGTCTATCGGTGACTTGTGCAGCGACGGAAACTTGCATTCTACTATGCCGGCTATTCACAAAAAGTTGATGGCAACAGATTAAAGGAAAAAATGCTTTTAATAAATATGATCTAGATTAACTCGTTTTTACTTTAATTAGCTGAAGCAGGAATTTAAGATGAAAATCAAAATAGCATTGAATTAATAATATTGGAGTATTAACAAATGTAACTGCTTTTTAAAATAATAAGACATGTGAGACAGAAGAAAATTTAGGGACTGCCATATACAACTAGTTAAACATTATATATGGTAAATGCATTACATATTTCTGATTAGAGATGGAAATGCTTGGAAAAAAAAAAAAAAAAAAAAAAAAAAAACAGTTTTTTTTTTTCAGTTTTTTCCAAATCGGAAAAAATGGAAATTTCATTTGTAAAATAATATATTGGAAATTTCGTAACAGCTACATTCTCATGCTTTTTATTTTATTTATTTTTATGTTGAGTGTCCCACATGAAAATTTTAATATCTAATCTCTGATCTATCTGATATCTCAGCAGAAATCTGTTTGAGAAGATTTGAAAGGATCCTTCACATTTTTTTCTTCTTTGAAACTCAAGACTCTTCACAAAATTTCTCTGGAAAATAGACATTTCAGAAAAAAGTTTAATCTCCATATTGAATCTTTCGTAAATGCAATAATTGAAGAAAAAAATATTCATGCCATATAGCAGATGAATCTAATGAAGTTATATGGTATATCTATATTAATAAAAGAACAAAACGCTCTGTCTGTCTGTGTGTGTGTCTGTGTGTGTGTCTGTGTGTGTATCTGTGTGTGTGTCTGCGATGGCTAGCAAAATCTACAGCACGTACGAAGCTCAAAATTTTTTTGAGAGTAGCCCAATGTCTCTCCTGATGCACCTGAAGCTCAGAATTTCAAAATTCTATTTATTAACTGAGTAATTAATTAAATTCCAAAGCTCACTCTCATAAAAAATCGCCTTTTTTCGCTTTTTTTCCATTTCATTTTCTTATGGTTGATTGGTTGCATAAAATTTTAAAAGAAATAATTAAAAAAGCTGGGACAGACCTTTAAAATTCATAGACTGGCAAACTGTCAGTTTAAATGAGGATTTTTTTTTTTTTTTTTAATCACAGCTGCTGTACACCATGGAGAAAAAGATAGGTGGAGGCGAAGTAAACCGAAAAAAGGTTTGCAACACGGAGTAAGAAGTGTCTTACTCCGTGGTTTGCAATATTAAACCATTTATCGCTGAAATTTTAATGTCTCAAACAAAAGCACGAGGAAGGAATTTTGTATTAATAAAACGAATTGAAAGAAACGAATTACAGCTGAAGCATATTTTACGAAGAAATAGTAATTTTTTAAAATGGTTTTTTTCTATTATATTATTTAGGTTAAAGTTAGGTTAAAGTTAAATTGCATTTATGTTATAATTAGAATAAGGATATATTACAATAAAGTGAATACATTTAGGCTAGGTTACATTTCTGTTATATTTAATTTACGGTAGGGTACTGTTAAGTCGCTGTTAGGTTACAGACAGGTTCTGGTTACGGTATAAAAGTTTAAGGTTAGGAATTTATACACAGAGTGAACCTATACGCAAGATTTGATTAAAAATAACACTTACTTTTGTTAAATAGCTCTGAAATTACAGTACTATATACCAACCTTTTAGCTACTATCGTGTATCGATTTCATTCATGGTATAGTCGGATTTAAGAGTGATATAATTAGTTTGAAATTCAAAATATTTCACTTGGGATTTGTATGTGAAAATAATAATTAGTTACGTGACTTAACAGTGATTTTTACGGGTAAATATAAACTTTTTTACACGAAAATCATGCAATCGTTGGATACATATTCCCTTCCGCGTTTTTCATTGCTCATTTTGAGTATTTTTAGAGCTTAATATTAGTTGTTTTTAAAACCGATTTTTCACACAGTCAGTGGCTACGTATTTCAGACAATGCATTTCTGCATGTAACGAGTTAATGATAAAATCATACAAATTTCAAGTTCGTTTAATATTGTTAATACGGACCTGGGCAACGCCGGGCGGGTCAGCTAGTGTATGAATAATTTTATTGAAAATGGTCTAAATAGGAATCTAAATATAGTAATTTCTAATTCTCAAATTCCAATTATATTTTGTACAAGTGTATGCAAAAAGTTCACAATTTCACAAAAACATGATTACATGGAAAAAAAAAAATTCTTGATATATAATTAAATGGAACTTCTCTTGTTAAAAGTGAATACATATGCAAAAGAATTATTTCAATAATTTGCTGATTAATGGAAATTGTAAAATTAAAAATTTAACATAAAATTTGAAGCATGCATTTATTACTTTCCTTTATCTTTACAAGAAGTAAGTATTAAATTCGTGAAAATTTTTATTTCCAGTTTTTAGTGGATTTATATGTTTCAGCAGGTCCTGAACACGATTTGGTGGTTTTCGTAAACATGTGTAACTCTGTGAGTCTGTATGTGGCAAAAATTTTATGGGTGCTCTATATCAAGAACTGATGCATTTAATTCCACAAAACTTTAGATTCGGTTACACCTTGATATAAACTCAAGATGTTTAGTTATTGGTGTATATCGTCCAACAGATGCTGCTTTATTCATTATTTCCACAATAGCTCTATCTCAAGAACGAATGCACGGATTTTCATAAAACTTCAGATTAAGTTAATCCTTGATATAATTTGGTGCTGATTACTTTTTGTGTAAATTGCTCAACAGATGACGTTGCTATGCTGCTATAACTTAAGATTGTGGAGTTTTAGGTAGAAACGAGTTTTGTCATAAAGTTATAAAAAAAAACGAAAAAGTGCGACAAAGGCGAAGAGAATTATTCTTTATTAACAAATTAAAATATTTTAGTTAATGCTATTTATTGTTTTAATATTATCAAAAATGTTTTACTTAATGTTTTGACATTAATAATTGAAAAAGAAACTAGACAAATTATGAGAATTTGATACACAAGAAATCATTTTTTACAAACTTCGTACTTCTCGGATTTAATTAAGCATGAAATAACCTACAATTTGTAGCCCTCTTTCCCTTCCCCCACCAAAAATAAATAAATATTATGAGCAATTTTTTTTTCGTATTCTAAATGGAAATGTCAATCAAATCAACTGTGAAGCGAATAATGCCCCTACTTCCCCAAACTTGATCTTTTTTTTTTTTTTTTTTAAACAACGGACAATAATATGCAACTAAAAATGTATAAATTGGTTTTATATTCGGAAGAGATACATTGTAAAATTGTATTAAAATTACAATGTGTCGGTTTTTTGTCGGAAATAATTAAACTACAATCATTGGAAGGATAAAAAATTAGAAGTATAAAAAGTACATTAGAATTTATTAACGAGTAAAACGTCAGAAACGTATCATGAAGGTTCATGATATCATGGGAAAAACATTTTTATACATGCAACTCAATTTCAAAAAATTCGAATTCCCATTACAGCTATTCACCCTAACAGTTATTCATATAACTGTAATTCAAGATATCCTATATATATATATATATATATATATATATATATATATATATACACAAATATTAAAGATATTGAGCCAATCTCTGTCACGGTATCTCATAGTTAAATACGCTAATAAACAAACTTAAATACACATAGTTTTTAAAAAATTAAAGTTTAGTTAAGTTAGTTTTAAAAATTAACTTAAATATTCAAAATTTTAAAAAATTCTCGCAGATTTATATATGATTCATTTCCTTTTTATGGTATATCAATGTCTTTAATACCAATTACTTTCTTTTTACTTTACGAGAAAATTATCACTCATTCTACAATAAAAATAAAACAAGAAAGAAAAAATCAAGCGTCAAGCATAGATTATGAAGCACTTTTCAATAACATTCGAAATAACGTAACAAACTGCACCATTTAGAAAATTAAAATATTGCGCCTTATTTCACCATATAAAAAATGTATACGCATTTCAAAACCGATTTTCAGCTGTTCTTATCTACATTTGGAAAATTATCTGGAATTTTTAGCAGCTATGTATATATTGTATTTATTAACAAGTATTCTAAAATTCAATTCATTTTCGAAATACACATATTTCAGTTGAAAATTCTCCTTCAGTAATTTTCTGTAATAAGGAGAATGGTATGGGAATTCTCCTGTGTCCGCCTGTATATGAGTTATAGATTTTATACATAAAGCAAAATATGCAAAAAAATAATTAAATTTAAAAGTGTAAACCGATTTTTAAAACGTACTCTACAGCAATTACTACGCAAAGATAGTATTGTAACTTATTTCTTTTGTGTATTCTTGTAAATTAATAAAAAATGCTATGAATGCTCTGTTTTAACGTGATTGTAGTGAAATTCAGTGATTTATAACATTTTCAATACATTTGAAATAGCGTAATATCCTTAAAATACTCTTCAAATTATTTCCCACCATATACCATAATGTCACCGAATTCTTTTGAGTGTCCCTTTAAATGGACCATTAATTGTACATACTTCATATGCAATACCAAACATGCTTTGATGACCCTAAATAACATTTATCAATTGTATGAAAACCCGGGAGTTTGAGCGCGGACAGACGGAAAAGCAAACCGAATGCATAAGCACTTTTCAACTTTGTTGGAAAGTGCTAAAGGAAAGAATATTTAAACATTAAAACTATTTAATTGAAAGTGAGCATATCAAAAATCTTTCTATAGATATCAATAACTAATAATTTGAATTATGTGTGATAGAAATGTTCTTCTCTATAATTCTGTTCATATTCATATATGATGCAGAGTATTGATAGAAAAAAACAGCGACACAGCTGAATGCTGTAATTGGGGAAAGAATGACTTAAAAAAGACTTTAAAAAAATTATTATTTTTGCAAAATCTATAATTGTGAAAAAATTATAAAGTTTTGCGAAGAAAAATCAAATCTAATTTCTACTGCCAAAATTTTCTTTTTTGGAGAGCTCATTTTGTTTTCGAAATTTTAAATTTTAGCAAATTAATAATAATAATAATAATAATAATAATAATAATAATAATAATAATAATAATAATAATAATGGCTTTTATGGACTGTAATTTTGTAAATAGACCTTTTTGTGAAAAAGGATTTTATGAAAGACCCTCTTTTTATTAAGTGAAATGTTGTGAGAGGATCGCAAAGAGGACCCAATTTTTACCAGGTTCGACTACTGATGCTGCATATTATAAGCATAGAAATAATAATGGAAAATACATCAGTTGTGAAAAAATTTCCAATTTTATCTGTAAAATTTACTGCTCGCATTTTCGAACATACATTTTATTAGCTTTGATAAAAATGCATAAGGACAGAAAGCTGGTATTAAATTTCAACAGTTGTGATACAGATTCTGGGCTTAGCAGATTTTTTAATCCCTTATTACTCTTGACTAATTTCGTTTCAGAAATCTATATTATAAAGGCCAAAAGTATCTGAGCGTAACGCATACGTCATTTTGAGAATGGCAACACTTTCCCACGTAATTCCGGTTTTGCAATTTTCGCTACTGCAAATTTTACACTTCTAAACATCACACATTTTAAATTTTTACATCGTCGTATAGAGAAAAAAATGTACTTTTAAATGCTATTTGTTTGAAAGCTGTATCGTAATCTGTTTTTGAGGTATTAATTTTTTTATAGTTTTTAGTACCATTTTTCTAATTGTGGAAACAAGATCACTCCATTTTTTCTTAAAATTGAAAAAAAAAAAAAAAATAAATAAATAAAATGCTTATATTTTGTCAAAAATATCGTCTGTTATAAAATTCGGTGATTTTGGTTTTATTTTGTTTTTATTCGTGAATTAAATACCTTCAAATTTTGAGTTAAAGAAATTTTAAAATAATAAAATTAAAATACCATTTTTTTTAAACATGGTGAAAACGGATATGAGAAGTACGTGTGTAAATTTTGACAAGATGAAAATGATGACGGGTTTTAATTTTGCGTGAAATTTTATGATCGTGTCAATTTGGAATAAATTTTGTTTTTTCGTATTTTGTTTTTTGTTTCATTCGTATTTCTACCAAACATAAGAGCATCAATTAATAACTTCATCATAATAACTGATCTTTATTATATTTTACTGATTACATGTGCGATTAAAGTTTAATTTTAATAATTTGGACAACTGACTTTTATAGTATTTTGTTAATCTTAGTTTAAAATAATATTTATTTGAGAATTAGCCTGATCAATATCAGATGCATTTTTTACTGTAACTAATTTTGTAGATTTATTATTGATGAATGGAAAAGCTCCTTCTTAAGCATTTTCTTTCGTCGAATTTCGACGGGTTCCACCTCGTAATTTTAATTTTCAAGTAACTACAAGGTATAAAAATGGAAATTATGAAAAGCGTAAGTAGCCAAAATAAATTAAGTACATGCTTTCTAATTCATGTGTCCTAGGCTGTTTTTTCCCCTTTCCTGTGTTGTCACTTCCGGTAATTCGGTTCATATCACCAAGTTTGACATAGTTTACTGAAAGATTTTATGCTTTTACTGAAAAATGGAAAAAACTTTTCGATTATCTAGTTTCTGAATAAGAAAAAGCATTGTAAATAATTCTGTAAAAATGGTATAAGTAATAAAATGATATGCATTATAATATTGTACTAATTCACAATTTATAGAAGTGCTATTTTTAAGCTACATATATACAATATAACGAACTTTTCAGTTTGTTGGTTTTGAATGCATTTTGAAATCTATTGATAAATATGGCAAAAATGTTATATTGAAGAATATTAAAAATAAAGTGTTTTCGTAACCAACCTGAGAAGGTTAATGATAAATGTTGATGATTATACTAATACTAGTGTATGGATTTCTTGATATATTTTTCTTTCCATTTTCAGTTATTTTCTGATGCTAGTTTGAATTCCTAATGCAATTTACATTTCGTTATACAATTTTCTGAATAGGTAATTTTTTAAAACTCTATTAATAATTAATTGTGTAAAAATAGTAAAAAAATAAAATAATTTATTATAATATTATAATAGTTTACGATTTTAAGAATTAAAACTTTAAAACTACACAAGTACAATATAGTAGAGTTTTACATAAATTTTGCTACTAGGAAACAAATAATAAAAAAAAGTGAAAAAATCGATGAACAATTCATGTAGTTTCTAGATAATTAATTAGATGTTCTGTCCATTTTTAACTCTTCAAGAACTTCATTTTTGGTGACCCTGCGTCCAGCTCGCTATAATTTACCGTATCCTCCCAAAGGTCAATAGCGGAGGCGATCTAGAGATATGGGGAAATATGCGTTTTCTCCTGTTACTTAAAACCACATTTTTTGGCGAAGGATGAACAATTTACGCCAACTTTCGCAACAAAACCGTAGAACAGAGTTTTAAATACTAATCCGATATAAAATTTTAAACGAAGCTGATAACCTATGAATAATTTTCAATGGATACGATTTTACAAATTTTTCTGAAGTCCAAAAGGGCAACTATCATTATAACACAAGTTTAAATTCATTTTTGTTCGGAAACATATGAAAATAAGCAGATGTTATTCAAAAATATTTTTAATCCTTTATCTACGCATTATGAATTCAAGAAAATTTTACATTCAAAAGCATTTTATGCAAATTGTTTAAACTAAATTAAGAGATTTATATAATCACTTAATAAATATTTGAAGGATTTTAGGATTTAGAAGGATTAACTAAATTGGAATTTACAGGAATTTTGTGCATTTTTTATAACCCCACTCAAATCTTTATTTTTAATTATTTTCTTAGTATTTTGTAAAATTATAAAATGTACAAATATTATGTTCTTATAATATAAATATTGAAATATTTCCGCATTGAAAAATCCCCATCCACTCCCTCAGCGCCAAGAAAGCTGAAAAGATGCAAAGACAAAATAAATCATTAATTAAAATTATTTTTGTTTCGCGTAACCAATAATGCTTTTGGAACAAGATACAGTAATGTATATATAACTCATTCTAAATAGTATTACAACTAACTTACGTATTAAAAGAATTTTATAATAACTAATTTTAATGATACTTATAAGTACCATCGGTAGATAAAGGGTTAATTGACAGAAGTTTTCCATTTTTTGGCAAACATAAATGATCTTTCAGAAAATACATTCAAAGTTGGCATTTTGAACCGAATTTCTGGAAGCAAGAAAAGAAAACTACCCAGAGAGAGAAGAAAAATTTGTTGCTACACGATCAAAATTGTTTATAAGTCAATAATATATATAAGTCGATTTATTTAATAAAAAATGGAAGACTCGTTTCGATCAGATATCGCTTCCATAGCCAGCTTTCACAATTTTCTTCCTTTACATTCACGTATTTTTCTCAAAAGTGTAAATAATTTTTAAAAAGTTTTTAAAATTATTTGTCTCATTTTTACACTCTTATCAATTGAAATAAACATATGTATAATCAATAAATAATTAATAAATATTTTACTTGCTGCATATATTTGTATATCATGCAATTACAAGATTTAAACAAAAAAATTTACACGATTTCTCCTTTGGTGTTCAACTGAGACATCACTGAAAAACGCGTAAAAATACGCGTAGAAATATTCTTTATTAATAATAAATTCATTTAGCCATTCGAGCGATAAAAAGCCTAAATCAATCCCTGTATGTGTACTCACAGAAGCAGTAACCCCAAAGCGAGAGAAATTTAGAAGGGGGCTTCCATTGTCCAAAGACCCTACCAATTAACCCGCGCTAGCTGCAGTCATCCCTCGTTACCATTATTTGTTTGGCCTTTCTGTTTTTTTTTTCTTCTTTTCTTTTCCTATGCATTTAAGGTCTAGACGAACGGCACTAGTTTTTATTACACTAAAAGAGCAATCAATCAATCATTGTTTTCGAACTGAACAAGGGTGAAACTTCGTTAAATGGTTTTTGAGGGACTGACCCTTACCAATTTGACAAAGGAAGGGGAACTTTTATCTACTCCATCTTCGGTCATAAACCTGTCAACTGATATTCCTCTCTTGAAGTTCAGATTCAGTACACTAGAAGTGCAATTTATACATCAAAGCGCCGACACGAAAGATCAAAGATAGCGCAAGAAGTTAGTGCGAAAAACTGTGTGTGTGCCCGCAGCCTTAAGGTCTAGACGAACAGCACTAGTTTTTATTACACTATAAGAGCAATCAATCAATCATTGTTTTCGAACTGAACAAGGGTGAAACCTCGTTAAATGGTTTTTGTGGGACTGACCCTACCTATTTGACAAAGGAAGGGGAACTTTTATCGACTCCATCTTCGGTCGTAAACCTGTCAACTGATATTCCTCTCTTGAAGTTCAGATTCAGTACACTAGAAGTGCAATTTATACATCAAAGCGCCGAAACGAAAGATCAAAGATAGCGCAAGAAGTTAGTGCGAAAAACTGTGTGTGTGCCCGCAGCCTTAAAATGCTTACAAGATTCAGTACTTCGGTTTTGTGAGAACTGGTGAAACGGGGGATAAATTGCCAAATCTGTCATCTATGTACCGGTCACTTCACTGTTTGATCATCCCGCTAAAAAGTGGGGAGATTTCCCAAAGTCGTAAATTATACCCGCCCACAAATAGTTAGCCAATTTGAGATGCAGGTGGCGCTCGAGATTCTCATGTAGGACCCCTCCCCTCTCTTGGCTTCTACACGGCATATGTGTAATCGGCCGTAACAAAACGTCGCACCTACTTTTCAAAAGCATCATACCAAAGAATAAAAATGACAGAATACTTTTTACTGGTAATATTTATGGCGTTAAGAAAATATTTTCTGTAGTGTAATTGTTTAAAAAAGAGTAGAAAAATAAGAAAAAAAACCGGAATTATGTGAGGTACATTTTACGTTTTGAGTTTTTTCTCAGATCTAAATAGAATTTCTTAAAAAAAAAAAAAAAAAAAAGGTTGCATTTCAGCCAAAATTGTGAAAAATAATCTAAAATACTTAAAATACCCTGTTTCACAGAAACACATCTTTCATGAACCATAATTTGTGTCATCATTTTTAGTTTAAAATGTGCCACTCCAAGACGTCAAAAAGAGAGATGATAGGAAAGCGAACAGGAGAAACTCTTATTTTCTGAAAGGGGAAAAAAATGTTGACGCATATACAATAGCAACTTATTCTTCTTTGTTCATGATTGATATCTACAGTTCACCGTTTGAATTGTTATTTTGGAATATCATATTTTGCGGAAATGTTATGCCACGAATGATATGCATACAGCAATGCATAAAATGAGATAAAAATAGAAATATATATATCAAGAGTGTTCTAGAGATGGGTGTTTTATTTTCCTCTTTATTTATTTTTCTGTTTCTTTGTGTGTATGTGTTTTTTCTTATACGTGTCATGAAATTGCGAATTGTAAGAAAAGCTTTTGAAGGAATTTTTAAGTCGATTAGCAAATGAAAAGAATGTAATATAAAATACAAAAATAAATAAGACTATTATAATTAAAAAAAGAAAAATTTTAAATTTCATGGATTGCTTTTAATTTACAAGGAAACTATCTATGTCTTATGTCATATACCAGTTTTATTTAACTGAAGGGTTATTAATCTGAATTTTTCATCATGTGTGTATAAATCCAAAGAAAAAAAATGTATGGATTCTGCATGCTTTAGAAGAAAATTGGATGTGTTGCACAGAAATCACGTGTCAGTTTTATTGACTGTAAAGGTTTTAGATAGATTTTGTAAGAAACAATACTTATTACCTCCTCTCCTATCTTTTGTTGGAAATTGTGAAAAATTTTTGCCATCTGCGCCGATTATGACCCCTAGAACCCAAAATTACTTCGCAGTAAAAATCTTTATTTATCTCTCTAAAGCAGGGTTCGCACAGTTCTAACACTAAATTTTAAGAATATTTTCGAAGTGTTTCACTGAAGAAAAATATCGTAAAATCTGTGTATGATGTGGTTTCGAATGTTGTGGTTTAAAAATTAAATGTATATATTTTCTTATTATTAATAGTGGTGCCAGAGTTCTTGGAAATTCCAAGGAGCGTGCGAATCTTGATCTAAAGTTACCGTAATTTCGGGTGTATAAGCCGCGGATCAAACAATTCTTTTTCGACCCAGAATTTTTTAAGAAACAAATGTTACTACTTAGATCGCCGTAAATATTTGTCTTCAATCACTAAATAAGATTTCTGGGTCCAAAAAGAATTGTTTGATCCGCGGCTTATACACCCGAAATTACGGTATATGTATCTCACGTTTTTAATGGACACAATAACGCCTATAATTCTGCACCAATCTTTTTCAATCTGATTTATAAAATCAAGGGGCAGAAATCTCGTTGACCAATTAATCGTCGCGCCCGAGAAATTCACGGGCTGCAAGCTTCGTGGTTTTTATTCAAAATTGTTCGATTCTCACCAGTTTTATAAAATAGTTTAATTGGTTTTAGTCTGGTGTCATTTTACTTGTCATTAAATAAGATGAATATTTCTTTTTCGAAAAAGTGGTGGCAATAATTAATTTGAATTTTTTAAATCGTAATTTAATGCGACCATTAAAGGGTTAAAGTTCGTTAATGGACAAAAGTGGATGAAGGGGGTGCATATGGGAATAGGGAGAGTGTTTGTGAAAAGAGAGAGAAAAAAAAAAAACATAACTTTTTAATTATGATACATATCAATCAGCTTAAAGGTATTATTACTTCTAGAAAAAGGGCCAAAAATTATGCATGACAGATACTTGGTATCATTAAAAATGGTCCTAAGGCGCGACAAAAATAGAATATGAAGAAGAAACAAATTCATAACTTCGTTAATAATTCTCAAGATATCAAATCCTGTTAAATTTATTATACATCTTCTAAATATTATCTATTACTTTTATATTGACAGGACAAACTCGTGCATCAAAATAAACAAATAAGTAAAAGAAAATAAAAGATAAAGACTGATAAAAGCGGGGGTGGGGGTGGGGGAAGGATCAGGCCCTTATTACCGCATGGGCAAATCGGGACTTTACCCATGGGCCCCAGACCTTAAGGGGCCCCCAAATCCATACATTAAATTATAAAATATTTAATTTCTTTTTCCAATTCCAATTATTCCATAAATTGAAGTTATCAAATTCATCTTAAAGTAATATAACAAATTGCTGAAGTTATATAAAAGAGTCTTGTTCGGTATAAAGGAAAAAAAGTTTTCTTTTATTAATTAAGGTATTTAATTAAAATTGACGGAGCTAAGATATTTCTTCTATTTATACCCATGGGGCGAAAATATTTTTACGCATTACGCATACACATATGAACGACCTTCAGTTCTATTTGAATAACGTTGAAATGATTCGAAAGGGGCCCTTTGCCAAGGGTCCCAATTAGTCATAATCGGGCCCTGGGAAGGATATGAAATAGGAAAGAAATACATAAATTCGTAAATTCACAAGTTATCAAATCTGCTTAGATTTAATATAAATCTTCTTATCATTATGTACAACTTTTTTATTGACAAGTATTTGATGGAACCAAGCCTTACATAGGCGGAAAAAAAAAAAAAAAAAAAGGAGAGGGGGTCATACGGAAAAAAATAGCATTAACATGATTCTAACATAATTCTGGATTCTATATAAATATGATAGGTAAGTTATTTTTATTTACCTTTATCTTTCAATGTGAAGAATGAGACCCCTCTAAAAATCTAAAAGTCATATTTTTTGTGCTGTTTCATGAGAGAACTCGATATACAACTTACCGAGTATTCACGGCTCAAAACGCCATACATCTTTTCTTATAAAACCAACAATTAAAATTCGTTAAAAGCAGCCAGATAAAATTTCTAAATTAGATTTATCTTTAATCTTGATATATTTTTTATTTCCTGAAATTAGTACTAACTTCGAAATTTATCTGCGCCTCTAGGCCGAGCCAGTAGGATTTTTTTATTTACCAGTGGTATAAGTGTTTTAATTACCAGGATTAAACTAGTAATTTTAAGCCGTGCTGGTAAACACCAATTTTCAACATTTTCAGCACTAAAATTCATTATTCAATTTATGTAATACAAAAAAAAAATATATATATATTACCTGCATATGTTAAAACTAAGTAAACATTCGTTAAAAGTGTCATAATGACATAAAACTAGCAAACAGGAACTAAAGAAAAAATATCACAAATAACAGAACACCAAGATACAACACAAATGATTTAATTACATATTTATTCAAGCTTTCTTATGTTTTTTACACAATTTGCGTTGAATTAAAAAAAAAAAAGATTACAAGTAAAGTTTTGCGGTTGTCTCTAAACTTAGACGGTTTCTTAATTTATTCTGATTATTCCAAACTTAAAAAATAATCTTTCTAATGATGAAGAGCGTCCACAGCAGTTCGTTAGATTTAATGTGAATTCAACAAATTTTACATTGATGATTTTAATCTTCTTCAGTTCTGTCTACCGGACTCAGATCCAACTATATCTTTTACAGATAGAAAAATAGGATTTTGTATATGGTGAGAATTCTCCTGAAATACAATCACAAGAGGAGAAAAGATAGGATCAGTATTATCATGTAACCACTCCACTGCCTTGATACTATTTGTTTTTTTTTCATCAATAGCATTACCCATGTAGACAGGACTGAGCATCTTTATGTTTTTAATTGCAACTCATGTTTTATGTTTTTATGCAACTGGTTTAGATTTTTACAATTACATGGTCTATTTTTTAATTTCTAATAGTCTTTTTGTATTGTCTAATCATGCATTACTAATTAGCCTGATAAACTTGTCGGTGTGTTATTTCTAAACAGCACTGTTACTTTTATTACTTACTAAGTTACTTTTATTTCAAATAGTAATAATAGTAATAAAAATTAAGACCACTGAAAACCACCGTAACAGTCCTGATCATTTAAAAAAAAATTTGATCATTTTTGACCAATTTTGGACGGTTAAACTACTTTTATTCTCTTTGTTGATTCTTGGGTGAAATCAGTTTTGAGCAGTTAAAATTATAACACTAAAGGAAGGTACTAAATGAGTACTACTCATTAAATTACGGAACTGTTTTACATATGATAAAAGTTTATCTTAGATGCTTCCATGGTCAAGACATAAGTTTACAGAAAAAAATGGATAAAATGTAAAATCTAAATTTTTACATGTTTCTCGATTTCACAACTTATAGTTATTTAAAAAAATCCTGATATTTTTTACATTTACCTAGTATTTATCTTTGATTATGAGGGCATATATTAAGTAGCAAATAAAACTTAGAAAAATTAATCTTGTAATTTAGAAAGGGTGACAGAATGTAATCAAATAATTTTACATTCAAATCGGCGAAAAATTAAAATTATTCAGTTACAATGCTTTACATCTTGAGACATTCAATTTTCCCGCAGACCTCAATTTGAAGTAAATTCATTTTTTTATTGGCAATTTGACAAGCTATCAGATGAATTATTCTAAATCTGCTGAATAGTATTTAAAATAAATGTTGTGGATTGACTGAAGGAAAAAAAAAGATCCGTCTGAGTATAGATTTAAAGTGAACAAAATATTTCGCTGTCAGAAGTGGGATTCGAACCCACGCCCACATTCGTGGACCAGAACACTCAACCCCTGCTTCAGAGGAAGGGTAGAATCCTTGAGTCTGGCGCCTTAGACCACTCGGCCATCCTGACACATTATAAAGGTAGAGAACTTTTCACTTAGCTCCCAGTTTAAAAATCCTTCCAGTAAGAAGGTTCATATTGCACGAAGTTTTTATTTTATTACCATTCTTTATTATCGTTAATATAAAATAATCAACGTTTTTGTTATTGAATATACTGTTAACATTTTTATTTTTAACCATTTTTCTTTATTTGCAGATTTCTATTATCTCATTCCTCTATATTTATCTGTTATATGGATTTGCACACATTTTCTTGGAAAAGGTTAAAAAAATAAAAGTCCTTGTGATTGTGAAGGATAGTACAGGTGGCACATCTAGTTAGTTTTCAGCTTCTGCTTTTTTAATTAATTAATTTTTTGTATATGTTTGGAAGGAAGTGGACGATCCTTTAAAAATGAAACTGCATTTTTTGTTTGTTTTTTCAAGAAGATTTCAGGAACCGAACGGCAATTGGAAATTACTGGAATTATTATTAATGTTATTATTGTTTTTGTTTGTACATTATAAAAAAGTGTGGTGTTTCACACAACCTTCTAGTTAACAAAGTAGTTCTAAAGTAACACACTTATGTAACAAAACTTTTAATTGTAACAAAACTGTTAACAAACTTTAAATTTTCAAACTGAAACACATTAAAATGCATCTTAAAATGTTTCAGTTTGAAAGTTAAAATTTTCATTTCATAATTCAGACTTTGATAATCCGGATCCGTGCTAGAGCTTGGACACAGCCCATTTCTTATATTAGCATCATTTTTGTGTGGAATATGTACTTTGGTGATGCTTTTGTATAATGTAGTGTTTATAGATATTGTCTTATGCAGAGACAAGCATCCCAGGCTGGTTCTGCGAGTGTCGCGCCCATGATGATCATTTGATAAAGGTGCATATAGTGTATCACCCACAGAAACATTGAGATTTTTCTATTCTTGCCCATGCCCAGGCCCTGATGCGCGGTCACCCGGGGCCTGTACCCTGGGTACAAAATTTTACCTAATTTCATCTTAATTTCTATTACGAAAATCAGAATTGTGGAAACAAACATATATGTCAATGTATGTTTAAAAGCATATTTCAATAAATAATTTAAAAAAATGTTTTTATTTTTATTTCTCGAACTGTTTTTCAGTTTTCAGGAAACTTAATTTTTTTAATCGACATTTTTCGAATAAGTGCATAATATGTGAAAAAACATAATTATCAGTAAATTAACCAATCTTAGGGCGCACGAAAAATTGTAAGTGCCTTGGGCATAGAATTTTGCTAGTCGAGCATTGTGCTTGCCTGATACCGGAAAGGGGATAAACATGAAAACAGATTTATCAAAAAAAAAAATGCATGTATTTAGGTATAACATTATTAGTCTTGTTACCTATTATAAATACCCATTAAGAAGATTTAAATGTTTTACTGAGGAATAGGTCTTTTACATTTCAAAAGTTTACCTAATAGTTGATTAAAAATTTAATAGATGGCAGCACATTTCGGTTAAAGGTATTTTGTTTGGTGCTGCTATCTGTAGAAAATAATTAAAACTAACTAAATTTCGTTTACACAGAATTTACTCGTAAAAAGAAAAATATAAATTTTAGAAATTTTGTATAAAATTTCTTTAGAGCTAAACAATTTAAAAGACTTAAAGTTTGTAGCTAAGCATTTTTAACTTTATGTTGATTTACCGAAACTTACACAAACTAAGTCAACCTGTTGCATATTCTAGTTTTACCATCAGGTGAATTAGATGTCTTGGAAAAAAAAAGAAAAATATGCTGATATGTTTTGGGGGATAACGATTAGTGAGAAAATTCATTTAAATGGCGAAAAATAAATTGATTGGAAGGTTAACTATGCGCAAAATCTAGAAAAACAAAGCGCTGGTTCGGCAACTCATATTCGAAAAGGCTTCATAGACTTAGAATATTAAATTATGCGTTCAAAATAAATCTAATAGGGTATTCATATTTATTTTTGCTGAGAGCATCATTTACCCCAAGTCAATCCATGATGATTGGCTTTGGTTATGATGATGTTTTAATTTGTAATTTAAGAATAACAGAAATATCATCTTTTCTGCGCATATTCTCTCTTTTTTTAACAAATCAACTTATTTAGTTTTAAAAAGTAGAAGATGGATTTTCACATATAATTTATGCTGAATAAATTTTGAAAATCAAGTAAACGTTGTTGAAACAAAATTTCTTTATTCACCGAAGTTTCAAAAGAGAAAACATTCTTATTAGATATCGAAAAAATTAGAATAAAAATACTGGATGTGGAAACATAAAATAATAAATTTGCCTGAAACAAGTTTCAGTAACATTCAGAAATTCAAGAAATATATTCAAATTGTTCTCGAAAAAGTAATTTCATATGTAGGAAATCAATAAGAAAAATAAAACATTAGCTAACTGAACGAAAAGATATTATGTATAAAAAAAAAGGCCAAAATTATGGTTCAAAAAGAAACTGTCAGAAGTGGGATTCGAACCCACGCCCACATTCGTGGACCAGAACACTCAACCTCTGCTTCAGAGGAAGGAGAATCCTTGAGTCTGGCGCCTTAGACCGCTCGGCCATCCTGACATGCTGGATTTTGGAGAATGTCTCATTACGTTCGCCTTCACTCTTAAATGCATAGTGATTAATGATGCATAATTGCATCACTTTTTATCTATCATAATTTCTATCTATCATAATCCGTCAATCCGTTGATCAAACAATTCTGCTTGGATGCAGAAGTTTTATTTGGAACAGTGACCATATCTTCTCACGATCCGCCATTTTGTTTCGCTATTATTTCTCCCAAATTGTTATTATTATTATTATGCAATTATTTCTTGAGGAAATATAAAATAAATATTTTTAAGGCTTATACATACTAAAAATTTATTTTCACTTTACTTGAATGTTTTACAAAATAAATGAATAAATTTACGTTTTATTTTTAAAAATTTCTAGGCGGAAAAAGTATTGTTTTATCCGCGGATTATACGCTGGAAATTACGGTAACTTTCAGCAACCACTATATTTATATAGAAATTATTTCTTTAAATATTACAAAAATATACTACTAAATAAAGTTAAATATCTATTTTAAAATTTCTGGTGTTTAATCCATAATATAACAATGAAAAAAAAAAAAAAAACAGTTGCATAACCAAGTTGGGAGCCAAAACCAGTAATACTGTAAGATTTTCTTTTCCTTGATTCATAGCAGAAAAATTTCTGGTTAGATAAGGCGAACAGAACTTATTTAAAAAATTACCTGTATTCAGAGCACTTGGGCACCCAACTTGGTTTCGCCACTAAAAGCACAATTCTAAAAGAATAATTCAGGCATAAAAAATTACATAAAATAAGGTATTTAGGTTTCATACTTACTAAAATGTTTACTAATTTGCAATATTTTAGTTATGACAGTAGTTTTTAGCTGCAGGCTATCAAAGGTTGAGAGCTTATGTGTCCGCCCGTTCTGTATGTATGTATGTACGTGCGTACGCACGTAATGCGATAACTCATGATAAAAATATTCGATTTACTTGAAATTTTGGATATAGACTTATTGTGATAAGGCGCTTCCCTGATTTGTTTTGGGAGTTCATCTGATAAGTATAAGAAGGGAAACGGGGGCTAATGTCCCCCCTTAATTTGTATAAATGTGTTTCTCAAGCAGAATTATCAGATTTCGTTCAAATCTTATATATAGGATCATTCTGATGAGGTGCTTCCATGATTAGTATTGGGTGTTTATTGCATAAGTTTAAGGTGGAAGGAATGGGGGGGGGGTAATCCTCCCTCTTAATTTAGGTTAATGGATTTTTTCGCAAAATTTACCGATTTGCTTCACATTTTGGATATAGGTTCATTCTGAAAAGACGCTTCCCTGATTTGTTTTTAGAATTCATTGGATAAAGGGGGATAGGGGGGACTACCCCTCATAATTACGTAAATGGTTTTCCATACAGAATTAAACCGATTTGTCTCAATTTTTGGATACAGGTTAATAGTGTAAAAAGCTTCTCTCATTAGTTGTGGTATTCTTTTGTTAAGTATAAACAGGGATACGGGTGATTACCTTCCTCTTTAGTTAGCTAAATAGAGTTTTATGAAGACTTATCCGATTTGCTTTAAATTTTGGCTGTAGGTTCTTTCTGATAAGTTGAATTTCTGAATAGTTTGAACGTTTAAGGTCTAAATATAAAAGAGGAAACAGGGGACAACGCTTCTTAAATTACATAAATGGGTTTCTTTGCAGAATTTTTCGATTTGCTTTGAATTTTGGATAAAGGTATATTGTATGATAAGATGTATCCCTGATTAGTTTTGGGGGTTCAATGGTTAAATATAAAGAAAGAAAATGGAGGGGGGACTATTTCCTTCCTTATTTTGTTTTTCGAAGGACATCTATACTAACATTATAAAGAGGTAAGATTTGATTGTTTGTTTGTTTGAATTGCATAGCCTCCGAAACTACTTGACGGATTTGAAAAAATTATTTCTCCTTTGGAAAACTACACTATTTCCGATAAACATAGACTATGTTAGGAGGGTAATGATTTTTTTAGTTGAATTTAACGGTATGAAGTGGTAGTAACAATTTGCGGTGTCAGTAGGGGCACGGGACTGGGCAACTTGCTCTACCCTTAGCAAAGAGGCCGGGCCGCTAGTTATTATATAAAGCTGTAATATACAATTAGTGTGTATAGCCTGGGAGCTCTATGACATCAGTTTAACTGGGCAATATTCTTTTTATTACTTGTATTGCAGATGTGCAACATAAGAAAAAGAAGATTATGCGAAAAATATATTTCTATTATTTTTTTTTTTTTTTTTTATATCTTTCCTGTCTAATAAATATTTCTGAAAATCATATGTAATTTTTTAGAAACAAAATAAAATATCATGCATTTAACGGTTAAAGATAATTTTAATGAAAAGACCTTTAAAAAAATATATTGTTTATCAGTTCTAATTCTGATCCCCCCCCCCCCCCCCTATAATTAGAGTTTTATATGTTACCAATGAAATGATATTTTATTTACGCGAGCTCAAAGAAGTATGGAACAGAATTTTATCAATGGTTTTTCGATTTATTTTTTAATTGTATTACTCTGTAACTGCATACTAGTATTATGTTTTTCTTCGCACTAGTATGTGTTTATTCTGTGTATGTGTATGGGTGGGAGAGGTATACAGGGCTCACTCTTTCCTAATTTAAATATAAATATTTTATTTTTTTCAAATTTGGACGTTTTAAAATTAATCGGTTTTAATCATACAACTGTCGATAATTTATTCTTATAAAAGTTTATAAAAATATTTTGATATCTTAGCTAAAAACGGCTTTGCATCGGCTAATTTGTCTTACACATAGCTGCCAATGTTTTTTTTTTTTTTTTTTTTTTTTTTTTTTTTTTTTTTTAACAATTGATTTTTTTTTTTTTTAAACAATTGATTTTTTTTTTTTTTTTTTTTTTTTTTTTTTTTTTTTTTAACAATTGGATTTTTTTTTTTTTTTTTTTTTTTTTTTAACAATTGAAACAAAGCCAGATTTTACTACATAAAACAAGTCAATTAATAACCACAAAGGGCAAAGAAATATTTCATTAAATATTTTTTCTGTTTCAAATAATTCTTATTTGTCTTAGGAAAAAAAAAATGTTCGAAAAATGGCAGGTATGCTTATGAAATGATAGTAACAAATGAGAATTTTAAGAAACTTTTACCGTAATTTCTGGCGTATAATCCGCGGATCAAACAATCATTTTTCGACCGGCTAGTTCCATGGGTTTTGTAGTGTAAGTCACATTACCTTATAATTGCTATGCCTGTTTGCCACCGTTATTTTCGAAAAGTCTGCTTGGCCTTATTCAATTAATGAGAATGTGCCGATAAAATAAATCACATTTTTTTCGTACTAAAATACTGGTAGCCAAAAATCGTAGCCTGTGACTTACACTACAAGTACTCATGGAAATAGCCGACCCAAATAGTGTTTAACCCCTTGAGCTCTGCTGGTAGAATTTTCTACCACATAAATTTAATTCCAAAATGTCACAATGACACCAGAAAATTTGACCAAATTTATTTCAAAAAGGTTTAATGCATTTTTTCGTGTTTATCGTTAACCGGTTTTTTTCTTTGCAAAATACTGGTGCCAGTGTAACATTTGGAATTTTGAAGAAATTTGTACCCCAGAGCTCAAAGGGTTAAAAAGAATAAAGGAATGCAACGTATTAGATCACCGTAAATATTTATCTTCAATCACTAAACAAAATTTCTGGGTCAAAATAAAATTGTTTGATTCGCGGATTAAACGCCGGAAATTACGGTAACTGTCGCCAGCCTAACCTAATTAATTTTTACAACTTGGAGGAAACTTTCTATGAGAAACTCAGGTTGCGTAAAAAGGTAAATTTGCACTTTCTCCTACGTAAGTAATAAAAACGTCAACTGGCCTTTCTTTTACAACTGTTCTCTGGTTATCAACAAAAGAAAGGGGGGTCTCAACAAAGAAAAGAGGCGGAGATAGATTCGCCATAAAGATTTCTGTCCGATTCGGATCCTATAAAAGTAATAAAATATGAAAAAATACCATCTAACAGCAACAAAGACATCGCTATTTATAAGATATATTAACAGTAAACTCTGTCTAAGGAGAAATAGATCGGGGCCGAGAAAATTTTCCGTAGTCGACAACATTCCGTCTTGGACAAATTTTACAAATGTCTATGGATTCGCAGAGACTTGAAAATCTTTTAGAGGTAGACAGATTTACCCCCTACAGAGAGTTTACTGCATTTAGAACGTAATCTAGAAAACTACCGAAAACTCGAACTTGTTCGGTCAACGAGCGTTGGCGAACCCAGTGTCTCCTGCCTAGGAGCTTGAGCGAAGAACCTTTCACCCGCTGGTGGAACGATATAAAAGTGAGTTTGAAATAACCTTCTTATATGGTTATTATTAGTAATCTTTATAGGTTTGCTTTCTTAAGCCATGTCCATACAGCGACAGTTACTAATTAAATTACATTTGGTAGCATACAGTTTCGCAATGTTGTAAAAGTGTCTGCATGGACGCTTTGGACACTTTTTTTTTCTTTGGAAGGAAACGGAAACTTTGGACAAATACAAAATTTCCAGATACTTTTTACGATATTTTTTTTATGCACAAAACCCTGAAAAAAATAATTTTTTGTCTATTTTCGTGAGAAAAACTATAAATTTTAAGTATCCAAATTTGCATGTGCATAACGCAGAAGGACTAAGCCAACAAAATATAAACCATTTTTAAAAGACCTGGTTAGATCAAGAATGAATTACAAATGTGCTACACGAAACGATGTTAATTTTACAGCATTAAGGGTGTTAGTCACTCAACTTCCGAATTCCACCTCCATGATGTTAAGTCTATGGGCGTTTATGTATTTTTAAATTCAAAATATCTCAGCAGAAAATTAAGATTTTTAACTTCTTTTTTCAGTGTTTTCTTATTAAAGGATGTTCTTTTTCTTCTTAGTTCACAAAATATTTTTTAAATCTTTGCATAATTTAATATTTTATGTTTTAAAAACCGATAAACTCTTAGTAAAAATTTAGCATTTCATTTAAAATTAAGCGTAGCTTTCAGAGATATTTTGAAAACTAAGAAAAAATTGATATCGTCAAAGAAGAGTACACAGAAAATAGAAGTTAAAAATATCAATTTCCTGAGGAGATATTTTGAATATAAGAATGCCTCAAACGCCCATAGACTTAACATTGCGGAAGGGAATAGAGCTCATCAGTGTGAAGTCACAGATAACTCAACACAGCATTTCCATGGTAACTCGGTCAATACAAACCAAGAGAGTTTAGAATGTGTTAGAGATGCACTACCATCAAAAAGGCTTTCAATATGAAATCAGATATCGTTCAAAGACTGAATTTATTGAACTGGGTAAAGTTTTAAAAGCGATCTGAAAGTGTTTGGGCCGAATTGTAACTTGTTTAAATCAGTTTCAGGGTTGAATTTTTAGCTTCACGATAAAACAACACATTTCATCTCTATCTTTTCTGAGCTCTGTGGTTTGTTTTGACCCAATTTCTGGCGTTGTGACGTCACCACTGATGAACTCTATTCGAAAGCTGAGTGACCGGCACCCTTTAGCCTTTTGACTCTGGCGTCTCTTACACAAGTTTTGTTCGGTAGGCATCATTTTTTCAAAAGAAATACTTTCAATTACACAACATCAACAATGATCTAATTATATAAAGCACATTTTATTTTCCATTATTACTGGTGCCTAAAACAAATTTTACAAAGAAAGATGATATCTAGTCAAAGTGGACATACGAGTGCAAAGTGTTAATACAGATATTTAACCACTTAACTGAATCTTTCTTTCTTTCTTTATGTTTTACGTACAATAAATTGAAAATAAGGGACCATTTTTTTCAGCTTAAAGTATTCTTAATATTTAGTCAAAACATTTTTGCCATTAGATAGTATGAAATTGTATTTAAAAAAATTACTGGTGTCAAAGTGCTTTAAATAAGGTAACTATTATTTAACAAAAATTCTGATAAACGGTCCTTGAAACGTACGAACTTGAATTACTAAGGTACCAACCTGACACTAATCTTCCGTTAATTTGACCTTGGTTTAATCGATTTCGAACCAGATTTTTTCAAAGAAATGAAATTAAATAAGTTCCACTTGCAACCATTAAATTAAAAAAATAAAGATTCAAGATATAAATTTTCTGGTTTGAAATTAGGTTCACCTGGATCATACTAGAGTAATTCCATGAGCACATGTCGTGTAAGTCACATACTACGATTTTGGATACTAGTATTTTAGAACGGAAAAATTTGACTTATTTTATCTGAGATATTTCATTAATTGAATAAGGCTATGCAAACCTTTTGAAAATAACGGTGGCCAACAATTTAGCAGTTACTAGAAATTTGACTTACACGACAAGTGCTCATGGAACTACCCACTAATCTAAATATTACGGAAGATTAGTCGAAAGTTCGAAGTTATGTATGTATACTGTTGTAAATTTAATACTAAAATTATTTTGTTACTGGGGGAATAAACTTAATTGAACAAATAAATCTGAAACAAAAACAATAAAATCTACCTATAATTGGCTTTATGAAAATAACCTGCGTTGTTTTTAGCACAGTTCTAGAAATAATATGAATCCTTTTAATTTTTTGAAGGGCGGCACTTTATTATTTATGCCACTTAATTTAATAAGAATTTTTTATATATTTTTTCCTTTATACTACATGTGAAAGTATAACAAAAGTTAAAACCGCATTCATTTATTCTCAAATGAAATTTTTCGTAAAGTCAGGGGGGTTTTAAACATTACAGGAGCAGAATTTTTAGTCTTCGAAAAGGTTAAAGTCACTCCAGAAAAAGTTTCTTTATGAAATAGAGCCCTTAAATTTTTTTTTTTTTGTCTTAAAAAGGCTTCACATGAATCATTGCCATCAATCAGTTGAAAGGGTATAGCGAGGTAAGAATGGCGAAATGGCCCCCATGGTCAATGACTGAATTATTATTTGTACTAGTATCAGCACTCTAAAAGAGTACGAAATGCAAGGTCATTGACCCCCAATCTTGACCTGTCTTTAAGATATTCGATAAAGTTCGTACGCGCGCCGTTATTTTTTAAATGTGTTTTTTTGAAAAACTATAAAAGCTAGAAAGATGGGGCCGATTGCGTATATTGAGAGATACTTTGAAAAATATTTTGAATTTTTTTCAGAGTTTTCGTGAAATGACAACTGTGCAAAATAATGAAACAAAGTATAAATCTTTTATTTTAGTACTGATCTGTTATGTCTACCGCGCCAAAAAAAATACATAATATTCATTAATTTATATACTTATAGCACACAAAAAATGATCAAAATCAAAGAGGCGCTTTTTGAGTAATATCTAATAAGAAAATGGAAAAGGTTAAAATAAAAATTCTAAATAGAAAAGGAAGAAAAAGAGAAAAATTGATACCGGACAAATTTAAAAGAAAAAGTAACACTGATATACGGCTAGTGTAACTCGGAAACACGGCTAGTGGGACACTGAAATACAGTTAGTGAGTGGGTGGAGTGATGAAACTAGCAATCGCCCCGACCTACAACCCAAATATACTTGTTCTGCTGAAATTCTGGCTAAAATTTTTTTAAAGCGTTGAAGTCAATGTTGTAAATAATGAAAGTAGAGATGTTGATAATTAAAGATATATCTATCATTATCATGTCTACTGCGCTATATTTATATATATATATATATATATACATATATATATATATATTCATTTATATATTTATACCACGCAAAACCTGATCAAAATCAAAGAGGTGCTTCTTTGAGTAATTATGAATTTAATAAGTAAGATCACGGATGGTAGGAACTAATTAAAGAGGTCTTTTTTAGAATTATTTATTATAATTACATCATAAATATGATTTCAAACATCATTATTTTCATTTATGACAATATTGACTTCATCATTTAAAAAAAAAAAAAAGGTATAGCAAGGTAAGAATGGTGAAATGGACCCCATGTTCAAGAACTGATTTATTATTTGTACTAGTATCAGCACTCTAAAAGAGTACGAAATGCAAGGTTATCGACACCTGATCTTGACCTGTCTTTATGATATTCGAAAAATTTCGTACGCGCGCCGTTATTTTTTAAATGTATTTTTCTGAAAAACAATAAAAGCTTGAAAGATGAGACCAATCGCGTATATTGAGAGATACTTTGAAAAATGTTTTGTATTTTTTATTCAGTTTTCGTGAAATGACAACTGTGCAAAATAATTAAACAAATTATAAATCTTTTTTTAGTACTGTCCTGTTATGTCTACCGTGCCAAAGAAAATATATAATATTCATTAACCCTTTGCGGCGCAGGACAAATTCATTGCTTAAGTGTTGAAATTAATGACTGACAACGGAATTTGAAAACAATTTTATTTATAAATAAGAAAGCGCTATATTTCAAGCATTCAGTAAACCTTAATTTTTTTAAACAGAATTCCGGTGTGAATGTGGCGTTTGAGAATTAAAATTAAGTGGTTTATCTATTAAACCACTGCGACGCAAAGGGTTAACCCTTTCCGGCGCGGACAAATTCTGCTAGTAAAATGAGAAATTATCGACTGACACCGGAATTTACAAACGACTTTTTAAGAAATCAAGGACTCCTTAATTTAAACTTTTATTGTAAAAGCAAGATTTTATTAAAATATTATCGGTGCCAATTGCAAGTTTAGAATTACAATTAGCTATATCCTGATCGGACACACTGCGCCGGAAAGGGTTAATTTAACTCGTAAGCAGGGCCTAAAAAACCCGGAGTGAGTATGGTTTTTACAATTGTAACCAATAATTTTTTTTAAGTAATCTTCAACTTATTTTATCGCAAAGTTTGTAGGAATTGTCTGCATCTAAATAAAGTGACTGTTTTAATTTGATTTTATTGTTGACAAAATTAAAAACATTCATATCCTG
This sequence comes from Maratus speculifer, assembly GCA_964019185.1. NCBI lineage: Eukaryota > Metazoa > Arthropoda > Arachnida > Araneae > Salticidae > Maratus > Maratus speculifer. The sequence goes on from OZ025299.1 coordinate 197,636,241, forward strand.
GATAAGCGTGCGTTCTCCCCGGTTATATACTTTTACCACAAAAAAAGCTGATCAAAATCAAACAGGTGCTTCTTGGAGTAATTATGAATTTGCTAAGTATGAATACGGATGGTAGGAATTAATTAAAGAGGACTTTATTTAGAATTATTTATTATAGTTACATGAGAAATATAATTTCAATCATCATCATCACTATTTTCTTTTATTACAATAGCGACTTCATCATTTAAAAAAATTTTAGACAGAATTTCAGCATGACGTAAAATGCGAGATAGATATCTCACATGAGCTAAATAATAAATGACACTTGCGACATGGGGGCAGCATCCAACTGTCCTGTTTCCATTTGGACAATCGCAACAATATCCTGGGATTCCCTCGATATTGTTAATATTAGGAAGTTAATAAATGCACACCCGGTAATATTGACTATTTACGTGTGTGGAACGAACATTTAACTTGATAATATTTGGGGTTTTTTTAACGTAATATATGCAGAGATTACTCGTGTCGTCCATTATTTCAGCCAGATATGAAATAGCAAATGAGAGCTGATAGTAACCTGTAAATATTATTTTTAATTGTTCTTCATTTAGTTGTGGAAAATCCAAAATTTCTGATGATACCAGTCGTTGAAAACTGTTTTTCTACGGTTCCATTGCTGCTTTTTTACCTCTTCACTTAAAGAGTTTGATAACGACATTCGCTCTTTAATGTATTGAACAATTATCTCATTTAAGCCTGCATAAGAATCTAATCGCTTACTGAATTTGTTGTGTAAAAATCCGCCAACTTTGCATAATATACTTACTTTTGGAAGTATTTTATTATCAAGATTGTTATGAAGCAAATTATATTTCTGAGCAATGGCCCCGTGCACAGCTTGGACTACCCATCGGTTTTTAGTCACCTGTCGTGGCATGTTGGCTTCTTCGGTAGGTAACTGGGCTCGATTACCTTTAAGTGCTGGCATTCATACGGCGTAGCCTTCTTTGGTGATAGAGTCAACGGCGTCACGAAAACCCAGATCTACAACAAATATATCATTTGGACGTAATAGAGTTTGAAGTTTAGCATCTTGTAACACTTTTTTCATAATAGTAGCATCATTTTCCGTACCATAAAATGGCCCAGCAAAATCAACTATAAACCCGTTCGTGGTACAAATTGTAAACGGTTTACATAAATGGTTTTTCTTTTGACTAGAATACGATTTTCGCTGATATTCATTATTAGAGCTTTTTTGATGCCTAATATATGTGCCGTCAAATATCAATACCAGCTGATCATTTCTAAGTTTAATAACATTCGAGCAGTTAAACTTGTTTTCTTTATGAAGTCTTCTCAAGAAATGGAGGTTAATCCAAAATAAGGCAAAATATCAATCTCAAAACTTCTTAATACTTCTTTAAAAAATAACAACACATGTTGTTCGTATGGTAAACCCAGCACTCCTGCTATTACTGAATTAGAATTTCCAGTTTTTAATTTAAACAAGAATACAACTAACGCTTGAGTTATAGTACGTACGCTTGTTTTTCGCATAGAAGTTAATAGCTCCCTTAATTCAATTATGTTTTGCCAGCAAAGTCCTGTCAATATCTTTATCTGATTTTCAGGCATATCATTTTCATTAAATTTTTCGAAAAGCGACATCTCTGCTCTTTCTGAAGGTAATTTAAAAAAACGAGCAACTTCCTTAGAACTTAATTTGCTGGTGTTAGATATAACACGTAGGTGAACCAGCTAGTCTTCATAAACTGACTTTCCTATTATATGTGTGCAGCAACAACGGTTACCCTCTGGTGTGAAAATCCGAATTTTTGTAAAAACCTTGTAACGTGCTTCAAACGGTACTCGCATTAAGTTTTTTATGGATTGACATATACAACAATACTTGTGGGTAGATACAACACGTGGTTTATGTAGATGTATAAATTCGTTGTTATCGGCAACATACGGAACAGCATCATTTCCATCATCATCATCATCGTCGCTTTCGGAACTACACGGCAAATTCATTTCACTTTCTTGTTGAAATGGAGCAATCGAAGATGTTTCCTCTACTTCTAAATGTTCAGTAGATTCCTCTTGGCCTTCATATTCAGCCAGGGTAGACATTGCAGAAGTTGATGTGACATTTGATTTACTATCGTAAATAATAAGCCGACACTTTCGACATATGTCACCAACAGAAACTGTTTTTTTACTCAAGCCACTATATAATCTATCATCCTCTTCAGTAGCGATAACTTTCTTTCTTCCACGAACTTTATGCACGAAAATGTCACAAACTTTACATTGCACGAACATTGTTGTCACCATACAACTTTCGGCGGGCGTAAACAATTATTCTCACCTAATTATGACAAACCAGGCAATTATGTATTGTTGCCTTGATACAGCAAGAATAAAAAAAAGGTACGTAAAATTGTATTATACAATAACTATCCACTGACTGGTGTATCAAAACAGCAGAATCTCCCAACGAAGACTATAATGCGCATGTAAGTCGGGGCGATCGCTAATTTCTCTACTTCACCCACTTAGTAGCCATATGTCTGTGACTCACTAACCGTATATAAGTATTACTTTTTCTTTTAAATTTGTCCGGTATCAATTTTTCTCTTTTTCTTCCTTTTCTATTTAGAATTTTTATTTTAACCTTTTTTATTTTCTTATTAGATATTACTCAAAAAGCGCCTCTTTAATTTCGATCATTTTTTGTGTGCTATAAGTATATAAATTAAAGAATATTATATATTTTTTTTGGCGCGGTAGACATAGCAGAACAGTACTAAAATAAAAGATTTATACTTTGTTTCATTATTTTGCACAGTTGTCATTTCACGAAAACTCTGAAAAAAATTCAAAATATTTTTCAAAGTATCTCTCAATATACGCAATCGGTCCTATCTTTCTTGCTTTTATAGTTTTTTAGAAAAATACATTTAAAAAATAACGGCGCGCGTACGAACTTTATCGAATATCTTAAAGACAGGTCATGATCGGGGGTCAATGACCTTGCATTTCATACTCTTTTAGAGTGCTGATACTAGTACAAATAATAATTCAGTCATTGATCATGGGGGCCATTTCGCCATTCTTACCTCGCTATACCCTTTTCACAAAAATTAGTCGTTTTAGACTAATATATGACAAAGTATTTATAATGGATAAATGTATTTTTTGTATAAAGGACCTTGTTAAAAATATCTGTACAGTAACATGAATACCTATGTTATAAAGGACAAACTACCGCCCTCTGAAGACTGGGCTTGAGCGCTGAGAGAGGATTTCTTTTTAAACATTTAATGGTCGCATTAAATTACGCTTTAAAAATTCAAATTCATCATTGCCACCACTTTTTTTGAAAAAAAATATTCCTCTTATTTAATGACAAGTAAAGTGATACCAGAATAAAACCAATTACACTATTTTATAAAACTGGTGGGAACCAAACAATTCCGAATGAAAGCCGTGAAACTTGCAGCCCGTTAATGTCTCGGGCGTGACGATTAAGTGGTTAAACATTTTTTAAAGTCAATATTCAACTCGCTTCATCTCATAACAATAATTTCAAATTCACAAAATTACTTACTTTTTTACAAGCATAAAACACTGCTTCCAATTCAGAAAATCAGAGAAAAAAAAATTCTGGAAAAACTTTTGTAAGTTCTCTGACATTAAAATTGCGTTTTGTAGAAATAAGGGATTGATAAAGATTTATAGTGGGATAATAAATGTAGAAGTAAAAAATCCATAAAACATTATTACAAATTGTACTAGAAAATATTTTTTTGCTTCGAAAGGAAGCCAGGGTAATTGAGAAGGATTAACTGGATCACGAGATTGTGATTTATTTAATTATTTTTTGCAGAATTATCATTTTTCAAAGTAGGCTAAAGTTTACTGGAACAGTGTTTTAATTTTTCGTCATAGATAGTTTTTTGTAAGTCATAAATGTATAGGTTATCGATTTTTAAAAGAATAGTTCTCATTTTGATATACATGGGACTGGATTATTAATTTTCTTCAGTGAATAATGTACATGTTGATCAAGTGTAAATATGGAGTAGTAATATCATTAGCACATGGAAAGACTTGAAACTCTTCTATTAAATATACATATATATACTAGCGGACCCGACAGACGTTGTCCTGGCACCGACTCCAAAAAATCAAATAAATGTTCATAAATATAATAATACGCATCATAAATACTACGCTCTTAATTTAATTTTTTATTACAATTATGTAAGGATATTATTTTTCACTTTGCAGTAGTTTTTGAAGTCGGTTCAATTTTTGATAGAAAAGTTTATTTTTCTCTTTTTTGTTAAAAGTTAGCGATTTTCTGAAGTCGGTTAATTAAAATTATAATACAGAAAAAAATATTACAAATCATACACGTACGTCAGGAGTGAGGTTCGAACACATGATCTCTTTCTTCGAGAACTAGAGCTTAAATATGGCGCCTTAGAACGCTCGGCCATTCCGTCCGCACTCTCTTCAGAAAACTTATTCAACAGCTTTAATTTGCGAAAAATCACTAACTATTAGTTTTTGCCTAGTTACTAAAAAAGTACTGAATCAATTTCGATGAAATGTGAATCTAAAACATTCTCGAATCCACTGGAACACACGCAAAAAATTTCATTAAAATCGGTCCAGTCGTTTAGAAGGAGTTCAGTGACATACACACGCACAGAAGATTTATATATATATATGAATATAAAATCATTAATTGTATTACAATATATGAACCATTCGAATTTAATAGAAAAATACCATATTGAACCTGAGGAAAAAATTAAATAAATAAAATGAATAGAAATGGAATTTGTAGAACCAAAGCAGAATTATCAAGCCCCAAATACTTTGGAACTACAAATGAAGTGTGTGGTTTCATCTTCGTATTAGCCATGAAAAAGCAAAATAATACGAATTTGCGGCTACCAACACACATAAAACCAAAATGAAATGAAAATATAACATCAAAAACAAGGCACAACAAAATTACTAAATTGGATAGAAAAATAAAAGTGGAAAAAAAAATAAAAATAATTATCGTACACATGATAATAATAAATAAATTAAAAGCAGAGTAATGCGATAACAGAAAAAATAAACCATACACCATAGTTTACCCTATTAAGATTTAAAACAAAAACATTTAATTTGACTATGCTAAGCTAAACACAATATCTTAATTTAAGATGATATACGATTTAAAAATAGCTAATTAAAATATATATACTATTATTTTCAACACAATCTAACTGATTGGTAAAGTAATCATGCGAATTGAATATTTCCAACTGAATAATAATCGTTCGTTATAATAATCGTTAATTATAATAATCGTTCCATATGACGATGCATCGTCATATGGAACGTTTATTAAAAGTTAAGTGAAATTTAATAATGTAAATTAATTAAATTATATTAATATAATTGATATAACTATACAATTATCCATACATTAGTGTCAATTAAACTTCATATATAATAAATCGTTTAAAATATGAGAAATAAGTGTTGCAGTCAGGATGAGGATACGGCTACCGCTATTTCCGAATAGTAAACTTTGCTTTATTTATATATGCGATAAAATAAAGCTCGTATTACTGTTTTTAAATAATGGTGTCCTATGCCTCAACAGAGAGTGCGCCACCGTAGCAGAGTTGTCAATTTGACCTCCATTTTTATTAATAAAGTCTGGATCGTTTCAGAAAATCAATATTTTTTTTGCTTTATTTAATGGCAGAAAACTTGTGATTACATAAAATAAGGGTTCTTTTTCCAAAATTTCCGGCATCAGTTGGAATTTTTTAAAATTTAAATGGAGGCTAGACTGGCAACAATGCACCGCCAGAAAATATAGTATGTAAGTTCGAAATAAGTGACCGCCCCCTCAATATTAGGCCTAAGTGCACACACAAAATTGGCGGCTGCCGAAAGCCGATTTTTTTAACGTTTTTACAGTCCTTTGAATTTAGATACCAGAATTTTATAAAAGATTTCTTTGACTTTTCTGAATCTCGGAAAGATAAAGCAGAAAAACTTTAAAAAATATTTTAATAAAAATTACTTTTAGGAATGAAATTTTAAAGTAACAATTTTTTATTTTCCAAGAAATTCATTTGCCAATCATTTAATCATTTTACGAACAGAATTTCTCTGCATCGGAAAGAGGTAAGGGATTAACCCTTTGCAATCCACTGTCACAACTGCGTGTTACACACAGACTAACAGCCAGACACACATTTCTCCAAATTGCTTAAATTGCATTAAAGTCATCCCAAAACATGTAAATCAATCAAAAAACGAAAGTCGAAAATTTTCACGATTTCAATATTTTCTTGTTATGTATTAGAACAATGTAAAAATAAACCAGTCTACTATCAATCCTTTCAATTAGTCTGTTTTAGTATATAGCTTACAAAAGAACACAATTTATAATAATCTGATGTGTACAATTAGATCACATTAGTGAGATTCACGGCAATCATCTTGCAGTAGGATATAATGACAGTGGCGTCACCAGGGTGTGTGTCCGAAACCAGTAACATTGTACGGCTTTCTTCTCCTTCATTCAGAGCAGAAAAATTTCTGCTTAGATAAGGCGAACAGAACTTAAAAAAATTACCTTTATTCAGAGCACTTAGGCACCCTACCTGGTTACGTCATTGAAAGCCATTGTATGAAAAACATATTTGGTAATTTTGTCTTTGATGTCTTTTGTATGCACATTAAGTATGATTTTTGGAAGTATCCTGCAGCTTAAAAAGTTGACGAGATAGAAACAAAACTGAGGCAGACATGCCAACCTCCGGCTTTTTATAAATCCAATAATTATACTTCAAACCAGAAATTTATTTAATAAACGAAAATAAGTAAACTCCCAATAATTATGTTATTTTACGAAAGGCACAATTGCTTAAAAACTTTTCCGGGTCAAAGTTTGTTTACTTATTTAAAAAAAAGCCGGAGGTTGGCAGCTATGCTGAGGTCATTTTTGAAAATATGTAAAAAAATAAAATATTTTCGAATATTTGGCGTGTAAAGACGAAAGAGTCACTCGATTTGGCGAGCAGCTCTTTTCCTCGCCAAAAGCAAACGATTATAATGCAACTCAAAACTGTTGGATATTTAGAATGCGGGTAAGTGGTATTTAATGAATTTAAACATAAACAATGAGAGACTTTAATATATTATATACATACATATGCATATTGTATTACATATATATATTGCTTGTTGAAGTAGTTACTTAATTAATCACAGAAAAAAATGTTTTCATAAGTCAAAAAAAATCATATTGAGAAAAATTTTCTTCATACATTTAAGCGTATTCAAAAATAAAAGCCGCATGTTTCCATAGCAAAAAAATCTAATCGACAATTCTCAATTGGACTTTGAGTTTGAAACAAACATAATTAATTTAAATTATAAATTTCGTTTTAAATCTCAAGTTTTGATGATTAAATTTGAATATAAATACATATAAATATCGATAGAACAAAATTACACTTAAAAGAAACTAAAGTTATTTAAATTAAATTTATCAAAACAAGTTCAGCATGAAACTTTTTTTTCCTTGAAGTGTATTTGTCATAAAGCATTTTTTGAAATTACATTCCATCGCCAACCGGCGATAAATCGCCAAATAACGAAATTTCTATTATTTTTTTTACGGATACTGAATGGAGGTTCCGCCGAAATTTTTTTCATAAACGTATATATCCATACGAGAAGAACATTCTGTAATTTTTTTCAGATTTTTCCGGGTATACCCGTATGGAGACCTTCCTTGTGAGCTTCATATGTAATATGGAGGGCCTACTCGCCGATCCACTTTCTGCCAGGACGCATTTTCAGAAAGAATCACGTTTTGAGCACCAGCCTTGGCGAGTTGGCGAAAGCGGGAACGTTCCGCTAGCCGCATCGCCAAACACAAAATAAACTAAGTTCAAATGTGTCATAAAACATGTGATTAATAGAATTACATTTATTACAAGAGAATCTTTACTATTGTTTTTAATTAACTTCTCAATTTCTTCGAACATAGTGAGTTAAGGAAATAATATTTTTAAATTGAGGAAAAAAAAAAAAAAAAAAAAAAAACCTATGTTTAGATGTTCTGTGAAATTTAAAGTATTTTAATCTGAAAAAGCTCTTTGTTTTAAACTATGTTTTAATCGTAAACAACGATGAATAAAATTTCCTCGTATTATAGTCTTTGCTTGATAACATTTACGGAAAAACAAATGGACAATAAGCGCGATCTCTTTGCAGAAGAAAGGGTTGCTATTCGCTAGGTGTTTGACGTCACAAACAAGAAACGGTGCGTAGCACTGACTTCATCTCCGAGCCAATCGTTCTGGCGATAAGGTGCTCAAAACGTGATTCTTTCTAAAAATGCTGCCGGGACCGCATCCCACTTTTCAATGCGCGCAAGTAATAAGTCCTCTATTTTTCTTAATATAACAAGCATTTTTTAAGCTTTTTCGCAAACTTTTTTATTATTTTTGTTTATTTCTATGTGTTTTTGATTTTTTATGAGCAATATTTAACAAATGTTTCTTTAATTTCATTATTATTATTATTTTTTTTTGAGTTAAACTAATTTTTTTTTAAAACTAATATCAAACTGAAAATTCGCTATGAATTTAAGTAAAATCAATAGATTTTTAATAAAATAATATTTATCAGTGAAAATTGTCGCAATTTTCTCCTAATTTTAAAAGAAAATTCAATTTGAAAATATCTACCCCATACTATCCTATGGAAGAAAATCTGTTTTGCCAAAGACTTTCTTCAGAAAATCTTTGGCATTGTATTCATGTGCGGACCGCTGAATTCAATGTATCAGAATAGGGAGTTAGCGCTCCGTATTATAATCGAGCTCAGTGGTTTCAGTAGGCGAAAAATCCAAGAATCGTCGGTAGCTATCTTGGTTTTAGCTGGAAAGCAAAAAACAAATTTTATTCTTTTTTTTTGTGACGATTACACCCCCCCCCCTCCTGCTTTCATGGACACAATCCATCTATCTCATTCTATTCATTTTTTAAACCAATCAAATTTTTATAACTTCTCATAATGTTTTAACAGTGTTTCGTGCAACGCTAAGTCGCTAAGCTTTGACGCCTGAAACCTGAAACAAACAAACAAATCTCTTTTCAAACATGTTTCCATCCTGTCAAACTAAATATCTCGTGACAGGATTACAACCAACAGAGAAGCTTCTTAAATAATTCTTTTGAAGCTATTTTCTGTTTCGATCTCATACAGAGTAGTTTTGGGATTCTACTCCGAAAAATGTAATTTGGAAAACCAGTTTTTTGTTCAAAATGTCTCTTTTTGATAAAACCAATACTCAGAAAGAATGAAAACACATGAAAACACATGTAAACCATTTCGTTCTTTTATTGAGTTAATTGTTCATTCTGTTGAATTAAGACTTTACTTTATTTAATGACAAATGTTTCTCATCTTCGTAAAGAAATGTGAATTTAGAATTTCTGAATAACAACACAACATTCCTAAAACGGACACATACGTCACGTTTGTCAACGTCCAACTTAACTCCCATAAATGTAAGTTAATTTAAAGCATGTAAACCAGATTTCTTACCGGAAAACATTTTAGATGTATCATCAGCTATTTAGTTTTTCGTTTCTTTTTGGAACTTGTTTCTTATCATTTCTTTTTTAAAAATTCTGCTTCGAAACTTGTTTATCCTGCTGTAAATTAACTCAAATTTTACAGAAGTGAAATCAGAAGTTGAGTTAATGATGAAAAAGAGCTAACCAATCAATGGTCGATAAAAATACCGTTTAAAAATTCAAATTCATTATTCCCACCACTTTTTTGAAAAAAAAAAAAATACAGCTTATTGAATGGGCAAATAAAATTACACTAGAATAAAACCAACTCCTCTATTTTATAAAGCTGGTGGGAATCAAACAATTCCGAATAAAAGCCGTGAAGCTAACAGCCCGTGAATGTCTGGGGCGCTACGATTAAGTGGTTAAAATAAAACGAGTGAGAATGTAAGTGGGTGCTGCTGGTAATTAAAATATACTGTTTTTTTTCATTGGTATCTACGATTCCAATTCACTTCAGTATAGAAATAAAACACAAAACGTAGCTTAATGTTTTATAACTGCATTTATTGCTGCAAAAATTATTAAACATGAATTTTATGAAATTATGTACACTATATTTTACATTAGCGTGAAACTAACCTATTACTACAGTAGAACTAGTCAAGTGCATATTCGTGATAAAATTTGTTGTCATCCGTATTTTCGGATTTCAACAGTTCCTTAAAAGTGATGCTAGGTGATCTCTCTGTCCTTTTGTCTTTCTTTGTTTTTGATGAATTCTTTGTTTTTGATGAATTCTTTGTTTTTGATGTTGTATTCTTCTTAGAGGGCGGATTACATAACTTTTTCATATATTTCTGCAACATTATGAGCAGGATCTGTAAAAATAAAATAAATGAAAAACAGGTACTGTAAACTAGGGGTGCACAACCTGTGGCCCGCGGGCCAAACTGATACCAGTAATTTTATGAAGAATAATTTTTCTTATAATAATGACAGAAACTTTGCTATGAAAGAAAACAAACGTCACTTTTGAAATATTCTGGTGTCAAACGATTTTCTGGCAAAAAGGTTGTGCGTCGCTACTGTAAACAGATAAATAAATAAATAAATAAAAATAAAATAAATAAAGATAAAATGAACTATGTTAAAGAAAACTACACTTAATATCCCATCAAAATTGAATATATATATATATATATATATATATATATATATATATATATATATATATATATATAATTTTTTATGCTTATTTATTTGTTTTTAAATATTAGTTATTTAAATTTAAATATTAATTATATGTATCTTAATTTATTTATTTTTAGTTAACCGGGGAATTCAATGATATATATGATTTTTGTTCCCATATATTGAATTTACTTATTACTTTTATTTTTTTACTGTATATATTATCTTATATTAATAGATTTAACCGAGATATTAACCCTTTGAGCTCTGGTGGTTGAATTTTCTATCACTTAATTTTAATTCCGAAATGTCCCATTGACACCAGAATATTAGACCAAATTTATTTCAAAAAGGTTTAACCCTTTCAGCTCTGATGGTAGAATTTTCTACCACGTAATTTTGATTCCGGAATGTCACAACGGCACCGGAAAATTCGACCAAATATATTTGAAAAAGATTTAATGCCTTTTTTTTTTTTTTTTTTTTTTTTTTTTTCGTGTATATCGTTAACCGGCTTTTTTCTATGAAAAATACTGGTGCCAATGTGACATTTTTAATTTTGAAGAAATTTACCCACCAGAGCTCAAAGGGTTAATGCATTTTTTCGCGTATATCGGTAACCGATTTTTTTTTTTTTTGCAAAATACTGTTGCCAATGTGACATTTGGAATTTTGAAGAAATTTTCGCACCAGAGTTCAAAGGGTTAATTAATATATATATTTTTTTAGTTTAAATTTAATTGAGGGTAATTATATAAAGTATTATCAATTAATCTTAATCTAGTTTTTATGCATTAATTTTTGTCCTATTTGATATAAATAATTATTCTCATGATGACTAGTTACAAAAAATATTTAGCGACTGGCATTTTAGGCTCTTCTAAATGTAGGATGTCTAATGCTCGATACAGAGAAATAGATAGGGGTTTCTTTGGATCGTCAAACAGTTACCTGTCACATTGTCTCACTATTAATCTTAAATTAAAAAAGTGTTTATCTCCCAAATGCTTAATTTGCCCTCATGAAGATGCACAATAAATTGATAATGATTCCAGTTATAAATTTAATGTGTTATTTAGTAAAGTTTACAATGTAATATATTCCCTTAATTGCAATATTTATCAGTTAGAATATATTGGTCAAACATGTAATCTTTTGCATACAGAATCAATCAACGTAGACAGGATATTATGAAATAACAAATCTATTAATGTTGAACATATACATTTTCAGGCACCACAACTTTAAAAATATAACGATAAAAATTTTAAGTATGCATAAAAATCTCAATGATAGATTACATTATGAATAAATTTATATTAAATCTCGTAATTGTTTATACTCATATCGGCTAAATTCTAAATTATTTAATCGCACTAACATTGTTTTCACTAATACAAATAATTATGAACATTATAGTAAGTACATATGCCAATTTAAATCATTCTACAAATAAAAAAACTACCCGTACAACAAGAGGTAACAATAAGTCTAATAATCAATATATGGATTGAGATTAAATAATAAATTTGAAAATTGGAATTTGAATTCAATAATTCGTATCATTGGCTGGACATTAGGAAACACATTTTTTCATTAAAAAAAAAAACCTTCTAAATTTATATTATAGCGTATTTTTAACTAATGATTTAACTTCATATTTTAGTGATATTTACTTTGATATATTATACTACAGAATTAATCTTCTTAATGTTAAAATTTCTAAAAATACACAAAAAATTAATAATACTCAAATCATAATTACTTTTACAAATCATAATTACTTTTACAAATAATATTTCACTGAATGCAAAATTAATGTTTTAGATAAATTAAATTTTGAACAAATATTAAACAAGTAAATAATGAAATAAATAATTTACAAAAAATTTTTTTGTTACATATGTTGATAAATCACCAAACAACTATGCAATAATTTGTAAACATTATTACTCTATGTTATTAACTCAAGCTATAAATACTAGTTCAAATTTTATTTAAACAGATCTTGATACTATCATTAAAAATAGACATATAGCTCATTATTATAAATTACTAAAAATTAAAATTCATAGCTATAACTATCCTTATATTGTAGTTGTTCCAAAATTCCCTAAAATTACTTTAAAGTTTCGTGCTGTAACAATTGGTTGTAATACTTATAACAATAATGCTAGTAAAAATTTGTTAACAATACTTACAAAAATGCAAGGTATTGCTAAAATTAATGATAGATTTTATAGTATAAAAAATAGTTTACATCTCTTAAATAATATAAAAAATTTACAAAACACTAAATACATCAAAACATTTGACTTTAATGTTTTACAATTGATATCACAGATATGTATAGAATCATTAATTTATTCAAAGGATATAAGGATTCACTTAAACTATTGCATACTGTAACTTTATCTTATTTAAAATCTTTAACTAAATTTATACTTTATCATAGTTATGTTTTATTAAATGATGCAATATATAAACAAAAGGTTGGTCTCCCTCAGGACGGGATTGTATCTCCAATCTGTGCTGAACTCTACTTGCATTATCATGAAAGTAATACTTCTATTGTTAACTGTTATTTATATAGGTATCATGATGATATAATCATCTTATACTCTAAAAGTTCATCAAACTATTCATCACCAATTGAATACCATAAAAATTTAAAGTGAAGTTATAATGATATGCTTCATAATAAAATTAATTTTCTCAATCTTAATATAACTTTTTTGATAATAAAATTCTATTTGATATTTATGATAAACGTAATGATTTTCCATTCAAAGTAAACCTTTTCACTCATTATAATTCATGCCTTCATAAATCTGTATATATAAACATTTTACTTCATTTTGTTGATAGAATTAAAAATAACTGTTCATCTAAATTTAAATTGCATAATTAAAAATTGTTCAAGATATTGCAATAAGATATGGTTATCCTTTGCATTTGGTTAAAAATTTTTTTACACTTATAATTACAATTATTGGCATTAGTATAAAAATTAAAAGACTATTGCATTAATGCTGTTCTTTTATTTAAATTTTAGTATAACTAATACTTGTATTGGGATTGGATTGATGGGATTATTAATCTATAACATTAATATTAATATTGAATCTGTTATTTATTTGTACTTTTTATTTATTTGTAATAATATGTTACTATGAATTAGTAGGATTGTTGAGTAGCTAAAGGCTGTTTTTAAGTTAAGTTGCGTGCGTTTAGCCGCTACTTTATGCTTAAATAATTTTAATGCTTAAGATTCTACCCGGAATAACTCTAAAAATATTATTTAACTAAATAATAATACGAGAATGCTGTTATTAACTTTTATATTTCTACAACAGATGGCAGCACCACAAAATGCGACTAGCTTCCTTTGATTTTTCTCATACGTTATTTTTTTAAATTCCGATAGTTGATAGCACTAAAAGTGAAATGTTACGTTGTAGTAGTATTTGTAATAATTTTATTTTCTGCTAACTATAAAATAATAGCCTTGATAATTATATTAAATAGTAACAATATTTTGAATAATGATTATTAATTTTAATCATAACACGAGTGGAATAATATTATGTATGTTCTACTAAATAATTATATTATTATTATTATTATTTAATTTTATCATCTATTTTTGTTTTACTAACTGTAACCTATTAATCTTATACTGCGTCGTATATTTGCTTTTTTAACGTAATTTAACATGGGCTTATGCTGGATTCATACTTTATTACTATCTACACAGGTTATCTTAGGTATAAATTATTATTAGTTTTTTTCATTATTGATTTTTCATTTAAATTCTTTTTTTTTTTTTTTTGAATTGGTGTCTTTATTTAGCAATAGGTTGCATAATGAGTGGAATTTCTTAGTTTATAGCTCGACCTATTACAGAAACTGGCTAAATAACTTACTTTTATATGTAAACTATACACCCTATATATATACAGTCGAACCTCTATATAACGAAACTCCATACATCGAATTTCTCCATATAACGAATTTTTAGTAAGAACGGTCCCCTTTTCGCATGATTACATTAAAAACAGACTCTATATAGCGAAATATCTATCTCCATATAACGAATTTTTTCATAAATTGATCTTAATTTATTCAGTTTTAAAAAAGCTTCGAAATCATATGGAATCAAATTTCCATCACTTATTTTTGATTTATCGTTCAGTGGAGAGGTTTTTTTTTTTTTTTTTTTTTTTTTTTTTTAATAAATATTTCTTCTCTCCTTATTCTTTAAATCTAACAAGTTCATCCCACCTCCCACACACCTTTCAACATCCTTCTCAAAACACAGTCAATTGAATTGTTACACATATAAGAGAGGAATCAATGAGAGCACATAAGAGAGACCTTCAAATGGAGGAAAATACCAACTACAATTTTTCATTCCTTGCTAAAATTTGAGAATTTTTTTTGAGAGCGTAACAATTGTAATTTTAAAATCAAAACAACAAAAAATTACAGATTTCTTCCTCTGAAATTTATGCAAGTCTTCCTCATTTGATTTTCATTAAGCTTTCAAATAAATGTCTTTTCTCTTTTTTGAAACTGCTTAAATAAGTAAGAAATAAAATGTTAGGTTAATATATACTTTTAAACATTTCAAATTCTTAATTAAAAAGATCAAAAATAATATTTGTTCAAAATTTACACATTAAATACTATTTTTAACATCATACTCTATACATCGAATTTCTCTATATAACAAATTTTTTACTGGAAAGATGGATTTCGTTATATAGAGGCTCGACTGTATATATATATATTCATACTTTTTTATAGATAAATCAAATTCCAAACAGATATTTACCAAAATTTTAAATTCAGTGAAAACAGTATATAAACTGTCTGTATGTATAATGAACATGGAAATATGAACTCTTATTAAAATAAACAAAACACCATTTAAAGTATGAAGTTCTATGGAATGAATATAAACAGAAATATGAAAAACCAGATGCATGAAAAAACAATACAAAATAAAATAATAATAAAATAGATAAGAAATATAACAATAAATATAATAAAACAGAAAATCTTATATTGTGAACCACTCTTCAGGGGTACATAATTTACAAATATAAGCAATAATCCAGTCAGTTTCTGTAAAAGGTCGAGCTATAAGCTAAGAAATTTGACCTATTATGTACCTTACTGACTAAATGAAAAACCAAAGTAGAAAAAAAATTAACCATGAAAAATATTAATATTGAATATCAATAATAATAATTTATAACCAGTGATGTACTCGGAAAAAAATATTTGTGAGAACTCACCTTTCCTTAGAGTAGATGTTGACGCGACCGGATTTCTGCTAAGCAAAAAGCCAATTTAAAACATCTAGCCAAAAGCAGACTTTTTTAAATAACAGTTACAATTATTACATTCTTGTTTCTACAGTATTGTATTTGTATAGCATTCATCTAAAAGCAATATTTAATCAATCTCATTGTAAAATTTTCCATTCTAATTCACAATTGAATTGAATTGAATTCATATGGTGATATTATTTACTGGCACATCTATCTCAGAAGTTTCTGATAAAGAACGACAATGAGAGGTATTTTCTGTGTTCCTTGATTCACGACAAGCTGCTTTTGTTCTTCCTGATCACAACCAAGACTTCACATATCGTTTCTAAAACAAATATTTTAAGGGTGGTCCTATGCGGTTTATGAATATATGTGAACTAGCTTTTTCAATAAAGAGTAAAATTTTAAAGAAGAGGATTTAACTCTCTACGCTCATCAATAAACTTGATAATTATTGTTATAAAAATAACAATAGTTATCGTTTCACTTGAAAAAAAAAAAATTGTGCTCTTGCTTGATTTTTTTAATAGTAACAAACCAAATATTTCTGGGAACGGCTTTCCTACCCGTTCCCGTCCAATTACAGCATTGTATCGTTTATCCTATAGAATAATATAATAGTAAAAATTCACTAGTAGCACATGTTATAGTACTTCTAATAATGTAAATTTACTGCTAGTATAAAGATTATCAATTGCAGTTAGTAAAACAGAAATATATAATAAAATAAAAATTTATAAAAATATTTAGTAGAACATATATTATTTATAATATATTAATCCACGTATGTTATAATTAAAATTAATATTCAATATTCATATTATTGTTACGATTTAATATAATTATCAATGATAGCATTATAAGTATTAGCTTATAACCAATACATACTACTACTTCTCTAATAGTAGCAAGTCTCTTTTAGTGCTGCCATCTATTTGAAAATATAAAAGTTAATAACACCAATTAAACCCAATTATCAATTATTAAAATATTAGCTGTAAATTTATATCCAGATAGATTCTTGATCAGAAAAACTATATAAGTATGCAATTACAGCTCCACGCACGCATCTTAACATAAAAATAGCCTGCAACTAATGAACAACCCATCTGAATCATAGTAAAATAATAATAATAAATAAATAAAAATAAGTATAATTAAATAAAAAATTTAATATTAATATCATAGATAAATATTCCCATCATTCCAAACATAATATAAGTATTAGTCAGACTAAAATTTAAATAAAAGGACAAAATTAATTTAAAATTCTCTTAATTTTAATTCAATTCCAATAATGTTAAGTATTATATTTGTATAACGTTTTTAACCAAATGCGGAGGATAACCATACTTTATTGCAAGATCCTGAATTAGTTTTAAACTATGCAATTTAAATTTAGATGAACAAATATTATTAATTTTATGAGCAAAGTTAAGTAAAATATTTACATATACAGATTTATGTGGGTATGACTTATAATGAGTAAATAAATTTACACTGAATGAAAAGTTGTTACGTTTATCATAAATATCAAAGAGGATTCTGTTATCACAAGGAGTAACGTTAAGATTGAGAAAATTAATCATATTATTATACTTGTACATTAAATTTTTATGGTATTTAATTGACAATGAATAATTAGATGAACTTTTAGAGTATAAGAGGATTATATCATCAAGATACCTATGTATAACACAATTAACAATAGAAGTTTTGCGTTTATAATAATGTAAACAAAGTTCTGCACAGATTGATAATACAATCCCGCCCTGAGGGAAAAGAACCTTTTGTTTACGTAATGTGTCATTAAATAATATATAATTATGATAAAGAATAAATTTAGTTATTTTTTTAAAAGTAAGATAAGGTTACAATATTTTTTTAGATTAACCCATTAGTGCCTAGCGACCCTTTTTAGGGACGCTTCAAAAGGTGCATTCAGCACTGTTTTTGACACTGGTAAAAAAGAAAAGCGATAATTATTTTATTTAAATGATGCATTTTCGTGATTAATGAACTAAACTTAAATCTTCTAAAAATAGTGGTGTCAATCAAATAAAATTTACGCAAAAGATGTTGGGCACGAATGGGTTAAGAGAATCCTTATATTCTTTAACACTAGAACTCTCGGATGGAGTCGATTCGACTCCGATCATGTAAGTAAATTTGAATTCGAGCCAGAAAAATTTTCTCGAAATAATTTAAATTTAATCAACGCAAATTTACATTGAATAAATCAATTAAATAATTTTGAATAAAAATTCTGGTGAGAAATATTAATTTTCAAACTTGATTAGAATTTCTGGGCGTTCTAGTGTTAAATAAACTGAAGGGAAAAAGGCATCTGCTAAATTGCAATACATTTTGTGCTGGATGCTAAATTAATCCCTCAATAGTCGCATGAAATTACAGTTTAAAAATTCAAATTCATTATTCCCACCACTTTTTTGAAAAAAAAAAAATATATATTAATCTTATTTAATGGCAAGTAAATTTATACCAGAATAAATCCAATTACACTATTTTATAAAACTGGTGGGAATCAAATAATTCTGAATAAAAGCCGTGTAACTTGCAGCCCGTGGATGTCTCGGGCTTAATAATGCAGAGATTACAAAAATTTTGACTTTAGATTTCATAACTAGTTTATTTGATGTTTGTCCTGATTAATAAAGCACTTATATTATTGTTTCGATGTATGCCAATTGATTATGAAGTTGAAATTACAATAAACTCACAATGTCTATTGCAGACGTACAGAAATTTTGATTTGACCGTAAAAAAGGTAAGAAAGAAAAATCGTGTTTCAAGCATATGTTGTACCGGTTAGAACCGGTTCTGAAATTGAAACTATCATAATATAAAAAATATATAACCAAAATCGAAAAAGTAAAAACTAGCCTGGTTGTAAATCATCCTTAGCTATTCTACGCAAAAAAGTAAAAATATTAAAATTTGAGCGAGATATTTCAAAAGAACTCCCCCATAGACTTAACACTATCATCCGAGTCTTTTTCATTGACTAGTGTGGGGCCTTAAGAGCACACACTAGTCATGAGGTAAAAGCCGAGCGCTAATGTAAAGTCTATGGGGGCGTTCTTTTCAAATATCTCGCTTTATTTTTAATATTTTTAGATGATTTTTTTACAGGATAGCTGAGGACGATCCACAACCGGCCTAGTTTTTATTTTTTCAATTTTGGTTTTAGATTTTTTTTAAAAATTACTTTAGTTTTCAAAACCGGTTTAAACCGGTTCTGAAACTGAAACTATCATAATATAAAAAATATATAACCAAAATCGAAAAAGTAAAAACTAGGCCGGTTGTGGAGCGTTCTCAGCTATCCTATGCAAAAAAAAAATCATGTAAAAATATTAAAATTTGAGCAAAATATTTGAAAAGAACGCTCCCATAGACTTTACATTATCATCCGGGTCTTTTTGTGTACTTTTTCTGTGACTATTGTGGGACCTTAACACGTTGAGTGCCATGCCAGTCACCAGTGACAGCACTGAACTTTCAGTTTAAGCCGCGTCAGTCACCGGTGACTGACAGCCCAAAATATGATATAAAACTAAAAAAAATATAATGTTTTACGCAATTGCAGAAAATTTATTTAAAATTTACTTAACTTTTGTTTATTGCAGGATGATATTTTCTTAATAATTACTTAAAACAATATATTGTTTTAAGTTAAATTATTGTGCATAGCTGAAAAAGTTTGAGGTCTGCACGGGTCGGAATTTCCAGGACCGGTCTGGCCCGAAAGAAAGCTTTTTCGGCCCGGCCTATTTATATTTTTACATTTCTATGTCCGGCCCGTATAGAAATCAAGGAAAACATTTCCGGTCCGTTATGATTGTCACAAATTCTACTATTTCCAAAAATTTAAGATTTTTTTTTCATGTAATTAAGATTCTTTTGAAAAATATTGCATCTATATCTGTGGGATGATTTTACAATATTTTTTACAGGAAATACACATTAGCAACATTAATTATTACTTAGATTCTTAGACTTTCAACATTCAAATAAAGATTCATTAAAAAATTAATATGGCTTAGTATAAAAGAAATAAAAAAGAAAGTTAAAAACGTCTTAACTTTTGAAGCAGTATAATAAAAGTAAAATTATGAAAATATTTCTATATCATTTTATTAAAGATTCCAAATCGAAATTCATTTTCAAATCCAAAGGAGCTACTTTCTCATACATTTCTGATTTTTTTTTTTTTTTTTTTGAAACGCATAAGATTAGTAGGTGTTTTTATTCAAAAACTATATAATCAAATGGCGTTTTTCATTTCTTGATACAAGCAATTTAAGAAAATAATGTCAAGGATAGCGTTTTGAGTAGAGTTTGCGGAAGCGACAACAATGGAAGGGAGAAAAATCTGCAACCATTTGACAAGAATCTCTTATATTTCAAGAAGATTATAAAGTACCTTATTTACCAAAAACGTAAAACGCTATTTGATTCTAAATCCCTTCAATTTTCAGGCTTGTCAGTTTTATACTTTTACATTTAAAAATTAATCAGAAAATGTGTGAAACTTTCATGTTGTTAAGAAGTGAATATAAGACCCACCAAGAAATATATATCCAATGATTACGTTAACATTAGTTCTTTAACGGTAATCTTCAGACCAATTAAGGCTACTTCTGGCCCGGCTCGTCAATATGTAAAAAACAATGCAAGCCTGATATCGGCTCGCCACGAGTCTGCTAAAAAATATTAAACTCGTGTTGCATACAATGTAACTGTCCGATGCCGATCTCTATACTGTACAAGTTACATTTCTGTATTCATGTTGTCAAACTAGTATCGGTTCGTGACGCACATTTATACTTATTCTCGTTAAAGCCATATTCATCGAAAATAGCTCATATTTTATCGTTCCTGCTTAAATCTTTATGAAAGATCGGTAGACCTGCTAAATTTTTTACCGGCCCGTGTGACCTGTTCAATTTTTTTGCCGACCCGGTCTTACCCGTTGGAAAATTCGGAACCCTTCCGCTGGCCCTTGTACAGGCCACGTCCCCGTGAAGACCTCTGGAAAAAGTACCAACCTATTTGAATGTGAAAAAACTGAAAACTGTGATTTTAGTGTGTTTTTGATAACATAATAGTGCGGTTTTTTTTAAGAGGAGAGATCAGGTTGAAAAATAAATCGATTTTTTGAAAAAATTAGTGTAAATTCCTTGAAATGTTACAAATCCATTGCAAAAAAAAAAAAAAAAAAAAAAAAAAAAAAAAAAAAAAAATTCGAATTAGAATGGGAGTTATCACTAAAAACGTCTGACAACGCAACAAAAAAAATGGGGGATTCCCTTCAACTCAGAACAGCTGTTCCACGCTGATCATTTGTTTACATGGCCAGAAAAGCTGCGGCTGAGGCTCTGAAACTTAAATAAGTATGTGTTTATGTCCCTGGTAAATTTTATTATGATAAACAATCCTCATTATTATAAAATTTGAAGTTAATCTATAAAATTAACTTTGAAGCCGTTTGTCTCAAAACTATTTTCTGGCATTGCGCGCACTCTCATTTATAAACTAATTATTGCTGAACCAGAAAATTTTGCATTTTACTAATTTTCATGTGTACCTATAAGCTGAACCTCAATTTAGCCTGATTTTTGTCCTAGACATTTTTTTATTGAAAAAAATAAGCGTAATTTTTTTTTGCTAAATTTAACGAAAATGATAAAGCTATTAATTATGCAAATGAATTTGAATACACCTTTATATTTTGGTTCAGTGTAAAATATAACGGTATAAGTGAATGTAAGTGCAATATTAAATATCTATCTGCCGTAGAATTTTTAAAATCTTGCGTTTCAAAATGCATATTTAAAAATTCATATTTTTTAAATATCAATTTTGTCGTCAAAATTTAACTAATTAATATTACTAAATATATATTTTTTCAATGTTTTTTTAAAGCATAAATATTTATGAAAGTATAGAAAAAAAAATTGCTGTATTAAATTAATTGGTTTTGAAACTGCAAAGTTTTTAGTAGTGGTCAAATTATTGTCACTTTCCGGTCGCTCAGAAAAGCGATCATTAGAATGTACACTTGAAGCCCTTACAGCCAAAAGAATGACCAAAAAAGCTGCGACTGACGCTCTGCAACTTAAAGAAGGATGTGTGCCCCTGTGAGTTTTAACATGATAAGCAATCCTCATTGTCGTAAAATTTGCAGTTAATTTATAAAATTAACTTTGAAGCCGTTTTTCTCAAAAATGTGTTTTTTGGCATTGCGGGCACTCTCATCCAAAAACTAATTATCATAGAACCATGAGATTTTGCATTTTACTAATTCTCATGCGTACATTTAAGCTGAACCTCAATTTAGTCTGATTTTTGTCATAGAAAATTTTTTATTGAATAAATAAGTGTAATTTTTTTGCTAAATTTAATAAATATGATTATTAATGTCATTAATTATGCAAAAGAATTTGAATATACTTTTAAATTTAGGTTCAGTATAAAATATACTAATGTAAGTAAATGTAAATGCAATATTAAATATATATCTGCAATAGAATTTTTTCAATCTTGCGCGCAAGATGCGTATTTAAAAATTCATATTTTTGTACCGTCAATTTTGTCATTAAAATTTAATCAATTAATATTGCTAAATATATATATTTGAATGTTTTTTTTTAAAACCATAAGTATTTATGAAAGTATAGAAAAAAAACTGTTGTATTTTATTAATTGGTTTTGAAACTACAGTGTTTTTCGTAATTGTCAAATTACCGTAATTTCGGGTGTATAAGCCGCGGATCAAACAATTCTTTTTTGACCCAGAAAATTTATTTAGTGATTGAAGACAAATATTTACGGCGATCTAACTAGTTATATTTTTTTCTTAAAAAATTCTGGGTCGAAAAAGAATTGTTTGATCTGCGGCTTATACACCCGAAATTACGGTATTGCATACATGCCAACCTCCGGCTTTTTAAAAATGAAACAATTCTATTTAAAACCAGAAATTTATTTAATTAACTATTTAAATAATTTTCAGACGACTAACTCATTTAGTCCCAAACTATTCTAATTAAACTATTTTCCTGGTTCGATGCATGTATTCTTAATTTTTAAAAAGCCGGAGGTTGGCAACTCTGGTATTGTCATTTTCCGGCTGTTCAACCTGATGTCCTCCCTTAAGGTTTATAATACTTAGTGAGTGTATATGTTGAAATGTATAGTATTGGAATTGTATATATATGTATATATTCAATAAAAAATAAACATTGTTCTAATTATCTGAATTTCTGATTCCGAATCGATGTCGGTTCCGACCAGTTTGGATAATCAGAACTTTACTAAACATGTTTCGTTTTCGGGTACTGTTATTTTCCAGGTGAAATACCAGAATTCTTTATAGAAAAATAAATATCGTTCAAAAGAGAGAAAATTCGTTTTATTTAATTAGGGATTTTCTATAGTAAATATTGGTACCAAAGTATTTCCTGCTTATAAAATTCCAGAACCCGTACGAACCATGCTAAAGCATGGATGGCTCGCAGTGTTCCTAAATTTTCATATCGTTGCAATCATTATTTCAAAACAATAATCTTCGCAACAGATTTATTCAGCATATGAAATAGAAGTTTACAGTACAGATTACTATTCTAAAATAGAGGCAACAAAAGTAAAAAAATAAGAATGCTGCGAGTATTGTGAGTGTTGCCAAATCTGGAGGAATTTCTTTATTTGGAAATTCCTTCTTACCAGAAAATTTTGATTAGTAATATTATTTTATTTTATTTTATTCGAGAGATTTCTATCACTATACAAAGCAGAAATAGCTATTCAAACTTTTTAGTGAGAATACGAAATTTCTGAATAAAAAAATTCTCAGATTTGGCAACACTTGTTACATTAAAGATCTAAAATTAATTCATGAAAAATGGTGTTTCATTACGTGACCAGCTTAACTATTAATGTATTATTAGAAATTTACAAAAAGCTTTGAAAATAATTATAGATTATGATTTGTAATTAAATAGTTAAATTTATAACGCATAGAGAAACGTATACTGTACCGGGATAATAGAGCCTATTAGAGAATATTTCACCAACGTGTGTCCTGAAGCATATCTATATCTTTCTGTCAGATTAATGCAGCCTTGAAGGAAAGTACCATCCACATGAACCTATTTACGAAAGGAAAAAAGAGTTATAAACTACTCGGCATTAACCAAAAAAAAAAAAAAAAAAAAAAAAAATCAACCAAGTTATAAAATACATTAAAAGGCTTCAGATTTAATGATCTGACTAGAGAAGATATATTTTATAATCTATATTTGAATATAATATATATCTGAAAGAGAAATAATGTAATACTGGGTTCATACGGGCCCTAGAATTTTAAAACCAGAAAACTCTTCGGTACTAGTATTTTCTCATAGAAAATTTCTCTTTAAGTAAAGTGAAATTTCACACTTTTAAACTTGATTTTTTTTCATAAAAAATATTGGTATTTGACCTAGAAAACTAACGATTCCCGTACGAGCCCTGTAATATGAACATCTACCGTAATTTCGGGTGTATAAGCCGCGGATCAAACAATTCTTTTTGGACCCAGAAATCTTATTTAGTGATTGAAGACAAATATTTACGGCGATCTAACTAGTTATATTTGTTTCTTAAAAAATTCGGGGTCGAAAAAGAATTGTTTGATCTGCGGCTTATACACCCGAAATTACGGTATTCATTAACCTTTTCCGGCACACTGTGCCCAGTATGGGACATCTAATTTTAATTCCAAACTTGCAAACGGCACCAAAAATATTTTAATAAAAATTTGCTTTTACAAGGAAAGCCTAAAATAGGGTAGTCTTAATTTCTAATAAAATAGTTTGCAAATTCCCGTGTCGATCGATAATTACACATTTTACGAGCAGAATTTGCCCGTGCCGGAAAGGGTTAACTGCCGTACAGGGCAGTTACCAGCGAATAATGACAGGGAGGGCTCTGAAATATTTTTGTCGGGCTAATAGCTTTTAACAATTCATGTCTCTAGTACAAAATACATACAGTAAAACCTACTTAAACGGAACTAGCTAGAAAAGAATCATTTTAACGCAACCAGACTAAACAGAGTTTTTATACAGTAAAACTTGCTTATATGGAAATAAAAAAACCATTTTTAACATACTCGGACTGTATAACGATTTTTTTTATCACCAAACTTTTAAAAGAGAAAAAAGTCATAATCCAGGGAAAAGAGTACAAAGTAATTGACGAGCAGTGTACGGAGCTGCAACTGGCGACTATTTTAAAATTTTGTTTGTACCAGTATTTTTCTAATGTATGTTTTGGAGTACATTTCCCTTGCCAATGATGCGAAAATGTGTTCTAAGGGTTTCTAATTTGAGAAAGTGGTCGCTTGTGGCAACCCTGAGTGCACCAGCATTGACAAAAGCTTATTTAACCCCTTGAGCTCTAATGGTAGAATTTTCTACCACATGATTTTAATTATGAAATGTCTCAGTAGCACCAGAAAATTCGACCAAATTTATTTGAAAATGGTTTAATGCATTTTTTCGTGTTTATCCTTAAGAGCCTTTTTTCTTTGCAAAATACTGGTGCCAATGTGACATTTGAAATTTTGGAGAAATTTACACCCCAGAGCTTAAAGGGTTAAAATTCAACTTTTTCTCACCGCGTGTCAGCGGGGACGTAATGAGGTTATACCCTCGTATACCTTTTGGATTTTTTGAAGAAGTTTTGTGTCTCATTTTCAAATAAAATTACAGAGCATAATCTGTGGCCATGCCTTCAGCGTACAGTGCATATGTTGTGATTTGTAGGTGAGCTGTGATTCCACATTTCCTTTTTAACAAAATACATCTTTATTAAACATATAAAAACTTAATTGTATAAATAACATACTGTAAATAAAGCATATTAAATATTATATTTGATGGCCGATCTACGGCTTTTAAGAACGTGACACTTCATCGACGAAGTCTTACAACAAGTAATCGAAAAGCTCTACTAAATTCTCCAGCCAATCTGCATTCTCGCCAAAAGCTTGCCACACCGGACCGGAGGACGCCAAACCGAAGTATGCCAATGTCCCATTCCACTCTCTATCCGCTAACACTTTGAAATGTTTTTGTCCCGTTCCATTCACTCCACCGCTACAACCTTGAACTGAATCATGAATCAGTTTCCATTTTTCAGATCAGGAAAATAAACGTCGCTACACAACTCCCCCGCCAGTCTCACACATTCCGTGGGAGACGAAAACGAACCCTCCTTCCGAATCGGGTTATGTAAGGCGTAACATAAGGCTCACCGTCTTCATGTAAAAGAAATGCTGGTTTTATCCGATCAATATGTATGATCTTTTCCTGGTTCTTAACAGAAACCACAAAATCTTTTTCAATTCGCCTTACGACCTTAAATGGACCTTCGTAAGTCGGTTGCAAAGACCTCTTAAAAGGACCTCTACGAACGAACACATGGGTGCAATTTTTCAGTTCTTTTGGAACATAGATCTTTTGCTGCCCATGTTTTACAGGTTGACAAGGTCTCAAAGCACACATTAATTTTTGTAGTTTCGAAACATAAGCCGGTGGGTCTGACAGGGGATTATCTTCATACAACTGACCTGGAAGCCTTAAAGTTGTTCCATATGTCAGCTCAGCTGTACATGCGGCCAGGTCCTCGCGCACTGTAGTCCGTAGACCAAGCAACACTGGTGGAAGAGCTTCCAACCAATCCATCTTATAGCACATTAACGCTTGTTTTAAAAGTCGGTGAAGTCGCTCCACCAATCCATTAGACTGGGGTCTGTATGAAGCAGTTCTAGCTACACTAGAGCCTAGCATTCTTGCCAGACTTTCAAATAGTATGGACTCAAATTGCCCACCCCGATCGCATGTAATCCTCTGAGGCGTACCAAAACGAGAAACCCACGTCTGAACAAAGGCCTGAGCAACTGTTTCAGCACTAATATCCCCAATAAGTACAGCCTCTGGCCACCGGGTAAACCTATCAATCATAGTGAGGCAATATCTGAATCCATGTACTAGAGGCAAAGGACCAATAATATCTATGTGTATATGAGAAAATCTCTCATCTGGAACTAAAAAATGGACCAAAGGAGATTTAGTATGCAGGTGTACCTTAGTTCTTTGACAAGGAATACACGACCTACACCACATAGCAACATCCTTATTTAGCCCTGGCCAAATATATTTTGAACCGATTAGTTGCCTAGTAGCCCGTATACCAGGATGCGACAAACCATGTAGTGACTCAAAAACCTTATATCTCAAAGCCTGGAGGACATAAAATCTGTTCACCTCACCAGAAGTTTCACAATACAATAGTGTTTTGGCATCCGGCATTTGTACTTTAGCTAACTTTCCACTAAATTCAAACCTTTCCGTCCAAAATGTACTTTACCTCCTCATCCTCCGTTTGCAACTTTTCCCACAGTTCAAAATCTGCAAGTGAAGAAAACAGAATTTCGCAAACTCTCGACAAACTGTCAGCAACAAAATTTCCCTTACCCGGCAAATAACGTATATCCGTAGTAAACTGGGATATAAAGTCTAACTGCCGAAGCCTTCTAGGGGAACATTTTTCTTGTTTCTGCTGAAACGCAAAAGTTAGGGGTTTGTGATCTACATACAGCGTAAATACCCGTGCTTCCAACATATGCCTAAAATATTGGATCGCAGAATATGCAGCTAACAATTCCCTGTCATATGTTTAATATTTGAATTGCGTAGGAGACAACTTACGAGAGAAAAATCCAAGTGGTTTTGGACCATCGGGCGTAATTTTTTGTAACACCCCCCCATAGCAAAATCGCTGCAATCCGTTATAAGTGCAAGCTTCGCGTCTTGTGAGGGGTGATAAAGCAAAGTCGCATTAGCTATTGCTTGCTTAACTTGCTCGAAACTACTCTCTGCATCCGCATCCCACTGAATTTCTCTTTTTTCCCTCTTTTTTGCACCATTTAAGAAAACATTTAATGGTCTCAATATTGCTGCAATATGGGGTACAAAACGATGGTAGTAGTTCACCATACCCAAAAATCTCCGAAGGTCGCTAACAGTTTTTGGCTCTGGAAATTCAAGACTAGCTTTTACTTTATCTTTATGTGGAACACATCCCTGACTATCAATAGTATGTCCCAGAAAATCTATAGTTTCTTTACCAAACTCACATTTCGATTCATTAATTATAATCCCGTAATCTCTAAACCACTTAAATATTTCCTCTAAGTGCTGCATATGCTGAGCGTGCGTTTCACTTGCTATTAAAATACTGTCGAGGTAAGGAAAACAATAGTCTAAACCTGGCAGTACCTCATTTATGAAGCGTTGAAACGTTTGCGCTGCAGAACATAATCCAAAATTTAAAAATGGAAATTCAAAGCAACCGAAAGGAGTTATAATAGCAGTTTTAGGGATGTCGGGAGGATGAACCAGAATTTGGTGATAAGCACGGACTAAATCCACTTTAGAAAATACTTTTTTGCCTTTTAATATATAAGTGAAATCCTGAATGTGCGGAATAGGATATTTGTCTTGTACAGTAATTCGGTTTAATGCCCTATAATCCCCAGTTGGTCTCCAATCTGAAACGCCCTTAGGGACCATATCTAATGGACTGGCCCAATTACTTTTAGATGGCCTACAAATACCTTTCTCGAGCCTTTCTCTCTTCTAAATTTGGTTGAATTGAATCGAATTCCTGTTTAGCTATCCGAAGCTGCGCGGGATGTAAACGCCGAGCTTTAGCAGTAACAGGTGGGCCAACCGTAGGAATATAATGCACTGTATCATGTTTTACGATACGCTTATTAGTATTATTTAACTGCGTTATTTCCTTATATTTTTCCAACAACTTTATATACGCAGAATTTCCAATGATAGCCTTTACAGATACCGGGACGTCACACAGACCGGCGCGACCACGAGCAGAAAAATTTGTCACAGGGTCCAATAAACGCCGCTTTTTTAAATCGACAAGCAAACCAAAATGTTGTAAAAAGTCAGCGCCAATAATTGGTTTATTTACGTGGGCTATGATAAATGGCCATTGCAATTTACGTTTTAATCCGAAATCCAGTGTCAATAGTTTAGTACCGTAAGTGCAGATTTTTGTACCATTAGCGGCATATAATGTAAAATCTCCCTTTTTTGTACTTTTAACTAAAAATGACTTGGGAAAACATGAAACATCGCTGCCCGTATTTATCAAATAGCTAGACTGTGTAACCCTATCTGTGACATACAACCTGCGACTTCAGCTCATACGTGTAGTAGCCGTCGCTACTCCTGCGAGCGAAGGTCGTTTTTTGGTTTATAAGCGCGCAGAGGTACACATTTTCGAGCTTTTTCTTTAAATCGAAAATGATACCAACATAGCCACCCCTCTCTGCGTGACCTATCCCCTGAGTTAAAAGAATTCCTTCAGCTAGACTTCTTGGGAGACCAGGAACAAGAGATTGCTAACCACTTTTGAAAGCTGCTGAACCTGAAATTGCAACTGCTCCAACTGTTTATTTTGCTGATTAAACTGAGTTAGTTCAGTCCCTCTCGAATCCAGAGAGTTAACGTTAACCTGCGTACACTCACATATCTTATCCGCCATCTCCGCTAATTTATTTAAACTCTCAGAGCTGACAGACAAAATAGTTTGTACAAAAACCGGTAACCTTCGAAGCCATATATTTTTCAAAAAATCATCATCAACATGGCCCTCGCTTAACTCTCTCATCTTACGCAATAATAATGAGGGGGACCTATCACCCAGTTCTAAATCTTCTAGCAAAGTTTTAATTTTCCTATTCTGAGAAACCTCAAATTCTGTTAATAAACGCGTCTTAAGAGCGGTATACAGCTCTTCTGGCGGTTTAAACAATATGTCGCTAGCGAAAGATAAAGTTTCCGCATCTAAAGATGCCACTAAATGGTCAAACTTCGTTTGTTTGGCCGATATTCCCGCTAGCCTAAAACTAGCCTCCAGCTGTACAAAAAATAACTTTGCATTACTAGGCCAGAAATTGGGAACTTTTACCGACACTCTATTACAAACTGTATTCCCCCCTTGCGCAGTCTCCTTAGAAATGTCGTCCGGCATCCCGTATACAGTTAAAAACCAGCAGAAATCTCAAAAAGCCAAACTAGACAAAAGTTTAAACCACACTCAGCAAAGATTAAAACATCTTAACAAATAAAACAGCAATATAAAGTTCTAAACAACCATTATAAACTAAACCAGTTTAAATTATCTAAAAAATCTCAGAGGATACATGCGAAAGGAATAAACAAAATGAAATCTCATACCTTAAACTTTGAAAAGTATTCCATTAGCCTTGACGAGAACTCTTGGGCAAAACTTTATTTTTAATTTACAAGGAAGGTCTCCATTGGGGGCATACTCAGAATTTTTTGAAAAAAATACGAATTAAACTACTCATGTAGGTAATATAGGATCAGTGAAAATTAGCGGCGGAATTACATTATTAGATATGTAAAAAAATAAAATAGTTCGGAATAATTGGCGTGAAAAGCTGAAAGCGACGCGCGATTTGGCGAGCAGATTGGCGAGCCCTTGATTTTAATTGACTTCACTGTTAAAAATCTGCAGCATTTACTGCAACGTCACTCCACTACTTTTATAGAATTTCTCTCTTCTGACCAATGAGAATGCTCCATAGCACAGTGAATTGACCATGTCACACACTGTTAAAAATCTGCTGCATTTTGTTGCAACGCACTCCACCGCTTGTATATAATATCTCTGTTCCAACCAATGAGAAAGCTCCATTTCACGGCCAAGTAACCGTTTTCTATACAAGCAAGGGAGTGCGTTGCAACAAAATGCAGCAGATTTTTAACAGTGTATTTTTCAATTTGGAACAATTTTAATCAATTTAAATTGTGTTTTAAATGATAAAATATATTAATTTCATTTTGTTATAAGTACATATAAACATATATGGCAAAATTACACTTAAAGTAAAGTAAAAATGCAAAACTAAAATTACTTAAACTAAACTTATTTAAATAAATTGAACATAGAAAGTTTTTCTTTAACCCTTTCAGGGGCAAGGTACATGTCTTCAAAAAATGTTGAAGTAATTCATTGACACCAGTATTCACACGAAAATTTATTTGTAAACTAGTAAAAGTGTATTTTCGCTCATTTAATAAAGGTGAAATTCTCTTTAAAAAATTCGGGTGCCAATGTGACATTCAGGAATTAAAATTAGGTGATGCCGTGGCGGCATCACCGCCCTTCAAGGGGTTAAAAAGTATTCGAAGCGTAAAAGCGTATTTTTCAAAATTTCGTTTTTTCGCCAACCGGAGATAAATCGCCAAATAAACGAAATTTTTATTATTTTTTATGGACGTTATAAGGAGGTTCCGCCGAAATTTCTTTTATAAACATATATAACTATATGAGAAGAACATTCTGTAATTTTTTCAGATTTTTCTGAGTATGCCCGTATGGAGACCTTCCTTGTAAGCGTGACAACCGGGTCACCACTTGTTGTGATTTGTAGGTGAGCTGTGATTCCACATTTCCTTTTTAACAAAATACATCTTTATTAAACATATAAAAACTTAATTGTATAAATAACATACTGTAAATAAAACATATTAAATATTATATTTGATGGCCGATCCACGGCTTTTAACAACGTGACACTTCATCGACGATGTCTTACAACAAGTAATCGAAAAGCTCTACTAAATTCTCCTGCCAATCTGCATTCTCGCCAAAAGCTGGCCACACCGGACCGGAGGACGCCAAACCGAAGTATGCCAATGTCCCATTCCACTCTCTATCCGCTAAAACTTTGAAATGTTTTTGTCCCGTTCCATTCACTCCACCGCTACAATCTTGAACTGAATTATGAATCAGTTTCCATTTTTCAGATCAGGAAAATAAACGTCGCTATACATAGATCCTCTTGTTATGTTACAACTACCGCAATGTCGTGTGAGTTTTTTAACATATGTTTACTTTATACTTAACACTAGAACCGCCATTAGGGGTCAATTTGACCTCTGACAAACTGATAATAGCCAATTTGACTCAGAAACTTTTTAATACGATATATTAAATAGATGCATCGAACAAATAAGCTAATTGAATAAGTTAAATAATTTTAATTAGAAATTCTGGTATGAAACACTTTTTATAAAACTTTATAAAATAGCCGGTGGTTCTAGTGTTAAAGTCTTTTACTGTTTTGACTTTATTAAAAAAATTTTGGAAAATGTAGTATGGAAAAATATTTCTCATTACATTCACAATCGATACAATGATTAAAAATTATTATTTTGTGTTAAAACAAGTTTTAAATAACAAATTACTTAAAAATAATAGAATGAACAAAAATAATTTACTAAACACTGATTTATGTTGTATTTTACATTTTATTATTTTATAATTCTAGTTTTTGACATCAAATTCAATCAATTCAGAAGTAATCTATCTATATTATAAAGACCAAACGTGTGCGTAGCGCATACGCCATTTTGCGAATGGCAACACTTTGAAATTCGAAGTGAAATTTCGGTTTTACAATTTTCGCTACTGCAAATTTTTAAACTTAATATCCTACATTTTCAATTTTTACACTATCGTATACGTTAAAAAATGTGCTTTTAAATGCAATTTATTCGAAAATTCTATCTTAAATTATTTGTGAGTTATTAATTTTTTTGTAGTTTTTAATACCGCTTTTGTAATCGTGGCAACAAAAGAATTTCATTGTTATTAATCATGGAGGATTGAGATAGGTGGAGGGGAAGTAAGGCTCAAAAAAAGGTTTGCAATATGAATCCATTTATCACTCAAATGGACCAAACAAAAGGACGTGGAAGGAATTTCGTATTATAATACGAATTGAAAGAAATGAATTACAACTAAAGCATATTTTAAGAAGAAATAGCAAATTTTTAAAATGGTCTTTGTTCTATTATTATTTATTAAAATAAATGTTCGCTTTTAAAATAAAAGAAATTGGAAAATTAGCAATAATTAAATGTCAAATTGAAATTAAATAAGATATTGAAAACATTTGATGCGAACTAAAAATTGTATTACTAAAAGTTTCCTAATTTAATGTAATTTTAAATACTTTATAACGTAGATGAAAAATGTTTATGACTTAATAATTGCATGCAAATAAGTATTTAAAATATAATGATGAAAACATTCTTTTAAAATCATGTATGAAAACTTAAGTAATAAATATTAATCTAAAATATAGATTTCTGACTGCAGACAATTTTAAGATATTAACAAAAGAATGTTATATTTTCAAGCAAAACGTAAAAATAATTTTCTATATTGATATTTAAAACACATATGATAAAATAATTAATAAATTCTTAAGGTGAAGCGATAGATTAGTTCTTTTTAAAAAATTATAGAAAAAAAAAATACGGGTTTAAACCTGTTTCAATTGATAGGCGTGTCAAAGCACGTGATTTTGTTTGGACTTAATGTGACTTAACCCTTTGAGCTCTGGGGTGTAAATTTCTTCAAAATTCCAAATGTCACATTGGCACCAGTATTTTGCAAAGAAAAAAACCGGTTAACCATAAACACGAAAAAATGCATTAAACCTTTTTCAAATAAATTTGGTTGAATTGAATCGAATTCCTGTTTAACTATCAAGGGGTTAACCCCTTGAGCTCTGCTGGTAGAATTTTCTACCACATAATTTTAATTCCGAAATGTCACAATGGCACCAGAAAATTCGACCAAATTTATTTCAAAAAGGTTTAATGCATTTTTTTCGTGTTTATCGTTAACCGGTTTTTCTCTTTGCAAAATACTGGTGCCAATGTGACATTTGGAATTTTGAAGAAATTTACAGCCCAGAGCTCAAAGGGTTAATGTAGGGTTATATTCTTAACATCACCCCGAGAGATAATACTTCCCCTCCACCTATCTCATTCCTCCATGGTTACTAATAGTAAAAAAAAAAAAAAAAAAAAAAAAAAAAAAAAGGGGGGGGGGGCGAGGATTACTTTATATTTTCGTTGCCATTTTTTATAAAAAGTGAAAAAAAATTAAATTAAAAAACGAGTTATCTCCGAAATATCGTTTGTTATAAAACCCGGTGAATTTTGGTTTTATTTCGTTTTTATTTTTTATTTATAAATTAAATGATTTTTAATTTATTACAAACATATTTTGCATTGGATGCAGTACTTTGTTTTTACAAAAAATGTATTTAAAATAATAATTGTGTGAGTTATTTTCTGCGTTTTTACTTAATTCGTATCAAACAGCTGAAAGAATGTAAATTTATTAATCCATGTCAAAAAAATATTTTTCCGGAATTTCAAGATATATCAATGAATGATTTCCGATAAAACATGGAGCTATTATAAACAAATAAATGAAGGCATATGAATCATTAGTTACCGAATTTTCTTCTTGAATGATGGCATATATTTTTTCCCCCTGGGTTTGTATATTATTCTGTAATAATGACGCCATATGTATACCTTTCTATAGATGTTGCTTAAGAATAGATCATAAAACAGGGATTCTTTAGCGGATGCATTTGTCGTCATTTTATTACATTAAAAAAGGCATGTATTTTAATTCTTAAGATTGAAATATGTTTTGTAGAAGAGCATTATTTTGACCCCAGCTACTTTGCAATACTTCTCAAGCGAAAATATTTCACTTTCAAAAATAACGCAATCGAAATAGTACACTGATAAAAAGCAATGCTTACAGAAATTTAAAGTGTTGTAAAAGAACCGTGACATATAGTGTGTATGTTAGGGTTGGAAGTCTTTGTCCAAAAAACATATTTTGTAACACACCTTTGTTAACCATGAATTTTTTTAGAAAGTAGTGGAACTTTAAAACAGTTTAAATCACAATAATCCACTGTTTCAATGAAGATATTTTTGTCCTAAGCCTTATAATAAACTTTACGTTAATCATACTTTTTCTCTTAATGTTTAATTGTTATAATTACATTTTTTTCTAAGTCATAAATAAAAGAAAAAAAGATAAAAGTTCAAAAATCAAACAGGAAGACGCATCTTCCCCAATGTCCTATTATAACTCTGCTGACACCCATGTATTGAAACATTTTTTTTCATTTACAAGGCTCTCACTTGATCCGTTTTTGAACACCACTTTTATTTAAAGAAAAATTTCGTTTATAATTTCGTAGAAACATGCCAGGAAGCGCGGTTTTCTTGGAATTGTTGCAGAAACCTACCACAAATTTCTTAAAAAAAAAAAAAAAAAAAAAAAAAAAAAAAACTGTATTTCAAAAGCGGACCAG
Organism: Maratus speculifer; assembly: GCA_964019185.1. Taxonomy (NCBI): domain Eukaryota; kingdom Metazoa; phylum Arthropoda; class Arachnida; order Araneae; family Salticidae; genus Maratus; species Maratus speculifer. The sequence continues at coordinate 197,671,712 of OZ025299.1, forward strand.
TGGAAGCCCTGCATCTATATACAGAGTAGTCATAAAAAAAACTTTGCCGATATATGGAGCTCTAGCGGCCAGTCCGTTCAACCGATCGAGGTGAAATTTCAGATATAGTTATTCAGAGGTATGAGCTCGCGATTCTGTGAAGGCAACAAAATGGCACTCATGGTTACGGTTATAGTTACAGAAACTCAAAATTTTCCAATGGCAACACCCATTTTTTTTCATCGCAAAATGCTCAGCGCATGCGAAAACCTAAAGAGCGTTGGAACCGTACGTGAATCGCAAGAAACGGACACGTTATGCACACACAAAAAACTGTCCTGCGAATCCCCACTTCCCCCATAAAAAAACACGATTGGGGCGCAAGGAGTAAATTTGCATGTGACACAGAGTCAGTACATTAATCTCTGATTACAACAGAGATCAGAGAAAAGAAAACTTTTATTTTGATTACACATTTTCGACATGGGTTCCATCACAGGCAATTACACATTCATGGTGGCGACTGTGGACAATACAGCCGAACGTTACATCGCATGAGGGATGTTTGCAATCTCACGTCTGATAGAATCTTTCAAATTCGGCAAAGTTTGCGGATTGAACATGTACACTCTAGATTTTAGATATCTCCAGAACCTGAAATCCATAGGAGTGAGGTCAGGGGATCGCGGAGGCCATTGACGTTACAAGTTAAGGTGAAATGTGCCTCTTCTGTTCATAATATGCGAAGAGGCCGATTGTATTGAATAAGAAATTCAATAACAAAGTCTATATTTTGTTGATGGCTTCTCACTTCCAACATCTGGGCCCGCTGGTATCGGTAAGGAAACATGCAGATTACAGGGCGTAGTATTTTTAAGACCATTGATTTTGTTATATCAAATACACGCGATGCACCTTTTGTAGTTCGCATGCGACCTCTAGTCACTATGTGATGCACTTCCATAACAGTATCCTCAGGAACAGTTGGACGTCCGGATCGCGGACTATCACAGGTGCAGCCAATTTCTTTGAATTTCATTACTAAGTCACGAAGAACTTGTGAAATGCATAAGCCACGTATTTAGCGATGGTTTCGAGGGTAAACGCGCCAGGTTTTCGCAGCATTCATCTCATTTTGATACTAGTTTTACCAACTCACCACGAACGAAGTCATTTTGTTGGTATTTGCGAGCTCCGACTGAAGAATTAACATTCCCACCCTACTTTTTATCCGTTTTCTACACTAACTATCTGGCAAATGATGTTCCGTGAGTGGTATTTTATCTCTTTCATATTCAAATTTTCTTCGTGCACCTTGGTCGTGTTTTTTTGGGGGCCGTTCGTAGAGCTGATTTTGTGCGATAATAACGCGTCCGCTTATTGCAATGACCATACAGTTCCAACGCTCTTTAGGGTTTTCGCATGCTCTGATCATTTTGCGATGAAAAAAATGGGTCTTGCCATTGGAAAATTTCGAGTTTCTGTAACTATAACCGTAACCGTGAGCACCATTTTGTTGCCGTTCACAGAATCTCGAGCTCATACCTCTGAATAGCTATATCTGAAATTTCACCTCGATCGAAGGCCGCTAGAGTTCCTGGCCGCTAGAGCTCCATATATCGGCAAAGTTTTTTTTATGACCACCCTGTAAATTGATAATCTTATTTCTTCGGAATTTTCTTTTATAAAATTTCTCATTATCATAGTTTACCATTAACTAAATATAAAAGCTGGCAGCCATGCTCCTGTTATTTTCTATCAAAGTTTTTCATTAACTGAAGAGTTTTCTAAACTGATTTTTTTTAAATTAATTTCTTTTACCGGGTGTCCCAAAAATGACTGATGGATTTTAACCCATTAGTGCCTAGCGTCCCTTTTTAGGGACGCTTCAAAAGGTGCATGTAGCACTGATTTTGACACCGGTAAAAAAGAACAGGGTTCTCAAAAATCTTTATTTTATTTAATTGAAACATTTTCACAATTAATAAACTAAACTTAATTCTTTTAAAAATAGTGGTGCCAACCGAATAAAATTTGCACAAAAGGTGGTGGGCACAAATGGGTTAAAATACAACTTGCAAACGGTGACAGCTATTTAAAAAAATTTTGCAGGAGGGTTATGCATAATGTCAGGAGTTTTTTTACCGTAATTTTTTATTTTAGTTCGAATTTCAAACAATAGATGGCGCTGACAGCAATTGAAGCCCAGATTGACGCCGGGAGTGACCTCACTTAGAACTCATCACCTGGACTTCAATCGCCTTCAGCGCCATCTATTTTTTCAAATTCGAACTAAAATAAAAAATTACAGTTAAAAAACTCCTCCATTATGCATAACCCTCTTGCAAAAAAATCTTAAATAGCTGTCACCGTTTGCAAGTTATTTAATTTTAAAATCCATCAGTCATTTTTGGGACACCTGGTACATGTGTTGTGGTTCAAACATCCACCTTTTTGTGTAAAACTCATTTATGTAAAACCACGATGTTTAATAATAAACGTTGATAATGCGTACGTTAAGATTTGTTCCGAGAACAGGAAGCTTCACAGTGCTTTTACCAATTCGTAAATAACTAATTAAAAATGATGCTTTGGAAAAAGACCACAATTGAACTATTTTTTATGTACTCACTATTTAACTCTAAAATCGCCAGAAGTTTCACTCAAACTTTATTAAAAATTACACACCCGAATTTATATTCAACTTTTTAATTATTTAACTCTTTTTTTGTATGCGTTTGTGTGTGTGTGAGAGAGAGAGAGAGGGAGAGAGAGAGAGAGAGAGTGAGTGACATATATATTTATCTCTTTTTAAATGAAATTTCTGGTTTCACTTGCATTATACATATTTGATAACTGTCAAATTGACTATTCCTGACACTTATAGTGTTAAATATATGCCTCTTTAAATACATTAAAATATTTAAATCATCTTTAAATACATTAATTTAGATTTGATATGACGATTATTTATTCCGTTTATAATGTAGCATGCAAAATGTAAACTTCGGCGGATACTTGAAAGCATTTCATGATTTTGTTTTCAGAAACTGCAAATGCAAATAGTTGACAAGCCACAACACAATCAAATTCTTTTTTTTTTTTACGCATTTTTGGTTTCCTAAATTATCCAAATAGCATCTTAATTATTTTCGAATTTATAATTCCTTTATGTGACTCTCCTGGATCACATGGAAAAAATGAAAGCAGTTATCAGTTTCATGCCAAATATTGTGAAGTATTTTTGTAGTCAAGTCACTGATGGTCTACATCTGCGTCAAGTTAAATGATGAGCTATATCTGTGGCATATCCAAATAACTATTCCTTCTGCGAAGAATGAAAATGACCATACAGCATTGCTTTCAGTGGAGTAACCAGAATGTGTGCTCAAGTATTCTTAACCCCTTCACGACGGGGACTTTTTACTAAATTTTTAATGTTTTGTCACCGATTTTTAAAAAGAGAAGTTTGTATCTTATTAAATCGGGAAAGTGCGCCGATTAAATAAAGTTTTAGATAGATTTTACAGTAAAATTTTACTGGTGGGGATAAATGGAGATTCTTATGTCCTTTTGCGGAACGTATCGTGTCGCTCGTCACCGAGGGGTTAATAATGGTAACTTTTGAAAGTTTTGCTCTTTTTATCTAACCATAGAACTTTCTGCTATGAATGAAGCAGAAGGAAATTTTTTTTTACTGGTTTTGGCCACCAGTCCGGTTCCGCCATTGGCTTTTCAGATCACACAAAAATCATGGATTTTCTGTAATTATGACCAAACAAACCAGGGCCCACAACCTTCCTAAAATTTTCTCACTTCACTGACAGCGCACCACCTCCTAAATAGTAGGATTAAGCAATCATTGGCGTAACCAGAGTGGGTGTCTAAAACCAGAAATATTGTAAAATTTGTCGTAAATAAATCATCCTTATACCAAAAGTGCTATTTTTTAAAAAAAAAGTTTTATGCATATTCTTGTGTTTAGTTTTGTATTTTGGCAATTTTGAAGGTTTCTTAATTTTAAAATTTGCAAAAATGTATAATTTAATGGATATATTAAATAAAATTTTGAGGGCTCGATAGAGCTTAAAAGGTGTGCAGCGAGTGGTTGATACAGGGCTCGCAGAATTTAAGTGAAAAAATATTGATCGCAGTAGTATACCTAATCGATAATTTTCAGTATAAATTTCTTAGAGTTGTTACAGTTGACAATTTTTCTATTCGCACCACTATTTTAAAAATATATAAATTTTGTACTATGTTTCTCTCGCTAATGTTGTAAAACTGTTTGTCTGTTTTGAGAAAGTGGCGCGAGTTAGAACTAACCCTTTCCGGGACACTGAGAGATTGGAGAGCCTAATTGGTCTGGGATACCTAATTTTAACTCCAAATTTGCGAGCGGCACCAATAATATTTTAGCAAAAATTTGCTTTTCCGATAAAAGCTTAAAATAAGGAATTCAAAGTATCTAAAAATTCGTTTGTGAATTCCAGTGTCAGTAGATAATTTTTCATTTTATTAACAGATTTTGTCCGTGCCGGAAAGGGTTAACCCCTTGAGCTCTAATGGTAGAATTTTCTACCACATAATTTTAATTCCTAAATGTCACAATGGCACCAGAAAATTCGACCAAATTTATTTGAAAAAGGTTTAATACATTTTTTTTTTTTTTTGTGTTTATCGTTAACCGTTTTTTTTTCTTTGCAAAATACTGGTGCGAATGTGACATTTGGAATTTTCAAGAAATTTACACCCCAGAGCTCAAAGGGCTAAAAAATAATTACCTGTAGCAGTCCTGATTTCGTTAATGCATGAAATATAAATGTATAATGATGATAATCATTTCAAAATAGTGGTAAAATAATAAAACTTCTTTTATGCGTTGCGAAGCTTGCTTATTTCATAAACAATAACCATGTTAATAAATAAAACAACGTATTTTTACCTCAGAGTAAGAAACATTCATCAAATTAGGTTGAATCAACATTTTAGAACAGTAGTCGTTCATTTTGATAATCTGCAATAAAGTAAAACAAAATCTATTAATTTTATTTAACTAATAGTTGATTATTTATTTTATAATAACGAAATTTTTATTTATCATTGTATAAAGTAAGAAATTAATATTAAGCTATTAATATTAATAGCTTTTCATCACATTACCCCATACTGTTGACAAGATGCTGGAGTGGTTTTGCAGGAAGGTGCTAAAGAATTTGTACAGTTAAACAATGGGTTTCTTGCCCAATCTCTCGAGTGAAAAACGCCACAGCAATGCCACTGTAAAACAGAAAAAAATAAATACCATAGTACCATATAAACACCATACAAGAGAAGCACGATTCTGAAAAAAAAAAATCCCGAATGTGAAACATGTATACTTTTGGTATCTGAAAGTATAAATCTTTCTTTTTGTACCACATACACGCTGTCAAAAAATAAATAAACAAATAAAAATAAAATAAAAAACTTAATTAAATCACCAAAATGTCAATAAATTTTATTAAAGAAATTTTCTGAAAACTTTTCACTAGAACCTGCATTTTTTATTACATTTTTAAAACATTATTTCCTGTTTACGAAACAAGAAAAAAATATGCAATTTTCAGTAAATTTCTAGATAAAAAAAATGTATTGACTTGGAGTGTTTGACAATTATTGTATAAAGAGCATTGTTTTTCATTTCTTCTCTTCAACCCCTTGAGCTCTGATGGTACAATTCTCTACCACATAGTTTTAATTCCGAAATGTCCGAAATTTGACTAAATTTATTGGAAAAAGGTTTAATGCAAGTTTCCGTGTTTATCGGTAATCGGTTTTGTTCTTTGCAAAATACTGGTGTCAATGTGACATTTGGAATTTTGAAGAAATTTACACCCCGGAGCTCAAAGGGTTAATTGTAGGATTTAACATCGCCTCCTATCAATTAGGCCTACTCTCGGACTCATAGAAACGAATTTATGAAACCATTTTATGAAACAACTGATTGCATTTTCGAGCAATTTCTCCTAAAATATGGAATATTTGTCAGTGAAATTAACAATAAAATTACTGAAATAAAACGAATTATTACTTCATAATAAAACGAAATTGCTGCATTTTTTGTAGAAAAAAAGTGAAAAATGAGAATCATAGGGATTGTTTAATTTTTATTTTTTCGTCATTTTCAAATTGAAATTGAAATTATCTTTTATTTCAATCCATAGTGAAGACAGTATTTTAATTACAGGGTTCGTACGAGACTTGGATTTTCAAGTCCAGGAAATTTTATGGTATCGGTATTTTCTTATAGAAAATCTCTTCTAAGAAAAGGCGAAATTTTGCGCGTGTGAACGACATTTATTATATATATATATAATAAATATAATATATATATATAATATATATAATAATATAATATAATATATAATATATATATATATATAATAATATATATAATAAATATAATACACACATATATATATATATATATATATATATATATATATATATATATATATATATATATATATATATATATATATATATATATATATATATATATATATATATATATATAGAGAGAGAGAGAGAGAGAGAGAGAGAGAGAGGTATTTCAGCTGGAAAAAAAGGCATCTTCCCAAACCCCGCATTAAACTATATTTTTTCAGAAAAATTTGAAAAAATTAAAACTATTTTTAACATGCCGATCGTCAGGAATCAGTTTATTTTAGAAACAAAATATCGTCTGTAACCTCCATTTTTCAAATAAATTTCAGCCGGAAATTACGGTATTTCCATTTTTGTGAGGGAGAAAAAAAAATTCTTATCACTTTTAAATTGTAATGTTAACTTATTAAAATCAGATAGAGAATTTTAAAGTGAAAGTTAAATGATCACATGTTAACGCTTTCAAGGACAAAGCATCTTCATTGCTAAAATACCGAAATGAATGTATGACGTCGGAATTTATAAACACATTTTTTGGTAAATTTGAAAAAGCTACATTTCACATATATAATGCATATAATTTTTTTCACCAAAATTTTGGTGAAAATTGTACGTTTGGGTAGGGTAACACCCCCAGTAATTGGCATGCACCAGTGATTGGCACATTTTACAAACATGTCCTAAAAAAAGATTTATATCCAGTCTTTTAAAAATTCAAGACCATATATCAGTTATATGCTCATTTACGTTAAAGATTATAACTTTGATTTATTTTACAAGATGACAATAGAGCCTAGGAAAGAGAAACAAGTATGGCTTGTATCAAATTAGCCATTTTGTTGGCAATTCTTGTTCTTTGGCTTAAGGAAGGCATGCTTTTCAATTCATTATTATCTGATTTATAATATATTTTAAATTTTAATTGACAACATTTTTGTTTAGATAAAAAGGGTTACTTTAATTGTGTAAAAGTATTTTCGACACAAATATTTGGATTTCTGAATTAATGGTAGTTGCCAATTAATGGTGCTTCAATTTTGCTAGTTCCTAGTAATTGGCACCTATTCCAATTACAAGGAATTCGCAAGGAATTTGAGATTAAACCATTTATTTTAGAAGTACTTTTAAAATTATAGACTAATTTTGTTTATCATTTGTTTTTATTTGAAAATATGAAATATTATCAGTAATTGGAATCCATTAAAGCTTCATATGACAATTACCGGGGACAGCATGACAATTACTGGGTATTAATGTAAGTATATTGTATTGATTTAAAGTGTTCACATTTTAGACTAATATGCTGATTTCTTGCTCTCAAAAACCTGAAATATGGCATCTTCATCTACAGTAAATTAATTTAAAGCGATTAAACCCAATGCAAAATGTAAAGTTTTTTTTTTATATAAACATATGCCAATTACTGGATCACAAGGTGTCATACATTGGTGCTTTAGGTGCCAATTACTGGTGATTTCAGCAACTTTTTATAAATATATTTTTATAAAAATACTTTTTAATTTTATTTTGCTTTTAGTGGGCAAAATAGATGCATAGATATGCATTCTTTGATTTAAAAATATTTCCAAGTAAATATCTTATTTCTTTGTAATGAAAATTGAAGTAAGTTTAAAGACAAATTCTTAAAGTGCCAATTACTGGGGATGTCACCCTATTATAATTAAAGTGGTTTTATAAACATACCACTTCCCCTAAAAGAGTTAAAAGCAGAAAAAAATAGGGAAAATTACGTCCAAATATTTACATGCAAATATTGAAAAAGTGCGAAAACTTTAAAATAACAGAATTATATAGGCGAAAACTCATTTAATGGTGTTATTATGTCAGGTGTAAAACAAAAGACATTATTAGATTTCCTTTTTGTCACCATTTTCAATTTGAAATTGAAATTGGGAAATTATTAAAACCAGAGAGAAAATTTTAAAATAAAAATCAAATTATCACAGTACAAAATAGGAAGAATTACGTCAAAACATTTACACGCAAATATTGAAAAAGTACTAAAACTTTAGAATAGAAAATTATTATATACGAAAGACAATAAAGGCATGTCATATCATATAAAATGCCCTGATATTAAATATCGTCATATTTACACTCCCTAAAATAATTAAATTATTACGAAAGAAAAAATTTTGATAGTTAATGTTAGGCAATATTTTAAAAACTTAACTAACAATATTTCCAGGGTTCGCACAAGCGTACCACAAAATTTTTATAGCATTTTCAATGTTGTTCACTGCAGGAAAAATATTGCGAAGTTTGAGTATAGAGGTGGTGGTTGTTATTTCTGTTTCTTAAAAATTAAATATAAATTTTCTTATCATTAATAATGGTGCCAGAGTTGTTAAAAAATACAAAAAGTGTGAGAACCCTGTTCCCAAACAAGTTTGAATTAAGTAATATAGGTATACGTGAATCTGAAAATAGAAAAAAAAAACTTTAATTAAGCTAGCAAATTTGTTTACATATTACACCACTTGATGCAACATAATTACAGGTATGCTCAAATACATGCTTTCGATTTATTTTGTACGAATTGCTATTAGAGAAATGCATATGAGTAAATTTTTATATTGTTATAACAATTACGATGTACACGTATGTATTTAAACAACATACATCGCAAAAATAATGTGAAAATATGAATGATGACGTATATTAAAACAAGAGAAAATAAATCATGAATAAGGTATAAATCTTCTTTAAAATATCTAAAACTCGGTAAAAACGTGAAATATAAGCGTACAATTTCAAAACACAATGCTTTTCAAGACCATGTTTCTGAACTCTATTCCAATCGGCAAACAAGAGTTTTTTTTAAACCTCGAATCTAAAAGAAGAATGTTGTCCATCGCGATGTTATAAAAGTCGGAATAATAGTGGCATTTTAAATCTAACCATTTTATACAAGCTGATTTTCAAATATGTAATTGATTTTAACTATCAATCAAACAGCCGTCATTTGTTACGATAGCGATGGATGAGTCCATGATAGCTGAAAAATACGACATTCATAATGAAAAGCATTGTATCCTGATTATAGAAGATACCCGTATGTTAACTGATACTATCATTCAGTCTTCCGTAACTTGTAAATCTTTTAAGCAGGGAACATTACTACATTGTTAGGGGCTGCCAAACCCGAACGTGGGTTAGCGGACGTAGCTCGGAAGTGGCCGAGCCCCTTTGTTTTTCTATAAAAATATTCTGATATTTTTTCAGGAAAATTTCATGAAGCGTAGGAATTCAGACATAAGTGTGACTATTTCTTAGAAGCCCACTCAGACCTTGTTATTTATTTAAGAGCTAAAGACCATCAAGGTAGATTTCCTACAGAATTTTTCGTGTGAGAACAATCTATTAATGTTCGGCGATTATTAACTGAGACCTCATCGGTATTAAAATTAATGACTTCTGCAAAAAAAAAAAATCTTTCATTAATTAATGGAAAAAAGAAAAAAAAAAAAAGAGACCAGTTTAACTTTATTAAAACACACTGCAAACTATTTTCGCTGCCAGCGTTTGTACGGCTCCTTGAATTTCCAGATTAGTAATTTCTTCAGTAATAGTATCTTCTTACAGAATATCTCTCCTTAAATAAGTCGAAATTTCGCGCGATTAAAGTAGGTTTATTTTTTTATACAAAAAATACAAATATTTCACATGGAAAATAACGGGACCCGTGCAAACCATACCTATATATCACTTTTCAGGAGTAAAAAATTGTGACTCATCGGATAGCACTAATTTTTTAAAGAAACAGTCGGCTTCTTGAATCGCAAAGATTCAATGATTTGTTAAGGCAATGATAACAATTAAAATTTAGTAGTAGTCGATGGGCCACAGTTTGACATCCCTACCATATTGTGATGAAATTATTTTGTGTGTATGTTCCTGTAAACTAAACATAAATTCTGGACATTCCGAATTCAACAGGAATGTCGTATGTTAAACCACAATAAATATATCAATCTCATATTAAAAATTTACGAGTACGCTATAGCGTAGACTCGTAAAAGTACCAGAGGATATACGCTACAGACAGATGGTATTCCCAAGAAGAGTCATGAGCGTTCATGGAATATATTCAGTCGTTTGGAAAGTCGTGTCCGTTTGGGAAAATTAATTCGTACTGAAAAATTATATCATTTAATTATTACATATTGTTTTCAGTATCTAAGTTAGTAACCAAGGTTCGCACACTCCTTGGAATTTCCAAGGACTCTTGCACCACTATTAAAAATAAGAAAATTTACATTTAATTTTTAAAACACAATATTCGCAGTCCCCACTTTCATTCACAGATTTTACGATATTTTTCCGCAGTGAAACACTTCGAAAATATTCTTAAAATTTAGTGGTAGAACTGTGCGAACCCTGCTAAGGTTTAGTAATTAATGGGCAGAATTTTCAGTTATTAACTGATTTTCCCAAAAGGACACGACTTTCCTAACAACCCAATATTTTATAGTTTATTTTAGAAATACATGCTACACGGAGCTTCGAAAAACATTCAGACGGTATAGGGTGTATTTAGGTGTAATATAGGTGTTTCCATATTCCTTCCACTATATATCTGGTATATGAGTTAGAGCATGGATAAATAAACGGTCAATTAGGCAAAAAGAGGGACAGACAAGTAAACCGAAGTTATAAACCCTTTTTAATTATGCTGGAATTGTTAAGAAAGGTTCACCTCCCTTTTATCACTGACCGTTTTCCATAAAACCGTCCTAAAACTCCCATTAGACTCGGAATAATGTTTTCTTTCAGAATATGAATGCAATTTTTGAGATAGAAGTCATCTACTTATTAGAAATTGCATCAAATTCAATTTTTTAAAATGGTAATTCATAGCCGCCAACTTTTATGCATTTTTGGTAACACAAAAATTTTAGTGGCAAAAGAAAAGTGTAGAAGTTGATAATTAACTGATTCAAAGTTTTAACACCTTTTAGCCGGATGAATTTGTATTGAGCGTATTTAGTGCATTTCATAAAATTTCTGTACATTTTACTCATGCTTAAGAATTTTTTTATTTTCAATCAAATCCGAAAAATGAATATTAATGTATTGACTTAAAATTAGAAATCCTAATAGACGAATGGGATAATAGTAAAGGTGATAAAAATGTGTTTGTATTTCTTGTTTAATTTGTTACTTTATCATACTCCAGTAACCTCCCTTCATGACTCTACCATGAAGTTACGACGACATACCGTAATTTCGGTTGTATAAACCGCGGGTCAAACAATTCTTTTTCGACCCAGAATATTTTAAGAAATAAGTGTAACTACTGAGATCGCCGTAAATATTTGTCTTAACCCTTTGCGGCGCGGTGGTTTCATAGATATACCACTTAAATTTAATTCACAAACGCCACACTGGCACCGGAATTTTGTTAAAGAAAATTACGGTTTATTGAATGCGTGAAATATAGCGTTTTCTTATTTAGAAATAAACTTGTTTTCAAATTCCGGTGTCAGTCATTAATTTCAATACTTAAGCAATAAATTTGCCCTGCGCCGGAAAGGGTTAAATCACTAAATAAGATATCTGGGTCCAAAAAGAATTGTTTGATCCGCGGCTTGTACACCCGAAATTACGGTATTTTTTAGTTATTCATAACTAGTCACAAAATGGAACATATCGGCTTTAAAATAACTTGGACGCTACTCATGTTCCATGCCATATGACAACAACGTGGAGTTATATTTTGTGACGCCGCATTGTCATTTTTATTTTGTTTATAGTACTATTTGAAATCAAAGAAAAGGGACATTTTAAATGTTGTGAAAAGCATACAGTGATCAAACATTGATTGATTTTGCTTTGTTACTATAAAGCGTTTAGTGCAGATGTTTATAGGGGCGTAATTAGGGTGTGTGATGTCGAAAGTAACATGACATCACATATTATTATTAGTTCCCTTTTTAAAATTAAATTCTCAAGTTTAAAATTTAAATTATCTTTCGCAATTTCAAATTAATTAAACCTCCCTTTTACTTTCTAAAAAGAATATATTTATCGCTTTGCGTTAAATTCCAGTTACATAGGTTTTCTCATGCGCAGCCGAGGCCGTTAATAAAATACATCAAAAACAAATCTTTTCTCATCCTAAAATCATTTTCTGTGCGAGCATACTTTCGTCTGATCAAAGTGTATGTAAAAACATATTCTTAAACCATATGCACGTCGCATCTGTAACTATGCACTTGGTATTCATTCACAGATTAATTGTCATTACAAGTTGCTTTTCGGCTTAAAATAAAAAGTTCTGTTTTTATTAAAAATTGGCGCCTGACATCTGTATTTTGCCTTTAGAAATATTCTTCCCAGTTGGCATGCATATTTTTAAGTTGATATATTAAACGCAAAATTAACGGTCCGTTTGGCTCGTTTTTAATTTAAACTTCCATTATGAACTGTATTTGTGGGGTTACAATAGCTAAAGGATACCTAGATTTGGCTATCAAATCAGACGTTCAATGTCATTCTATCTCTGACCGCTCTCCCAGTAAAGATGTAAAATCCTAAATTGTCTTTTTACTGGGGGTCACTACGCGAGGGTGTCATATTCTCCTCTCATTAATAAATGCCACATACATAGTTGATCTCTTTTTATTGAGTCTCTCTTAGCTAAGTTATTGCATGCACTGTAAAAAAAACGGACGATTTAACGGAAGTATTACTGGTAATCTAGACGCCAGTAGTATTTACTTTTTTTAACGGAAAAATTTCCGTAAATTCCAGAAAAAATCTCGAAAAAAACGGAATATTTACCAGAAAAAAGCGGAGATCTTTCCGTTAAAAAACAGTAAATAGTACTGGCGTCCAGATTACCAGTACTACTTCCCTTAAATCGTCCGTTTTTTTTTACAGTGTGTTCGCAAGGTAATTTTAATTGATAAGATTGATTTTCGGCGATTAAATAACTGTTAAATTTAACGTAACTCTTTTATTAAAATGTAAACGAAAATAATCGTTACAGGGTGAGTGCTTTAAACCAGCAGAATTGCAAAATGTTCTTTTCCTTAATTTAAACCAGAAAAAATTCTGTTCAGATAAGGCCAACAGACCTTAAAAAATCACCGGTATTCAAAGCACCTGGACATCCACCCTGGTTACGCCATTGCTTCATGAACAGAGGATTGGAATTGCTACTACTCGTACTTACTTCTGGGCCCATGATTATCTTTGATTTTATGGGGCAGGTAATTGTCACTTTGTAACTTCTACGTGAAATCTATATGACCAATTTGTTCTTCTTTGTAAATTTTCACATAATAGAATGTACCGTAATTTTCGGCGTATAATCCGCGGATCAAACAATGATTTTTTGACACAGAAATTTTTTAAAATAAAATGTAACTTTTTAGATCGCGGTAAATATTTTTCTTCAATTACTAAATAAAATTTCTGGGTCGAAAAGGAATTGTTTGATTCGCGGATTATACGCTGAAAGTTACGGTATTGTGATTTACAATAACGACAAAGTTGATTATCAGTGTTACTCTTGGACATTGTGCTTTCGCATTTTGTTTACGCTTGACCTTATAAGCTATGTATACGCATGTATTAATGAAATATATGGTATATCTGTATCCGACAGATGTATTAATATAAATTTTATTTGAAAAGAAAACTTACTGCACTTTGGATGAAATCCATTCCTTTAGCAAGCGTCTGATTTTCTGTAAAATGTTCAATAGCTTCGAACATCGTACTTTTGACAGAATTTCTTGTAATGCGGCTCGTTGATGAAAGCGTCACCGGAATATTCATAAAGCAAAAAAAAGACAATATGCAAATAACCACTTCACTCTAAAAAAAAAAAAAAAAAAAAAAAAAAAAAAAAAAAAAAGAATTACGCATTTCGAATATCTGTTAAACTTTTTAAAACAAATTACAGTTACTAAAATTAAAACAGCAGTCAAGTGAATTAACCCTGTCAAGAGCCGTGGCTAGAGAGCCCTATCCACCTACTTTTAATTCCAAAATTAACAAATGGTACCCAGAATATTTTAACCCATTCGTGCCCAGCATCTTTTGCGTAAATTTTATTTGGTTGGCACCACTATTTTTAGAAGATTTAAGTTTAGTTCATTAATCACGAAAATGCATCATTTAAATAAAATAATTATTGCTTTTCTTTTTTACCGGTGTCAAAAACAGTGCTGAATGCACCTTTTGAAGCGTCCCTTAAAAGGGACACTAGGCACTAATGGGTTAATAAAATTTTGCTTTTCTAATAAAAGTACGAAACAAAGGGGTTTTATTTTTTATAAATTCTAATGGGGTAATTTTTCTTCTTTTTTTTTCTAAGATGTTTTGATTGTTTGAAGTACCGTAATTTCGGGTGTATAAGCCGCAGCTCAAACAATTCTTTTTCGACCCAGAATTTTTTTAAAAACAAATATAACTAGTCAGATCGCCGTAAATATTTGTCTTCAATCACTAAATAAGATTTCTGGGTCCAAAAAGAATTGTTTGATCTGCGGCTTATACACCCGAAATTACGGTAATTTTTGATGTATGCGATTTATTTTTATTTGAAAATTTTTAAAATGAGTTAGACAAATTGATTCATTAACTGTTGAAATTGAAAAACTATTCAACTTTTTACGTTTGTCACAATAAATATTGTAATAAAATCGTTGCTTTATTTAATGTTTACTTTTTTGGAATAAATTAAGGCAAAATTTTTAATTCAAAACTAGTGGTATCGTTATAATTAATTTAAATTTATTTTTAATGTTGCGAAAACTTAACACTAATAAGCAACGGGTAAAAAAAACGTAAGTTTATTTGGTAAATTTATAATTTGAATTTCATGGGTTTTTTTTTTATATAGAGCATACATAATAACATCACGCAGTCTTGGATAAAAAAAAATAAATTATAAAAGTAAAAATCATTGAAAAGCCACACAAACAAGCTAGATTTTGAAATTTTATGTTTCAAATGTCTTTTAAATAAATTAAAAATAAAACATTCTCTCTCTCTCTTACTCTTTTTTCTCCGGGGGGGGGGAGGGGAGGGATTTACTTTTACAACACTATGATATAAAATTTTCGAATATTTTTCAGAATTTTCTAAAAAATATATTTCTTTTATTTAGCCTTCCTACCCTGTTGAAATTTTACTCAAACTTGAATAAAATATTTCACACCAGAATTTTTATTTAAATCCATTTAACATACTTATTTAATTTGAATCTTTATGTTATCTATTTAATTTACTTTATGAAAAATTTTCTGGTTTCGATTGAATAAAATGGATTATAGGACTGGGTCGATTAGACCCATTCAGGGTAGGAAGGTTAATAATAAAAAAATTGATATTAACCGTTTGACTGCTACGCGGCGCAAAAGCGCTGCGATAGTTTATCTCGAAAACCGCGGCGCAGCGCTTTTGCGCTGCGAGTTCTTTATAATACAAAAAGAATTATTAAAATTGATTGATATTTGTCTAAATAACAGTGTTTTATATGACAACATTATTTTTTCCTTTAAAGAAATCAAAATATGTACCGCAATTTTCGTGCATTCTTGCAAAAATTGCTTAGCACTAAAACGGTTAAACAAGTTCAAAAATACTTTTAGGCTGTAGTAGTAATATTTCAGAATATTTTATAAGATCCTAATTATGCTTTTATGTATCAACAAAGAAAAACATGAAAAAAAAAATGAACAATCACATTCTTGGAAAACCTAATCATAAATTTATCCTCATAATTCCTGAAGAATTCCCCCAGAATCAAATGAATATTTTTTTTTAATATAAGTTAGTGAAAAATTTTTTACTTTGTACAAAAAATATGAAAAATAAAAGGTCAAAATACCGTAAAATGGGGTGAATCGGAACACTTTTCAACTTTAACGTTAAAAAAAAGCAACAACTGATTTTTTACTATTTTTATTTTTCTACTAGAAACTTCGGTCTTGTTTTGTTCTTTACTTTTTAAGCGAAATGTAACATTTTTACTGTTTTTATATATATTATTTATTTCTTTAATGGTGTTCCGATTCACCCTGCAGATAGGGGTGAATCGGAACAAATGTCATAATCTTTATTTATTCCGATTCAAACTTTAATAAGGTTAATAAAAACAAGTAATAATGATAAGGGAGGAATAGGAACACGTAGTTACTGTGAAACCAAGCCTTTATTTTATATACAAGTAAAGATATGCCTTTTTAAAAATTAGAAAACAATTCTGAAATCAAGAAAAATTAAAATTTATTTTAAGAAATTATATTCGAATTGCAGAAGTAGAATTCAATACAAATTCAGCCCTGTTCTGTGTTATCCTTTACTGGTAGTCATTGGGTAAGTGAATCTATTGAGTAGCCCTAATGGCTGTATGTATTAATACGACCTACTAATACGCCCTCATCCCAGTCCTTAGTACTGTTTGCATCCCTCTCTTTTTCAATTCGTTTTTCATTTTGAGATGTTTATGTAATGCTGTGGATGTCAGAGAATAATTCTGTGCAGTTTTTTTAAACTAAATTGCTATTTTTAAATTATTTTATTGTGTGTTCCATGCCGGTTGGATTATGCGTTGACTTTTTTATTTAACCAAGTAATTTCTTTGCACCTTTAAATTCTTCAAGTAGAACAAACAAAATATTGTTACAATACATATGCATACCTATGTTTTCATATATTACATGAAACTATTACTGTATAGAAAAATAAACCATGAGAGAAAACTTGTTCCGATTCACCCCGTAAATCTTAAACTTCTGATGTTACAAGCCATTTTTCATTTCTTCATTATGTAGTTTGGAAATAAGTAGAATTTAATACAGCATATCGTTTACAGGTCTAACATTAATTAAAAATTTCCTCTCTTAGGTTTAGAATACGAAATATACTGCAGTTACATACAAAGTTTTGAAGACATTGAAAAAAAAAATGAGGTTTTTGAGGATCCTCTTGATATTTTTTTATGTACCCCAGTAGTGGTGCCAACATGTCAAAACTGAACTTCCCAACTCTTAATGTTATTACCTTCTTATAAAAAAATTGGCAATTAAAAATATCATCACATATATTTATAATGAATTTCTTTGTGTGACCGGGAAGTTTCGTTCCTTTTCACCCCATTTTACGGTGCATATAAATGATATTTTCATAAACATTTATGAGAATTTAAATATTCAGATCTTTAAAAAAAATCAATAAGTTTAACAACAAACTATTTCCTTCTTTCACATTTTTCAATATTTTTTATGCTATACACTGTAAATAAAGGTTTTCAGCTCTGATAATTCTTTTTTTGTAATTTCAGATCATATGTTTTCACTCGGATTTAAATCTGAACTGTTACAAGTTCATGTTAAAGATATAATTACAAGCCATTCCTCATAAAATTGTACCTAAGTTAGCACTCTTAGTAGTACTAAGATACATGGATTTCATATGGACATTTTGCAGTTTTTTTTCATTTAGGATACATATGATAAAATTATTTTCTTGGAATTATCCTATAAAATTTTCTTTCATGGTTATATGCTTAATAATTTTCCCACAATTAAATTTTTTTGTTTATTTGTAGAAATTGCGACCTATGACAATGAGCCTATCATGGATGCTATCAGTGAATAAAGTCAGTCAGTGCAATGATTGGTTTCTATCACTTATTAATTTCAAATGAAACAAAAATAATTTTTGGCATCCTGCCAAATGTATCTCGCTGTGGGTACAACGTTTCCATGTAAAAGAGTGTAATGCAATTTTAAAGTTTTGAAATTTTCCTGCATGCAGTAAGACTTAGTTATTAATGATATACTTAATCTTAATAATAATATTATATTATTGATGGTGTTTTATTATTAATATTTTTTGTATTGAATAATAGTACGAATAAAAAAACACTAGACTTGGCAATAATGATGATAAATGCGGATTTATTTCGACTCAAAAGCCATATTCAGAATTTTTGAGTCTGCCGCTTTTTGCACAACACTGTTATTTTAGAGTTTTTTTTTTTTTAAATCGTTCAAATGATCAAAATAAAAGAAAATTTTTTGAATTACACTGTCAGAAAAATTCGTCAATATACACTAAGTTATCGTTATTTTTTCACAAATAACTTCTGTTCTCCCAGAAAACGTATTTGTTCTGTGAGTTCATTCCGAAAGTCGAAAAATGAGGAAACGACTCCGTTTATATCTAGCACGCATGCGCATTGGGTCTGTTAGTAATAAATTCGAATTTATTTTTAAAATGAAAAACAAAAATATTCTATCGATTAAAATGTCTAATTTAGTTTTAAAAGACAAAAATGTTTTCGAATTTAAAAATAAATAACAATTACTTTCTTTATGGTGCGCGGAAAAAAGGTCTGATATTATTAAAAAAAAATCTTATCGAATAAAAATAAAACATCCATGTTTTTTCTCTAACAATCTACGTAATATATTTAAAATTCACATTTTTATACTATATTAATACTAAAAGTAAAAAAAAACCCAGCCACAATTTCATTAAAGATGAAATCTTTCCGAGATTAACTACAAAATTAAAAGCTTTTTAACGAAATACACCAAACCACACCCATATGAAATGAAAGCTTCTATTTTAAAGCAAAATGTTCATGAGCAATCGTGGCGCCGAGGATGAGCGTTGGCCTTGTAATGCTGGGGTCGTGAGTTCGATCCCACCTCTTCCGCATTGATTTTTTCCAAACTTTTTTCAAGTGACGGATATTTTTCCTCTTTTGACGGAGAAAAAAATAAACGGAAAATCGTCAATCTACAGACAATTTCTGGCAGCAGTGCTGCCAGTACATTTTCTGTGAAAAGACGGAAGTTTTTTTGAGAGTGTACCGTAGTTTCGTGTAGATAAGCCGCAGCTCAAACAATTCTGTTTCGACCCAGAAATTTTCAAAAATAAAATGCAACTTTTAGTATCGCGGTATATATTTATCTTAAATTACCGAATGGATTTTCTGGGGCGAAAATGAATTGTTTGAGCTCCGGCTTATCTACAAGAAATTACGGTAAATGCTGATAGGAAACTTGGAAGTTTTGCACACAATAATCCCTTAACATTCACCAGGCAAGGTTCACGGAATTCTTCGCAAATATCAAAATCACGACAGCAAAACTGCGACAGGTGACTATTTTTACATTCTGTCCGCACCATTATTAAAAAAAAAAAATACATTTTGCATTACTTTTTTTCTTGCAAACGTTGTCAACGCGTATGTAAATGATTTTTTCTGTTTAAAAAGTGGTGCGATGTATTCGCAATTGTCCAAATGTTTTGCATTTTTTATTTCGTGAATAGTCAAAACTCGCGAATGTTAATAGATTACTGTATTCGAAATAAGGTACTTTTAAAACGAACAGCACATAAGGATTATCGTAATTTTGTGTAGATAAGTCGCAGCTCAAACAATTCATTTTCGACCCAGAAAATCCATTCCGTAATTTAAGATAAATATATACCGCGATACAAAAAGCTGCATTTTATTTTTGAAAATTTCTGGGTTGAAACAGAAATGTTTGAGCTGCGACTTAACAACACGAAATTACGGTAATAAAATTATAAACTGTATAACTTACCAAGAATACTCCCAGAGGCACTTCTATGCAGGCGAAAACCCAGTAGATGAACATGACTAACACTTGCAATTCCGATTCAACTATGAGCGCATAAAATAATTTTGTTGTTCTGGATGCAAACATTTGTGCTGGTTCAATCAGACAAGCACTTTCGTTAGCTAAGTATGGGATGCTTACCAACATTAAAATCTACAAAAATAAATGGTATAATTTTTTTATGTTAAGAAGCAGAGTTGGGCAAATTCGTAATCTAATTATTTTGTAATTTCATTACACTATAACAGCATCCAAGGGATTTTAATTTCAATTACATCTATTTATAATTTGAACTTGAAATTAAATTAGCATTGTAATCGTGACTACAAATGCTATGATTATCTTTATATAATTGTAATTATAATTGAAAAAAATATAATTACGATTTCATGCAATTATTATAATCTGAATTTGAAATTCAATTAACATTGCAATCGCAACTATAAAAGCTATAATTGCCAATATATAATTGTAATTGTAACTGAGAAAATTATAATTACGATTATATGTAATAATATTCTGAATTTAAAATTCAATTAGCATTGTAATCATAATTATAAATGCTATGATTATCATTTTTATAATTGTAATTATAATTAAGAACACATAATTACAATTACTGATAATTCAAATAATATTTTTTAATTACGATTTGGTTGTAACTGTACTGCAGAAGATTACGATTTTCATTGCGGTGTGGTAATGCTGTAACTGTAAAATTTTAATTACAATTACGTGTAATGCGGAATGGTAAATTTCGATTATATATTTGGTAATAAATGTACTTGACTTGATTATTATTATCATTACGTTGTTGTAATGGTGACTAGGAATTTTAAAATTAACGTGTAATGGAAATAGAAAATCTTCTAATTAGATTCTATTCCAATTGTAATTGAGACTTATTTATGATTATATTCTTTTAATGATTACCACTTAACCGGGACGCATTTTCAGAAAGAATCACGTTTTGAGCACCAGCCTTGGCGAGTTGGCGAAAGCGAGAACGTTCAGCTAGCTGCATCGCCAAACACAAAATAAACTAAGTTCAAATGTGTCATAAAACATATGATTAATAGAATTATATTTATTACAAGCGAATCTTTACTACTGACTACTGTTTTTAATTAACTTCTCAATTTCTTCGAACATAGCGAGTTAAGGAAATAATATTTTTGAATTAAGAGAAAAAAGAAAAAAAAACTATGTTTAGATGTTCTGTAAAATTTAAAGCATTTTAATAAGAAAAAGCTCTTTGTTTTAAACTATGTTTTAATCGTAAACAACGGTGAATAACATTTCCTCATATTATAGACTTTGCTTGATAACATTTACGGAAAAACAAATGAACAATAAGCTCGAACTCGTTGCAGAAGGAAGGGTTGCTATTCGCTAGGTGTTTGACGTCACAAACAAGAAAGGATGCGTAGCACTGACTTCATCTCCGCGCCAATCGTTGTTCTGGCGATAAAATGCTCAAAACGTGATTCTTTCTGAAAATTCAACCGGGACAGGTATGGGGAAACAGTGCTTTTACCCCCGATTTATCTCGGGGCAGACGGTTAAGTGGTTAAGAAATCTGAGTTAGAATGGCATGATAAAGAGGATGATATTTGGTGCTAAATATTATAGTTACCATTTTAATTTTATAACGGAGAATTTTTAAAGCAGATAATCTACTAATTTTTTACTGAAGCTCTTCCCCTTCCCTCTCTCCCGAATATTTTAGAGGATATACTATGTCCTAAGATATACTATAATCCTAAGATATACTATATTCTTAAGATATACTATATCTTAAATATCAGAACTTATAACTAAAACAAGAAAAGATAAGATATACTATCTTACTTGATCACTAGATCTTAAGATATACTATATCCTTAACCCCTTGAAGGGCACCGGTATATGTTATATACCACTTAATTTTAATTCCCAAATGCCGCATTTACACCAGAATTTAAGAATCAACTTTTGTTTCATATGATAAACTCGAAGAAAAGCTTTTACTTTGTTTCATATAAAATTGTTTATAAATACCGGTGTCAATCAATCATTTTAACATTTTAGTAGCAGAAGTGCTTTGCCCCTCAAGGGGTTAAGATATACTATATCTTAAATATCAGAACTTATAACTAAAACATATCGTAGGACACTCATACTTTGTATGATAAAAACAAACTTTATGACGGGGAGGGGGTTACCGAAGTCCGGCAAATTTTAGTATAGCGCAAATAAAAGGTCTTAATAACCCAAAACTCGTGAACTCGGATATAAATTGTCGAATTGGACAAATTTCGTATAGTAAACGCAATCATTTTAAGGGATACGGGGTATCAGGGAGGAGATTTCCGCTTTTTTGCACACCAGTAAAATTTTAGAGAAAATGCTATATTATGTAATCGGAACATTTTTGTGATTTAGCAGAACAACATTTTTTCTAAAATTGTACTGGTGGCCAAAAAAGCCGAAATCTCATCCCTAGGGTATCTCGATTTTCTATTGAAGCCCATCATATTTTAGTATATTATAAATACAAAGTGTTGAGAACTTAAAATAGTTACGACTCGAACTGTAGTTATCGTAAAACACTCATATTTAAAGGTAAACTTAATCTTTATAAAGGGATAGCATTGTGGGCGTTTCTAGCGAAAGAATTCTAAATTTTAGTTCACTGCGAATATTAGATCTCGATAACGATGAATACGTATGACTCGAATTCAACTTATCTCATAGCATGTCACTCAAATATCGCATGGTAATCTTAATCGTTTAAGAGGAAGGGAAGGGGGATTTTTATAGCAGTTCCTCCATATTTTATTGTATTAAATTGTAGAAATTTAAATGCTGCCCAGTTCTAGTCAGCACAAAGACTAGAACTGGGCAGCATTTAAATTTCTTAAATCGGTTTATCATTCATCTAACATACGATTTAGCTCTAAATCGCAATTTAACACCGATTTTACGCTTTAGAATATGAAACCTTACTTTTAATTTTTAGTAACAAAATGCACTTTTTATACAGCCCCCCTCCCCTCCTGTATTAACTTAGCTTTTAGTTTTTCAAATAACTTTAAAAAGAAGTACATTTTACACACACACACACACACAAAAACTGAAAGTATCAAAAATTGATTTTTTTTGAAATTTTGAAAATTAGTGACCTATAAACTCACTCTTTAAAAAATAAAATAAAATAAATTTTATTTTTTTGTGTCTGACTTGTTTTGGACACTACAATCGAAGTCACTTAAGGAGGGGGGGGGGATTTCCCCTAACACACTCAAATAGCAGTTCATTGCTCACAACATGCATATTCTTGTTTTTACAGACACAGAATTAAAAAGGTATTGAAGTAAAACAGAAGCACATTCAATGAATTTAAATCTGTTCATTTACCATTATGAGAAAAGTAATATAAAAAGAAAAGAAGGGAGGGTATGAGACATAATATGCAGTCTTGTTTCTCTTTAATTTTTAGATTAAAATAAAATTTGTATAACATAAATGCTGTGGATGGAGTATGATTGAAAAGCCTTATTACCGGAATTACTGACTTTTTCGAGACCGTTGGCACCTTGTTAAATTAGTAATAAACATAATCTTGAAATATATCTCTTTTTAATGATAAGAAGATGTGAAAAAAATAGAAAATCGCTGAACTGCAGAAATATCCATTGAATGTTCCCTCATTCTGCTACAAAAATCAAGTTACCTGACACAATACAGAACTCTATTAAACTGTTTCTCTAAAGTATTCAAATATTATCCAAACATATTTTTTTATAATCCGCGGATCAAACAATTATTTTTTGACCCAAAATTCTTTAAATGGAATGTAACTTTTTAGATCGCGGTAAATATTAGACTTCGATTACAAAATAAAATTTCTGGGTCGAAAAGGAATTGTTTGATCCGCGGATTATACGCAGGAAATAACAGTAATAAAAGTTTCCAGTTTCGAGAGGTGAACTCTGCATTTCAATATATCAAAAATTTCTTTTACATTTAATGGTAGGAAAAGATCGCAAAAGTTTGCAGCTACGCTATTTAAAAAATGTTCTTTTTTTCATAACATATAAATACCTTTTCCTTATACCAGGGATGTTCAAACGGAAGCTTGTGGTCATGTAAGATTACTTTTTAATAGCACAATTTGCCTTATTTAATGACAGGAATTCTGTAGTTAAATTAGACGAAGGTTGCTATTTCGAAATGTTATGACAAAGATTGAACAGCATGCTAAAGAAAGACACATTACTGAAGAAACGAAGTGAAGTAAAACCCCTATCCCTTTTCAGAAAGTAATAAACACAATATATTTTTACAAAATGTTAAAAACTTTGCCATTATATACCTCTAGAGTATTTTTTTTATGTAAGGAAAAAAATGAAGACGAATGCATATAACTTAAAACTTTATTCATCAGTGTTTTACGCTTCCAGGACGTTTAAGCAAATTTTAACGGAATTTTTGTAAAGTAATATTTGCCTTATTTAATCATAATGATAAAAAAATATCTTCAGATATAGCGACCAGTACTGCAAGGTTCGCACACTCCTTGGAATTTCCAAGGACTCTGGCACCACTATTAAAAATAATAAAATTTACATTTAATTTTTAAATCACAACATTCGCAACCCCCACAAACATTCACAGATTTTACGATATTTTTCTGCAGTGAAACACTTAGAAAATATTCTTAAAAATTAGTGGTAGAACTGTGCGAACCCTGCCAGTACTTTACGAAATATCTGGTACTAACAAGGAAGGTCTCCATTGGGGGCATACTCAGAATTTTTTGAAAAAAATACGAATTAAACTACTCATGTAGGTAATAAAGGATCAGTGAAAATTAGCGGCGGAATTACATTTTTAGATATGTAAAAAAAGAAAATAGTTTGGAATAATTGGCGTGAAAAGCTGAAAGCGACGCGGGATTTGGCGAGCAGTGCATTTCCTCGCCAAAAGCAAACGATTTTAACGAATCTGAAAATTGATTTTAATTGACTTCACTGTTAAAAATCTGCAGCATTTACTGCAACGTCACTCCACTACTTTTATAGAATGTCTCTCTTCTGACCAATGAGAATGCTTCATAGCACGGTGAATTGACCGTATTATACACAGTTAAAAATCTGTTGCATTTTGTTGCAACGCACTCCACCGCTTGTATATAATATCTCTATTCCAACCAATGAGAAAGCTCCATTTCACGGCCAAGTAACCGTTTTCTATACAAGCAAGGGAGCGCGTTGCAACAAAATGCAGCAGTTTTTTAACAGTGTATTTTTCAATTTGGAACAATTTTAATCAATTTAAATTGTGTTTTAAATGATAAAATATATTAATTTCATTTTGTTATAAGTACATATAAACGTATATGACAAAATTACACTTAAAGTAAAGTAAAAATGCAAAACTAAAATTACTTAAACTAAACTTATTTAAATAAATTGAACATAGAAAGTTTTTTCTTTAAAAAGTATTCGAAGCGTAAAAGCGTATTTTTCAAAATTTCGTTTTTTCGCCAACCGGAGATAAATCGCCAAATAAACGAAATTTTTATTATTTTTTTACGGACGTTATAAGGAGGTTCCGCCGAAATTCTTTTTATAAACATATATAACTATATGAGAAGAACATTCTGTAATTTTTTCAGATTTTTCTGAGTATGTCCGTATGGAGACCTTCCTTGTAAGACACAAAACCCTCTACTTGATGCGTACGAACCCCGTTCTTGCATCACACATTCTTAATATAGTTCACATTTATAAATTTAAACAAATTGGAAATTGCACGTCAGGCGTAGCATATGAGGTTAAAAATATAACGAAGTTTTAAAAATATTCATATCTTGGTGTAAGTACTTCGGATACAGAAGAGTATCCGAAATTTTTGTGTCTCCCTGTAAATACTGTCTGCTTTCTATTATGCAGGATAACTTTTTTAGTATACCTCAACAACTTATATCAATTTCATAAAACGTGAAATAGTTTAATATTAGTAAAACGCGCCCCCAAAAATGTTTCCTTTTACACCATTATGGAATGGAATACTTTTGTAAGGATTTGTAAGTAAATAAAGAGTATTCTTTTCCCCATATTGTACAGAACGTATATTTTAGTATATATTTCATAGATGCATATCAATTTTATTATGTTCGAAAGAATTGCAACACCATTAAAATGCACTTGAAACTATTTCTTCCCATTGAGCGTAATGTAACGGAATACTTTTGATTGTTTCTGTAATGAAACTATTCATCCAATTTTCATAAAATTTGAAGTGACTCGACAAAATTATGCAACAATTATATATTTTAAATTTCAAACGATTTGGTTGGGTAGTTTTTGCTCTGTTATATGTGGACAGACGGAGGGAACAACGAATCTATGGGTGCTAAGTATTTACATATTTACGAACGCACCTGAAAAAGGTAAAATCATAGCGCCAACTGCTACAATTTTAGTTACCAGTATTTCTTGATAATAACCTTTGCCTTATTTAATCACAGATTTCTGCAACATATATTAAGGTCAAAATTATTATTCAGAAGTAGTCTCTATGTGTGAAAAATATAATTTTACAGATCTGCAGATCGGGATTTTTTGGTAAAATGGTGATTAACAAAAATAATTACTATTTATTGACTAGTTAAAAAAAATATATATATATATATAGCTAATATTAATGCATCGCCTGTTACCGCAGGAATAAACTTCCACTAGTATTTCCCAAAGGTAATCGTCGACTTATTTAAATGCACAATTTACCTCACAAACGAGACAAAATATTTTTTCAGCAAGACTGCAGGAAATTTGCTCCTGCGATGATCAAGTCCGGATATATAGTGAGTTTGGACAAAGTTGCAGTAGAAACTAGTTATTCCGTAATTCAAATCTAAAAGTTTTAACACTGCACAGGCCGCTGACGCATTTATGCTTTATTTAACCCTTTCAGGGGCAAAGAATTTCCATACGTAAAAAGTGGAAATGATTGACTGACCACAGAATTTACAATAAAATTTAATTGAAAGTATATAAAAGCCTTTCTTCGTATTTTTATAAAAAGGAAAATTTTTCACATTTATGTTGTGAATATGTCATCTTGGGATTAAAATTATGTGTGCCCTTCAAGGGGTTAAATATTATTAAGAAATCCTGAGCTCTCCCCAGAAGTTTTGAATTACTACTTTCGGTTACTATAATGACAGGAATTTAGTATTAAAAACTTTTTGATATGAACTCAAAATTTTTGAAAAAGCATATCAGATTTGATAACTCTGTTTGTGTATTATTATAATTCTACTCAACATTCCTGTTTTATATTTTATAAAACATGGTTATGTTTGGTTGAAAAAAGAAATAATTTAAATAATAAAGAAAGGAAATAAATTTTTCTTACTTCCAAAATGATAGCAAAGGGTGTGAACAGACATTTATAAGACATTGTCTTGCTGAAAGAAAAATAGTTAAAATTAATTTGAAGAATGGAATAAAATATATCGGGAAAGTTTTGTCTAAATATAATAAATTTAAGCTGTTTACATATTGTAATTGCATTAAAATGATCTAATTTAACCCTTTAATTCCCATGCCAGAACACGTTCTAGAAATTATGTAGTTCATTTCACACCAGAAAAATTCAATGGCTAATTTCGTTTTATTTAAATATGGAATGTTCTGTTATTGATTAAAGCAAATATTGTTGTTTTAATTTTCTGGTGGGAACTGAAATATACGAATTAAAGATCGGTGGTTTAAGACCTAAACCACTGGGGAGCAAAGGGTTAAAAATGCTATCTAAAAATTCCAATATCTTGAAAGAAAACTTTATCATATAACAGGGCTCCGTTTTCGAACACCATTTTTTTCCAAAGAAAAATCATCTATATAATTTTGTAGGAACTTACCGCGAAAGGTGTTTTCCTTGTAATTATTTCAAAAACCTACCACGATAAAAAAAAAAAAAAAAAAAAAAAAACGGAACAGTGGGAGTCCCTTATGATATCATGTTATTGATGCTAATAAAGGATTTTCAAGTTATTGGAATATATGCAAATATATATACATAACCATTATTTAAAAATACAACTTCTACGATGAATATAGAATAACCCAATGTAACAAACTTATACAGGGTGTTTCGCTGCAAGACCGACAAACTTTGAGGGGTGATAGTAGACATGCAGACAAACATTATTAAATGGGAAACCGTGGGGCGCAAACGTCTTCTGTAGGAGCTAGGGTCCATTAAAGTTTCAGGTCCAAAATTTCAAACGATGATAAAAAACGGAAAAAGGGTCGATTCGTTTGCGGTTTTCGCTAAAATCATTCTTTATATCACGAATTTCTTTTAAAATTTTTTTAAAGGTTATGTTCAAAAATTGTCGATAGAGGGCGCTTTAGACTTTAGAGCAAAAAACAAATACTTTTTACCGTTCTTTTGTGCATGGGGTAGAAATTATTCTATAGTTTAGATATTAACTTACATTTTAAGCCCAAAATCGGAAACATCGGGATTGGGTAACTAGCAAAAATTAAACTGTTAACCGAGGGGGAGATTTCAAACGCTTATAAATATTGGACAAAGTAATCGATTTTGTTGCGGTTTGCGTGTAGATCATTCCCTTGGTAATTATTTTATTCAAAATGACGTACAGCATTGGTGTCCTCATTTTTTGATAGAGGGCGCTTCCAACACATCTCCGACATTTCAATGGCATTTCTTCTTTTATTTTACTACCAGACCAACATACTTCCAGGAAATGTTAAGGATGCAAAAACGACTCGGAATTACATTGGAATGTAACGCTGAAAATGCCTTTTTTGCGAGTTATAGTTAAAAGAAGCAGAGAAAAACTCAACAGAAACAAGCAGAGAAACAGCAACACATTAATGTGACATAAAACCGTTTATTTAAGGACTTTAGTAGAAAAAGTGTTAGAAATTACGACCAGAAGTAGTCCGGCATGCTTGACAGAGGTGTCGCGTGGAATTTCTTACTCTTTGAAAGATTCTTGGCATCTTCGATAGATTTCTTGAAGCTACAGAAATACGAGCTGCGAGGTCTTTAACTGACGGTACAGAAGTCTTATACACCCAACTTTACATTTTACCCCAGCAGAAGAAGCCCATACTTGATAGGTCTGGCGATTTGGCAGGCCAATAAACCGGGTCAAAACGACCTATCCACAGCTGTCCATATGTTTCGTTGATGTGTCGGCAAACATCATTGAGAAAATTCGTTTTTGTATCCCTAACACGTCCTGGAAGTATGGTAGTCTGGAAGTAAAACACCCAGGAGAAATGTCATTGAAATGTCAGAGATGTATCGGAAGCGCCCTCTATTAAAAAATGAAGACACCAAAGCTGTACATCACTTTGAATAAAATAATTGCCAATGGTATGACCTACACGCAAACCGCAACGAAATTGATTAGTTTTTCCAATTTTTATGAGCGTTTAAAATCTTCCCCTCTGTTCACAGTTTAATTTTCGCTAGTTACCCGATCCCGATGTTTCGGATTTTGGGCTTAAAATTTAAGTTAAAGTCTAAACTTTAGAATAAATTCAACCCCGTGCACAAAAGAACGGTAAAAAGTATTTGTTTTTTGCTCTAAAGTCTAAAGCGCCCTCTATCGACAATTTTTGAACATAACCTTTAAAAAATTTTAAAAGAAATTCGTGATATAAAGAATGATTTTAGCGAAAACCGCAAACGAATCGATCCTTTTTTCCGTTTTTTATCATCGTTTGAAATTTTGGACTTTAAACTTTAAGGGCCCCTAGCTCCTACAGAAGACGTTTGCGCACCATGATCTCTTATATAATAATGTGTGTCTGCATGTCTACTATCACCCCTCAAAGTTTGTCGGTCTGGTAGCGAAACACCCTGTATATATATATACCTTCCTTTTTTCCACCCATGAAAAAAATAGCATCATAAACAAAATATTTTAACCCTTTCGATTAAAGCGTCTTTTACACAAATTTTATTCGAGTGACGCCACTTTTAAAAAAAAGTGTCTTTTTCCATGTATTAAAAATAAATTGAAATAAAACAAATTTATTTTGAAATAAGTAAAATTTTTCTTCATGTACTTATTAAAAGGAAAAATTTCATTTCCAGATGAGTAAAAAATTAAGCAAATTTTACATTTATAAAGATTTATTTTAATTCTTTGGCTACAGCTCGGGATATTTACATCTCTGGAACTATTTTTTTTATTCTATTCGTAAAATTTTCGAAAAATTATCTTTGCCAGTATTAATTTATACTATGTTGTTTTCTTAAGACAGGGATGTCAAACTGTGGATCGCAGGATACCACTAATTTTTTTACAAAAAAATACTTTAAATTTTTTAAAGAAATTTTCATGACTAATTTTCTTGAATCGCAGATTCGATGATTACATAGGGCAATGATTTCTATCAAATTCTAGTCGTATCCGGAAGACTTTAGTTTGACACTCCGGTCTTAACCCTTTCCGGCGCAGTGTTACCAATCCGGCAACACCTATTTTTAATGCTAAACATATAAACGACACCAGTAATATTTTAGTAAAATTTTACTTTTCTAATGACAGCTTAAATCAGGGAGTTCTTAATTTCTAAAACAGTCTTTTGTAAATTCCGGTGTCAGTCAACAATTTCTCATTTTACGAACAGAACTTGTCTGCGCCGGAAAGGGTTAACTCTTTGAGCTCTGATAGCAGAATTTTCTACCACATAATTTTAATTCCAAAATGTCACAATGGCACCAGAAAATTCGACCAAATTTATCAGAAAAAGGTTTAATGCATTTTTTCGTGGATGTGGTTAACCGTTTTTTTCTTTGCAAAATACTGGTGCCAATGTGACATTTGGATTTTTGAAGAAATTTACCCACCAGAGCTCAAAGGGTTAACATATCTGCCTCAAAGGAAAAAAAAAATATTCGCCACCTTCGCACGTAATTAAAGTATAAAACTGTCATTATGCCAGAAAATAGCTTCCTTTGATTTATTTAATCCTTTGCAGCGCAGAGTACTTCCATTGTGTAAATGTTGAAATTAATGAATTACACCGGAATTTGAAAACAAATTCATTTGTAAATAAGAAAAAGCTAAATTTCCCGCATCTAAAAAACCGAATTTTTTTACTAAATATTGGTGCCAACGTGGTCTTTTTGTATTAAAATTATGGGGTTTCATAGACCTACCACCACCCCTCAAGGGGTTAATTGAATGAATTAGAAAATTATTATGTTTTCTAAATTTATATAAACTAACAAAATACATACAGGGGTACAAAAATCTAGACGCCAGCGGGTCTAGTCTCTCACCGCAAAATTTTATTCGTTATTTTTCATTTAATATTTCGTCTAAATTATTTGTAAGAATGCTAATAAAATTTAAAAGTTGAAAACTAACAAAATTTAGTGGTGAGAGACTGCCAACTGGCGCATAGATTTTTAGATTCCTATATATGCATATGTAAAGGTTTAATAATATAAGGATATGTATACAGCCATGAAAAAAATTATAAGTACAAGCGAAAAGTTTCCAAATGTAGGAGTCGCTTGACTAGTAAAAATTATACTAATATTTGTATGATAAAAATGCTTGAAATGAAACATTCTTAAACGTTAAGAACAAAATTTGGAAAGTCATTAAAAGGCAACTATTTAAAAAAATTAATAGTTTGCTACTCAGAAAAAAATATAAGGACAAGCATTTCTTTTCAAATAGCAAACAAAATTTTACATAGTTCGTAATACCATAGAATTGTCAAAAGTAGTCTAAAACTATTGCCTTGTAAAATTGTTTCTCTCCTTCTTCATCATGCTTAAAAGTACGCGAAATTTCGAATTTGGAAAACGAAAAAATTATTGCTTATGGAATATGTGGAATGAGCAGATATGAAATTGCAAGGAAAAGAAACAGATCTAAAACAGTAATTTAATTTTTTTTGGAGAATCCAGCAGATTATGGCAAAAATAAATATACAGGTAGACCTGTTTCTCTGACTATACTCCAGAGACATGAAACAGTGCGTCGAGCTTGCTTAAAAAACAGAATTTTTCTGAAATTAAAATATAAATGTATCTATCATGCTCTAGCCGAACAATACGCAGGGTTCGCACATTTCTACCACAAAATTTTAAGAATATTTTCGAAGTGTTTCACCGCAGAAAACGATCGTAAAATCTGTGAATGAAGGTGGGGATTACGATTGTTGTGGTTTAAAAATTAAATGTAAATTTTCTTATTTTTAATAGTGGTGCCAGAGTCCTTGGTAATTCCAAGGAGTGTGCGAACCTTGAATACGTGTTTTACAAAAGAATACCAATGTTAGGTATGCTAAACTAAGGTAAAGTCTCCCACCTACTAAGGTTGTTACTGGCTACTATATTTCCATTCTGTTTTCACCAATATTTTTCTAAGATAAAGTTTGGAATATACTTCTCTTGCAAGTGTTGACAAAAGATGTGTAATGAATTTCTGATTTGAGAAAATGGTGCCTGTTTCATTTCTTTTGTACCACCTTTTTCCGTACTAAAATATTTGCTTATATAATCAAAAATATCTGACAGTAATGGGAAGATTTACAGTTACAAATTAGTGGTACCAAAAAGTTTTTAGTTACGAAACAAGTAAAATCTTCTTGGCCGAAATGCATTCGGGCAATTAAGCATTTAAAAATGTCGTATTTAAGCATGAAAATAGGCATTATTATCAAAAAGTATTTTCTGAAATATCGCCAAAAAGACTTTTAGCATATCGCTAACACAAATAATAATTTCCAAAATTATTATTTAGTAAGGTGTTAATTTAAGAAAATAAACAATAAGATGCATATTTTTCTCGGAATTTCCTAGGCGTCCCGCATCAGTATTTTAAATTAGAAATTTTTTATGTAAGTTTTAAATTACAATATTTATAGCTGCCTCGTTAAATTAGTAGAATTTGTAGAATAAATTCCCAGAATTCATATTGTTAAACAAAGCTAAAAAGTGTATTTAAACTAAATGTGGCGTAACTTTACACATCCCGAAATAAATAAATAAAATATAATATTTCAGCAAGAAAAAATATCATTATTACTATAGCATAATCTAAAAAAGTTCAACTTTATCACGTGATTGATATAAAACAGAAATTTTGAAACTTAAAGAGGTTTAAAGAAGTAAACATAATAATATATTCAATGAATAGACAATATAATGAATTTCTTTAAGAGAAAAAGTTCCATTGCTATTACACACACACACACGCACATATATATATGCGTATTAAAATGTTATAAGAAGTGACTTAATTCTGTAATCTACACTTACCGATACGAGAACAGCAAAAAGTTGGAGAAAGTTTCTTTAGTGGTGACAAAAAGAAGAACGTTCTGTGAAGTGTGAATTTACGAAAATATAAAATGAGATTTAGTTTATTACGTAATAGTTTTCGCATCAATCATTGGTCGAAATAAAACTACGACCAAAATGTTGTTTTCTAATAAACACTATAATTATTTTGCTGACCTTAAAACTAACAATGAATTGATTTTTTTTAAAAAATGGAAAATGAATTTATTTGAAGAAAATGCACGAAACAAACAAACAAAAAAAGATATAATAGAATGTCATATGAATGCACGCATTTCAACGCGTCTCATTTTCTTACTTATTTCACAGAAGATCCAGTTTCAGATTAGATAAATAGGTGAATGTAGGATTTTTTACTTTCCGAAAGCCTTTAAATGATTGTATAAACGTAGTTTAGTTCTTTATTTATTTCTTAAAAGATGTAGATTCAAATTAGAGAAACAGGTGCTGAAAAGTATAAAAATTCAAATCATAATTCCACAGATATGGCTGTAAATTGCAAGAAGAATCCTATGTTGTTTAGCGGTTCAATATTCAGAGGCCAACAATCGCTTGGTACCATTTCCAAGGTTATTATCCTATAATTGCAAACTTACGAGCTAGATTAAATTCTTGAAAACATCTTTAGAGGCACGAGTAACGAAAGTCGCTGTATGCTTTTCTTGATTTGAAATAGGGTTATCTCGAAAGACTACTGTGGTAGTTTTATTTTGAGAAGATGTCAACTACGAATTCTCTCTAGAATTTTCCCTCTCTTTCTGGATTTAAAAATTGTAATTTATATTTTAATGGGTCGTTCTTAAAACCAGCGCCGTTATCCTGGCACCCAGGAATTACCACTTATTTAAAAAGTAGTATTTGTCCCTGTTTTTAAAAGCAAACAAACAACAACAACGAAAGTGGAACTTTTTAGGGATAGAAAAGACAGATAAAGAATAAAATGCATAAACTGCAATTCAGTTTTTTTTTTTTTTTTACCGGGTTTGTGTGTGTTAGGTATTATTTATGACGGCCGGTTATCTGCACGAGGAATACAGGCCCAAGGGGGAGTGCCCTCCATGGGGGTCTTTTTAAGGAAACCTAAGACGTATTTACGCAAAATTCGAAGAAAACCGAGGAAACTCCGAATGGTTAGGTCGACGAGCGAGATTGG
Source organism: Maratus speculifer (assembly GCA_964019185.1). Lineage (NCBI taxonomy): Eukaryota > Metazoa > Arthropoda > Arachnida > Araneae > Salticidae > Maratus > Maratus speculifer. The sequence goes on from OZ025299.1 coordinate 197,706,278, forward strand.
ATTCGAACCCAGCATCTTCCGTCTACCAGCTTCGAGAGCAGAACCTCTCACTTTACAGGGTTCGTACGGGTACCGTTAATTTTCCAGGTGTAATATGATTATTATTTTATAACGAGAAAAATCTTGTTTCAAATGCGCGAAATTTAGTTTTTTCTAAAGAGAAATTTTCTATAAGAAAATACTGGTACCAAAGAATTTCCTTGTTTTGAAATTCCAGGATCCGTACTAACCAAAAACCTTGTTTTAAACCTAACATAATGGAAATTTTTAATGTATAATCTTGTTAGATCACGAAGAAAGTTTTTTTTTACATTAGAGGATCCAAAGTCTGTATAAAAAAAACCTATTTAACACTAGACTCACCAAAAATTTCACCCAAGTTTTATAAAGAGATGCACACCAGAATTTTCTGTAAAGGTATTTTAAATTATCTATTCAACTTATTTTTGGCGCGATTTACATATTTAACTCTTTTTTAACCACTTAACCCTTTGAGCTCTGATGGTTGAATTTTCTACCATTTAATTTTAATTTTGAAATGTCACAATCACACCAGAAAATTCGACCAAATTTATTTGAAAAAGATTTAATGCATTTTTTCGTGTATATCGTTAACCGATTTTTTTCTTTTTACAATACTAGTGCCAATGTGACATTTCGAATTTTGTAGAAATTTACCCACCAGAGCTCAAAGGGTTAACTGATCAATATTTTTGAAAAAGCTTTCCAATAATGCATACTTGCCAACCTCCCGCTTTTTTTAAAACGATAAAATATACTTACAACCAGAAAATTTATTAAATTAAAAGTTTCTTGCTTCAATGCAGTAGTAATTTCAAAACTACGTGATTTCATTTATGAAAGAAAATTTCTCATTAAAAGTGTGTTTTGCTGATTTAAAAAAAGCAGGATGTTGGCAAGTATGATAATGTCTATTTTTTTTCATGTCTTTTATAGAACTTCTAATCTTTTATCAGCGGTTTTTCAAAACAGAAATTTTTGACCACTTTAATCAGAAAAATGCTCAGATTAAATAATACAAAATTTGCAGTAAAATTTTACGGGTGAGGATAATAAATTATGATTAGAGTATGAGTACCCGTACGTGGTATGGGCAAATCACGATTGACAAAAACACGTTGTCCGTACGACGTACGGGCAAAACATTGAAACGGTTAAAAAAATCTCTGATTCAAACCGAATTATTCATTTGTGGAGCAATCAAATTGATTGTTCTCAGCGCTTCTAGTGTTAACATTGTAAAATTTTAAGTATTTAAAAATCATTATTTTGATGTAAATTGATTTTCATATGATAAAGAAAAGTCTATTAAATATTTTTACAGTTGAATCTCTAAAATTAACGATTCAAAAATTAACTAGAAATCAACTGTAAGAATTTATACCAGGGGTGTCAAACTGTGGCAGGTCGGATACCACTAAAATTTGATATTTATCATTAAAGTATCTAATAATCTCTGATATTCAAGAAATCGACCATTTCTTTAAACAATTAGAGGTAGTCAATGGGTCACAGTTTGACATCCCTGATCAATACACTATAAAACTTCCCCAAAAGTACCTTTTTATATGAACTAAACCATAACTTTTACCAATACTAATGCTTTATAAAAATTTTCGTTTTAAAATTATCTTGCAAATGTCGCACAAACCTTGCATCGTGGTGAGGCTGTTGCAGGATATGTACTAATTAGTTATAAGAATACTTTTTAACCTCACAGGCTATCATAGCCTGAGAGCTTATGTGCCCGCCCGTTCTGTATGTATGTTCGTACGTAACGCGATAACTCATGATAAAAAAAAAATCCGATCCACTTGAAATTTTGTATATAGGTATATCCTGACAAGATTAGTTTTCCTGTTTAGTTTTTGGAGTTCATTCGATATGTATAGGAGGGGAAACGGGAGGCTCATGCCCCTCCCCTTAATAGAAATAAGTGGGTTTTTCATGCAGAATTAAGTTTTCGTTCAAAATTTAGATATAGGATCATTCTGATGAGGCGATTTCGTGACTATTATTAGGTGTTCATTGAATAAGTATAAACAGAGGGAAGGGGGGTTCTAATGCCCCTCCCTTTAATTTATATAAATGGGTTTTTGAAGCAGAATTGTTAGATTTCGTTCAAATCTCTGAATAGTTTTGGAAATTTAATGGTTAAGTATAAAAGAGGGGGAAAACTCCTCTTAAATTATACAAATGCTAAATGGGTTTTTATTAAGAATTATCCGATTTGCTCTGAATTTTGGATATAGATTTTTTATATGATAAAGCATGTCCTTGATAGTTTAGGAGGTTCAATGATTAAGTATAAAAAGGGGGAAAGGGGAGAGCTGTTTCCCCTTCTTAATTTATTTTTCGAACGGAATTAACCCTTGAAAATATAAAGCTGTATTGTAAAATTAGTATGCGTAGGCTGCAAGTTCAATGCCATCAGTTTAACTGGGCAGTATTCTTTTTATTTTACTTACTGATGACGAAAAAAGTGACCACTTCTGGGACTTTCTCTACACATAAATATTATTTAGGTATTTCGTACAATTTATTTCATTACAAAGGAATGAAAAATGTAAATAACAAAATATACTTTTTTTTCATACAAAAAACAAAATAGAAGAAAGATTTTTACATTATTTTTACTCGCTAGTTCTCATGGTAGAATACGTTTTAGAAATTCCGTAATTAAGAAAATTTGAATTCACACCAGAATATTCCAATTTCGCTTTATTCAATACCGGAATGTCCGTTATTAAATGAATCAAATATTGCTATTTTAAATTTCTGGGATGATTTGGAATATCTAAATTAAAAAATACACTAAATTGAAAGCACTGGCGGTAGCATATATGCTACTATGGACAAGAGAGAGTCAATAAAACTATTTTTTAGAGGCGTATTTATTATTTACCAATTTTATATATTGTTTCAGTCCCAGACTAAAAAGTGAACACATAGGAACTCTCTTATTGTTCTATATTACCCACCTGCATCGTTAATACATGCATGGATCCATTTCTTCATATACTTTTTTATTCAAAAATTACGAAAGACAAATGCTTAAGCTTTTTAATCACGAAATATCTGACATTTAATCAACCGAAAATTACTATTCGGAATTTTTGCATGAAAAAAGAAACTTTTTACATACACGATAATGATGCATATTTATGAAATGTGTGCCTATAATCATTTATTTGTACAGCTTAATTGGATAGCTAAAAAGGGAAGAAACAGATCTAGCTCAGAAAATAAACAACCTCAAGAGAAAAATGGTGAACTATATACTGTTATTTTTTCAGAGATGGACAAAAATGTTTTTTCTACCTATGCAAAACGATAATTGCAATGGCGTAGATAGGAAAAGCTCGAAAGTTTTACCTACTTATATCATGGGTTATTATTAGTCAGGTTTTCTCTTTAAACTACGGTGTGGCCGGTTTATTCTATTTATTCTTGTTCTGCTGCAGAGAACGGTCGACCGATCTCCTTTGCTTGTTATAAATAAATTAATAAATTAAATATAACCATGGTTTTTAGGGCAGTCAGCGATATTTTGAGCCTGAAATTTCATTTAAAGAATTAAATGAAGTATATTTAAAAATGTGTCATATTAAAGAAAAATAATTTTTAATAAATAAACTTCCCGGTTAAGGTTTTCCTTTTATGTAAAAAAAATCAGGATGCTGTTGAGAATCATTTCTTGAGGCTTTGTAAATGGATTATAAGCATACTTTAACATAAATCTAATATATTAATTAATTTAAATTTCGTAGTCTAATTAAGGTGTTTTTGATCTTTTAACACTTTAGAAATTTTCTTATAAAAAGTGTGTCATGTATAAATATGCACTTTTTTTTTTCTTTTGAGACGAACGGATAAAATCGCACACAGCGGTGTAAAAATTTAGGAACCAGCGGGCAGTCTCTCTACTTTTATTTTAATATTTTTTTTTATCCAATATTTAACCTAATTTTTTTTGTAAGAATGCTAATAAAATTTCAGAAAAGAAAACTAATAAAATTTAGTAGTGAGAGTCTGCCCGCTGGCGCCTAGATTTTTACACCTCTGATCACACATATATAATTGTCAATGAAATGAAACTGCATAGTTTCACAAAAATATACTTGAAATATTTATCTCTGTTAGAATTTAAACGTTTACATAATGCAATTTCTTGTATGACCATGTAAACTAATTACTAACATAAAGCCTACTATTTTCTACAAAGAACTTATTCTAGTGAAATTGAATATCACTATTAATTTTGACATTTTTAAGTGAGTCAGTAATTATACAAATACTTAGCATCTATAGTCGTCATCTGGTCCGTTCCTCGGTAAGTCCTTCTGTCCGCACATGGGGACAGCGCAAAAACTATCCAAGAGAATGGTTTCAAATTTAATATATGTAATTGTTGCTGATTTTTGACGATTCACTAAAACTTTTATGAAAATAGAATCAAAACTTAAAAAGATAGTAAAAAAGTTTTTTTCATTTTATTAAATCCTATCATACGTAATTAATTAAATGATATCGCATGATAGGTTATGATTCTGGGTTGCCATGGGGATTATTTTATTAAACTGTACCATATGTAGTTATTTCAATGATATCCGATGTTAGATAATGATTCTCGCGTGAAATAGTGATTATGTCATATTTAAGATGGAGTCATGCTATTCTGTATTACGGAATTTAATAAATATAATCATAATAAATTTTGTATTCATGCATTTTTGTATAAAAGTGAAACACCTAGTGCACTAAGATCTGAGTATTTATAAAGCTAGTTGTAGTAAAAACGTATCTCATTTGCCCAGTTTGAATTACAAATTTCGGCTTGTTAATACTATAAAAACGCATAAAAGATAAAAATCGTCCATAAAACGAATTTTCTTTTGAAACTGAATTTTCTTTTACCCATCTTAGGGATCTTCATAGGACCGACCCAATTTTTCTCCAAAAAATCGGTTCGAGTTTGGTATGGGCATTACTGTTTTTTACAGATACGAATTACGGACCCAGATGGACCGGGATGAATTTTTCTTGAGGTCTGAACAGACAGAAGTTTTCAGTCCCAGCTCGGAAGAAAACCAGTGGACCGGTCCAAATCTGGTCTGGCCAGTAAAAATATCAGTACAATTTGGCCTGGCCCATTTTTTTTTTCAAAAACTGTACCTATTTTTCAATTGCTATTATTGCACAATCAAAATTGATATATATATGTATTTTGCATTTTTTTAAGATGAGTTGCATTTCCAGGCAATAAAAATAAAGAACGATAAAACCCGAAAAAAAAACCCTTGCCTATGACGCAATCCATGTTTAATATAACAAAACAAAACAAAGGAAAATGTTGATCGATGTAAAATGAGAATAACCGTATTTGTGAAAAAAATGTAACGCATTTACAGCAGAATTTGTTCATTATAACCAGCCCCTGACGGATCATCTTCTTTCCTATGCAATTCTGTCTTAAAAGATTTTATTGTGTAGAATTTTTAAATTTCAAAGCCACAGAATGTGAATGTGAATTAACCATATTGATGATAACTGTGATAAATATAATGTGGAATATGGAATATATGAAAATGGAATATGTCTATAATAGAATACTATCTATACAGGAAATAAGAGTTTTACAGTTTGAAAACTAAACATATTTTATTAAGTTTATTTATTTGTTTTTTGTGCTTACGACCAAAGTAGAAAATGTAGTTTCTTCCATTAAAATAAAATTCCTATATTTTGAACTTTTAAAAAACAAATAAAAATAAAATAACCAAAACTTTATAAATAACACAGATCTTTGTAAAAATTGTAAAAATCAAGATCAATGGGCAAAAATTTGAGTTGCAGTTTTTTCCCCATTTAATTTCAACATTAAATGAATAGTAATTAAGGCATAGTCTGATCCTGTCTGTAGTTGATGAAATAAAGCCAGTGCCATGGGGTTTTTACTACATTTTCTTGATTTAAAATTTTAGAAGTTATTTCTACAATCTTTCTTAATGAATGTCTTACAACGGACAAAATGAAATCGTTTTAATTAAGTAGCAACAAAATTATAGATAAATAGTTTTTAAATTGCCATTTTCATAGTACCGTAATTTTGAGTGTATAAGCCGCAGATCAAACAATTCTTTTTCGACCCAGATTTTTTTAAGAAACAAATATAACTAGTTAGAACGCCGTAAATATTTGTCTTCAATCACTAAATAAGATTTCTGGGTCCAAAAAGAATTGTTTGATCCGCGGCTTATACACCCGAAATTACGGTAATTGATCAAAAATCGTTTGTATAATAACAATTGAATATATGCTATTTATTGTTATTAGATTCTGATGAATAATCAGTTATTACAAGAAACTCCTTCCTTAGATGTGCTTTATGCATGAAAGAACATCTTTCTTTATATTCTATGTTTTGAAGACACAGGTAGTCCTGATTTTATCATTTGCAACAAAACATATATTCCTTTACTCCCTCTTAAACAGCTCGTAAAGGGTATAGCCGGGTTTCATAGTAAAATATGCCCTTGAGTCAACCACATCGAGTCCTACATGGATCGATAGCCCATAAAAGGAAATTCATTTCTCCCCAGTTTTAAGTTTGTATCTTAAGACTATGGGGGGGGGGGTAATGACCCTAAATGACTGTTTTGGAAAAGTGCGCATTGTGACGAAACTACTAAGCAAATTTCAACGAAAAAAATAAGTAATGTAAAAAACCACCATACGAATGTTTGGCAATTTTTTCAGATTTTTTTTAAACAAAAGAACAAGTTTTCTAACATTTCTCCTGTTTTTTGAATGGACATTTTAATTAAAAATAAACTGAAATTTCTGAGTAACCACCTTAATTTTTTTGCATGAAATACTATGAGACATGATGCATATTCACTATTAATTTTAACATTCTACGTATGGTGCATCATATTAAAAAAGGGCAAAATCATATTCCGGCGGAAATTTGGGGCGTGTCTCGGACAAATTTCACGATTTCTTTTGAAATATCACATACTAATTCACACGGTATTTTTAAAAGAAGGCGAGAAATTTGTCCGTGACACGCTCCACAATCCCGCCGGAATATGATTTTGCCCTTTTTTTAATATCATGCACCATACGTAGAAAGTTGAAATTGATAGAGAATATGCATCATGTCTCATAGTATTTCATACAAAAAAAAATTAAGGTGGTCACTCAGGAATTTCAGTTTATTTTTAATTAAAATGTACATTTAAAAAGAGGAAAAGTGTTAGAAAACGTGTTCTTTTGTTTAAAAAAATCTGAAAAAATTGTCAAACATTTGTATGGTGTTGTTTTTCATCCCTTATTTTTTTCGTTGAAATCTGCTTAGTAGTTTCGCCACAATGCGCTCTTTTCCAAAACAAGCATTTAGGGCCATAGCCCCCCATGGTCTTGAGATACAAACTTAAAACTGGGGAGAAATGAATTTATTTTTATGGGCTATCGATCCATGTAGGACTCGATGTGGTTGACTCAAGGGCATATTTTACTCAGAAACCCGGCTATACCCTTTAGAATCTTTTTTAGGCCGGAAGCCATTTTCTTTGTAGGTACGATTTCAACTTAGTGTAATATTTCAGTTTTATAAAATACTTCAATTCTAATTTCCTAAATGTGATTACCCATAAATGCAACAAAGTTCTGATACCAAAATCTTTCCCAAAGCAATTCATATAAATGTGACAGAATGAAATATTTGTATTTTAGGAACAAAATCCGAAACATCTTACTCCATTTATAACGTTTCCGTTATAACAATTTCTAAATGGAGAAATTCTCTCCATTTAATTAACATTCTCCTTCAACAATTTTTATAATCCCAACATTCTTTCGTTTATTTTATTTTTGAATGTCAAATAATCCTATAGACGCTGCGGTATTGAAGATCTTCATTTACCAAAACTGAATACCAGAAAATGTGAAACATTTTGAAACATAGTTGCTCTAAGACTTTCATCACGCTTTATGATTTTGGTGGTTTGTGAAATCATTTATAGATCTTATAGTGACAAACTGGATACATGACCTCTTCAGTCCTGATGTCACATTTGGGTTTCATATAACATATGCGACGAAAAGCTTTTACTTAGTTTTATATAAAATTACTTAAAAATATCGGTGTCAATCAATCATTTTGACATTTTTGCAACAGAATTGTTTTGCCCTTGAAGGGGTTAAATGAATGTAAATGCTTCTAGAATTGTTAAAATTACTTCTAGACATTTTGAATAAACGCGTGCCTGTCATATGCATTGAAATACAGGCTGATGCATTTGTGGAGATGTCTTACAATAGTTTTAAACTGGATTTTTAGACCGGGAGGTGGCAGCACAGACAATCACCTCATCGAGATAACCGATGAAAATCAAGGATTAGTTAAATCTCGATTCGCTTATTAAAACCCAATTGGTCTGCTAAGTCATATCTTGGCGGAAAACACCTAAAAACCCCGATTTTAGCGATGGACTCAAAGGTTTAACATTATGTTTTCTTGTTTCCAAATCTCCATGTTTTTATATTTTTGGGTGCAAGAAAACACAATGATAAATCTAGAAGTCAACCACTAAAATCGGGTTTTTATGTATGTTTTCCACCAAGATATGACTTGGCAGACCGATTGCGTCTTAATATACGAATCGAGATTAAAGTTATCTAGGATTACTTACTGATTAAAGATTCTGGTCAGTGTTGCAAGATAGGCTACTTGTTTTAAATTCATACTCTTGACTGGCACCACTTTTTTGAAATAGTAAAATGCGCCTTATTTATGACATATTAATAAAGGCGAAAACAAACGGAATTTTGCCGTTTCAAAACAGCAGTGCGAATTCAAGAAATTTGAATTTTAAAAAGTAGCCCACTGGCAACACTGATTCTGGCATTAGCAAAAAATACTCTCTATATAAAGCTGTGTTGTCTACGAGTTGCGAGCGAAGTAACTAGGGAGGTCGTCACAAGACGGCGACAGACTTTTTACGTTAGATCGCAGCACATAGCTATCGCCGGAGCAAACTTTCACCTGTAAACATTAAATAGAATGTTTGGCCCACTTAAGAGGTTTATGAAGCAAACTTTCTCTCATAAATGTGGTTGAATTTTCTATTTCTTTTTAGTGGTGGTAGTTTGCCCAAATATTATAATAATTTTCATTGACACTGAGAGGTGGTTGTCTAGGTTGTCACAATATGGTGGAAACACAGGGGCTGACTACCAATGAAATAATTTTCCACCAGTAAAAATAAGTAGCTGTTTTTGCCATTTTTTATGACTTAAATTTTGCATGGTTAAGGAGTTTAAATAAGGAGAAATTTATACTCACATGGGCATGACATCTTGCCGTCTGAACAATAAATCAAACTCAGTGCCCCTTTTTAAATTTTGAGATTTTAAAAAATATATGGACATTATTACAAAAATAAGAAGTTTTTTTTAATAATTACTATCTATTTGATGCCTTATCCATCCAGTTTTATATTTTATATTCTTGTATGGCGAGACTTTAATGAATCTATTTCTTAAAGAATTATTAAAAAACTAACAATTTTTTCAATAAGTATTAATGAAAGTAAAGCCTTCTCGGATATTTTCTGCGAAGCGCGAAGAAAAAAAAAGGGAGGGGGATTCTAGCGTTAGTTTCCAAATTAACCCTCAAAAAATATTTAACAATTTCCTGCACGAACAATTGCCGCTCATAAAATGAGAAATTATTGTCTGATAACGGAATTCAGAAACGATTTTTTTTTTAGAAATTAAGAACTCCTTAATAAAATTTTATTTTTATAATGAAAACTTTATTTCAATATAAAAGGAAAATTTTATTAAAACATTCTTTGTGCCGCTTGCAAGTTTGGAATTAAAATTAGGTTTGCCCGAAGTTGAACCACTATATCTTTTTTTGTTATAGTTTCATTTTATCCGTATATATCCTTTGCACTCGAGAGGTGACTCTCACTCACCACTAGCGCTGTCAGGCGAAGTTTACATTTCAGAAATTGTGGTATCAAATGACTTTCAGGCAAAAGGTTGCACAACCATATTTCATAACATACAAAAGTTAAGTTATACCATTTATGTTTCTAGATTTTAATGTTGGCAAGCATCCCATACTTGGCTATCGAGACCGCTTGTCTGATTGAACCAGCACAAATGTTTGCACCGAAAACAACAAAGCTATTTTACACTCTCATAGTTCAATCAGAACTGCAAGTGATAGCCATGTTCATCTACTGGGTCAGCTCTTGCATAGAAGCGCCACTGGGAGCATTCTTGGTGAGTTGTACAATTTATAATTTTACTAACCCTTATGTGGTGTTTATTTCGAATGTACATTATTTCGAATACAGTAATCCTTTATTATTTGCGAGTTTTGACCATTCGAAAATAGAAAATGCAAAATATTTGAAAAATCCCGAATACGTCATACCACTTTTGAAACAGAAAAATCTTTCACTTGCGCGTTGACAACATTTGAAAGAAAAATATGATACAAAATGTATTTATAAAAAATAGTGGTCCCAACAGAAAGAAAAAAATATTTGCCTGACACAGCTTTGTGGTCGCGATTTTGATATTCGCAAATATTTACGGAAACCAATTCCTCGCGAAGTTTAGGGGAATATTGAATGCAAAGTTTTCAAGTTTCCTATCAGTATTTTAATTCAGAAATTATTCTTTTATTTGGAGCATTTAAGCGATTCAACAAAAAAAACAATTTCTCTAAAATAATAGTGACGTGCAAAATGCGGCAGAATCAAAAACTCTGAATATGGCTTTTGGGTCGAAGAAGGTCCGCATTTATCATCATTATTGCCAAATCTAATCTGATACCAAATCAGATCTAATGTTTTTTTATTCGTACTATTATTCAATACAGAAATATAATAATAAAAAAACATTTTCAATAATATAATACTATTATTAAGATTAAGTATATCATTAACCCTTAAATGCTCAGGATAGAACGCGTTCCAAAAAATGCGCAATTCAAAGAATCAGAATTTATACTTGAAAATCTAAATAGTAAATTTTTCTTTATTTAATTACGAATGGTCTGTCATTAAGTAAAGTGAAAATTGCTCTTTTAAATTTCTGGTGAGAATACGGAATATGTGAATAAAACCCCCAATAAATCGGGAACACTTATGGTATCGAAAATGATACAATCAGGGCCATTGCTAAGCCTTTTTATTGGTGGGGGAGAAGACCTTAAATTGCCAAGTCAAATTTTCATATTTACCAACTCGTTTTATAATTTTGCCAAGTTACCACATTTAGAAAATGTAATACAGTTCTTATTTGAAAAAAAGTTTAATAATATTCCCAATTAGAGTTGTAACTTTAGCAAATTCTATCAAAAATAAGAAATATATTACAGTTTTTATTAAATTTTTAATTAAATTTGCCAAGTGTAACAACATTTTCAAATGTTTGGGGGGGAGGCTCCCCCCCTGTCCCCCCCCCTTAGCGAGGCCCCTGGATACAATATGCATTTAAGGTTTAATACTATGTCTTATTTCATGCAGAAAAATTTCAAAACACGAAAAAGATTGTAATACAGTTGTATTGCAATCTTTTACATAGTAACACTTTACCCACAATTTAGGGGACTCCTAGCTATTTGGAACTTGTTCGCAATTGCATGTGATGTCGATGTGAAGCCTAAATCATAGCTACTGAGGCACATTTTGAGCATTTCTTATTTGTTGTAACATTTTTCATTTTTATTTTGTACTTCGATTAAGTTTTTGTAAAATAAAGATCTTTTTACACTCTTTGTTAACTTTTCTTTTCGTCACGGTCACGATGCAATTGCACTGTTACGATCGTGTTTCCGACCCCAGCCCCAGTTCCTGTGCAATTTTTGCTCCTCATGATCTGACACACTCATACGTGTCATTTGGACATGTCCTTTTGAATAACCATGTATATTGCTCGCAAACCGAGCAAAGGAATGGAACAATAGAGAGTAAACACCCGACTCAGCAAACAGACGATTTTTGGTCTTCCACGATGACAATGCCAGGACCAGGCCACACCTTATCTTTGACAGACGGAAACAAACGTTTTGCATTCGAATGAGATGTTTTGCTTTACCCTCCCTACTCTCTGGAAATTTTCCCATCCGATTACTATTTTATTTTCTCTCATAAATTTCCTTTAAGACACATACAAAAGACTCTTTGAGCGGCACAAAAAATCATCTCGATAAGTATTCTGCAGACATCATAAATGTTTGGAAAGAAGATATTATAAGACGTTCAGAATTGGGGAATCGTCCGACTTTACAGGTTATACCTTTTATATAAAAATTGCCTTAAAAAATATATGGTAGCGCTGTAACAATAATACTACAAATATAGGAAGATGTCTATAACTATAGGAAATATACAGGCACAAGTCTCAAACCTAGATATTTCTTTATTTTATCTTATTTAGAAATCAAATAACGCAATTATCATGGAGACCTCTCAAGTCCATGCATAAATTTCAAATTATCAACTCTTTGAGATCCGGGAGTAAATTTTTTCAAAATGCCCAAATATAACATTGGCACTAGTATTTTTTGAACAAAAGATTCGGCTTATAATATACATGAAAAAATGCATTAAACTATTATGTACCGTAATTTCGGGTGTCAGGGCTCCCAAATGGTCCGCGAACTGAACATCAGAATTTTTTTAGAGAAATTTTCTTTTTAGATTTTTCTTACAAATTGTCAAGAAACCACGTTTGGAAGTTGATTCTAGCTCAAACGTATTATGAAATTTTCTGTTAAAAAATACTGATGTTCAATTCGCGGACCATTTGGGAGCCCTGGGGTGTATAAGCCGCAGATCAAACAATTCTTTTTCGACCCAGAATTTTTTAAGAAACAAATATAACTAGTTAGATCGCCGTAAATATTTGTCTTCAATCACTAAATAAGATTTCTGGGTCCAAAAAGAATTGTTTGATCCGCGGCTTATACACCCGAAATTACGGTAGTTATCACTGCTTTATCCATAGCTTCCAACACTTCAGCTTTTTTGAACCAGAAAAATTTAATAGAAATTTTTGCCCTCTTCAATCGGCGGATTACGATGGTTTAAAAAGATAAAATTTACCGTGGATTTTTTGTTGCAAAAAAAAAAAAAAAAAAAAAAAAAAAAAAAAAAAAAAAAAAAGCGTAAGATGTTGGCAGCTTTGCTTATCTAATCATCAAATCTTTGCTCCTCTACAAGTCCACTATTTATTTCTAAATAGTAGCTGTTTCAGCCGGGCCACAGTTTGACACTCTAGCCTTTAACGAATCATTGCCAGAAAATTAGATAAACTAGCGGTCTTAAATTGTTTACAACATTTATAACTTAACGAAATTAGTGGTATCAACTTCTGGATACACACCCTAGTTACGCCACTGATTAAAGTATTTGATATTATGTTGTGCCATTAACGAATCGTTTGCCGGAACTCACTGATAAGCTATCGGCGGAAAATTACTAATAATGCATAAAACGTTTTTTTTTTTGTTTGAATAATAGTTAATTTGAAAAAATAGAAACATTTAAAAAAATTTAATAAGAAAAAAATAGGTTATAGATATCTGTTAATGTCAAAATAGAATAAATAATATAAAAATCGGATTTTATTTTTACTGTATATCATCTGAGGTTATTTATTGAATTATTTGAGGTTATTTATTATATTATCTGATGTTATTTATTACATTATCTGATGTTATTTATTATATTATTTGATGTTATTTTGGCGGTTTAATATACGGAACAGAACGAGAAGTTTCAATATTTTTGTTATCTTATTTTCAGTACTTATTTTTCTTATAATCAACATTTAACACCAAAAGTTTTATGATACGTTTAAAAGAAATTCTACATTCATCATTTTCATGTCACACACGAACTTTCATATGTTGCACTCAAAAGTATTGAAACATATATTGAATTTAGACTTTCACTGAATGCGTGACATGAATTTGTGGTTTCCTTTATAAAATTCTGAAATAACTTTTTATCCCTTCTGAATTTTGAAAATTCGAAGCATTTTCAGCATTTATGAATCCGATATCTTTTTAAAATGCCTTTAATTAAACTGTAGTACTTTAACCAGTTCGGGACCAGCATTTTTTATATGAATTTTAATCAGGTGGCACCAATTTTTGTCAAAAATTAAATTAAATTTAACAAGCAAGAAAGTGTCTTAAGTAAGGAAAATTTTATTTTTCTGTTTTAGTGGTATAAGAAACATGTGCTGTAAGCATCTTTTAAAGATGCATATTTGCACCCCTGATCCCGAAAGGGTTTAATCTATGATTAAAAGATACGAAGAAGGCTTAGAAATATTACACAAGTATATGCTAGTTACTAAAGTGCACAGTAAACATGAAATTCACAAAACCCAGGTCAATATAATTTAAATTTATGTAGTAATACAAAATTTTTAAAGCGATTTTATTGCATTAAGTTTGTTGCATGAAAAATACATCATGTAAAGCAGCGGCACTCACTATTTTTCTCGAAAATTATTTGTACACCACTATTTACAAATGGTAAAATGTTCGTCTTCTTTAATAATGGAAATTCTACGTAAAAAAATGCATAACGTAAAAAAAAAAAAAAAAAAAAAAAAAAAAAAAAAAAAAAAAAAAAAAGATCACAAACTGTGGGTTCAACAATACAAACAATTTAAGTAAAAAAGGTAATTAAAATCTGTAAGCATGTTGTAAAAGCAACTTGTTGCATCATAGTTAAAGGACATAGTTAAGTTACTTGTTAGCTTAAAGGAATAAAAGTATAAAAATTTGAATAATACGCTTAAATAATGAAGGTTATGGGAAAAAAACTTTAATCCGGGAGGACGCGCCCCGGGCCTGATAGATCCAGAGAGCACATGGTTTGACAATTGTCACCACTAAATTTTAAAAAATAATCTTCAACTCATTTTATTGCAGAATTTTCAACAATTCTATCCGACTAAATAAGGCCGACTAAAATTTATATTTATTAGAGGCAAAGTAAAAACCATTATAATACAGCGCGGTTTTGAGGTATCAAAACTACTGTGCCCGTCCTGACGGATTAAGCCCCTGAGGGGCGTTGGGACATATTATATTCCACCTACGACTAATGAAAATTTGCCATATAAAATACTTTTATATTTCTTGAGTTAAAATTCTGATTGTTCCAGCGTTAACACACTGCTAAAGGGAACTCGAATTAAAATCTTTTGGACATGTGCAACTCTACAAGACGGGTACTACTTTTCCATTTTATGTGTTACATAATATCTTAAAAATCGTACACAAAATTCGTATTTTTTACAATTAGAATATTATTTTTATAAATTCTTCGATTACATTTTGCGAATAGAATATAAATAT
Source organism: Maratus speculifer (assembly GCA_964019185.1). Lineage (NCBI taxonomy): Eukaryota > Metazoa > Arthropoda > Arachnida > Araneae > Salticidae > Maratus > Maratus speculifer. Next base: position 197,721,705 of record OZ025299.1, read on the forward strand.
ATTTGCCTGTAACTGAAACTTTGCCATATCCCTACGTATAGCTGTAAGTTTTGGCCTTTAACACTAGAACAGCCGGATATTTTACTCAAGTTTTAGAAAAAGAGTTTCTCACCAGAATTTTAATTTTAAACTATTTAACTTACTTAATTAGTCAATTTTTGTGCTAAGTATATTTACCATTTCTTATGGAGAAAATTCTGGTTCGAATCGACTGTTATCAGTTTGGCAGGGGTCATTTTGACCCCTTTTGGCGGTTCTAGTGTTAACCCATTAACGCCCGAATTATTTTCTTCGCTAAAATTTAAATTTTGTATTTCCCACCACTTTTAAAATTAAATTAACTTTTATCTAACTTTATCGAGGATTCTGTCTCATGAAAGAAGGTATATATTTATGTTTCTCTTTACTAGTGGGAAAACCGCTTTCTTGCTGTTTTTGTAATCGTCCTCAAAAGAGGACGCTGGGCGTTAATGGATTAAAGTGTTGTCAATATATAGCAAAACCAATTACAGTTTCATTAAAATTTTTAAAATGATTGATGAATTTTGTATCATAAGTTTTATTAACGGAAACAGGCGATTAAGGGCCTGTGTATAACGATATAATTTTAGGGGGGGGAGGGAGGTCTGGCACATGATATCATATCTTTAGGGAGAGGAGGGATTGTCTTTTGATATCGATGTCATTTATGATCAAATCTAAATTTTCTTTTCTTTACTTGTAACATTGTTATTGGTTTAAAATAGTATGTTATCCTTTATTAGTTGGTTATCTGTTTTTATAAAAATACAAAATTATTATTAAAATCACTAAATTATTATAAAATTATTTAATTCTAAAATACAGAACACCCCAACGTTTGACATTATTATACTTCTTCATATGTGTAAGCATTTATAATTACGGTTCGAAAAACCCTATGTGAAGTATATTTGGAATGAAGCTTTATTTACTGATAAGTAAAAGAAAAAGAATATTGTCTACTTGTTTTGTTGATAAGAATTTCTATCTGCCTCCCACCACTCCAACGTTCGCGTCAAGTACAACAAGACTTTATTACTGCTGAATGCATCATGTTACAAAAATATTTCTTTTAAGCGTTATTTTATATAAAAGGATATTTTATTGACTTCTTTTCATTTGAATCAATAAAGTATGCGAAAAAAAAAAATGTACCCAGTTTTGTATATTTCACCAAACAAAGGAAATAAATTTTAAAAATAAAAAAAAAAAGTTTATATTTTGATAACGATATCATTACTAAGAGGTAGGAAATAAATAAAATAATAAAAATTTTACACTTTTACAACGATATCATCACTAAGAGACAGGAAAGGAGGATCCAAATTTACCAAAGAGTTGATAACGTTATTTGCACAGCCCCTAGCTTAGACATAGCTGCTAAGCTTCGTAACCTACATATTTTTGTTAGTTCTCAGGGCCCGACATAGACAATGGGTGGGGGGGCTGTGGCAAACATTATTAGGAGCCCCCAACTATCTTAAAACTTTTCGTGAATTATACTGAAGTGACAAAAACTAAAATTCATACCTATTGTATGTGTACATAAATTTCGTAACAAGCACTGTTCACATCTATATACATAATATCAGAAAAAAGGTAACTTTAAGAAACTATAAAATGCAATTTTTTTCGGTTATAAGAATATAAGGATAAATGTGAGACCTTTAAGGGGGCAGGGGGCACGAAAACAGAGGAGATAAGAGAAGATAGCCCTTTAAAAGTGAAAAAAAAAAGAATTTTGGTCACTTTTGTCAAATTTTATCATTTCTTCAGCGAAAAGCTTATATATGTCCTTGGGGAGCCCCCACAAGGCGGGGGGCCCGAGGCAATTGCCCCGCATTCCCAGCATTAGTCAGGCCCTGTTAGTTCTACTCGCTGACTCGCTATTTTTTGAAGAAACTATTCGTATAGGGGAACTTCAGAAAGGTACCGTAATTTCCGGCGTATAATTAGCAAATAAAACTATTCTTTTTCGACCCTGAAATTTTAATTAGCAATTGTAGACAAATATTTTCCGCGATATAAAATGTTACATTTTGTTCTAAAAATTTTCTGTGTCGAAAAATTATTGTTTTATACGCGGATTATACACCGGAACACCAATATTATGCTTATTTAGCACTAGAAATACCGTGAGCCGTTATTTTGAGGGCTACCATGTGAATCTGTTTAATTTCAAACCAAAAATTCCACTATGAAGTAAATTCAAAAAATACAAAGAAGAAAACCGTTAAATAATGAAGTTAAACTGCTTTGAATCAAAATTCTGGTGTGAAGTATTTTTTTAGAACTTGACTTGAATTTTCGGTAGTTCTAGTGTTAATGTCAGAAATTATGCGATTAATTAACCCCTTGAGGGGCGGCGGTATATATTATATACCACCTACGATGGAAGAAGATTTACACCAGAAAAATGCTATTAAATTTCACTTTTCTAACTTTGGTGGAAAACAGTCGTGAAATTGTTTTTCTTCTTTTAGATATAACTTTTTTACAATTTTCCGGTAGGAGTTCAGAATTACTCGAAAGCAATTGCTTGCCCCTCAAAGGGTTAAGGTGAAGAGCCATATATATAAGACCATTAATAGTAAACAATATTAACCAATTGAAATTAACCCTTTCAGGGGCAAAAGAATTCTGTTCGTTGAAAGATGAATTAACAGACTGACACCAGAATATTCAAACGAATTTGTTAGAAAATAAAAATCCGATATTTTGCACTTTCATTACAAAATCAAAATTTTATTCAAATATTACTGGTGCCATTTGTAAATTTTGGAATTAAAAATAGGTGGCTAGACCCTCTAGCCACCGCCCTTGAAAGGGTTAACCATTGAATTTAATAACTTATAGCACATTGAATATGGAAGGAAAAAATAAAAAAATAATATGAATACAAATTGAATTTGTAGAACCAAAGCAGAATCTTCAGGTCCCAAATACTTTGGAACTACAAATGGAGTGTGTGTTTTCATCTTCGTATTTGCCATGAAAAAGCAAAACAATAAGAATTTGGGACTACCAACACACATAAAACCAAAATTCATGACGAGAAACAATATGAATAACAAAGAACAACAAATTGCTGAATTGGACATAAAATTGAAAAGGAGAAAAAAATTAATAATCGTACACATAATAATATTAAATTAATAAATTAATTAAAAGTAGAATTATGTAATTACAGGAAAAATAAACCATACATTAAATCAATAACATTCATTTTGACTATGCTGGGCTAAACTCAATATCTTAATTTAGGATGATAAAAGAATAAAAAATAGCTTATTAATAAATGTACCCTATACATTGAGTAGTGTTATAGTATTCTCATTTATTAAAAGTGAAGTGCAAATGAATAATGTAAATGATTAAAATTATCAGAATATAATAGATATAATTAAACAATTATCCATACATTGGTGTCAATTAAACTCTATAGAAATTTTGGACCAAATTAACATATGAATATCCCACTCTCAATTTTTTAAAAATAACTTTTGCGTTTTTTCCAGACAACACCGCCCTTCCCCGTACTCTGACACACACACACACACACACACAAACACACACACACACATATATATATATATTTGTATGTTGGTTTTAAAGTACCGCCATTTCCGGCGTATAATCCGCGGATCAAACAATTCTTTTTTGACCCTGAAATTTTAATTAGTAATAGTAGACAAATAGTTTTCGCGATATAAAATGTTACATTTTATTCTAAAATTTTTCTGTATCGAAAAATTATTGTTTGATGCACGGATTATACGCCGGAAATTACAGCGTAGAAACCCGGAACATCGGGAAAAATATTATTAATATTTATTTAGTTTTAATATTTTTTTGAGGTATTTATTTAGTTTTAATATTTTTATTTAGATATTTTTTTTTTTTTGAGGCACAGCTAATTTTTTAAATTGCCATATTCTGTATTAGAAATGCTGCATATGTAATGCGATTTTTGCTTCTGCAAATCAAAAAGGTATAGCTTGAATATGTTATAACTTTGTGATAAAGATATAAGTAGCAATTACTTTTTTATAAGATTTATCAGAAACTAAGTGTATTTAGGGCATACTAAATATTTATTAAGATTCATAAAAGCGTTTAGTGCTGCCATCTACTGATTTGAAATAATACTATTATTGCTACTGTGCGCATGCTTACACAAACGTTTTCAGGAACTGTGCCTTTTTCCTAGGAAGAGGATTCGGTCAGGGGCCTCGCTAAGGGAGGGGACAGGGGGGGGGAGCCTCCGCCCCCAAAGTTTGCACATTCTGTTAAAGTTGGCAAATTTACAAACTGAACTGGCAAATTAGTTCAAAACTTTAATAAAAAACTATGATACACTTTCTATTTCTGATAGATTTGACGAAAATTACCAATATAATTAGAAATATTAAGCTTTTTTTGAAATACAAACTATATTACATTTTCTAATTGTGATAACTTGGTAAAATTATTAAACTAGTTGGCAAACGCCGGGAATTATTTATGTTTGTTTTTCACTGAATATACAAGTACTGAATTTTGACTTGGCAATTTAAGGCTCTCTCCCCAACCAATAGAAATATTTCGCGAGGGCTCTAAATGCGGTGTGCTATCAGAGGCGGATTACCCATTAGGCTGAGTAGGTTGGAGCCTAGGGGCCTACAAGAAAAGGGGTCCTGGTGCTAAGATTTTTTTTAATATGAAGTATAAAAATTATTTTTTTACATTAGGCGGGCAAATATTTAATACAAAAGACAAACGATGTGCAAAATTCTTTGTCATAATCATTTATAAATATTTGAATGTTATAACAGATAGTTTAATTATATATATTATAATTATATATATTATATTATATTATTATAGTTTAATTATATACATTATATATGGGTGATTCCCAAAATAAAAAGACAATTTATGTCTTTCGGCATACAAAAAAAATTGAGAGGTTTTCTGTCATGTTTTTATATTTAGATATGTTTGTCTTAATATTATTCATTATTTGCACTCAAGAATTACTCACTTTTTAATTAAAAACACTTTAAAATAACAGAATAAATGTTCAAAATGTCATTAGCATGGATGTCCACAGCAGCTGTGTCTTGTATATACTAGCTTTTTCAAGAGTTAATATCATGTTTATAAAATAAAACAAATGTTATTTTTTCTTTAACTTAATCAAGGAGAGGATTTATCCAATAAATTTCTTTTTAAAAATAAAATTATAGTATATAAAATAAGAATTAAAGTTTGTCCTCCATATTCTATTTTCAAAACAAGGTCATACTATAACAGCTGGTTATTAATCAAAATTTCATTTTCACATATGACAATAGTTTGAAAATATAAAGTTTCTCCATGGCAACAAGTAGCCATTTTATAACAGCCTGAAAATAGAAGCATGTATTGTATTTTAAGAACAGAAGTTGAATATTAGGGGCGTACATCAATTGTATGTCATTAGAATGGATAAAAATCCATATGTTTCTTTAATAATTAAAATTTTTATTTTACTTATTTGCATAGGACTTTTGTGTTTTAAAAAGCCCCAGAAAGGACTATTGCACTGTGATTATATTATGGCTTATAATCTTATTTAAATTAAAATTTGTCATTAGCATGGGCAAATATCAGTGTCATTAGCATGGTTTTTCTGTCCATGCTAAAGACTCCTATGTGCATAAATGTAACCATTGCTTATATTGTATTTTTATAAAGTTTAATTTTACATATAAATTTAGGTATAAATATTTATTATCCCTAAAATATGCATTAAATCTGTCAGAAAATCACTAAGACAGCTTCTTACATTGTTAGTGTCAAAATGTTGCTCATGTAAACAAAGTTTGCTCTTTGGTAATGTTTTTATTCTCCTTATATGTATATATATAAAAATGGAAACCATTTGCTGAAAAGGAAGGCTAATAAATACAGAAAAAAAATATTTAAACAGGAAGAAAATAAAAATTTCTTAATATATTTATTCCATGCAATTTGTTTTGTCATTAGCATGGCTCAAAAAATACTAATCAGTTTTTTAAGTTAATTTTTAAATATTTAGCTCTGCTGACTACATGTAAAGTATACCTAATACTATATCAACAACACCTATTTTTTCAGAAATTTTGCTAACAGTAATTTTTTTAAGATTTCACTTTTGAAATTGTTCCCTATTTTGAGAATCACCCATATACAGGGTGTATCTAAACTACTGGGCAAAACTTTAAGGGGTGATAGTACGCATCAAGACAAATAATATTAAATGGGAAACTAAGGGTCCCAAACGTCTTAAGAAGGAGATAGGCGCCATCAAAGTTTAGGGTCCAAAATTTGAAATGGTTATAAAAAACGAAAAAATTGGTCGATTCGTTTGCGGTTTTCACGAAAACTATTCTTTATGTCAATATTGTCTTGAAAATAAATTATAAAGATAAATTTCAAAAAATGCTGATAGAGGGCGCTTTAGACTTTGGAGTAACGGACAACTATTTTTAACTGTTATTTTTTGCATCTCATTAAATTTTTTTAGAAGTTTAGACATAAACTTAAATTTTTAGCTCAAAATTTGTGGTTAAGTAGCTCAAACTGAACTGTGTTCAATGGGAGTGGATAGGTTCAAATTTCAAATGTTTATAAAAAACAGAAAAATTGGTCAATTGATTTGCGGTTTTCACTAAAAGTATTCTTTATGTCAGTATTGTCTTGAAAATAAATTATAAACATTAATTTCGAAAAATGTCGATAGAGGGCGCTTTAGACTTTGGAGTAACGTACAACTATTTTTTACCGTTATTTTTTGCATCTCATTAAATTTTTTTGAAGCTTAGACATAAACTTAAATTTTGTGCTGAAAATTTGAATCGTTGAGAGTGGTTAAGTTGCGCTAACTGAACTGTGTTCAATGGGGGTGAGAAGGTTCAAATTTCAAATGATTATAAAAAATGAAAAAATTGGTCGATTCGTTTGCGGTTTTCTCAAATACTATTCTTTATGTCAGTATTTCCTTGAAAATAAATTTTAAAGATAAATTTCCAAAAATTCCGTCAGAGGGCGCCTTAAACTTTAGAGTAACCAACAACAATTTTTAACTATTATTTTTTGTATCTAATTAAATGTTTGCAAAAGCTTTGACTTAAATTTTGAACTCAAATTCTAAATCATTGGGAGGAGTTAAAAAGCACAAATTGAACTGTGTTTAGGAGAGGAAGTGTTACCCTGCCCACCCTACGAACACAGTTCAATTTTTCGCTACTTAATTACTCACAACGATTCAGATTTTGAGCTCAAAATTTAAGTCTAAGCTTTTAAAACATTTATTTAGGTAAAAAAAAAATAAATGTTAAAAATAGTTGTTGGATACTCTGAAGTTTAAGGCGCCCTCTAACGGAATTTTTTGGAATTTATCTTTAAAATTTATTTTCAAGGAAATACTGACATAAAGAACGGTTTTGGAGAAAACCGCAAACAAATCGACCAATTTTTTCGTTTTTAAAAATCATTTGAAATTTGAACTTCCCCACCCCCATTGAACACAGTTCAGTTAGCGCTACTTAACCACTCTCAACGATTCAGATTTTCAGGTCAAAATTTAAGTTTATGTCTAAGCTTCTAAAAAAATTTAATGAGATGAAAAAAATAACGGTAAAAAATAGTTGTACGTTACTCCAAAGTCTTAAGCGCCCTCTATCGACATTTTTTTGAAATTTACCTGTATAATTGATTTTCAAGACAATACAGACATAAAGAATAATTTTAGTGAAAACCGCAAATCAATGGACCAAATTTTCTGTTTTTTATAATCATTTGAAATTTGAACCTACCCACTCCCATTGAACATAGTTCAGTTTGCGCTATTTATCCACAGATTTTGAGCTCAAAATTTAAGTTTATTTCTAAATTTCTAAAAAAAATTAATGAGATGCAAAAAATAATGGTAAAAAATAGTTGTTCGTTACTCCAAAGTCTAAAGCGCCCTCTATCGGCATTTTTTGAAACTTATCTTTATAATTTATTTTCAAGACAATATTGACATAAAGAATAGTTTTCGTGAAAACCGCAAACGAATCTACCAATTTTTCCGTTTTTTATAGTCATTTCAAATTTTGGACCCTAAACTTTGATGGCGCCTATCTCCTTCGGAAGACGTTTGGGACCCTTAGTATCCCATTTAATATTATTTGTCTTGATGTGTACTATCACCCCTTAAAGTTTTGCCCAGTAGTTTAGATACACCCTGTATAGTTACATATAATTTACTATCCCACAAATAAATTTCGCATTTTAATATTACCCTTTTGTAAATAAATGCCTTATACAAAAGCTGCACTTAATTTTTGTAGTTGATTTCATACTTTTATCTCAATGGTTTATAAGCAAGGTTCGCACACTCCTTGGAATTGCCAAGGACTCTGGCACCACTATTAAAAATAAGAAAATTTATATTTAATTTTTAAACCATAACATTCGCAATCCCTACCTTCTTTCACAGGTTTTACGATGATTTTCTGCAGTGGAACACTTCGAAAATATTCTTAAAATTTAGTGGTAGAACTGTGCGAACCCTGTTTATAAGCTAATGAAGCAAACGTATGTTCTAAATTTTCCAGCATACATCTCTTTGAAAGAGTGAAAGGGGGTCCTTGGAAAGTCAAGCTTAGGGACCCGAGTGGTAGCTTATCCGCTTCTGTGTGCTATCTAACATTTTTATTTAATAACCATTTTCTCATTCTTTAACCCCTTCACGACGGGAGTCTTTCACGAAATTTTTAACGTTTTGTCACCGGTTTTTAAAAACAGAAATTTGTGCCTTATGAAATCGAGAAAATGCTCCTATTCAATAAGGCAAATTTTACAGTATAATTTTACTGGTGGGGATAAACGACGATTTTTAAGTCTTTTTGCGGCACGTATACGTGTCGCTCGTCCTCAAGGGGTTAATGGCGATTTTCAACGATTAAATTAAAAGATTATTTATATTAAAAATCATTAATTAAAAAAATTTTCTATTTAAAAAAAAAAAAAAACCTCGTATGAAGGAACTTTTTGGCATTGCTGCCGGTTGGCTGCTATGTTAATTATGCGGAATGCTTAATTTCTTCCACTTTCCTCTAATAGAAATATTCGCCTTATTTAATGACCAAGTAAATAAGTTGAAAACAAGGCGCACTATACTATTTCAAATGTGTTAGCAAACAAGAATTCTGTACTTTGAAAAAAAAAAAAAAAAAAATAAAAATAAAAAATAGCGGATTGGCAATATTTCTCGCTGGCAGGGCTGCCACTGGGGGCAGAATTTTTATATTCTTTTCACACCATTAGATTTTTTAAATAATTTTTGCAATAGCTTGCAGATATCTTCTTTAGCGTGCCGAACTATCCAATATAAAAAAAGCCTTGCCACAAGCGTACTTTTAAAAATTTCAGATTGCTTGATTGAAACCCATGTCTATGATGTGGTAAAACTCCCCTTGTTTTCGCCTTAATTAATGTGTCATTAAATTAGGTTAAACAAGGTAAATTTTACTATTTCAAAAAAAAAAAAAAAAAAAAGTGATGCCAATTAAGAAATCGGAATTAAAGACCTACTAAAAATAATAAATAAATTTTCATAATCTTAGAAAAATATAAATAGTTAATCTAACGCGGTCTGCGAGGGGCTTCATCCCCTCGTGGAAGCGCCAATGACATGAGTAGTATCCACAGGCCCTGATTACTGAATGGGCACGAGAAGCACGTGATTCCCTTAAAACATTTTGAAGGGGGTCCTATAGTGAGAAAACAGAGGCCCAAATTTTTATACTGAAGTTATTGAGATGTAATATTAAATTGCTACATGTATATGTATTTTCGATATTAAATTTGAATATTATTGAAGTTGACTTGTATGCACAACGTAAAATAATAATTATTTTAGCTACTACCAAAATTGGGAGCATACCATATTTCAATATCTTGATATTTTATGCTGTGCATACGTGATGAATTCAACCTTTTTATCCAACTTGCATTTTTATTATTAAATCCTTTTTGCATTTCTTTTCTTGGTTGTGCCGTATTTATGTGTGAAAAGAACCTGAAGAGTTGTTTAGTGAAATATAAGCAGGGGTCGTACATGTCCTGAAATTTTAAGACCACGAAAATCTTCAGAACCAGTATTTTCTCATAGAAAATATCTTCTTAAAATAAAGTGTCATTTCGTACGTTAAATCTAGATGTATATTTCTATAAATAAATACTGATATTTGTCCTGAAAAATTCCCAGAAATGTACGACCCCTGTATAAGTGAATTCAACTGAGCCACTCATTGAAATGGTCTTAACATTGGTGAGTTTTGAATATGTCGAATTTAGAAAACTGTTCTCTATTGACAGGGCCTGGGAATGAGACTGTGTTTCACATAAAGCCAGAGGTTAATCGGGCCCGGAGCAGAGCCCGATTAAGATTATGCAGGGCCCAAGGCCAAGCACCTTTTCGGGGGGCCCTAGCAGCAAAAATGGTTGCTATATATATATATTTTGGAGGGGGGAAGGGGAGCATAGGGGGATATTATTATTGAAATATAATGTGAAATTAACAAAAATATATTTTGGTTTTTGAGGAAATAATAATGGAAATTTCAATTTGAAGACTTCTTTTTCAAAATCATTTTACTCGATTTTGGGCCCACAGCAACAGTTTGCCCAAGGCCGCGGCCTAGTTGGCCTGTGCGGTAATCAGGCCCTGTCCTTGAGTATCCAGGTCATTTGGAGCCTCAACCTGTCTATGCCAGTGTCTGACAACACTATTAATGATACGAATATTTCTATTTGATTTTAAAAATATAGATTTAATAGACGCCTCATTTATTCACCGAATTTGCAATTCTTTTCTTCAATTAAATAAGGTGAACATTTTATGGTAGAGATGTACGAAATTCTGATCGAATTTTTCGAACAGTACTCTTAAATTTATTTAACATCAAATACATTCCATGATTATATAAATTGAAATTTACTTTTGGGAAAAATGTATGTCTATTTTGGATTAAAAATATTTTAAATTTAACTCTAGAAATATTGTAATTTATTTAACCCTTTTTCGGCACGGTGGTTTCATATATATACCACTTAAGGGGTCTCAGGAGTCTTACTTTTTACCTAGTAGTGCAACTTGCAACATGTCACATTTGATTTTTTTTCTCAGTCCCTATAAAACATAAATGCATAAAATTTTTATTATAGACACCTTAATATCTCTTCTATTAAAAATAATTTTTTTAATATTCTGCATTGAAATTCTGTTTTATTTTTTTAATGTTTAATTTTGATTAAAAAAAAAAAAAAAAAAAAAAAAAAAAAAAAAAAAAAAAAAATTAGAATTGTATCCATTGCGCGCAGGATTCTAACAAAACTATTAGTTCAAGAACCGCTAAAAAGTTGATAATGGTGTAAAATTAATGTATCTTGAACTTATACCTCATTTTAAAGCAATTTATGCATTTATTTATTTAAAATTTAAATTAAATTTGAAAAAAATGAAAAAAAAATCATTTTTTATTAAAAAAAATTGCAAATTATCAATAATTAATGTAATTAAAATTCTAAATTTGAGGTATAAGTTGCTCTTAAACTTAAAATGAAGATATTTACCAAGTTTCATACAAATTGCTTTATTATTTTTTGAGAAATGTTGCGCGCAGTCAAAGAACAATTTAAATTTTAAATCAAAATTAAATATAAAAAGTATATAATAAAAATTCAATATAGAATGTTAAAAAAAATTATTTTAAATAGAAGAGATATTAAGTTGTCTATATAAAGAGTTTTATGCATTTAAGTTTAATAGGGACTGAGAAAAAAAATCAAATGTATATGTTTCTAAATCGCACTACCAGATAAAAAGTAAGACTCCTGAGACCCCTTAATTTTAATTCCCAAACGCCACATTGGCACCGGAATTTTGTTTCAAAAAATTACTGTTTATTGAATTCGTGAACTATAGCGTTTTCTTATTTACAAATAAAGTTGTTTTCGAATTCCGGTCTGCGCCGCAAAGGGTTAATGGAATAACTTTATTCAATGTTTTTTTAGTGCTGCCATCTGCTGTGAGGAAAGAAAGATAATAAATATGCAGATGAAATATCATTTTATTCAAATATTTACGCACGTGCCTCAATTACGGATTTTGAATGCCACTATTCCTGTTTTAATTGTTTCTGTCTTCTATAATACCAAATTAAGAACTTAAATAATGTGATTTTTAAAAAATGGTGGTACTAAAAATCTGTAACCTTTGGCAACTATGTATATGTATCTCTTGTTTCAGCTAAATAACAGTAATTTTTTTTTTTTTTTTGCCTTTTTAAATTCCTATTTATGTTATACAAAAATTTCTTTGCAAACTTTTAGAAGAAGTTTCTTATGGAAGAATTTAGACAAAGAATTATTGAAGTGTTCGAAGTTTTTGTATAAATGTGTTATCCTTGAATTTATAAAGAATTTGGTGCTGCCATCTTCTGTCATAAAATGAGACTATACGTAGTTGAGAATCTATGAACTGAAATATTTTATCGTAGGATTACAAAATATTTCCCGCGATCCACAATATTTCAAAAGATACCTAAGAAAAAAAAAAAAAAAAAAAAAAAAAAAAAAATGCATATGTCTGCTTTAAACACAACAGGGTCTTATGAAAACAGTGAACATTTCAAATTTGTATTTCGGGAATCTTTCACGAGAATTAGTATAAAACCTCTTAAGTTTTCACAAATCAATAAAAATGTACAATCTGAAAAAAATACAAATTTCGATAACTCATATCAATTATTTTTTCCTTTATTATTCCTGCGGCGTAACCAGGGTGGGTGCTCAAATCAATAATATTGTAAGTTTTTCTTTTCCTTCATTCATAGCAGAAATTTTCTGCATAGATAAGACGAACAGAACTTTAAAAATGTACCGGTATTCAGAGAAATTGGGCAACCAGCCTAGTTACGCCAATGTATTTCTTAATTAAGCGTAATTGGAAATCTTTGAATGAATAGGTTTTTTTTTTCTTTTTATTTATTTTGTCGATATTCAGAATTAAAGAAGAACGATGCAGTTAGTTCTCACTTAAGAGGCTACTTCATTCAAATGAAAAGATCCATACGCTAATACTAATCCTAGGGAAGAAATTTATAAAGATATCTCGGTTGTATTTTAATATTTTTAAATGCTTTTTTTTCTTTTTTGCATTGGATAGCTGAGATCGATCTGAATGCAGGCAGTTTTTTACTTTTCTGATTTTGTTTATAGATATTTTTTACGCTTTAATTTTCGGACCGGTTTGGAAAGCGAAAACACTCTCATAAAAATATCTGCAACCAAATTCGAAAAAGTAAAAACGGCCTGCATTCAGATCAGTCTCTGCAATCCAATGCAAAAAAATATTTAAAAATATTGAAATGCAACCGAGATATGTTAATAAATTTCTTCCACAAGATTAGCATTAGGGAACGGGTCTTTTCATTTGACTGAAGTGGCTCCTTAATATTAAAAATTCTCATTTTAGAATTTTGGTAAGCATGGAAAAATTCCAATAATTTCCTCTTATCAGAAATGCTGGTTCGTTAATATACATTCTACAAAATTAAAAAAAGATAAAATTATAAAATACACAATATGAATTTTAAAAAGCTGACCGTTTTACTAAAACGCGACGAAAACGATAAAATAATTGTTACAAGTTAAAAATAAACATTTTACTGAAAACTTCTTAGTACTTTCGGCTTGCATTTCCCGCGGTGATTATCAGAGAACATTTCTATAATTAATCATAAAATAATTAATTATAATAATTATAAATATAATTAATTAATACATTCCACATTATTTGGATTTCAGAAGTCAGCGACTGTTGTAACATGTTGATCGATAAAAAGAAAAATTGCAACTCTCCTTAGCACAACACTTTTTTTTTTTTTTTTTTTTTAATTGAGAACCAACCTGGAAAAGAAACCAACCATAATCCAGTGGCGCAGCCACGGTAGGTGCTTTAAGGTACTGTATACCATTTTTTTCTTTCAGTTTTGTTTCGTTTTATTAAAGCAAAAGAATTCTACAGGTAAATTTTGCAAAGTTAACCGTATAAAAATAGTGGTACAAAGAGCTTGAAAACTCTCACCCAGGTTGCGTCACTCTATAATCATAAATTACAACCATACTCAATCAGGAGTTGCTATTACGGATAAGCTAGTTCGAATATACAGGGTGTCTACGCATAACGTGACCGACCTTTATTTTCGCAACCGTTGGTCCTAGATGCATACTTCCAATTACAGTTACAAAAAGGGTTTAAATAAAGTAAAGAATTATTTTTAAAGCGATTTGGGTCACGAAAACATTTATTAAAAAATTACGAAATTAAATTTTTTATACGGTCCCCCGATCTTGTAACTTATATTTAGTAAAAATTTACTGTGACACTAACAAGCAAGCCAAAAAAGTCCCATTCATCTAGCATTAAAACTGACTGAGTTATGAAGATTTGAAATTCATGACATGTACCTCTTTTTTCCATCTCAAAACAGATGATTTTGGCCGTGCTTGAGTGGTCATATATAAAGTACTTAAACTAATTCCAAGGTATCTGTGCTCTGAAAGAAATCGTACAACTATTACGATTGATTAAAGATAGAAAACCAACGATTATAAATGCACAAATAAAGTATGAGAAGGTAGCAAATAGCTATTTGCTACCTTCTCATACTTTATTTGTGCATTTATAATCGTTGGTTTTCTATCTTTAAACATTTGTGCACAAAGGCTTTATTTGCTATTTTATTACGATTGAGTTAACTTTTATTAGTCAAGTTTCAGATTGGTTAAAATATTTGTATTTTAATATATGTTTTATTTTGTAAGGATTTGAGGCTATGATTTCTTTTAACAAAGATTATGTTATTTTCATGAAATTTTAGTTAATTTGTAACGACCACCTTTACAGTTTAAAATTTGTACTCGAACTTTAACTCACTTTCAGATGTTCGATCGAAGTTAAATTTTACATAGTGACTTAAAATCCGATGACAATGCAATAATATTATGATTTTCGAAGTTTACCATCTTATACAAGAGGATAGCACATTAAAAAAAAATTGGATAGATTATCGTTAACAATTTTAAGAAAAAGTTTTAGATTAGATAACAAGGTTCGCAAAATTGTACCACTAAAATTTTACAGAATTTTCAAAGTACTTCATTGCAGAAGAATGTCGCGAAAATCGTGAATAATCGCGTTCGTCGAAAAGAATGTTTCTTAAAAATTTAAAAATTAAATATAAATTTTCTTGTCATTAATAATGATGACAGAGTCCGTAAAAAATCCAATATTTTAATCCAATATTTCTGAAAAAAATATTTTAGCATAAGCATGCTACAAACAAGATCGAATTCGGTCGAGCTTATTTCTTTCTATTAGACTTTGCTTAGTGATGGATGAAATACGCTCCAAAGTTTTTTCCGCCTTGAGAATCCTGTGTAATATTGATTTACAAATTATAACAGCATATGATAATCTTCGCGGTGATTGTCTTCGTTTTATTGGGACATCTTTGATTTTGCTCAGTCGCATTTTTTTTTTTTTTTTTTTTTTTTTTTTTTTTTTTATCCGCATTTACAATTGTTGTAAACTTATATTGTAAATTTCTTCATCTTTTATTTTTGACGTTTTCGCAAACGGTATAGGATAATAAGCATTATGATGCACATTAATTTAATAGCTGCAGCATTTATGGAATCAACGTTCAGTTTATAATTTTTCTAATATCGTTTCAAACATTTCAGTACAGCGTTGGGCCCAATATTATTCAATTCTTTCTTCAGAGAATTTTCTAAATTATTATTTCTTTTTCTTTTATTTTAATTTCGAACTAACATTGCTTCTGACACCTAGTATACACCGTTATATCATTTACTGGTGTCGATCTACTAAATTGCATCAGAAATTATTTATGACTCCGCCTATTTGAAATGTAGCAACTAATTTGGGACAAGATTTTCAACCTAAATGTCGCAACTAATTTGGGACAGAGGGAGTATTTCGCTTTATGTGTTTTTTAACCCCTTGAAGGGCACCGGTATATGTTATATACCACTTAATTTTAATTCCCAAATGCCACATTGACACCAAAATTTAAGAATCAACTTTTGTTTCATATGATATACCCGAAGAAAAGCTTTTAATTTGTTTCATATAAAATTGTTTGTAAATACCGGTGTCAATCAATCATTTTAGCATTTTAGTAGCAGAAGTGCTTTGCGCTTCAAGAGGATAACGCTGAATTAAAAAAAAAATATGCCTTTACTTTTTACCATCATGTCGAATTTTTTCAAAATCGTAAATATCAAGGTCAAAATAGTGAAAAATCGGATACTATAAAATAGATCTATAACATTTTTATTCAATTCAATTTTATTTATTCAATAATTTATTCAATTTTTTGACTTGTACTGAGTATCTCACAGCTAAACAGCTCAGGGGCCCGATGAGGCTGGGAGGAGAGAGAGGGTCAGTTTTAACTTTGAGCTTTTTAACTTTAAAATTTGCGATTTGAGAAAATTTTGGACGTGGTGATATAAAATGAAGGTCATTTTCAGAATCTGAGCTAAACAGTACATAAGAATCAATTTTCAAAAGCTAAAAAACATGTCAGAACCTAAAATTTGAGAGGCAGTGAAATCCAACAGCATTTAAAAATATGTGTTTTTTTATTTAAAGAATTGAAGCTGTTGTGTTTTCATCCTTTTATTTAACAAAAATTCTGTTACTTTTATCCTCTTATATTTTCAGTGCAAATTATTTATATTGCAGTAATATGTCAGTATGATTAAAGATTTTAAATTTATATTGCAATGTTCATTTCACTCTCAACCATTTTTTTTGGTACTATATTTGACGCAATTATTTTTGTACTACATTTGTGAATGACCCCTGATTTGTGAATACAAAACTCTTTAAAAATAATTATTTACCTTGTTTAAAACATTTTTGTAATTGGAAATATGCATCTAGGACCAACGGTTGCAACAATAATGATCGGTCAGATTATACGTAGATACCCTGCATATTTCTTTAATAAATGTATATTTGCTTAATTATTATAAATATTTAGTTTATAAAACACATTTATTTCGGATAAATATAATGTTTACAGTAATTTAGTTATAATGTTGCAAGGAAAAAAAACCTTAATCACATGTTACATATATCTCTAATAGTATTCAATGACAGAAAAAAGTTGGCAGTAGGAGGGTTAAGTGGGTCTAGAAATAAAAATTTAATTTTTTCATTTACAGACTTTTTTTATGATTTTTGTCTTCTGAAATGTGTTTTTCTGTAACCGAGAGTCCCGCTTCAGGCTGACCACCGCGACACTTGCCGTATAGCAGCTTGAGGCCCTATACAAATTACTTTCCAGATACAAAAAATTTCAAAACTTTTAGATCTTCTGAACAAAGAAAAAAAAAAAAACTCATTCAATTTTTGACATATCCTATGAACTCCTTAACCCCTTGAGCTCTGCTGGTAGAATTTTCTACCACATAAATTTAATTCCAAAATGTCACAATGGCACCAGAAAATTTGACCAAATTTACTTCGAAAAGGTTTAAGGCATTCTTTCGTATTTATCGTTAACCGGTTTTTTTCTTTGCAAAATACTGGTGCCAATGTGACATTTGGAATTTTGAAGAAATTTACACCCCAGAGCTCAAAGGGTTAACCGTTTTCATTAATTTTCTCTTTCACAATCGTATTCTGAAATAGTCTCTTCTTAATTTGTCGTCAAGATTTATAAAAAGTTTTACTTACAAATTTTAGAATAAATTTAAAAGTAAAGTAATAATGATTTGGCGCGTGATTTTTCTTTGACGAGTTAATTTTCAAAATTTTCATATGGAATTAAAAGTCCTAAGACAAAAATAACGTAAGAACCACGTTAAAAATTTCATACACATATCTAGCAAGAAAGTTTAGGTATACACTTTGAAGCGTGACACATTATGAAAAATCCAGTCAGAGATAAATCGATGCAATGTTTTATTTACGTGCGGGTCAACAGTATTAAACAAAAAACTGCCATATCTGTTTATGTAATCATCGTAGAAATACACGTCTTGCTTTATATACTTTATTCAATTTTGTAGAATTTTATCAGCAAAAAATAAAATAGAATAAACGCAATTCTTTTTTTTAGATTTTCCCCCCACGTAGCCCTTAATATCACAGAACTCTGCGAATAAACAATATTGACCTGCCAAGACAACACCCAAAAATTGCGCAATGTAATGATTTTTACATTGTCACCAATAAATATAAATAATAATTATCACCTTTCGTAATCTGTGACATTTGTAAAAAATTCTGTGATAAGTTCTGTGAGTTTAAGATTATATTTAAAAATGTAGTGGTGACAATTGTAAAAAAAACCATACGCACTCTGGTTGTATCAGGCCCATCACACGTCTTCGCCGGTTAAGTATACTATTCGTAAACAATAGCAATATAGACAAAATTAAGTTCTTTTATGCAAACTGATATTGTTTTCAATAAAGAAAATTCTGAAAAAAGAAAACCGACATGAATGCTTTATGCAAGTACAGAAATTTATTTCTGCAAATTAATTTTATTATTAAATTAAATGGCTACGATGATTCTTTTTCCATAATTCACGTCCAGAAATTTCATGTAATCTATTTTCTGCCAGTTGTTGGTTAATTTTTTTCTCTTTAAAATTGAAACATAATCGTGCATAACATGGTAGTTGTTTTATTAAACACTTGAAAACTAATCGTGAGCATTATAATGTAACACAAATGACTTTTAAATTGAAATTCATTTATAATTTCTTTTGAGTAGTAAGAAAGTTATCAAAAAGTCAAAATTTACTATCTTTATCCACGGATCAATTTTTAATAATTATCTTTCTTATCTTCAAAAAGTAATATATATTTATATAGTCATCTATTTATAACTTAGAACGACGTTATATTTTTAATGTATGTGTTGTGAAAAAAAAGAAATAATAATAATAATAATAATAATAATAATAATAATAATAATAATAATTGTTCTAAAACTGAAATCTATTTGAGAAAAAAAATATTGGATTAAAAAAAGTTGTATGACAATATTTCAAATGGTGTTCTGAAAGAAAAATGAGTTAAGAATTATTTCGAGGGTAAATCCTTTTTACCACATTTATCAGCGCAATTCAAAAAGTATTCAGCTGGTAATACAGTAAAATGATGAAAGTATAAAAAAATATAGTACCCTTAAGGTATTTTCTGACATTTCTTTTCTTCTCCTTTTTTCCATTCAAAAAGCACATAAAATATTTTTTTTACTATTATTTTTTATCAATATGAAAAACGAATGTTTTTTTAATGGGATCATTTAATGATATTAAGGCGAAAACATGGAACTACTAAAAAGCGGAACTGACATATCCTTAATATAGTACAACTTCGACTGCAACCGCTCTCGAAGTGGTTCATTACCACCCGAAAACGCTCCACCAATGAATTTAAATAAAATTTTTTTTGTGTTTTTAAACGCTTCATAAAAAGGAAATTTCATTGAAAAATAATGGCAAAACTGTTATTCATTTTTACCGGTAGAAGTTGACTTCGATGATAGTATCTCCGCCACATTATGACAATCTACTGTCTGTGACAATGAAAAGAATATAATACTTGGCCAAACTCACACCAGTAAAAAGAAATAGAATATTTTTACCACATTTGTAAGAATCAATAGCGATCTTTTGTTAGACGAAATTTTCTGTTCATGTTTACAGGTTGAAGTTTTCATTTGCGGTATCAGAAATTGTCGATCCAATTAAAGGAAACAGTCGGCATCTTGTGACAACCATCTCCGTTACTTTACTAGCAACTCAGATTTATTCATAACTCCATTGGCAAAAATGCTTTCAGTTTCTTACTTTTGTAACATCGAAGCATTTTACTATACACCTTGGTATATATATTCTTCATATGAGACTTTCAGAACCAAAGAGAATCAAGAGCCATTTTTCATTCAAGAAAATTTGAGAGGAATTCTTGTTAAATAGACATATATTTGTTGTGTGCCGTAACAAAACAATTGTTTGATTGGAAACGTGGGCGACTCTTCCTATGATTCTGCATTAAGTGCATGACAGTCGTACCTCAGCTACCAAGGTTTAACCCTTTCCGGCGCGGACAAATTCTGTTCGTAAAATGAGAAATTGTTGACTGACACCGGAATTTACAAAAGACTTTTTTAGAAATTAAGAATTCCCTGGTTTAAGCTGTCATTGTAAAAGTAAAATTTTACTAAAATATTATTGGCGCCGTTTGTAAGTTTGGAATTAAAATTAGGTGTTGCCGGAGTGGTAACACTGCGCCGGAAAGGGTTAAGGCTTTTGAATACCTTTATAATTATTATTTTTGATTTTTTGCATTGTTTAGTAATATTTTTTCCGCTTTTTGTGATTATATTAGACAAAGAAATTCTTTTTAAAAGTATTATTAAAAATGTGTAATCTTTGGCATCTATGGTCAGAGCCCATTTAGAGCTACTTCAGTCATGAGAAAAGACCCGTTTGCTAATACTATTCCTATGAAATAAATATATGAAGATATCTTGGTTGAATTTTAATATTTTTAAATATTTTTTTTTCATTGGATAGCTGAGATCGTTCTGTTTGAAGACCGTTTTTTTTTTCGATTTTGATTGCTCATTTTTTATGAAGATGTTTTCAATTTCGAAACTGGTTCCGAAAATAAAAGTGTCCTTATTAAAAAAAAAACTGCAAACAAAATCGGAAAAAATAAAAACAGCCTTTTTACAGATCAATCTCAGCTATCCAATGCAAAATAAATAAATAAATAATAAATAATAAAAAATGTATTGAAATGCAATCCAAATATCGTTTTAAGTTTCTTGCGAAGGATTAGCATTAGCAAATGAGTGTTTCGCTTGCTGAAGTAGCTTCGTGAATTCATCTTCATATATTTCTGTATAAGGATTGCCAGTTTGGCTTCCAAATGCAAAATTTCAAATTCGTACCGAAAATTTCGAAAAAAGAATTTTTACTTTGTCTGATACCTAATTGTCGTATTAAATAAAGCAGCATAATATGCTATTATTTATTTCTGGTATGAACTTGACATGTACGAATAAAAATGGGGACCAAACAGACAAGCTTGGTCTGAAGATTTTTTTTATGGATGTAATAAATGCCTCATACACTTGGGTGTCAGGTGGTGTTGTGAGGCGTCCTATCTAAATCTAATCTGCCAATGCTTTCGACACCAATATTTTAAAGTAACTTTCTTTATTTTATCTAATTGTAGAATTATCTGCTATTAAACATGACAAAAAAAAAAAAATAGTGGTGTCTTTAGGATTTGGATCCCTGATTTAAACGAGACACTAGCAAACACTATTGCCAACTGTTGCGGATTTAAATTAACACTGTAAAAATCATATCTCCTCCTTATTTAATCCACGGTTCGTACGGATAGCGTCATTTTCTAGGTAAAATACTACTATTATTTTATAGAAAAAAATGAATCTAATTCAAATGCGCAGAATTCCGCGTTATGTAAGAGGAATTTTTCTATAATGAAATAGTGATGGTGAAGAATTTTGTGGTCTTGAAATTCAAGCATCCGTACGAACCCCGTAATCGTATATTTAATAAGATTATATAAAATAGACAAGCCCCACCAGTGGCCGAGAGGTTCTCCCCCCCCCGAAACTGATAGACAGCAGGTGCTGGGTTTGAACCCAATCGCGACCGCCGGCCTAACCGTTCGGACTTTTCCGTGGTTTTCTTCTAACCTTGGATTTCCTTACGTAAATGCGGATTAGGTTCCCTTAGAACAGGGATGCAAGCGCTGCTTCAAAAATGGCTGATTTTAACCACTAAAATTTAACAGTATTATTTGCTTTATTAAAACTATCAGGGGAAAATAGATAAAAAAAATTAGGGATAATGAATCTGTGACACAAAGCTAAAAAGAAAAATTTAATTTACAAAAGAAAAATTTAATTTATTTAATGACAGAAATTTTGCAATTAAATAAGACTCATATTGCCTCTTGGAATTTGTAGTGTCAAAAGATTTTAAGTTGAACAATTAGTAAACGATTTTAAGGTAAAAACAGTCCCTTACCTTAAACTTTTATACTCGTTTGATATACCACTGAGATATAAAATTTAAAAATTTTGTTGTTCAAAATAAACGTGGAATAAGAAAAAAAACTACTAAAAATATCTTCAATCATTTATTTGAAATCTGCCTTTCAGCGCAGTATATATATATATATATATATTTACTTTTTAGACATTTGCTCTTCATTATCCAATTTCATCAAAATAACATTTGTTCTTTACTAGACATCAAGAATGAAGGCATTCCAAACCAAAATTTTCTAAGAAAATGTCAGATTTACAATTGCTAACATTTTCATTCTTTATTTTCTGTCATTCATCTAAATAGCCAATCAAAAAGATATCTTTTGTTGCACTTGCTGAATAAATTGACTTCATTTGTACTTTGTAGGTTTATATAAATATTTTTCTTTGGATTTTCGACATGGGATTATTTTGAAAGATTTATATTTCCAGGGATTTTATTTTTCTTTATCATATGGGTTTCTTTTGTTTGTTTTACTAATAATATTTCATATTTGATGTTAGTAGATGTTTCAAAATTGAAGTATTTTTAACTCATTAAAGCCAATTGGCAAGAAAACTTGAGATGTAAGGAAAACAAAACTTTTAAATTTGAATACTAGTTTTTTCGCTTGGAGATTTTCACATTATCTAATCTCAAATTTTGAAAGATTAAATAATTCAAAATTGCTATGTGGAAGAAAGTGGTGTCGAAGAACTAAAAGAAGTGTAAAAGAGGCCCAGCGTTAATGAGTTAACAAAACAAGGATGTATTTTTAATTAACCCCTTAACCTCCCTACCCTGAATGGGTCTAATCGACCTATAACTATAATTTGTTTTATACGATTCGAACCACAAAGTTTTTTATAAAGAAAATTAAATAATAGATTTAGAGAAATGAGTCAATTAAATATATTAAAACGTTTAAAATAATAATTCTGGTGTGAAATGTTTTTATCAAGATTGAGCAAAATTTGAACAGGGTAGGAAGGTTAATGGTTGCATTAAATTGCGGTCTAAAAATTCAAATTCATTATTGCCACCATTTTCTTGAAAAAATAGTCTTCTTATTTAATGACAAGTAAAATAATGCTAGAATAAAACCATTTACACTATTTTATAAAACTGGTGGGAATCAAACAATTCTGAATAAAAGCCGTGAAGCTTGCAGCCCGTGAATGTCTCGGGCGTGACGATAAAGTGTTTAAAACTAGTACTACTATAAGCCGACTTATTTTGACGACTACCAGTGAATATGTCTCGGTTCAAACCAGAAATTTGATTATAAATCATGTTAAAAAGTTACAAAGAAGAAAAATGTTAAATATTAATGTTAAACAGTTTTAAATCAAAATTCTGTTGAAAGATATTTTTATAAAACTTCACTCAAATTTCCGGTGGTTTAAGTGTTAAGATTTTTCAAATTATCGTAATTTCCGGGGTAGTGTTGCCAATGGGCTACTTTTTTTAAAATTTGGTTTCCTTGATTGGTACCACATTTTTTGAAATGATAAATTTCCCTTGTTTTCGCCTTCATTAATAAGTCATAAAGTAAAATTAATTTACAATTAAAAAATGGTGTCAATTAAGAAATCTGAATTCTAAAAATGTAGCCCACTGGTAACATTCTTCTAGGTATAATCCACGGATCAAACGGTCATGTTTGGACCCAGAAATTTTATTTGACAAAATGTTACTATTTAAATCACGCTAAACATTAGAATTGAATTATTTGATAAAAATTCTGGCTTCAAAGATGATTGTTTGACCTGTGGATTATATGCCGGAAATTTGTCCAAAACGAAATTTTTTTCGCAAACGATATAGATATAAATTAAGGAAATTATTACTTTTTGAAAATATGGTAATTCTAACCCAAAAGTAAATGAAAAACATTAAAGGTAATTTTTTGAAAAACAGCTCATCAAAATATACCGTTAATTTTCCTTTATTTAAAGCTGGTGTTATTCTAAGATTAAATCAGACGAATAAAAAATAAAGGTCTAAAAGGCACGGCGCGCGTTCTCCCGGGTTAAGATTTTTTTTTTTTTTTAATTTGAGAAAATTATATAAAAATAGGCGTAAGTGGCAGCCCTGTAAATTTTAAAGATTTCCAAATTGTTTTGTTTTTTGAATTAAGTCTAATTAATGTATTTGTTATTGCTCCATAAACTTTTTCATTTGACCATGCTGTTTTCCATTGGGAAGTTTTCCTGCGTAGGATTAGCGAATAATTAAATAACAACTCATTCATTCATAAGAGATGAAAAAGGGAAAAGTTGTATCCTTAATATACAAAAATTTTCAAAAGAAAATAAATCTCAAGACAAATAAATTAATTATGTATATTCTACGTATAAAATACCTTACAATATTTTTTTTATTATGCAATATTAAAATATCATGAATATTTGAAAATGTATTTATTTTTTTTAATAAAAATGTATTTATTTTTTTTTTAATTAGCTATACGTTTTGTCGGATTTTTCGACACGTTGATGGATTTTTAAATTGTTGAAGTGGTTTACAACTAAAATTTTCTAATAAAAAAATAGTGCAGAGCTTCGGAAAACAAGTTCATTCCACATATAACGAACTTTGAAGGTAAACAGTCTATCGTAACTGATGTGGTTTTCAACTTATTTTTATATCGAGATATGTTAACTAGATTCTTTAACCACTTAATCATAGCTGCCAACTCTTCTGATTTTTTTGACCCGGAAAAATTAGACAGAAATTTTTGCCTTCTTTAATCGGCAGATTACGACGATTTGAAATGATAAAATTTACTGTAAAATTTTTCCGGGCCAAAAAAGTGGAAGATGTTGGCAGCTATGCATTTAACTGATTTGCCTGTACGTCGCACAGGCAGTGTTGCCAGATGAGCTACATTTTTAAATTCAGATTCTTGATTGGCACCACATTTTACAAATGATAAAATGTGCCTTATTCAACGACATGATAATTAAGGCGAAAACAAAGGTAATTTACCGTTTCAAAAAAAATGGTGCCAATCAAGAAATCTGAATTTAAAAAAAGTAGCCCACTGGCAACACTGCGTACAGGAAAGAAGAGTTTGCTTGATCTATCGCTGAAAGCTGTTTAACACCACTTAATTTTTCAAATGCAGTTTCATACTATTTCTTCAAAGAAATATTCAAACTTAATATTAGGAATATTTTAGCTTAAAAAAGTGGTGTTCATACCACATTTTAAATTTACTGCACGTAAAAAAAGAATCGGTTAAGTGGTTAAGCCTGTATACCAAAATAAAGTATTCTTTAAACCTTTCTGTGGCAAAGCAATTCTATCGCTAAAATGTTGAAATTAATGAGCGACACAGGGATTTTAAAAACAAATTTATTTGCTATTGTGAAAGAGCACCTATATAATAAACCATAAAAACTTTTTCTAAAATTCTGGTTCCAATGAGGCATTTGGGAATTGAAATTAAGTGGTTTCATAAACATAAAACCCCAATTCTAAAACGAAATTTTTAAAAACATGTTGCAGATACGTAAGCAATGCAAGATGCAAATTTTCTAAAATAAGATAGGGAATAATAAGATCATGTTAAAGAAAAAGTTTATTATGTGATTTTCAAAGTTTGCATTAAAAAAATTTACTACCCTATAACTAGCAATCTTTATGTGTTTTTCTAACCACATAAATCTGATAGAAATACTTGTAATTTATTTTTAGCTTAATTTAAATTTATTTTATTCTACTCAAAGATTTTTGAAATTAAAAAACCTATATATATATACAGGATTTGTGTAATTCTAAATTATATAACAAAATATATGTGTTGGCACAGGATATTATAAAAATCATTTATTGTATAGAAATGTAGGGGCTTAAGTGATGCGTTGAGGTACAAACACTGGCAGGCCATTTTGACCCCTTTTTATTTCAAATTTTTTTATTCATACTAGAAAATTTATATACTATTCTTTTCTTTACTAAAGACAAACATTTCATGATTACTTAATGAAAATACTTTTCATTGAATGTTTACGGTGGGAAATTGCAATTTTTAACTTTAAAAACCTTAAAATGGCAAATCTGTCAAACACATAGGAAGTACATGAAATGAAGACAGATTTGCTAGCAGTTTTGCCTTTTTTTATTCAAAAATTTCGATATCATATCGGAATGTTTCAATGAAGAACTTTTTCTTTATGTAATCATGAAATGTCTGTCTTATAGAAAGCAAAATAATAGTTTAAGAATTTTCTGGTGTGAATGAGAAATTTGAAATTAAAAAAAGGGGCAAATTGGTCCCCTGTTGTTTGTACCTCAACACGTCTCTTTTGCTCATGCATTCCTATACAATAAATGATTCTTATAGTGCCCCGTACCAACCCTCAAAGCTTGTAGCATGAATTTAGAATCGCCTCGTCTTATATCTCGCCGCCCTTCAAGGGTTTAAGAGTCGAAATAACTCTGCTGCTAAAATGTTGAAAGATTGAAAAGACTTCGGAATAAATTAACCCTTTGAGCTCTGAAGTGTAAATTTCTTCAAAATTCCAAATGTTACATTGGCACCAGTATTTTGTTAAGAAAAGAACCTTTTGACGATAAACACGAAAAAAAAGCATTAAACCATTTAAAAATAAATTTGGTTGAATTTTCTTGTGCCATTGTGACATTTCTGAATTAAAATTATGTGGTAGAAAATTCTACCATCAGAGCTCAAGGGGTTAAGAGATGGTGGCATCTATGCTCTAACCCTTTAATTCTTTGAGAAGCAAAGCACTTCTATTCATAAAGTGCTGAAATCATTGATTGACACCAGAATTTAAAAACAGTTTTATTTACAAATAGATAAATGCTTTTCTGTGCACACTTGACAAAATTAAAATTTGTATTTCAAAATTCTGGTGTCAATGTGTCATTTCGCAAATAAAATTAAGTGGGATATATTTTATCCCACCGCCCTTCATGGGATTTATTCCCAGAGTAGAATGGGTTCCAGATATTGCGTAGTTCACAGAATCGGAATTCAAACCATACAATCTAAATAACAAATTTCGGTTCATTAAATAACGGAATGTGTACTACCCTTTGAGCTCGGGGGTGTAAATTTCTTCAAAATTCCATATGTCACATTGGCACCAGTATTTTACAAAGAAAACAACCGGTTAACGATAAACACGAAAAAATGCATTAAAACTGTTTGAAGTAAATTTGGTCAAATTTTCTGGTGTCATTGTGACATTTTGGAATTAAAATTATGCGGTAGAAAATTCTACCAGCAGAGCTCAAAGGGGTTAATAAAGCAAAAGTTCCTATTTTAAATTCTATTATAAATTTATGGTACGATTACGGAATATCTGAATAAAAAAATCCACTGAGTCGGAACACTGACTGTAGCAAAAATCTCTACTATGAGCATTAGAGTTTTAACAGCTTGAGGGGTGGCTCATTTTAATCATGATTCGCACAAGAAACCTTTAATTAAATTTCATTTTTTCTTAAATTTTTAAAGAAAAAAAGGTTGAAAATTGGTTTTTACCTAGTTTGAACTAAATTCTTTCGTAAATTTCGGTGTGAGTTCAACATTACAGAAATACAATTGATTGGCTCTGAAAGGGTTAATTTTTTTACCTGTTAGTAATATGCTGACTGTATACATTGCCAAAGTGTTCAAAATAAAATTATATAGATTTCATAATCCTGCCATAAATAACAGGGATCTTACGCATCAAGGAATTCAGGAGATTGTAGGTGTTTTAGTTCCAGAAATTTAGGAAAGCACTGGTCTCTAAATATGAAGATTGATGTTTTCTTAAGGCATTTATTTTAGGAAAATTCTTATACAAGGTGCTTGAAAATCCTCGAAGCGCACGAGTCCTGAATAATAATAATAATAAATTAGCCTTTTAAAATTTTTAAAGATCCCCGGTTCCTGTATATAATATTTAAATAATTTGATCCACGCTCTGACAAGTACAGAGCTCCCGCTATCTTTTTTTTTTGTGGAAACAAATATTTTTTAAGGAAAATATTCTTGGACGATTTTTGCAGCAATTGAAAAAAAAATGTATATCAAATTTATATAAAAAAAGTTTTTTATTATAAAAAAATGGTGTTAAAAAAAGTTGTTATCAAATTTATAAAAAAAAAAAAAATTCTTATAAAAAAATGGTGTTAAAAAATGAGTGAGAGCTTTTTAAGTAAACAATAAAAATTTCATTGTTCTACATCTAAAACTTTCCGAGTTATCATACTTTAACCACTTAACTAATTTGTACGTACATCATACGGGCATGAAGAGTTTGCTTTATCCATCGTTTGAAGTTTTTTGTCACCGCTAAATTTTTTAAATACCATTTCATACTATTTAATAGTAGCAATGTTTAGACTAAATGTTACGAATATTTTAGCTTAAAAATTTGGTGAGACACCATATTTTTTATTTATTGTTAGTAAAAAAAACGAAATCAGTTAAGTGGTTAAAGTTAAAAAAATTTTGAAGCGTTCCGGCACTAACAAATCATCTGTCCATTTTTACTGCAGGTTGACACCGAAATTTCATAAAATTCAAAGTATCATAACCTGGTGTGTTTTGATCATAGAAGAATGGTTTTCTTAGATTAGATGTTAGAGCATGTTATTTGTGTATGTCAGAGCATGAAATTTTTTTTTTCTAAATTTAACTTATAGGACCTGTACGATTCTAGAGAGGGACTTGTAAGATTGTATAAAAACTTACAAAACTGCTTTATTTTAAAATTAAAGGCAGGACATTTAAACTACAGAAGCTTAATTCCTGCCATATTTTAAACTTTTCTCACAATTTTACATTGCCAAACTTATATCATACGAGCAACTAATTAAAACGTGTTTCAATCTTTTTGGAACACTCTGTAGATTCATTAAAGTCATTAAAAATTTCATTCAAGTCCTTAAAAACATTTAAAAAATATTATCAGAAGAAAGATAAAAGTATCGAAAATACATTTCTTTACGTTTCTTTGTGTCTCTTACACTATAAAATGTTTCGCAGTGTTTGTTCTGAAAAAAAAAGTCCACAAACAAAAGTCGGTTGTTTCAGAAAAAGAAAATGATAAAAAAAACCCTACACAAACAAAACGCATTATTTCCGAAGTGATAAAAATAAAATGATTAGAAAGGTAAAAATGGAGAAAACACTTTGCAGCTTTTGTCACAATCGTTTTTCTAAAATGAAAAAGAAAATGTTTAATTACTCTAGCATTGTAAGAATTTACTTTCATGCTTATTTATTTGCTTGTAATAAGTCAAAGGATATAAATTATTTCATTGCAAATTTGACTTAGAGGAAATCGTTGAATAAACGAAAACAAGACATTATTTTATTAATAAAATATGGATAAATAACGAAACATTTATTGAACCGCAATAAATCTTAATCTGAATAAATGTATATAAGACAGATTTTTAACATTTAAAATTCTAAATATCGATATTATAAGACAAGATTATTTGTTAATATTTAAATTGATGATTTTATTATGTATGGCGAAATGGCTTAAAGTCAGACAATGAAAAATGGAATTAAAATTTTAGCTCGCAGACACGCAATAAATTATCATGCATGCATTCATGATGTTGGATGTAGTTTTGAAATACGATATGAATATTACTTATAGCATATAAATTATTATTGTATTAAAAGGATTTAAGAATAAAAATATGCAGTTTTGAAGAAACTTATTTTATCATTTTTAAAGATAGTTCAAAAGTGTTTATAGATTCGGTTTGTCCACCCATGCTTTAACCACATAACCCTTTGCGACGCAGAGCAAAATCGTATCTTAAGTGTTGAAATTAATGACTGACACCGGAATTTGAAAACAACTTTGTTTCTAATTAAGAAAAAAGCTATATTGCACGAATTCCATAAACGGAATTTTTTAAAATCTAAATTCCGAGATGAAAATGTAGCGTTTGCAAATTAAAATTAAGTGGTTTCATAGATAGACCATCGCGTCGCGAGGGGTTAATTGATCAATATTTTTGAATGAAGCTTTTAAATAATGCCTATTTTTTCGTCTTTTACATAATTTTTATTACTGGTTTTTCAAATCAGAAATATTTGCCTAATTGAATCGGAAAAATACTGGAATCACATTATGACAAATTTACAATAAAAGTTTAATTGCGAGCATAATAAATCCTGATTAGCAAAACACATTGCCTGTATGGTGTACGGGTAAATCAGGGAAGCGGTTAACACTAGAATCACCAGAAATGTGAATCAAGTTTTATAAAAATATTTCGGACAAATTATTTTGTTTTAAAACTTTTTAACTTTATTGTTTAACATTTCTCTTCTTTATACCTGTAAAACTGATTTCACAATCAAATTTTTCGGCTTGAACTGAAACATATTCATATGGTAGCCGTCAAAAAGACGGTTCACATTAGTTTTAGTGTTAACCCTCTCGCTGCATAACTGTTTTATCAAAAAAGGTTAAAAAATTTAACATTTAAATCTCCTTTGCACCGAGCGACTTTTATAAAAATTTTAATTTTTTATCATCGGTTATATAAAACAGAATAATTTTTTGTCGAATTTGATCGGAAAAATCCCCCCCCCCCTTCCGATTAAAAAAAGTCAAAATTTAGAATAAAAAATAACTGGTGGGAATAATCAAAGATGATTAATTAGATGGGAAAATTGCATCCCCGCGGAAATCGCGGGTTGTACAAATTTAGCTACTTCTACGTTTTACCTGGAAACCGCTGGATGCACAGCGAGAGGGTTAACTCGCATAAACATAGCCAGTTTTCTATGAAATTGATGTATATTATTTGTTTTTACGGTGGCTTGTTCGTTATTGAAAATGAAATGTGTAGCGTTAACGGTTCATTTACAGGGACACCCAAAAGAATTCCGGTACAAACGGCCTATGGGGAAAAATGGTTTGTGTCGTATATTAATGATATTATACTATTATAAATATATTGAAATTTTTATATATCTCTGAGGTGGACAACAAAATGCTTATTGTTGAAACTGGTGTGCATATAATTAATCATTCATTATACAGGGCTACGCTAAAGTATTTGGCTACAGTACTGCCTATGAAGAACATATGCTTGAAATGTGTTTTCAGTTTTAATACGCGTTTTAAAATTTAGCTACTTTTTTAAAATATTACTTGATGTGTATAAATTCTATGGATCATACACAGGGCGAAATATGTCAAGTGCATTTCCGCTTATTGACAGAAATTGCTGAGTGAGAAATTTCAGTTTTTCTGTGCATTTAATCGAATTAACTTTTTAAATACTGTATAACATGTATGTGAACATATAGATTATATGCAGAGATGCACAAAATTTCAGGTATTTTTAACCAGAAAATATTTTAATAAAATGTCTTTCTTCTATGTATCAGTTATATTTCTTCATTTATTCAATAATGATTGGCTAAAATATTTATTTGTTAAAAAAAAAAAAAAAAAAAAAAAAAAAAAAAAAAAAAAAAAAAACATGACGGTTGAATTTGTATGATGAGTGTTGCTAGGTGTCCCGCATTAGGGTCTAAATGCTCTGGAGACCATTAATTTCTTATAATTTATTCCGTCTCAAATCACAGATATTTTTGCCATGAAAGGGAAGAAAATTAATTACTTCGTTATATATAGTGTCCAGACCATTTGGAGCCTCCATTTACCCCGGAATATCTGGAACACTAGCTATAATTTCGGCATAGTGGTAAAATATTTCTCATTGCGCGCATGTTCATATATCCTGTTCTAAATTTAATATTCATTTTATGCTATTACAGTTTAAAATATAAAAAAAAAATTCAAGAGTTTAAACATAATAAATGTAGAAAACATTACTTGTGATAAACTGTTAAAATTGGTTTCTTATTATTGAAAGATAATTTCTTATTCTCTAGTACGTAATAGCTCGCAGCTGATCCCATTTTTCCTTACTACTATTTTGCAGTTATCTTTCCTTATTTAACACTAGAACTATCGTGAGCCGTTTTTTTTTTGGAGGATGCCATACAAATATGTTTCGTTTGAAACGAGAAATCTGATTATGAATGTAGTTTAAAAGAAATAAAGAACAAAAACGTTAAATAATAAAGTTAAACTGTTTTAAATCAAAATTCTGGTGTGAAATATTTTTATAAAACTTGACTCAAATTTCCGGTAGTTCTAGTGTTAATCACAGAATAAATAAGGCAAGGACTACAATTCTGAAAAAATGTTGACAAAAGGCACTAGATGTTGGTAATTGCATGTAGCTTTCTTTATAAATTTTTTATTTATTATGATTAAAGTAAAATAATCATTCCCATTTCCATAAATGTGTAAGTTTTAAGTATGAATCAGTACGTAAAAATGCAGACAACGAATACTCATTTTAGAGTCAATATTTCTTGCAAAAATTAACCGGGTTATTATATTAACTTTGAGACATATTTTGTTTAAAATAGAATTTATTTTTTTTCTCAGTCAGCATTTCCTACAAAATTACCTTAATTTCTACGCAAACTCCGGAGATCAAAAAATCATTTTTCGACACAGAAATTTTTAAAAATAAATTGTAATAATTCAGATCGTGAAAAATTGTTTTGCTTCAATTACAAATAGAATTTCTGTGTCCGAATAGAATTGTTTGAACCAGGGATTATAAGCCGGAAATCATGGTAAGAAAAACATGCTATTATTGGTAACTTTAAAATTAAAATTAAGGTACTCTAAAGGGTTCAATTTAAATACCGCTATTATTAAACAATAATAGTTATGGTTAATTGAATTTAAAAACACCTCGGAAATTCACCGAGATTAAATGCAGAACAAAAGTGGTATTCATATAACCATGGAACTACGTATAAAGAGGAACTGACACATACTCAAATTCGTGGACCTTCACCTGGACGCGGTTTCGCAATGGTTCATTTCTGTCGCTTAAATTTCCACTAGTAAATTTAAATAGAAATTTTCATCTGATTTAAACGCCATGTTAAGGCTTAATTCCAGTCATAATTATGGCCCTAAACAGTCGTTCATTTTTATTGTTGGAAATTTACTTCGGCGGTAGTCACCGCTTCTCCCTTGTTTCCGCCATATTGTGATAACCTAAATAACATACTGTCAGGGTCAGCGAAAGAGATTGTAATAACCGGGCCAACTTCCACCAGTAAAAAAATGAAATTTTTTTTACTCTACTTGTAAGCGAAATTTCCCAAGAATAAACCTTAAAACGCGGCGAAATTTTTTGTACGGTATTTGTGAATGTATAATTCAGCAGGAATCCTAAATCGCTAACCCAATGTATAAAATCAGTACCATCTTGTGACCCTACCCAGTTACTTCACTTACAGCTGGTAATTGCTGCACTTGGAGTGCCAGTTTGGCTTCAATTTTTACCCCGAAATTCATACTTGAGACAGGTACTTTACGAAGTAGATTTTTATATAAACCCTTTCAGCTCTAATGGTAGAATTTTCTACCACTCAGTTTTAATTCCGAAATGTCACACTGGCACCGGCCGGATTTCTTTGAAAAATGTTTAATGCATTTTTTCGTGTATGTTGTAAACCGAATATTTCCTTTGCGAAATACCGGTGCAATCGTGACACTTGGAATTCTGAAGAAATTTACTCACCAGATCTCATAGGATTAAGTAATCAAGGAAAGTCTGTCATTAAATAAGTCTGAAAATACTTTTCAATATTCTGGTGTGAATCTTAATTTTCTGAATAAAAGCGGAGGCTGGACTGGCAGCCCTACTCTACTCTGTCTCCCCGTCTTTATTCATGTCGCCATTCCTGAAACGGACAAATGGGATACCAGTAAAATGTATGACTTTTAAAATGACGATAAATCATACATCAGGTATAAATTATGAAACACGTACCAACACTAAATATTATAGAGAATTTTCATTTTTCATATAATGAAATAACTAAAAAATTAAATAAAATGAACTGCAAGCGAGACCTTAGACCATAAACTAACGGAATTCTTTTGTGTGCATATAAACGAATTGTAAATACCATATACTTCATTACGAACATTCACTGGTGAATTTCTTTACAGTATAGAAATTACATGTCAACCTAGTATATTTACGCGAAACAGAGCAAAGACAGATGGTCAGACCGACAAACAAACCGAGTACATAAATATATTTTGAATGTGTTGAAAAGTTGATGGATAAATGTGAATTTGAAAATATAATTTAGTTCTGCAACTGATCTTAAATTTTTAATGACTATATTAGCAAGAATTTTTTTAAACGTTTACTTTGTTATTTAAATTAATAGAATAATAGAACAAACAGTAATCGACTTTACAAATTGTATGACTTTTGATTATTTTATGCTGTAGAAATGTCTTTTCTTTTAAGTAAAAATTCGGGATCGTTCTTTTTATTTTGAAATGCACCGCCAAACTTTTAAAGTTACTTAAAAGATTGAATGAAAGAAAGACATTTTTTTATTTCCATCAACTAATGGTACGGAAGAAGCAACGTCGACTTTAGCGTTTTGTTAACCTCATTTGAAACACAGTTTTGTAAATCCACTTACATCTTGTGGGAATAAAAGTTTGTGCCGCACTATAGTTTTAAAGAACAGGAATACGAGTGTTATTTTTCTTAAGGAGAAAGAATATTTTTCAAGTTAAATATTTAACTAAAGCTTCTTTTTTAGTAGTCAGTATTTCCGTTGAAAAGTTTTTGCTATGCAATACGAAATTTGTGAAATATATGAATGAATTGTACCCTTTCGAGGCCAAATATTTCAGTTTATAAAATATTCAAATGATTGCCACCAGAATTTACGATCAAATCGATTTCAAAATAAATAAATCTTTTCCTTCGGGTATATTATAGATGTAACTTTTTTCCAAAATCGCAGTACAATTTTGACAGTCAGGGCTTGAAATGAAGTTTTATACACAATAATACTGGGAAGAATGAATGATAATTTCTTATCCGAATGGATTCATTCAGGCATATGCGAAAACATTGTTTTCCATTTTTATATATATTTCTAACCAATTATTACCAGAAATTTTGTATAAAGAAAAAAGTGAAAATATAGTTGCCGCTATGTAATTGGACGAGCACTGTCGCTGCCATCGAAATACTCAAGGCCAGAGGACAGGAGTGTGACGTCATCATTAATCGACTGAGGCTAACAAAAAAGACAGGCTACCGCGATGCATTCCATTTACGATTTTTTACAAACTGATGGAGTCACGTGATTCTCGAATCCACTAATAAAGGTGTACAAAAAAAGCATCACGTCATTCTAGCGGTCTGTAAAAAAAAAAATAATAATAATAAAAAAAGGATAACTAGGATACATTGTGGTAGTCTATCTTTTTCGTTAGCCTCTTAATCGACCGCCTTCTTTTTACTAGCGATGAAGTTCTTTGAGTAGCAATTTTCCTTTACTTTGTTCCTGAAATATTTATCCTCTTATAAAACAATAATAAGTATTTAAAATTACTGGTGAGAATTCTGAACCACTAAATACAAATTCAGCCAGATGCGGAAAGCCACTGTGTTTCCGCATATGGCTGATTTTTTATTGTGGGATTTCAAATTCTCACCAGTAAGTTTAAATAGTTATTATTGTTTTATATGAAAATAGGTATTCTAGAAATAAAATAAAATAAAATTGCTATTCAAAAAATTTTCGGTGTCAATTCCAACAATAATGAGAAGTTCATCGATTAGTGATGACGTGTTGTCTGGCCTTGAGTATTTCAATGGCAGCGACATCGCTCGCGCAAAACAAGTTTGCCTAGGTCGTTGCTAAAAGCTTTTGAACATCACTAATTTTTAACAATAATTTTGGCCGTATTAATTGGCAGATATTTTTTAATTACGTAAGGCAGAAATTTTAGTAGGGAAAAAGTGGTACTTTCTCGCTATTTTTAGATTTTTCAGTCTAAAAAATGAAACTATCAAAGGATTAAATAAAGAAAAAATTGCTTTTTGAAATTTTTGAATAAAAAAGAAAACACACTGTAAGTTCTGCTTTAGCCCTTTCCGG
This sequence comes from Maratus speculifer, assembly GCA_964019185.1. Lineage (NCBI taxonomy): Eukaryota > Metazoa > Arthropoda > Arachnida > Araneae > Salticidae > Maratus > Maratus speculifer. The sequence goes on from OZ025299.1 coordinate 197,757,933, forward strand.
CACGGGCAAATAAAAAAGTAAAATGAAAAATTATCGACTGTCACCGGAATTTAAAAACGACTTTTTTAGAAATTAAGAATCCCTTAAGGGGGGAGATCACGTTGAGCAACCGGAAAATGACAATAATTTGACAATTACGAAAAACTCTGTAATTTCAAAACCAATTAATGGAATACAACAATTTTTTTTTATACTTTCATAAATACTTATGGTTTAAAAAAAAGCATTCAATTATATATATTTAACAATATTAATTAGTTAAATTTTAATGACAAAATTGACATTTTAAAAATCTGAATTTTTAAATATGCATCTTGCGCGCAAGATTTAAAAAATTCTATTGCAGATATATATTTAATATTGCAGCAACATTTACTTATACTAGTATATTTTACTCTGAACCTCAATTTAAAAGTATATTTAAATTCATTTGCATAATTAATGGCTTCAATAATCATAGTTATAAAATTTAGCAAAAAAATTACACTTATTTATTCAATAAAAATTTTTCTATGACAAAAATATGGCTAAATTGAGGTTCAGCTTAAATATACGCATGAAAATTAGTAAAATGCAAAATTTCATGACTCTACGATAATTAGTTTTTAAATGAGAGCGCGCGCAATGCCAAAAAATACAGTTTTGAGAAAAACGTCTTCAAAGTTAATTTTATAAATTAACTGCAAATTTTATAAGAATGAAGATTGTTTATGACGCTAAAATTCAGAAGGGGTATAAACACATCCTTCTTTAAGTTGAAGAACCTCAGCCGCAGCTTTTTTGGTCATTCTTTTGGCTCTACGAGCTTTAAGTGTACACACTAGTGATCGCTTTCGGAGCAACCGGAAAGTGACAATAATTTGACCACTACTAAAAACTCTGTAGTTTCAAAACCAATTAATGTAATAAAACAATATTTTCTATACTTTCATAAATACTTATGGTTTAAGAAGAAAAACATTTAAATATATATATTTAGCAATATTAATTATTTAAATTTTAACGACAAAATTGACATTTTATGGCGCTAACGACAAAAATAGGAATTTTTAAATATGCATTTTGAAACGCAAGATTTTAAAAATTCTACTGCATATATATATTTAATATTGCACTTATATTGCTATATCTTACACTGAAGCAAAATTTTAAAGTATATTTAAATTCATTTGCATAATTAATGGCTTTATAATATTCATTATACTTACGTATTATCCGGGCTAGGATATTTATCGCCAAAAATGATTGTCAAATGCCAATCTTGTTTACCATTGACAGTTGAAAAAAATAAATGAGGGTTACTGTAATTAGTATAATTGGCTCGGTTCTAGCTGACCTGGCCTGGATAATATGCATGTACCATATTCATTAAATTTAGCAAAAAATAAATAAATAAATAAGTAAAAATAAATAAATAAAAAAGATTACGGGCAATGCCAAAAATATAGTTTTGAGTAAAACGGCTTGATTGCTTACTATGCTAAAATCCACCAGCGGCATAAACGCATCCTTCTTGAAGTTTCAGAGCCTCATCCGCAGCTTTTTTTGCCCTTCTTTTGGCTCTGCGGGCTTCAAGTGTACACGCTAATGCCCTCTTTTCAGCTGCATCAATTCGCTTTTGATCAGCTTCACTAGCATACAACGTACAATTTTTGCCAATTTGCAAGCCCATTTCCCTCATAACATTAATACGTCCACACTGCCCTTCATTAAAACACATGACTGCTTCATTTATTGCAATCTGAACAATTTTTTTCCCCGAGCCAGATGTCTTAGGACAAAACTTCCATATGAGAGCATTTAGGCTCTCATTTGCATTTTGAGTATGCCCCCCAACACATTTTTTTAACAAACTTGGCATGGACAAGTCTTTAAATATGTCTTTTATGCTGTCCAGAACAGCAGCTGGAATAGTGTTTGAATGGCGGTAAACATCTCCAGAAACTTTTGCCTTTTGATAAGGACACCACGAATTTTCACCCTGGGGGCAAAAGTCATGCAGAGGTTCTTTATCGGTAGACCTTTTGTGGTAAAATATGGCCCAGACGGCTTTTTGCATGTCTTTCACTGACATATTGTTACCTCGAATTGCATTTCCATAATATACTGTGAGTTTGTCAATAACGTCATCAGTAAGACGACCTTTTCCAGAGATCACTTTTCCATCGCTCAGTTTTTTGCCTTTTAGCTCAGCCTTTCTTCTTCGGAGTCGTGTGCCCATTCTTTTTTGAATATGTCCTACACATTCAATTTTCTCAATCTTGAATTCAGCTCCATAAGGCGCAGCTTTTTGCAGAGAAGTGAATGTTTTTGAGTCGCCATCACCTATGTATTTTGAGTAGCGAACTTTATGCTTGGATACCGATCGCTTGAAAATTCTGTTCATCCCACTAACCTCCATCATGCCAGCAGAACCAATGTGATCCTTCTCACAAATTTTAGAATGTTCCTCTAACCATTTTTCATACTTAACCCCTTTGCGTACTCCTTTCCAATTTTCACATCCTTTGCATCGTGTCGACAAAACTTCTGTGTCTATAATTTTGCCACTTTCAGCACCAATAAGAGTACATGCACCAATACGTGAGGAATGGCCACGCGTTTTCCAAGTGCCATCCCCACTCACTGTGATATTATTATTAATTCCAGCATCCTCTGTTAGGTCTAACTCCAATAATGCAGCATTATGCATGCTTTCTTCTGCACATTTAGTTGAAGCTTTTTTAAGATTTTTCACTTCATCATTGTAGGCCTTTTTAGAGATGGGAGGAGGCATATCCATTATGCCACAAAATGTCTGTGCTCCAGCTAATCCTTGTCCAAGGCATCTCATAGCATAAATAAATCTCTTATTAATCTCTGCACATTTCTGTGACCTTCCAAGCATTGCAGAATTTCTGAAAGATGAAATTAAATCACAGCCAGAACACACAATATTGATTTTTTCTGAGAGGCCAAACACAACTTCAGATTCGATTTTTAACGATGAATGACATTTTATGCAGCACATACAATTTTCCATTGCAGAGAAAACAATTTTTTTGTCAATAAAGGCGAATCCATCAAATTCTGATGCCTGCAATTTTGAATTAAAATTCAGCTTGTTACCAGAAGCACTTAGCTTCTGAACTTTTGGAATCGTATGCTGATTGCCTTTGAACTTTCTCTTACTTGGCCTTACACCTGATTTTCGAGTACTCTTATCCATATTTAATTTGAATTGACAAATTATATAAAAGAAAAAATAATCGTATTAATAAATAACAGCGCAAATGAAAGATCTCTGCCTCGTGCAAATACAAAGTTTCAATCAAAACAAACACTCTCGGAGAGTTTAGTTTCTTTCATATTCTTGAAAATCAAACCATCGGAACTAAAACAGATACATGGAGTCAAAACAATGTGTGTAGAAATCTTTCACGGTAAGAATACCTTTATAAAATGTCGTTAGCAGAGGAAAGAGATAGCGCAATGCGAGCAAGCAAAATGTAAACAAATGAACAGCGCGGAGGCGCGGAACAGCTGTTCTGAGTTAAAGGGGAATCCCCAATTTTTTCTGTTGCGTTGTCAGACGTTTTTAGCGATAACTCACGTTCTAATTCGAATTTTTAAAAAATTTTTTTTTGCAATGGATTTGTAACATTTCAAGGAATCCACACTGAATTTTTCAAAAAATCGATTTTTTTTTCATTTCAACGTGATCTGCCCCCAATTTAAGCTTTCATTGCAAAAGCAAAATGTTATTAAAATGTTATTGGTGCCGTTTGCAAGTTTGGAATTAAAATTAAGTATCCCGGAGTGGGCACAGTGTACCGGAAAGGGTTAAATGGTTAAAGTTTTTAGCATGTATATACATAATTGTTAACCTTATTTCATATTGAAAAACGTTATTAGAATTAAGAAAAAATCCATTTAAATGTATTGGTTTTATGTGTAATTCATTTGTAACCTACTTGATTTATTTCATTAAATACAATGTCTGATTAAAATATGTGGATTTGAATGGGAGTCGTCTATTGAGGTGTGCTGGGAAGTAATCTGCAATGGCACGTACTTATTTTATGACAGACAATATTAGATATGAGCTCGGAAATACATTTTTCAGGAGGAAAACAATTGAAAATGTCATATTTGATAATATACTTCGTGAATGTAAAATCCTTCAGTGAGGAACGTAGTGCAATTTCGATCTATTATGATAGATATCAGATTGAACTCCATCAATCAGTGTGCTCTAAAATAGTTGTTCTCAGTTGGACTGCAACTTTTTAACCCCTTGAGAATAAGCAACCAGAATACGTGTCACTTAAGGTGATAAGGCCTTTTCATTATTCGAACCAGTTATTTTTTACTGTAAAGTTTATCAGATTTAATCAGCGCATTTTGGCGATTCGATTACAGTAAATTTTCTATTCAGAAAAACTGGAGGTAAAAATTTGAAAATTATGCAAAAGGCTCTCGTCGCGAAGGGGTTAAAACACTTACTAGGGAACATTTCCAGGTGTAAGTTGTGGATTTGGACGAGTGTGTTATCAAAAGAAAGATCTCGTCATGTACGCTAAAAAGTGCAATGCAACTACCCGTCCGAATCCAACCGTTTTCGAGATATCAGCACTTGGGGTGTAAATGAATTATTAAATAAATTGACAAGCAGATATATAAATTGTTCGCAAGTTAAGACAACCTAACAAAAACGTTCCATTTTACACACTATATATACATACAGTTTATATGTTACCTCACGCCACACATTTGCCGAAAAAATTGCATAAAGGGCTGGAAATAACGAAAACAGATGGAAAAACTCTCCGAATATAACTGTACGCGAAAACTCCGTAGAGGGGCCTGTCTAATAGAGGGGAAATATCTGGCAATGTGCACATGTAAAGGATTTTGCTCGTAGCTCGGGAACAGATATTCGCAGAAAGATTAAGAACAATTCAAAGAAATTTTTAACTTGTGAACAATTTATATACCTGCCTGTCAATATTTTTATTCATTCACACTTCAAGTGCTAATATCTCGGTATCGGTTGCATTTGGATGGGTAGTTCCATTGCACTTTTTAACGTACATGACGAGATCTTTCATTTGCTATCACACTCGTCCAAATCGACAACTTACACCTGGGAAGGTTCCTTAGTTAGAAGCAGTTAACCCTAGAAGCGCCGAGAGCGGTCAATTTGACTGCTATCACATATGAATAGTTCAATGTGAACCAGAAATGTCTTTAAAAAAGAGTTAAATATAAATACCACGCCAAAAATAACTTTAAAAGATTGTTTAAAATATTTTAACAGAAAATAATGGTGCACATCCTTTTTACAAAACTTGAGTGGAATTTCCGGAATTCCTAGTTTAAACCCTTGAGGGGCGGTGGTTTCATACATATACCACTTAATTTTTATTCCCAAACGCCACATTCGCACCGGAATTTTGCTAAAGAAAATTACGGTTTATTGAATGCGTGAAGTATAGCGTTTTCTTATTTAAAAATAAAGTTGTTTTCAAATTCTGGTGTCAGTCATTAATTACAATATTAATCAATAAATTTGCCCTGCCCCGCAAAGAGTTAAATCGTCAAATATTCCGTGAGTTGCTTAATTTAACGGCTTCCACCCAGTCTTCAAAGTAATTCTTCTTGCAGCGTAAATAAACCACACGAAGGAAGTGGGAAACAACAGTATATACCCCCCTCCCCGATCTAAAAGTTCCAAGACTTGTAAAAACTTTATAATTAGAAAAATAGAAATATAGGGCAATAGTAAAACTCAAAAACATAAGTGTTTCTTCTTTATAACGACGAAAAATGTAATAATAATTATATCTTTAACAGAAAGTTAGTGGTATTATACAATGCCGGAAGTGTTTATTCAATGCGTTTTGTAAGTAAATAAGTTCATTACGCAATATCTTGGTCCAAGCTAATTTCAATTTAAAATCGATTAATATAACCGAACGAACTTAGTTTTGCGCAGAAAAAATGTTAATGAAAAATAAAATACAATTAAAAAATCGCTTTAGGACTCCCGAAATAAGATGATTGAAAACATACAAATGATTATTACAGGGTGGTCATAAAAAAGTCCACAATCTTTGAAACCTTAGCGGTTTGATTTCTTAACCAATTGAAAAGAAATTTGACATATACTTATTGGAAGGTACGCGCTCGAGATACTGATGATTTAAAATAATAGAGCTCACATGGTTATGGCTGTAGTAAAAAAAAATCGAAATTTTCGAATGTCAACATCCATTTTTCAATGCGCAAATTGATCAGCGCATTGAAAAACCATAACTGGCTTTGGAAGGATGCACTGTAACGTGATGGAACACACGTTGGGTGTCATTTGTGGCGTGGCTGGTGTTCTGCTGGTTAAATGAATACATAATTCTAAATATAAGATAAAATCAAACAGTTTATTTAAACCTCTGGAACATGGGAAAGGGGAGCGATAGCTCAAGATTTCAGTCACTAAGCACAATACTAAGAGATTAAATCATATGCTATACTCACGACCACGGCTTAAAGCTCAGTTCGGGGCACTTCACACCAGCTTCACGTTCAGATTGCGGCTAAAAGCTAGTTTAACTTTATAATAAGACAGCCCGTGGCTGCAAACACTCTTTATTCTAAAAAATATCCATCATATTGAATTAATTCTTACCCACCGGCACCCTTCTTGGTTAACTCAGCTTACCACAAACTAACTCGGCTCATAATGCTGACTGGCTCACTTTAGAACACGATCTATCTCACTATAGAACATCAATCTAACTCGCTTTGCGGTCTACTGCCGCCTCAACACGCACTAGCTGGCTTTCGCCGCCTCACCACACACTCAACACTCCAACTGATAGCTTTTATACGTTGCAAACTGAAGACGGCGCTATAAATTTGCATATTACTCCTAACCGCAACTAACTGCAGATTCGAGGGCGACACACACGCTCTGGAAAGTTAAAGTTCAATAAAGGATAGATTTCGCTTCCGCGCCACACATGTTAGAACATTGACGTCACGATCTCACTAAAATGCTAGAGTGCCTTTATCACAAAGGACACTCCCTCACAGCACGTGTGATTAAAATTGCCGGTGTAATATCGTGGCGCTCAATCCTAATCAGTATCTAATCAGTAATGTAATCTTCAGCACTCTAAAATAAATGATTAGATTTATTTTTTACTACGTGTACTTAAACATAAAAAACACATTTTAAAATATATTTTACAATGTTTTTCTGTTTACAAGTAAAAAAAAGGCTACTGAATATGTTTTGTAGCCATTCCTTTGTTCCTTGCATATCGAAAACTAGCTCCTTTGGCACGATAGTAAAATCAGCCAGACGCAAATTAAAATGACTAATTCAGGAGATACTCCTGCTTTCGTATCTCACGGTGTAGCAGAGTTTATCTAGGGTTTCGCATCTTACGAGAAATCACGCATTCCAAGTGATATTTAGAGTCATTACACCGGCATAAAACATTTGCAAAAAAGATCCTTTTAATCCTTTAACGTTCATTGGTTTCGCCACGAAACCACAGAATTTTAATTCCGATACGCAACACTGACACCGGTATTTTTATCTAAAAATATCCCTTTTATTTTGTATGTGAAAAATCACGTTTTCTAATTTAGAAATATATTTGTTCTTAATTACCGGTGTCATTCATTTATTTCGACATCTTAGCAATGAAAATGCTATGATCGTTAAAGGGTTAAAGGACCAGTGACAGTTCAAAGACGAAGTGAACTGACGTACTTTGCATAATTAATAGGAATATACAGTAGAAGCACTAGTCACAGAAGACCGTATGTAAATCTTTGCGTGTACAAAAGTTTTAATAAACAGTGTGGAAAGATTGTTTCTTCAATCAGTTGTTCGTACCTTCCGACAAGATGACACTTACAACAACACAACGATGTGGAATGGTAAAGTTGTTTTATTTGAACGGGAAAATGCAGCTGAAGCAGTGCGAATTTGTCGCCGAAATAAGTTGCAATGAGGAACATGTTCCGTAAAAACTGTACGTGATTTCGAGGAAAAATTGATGAGACAGGATGCATGTGTGATCGACCACTATCTGCAGACCATCTGCTCCTTTGAAGTTATTACAGAAGTATATATAGAATTAACACAGAACCATTGCATACTGAAAAAAGTGTTGCACGCAGTTTGGATGTACAAAAGCAACAGTCCCCAAAATTCTGCGCATTGTTCTGAGGATATTTCCCTATCGATTTTAGCGCGCATCCAGATCTTGTGCCTGGAGACGAGCAACAGCGTTTGGAATTTGCAAATTATTTTCCCATGAGACATTATGAGGGTAACAGGAATGTTTATTTCTCTATAATTGGGAACGTTAACTTCAGAAACTGCGTTTACTGAACCGCTAAAGACCCCCACGATGTGACACCAACGCGTTTACACGAAGATAAAGTGAATGTGTGATTCGGCATTGCAAAGACATTTATTGTCGGTCCGTACTTTTTCGAGAAGTTTATTTCTACAGGTATTAAAACGTGCCCCATCACAAGTCATCGGTTCGCAAAAATGCTGCAGAATTACATAATTCTAGAATTGCAGCAGCAAAATGTCGTTACTGATATTGTATGGGTGCAATATGTACTCTAATGTAACTGTGAGAACACTATTGTTTTAAATCCCCCTGATCTTGAGCGCATACCTTCAAATAACTAAATCTGAAATTTCATTTCGATTGGTTGAGCGGGTAGGTAGCTAGGGGTCCATATATCAGGAAGTTTTTTATGACCATCCTGTATATATATATATAAGATATATATATATATATATATATATATACGATTTTGTATCATACAATTTTTACATTTTTTATATTCAGGTGTGCCGCAAATAATTACAGATTTTTTTAGCATGCCTTCAACCAAAAAAAAAAAAAAAAAAAAAAAAAAAAGGTTGAGGAACACTAAGATAGAAGAATTAACACTAGAACAGCCGGATATTTTACTCAAGTTTTAGAAAAAGAGTTTCTCACCAGAATTTTAATTTTAAACTATTTAACTTATTGAATTAGTCAATTTTTGTGCTAAGTATATTTACCATTTCTTATGGAGAAAATTCTGGTTCGAATCGACTGTTATCAGTTTGGCAGGGGTCATTTTGACCCCTTTTGGCGGTTCTAGTGTTAATGCTTACTAGTAACGCGTTTTGCTTGACCATGGAAATTTTCAGTGTTGCCCATGGATTATTTTTATTTAATTCAGATTTCTTGATTGGCACCACTTTTTTGAAGGGGTAAAATGGCCCCTTGTTTTCGCTTTAGTACAAAGTTCATAAACTGAAAAAATTTGCTATATCTAAAAAGTGTTATCAATCAAGGTATCTGAATTTAAAAAAAGTAGCTCATTGGTAACTCTGATAATTTTAATGAAATCAAAATTAAAAAGTAGATTGGATTTTTTTGAAAGAACTAAAATTTTGTTAAATGTATTGCAAGGTAGTTAAAACAAAATTTTAGGATAATAGTTTTAAAGCTAGATCATAACCACGGGAATTCAGATTTTTCTTTTTTTTAACTTATTAATGAGTAAACAGCAGATTTAGTTTTAAGAAACATTATCACAGGCCCTTTTGACTTGAATCCAACTTTGCAGACAAGTGTAAATGCTCATATTTTATTCTTAGAGGGAGAATTCTAGGCAGCTGACCAAATGGATAATTGAATTTTCACATGAGTGACAGTAAGTTTCATCTTCGCGTTTTCAAAGTTATAAGATTTTTAGTAAAAGTTCAGATAGGCCAGTATTTTCAAGTACTTGACATACATTATTTTAATGAATTTTGTAAAAAAGAAAAGTTGAAATTCATTCTTTAAAATAATGCACTCATACACACACCACCCCCTAAATATTGGGCCGGAACATTGACACGCGGCGTTGATGGCGGTTGTGGAAGGTGTATTTTCTTTCAGATCATGTACATTCCCTTAAATTCTGGTACCAATATTTTTAATAAGTGTTTTGGCAATATTTCTCTGAGGTGAGAAATCTTTTATAAAATAATAGTTTATGAATTTAAAGGACCGTACATGTGTTTAAAAGAAATCCACGTACAATGGCAGCTGTTTCTCTGTCAGCTTTCAGACGTAGTATTCAGGGATGGGAATGCATATCCATATACACATTGACTCTAAATTCGTGGTACAAACTTTAAAGGTTTGGTACAAGACACTGTAACAATCATTTATTGTGTAAGAATGTATGGGCTCAAGTAACGCGTTAAATAATCGAAATTCCTGATAAAAAACACCTTCATTTCTATTTTTTAAATACTTTCTGTATTTGACAGGTTTGTCAGTTTGACGTTTTTTTAAAATTTCCAAAAATTTCGATTTCGTATCAGAAGTTTTCAAAGAAAGATTGTTTCTTTATTTAATCGTGAAATGTCTGTCTTAAATACAGAAAAGAATAGTACAGGGTGAGCAAAAAATCCGTAAAAACTTTAAAAATTCATAAAAACCGAAAAAATAACCGAAATGAAAAACGGTTTGCAGGGTTAGTATCTATAGGTCACGGGGATTTTTTTAAGACATGAAAAAAATAATTCAAAAAACAGCCAATAGGTGGCGCTGACGTACCCAAATCAAAGAAAAGATAACCAAATAAAGAACAGAATGGTTCTTTAAACCGCCGAACAAGCTTTATGAGGCCTGCCGCTGTTAACGGTCCCTTTCCCGTCCTCAAATCCTTTTGAAATCGGAATTTACGCAAAGCAATAGTCGCTGATTCCTTGTCCATGTAAAATAACTTCACCAACAAAGCTTTGTCCTTCGCAGTGAGCATCCTTGATCAAGTTCACGGCTCACAACGGTGAACTAGTTGTGGATTAGGAGCGCAAGCTCTTATAACCGGTTCATTTGCATATTTCCGCGGAAATCGCAAGTACCAGCGCCATCTGTCGGCTGTTTTTAGAATTATTTTTTATTTCTGTCTTAAAAAAATCCCCATGACCTATGGATGCTAACCCTGCAAACCGTTTTTCATTTCGGTTATTTTTTCGGTTTTTATGAATTTTTAAAGTTTTTACGGACTTTTTGCTCTCCCTGTATATGAATTTTATATGATAAAGGTATATAAGGGAAAAATTTTTAACCCTTTGCGGCGCCGGGCAAATTCATTGCTTAAGTATTGAAACTAATGACTGGCACCGGAATTTGGAAACAACTTTATTTGTAAATAAGAAACCGCTATTTTTCACACATACAATAAACCGTAATTTTTTCTAACAAAATTCTGGTGCCAATGTGGCGTTTGAGAATTAAATTAAGTGGTATATCTATGAAACCAGTGCGCCGCAAGGGGTTAAATATAAAAAAGGGTCAAATTGGCCACCTTATGTTTGCATCTCAACGCCTCACTTACGCCATACATTCCTATACAATAAATGATTGTTGCAGTGTCGTGTTCCAATTCTTTTGCACCACGAATTTAAAATCCCCCTGCATATTACGTAAGAATGTTACAAATTTTCAAAATACTTGAAAGTATTTATGATTTTACCGTTTTTTATGTATGATTTAAATTTTAAACGTTTAAAAGTACATTTCAGTGTTAAGTAAACTATAGGGCGTTTTCAACTGAATAGTTTTTATATCTTTTTTATTATTCTTTCAAGTGATTGCGCAAAAGAAATTTTATTATAAGGGCGCTTAATAGAAGGTCATTATTAGAAGAGTGCTATGACGAAATTAAACTTGTCAGTTTTAATGAAATTTCAATATCTGTAGTAACAGCGGTTACAAACCTAGTTCCAGACGCAGTGTCTTAAAACTTCTTCCGTTATATCTTTAAAGACAGGAAAAAGACCTTAAGATAAATAATGAAGAATAAAATAAGGAAAATAAACATAAAAATATTAACTAATTCCCTGATTTCCCCGTAGGACATACGGGCAACGTTATTTTGCCCATCATGATTTGCCCGTACGGTAAACGGGCATTCTTAATCCAATTGTGATATAATATTCTCAGCAGTAATTTTTTATTGTACATTTTGCGTTATTTAATCCGAACATTTTTCTGATTCAATCATGCAAAAATTTCTGTTTTGAAAAACCAGCGATAAAAGATTATAAATTCTGAAAGACACAAAAAAGGCATGTTTTGAAAGTTTTTCAAAAATATTGATCAGTTAAGTGGTTAAAAAAAGAGCTACAGAGCAAGAAAACTGCTAAAAAACTCCGAGAACATGCAAAATTTTTCAAATATTTTTAACTGAAATTATTAATTATCGAACGAAAAATAAACGAGAAATGTGTCGTGATTCAAAATCCTGTGTACAATAACATGAAAAATGGGGGGTATGTTTTAAAAAAGAAAAAGAAAAACGAATTCCATAACAAATTATGAAACTGTAGAAGAAATTCTCATTGTAAATTAATTTATTATAGTTAAAAGCTAAAAAAAGTAACTAAAAAAGCCCCAAACATTTTACAACAAAAATAACAACCACTAGCGAAAATTCACACATTATGAGTAAGTTATAAAATAGAGGTAAAACATTAATATTTACTAAAAAACCACGTTCATTAAGTTGCTCATTTTTGTTATCGATATAATAGGTCTGCCAGTTTGGCCTCAACTTTTATTAAAATTTCGTATTTACATAAAAAAAGCAGAAAATATTTTAAAATTTATTCAATGTGAAACTTTACTTGATTACTTAAAGTAAAAATGGAGGCCAAACTTGCAGCCCTGCGATATAAAAGCATAAATGCACAAGCATACACACATTATTATACAATTCCACAAGAAGTTTTAACAAACTTGTTTGCATTAATAGCAGAAAATTATTACAAAAATATATCATCAAAGATGGTGATTAAAAATTCTGAGATTGAAATCTTAAGTTGAAAATTTCTAAAAAAAAGCGATGCCACGACATTGTAAATTTCAAGGAGTGTACGCATTTTCAGTGATTTCATGAACTGGAAGTTCATACGTCATACATTTCCGGGGAAAATTGCTTCTTTTATTAAAATTCTGAAATGATTGACAAACACCAAAGTTATCAAGAAAATGAATAAAATCATTTCTTCATGTACTTAAAGGGACACAATATTTGAAAACAACTCTTAAATTTTGAGTAATATTGTGATGTATGTTTTGGCACAATACTTAATTCTAAAAAATAAGTGAAAATTAAAAAAAAAATGTATAACAGCCTATTTTGCTAAAATTTAATATTTTCTAAAAAAAAAAAGAACTTTTTAAAAATAACTCCTATATTTGAAATATGAATATTTTGGCTTCGATTTTTTCCACGTTCATTAGAATATACTATATAAAACTGTATATGGAATTTTAGATGCATGGGATGTTACTATGATTTTTTTTTTCTTTATGGACCATTTACCATGAATATTTTTCTCCCGTGTATATCACAAAATGAAGGAAATTCAACAAACTCTCAATTTAAATATTTTTTAAAAATAACTATAGACTTGAATGTTAAATCCAATCATACACAAAAATATTAAATAACCCATGGAGAACAAGTAAAAAAAAATCAAACTTCTATCTAAATTATCAAAAAAAAAAAAAAAAAAAAAAAAAGACATAGTGTTTATCGAACAAGGAAGTTATAACAATATGAACATGATGAAAAATCGGTTTAAAGTTTTCATTTGTGTGGGTGATTGCGCTGGATCTCTTAACACTAGAATCGCGGCGACGGGTCATTTTGATCCGTGTCATGCGCAGAGATGTCAATTCGAACCAGAAAACTCTTTATAAAATAAGCTAAATATAAGCTGAGCAAAAATACTTTCTATAAATTACTTAAACAGTTTTAAATGAAAATTCCGGTGAGAAATATTTTTATAAAACTTGAATGAATTTTCCCGCGGTTCTAGTGTTATCAAAATTTACAATATCTCGCAATATAATTCTCGTGTAGGTAAAAATGAGGTGTCGAAATATTCACAATTAAAGAAGCTTTCAGTTAATATTAAAGAAAAAATTGATATTTTGACCAATTTCAAGGTATTGTGTCCCCTTAACGAAAGAAACCTTTTCCTTTTAAAATTCTAGTGCTTCTTTCTAGTAGTAATAGGGCAATAACGTAGCCAGGAAGGGAGTCGAAATGCTCTGGATACCAGGAATACTGCAAAGTTTTTATCCCCTTGATTAATAGCAGAATATTCCCCAATTCAATAAGGCGAACAGAATTTTACAAAACTAGTGCTAACTAGAATATTTAGACCCCCTCACCCTGGCTACGCCACAGTAACAAGACTTGTTAACCCTTTCCGGCACACTGTGCCCGGTCTGGGATACCTAATTTTAATTCCAAACTTGCAAACGGCACCAATAATATTTTAGTAAAATTTTGCTTTTGCAACAAAGGCTTAAATTAAGGAATTCAAAATATCTAAAAAAATCGTTTGTGAATTCCGGTGTCAGTCAATATTTTCTTATTTTACTAACAGATTTTGCCCGTGCCGGAAAGGGTTAAGGGGAGGGCAAAATTAAGCGGTCAAAATATAAACAGCCACTCTTTGAGGGGTTAACTGCCATCATTACATTCATTTCTTGCAAACTCAGAAGTGATTGATTGATATCTATTAGCGCGAAATTTCTTTAAAATATTCACCTGAAATTTCATGGAGAAATATTCTATTCACGAATTCACTAAATGTCTGCGTCAAAGAAAGGAAAAAACTATAATTACAAAATTCTAAAAATTAATTTCAGCGAAACTAATTACAACGAACCACCGACGTATGACTCATTCATTTAGAAATATGCTCGCCGCGAAGGATTTCATTCCTAGGATTTTTTAATTCCTAGACGAAAAGGAAAGCGAAAGAGAATAAATGTAACTTTTGAATAAGAATCCTAATAAGAAGCTTTAATGATTATCTTAATAAGAGGCCTTAATAATTTAAGTATATTTTTCCAAAATTCTCATCCAATATTTTACCATTTGTTTTAATTATAAAAGAGAAGAAAATTTTCGAAATAACTCGATAGTTCAAAAAACGAAAAAAGATAATGTTTTGACATATTAAAAGGAGAATTGACGGTTTTAAATACTAATTCAATATCATTCATTTTCCCACATTTAATAATCATAATTAAATTCAACTCTTCAGAGATCCCACTCGGATAGTTTTTGGAACAATACATTTTTTCAAAGAAAAATCCTCTGTGTATTTCGTCGAAACTTACAGCAAAGGTCGTTTTCGTTGTCAATGTTACAAAAAACTACATTGAATCTTTCTCTTAAAAAATACTGGCTTTAGAAAAAAGGATCTGTGGGAGTCTTGACTATGTCATAATTAAATGTTGTTCCAGATTAGAGATAAAATGACTCAAAAATTGTATTTGTAAAATCTCGAACTAGAAGTACGCATATTGATAACTTTTGAAATTGTCACTTTACAGTGTTGCCAGTTCGATCACAATTTTTAATGAGGAATTCAGAGTTTATATCACAAATTATGGGCACATGGAGTATAAAAGAATTAAATTTTTGAGTTTTTAACTATCGGTCTGAAAATAGAGCTAAAAGATTATGGTGCTAAATAATTATAGACCAAAAAGATTATGGTCCCGGATGGTTTTAAAATAATATATTTAAGCAATGTGGACGTGTATATATGTATTTTTGCCTTTTTTAAAATGTGTTTTTGTGTGCTTTGGTACATTTTTCTGAAATTCTATATTAGGTAAACAGTTGAAAACTTTCGAAAATTGTTTTTTTAAGTATACCTAACGTTATAGGCCTGCGTGAAAAATTTTTAAAACAATGAAACATGTTCTTAAAATGTTTAGAATTTTCAATGTTTTTTAGTAAACTTTTTAAACTTTTTCATTTTAACCCAAAATGAAAATTGTTTCTTATTAGTCTCAAATAGTACATGGTCTGTCCATTAAGTAATGAGATTTTTCAGTGTTTTTGAATGTTTTGAATGACTTTCCAATGTTTTTTTTGCTAAGTAATGATAATTCGCAATTTTTTAGAAGAATATTTTTAATTTAATTTATTTTAAACCAAAATAAAAATTGCTTCTTATTATTCTCAAATAGTACGTGTATGTTTTCTGACACCACAATAAATTGTAAAGTGATATTCACCATATTTTTAAATAAATGTACCAAATAGACTCATTGTTCAATAAATTTCATGGCTATATATGTAAAGCTAATTATTGGGTTGTTCGGAAAGTCCTTTCCGTTTGGGAAAATCAATTTGTACCGGAAAATTCTGTTATTTAATTATTAGGTATTATTTCCGAAGTCTGATACATAGATATTAATGGATAAAATTTTCCGGTACGAATTGATTTTAGCAAACGGAAAGGACTTTCCGAACAACCCATTAGATCTTGAAAACTGATTTATACATATGAGCTATAATGTGAATATTTACTGTTAAAATAATTTCATTTCTATCTTTATTTTTAAGTAAAAAACACAATGTTAAATATTTCGCAAAAACTGCTTGATTTTACTTTGTCGAGATGTTCCATGTATCCTTAACACTAGAACTGCGGGAAATTTTACCCAAGTTTTATAAAAATAATTGACATCACAATTTTTATTTAAATCTATTTAACTTATTTATTTTTAATAATTTTTGCGCAGCTTATATGTAAATTATTTTAAGAAGATTTGTCTGGATCGAATCGACATCTTTTCACTGAGTACAGGTCAAATTGACCCGTCTCCGCGGTTCTAGTGTTAAGAACGGAATTATTTGCTGTATTTAACCCCTTAAAGGTCGCATTAAATTGCGGTTTAAAAAATCAAATCCATTATTCCCACTACTTTTTTGAAAAAAAAAAAATATTCATCTTATTAATGACAAGTAAAATGACTCCAGAATAAAACCAATTACTCTATTTTATAAAACTGGTGGGAATCAAGCAATTCTGAATAAAAGCCGAGAAGCTTGCAGCCCGTGATTGTCACGGGCGCGACGATTAAGTGGTTAATGACAGACATTTTGCGAATACCTAAGGTAAATTTTTTTTCTTTTCAAATTTCCGGTTTAAATTTGAAATTTTGGATTAAAAATGAAGCCAAACTAGCAACTCTATCACTTTACATGAATTTCAAACTTATGAAACACTGAAAAAAAATTAAATGAGTATTTTAGCACAAACAAATCAAAACTGAAAATTAAAAAGGAAGTGACTAATAATTAGTTATTTAGTTGAATCTAGTGACAATCTTTGAAAAACAAAATTTCATGGCTGTTTTTCTTATTTTTTATTAATTAACATTTAGTAGAATTTAGATATTTAACAGAAAAATATAGATTTAATTATTTCAAGGTATTATAAAGTAACGCCTACTATTATAACTAAAAATAAAAATACTGAGAGAAATAAAATTTTAAATAAACCTAGTTAATCACGAAAGGCTTCTCATTCAAAAATATAAAAAATCATTTATTCTCTTATATCTTGAAACACATATCGAAGAATTTATTATGTTAAAAGAAGATTTAATTTTTTATTTTATCATAGTATAGTGAAAAGGTTTCTTATTCAAAATTTCGATAATGCATTAATTATTTTATTTTCTTGAAACATGTATAAAAGAATTTATTACTTCAAAATATTAATATAATTTGTTATTTATTACAACAACAAAGACATATTTTTGACTTTAGAAGCTAAAAATGTCTACAAAATTTTATTACTATATTCACCTCTAGTTTTTAATTATGTAAAGTTCAGCTCGTATAGAAAAATCAAAATTAAGAAAAAAATTCAGAGTAAATTTTATATTTAATTAAGATGATCAGGGCTCCCATTCGGTCTTTTTTTAACCATTGTTTTCAGCGAAAAAGTTACTTTATTAAAACCTTAGAAACCTACCAAAACGGGCGTTTCTCTTGCAATTGTTGGATAAACTTAACAGATTTCTTTATTAAAAAATACGGATTTTTAACCACATAATGGTCGCATTAAAATACGGTTTAAAAATTCAAATTCATTATTATCACCACTTTTTTGAAAAAAAAAAAAAACATTCATTCTATTTAATGACAAGTTAACTGATACACTATTTTATACAACTGGTGGGAATCAAACAGTTCTGAATAAAATCCTTGAAGTTCGCAGCCCGTGAATGTCTCGGGTGCGACGATTAAGTGGTTAGAAAATGGACCGTGCGAGCTGTGAATTTATTAATTCAGCGTCCCGGAAATCTCTTAACCCTTTCGGCGCACTGTGCCCGGTCTGGGATACCTAATTTTAATTCCAAACTTGCAAACGGCACCAATAATATTTTAGTAAAACTTTGCTTTTACAATAAAAGCTTAAATTCAGGAATTCAAAATATCTAAAAGATTCGTTTGTGAATTCCGGTGTCAGTCAATAATTTCTCATTTTACTACAAAATTTGCCCGTGCCGGAAAGGGTTAAAAATAAATCGTCCTGAAACAATGAGCATGTAGAGTAGGGGTGTCAAACTGTGGCCTGCAGGATACTACAAAAATTTTACAGAAATATATGCCTTATCTAATTTTCGAATACCTAACTAAAAAATTGTACTATTTCTTTAAAAAGCAGTTATATCCGGCTGGCCACACTTTGACACTCCTGGTAAGTTGATTCCAATGTTTGATTATGATTATTAGCTGTGGCTAAAGGGAGTGGTAGATCATTATATTTATATATACTTGTGTATAAGTCGATCCCAAATTCGAGAAGAATAATAGACTACATACCAGTATTTAAAAAAAGTTATCTTCGTGTTATCTAACTACAGAATTTACTGTATTAAATAAGGCAAAGATAGTTGCAAGAAGATATTGGTATGCAACATATTTTTTCTTAAATTTAAAGGTCGACTTAGATACGGGTATGAGGTAGATTTTAAGTGCTTTCATTTGAGAGCAACGTTGAGCGGAGTCGATAAGTTTGGGTGGTCTAAGGCGCCTGATCAAGGAATTCTTGTTCTTTAAAGGTAATATGAGTTTGAACGCCGCTTTTGGTGTAAAATGTTCTTCTGAAAAGTTAGTGTTCTGACAATTCCTTTCAAAATGTAAATTATACTTTATTTCAAGAGGAAAATCTACAGAATCTGTGTTTTTTGCTGGATTATTATAAAGCAAATTTACTATCACCAATACATTTTAATCCTTTGTATTCGAGAGGTGACTCTCACTCACTTTTAGTGTTCAGATACCTCTCGTAAATCGAGACGCCAAATGCTTCGACATCACTGATATCTTACAGTTTATTTCGCCAGCTTTTACCACAGACTAATTGACCATTAGATATGGCGAAGAAAATTAGTTTAAATTACTAGTGTCTAGAGCATTTGGAACAACCATTTTTGCGGGACACTAGTGGTCAGTGAGAATCACCTCTTGAGAGCAAAGGGTTAAAATTTTGTATTAAACATTTTAAATAAAAAAAGAAATTTAGTTATTGATTTAATAAATTAAAATGATCTACAATTTCTGGTATATTCTTTATTCCGATTGGTCGACAAGGCATATATACACCAAAGAACCATCGTTACGATCACTCTCCATCTGTAAAAATGAGCTCGCCCAGAAACAAAATCAGGAATCAGCGTGCACCACTGATATTGCAGTGTATAAAGTGTCCATGGATTGTATTTCAAAATATAGTTTGATTAGAGACACGGTGGGAAAAGCAGCAGATTTATCAGACTTTGTAAAGGTTAAATTGTTATGGTTCGGCGACTGGAAACTTCAATATCGGAAACGGTGCGTTTGATGGGCTGTTCATGTGCAGTCGTTGTGATTACGTATCGAAAGTGATGTATGGATGGTGAAACGACGACTCGGCCAGCGGTGTGTTGCCCGCTGTGCATTGATTCCAGAGGATAGTGGAGATTGTTACGCATTATTCGTCGTGATCGAATGGCTGCAGCAGTCAAAATCTCTAACAGCTACAACAGTGTCGACCCAGATAGTGTTTCTCAACACGCAGTGCCTCGTGAACTGTCGTCTATGAGCCTACGCAGCCAACAGCAGTGTTGCCAGTGGGCTACTTTTTAAAAATTCAGATTTCTTTATTGGCACCACTTTTTTTAAACGGTAAATTACCTTTTGTTTTCGCCTTAATTATCATGTCATTGAATAAGGCACATTTTATCATTTGTAAAAAGTGGTGTAAATCAGGAATCTGAATTTTAAAAAAGTAGCCCATCTGGCAACACTGGCCGACAGCCTAAGCTGACAGCACGTCGTCGCCAGAAGCGCCTGCAACGGGCCAACAAACATCGGAATTGGACCATAGAAGAAATTAAGAAAAAAGCATGATTAATCGAATCAAGTTTTCTGGTTCATGACATTGTTTGGTACGTGCTAATGCGCCGATTTCCAACGGAAACCCTGAATCTCTTATGGACTGTTGGTCGGAGACAAGCTTGTGGCGGCTATATTATCGCATGGGCGATTTTTTTTATGGAGCACATTAAAACCCTTAATTTCCATAGAACAATCCCTGACATCTATGTGCTACCTGAACACCGTTGCCGACTAGGTGCACCCGTTCATTATTGGTATTAAAATCCAAAGCAGTAGTGCAGAAGTGCGATAGCACTGAAATAATTCCCTCTACGACGGCCGCCATTCTTTGTGCCAGCACTGAAGCCTAATAATTAGAGAATGGAGTTTTGAATAAAGAGAAGTAGATATCTAGTGCATTGCCTGCGAGTTGCGAGTGAAACAACTGTGGGTGTTATCATAAGATGGTAGCTGAATTTTGACATAGGTGCAAACTACTAACAATACATTTTGATTAGAAATGTCTTATTTAACCGGCCTCCTTTTTTTAAAATGATAAAAAGGTCTCTGATAAATATGGTTAAAATTTCTATTTGTTTGTACTGGTAGCAGTTTCAGGGCTCCCAAATGGTCCGCGAACTGAAAATCAATATTTTTTTTACAGAAAATTTCATGATATGTTTCTACTGAATACGCGCAAGAATTGACTTCCAAAGGTGGTCTTTTGGCAACTCGCAAGAAAAATCTAAAAGGAAAATTTCTCTAAGAAAATTCTGATATTCAGTTGGCGGACCATTTGGGAGCCCTGCAGTTTGCTCAGGTATTACAGTCTTTTTGAGAGATACAAATACTCGTATTCAGTACCTACTTTAACCTAGAACTCCTTGGTCAAACGTTCAGATGAAATTCATAGTAGCATTTGATTGGAGATTATCAAGACCTCCAATCAGGATTAAAGGTGGATATTTTTTGAGCGTTCGACCGAGGTTTTTGGTATAACTCGGGGTTGAAGTAGTTGGTGAATACGAACGTAAGAGGTAGTTCTCCAGGTTCTCAAAATATGGTGGAAACGCAGTGCCTAATTACCTTCGAAATAAACATCCTCCAGTGAAAAAGAATATCTGTTTTATCCATTATTTATGACTCAAATGTTGCATTGATAAAGCGTTTAAATAAAAAAAGCTAATTAAATTTTCTAATTTAATTACCAGTTTTCTAAAAAAAAATGGTAGAATTTTGAGCTGGCGGTAATTAACCCAAGCGAAAGCGATTACAGTTGAAGTTTTACTATTTTAAGGATATGTCATTTCCTCTTTATTAACAGTTCCATGATTCGAAGGGCTGTTCTCACATATATGTTTTTGTTTTATAGTATAACTTTTTTCTTTGTTTTATAACATGTTTAGTCATTTAAGCATTCTTATTATGAACCAATCGAAAAATTTATTTAAATCATATTTTTTTAAATTAGTTAATCAATTTTAAAAATATATGAAAATTTGAGATTTAAAAATTTCAAAATACCAAACAAAATCTATTTTATCTCTCTTTATTTGACCATTTATACGATTCAGAAATGAGCAAAATAATTGGAATACATGCTTCAAAAAAGTCAGAAACAAATATTAATAAAGCATTACATTAATGAATTAATAGTAATATTTACAAAACTATTTATAATTTATATTATATTTTATGAAGTCCTAATTTAAATAGTGAAACTTTTTATTTTTTACAACTTCATAAATGTAATATATTTTTTTAAATTGTTTCTCTTTTATTTCTTTGATCTTTTATTAAAGTTAAATATGTTTCGTGAAAAGCTAAAATGGTATTTTATTTATTTTCAATATTCTAAGCACTATATTCGATTAAATATTCTTTGGATTACATATGAAAATTCAAGTAATGCAGAGTACATAAGAAAAGGATTTATTTATTTGATTAGATATGAAAATAATAAACGTGACTTAGGGAATGTTTGAGAAGGCACTAGCAAAATAAAAACTTGAATGCTTATATAAATACTATTTACATCTTTTGAAATAAATGTAAATATTTTTCTGTAGAAATAAAAATGCAGTTAAATTTCTTTAACTTGAAATCTAAAAATGTTTTTTCTTAAGCGTGTTGTCATCTTTTTAAAAATACTTCCTTATATTTTCCCTCTTATTTAAGAATGCATTTTTTAGAAAGGGGCAGACACAACATTTAGTTTCTTTATTTGATAAAATGAAATGTTTTAAAAAAAATATAATTTAAAGATTTTCTTATTAAGTTATTTTTATTTTTATTTTATATCAATAAAAATATCATTTCCACAGTTTTATAAGTATAATAATTTACTGATTACGCGGTAATTTAAAAATACTGAGAGGATGTAAGGACAGAATAAAAGCGCCTAGAAGAAATTAATTTGATAAATAAAAAAATATTGGTAAGAAAATTATATGAAATTATGAAGTAGCAAACTAATTTACCGTGATTCAAGCTGTATATTCTGGGTGTGAAATAATCATATTTAGACCCGGAAATTTTATATAATAAAATATAGCCTATTTCTACGTTGTAATCTGATTGCGGTGTTCAGCCCGTCCGCTGAATACCTGTAGTTTTCAACTGAAAATATCATGGTAGGTTTTGCAAAAATTTGCGCTCCTAATTAACCTCCAAAAATTATTTTATCCACGATTTGCAGGAAAAATCTTAAAAGAAAAACTTTCATAGGAAATATTGGTATTCAGTTGGCCAGCCATTTTGGAGCCTTTTTCTGGAATTGCAGCGATTTTCGATATAATGAGATTGAGATTAATAATCCGAAATAGTGGTGACAAAAAAGTTTACAACTGTGCATCAATTTCTGAAACCTAACAACTGTAAAAACTTTTTAAGCGGTAATTTGCTACATAAAGATAACTTTCAAATCAATATCAGTATAAGATCGTAATTTCCCTTGTATGCATTGTGGCTTAGTTAATTCTCTTTCAAAACGGAAAATTTTATTGAAAAAAATTGTCAAATAAGTTCTAAGCAAAAGTAAGTCACATTTTATTTAAAATAAATTCTGGTACAAAATCGAGTTATCTGAGGTGCGGCATATGCACGCGAAATTACGGTATTTGAATTTTTTGAGCTGTTTTAAATGAATTTTTAATTACGGTTTATTTTTATCCTATTTCGATTCAGAGTTCATGTGTTTCCAGGGCTTCAAGAACGTTAAGCAGAATTTAAAGTTACGCAAAAAGCTCTCGTCGCGAAGGGATTCCCCCTGGCCGCTTAGTAAAAGGGCAAAATTGTAATATTGTTTTCTCTGTAAAATTTAAAAAAAATCTAAAAAAGAAATTTTTTCAACATGATATAAAAAATTAAATGCGTTTAGGAATATGAGCCTTGATTGCGTTAATCATAATAAAATATTTAAAAATTGTATTATATTTGTCGAATTATAATAATTTAAATAATGTTTCTAATGCAGTGAAACCTGCAGTGTAGTGAACGGATATATTAGTTCCCGGCAGTGAGAGGGTTAAAATTACCATTTGCTTCCACCGCTCCTTCTTAGGTGTGTGGAATGAAGATAGAATTAATAAATGATTTTTTTCCGTTTAGAAATCAGTTTTTGATAAAATAAAAATCAACAGTCCATTTTTTCGATTTTTCGAATTTCTGAAGTAGGACATTATTTTGTTTATGCATGCCAATTTTCAAATTCCTACCTGTAATAGTTTTAAAAACTTCGATATACCATGTAATTTCTGACTGCACTTTTTAGTTATGCCAGTTCGTTTTCGACTTTCTTTTTTTCTTTCGTATTTTGAACCTGTAATTCTTATGGTAGAACTTACGCTACCACCAGTGTTTTGGATTTAGCGGTGTTTTGAATTCCGATATTTCAAATTCATATCGTAAATTTAAATAGCAGTACTTGCTTTATTTAATAACAGTCTTTCTGTATTTAAATAAAATCGAAATTTTTATTGAAAATTTTTGGAGGAATTCATTTACTCTGAATTACGGCATTTCTAGAACATATTCTACCATGGGAATCACAAGGCTGAACAGCGTTGCCGCATTTGGCAAATTTTTGACTTAAAAATATTGAATTCACACCATATATTTTTGGATAGTAGTTTTCTTTTATTTTATTTATGGACTATATGTCATCTTATAAAGCAAAAATAATTGTTAACACTAGAACCGCGGAGACGGGTCATTTTGACCCGGACTCCGTGAAACGACGCCCATTCAAACCAGATAAGTCTTCGTAAAATAAGTTACATATAAGATCTACAAATGTTATTTAGATAAATAAGTTAAATAATTCTTAATAAAAATTCTCATGTGCATTATTTTTATAAAACTCGAGTAACATTTCCCGCGATTCTAGTGTTAAAGTTTACTGGCAAGAATTCGGAATTCCTAAATAAAAAGTCAGCCAGATACGGCAACACTCTTAACCCAGTAGAACTCGAACAGATATAGGGTATGAATGGTTTTTAGTCTGTCACCTATAAATACAAATAATAGTCTCTCTGTTTAATTGGCGACAATTCTTAACATTAAGTTGAAAATAATTTTATAAAAATATTGGTGTCAGTTGTAAAAACAGTACGTACTCTGGGTCTGTCAAATCTGGTGCTAGTTCTCCCGGGTTAAAGTATATAGATAGAGGTCAACCCAAGGTGAAAGAAGACTCAGTACGAGCCCCTAAGTTGTCTCCATGCGTCTTGATGAAAGAAAAATAAACTTCTCATTAATGAGTTTTCAATTAATTTCTGAAAAAGATATTATTCGACTTTTTTAGGTTTCATGTAAACGTATTAAATCGATAAGTATAAATTTCTTTATTTGAGTGTGTCCGAAAAACTCAGACTATCGTATTTATCTTGGATCCTAGACTTATTTGGTGAACATTCACTCTGAACGATCGAAGCACAGGCATTGTCAAAACCAGATGCGTTTCTTTTGTGGGTTTCTGAAAGACTCCTTCATCTCATGCTTATGTCCATACCCCTTTAATGAGTTCTTTTGGTGAGTTTTTAATTAATAAAAAGATTAAAATTCTGAGTCTCAGATGTATTCAGTTCTGTCTTGGCTATCCTTATACAAATTTTCAGCATTGTATATATGTATGTGTGTCTGCGGTTGATTTTCCTCGTCGTCATAGATACATGTGCAGGTAGAGCGAAATTTTCTTTTTTAATATAGATGTTTAAACTGAAGTAAAATTACACTTTAGCACTTTTCACCAGCAGTAATGCAAGTAGTGTAATTTGCTGGAGAATTCAGCAGATCGCCTTTACCACAGCACAGTAGCGAATTTCCATCAGTACATTATTAGAGAAACTTTTGCCTCATTTAACCCATTAAAGCCGGAATTATTTTTCTCAATGAAAAACTTGCATTCGACACCAGTTTTATTAAAATAGATATTTTTGTTTCACTTTATCACGAAATTTAATTCTCCAAAGAACGATAATGTTTCCGTTCAAATTAACTGGTATTTCAACAGAAAAATAGTTAAAACTTAACTGTTAGAATATTGTACCAACCGGCTTTAACCCTTTATGGCGCAGTGTGCCCGGTCTGGGCACACCTAATTTTTATTCCAAACTTGCAAATGGCACCAATAATATTTTAATAAAACCTGGCTTTTACACAAAAGCTTAAATTAAGGAGTTCTTGATTTCTTAAAAAGTCGTTTGCAAATTCCGGTGTCAGTCGATAATTTTTTATTCTACTGACAGAATTTGTCTGCCCCGGAAAGGGTTAATTGGTTGATATTTTTAAAACTATTATGTTTACAGGAGGCGAAAATGCCTATAATAAAATACTAATGGAAGTTTGCTTCCGCTTAACTCGGCCATGTTTACACATGTAAAATCGGAATCATATTTTAAATACACTTCTCTGCTTATTTGATCTAACAAGGAAGGTCTCCATATGGTCATACGCCGAAAAATCTGAAAAAATTACAGAATGTTCTTTTCGTGTGGATATATACGTTTATAAAAGAAATTTCGGCGGAACCTCCATTCAGTAACCGTAAAAAATAATGAAAATTTCGTTATTTGGCGATTTATCGCCGGTTGGCAATGGAATGTAATTAAAAAAAAAAAAAAAAAAATACTTTATGACAAATACACTTCAAAAAAGTTTCATGTTGAACTTGTTTTGATAAGTTTAATTTAAATAACTTTAGTTTTGTAAGTTTTAGTTTGTTTTAAGTATAATTTTGTTAAATCGAAATTTGTATGTATTTATATTCAAATTTAATCATCAAAATTTGAGATTTAAAACGAAATTCATAATTTAAATTTAATTAAATTTGTTTCAAGCTCAAAGTCCAATTGAGAATTATCGATTAGATTTTGTTACCATGGAAACATAAGACGTTTATTTTTGAATTCGCTTAAATATATGAAGATAATTTTTCTCAATATGATTTTTTTAGCTATGAAAACATTTTTTCCAGCGATTAATTAAATAACTACTTCAACGAGTAATATATATATATGTAATACAATATATATATAGATGTATATAGTATATTAAAGCCTCTCATTGTTTATGTTTAAATTTATTAGGGTCAATCCATTTCATGTGGTCCAGCACTGGTCGCTCGACTATTTTTAAAAAATCTGTAATTTTTTGTACAACAACCCTAACATGATGGAAGTTCAAAATGACCGTTATTTTAATTCTACTATTTTTTGTTTGTGCATGGCGGCCATCTTTGTTTCATCGTGGGCAGCGATTTTCTCAGATACTAGGATACACAAAATTGTAAATATCTCGTCTTCTATTTTCCCAATTGAAATGGGGTTTGCAGCATTTTGTTCAGAATAAAATAGGCTAAATATACAGTTTAAGAAAAATTTTGAAAAATAAATTTTTACAGGTGAAATTTTAGCACAAAATTTACAATTTTTTTCCAAAATCTATCCGTTTGCAAGAGGAAAATTTTCATGCACGGGAAACTGTCAACCTTACACAATTTTTTCTACAAATAAGTCCAAAGTGCGTGTACTCATACACCAAGCCCCAGATCTGGGAAATGATATCTCTTTGCGAAAAAAATTCAGAAATTCGTCGAAAATTTCAAAAATCGCACTTTTTAGGCTTTGATATCTCTCGGTGGAGCACGAGATAAAAATCTGAAATTCTGGCCTTTGATAGTATTGCGTAGTAGTGTTATGTACAAAAAATTTCAAGAAGGAGATTTGACTACAAGCTGAGATATGACATGGACAATATGTGAAAACAATACTGCCAAACTATTGTAACATACTATGTAATTGTTCATACCTCCAAAATTTTAAATTAATTATTTATGGTACAAAGTTAAATGTTAGTTGCAAATATCTTTTTCAAATGCTTCTGTGTGATTTAAACAAATCAGAATGTATGCTAATCCAATACACTATTTGTCCAGATGAACAAATCTACTAGAAATGCTATTGCAACAATTTTACTCGGAACACATTTCAGGAAAAGTAAGTTACAGACAATGAATTGCAACTGATCGAGTTGACATGGCTTCAATTATTAAACCTAGAGAATTTCATTCAAGTTAACAAGGGATGACAAGACTTGGAGGGCTTCAAATAAGATTTTTAGAAAGAACAGCCTGATAAACTGACAACAGTAACTGGTCGAACTCATTACATCTCTCGTAAATATTGTTAAGCTCTTTGTTGAGCATATATAGTATTTTGTAAATTAAATGCTTATTATTTAACTGTTTTCAACAAACGATATTTTCTGTGTAAATATTGTAATAAAAGAGACTAATCTCATTTCTCCTAATGTACTCGTATTAGCATTTCTTAACATTTTTTAATCACCGTATCTCAGCTTGTAGTCAAATCTCCTTCTTGAAATTTTTTGTACATTACACTACTACATAATACTATCAAAGGCCAGAATTTCAGATTTTTATCTCGTGCTCCACTAGAGATATCAAAGCCTAAAAAGTGCGATTTTTTAAATTTTCGACGAATTTCGGAATTTTTTTTCGGAAAGAGAAATTATTTCCCAGATATGGGACTTGGTGTATGAGTACAAACACTTCTGACCAATTTGTAGAAAAAATTGTTCAAGGTTGACAGTCTTGTTGAACAATTACATAGTAGGTTTACAATAGTTTGACAGTATTGTTTTCACATATTTTCCATGTCATACCTCAGCTTGTAGTCAAATCTCCTTCTTGAAATTTTTTGTACATAACGCTACTACACAATACTATCACAGGCCAAAATTTCAGATTTTTATCTTGTGCCCCACCAGAGATATCAAAGCCTAAAAAGTGCGATTTTTGAAATTTTTGACGAATTTCGGAATTTTTTTCGGAAAGAGAAATTAACTCCCAGACCTGGGACTTGGTGTATGAGTACACGTACTTTTGACCTATTTGTAGAAAAAATTGTGTAAGGTTGACAGCTGCTCTTGCATGAAAATTTTTCTCTTGCAAACGGATAGTTTTTGGAAAAAATCGTACATTTTGTGCTAAAATTTCACCTGTAAAAATTTATTTTTCAAAATTTTTCTATCAATGAATACTTAGCCTATTTTATTCTGAACAAAATGCTGCAAACCCCATTTAAATTGGGAAAATAGAAGACGAGATATTTACAATTTTTGTGTATCCTAGTATCTGAGAAAATCGCTGCATACGATGAAACAAAGATGGCCGCCATGCACAAACAAAAAATAGTAAAATTAAAAGAACGGTCATTTTGAACTTCCGTCATGTTAGGGTTGTTGTACAAAAAATTTCAGATTTTTTAAAAATGGTCGAGCGACCAAAAAAATATTTTCTGGACCACTTGAAATGGATTGACCCATTAAATACCATTTACACGCAAACTAAATAACTAACAGTTTTGAGTTTCATTATAATCGTTTGCTTTTGGCGAGGAAAAGGGCTGCTCGCCAAATCGAGTGACCCTTTAGTCTTTTCACGCCAAATATTTTAAAATATTTTATTTTTTTTACACAATATCTAATGTGATTCCGCCGATAATTTTGACTGATCCTTTATTACATACATACGTACTTTAATTAGTATTTTTTCATAAAATTCTGGGTATGCCCAGTATGGAGACCTTCCTTGTAAGACATATGCCATCCCTAAAATATGATAACATAAATGTATATTACTTTTTGAAAAAGGATAATTAGTAGTACAATGTTTAACCCTTTGACGGTTAAAGCACTTCTATTCATAAAATACTAAAATGATTGAATGACACCGGAATTTAAAAACAAATTTATTTCATAATATATAAATGTTTTTTTTTACGTTCTTTGTAAAATTAAAATTTTCATTTAAAAATTCCGGTGACAGTATGGCATTTCGCAATTCAAATTAAGTGTTATTCTGGGCGCGTATACGCGCTTATAACCACGAAAGGGTTAAAATGTAGATGACCGCCAAACCTTTATCTACTGCATAGCATAATTTATTAGATTTTATTAATAATCGGATTGTACGAGTATAGTTTGTATACGATGAACTTGCTGCTTTATTACTGGGGGCCGTGATACATTTTTTTTTGTCACAAATGTATATTTTGTTTACAAATATATGTAAAAATATATTTAACGTTGTTTTATAATTTATATATTACTAATGAAAAAGGGGTACATATAATGTGGTGTGTACCATCTGCCAGTATCAAGTCAAGTATTTCAAAATCAAGTCATAACTTAGAGACCGTTGTTTGTTTGCAATCGATTAATAGATATTGATTACCGACGGGACTAACTACCACAAGTAAATTTGAATAGAAATTTTTACCTTATTGATGAAAAATTTTAGTTATAGTTAAGACAAAAACATCTATTCATTTTAATCGGTGGAAGTTTGTCCTGGCATGATATAACCTCTTTCACTGACGTTGATTGGAGGTTTGTTTATGTACCGTAAAACGGGGTTAATCGGAATACTTTTCAAATCTAACGCAAAATAAAAGCATCTACCAATTTTTTTATTCTTTTCTTTTTTCACTAGAAACTTCATTCTTGTTTTGTTCTTGATATTGTACGCAAAAAACAAAACATTTTGAACAGTTTTCATGTATATATTTTATTTTTTTAATGGTGTTCTGATTCAGCAAATGTTAGAATCTATATTTGTTACGATTCAGAGTTTAATATAATTAACAAATACAGATAATAATGATAAGGGATAAGGATGAACACATAGTTACTATCAAACAAATCCTTTATTTTCTATGCAAGTAAAGGTATGACACTTCAAAAATTGAAAAACAACTTTGAACTCAAAAAATATTAAAATTTATTCTAAAAAAATTTATTTTACTTGAGAATGATGAAATTTAATAGAATTTCAATCCCCAATCGCACCAATTGTAGCTTGTTTTAATACGAACTCCTTCTCAGAACTTAATACTGTTTGCCCTCCTTTCTATTTTAACTGGTTTCCCATTTTGAAATGTCTGTGTAATGTCGTGATCGACAGAAAATATTTCTTTGTAACTTTTCTTAGTGATTCATATGTATTCATACATATTCATACATATGTTTTCAGATATGACCTGAAAATATTACTGTATGGAAGAATGAAGGATGGCAGTAATCTGCGGGGTGAATCGAAAAAAGAACAAAAAGTGTATTCAGATTCACCCTGCAAATCTTAAACCTATGGTGTTACTAGAGATTTTTCAATTTTTTACTATGTACATTTAGAAATACATAAAATCTAATGCAAAATAACATTTATGGGCCTATCTTAACCCTTTAATTCCCATGGTAGAACACGTTCTAGAAATTATGTAGTTCATTTCAAACCAGAAAAATTCAAGGACTAATTTCGTTTTATTTAAATACGGAATGTTGTGTTATTGATTAAAGCAAATATTGTTGTTTTAATTTTCTGGTGGGAACTGAAATATACGAATTAAACTATCTCGGGCGGTCTCGGGCGGTTTGGGATCCAGAGGGTTAATAAAAGAAAGACTACTTCTAAATTTAAAATACGAAAAGGTCGGAAGTTACATTTAAAATTTTGCAGATGTTGAAAATAGGAAGTTTATGAGGGCCCATTTACAGTTTTTTATATAACCCAGTAGTGATGCCAACATAACAAAACTGAATTTCCCAACTCCTTTACATATTATTTTATTAAAAAAATGGCAACTAAAAATATTCTCACGTATATTTATGAGGAATTTATTTGTATGATCGGGAAGTTTCGTTCCTATTCACACCGTTTTACAATAGTCATAACCGCAGGGCTGAAGTACTACCGGGATCAATTCCATCAGTAAAAATGAATAGATGTTTTTATTTTAATTACGAAAGAAATTATGCTTGAAAAAGGCATTTTGGAAAGAAGAAAAATTCTACTCAAATTTACTGGTGGAAGTGTGCCCTGGTGGTAATCAGCCCCACAACACCGGTCTCTGCTGAAACTTTGTCGATTTTGAGGTTACGAAAAATCCTCTTTATTCATAATTCCACGTTCTAAATTGATAAAATGTACATCTTCTTTTTCCGAAAGAAAAATATTTTAGAATTATCTTGTATTTCTAGTATATAAAACTGCATTTCTTATTTCGAAATAAAATCTGAATTAAATATACCTGGAAGTGTATTTGGATTAATAATGACACACTATAATCTCATAAAGTTTTCTTTAAAATGTAATAATAATAATTTGCATTTTTATTACTACATACAAAAGTATAATATGAAAGCGAAGCAAATTTCATTTCAGTATTTTACCCGTGTCTAAGAAACATTTAAATATGTTCTTTATTCTGAACAAATATGTAGTGCTCTCTTCCAGAACAAAATACAAGGAATAGTAACATAAAAATTCGATTCATATTTTTTATGATATCAAATGCTTTGTTGGATCTCTCTTTCAGAATATCATGAATAGATTTTGTAGCTTTTGCATATCACCGTATTGATGCGGTAAATTTTTTTCCCTGTAAATTTATCTAGACCGGGAATAAAAGGTGTGCTTTGATAAAAAAATAGATATTTTAAAAAACCTTTTTGTTAAATCTGATAAAATGTTTTTATTAAAATATAAACCATTTAAGATATTTGTATAAAATTTGTCAAAAGCTCTCACTGATCGTTTTTTTAAATATCATTTTTTTAAGAAAAAAATTGTGATAGGTTTTAGAAACATTAAAAAAAAAAATATATATATGTATTCACGGGTAGATTTTCCTCAGAATTTGCAAGCGAAATCTAAAAAGAAAACATATCTTTGATAAAAGTGGTATTTAACTCCTTAAAAGTAGCATTAAATTACGGTTAAAAAATCCAGACTGATTTTTGCCATGACCTTTTTTGAAAAAGAGATATTTATCTTATATAATGATAAGCAAATTGGTACTAGAATAAAGATAATCGTAGCCCGTGAATATCCTGTAAAAAAAATTAAGAGGTTAAACAATTAAAAAACAGGACTGGATGTAAAATCTGTGAGTCTTACTCAAAAAAAAAGCGCCTTTTCTAGCTACCAAATTTAAGCGCTGACGTTATCTATCGTAAACTGCGGCTATCGTAAACGTATTTTTCATCGTTTGTTCGTTTAATTGAATTTAATTATTTTTAGTTTCTAAAAGTATTCTATGACTTCTATTCTTCTGTGATTGTATAAGGTGGGGAATACATTCAAGGACAGGGGTGTAAAAATCTATGCGAGAGCGGACAGTTTCTCACCGCTAAATTTTAACTGTTATGTTTCGTCTAAGAAGGAGTTTCCGACCCGCCATTCTTATGAGATTCCAAGTCATCTAGGTGTACCCTATCTCTCCACGAAATTTTAAAAAAGAGTTTTGAATCACCCTGTATATGTGTGCGGTTTATTAAACTTATTCTTTATAAAAGTTATCAAACTATTGCTGAACATAAATCAGGATTTTCTGTGACGATCATAATTGAATATAGCACGAATTAGATTATCTCGTATAACTATTACTGTTATTTCGTTTAAAGTAATTTTAAATTTACAAAGAAACGGTAAAAGTTTCATATCAGTGAACATATTAAACAATTCCAACATTTCAAACCATCATCTTTATATTCAGCTTACAATATAAATTATTACTTTGACCTTTTGGAGAAAGTATTACTTTGCGTTTTTGACATTAATTAAAAATACTCGACGCTTTGAAACCAGCCGTAAATGATCAAACAATATTCGATGCTTAATGCATTTAAAATGGTACTTAAAGAAGTGTAAAATTTAGATAAATTGAAACTTGTATTACTAATGTCTGTATCTGAATATTTTTGTAAATCTAATATTATAAAAAAGTCTGTATATTTTTGCTCTTGAAACACAGTAGTGCTTATAATTTTTTATATGTATAGAAAACGGCTTTTCTTACTTTATGGTCCTCTTGATTTGAAATTATAAACCTAGAAAGGCAATCATGCGTATAAGGAGGCATATTAGCACTAACCTTTAGGAAAAATATTCTTCAAATTATTTGATGAAATAAGTTCTGAGATTATTTGAGACAAAGAATTCTAGGATTTGAGTGGCATTTTGTGATTAATGTGTACAATACTTATGCGATCATAAACAGAAAAAGGCAGATTGAGACATATTAATTGAGGCGAAAACAAAAGGGAATTTTACTGTTTCTGAGAAAGGTGCGAATAAAGAAATCTGAATTTTAAAAAAAGGAGTCCAAAGGAGTAACAATTTTTTCTTATTGGATAGTTCGACATGGTATTGTTAATATCTCGCAAAATCTTTGGTGAAATTTCTTCTTTAGGCAACTGAGAATGAAAAATGATAGTATTACCTATGCCCAAGTAAGATTTTTGCAGTCACCGTTGTTTGATTGGATGGAGGGCCAGGTAAAAAATATATGCTTCTTCACCAACCTCATTTAACCCCTTGGGGACGAGCGACACGTATACGTGAAGCAAAAAGGCCTAAGAATACCTTTTTATCCCCACCAGCAAAATTTTCCTTATTTAATCGGAATATTTTCTCGATTTAATAAGACACAAATTTCTGTTTTCAAAAACCGGTGACAAAACATTAAAAATTTCGTAAAAGGCTCCCGTCGCGAAGGCGTTAAAATCCTCTTGAGTGGCATCACTGCAATACATCAGTCTTCTCTTTTATTGATTGGAATTACGACGCTTCAGAAAACCGGTTCTGCTATATTACGTTTGATAAATCTTCGTTAAACAAATAAATATATATTTTAAACATTCATATAGTTATCTACATCTTACGATTTTTCGTACTAGCAAATTTTACCTTTTTAAACCGACATGATCAGCTGCTGAAAGATGGCAAATATTTCTATTAAATTTTTGTTGAAAAAAAGCAGAGGGGTTGGCAGCTATGCATGTAGGCTATATATAATTCAAAAACAAAGGAAATTTATGAATAAAATTTTCAAATATGCCTTTATGCATTTGGTGAGATTTTTAATCGGTGTCCCTGGAAATTAACTGAAAATTAACCTATTTCCAAGGTGCGTACACTCCTTGGAATGTCCAATGAGTCTGCTACCGATATTAAAGGTAACGTGTTTATTTAATATAAGAGTTGTATAATTTGTCCACGGAACTATGAATTAAGAGGAATTGACACATTCTCAAAATGATGCAAGTTTACTTCGGTTGTAGTAAGATCCTACGTTTCAGTCATATAGTATGACAACCTAAAAAACCTGTCAGCGTGATTGAAAGTGATTGTAATGCCGGCGACAACTTTCACCAGTAACAAAAAATAGAAATTTTTCTACATTTCTGCGAGAAAGTTTTCATACATAAGCAGCAAAAAGTAGGAAATTTTCTATTAAAAATTTACTGGTGGAAGTTTGCCTAGGCAGTAATGAGAAAACTTGTGTTTCGATGTAAAATGTCATCCACCACCTTGTGACAACTGCCTGATTTACTTCACTCGCAACTGGTAGGCTCTAGTTACATGTCTTCTCCTCTTTATTCATAACTCCATTAATTTGACATAGCTTCTTTATTACATACATTTATAAAAATTTTACGAGGTAAAATAAGGCGAAAAATTCTATTAAATATGTGCGGTTAAAAGATGTACTAACCACTGGCGTAGTTACGGAGGGGGGGGGGGGTCAAAACACCCTGGATAGCAGTAACATTGTAAAGATTTCTTCGCCTTTATTAATAGCAGGAAATTCTCCGATTAGATAAGACGATTAGAGCTTTAGAAAATTAGAAGTATCCAGAGCGTTTGGACCTCCCCCGCCACACCCCCCACCTTGG
The DNA here is from genome assembly GCA_964019185.1 of Maratus speculifer. Lineage (NCBI taxonomy): Eukaryota > Metazoa > Arthropoda > Arachnida > Araneae > Salticidae > Maratus > Maratus speculifer. The sequence continues at coordinate 197,793,453 of OZ025299.1, forward strand.
TACGCCACTGGTACTAACCCAGTATTTGAATAGCGCTGATTAACTGTTTATATAACACTAGAACCGCTGGAAAATTCGTTCAAGTTTTATAAAAATATTTCTCACCGGAATTTTCATTTAAAACTGTTTAAGTAATTTATAGAAATTATTTTTTTTTTCTCAGCTTATATTTAGCTTATTTTATAAATAGTTTTCTGGTTCGAATTGACATCTCTGCGCATGACGCGGGCCAAAATGACCCGTCGCCGCGGTTCTAGTGATAGTTAAATGACGAAAATTACTGATGATCTTTGATTTTATTTATGAAAATCGCAGATTTAGCTTTAATTTGTTTCCTTTTAAATGCATTGACAATGGTATATGTTTCCTATTTATGCGTGGTTATTTGAATAATGTTAATACAAAATTGGTTAAAATTTCATAGTAAACCTATGATTATCATAACATTCTAAAATTTTCACTCGATAATCGAGTCTAATATATTAGCATACATACTTAAGATGAGATCCCGTAAATTTATGATGGTATTACATCTATTTAAATATACCTGTTTAGTTGCTAATGGTTAGATTTCAAATTTTGCATATAATTATGTAGATATTTCAATAACTTTCGTCTTTTAGATCCTGTTTAATAATGAAATTTTCTGACTATATCTGCACTAACTTTTCAGAATGTCAATATAATTTGCATTCCGTTAGTTTGAAATTTCATCGTATTTCTAGGAAATCAACCGATTAAAATATGTTTGAGAGAAACACAATTCAATAAAGCTTGCGATGAAATATACTTATAAATTTAGTTCAAAATACCTACAATGAAAATGCACTTACATTCAGTTTTTATTTTCCATATTTAATAAGGATTAAACTTAATTGTTGCGTGATTTTAATTAGCCTCTTTTGTGTAATGCTAACTAGCTATATGCATATATTTATCATGCAAGAAATATTGACATATGGTTTGGTTGAACTCCTGTTTAAAATTTTCCTGAGAGTTTTAGAAAGACAATACGGGAAGAGATGCGCAGAATTTGAATTATCATAAATTATGATTATATTTAATTAAAGTAAACATTCGAAATTAAGCTGTTTAATCAGTGAGCAGAGATGGGCAAAATACATCGAAAAATCATTTTCGATACAAAATACAAAATATATTAGTTTTAGAACCTAAAATACAAAATAAAAAATAATTTTCGAATTGAAAAAGTTCCAAATAGAAAATACATTTGAAAATTAAAAAAAAAATAAATGTATATAAGATTAAAGGTTTTCACGGGTCGTGTCCGGCACCAGTAAAGATTAGTAGAGATTTTATTAAACATTAGTAGTAGAATAAAATAATTTTTATCTACGCATGCGCGAACGATAACAACGTTCTTTTAAAATAACTTAATCATCAACTCTACGAAAAAACTCATAAAATAATCCAGTCAAATATTGTGAAAATTCATAAAGATATCGACGATAGCAGTGAGCTACTTTTCAATTCTGTCTAAAGAGAACTGAATGATAAGGAATTTTCCACAAACTATCAATTTTATTTCTAATTTTTAAATTTTATTTCTAATTTTTGAATTTTATTTCTTGAATTTATACTTTAGGTCTTCATGGATAACTACTAGAACAAACCTATTCCATGATAAACAGAAGTATCAAAATCGAAGCATTTGTTCCAAATATTCTCATTGATATTCATTAACCCCTTGAGCTCTGATGATAGAATTTTCTACCACATAATTTTAATTCCAAATGCCACATCCGCACCAGAAAATTCGACCAAATTAATTTGAAAAAAGTTTAATGCATTTTTTTTTCCGTGTTTATCGTTAACCGGTTTTTTCCTTTGAAAAATACTGGTGCCAATGTAACATTTGGAATTTTGAAGAAATTTACACCCCAAAGCTCAAAGGGTTAAATACAGTGTGTGTCAAAAGTTTAAGCACAATAGCAATTTTAATGTAAAACTTTAAGCATTCTCTTTAGTTCAATATCTGTCTTGTATATGTTAATACTATCTATTTTAACAACATATTCATTGAAATTTAATTTTAAAATTTATTTCAAACCATGGAATTTAAGAATAGAAAAAAAAAACATGTAAAAAGCACGAAATTGTTTTTATGCAAATTTTACAATCTGACGTAAGCGGTTGCGCACGCAAATAATTTCTGAGTGTATAAGAAGCAGTCAGTTGTTGTTTTTGAGTTAGTACAAAATGCCTAAGTCGAAAGAATTTTAAAAGGAGGAGGTGATAAAAATCTGGAGTATTAGAGTAAAATGTAAGTCTTTTTCTGAAACTGCAAGAGCATTAAAAAGAATTAAACAAGGTATTCATCAAATTTTGGTTCGTGGTAATGATTTCAAACGAAAATTTCGTTCAGGAAGGCCGCGAGTGACTAGTTTGCGCGAAGATAACCGCATCAGAAATTTGGCTTCAACTGGTAATTACTCCCTTTCGCAAATAAAACATGCAGTTGGAGGACAAAAAAAAAAAAAAAAAAAAAAAAACTGTTCAGAGAAGAGTTTTGGAATTCAAATACATCAAATATTGTAAAATGGCTCCATTACCGTGTCTCAAAACGACAGCATAAAGAAGCTAGATTACAGTGGGCCAAAGAGCATTTGTCATGTTTTGAAAAGTGGCTGAATATCATATTCAGTGATGACAAAAATAGAACATCGATGGCCCTGATGGGTTTAACCCTTTGAGCTCTGATGGTAGAATTTTCTACCACATAATTTTAATTCCGATATGTCACAACGACACCAGAAAATTCGACCAAATTTATTTGAAAAAAGTTTAATGCTTTTTTTTTTTTGTCGCGTATATCGTAAACCGGTTTTTTCTTTGCAAAATGCTGGTGACAATGTGACATTTGGAGTTTTGAATAAATTTACCCACCGGAGCTCAAAGGGTTAAATACTATTGGCATGATCTCCGCAAAGAACCTAGGAGTGTATTTAGCCTACAACATAATGGTGGTTCTGTAATGGTATGGGGGCTATTTCTTACAATGGTCAGACATCTCTAGAATTCATCAGTGGTCAAGAAAACTGTGTAAACTACCAAGAGACACTTGCCAATCATTTTCTTCCTGTTGCCGAGGTTTTGGGGTGAGAAAAATGGTTATTTCAACATGATAATGCTGCGATCCATACCTCAAGCTCAACTTCATCGTGGCTTAAGTGGAAAAAAGTGTCTGTTTTGAAATGGCCGGCAATTTGTCCTGATTTAAACCCTATAGAAAATATGTGGGTTTTCTCACTCATGGAGTTTATCAAAATGGAAGCAGCATTCTTCAGTTAAAGATTTGAAAGATGTCATTGAGAACGCGTTATTTAAAATTAAACCATAAAAAATAAAGAGCCTCATTTTATCGATGGAAGACCGTATATTTATAGTAATTCAGCAGAAAATAGCAATAATCAAGTATTATTATTTTTTTTAAACTATTGTTCTGATAAAGACTAAAAAACTACTGTGCTTAAACTTTTGACACACTTATTTTTGTTGTTTTGATATATTTTATTATCTAAGATAAATTTTATAGCTAAACTATCTGTTTATAGCTGTTAACTATCTTTTTAAAAATGCAATTTGTAGGTTATGTGAAAAGGAAAGTAACTTTAACTCATTAATAAAATTTTATTTTGAAATTTTCTGTTGTGCTTAAATTTTTGACAGGCACTGTAACAATTTTTCATAAAACACAGTTAATAAATTTTGACAATTTGTGGAAAATCTCATTTCATTCACATACTTTTAGAGAGAACTATAAAATCAGCTTACTCCTATCGCCAATATCTTTCTCATTCACGAAATGTGACTGAATTTTTTTTAATGAGTTGCTTCATAGCGTAGATTATTAAATTATGCAAAATGATCGTTGTTATCGTTCGCGCATGCGCAGATAAAAATCATTTCATACTTCTACTCATATTCCATAAAATATTTAATATTTTTTATTCCACTTTCACAATATTGTTTCTACTACATTTTTCCCGTTTTTCTCAAACTATTTTGTTGATAATAAATACCGTAATTTCGGGTGTATAAGCCGCGGATCAAACAATTCTTTTTGGACCCAGAAATCTCATTCAGTGATTGAGGACAAATATTTACGGCGATCTAACTAGTTACATTTGTTTCTTAAAAAATTCTGGGTCAAAAAAGAATTGTTTGATCTGCGGCTTATACACCCGAAATTACGGTAAACCAGTGGACATGTTGTAAAGTATCCATATTTGTATTTTGCAGATATAGATAATTTTGTGCATTTTAATATAAAGTTTATAACAAATATTATTACTTCTTTGACTTTTTGTCTGCTGCCTGATTTTCCACTTATCAAATAAACGTTGATGAATATGAGGTCGAACATAATCTTTATAATCCTGAAGTTCCAGAGGAATCCGACAAGCATAATTTTAAATGTTTGACAAAATGTCTAAAATTGAAAGTAGCCGATCATTGATGGCCATATAGTGTATTAAATAATATTTCATCTTTTTATAAAATGAAATAAAAACATGATAAAAATTTGTTTTACTTTTTTGAAAACGAAATATATCAATTGTACCAGAAAAAGAGTTTTCTTACAATTTCGATAACTAAAGTCATTAGATAAGCAATATTTTGCATTTTTTACAAATGATATCAGTTCTAAATGGACAGTTTTTTAAAATAATTAACTATAACAAATAAATCAAATAAATACGAAAAAAGTTAATTGAATACAAATAATGCCTTGTCAGAATCTAAGTACTACAAAGAGCTGAATTTTCGTTTGCGCAGTTATTTCATAGCGATAAAATTAAGGGAAGACAAGACTGGTTGTCTATGGGAAATATGTGAGTATTAAAATGCGTTTTCTCACAAACGACCCGACTGATTTTGATAAAACTAGGAATACTGTCTACTGGTTTACTGGATTATGCTGAAGACAGATGTCAGACAGTTTTTTCTAAGACTAAAAATTTTATTTTAAAAGAATGGCAATTTTTCAGATTTTTTTACACATTTTTTTTTCTGAAACTCATTAATTTTTTTCAAGTGTCTGCTACTCATGATATTACATTTATACCCTACCACTAAAACACATTATCTGAGCTTCTAGAGAACTTTAGGCTTTAGCATCTATAAATTGAAAGTAAGCACCATTGTACCTTGAGTAAGTGTATAGCTTCCAATCGTAATAAAAATTGCTAACGGTTTTCAATGGGGGTGTTAAACTGTGGACAGCCGGATGCCGCTCATTTTTACAACAATTAGTCGACTTCTTTAATCGAAGAAATTACATGATTAAATTAGACAATAATTGCTATAAAATTTTAGTGATATCCTGTGGCAATAGGTTGAAACACCTATTGCATATAATACTATACAGCTGGAGACTGACACCAAGAACTTTTGAAATAGATTATATTAAGAAATGAAATTATTTATGTAATTATATACAAAAAGAATCCCATTGACATATTAGAACATTACAATTCTGCTGAAAACGATTATAAAACATTCCGTGCGTTATAATGCACACATCATCGTTTACTCCTGTTCCCCCTCCCCCACCCCCCCCCAAAAAAAAACGCAGTTGATTTTATTTCAGTTTTCACACCTAAACTTGATTCGGCATCTTACTTCTTAGGTACGCCTCCATGAATTCAAATCTTCTTGCATTCAGTAGTGAGTTTTTTATTACTGAGGGATATCGCTGCCTGAGGATGTCATCATTAATGGACTATTCACTAGCACTGGGACTGACACCGGAAAATTTTGGATAGCAATTTTCTTTAAAAGTTATTGTTAATGCCTTGAGGGGTGGTGGGCGATTTTTTTTCTTACTTAAACTAGATTCTCACCAGAAACTTTTAACGAATTTTTTATGTTTTCAGCTTACGCGGCCAAATGCTGAAAAATTGCCTTTTCTTATTTTAAAACAAAATTTTTCGATTTTTCCAGTGAGATTTCAATGTTATAGAGACGTTACAGCTTGCCCCCTGAAGGGGTGAAGTTGACAGCATGAATTAAATTTTACTTTTTTTGTGACAACATGAAGTAAATTTTACTTTTTTTGTAATTTCTTAACTTATTCGCAAATACCAGATCGCATCGAAATAACCTACAATGATGCTTTCTTTCTCAAGAAAGATTTACATGTTGAAGGAAAGAGCAGTTGATTTTTTTTTTTTTTTTTGATTTCACCCACTCTTTGCCGGCTTAAAAATAGAAAGTCAATCTATAGTGATTTCTGCTACAATTTATCTTATTTCTAAAACTTTTATTGAAAAATAGGTTAACCCTTTGAGTCCTGGTGGGTAAATTTTTTCAAAATTCCAAATGTCACATTGGCACCAGTATTTGCAAAGAAAAAAATCATATTAACGATATACGAGAAAAAAAAAACCTTTTTCAAATAAACTTGGTTAAATTTTCTGGTACCGCTGTGACATTTCGGAATGAAAATTAAGTCATAGAAAATTCAAACATCAGAGCTCAAAGGGTTAACAGTCAAACAAACATGTACACAACTTGTCACAAAAGTTGTAGATACTTTTTTTCTGAAGATAATTTTATTCATAACAACACTTCCAGCAATTCCCATTTATTATAAAAATTGCATTATAAAAGAATAGTTTTGAATAAAATTTATCTTAAAGTTGCTTAAGACGTGGCATATCTATATTAATAAAATAACAAATCGCTCTGTGTGTGTGTGTGTGTGTGTGTGTGTCTGCGATAGTTAGCGAAAACTACGGTACGTACGAAGCTCAAATTTTTTCTGAGAGTAGCCCAATATCTCTCGTGATGCACCTGATGCTCAGAATTTCAAAATTCTATTTATTAACTGAGTAATTAATTAAATTCCAAACCCCACTCTCATAAAAAATCGCTTTTTTTTTCGCTTTTTTCACTTTCATTCTCTTATGGTTGGTTGGTTGCATAAAAGTTTCGCAGAAATAATTAAAAAAGCTGACACTGACCTTTAAAATTCATAGACTGGCAAACTGTCGGTTTAAATGAGGATTTTTTTTTCATCACAGCTGCTGTACGCCATGGAGGAAAGAGATAGGTGGTGGAGAAGTAAACCGAAAAAAAAAAAAAAAAGGTTTGCAATATGAAACCATTTATCGCTGAAATTTTAATGTCTCAAACAAAAGCAAAAGGAAGGAATTTTGTATTAATAAGACGGATTGGAAGAAATGAATTACAGCTGAAGCATATTTTACGAAGAAATAGTAATTTTTTTAAATTTTTTTTTTCTATTATATTATTTATTAAAATAAATGTTTGCTTTTAAAATAATTGAAATTGGAAAATTAAAAATAATTAAATGTCAAAATAAAAATAAATAAAATATTGAAAACATTTGATTTGAAGTAAAAAATTGTGTTACTAAAAGTTTTCTCTTTTTTTTTCAGAAATGTTTAATACTTTATAACGTAGTTGAAAAATGTTTATGATTTAACAACATATTAATAATTCCATGTCAATATATAAAATATAGTGATGAAAAGATTCTTTTAAAATCATGCATGAACACTTAAATAATAATATTAATCTAAAATCTAGATTTCAGAGTGCAGACGATTTTAAGACATTAACGAAAGAATGTTGATTTTTCAAGCAAAATCTTAAATGATGCTTCTATATTGATATTTCAAAGTAATATGATAAAAATAATCAAATAATTCTTGCCCATGATTGATCTATTTGTAGCTTTCATGCATTCTGATCGTGTATTACAGGCAATAATGGCACAAAACGTTATTTTTTAAAAGAAATTTTAGTCAATTATTCAATAACAGTTTAAAAGATATAAAACAAAAACAAAGAAATACTGGTTTAAACCAGTTTGAATTGATCGGAGTTTCAAAGCACATGGTTTTGCTGGTGCTTATTTGGACTTAATGTAGCGGATATTAGAGTTACATTTTTTGCGTCACCCCAAGACATTATAAGGCCACTCTATTAATTTCTTTTTACTGTATGGTTGTACACATATTTTTGGCATTTTGAGCATTAGAATGTATGAGTCATTAGATGTGTTTCAGTAAAAAAAAATACACAACACTTTTCTATGAGTTTATTTTTTTAATCATTGATTAAATTTAAATGTGTTCTATTCAATTTAAAATTGTAATATGGCTTTAATTTGTTTTTAAATCAAAAATAAAATAGATGTTTGGCATACAATTGTTTGTATCAGCAAACGATTCATTCACCATAATAAATTATCAAATAGCAAAGTAAATGATCTATCAGAAATAGCCATAAAAAGAATAGTATCAAAACTGATTATAACCTCAATGTTTAGACTAATTTAAACATAACCCGATCCCAACCAGAAAAAAAAAAAAAAAAAAAAAAAAAAAAAAAAAAAAAAAACAGACCACACTCCGATCCGTGATACACAAAATTTCCGTGAGTATAAACCCGACCCTAACCTAAAAATTCTGTTTGGAAAAACTATGGATTTGATAACTGACCCGAACCAAATCTGAATCCCGCAAACATGTTCAAGTGAAGCATAACTCGATCCAAACAAGGAAAAATAATTTTCGTGGGCATGAAACCTGACCCGAACCTAAATATTTTCTTTAAAACCCCCGAAATTTGACTCGAACGAAATCTGAAACCGATAAAAATATTCCAGAGAACTATAACCCGATCCCAGCAAGAGAAATACTTTCCGTGGTCATAAACCCGAATCAAACCTAAAAAACTCCGTTTGAAAAATCCTGAACTTTGACCCAAACCACATCTAAATCTGACCAAAGTATTCGAAAGGACCATAACCGGATTCGAGTAAGACAAAATAATTTCCGTGGACATGAACCCGATACGAACCTAAAACTTCCATTCGAAAAAATACCTGAAATTTGAATCGAACCAAATCTGAATCTGACAAAACTATTTCAAAGAAACTCAACCGGATCCAAACAAGACAAAATATTTCCATGGAACATGAACACAATCCGAACCCAAAAAAATTCTTTAAAAAAATCACGAGCTGAATTAAATCTGAACTTGGCAAAAATATTCCAGTGAAGCATGTCTATATTCGAACAAGACAGAATAATTTCCGTGAACATGCAAGAAGACCCGAACCCAACAGTTATATTTGAAGAAAACCGCGAAATCTGAATTGAACCAAATCTGGACCCGACAAAAATATTCCAAAGAACTATAACCCAATCCAAGCAAAATGAAATAATTTCTATGGACATAAACCCGACTTGAACCTAAAAAATTCGATTTGAAAAAAAACCTGAAATTTGACCCAAACCACATCTAAACTCGACCAAAATATTCGAAAGAATCATAACTGGATTCGAGTATGACAAAATAATTTCCGTGGACATGAACGAGATCCGAACCTAAAAATTCTATTTGAAAAAATACCTGAAATTTGAATCGAACCAAATCGGAATCCGATAAAAAATATTCCAAAGAATCGTAATCGGACCTGAATAAGACAAAAAAAATTCCATTCACATGAACCGTATCTGAACCTAAAAAATTTCTTTGAAAAAATCACGAAATCTGAACTTGAAAAAAAATATTCCAGTGAAGCATGCTCTTATTCGAACAAGGCAGCATAATTTCCGGGAACATGCAAGAAAACCCGAACCCAAAAATTCCATTTGAAGAAAAAGCCGAAATCTGAACTGAACCAAATCTGTTCCCGACAAAAATATTCCAAAGAACCATAACTGTATCCGAGCAAGGCAAAATAATTTCCATGGACATGAATACGACCCGAACATTAAAACTCAATATCAAAAAATACCTAAAATTTGAACCGAACGAAATCTGAACCCGACGAAAATGTTCTAATTAATCATAACCAGATCCGAACAAGACAAAATAATTTCCATGGACATGAAACCAACATGTGGCTTGGTAAAATTTAGGTTGAAATTACATTACGGTAAGTTTTTGATTATATTTAATTTCCCGTTAAGTTACTGTTAGGTCACGGTTAAGTTAAAGTTAGGTTAAAGTTAAATTGCATTTATGTTATGGTTAGAATAAGGATATGTTACAATAACGTGAAGGCTAGGTTACATTTATGTTATATTTAATTTACGGTAAGGTATTGTTAAGTCGAAGTTAGGTTACAGGCAGGTTATGGTTACGGTACAAAAGTTTACGGTTAGGAATTTATCCACAGAGTGAACATTACGCATGATTTGATTAAAAATAACACTTACTTTTGTTAAATGGCTCTGAAATTATAACACTATGTACCAACCTTTTAGCTACTAGCGAGTATCGATTTCATTCATGGTATAGTTGGATTTAAGAGTGATATAATTAGTTTGAAATTCAAAATATTTCACTTGGGATTTCTATGTGAAAAAAAATAATAATTAGTTACGTGACTTAACAGTGATTTTTGATAAAAATCAACACTTTAACACGAAAATTACGCAGTCGTTGGATACATATTTCCTCCCGCGTTTCTCATCGCTCATTTTTAGTATTTTTAGAGCTTAACATTAGTTGTTTTTTAAACCGATTTTTCGCACAGTCAGTGGCCACGTATTTCAGACAATGCATTTCTGCATGTTTCGAGTTAATGATAAAATCATACAAATTTCAAGTTCGTTTAATATTGTTAATACGGACCCGGACAACGCCGGGCGGGTCAGCTAGTACTATAATAAAAAAATTTAGACACTTTTTTAATTGGTGGAAGAAAACGTTCTAAAATCATTCTCATAAATAAATAAATAAATGAATAATAGTAATAAGATGCGCTCGCAAGTATGTGTATCTGTAACAGTTTTCGTCATACAATGATTGAAAGAGAAACTACATAGAGAGCTGTCGAAGATAAATTTACTAGAATTTTAGCGTGCGTGTACGGTAAAATAAAAACTATTACATACCCACTATACTATGATAAAGCAGATAATTAACGGAATAAGAACCCGTGTATTTGATTTGATTGGCATGTAATGCACATGACTAGCAATTATTGTATTCAATAAACTGTTTGAAGAGCTTTAGTAAATTTATAAAATCACTCAATTTTATATCCCAAATGCCACAATAGATCTAGAATTTTGGGTATAAAAATATCGTAGCAGCTAGCTTTTGCAACCTTTTTTAATTAGTATTTTTCTTCAAAAATTTTGAAGGTAAATAGAACTGTTATATTTTTGCTGGTTTATACGAGCAATTTTATTTAACATATGACATTTTTTTTTACAGAAATGTTTTGGTGCAAATTGATTTAACCAATTAACGGCAAAATTATTTTATTCGTTAAAATTAAAATTTTGGATTTTCCCACCATGCTTAAATGAAGGATAATTTTCATCTTACGTTATTAAGAAATTGTCTCGTAAAGGAAAGTATGTATTTCTCTACATATATACTGGTGTGAAAAACGCTTTCTTACCACTAAAGTCTAGTGATCTAAAAATATGCCATTGGGTATTAATGGGTTGAAAACACAAAGATTTGCAGTTATGCAGTTTCATGTGTCCGAAGGATTCAGTGGAATAATAAAACCACCCTTTCTGTTTATACCTAGGAAAAACTACAGTTTTATAAAAGTTAACGTTAACCCCTTAAGGGGTGTGGGAGATATTTTATCCGAATTAATTTAAACGAGACTCTCACCAGAAACATTTAACGAAATTTTATATTTTTAACTTTGGCGGCAAAATGCTGAAAAAAGGCTTTTTCTTATTTTAAAACAAAATTTTTAAATTTTTCGGTGATATTTCAATATTTCAAAGACATAATTGCTTGCCCCTCAAGGGGTAGAGTTGACAGTATGATAAGTAATTTTTACTTTTTTATGTAATTTCTTAACTTATCCGCAAATCCCAGATCACATCCAAATGACCTACAATGATGTTTCCTGTCTCAAGAAAGATTTACTTATCGAAAGAAAGAACAGTTGATTTTTCTTTTTTGATATCAATCACACTTTGCCGGCTTGAAAATGGAAAGTCAATCAATAGTGATTTCTGCCACAATTTGTTTTATTTCTAAAACTTTCATTGAAAAATAGGATAACGATTAAACAAACGCGTGCATAACTTTCTGAAGATAATTTTATTCATTATAACATTTCCAGCAATTTCTATCCATTGTAAAAATTACATTATAAAAATAGTTTTACGTACAACTTATCTTAAAGATACTTAAGGCATGGAATACTACAATTAAAAATTTTACATTTTTTAAATAATCTGTAGAAGAAAACTTTCAACTACCATTTTCCAAAATAAATAGGTAAAAAAAAAAAAAAAAAAAAGATAAATAATAATAATAATAAAACGCGCGCACATGCGTGAGTATCTGCAGAAGTTATCGTTATACAACAAGTAAAAAAAAACATAGAGATCACTCGAAGATAAATTTATTAGCAATGTAGCGTACGTGTATGGTAAAACAAAAATTAGTACATATTCACTCTCTGAGGCGTAATCAGGGTGCGTTCCCGAAACCAGTGATATTTTAAGGTTTTCTTCTTCTTGATTCATAGTAGAACACTTTCTGGTTACATAATGAGAACAGAACTTAAAAAAAATACCTTTATTCGGAGAGCACTCGGGCACCCACACTAGTTACGCCACTGACCATACTATGATAACGCAGATTAGAACCCATGAATTGAATTTGTTTGGCATGTAATGTAAACGACTAGCAGTTATTGTATTGGATTACATCTTTCAAGAGCTTTATTAACCACTTAATCGTTACGACCGAGACATTCACGGTCTGCAAGCTTCACGGCTTTTATTCAGAATTGTTTGAGTCCCACCAGTTTCATAAAATAGTGTATTTGGTTTTATTCTGGTATTATTTTACTTAATAATACTCATTAAACAAGAAGAATATTTTTTTCAAAAAAGTGGTGGCAATAATGAATTTGAATTTTTAAACCGTAATTTAATGCGACCATCAAGCGAATAAGCTTATGAAACCACGCAATTGTAAATTCCAAGAGCTACAATAGATCCAGAATTTTGGGCATAAAATTTTAAGTTTATAATATATATATATTATGTATGTTATATGCATGGTATGCATGTATTATAGCTTTTATTTATTTGCAGATAAAGGGTCTAGCCGGGTTTCATAGTAAAATATGCCCTTGAGTCAACCACATCGAGTCCTACATGGATCGATAGCCCATAAAAAGAAATTCATTTCTCCCCAGTTTTAAGTTTGTATCTCAAGACTATGGGGGGTAATGACCCTAAATGCCTGTTTTGGAAATGTGCGCATTGTGTCGAAACTACTAAGCAAATTTCAACAAAAAAAAATAAGGGATGTAAAAAACCACCATACGAATGTTTGACAATTTTTTCAGATTTTTTTTAAACAGAAGAAGAAGTTTTCTAACATTTTTCCTGTTTTTAAATGTACATTTTAATTAAAAATTAACTGAAATTTCTGAGTGACCACCTTAATTTTTTTGCATGAAATACTATGAGACATGATGCATATTAACTATCAATTTCAACTTTCTACGTATGGTGCATCACATTACGAAAAGGGCAAAATCATGTTCCGGCGGAATGTGGGGCGTGTCTCTTAGAAATTTCACGCCTTCTTTTAAAAATACCGTGTGAATTAATATGTCAGATTTGAAAAGAAGGCATGAAATTTGTCCGAGACACGCCCCACATTTCCGCCGGAATATGATTTTGCCTTTTTTTAATATGATGCACAATACTTAGAAAGTTGAAATTGATAGTGAATATGCATCATGTCTCAGTTTTCTAACATTTTTCCAGTTTTTAAATGAACATTTTAATTAAAAATAAACTGAAATTTCTGAGTGACCACCTTAATTTTTTTGCATGAAATACCACGAGACATGATGCATATTCACTATCAATTTCAACTTTCTACGTATGGTGCATCATATTAAAAAAAGGCAAAATCATATTCCGGTGAAAATGCGAGGCGTGTCTCAAACAAATTTCACGCCTTCTTTTCAAATCTCACATATTAATTCACACGGTATTTTTAAAAGGAGGCGTGAAATTTGTCCGAGACACGCCCCACATTTCCGCCAGAATGTGATTTTGCCCTTTTTTAATATGATGCACCATATGTAGTAAGTTGAAATTGATAGTGAATGTGCATCATGTCTCGTAGAATTTCATGCAAAAAAATTAAGGTGGTCACCCAGGAATTTCAGGCTATTTTTAATTAAAATGTACATTTGAAAACAGGAAAAATGTTAGAAAACTTGTTCTTTTGTTTAAAAAAATCTAAAAAAATTGTCAAACATTCGTAAGGTGGTTTTTTACATCCCTTATTTTTTTCGTTGAAATCTGCTCCGTAGTTTCGTCACAATGCGCTCTTTTCCAAAACAGGCATTTAGGGCCATTACCTCCCATGGTTTTGAGATACAAACTTAAAACTAGGGAGAAATGAAATTCTTTTTATGGGTTATTGATCCATGTAGGACTCGATGTGGTTGACCCAAGGGCATATTTTACTATGAAACCCGGCTATAACCTTTGTTTTTAAATTCCAGGTTCATTAATTCATTTAAACATTTTAGTAAGTTCTTTTCCCGGAAAAGTGCCAAAATTATTTTCGTAAAAAGAGAAATTATTGTTTGACACAGTAATTTATAAAAGATTTCATAGAAATGGAAAACTCTTTAATTTAAGCTTTCTTTTTAAAAACAATATTTTTTGAAAATATTCTTGGTGCTTCTTGCGAGTTTCGAAGTAAAATTAGGTGGGCCTGGAAAGGCACTACTCTGCAGGAAAGGGTTAATACTAGAACGTCCAGCTGTTGGATATTCGATACCGATCAAATGTAAGAATGTCGATTCGAACCAGAATTCGTATCGTAAAATTAGTGAAACTGAAAATAGAGAAAACTGAAATAAGTAAGTGCAATTGTCTTAAATAAGGATTTTAGCGTTGAAGTATTTTTTTATTGAGGTTCCGAAAATTTTCAGGACGTTTTAGTGTTAATTCTTTTTAATTTCTTTTACCCCGAATTAATTTTTTTCATACTGAGAATTTCTATGGTTTTTTTTCATGTGAATAATTGAATTTTATTGGTATGTTTACCTGAAATAGCTAAGTTGAATATTGCTAAAGTGGACAACCCCCTAACAAATTTGTTTTAGAACTCCTTTGAGAGTTAAGTAAAAGAATCAACTTGATACTTTTTAGGACTCCATTGAACCGATGTTCTGAAGCACAGTGGCAGAAAATACACTACCAATTTAAAGGAACTTACTCTGTTTTTATTTTACAGTGACTGATTTTGAAATAACAGGCGGTGCAATTTTAAAAAATTTGATGTAGATTATACACGATATTTGAGAGGTTTTACAATTTTTAAGGCAAATTAACCCGTTGATCGTCAAAACTGTACAGTAAGAATTTTCACATTTCTTGTTGAAAGTAATTTGCCACCAGAAATTCAGAAAGGTAATTTTTGCTTCATTAAATTCGCAAAATTTCTTCCAAGAAAAAAGACATATTTTTGAATTCAAAGAGAACCGTAGCAATATGATTAATTAATGTTGATCAATTATATTTACGTTGCGTTACGCTACACCAGTATTTGATTGGTTTATTATGTTACCAGAATGTAGAAAAAAGTATAGATTGAATATGCATAAAATTAAAAAAAAAAATTAACTAGAAAGTAAATAAATGTTTTTCTTCACGAACATGATTAAAGGAATTTTTTTTTAATCTTGCTACAAATCTGATGTTTGTGTATTAAAATGATGTGAGAAATATACTTTCCACTGATCTATAAGAGCATTAAAATTACTGTAATTTTCTTATGGTTCTTTCAGGGCTGCAACAGGGGATAATTTTTCTAATCTATCTGCATAATTATTTAACCCTTTCCGGAATACTGTGCTCAGTCAAGGATGCCTAATTTTAATTTCAAACTTGCAAACGGCAACAATAATATTTTAATAAAATTTTGCTTTTACAACGAAAGCTTAAATTAGGGGATTCTTAATTTCTAAAAAAGTTTGTTAATTCCGGTGAAAGTTGATATTTTCTCATTTAACTAATAGAATTTGCCCATGCTGGAAAGAGTTAACAAAGATAAATTTGCACTATACTTCTCTTCAAATTGTTTTCAAAGTGTATCCAAAAGATTTCTGTTTTGAAAAAATGGTGCGAAAAAAAAAAAAGCTGTCGCATGTGGGATTCCTGATTTTCACTTTGTGAACTACTGCATCTGAATGTGTTTATTTGGTTCATTGAAAGACAAATTCTGCTATTAAATGTTATCAAAAGAAGTAAATATTTTCAATTTGAACAAACATTGCTAATGATTAAACATGCCATTGGCATGTTTAACCGTTCTAAATTAACATTAGTTTGTTAATAAACTTTGTTATCAATCTGTAAATATTTACTTGAGATTGATAGATATCGTAAAATCATTATTTCATAGTGATACCGGCTTAATATAAACCTATTAATGCTCTGTAAAATTATTTTCATTCTGAAAACTAAGGGTAATAAAAGAAACTTTTGCTTTTAAAATGCTTCTTATTTTGGAGATCAGGGCTCCCAAATGGTCCGCGAACTGAACATCAGAATTTTTTTAGAGAAATTTTCTTTTTAGATTTTTCTTGCAAATTGTCAAGAAACCACGTTTAGAAGTTGATTCTAGCTCAAACGTATTATGAAATTTTATTAAAAAATACTGATGTTCAGTTCGCGGACCATTTGGGAGCCCTGGGAGATACATTTATTTTTTATGATAATTAAGAAAAATCTAACCGAGATTTAGTAACCGTGGTAAACTTCATTGTCTATTAAGTAGGTAACTTGGAAAAGTTTATGTCAATATAACCTCCTTTTTATAGCAAAAAGTATTTATCTTTTTTTCCAGGGTGTAGGCAGTAGGTTCAATTTAAATTATCACAGACAGTAATATAAAGTGAAATGATGTTTCGCCTTTTTTCTCCACCCTTCTTGCTCAGAAAAAGCGAAGAAAAATTTGTTATCATAGAAAAAATATTTATAGCATAGATCGTTTAAGTCTATTAATAAATACATATTTAAAAGGGAAAATAAATTCTTGTTTAAATAAGTAAATAAAAAACCCCCGAATTTTTGATGTTATTTAAATAATAAGGCGCTATTCAGTTTAACAATATAATTTTTAATCTTATTTGTAGCATAAAGTATGTTTTATTTCATTACTCTAGCAACTCTACACAAATGTTACGAGAATAATTTATTTTCTTTTAGTAAATTTGAAAAAATGCTTTCTTTAGAAAGTGCTCCTATTTATTAAAGTAAGTGCCTCTCACCTAATTTAATGAGAATAGTTCGTAGAAAGCTTTTTATCCGCATCTTCATTTTTCAACAAGAATAAAAAATTTCGTTTTATATGGTGGATATTTCAATTTTTATGTTTCCTATTTTTTCTCACCTAAGATATTGTAAAATTTATTTTTTCAATCATTGATATTTTGAATCTCATATATTATATTTACAAGAAATGTAGTAATTTTTATAATGGATACAAATATTTTTCTACCTAATTTATATAGAAAATTGTTGTCTTGATTGTTTCATTATATATTTCAATGCACTATACAGCACACACAAAGAATCTTAACAGCATAGATTAAAAGCATTTAAATTAATAATATAGGTAAAGGAAATAACTTAAAATATTTGTTTTAAAATAACTAACACATATCTTTGCTCATATGGTTAAATAAATTTTGAGTAAAATGTGCATTTTTTTATTCGCATTATTTTAAAATAGATTTTGTATTTCAATTTAGTTTTAATGGTTTTTGTTTTTAAATTTTGTCGGATATATTGCATTCAATATTGTCATAAATTACGTTTAAAAAAATTCAAAGTCCTTGATTGCCACACCATTTTTTATGTTTAAACATTTTTACGTTAGAATCATTTTTTACACTTTTAAGTTAACGCCGAACTATATAAAGTGAATTATATTATTTGAAACAAGTTGAAAATTGCACGTGAAGCGTAGCAAATGAGGTGCGTTCGTACGATAACGAAGTTTTAAAAATATCACTCTCATATATCAATCGCATAAAATTGTAAATAATTAATTACAATTAAAATGCCCACCAAACAGACGGACAGACAGACGGACGGATTGAACGACAACTATAGGTGCTACGTATTTACATAATTACGAACGCTCCTAAAAAACGGTATCAATCAAGCAGCTTTGTTGAAGTTTTCCTCAGTTACGTTTTTTGAATATACCATTATTTCTGGGGTATAATCCGCGGATCAAACAATCATATTTCGACCCAGATTTTTTTAAAATTAAACTGTGTGATAATATAGGAATAATAACTCTTTCCAAAATCTCTTAGCAATTCTTTAATCAACACTAGAATGCCCGGAAGGAGTCGGTTTGACTCCTGGCATGTGATTAAATTTATATTCGAACCAGACTCTTTGTTCTCATGAAATGAATTAAATTTGAACAGCGCAGCCTTTCATTAAAATAAATCAATTAAATAATTTTGAAATTAAACTCTGGTGTGAAGTATTGAATTTCAGTAAAATTACCGGGCGTTCTAGTGTTAACCCCTTGCGGGGCGCTGGTTTCATAGATATACCACTTAATTTTAATTCCTAAACGCCACTTTGGCACCAGAATTTTGTTAAAAAATATTACGGTTTATTGAATGCGTGAAATATATCGTTTTCTTATTTACAAAAAAAGTTATTTTCGAATTCCGGTGTCAGTCATTAATTTCAATTCTTAAGGAATGAATTTGCCCTGCCCCGCAAAGGGTTAATACTAGAAAGGCAAAAATTTTATTCAAATTTCATAAAAATATTTCACACCAGAATTTTAATTTAAAACGATTGATCTTTTTTATTTAAAGTTTTTCTTTTTCGTATTTTTTAACCTTCCTATCATTTTGAAATTTTCCCCAATCTTGATTAAAAACATTTCTCACCAGAATTATTATTTAGAACATTTTAATATATTTAACTGACTTATTTTTCCCAATCATTTATTTGACTTTCTTTATGAAAAAAGTTCTGGTTCGAATCGCACGAAACAAATTATAGATATGGGTCGATTAGACCCATTCAGGGTAGAAAGGTTAAATTTAATTGCTAATGAAATTTATTGTCTGAACCGAAATATATTCATATGTACTAGCGGTCAAAATGACCGCTCACGGCCGTTTTATCATTAAGTAATTTAAACTCATATTATCAAGTATCATAAAAAAAAATTTCAACAAGAATTAATTATTTTTTAAATCATTTTATGGAAATCCTTTATCATAGTCCTTAAAATTCATGTGTGTTTAATATTATAAAATTTTATCAAGGAAAATTGATTTTCAATTAAAGTTTTGTCCGGTGTTGTCGTTTGGAAACAAACAGTTCTTTAGCCGTAAATCATATTTATATATATATGTGTATTAAAAAACGTGATTTTTTAAAAAGTATTTTTCCCATGATTTATTTAAAAAATGAAAGTCGAAAAAAATGTAAATTATTTTTTAAAAATTAGGCATTTAAGAGTTATATCAAATTCGTTTTTTTACCCAGAATATATCTATTGTGATACAGAAGCATCAATTTTTTATATAATATCCATGACGGTCCGGCAATACATGAAAATTCATTTTTTAGATATGAAGTCGGTGTTGCAAAAAACCTATTCCGATATATTATGATAGATAGATTGTAACATAGATAAAAGAGAAATTACTACCTATATTGTGTAAACATAAAAGTTTTAATTAAAAATTTTGGGATACATATTATTTATGTACTAAGCTACGTTACAAGTGAAAGTTTTAGAAACGTTCCTGTGAGTTTTATTTTCAGTTTGAGTACGAAATTGACGTAAAAGCAACTTTTTTGCTGTTACAAACAATTGTATTTCGGCCGTAATTAATATTTAGTGTAAAATTTTAAAATATTTTTGTTCTTGAATTGAAGTAACAACTTGATAGCTGTTTATTTCATATTGAATGCTAAACGAATTTAATAATAAGAGATACACATAATATTTATAGGTTCAGAAAAAGCATACGATAGTATTCTCAGGAAAACTTTGTGGAAGGCAATGATGTTAATGATTCATACACAAAATATGCCCAGTCCAACTAATGTAATTTAAAATTTGAAATTTTAAGATCGTGGATGATGTATTTTGCATGACAGAGATGAAAAACGCGTTCGCAAGTGCGTTGTCACCAATATTTCTGTAAAAAAATAGGAGACTCAAATTCATAGGATTGTATGAATGCTTAAAAATAATGGCATAGGATAAATTTCATTCTTGTACGAGTATGGACGCATAGTAAGCAAGAGATATGGTGTCGTTACTAACTTTCTCATGGTTACCGCCATTTCCCAAAACACCTTTTCTCAGAAGCACATTTAACCCTAAAGAGTAAAAGACATATGACGTAAATTTAAAACTGGTAAACACAGGACAATTTCCTGTTCTGTTTCCGATTTGTAATTCTCGATTAATTACTTGAATTCTTTGACTGCGGGTCGGTATAAATATATTTTTCTTACAGAGGATATCCTCTGTGAGCCACCACTCAGTCAGCCACC
The DNA here is from genome assembly GCA_964019185.1 of Maratus speculifer. Lineage (NCBI taxonomy): Eukaryota > Metazoa > Arthropoda > Arachnida > Araneae > Salticidae > Maratus > Maratus speculifer. Next base: position 197,814,041 of record OZ025299.1, read on the forward strand.
ACTAAGGATATACGGTAACACTAAGGATATCCAATCAAACGTACATGATTTTACGTGCTATCCTGCAAGTATAAGGATTTTCTCAAGGACGTCAAAAGTGATATCTCAAAATGTCACAGCTGTTTTCTGGAGTATGTGCTCGCGAAGAAAAATATAGTTCGGCAGAACGATGCTTCTCGATAAAGAAAATGCATTACAGTAAGTCATTTTAATCCCCCTGATCACCAAGCAAAAGTACAAAATTGTAACTTTTTTTCTATTTAATTAATTGAAATGCTAAAAAGAAGGTTTTTTCCAACATGATGTAAAATTTTTTTTATCACCTATAAGGATATAAGCCTTGAGAGTGTTAATCAAACAACTTAATTTTTCAAAACCTAGTTTCATCTGTAGAACAATGTTAATTTTAATAAAGCTTCATTCTTTTCATAACAGCAGGTATTGTAGGAAAACGCCAGCCAGTTTTAATCAAGAGGGCTTGCGATTGATTTTTTAGTTTCCTTTTGCCTTCTTTAAAAAAATAAGTGGTGTTTTCTTTTATTGCTATTTCGTCATAACACTTTTGGTAAGTGTCAAAATTTTTTTACAGCAAGGTTCGCACACTCGTTATATTTTTTTAAGGACTCTGACACCACTATTAATTATAAGAAATTTTATATTTAATTTTTAAGAAACAAAATTCACAACCACAGCATTTATTCTCGAATTTCGCATCATTTTTCTGCTGTGAAATACTTTGAAAATACTGTAAGAATTTACTGGTAAAACGCGAACCCTGATTACATGACTTTTTTTATTTGTCTATATAAGTCTTAGTTTAAACGCCAGAGGAATAAATTTGATGTTTTTAGAGAGTACTGGTACGTGGCCTTTCTGCAAAGCAAAAATCCCCGCCGGTTCCTTCTATTATAGGTCAGTGGGGGTACTTGCGTCTTGCCCAATACTTTGGGTTGAGTCCAGGAAAATTTTGCTGGCACCGGTTCTTTTCCCTTGGGGTAAGATTCTGGTTATTTTTCGTTCCAGTCTAAGGCGTCGTTGTTTCCCTATTGTTTAAATTACTCTTACTTATTAACCCATTAACGCCCAAATTATTTTCTTCGTTAAAATTTAAATTTTGTATTTCCCACCACTTTTAAAATCAAATTAACTTTTATCTAAATTTATCGAGAATTCTGTCTCATAAAAGAAGGTATATATTTATCTTCCTCTTTACTGGTGGGAAAACCGCTTTCTTGCTCTTTTTGTAACCGTCCTCAAAAGAGGACGCTGGGCGTTAATGGGTTAACTAAATTTTCAAAAATTTTAGTCCCTTTAGGGGCAAAACACTTTTGATACTAAAATGATTGATGGAAACCGGTATTAATATACAATTTTATATGAAATTAAGCAAAAACTTTTCGTCGCGTACAATATATGAAACAATAGTTAATTCCTAAATTCTGGTGTGAATGTGGCATTTGGGAATTAAAATTAAGTGGTATATAACATATATTGGTGCTTTTCAAGGGGGTTAATCGGATAATTTAAATCCGTGTTAAAAACGTCTGATTAAAAAAGTTATTCATCAAAATCATAAATTTTCTAAATGTTTAAATGACATAAAGAAATATTAAAATCAAAGTTGAACGTAATGTTAAAGGTTTCTATATGTATTCTGACTTATAAATATTTTTTTCTGGCTTTATAATTAATTGTTTAGTTATTATTCATTTTAATCATTGTTAAAAATTTGATGTTAAAGGCAGTTATGAATAATTTTAATAAATATAGTAAAAATTTTAGTAAATACTGGTAGTGCAAAATATAGTTTTACATAACCAGGGGTTTTTGCTAACTGCGAGCTAGGTTCTGTAACATCCATCCAGGTAACGCAGACTTTAAAAATACATTAATTTGATCTGCTTTGAAAATATTATGAAGATTTAATCCTAATTAAACGACTAGTGGCGATCTAATGTAATTAGGTTTCCATTCATTTCCCTTTGTCTAAGGGAATATTAGGCCCAATCAATTGATGTCGAGACAGCTTATGGCGATTTTAGTGATTGATTAAATAAGATTCCCCCCCCCCCCAATTTAAAATTAGCTAGCATAAAATGGCTAAGTAAACTATTTTATAAATACACTAAAAAATTATTTTGTAATTAGATCGATTGCATTCAGGGAAACTGTTGGTTATATTAAAGTTGTTCAAAGTTCATAAAGAAATGTGCAGTTAAAGCGGATCAGAGATATTGCTGAAAAGAACAAAGAGGCATATAAAAAACATCAACAAAAAGCTCGACAATAAAATACTTTATCACAATCGCTTTATCGTTTTAAAACTTGCTATAAATATTTAAAAATAGACATATTTAAGAGCCACAATTTTTTTTAATGTTAAGTAGAACATAGCCTCTTTTTTCAAATAATATTTCGTCCTTTTATTAAACTGCCAATGTTTATAACATTCATATTATTATAATTTCCTAATATTTAGTATGTTAACATTCCTTGGTTATGTTAACAACTCTAAAATATTAAAGTTACTTTTAGTCCTCCAATTATATTTTATACGGCTTCAAAAAATTATTGTTTTCATTAAAACACCAAAAGGCAACTTATCCTTAAATAGTTGGCCATCTTACCCATACCTTTGGGTGAGATTCCGAAATGTACTTGTTTACAAAAAGAAAATTTTGGCTAAATAAAGCTTTCTACAATATCTGTAAAATGAAATATGTTTTTAAGTAATACATAAGATTGAAAACTTTAACAAGAAATTAATGAATAACATATAAAAACAACAGGCGATTTTTAAAACAATTAAATCAAAAGCTTTGTAATATTCACCCAATTTACCCAATAAAGAAATATTTCATGAAATAATATGAATGCTGCATTGATAGAATTGTATGCATTATATATCTATATATATCTGTAATATATAATTTTTCAAAGCTTTCTTTTGAAAAACACATTTTACCTCTCTTCTGTACAAATTTGATGCAATAAATAAGGCTTCTTTAACGTCCACCATATCAGCAAGGCGATGTGGAAAAGTTACAAAATCTATTCAATATATCTAGAAAAAGATAAGTCGAAACGCTCCATATCGTCAAAGGTATGATTGGAATTTCTATTGTATCAGTTTTACGTTATATTTTCGGAACATATTCTGAATTTCTTTGCTGAATAAATTGTAGAGTTAAACGTTTCATAGACGAAGGTAAAAAAACAAAAAATATATACTTTTTCAATATTCGCGCCGTATTTTATATTTTTGCAGGTGGTAATAGGGTTTCAAAGCCAAGATGTATAAAGATGAAATGTTTTATACGTGTTTGGCAACAAATATTATTTTAATTACTTTTCATTTAACATTTTTCTTTTTTTTTGTTCTGATCTGAATACATTTATTTTGGATTTGTATTACACACTAATTTACAATCAGTAATCTTTATCTCAATTAATTATCGCATTTCGTTATTAGAAATATATTTAGAAATATTGGTGCTAAAAATCTGGAGACATATCTGCCAACTTATACGCTTTTGTATTACCACTGAAAATTAACAAGAATTTTTTCCTTATATAATAGTCAGATTTCATCCATTAAACCCTACAACATTTGATATAAAATTTTAATGGTGAGACAAAAAGCATAAAAGTTGACAGTTACCGTAATTTCGGGTGTATAAGCCGCGGATCAAACAATTCTTTTTGGACCCAGAAATCTTATTTAGGGATTGAAAACAAATATTTACGGCGATCTAACTAGTTATATTTTTTTCTTAAAAATTTCTGGGTCGAAAAAGAATTGTTTGATCTGCGGCTTATACACCCGAAATTACGGTATGTTTATAAGAGCCTTTTATGCTAATACCATAAATATTTATTAGAATATTTTGTTTGATTTAATCGCAGATACTTGCAATTATACATAAGGCTAACTTTATAGTTATATTTTTAAGCTAAGAAAAAAGCATAAATATTAGCAAAATGTGATAGATTTTGAGCATATGCATTATAAACTTGACACTTTTAAAACTTCTGTTTCACTTATTAATTGCGTTATGAATAATATTATATTTTAAAGAAGCATTTTTATTCATTAATTTTGGAAATGCTTACGATACGTCTAGTATTCTAGTCAAACAATGTTTCAATGAACATTGCGTCTTACATATTATGTATTCATACATACAGAACCATTCAGTCTGGTTTTGAGAATTGAGCATACGAATCAAGATAACTGTAACCACTTTCGTTGTTGTAATATCTTTTGCATCATTTCAGATTGCTAATTCAAGACAGCATGAATTACATCTAAAACTGTTTCGGCAGATCCAAAACTTTTCTATGTTTTATTCGCTTGATGCAAATTTAAGTTTGAATTTGATTTCCTTTATCATTGCAAAATTTAATTATATTAGGAGTACAACCAATGCCTACTATTTTTTTTAATTATAGAAAATATTTTAATGAAAATACCTATAGAAGAACTTAAAAAATATCTGAATCCAGATGAGGATTTCGAAATAGTAATTTTTCTTTATTTAACCCTCTAATGTGCTAGGTATAATGCGTTCCAAAAACCGCATAGGACAGAATATCTGAATTCGTACTAGAAAACCTAAATAATAAATTTCGGTTAATTTAATAACGAAATGTGTGCTATCAAATAAAGCAAATATTTTTATTTTAAATTTTCGGTGTGAATACGGAGTATGTTTAAAATACGTAAAAAATATTCCACTAAATCGGAAAAACTGTTTGTAACATAAATGCTAGCATAAGCATTAGATGGTAAATAGGCATTTCTTAATTTTTAAAAGCAAAATTTATTCTTTCGTAACTTATGGTAGAATTCGGATTTTTCTGAATAAAACTATGACGGCCAAACTTGTAAATCTGACATAGCACCCAACTTTTCTTTATTACCTTTAGCTCAAATAAAACCAGATATATGATCAATAAATTAATTGTTAGAGGAAAAAAAATACATTAAATAATTTATTTAGTTGAAATTTTGTTTCTATTAATTCAATATATTTCTCAATCAAAAAAAGTGGTGGCAATCAAATTATCTGCTTTTAAAAATAAGTAGCCTACATTTATTGGGCATGACGTTTATTCCTCTAATGCCCATTGTTGCATTTTTGCTACAAACAGTATTATAAATATAGATTTTTTTAAAACTCAGATATTCCATATTCACACCAGAAATTTAAAGCAGCCAATTCAAAACAGAAAATTTCTGTAGTCAGCTGCAGACGTTTCTTAAGTAAATTTGCTATTTATATTTTCTTGTGTGAAACCCGATTCTTTGTACTGGGTAATTTTTGGAAAACATTTTACTCTGGGAATTAAAAGGTTAGTAATCTGATATTTTAAGTTCATTTTGTACCAAATATTTCTAGTTAGTGTTTTCATTTAAAGTTCTCTCTAGTTTATAATCTAATTATTATATGAGATTCTTATTTTGATTAAAAATAAATAAAAACCTAAAAATTTGAAAAACTTTCAGTCCTAAACTTGAAAGTTTTAATCCTAAAATATGAATTATTCTTTTATGAAACATGTACTACAATCCAAATATCCATTAAAATATATGCCTAAGATTTATAACAGTTCAGCGAAGGAAATATTTTTGTATCTTATTGATAAATTAATAATGAAAGGGTGTTTTTTTAAATATATTTTTTGAAATGATGCAAACCCTTTTATTACATGTTGCTTCAGGAGTATAAATTTTCAAATATTTTGCAAATAATAAATCGCCCTATATTTTCTAAATTCTATCCATTAGAAAGAGTACTCTATTTATATTTCATCAACATATATATATATTCTATTTTCTTCTGCACAGTCAATTTTTATTCTCTATTGCCACTCAGAGTACATTTCCATGCTAAAGGAATTCCATTACATATTCTTCTTTGCATCTGTGATGGAATATTTAATGAGATAAACTTCATGTCGATAGTTTTAAAATTTCTGCAAATTTCAACTTGCACTTTAATATATCCAGATATGTAGATATTGCATTTCCTGATCTTTACATATGATTTATTAAAACTATGAGATAGATAGAATTAATGGATGCATTAAATTTTGTATTTAATATGAAAAGTTCTTATTCCATAGATATTTGAAGAATGTCAATCTATTTATCGTTTGAGATATTTAAAAATTCTTTATGTATTCTTTGATAGCGAATGTAGAAATATGGAAACAAGTCTAATTTAAGAAAATTCATAAAATAAATAAAAAAAAGCATATTTGCCAAGTTTTACGCTTTAACTTGTAACTAAAATCTAATCAAACAAATTAACATTTTTAATTATCGAAATATTCGACTAAGCAATACAAAAAATTCTGTTAAATTTTAATTGCTTTAGAATAGCGTAAAGGTTGGCATCTATGCACACAGGGTAATATATGCATAAAAGTATGAATATATATGCCTTGTAAGCATAGACAACATGCTCTTTCAATAGATGTTCTCTATCTTTTCCCAGAAGATTTCTAGTTGACAAATAATTTCCGCTAGCATCTCATTATAAATATTGATATTATGAAGTATATTGAAGTAATTTATTTTCTAATTTAACATTATTCAGGCCGCGTTGACGTAGGGTAGACTGGGGATGAAAAAGGACAAAGGATGAAAGGGACACTTAAAATTTCAGGAAGAAAATAAAATCTGCAAAGCTTCAACTATGGCTCAATTGATGCCGATAATTACTCTGTCTTAACCTTTCACAGGCCAATGTTGGCAATTCGGATCATAAGTTTAAAAATTTATTAAAAAATAAATTTATTCAAAACTGACTTGTAAAAATTAGCATAAATAATAAAAAGATGACTTGATTTTTAAAAATAGATTTTAAATTCCTTTCATTAATGAGGAAATGTACAGAAAATCATAAAAATGACCAATGACCACTGGAAAATGATTAATCATAAAAATGATTTTTTAAAATACATTTTTCGAATCAGATAACTTGATTTTTTAAAAATAGAAGTTATATTCCTATCATTTATGGGGAAATGTAGAGAAAATCACAAAAATTACCAATGGCCACTGAAAAATGACCGCCGGAAGTAACCAATGTTCCCAATTGATAACATTCTGAAAATTATATATGTTACAGGACAAACCCGATTTTAGGCCAAACTAGATTGGCCTAGGCCAGACTAGTTAATCATAACTCCCATCGGATAAACTAGTTTTTCCTAGGCCAAACTAGTTTATCCTAACACCCATCGGATAAACTAGTTTTTCCTAGGCCAAACTAGTCTTTCCTAACGCCCATCGGACAAACTAGTTTTTTCTAGGCCAAACTGGTCTATCCGAACGCTTTTCGGATAGACTAGATTTTCCTAGACCAAACTAGTTTGGCCAAACGGTTATTAGGGTAAACCAGTTTAGCCTGCTATTCATTGGTTTAAACTAGTTTATCTAGGCCGATCTAGATTGTCCTAGGCCAGTTGAATTTGGCGTGTTTTTATTGATCCCAAAGACCGCTTCGACGCCAATCTTCTGGTTTAGCCTAGTCCAATCTAGTTTATCCTAGGCCAATTCAATTTGACGTGCTGTAATTAATGCCAACCATTATTTGGCACGCTCACAAAGAAAAGAAGTATTTCAAACTCAAATTTAATTTCTCAAAAATTAATCAAGTTTAAGCTCAAATTCAAAATATTTCAAACGAATCCGCTCAGCTCAAACACATCTATTGAAATAAGCGAAATTCATTTAAAATTCATTCTTTTATTTATTTTACTTTCTTCTGTCTTTAGAATAAGTGTTTGATTCGTGAAAATTTTTTAATTCCGGTTTTTGACGCATTTACACATTTTCGTGGTCCAAGATTCCAAAAAACATGTTCTTCAAATTGTGAGTCTATGACTCTGTCTGACTGTCTGTGCCATAAATTTTGTAGGAACTGTAACTGAAGAACTAATGCACGAAATTTGATGCGGCATCCTTTTTCTTAAATATTTAACATCATGTTTTATTATGTTTCTGAAAGTTTCAAATAAGGATAATATTTAATTAGCAGATAAAACGTTGAAAAAAGCTGAGCTAAAAAAAAAAAAAATTCAAGCGTCCCCTTACTCTACCCCCCCCCCCCCAATACTACATTTTAGGTGTCATGCTTTATTTAAGCTCTTTCTTATTTTGTAAAGGGGTCGGATGTTAGTTTTTTAATATGAAAAATTGATCGAGTGAAATGATGTGTGGAAAAACCAATTTCTGTTACGAATTAAAATTTTTTCATAAAGTTTTTATCCGATTGAAAAATTAATCCGTACTTCCTTTATATTTAACCTCTGAACCCCCCAAATTAATCAGGTAAACGCCTTATCGGAAGGAACCTACATAAAAAATTTTAAACAAATCGGTAAGTTTTCCGTGAAAAACCTATTTACTTAAATTAATTGGGTTACCTCCCCCCATTCCTCCTTTCTTTATACGTAAACAATGAACACCCACAACTAATCATTGAGGTGCCTAATCAAAATGATCTTATACCTAAAATTTTAATAAAATCTGACACTTTTGCATGAAAAACTGACTTATATAAATTAAGGAGGGGAGGGGGTGCAGATTAGCCTTTTGTTCCCCTCCCCTTATTCTTATCCAATGAACTCCTGAAACTAATCAGGGAAGTTCGTTATCAGGATAAATCTATGTCCAAAATTTGAAGCAAATCGGATATTTCTATCAGGAATTATTGCATTACGTACGTACATACGTACATACATATGTACATGGTTACATACACACTAACAGAATATGCGAGCACATTAGCTCTCAGGCTTTGATAGTCTGTAAGATAAAATCGCATCAAATTGCATCGGCCTAGGATAAATTAGATCAAAACTAGAAAGTTGGTGCCGTGGCGTTCTTTAGATTCAATAAAATCACGCGAAATTGAATTGGCCTATGACAATCTAGATCGGCCTAGGATAAAATAGTTCAAACCAATGAATAGCAGGCTAAACTAGTTTATCCTAATGACCGTTCGGCCAAACTAGTTTGGCCTAGGAATATCTAGTCTATTCGATGGACGTTCGGATAGACTAGTTTGGCCTAGGAAAAACTAGTCTATCCGATGGGCATTCGATTAGACTAGTTTGGCCTAGGAAAAACTAGTTTATCCGATGGGCGTTAGGATGGACTAGTTTGGCCTAGGAAAAACTAGTTTATCCGATGGGCGTTAAGATAGACTGGTCTGGCGTAGGCCAATCTAGTTTGGCCTAAAATCGGGTTTGGCCTGTAACATATATATATATATATATATATATATATATATATATATATTGCACCATATTAATAACTAATATCCCTTAACTAAAGCATTAGAAGTCATAATGTGCAAAATAATAATAAAAAAAAAAAAATACCTGGATCTGAATTTGGCCTGTAGAAGGTTTTAATAATCCTTACAACTAACGTCCGGAATTGTAGCGTTGTAGGTGGTGAAAGCAAAGTTTGTTTTTCAAATAAAAAATGAATTTTAATGTTGCTTTTGCTTTTCTAAAAAATCGATATTGAGTTTAACATTATAATATTTATATTATTTGGCTTTGTAAAGTATGCACTTAACGTCTGTTTTTTAATTCAAAACTTTTAAAATAATGTTGCAAATTCCGGTTGAAAAAATTTACTGTAAATTGTACCGAAATATCTGTCACTAAAATAAAAAAAAGTCTAGGAATTTCTGGTATGAATTAAGAATTTTTTAATAAAAAAAGCCAAATTAAAAATCTGGTCGTAAACAAAAACGGCAATTTTGCGTATAATCCGCGGAATAAACAATTAATTTTCGACTCAGAATTTTTTTAAAATATAATGTAACCTATTAGATTGTGGCAAATATTTGGCTTCAATTATTATTAGAAATTTCTATGTAGAATTGTTTCAAGTAGACTTGTTTCCGCCGATTATGCGTCGGAAATTATGGTAAGCAGTTTTGAGCATAGATCGAGCAATATTTGCTAGAGGTGAATGGCAAATAATTAAAAATTCGGCAAATTTCTGAAATTCAAAAGAAACTGTTGCACAAGAACGATGCACAAAAGATAAAAGTTTGGGCCAGGAATCTCCTAAAAGAGAGGTCAAACACATCTCGTAAAGGATTAATGCAACACTTGACGTATAAATAGATTGTTGTTTGGAAAAATATTGACAAAGGAACTGCCAAACAGATAAATCAATCAGAAAAAAAAGAATAAAAAAGACAATTTTAAAAGAGAGAAGAATTTTTAAAGAAAGGATGTAATAAGACCATTCAAGATATTTAAGTTGTCTAGTGAAGCAAAATAAATGTTAATTTTTTTTTGCACTTTAAAAACTTTTCCATAAAATGTTCTGAAATTAAATTACTTGTGAACTAGAATATATCGTTTGTAATAATATTTTCTTGTTACTCGCTATAAAGTTTTGTGAAATAAAAGAAATAGATTTTCGTTATAGTAGTTGTTTCTCTGTCTAAATGTCATTACCTGACTATTTCTGATTAAAAGTACTATTTATGTTTGTTTTCCATCCTAAATAAATTTACTCAATGTCTTTGATTCTTTTGAGATATTTTCTAAAATACAATAAAATCCAATTTTAAAGGCCTAATGATAATTAAAAATATATATATAATATTCAAAATGTTCTGTTATGAGCAAATGACCTCAAAAACACGTAAACATTTGTCTTCTCTACCCTGTTAATAAAATAATGTCCTTTTACTCGTCGAGCAATATAACTATACTTTATGTTTAGTTATGTAAAGTAGTAAAGAGAATACAGTAATTTAAACCCTTGAAGCTAGGTGGTATTTAATTTAGTACCACTTAATTTTAATCAAAGGGTATAGACGGGTTTCATAGTAAAATATGCCCTTGAGTCATCCACATCGAGTCTTATATGGATCGACAGCCCATAAAAAGAAATTCATTTCACCCCAGTTTTAAGTTTGTATCTCAAGACTATGGGGGGGGGGGTAATGACCCTAAATGCCTGTTTTGGAAAAGTGCGCATTGTGACGAAACTACTAAGCAAATTTCAACGAAAAAATAAGGGATGTAAAAAACCATCATACGAATGTTTGACAATTTTTTGAGATTTTTTTTAAAACAAAAGAACAAGTTTTCTAACAATTTTCCTGTTTTTAAATGTATATTTTAATAAAAAATAAACTGAAATTTCTGAGTGACCACTTTATTTTTTTTGCATGAAATACTATGAGACATGATGCATATTCACTATCAATTTCAACTTTCTACGTATGGTACATCATATTGAAACAAAGGTAAAATCATATTCCAGCGGTAATATGGGGCGTGTTTCGGACAAATTTCACGCCTTCTTTTAAAAATACCGTGTGAATTAATACGTGAGATTTGAAAAGAAGGCGTGAAGTTTTTCCGAGACACGCCCCACATTACCGCCGGAATATGATTTTGCCTTTTTTTAATATGATGCACCATGCGTAGAAAGTTGAAATTGATAGTGAATATGCATCATGTCTCATAGTATTTCATGCAAAAAAATTAAGGTGGTTACTCAGAAATTTCAGTTTATTTTTAATTAAAATGTATATTTAAAAGCAGGAAAAATGTTAGAAAACTTGTCCTTTTGTTTAAAAAAATCTGAAAAAATTGTCAAACATTCGTATGGTGGTTTTTTACATCTCTTATTTTTTTCGTTGAAATCTGCATAGTAGTTTCGTCACAATGCGCTATTTTCCAAAACAGGCATTTAAGGACATTACCCCCCATGGTCTTGAGATACAAACTTAAAACTGGGGAGAAATGAATTTCTTTTTATGGGCTATCGATCCATGTAGGACTCGATGTGGTTGATTCAAGGGCATATTTTACTAAAAAACCCGGCTATACCCTGTATACGAAAATGTATGATTAGGGACAAAACAGGGAAGCGCTTAATGAATTATGATTCAAACCAGATCTTTCAGCACAAGTTGTTTCTACAAATACGTTGAAAAAAAATAAATATTGTTAAATAAAAATTCCGGTTGAAATTTATTTTTATTAAGTTACAGTGTTGCCAGATGCACCACTTTTTACAAATGATAAAATTTGCCTTATTCAATGTCATGATAATTTAGGCAAAAACAAAAGGTAATTTATCGTTTCAAAAAAGTGGTGCCATTCGAGAAATCCGAATTTTAAAAAAGTAGCCCACTGGCAACACCATTAAGTTACATTAAAACATAACTTGAATAAAGTTCTCGACCGTTCTGTTTTTATTGAAGCATATTTCTCTATGGATGTGATTTTCCTTTATTATTATAAATTCGCCTTACTTAACCTTATTTAATGACGTATTAATTCCGGTGAAGACAAGGGGCATTTTACCATTTTTGAAAAGGGTTACCAATAAAAAAATCTGAATTTTGAAAAAAATAGTCCATTGACAATACTGTTTTAATATTGAATTGTTTGACATGGTACCGATGATAAGTGTAGTATTTTCTTTATCACGGTACTATGTAGCACATTATACACATGCAACTAAGCATACTTTGGGTGGCGCAGCGGTGTACGATTTTTTAAGTGTGTTTGCTATTTCTTACGTGCGCAATAGTATTTTTAAAATTTATTACATTGTATTCCGGAACTCAAGTAAATTAATGTCATTTAGTTTGGAAAATTTAAAAATATGGACCTCCACTCCGGAAATTCAGACATGGAAATACTCAATATTGTTGATAAAAACAAATTCTTTGTAAATTTCCGCTGCAAGCTTTGCTTTTGCAGAAAAAAAATGTAAGACTGATCGAAATTCACATCTAGTGGGATTTTAAATTAATGCAGCAATTCTAAGAAATTGCTACACGAAGCAGGATCACCATGGAATTTTAACTGCCTCCCTCATTTGCCCGTATGTCATAAGGGCAACGTGTTTTAGCCAATCCTGATTTGCCCGTACCACGTACGGGTATCCATATTTTAATCATGATTTATTATTCTCACTAGTAAATTTTTAGTGTGAATTTTAAATTATATAATCCGAGCTTTTTTTCTGATTCAATTAGGCAAAAATTTCTGGTTTGAAGAACTAATGATAGCAGATTAAAAATTCTGTAAAAGACATGAAAAAAATAGACATTTGAATGTTTTTTTTCAAAAATTTTGATTATTTAAGTGGTTAGCGAAAGGATAAGTCAAAGGTTCAGGATTACCATCTGTGCTGCCAACGCGTTCATTAAAACTTTTCGCCCATATCGTTTGCGTATACCTTTACTTTCCGAAAAGACTTCGTATTTTTTATTATTAACGAAACAAAAATATTTGAAACACGATTTTGTAGTAATTATAGCTATTATTTCAAGATGAAATATTTTTGACCCTTTTCTGCTACTACCATATATTGGGAAAACATATAGCGTACATTAAACGTCAAGAGACTTTTTAGTTAAATATAAGGGTGCTGCCACTTATGTAAGATTTTATTAATTTTAAATTAGCAATTTTGATTTATTAATTTAAGTATAAAGTCCTTTAAAAGAGATATTAAACGAAATCATAGGTACAATCTGCGATCATACTTACCCATTTATTTTAAATAAAATTGCCATTCCTAAAGTGCTGGAATTTTTAAAAAATGTCTGGAAAAGTTTGCAAATCATTAACTTTTTATTGACAAAAAAAGCATTATATTAACTTTCATTGTATGTTTAGTTCAATTATTACATGTCAATTTTAAACAATATTTAATTATCCGATTGAGTGAACATTAAACGCATCTTTAATTTCAATGTTAGTATAATTTTATTACAATTTGAAGAACGTAGATATTATACTATTTGTACAGGGCTACTCAAGAATTTAGTTTAAAAGCCGCAAGTTAAGTTGAAACTAATTTCAATTAAGCGATTGAGATAAAAATTTTCTTCAATGTGTAGTTCAGATGACAATGCAATATTATTATAATTTACTGAACGTAACAGCTGTATTTTTTTACAGGGCCACATGAAAGATTAGTTCAAATCTTGCAAGACAATTTTAAACCACTTTCAGTAAACTGATTGAACCGAAAATTTGCTAACTTATGTTGGTCCGATGACAATTCAATTACAATGTAATTTGGCGAATGTAGCAATTATGCATTTTTTAAAGTTCCACACAAAAAATGCGGATTGATTGATTTTTATAAGCAAAATTTTAATTAAATTTCACCAAAATTACCATTAGGTTATTAAGATCACAATAGCATTTTTTAAATTGAAAATAAAAGCATAGTAGTTATATTTTTTTTTACAAGGTCACATAAAAAATTCGAATACATTACCGCCCGTAAGCAGAAATTTTATTTCAAACTGAGTGAAATTTATAGAGGTTATTTATTTACGCAACAGCATTTTTTCGACTGAAAATGTCGGGAGAGCATTTAATATTTTTTACAAAGTTTTACAAAATATAAAAGTATGGTTTTTTGCAAATATAATTTTATTTAAATTTTTTTATTTTTTAGGATGACTAAAGACATTTCTCAAAAGTAGAAAAAAATGAAAAAAGGAAGAAAGAAAGAAATTAATATTAATTTACATGCGTGCTTGACATTGCTTTTTACTTAATAGTAAAGTAAGTAAATTTAACGAATTCTTTGCATTGCATTGTTTTTTGTTTTGAGAATTTGTAAAATAAACAAAATATAAGTGACCGTTTGAGTATTTCATTAGTAAAACAACTGAAACACAAGCAAAAAACTATTTAACCACTTCGCAACGAACGTCCTTTACAGAATTTTTAATCAATTTACACCAGTTTTTTTTAAGCAGAAATTATTTCCTAATTGAATCGCGAAAATGCTCGAATTAAATAAGGTAAAATCTACGGTAACATTTTACTGGTGTGAATAATCAAGGATTTTGAGCACATTTTGCGGCACGTATACCGGTTGCTTGTCCCCAAGTGGTTAAACTTTAACGAAATAATTTTGTCCACCTAGATCGTCAAAACCTCGAACTGTGAGTCCCTTGAAAACTGAGTGATCACATAAAAATGAAGGCTGTTGTAGGTGGAACTTTTTTAAGTGCCAGTACGGTCTACTGATTTTACACAGCAGTATTTCACGAAAGTTGTTTTTAGCATTATTGAATCTCAGAAAAAGTAGAAAATACTTCAAGAAATTTCTTGTACCGTAATTTCGGGTGTATAAGCCGCGGCTCAAACAATTCTTTTTGGACCCAGAAATCTTATTTAATGATTAAACACAAATATTTAAGGCGATCTAAGTAGTAACATTCATTTTTAAAAAAATTCTGGGTCGAAAAAGAATTGTTTGAGCCGCGGCTTATACACCCGAAATTACGGTATATACTTTAGAGTGACCGTACAAACGATGCAAAAAATTTGTCTGCGACAACCGCCATTTTTGTGTCAGAACTCAGGTTCAGTACTCAAAAGGCGACGGATATTCATCAAATGATGTATCGCTAGCAATCTGTTTGGCAAGAAAACTACTAATCGACGATTTCCCCCCTTCTTTATACGGCTAAATAAACAAATATTAACCACTTGACTGAATAATATTTTTGAAAAAATTTTCAAATAATGCCATGGCTTTCACAGAATTTTTAATCTTTTACCACCAGTTTTTAAAACTGAAATTTTTGCCTAATTGAATCAGAAAAATGCTCGGATTAAATCGGATCAAATAAATTTTCAGATTCGAAAATGGTTAATCTCAGTCAAATTAATCCACATATTATTGAAGATTAATGAAACATGTGAAATATGAATGACCCATTTGGTTACACCGTCAACGGCCTGTGAATAATTACTGATGTATATTTTATGTTTCGTTTTCGGCACAATATCATCAGAGTTTCAGTTTCACCAAAAATACGTTTTTGCGTAAAAGCTTTCGAAATATCGTCTGATCGAAAATAGAATGACGTTATCTGTATTCTAAAAATGTCTTTTCTTTTTTCGGAAATTTTTATCATGAAAAAATGATTTGAGCTGTATTGGTTCAAAAGAGACACTCTTTATTTATTGCTATGAACGTCACTGTTTATAATTATCAGTCATGACTTGAGTGAAAGTTATAAAGGAATAACGTATGTATGACTAAACTTTGGAGGCACTTTTCAAGTGCTAAAAGCTGCAGACTTAACATTAATAATTTTTTTTTTGTTTTTGAAGTGTTTCTAATACTTTTTGAGAATTTTCTAGTATAGTAGATGGTCATTTACAAAAATAATTGTAAAAGATAAATCGAGGTACGTATCCCTAAAATATTTTTAAATGAGAAGAATATAGTATAATTTCAAATTCATTCTCTGTTGTTAAATAAATTTAATTTAATTTTATATGAAAATGAAGAGTTTTGGTCGAAAGCATTGAAAACCAACTTGGGGCCACACGTATAAGTAAGAATTATATATGTATAAATAATAAACCCGCATAAACTAACAATGATATATATTATAAATATATAATAATTCTATATATTTTAAATTACATTATAAATAATAATTACTTAAATTTACATAATATACTTAATTACATAATACTTAATATACATAATACTTAAATTTAAATAATTACTTAAATTAAGTTTTGCACATTTTCGTTTTCGCTTTTGGTTAAAAATTGGAAGCTCACCGAAATTCAGTTTCAGCTTCAGTCATAAAACCATTTACCACAGTCACAGTCACTTATTTTATTCTTAATTATATTATGCTGATTGTACATTGCAAGATATTAATTCTCAACCACTATTTATAAACAAGAGTCATCTAGGAAGTTTTTTATTTCACATAGTAAAAGAAAAATTAAAATTATGAAATGTAAAATGAAAATTGCCATTTGAAAATAGTGACCTCTTAGTAATTATATTGATTGGAAAACTGAACTGATTTCAATGAATTTAAATTTTTATTTTTTTAAATACTTTTGCTACTCAAGAAATTTTTTTAATTTATCGAATAATTCTCAAGCCTTGTTTAATCAATACCTGCTATTGATTTTACTTTTCATCATATTCTTTTACAAAGCTTTTTTAATGATAGATATATAAAAAGTTCGTTAATTTTTCTAAGATAAATAACAGATAATTTCAAGGTCGATTCCGTTTAATGAGTGTTATTATTGCAATAATCCAGTTCTTGTGTTATTTTCTTGCGAAGAATTCAGATTCATTATATATCCTTTAAATTTCTCCAGACTCTCGCTCTAACAAAGTATTTGAAAACATTCGAGAGTAATGACATTTTTCGTGACAAAAGTTTATATAACAAGCAGAAATTTTCAATTTCTTGAGGTATATTTTATCGTTAAAGTTATGTAATGATATCGAGCATTGTATATTTTATTCTGATGTCTTTCAAGAAATTCAATAAATATGGTAATTACAACAGCAGAAATATGTGTTGTGAAAGATAAAATAGATGAAAATTTTAGAAAGGACGTTTATTTTTCGTTACGTATGCTAAAATTTATGCATCCTAGATATGTGTTACACGAGTTACATATCTTAGAATTATGTTTCATAAAATAACAAGTGAGATAGACTGATAGAAGAAAAGTCTATCTTATATGAAGAACTTTATAAACAAAAATGATATGTCATAAATCTGACAAAGGAGATATTAGAAAAAAAAATCATTTCTAGAAAGTAAAAAATCCAAATGTTGTTTTTTATGCATTATATACTAAACATGGTTACAATATTTATTCACAAGAACTTTTTTTGTCACAGAAATAATTTTAAACAGTATTAATTAAAAATATAAAAACATACAACGAGGATACATGTTGCAAATAGTGATTGCTAAAATGAAAATGTAGCTTGTGGTAACGTTATTAATACTTATTTTTTTTATAACAACAATGGTAAAACAACTGATCAGAGGTGCAAAAATTTAGGCCCCAGCAGACAACTTTTTACCACTAAATTTATTTCGTTATTTTTAGTCTAATATTTTGTGTAAGATTCGTGAAAAAGAATGCTATTAAATTTTAATCAAAGAAAACTTTTAAATTTTGGCTGTGAGCGGCTGCCCGCGGGCGACTAGATTTTTGCACCAGTCTGTATGATAATTTATAGGTTGGAAATTAAGTAATAAAACTTTGTATGTATCCTAATAAAAATATAAAAACACACAGGACGCATTTTATTTTTTTATGGGGATTTATACAAAGATTTACTATTTAACCCTTTATCTGACGGTATCCACAAAAAGGGGCATTTAATTATAAGAGTACTGGTACTCCGAGTAATTAGTTAAAATTTTTGATTTATAAAGTATGAAAAAATATTTCGTTGTATAAGATTTTATTTTATAGTAATATTTTTATGTAAATCCCGCTTCGGACTACCATTTTATAGTTTTATAAAAAGAATTACTCCGGGACGAAAAGATTTATTGTGTTATGCCGCCAGTTTTTAGGTGCTGTTTCATCTTTTAGTTAGAAATTTTAAATGTGTTATGGCATATACATTTCTGTGAAATTTCCAAAAAAAATTTTCAGCATTTAAAGATTTGGAAATAAGATAAAGATAAAAGATTAAACGGACCATTAATGTTCATAATTATTTAGAGTTCAACTCAACGCTGCGTGTGTAGTCCATGAAGATTCACCACCGCAGTGTTACCAGACGGTCTGTACTTATTTTAAATTCAGATTCTTGACTGGCACCAATTTTTTGAAATAGTAAAATACGCCTTATGACATATTAACAAAAGGCAAAAACAAACGGAATTTTGCCGTTTCAAAAAGTGGCGCGAATCAAGAAATCTGAATTTTAAAAAACTAGCCCACTGGCAACACTGCACCACCCCAGCAATATACTTAAAAAAATAATAATGAAATGAGAAGCTTGCACAAGGTTCGTATGGATCCTGGAATTTCATGATCAGGAAATTCTTCAGTGGCAAGTCAGCGGCGTAACCATGCTATGTGTAAAAAATAAAAAAAATATTGTAAGGTTTTCTTGTCCTGGTATTCAGAGCACTTTGGTGACTACCCTTGTTATGCCACTGCCAGTATATTTCGCGTAGATGTCTAATTATCCCTTTCCGGCGCAGTGTTACCACTCCGGCAACACCTAATTTTAATTCCAAACTTACAAACCGCACCAATAATATTTTAGTAAAATTTTACTTTTACAATGACAGCTTAAACCAGGGAATTCTTAATTTCTAAAAAAGTCTTTTGTAAAACCCGGTGTCAGTCAACAATTTCTCATTTTACGAACAGAATTTGTCCTCGCCGGAAAGGGTTAAAGGATTTGATGATTGATTAATTACTGCAATTGCAAAACAACAAGTATGGCAGAAATTCTTTCACAAATTCTAATAAATGGATTTTTACAACATTTTATTCAAAATTTTAAACAATAGAAAACTTTTGATATTTGAATCTTTTTAATAAAAAAATAATTTAACTTATAAACCAGGGTTTATACAGATACTGTTATTTTCCAGGTGAAATATGTGTATTTTTTATTAAAAAATATTTTTTCGCGAGCGTGCGATATTTCGTCGGATTTAAGGAAAAGTTTTCTATAAAAGATAGTGGAACTGAAGAATTTCCTGCTCTGAAAATACCAGGACCGGTACAAACACTGCTTTAATCCTTTCCGTACAGTCAATCAGGGTTACTTTAACCTTATAAGGGTAACTTCGACCTATCAGAATAACTGGCTAATTCCATGGGTTCTGTAGTGTAAGTCACATAACTTATTAATTGCTATGCTTGTTAGCCACCGTTATTTTCGAAAAATCTGCTTGTCCTTATTCAATTAATGAGAATGTGTCAATAAAATTAATCACATTTTTTTTGTTCTACGAGGGTAATTTGATAAGTCCGTGACTTTAAAAAAGGTGGCAGTCTGATCGCATAATTATTATTATGTTATCAATTTTTCATTACCTGTGGCAACACTCGTGAAAGTTGCAGACGATATTTTAAATACATTGTGTTCTATTGCATTCGAAAGCAAACGATTGTCGAATTAGTTCTGATTATGGAGAAAAAGGAATTTCGTGTGTTGATAAAACATTACTTTTTGCGCGGTAAATCATTAACTGAAACTGAAGAAAAGTTGAGAAAATATTATGGAGACTCCGCTCCCTCACATGGTATGGTTCACAAGTGGTTTACAGAATTTCGCTGTGGCCGTACGAACACAACAGATGCAGAGCGTTCTGGCCGTCCAGTTGAGATCACGACTGAAGAAATGATCAATAAAATCCATGATATCGTCTTAGAAGATTGCCGCGTGAAAATTAGTGAGATAGCTAAGAAGGTAAACATTTCAAATGAACGTGTATTCAATATTTTGCATGAACATTTGGGTATGAAAAAGTTATCAGCTAGATGGGTGCCGCGATTACTGACAGTGGATCAAAAGCGGACTCGTGTAACCATTTCAAAACTGTGTTTAGACAAGTTCAAGTGCAATTCAAGCGAATTTTTGCGGCGTTATGTTACAGTTGATGAAACATGGATACATTACTACACACCAGAAACAAAAGAACAGTCTAAACAGTGGACTTCTCCAAATAAACGTGCTCCGAAAAAGGCAAAAACCGTTCGATCGGCCGGGAAGATTATGACAACAGTTTTCTGGGACTCAAAGGGCATAATCCTTATTGACTATTTGGAAAAGGGAAAAACGATCATAGGACAGTACTATGCTGATTTATTAGACCGGTTTAATGCAAAACTAAAAGAAAAGCGGCCCCACTTGTCCAAGAAAAAAGTGCTTTTTCATCACGACAATGCTCCAGCACATTCGTGTGCAATCTCAACATCTAAACTGGTTGAATTACGATACGAATTGCTCCCCCATCCACCCTACTCACCTGACTTGGCCCCCAGTGTTTTTTTCCTTTTCCCAAATTTAAAAAAGTGGCTTGGAGGAAAAAATTTTTCTTCAAATTCTGAGATCATTACTGCCACAAATGCTTATTTTGAGGAGTTTGAGAAATCTTATTTTTTGGAAGGATTAAAAAAGTTAGAACATCGTTGGAAAAAGTGCATCATTATGAAAGGAGATTATGTCAAAAAATAAAATGCACTTTGGTATGTATATTGGTTTTTTCATTTCAAAGTCACGGACTTATCAAACTACCCTCGTATAATACTGGTAGCCAAAAATCATAGCCTGTGACTTACACTACAAGTACTCATGGAAATAGCCAACTTTGATCTAACAGGGTAACTTTGGACCAAGAGAGAAAAAAAAAGATTAAATCTGCTACACCACTTGAGTTAATGGCAAAATTTTGGCCTTAAGATATGAATAGTAGCACAAGTATAGGCTTGGTAGCTCACTGGAAATAATTCGTCGAGATTCCACCATGGGAGAATGGATGAAAGTTATCCCGATGTAGCGCAAATTTAGCCTGATTTACTATATTTGTGATTTATATATGCATCGTCAAAATGTGCATGTGGAATTTGTTTTTGGGATCATTAATAAAAAATAATATTTGATCTTTTATTCGAACTTTTTTATTATTTCACAAGCAAAGGAGACTGTTTATAGAGAACGGTGCATTCCAAATAAAATTTGTGTACGCGATGCGGTCTCTTAAGCGTTAACCCCCTACGAGAGCAGCGTTTTTCACAGAATTTTTAAACTTTTATCATCGGTTTTTTAAAGCATAAAATTTTGCCTAATTGAATCGCGAAAATGTGCCTATTAATTGAGGTAAAATTTACAATAAAAATTTATTGGTGAGAATATTTCAGGATTCTGAGCACTTTTATTGGCACGATACCGGTCTTTCGTCCCTATGTAATGATTATTTGTTGGGAGAAACGACGTTTTAGTTTCATGATGGAAGGACAATGTAGAATATTTTTTTTATTTGTTTAGTATTAATGTAAAATAACAAATACATAAAAAATATAAACTAAAACATAACTGGCAAAACAAATTAAAAAGAAATCAATTTATTCCCTACATTTTTTAAGCCCGAGAAGGACATTTATTAAAATATTGAATTCAATTAGTTCTATTTTTAATGTTAAATTACTGTAACAAATGAGTTATACAACTGAAAAATTAAAATAAAAAATCAAACAATATGGCACTTAAAACACTTAAAAAGCACAAAAAATGATGAAATAATTGACTGACACCAGAATTTACAAACGAATTTAAAAAATAATAAAACCTGCTCCCCCCTTTTTAACGTCTTTATAGCAAAAGCAAAATTTTATTAATATTTTATTAATTATTATATTTATTTTATTCCTGGTGCCTTTTGTCAGTTGTGAATTTAAAAATTAGGTAGTCACGTCGTATGACCATCAAACTTGAAAGGGTTAACCCTTTTGAGCTCTGACGTAGAATTTTCTACCACATAATTTTAATTCCGAAATCACGGCACCAGTAAATTCAACCAAATTTACTTGAAAAAGGTTTAATGCTTTTTTCGTGTATATCGTTAACCGTTTTTTTTTCTTTGCTGAATACTGACGCCAAAGTGACATTTGGAATTTTGAAGAAATTTGCCCACCAGAGCTCAAAGGGTTAAACAATAATTATTAATATACTATAACAGATATTATATTGTTATATTATCATAGCTGCCAACTTTGAACTAATCTTCCGTAATACCTGGATTAGTTTGATCCAGATTAGCGTCATTTCAAACCAGAAAATATATTTCACGAATCTTTATTTATTTAATTTCAAGATTGTTAGTAGAACATACTTAATTTCATTTCTTTGAAAAATTTCTGGTTCTAAACTCATTAAACCAGGGTCAAATTAACGCACGTATTACGGATAATCGATGTCAGGTTGGCACCTATGTATTAGATATGGTGTTTTATAAAAACCTTGAACTATGTTGGGATATGTTATGTTCCAACTAATACGCAAATGCCACAGTGGAACCAGAATTTTCGATGAAAATTTCGCTATTATAATGCATGTGAAGAAATGCTTTTTCTCGAAAGAAACTATCAAACGTTTTTGTTATTAAATCTAGGTTTCGTTCAATCATTTCATTTGTTTAGCAATGGAAGTACTTTCCCTCTGAAAGTGTTAAAAATAAAGGAGCAAAACTGCATAGTCATAGGCTGTGATCTTGGGACCAGAAAAAATATTCAATGATAGGTTCTTATCACAATGATGAAAACACAAAGAGTCATTAAAAGCTATAGTATTTGATTCTGATGCATCAAATCGAAAAATTCAACCCCAGAATACAATAAACTTAAAATATAATGCATTTTATACAAATTTTGAATCCAAATCCAACCATCTACATATCGTCTGTTTGGTGCAAATAAAATTATAACGTGCCCTTTAAAATATTGAATGAGTTTTCGAAAGTGTATTTAAGAACGGAAAGAGAATACATATAGTACACAAGTATAAATACACATAATTTTCAAAATGACATGCATAATAATCATTTTTATAGTCTATCATTTTTTAGTTTTGAGAAATGTTTATTTTAATACAAGGGAGAAGGGGTAAGGCATATGGTAAAAAATTACTTTCTTTTTGATTTCTCCTTTTAACTCCCCGGAAAATATGCATCTAAACTGCAATGCTTCCAAATGTTCCGCTTTTAGAATACCAGTATTTCTTACAGATTTTTTTAAAGATTTTTCAGGCAAATTTCGCAGATGGCTGCTTCGAGCGTTAATTTTCAAGCAAATGTACAGAAACTTGCCAAGGATTTATTTTATTAAAAACAGTGGGGTTTTTTTTTGTTGGCGGACCATTTGGGATCCCTGAAAATGTTAAAATTTTAGGATATGCATCTTGGATTTTGTTTTTCATTATTATCTTCTAAAAAGAAGCTATTGTATTGCGAAAAAATATGTCGAACTTAGAGTTGTTGTCATCGACGTAAAATAAAGCTTGTGCTGGAACAGGGATAGCCACCATCAAATTTCTGCCCTTACTTTCGAAATTGGTCCGCTATTTACATATATTACTCCCGAAAAATGAACACACAAACTGACCTCTTTATAATATTAGTATGAATAATACCAAAATGTCAAATGCCATAATTTCCTGCATATAATCCGCGGATCAAACAATCATTTTTCGACCCAGAAATTTTATTAAATGAAATATAACTTTTTAGATCGCCTTAAATATTTGTCTTCAATTACAAAATAAAATTTCTGGGTCGAAAAAGCCTTGTTTGATCCTCGGATTATACGCAGGAAATTACGGTAAATTGATACTGTTTTTTTAAAAAAGGATGTTTTAATTAATTATATCCATAAAAGGACGGAATTTAATTGGAGGATAATTAATCATATGTGCAGATAAAATAATTACATCATCACAGCAGTAAGTCTCGTTGAACAGCCACCCTAATTTGTCTTCCGTAAACTTCTATTACATATTACATTAAACAGCTCTTGATCTGAATATTTCTAATGCATTTATGGAAGCTTTCAAATCTTCAAAGGAATAATTTTCAGAGTTTCATCAAAGCTTTGTCCCTATACCTATTGAGCATATTTGAAATTGTCTTAATTGTTTCTATGCTTGTCAAAATGAAAATGCATTCGCAAGATCTAATATATGTTTTGACGCCTTTAGAGTTAAATTAAAGTAGAAGTTGGTAATAGTAGATAAATATTTATTAAGCAACATTGTACCGTAATTTCGGGTGTATAAGCCGCAGATCAAACAATGCTTTTTCGACCCAGAAATTTCTGAAGAAGAAATGTATCTTCTTAGATCGCCGTAAATATTTGTCTTCAATCACTAAATAAGATTTCTGGGTCCAAAAAGAATTGTTTGATCCGCGGCTTATACACCCGAAATTACGGTAACATAAAATGTCTAATGTTCTTTTGTATCAACAACAACAATATGAAAACAGGATTTAGATAACAATTTCCATTTTTTATATGCATTTTGTTATACGTTTCACAATTTATTTTTACGTTTGAAATGAACTATAATTATAAGAAAACTTCAATTTTTGCTAATTGCTCAAATATAAGAATTGTTTATGAAAGTCTAATTCCATGGGTTCTGTAGTGTAAGTCACATAACTTATTAATTGCTATGCTTCGTTGCCACCGTTATTTTCGAAAAGTCTGCTTGGCCTTATTCAATTAATGAGAATGTGCCAATAAAATTAATCACATTTTTTTCGTTCTATAATATTGGTAGCCAAAAATCGGAGCCTGTGACTTACACTACAAGTACTCATGGAAATAGCCGAAAATAAATTTCAGAAAATCAATATTAATCTAAAAAATTATCCAATGAGAAATTTCTGAGTTTTAAAAGTTAGAATAGCTGTTTGTTAAAAAATATGTTTCTTAATGCAGAAAATCGAAAAAAAAAAACCCAGTAAACTTTTTATACAGTGCAACATAGTTAAATGTATTTAATTCTCAATACTGAACCCAAGATCAATCAAGTCTTCAGAAAAACTCAAAAGTTGGCTAAATATTGTTTCAGGTGTTCGAAAAATGGCGTACCCAGGGTGGGCTCTGAAATTAAAAAATATTGTAAGGTTTTCTTCTCCTTTTTTCATAGCAGAAAATTTTCTGATTAGATGACAAACATAACTTTAAAAAAAATACCAGTACTCAGAGCACTTGCGCATCCACCATGGTTACGCCACTGACCAATTTTCACGGGCTTTCCCAATTTTCCATGATTCTAAGACAAGTAATAAGGAAAAATTGTGCGGGATTCAAAAGTCAAGGTTTTGCATAATGCACAAATTATCTTATATTTCTTTTAGTTATGACATCTGTTCATTAATCTGCATTAAGTGGAACTTAACACTAGCGGTCATCTTGAACAGTACCAAATAAAAATATTTCGATTCGAACCCGAAATTTCTTTCTAAAACAAGTTAAATATGCACAACGAAAGTAGTGAAAACGGGGGTTCTGCCTTATAATAAAGATTACGGATTAGATTTCTTCTGTTAGAGTAAGATGTTAAAATTGGAGGTTGAAAATGTGGTTTGGATGTACTATAAGAAAGTGGTATTTGTGCGGAAGTGTATTGTAGGAAGAATTTCTGTAATTTTTAATTTTTTTAAGCTTTGAAATTTGAACGTAGAGAAGATATCGTGTTGTAGCATGCATAGTAGCGATGGAGTTTTAATAATAGTGCTCCCCCCGACGCGCGACGCGGAGTGCAAAGGGTAAGCACCAGAAGGATGACGAAGGGTTTATTTTGACTCCCAGCACATGAATATATTTTGGGTCGAAACAGGAATTTCTACAAAAATAAGTTTAACCCTTTGTATTTCAGTGTTCCCAAAAGACTCAATAAAACCAGAATTCTGATAAAAATATTTTCGGTTAATTATGTATTGAAAAATAGCTTTTTCTTGTTTTCAAATAAATTTGTAAAGGAATTCCGGTGTCAATCAGTCATTTCAATGTTTTCTGAAAGGAAGTGCACAGCGCCGCAAATGGACATTTCCGGCGCAGGCAAATTCTGCTCGTAAAATAAGAAATTGTTGATTGACACCGGAATTAAAAAGGACTGTTATAGAAATTAAGAATTCCCAAATTCACGCTTTCATTGTAAAAGCGAAATTTCTATAAAATATTCTTGGTGACGTTTGGAATTAAAATTAGGTCTTGCCGGAGTGGTAACACTGCGCCGGAAAGGATTAAAAGGTACAGAAAAGGGAGAGATGGTGGGTGGGGGAGTCAAATTAATAACATAAACAGTTTAAATAAAACTTCTAGTGTAGAAGAAATCATAAAACTTGAGTAAAATTTCCAGCATTTATAGTTTTAACCCTTTGAGGAACAAAGCACTTCCATTCTTAAAATACTAAAATGATTGAATGGCACCAGAATTCAAAAAATAAATGTATTCCAAAATTCATAAAAAATTTCCTTCCCGTACTTGATAAAATTAAGAAAAGTATTTCAAAATTCTGGTGTCAATATGGCATTTTGCAATTAAAATTAAATGGTATATATTTTATACCACCGCCCTTTAAGGGGTTAACAAGTTTTTAAAAGAAATATATATACATACATAATTTATCGTGTACCAGTAAAATTTTTCAATGAATAGAATATAAAAATAAGGACGTAGATGCATCTAACAATATCGTAGTGATCCTTGTATCTTCTTTGTCTTCCTCTATTCTGGAATGTTGTTTGGCGTAGTCATAACAGCCAAACAACGGACGATAGTACTGATGTGCGAATTTTGTTCTAATTTTTACATATATGCTTCCATTTTTTGCGTTTCAGAAATTATATATTTCGTACTTTAGTTGGGTCTTTCGATGAGAGAGGAGGTGAAGTTAAGAAGAACTGGTACGAAATGCATTCGTATATATATTTTTTTTAAGATAAGCGGCATGTGAAGAGTATCTTTCTTGAAAGGAGATGACTTAATACGGGTATTTTTTTCGCCCATCAGCCCCTTGATGTGAAATAAATTTTTTTTCACTAGTATATTTCATATCAAATAAAAATAATACTATCTTCAATGAAAGTTTAATAATTGATTAGAAAAATAAAATATATGTTTAAGTATTATGTATATCAGTGAACATAAACTTTACTGTCATTAGTTTTAATCCATATAATCAATAGACTCCGCATTATTAAGCACATTTTATTCGGGCGGCACTACTTTTTTAAAAGAACCTTCCTGCAAGTATTCAATTTCAAAAATGCTCTCACTAAATATAGTAAATTCTATTTTCCTTTATTACTGGTTCCAACAACAATTTTTTCGAGGAAAGATGATGTTGCCGGATGGGGTGCCAACGGAGTTTTCATCATCCTTTACCATGACACAGCAGCGGCGAAAATAGAGTTTTTAACTTACCTTACTATGTCGCTGCAGCGGCGACAACGGAATGTAAAGGCTGAAAAGAAATTACATTAACGGTATTGATATACAACATTTGTTGGCTTCTAATCAATATATCTGAATAAAAGTAGTCTCCCTATTTAATCTCAAAGTTTCTGTAATTAAATAAAGGAACAGTACTATTAGAAAATTTTGGCTTCAGTGGGTTTCCACGGACCTCAATTTGGTAGCCTCTAAAGGCAGGGCTCCCAGATGGTCCGCGAACTGAACATCAGTAAATTTTAACAGAAAAATTCATGAAACGTTTGCGCTAGAATCAACTTCCAAACGTGATTTCTTGGTAATTTGCAAGACAATACTAAAAGGAAAATTTCTCTAAGAAAATTCTGATGTTCAGTGCGCGGACCATTTGGGAGCCCTGCTAAAGGGTGTTGTCATTTGAGCGGGGTTTTTCTACTGCTTGATACAACTATTAGGAAACAGAAAAAATCACCTTACTGAAAGATGCATTAATGCTTGTATTCACCATCTACTTCAAACTAGAAAACCTCGATCGAACACTCAAATAAATTTCATGATAATATTTGATTGGGCATTGTCAAGGAGACGTCCAATCAGGATTAAAGGTGAATACCGTTTGAGAGTTCGACCGAGATTTTTGGTATAACACGGGGTCGAAGTAGTTGGTAAATAAGAGGGTAAGGAACGGTCTCACTCAAATGTAAGGAGTTTGTTTCTGAGAGTCAAAGATACACATGGAATATAGTCATAATAATGGAAACTAATACCTCGTTTGTTTTCTATTTCAGGGTGTTTCATTGTTATTGCTACCTTCAGTTCGTCTAGTTGCCAGTACAAATTTTGAGAATTGATGGTCTGGTTAAGTGGATCTCACTCGTAGTAAATTCAGTCTCGCCAAATCGAGACTAAAACATTCTTCTGTAAGAGTTCGGCTTCAACGACAGGATTGTTTGCGTTCCTGGTTGTTATAAAGCATCCAACTTTTGTCGACGGGGACCAATCTTTTCAAAAAAAGATTTTTTTATGTTGAAAAATGCGATCTATAAAGTTGCTCGCCAACAAGTCATGGGCAGCTCGGCCACTTGCAACTATTTCTTTATTCTATTCGCATCAATATTTTTAAAAACACGTTTTGTTGTATTTTCCTTTTGCAAATGTTGTAAAATTCTGAATAAAAGATTTTTATTTTCTGAAAGTGGTTCAATTTGAATATTTAAAAAATAGCACATGAATACCAAAAGAAGTTTTGGGGCAATCTTTGACTGGGAAAAACAAATTCCTTGCGTTCGATTGAGATGTTCTGACAAACCCTGCTTACACTTCGGGCATTGTTCTATTCTAATTTAAAATAAGAACTGTTTGAGTGAAATAAAAGGTCAGTTTGGTAATTATTTTGGAGCAAAATAAAAACAAGAAGACATTATAAGACTCCTGGAAATGTAGAAGAAGGTTCACAGAACATAATAACATAGATATTCTTCAATAAAATCGTGCATTTTTCGAAATTTTCTTGGGTTATTTTTGATCAAAAAACGAAAGAATCTTTTGGGACAATCTAATACCCCAATGTCTTTGTATATATATCGCGTTTCAAATAAATATGATTTCAAACAGAAAGGTTCTCTAATTAATAAATCAAATACACATGGGAAAAATTTAAATTAATTTTTTAAAAATTCTGGCTCTAACAATACTTAATTGGTTTACGCCTGATTAGACTGTGGAAATTAACCTTCTAATGCCCATGGTGCAGAGAATCCGATTTAATACCAGAAAAATTTAATAATGATTTCTTCTTTACTTAATATCGGAATACCCGTTATAAAATAAAGCAAAGATTTCTATTTTAGATTTTGGGTATGAATTTGGAATACCCGAATGTAAAAATATATTAATGTCCGGAAAAATTACTCGAGTTTGATAATAATATTTCTCACCAGAATTTTTATTCAAAGCTATTTAATTCTTTTATTTAACGTAAATCCGCATTGCTTATATTTAATTTATTTCAATAAAAAAATTATGGCTCGAATTGAAATTTAATCCCATTCGTCACATTATAATCGATTCGACTCCTTCCGGGCTTTCTTGTGTTAAATTAAGAATACAGATAACGGCATAAATGCTACCATAGGCATTTTACTGTAACAATTGCAAGAAAAATGCTCTTCTAGGGCAATTTCTAGGGTATTTACAAAGAAATTTTCTTTAAAAAATGTGGTATTCAATAAATTACCTAGTAGGAAACCTATAAATAAGAATCTTAAATGAACGAGAATTCAAGAAATAATGAGATGCATAAATATGAAAAAATACAGCAATCTTTGCCAAAACAGATAAATTAATATTAAATTCAGAAAACATTTTAATTATAAAATAGGATGATTTGGTTTTTAATGAT
Organism: Maratus speculifer; assembly: GCA_964019185.1. Classification (NCBI taxonomy): domain Eukaryota; kingdom Metazoa; phylum Arthropoda; class Arachnida; order Araneae; family Salticidae; genus Maratus; species Maratus speculifer. The sequence goes on from OZ025299.1 coordinate 197,844,241, forward strand.
AAATAAATTTCAATAATTCTCATTTTATTTATACAAGTGTATTTAAAAACTTTCAACATTAAAAACTCGCATTCAGATCTCTCTTCGGAATTCTGATTTTCTAATTCCTTAACCTTTGCTTGTAGCAAGGAAAATGAGAAATATTAAATTATTGATTAAAATTAAGTGATGCCTTTGGATAAGAACTTCGGAGATGTAGTTTATTCAAAATTTTAATGTTTACAGAAATAAAATTTGTTTAAATAAATATTTCTCAAAACTTTAAAATACCTTTCTGTTGCAGAAAATGGCATATTATTAAATATTAAGGAATGCGTGGTATCTTAAACATATACATAAAAGATAACGATATAGTTTTGGGAAAAACCACATGTTTAAAGCTATGGAACTTAAATGGTGAAATACCTCTTCTTTTTGCAGTAAATGACATGCCATTCAGTAAAGTGAATTTTACTATTTCAAAAAAGTGTTGCCAATCAAGAAATCTGAATTTTTTTTAAAATAGTCCACTTACTGGTACGCGAAACCATAGCTTGTGAATCTCTGTCTAAAGTAATTTGTAAAACTAAATTTAAAATCTATCAAATAAGTCATAATAAATATATTACTTTTATTTATACCTATTGAATGACAGTTTAAAATTATACAACAGAAACATTAAAAAAATTATCTCTTACAACATTATTACATTCTGCAGTTTTTTTTTATCTATGTAAAAATTAATTTTAAAATAAAAATTATTCGTTTATATTGATGCCGCTAGATGGCACTAAAACAAAAGTTAAAATCATCCGTCAGAGCCTAGTCGACAAATGAGGGATGACTTGAAAACCGTTCATTTTTTTATGTTGTAAACTTACTGCTTACAAATATACACGAAAGGAAGAAATATATTTCAAAATATATTTAAAGGCTTTAATGCACTTTTACAAATATTTTAAAAGCAGAATCGGATATTATCCTTTTTTTTCAGTGTATCACTAATCATTCAGAGTTGTTCATTTCTAGATTTGGAATTTTTTTTTTTTTTTTTTTAATGACAATGGTGAAGGGTTCGCTTGTTTGTATTGTTTATAACAGCTCGTTTTTTCATTGAAACTTAATGTATTATTATTGAACATATGCTTTTAGAAAAATATGCTGAACAAACATTATTTCAGGTAGAAGAAATTATCATTTAGCAGTCATATGTTAGCATATGTTTTTCATTAAGCCTATGATGGCGTTTAACTACGGTCGATTGACAGACCAGAATGTTTCGGACCGGCCTGGTTACGTACACTTTTCTCCACTCACATTTTATTATAAGTAGCTATGGAGGCAAAACTGGCAAACCTGGTTCACACTGTACTCGAATATTCCAATATTTTCAATAATTTAACCATTTCAGTGAGAAATATTTGCATGTCTGCAATGTTGAATTCACATCATAATTTTCGAAACAAGTTTTATGCATAACGGAATGCAGTTTTGCAGCTATCTTTTTGCCAAAACTATAAAAGTTAAATTCTGTTCAAAAATTTTGTTACAAGTCCTAATTAAAATTAAATATTATACACTGGTGTCCAAAAGTTAAGCATAATTGGTAATTAAGTAAGTAATGAAATAAATATAAATCGAAATGTGGTGAAACTCCAGGTGTGTAAACAAAATAGTACGCGTCATATATTTTCGCAAAGAGTTTTCCCCGAAATCGAACAGGGGACCGTCAACAAATTGAAAAAGAACGAAGATCTTTTGGATAACCCTGTCAAATCTAATGTAGCAAAAGGGTTCAAACTGCATATTATGATTAAGTGGCTTATTGTAATGTACTGTGTTTCTTTTTATAAGGATAGCAATCATACTCGTAGAGAAATTATTTTTTTTATAAAAACAGTCCTAAGTTTTTTCTTATAATTTGCAGAGTTCTTAATATAAAATAATGTTCTTTTCTGAAAATATGACAAACATCATTGTACACAATACCCTGTCATCAGAATTTAAAAATAATAAAAATTGTATGAAAAATGAGTAGGTTTAGTAAATAATTTTTCATTGCGCATGCGTCAACGATATCAAAATTTCATTTGCATATTGTGTTAGCTAAATGTATAGAGCAACTTCTGTAAAAGTGTCAAAAACATAGCTTGAAAATTCTGAAAATTATCGTCTATAGAATCAACTCAAAATCCGTTATTCTTAAAAGGAAGCAAAATATCAGGGGTTTTATCCAAATACAGTTGTACGTGCAATATTGTCTAGGCACGAAACAATGAAATATGGATACAGCCCCTCATCTTTTTGCTTCATTAGGGAATAAAATAGTTTAATCTATGTTTTTGAGACTTTCACAAAAGTTGCTCTACACATTTAACTAACATAATATGCAAATGAAATTTTAATAGCGTTCACGCATGCGCAGTAAAAAATATTTAGTAAACCTGCTCATTTGTCATACAATTTTTATTATTTTTAAATTCTGATGACAGGGTATTGTGTACCATGATGTTTGTCATATTTTCAGAAAAGAACATTATTTTATATTAAGAACTCTGCAAATTATAAGCAAAAAATTTAGGACTGTTTCTATAAAAACCTTAATTTCTCTGCGAGTATACATGCTAACCTTATAAAAATAAACACAGTGCACTACAATAAGCCATTTAATCATAATGTGCAGTTTGAACGCTTTTGCTACATTAGTTTTGACAGGGTTATCCAAAAGATCTTCGTTCTTTTTCAAATTGTTCACGGTCCCTTGTTCGATTTCGGGGAAAACTCTTCGAGAAAATATATGACGCGTACTATTTTGTTTACACCCATGGAGTTTCACCACATTTCGATTTATATTTCTTTCATTACTTATATAATTACCAATGCTTAACTCTTGGACACCAGTGTATAATATACCTCATCGCTCTTCAAAGGGTTAAGAGTGCTATGTCTTTTTAATCCTTTCAGGGAAAAACAATTATGTCTCTGTAGTGTGAAGCTCACACCAGAAATTCCGGAAATTCAAAACAAGCAAAATAAATTTCACCCCCCCCTCCCCCACGCAAAATTTATAAAAGTTGCAGTGTTGCCATATGGGCTACCTTTTCTTAATTCAGATTCTTGATTGGCACCACTTTTTACAAATGATAAAATGAGCCTTATTCATTGACATGATAATTAAGGCGAAAAGAAAAGGTGATTTACCGTTTCAAAAAAGTGGTGCCAATCAACAAATCCAAATTAAAAAAAAAAATAGCCCACTGGCAACACTGAAAAGTTGAATTCGAGTAAAAGTTCCCGGTTTAAATTTTGATTAAAATTAGATTGCGCTCCCTCAAGGAGTTAACATCTTAATGTTCTTGATTTCTAGAGTAGAATACGTTCTGGAAGTTTTCTAGATCAGAGTTTCTGAATTCAAACTAGAAAATGTCAATAGTAAATTTCCCTTTATATAAATATGGAATGCATTTTATTAACTAAACAAATACTAGATTAATTTGTAACACGATTTTTCAATCGTTAAGTCAATTATACAGATGTAAATTTTTCATTTGGGGGAAATAGTCCTCCAGTGTTCGTGTCCGGGATGACTCAATTCACAGAGTACGGAACAGAGAATCAACTTTCATACACTGTAATGGCAACTTGATTAACATGGGATTACGCGTAGACAGTAGCGATACGAGCGGATGACTCAAAACTACAATAATAACATAAGAGAGGTTGCTAATTTGGCGAAATATCGCTTCCTTGGCGGCAAATGAAAAGGGAAAAAAGAAAAAAATACAGCGACGGCTTGCTGCTTCTTGTTTTGAAATTTATGAAAGAATTATTTTAATATGAAATAACTTTGACGTATTCGTCTTGCAAACAATACATGTGTCTCTTCTTGACATAAAATCCTAATAATCTAAACTTGAAAATTCAAGAACAATAACAGTAATAATTACGAATCAATATAAGCGCGGAAATCTAAGATCAAATAGCATAAGCACGTGTGCAAAGATAATCAAATCAGCATTCAGCAAGAAGTGCCAAGCCAGAATATGGTTACAGTTAAACAGAAATCACGAGGATAAAAATCACCAACGCGATGGTTTAGTTTTTAAGTGATCCACTGAGGGCGTTCTTTCCAAGCCGAGTTGAGGCTCTGTCCGTACTCTGTGACTCAATTGAAAGAGCATTGGCGGCTTCAGCCAATACATCTCCGGTTCAAATCCTGACCCGGACTTTTTCACCAACTTAGAAAATTTACATCTATTATAAACAAATATTGCTCTTTTAATTTTCTGGTGGGAATTTAGAATTTCAGAATTAAAAAATCAGTAAATTTGAAAATCCGTTGATAGCAAATATGGTACCATTTGCATTATAAAGTTAACCATTTTCTGCCTGATGGTTAAATTTTCGATCACTTAATTTTAATTTCGAAATGTCACAATGGCACTAGAATATTCGGCCAAAATTATTTGAAAAAAGTTTAGTGTTTTTGGGGTTTTCTTTTTTTTTCGTGTATTTCGTAAATTGAATATTTTCTTATAAAAATATTGGTGTCAATGTGATCTTTGGAATTTTGAAGAAGTTTTTTGAAGAATTTTGAAGAAAACTACCAGAGCTCAAAGTGTTAACAGCTAGTATAGAGAAATTTTGCGCTATGTAATCCAACTATTTTCAAGATTGAATAAGTTAAAAGTGATAAAAAATTAAAAATTCTCTAAGGGATGCTCGTCGCAGAGCAGTTAAATAAAAGACAATCATATGTGAGCCGATAAGAATTTTGAATTTGTTGCAATTTAATTCAGAAAATTTGATTTTTATCTTGTGAAACACTCATTATCCGCATCTCTGATTAACCCGTACGTCATACGGGCAACATGCTTTTTCCAATCATGATTTGCCTGTACCTCGTAAAAACGGACATCCTCATTCGAATCAGGATTTATTATCATATTTACCAGTAAATATTTATTGTAAATTTCGCATTATTTAATCCACGCATTTTTCGGATTCAATTAGGCAAAAATTTCGGTTAGAAAAACCAGTGATAAACGATTAAAAATTCTGTAAAAAACACGAAAAGAATAACGTACTTTTGGGAAATTTTTAAAAAATATTAATCAGTTAAGTGATTAAAGCTGTGAAGCATGAAAATTTAGAAACATGATTTAACTACTGCATGGTATGTATTTCTGTAATTACATTATTCTTTCTGTGATACGATAAATACAGGAAAAAGTTAAGATTCGGCATTTTATTAAAATTAAAGTAAATTTTATTATTTTCACGTATAGATAAATTTTATGATAGGAAGCAGAAAGTCGCTTATACAAAACACAGTAACATGAATATATATTGAAATAATTTTATAGCTCAAAAATAAATTGTTTCAATTTCACTCTGACTCTAATTATGTCAAAACTTTATAAACTAGAATAATGCATATAAAATTCATAAATTTATTCTAATTCTTATTATAATTACGAGACATTAATCAAACGAGCATTTTGGAGCTAATGAAAATTCGAATGGAGTTTCACATATTTGTGTTATTACAAAGCATCTTAATTAGACCGAAACTTAATTGGGCTTTGGTGTATGATACTAAAATTTCGTTTCTCTGATATTCTAAATGTATTAACATGTATATCAGTAGTAATAAAAGTATTCAAAAACTAATTATTGTTTCACATACATTCAGTTTAATAAAAAGTGTTGAAATTTTTAACCAATAAATGCTTTTTTTTCTAGGATACTTTCAGTGAAATGCTAAGATTTTCCCAATCAACATTAAATTTTTGTTGGCGTAAATACTACCGGCGTATAATCGGCGGATCAAACAATCATTTTTTGACAACGAAAAATTTAAAAAATAAAATGTAATACTTTAAATATCGTGGTAAATATTTGGTTTAAATAAATAAATAAAAGTTTTGGATCCAAATAGAATTGCTTGATCCTCAAATTATACGCCAAAAATTGGAGTAGTTTCTCCAAATATATGTCAACCTTTACGCTTTTTTACTACCACTAAAATTTAAGAAAAATTTTTGCATATTTTATTAGTCAGATTTCGTGCAAGAAATATGCAACAAAATTTTAGTGCTGAGAAAAAAGGTAAAAATTGACAGCTATGTGACATTAATTGCCTGATATAAAAGACGAAATATTGGGTAAAATAATGTAAATATTTTTGATAAAGAACAAGTTACCTGATTTCAAGATGTTGCGATTACCTTTATTAACCCCTTAATTCTCACTCCCATGATATTCACGGCCTGAGATCTTCACGGCTTTTATTCAGAATTGTTTGATACCGACCACTTTTATAAAACAGTACCATTTTTTTATTCGGGTGCCAATTTGTTTGTTATTAAATAAGGTGAATATTTCTTTTTCAAAAAAATTGGTGGATAATCAAACTAAATTTTTAAACCGTAATTTAATGCGACCGTTAACCCTTTCCGGCGCAGTGTTACCACTCCGGCAACACCTAATTTTAATTCCAAACTTACAAACGGCACCAATAAAATTTTAGTAAAATTTTACTTTTACAGTGACAGCTTAAACCAGGGAATTCTTAATTTCTAAAAAAGTCTTTTGTAAATTCCGGTGTCAGTCAAAAATTTCTCATTTTAGGAACAGAATTTGTCCTAGCCGGAAAGGGTTAAGGGATTAACAAGTCATTGTCTCTGAAGATTAGGCTTACATGTTGACACAAAATCTCGACTGTCGACCGATTTTTCATAATTTATTCGGTTCTATTCTATGAAACATTAGTATTTTTTAAAAGTATTCTATTCTTCTTAATTAATATCAGAAAAACAAGGTGGGTATTTTTTAAACAAAAAACTGGTATTCAAGATAAAAGAACCACACAAACGCTAAACAAATTGAATTATGACCGCCACCATTTTTTCAGAGCGTACGCCTAGTATAAAGTGAACTGTGGCCGAGACAGAGTTGCCAGGTTGGCCTTAAATTTTAATCTGAAATTTCAAACTCACAACATAAATATCGGAAGACGAATTCTTACTTTCAGAGATCGATAAACGTGTCAGATTAAGTAAAGCATGAAATACCATTCTTTATTTCTGTGTGGACTTTAATTTTTTTAATAAAGGGAAGGTCGAATCGGGAACCATGGACAGGGTCGTGCACAGCGAGATGGAGTTATGAATTCGGACGGTTGCCCCGTTCAGGTAAATTTGGTGGATCGTGGAATTTGTAATACAAACCTCGTTTCTTCCTTTTTTTTGTAATATATATATATATATGTATATATTTATTTGCGCATTGGATTTTTCTTCCAGTGAAAGTAAGTTCATTCTTCGTTTCAAAGTTATTGCATCGCCCCTAACCCTACACCCAAAATTTATTAATAAAGCCTTCTTTCTTTTCAAAACTTGTTTTATGTTTTTCTTTCGGAGACAGTTACAAAATGATATACTCACAAAATAGTATGGGTTACTTTTCTTTGAATAGAAAAGTTTTTCAAGCTGTTAATATTGTACTACTGGATATATTTTCTACATCCATTTCTTAAATTCACTTTGTCAAAATATAAGTGCAGTTTTCGCTTATGTTATTCAGTTGTTTGGAATTTCTGAATTATAATTAATCACTGAGTTCCAAAATAAACGCGAAATATGTACTCAATAGAATTTATTTAAATTTCTACACTTTTTAATTTTATGACACATGTCACAAAGAAATAGTGAAGGGGGAGGGGGACGCGAAATTGAAAATTTGCCACTGGCGCAGTTTTCACTTCGCACGATGCTGACCATAGAACGAGTCTAATTTTTTTCACAAATTTCTGAATACAATAGAATAACTAGTAAAGATAAATTGTTATGTCCTCTAAATCAGGGATTCTCAAACTATGGTCTCACGTACCATTAAATGGGCTATTTTTTTTATCCAGACATTTTGATTGGCACCACTTTTTTGAAACAATAAAGTTCATCTTATTTAATGACAATCAAATAAGTTAAAAACAAGAGAGATTTTATTATTTCAACTAAGTGGTATCAATCAAGATATATGAATTTATAAAAGTAGCCCACTTACTGGTACGCGAAACCATAGTTTGAGAACCTCTTCTCTAAATGACAAACATTCCATTGTAGCCGGTTCCGCAGGATCTGATTATCAACGGGTAAAAGTACTACGAACATATTTTAATAGATAATTCCCACTTTAACCCTGTAATTCCCATGATAAAAAACTTTCCAGACTTTCAGTAATTCCAAGAATCTGAGTTCATACTAGAAAAGCTCAATAATAAATTTCGATATTTAAATTACGGAATATCTGTTACTGTATAAAGCGAAAATTGCTATTCAAAATTTTTGTTAGGAATTTGTAATATTTGAATTAAAAAACCCACTAAATTCGAAATACTGGTGATAGCATATATGCTAACATGGGCATTGGAAGGTTAAACTGCTTATCTGCAAAATTTCTGTCACAGACTAGGCAAAAATATATATTTAATTTCATTAGAAAAAGTTTACTCCTGTTATATTCAAGACCTGCCGTTCCGCCATATAATGACAATTCAAACAATGCTCCTGTCAATGTAGGTGAATTTGAAAACCACCAAGACCATGTTTTTAGAGTTTGATTATCAACTCACCACACTATCAACAGGAAAAAGAAATAATATTTTTTGCTCATTCATGACAGAAAATGGCTTTTAAACAAGACGAAAGTTTCCATAAAATTCTACTGATGGGAGAGTGCCCCGTTAATAATTAGGCTCTACTTGTTCCACCAGTAAATTTTAATGAAAACATTGAATTTAATTTTATGTCTTATTCATCAGAATATCTATCATGAACAATAAAAAAAATTCTATTCAATTTTGCTGGTGAAGACATTACGGCGGCCTTTTCGGCAATCTGGCCCAGATCAAATGTAAACAAATAACATCCACTAATCTTTCACTTGTAGCATGCAGACACTACGCTGTCTTTCTCCACTCCTTATTCCTAGCTCCATTCTGAATACCATCCATGCACGTTGACACACACAAAACAAAATAAGCAGCTGGCGTAGGTAAATTTTTTAGCGTTTCTATGTTCCCTTGAATTTTCATAACATTATTTTCAAAAAGTATTATTCGCTTTATTTAACCGCAAAAATAAAATAAAATAAATAAAATAAGTTATACAATTCTCTTAAAACAACGAGCTAAAAATACAAAGTTTCTACGTTCGAATGCTAAAAATACCGTCTATGGCAACCGTCTGTTTAGGGTTTCGTTCTTCTGAAGAAACCCTATTCGTCTCTGTTTTCCGTCTGTACTTCCGTCACAGAGTACATAAAAACTTTGTAAGTCAGGGACTTCAAATTTTCTGTACTTACAGCCGAATACCTCGTGTTACACGACAAATCACAAAATTATGTAAAAATCTATTATTTAAATTAAATCAATTTTATGAATGTAATCAATTAATTTTTGTAATTTAAATTTTAAAAGAGAACCTTAATTTCAAGGATTTGCGTGTAGATATTACAGCTAGGATGTAAAGTGTCTCGCTGGCAAACAATAGGTTCAGAGTTCGATTCCCTTGCTGAAACTTGAAATAGTCATCCCAAGATGGATTTAATTAAAATAAATTTCGTATTTTTTGTCAATTTAAGGGTTTATATGTATATATATATTTATCACTGATATTCATAATATTTTTTGGAATTAAATTTTCTTTCTATTTTAAAAACAATTGCGCGATTTATTAATGATTTAGCATCTTAAATTTCGTTTAAAATTTTTTTTTCGAATTTAGAAATTTAAAATTTTATTTATATGTCTGCTATTTTTTTAAATTTCGGATTTTCAAAAATTTTGGAATTTTTGGATTTTATTTAAATATTTTGATTTGAACATTTTTATTTGATTAAAATAAATAACGTCCTTTTATAATTATTTCAACATTAAATGTATTGGTACTACTATCTATGCAAGAATTTCATAATTACAAATGAACAATTTGGATTTATTAATTAAATGATAATTTGCTTTGAAAGAAATATCAAACGAAACCCTCTGTGCGATCTGCGATCACACATACCTTACTTGCTTAGTAGCATAGACTTTGAATTCAGGAGTTTATGTTTGTTTCTATATGTACAATTTAGGAATGAAATAAGCAAATTTATCTATTATTGACTATTATAAAAGTCAATGTATTATTCTGAAATATTTTTATTAAAATAAATATCTCCTTATGATCATAGATGCCAAGGATAATATATTTTTGTTTTAAAATTTCTTAAAATATGCTTTGCTTTATTTTAGCGTATATTTCTTGCGATTTTTCTAAGAAGATATTCTTTTAAAATGTGGTATTCGAAATATACATAATCATTTGCATCTATGGTTATGAGTCACCATCAGCAACTTATATGGACGTCTCTCAACATTATAATATGTTTCAGTCGCAGAATATGAAAAACTTATCTTCTTCAATTCGGAAGAAAAAATTTTCTTCCGAAGCGTTTACGTTTTTTAAGTCAAAAAAATGTTTTAAAATAAAAATGTTAAATGGCCATCAGAAAGGACCATAAGAAATATTTTTCCATAGTCCAGACCTCAGCGATCGAAACGTTCAAAGAAGCAGTATGACGTTTGCGATATCAGTGTTGCCATATGGGCTACTTTTTCTTAATTCAGATTCTTGATTGGCACCACGTTTTACAAATGATAAATTGAGCCTTATTAATTGACATGATAATTAAGGGAAAAGAAAAGGTAATTTACCGTTTCAAAAAAGTGGTGCCAATCAACAAATCCAAATTTTAAAAAAGTAGCCCACTGGCAACACTGTGCGAAATAGCTATTTTAAGAAGCCACTTGACTTGCTCAAAAAGACCCGGATGATCATCTTAAACCTATGGGGGCGTTATTTTTAAATATCTCGCTCAAATCTTATTTTTATTTATTTATTTATTTATTTTTTTGCACAGGATAGCTGAGGACGATTTACAACCAGGCTATTTTTTACTTTTTCGATTTTGGTTATATTTTTCTTAATAATATGATAGTTTTAATTTCAGAACCGCTTTTAACCGGTTTTGAAAGTTACCCCTTCGCGACGCGAGATTTTTTTCGAAATTTTTAATATTTTGCCACCGGTTTCTAAAAACAGAAATATGTGACATATTAAATAGAGAGAATGCTCCGATTAAATAAGGCAAATTTTACAGTAAAATTTCACTGATGTTGACAAACAGGATTCTTAAGCCTTTTTGCGACAGGTATGCCTGTCGCTCGTCCCCAAAGGGTGAAAGTAATTATAAAAAAATCCTAAACCAGAATCAAAAAAGTAAAAACCAACCCGATTGTAGATCGTCCTCAACTATCCTATCGAAAAAAAAAAAAATATTGAAATTTGAGCAATATATTTTAAATAACGCCGCCAGAGACTTAGCATTATCATCCGCTTCTTTTTGAGAGATTTGAATGGCCTCTTAAGACAAGGGGTCCAGAATCTTCTGCAGAAAAGCAATCCAGCTCACAAAGTTATAGTGACATTGATACCAGAATGAAACATCGTCCTAGAACATTACCTATAGCGCTAACGCGATTTAAAAAATTTAAAAGCTAACCCTTTCAGTACCGGCTTTTAATACATGCTGAGAATACATAACATCTATATTCGTTGGTTTTCTATCTTTATACAAGCTGAGAATTCTTAGTTTTACATAATTCGAGCCAGTAATTCAATTTTATTACATCTAACATGTTTTGAAATAATGTCTATTTTATTTCTTATAATCAATACAAATTTTCATTTTTTTTTCAGGTTTGAATTGTTAAATATTTCAAAATAGAAAATAACTTGTGTCAAATAAAACCCCTATGGTACTAGGAGGTACAACGGTACTATGTATACCCTAATGGTACTTGTCATTTAGTAGTCAACGTGTACTGTGAGTAAGGTTTGTCCACATTGTAATGTGGAACCAGTTTATGGTTTCGATGGCTACATATTCTTCGAAACGCTCCTTCACATCATACGCTTCCTTTGTTACGACATTTTTAAAAAATAGTCTCAGCCTTGTATAATAAACAATATTCTACGATTAAAGAAGGCAAATATTACTCCTCAAATGACTCAATTGGTAAGGAAAAAGTGTAAAAAATGGCAGCGGTACACATTAACCCAGTGTTGCCATATGGGCTACTTTTTCTTAATTCAGATTCTTGATTGGCACCACTTTTTACAAATGATAAAATGAGCCTTATTCATTGACATGATAATTAACACTAGAACAGCCGGATATTTTACTCAAGTTTTAGAAAAAGAGTTTCTCACCAGAATTTTAATTTTAAACTATTTAACTTACTTAATTAGTCAATTTTTGTGCTAAGTATATTTACCATTTCTTATGGAGAAAATTCTGGTTCGAATCGACTGTTATCAGTTTGGCAGGGGTCATTTTGACCCCTTTTGGCGGTTCTAGTGTTAAGGCGAAAAGAAAAGGTAATTTACCGTTTCGAAAAAGTGGTGCCAACAACAAATCCAAATTTTAAAAAAGTAGCCCACTGGCAACACTGCCTTAAACCTTTCAGGGGCAAAATACATCCACTCGCAAGATGCCGAAAGGTGTGGTTGACACCAGAAATCATTAAAAAAAATATTTAAAAAAAAGCAAAAGCTTTTGGTAATATTTTTAGTAATTTATTATTTTATTTATTTCATTTTTAGCTTTTGGTAATATTTAGTATTTTTACTTCGTAAATGGAAATTTCCCCTTCCAATATTCTGGTGCCAATGCAGAATTTAGGAATTAAAATTAGGTGGTCCAAAAATTAACCACCGCCCTCGAAGAGGTAAATGGATTTTTCTCTTTGTAATATTTGAAATTCAAGATATTCACATCCAAAAAGCTCAGGGTATGCGTTGGGGTATAGTAGAGTTTCAGTTACAGACGAACATTTTTTATTGCTACCGCACACCACCAATTTCAAAACAAAAATCTGTTGCATACGCTTTGAGTACATTTGCAAGAGAAATGTACTACGAAATGTATTTTTTTAAATTAGTGGTACGAATAGAATATATAAATAGTAGCATGTAATTGAAACTTTACGATACTTTCCCGAAGGATATGAAACTACCTTAAAACATAAGTTTATGCAACGTTTGAGGAAATTATTATTCACAAATCTCTTGCAACTTATGAGTCATCATGTGTAAAAGTTATGCTATTCCACTATATTGGTTGGATTTTTTTCCGCCAATTTAGGCACATCTTTTGCTCTCACGGTTAAATTCTTGCTTGGTTTATGTCGCAGTTTCAACTAATACAGGTACCATTTCAACATCATTTATGGTGCTTCACATTGAACATTAATGAAATGAAAATAAGATCATAGCTTCCATTTTCAATTTTGAAAACTTACCGTAATTATGGGAGCTAGATTTGATTTGATTCACCTCCTTATCGAACCCCCTAAATTTTACACATATCAAATGGTATCTCGTTTATTTAACGCTTTGAGGGATAAAGCACTTCTATCCTTAAAATGTTGAAATGATTGATTGACACCAGATTATAAAAACAAAGAGTATAGCCTGGTTTCATAGTAAAATATGCCTTTGAGTTAACCCCATCAAGTCCTACATGGATCGATAGCCCACAAAAGAAATTCATTTTTCCCCAGTTTTAAGTTTGTATCTCAATAGTCTTGAGATAATGACCCTAAACACCTGTTTTGGAAAAGTGCGCATCGTGACGAAACTACTAAGCAAATTTCAACGAAAAAATAAGGAATGTAAAAAACCACCATACGAATGTTTGACAATTTTTTTAAACAAAAGAACAAGTTTTCTAACATTTTTCCTATTTTTAAATGAACATTTTAATTAAAAATAAACTGAAATTTCTGAGTGACCACCTTAATTTTTTTGCATGAAACACTATGAGACATGATGCATATTCACTATCAATTTCAACTATCTACGTATGGCGCATCATATTAAAAAAAGGCAAAATCATATTCCGGTGGTAATGTGGGGTGTGTCTCGGACAAATTTCACGCCTTCTTTTCAAATCTCACATATTAATTCACACGGTATTTTAAAAAAAAGGCGTGAAATTTGATTGACAATCGATGACAATCAAATAATCTGGAGAGAAATTTGTCCGCAATCTGGCAACAGTGTTTTTCATTACATAGTCTAATAAAATACAAGCTTTTCTTTATTTAATCGCAAAGTTTTTCGGATTAACCTTTCGTTAGGCTCACGAATCTTTGTCACGCATTTAGTCGCATGGGGGACATATAGCACCCACTTTCGATATGCTGTTTCTGTACTTTTAAAAAAGAGTAGTGATAATGAAACAGACTAAAACAACAAAATGCACATTGAAAAAATATATTTAAAAGTTACAAATGTTTACGAACATTACATAAAGAAGAGGAAAGGAATAAAAAAAAATCACAATTTTTAAGTATCATAAGTGACATAAGTCATCCACAGGGTTAAAAAAACATAATTTTCTGTTCTAATATAGTATAAAATAGTTAGTGGTCATTGTGCAACAGGTTGAATACCACTATCATATACGTAACTTTTATTAGTGTTAATACATGCTCATACAAGTTTTTGTAGTTACTTTTCATAGAATAAATATATCTTTAACCCATTAGTGCCTAGCATCCCTTTTTAGGGACGCTTCAAAAGGTGCATTCAGCACTGTTTTTGACACCGGTAAAAAAGAAAAGCAATAATTATTTTATTTAAATGATGCATTTTCGTGATTAATGAACTAAACTTAAATCTTCTAAAAATAGTGGTGCAAACATATAAAATTTACGCAAAAGATGCTGGGCACGAATGGGTTAACAGTTGGTATTGGATAATAATTTCTATTAGCTATTCTTGAAGTTGTAAAGGCAAAGAGAATGTAGTTGCGTGTAAGAAAATTTGAAATCTATAAATAACGACGTGCAGATTATCTTTTTATTTTTGCGAATTTTTACGTCATACACCAGATGTGTCAAACTGAGGCCTGCGTATACATCTAAGATTTCGTAGCAAGCATCGTTTCATGAAATTATTGAGGATTAATAAATGAAAAATTTTCTGGTGTGAACTCAACATTTTTTAATAAAAGAATCGCCAGATTTGGCAACATTGTTTAATGCGTATGTAGTGTTGAACATGCTATCTCTTTCCAAATACATGTGTTTGATCACCTTATAATATGCTATAAATTAAGAGAGACATTTGCAGTAGTACATTATATTTTAGGACAACACGTAATTTTTGAAAATATATGTTTATATTCCCACAATAAATTAAAATTTTGTTGCTTAACCCTTTGAGCTCTGATGGTAGAATTTTCTACCACATAATTTAAATTCCGAAATGTCATAACGGTCCCAGATAATTTTACAAAATTTATTTGAAAAAGATTCAATGCATTTTTTCGTGTATATTGTTAATAGGTTTTTTTTCTTTGCAAAATACTGGTGCCAATGTGACATTTGGAATTTTGAAGAAACTTACCCACCAGAGCTCAAAGGGTTAAGATAATTTTATGCTCGCCATTATCTTAGCCTTTATCTTATACAAGTAAACTTATCTCTCCCGAATTTGATTTTTTAAAGAAATAAAGTAGACATATAATATCCAATGGTCTTTACCATGACTTTTATTCCAGAATATATTGCATAAAATAAAATAATTTTGAAGAAAAAGTAATCCTATGAGATATTTTACTGACACTTTTCAAAGACGCATTTGTATGCAAGAGGTAAAATATCTTCCATATATTAAAGGATATAGCTGCTGATTTTATACCGACATCTAATATCTTACATTACTATTCGAAAGAAGATTTTTAAAGGTATGTCTCAATTCAGAAAACGATAATTTTTTTCATATTTAGATTTATTATACCAGTACGCATAACTGACAAATTTTAGACAGACTTTTCATAAAATTGAAGATTTACTTAAAATGACAAGATTTTTTCTACATTTCTACAATAAATTCAAAAATTGAGTCTGATTTAAATTAAATTCGAATTAAAATTGTGTTGCTTAAGATAACTTTATGTTAGCCATTACCCTAGCCTTTATACGTATACAAGTAAACTTTTCTCCAGAATTTTATTTTTTTTAACCCTTTAGGGGCAAAACACTTCTAGTCTTAAAATACTGAAATGATTGATTGACACCAGAATTTAAAAACAAATTTATTTCATATTAGATAAAAGCTTTTTTTTTTTTCATTCACGTTCTAGATGAACTTAAAAAAATTTAACGAAATTCTGGTGTCAATGTGGCATTTCGAAATTAAAATTAAATGGGATATATTTTATCCTGCTGCTCTTCAACGGGTTGAATAAATAAAATGGCTATGTGATATCTGTTGGCAAAGTTGACGTTTATTCCTGATTGCGTAAAAGAAAATAATTTTGAATAAAAAGTAATCCTGTGCGACATTTTAATGACTCTTTTCAAAGACGCATTTGTAAGCAAAAGATAAAATATCTTCCATATATTTAAGGATATAGCTGCTGATTTTGTACCGATGTCTAAGGTTTTACAATACTATTCGAAAGAATGATTTTAAAGGGATATCTCAATTCAGAAAATGATAATTTTACTTTCATATTCGGATTTTTCTATCGGTTCGCATAATTGACGAATCTTAGAGAGTTTCATTTATAAAATTGAAGGTTTACTTAAAAAAATCAGAATTGTTTTCTAGTATTCCTAAAATAAGTTTAAACGTTGTGTCCGATTTAAAATAAATAAGCAGATGGAATGTTGTAATTATTTGTTTGAGATTTTTTTTAACAAAATGTTATTATGGATTTTATAACGAAAATTTTTAAAAACAATTTGTTGACCAATGAGCATACTTGTGGCTGTTTTAACGCTTTTTTTTAATTTAAATTAACTCACAGAATTTTTATGTAACATCCCTTGCTTTATTCAACCAGTAACAATGTGTTAACACTAAAATGGCCGGATGGAGTCGATTAGACTCAGACCATGTAATTAAATTTCAATTCGAGCCAGAAATTTTTCTTGAAATAAATTAAATTCAAACCACAGAAATTTAATTGAATGAATCAATTATAGAATTCTGAATAAAATTTCTGGTGGTAAATATTATTATCAAACTTGAGTAAAATTTCCGGGCATTCTAGTGTTAAATCACAAATTTCTAATTATTATAATATCCACCATCCATATATTTTTTTACGCAATATTGGCTATGAGTACCGTAGAATTGTATTAAATCAAAAATAAATATTTCAAGAAATAATGTATCGTCATGTCATTCTATTAGATTATGCCCATGTTAGAGTAATAGGGACGTAAATCTGGCCTCTAATTACATCCCGAAATTTCAGTTTCAGAGCGGAATTTTCTGAAGAACAGTTTTTACTCTAATTAATCAAGAAACGTCTGCCTTTAAATAAATCTGAAGACATGTTTCACATTTTCTGGTGTGAATCTGCATTCTGTGATTAAAAATGGAGGCAAAACCGGCACAGTGCTGAGTACTAATAAAGGCAAATTTTTATTACATTGTGTGCTTTTTATACATATTTTTAGCAATGAGCATAACGAGCGTTGAATTTAAAAGAAATTTTTGTGTCATTCATTTTAAGGAGACATACTACTATTAAATATTCAAAAAACAAAATTTTTTAAAGAAGATGTATATGAAACAACAAGATGTTCTGTTTATTTTAAATTTGACCAAATAAAGTATTCCTATAGATACGCTAGTTATAACTAGAAACGTATGAAACAGTATATGAGCTGATCCATAGTATCAGACCAGATTATATGGTCGTTAAGGCAGGGGTGCAAAAATCTAGGCGCCAGCAGGCAGTTTCTCACCACAAAATTTATTTTGTTTTTCTTCGTCTAATATTTCGTGTAAAATTCCTGCTAGAATGCTATTAAATTTTGAGCGAAAAAAACTTTAAAATTTAAGTGGTGAGAGACTATCCTCTGGCGCCTAGATTTTTGCACCCCTGCGTTAAGGTTATTTGGGTGAAATAGTCCTCCAGTGTTTGTGTCCGGGTGGTTCAACTGAAAAAGCATTGGCGGCTTCAGCCAATACATCCCTGGTTCGAATCCTGGCCCGGACTTTTTTTCATCCACATAGAAAATTTACATTTGTTATATATGAAACAGTCTCTAGAAAAGCTTCGAAGCTGTGTCTTTTTACATAGATTAAATCAAAACTTTGACCACCACTATTTCCGTACTACATTTTTTGTTTTAGATTTTTCTTGGAAATATGAAAAGGACCCAATTCATGGTAATATATATATATATATATATACAAAAACATATATATGTTTTAGTGCCGTTCTTGTAGTAAAATGATACAAAAATAATTTTATAAAATTAGTGACGGCTAAAAAAGTGACAAATTCGAGGACTGTCTCTAAATAAGTAATGCCTAAATAATTACTTTAACAGTTTCAGATTAGGCATCATTTAATGATATTTTTAATACCAGTAATTTTGCAGAGTACTTTGCGATTTAATTTTTAAGAATATTTCCCAAATATTTCGCGGTTGAAAAAAGTTTTCCACTATAATATTCTGGTACTGAAATAATAGAATTCAGAAGCACGCTACATGAGACACATATGTGTCCAACCTGTCTTAGATAAATTAGTCACAATTTTTTAGAACGACTTGAGAGGGTATCCTTCTGGTAGCATCAAATGCTGAAGATTAAAGTTAGTAAATTAAGCAAATTTTGAAAACGGCGAGATTTTATTGAAGAATATCTGTACTATTCTGTTCTACGAATCTTCTTCTAACTTCCAGGAGTCTTATAATGCCTTCTTTCAAAGAAATTTTTGATTTGGTTCCAAAGTATTTACCGACATTATTTTTAGTTAATTCTAGTTATTTTATATCACACATATATATAATAAGATTTAATTATTTTTGTTTAACCCTCTCCGGCACGAGCAATATGTTAGTAAAATGAGAAATTATCGGTTGACTCCAGAATTCACAAACGAATTTTTTAGATATTTTGAAACCCCTAATTTAAGCTTTTATTGTAAAAGCAAAATTTTACTAAAATATTACTGGTGCCGTTTGCAAGTTTGGAATTAAAATTAGGTATCCCAGATTGGGCACAGTGTGCCGGAAAGGGTTAAGAGAATTTAAAAAAAGCAAATAGTAATCGGATAGAGCAATGTCCGAAGAGTAGATAGGTTGTATTTATGACGGCCAATTACCATCACAAGAGATATGGCCCCCAAGGGATAGTAGCCCTCTGTGGGGAGGGATCTTTCTAAGGAAACCTAACCCATATTTATGCAAGAAAATCCAATTTTCAAAGAAAACCACGAAAAACTCCAAACGATTAGGAATACAAGCGTGACTGGCTTCGAACCCAGCACCTTCCGTATACCAGTTTCGAGGGCAGAACCTCTCGGCCACTGGTGGGGCCCGAAGAGTAGGGAAAGTGCTTCAGAACATCTCAATCGAATACAAGAATTTTTTTATTTTATTATTTTTTTTACAGTTAAAGATTGCTTTAGAAGCTTCTTTTGCAAATCTTATGTTAATTTTTAATTGAAAAAGCATCACTTTCTGAAAATAAATATCTTTTATGCATATTTTGACAGCATTTGCAAAAGAAATACCGCAAAACGTGTTTTTAAATATTGGTGCAACTATAATATAAAAATAGATGCTAGTGGCCGATATGCCCATGACCTGTCGGCTAGCAACTCTGTAGATCGCGTTTTCAACGTCAAAAGTATCCTTTTTAAAAAGATTGGTCCCCGTGGACTAAATTTGGATACTTAATAATAACCAGGAACGTAAGCAGTCGATCCAGTCGAAATAAAGGTCCTATTGCTGTCGCTGAAGCCGGACTCATAGAGAAGAAAGTTTTGGTCTCTGTTTGGCGAAATTGGATCTGCTACGATCGTCTTCCATCTATCCAGACGACCAATTCTGAAAATTTCTACTGGCAACTAGATGAACTGAAAATTGAAATAGCCATAAAACACCCCGAAATAGCAAACAAACGAGGTATTATCTTCCATTATGATGCCTTCATTCTACGTGTATTTTTGACTGTCATAAAACAATTCCTTGCATTCAATTGAGACATTCTGACCCACCCCCTTACTCTCCGTACA
Source organism: Maratus speculifer (assembly GCA_964019185.1). Taxonomy (NCBI): domain Eukaryota; kingdom Metazoa; phylum Arthropoda; class Arachnida; order Araneae; family Salticidae; genus Maratus; species Maratus speculifer. The sequence goes on from OZ025299.1 coordinate 197,864,386, forward strand.
TAGATCCGTCCGACTACTGTTTGTTTCTTTCTCTCAAAAATTCTATTCACAAAAAATAAATTCTTAGAATGACATGAAATATCAATAAGTATTTTGCCACTAAATCAAAAATGTTTTGAAAGAAGGCATTGTTAGACTACTGGATAGATAGAAGTAGGTTTGTTCAACAGAATTGCACAAACATTCTTCAATAAAATATCGCCACTATCGAAATTTATATGGTTTACTTTTTTGTAAAAAAACGAAAGAATCTTTTAAGACAACCTAATAGAATTTTTATTGTTATACTTGTCAGCGGACAGTGAAAAGTTTTCTAATAATAACTTGTAGGAATCAGCGATAGCATAAAAATTAAAAAAGCATAAATATTTTAAAATTACTTGAATGATCCTTCTATCAATATGATTATATTGTCTAGTCACTAAATCACAAAAGTTTTGGAAAGAAGGTGTGATTAGACTGCCGGAAAGATGGAAGAAAGTTTGACAGATTGGCTCAGGGATTCTTCAGTGAAATATTGCCTTTATCGAAATTTTCCATGAGTTATTTTTTGCTAAAAAACGGAGGAAACTTTTGGGACAATCTAATATCAATAATTTAGTACCTATAATATTTCTCTTCCATCATTTGTGGGTAAGAAAGGATGTAAACTATTTCAACGACTTTTAAAAGAGATTAAAAATTATAGTGAAATTACGTTTTAACTCAAATTGATTTTTGAATGAAAAAAAAAAAAAAAACATTTTTAGAGAGTGAGATAGCCGAATAAGATTTGTAGATTAAATTCAAAATACAGTGTGCAGCCAAATTTGACCTACAAATTTAATGTAGTGATAGTAGATATCAAGAAGATATAAAATATATTCTTTGAAACCACACTTTAAATGATAGAGTTTTTTATTCCAATTGAAGTATGCTTGACGGTAAGAATTTTGCGAAAAAAATATTGCAATAAAAATGTAAACGTACTTTTATAACTAACTTGCTATTATTAAATGAGATAATATCACAAAACATTTCGGGAAAAAAAAGAGTGCTAACCGTAATTTCGGGTGTATAAGCCGCGGATCAAACAATTCTTTTTGGACCCAGAAATCTTATTTATTGATTGAAGACAGATATTTACGGCGATCTAACTAGTTACACTTTTTTCTTAAAAAATTCTGGGTCGAAAAAGAATTGTTTGATCTGTGGCTTATACACCCGAAATTACGGTACGTATTTGCCGTAATGCAAGAACTTCAGTTTGATAATTAGTGTCCAAAATATGAGGCATCAAATATGAGGCGTACTGCTGCGCATATAATGGTAATTTATACTACTTTTTTTTTCATGTAGTGTCATATACTTATGACAAATTTGAGCACGTCTATTAAAAGTTTCATTATATTGTACTTCAGTTTACTGAGTCAACTCAAGTTGGGTAAGGTAGAAAACCCTTGCATTTTGATAAATAAAGTGAAACACATTGTAAAATCACCATAAAATGAAAAATAAAGTAGGACGAGTTTCGAGCTACAAAAATAACAGCTCGTCATTAGCTAAATAAATACGTGTCCGTAAGGGCACAGTGTCGAGATCAATCGATCTATCGATCTCACCCCTCTGTATTTTTCTGTGAAATTCAGCAACACCCAGTACATTTAACCTGTAGTTATTAACTCTTAAGCTTTCTTGTACCACAAATATTTAATAATAATTTTTCCTTCTTAAATTATCATGATCTGTGATTAAACAAGGAAAATTTTTCGATTACTTTTTTATGGTACAAAAAACTATAAGGTGATCGCAGAACCTTGAAAAATGCATGTAGGATTTATTTTGCTATTGATAACAAAGAAAAATGTTTGCCTTTCTTAATTACGTATTTCCATGATTTTTTAAGAAAAAATAAATTTTTGAAATAAGTGATGCCAAATGAATAAATTTTATGAAAGAGATGCCGATCCCGAAGTGGTTGCAGCATAATGAGAAATTCTTATACTCCGCGCAGTGTTTACCAAAGATAAATATCTTGTCTGATGTAAGGTTATATCAAAATATTTTCGTAAAGGCATATATATTTCCGTAAAGATATGTATTATAAAAAGTAATTCGTACTTAAAAAATTTTTTCAGTGCCTTATGAGCAGGGTTCGCACAGTTCTACCACTAAGCGTTAAGAATATTTTCAAAGTGTTTCACTGCTGAAAAATAGCGTAAAATTTGTGAATGAAAGTGGGGATTGCGAATGTTGTGATTTAAAAATTAAATGCAAATTTTCTTATTTTTAATAGTGGTGCCAGAGTCCTTGGAAATTCCAAGGAGTGTGTGAACTTTGCTTATGAGTTTATATAAGTATTTGGCTTCATTTATAAAGCAACAAGTTCAAAGTAGTGTTCTGACAAAAGATTAATTTTAATTTGAAAGTGTATCATGCTTGAAAGAAAATTCGCATTTTACTTTGCAAACCATTTGTGTATTCAACGAATGAATCTGTATTTTGTGCTGCTATATGTAAATGTTTGAAATATCAATCTTAATTGTTTTGCTTGCAGCCGAATTCTGCGTTCTACGGACTACTTGTCAATGATATTTTCAAACAGCATTCTTCCATTTATTTAATCACTGAATTTTTAATATTTTTTAGTGCGTAAATGGGACAAAATTACTATACAGAAGTAGATTTAACATGCGGTTTTACTGGAATTAACCCAAAATTCATTTTTTAGGAATTTTAACAAGACGATGAATAGAACGAATCTTTCAAGATGTGATAAATCAAGAATATCAGGACTACCAGTTTGGCCTCCAATTTTATTCAGGAATAGAGAGTTAATACCAGGAACAAAGCATATTATTTTATTCTTTATTTAATAAGAGACATTTATCAACCGTGGTTTTCAAAGAACCATGGATTTCCTTGAGTAAATGCGGATTAGGTTTCCCTAGAAAAACCCCATGGAGGGTATTATCCCCCATAGAGCCTATATGCCTCGTGCTGATAATTGGCCATCATAAATTTAACCAACCAATTTAACCTCCAATAAGAATTTTCCTGATTTGTCCGTAAGTCATACGGGCAACACGATTTTGCCATTCGTGATTTCCCCGTACCATTTACGGGCATCCATATTCCAAGCTTTAATTATTATTCTCACAAGTAAATTTTTATTGTAAATTTTGCATTATTTAATCCAAGCATTTTTCTAATTGGACTAATCAAAAATTTCTGCTTTGAAAATCTGGTGACAAATGACATAAAATTCTTTAAAAGACATGAAAAATAGGCATTATTTGAAGAGTGTTTTAAAAAATATTGATCAGTTAATCCTTTGAGGGGCAAAGCACTTCTATTTTTAAAATGCTGAAATGATTGAATGACACCAGAATTAAAAAAGCTATTTTTTTAAACCTTTGAGCTCTGGTGCGTAAATTTCTTCAAAATTCTAAATGTCACATTGGCACCAGTATTTTGAAAAGGTAAAATTCGGTTTAAGATATACGCAAAAAAAAAAAATGCATTACACGCAAGGTTCGCACACTTCTTGGAATTTCCAAGGACTCTGGCACCACTATTAAAAATAAGAAAATTTACATTTATTTTTTAAATCACAACATTCGCAATCCCCACTTTCATTCACAGATTTTACGCTATTTTTCAGCAGTGAAACACTTTGAAAATATTCTTAGCATTTAGTGGTAGAACTGTGCGAAAACTGATTAAGCCTTTTTCAAATAAATCTGGTCGAATATTCCGGCGCCAGTGTAACATTTCGGAATTCGAACTAAGTGGTAGAAAATTCTACCATAAGAGCTCAAAGGGTTAGAAGAGATAAAAGTTTTCTTTACGTACTTCAGAAAAATAAATTTTCCATTTCAAAATTCTGGTGGCAATTGATGTATTTTCCAATTAAAATTAAGTGGGATATATTTTATCCTACCACTTTTGAAGGGGTCAACTAGTTAAAACTAGAACCGCGGCGACAGGTCATTTTGACCCGTATCATATGGAGAGATGTCGATTCAAACTAGAAAACGCTTAATAAAATAAGCTAAATATATGCTGAGCAAAAACATTTTCAATAAATAACTTCAACAGTTTTAAATAAAAATTTCGGCGAGAAATATCTTTTATAAATCTTGAAGGAATTTTCCCGCGGTTCTAGTGTTAAACAAGAATTTAAAACCCATTAGTGCCTAGCGTCCCTTTTTAGGGACGCTTCAAAAGGTGCATTCAGCACTGTTTTTGACACCGGTAAAAAAGAAAAGCAATAATTATTTTATTTAAATGATGCATGTTCGCGATTAATGAACTAAACTTAAATCTTCTAAACATAGTGGTGTCAACCAAATAAAATTTACGCAAAAGATGCTGGGCACGAATGGGTTAAATATATGCCAGGGATAAATCAGTCTGTTTTTTCAATTACTGTAATTTCGGGTGTATGAGCCGCAGCTCAAACAATTCTTTTTCGACCCAGAATATTTTAAAAAACAAATATAACTAGTCAGATCGCCGTAAATATTTGTCTTCAATCACTAAATAAGATTTCTGGGTTCAAAAAGAATTGTTTGATCTGCGGCTTATACACCTGAAATTACGGTACCTTGATTGCACATACATTTTTCAAAATATCCCGGCAAAGGTGCTGTGGACTTAGTTTGTGCTGTTGTATATCGAAAAGTATGGAATGAAGTTCACCCTAAAAAAGCGATTGTAAGGAATATTGCTGACTTTGTCAAAAGTATTCAAGGAAAACAAAAAGTAAGCATATTCCGTGTGTGATATGAAGGAATGAAGTAGCAGCACGTTTTATTACTTTGAGCGAAACTACCAACAGCGATGAACTCTTTTCCGGTTTTTGGGTACCAGAATTTCAATACAGAAAATGTTGATTTAATTCAACCATTTTGGCTATTTAAAATGGTAACATTTCCTATAAAATAATGTTCGTGTTCAAAAAGCCGGAGATTTGGCTACTCTGCTCAACAAATACAATTTGTTAAAACCATAAATAATGTCACTATTCTGTTAAAAATCTGCAATATTTGCTGCATAATCCATCCACCTTTTTTATTGAATAGCTCTATTCTGACCAATGAGAATGCTCCATTATACAGTAAATTAATTGTTTTATATAAAAAACGGTGGAGTGACTATGCAACAAAAATTGCAGACTTTTAAAAGTGTATCTACTACAAACTATGCAAATACCTTAATTTTTAGAAAGAATTTACATTTTAATAAATTACTAAAGATACAGGAGGAGTTGCAAATGGTATTATTAATAATGAATACAATGATTTATATTGTTCAGTAGCAGAAACTGGAAGGTAACTAGATGGATATCGTGAGTAAACTATGAATTAAAATATCATATTTAAAGTTAAAAATATATAGTCCTCAAAAGTCCTACATACAATCTGTAGATGTGAAACTCTTATTTTAATCCAGTTAATAAGCAAGAGAAAAAGTTCATTTCCGTTATCGAATCGAAAGCACTACGGATTGTTATCCAGAAGAGAAAAAAGAATCTTCAATGAACAGTCCTTAAAGGAGTCAATTAAATCGAAGTCGTAAGTAGAAGGAACCACTCATGTAAAACAGGAACAGCAACCGCCTCATTCAGCAGGAACATGAAGCTTATTCAATATTACAGCCAGTATATTTGCCTCTGGCCAAAAACTAGTAAGAAGAAATGCGGCGAGATTAAACAATTTAATTTCTGGCCAGTGCAGAGTAAAAACACAGTGTAAGAAACTATTAATACCAGCTTATTAAACTCGAAGACATGTTGAGCGTTTCATATTTTTATTTAAAATTATAAAAGCAGACATCACTGCTTCGATGTCGAAAAAATTAAAAAAAACATTAAAAAATTTGAAACAAATTGACTACGATTGACACCCGCTTAACCCCTTGAGCTCTGATGGTGGAACTTTCTACCACATAATTTTAATTCCAAAATGTCACAATGGCACCAGAAAATTCGACCAAATTTATTTGAAAAAGATTTAATGCATTTTTTCGTGTTTGTCGTTAACCGGTTTTTTTCTTTGCAAAATACTGGTGCCAATGTGACATTTGGAATTTCGAAGAAATTTACATCCCAGAGCTCAAAGGGTTAAATAATAACAACATGTTGCTTAGACCGTGAAAAATTACATAGTTTTTAAATGAAAAAACAGAGCTATCTCATATATCGTAACACCAAACAGAGCATTTCATTTTGCACACAATATATATATCAAGTTAATATATTAGTTCACATCACACATTTGTCAAAGAAATTTGTATAAAGCGAGATGCTGAAAAGATAAGTGACAGAAGAAAAACTCCCCGCATTCAGCCAAAAGTGAAAATTTCATAGAATGCGAAGTGGCTGACTAAAAGAGAGGAAAATTGGCAATCTGAGGATGCAAATTATTTTTGCTCTTAACTCGTAAAGAAATATTGGCAGTAGGAAATAAAAATACGTTAAGACAAACAAATACGTTGCAAAAAATATGCATGTCTGCCTGTCAATTTCCTACTTTATGGTTAATCACTGAACCCCCCCCCCCCAAAAAAAAAAAAAAAAAAAAAAACTAATCAGGGATACACCTTATCTTGTTATAAAACAATATCCGAAATTCAAAACAAGTCAGATAATTTCGCATAAAAATAAATTTATATAATTTAAGAAATTGCCTCTTCCTTTTATACTTAACCATTAACCCTTTGAGCTCTGGTGGGAAATTTTTTTCAAAATTTCAAATGTCACTTTGGCACCAGTATTTTGCAAAGAAAAAAATCTTGTTAACGATATATACGAAAAAAAAAAAGCATTACACATTTTTCAAGTAAATTTCGTTGATTTTTTTTGGTGCCGTTGTGACATTTCGGAATTAAAATTTTGTGGTAGAAAATTCTACCATCAGAGCTCAAAGGGTTAAACCTCCAAAATATTCAGAGATTCCAGCTTATCAGAAAAAACCTAAATCCATAATTTCAAGTAAATGGGATAATCTTGCTTAAAAACCCATTTATCTAATTTAAGGGAGGGTAATTGCTCGTACCCCCATTTACATTTAATATAAGAATCTCAAAACTAATCAGGGATGAGTCTTATCACTATGAACCTGCATCCAATAAGTGTAGCAAACCTATTAATTCGGCATGAAAAACCATTGACCTAAATTAACTGGGAGAGTGTCTTCGATCCCCTCTTTATACTTATCCAATGAATTCACAAAACAAATCAGGAAAGTGTCTTATCAGAATGAAACTACACAAAAAATTGAAGTAAATCGGTAAAATCTGTGTGAAAAACGCATTAACCTAAATTAAGGGAGGTTCACCCCTATTCCCACCTTTAAAATTATCCAATATACCACCTAATACTATTCACGGAGGCGACTCATCAGAATGATCCTATAAGTAAAAATTGAATGAACTCCGATAGTTCGGCAAGAAAAATTCATGCATATAAATTAATGGGGGGTTTAGGCCCCCGCCTCTCTCTTATACTTATCCAATGAACTTCCAAAAGTAATTACGGAAACGCCTCTTAAGAATGATCCTATTACTAAAATTGAATGAAATCTGATAATTCTGCTTGAAAAACACATTTATCTAAATTAAGGGGGGGATTGGACTCCCGATCCATCCTCTTATACTTATCCAATGGACTTCCAAAAGTAATTACGGAATCGCCTCTTCAGAATGATCCTATGTCTATAATTTGAATAAAAGCTGATAATTCTGCATGAAAAATCCATTTATCTAAATTAAGGAGGGATTGGACACCCATTCCCCCTCCATATATTTTTCCAGTGAACCCCCAAAACAAATCATGGAAACGTTTCATCAGAATGATTCTGTACCAAAATTTTGACTGAAATCTGATAATTCTGCATGAAAAACCCATTTATATAAATTAAGGAGCGAGGTATTAGACCCCGTTCCCCCTTATATTTAATGAATGAACTCTCAAAACTAATGAGTGAAGCGCCTTGTGAGAATAAACCTATATCCAAAAGTTCAAGTAAATTGAATATTTTTTTACGAGTTATATCGTTACATTCATGGATGCATATGTACATACTTAAGTATCTAATTATAATGGAGGGTAATCGCCCGTACCCCCTTTTATATTTAACATAAGAATATCCAAACTAATCAGGGATGAGTCTTATCACCATGAACCTGCATCCAATAAATGTATCAAACCTATTAATTCTGCATGAAAAACGATTGACCTAAATTAAGAGGGAGAGTACCTCCTATCCCCTCTTTATATACATCCAAGGAATTAACAAAACAAATCAGGAAAGCGCCTTATCAGAATGAAACTACACAAAAAATTGAAGCTAATCGGTAAAATCTGTGTTAAAAACTCATTAACCTAAGTTAAGGGGTTTAACCTCTATTCCCCCTTTATAATTATCGAATGAGCACCTAATACTAATCACCGAAGCGACTCATCAGACTGATCCTATCAGTAAAATTTGAATGAACTCTGACAATTCGGCATGAAAAATTCATTTATCTAAGGCTAATTCCATGGGTTCTGTAGTGTAAGTCACATAACTTATTAATTGCTATGCTTGTTAGCCACCGTTATTTTCGAAAAGCCTGCTTGGCCTTATTCAATTAATGAGAATGTGCCAATAAAATTAATCAAATTTTTTTCGTTCTATAATACTGGTAACCAAAAATCGTAGCCTGTGACTTACACTACAAGTACTCATGGAAATAGCCTTAAATGAAGGGGTGTTTAAGCCCCCGTCCCTCTCTTATGCGTATCCAATGAATTCTCAAAAGTAATTACAGAAACGCCTCTTCCGAATGATTCTATGTCTGAAATTTGAATGAAATCTGATAATTCTGAATGAAAAATCATTTATTTAAATTAAGGAGGGATTGGGCTCTCGGTCCCCCTCCATATATTTTTCCAGTGAATCCCCAAAACAAATCATAGAATCGTTTCATCAGAATGATCCTGTATAAAATTTGACTGAAATCTGATAATTCTGCATGAAAAACCCTTTTATATAAAATAAAGGGGAGATGTATTAAACCCCGTTCACTTCTTATATTTATCGAATGAACTTTCAAAATTAATCAGAGAAGCGCCTTGTGAGAGTAAACCTATATCCAAAAGTTCAAGTAATTTGGATATTTTTATCACGAGTTATTTCGTTACATTCATGCATGCATACGTACATACATACAGAACGGCCGGGCACGTAAACTTTCATTCTTTGATAACCTGTGAGCTAACAAATATTTCGTTTATTACCAAGAATATTTTGATAAAATCATTCTTTTGGTATGAAAGTTCAAAACAAGAACGTTTTTTTTTTTTTTTTTCTAAAGAGTTCGTTTGTAAATTCAGCTGTCAAATTTCGTCATTTTATGAACAGAAATTTTCTATGTCGGGAGAGGTTTATGTAACGTAATTTTCTGCATATGCGCCACGGCTTAATTAAGTCTTTTTCAAACCGGAATTTTATTGAAAAAACGAATATAAATAAGTGCTGAGCAAAATTAAGTCACATTTTATTTAAAATAAATTCTTGTATGAAATTGAGTTAAATATGATGCGGCGCATACGTGCGAAATTTCGGTACAAGTAGAAAAAGTGCAGTAAAAATTGAATTTACAGGATTTATACGATTCAAGTACTCATTACGATCACAAAAACGGAATTACGATTATTATTTAACTTAGTGTCTTGTTTTATTATTATTTTTTCATCTAATAACTTAAGTTATTTCTTTAACACTAAAACGCCCGGAAGGAGTCGAATCGACTCCGACCACGTGACTAAATTTCAATTCGAGCCAGAAATTTGTTCTTGAAATAAGTTAAATTTAAACCACTCATATTTACTTTAAATAAATCAATTAAGTAATTTTAAATAAAAACTCTGGTGTGAAATATTATTATCAAAATTGAGTAAAATGTCCGGGCGTTCTAGTGTTAAAGTATTTTTATTTGAGATCAAAATGCCTGAGGATTGACATCTATGGAGATGCACAAATGATCTAAGCACAAATATAATTTTTGTTTTTCTCACTCTAAAATTGATGCAAATCGTCAATATAATGACAATTTATCGAGCATAAAAGTTCTCTTATCTAAATAACATTTCTCTGCTCTTGGCAAAATTTGAAAATGCTTTTACCTTTTTCAATGGAATGCAGAAAGCATTCAAGCATATTGAAATAGCTTTTGTTATGAAAATACAATTGTATACATAAATATTAAATATAAAAATACTTTTCACTTGCATTTGAAAATTTATTTTTTTATTTCTTTTGAAATACGAATAAAGTATTTTTCCATTATAAATACATGGATTTCCATTTCCATTTTTTTGCGTATCATGTATCCAAAAACAGCGTATTCTTCCATTGTTTTTTTTGTCTGATGTTTTACTATTTAAATTATTCTATCAGCTATTTGAACGGTATGCATTATTTTTAAATTCATCTATTTATGTACGCTTTTATTTAATTGTATGGTGATTCTCGAATAAGTGGTTAATTTCACTGCGTCATGTAATGAAAAATAAAAGTTATATAATTCATTAACCCCTTCGCCACAGGAGTCTTTTACGAAATTTTTAATGTTTTGTCATTGGTTTTTAAAAACAAAAATTTGTGCCTTATTGAATTGAGAAAATGCTTCGATTAAATAAGGCAAATTTTATAGTAAAATTATACTGGTAGGGATAAAAAAAAATTTCTTAAGCTTTTGTTTGCGGCACTAATAAGTGTCGCTCGTCCCCAAGGGGTTAAGCCTGAATTGGGAAGATTCTTATTTTTAAAAAAGTATGTTTGTAAATTCCGGTGACAGTTGGTAAATTCTCATTTTACAAATATAATTTGACCTGGCCTAAGAGGGTTAACTCTTTGCGGGGCAGGACAAATTCATTGCTTAAGTATTGAAATTAATGACTGACACCGGAATTTGAAAACAACTTTATTTGTAAATAAGAAAATGCTATATTTCACGCATTCAATAAACCGTGTAATTTTTTCTAAGAAAATTCCGGTGCCAATGTGGCGTTTGGGAATTAAAATTAAGTGGTATATGTATGAAACCACCGCGCCGCAAAGGGTTAACTTCTTTTGGACAGGCAACACATATACATGCCGCAAAAAGGCTTAAGAAACGATCTTTTTCCCCACCAGTAAAATTTTATTTTAAAATTTGCATTATTTAATCGGAGCATTTTCCCGACTTTATAAGCCACAAATTTCTGTTTTTAAAAACCGGTGACAAAACATAAAAAATTTCGTAAAAGGCTTCTGTCACGAAGGGGTTAAGCATTGCGCCCCATAAGTGTATTCTATTGTTTTAACCTTTTCCGGCACACTGTACCCTGTCAGGGGTACCTAATTTTAGTTCAAAACTTGCAAACGGCACCAATAGTATTTTAGTAAAATTTTGCTTTTAGAATAAAAGCTTAAATTTAGGAATTCAAAATATCTAAAAAATTCGTTTGTGGATTCCGGTGTCCATCGATAATTTCTCAATTTACTAATAGATTTTGCCCGTGCCGGAAAAGGTTAAATTCTAGATTGTTTGATATTTACCATATTTTTCTATTTAACGGCAGATAAAAGGTTAAGAAAATAAAGGTGAGTATTAAAAAATCTGAATTTAAAAAAAGAACCCTACTTCATGCCGTGAATGTCACGGATGTGAGAATAAAGTATTTTTTATTTTAAAACCCTTTGAGCTTTGATGGGAAAATTTCTTCAAAATTTCAAATGTCACATTGGCATCAGTATTTTGCACAGAAAAAATTCGGTTTACGATATACGCAAAAAAAAAAAAAAAAAAAAAATAATAATAATAATAATAATAATAATAATGCATTAAACCTTTTTCAAATAAATCTTGTCGAATATTCCGGTGCCAGTGTGATATTTCAGAATTAAAACTAAGTGGTAGAAAATTCTACCATTATTTCATAATATAATTTTGATTTAAAACAGTTTATCGTTATTATTTAAAGTTTTTCTTCTTTATAGCTTTTAAACTTAATTCATAATCAGATTTCTGGTTTGAACCGAAACATATTCATATTGTAGCCGTCAAAATGATGGCTCACGGCAATTCTAGTGTTAAACAGTATTTTTCTTTAACCTACGTACTTCTAATTTGTTGCATTTGATTCGAACAAGAAATTTTTTCAAAAAGGTATTCAAATAAAAGCCACATAGAACAAAGTTCAATAAGTAGTTCAACGATAAGTAGTTTTAAATAAAAATTCTGGTGTTTATGTTTTTTCTTAAATCTAGGTTGAACAAAGTTTCAACAGATTTGTGAGCTGATGCAATTTAGCTGAAAGGGGACTACAGTGATAGGGACAGTAGCGACATAATTAAGTAAATTGCTTCTGCGGTGATAGTATGTTATTCTTAGTGATTGGATATTGTGAACAAAATAAGTATGTCACATCTTGAGAAAATCATATATACATAAAAATAACAATCAGTAGTGACAGATAATAAACACATTCTTACCTTAATATCCATTTTGCAGCTTGTAACTGCATTTGATGTCTAGATAATTAATCTAGATAATCATGTGACATTCTCAGCAATAAATAATACTGATTTGCATAGCTTTTATGGCATGATGTCAATTGATGTTTTGAACAAACACTCTAAATTGTTTTTCCTTAAAGAGTCTCTTGCAGTTGGGAAACGATGGTCATTTTTGTGCCGATAGAAGTTTGCAGCCTGCATTCAATTCAACATTTCCACCACCGATGAAATAAATTTACATAAATTTGTGTTGATCATCTGGAAACGGAAGTAGAAAGCCGGGTTTATCATGAATTTGACCTTTCACTTTGAATGTTAGCATCAATTGAGAGGTTACGATTTCCCAATGACGTCATTTAGGTATCAAATTTTGGTCCTTCGGTCGCCACTAATTTCTTCAAGAACTATTCGACTTTTTGAATTGCACAGATTGCATGATTAGCTAATTCGTTGATTTCTATACAATTTTAGTGTACTCGGCTGAATACAATTTGATACCCTTGCCTTACTTGAATAAATATTCTAAAAGCTGATGTAATCGAAAGGTATGCGTGAATTATACATAAAAAAATGTCGAATAGTATAATTTCCTATCTTTAATACTTTCGTCTTAATATTTTTTTAATAGAACATTTAAATCCCCGAAGGCATAAATAAGATATGTATGTCTTATACTCGGTACTCTATCAATATTTAAGTCCATTTCGTTTCGCTTTTATTTTTAAATTAACTTATTGACGTCTTTTAAGTAACACCATCATCTTTCTATAAAAAAACATTATTTTCCTTTACCTTTTTATCAACATTAACCCCTCGAGAGTCGGTGGGATATATTTTATCCCATCTAAATTAAACAACATTCGATCCACAAACTTTTAACCCCTTAACCCTTTCCGGCGCAGACAAATTTTGTTCGTGAAATGAGTAATTGATGACTGACACCGGAATTTACAAAAGACTTTTTTAGAAATTAAGAACGCCCTGATTTAAGCTGTCATTGCAAAAGTAAAAATTTACGAAAATATTATTGGTGCCGTCTGTAAGTTTGGAATTGAAATTAGGTGTTGCCGGAGGTTTAGGTGCGCCGGAAAGGGTTAACCCTTTCTTGCCCAGTGTTGCCGCGCCGGCAATACCTAATTTTAATTCCAAACTTGCAACAACATCAGTAATATTTTAATATAGTTTTGCTTTTACAATGAAAGCTTAAATTAAGGAATTCGTAATATCTAGACAAGTCCTTTATAAATTCCGGTGTCAATCGACCATTTCTCATCTTACTAATAGAATTTGCTTCCGCCGGAAAGGGTTAACTGGTTAATTCTTTTCCGTTCAATAAAGTGAAAATAGCGGACTCACACCACTATTATTTAAATAAAGTATTCGTAAAATTTAATTTTAACATTTTCGCCTTTCAATAGCATGAAAATTTTCTTTAAAATAATAGTGGTGTCAAAAAGCTTTAAATGATGAATTAAGCAAATTCGTCTTGCCCGAACGCTGTTCGGGAAAACCAGTTAAGGGGTTAACGAAATTTTATACTTTTAACTTTGCGGGAAAAATGGTTGAAAAATTGCCTTTCCTTAAAATAAAATAACATTTTTCGGTTATTTCGGTGAGAACACAATATTATAGAGCCATTGGTGCTTGACCTCAAGGTGTTAACCCTTTCCGTCACAGTGTGCCCTGTCCCGGACACACCTAATTTTAATTCCAAACTTGCAACTGACACCAAGAATATTTTTAAAGAAAAATTGCTTTTGCAATGAAAGCGAAAATTAAGGAATTCTTAATTTCTGAAAAAGTCTTTTTGCGGTGACTGTCGACAATTTCTCATTTTACTAACAGATTTTGCCCGTGCCGGAAAGTTTTAACCCTTTGAGTTCTGATGGTAGAATTTTCTACCACTTACTTTTAATTCCGAAATGTCGCACTACCACCGGAATATTCGACCAGATTTATATGAAAACGATTTAATCTATTTTTTCATGCCTAAAAGGGTTAAACATACCTTTCGCTGTGTATTATATAGTATGTGTGTATTATATAATACACAGTGTATTATAATTATATGTGTATTTACAAAGAATGACATACCCGAAAAACGATTATTAGCCGTTATGTGTACATATATATATATTCATAAAACGGCCAACGAAATCAGAATATTACTTGTATCAAACAATTAAACTGATACCATTTATTTCATGTTTATTTTTCCTCTATAGGTTCTGAAATTCATATTACAGTAAACTCTGTCTATGGTGGAATCCTTTGAGACTGAAAATTTTTTCCGTAGTAGACAATACAGCCTTAAACAAATTTTGCTCCATGGAATCGCAGGAAATTGAAAAAAATTCCGCGCTAAACAAATTCCCGTCTTACACAGAGTCCGCCTTACAAAGAGTTGTAACAAAGACTGTATTTCAAAGGTAGATGTTATTTATTCGAGTCTCACAATGTTGCCAGAATAAAGAAATTGTTTGATCAATGAAATAAATATTGCGATTTCAACCACAACAATCAATATTATTTTCTTTCTTTTCCTTTTTTCATTTCAAACAGACAATATCTATTAAAACTTTAATATAATCCTGTAATATTATATTTTAGCAAGATAGCCATTTCGAATGCATTTTTTATATCTAAAATAATTGTGAACTTAATAATCCTCTAAATTATACATAAATCTCGAACCGACCAAACCTGGTACCATGTCCTCGCTGCTTACGACAGAGAATACAGGACTTCCACAAGCAATAATTTTTATATTCTATTCATGCCAGAACTTTTCTAATATAAATTTTGAGATACATATGTCTCGCAAATGTTGTCAAACGGTATGTTAACCCCTTGGGGACGAGCGACACGCATGCTTGCCGCAAAAAGGCTTAAGATTCCTTGTTTATCTCCACCAGTAAAATTATACTGTAAAATTTGCCTAATTTAATCGGAGCATTTTCTCGATTTGATAAGGCATAAATTTCTGTATTTTAAAACTGGTGACAAGATATTAAATATTTCGTAAAAGGCTCCCGTTGCGAAGGGGTTAAGGATTTCTGATTTTAAAATGTGGCGCCAGTTAGAATTAGAAAATAGTCACCTGTGGCAATTCTGAGTATAGCAAACGTACTACGCATGTACTGCAAAATTGTGGAAAATGCAATTTTTTCATCGGGATCTTTCAATTTATGTTAAATGGCCAACCGAAAGAACCTCGAGCCGGTCTTAAACCTTTCCGGCGCAGACAAGTTCTGTTCGTAAAATGCGAAATTGTTGACTTACACTGGAATTTACAAAAGACTTTTTTAAAAATTAAGAAATCCCTGATTTAAGCTGTCATTGTAAAAGTAAAATTTTACTAAAATATTATTGGCGCCGTTTGTATGTTTCGAATTAAAATTAGGTGTTGCCGGAGTGGTAACACTGCACCGGAAAAGGTTAAACAAAATCTCTAAAAATATAATGCCTAAAATGAAAAGAAATGTGTTTTTCAGTACTGCGTTACAAAAGCTTTTACACGATACCGACTTGATATACAAAGAAAATATTTTTTTTCGAGTAACTCAGTTAGGCCCTCTACATTTTAGCAAAATTTATTTGTGAATGTTTAAAAATCTGTAAATATCTGGGTTAATAGTTTTTATTACTTCCCCTAATTTGAACTTTCTATGTTCCATATTTTAGGAGTAAAATAGCTTTGACAGACATATAGATGGACAGACAGACAAAGGAGTGATGTAATAATAATTCTGTCTTCACTTTTTAAGTATCGAACCCTAATAAAATGATGTATCATTAAAAAATAAGAAAACAATTTTTATAAAAATATGCGTAAATTTTTCTCTTGTTTAAATATTTTGCTAGTTTCTGGTTTTCTGTTAATTTCTTTTTTTCTTTTCTTTCTTTTTCTTTTTTCACTTCAAACAGACAATATCTATTAAAACTTTAATATAATCCTGTAATATTATATTTTAGCAAGATAGCCATTTCGAATGCATTTTTTATATCTAAAATAATTTTAATCGACTTAATTAAAATTTGCAAATACCATTACATACATAAAAGATTTATGTATGTAAATTAGACTGTTATTTATTAAAAGTGCAATTATCATTCTGTCCATACTAAGCACTATATTGATGAAATACATTATTTGCAGTTTAATTTTAATTTGGCTGAATTCCAGTTCCAGATATTGCGCTCATTATTTATTTGTGATTTGATATTTAGAACCACTAGTACCATCTCGAACTACTCTCTCGAATATACGCTTATCCCTAGAGACTTCAACGAGAAAGTCATTAATTATCATTTATGTAAATTAATTTATCATAAACTCTCATTTTTAAATATTTGTAATACCTATTTTAGAATACATATTTGTGACACGATATTTAAGTTAATGAATGTCTCGCCGACATGTTGTAATTTAAATATTTATTTTTCATAAAATATATTCAGCTAAATATTGCTGATTAACTTCCTATATGAATTAAAAAATATTGTATATTGACAATTAAGATTTTTTTTTTCAATTTAGCCAAGTTTTTAACTTTAGGATAAAAACTTTGGGTGTAATCGTGAGTTTTAAGAAAATCATACTATTGTACTAAACTAAAAAGTTTTTGTAAAACTAGTTTGTATAAAATTAAAAAGTTGATTTGTGATATACGATAGTTAATAAACATTTTAAAGCCACACAATTATATAAAATGAACTGTCGTGTTAAATTCTGCAAAAAGATATAAAAATGATAGAGGATTAATGTATGTAATTTTAAATTACAAGCCTTTAATCCTTTGAGCTCTGATGGCTGAATTTTCTACCACTTAATTTTAATTCCAAAATGTCACATCGACACCAGAATATTAGACAAATTTATTTGAAAAAGTTTAACGCATCCTCCCCCCCCCCCCGTGTATATCAGTAACCGATTATTTTCTCTGCAAAATACTGGTGCCAATGTGACATCTGGAATTTTGAAGAAATATACCCACCAGAGCTCAAAGGGTTATCCCTTTGAGCTCTGGTGGGTATATTTCTTGAAAATTCTAAATATCCTTTGCACCAGTATCTTGCAAAGAAAAAAAAATCGGTTTGGCATATACACGATTTAGCGGATTAAAACTTTTTTTGGACGAATATTCCGATGCCAATCTTACATTTCGGAATTAAAATTAAGCCGTCAAAAATTCATTCACTCCCCACGGATCCCAAAAGATTAACCACTCAACTGGTACTTTTTATTATGTGCAATAAATTTAATTAAAAATGTGAAACACCACTTTTTTAGGCTACAATATTCGTAATATTTTATAAACATTTTTGCAATTAAATAGTATGAAACTGCATTTAAAAAAATTAGGGGTGTCAAAAAGCTTTAAGTGATAAATCAAGGAAATTCTTCTTGCCTGAGGAACGTATAAGCAAAAAAGGGAAGCGGTTAAATTTCTCATACGTTATTGTTCAAATTATAATACAGCTCTTTATTTTCTCTTTTGCAATTTATATTTATCTTATATATTGGTTAAATGTTCACATATGACATTTTAAATGTATATATGTGTGTGTGTGTGCGTGTGTATCTTCGTCAGTCCTGATGTCACCTGTAGGAGACACTAAAGAACGCCAGTTCAATTATTTTAGATTGTTATAGAACTCTTAAATTTACTTCGAGACTTTTTAAATAAATGTGTACATAACATGAGCATCGATATATTGGCTGATACATCTTTGGAGATTTTACAATAATTTTAAACTGGATTTTGTGGTCCATTGTAACATTTGTCTCATGTCTGAGGAGGTTAAATTGTTTTGTCCGATAAGTACGCATTATTATGAAATGCGATGATTTTACATTGCAATCGTATGCACAAAAATCCATAACTACAATGCTAAAAACATTTAAAGGTTATTGAAGTTGTGGATGTTATCTTACTGGTTGGGAATTGTTTAAATGATTGACACATGATCTACTGATGTGGTAGCAGTGGCGTAACCAAGGTGTGTGCCCAAGTGCTCTGAGTACCGGTAATTTTTGAAAGTTCTGTTCGACTTATCTAACCAGAACATTTTCTGCTATGAATCAAAGAAAAGAAAACCTTACAATATTACTAGTTTTGGGAACCCATCCTAATTACGTCACTGGTTAGACTATATGAAAATTAATTACACTTGATTGTACTTAACAAAGCCATTTTATTGAGCATTCGAGTACAAAAAAAACATAATTTGTACATATGAGAAACAAAACGAATAAAAATGGTTTTTCCTTCAACGAAAATCACTTTCAGTAGGGAATATGATTTCCCTGGGCGGTCAGCAACGTTGAACACCTTTGAGACATGGAGTCAACGAGGCTATTAATGAAAAGCTGGAATATTCTCTCTCACTCCTCAAGAGCTCTTTCCCATTATTGACGGTTTTGTGAGGGTGGTAAGCGCCCAGTAGTTAGTCTGCCTGGAATATTCCAAAATACTCAAGGACTTATAATAGGTCTGAGTATCTCATATCTATATCGCTGACAGGTCAAAGCTCCATAGGCCATCATTCACCCTTCACCAATTCTGATACTTCTTTGCACAAACTCAAGATTGTTTTTAGTGCCGCGTTCCCTCCTAAAGAAAATATGACTCTTAACAGGATGAAAAGAAAAACGGGACTCGTAAGAGAAAAGAATATTGCGTTATTCAATTCTCCTCATGTTAACATGCTCTGATGTCCACTTCCGGCGGGCGCCACTGTTAATTATTGTAAATTTGCCATGGTTCCCTGCCAGCTGCCAAGCGAACATGTTAAAGAAAAGTGGTATTCATAATTCGGTGTCTCCCAGCCATAAGCGTTAAATATCGATTTTTATTTGCCGTTGTTGCAGGCATATCACCTTGCGTTGGTCTTTGGTCGGCATTTCGAGTTTCCAAAAAACGATTCCAGATTTTAAAATCCCACTTGCTGAAACTCCAGTGACTTCAGTTCTTCAGCTTGTGTTTACCTCCTATAACCGACTAACAATTGTCCAAGTTTGGGATATGGTTAAATGACTTTCCTGAGACGTTGCACTCACTGAAGCAAAGCATTTACTGAATGTCAATCATTGTTTTTCGTTTCGTCACTCAGTAAGTTGAAAACAAATTTCATCTTCTGCCACTAAAACCTTGTTTCTGATGTCAAACTCAAAATTTGTCTATTCTTCAGTTTCTTCATTCATGACTCCCTTTTCTGAAAACAAAATTTCGCTTACGCCGAAATTCTATGTAACACTTGCAATATCCTTTAATTGTTTTCAGAAGTGCATATACAATACCATAACGGATTCATCACTAACAAGCACATGTTAATACTTTCATCAACCTTCAGGTTTCACTTCAATACAAACAATATTTCAAGTAATAAAATTCATTTGATTTAATATACTTTTAATACGCTGAAGAATGATTAATACTTCCAAGGATTACATTCGTGTACGTAATTACCGTAATTTCCGGCGTATAATCCGCAGATCGAACAATTATTTTTTGACCCAGAAATTTTTTAAAAATGAAACGTATTTTTTTAGATCGCGGTAAATATTTGTCTTCGATGAAAAATAAAATTTATGGGTCGAAAAAGAATTGTTTGATCCGCGGATTATACGCGGGAAATTACGATAAGTTTTTTATTTAAAGTTGAAAAAATAACCTTTTTTTAGCATTTAAGCTACGCATCAATTACGGTTTAAAAATTCAGATTGATTATTGCCACTACTTTTTTGAAAAGAAATATTCACCTTATTCGTTAACAAGCAAAATGATACCGGAATATAGCAAATTTAACTATTTTATAAAATTGGTGGAAATCAAACAATTCTGATTAAGAACTGTGACACTCAAGGCTCGTGAATATCATGGGAGCGAGAATTAAGGGGTGAAAACAAAACGCAGAGGAAAAATAATACAATTTTGTCCTGTTGCAAGACTCTCAGAGGGTTAACAAAATAATAAATTAATTCAACACCACAAAAAAATTAAAGTAAAATACGGGTGATCAAACATCACAGTTCACGATTCGTCATTCATTGGTATTTGTGTGGAGCTCTCGTGATACGCTGTCCTTTGGCCAGTTGTGTTTGAACATTGAAAATGTAAAGATTTGTTGAAAGCGTTAGTCCGAGAATCGCGAGGATGATCATTTCGACTTGTTTGGTATGAGTAAATGCCGATTTGAAGCAGCAATTTTTTCATGAAAAAATAACACTTAGCGCGAAAATAACTTAAATAAATAAATTAAATAGTTTTATGCAAAAATTTTGGTATTGAAAATTTTATTATAACTTTTGTAAAATTTCCTACGGCTTTAGCTTTCCTACCCTAAATGAGTCGAATCGACCCATTTCTATTATATATATTATCCGATTTGAACCATAAATTTCTCTATACATTAAGTTAAATTTAAGATTCAGAAAACTAAGTTAAATAAATAGGTAAACAGCTTTAAATAAAAATTCTGGTGCTAAATGTTTTTAACCAAGTTTAAGTAATTTTCAACAGGGTAGGAAGGTTAACCCTTTTAGCTTTGATGGTAGAATTTTCTACCACATAATTTTAATTCCGAAATGTCACAACGGCACCAGAAAATTCAACGAAATTTACTTGAAAAATGTGTAATGCATTTTTTCGTATATATCGTTAACAAGATTTTTTCTTTGCAAAATACTGGTGCCAAAGTGACATTTGGAATTTTGAAGAAATTTTTTCACCAGAGCTCAAAGGGTTAATGTTAAATAACGGTGACGTGTTATTTTACTACAAAAGCGTTCCCTGCAGGCATATTGTTTTTGAAAGCTGTGTTGCGTTTTATTGAAATTCCGATTGTTTTATTTCCACATCATTTTAATGTCAAATTAACAAATACGAATGATCAATCTTGAAAATTTGTGACAACCGAAAATCTGAATAAATCTTTAATGTACCGGTACCACTGTTTGTAGCGATTATGTTGCATGCTTATGGTTATATAATAGGAATTTAGAAGAGAAATATTATTCGCCTTATTTAATAGCAGACATTTGTTACTGCGCAAAGCAAATGTTTTGATTAAAATTCGATTTTTAATTGGTACATACAAGGTGACTAAAAATAAGCACCGCAATATTAAATTTCAATAATCCGTCAACTAAAGTGCGTATAAATATGAAATTAGTGACATTTACATCTGGTGGGTCTTGAATTTTAGGTACTGTAAATGTAAAAAAAAAAAAAAAAAAAAAAACAACTCATATTTCCGTCAATAGGTGGCGCTGCACAAGCTTAAGCTACAATAATGTTTAATTTTGGACGCAAATCAGCCTAAAAATATTCCAAGTTGTATTAGTTATTCTATTTAGTGATTGAAACACGAAAAGATAATAATATTTTTAAAATTTATTTGATCATAATTATAGTTTAAAATAATACTGCGCCATCTATTGATGGAAATTTGAACTATTTTTACATTTGCAAAACATGGAATTTAAGATCCACCAGATGTAAATATCACTCATTTCATTTTCATATTTATTTTAATTAATGAACTACTGAATTATCAGATTGAATCGTTTATTTCTGGACACCCTGTATGTGTAAAGAAGTTCGGAATAAAGAGAAGAGAGACATATAGTGTATTGTCTACCATTTGCGATTGAAGTAACTCAGGTGTTTATTACAAGATGAGGGCTGATTTTTTGCACTCGATTAACAGTTTATTATTATTGGTAAAGGAAACTTCCACAAGAAAATTTTGCTTTATTTTAAGAGCTTTTTCGAAAGATTTTAGTCTTATAAATAATGTTGAATTTTCTTTTGTTTTCACTGGTTGCATCTTGCACAGGTAATGGAATCATTTCCACTGGCACTTGTAGGAGGTGGTCTTGTTGACACTATTTGAGAGTAACGCAGAGCATGTCTACCGCCGAAATAAACTTCCAGTAGAAAAAAAATGAGCACTGTTCTTGTCATTATTTACGACCGAAATTTTGCTTAATAAATGTTTCAAATAAGCAGAAAATTTCTATTAAAATTTACTGGTGAAAATTCCTGCCAGTGGTAATCAAACCTAGCTAAAGCGATTCCAGTTGAAACCTCCCTATTAAAAGGATATGTCAGTTCTTCTTAATTAACCCCTTGAGGGGCAAGCAATAATATCTCTGCAATGCTGAATTTACCGAAATAATAAAAAAATACTTTAAATTAAATACAAGCAATTTTTCAAAATTTTGCCCCAAAAGTTAAAAATAGAAAGTTTAGTTAAATGGTTTTGGTGCAAATTTTTCAAGGGGTTAAAAGATTCATAGTATATGTAGCACTGAATAGTATATGCTTAATATCAATTTCAAAATTCTACAGTTGCTCCAGAATTTCGAAATAACGTTTCATTTTACAACACAAATGGTTAAATTAAATTATTTACTTTCAAATCAATGTGTTAGTAAACTCTGGTGGCAGCCAATCATTCCAAAGTTGTTGCAAAAGAATTATTTTGCTCCTGAAATGTTAATGCTGACTGTAACTGCTATTTCTTAGGTGCAATGATTTCCGACTTATTTAACATTTTTATTTAATTAAAACACATCATGGATGCAGAATTTCTGTCATAATTAATGAAAGGATAATATATTTATTTTTACTGGTGGAAGAAGATTTCTTTGGCAGCAGTCAGGTCCTGCGTTCCCGCTGTATTGAGACAACCTAGACAACCTCCTATTAGTGTCAGTGAAAACCTGAGTATGACCTTGGGAAAATTGGCACAACTATGAACAAATGGAATTTTTACCTTATTTTTAGAATAAATTTCCAAGTTTCAGTATTTTAAATAGGTCGAAAATTTCGATTCAAATTTACCAGTGGGAAATTCGTCGCGAAGGTAGGCAGAAAGGGCACAGACAGATAAGCATTGAAAACACGTCTTTCAATCAAATTTCTCGATTTTTCCCCCAGGTATCTCTACTTATATGGCAATGTATTTCCCCTATTATCACATTATATATACTGATATTTTATGAGATAAAATGTTTTATCCAATTTTCATAATTCTCATTTTCTCAAAAAATACTGTACCGAATTACATGCCATTAATTGAGTTTATATAGACATCAAAGATGCATAACTGGGAATTTCTGTATAATTTTCTGATCATAAAAATTGTGTGAAAATGCGATTAAAAATTTTTCAAAAATAAAAGTCATATCTTACAGTTCTCGGAAAATTACTGTTTTCTCGTAAAAAATTCCTCATATATGTCCGCATATTATATACAAATGCCGAAAGTTTGCGTTGGGTACTACATATAAATACCGTAATTTCGGGTGTATAAGCCGCGGATCAAACAATTCTTTTTCGACCCAGAAATCTTATTTAGTGATTGGAGACAAATATTTACGGCGATCTAAGTAGTTACACTTATTTCTTAAAAAATTCTGGGTCGAAAAAGAATTGTTTGACCCGCGGCTTATACACCCGAAATTACGGTATTTACAAAAATATGCATAAAAATTATTAGAATTCAATTAAAGGCGTTTTTTGGGGCGGAGCTACTCAACCTCGACATCCCAAGAATATTTGGAACCATGTGAGCCGACAATGTGCCAACTGATGAATTTTAGATTCCATTAAGAATATAGTCCATGACATTGTCAACACTGTCGATACTAATTCGATGTCGAAAACTGATGTTTTGTATCGGAGACAACAGAGAAAAATATTTTTGTTTGGAAAACGATAACATTCTTCGATATCGAAATGTAACGACATTTATTATAAGGATTTTTATTCAAACATTTTCACCATTTTCAGCCCTTTCCGGCCCAGTCTGGGATACCTAATTTTAATTCTAAACTTGCAAACGGCACCAATAATATTTTAAGAAAATTTGGCTTTTACAATGAAAGCTTAAATTAAGCAGTTCTTATTTTCTCAAAAAGTTGTTTCTAAATTCAGGTGTCAGTCGATAATTTCTTATTTTTCTAACAGAGTTTTCTCGTGCCGGAAAGAGTTAACGAATGTAATAAAAGCAAATACTTCCGTTACTTTTTTCGGCGAAAAAAATTAAATATGGATATTGTTTAGCTAGAATTAAAACTTAATGCTTTCTTTTAATTCCGAAATATTATCTGTATTGGGTGGTAATAGACAATGTTTTATTCAAAATATATGCTACTTGCATTTTTTTTAATGGCAGATTTCTGTGGCTGTTTGATTTGAAGATAAATATTAGCGAAAAGTACATAGTTTGTGTTAAAAGAAGAAAAAAGAAAGATGACTACATTGGATAATAGTTTGTATTGAAAAAAATATATTTTGAAACGTTTAATATTTGAAGAGATAAAAATATTTTTTAAAAATAGATAAACATTAGTCCAAAATAATAATAATAAAATGGAATAATTACCATAAAATTTTGTAAAGACATAGTTCTTTTTTGCAATATATTATAAAATTATGCAAATATAATACTGTACTCTGATTCGACAGCAACAATCTCTTATCTGTCTTACGGGAGGTATTTATCCAAAATTGTAAGATTAGCAAAATTTCTTTCCAAGCTGTTCAAAAACGAATGTATATCTATTGTGATTGAAGATGGAGGTGATAATGATTCGTTCTTTTTTTTCTATCTTTGTTTTTGCATATTCACTATCTTATGTTATTTAATTTTTTATATTTATGTATAAAATAATGTAAAAAATTATCAAGTGGCAGCTGTTTTATCTAATAAAAGTCACTGTTCTTGAAAGTGAGGCCTAAAGCACTGAACACGGCTATGTATTTCTTTATAAGTTTATAGTACATTCGTAAAAAATAGTTATGTCTTTACAAAATTTTAATTTTCTGGTAATTTTTCCACTATTTTTTAACTAATATTTATTCATTTTAACCCTTTGAGCTCTGAGGAGTAAATTTCTTCAAAATTCCATATGTCACATTGGCACCAGTATTTTGCAAAGAAAAAAACCGGTTAACGATAAACACGAAAAAATGCATTAAACCTTTTGAAGTAAATTTGGTCAAATTTTCTGGTGTCATTGTGACATTTTGGAATTAAAATTACGTGGTAGAAAATTCTACCAGCAGAGCTCAAGGGGTTAAAAGAAAGAAAACAACTTTTTTTTTTTTTTTTTTTTTTTTTTTTTTTTTTTTTTTTTACCTCATCAAATATAAAACTGTCAATATTATAGAAATATATTATTCAATACAAAATATCATTCAATGTTGTTAGTTTCCTTTTTTTATACTCAAATTATCCATTTTCGCTATTTTTTTTATCTTCAAATTAAACAGC
This sequence comes from Maratus speculifer, assembly GCA_964019185.1. Taxonomy (NCBI): domain Eukaryota; kingdom Metazoa; phylum Arthropoda; class Arachnida; order Araneae; family Salticidae; genus Maratus; species Maratus speculifer. The sequence continues at coordinate 197,890,206 of OZ025299.1, forward strand.
CACAGAAATCTGCCATTAGAAAAATCAAAAATTGCGAGTAGAATATAACTTGAACAAAAAATTGTCTATAACCACCCAATAAAAATAATATCTCAGAAGTAAAAGAATGAATTAGGTTTTAATTCTAGCTATATAATATCCATATTTAATTTTTTGCGCAATTAAAGACGTAATAAAACTACTTATTTTTATTACTCTTCACTAAAAGTGGTGAAATTGTTTGAATAAGTATCTTTATAATAACTGTCGTTACATATCAATTACGAAGAATGTTATCGTTTTCCTGACCAAAATATTTTTCTCTATTGTCTCCAATAGAAAACATAAGTTATCGATATCGAAATAGTATCGACAGTGTTGAAAATTATGGCCTATATGCTTAATAAAATCTTAAATGCATCAGTTGACACATCGTCTGCTGAAACTGTTCCAAAGATTTTCGGATGTCGCAGTTGAGTAGCTCCGCCCCAAATAACGACTTTTAATGAATTTTAATAATTTTTATACATATTTTTGCAAATATTTATATGTAGTACCCAACGCAAACTTTCGGCATTTTTAATAATACGCGGGCACACGTGAGATTTTCTTTCTATTTCTTTTTTCTTTTTTTCTTTTTTCTTTTTTCTTCCTTTTTTTTTTTTTTTTTTTTTTTTTTTTTTTTTTTACAAGAAAGCTGTATTTTTACGACAACTATAAGATATGATTTTTCTTTTTGAAAATATTTTAATCTCATTTTCAAATACGTTTTATGATCATAAAATTATACAAAAATTACGAGTTATGCATTTTTGATGTTTATATAAACTCAATTAATGGCATGTAATTCGGCACAGTAGTTTTTGAGAAAATGAGGATTGTAGAAAATGGAAAAAAAAACATTTTTATGTCATGAAATATCAATATTTATAACAGATGTTATTAGGGAAAATACCCTGTCAAGTAGGAAGACATACCTGGAATTAAGAAATCAGGAAATTTGATTGAAAGTTATGTTTTCAATGATTATCCGGCTATGTCCTTTCATCCGATTATTCAAAAACGACCACCATTTTGTAACAAACTTCTCATTTCTTTCCCTCGCAACTGGTACACTATACACTGCAAGTCTTCTGTTTATTCATAACTCCATTGTCTAAATGAACATTAGGGTGGATCGATTGTCTATGGCGAAAAAAAAATTATCATTCATCAAAATCTACCTATGCGGAAAAGATGTTCTATTGTATGGAGATTAAGGGAAAAATAATAAAAAAAAATTAATTTAAAAATTTAATGCTGCCACAAAAGGGTTGAATTTTTGAAAAAAATTGAAAAAAGACCGAATTTTGGTTAGGTTATTTTTGTCAAAAACTAATTATTTTAATAATTTTTAAAATCCAACAATGCGGAAAAGATGTTATATCGTATGGAGGTTAAGCAAAAAACAATATTAAGTAATAAATTCAAAATTTAATACTGCCACAAAAAAGTTTAAAATTCAATAAAATATTGAAAAAAATGGAAAAAGAACTAATTTTGATTAGATTTATTTTTGACGCAAAATAATCATTTTAATATCAATCAAAACCTACCTTTGCGTAACAAATATTATATTGCATGGATAGTAAGTAAAAAAAAAAAAAACTATTTTCGAAATTTAATACTGTTGCAAGTGATTTAAAGTTTTGAAAAACTGGCAGTTCCAGTTTTTTCAGTTAGGATTTGTCTGCTTGTGTATTGTGTAGCTTAGTTTACCTTGAATATTACTGTACCATGGTGTTGTTAAAAAAAATAAAAATAAAAAGAGAGAGAGTGAGAGATATGAATTACACCCTATTTGGATCTGGCTTTGATTTGCCAGTAAATATGCTTCCTATAACAAAAAGTTATAAAACTTATATATTGGTATTTAAAAAATAACCGAAGAAAGGAATCGGTCAACATCTATTTATTTCCTGCCATTGAGAAGGAGTTGCTAATAAGTTAAAAGTGACCTGTAAATGAGATTCAATCTCAATAATTTACTACACCAGCATTTTAAGAAAAATTAAACTGTTTCACGACAAATATTGCGCTCTTCTTAATTCTTGTAAAAAAAAATAAGATATTGAAAGCTACTACAGTCTTTTGGACCATGTCCGAAAGTACCGCCTATTTTTTTTCAGTTCAATAGATTTGAATATGAATATGAATATTGAGTGTAAACTAAACCGACGTATTGAGAGCAAACTCACTTTTCTGCATCATCAGCTATTATTGAAAAGCCAAAATGCTGTCGAACTAGGTTTCACATCACCTGTAGTGACGAAGATTGGCATCAGCCAGAATATTGGACAGTTTGGGCATTTCCGACCAAGCAGGTGCTGCCATCGTGTCTGGTGCACTTCAAGATGTGGGCATTATAGGTGGGCATTATCTCACAAAACTATGAATCGAATGCTATTGACAGAAAAAAATCGGCATGACAAAACAAACCAAAGACCACTCCATCGTTTTAGTCATTCTCTTTAGTCATTTGTAAAAGATTATGATCATGGCCATTTTCTTTAAACTTTGATGGTGTAAAGACAGACTACATCACTAGAAAACAACAGAAGAAAAATCATATTAGAAGCAGATTTGAGCTTGAAAAAAAATTTTGATTCTGAATACATCGGCTACATATATGTAAATTCTGGGAGAGTACCAAACAATTTGAAAACATGACATACATTTTTTTGTCATGTGTTAACAATAATATACATGTAACAAAGTTGGTTGCAATCGGTTGTGACGGAATATCTATTAATATAGATAAAGGCTGTCCAACCTGGCGCCCGCGACATACCAGAAAACTCTTAGAGAAATCAAGACTTTATTGAATCGCAGATATTCGAAGATTTAATAAGGCAAAAATTTCTGTAAAATTTTTCTAGTGTTTCGCGGGCGCCAGGTTGGACAACCCTGATATAGATGTTAAAGGATGTGTTATTCGAAATATGGAACTGATCTTCAAGCGTCCACTACAATGGTTTTTGTGCTAGTTAAACACCAATGAGGTTCCACTATGTCATCTTTTTGCAGCGTGGATGGAACCGCGACTGGGCACAAATATTTCACTGGTGAAATAGAAAGATTATTCGCAGCATGTTAGGAGCTTTTTGCATCTTCATTTATGTCAGTATATGAATTCTAAAAGCGCGCGAGTGAAATCAAACGGTCTGCTGTAATCCTAATCATTACATTAAAAGATATCTATATTTTCTATTTACCAGCTTTTTGAGCTTTTGCGATGCATTACATAGATTTAAATACATAGGAAAATGTGTTGAAGCTCCACTAACTGAGGGATTTAGTAACGACATGATTTCAGAAGCAATAGGTAAATCCAGCAATCATTCCAGTGGCAATAACATCTACTATCAATAATATCTTTTCATGCAACGGTTATTCTGCAAAACTAATAATCAAAATAGTCACGGAAGTATTTCTGCTGTGTATGGACCATAGTATATAAGAGACGGTTTTATAAAAATCAAATTGAATTACAAAATCTCATGTCGATTTTCAATACCGAACGTCTTTATCGCCAATTGCAATGTTGACGATTTTTCTTGATTTAATACTAATGAAGCTGTTAAATAAGAAACCAAAGTTTTTATCTTGTAATCAATCAAATATCCCCTCATTGCAATAAATGTTAAAAATTCTAAAATTCATATTTTTTTTACGAAAAAAAAAACTATTTTTTACCGTAAAAACGTTTAAATACATAAATTTGAGCCACATTGCGGCAGCTTTAAATTTTGAAATTAATTTTTTTAATAATGTTTTCATACTCAGCATATACTATAACATCTTTTACGCATAGGCAGGTTTTAGATAATTTTTTAAACTATTATTTTGAATCAAAAATCATCTAGCCAAAATTAGGTCTTTTTTCACTTTTTTTCGAAATTCAACCTTATTGTGGCAGTAGTAAAATTTAAAATTAATTTTTTAAATTATTTTTCCCTTAATCTCCATCCAAGAGAACATCTTTTCCGCATAGGTAGGTTTTGACACTGTGAAAAAAAAAATTTTCGATCCACCCTAATGAACATTTAATGCATCTACAGATCAGTTCCAGTTTTTCCGATACATGGTGATCGCAAACATAACTTAAAAAAATATTTGTTGGAACTAATTACTTTCGAAATCTAATCTACAAGATATTTATTTAATCCTTTTCGGCACGGGCAAAATCTGTTAGTAAAATGAGAAAATATCAATTGTCACCGGAATTCACAAACGAATTTTTTAGATATTTTGAATACCTTAATTTAAGCTTTATTTGTAAAAGCAAAATTTTACTAAAATATTATTGGTGCCATTTGCAAGTTTGGAATTAAAATTAGGTACCCTAGACCGGGCACAGTGTGCCGGAAAGGGTTAAGCCCTTGAAGGGCGGTGGGATAAAATATATCCCACTTAATTTTAATTGCGAAATGCCACATTGACAGCAGAACTTTGAAATGAAAATTTTAATTTTATCAAGTGCATGAAGAAAAGTATTTATCCATTTAGAAATAAATCTGTTTTTAAACTCTGGTGTCAATCAACCACACCAAGCAAAAGAGCAAAACTGCAATGTTGTTTTCTGTGTAACTTTTTAAATGTTAAAAAAAGATTTTTTTTCACAACATAACTTGTTTTATAAGGTATAGGAACACAAGCCTTGAAACTATAACTGACTTATAAGTATTTCCATGAGCACATGTCGTGTAAGTCACGTACTACGATTTTGGATACCAGTATTTTAGAATGAAAAAATGTGACTTATTTTATCAGAGATATTTCATTAACTGTAAATGGCCATTCAAACCTTTCGAAAATAACGATGGACAACAATTTAGCAGTTACTGTGCTCATGGAAATACCCTTATATGCAGAGCTGCCAAGTCTTCACCTGAGAATAATAAGGTTCTAACTAACATTTTGAAAAAAAAACGACTTTTTGGCATAGGAATGTTCTATTTGTGTAAATGAATGCATTTCTGCATTAAAATTTTGCTATATATATAATTTAAATCCGCTTGCGAAAGAGAATAATATAGTTCCATGAGAAATTGTTGAAAACAGTCAGAATAACAGAGTTCTATGTGCAAAGTAATCGCAGACAGCATATAAGACAGGGTTCGTACGGATCCTGGAATTTCATGACCAGAAAATTTTTTGGTACCAGTATTTTCTTATAGAAGATCTCCCATTAAATAAAGCGAAATTTCGCATGTTTGAACTAGATTTATTTTTCCGTAAAATAATTCTGGTAACTAGCATGAAAAATAACGGTACCCGTACGAACCATGTAAGATAATATATTATTATTTTATTTTACAATATATAATGAAAACCAGCGATCTTTTATTTCTTGTAGGAAATAATATATTATTTCGATAATTAAATCGTTTTTCGGTAAAATACAGAGGAAATTTTTATCAGTAAAAATCCTTTTAAATATGGTATTTTATACGTCGATATGCAAAACGAATTGTGTTTAATTTTATTAATGGACCTGATCCAAACAGGGATGAAGGACTAATCCTAATTCATTTAGATTTAGAAAACCGTGTGGGAAGAATATATGACAATTTAGATGAAGCACCAGCTCTGGATATTCTTCAGTAAAAGTAATTCCTACAAATCCAATTGATAGCAGGACTATGGGTTTTTCTTAAGTTAAAAGTTCCTTTATGTAGTTATGTACATCCTACTGGCAATACCTTGTCTCCAGTTACAAACAAAATATTCGAGATAAATTTTTTAAGCAGAATAACCTCAAATGATATCAAGAATAAAATAACAGCTCATATTGAAAGTTTTCCCAAGGTTGAGTCACACTACAACACAGCAAGCATTAAAAAAACACACTTAGAATCAGGGCTTAACTTACAGAAAATGTATGAATTGTAGTTTGAGAAATGGTGAGAAAGCAATGTATAGCCAGTGAAATTATCATGTTATAGGCACATATTTAATACGCAGTTTAACACAGAATTCAAAAAATCAAAGAAAGATAAGTGTGATCACTGTGAGGAGTATAAACATGCTGAATCTCAGGGAGAAATTAATAATGACATGCAATTTAAATATGATCTGCGCAAAAAAAGTTAAGTCCACCAGAACTCTCAGAAATGATGACAGAAATTCCATTGATTAGTCAGACATTTGTTTTATATTAGAAAAGTTATAACATGCCCAAAAAGTGATGTCATTTACTTTTTCTTTAAAGAAAATTAACTTGTATAACATGACAGCACATGCAACATGGAAGAAAGAAAAGAAAGCATATTGTTGATTGTGGACAGACGACATGTCAAGCAGATGGGAATGACATAAGTTCAGCTGTATCAACGACTGTTCGGAAGATACTGCCAGATTTTCCACATGCTGATAGTTTAATTTTATACTGTGACAGTTGTGTTCCTCAGTATAGAAATCAAATGATACCTTATGCAGTTGCAATACTTATACAATCTCATCCACATATTATGGACATTACTCTAAGATATTGTACACCTGGATAATCATGTGTGCAAGAAGCGGATCATATTCAGAGCCAAATAGAAAGAGCAAAGAATGTAGCAGAATATTTTTTGCCACTTTCATTTATACGTCTGTTGCTGAGAGTAAATCACAGTAATCCATTTACAACCTTGAGAATGAAATCAGAACAGTTTTTAGATTTCCACTCGTGTAACAAAAAAATTACCTATAATCTCATTCCGTACACCAAGGTGATACAATAATGATTTACACAACTTCTTTATAATATTGAGTTTAATACAAGCAACTGTTGTGACCAGAATTTCACAGCAGTGAATATGCAAAGGAGCCCCTCCTAACACAGTGTTCAGTGTTCAGTGTATTATGTTCAGTTAAATAATATATTTAACTTATGTATATTCATTAGTTTTGTGAAGATGGTTTAACTAGCATGTACATATGGAAGCGGCAATTTGCTGTTATTGTGCTACAATATAGATAGTAATAAATATTTTACTATCCATTGAAGTTTATTCGAATTAATCAGAGAAATTGCACATTATTAAACTATAAAAAATACTCAAATTAAGAAAAATACGGTTTTTTCATGATAGAACCATCTTATTCTAAGGATAACACGACGTTGGAGAATAATGTGGTTCTATTAAATTTTTTAAATTTAAAAAAATCCATGAAAATATTAGTTAAAAATTTTGATTTTGTAGAATTATTGTCTATACCTACATATGAACCTGTAAGTTCCAAAAGTTTTTTTGCAAACTTTAATAGTTGCACGTACACAGCATGCTGATTTTCAATGTCTTCTAACTCGAAATTGATTTTTGCCAGATAGAACCATCTTATTCTCAGGTGACGAAGTGTCCGGCTTTTTGTATTTTAATACAGAAAAGGATGATTTATTTAATTGCGTTTAATTATGCGATTTTTAAGTTTAGAAGCATCTGTTTGAGAAACAATAAAATTTCATTTACGTATTTTCTATTAATGAACTAACTTTGAAAGCCTATAATATTAATTTTAGAAAATACTAGTTAAATACTATTCTTAAAGACATTTGCATCTAAGTAAGACATTGCTTTATGGAAAGCAATAACGGCAAAGCGGCAAATTTATTTATCATGTACTTAAAAAAAAAATTAACATATTAACAGCTATTTGGATTTAATTAATCACGACTGTTATATAGACAAACGTAAATTTTAGTGTGATTAAATCAACAGAATAAATTAGTTTTTCACGAATAATTTTTTATATTTTTGTAAAATCAATAAATGTTTTTGAAAGTGAAGTCAAACTGGAGGTTTTAAAATTAGTTTTCATACATGAAACTCTCGAAACAGTAGCCAATTTAGAAAAAATTTCTATAATCGAACGAATTCTGTACCATTAAAATAGACTCCAGTATATCACAAAATATTAAATAAATTTTAATATTTAGCTAAATAAGTTATAAAATTATCATATTGCCGATGACGTATCAAGGGAAAAGTTTTTGATCCGCAATCATCGCATCGTTAGTCGAACATTTTAAGAATATCTTTGATTAAATAAGACAGAAATTACTGTTCGTAAAAACTGGTACACTAGCATCCGACAACAACATATTGCGTACATAAAGCCACTGCATATTATGTAAATTTTCAGTGGCATAACCAGGGTGGATGCTCAAAACAGTAATATTGTGAGATTTTTTTCTCCACTCATAACAGAAAATTTTCTTGTAAGATATTGCGAACGGAACTTTAGAAAATTACCGGTACTAACCGGTATTACCAGAGAATTAGGCATTCACCCTGGTTACGCCACTAACTTTTAATGCTAGGTTGAATTTTCATGGAAAAATAACACTGAATGTGATGAAAATTGTGGTACTGCCATAAGCGTAGCATGAGGAGACGGTCCAAACTTCCTTCTTTCGAAATAAAATGTTTACTAAAACTATATATGTATATTGAATGCAGAATTGAATTGAACAAAATTGATATTGAATATATTTAATTCAGAATTTTTGCATCTTGAAATACAGCAAATATTTCTACATAGAAAAATTTGTTGAAATATATCCATCCTCCCATCTCATATAATGCTACATATATCCCATCCTAAATAATGCTATGCAAATAATTATTGGTGCTTTATTGCTATACATATGCAGAAATTACCGTAAGATATACAGTGTATTTCCGTAATTACTTGTCTGGTGAACCGATTTATCTGCTGCCACGGAAGAGATGTTTAGCAGTATGCAAAAATGTCTGAAGTGTCTTATAAATGTGTGCACATATAGTAAAGTATCTCTCAAAAGTTTAGGCACAATAAGAAAATGCCTTTTATTAAATAACAATACAAAATTAAACAAAAACATATTTACTTACTAAATTCCGTAAAATTATTCACATAAATTATATCAAAATGAATTAATGGATATATTATCATACTTTGATAAGAAAAAAAATATATATCAAGATCTGTAACTATACCGTGTTTCAAAAATAGTATACGATTGAAAAAATACCGGGTGATCTAGAAGTTTCGGGAGTTTTGAAATGTTAATAATTAGGAAACTATGCATAATATAAAGGTCCGGTTTTCAGATATATGATCAGAAACACGTGGGATTTTTGTTTAGAATGAATTTTTTTTAAATATATATAGTTACAATTTTTAGCAGCAGGCGGCGCTGCTATACAAGACTGAATGTACCTATACCATGCGTTATATAGACACATGAGTTCATTGCTAAACATTTTTTCTAGGATATTGATGAGATTTTGTTTTAAGGGTGGTTTATGTTCAAATACTTTTTTTATGTTGTTGAAATTGTATTGAAAGGAAATTTTGATACAAAATTTGATGAGTAACTGCCATGTTTAGACATGCTTTCTTTGCATGTCGAGTTGTTTTCTTATCGTACAATATGTGAAGTTAGAACTGCAATAGATTTGATGTCGATTACAAATCTGAAATGCTATGGTAAGTAAAGTTTGAGAAAAGGACTCATTGGAAGATCGTAATCGAAGCAGGAGTACCCAAATGTCAGTTGCAATCGTAAATGAGGTAGAATTCATTGCCAATACTCAATGGAAATCATCAGCTCATGGTGAGTGCGGATGCAGTACAATTGTAAAATCACGATGAACTGATATTTCTTGTGGAATTTCTTTCTGCTCTGAAGATGCTATGTACACGCTGTTTTGCACCGGCTCACGGCGGTACTTATTAGCTATGGGCGTTATAATGAAAATGTGTAACCTTTGGACACTAATTCTTTCTTTTTAGTGAGCTGTATCATACCATAAAAAATAATACTATCAATTTTAGCGCCACCTGTTGGCAAAAAATGTAATTAACATAATATGTTTGTTTCATCGAAAAAACAAATCCCATAAATTTCTAAGCATTTCTGTGAAAACCGCATACTTCCATTGTTCATAGTTTGCTAATTATTAACATTTCAAAACTTCCGAAACTTCTGTATCACCCGGTACATCATTTAGCAATTTAACATGTAGCTATAAATTAACAGCATACTTGCTTATTATCGGATAATTGGATAATTTCATATAAAATGCGCTTTTATTGAATCCATTAGTTTTTAAATTATAAGATGGCAGAGAATACCATTTTCCGGTGGCCACTTTTAAATCTTTAGTAGAAACATATTGCTTTTCAATCTTGTACAATTCAAAATTTAACATAACCCAAATGTACTTAACCCCTTAATTCTCACTCCCGTGATATCCACGGGCTGCAAACTTTATCGCTTTTATTCAGAATTGTTTAATTACCACCAGTTTTATAAAATAGTGTAATTCTGTTTATTCTGGTATCATTTAGTTTTTTTTTACAAAATATTCTGAGTACGCCCAGTATGGAGACCTTTCTTGTGAGACGCCTGGCTTAGATTTTCCATAAGATGTCTAAAATCGAATGTTTTTGGTGACTTTATGCCAAATAATGTGTAAAAGTCTTTTTTAACCCTTTGAGCTCTGGTGGACAAATTTCTTCAAAATGCCAAATGCCACATTGGCACCAGTTCTTTGCAAAGAAAAAACCGCTGAAGGATATGCACAAAAAAATTAAACCTTTGTCAAACAAATTTGGTCGAATTTTCTGGTGCCGTTGTGAGATTTTGGAATTAAATTTATGTGGTAGAAAATTCTACCATCAGAGCTCAAGGGGTTAACACTAAAACGGCCGGAAGGAGTCAATTCAATTGTGATCATAGGATTAAATTTTAATTCCAGCCAGATTTTTTTTAATGAAATAAGTTAAATTTAAACCCTGCACATTTACGTTAAATAAATTAATCAAATAATTTTGAATAAAAATTCAGGTTTGAATTATTATTATCAAATTTGGTAAAATTCCGGGCGTTCTAGTGTTAAGACAGGACAAAAAGATACCGTTTTAAAATAATAATGCCCGTATTAACACTCCCCCTCCCCCCCCCCCAAAAAAAAAAGTTATACATCTTCAAATCAACGTCACATTTTTTCAAAATGTGATGCCAAAAAATGTAATCTTTTAGAAGCTATGTAATAAATTTGTATATTTGTGAAGGAAATTTTATTTGCTGACAGCACCAGCTTGCAATTTTTTCCACTGAAAGTTTGCTTCGAGAAAGAATATGCAAAAGATTTAATCCTCCTCAGTCGTGAGATACATATTATGAGGACCACAGAAACCGATTTAAAATTAGTACACAATATTTCCAAAGAAAGTTTATCAGTCTAAATAAAATTTCTTACGATATGCAAGCATTTAGTTAAAAAGTCTAGAAGTGATTTTAAAAATTCTAGAAGCATTTAAGTTAATTTTAAAGAGTGTTTTGTAGTGTTTCCTACAGGCGACTTCACGACTGAGGAGGTTATAATATTTTTCGTGCAAAATTCTGTGTAAGTTTTCAACAATGTATATTTTTTTTTCAAAACAATAAAATATTGACAAAATAAAGAAAACCCATTATTGATATTATGTTTAACCCCTTAACCGATTCCTTTTTTTACGTACATAAAATGAAAATGCGGGTTAACCCATTAGTGCCTAGCGTCCCTTTTTAGGGACGCTTCAAAAGGTGTATTCAGCACTGTTTTTGACACCGGTAAAAAAGAAAAGCAATAATTATTTTATTTAAATGATGTATTTTCGTGATTAATGAACTAAACTTAAATCTTCTAAAAATAGTGGTGCCAACCAAATAAAATTTACGCAAAAGATGCTGGGCACGAATGGGTTAACATCTGTTTTTTAAGCTTAAACATTCGTAATATTAAGTCCTTACATTTCTGAAATTAAATAGTCTGAAATCGTGCTTTAAAAAAAGTAGTGGTGTCAAAAAGCTTTAAATGATGAATTAAGCAAATCCGTCTTGCCCGAACGGCGGACGGTAAATCAGTTAAGTGGTTAACCCTTTGAGGTGCAAGCAATTCCGTTCGTGTAATGCTAAATTCTTTACGAAAAATATAGAGAAAAAATATTTCAAAATAATAAAAAGCAATTTTTCAACTACCCCCCTCCAAGTTTCAAAAGTTAAAGTTAATAAAATTTTCTGGTGCTAATCTGAATTAAACTTAGTTGGGATATGATATATCCCACCGCACCTGAAGGAATTAAAACTAAATTCAATATTGCTGTAATTTCCGGTCACGGATCAAACAATCATGTTTCGAGCTAGAAATTTTATTTAATTGTTTAAGTTAAATAAATATCTCGATTTAATACGTTTCGTTCTAAGAAATAACATTTCTGTGTCCAAACATAATTATTAGATCAGCCGATTATAGACGGGAAATTACGGTGCTTTTGATTAAGCTCTTAACAGGTTATTTTTTTTCCACAGTAAAATAAAAATAGGTTTCGTATATCACTTTTACCTTACTAAAATAGTTTGTCTAATGTAATGGAAATATGTTTGCGTTATATACAGCGAATATTGCAGTTTACAGTTTTTGATGTCGAAAAGTTTTTAGCAAATAAACAAGCAAACTTGTCTTGCCCATACAGTACTAGAAAACCTGTTCAGAGGTTAAAAAAGACGACAAAATTAATTATCTCCTGTAAGTTTATGAACATACTGAATAAATTTGCTTTTGACATTCATAAAAGGATGTTATCGGTAACTCTTTGAACTGATTTACTACTTCATGCAAATTTATTTTAGAAAAATTTGTCTCACTATATCGCTAGGAATTTGTTTGTAAATTATTTCTTGTGCTTTATAACATAAGGTTATTTCCGTAGGGTCGATAACAACGTATTTAGTTGAATAATCCAATGTTAGATAAGATTAAATAAATACGAAAAATCGATAGTAAAGTTTCATAACTAAGATTTTACTAAGTATCTGATGTTAGATAAAATTAATTAATAAATTATTCTGCACAGATGTATCTATGATGAATAGAAAATTTGGATGATGCGTAAAAGTTTGGAAAAGCGAAAATTAATAACTAAACTTGAAAAGTTAAAATTCACTTTTTGACTTTCATTTCATAAAAATGTAAATACTTCTGTATCTTACGCAGCATAAATGTTTGTATTTATACAACAATACGCACTTTGCAGCCATTGTTCAATTTTTCCATCTTTTAAGGAAAAGTTTTGCAGATTCCAAAGCAGTTCAGATTCCTTTCAGCGTGCGTGGGATTTTTAATGATTATATCGAAACATTTTTTACAATTTTGATAAATTTTATGAAATGTTTTAAAGTATGAAATACAGCTTAAAAATAAACAGGGTTGTATGGGCATTAATCTGCCTACTTTTTCCAAATAGTTATTTTAGTGATATTTATCGTTGAAAATTATAATATTTTTCTGCGCTTAAATGACTCAAGAGTGCTTTTTGGAGATACCATTTTCCAAATATAACGACTTTATTAAACATGATAAAAAATCATTTTAAACCTATTTGAATAGCTGTTTTATTTTCTAATTCATTGTTGACGAATAAGGTTAAGTTTAATCTTTTAATCAAGAATCCCCACCTATGTACAGTCGCGGGAAAAAAATAAACGTTCCCTATAAAACTCCTCAACAAATTATCGTAGAAGAAAATTACTGGTACCAAACGATTTGAAATAAAGTCTGCTTTTAAATTATGTGTATGTAAAATTTGCTTAGAGAGACATTTACATATTAAAACGAATCCAAACTTCTTTTTTTTTTTACAATAGCAATGGCCAATTTTAACAAGATATTTCAAATTTTCGGTTCAAACTGCTTAGATACAACATTTCAACTCATTTGAATGAAAAGTTTTTAATTGTAAGCATTCAAAATTTTGTGCATCTGAGGTTAAATAACATTTTCATCTTTTTATTAATATCTCTTGAAATTATATTCCTAATGTGCTATTTTTTTATATAGCCATAATATTAAAATACCCAAACATAAATATGATGAATTTGCAACTTTTATAACTTTATGATATAAATTATTAAATATTAATATTAAACATAAATTATTAAAAATTAATATTCGTAAAAATTATGAAATGCAACCTACAATCTTTTTGATGGATTTATGCTTATTAAGTTCGACTTTATGGAAATCAGAAATTTCAAATTTTTCTTCCAAGTAATTTTGAATTTATACTTAAAAACAGCAAAATGATGTTTTAAGAGACTGTCTACTATAGAAGTAACTTGATATTTTGAAACTTCTTATGATTCTTAGGAAATTTCTTTCCTATCTTCAGTGACTGCTTGGGTGTTGCCTTAATCAAGAAGGATGAGGCTTCGTCGATCAGCTGTCGATTTCGGAACTTCGATATGGATAAGCCCCTAAAATATGCTCGTTCTAAAATAATTAGTTTCTCGGAAACTTATGATACGAATTGTATGAAAATTTGTTTTAGGCAATTGAAGGGTGTAGAGTTCATTTATGCTCTCAGCATTGGGTACTGCTTTAGAAAAAAAAAAAAAAAAAAAAAACTAAAACAAAAAACAAAGTTAATGTTCGTTTTAATATGTAGATAGAGTCTTATGCAAAGTTTATGTACATCAATTAAGAGTAGACTTTATTTTCAATAGTTTGGTATCAGTAATTTTCTTTTACGATAAATTTTGCGGAGTTAGTAGGGGGTGTTAACTTCTTTTTTTCTATGACTGTACCGTAATTTCCGGCGTATAATCCACGGGGCAAACAACTCTGTTTGGACCTAGAAACTTTATTTAGTGATTAAAGCCAAATATTAACTGCGATCTAACAAGATACATTTTATTTTAAAAAAATTCTGGGTCGAAAAATGTTTGTTTGAATCGCGGATTATTCGCTGGAAATTACGGTACATTACTCTTGGCTATTTCCATGATAACTTGTAGTGTAAGTCGCATGCTACATTTTTTGGTTATCAGTATTTCAAAACGAAAATTTGTGATTTAATTTATCAGAGATGATTTATGTGATTTAATTTATAGAGATTTATGTCATATTTCGAGATGAATATTTTAACTATTGTTGTTAATTCTAATACAGCATAAAGTAAAATACTTCCTTTTTAACCCCTTGAGCTCTGATGGTAGAATTTTCTGCCACATAATTTTAATTACGAAATGTCACAATGACACCAGAAAATTTTATCAAATTTATTGGGAAAGGTTTAATGCATTTTTTCGTGTTTATCGTTAACCGGTTTTGTTCTTTGCAAAATACTGGTGTCAATGTGACATTTGGAATTTTGGAGAAATTTACACCCTAGAGCTCAAAGGATTAACAATTAAAATAATTTTTATGTGATTATTACAAAGAAAGCGAAAAATTTGGTGAAAATTACGTGAAGTTTAAAATGTTACATTTAAATCATTTTCTTAAAACGTTATTAAAAAACCGCGAAACAGAGACATTGTTGCCTTAGTTCATTTTATATTTGAGCTTATTCCCGATATTTTGCCAATCTTATTTAATTAAACACGAAATTTGAAAGTATCAGCAGCTGATTTGGAGTTAAAAATCCCTCAGTAAATGAGCAATGAATAGAAATCCGTTGACAAGGAGATCGCCTCTGGTTTTTTAATTACAATTCAACACTTCGTAACCTTTTTTAAAACGCATAAAATTAACGTATTTTTTGATTTTGAATGATGGTTATCAGTGGCGTAACCAGGGTGGGTGCCCAAAACCAGTAATATTGTAAGTTTTCATCTCTTTGACTCATAGCAGAAAATTTCCTGGTTCGATAAGACGAACAGAACTTAAAAAAATATATATATAGGTATTCGGAGTACTTAGACACCCACCCTGGTGAAACCCCTGGTTGGGGAACGTTGCTCGTAGAGGCTATTTAGGGGGTATTTATAACACCCTATAGTATTATAAATTACTGTATGCAATTATAGTATCGATTCTAACCCATGTATTTATAAATTTAGTACTGTATTTATAAAATTTGGTATATTGTGTATGTTTGTTATAAATAACCTTACACATAAAATGCAAAACTGCGGCACCTAAGCGTAATGCCGCATCGTCTTTGGTCGAGATGAACAATTAATATGCCTATCAAAAATAGTTGCTCTTCTTATCTATTGATAAAATTTATAGAGGGGTCGGCCTAACAGTGGTCCACCTGATATTACTAAAATTTTAAAGTGAAGGTCACTTTATTTTATCCTACAGAACCGATGATTGGGTAAGACAACGATTACTATAAAATTTTAATGGTGTCAAGCTGCCCAAAGTTTAACACCCTTGCCTTAGAAGTACAGTTTCAACTCAGAGTTCAATGAACATATCGCAATATAACTATAAAAAAACTATTCGTTCAAGAGTGGAAATAAAAATAAAATACGAATTGTAGCTAAAAAAAAGTCTGAAATTATTAAGACCTTGTTTGGCTCAGTATAGAAACCACGTTAAAAAGCTAGAATATGTATATTTTTCAGTAAACGATACGTTAAATTGTACAGACATGAAATAAATTAGTTTATGAAAATTATTGGTACAAAACACAAGGAACCATGCACATTCTGAGAAAAAATTCCTCTATTTTTGTGGTTGCACTCAGGCCAAGTATACAGGGGAGGTTGTTTAGTAATCAATGAGTTAATGTGTTTGACACACATATGAATATACAAAGAAAAGTTGTCAAACTGCGGCCCGTCAGTTACTACTAGTTTTTTAATGAAATAGTGGATATCTTGAATTGCAGAGATTCGATGATTAAATATGACAATGTTTACTCTGAAACTTTAGTGGTATCCCCTGGGGCACAGTGTAACACTTCTAATCAGGAGACAGCAACCAATCTTTCTAAAATCAAATAAAGCCAGTAAGTCAGCATCTGAATAAGTGCCAAACAGATGTTGTGAAAATAAGGAGTAAAGTTTTTGCACATCTGGTGCTTTTGTCGTTACGAAATTGAATAGATATTCTAATTTTTATCTTTGAATTTTCAAAGCTTAAAGTGCATTGCCATTTTCAGAAAATAATGAGAAATATCAATGTTTTCACAGAGCAATTATTTATTAGGAAACTGCATTTACATGTTCACAAAAAAATCATTTCGTGTATTTGTTAATTCATTATCACCAACGTTTCATTACCTTTTCATATACTCAGGATAAAGTATGTAGTTCGCGTCTTTTTGTAAGAAGGGTTTTCATAAATAAAATCATGAGCCACAGATCTGCCAGTTATTCTTTATCTTATTCACATGAGCTCTATGACGTACGCAGCGTATGTCAACTATTTTGGTCATTTCCGATAATGACGTACGCAGCGTATGTTCTGATATCTGCCTGATTTTTAATCAGACATACCGAATGAAACAGATTTTTCTAAATCATAGAAATATTACATGTCAGTTGCTTTCTATTGTGTTTAATAATTTCAAAGCAACAGTGTAGCATAGAGTTTACATAGTTTTTAATTTATTGAGGTGACAAAACATGTCTATCTTCCAAATTTCAGATTTTAATTCTGCTTTTGAGTTATACTGCGTGTTTCGAATATCTTTCATTATTTATTGTTCCTTACAATACACAAACGTTATTCATTGCATTTAGGTTTGGACCATTGGTTGGCCAATCAAGTTTGATAGTCTCATTTATCTCCAAACCACTTTTTGAGTCTTTTTCTACGTGAATTTGGGTATTGTCTTCTTGAAAATCTCATGAAAGTCGGTAATGTTTTCACTCAAGTTCAACAAATGGCATTTTATCATGCAAATAAAGGTTTGTCTATTTCGTTTATTCATCTAGAAAAGAAACTGCACGCTTACATACCGAGGAAAAGGTAGTCCGAATCATTTGGAGCTCCATCTAATTTTACGCATGGAAAAGACGTCTTTTTCATTTTGAAGGCCATGCAAATATGGATGAATATATCTGCAATATCACAATACAACTTCTTTTCAGCAGTGAAGATAGATTTAGACCAATTAGTTTGGTATTTCAGGCGTTTCTCTGCAAACAGAAAGCGATCTTTTTTTACTGCCAAATTCTAACTTTGAATATCGACGTGGTTTGACATTTTTAAGGATTACCGACATTTTTACCGTTCTTCTTACGGTCGATATTGTTGCTAGCGTCTTTATATGGCTTCAGTGTTGCCAGTGGGCTACTTTTTTAAAGTTTAGATTTCTTGATTGACACCACTTTTTTGAAACGGTAAATTACCTTTTGTTTTCATCTTAGTTATCATGCCATTGAATAAGGCACATTTTATCATTTGTAAAAAGTGGTGCCAATCAAGAATCTGAATTTAAAAAAAGTAGCCCATCTGGCAACACCGTATGGCTTCCAAATTCCTTTGCTGTCATTATTTTATTTAGAACAGTGCGAATAATCCATCTTTGTTATTATTTCGAAAGAACTTTTGGCGTTCCTGTAGATTTTGTAGTAACATAAATAGCTGAAAACTGTATGAAAATAAAAATGACTGTCTTTGAAAGTTTGATTTCATCAACAATTCTTTGAAATTACATTCTGATGTTGTTATAAGCTAGAATTTGCCTTTTTCAAAATTTCAAAGCATTTTGATTCATCCTGTAATCCAAATGTTTTGCGAAGTAAACGAATGTGCTCAGAATCTCTTATAATGCGTTTTTAAATGATATACAAAAGTAACCGCCAATCAAGTTCCGTGGTTTTAGAATTATCGACAGAGTTCTTAGCATTTTGCCCTTGCGTAAACTTAGCAAAATACATATTTTAAAACAGACTAACGAACATATGTATAATTTTTATAAACAATTTAATTTTGATTGGAATGCCATGTATTCTATTTTAACACAAATAGCATGTACTTAATATTTACGCATTTCCCGTTGCAAACACGAATTAATTTCTTTGTTCTTGTGTCGTTAGTATCATTTTGCACCTCGCTGTGTAACATACCGGTTCCTTTAACCATTTGAGCTCTCATGGTTGAATTTTCTACTACTTAATTTTAATTCCGAAATGTCACATTGGCACCGGAATATTCGAACAAATTTATTTGAAACATATTTAATGTATTTTTTTTTCCCGCTTAAATCGATAACCGATTTTTTTCTTTGCAAAATACTGGTGCCAATGAGACATTTAGAATTTTGAAGAAATTTACCCACCAGAGCTCAAAGGGTTAAAATGGTTTAATTCTTTCCCCCTGCTGCGTAATCTCCAAATAATAATACATTCTCTCTATATATACTCTAAGGAATACACTTAACTAAAAAGAAAAAATCTTTGTACTGAAATCATTTATCTTTATGAATTGGTTTTTAGGTGATAATATAAGCAAAGTACCGCTCGATTAATTTCGAGAATTGGGTAAGGTATTTTTTCATTACGCAGTACATTAAAGAAAATCAACAGCACAAAGTAGTAGCAACTAATGTAAAATGTTGTAATCAATTTTCGATTGAAAAATCTGTCACATTCTTCAATCTTTCTATCCTTACTATGTCAATATAAAAAAATTCCTCGGATATTTTCTATTCCTTTTCAAAAACTATTCGCCACGTATAGTTTTCATTTTAGAAAATAATACGAATTATATGACCATATTTCTTAATATTTACTCATTTTTAGCTTTACGATAGTAATAGAAATAAATGAAATTATCTTCCAAAAATAAAACCATCCTTGGAATTGAGTAAAATTTTATCTGAGGCTTGTGAACATTTTCTAGTTACTCAATTTAGTAAATTTAATTTTACATTATTGCTTTCACCATTTTGATAAAGTTATTCCGTATTCGAACATTCCAGCGAAGCATCAATTGTTATGAGTGTAATGAGAATTTGCTCTTTGATTGTTATGAGAATTTGCTGTTTGATTGTTATGAGAATTCGCTATTTTGTGCGGCATTGTTCTTTTTTCCTACTAGAAACGCAAAATGCTTTAGTTCTCCAAGATTAAAAAAGTATATTACATTAAATAGATGTTTTGTAACTGAGAAACTCCTTTTAAGTTTGGTTTATAGTGTTTTATTTATTAAGTGACACTTCTGATTCAAAACATATTTATTTCACATTGATCAAAATGACTTACTGCTCTAGAGTATTTAAGTTATGATGTATGTGATTTTTCATCTAGCAAATATTTTGTGGTTAATTACGGATATTCCTTGATTAAATAAAACGAAAATTACTATAAGAATTTTCTAATATGAATTTACATTACACGAACATTATTACACGAACATTACACGAACAGCATTACACGAACGGAATTGCTTGCACCTCAAAGGGTTAACCACTTAACTGATTTACCGTACGCCGTTCGGGCAAGACGGATTTGCTTAATTCATCATTTAAAGCTTTTTGACACCACTACTTTTTTTTAAAGCACGATTTCAGACTATTTAATTTCAGAAATGTAAAGACTTAATACCGTAATTTCGGGTGTATAAGCCGCGGATCAAACAATTCTTTTTGGAACCAGAAAACTTATTTAGTGATTGAAGAAAAATATTTACGGCGATCTAACTAGTTATATTTGTTTCTTAAAAAAATCTGGGTCGAAAAAGAATTGTTTGATCTGCGGCTTATACACCCGAAATTACGGTACTTGATAAAAAATAAAATCTGTTAATCAGTGTGAGTGCCTGCAACACTGATTTTGACTGTTTACTGCAACATTAGAAAAATGTCAATTAAACAGAACTGCTATAAACGCCAGATGAAACAGAACTTTTGTCGCATCGCAAAAGCAAAAGATTTATTATCAAAGTAATGTTTATAGCCACGATGGCAAAACCAAGATCACACTCGAAAAAAACAAAATGATTGATAGAAAAGTTGGAATATGGTATTTTGTTTATTCAGAAAAGGAAAAAAAATTGCTGTGGCAAAAGTTGTTGAAATTATTAACAAAAAAGAAATTCGAAAATGTGATTATAGAAAAGGTGTTACCAGCTATATGTGAAAAATTTTCCAGTTATAAAAAATCGAGCCTTTTATACATACAATCGGACAATTTCTATCTTCAGCTGGTAGTAGATGATCTGGGTATCAGGGGATGACCGCCCCAGGAATTTGGGTATCGCTCTAGGAGAATGTTTAGCACTAGAACGCACGGAAATAATCGATTCGACCCCGATCACGTAATGAAATTTCAATACCAGACAGAAATTTATCTTGATATAAATTAAATTTGAACGTTAATCGTTTTGCCGATTAACGTTCAATAAATAAGTTAAATAATTTTGAATAAAAATTCTGGTTTGAAATATTATTATCAATCTTGAGTAAAATTTTTGGCTTTATTCTAGTGTTGAAAGATAAATGGAATTTGTATTTATCAAACGTTCTAAGGAACGTTGTAAATGCAAAACAAAATGGGGCGTGGATTAAGAGCATGCGAGCTCCGGACTTTTTAAAAACTGATATGATACTGATTTACGAAAGAACGGAGGGAATTCTTGGTAACTAAATGTTGTCGATTGAAGCATAGTACTCTGAAATCTCTGAAAAATGTTCAAACAAAATTATAAAATCATCAATATCAATAACCAGTAGAAAATTATTCAAATATAGCAACTAATTTGAGACAGAGGAAGTATAAAATATTTATGTTACGAAAAGGTGTAAAAATTGGAAGTTATAAGACTCCTGAGATTCTTTAGCTTTGTCTCGTCTTGAACTACTTTATCACTCTTGCGACTATTTTTTCTGTCAGCATATTAGTGGTGTCCCACTTGATACCAATTTTTGAAGAAATAGTCTACTTCATCAGTCGTTGGAGTTCGATTATGAGATAAGCAGAGGTGCAAAAATCTCGGCGCCTGCAGGTAGTCTCTCACCACTAAAATTTAAAAGTTTTCTTCGCTGAAAATTTAATAGCATTCGAGCAAGATTTTTGAATGAAATATTTTTGAGAAAAAAATGATCGAAATAAATTTAGTAGAGCGCGTAAATTTGGTACCTTCTGGCGCCTAGATTTTTGCACACCTGTAGATAAGGTAGTGATTACTATAAAAATTTAGTGTCGTCAGGAGGGACGCAATTTGATATCCTTGCTGTATAGTATAGTAAAATTCTATTTCCAAGTTTATTATTTGTTGCCTAGCAATTTGAAAAGCGAAATCCGCGATAAACGTCTATAAAAAATTTCATGAAATTTTCTATTTGTATATTCTGGTGACAGTTTGCACTGCAACCAGTAAATCTACTCTTTTTCACTGATACTGACAGGAGGCTGTCTGCGTTGTCGCAATATGGCAGAAACGCAAGGCCCGACTATCGCCGAAGTAAATTTCCATCGGTAAAAGTGAATACCTGTTTTTAGCATTGTCATTTTGCTTAACACTAGAACCGCGGCTACGGGTCATTTTGACTCGTATCATAGGGAGAAATGTCGATTCGAACCAGAAAAATCTTAATAAAATAACCTAAATATTTGCTGAGCAAAAATATTTTCAATAAATAACTTAAACGGCTTTAAATGAAATTTCCGGCGAAAAATATTTTCATAAAACTTGAATGAATTTTCCCGCGGTTCTAGTGTTAAAAAAGAAGTTTAAATAAGAGGAAGTTTCTATTTATCCCTTTCCGGAACAAGGTACTTGTATTCGTAAAAGGTTGAAATAATTGATTGTCACCGGTATTTACACTATCTTTCATTTGTAAAGTAATAAAAATGTATTTTTCCGTATTTAATAAAAGTGAAATTTTCCTAAAAAATTTCTGGTGCCAGTGTGGCAAATTGGAATTAAGATAAGGTGTCGTCATTTGCCAACACCGCCCTTCAAGGGATTAAACTTACTGATTGATGTTTTGCCGCTGGTAATCAACTTCTGCGAAAACGGTTACAGTTGAAGCTTCATTTTTTAAAGTTTCCTCTTTATTCATTGTTCCATGGTTAAACCATACATGCCAACTTCTGTCTTTTTTAAAACAAAAAGGAAAAAAACAATAGTTTGAACTAGAAATTTATTAATAAACGCATTGAAAAAGATTTCAAAATAACTACCCCTTATAGCCTAAAGACACATTTAATTACGAAAATTTTCTAGTCGTAAAGATTTTTATCGTATTTGAAAATACCCAGAGGCTGGCAAGTATGTTTAACCCTTTGAATGGCACCCGCATATGTTATACCCCACTTACTTTTAATTCCAAAATGCCACATTGACACCAGAAATTAGGAATTAACTTTTGTTTCTTTTAATGTACACGAAGAAAAACTTTTATTTTGTTTCATATAAAATTGTTTTTAAATATCTGTTACAATCAAACATTTTAGCAACAGAAGTGATTTGACCCTGAAGGGGTTAAACTGAGTTTAAAAATATGATATGAAATCAATAACGATAAAAAAAAAACTCTTAAACATGGTAAAATGCCTTAAGGGGGGAGACCACCTGCAGCAGCTCGATAATGCTCAATTTTAACACATTATTAAAAAAGTTTTGGAGCTGTAAATATTTCTTCAAATTTATCAATATTTTTAGAGTACATTGTACAAACCCTTATTTACATATTCCATTAAACATTTTAATGAAAAAAAATTATAATACTATTTAATTAAGACATACTAATTAAGGATTTTCAAAAAGGTAATTTGACATACATATGTTGCGCGCAGGATCATAAAAAATATATCCAATATATCCACTTAATAATACATATAATTCTTCAATAAACATTGTACTTTAACTTCAACCTAAAATAACAATTAAGTTCACAGATGAAAATATTTTTTTAGGCAATTAAAACTGGAAATACAAACATTATGATGAAATTTCAATGAAAATTTAAAAAAAAAAAAAAAAAGAAAAAAATGTTTCAGGTACTTACTTAAAAATAGGTAGAGGTTATAAAGCTACAAAAAATACAATATAATGTAAAATTTTAAGCTTCTATGTTACTTAGTTTTGAAAATAGGATGCGCGCAATGTCGAAAAAATATATGTTTTGAGATAAATGGCTTTAAAGTTAAAATTTACCTTAAAATGCTATACATTTAGTTAAATTAGTTCCGATGCAAAACCGGTTCTAATTGTCGTATCGCCATAATTTTTTTTTAAAGTTAGGTAACAGGTTATTCTTTAAGAATAGGGGAATTTTTTTTTTTTTTTTTTTTTTTTTTTTTTTTGACGTTTTAAAAAGTTTTAAGGCGATCTTCCTCCTTAAATTACATTACTGTGTGATCCTGCAATTTTGACTATTTTTCCCACTTAATTCAATGTTAAAATATATCAACATCTTGAAATTCGTAATTCAAACCAATAAATACGATTACGAGACAATAGATGATCTCTTAACCATGTATTAAGTGTGCTTTCTTTTATGGGTTGCTATTAGACTACATAAAATAGGGTAAAATTATGTTCTCCTTAAGTGACTTTTTTCACCCCGGGGTACATTGGAGTAAGGATGCCATTATTCGTCTCTGGAAATTCATTCTTTTATCCTTCATACACCCCGGACCCAGTTGCCATCCTTCCACACTAAATAATGGTGTCGTACCGGCTCTTCTAGAAATGTCAACCAGTGGTGTAGCAAGAGTGGGTATCCAAAGGCTCCAGATACCACTAATCTTGTAATGGTCTGTTCCCCTTATAAAATTCGAGGATATTCTGCTATTAAACAAGGCGAAGAAAACTTTACAATATTACTGGTATCTGGAGCATTTGGACCACCCACCCCCCTCCGCCACTGATGTCGACAGTGAGATAAGATTTTCACTCCTAGGGAATGCCATGTATCACCGGTAGTTGTAACAGTGCAGATTCTAGTATGCTATATCATAATTTAAAATTTCCTTCAACCCATCCTAAAATATTCAATAAATTCAAAAAATATAATAGGAATATTTAAAATTTTGCAATAAGAGAACACGTAAAGAAACAAATTATAAAATTTTGTCTCCAAAAACTGTGAAAGAAACTAGAATTCTTTTTAGATACTAATCACGTTTTATGGCAAAGTTTAGTAAAATTCTTTTCAATGCATTTTTATAGAGATAATAAAAGATTATGGGAACTGCTAATAAAAGAGGATAACAAATGTTCTAAACTTCTTCGTTTACATATATGAAACATGTTCCTAAAACAAAAATCGAAATGTACAAAAACTTCTAAAAATATAGTGCACTTTCAGAGTATCAATAGATTATGAGTCATATTTTGAGCTATTTTTAAATTACACATTAGGAATGGTAGGAAATGCTCTTAATAAAATTAGTTTGAAGATATATAATATTTCGAACATTAAAATGCTATTCACTTTATCTTAATTTTGAGGGACCATATATTTTTTTCTAAGTTGCATATAACAGGGCTCCCAAATGGTCCGCCAACTGAACATCACTATTTTCTTAGAAAGATTTTCCTTTTATATTTTTCTTGCAAATCGCGCACAAACCGCCTTCGGTGTGTGCGCCTATCTACAAATAGTGTACAAACGCCTATCTACAAATAGTGTAGAAACCTACTATGAAATTTTCTGCTAAAAAATATTGGTGTTCGGTTCGCGGACCATTTGGGGGCCCTGATATAATTTAAAATACCGTAATTTCGGGTGTATAAGCCGCGGATCAAACAATTCTTTTTCGACCCAGAATTTTTTAAGAAACAAATGTAATTACTTAGATCGACGTAAATATTTGTCTTCAATCACTAAATAAGATTTCTGGGTCCAAAAAGAATTGTTTGATCCGCGTCTTATACACCCGAAATTACGGTAAATTACTTCCTCAAAAATTATGTCAAATGTCAACTTTTATTATTATTTTTTAAATCTCTCTTTGCTTTTTAAGAAAATGGGAATTTGGTTGCGTTACGTGTACTAGAGCTTCAGCTTTTTCCGAATAAAAATCTTCAATCTTTTTAATCACAGATATTATGTTATAAAATACTGTGAGTATTAATTTTCTAAAACAGTATTGTGACAATAAATTTCACAAAAGTGTGAATATCATTGTTTTAGGTATTGTTTTATACCCGATGATATATATATGGTATATATATGATACATATATGAATGCCCGTACATGGTACGGGAAAATCAGGTTACCCATATGACGTACGTGGAAATCAAGAAAGCGGTTAAAGTAAAAATTGTTTTTTAATAAATTCCACCCCCCCCCCCCCAATGAAAATTTAAATTTCGAATCAAAAGTGGACACCAAACTGCGTCCACTTTTAACCTTCAGAAACTCAATAAAATAAACTGCTTTTGCTCAAAGTTCAAACTAAAATCACCATTCTTTTAAGATGTTGATCTTTCAAGCCGCAGAAAATAGAGAATTGGCCAGTTTTAACGAACATATTGAGTACACGTTATTTTCATCTATGTCCTACAAAGAAAAATTTCTGGTTTAAAATGTAGATATTTGATTTAAAAGGAATCGTAAAACAGTGGCAGTTTTCGAAATGAATGAGAGAGAGATTTTGCGCTATAGCTGGCCAACTGATCCCACTATCTCCTATGGCCAAATTTCGTCCTTTTAACCCTTTAGTGTTAACCCTTAAGTGTAACCGGTAGTGTTTCTACCGAAAGCAGGTTCTAATTAATACACTGGCAAACTCGCAGTGGCGCTGCCCTGTAAACCTCAATTTAACCTTCCTACCCTGTTCAAATTTTACCCAATCTTGATAAAAACATTTCACACCCAAATTGTTATTTAAAACATTTTAATATATTTAATTGACTTATTTCTCTAAATCACTTATTTAACTTTCTTTATGAAAAAAGTTTTGGTTCGAGTCGCATAAAACAAATTACAGTTATGGGTTGATTAGACCCATTCAGGGTAGGAAGGTTAAGACACCATAAATGGGCTATGTAGATTTTTGTAAAGCTGATATTTTAAATAGCATTCAAAATTGTACTTTTTGTAATCAATAATTTGAATTTATTCAGTAAGTTAGGATTAGAAATATATATATATATATATATATATATATATATATAAATACAGGAAACTTTCGTTCTTCGGACCGCAGAATTCATCAGATTTTTGGAGTTGTCTGCATTTCATTTGTAAAACTATATTTATTTACATGTCTTAGATTGAGAAAAGTTTTCGTTAAATAGAAGTTCCGCGATTGGCGAGTGTCCGTTAAGTGGATTTTAAATTACATCGTTATTAATTTGCTTACATATTCTATTACATAGAAATGATTATATATTTTCTGACAGTACACAAAGTGTACTTTTAATAACTCAAGTAACAGGGGTTAATATTAATTCGCACTTTTTCAACTCCCACGATTTACAAGATAATACTAACTTTTTCATACCACTATTTTCATGTAAAAATTGTCATTTTATTTAATTCCCCAAAGTTTTGCGATTAACCCATCAGTGCCTAGCGTCTCTTTTTAGGAACGCTTCAAAAGGTGCATTCAGCACTGTTTTCGACACCGGTAAAAAAGAAAAGCAATAATTATTTTATTTAAATGATGCATTTTCGTGATTAACAAACTAAACTTAAATCTTCTAAAAATAGTGGTGCCAACCAAATAAAATTTACGCAAAAGATGCTGGGCACGAATGGGTTAAATCAATCGATTATTACTGTGCGGGAATACCGACATTCAAAATAAAATTTTTGCATTTTCCTGGTAGTTCTGCCTCTTCCACCACAGTCTCTAGATAGTGCTACAAAAATTTAAACACATTCGATGATTTAAAATGTATATGTGTGATATATCTTTCGTCTTTAACTTCATCTTACTTAACCCATTAATGCCCAGCGTCCTTTTTTGAGGGCGGTTACAAAAACAGAAAGAAAGTGGTTTTCCCACCAGTAAAGAGGAAGATAAATATGTACCTTATTTCACGAGACAGAATCATCGATAAATTTAGATAAAAGTTAATTTGCTTTTAAAAGTGGTTGTAAATACAAAATTTAAATTTTGGATAAGAGAATAATTCGAGCGCTAATGGGTTAAAAAAATTAAATGCTTATTATAATCAGTAACAGACCGAAATAAATATCAGATTTACAAAAAATGATACATTGTCTCATGGTATTTCACAGCTTAAACACCTGAAGACTACCTTAGCCGAACTTTTGTAAAGATCAATACCGATTGAATAAACTGTAATACTCTCTTGTAGTGTTAAAAATTTGTGCTTAGATACGGCTATTATTTCTATCTGGTATTCTATTGTTTAAATTCATTGAACTTTATAAACTGTAACCAAATTCGTTTTTATTCCGCGGTAAATAGAAAAAGAAAGGTACCATATCATAATTCATAGTAAGAATTTCTTTAGTGCATTTTAGTTATGTACATTAATTTTAATATGTTTGAGATAGTCTAACATTATTAAAATACACAAACTATTGTATTATGTACAATGCAACGTACATTTTGAGCCTTTCAGTAAACCAAATATAAATGAACTCACTGTACTAAAGTAATATAAACTGCAAAAAGTAGATTAACAGTTAACGATATCTTATATATATATATATTTCTTTTTTTCCCAATCCATATTTGCTACATTAAATCTCCATAACATATATCCATGGTTGCCAAATTCTACTCCTTTTGCTTTTTATTTGATGCAATTAACTTTATTTTAGAAAATTTGAATATTTTTATGTCCCGGACCCCCCTTAGATGCTAAATAAAATTTCTAGGTCCAAACATAATTGTCTGATCTGTGGATTATACTTAATATCGAAAATTACGGTATAAAGAAATTTTAAGCATTAATGAGTTAAAAAATATATTCATCATTTTTTTAATAATGTCAGATTTACTAGAATATATAAAACAGACATTAATTAAGCAGTTTTAAATTTAATATGGGTCTTACTTTCTTTAAAGCAACATTTTAAACTCATCAGTCATATGTATTGTTGGATCATTTTTGACAGGCTTCAAAGCGTAAATAGTTTAAAGTAATTTTAAAAGCACAAAGGCAGAGTTGCCAACCTCCGGCTTTTGTTAAATCATGAAAACGTACTTTGAACCAGAAAATTTATTTAATTAGAAGTGTCTACTATTAACTCAGATGGTCATTTGAAATTTACTTAATTTCGTTGACTCAATAAATTTCTGGTTAGAAGTATAATTGTTTGATTTTTAAAAAGCCGGAGGTTGGCATGTCTGCAAAGGAATATTTTATCCCAAAAGTTAAAAGTAATATTTTATATTTTAAGTTGGATACAATGATGATAGTTAGAATTGTTAGAATTGCTTAAATATTCATCGAAATTTATCATTTTCGGTTACTTTGCAAAATTACAATTATTGTACATGAAATAGTAGTAACAGTTTTTACAGTTAATGTAATAAGCGTTACATTTAATTACACATTTCGCAGAAAATAATTTTCTCCGTTCAATTATAATTTGATAAATTTTCATTAAAAATGAAGTTTAACAAATTGCATATAGATTTATGTATAGCTCTGAAAAAAAATCTTACAAGTATATTCAACAAGATTCCAGAATTTCTTATTTTAAAATAACTTATTGTAACTTATTGTTTGAAAATAACTTAAAATAATATTTTACATTAATTGTTATATTAAAACATATATAGCGAGAAAATATCTTAATAAAGAATCCTATTAGGAAATCTCCAAACATTAAAACTTATAAACAAATTCAAAGAAAGATAACGATAAACATATAAA
Organism: Maratus speculifer; assembly: GCA_964019185.1. Taxonomy (NCBI): domain Eukaryota; kingdom Metazoa; phylum Arthropoda; class Arachnida; order Araneae; family Salticidae; genus Maratus; species Maratus speculifer. Next base: position 197,919,744 of record OZ025299.1, read on the forward strand.
AAAACTTTTCGAAACGTCTAAATTTCTGTGCTATGAAAGAAGTTTTATAGGCTAGTTCCATGGGTTTTGTAGTGTAAGTCACATTGCCTTATAATTGTTATGCTTGTTTGCCACCGTTATTTTCGAAAAGTCTGCTTGGCCTTATTCAATTAATGAGAATGTGCCGATAACATAAATCCCATTTTTACGTACTAAAATACTGGTAGCCAAAAATCGTAGCCCGTGACTTACACTACAAGTACTCATGGAAATAGCCTATAATAAAAGTTTGTTATCAATATACGAATGCAATTTATTTTACAAATATTCCAAAGCAGCCTGAATACAAGACATTACCGCTGACACAAAAATGGCAGGCGCCGAAAGCGGAATTTTTTTAACATTCGGCCCCTTAAATTTTTATACTAGTGTTTTAGAAAAGATTTCTTTGATTTCTCTAATCTTTGAAAAATGAAGCGGCAAAAGGTTTTAAAAATTATTTGCACCAAAATTTAATGGACCGCACGCGCTAAAAAAAAAAAAATATATATATATCTCCTTCGGCAGCCGTCATTTTTATGTGAGCGCATAAGTCTAATATTCAAATGGAATCAGGAATAAAAAAAGAGGAGACATATGGTGTTCTACCTACAAGTTACGAGTGATGTCACTGAGAATATTGTCAGAAGATGTCGGCTTTCTCTTTTAAAATCGGATCGACAGTTTCTGATTACGCCGGACAGGCTTCCCACCAGTAAACTTGAATAGAAAATTTCGTCTTCTTTAAGCTCTTTATTTATGGGACTATTTTCTCACGAATATCCTAAAAATGTCTATTTGTTTTTGCTACTGTCATTTTTTCAAGTTATTATTATGCATTTTACTGGCACTGCAGTATGTTGTCTAAATGCGTCTAAGTTGTCAAAATATAGAGAAAACGCAGGATAGCACTACCGCCAATGCAAACTTCCATCAGAATGATGGAACAAAAAATGAACACTAGATATTGCCATTATTTATAATTGAAATTTTGTTTTAATATAGCTTTTAAATAAGGTGAAAATTTATTCTTAAATTTAATGGTAGTAGTTTTTTTCAGCCTTAATTAACTCCCGAGAAAGCGGTTATAGATGAAGCTTCACTATTTTAAGGATGTATCAGTTCCTCTTTATTCTTAGTTCCAAGAGTATTCAGGGGGAAGTGGATATTCTGCAAATGGCGTAAGACACGTACAGCAAAAATAAAAATAAAATCTTTTAAAATTTCTACGAGAAATGTCAAGAAAACATTTTTATAAAATCAGCCAAACAAGGTTGTTGACAGCCACACTTCGCTTTCAGGCGATAAAATTCATCTCACCTATGTAACTTTTTGCAATCCAATTACATTTTCCTCGTTACCTCTTCTTAAAATTTAAACCACTTAATCCCTTGAATGGCGATGGAATATATATTATCCAATCCAAGTTTATACGAAATTCACGCCAGAAACTTTTAAGGAAATTTCATATTTCTAACTTTGGCGGCAAAACGTTGAAAAATTGCCATTTCTTATTTTAAAGTAAAATTTTTCAATTAACCCTCTCCTTCTCGGACAAAATCTGTTACTATCTAAATCTGACACCAAAATTCTTAAAAGAATTTTCTAGAAATTTTGAACTCCTTAATTTAAGCTTTTAATATAAAAGCAAAATTTTACTAAAATATTATTGGTGCCGTTGCAAGTTTTGAACTAAACTTAGGTATCCCAGACTGTGCGCAGTGTACCCGAAAGGGTTAACCCTTTGAGCTCTGGGGAGTAAATTTATTCAAAATTCCATATGTCACATTGGCACCAGTATTTTGCAAAGAAAAAAACCGGTTAACCATAAACACGAAAAAAAATGCATTAAACCTTTTGAAGTAAATTTGGTCAAATTTTCTGGTATCATTGTGACATTTTGGAATTAAAATTACGTGGTAGAAAATTCTACCAGCAGAGCTCAAGGGGTTAAATATTATAGAGTCATTATTGCTTACTTCTCAAGGGGATAACTTATTTTTTTTTACGTAGAATAAATTGAAAATATGAGCTAACACCCCCTTTATTAAGCTAAAATATTCGCAATATTTAGTCGAAACATTTCTACAATTTAATTGTATGAAATTGTGTTTAAAAAATTTAGTGGTGACAAAAAGTTTTACGAGATGAATCAAGCAAGTTGTTTTCCCGAATTCTATAATGCTCCATTTTTATTTTACAACTATAACATTTCTTTATCACTAGTACCAAAAACAATTTTGGCAAAGGAAGATGATATCGAGTCAGACTCAAAGTTGGAGTGCACAGTGTTAGCATTCGCATTCGAGTTCACTCTCTCGAGTATCTGGCATTTGGTTTATGTTAATCCCTTGAGGGGAAAGCAGTAATGTCTATGTAATGCTGAATTTGCACTGGAATAATTGATAAATTTTATTTTAATATAAAGATACGCCATTTAAGAGTATTTTGCTCCCCAAAGCTCAAAACAAAAAATTTCGTTAAAGTTTTCCGGTGCAATTCTTGTTTAAATTAGGTGGGATAAAATATATCCCTCTGCTCTTCAAGGGGTTAACATCATATAGTTTTACGCTTATCTAAAATATTAATTTAACTTGTAGAATGTTCCTTTCACGAAACTTCTAAATAAAACTAAGCAACACTCACTAAAAATATAGCAAAAACATTAAATTATGTTTCTGGTAAACATAATGTCTTTATGTCACTCCTAAGTAGAGCTGTTGCAAACCGCACATATTCGTTACTAAGAAACGGGTATTTTCTAAGGAACGAAGTACTGAATTATTACTTAGAAATACAACTCGTTAGTCGTTACCAGGGGCGTGCGAAGAGAAAACAGTGCCTGGACAAAGTTTGAATTTGGCGCTCCCTCCTCCACCAACTTAACGCTAAACCTCCCAAAGTGACGTTGGTTGAATAAATTTAGCGCCCTTAAATTTCTGTACCGGGGCAATCGCCCACTTCGATCCTCCCTTTCGCACGCTGCCCTTGCCACCATCCTCCATTTCGCTTCCGCTGGTCGTTACCGTGTCAGTACGCAACCGAACAGAGTGAAACTAACTGCAAATGCTAGTTACGCGATCCGCCCTTTCGCACGGCGTTGGTCGTTACAATAGAAGTATCAATTCGTTGGTTGTTACCATAGAAGTATTCTTGTATTTTTCTATGGTCGTTAACCATGTCAATTCAATACGCAACCGAACAAAGTGAAAGTAACTTTAAATGCTTCTAACGTTCGTTAGCATTTGTGATTGTAAGAATGCGGCAAGACACTCGAATGTGGTAAAGATACGAAATTGTATTCAGACTCTGACATTAGGCGACAGTTTCAGTTATTTCCGTATCCAGTGTATGCGTATCATTCTGTTTGTATCAGTTATTTTAAAATCTCAAACGATTTGGATTTCGTACGAACTTGTTGATTCATCTATTTATTTCATTATGAAAAGAAAAATAAATAAAAAGTGGATATACTTTTCTGAAGCATCTAATGAAAAAGCAAAATGTGATTCATATTTATACCAAGTAAAGTATTGAGTTAATCCTTTGAGCTCTGGTGAGCAAATTTCTTCAAAATTCAAAATGTGACATTGGCACCAGTATTTTTCAAAGGAAAAAGCGGTTGACGATATATACGGGGAAACAAAATCCATTAAACCATTTTCAAATAAATCTGGTCGAATTTTCTGGTGCCGTTGTGACATTTTGGAATTAAAATTATGTGGTAGAAAACTCTACCATCAGAGCTCAAAGGGTTAAAGGGAGTTCAACAAGAAATTGGGGGAAAAACATTTATTGGTAAAGCATCTCAGAGCTTGCGTATTTAGCAAAAAGTATTTATTAGTGGTGTATATTAGTACCATCTGAAAGATTTTTTTCAAAACCAGGTTATTTATTATCTGAAATACCCCCCTCCCTTCCCAGACCCGAAACAAAGGAAATGGAAAAAATATTTTTTTAAACATAAATCAAAGAATTCAGAAATAGAATATTTCTGCAGTTCAGGGCAGCATAGTGCGAAAGGGGGGAGGGTAAAAGGGGTGATCGAAAAGGAAATTTAGAGGGCACAGAATTTATACTACGAAAGTCTTTTTTGCTTGTTAGAAGAAAAAGTTGGTAGAGGGGGCGCCAAATTGAAACTTTGCCATGAGCGCAGTTTTCTCTTCGCACGCCCCTGGTTGTGCACTCGAATTTTCCATTATCCTATTTTTTCTTAGCATAAAAAGAGTTTTTTGCAACAGTGTAATCAGAAACATACTAACTACGGTGTAAATATGCACTAATTTATTTTTCTGCGTCATAGAGAGAAAAAATGTATGACCCCCCCTACATTTTCATGAACACCCCCCTAATAATTCACTTCTCGCTACGGCCCTGATTTTAATATTTTGATTTCATTTTTAAAATAAAACTTGGAAACTTCATTAAGGGTGTATTTTGATTCAAACTGCTTATTTTCCGATTTATTTTTAAATTCGCATGGAACTGGCAAATTGTCTTTTTTAGAAAGTACACAAGGTGCCGCACTTGTCGATTCTTTCATAAATGCAGAAAATATTGTAAAAAAGCAATCAAAAATGGCATTTTGAACCAATTTTTCTGGAAGATCGGAGATCGAGGCGGGAGATCGGGGAACAAGAAAAAGAGTAATTGTTTATAAATCAAATTCTAATGAATTGAGCGTGAAATGACATCACACAGCACCTTATACGCCTCTTCAATAATTCCCTCAGCAAGTTTCATATTTCTACTTTGAAAAATGTGTCTGAAATTGTATCAGAAAATTTCGAGCTGTTGAGGGTGGAAAAACGTTTCTTCGAATACACACTTTAATGTAATTTTTACGGACAGATAACAGCACTAACTAAAGCGAATCTTCCAACGATTCTTCTTACGGTATATCTTGTTTTATAGTACCGATGACTGCGAATACCAGATTTCTGAACAGTAACGAGTAACGAAACGAATACTTTTTAACGGGTAGAGAATTCGAAATTAACGATAGCATAAGGGTATTCATTTTGTAGTTATTTTTACAGCACTACTCCTCAGTTATATAAGAAAAATTACTCAAAAATTGTAATTTTAAACAATATATTTCCTTTAACCCTTTGAGCTCTGATTGGTAAATTTCTTCTAAATTTCAAATGCCACATTGGCACCAGTATTTTACAAAGAAAAATTTCCGTTTACGATATACGCAAAAAATAATAATAATAATAATAATGCGTAAAATCTTTTCAAATAGATCTGGTCGAAATTCCGGTGCCAATGTGACATTCTAGAATTAAAATTAAATGGTAGAAAATTCAACCATCGGAGCTCAAAGGATTAACCCTTTCTGGCACAAAAGAATATTGTTCATAAAATGGGGAAATCATTGTCTGACAACGGAATTTAACCCATTAGTGCCTAGCGTCCCTTTTTAGGGACGCTTCAAAAGGTGCATGTAGCACCGTTTTGATACCGGTGAAAAAGAACAACAATCTTTATTTTATTTAATTGAAACATTTTTGTAATCAACGAACTAAACTTAATTCTTTTAAAAATACTGGTGCCAATCGAATAAAACTTGCGCAAAAGGTCGTGGGCACGAATGGGTTAAGAACGACTTCTTTAGAAATTTAAAACGCGTTACTTTAAACTTTCATTGTAAAAGCGAAATTTTATTAAAATATTCTTGGTGCCTATTGTAAGTTTTAAAAATAACCGACAAAAATTATTTGGTTCCGACGTGAGACAACTACACTGCTCAAAACAATTAAAGGATATTGCAATTTTAGGTGGATTTTGTATCTGGGAAACTTTTTAGCTGATTGATACAGGGTCGACAGGCATAGTAGGTTACATGAGAATAAATTACACATGTTTGGCAGAAAAAAATGCATTTTATTGCGCATTTGTGTACAAAAGGAAAAAACACAATTTGTACATATGAGAAAAAAAGAATAAGAAAAGGTGTTTTCTTCAAAGAAAATCATTTTCAGAAGGGGGTATGGTTTCCACGGGCGGCCAGCAACGTTGAACACCTTTGAGGCATGGACTCTATGAGGCTATTAATGACGAGTTAGGGTATTCTGCCCCACACTTCCAGAAGAGCTCTTTCCAGTTCTTGGAGAGTTTGTGGGGATTGTTGGCGGCAAGAAACTCGTCTTCCTAGAGCGTCCCAAACGTGCTCGATTGGATTCATGTCTGGAGAACACGCTGGCCATTCCATTCGAACGATACCTTCCTCGAAAAGGAAATCCTCCACCAGGTTTGCACGATGTGGCCTGCAGTTATCGTCCATTAAAATGAAGTTATCTCCGATTGCTGCAGCGTAAGGGACTACAATAGGTCTGAGGATCTCATCCCTATATCGGCGACTAGTCAGAGCTCCATCTCGAATGATGTAGAGGTCAGTGCGCCCGTCAATGGAGATGCCACCATACACCAACACTCCTCCACCGCCAAATCTGACACTTTCGTGCACGAACGCAGGATTATTCCTACTGCCACGGTCCCTCCAGATGAAAATACGCCTATTATCCGGATGCGCAGAAAAACGGGACTCGCCAGAAAACAGAATATTGCTCCATTCATTTCTCCTCCAGTTGACATGCTCGGTTGCCCACTCCCTGCGGTCGCGACGATGCCTTGATGGTAATCTAACACATACCATCGGTCGGCGAGCATACAGACCTACAGCATGGAGCCGGTTTCGGACAGTCTGAGTTGAAATCGTGGTGCCTGTAGCCGAGCGAAGGTGTTGTTGGAGAAGAGTAGCGTTCATGTTTCGGTGTCTCCGAGCTGTTAACGCTAAATACCGATCTTCATTGGGCGTTGTTGCCCGTCTACGACCTTGCCCTGGTCTTCGGCCTGCACATCCACTCTCCAAAAAACGGTTCCAGATCCTGGAAACGACACTTTGTGACACTCCAATGGCTTGCGCTACTTCGGCTTGAGTTTGGCCCCCTTCTAACCTACCAACAATTCTCCAAGCTTCTGAATCTGTCAAATGACTTCGCTGTGACATCGTACTCATCGAAACAAAGCAATCACTGAATGCGGATCATCCTTGTCTTCATTCTCTTTTATCCAGTTGAAAATCAAATTTCATTCGCTGCCGCTGAAGCGACGTTTTTGACGTCGAACTCAAAATATGCATACTCCACAGTTTGAAAACCAGAAAAATTTGCATTTGTGATTCTCTTCTTCTATTTTCGGCAAAAAAATTTCGTTTATATCTTTATTTTATATAAAACTTCAAATATCCTTTAATTGTTTTGAGCAGTGTATTACAGGGATGCCACAGGCGACTACTTTTATATTCTGTTCGCCCCAATATTTTTCTAATAAAAACTTAGAAGTATATTTTTCTTTCAAATTTTTGTCAAAGTGTATCCTAAGGATTTTTATTTAGAGATACTGGTGCCAGATTGAATTAAAAAAATAGTCGCCTGTGGCAGTCCTGCAGTTAGGGAAAGAGTTAAAGAATATATACTGCCTAATAACAAGTATTCAACGATATAATAATTTTTATAACGCTTTTAATGGCTTATAAAACTAATAGTTACTACCATAGAAAGATAGAAAGTAAACGCCAGTCGAGCACATTAAAAGTAGTATAAACAGAATGAGGGATAATTCCCATGATAATAAATCGGAACAAAAACAGACTTCATGACTTTAAAATCATATTACCGCAAGTAAGTTACACAAAAATAGCTCACTAAGAGACCAACGGAAAGCGCCAAATTGCGAAAAAAAGATAATTTAAATCCTAAGATGCTCTATGCATTTAATGATTAACTCCTAGCTGCCAACTCTTACACTTTTTTGTACAACAAAAACTTAATTGTAAGTTTTAACCTTTTAAATCGTCGTAATCCGTCTATTAAATAAGAAAAAACTTTCTATTTAATGTTTTTGGTATGAAAAAAGCGTAAATTATTGGCAGCCATGGATTAACCCCTTGAAGACTCATTGTAATTTTAAAAGTCTTCTTAATTTTCATATCGTAAAAGATTTTTTAACCTCTACTTTCTAATAGTAATACGTGCCTTGTTTTATCGTAAAGTAACTGCAATTACACTTCAGTATAGAAATAATTTAGATATTAGTAAAATGTCTTACTCTGAATATAGTTACCACGGTAACTGTTTTTATAAAAAAAAAAAAAGAAAAAAAAAAAAACTATTGTATGCCATACTTCATAGTTTTTAATATAAAAATTTCATAATCTCCAAAATTTAAAAAAATGCGTTTTCGTTTTGAAAATGCCTTTATTTAATTCGTAGATTACACATAAAAAATTATTTTAAATTAGCTTGATGTTACCTAATTTCTTCATTCCTTCCCTATATATATATATATATATATATATATATATATATATATATATAATCTGAAGAATTTCGTCTATTGCCCTTTCTTTCATCGTTTCATCTTTAGAATATTTTAAAACTGTCATATAATTATTAATTTTAGTTAAGTACTACTCTTTTAAAAGCGTCAAAAGATAGTTTTAATGATAAATCTTATAATAAATGAAATTAAAATTTTTAAATCATACTTTTTAAAATATTTCATTTCATCAAATAAAGAAAATAATCGTTTGAATCCCCATTTCTCCTTAACGAATTCTCAAATAAGAAAAAAAAATAACACAAGAAAAATAATCTAGTAAGTTGACAGTTCACTTCAGAAAAGCCACTTTTGGCTTTGCAGTTAAGAAATCTAACGACATTTTTTTATTTTTACAGAAAAATATTTACATTCATTTGAAAAGATGTAAATAATATTTGTATATGCATTCTGAATTTTACTTTGGCAGTGTCTTCTGGGATATTGCTTAAGTAATGTTTATTATTTGCTTATTATTGTCTCATTTTTTTTTATTTTATCAAATAAAGAAGTATTTTTATCTGAAATCTGCGTTACTTTTATTTTTATATAAAATCCAAAGAATATTTATCTTAATATATTGCTTGAATATTGAATGTAAATAAAATACCATTTTATTTTTTGAGCAACATAGTACTTAAATAAATAAATATACATTTAAATTCGAAAGATTTAAAGAAATAAAAGAGAAATAGTTTTAGATTGGGATTTATGAAATTGTAGAAAATTAAAAATTTCATTATTTAGTTAGGACGTTAGTATAAATTAGTAAGTATTACTCTGAATTCATTAAATTAATGCTTTATTAAAATTTATTTTTTACTTTGTTTCTTGATTTAGATTATTTTATACTTTCATTAATCTTATAAGCGAACAATTAAAATATAAAATGATATTTTGATTTCTTTTTCACAATCTTAATCTTTCAAATTTACAAAAGTGTTTTACTGTCTGAGCAATTTAAAGGTATATACTCAAAATTTATTCCCTATTTCCTCCATATTTCCTCTATATTTATTCAAATGATAGAATATGCAGGGTTCCCAAATGGTCTGTGAATTGAACACCGATATTTTTTAACGGAAAATTACATAGTAAGTTTCTACATAATTTGTGTTAACACATTCAATGCCGATCACGCATCAGCGCGTGATTTGGTGCCAACGTTAAGGGGCCACTCACGCACCAGCGCGCGATGTGGGGTGATGTCCAATAGCAAGTCACGCGCTGGTGCGGGAAAATCTTTCACAGATTCTTTGTTATAAAAACTAATTCGGCTACTGGGAATAACCCACTTCTACAGTGCGGCATTAACTAACATCACATCTTCACAGAAGCGGCAGCGAACGTGTTAAAACTAACCTCTGAAGGCTGTTTTTGCTCATTTTGCAAGAAAAATATGAAACGAAAAAAATATTTCTAAGAAAATATTGATGTACAATTGGCGGACTATTTGGGAGTCCCGAATATCGAAATGGCTAATTATGTTATATCATTAAACAAAAATTGATGTTAAATCTAAATTCTAACAATGGATGAACATTAACAGAAATTCTAAATCTCCGGCTTCTTAAACACCACTATTTTATTAAAATAAATTTGCTTACTTTTAAAATCTCATCAAAACTTTGAATAAAATTTTGATTTTACAATAAACGTTAAGAGAAGCATTCATTTATTTTCAAAAATAAATTTATTTGTAAAGCATGATGATGAACAATAACTTCAACATTTTAGTAAGAGATCTAGTGCGTCTCTGAAAATATTGTTCTACATACTCGCGTACACACCAACCTCAAATTTCAGACGACTAAAAGGTTGCATCTCGATATTTAAAATATCTTATCTTCATATTATCTAACTATAAAATATTCTGGTATTAAATGAAGTGAAGATAATTGTTCGAAAATATTGAGAAGAGCACATTTTTTTTTTCTCGAATGAAGGGATTGTCCTTTACATGTGTATGTACAATAATTTGCTAACCCATTTGTTTCCAAAACGTGATTTTAAAAAATCTCTCTTTTATTCAGAACTTCTGAATTTATGCCGGAAATTCTGAGTATTGATTTTATCTTATGAATCAACAGATTTGCCCGTACGTCGTACGGGCAGGAACCGCTAGTTTTTTAAAATAAAATTTCATACAAGTTAAAGGAATAAATGATTATACTAAATATTAAGAATACTTTTGCTTAAAAAAAGTGGTGATAACTTATATTTTTATTTTACTGTATTTAAAAAAAAGAATAAATTAAGTGATTAACCGTTTGAGTATTGATGGTTGAATTTTCTTCTACATAGTTTTAATTTTGAAATGGGACTGGAATATTCGATGAAATTTAATTGAAAAAGGTTTACTGCATTTTTTCGCGTATATCGTAAAACGAAATTTTTCTTTGCAAAATACTGGTGACAATGTGACATTTTGTATTTTGAAGAAATTTATCCATCAGAGCTCAAAGGGTTAAAAAATATCTAAAATATATATTCTTCTATAGTAAAAAAAAACTAGCCTTAAAAGGACTCCTGGAATGATGCTGATGTGGAAGATTTCCGGAACTAACGAATCCGGGTTGTCCACTCCTTCCATGAGTCGAATAGACCAATCAGGTATGGGCTCTTTCTATGCATGGCCGTATGGGTTACCATAAAGAGAGGAAAGGTTACCATCGCCAACAATCGTAGAGTTTGTCGCCAACTTGGCGATATATCGCCAAATTTGGCGACCAAAATTAGTTGTCAAAAGTGACGCCAACTTGGCGATAACTGTAATATTTCGCCAAATTTTTAATTTCTTTACAACACCAGTCGTTTCATACATCATTTGAGAGGTTTGCAACTGCTTATTCATATAATGGATGTCTTGTGTGTTATCCCCCATTCTGCTCCCCAGGGGGGACACATTTTTAATTTCTTTACAACACCAGTCGTGTTACACAAGATTTGAAAGGTCTGCAACTGCTTATTCATATTATGGATGTCTTGTGTGTCACCCCCACACTCTGCTCTCCTCTGGGGGGGGGTCACATTTTTAATTTCTTTACAACACCAGTTGTGTGACACATCATTTGAAAGGTCTGCAACTGCTTATTCATATTATGGATGTGTTGTGTGTCATTCCCCACTCTGCCTCCCAGGGGGGTACATTTTTAATTTCGTTACAACACCAATTGTGTGACAAATCATTTGAGAGGTCTGCAACTGCTTATTCATATTATGGATATCTTGTGTGTAACCCCCCCCTCTGCCCTCAGAGGGGCGCATTTTGTAATTTCTTTACAACACCAATTGTGTGACACATCATTTGAAAGGTCTGCAACTGTTTATTCATTTTATGGATGTCTTGTGTGTCACCCCCACTCTGCCCCCCAGGGGGGGCACATTTTTAATTTCTTTACAACACCAGTCGTGTGACATATCATTTGAGAGGTCTGCAGCTGCTTATTCATATTATGGATGTCTTTTGTGTCGCCCCCCACCCTGCCCCCCCAGGGGGGCACATGTTTAATTTCTTTACAACACCCGTCGTGTGATACATCATTTGAAAGGTCTGCAACTGCTTATTCATACCATGGGGTATTGGCGAGCGCAGCAAGCAGGGGTAGCCAATAATTTGGAATCGCGAAGCGATTACGCGGGGGATTGGCGAGCATAGCGAGCAGGGGGGCTGGGCCCCCCTAGTACATAAAATAAAAGTTTGTATTTGCTAATTAGGATGAGCGAAGCGAATCCTCTGCTAGGCCACTCAAATTACAATTTGTCGTATACTTTACAAAAAAACTATTCAATATTTTGACTTCAAATTAAACACAAAAATAAAATATGATCTGTAGATTTGCAGAATATAATTTTTTTTTTTTTTTTTTTTTTTTTTTTTTTACAGTAAAACGTTAAAAAAATATTATTTTAATTAATTTATTTTACATGCATTTCCAATACGGACGCATTTTAGCAAATAAATAAAAAATGAAACGCGTATATTTTCAGAAAAAAAAATATAAATCATGGAGTAAGTGATTATAGATAGAATCACGATTAATTTAATAAATAAAATATGTTTTCATTATTCAGCAAAATCGTTTGGACAAATGACACTTAAACATTTTAAAAGAATTGTATTATGAATTTTTTTTTTGTAAAGTGGCAACAAAAGAATTGTAAACAAATGAAATGAATTGTTAAATTTGTTATATAAATGAAAAATTAAAAGAATTGCGTGAACTTGTTGCCTCGATTCAAGCTCTTTATAAATGTACTAAAGGAAAAGTTGGCCGATTCAGAAATGACAAGTGGATTTCAACCATTTCTTACTTTATCATTTGTATCGAAAGTAATGTTACGTTCTTATTTGTGGACCGAAAAAGGTTTAGTGAACGGGACTTTAGACTTTGTTGCACGTATTAAAGAAAATCACAAGCCACCAGACTAGATACCGCGAATAATCATGGATAAATTTGAATACTACAATAATTTAACTTAAAAGAATTGGTGCGCACCAATTCCCCCAATACAGTAGACTCCCTCAAATCCGCACAGCTTGGGACCAGAGATTTTGCGGATTTTAGAATTTTGCGGATTTCTGGTCATTGCTTTGTTTACATTTTTTAAACAGTAATTTGAATGCAATTAATAATCCAATTGAAATTATAATGTATGCTTACAATATAATAAAATATTAAAGTAAGTAATAAACTAAAATAATAAAAAATTAGATAATTTTTAAAATGATTAAAATATTAAAAACAAAGGTCTAATTAATAATGTATGATTAAGTGTTCATTATAAAGATGAAATGTATTTTGAATAAATTGTTCAATGAAACTTGCCTCATAAATAATGTACAATACTAATTCAGATCAAAATAATAAAGTAAGGAGGTTTTATTCCAGGTTTAGCCACACTTAGTGACAAAAAAAAAAAAAAAAAAAAAAAGCTTGATTAAGACATATATATTTGGTAAGATTATGATTATCATTGATAACAGGAATATCTTGAATTTTTTCAGAAATAAATTTATTTTTCCTTCAAGAGAAAACATTAAGACAGTAATAGTAACAAAAATTACAAATTAAAATATATTTGGAATTGATATAAAACAAAAAAAGTAAAATTTTGATCTTATATCTGAACTGAATGCTTCATTGTTTACATCCGTAAATTATGTGCGGATTTTAGGTTTGCGGATTTGAGGGAGTCTACTGTAATTGAATTCTGGAAATATGGAAGCATAAATTGCTCAAGGAAAGAATTTCTTCTGCAGTTAGCTTTTGCTGTTACAATTCATAAATCCCAAGGTTTAACATTAGATGAAGCAGTTGTAGATATTGCGGATATATAGGCACCAGTTGGCTTAAAAACGTACGTAACGTTGTCAAGAGTGAAAATTTTTCAAAATTAAGCATTCTATAGAAATCTTCCTTGCGAAAAATTCTTTAATATCAAAAATCCTCGTGCACTGACATGTATAAAAACGAAAAAATTAGACTAAAAAGTTTTACAGTTAAAAATTCATAGTATCGACGAGAGCAGATTTCAAATGTTTTTCCAGAAAATAGGATTTTGAAGAAGTAACTTTCTTCAAGCTTTCTTCAAATATATTATTCTAAAATAGCTATCAAAGATTATTTGATGTTAATTACAAAGATTGGAAACATGTATATTTCAAACAACTTTAAAAAACACCAGTGTCTACTAGAAATTGTAAAAAAAAATCTTTAAAAGAATTTTTAGTTGAAAATTTAAAAATATTTTGTAAAAGTTTGCTTCGAAAATATTTTTTTATGCCAGTCTTACATCATAAATAGAAAATTCCTAGGAAATTGATAGTTATTTGGCTGAACTTACATTTGTAGAATTAAAATGCGCCAAAACATAAAATAACATTTTTGTTTAATAAAGATGCAAAAATAATATTAAAAAATATTGTTACTTTCAAATATATGCTTTATAAAAAATGCTTCGCGAATCCAAACAAAGCATGGCTTTAGCTAGTATTTTATACAAATATTTCAGTTACTTCTTAATATTTACTTTTTAATGGATGCAATCAATAGGGGTGGCACACATGACTATTTTTATTTTAATTCTAACTGGCACCACTTTCTCAAAACAGAAATCCTTAACACATACTTCGAGAACATTTGAAAGCGACATATACTGCAAAGTTTAACTCGAAAAATATTAGTGCGAACAGAAAAAAATAGTCTTCTACGAAAGCTCTGTATCAAATGAACCCTGAATCTCGACGGTCTAACAAAGAGATACACTGTTAGACCATCGAATGGCAATATTTTTTGACAGGGCTCCCACTCTGCCCGTTTTTGAACAACACCGTTTAACCCTTTCCGGCGCAGTGTTACCACTCCGGCAACACCTAATTTTAATTCGAAACATATAAACGGCACCAATAATATTAATAGTAAAATTTTACTTTTACAATGACAACTTAAATCAGAGAAGTCTTAATTTCTAAAAAAGTCTTTTGTAAATTCCGGTGTCAGTCAACAATTTCTCATTTTACGAACAAAACTTGTCTGCGCCGGAAAGGGTTAACCCATTCGTGCCCAGCATCTTTTGCGTAAATTTTATTTGGTTGGCACCACTATTTTTAGAAGATTTAAGTTTAGTTCATTAATCACGAAAATGCATCATTTCAATAAAATAATTTTCGCTTTTTTTTCTTTACCGGTGTCAAAAACAGTGCTGAATGCACCTTTTGAAGCGTCCCTAAAAAGGGATGCTAGGCACTAATGGGTTAACCCTTTGAGGAGCAAAGCACTTCTATTCTCAAAATGCTGAAATGACTAAATGACACCAGAATTTTAAAAACAAATTTATTTCAAAAGAGATAAAAGCTTTTCATGACATACTTGATAAAATTAAAATTTTCATTTAAAAACTCTGTTCGATTTAAAGAAGAACTTATGGTTAAGAATTTAGCATTGTATTAAAATAACAATTCTATCGGCAAATCTGTGTGAACTTCAGATTAATTATCTTCAAACAATATCAAAACTTCAGACATTCCATCTAAAAGTCGTAACATAAAACCTATGGAAAACATGTAAGAGCCGTTTCATTGGATTGTTGAACTAAAAACATATATTTTGGAAATATGGAAACGATTACCCATTTCCAGTTGTGAATACCTGGTTTAATCCTTTCCAAAGTGTCTGTTAAATGTCACCAGTGTAATAAGTGTACAATTCATTTACACGTGTAATTTAGAGTTGAAATATTATGGCCCTAAATTGCACCAAATTGTCTTATCTAGATATTAATTTTCGCTTATATTTTTAAATATATAATAGTAATTTAAAACAAATAAAAATGCTTGTATAAATTTTTGGGTATAATTTTGCATTGATTTTGTATTTTCATTCGAGTAAGATCTTTACTGTTTGTCTTAGTGGTCCTAAATTTTTTCCAGCATTGTATTACAATCTTTTCCCTGACACCGGCAGGAGGTTGTCTTGGTTGTCACAATATAGCAGAAACTCAGCATTTGACTACCACCAAAGTAAATTTGTACCAGTAAAAATGAATACCTCTTTATGCTATTACTTACCACTCAAAATTTGCATTAATAAAGCTTATAAATAAAGAGAAAAGCTCTATTGTAATTTACTGGAGGAATTAATGGTAATAAACCCCTGCGAAAGCAGTTGTAGTTGAAGCTACCCTATTTTAAAGTTTTCTCAGTTTCTCTTTATTAACTCCTTAATTCTCGAGCCCGTGACATTCACGGACAATGATTTTCACTGCTTTTGTTCAAAATTTCTTTATTATCAACAGTTTTATAAAAAAGTGTAATTGTTTTTATTCTGGTCTCATTTTGTTTGTTATTAACCGATTAACTGATTTGCCTGTACGTAACACGGGTAACGTATTTTTGCCAATTATGATTTGTGCGTATCACGTACGGCCATCCACATGCGAATTATAATTTATTATTCTCACCAATATTTTTTATTAAAAATTTGTATCATTTAATTCGAGTATTTTTTTAAAAATATAATTAGACAAACGTTTGTGTTTTGAAAAACCTGTGATAAAAAATTAAAAATTCTGTGAAAGTCATAGAAAAAAAAATGGCATTATTTGAACAATTTTTCAAAAATATTGATCAGTTAAATGATTAAATAAGTTAAATATTTCTTTTTCAGAAAAATAATGAAAATCAAACTTAATTTTAAACTGTAATTTAACGTGTCCGTTAAGGGGTTAATAGTTTTAAAGTTACATTTAAAGTAAATTTTCTTCTTTCGAAATTTCTGAAAAAATAGAAAGAAATTTTGAAATGGATGAATATGTGAAAAAATGATGCGACATATTAAAAATTTAGACACTTATTCTCTCGTTAGAATGTCGATTAAATTCGAAGAATTTATGGCAAACACGAAAAAAAAAACAAAAAAACAATAATATTTCAGCAAGAAAGGAAAAATGTTAAATGATAAAATGCTACACGTCACATTTACTGTAACAAATTTTTCGACTTTGGAAGTTCCAATTATCATTTTTGCTCTTTTTTACAATATTTTGCGACTAATAATAATCTTTTATTAACTCACCTACGAGAACAACCACCAAATAAGAATATGGTGGTTTACGTTTAAAAAAGGCACTTAACCCCTTTAGAGGCAAGGTACATATATTCATAAACTAATGAAAAAATTGATTAACACCAGTATTTACAAGAAAATTTATTTGTAAACAAGTAAATGTGTATTTTCTCGTATTTAATAAAAGTGAAATTTTCTTTTAAAAAATTAGTTTGCCGATTCGGGAATTAGGGATTAAAATTATATGATGCCGTGGCGGCATCACTGCCCTTCATGGGGTTAACAATTAGTAATGCAAAAAATAATTTATGCAAATGTTACCAACTAAGAGGGATTTTCTTTTATTCAGAAAACTGTTGCATTTTCTAAATAGTAATTCTCTCCTGAATGGCATATAAATTAAGATGTATATTTCCATTACAAAATGGTGAAAGATTTATTAATTTAATGAATACACAGTTGCTAACAGTGCTGTTAAATTTAAAGGACATTTTATTTTAGTAAATTAAATGTTTCATGTGACATATTATTTTTCACTAGCACAAATTCCAAACAGAAATTTACGCCTTAATAAATAATAGAAAAGAGTGATTTTAGAAAGTGAAACACACACTTTAAAGAAAACACTGAATTTTTGTGAAGAACTCAATATGACATTCTAAGGTAAGATTGTGTACAGTCCTTTAACCACTTGAGCTTTGGCACTGTTAGTGGATGTATGTGACTTGCCTCCAGTCTTGCCGCATCTGACAGAGTTTTTTTTTTTTTTTTTTTTACATTTTTAATTCACACCACAAAAATTCATATGATAATTTTCTTTTATTTTATCTATAGATCTTATGGATAATTTTTGGAAATTTGAAGATTTTTGTGTTTCGGATCCCCTTAACCAGAGTTGCCAACCTCCGGCTTTTGTTAATTCATGAAGACGTACTTCGAACCAGAAAATTTATTTAATTAGAAGTGTCCAGTATTAACTCAGAGGGTCATTTGAAATTGACTTAATTTCGTTGACTCAATAAATTTCTGGTTAAAAGTATAATTGTTTGATTTTTAAAAAGCCGGAGGTTGGCATGTCTGCCTTAACTCTTCGAGCTCTCACGGTAGAATTTTCTACCACATAATTTTAATTCCGAAATGTCACAACGACGCCAAAAAATTCATCCAGATTTACTTCTAAAAGGTTTAATGCATTTTTTCGTGTACATCGTTAACTGTTTTTTTTCTTTACAAAATACTGGTGCCAAAGTGTCAATTGAAATTTTGGAGAAATTTCCCACTAGAGGTCAAAAGGTTAATCTTAAGCAATCCCAACTTTTTGTGTAAAAGTGGGATAATAACATTATTTTCATTGATTAAAGGAAAGGTTTGTATACTTTTTTCTCCTGCAACATGTTTGCTTATTTTTGTCTATTTCTCTTTGATAAAATGTTCATGTTTTGATCTGTTGTGTCAGTTGTATGGTGTGTGGTATGTAAGTGGTATGGTGATGAAAATAGTGATGCAAATACTGCGCAAGAAATAGATGATTTTCTCCTCTAAATTTTAATCGTATTCTATAATTCTTTAAATCTCAGAAATCCTGTCATTAATAATCGTGACGAGTACTAAAAAAAAATAGCGGTAGCTACCGGCTATTTGTGACTCAGCGCTTGCATTACTGAGTACTTTGTATAATTTAGTTGCCTACCAATGAGTATGGAAATTATTTTATAGTCTGCACATATTCCAATTATGATGTGAGTAATCAATTTTTAAAGCAGTATCGAGATGTTTGTATAAGATTCTTCCATCATGCAAGAACATGATGACGGAACACACGGCAGGGCGTTTCTAATATGGAGTACGACAGCCTTCAATGTGGTTTTCGAGATATGGATAAACAATTGCCATTGTTCCGAGTTATAGTGACAATTTAACCCTTAGAGTAGCAAAGCACTTCCATTCATAAAATGCTGAAATGATTCATTGACACCAGAATATTAAAACAGATTTATTTCAAAATAGATAAATGCTTTTCTTTAAGTACTCGATAAACATAAAATTTTCATTGCAAAATTCTGGTTTGAATGTGGCATTTCGCAATTAAAATTAAGTGGGCTATATTTTATATCACCGCCCTTCAAGGGATTAACCCGCTCAATCATACAGGTCTCATAAGATGACAGATAAAATGCCCTATATTGTATAAAAAATATATTGCCCTATGAAATATTAGATTTACAAAAATAAATAACTAACTAAAATAAAATAAAATAATAATAATTATAAATTGAGCATTTATTTGTGGCGACCTGATTTGTGGACAGATAATCGCTTGCATGAAGCACAATAATCAAAATATTTCATCATAATGAGTTCTCATTTATCACAAAAAAATATTTTTTGATTTCATATACTATGCAAAAAATTAATTCATTTATGAAATGGTTATCCCTTTTCCAGCACGGGGTAAATCTGTTTAAAATATTTAACTCAAACCTGAATTTATAACTGAATTTATTTCGAAATAAGAACTTACTTATTTTCAGGTATGTTATAAAGGAAAAATTTTAACTAAATATTCTTGGTGCGAATAAAATTAAAATTAGGTGTTTTTTTAGGGACACATTGCCGGAAAGGGTAATCTGTTTCAAATAATTAACTCACACCAGAATTTTTTCAACGATTTTATTTGGAAATATGAATTTGCTTATTTTCAAGTATGTTATAAAATGAAAATTTTAATTAAATATTCTTGGGGAAAGTAAAATTAAAATTAGGTGTCCTTTTTTTAACCCTTTCCGGTACGGGCAAACTTTGCAGTAAAATGAGAAATTATCGACTGACACCGGAATTCACCAACGAATTTTTTAGATATTTTGAATTCCTTAATTTAAGTTTTTATTATAAAACCAAATTTATACGAAAATATTATTGGTGCCGTTTGTAAGTTTGGAATTAAAATTAGGTATCCCAGACCGGGCACAGTGTGCCGGAAAAGGGTTAAGGATACCGTGCCGAAAAGGGTTAAAGCAAATACTAAAGCGCTTATAGCAATACAATTGCATAAACCACAGTTTTGTGAAAAAAAACCCCGAATATTTCTTATGTTAATCACGGTAATAGGAATGTTAGTGTTCTATTGGAGACGATTCCAACTTTGAAATCTTGATCCAGGTTATTCCGAGGTTATATATAATTAGACGAGAACCTAGGTTGCCAGTTTGGCGTCTACTTTCAATTTAAAACTTCGAATTCACCTCAGAAATTTTGAAAGAAATTTTTTTATTGTACGTAATCACGAAACTTCTGTCTTTAATTAAAGAAAACAAAACCATACAGAAATTCTGGTTTGAACGTGAAATTTCAAATTTAAAAGATATAAAAAAAGGCCAAATCTGGCAACCCAGACTAGAACCTACATTTATTTCAAGAGAACAGTTTATATCAAATGAATAGAAAGTTTCAACTTCATCATTTTCCATTTCTACTCATGCATTGTCACATGTAACAAATTTTTTGAGGGTTTTGGTATTGGAAATTCATCTTTATGGAATACTGGTCTCATTGGTGAATGTATGTTCCGTTACTTATTTTTGTTAAAAATTGTTGATAATACACTTGATATTATAATTGTTGAAAAAAAAAATGGTTTGAAATTGTCTAATTTTTTGCAGCCATTCATTTAATTTTTGTAATTCGTAAGTTGCAGTCACTGATTGATCATTCGCTTCCCGAAGACTTTTTATAAAAAAATATCACCTCTATTGTTATATTTTCTGTCGTTGTAATAAATAATAAAATGTATGCGTGGATCAAACGCATGTAAAAGAAGATTGCAATATAATTATAACAACTATATGAGCCTATATAATCCAAAATGTATAGCTAAAATTCCTCAAAATTGGAGGTTAATAGAATTTTCTTACAAACATATTATTTTTCGGAACTTTGAAATCTATAGGAAACACCTAATGTACACAGAGGAACAGAAAATTCTAGGTTTGTTAATCAGTGTTATGAGCAAATGAGCATATTCATGAACTGCAAACCCAGATGTCAGATTGCAACTGCATTGCTTAGCATTTTTTTTTTTTTTTTTGCTTTATTTAATCTCATAATTTTCTTCATTAACCTTTTCGGGGTCTCATTTCTTTTCAGTTTTTTAAAAAAAATTACTGTTAAGTTAATAACTTTAACACTAGCTATCCATATATATTAATTAGGGTTTAACGAATATTTCATTGTCTGAAAGATAACGTATCATGTTATTTTGCGTATTATTGAATTAATATTCATATGACAATAGGCTAAGGAAGAATTTTTGGATATGTTTAAAAAATATTGTATTACAATAAGTTTTAAATTATATTACAACTTTCTAATACTTTTTGCACTTTATTACTCATGGTTCTTTCAGGAAAGTAACTTTTCTTTTAAATTCAATGAGTGAAATATATGTTTAAAATAAAAGAATCGCAAACGAAGCAAAGAGAGTTTGCTATTACTGCTTGCTTATTACTGAAAACTGTGTTGCCAGAGTGCTATTAAAAAAAAAAAAATCAGATTTCTTTATTGACACCTCTTTTCTGAAATGGTAAAATTCTCCAAGTTTTCGACTTAATTATAATGTATCCTCTACTAAGGATAAAAAAGGCAAAATTTACTATTTTAACCCTTTCTTGCGCAGTGTTGCCGGGCTGGCAGCACCTAATTTTAATTACAAACTTGCGATCAGCACCAGTAATATTTTAATATAGTTTTGCTTTTACAATGAAAGCTTAAATTAAGGAATTCGTAATATCTAGACAAGTCCTTTATAAATTCCGGTGTCAATCGACAATTTCTCATTTTACTAATAGAATTTGCTTGCGCCGGAAAGGGATAAAAAATGTTGTACATCAAGAAATCTTAACTTTAAAAAAATTCCCACTGTAAACACTGTTTTCTTACTGGATAGTTTGACATGGTACCAACGATATAAATACTTGAAAAATAAAGTACGCGTGGATAATTATACGATCAAAGAGTAATAGTTAACTGGACATGACACAAAAAAATGATTCATACAATACTGAATCTACTGAGTTAGCCATAAGAAAAGCTTTTTAATTTTTCAAGTTAATATATAAAATGGTCCTAAACATTAAACAGGGTGCGTAGTCATAAGAAAAACTCAGAGGATTTTAATTCTTTTAGCATCAGAAATTCTTTAAAGTACTGGTTGTTATATCTGAAAAGGTATTTCTTTTTCGTTAAATAAAACAAATATTACATTATGAAAATTCTGGTAAAAGGTCCTTACAAGGTCCTTCCAGACTACGCACCCTGTTAAATAAATATTACATCATAACTCAAAAAGTTAACAATATTCTTTAAAATTTTTGTCTTATGCTTTTATTTTCAAATGATTTAAGTCTTAAAAAGACACATTCTTAGAATGTAAATCACTAAAAGTTGAGCATTCTTAAAAGTCATTTCAAGAATTCTTAAACAGCCATTTTTCTTTAAAGTTGTTTAAAATTCAGTCCTGAGTATTCATAAAGAAAATGCATCTCTAATTTATCACTAAATTTAATATCTATTTTACATTATACGTGTTATAAAATAAATTCCAATATCTTAACAGATATTCATATGATAAAAGTAATCGCAGAAAGTGAAATCTTAAGAACTCAATGCTTCTTATATTATGGGAATTTCCAGTCAAAATGTTTATTGAAAATAATGACCTGTCATTAGCTGAAAGAAATACAGTTTTTTAAAGGAATGTTTACATTTGTTTGCTATGAAATATTGAAATGAGAGTGTTCCGCGTTTTTACATACCAGTATAATATTAGAGAAAATATTGTTTTGTTAAATCGCAGCATTTTTCGTTTGAGTAAAACAACATTTTCTCTAAGATTATACTGGTGGGGAAAAACGCGGAAAACCGCGGAAAATTCTCATCCCTAGAAATAAGAAAGAGAAATAAATATAAAGAAGCGAATATACGTTTAAATATGAAATAAAATATGAAGTTATAATTGTAACATGAACATTTTTGTTTGAACTATAATTAAATATCCAATTCAATTATTTTTTATATAAAGGGTTTGTTAGAATTTTCTTATAGAATAGCTGTCCTTAAATAAAGGGAAATTTAGCCCTTCTATATTTATGTTTTTATAAAAATACTGTTATTTTATCTCAGAAATTCCCTAAAAGGTTCGAACTCTGTGACATATACCACAATTTTCGACATATAATCCGCAGATCAAACAATCATTTTCCAACCCAGAAAAGCTTTAAAATAAAATATCACTTTGAAGATCGCTGTAAATAATTGGTTTAAATTACTAAATAAAATTTCTGTTTCGTTTTATCAGCGGATTATACGCCGGAAATTACGGTATACAGCAAAGCTGTATAAGTAAGCGTCCTAAGATAAATGGAAGATGTGTCACCAAGATTAAAGGCGGGGTCACATCGATCAAGGTTATGGGCCCCCTAGAGGAAGGGGTGAACTGCAAGAGGATTATTAAGTTGATTGTAATTTCATTTGTGTGAATGGCAACGAAGTTATTTTGTTGCTACAAAATATTACTTTAAAATGTCGCGTAGAATAATGTTTAGGTATGGAATATTATTGTAAATAAGTATAGAATAGCCGACCCAGTGGTGTGGTTGGTAGCGGCAGCTGCTCCCACACCACTGGCCCCTGGTTCGAGTCCAGCTAGCTGCATGGGCGTCTGTGTTGTCCCTGTGATGTGTATTAAATGTATGTACTGGATTTTCTGTAATAATAAAGTGTTCTGTATTTGTTTCTGTGTATTCTGGATCAATCGAAGCAACAGCCATTGTAGCTATAGGCCTCAAAGCACTGTTCACTCAAACTCAAAGTATAGAATAAAAAAATGAAGCACGATTAAATATTAAGATGAAATAATAGTTAATTATGTAATACGAATGTTGCTGATTTAAATATATTTGATTGTAATTACGTTTTTTTAATGTAACGTAAGATGACGCATAAAAATTAGTAAGTAGTTAATATGTAAACACAAACTTATGTAGTAGTTTTTTTTTTTACTAAATTCGTGATGAGCTGAAATATACAAAATGATATACACGGTTCTTTTTCCTATGAGAATAGAACGTTTATCAATGTCTAGAATATGTATATCCTCAGGGTTCGTAGCGGTCCTAAAATTTTCATACTTTGCTACCTGTATTTTAAATCAAAAATCTTCGTGGCAGATTTCTTTAACATCTACAATACATTTCTACAGTAAATATTATCGTTTTAAAATTGGGGTAGGAAAGTGAGAAAAATTAATAACGGCGCGAGCCCTGGGTCCTTTGTTTTTGTTTATTGAGGGCAGATGATAATTATCCAATATTTTCTTGTTCACACTGCATTTATGTTGTTTAACTTAAAATATTTCGTTCTCTTAACTTAAAACTCATTTCATTTTACATTAAACTATTACTAAACGAGCAAGTATTGTTCACTTATTTGCTTAAATATTTTACGATTCTAGACAATAATTTTCTTAAAATCGCCAGATTATTATTATTTTTTTAAACAGACAAAGCAAGTTAGAGAATTCCTTTTAAAAATTTAATCATAATTTTCAAGTTATTTCCTGATGAAAGATGAATCTTGTTTACCAGACTTCTTGTAAAGTATTTTTATTATAATTTTTTTCTGATGAAAATGTTTATATTTATTTTTAATAAAAGTTACATTGTCATTTTAGTTTGAGGGTTAACCCTTGTGCTCTGGTGGGTAAATTTCTTCAAAATTTTAAATGTCACATTGGCACTAGTATTTTGAAAAAAAAAAAAAAATGGTGTTATTGATAGAGCTCATAGGGTTAATACAGAAAATATGTTTTCTTAGAATTAGTGCTTTATATCCCGCAATTAAAAAGATATTGTGACTATTTTTTTATGTACATAATTTTATTAAAACAAACTGTCACAAAAATATTTTGCAATAATTCTTGTAAACAAGATTCATCTGCCATGACTGAAAATGTGTGCAAGATTTGCACAGATAATAGATATCTGCGCATGTGTGACGTCTTACATAACCCCACGTATTTATGTTATATCCCTTTCCACCAGCTGACGCAGCTGTGCCACTTTGCCACAGATTTCAGCATTACTTAGTAAGTTTGATATGCAGTTTTGGTATACAGGACTGCTACGGGCGACTATATTCATATTATGCTTTCACCGCTATTTTAAAACTATTCATTTTTTGATACATTTTTGTTGATAACATTGTAAAAGTGTGTGTAAAAGTTTTTTGTTTTAAAAAAGTGGTGCAAAATAAAATTAAAAAATAGTCGTAGCAGCAACTGGGTGCACCGTTTTATAAAAGTTATATTTACAATTGTTTAATTTAGTATTTAATTTAAAATCCCTTATATTTCGAATGTAACACACATATAAAAAATTTATCGGCTGCCCATACAATGGTCGCATTATAAAGGGAAAATTTTATTGATCACACCCAAAATTTGAATCGTAATCTTTATAAGCACTTTATTTAAAATATTGTATAGAAAGGTACGATGAATATATTATTTGTTTACCCTTTGAAAGGCAAACCTCTTCTATTCTTAATATTCTGAAATGATAGATTGACACCAGAATTTAAAAACAAATTAGTTTGAAAATAGATAAAGATTTTCTTCACGTACATAATCAAATTAAAAATTTCCTTTCAAAATTTTGGTGTCAATATGGAATTTCATAATTAAAATTAAGTGGGATACATTTTATGCTACCACCCTTCAAGGGGTGATATGGACATTTAGTTTTTTCCAATAGAATGCGGTTCCTGAATATAAAAAGTAAAAAGGTGAAAGATTTACATACTGTAGATAAAGGTTGTACACCATTTTGCGTGAGTCTTATTCCACAAAAACTTTTGAAAGATAATTCTTGTCTTTTTAACCCCTTAACTGCCGAAGCTTTACGATAAGAATCTTCAACATTTTTGCTAAAAAAAATTTGCCACCACAAATTTTGGAAAATAATCCTCCCTTTATTGAATGGTAAAATTTTCTCTTTTTTTTTGTTGATATAGCGAAATTTTTAACTAAAAAAGAGTGGTTTATTCGGTAATTAATTTCAGAAATATGCATTTATTTGAGGAAACGTATATAAAAGCCCGGGGCAGTTAGGGGTTAGGTCACAAAGTTTCTGCTATTAGAAATAAGATTTTTTTTTGTTCAAAAATTAACTGCGTAGCACGTAAGCCAAAATAGCTCTATTCTATTCCAATGTGTAACATTTTCAAGCATTAATGTTTTGTTTTTATAATCCCAATTGGATGGGCCCAACTACAATGAAGTTTGACTTATTCACCTTATTTTTCGAGTGTATAAAATGCGTGCGATCACTTCTGGTAAACTCTGCTTTAGGAGCGAGTACCCAAATCCCAGGTTCGATCGGAAAGAAGTTTATTTGTAACCTACTACAAGATTCCGAAGGCAGTGGGGCTCTATAGATTACGTTCAATTAAAACATTTTTCGATGGTATAAAATCAGAGAAACTTGAATTTTATTTAATGTTATTGTAAGGGGCCCCTGGCAGCGCCCGATCAGCTAGTTTTATAGATAAATGCAAATAGCTATAGATGGAAATGGCTGAATGGAAAATTTCAACTGTGCTATGAGTTTCATTAAAATATCTTTTAACGTAGTATATAGTATAAATATAAATCTATAAATAATATAAATCGCTGAACAAAAACATTCTAATTGATAATAATTACAAAATTTGGATTTTAAATGCGTTATGCATTTTCAAAATTGTTTATTTAGACATCTTTCATATCATCAAACTGTAAAGTTTGTTACAGTACTCTGAATATGTTGAAAAGTACTTCATAATCAATGCTGCATGCATGATTTTTCGTTATTTGTAAAAAAAAAATGTTTGATGTCTTGAATCGCAGAGATTCGGTGATTAGATAAGGCAATCTATACTAATAAAAAACAAAACGCTCTGTCTGTGTGTGTGTGTATGTGTGTATGCGATGACTAGCAAAATCTACGGCACGTACATTTTTTTAGCGTTGCTCAAAGTCTCTCCTGATGTACCTTATATTCAGAATTTCGAAATTCTAATTATTAACTGAGTAATTAATTAAAATTTAGAACTCCCTTTCATAAAAAACACGCCTTTTTTCTCTTTTCCCTCCGCTTACTTTCGGTTGGTTCATTGTATAAAACTTTGGCAGGAATAATTAAAAAAATGAGACAGAATTAAATAAATGAATGCAAGTGCTTAATATTTCAAAAGTGACTGTTTTTTCGCCTAAACATTAAATTTTAGCACTGAGATGAAATACTTGCTTTGAAAACTTATTTAACCCGGGAGTACACGAGCCGGGTCTTTTTGACATGGAGTGCGTATGATTTTTGCAATTGCAATTATTTATCTTTTAAAAATAACCTTCAACTTATTTTATCGCAAAATTTGTAAGGATTGTCTCCGCCTAAATAAAATGACGGTTATAGTTTGATTTTATTGATGACAAAGTTAAAACCATTTCTACTCTGGGTAAGTGCGCGTTCTCCCGGGTTAATAATAATGAACGTTTAATCCTTTGGGCTCTGGGGTGTAAATTTCTTCAAAATTCCAAATGTCACATTGGCACCAGTATTTTGCAAAGGAAAAAACCGGTTAACGACAAACACGAAAAAAAAAAATGCATCAAACCTCTTTGAAGTAAATTTGGTCAAATTTTCTGGTGTCAATGTGACATTTTGGAATTAAAATTATGTGGTAGAAAATTCTACCAGCAGAGCTCAAGGGGTTAACACTAGAACGCCGGGAAATTTTACGCAAGTTTTATAAAATATATTTAAAACCAGAAAAATAATTTGAAATCATATAGTTTAATTGTTATGCTCATTTCATTGCAACTGATACATAACTTATTTCTTGAAAATTTTTCTGGTTCGAAATGACAATTAGTCTAGTGATCGGTGTCGAATTGACACCTTCCCGGCGTTCTAGTGTTAACAGAATAGAATAGTTTCAAATGATCGTCAGAATCTAACAACGAACTTGACAACCTGGCATTCAAGTACCGTCATTTCCGGCGTATAGTCCGCCGATCAAACAATAATTTTTAGAACCAGAAAGAAATATAACTTATTAGATCACAATAAATATTTGTCTTCAATCACTAAATAAGACTTCTGGATCGAAAAAGTATTGTTTGATCGGCGGATTATGCGCCGAAAATTAAGGTAGTTCGTCTTTCTGTTTTTTTTTCTCTACTTTGATTGGTTGAGCGATAATAATTGCGTAATTGAAACTGATCTATTTAAATAGCAAGGCATATGGTATTTAAATTTTAAGTAAAAGATCTTATTGGCTTCTTACCACTACAAATTAGAAATTGGAAAAAATAATTCCTTGCATTCGAATGCTTTCTGTTGCTGTAGCGAGTAGCAATATTTTTACTATAATTTAAATTCTCATTTTCGATACTATTAATGATATATTTTCTTTAACCCATTGAGCTCTGGTGTGTAAATTTCTCTAAAATTCCAAATGTGACATTGGCACCAGTATTTTGCAAAGAAAAAATTCGGTTTACGATATACACGAAAACATACATTAGATCTTTTTCAAATAAATTTGGTCGAATATTCCGGTGACAGTGTGACATTTCGGAATTAAAATTAAGTGGTAGAAAATTCTACTATCAGAGCTCAAAGGGTTAATAAGTGTTTTTTTAGCACTTTTCAACAAATTTGAAAAGTGCTTATGCATTCGTTTGTTTGTCCGTCTGTCCGCCTATCCGCATTTGCTCCCGTAAATATACTCGGATTTTCATCAATTGGCAAAGCTTGTTAGGGTCACTAAAGCTTATTTGGTATTGCATATGAAGTATGTACGGATAATGGTTGATTTACAGGGACACTGAAAATAAATCTATTACATTATGGTATACGGGGGAAAATCGTTTGGAGAGTATTTTAATGACATTACGGTATTTCAAATGCATTGAAACGGATATAAATCACCTATTTTCACTACCATTAAGTTAACCCTATGAAAGGCGGTGGGGAAAAATGTAATTTTAATTGCGAAATGCCACATTGACACCCAGAATTTCAAAATGAAAACTTTAATTTTATCGAGTATGTGAAGAAAAACTTTTATCGATTTTGAAATTCCTTTTTAAATTTTGGTGTCGATCAAACATTTCAGCATTTTAAGAGTAGAAGTGCATTGCCCCTCAAAGGGTTAAAATAAGAGAAATAATAGCACTTTTTATTAATTTACACAGACACACACACAAAAATCAGTTACATTTTTGACTTTGTGTAATAATTGCTTGAAAGTATGGTTTAAAATTCGGTATGCAATTTTAAATTTCATTAGTTTTTTTGCATATTACTTTTTATATATAAAATCTATACCTCACATACAGGGCTGCACAAAAGTATTCACATACCCACATTATCCTTATTAGAGAAAATTGCTGAAAGTAAATTTTCTGAAATATATATATATATCAGTTAAATGAACTAAATTTTGAAACGCATATTGTTAATAGATACAAATCTCTATATCATTATAAAGGTTGCTAAAAAATTCAGATAATTTAACGAATATAGATGGGAAAATCTAAATTTCGGTTTTGAAAAATGCTTTAAATATTTTCATATAATGAAATGAGACGTAATATTTTAATTTTTAAAAGGTGCAGTTTTTTACGTTATTCTGACTATTTTGGATAGTGTTTCATAATCTGCGCTTGATGCATAATTTTTTATTTTTAAATATATTTTAATCAAACTTTTTCATTGCTCTTTTTTCGCTTTTTAAATACTGGAAAATATTCCGAGTTTAACGTACACTTGCTATAATGTGCTGCAGGTAGCGTGAATCTCTGTCGGATATTCGTACAGGACATATTTCGCCCTTAATATATACCGTAATTTCGGGTGTATAAGCCGCAGATCAAACAATTCTTTTTCGACCCAGAATTTTTTAAGAAACAAATATAACTAGTTAGATCGCCGTAAATATTTGTCTTCAATTACTAAATAAGATTTCTGGGTCCAAAAAGAATTGTTTGAGCCGCGGCTTATACACCCGAAATTACGGTAAGTTCTTTCGAAATACTTTCGAAAAATAATTTCACTAAATTTCTTAAATTCTTACTTGACTTTCCCACCTTCTCGACTAATATATCTACGAATAGGTTTAATAACGGAGTTTTCTTCGGATATATGTTTGTTAAGGAATGGGTGAGCTCCTGGAGGTGAAGAGTAGAACTGACATATTTTACAGAGCATGCGCAGCTTGCCTTCTGTTTGGTAAAGCATGCAGCAGCTAGGGTTGTTATTAATTAATATTTTATTCTTAAATGAGTGGTAGTTACCATTATTTCCGAATAGAAATTTTAGCAAATTTCTTAAATTGCTATTTGTATCCCCATTCCATTGGGTAAAATATTTACGGATAGATTGAAAATTGGGGTATCGTTCAGATTTAGGTTTGTTTATGAAAAACTGCTCATTCTCGTGATGGAAAGTGGAACTGAATCTTTCTGCAAATCTTGCATTGCAAACCTATTATACCCGACCGCAGGTGGCGGTGTTCTGTGTCGGATATTCGAATAAAACATATTGCGCCCAGTGGCGGTGGAAAATGGAACTAAAGCATTTTATAGCACGTGCACGATTAGGATAGTTAGTTTGAAGTTAGTGCTAAGTTACAATTAGGTTACGGTTAGATTACAGTTAGGTTACATTTGGCTGATAATTAGGTTGCGATTAGGTTGCAATTATGTTACAGTTAGTCTTAGTTTCCATTTAATTTCTGATTAGGTACAGTTAGGTTATGATTAAGTTACAATTAGGTTACCAGGGTTCGCACAGGTCTACCACTAAATTTTAAGTATATTTTCGAAGTGTTTCACTGCAGAAAAATGTCGTAAAATCTATGAATAAAGGTGGGGATTGCGAATGTTGTGGTTTAAAAATTATAGGTAAATTTTCTTATTTTTAATAGTGGTGCCAGAGTCCTTGGAAATTCCAAGGAGTGTGCGAACCTTAGTTACGGTTAGATTATGGACAGGCATGGCTGCCAACTACTACGCCTATTTACAGTCAAATAAACACATTAGAAACAGAAATTTTAGTATATAATTAAGAATATGTACTGTAATGCAGAATATTGAATATATTTGTTATACATTTTACTAGAATATTTTTGTGGTTCTAAACATGTTTATAAGATTTAAATAGGCGTAGACGTTGGCAGCTCTGGATAGGTTACAATAAGGTGACAGTTATGTTACATTTATGATATATTTAAGTTCCGGTTAAGTTTCGGTTAAGTTGCAGTTAGGTTACAGATAGGTTACGATTACAGTACAATTACGTTACGGTTATGATTTTATCCACTGAGTGAACATTAAGCATGTTGTGGTTAAAATTATACTTAATTTTGTACTAATGTTCTGAAATTACAATACTATATTATAACCTTTAGCTAATCATCGAATATCGATTTTAATCACGGTATAATTTTATTTAGGAGTGCTATAAGTTTGTTTGAAGATCAAAATTTTTCACTTAGGATTTTGCCGCAAAAAAATAAATAGTTACGTGGCTTAACAGTGATTTTTATGGATAAAAAAAATTATATTTTAACACGAAAATCACGCAATCGTTAGACACATATTCCCTCCCCTTTTCCCATTGAAGTCATTTTGAATATTTGTACGTCTAAATAATAGTTGTTTATTTTTTTAAACCTATTTTTAACACAGTTAGCGGCCACGTATATCGAGTTAGAGATAAAATCACGAATTTCAGGTTCATTTAATATTATTACCACGGATCCTGGCAACGCCGGGCTGGTCAGCTATTGATATCTGTAAAATATTAGTGGTATCTGCAGGCCACAGTTTTAGAACCCTGCCTTACATAATCGCAGAAAATTGTAATACTTTACTGCGATTAAACCATTTGAGCTCACATGGATGAAGTTTTTGCAACTTAACTTTAATTCCAAAATGTCACAATCGCATTGTAATATTCGACCAAATTTATTTGAAGAAGGTTTAATGCATTTTTTTCGTGTATATCATAAATCGAATTTTTTCTTTGCGAAATACTAGTGCAAATGTTACATTTGAAATATAAAGAAATTCACTCGCTAGAATTCAAAGGTTTAAATATTGTGTAAAGTTTTTTTAAATGTTATTCTCATTCTGTGAAAATAAATTAATCAATGTTTTCAGCATTTTAATCATTTTCATGGCTACCAGTATTTACCGTAATTTCGGGTGTATAAGCTGCAGATCAAACAATTCTTTTTCGACCCAGAATTTTTAAAGAGACAAATGTAGTTAGTTAGATCGCCGTAAATATTTATCTTCATTTACTAAATAAGATTTCTGGGTCCAAAAAGAATTGTTTGATCCGCGGCTTATACACCCGAAATTACGGTAAGCCCTTTTTAACACCTTGAGGGGCGGTGGGACAAATTTTATCCCACCTAATTTAAACGATGTTTGCACCAGAAACTTTAAACAAAATTTTATTTTTTTAACTTTGGCGGCAGGGTGTTCAATAACTGTTTTTTCCTTATCTTAAAATAAAAATTTCGATTTTGCTGGTGAGAATATTACAGAGGCATTATTGTTTGTCCCTCAACGGTTTAAGTGAAATATATTTTGATGCATCTTCTATTTCTTCAGAAAAATGATAACGAGTTGCCTTTTCTAAGATTTTAAAGATTTAATTGCTACTCATTTTTCATTTATAATTCAGCTGCCAAAATATGTAGTATACTCTTAAGGAATAAATCTAAATATGTATATAAATAAACCCAGACGCCCAACATCCTCAAATTATGACGGAAAACTTTTGTTTTTTAAAGATATACTAACGGCAATAAATATTAAATAGCGTGCTAATGGCACAATATGGACTATCTAAATTATATTTATGCCAAAGTGAAAGAATTCACTCATAAATACTGTTCCATACAGTAGTATAAAAATTACACAGAGTGATTAAAAAAAAAAACCTGGGAAATTATATTGTATCATTAGCGCACGTTTTTCCTAATAAATGGCATATCTTACACTGTGTGATGCTTCAATCTATCATACCATTTTGTAACTAAAGGAATATTTTTTAATTTAATGTAGGAAATAGCCACTTTTTACATCATCATCAAATGAGTACACTGGGCGTTAATAGGTTAAATTTACTAATTTATTTTAATTTATACGTATGCTTAAATTTTTTATTACTATGGTTTGAATTCGTGTGGATTCCTGAATCACATAGTTGATTAAAAGGGTTTTTTTTTTTGTTTCTCAATATATTTAAATTGATTATTAACAGTTCGATTTATATTGAATTATTTAAAATTGAAACATAAATTTTAATTACATTTTGCGAAATATTTTTCATTTTCTGAAAAACAAAATATGAATGCGTTATTTTCGTTTTGAATGCTTCTGTTCATATAGTTTAACGATGCGAAACATGCAGCTCTCAGATTTCGACTATTTCCGAATAGTAGTATTTGACTTAATTAAATAATTTAGCCCAACAACGTGTCGAATAGTCTTGCTTTTAGATAAATGAAATTCAAGCCTTCTTTTGACGAGCTGTTTTAGAAAAAATATTTTTTTAACCTTCCTACCCTGAATGGGTCAAATCGACCCATTTCTATCATATATTTTATTCGATATAAACGAGAAATTTTTTATAAACAAAGTTAAATAAAACATTCAGAGAACTAAGTTAAATAAATAGTTAAAATAACTTTAAATAAAACTTCTGGCGTCAAATGTTTTTAATCAAATTTGAGTAATTTTCATCAGGGTAGGAAGGTTAAATAGATAAATTAATTAGCAATTACTTGTACGAATATAAATTTATTACCGCAAAAATTTAACATTGTATGTAACAATAAATAATCTTAGTTTCTCTGCTCACCTTTTGCATATTTGTACGAATAAAAAGCATTTTTTTATTTTAATAATTTTACTTAAAAAGTGTCCTTGGTTTCTGAAAATCTTTTAATTTTTAAACGTCCCCCGACACTAAATATGAGCTGTTTTAGGGGAAAAAAAAAAAAAAACGAAAATCCTTATTATAAAGCAAAATAAAATCCTTAGCAAAATAAATCTTTCAAAATGATTCTATGTCGAACATCAAAGAAAAACATTTATATAAAACTACAAAGTACAAATGAAGTCAATTTATTCAGCAAGTGCAACAAAAGATCTCTTTTTGATTGCCCATTTAGATGAATGGCAGAAAATAAAGAATGAAAATGATAGTAATTGTAAATCTAACATTTTCATGGAGGAGTTTGGTGTGGGAAGTCTTTTTTCTTGATGTCGAGGAAAGAACAAGTGTTATTTTGATGAAGTTGTATGATGAAGGAAATGTCTATAAAACATAATGTGTTGGAAGGCAGAATTGAAATAAAATGTTTCAACTTTTGAACGTATTTTTGCTAATTTTATTTTAGTTTTCACGTTTAGTTTTGAAGAAAAAAAAATTAAGATTTGTCTCAATCAGCGGCGTAACTTCAGAGAAACGGGGACTGGATAATTTTATCACCGGTATTATTGTATGCTAAATTTTGCCCAGTTTAACCATTTGAGGGTCAGCGCACTTGTGTTCCTAAAATGTTAAAATGATTGATTGACACCGGTTTCACAAACATAATTACATGGAAGTAAGTAAAAGCTGTTTTCCTAGTACATTATAAAAAGCAAAATTAATTCTAAAATTCAGGCGCAAATGAGGCATAAGGGAATTAAGTTGTATATATTATGTAGAAGTACACTTTAAGGGGTTAACGCTTTCTGGGGTAAGCAAATCTATTGCTAAAATGTTGAAATGAATGATTGCTTCCGGAATTTACATATAGATTTATTAGTTAAAATTGAAAAGCTATTCTTCAATTACATTATAAACCGGAAACATATTACATTATTCTGGTGGCGAAGTCGCATTTGTGAAGTAAAATGTCTTATAAAGGTACCACCGTCTATTAAAGGGTTAATCTATTGAACTATTAAGAAAGAGGAAGTGACATATACCTAAAATAGTGATGTTTGAATTATAACCGCTTTCGCTGGGGCTCATTACCACCCAGAAAATCTTCCGCCAAATAGAAATTTTATTTAAATGCCTCACTAAAAGAGAAATTCATTGAATAATTGCAAAAACTGATATTCATTTTTACCAATAGAAGTTGGCTCCAGTGGTAGACACAAATGTTTTGTTGTGGTTTGTCACAATGCGGCAGAGCCACATTGTGAATTCCAACAAGTTGACTCCATTAATTCATAATGCTATCGGTTAATTTTTGAAACGAATGATTACCGTTGATGAAAAGTGGATCACGTACGACAACAATGTGGAAAAATATCGTGGCCGAAGACCGGAGAAGCTTCACAAACGGTGGCAAACATCCTTATTAACGCCAAGGAAGGTGATACTGAGTGTTTGGTGGGATTGGAAGGGAATTATCCACCATGAGCTACTCAAACCTAGCCAAACCATTAATTCAACTATCTATTGTGAACAACTAATGCAATTAAAGTAGGGGATAAAAAACCCCTCCAGAATTGATCAATAGAAAAGGCGTTGCCTTCCATCACGACAACGCAAAACCATACACAACTTCAGTCCCACGGCAAAAACTGAGGGACCTTGGCTGGGAGGTTTTCATGCACCCACCGATACTTCGGACCTGGCTTCAACCGATCACCATTTGTTCTGCTCTCTGCCAAACTCTCTTAATGATGTTAATCTGGCTTCAAAAGAGGCTTATGAAAATCCCCTTGTGCAGTTTTTAACCCAGTAATCTCAGACGTTTTATACTGACGAAATTATGGTTTTACCAGAAAAATCGCAAAAGATCATCGAACAAAACAGCACATACATTATTGAGTAGTTCTTTAAATTTATATAAATAAATTCACTTTGAAAAATAAAAAAAAGCGGGATTACTCTTCCACAACCTAATATTAAATAAAAATTAAAAACATGGTTCTAATCATGATTGTGTCGTGAATTATTCGCAAAAAAATACGGTAATTTTTTTCTGAGTGAGTAATATTTTATTTATTTTATTAAATATTCCTTTTTGGAATCGAGATATTTTCATTTGTTATTGGCCAAATGACTTGGTGTGGGTATATTAGGTGTTAAATAAGACAAAATATTTTATTCTAATGTAAATCGTTTAGTGAGCCGATGATCACAGCTTGAAACCCCTCCACTATAAGGTAATTAAAGTTATTTATAGTATGCTTTTCAAAAAGATTATATATATATATATATATATATATATATATATCAAGCGCGAGACAAGCGCACACAAGTTAGAACTCATTTTCCGAAATATGTAATTTATTACTACATAGAAGTACTAGAATTGCATATTTTTAGATTTTGTATAATAAAATATATTTTTGCTTTCAAAGTGGGATTTTTAATATCAGCTTTTTTAAAAGTATGAATAAAATTATATCTTGTAATAAAAAAAGATACTATAAACGTGTAAAAGCATTAATTAAAATTTAATTACTTTTTTTTTAACCTTTCGCATGAATTGTAAACAGGTAATGATAGAGTACCGACTTTAGTGTGCATAATCAAAATTACTTTAAGAAAACATAGTCTGGCGAAAGAAAAAGCTAATAGCAAACTATTTTATTAATGAAGTAATCGAATTTTTCATCAAAAGCAATTTTGTAGAATAAATATATTAAAAATAGCTTGGAGCGAATTCACGCTTGCTGTTTTCTGTCTAATGAAATAAACTCTGAAGTACTCAGTTATTATTTTTTTATATATTTATAAGGTATTTAATTTGAACTATGTATTTAAATAACAAAAAACACGAACTTCTTTCTAAATTTGATTATAAAATCTATTACGAGAATAAAAATTATAATTGCATAATTTTTTTAAATGAAAAAACTACAAACGATTTAACTGACACTCATTTACGTAATTCATTTTCAGAGCTTTTAGTACATCTTTAAATATAAAAACTATAGTACACACAAACGTGGATTTTTTAGTATAATTATGAAAATGTAAAATTAAACCTCATTTAGAGTTATGCTCATAATGAAGTTTAATGTTAAAATATATATTTTTATATTTTAAAGTAAAGTATAGAAAAGACGATGAAAGACCTAGCTTATTTCTTTATCGCCCAGTTAAATATCGCTTTAACTTTTGAAATTATTACACACAATAGCCATAGATTCCAATTATTATGATTTTCCCCCAGTAATGCCGGATAGTAAATCGATTTTATTTTATCATATATTTTCTGTTCCAAACCGATTTTTTATCCTCATTTTATTAAAATTTTGAAAGAAAACTATTTATTTTAAGCAATGACTAAATATCAGTCATTAAATAGCGTTATAAGGTAAAGTACCTATATTTCGTCTCCTTCCCTAACTTCGTCCTCATTCATTTCTCCGCTTCACTAAAATTGGCGTAACTGATCACGCAAGGCAAAACGAACGGAAGAGAAAAGAATTCTGAAATGACAATTTCACTCACCAAGACGTATTTGTGTATTGATAATGTCGGTTTTCCTATTTTTAGAAAATTTAAGATCGTGCTATGTCATTTGTAGAACAATATTTACTTTACCGTAAGTATTTATTTCTAATTCCTTGCATGTATTCTACGTAGGTAAGATGTTAACAGTACCATATATTGAGTTTGACAATATTCTGTTTATTTTACAAAAACTGGAGCATCGCCATATTGGGAAGTAACGTTGTTCCGATTTCGTCCATCTTTCAGATCTTATTTTTGTACTGGGGACGAAATTAGGGACACTTTTCAGCGCTGTCAAATCCTGATAAATAATGTGCCTGCTATTTTGTATGCAGATATGTTAAACTTAATTTTAAGGATTTGCTTCAGATTTTGTAAATAAGTTCATTCTAATAAGAGATCAGGGAAGTGCCACTGATCACACCAGCAACTTCTTCACGAGGAGGTTCAGCAACATTGATCACTAGATATCCGCGTAAAAAGAAAGTGAAAATTTCCCAGGCGAAGATAAAACGCTCAGCTGAAAAAAAAAAAAAAAAAAAAAAAAAAAAAAAAAAAAAAAAAAAAAAAAAAACCTTCCGACAATTACCACTCTCAAGGGAAAAGAAAAAATGTACCGTGTAAAAAGTCCAAATATGACAATCCTAACATCATTGATGACGAAAGGGATTCTTCTGTTGAATATTCCTCATGAAGATATTATAAGCGACGATGCCGACAATGATGCAGAGTGCCCTATTTGCTTGAAACGATATTCTCATGATAAACATGGGGAACGATGGTTTCTGTGCCTTCAGTGCTGCACATGGTCACACGAAACGTGCTCAGGAGCCAAAAACAATACACAATTTATATGTTCCTCATGCTTGGATGGATAATTTTTTTGTGTATTATTGATGCTATTTTTTACTATCAGGATTAATAGTACATTTCTTTGTGCCTTATGTTAAGGTAAATTATTTATTTTGAAATAAATTTTAATTAGTTACAAGTTAATCCTTGGCTTTTTGGATTTTTTTCAGGAGGACGAAATTAGGACATTTTTTGTATTTTTTTTCATATTGAGATACTTTTGAAAAACAATTTTTCGTATTCTTAAAGTTTTTTTTGTACACCATTTGCCCGTGTTTCCATATGTGTCAATAGTTAATCCATACAAAATCCAAATATGGTCGGTTTTCACAGAAAATTAAAACTTCCAAGGGCCTAAAAGTAACTGGGGGACGATAATAGGGCTCTTTATCTTAATTACTTTTTCTATTCGTCATTTCTGTTAAGAATACAGAAGTTATGAATGTAATAGGAGGTTAGATTGAAACCTTGCTCTGTACCACTTTTACTAATTAGTACATTTTCCTCTACATATAGGTAATTACATGAGCACATGTCGTCTAAGTCACATACTACGATTTTGAATACCAGTATTTTAGAAAGGAAAAATTTACCGTAATTTCCTGCGTATAACCCGCGGATCAAACAATTCTTTTTCACTAGCGTCTAGCAACAGCAGGATTCCTAATGGTAGGACTTAATCCGCGAAACTTGAAACATCCCTGAAGAGGGATTTCCCCCTCTTTCTTCAAATGTTTAACCCCTTGAGGGGCGGCGGTATATATTATATACCACCTACGATTGGTGAAGATTCACACCAGAAAAATGTTATTAAATTTCACTTTTCTAACCTTGGTGGAAAAAAGTCGTGAAATTGATTTTCCTCTTTTTGATATAACTTTTTTACAAATTTCCGGTGGGAGTTCAGAATTACACGAACGCAATTGCTTGCCCCTCAAAGGGTTAAGGAAATCCACAGTCTGTGGGGGAAATCATCATTAGTGGTGCCTGGCATGGCTTTTTGAAAATGAGAACTCTCTTTTCGTTAGAATATTGTGTTTATACGATTGTTCTGTTTACTGTTTGAATACCAGAATATAATAATTCTTACGTAAATTCAAGAATTACTTAAATTAAGAACAATATTAACATTATTATTAATTTAAATGTCTTTGATAATTAATTTCTTCCTTATCTGCCACGATAATGATAAATAATATACGATACCACGATAAATGATATTTTAAATAACTATCAATATTAACGCTATAAATAATTTAAATGTATTTGATAATTTATTTTAATTTTATTTTTATCTGCCACAATATTCAATATAATGCAATGTTTTAATTAACTATAACTTTAGTCTTCTGTTAACAGATGGCAGCACAATACAAAAGTCTAAAAAAGCAAATTATCCCTCTTTAGGGATAAATCCTAAAAGCAAAGATCGGCAGATTTTTTTCTAAGTCCTACCATTAGGAATCCTGCTGTCGCTAGACGCTAGTTTCTTTTTCGACCCAGAAATTTTATTTTGTAATTGAAGGCAAATATTTACGGCGATCTAAAAAAGATATATTTTATTTAATAAAATTTCTGGGTCGAAAAATGATTGTTTGATCCGCGGATTATAGGCAGGAAAATTACGGTAACTTATTTTATCAGAGATATTTCATTAATTAAATAAGGCTATGCAAACCTTTCGAAAACAACGGTGGCAAACAATTTAGCAGTTACTAGAAATGTGACTTACACAAGTACTCTTGGAAATACCCATATATGTAATAGAAAATCTGGGTAACTAAACGATGATTGCACTAAAAAAATATGATTCCACATATACATTTTTTTTTCTCAAGTAAAAAGTGGTAAGACTTTATCATTTTAATTTTAATACAGGATAAAACTTAATCTTCTACTGCCTAGAGCTGCCATTTGACAATAAATTAAAATTTATTTCTTTATCGTTTATTTATTGATGCCTCTTAATAACTTTATACTTTACGTATTCATATAGATCACAAGATTAGGTTTAGTTCATTAAAAATACCACAGGTTGTATATCAGTTACAAATAAAAAGGAACGTTTGAAGCCTTCCATTTTCCTAATCAAAGATGAATTTCGAACAAAAACAAAATAGAAAAACAAATAAAATGAAAATTTTAATTAATTTTTTTAAAGAAAAGAAAATGTTTTTAAACGTTACGTTAAATAATTTTCAGCAAAGCTTTTTGCCTGAAACATTGCATGCATGCGATTGATGCATGGTGTTGCAATTTGGCAACCATTAAAAAAATACAAAATAATGAAAATATAACATTGATAATTTTTTCAGTTATTTTTTCATTAATGTATAGCCATTAACCGCTCTCCTGTTTTGCCCGTACGATGTACGGGCAAGAAAAATTTTCTTAATTCATCGCATAAAGCTTTTTGACACTACTAATTTTTTTAAATACAGTTTCATACTGTTAAATGCAAAAAAGTTTAGACTAAATATTACGAATATTTTAGCTTGAAAAAAGTGGTGTTAACCCATATTTCAATTAATTGCGCGTAAAAAAAAGAATCAGGTAAGTAGTTAACACTAGAACCGCGGTGACGGGTCATT
This sequence comes from Maratus speculifer, assembly GCA_964019185.1. Lineage (NCBI taxonomy): Eukaryota > Metazoa > Arthropoda > Arachnida > Araneae > Salticidae > Maratus > Maratus speculifer. The sequence continues at coordinate 197,960,745 of OZ025299.1, forward strand.
TTGACCCGTACCGAGTGAATAAGTGTCGATTGAAACCAGAAATTTCTTCGCAGAATAAGTTATGCATATTCCGAATAAAAATAGATAGTTTAAATAAATAATTTAAATATTTTAATTTAAAATTCTGGTGAAAAATATTTTTATGAAATTTGAGTATACCGTAATTTCGGGTGTATAAGCCGCGGATCAAACAATTCTTTTTGGACCCAGAAACCTTATTTAGTGATTGAAGACTAATATTTACGTGGATCTAAGTAGTTACATTTGTAAGGAATTGTTTGATCCGAGGCTTATACACCCGAAATTACGGTAATTACCCGCGGTTCTAGTGTTAATACAAAATTTCCAAAAGATTTTATTTGAAAATAGAAAATTAAATTTTACAAGAAAAAAAAGAATAAGTTAAGGGATTAAGGAATCAAACATATTTTTTTTTAAGGAAAAATAAAAAATCATGCAATAGAGAGTTAATATTAGTTTCTATATAGAATTTATATAGTTTGTAGAATCTTGTAGCATAAAATTTAAAGAAAACAATACAAAAATTAAAATAAATACTCGCACTTGAAAAAATGAAAGTATTAGAATAACCATATACCTGGTTCAAATTATTAGAAGAATGCATTGTAAGTAATACTTGTTAAAAAAGGGAAAAATTATTACGTAATATTTCTAGCATCACCTTTACATTTTATTTCAGCTAGAAATTGCTTTGCCAAGCAACCTAACAGTAATTCACAATGTTTTTTTAACCTACATGACCAGGTCTACTTGATGCTGGAAAGAATCTCAACTTTGTTATTTTACTCAGTATCTCACAGCCTTTTCTTCATTATTACCCACAAATTTCCTTTTAGAATTAAATCTGGTGAATTAGCCAGTCAGGTATTTGCGTTAATTTTGTGTTGTCTAAACTAGTTGTTGGTGGAAAATGACATGTGTGAAGCACTGGAGTATGAATGAAGTGGGTCTGACATAATATTAAAATAGTGGAGCTTCAACTGTAACCATTTTCGCTTGGGTTGATTTCTGCCGGAGCAAACTTCCGCGAAGAAATATAAGTAGAAATGTCTCCTTAGTTAGGCTCTCTATATACAGTTCAGTCATAAACAATAGCAAAAACAAATATTCATTTTCATTGGTAGAAAGCCTGCGTATTTGCCATAATGTGATAACCTAGACAAACGACTGCCAATGTCAGTAAAAATGATTATTTTATCTTGAAAAACTATCATCAGAAAAAGACAATAGAATATTTAACCTTTTTTTCCAAAGGAATTTGTCGTTAAAAAAGCTGCTAAAATACGGCTAAATTGTCCACTAAAAATTTACTGCGACAGTTTGCTCCAGCTATAATCGGAAATTCTTGATCCGATGTAAAATTTCAGCTGCTCTTTTGTGAGAACCTCTCCAGTTACTTAACTTGCAGCTAGTAGACAATATGCTATATGTCTCTTCCTATTTATTTATAACTTCTTTGTGCGAAGGTGCTAAATCATGTTGGAAAATAAAATCGTCACAACACAGATCATTCGACGATGGTTTCATGAAATGATTGAGGATTCCTGAATATATCTCGGAATTATTCCTTTCGTTAACGATATATAGGCTTCGAGGACAATCTGGAATGATGCAAGCTATGCTATTGCACTTGCTGCAAATTTCATTAATCATTACATATAGTCCTTGTCATATGCTTTTTTATCCACTCACCATACATGGCAACCTTGATCACCATATGAAAATACTTATTCATCCCTGAACAATATATTTTCCACAATCATCCAAACCCCACAAAAGCTTTTTTCACCACTTTACTCTCTCCCTTTTCTTTTAATAGTCATGAGGGACTTTATTTTTTATACACGAGATAGAAATATAAGTTTATGGAGACATCTTAATGTTGTAGATTTTCTCTCATGAACACAGTGTTCTTCCCACTTTCGATGCAAATATTTTATACTTCTTAACCCTTTGAGCTCTGCTGGTAGAATTTTCTACCACATAATTTTAATTCCAAAATGTCACAATGGCACCAGAAAATCTGACTAAATTTACTTCAAAAAGGTTTCATGCATTTATCGTTAACATGTTTTTTTCTTTGCAAAATACTGGTGCCAGTGTGACATTAGGAATTTTGAAGAAATTTACACCCCTGAGCTCAAAGGGTTAACTTTTTGTGGCGCGGTGGTTTCATAGATATACCACTTAATTTTAATTCCTAAACGCCACATTGGCACCAGAATTTTGTTAAAAAAAATTACGCTTTATTGAATACGTGAAATAAAGCGTTTTCTTATTTCAAATAAAGTTGTTTTTAAATTCCGATGCCAGTCATTAATTTCAACACTTAAGCAATGAATTTGCTCTGCGCAAATGTGCGAAGGGTTAAGCACTTTTTTAGCAATACTCTCTAGTTTTCTATAATCTCTCTGAGTAGGTTTTAGTTTTCGGCCACTATGCAGATGTTTGTTTTTAAAACATCTGCTGTTAAAATACTGCTTTGTTATCCTACCAACACTTGTTTGAGAGCATTTTATCTAACTGCCAATATATTGCTTATTACTACCTTCTTTATGCAAATCAATGATACGATCATAGCTGCTAACATCCCAACATCATCTGCTTTTTTCGCCCGGAAAAAATTTATAATAAATTATACCGTTTCAAATCAACGTTGTCTGCCAATTAAATAAGGATAAAAATTCTATTAAATTTTTATGAGCGAAAGATATCGGAAAATTTGGCAACTATGTATTCGATGCCTTGCAAACTTCGTTATGTTGGACGAACGATACATGTTTCACAGAAAATGAAAAAAATGATGATGTAAAACGATATTATTGCTTAAGACAAGGCCCCGCAAAAGCTCATTGTATGCTTAATTTATACAAATTTCTGACCTAATCAAAAAAATTCATAATGAATTGTGATGATTCATAATACATATAGTGTCGTAATACATTGAATAATTAAAATAATTTTACAAAAATGCAATTTCATTGAAAATTTAATCTTTTGACGTTTCAATTTTCCTTAATCCATTAGTGCCTAGCGTCCCTTTTTATGGACGAATATAAAAAAGGCAATAAAGCACTTTTCACACCAGTAAGTAGAAAGAGAAATAAGCAATATCTTTCTTGAGACAAATTTTCCAATAAATTAAGCTAAAAGTTATTTGTTTTTTAAAAGTGATGGGAAACCCAAAATTTTGTATGGGTATTTCCATGAGCACATGTCGTGTAAGTCACATACTATGATTTTGGAAACCAGTATTTTATAACTAAAAAATGTGATTTAATTTACCAGAGTTATTTCATTAATTGAATAAGGCCATGCAAACCTTTCGAAAATAACGGTGGCAAACAATTTATAAGTTACTAATAATGTGACTTACACGACAAATGCTCATGGAAATGCCCGTATTTAATGGAGAAAATAATTTGGGCATTAATGGGTTAATAACATGCAACTTTATAAGAATATCAAACTTTGTTCTTTTTCAATTGTAGTGCACTGAAATAAAGCTACGTGCAATTCCAAATACAAATGAAATGGATTAGTCTATTTCTTTTAAACTGTAATACCTTGGGAATTAGTGTGCAATTCCTTGGTTGGTGAAATATACTATTGCTATATTAATATATTTAAAAATACTTTTGTTTATTTTTCTATGTTAAAAATCGTGTATTAATTTGGAAAAAAAGCATATCAGTATGAAGAAACATTTTGATCAGTAATAGATGTTAGTTCCATTTTTTCAATAATCGCTGTCAGGGACCACAGCCAGCAATATTTTATTTCCGATTGGCACCAGTTCCTCTAAACAGAAATCCTTAACACATAGTTTCAAATCATTTGGAAGAGAAATACAAGTCAAAATTTACATTAGTAAAATACCTGGTTCGAATATAATATAAAAATAGCCGCCATTGGCAGCCCTCTGTACCGAAGCTTTGTTGAAAAAGAGCGATAATTCGAGTAACTTTCGTCGCTAAATTCTTCCCTGAAGGCATTCCACCCAGATCCAGACTAACAACGGGCAACTTACCAGCCGTAAATTAAAAAAAAATGTCTTATTTAAACGCTTTTTCATGCACAATTTCTTCCATGAGTAAGGCAAAAATCTCCATTTAGTTTTACTAGGGAAATTTTTCCCCATTTTTAAGTGAACCTTGATTTTACATTATTACACTTTATTCAGGGGCTATGAATAAAGAGTAGGAGACATGGGTTTACTAATTACGAATGAAGTAACTAAGAAATTTGTCACAAGATAGTGGCTGATTTTTACATTGGATGAAAGCTGTACAATCTGGAGCCCGCGTGATCCCAGAAAAATCTTACAGAAATGAAGAACTTGTTAAATCGGAGACATTCGGAGTTTTAAGAAGGCAAAAAATTTTGTAAATGTTTTCCGGAGTTTCGCGGGTGCCAGGTTGGACAGCCCTGCATTGGATCATCAGTTTCTGATTATTAATGGAAAGAGCTTACACTAGTAAATTTTGAATAAAATATTTTCTGTTATTTTATTAGCAAAATTTCTCTCGCGGTTATGGCAATAATTTCTATCCATCTTTGCTGGTGAAAATTAGCCCGTGTATTATAATATGTATTGCTGAAACTAATAGGTAGTTGTTTGTGTTGCCACAATATAGCGGAAAATCAGAAACTGACTACCGCCGGCGTAAACATCCACTAGCAAAAATTAATATCCATAAATACTAACCTCCCGATTTTTTTATTACTAATCTTTTTATGCAGATATACTTCTTTCATATAATTCATTATTTCTGCATTTAAATAAAAGAAACATTTTTGTCAGAATTGTTTGTTATTAGAAAATTCGGGAGGTTGGCAATTATGATAAACAGTTTTTGGCGGAAATTATGTTTTAAATCGCCAATAATAAAGCTTTAGAGAGAAAATGTATAACCATATTTTCTCCTGAGAGTTGCCCCGGCGGTAATGAACCTCTATACAACATGTTACATGAAGCTTCCCCATTTGAGGATGTTTCAATTCCTCTTCATTCATAGTTCAATATCCTACCTATGGCAATACGCAGGGGTCGCAACGTCCTTAAAATTTTCACACTTTCCTACCACAATTTTAAAACGACAGTATTTATTGTCCAATTTCAATGTAGATTTTAAAGGAATTTGAGACAAAGATTTTTGATTTTAAATACTGGTAGAAGTGTGCAAAAATTTTAGGGATGCTTCGACCCTTGAATACGGTAAGACTGTCCATGATTAACAAAATCATATACCACACCAAAAGTGCAGTCAATCCCTACTTATGGCACATTTTGTGTTCTTTGCTTTTTCTTTTTTTGGAAACTCAAAATCGAAATAATTTTATTTTAATATTTATAAACCTAAAATACAAAATTATTTCTGAAAAATAATGGGACTTTATTTTAATATTTTACCAAAACATGCCTTGTAAATCTCAATATGATTTTATTCAAGCCATAAGATATTTATTAAAATGAAATAACATTTCATATTTATCTCACACCTTTTGTTATATATTTCTAAATGTGGTAAATCTAGTGCCTTTTCATTCTACCCGAATAACAATGTTCATAAATATCATTTTGATTTTGCTACACAAATAAAACAGGAAGGGAGAATATATCTTGAGTAATTACTTGTTTACGTGTACAAGGTTCAATGTATATCTTGTCCTTTCGATACTGAACAAGAAAAAGAGCTACCTTACTGGGATCCTTTTATCAGTCAACTGAAAAAATGTCCTTTCGCTATTTTTGTGAATAAAGGCGAAGCTAGTATGGCGAATTGCCAAAGGGGAAAAAAGGTAATAGCATTTTATCTTCTCATATAAAAGTTAAGAAGCATTTTCTTTAAGATAAAGTGTGAACTATAAAAAATACATAAATATTTATGCTTCTGGGACTTTTAAATGTACTTTTAGTATTACGGACATACATTTGTTACATTTAGCTTTTAAATAGAATATCTAGCGAGAATGGCGCAATTCATATAGCTATAAGTACGAAAAGAAAACTTATGATTTTAAATTCCTTTTATTATTATGTACGATCAATAAAGAAGGATTTAGTTTAAGAAACTGCATTTATATTTTTAGTACATATAAAATAATATATTTTTTGTAAATAAATTTAATTAAACTATCTCACTGCTGAAATTTTTTGTGTACAAAATAAATGCCATTATACATCTAATAAAATATCCAGTACAATATTATTTTATACCGAGTATGTTAAAAATTCTTATAAAATTTTAAATAAGAAATACTTTTTTTTCATTATTTAAAGTCAAAAGACGTGAGCCCACATTCATATATTTTGGTGCATAGCACTCAATTCCGAACCACTATGTTTAATTTATAATTACCATTTTATTTAATTGCTGAACTGTGCCGTAACCAATGTGTGTACTCAAGTGCTCTAAATACCGGTATTATTGAAAGTTCTGTTTGCCTTATGTAACTGGAAAATTTTCTGCTATGAATCAGTAAGAAAACCTTACACTAATACTGGTTTTGGGCATCCACCCTGCTATGCCACTGCTGAATTTCTGTAATCAAAAGAAGCTGGCTTTTAAAAACTTTGAAATGACATTTGGCATCTATAGAGACAAGTAGATAAACACGTCATCACCGGTTAGAGAATATAGGTAAAAATCGTCGCATATTTTATCAGCGATGCAGGGCAGCCAGAGGCGACTTTTTTTAATGCTAACTGGCACCACTTTCTCAAAACAGAAATCCTTTACACCAACTTTGACAATATTTTCAAGAAAATTATCCTAAAAAATTTTTATTAGAAAAATAATGGTGCGAACAAAATATAAAAATAGTCGCATGTGGCATCCCTGTGATGAGAACACATAGCTGCCTACTATTACTCTTTTTGGTACTAGAAGAATATAACAGAAATCTTTGCATTATATAATCAGCAGATTATGGGAATTTTTAAAAATAATAGCTTTAAAATGCTTGTGGTACAGAAAAGCCTAAGTTGTTTGTGACTGTGTCAACATTCTTTTTACTTTGCACATATCAAAAGTACAGCGGTGAATGATGTATGTTTTAATCTTTTGAGCTCTGCTTAGTAAATTTCTTCAAAATTCCAGATGTCTCATTGGCACCAGTATTTTGCAGAGAAAAATTCGATTCACACACACTCACACACACACACACAAACATAATAAAGCATTAAACGTTTTTTAAATAAACCTGATCGAATATTCCGGTGCCATTGTGACATTTAAGAATTAAAATTAAGTTTTAGAAAATTCAAACATTAGTGCTCATCATTCACCGCCAAATCAATAAAGTTGACATTTTAAACTTTTTAGTTCAACGTCGTTCGCCACCACAAACTCTGAAAGATAATTTTTCCTTAAAATGTTTTTCATGGTGTTAACACTTTACCGACCGGCAGCGGTTCGAACGTACTATGCCCTTTCACCGCCCAGTCAGCTGCAGATCGTCCGAGACACCGGCTTGGTTTCGGCCAAGACTGACGATCGGGGAAATATGCGCTTTTCTTAACCCCTTGAGCTCTGCTGGTAGAATTTTCTACCACATAATTTTAATTCCAAAATATCACATTGACACCAGAAAATTTGACCAAATTTACTTCAAAGAGGTTTAATGCATTTTTTTCGTGTTTGTCGTTAACCGGTTTTCTCTTTGCAAAATACTGGTGCCAATGTGACATTTGGAATTTTGAAGAAATTTACATCCCAGAGCCCAAAGGGTTAAACTCTGGTAAAATTGTACGATTCGTGTTATTCTAGGGTAACGAAATTTAATAAAATCTTTTCCTTTAATCATATTAGTGTAGTGTAAAACAATATTTATTTTATCTATTACAATCGTTTTCCGTTTTTTATTTACATAAAATATACCATAATCCATATAACACTATTTATCGAAAAAAGAAGTTGTTTAATGTTTTTTAAACTATGATAGTGCTTGAAACAGTGCTCGAAACTTTGTGTAATGGGACGTTGCAATATTTACAAGCGAAACATGTTCTGCTTAGTTTTTTTTTTTTACTTGCACAAACTGAATTTCTGTAATCAAAAGAAGATACTCTGCATTGTCGTAGGGTTTTTACATTGACCACTGGTCACTATATTTACTAGTTTATGTTTTCCGAAATTTGCCAGTCTTCCGGGATGATTAAATCGGTATGTGGTTCTTGTGGGTTCGGAATTAGGTAGATCCTTACCTTGTTCTTCAGTTTCGCTTATCAATGAAAATGCCGCTTTGTGCAGAAAATTTTTATATATAATCTTCTGTCCGTTCAGAGTTGTAGTATATACTTTAAAGGAGTTAAAAAGTGCAAAATTGATGAAGAACACGTTTCGTCCATTTTTTTGTTTTCCTAAAAATGGAGTAATAGGACAGATATTGATCTGCGCGATCTACGCCCTTCATTTATTTATTATAATCTATTACTGAAATAGTTTTCTGTATGGGGCAATCCGATGTACTGCTTCAGTTTCTAGATTCCGGCATTTGTGCAGAATGTACTGTCGATATCATGTTTACATTCCTTTTGCCATTATTCCATACTTGTAATAAAATATGGCCATTTCTAAGAAATTGATGTCCGCCTTTTGAAAGCTTGACCGTTTGAAGTATTTGAAGAAGACCTCTGTTCTTTCGAATCGTCCCGCACACTCGCAATTTATGAAAAATTTTTTTTAGCTATGTTGACACTATTATAATAACTATCTTGATATATATGGTGCCACATGTTCTTATACGGTTCAATGACCGATAATACTGTCTCTTCTATTTTTTTCCATCAGCGGCATACACACAAAAGTTGGATATGTATCCTGTACGAGCTTCAGACAGCACTCTAACCAGTATTCCATATTTAGTAATTTTTGCCGGATTATATGTTTTGATTGACAGTCTACCTCTCCATGGAATTAAACATTCATCTAGAGACAATTGTTGATCTGGTTTATATACGTTGTTAAATTTTTTCTTGAAATAATCAATGACAGGCTGGACCTTTACCAGACTATGCGAATTGGGAGAAATATTGTTATTATTACAAAAATTCCAGAATTGCATTATTTGTAAAAATCTGTTCTTGCTCATAACCTTCGAGAAGAACGGCGTTTCTATTGATGGGTCTGTAGACCAAAATCGTAGAGAACGTCCTTTTTACTTGTCCCATGAGAATGATCAGGCACAAAAATTTCTTCATTTCAGTCACCGTGACGTCTGTCCATTTTTTCGTTTTTGATGTATTTCTCAGGGTGCGTAGTCCAGGGCTCCCAAATGGTCCGCGAACTGAACATCAGTATTTTTTTAACAGAAAATTTCATAATACGTTTGAGTTAGAATCAACTTCTAAACGTGGTTTCTTGACAATTTGCAAGAAAAATCTAAAAAGAAAATTTCTCTAAAAAAATTCTGATGTTCAGTTCGCGGACGTTTGGGAGCCCTGGTAGTCATCAAAAAACTCAGAGGATTTTAATTCTTTTAGTATCAGAAATTCTTTAAAGCACTGGTTGTTTCATCTGAAAAAGGATTTCTTTTTCGTTAAATAAAACAAATATTACATTATAAAAATTCTGGTAAAAGGTGCTTACAAGGTCCTTCCATACTACGCACCCTGCTTCTATATTTTCCCACAATTTGATAATGATATCTATTAGACTCTCTCACGAAGTGCTCAATCAGATCACTTTTAATGAATAAATTCACAATATCCATTACGCTTTCGAAGGAACTTGGTATCATTTTTACGCCAGAGCTGCCTTCGAAAGGTTCCAAAATTATACTCTTGTCGTTCGTTGACCATGTATCATTGTTGTCTTCAACATTATTATTCATGTCCTCGTCTTCTGAATCACTGTATATTAGAGGTACAGAACGTCGCTTTCGAATGGCTATACTACTGCTATCACTTTCGTCATCAGTACTACTTGCTGAACGGCAGTCAAGACAATCTGACAGGTCGTCGAGATAAAACCCGCCGAAACTATCCTTTCCATTCATTTCTAAGTGCTAAAGCCTATAAAAAAGCACCGATTATCTGAATATAGAATGCGATATGCTTGCTGCTTGCTATATGTCAATCTAACCTAACCAAATCTAACAGAAAGATCAAAAGTCGATTAATCGACGACCGGTCGGTAAGCGCTGGGGAGCAAACCTCGAATAATCGACGGCCGGCCGGTAAGCGCTGGGGAGCAAATGTCGATTAATCGTCGGCCGGTCGGTAAAGTGTTAAGTAAGGCCAATTTTTTAAACTGAAAAATAGTTGTATATAATTGTATAGTTATATCAATTATATTAATATAATTTAATTAATTTACATTATTAAATTGCACTTACCGTAATTTCGGGTGTATAAGCCGCGGATCAAACAATTCTTTTTGGACCCAGAAATCTTATTTAGTGATTGAAGACAAATATTTACGTCGATCTAAGTAGTTACATTTGTTTCTTAAGAAATTCTGGGTCGAAAAAGAATTGTTTGATCCGCGGCTTATACACCCGAAATTACGGTAGATAACTTAAGTATGTGCAATTTTTTTTCGTGCACGCAATATTAGCGGTAAATGGGTTTTAGTGTATCCAGTTGGCCACAATTTTAAACCCCTATTTCACAAGGTTATGAATGCGGCTTTTCACCTAATATACTTCATACGTTAAAACGCATTTTTTTGATTAAAAAAAAATCAGTTAATGAAAGATTAATGGATAATCTCAAAAATTGCCTTTCGAGAATCTATTTTTATTGATAATTGTAATAGATTTTGTGTAATTAATATAGTTTATTAGAGCCCATTAGCCATACTAAAATGTTCATGTGAAAAAAAGCAACAGTGCGTTAAATCAAAGTTTTGATGCTTATTGAAATCCATGCTTTTGTACTGGCCTCGCGCCATGTTTTAACAGTATAAGAAACCAAAGATCACTCGAATATATATCTTAATTTCTATTTTTATTCATATTTTATAATTTTTTAAATTATATTGTGGAATATAAGCGAGAAAGAAATTCCGAACTATTTATATTATTTTAAGTGCCGACGAATTGATCTTTTGCAAATCATAATCGCCTACAGACACAGAAATAAATTTAAGAAAAATTATACTAGATTACTTAAAATTTTTAGAATGTATTTTAAAAATTGTGTAAATTGCGATACAGTTGTGAAACAGATTGAGGTACAGTTTTGAAACAAATTGCGGTACACTTTGGAAACAAATTGCGGTACAGTTTTTAAACTAATTGGGTTTGAAAATGCATTTTTTCCATTTGAAGGTATAAAAATTTAAAACGTTTTATAAATAGAAGTTTAAAAATTTACAGAAAAAGTGAAATTTAACAGTATACTGGTGTCACAAAAATGACGTTAGCTTGAGGACTTACACGATTGTTCTTTATAATATAGACATTCAGAAAAAAAAAATCTGGATATCTTATCCCCCTCCCAAGGAGTTAAAGTTACTTAGGTTAGGTTTAAAGGCGTTAACGTGATCTTTTGCATACCATCGTTCAAAGAGATGAGTCTTCCGTTTAAATTTAGTCATTATTCGGCTCTTTTGCGAATAATATGGAGGCAAAATTTACTCCTAAGTGTTAAAAAATTCAAAATCTATTTGATTTTGCGAGAAACATATTGAATTATAAAAGCAATATTTTCGTCACATTTTAAAAGAAATCGCATAAGCGTACTTCCTATAATTATTTGAATTTTGTCTTGAAACCTATGAAGTGGTCTCTAATGTGTACAAATGTGAACTCTTTCATTACATGTTGGAGCTTATTACAATCCCAGTAGACTATTCTTTATTTGTACCAATTTTTGTAAAATAATTCTGAGCAAAACATAGACTAAAAAAAGAGTAACATTTGAAAATTTTGGTACATTTGTATATAAAAGTAGTCAGTTTAACTGCAGTGGCATAACCAGGGTGGGGGGAGGGTCCAAATGCTCTGGATGCCACTAATTTTGTAACGTTCTGTTCGCCTTGTCTAATATGAAAAGTTTCTGCTATTAATCAAGGTGAAGATGGTTGTATGGTTGTATAGAGTTTTATAGCACAAGGTCCCTTTAGGGGCATGCTGCGCCAAGAATAAGGTAAAAAAAAGAAATTTAACTTGTAAAAATTGCAATTAAAAAATAATTTAAGTAAATAAAGTAAAAAGAAAAAGTAATATGATGTAGAATGTGATTAAAATGTGAATAAAAATAGTTAATGAATTTAAAATCGAAAAATTTAAAACTACATTAAAATCTTACGAAGAGTAAAGTAATGACATAACATGAAACATCAAAAGCCAAATATTTTATAAAACTACGTATATAAAAAAGTACAAAGATAAAAAAGTACAATTAAAATGGCAAATTAGTATTAATATTTAAAATGTAAACAATGAATAAGATGTGGTAAAAATACTATATAAAAACATATATATTTAATACGCTGATTAATAGTGTCAATCGGGCACAATTTCTTCCGGTACAGTATTCTCATTGGCATCAGAATCATTGCTATAAGACTCTGACTCCATAGCCTCCTCTACGTACCGTTGCAGCTGCCTCGGATCTTTCACGTTTCTTATGCGTGAGCTGAGGTTAGAATTTTTCTTTCCTCTCTCCACAGTCCTCCATTGTGGAGAGGCTGGAGTTGAGGTTTTCTTTTTATCTGTTTGTACAGAGTTCTTTTTCAGATTTTGTTTTCTAGGAATATCGGGTTGCTGTGGTATTAGACGCTGCTAGTGAGTGCTTAAGACATCTGGTAGGCCTCCCCGCTTGGTTGATCTTGACCTTGGTATTCGTGGCAGCTTTTGTCTTAGTTTGGGGTTGAGATGACTTATTGTATAGAGCTGTCAATTTCTGTCGTCGCTTCTCTAGGTCAACTATTTTAACCGGTTCAGAAGATGTTAGCCAGCGTTCTAATTGAGGGTTCCCAGTCATTTTAGTAGGGAGACAGACATCACGGGATTCTTTGATCGGGGTGTTAGTTGATTGCATTACGGTAGATTTACCTGGTGGATACGAGAAATCAGTTTGTGTACTTACGTGTCTTACAGATTTTGATTGCTGTTTAAGTAAGCTGGAGTAGGAAATTCCAATGGATGGGGTTCTGGATTCAACGAGTTCGCGGGCATCTGGGTAAGACAAATTCTGATTAATTTTTATAGTAACTATTTCTTTTTCACGGTTCCAGTTAGGACAAGTGCGGGAATATGCTGTATGATTTCCTTTACAGTTTGCGCAGCGTTTGGGTTTTTCACATGATTTATTATCATGGCCCGACTTCTGCACAACGTGCGCAGGTAACAGATCCACGACAAGTTGTGTTAGTATGGCCGTAACGCTGGCATTTAAAACATCGGATAGGGTTTGGTATATAGGGTCTGACTGGACAGCTTAGATATTCAGCTTTAATTCTAGGTGGTAATGTAGTGCTATTGAAGGTTAGAATAAAATGTTTAGCGGGAATTATCTGCTCATTTTTACGGTTGCTGATACGGCGTACATCTATGATATTTTGGTCTTTTAAATTTTCTAAAAGTTCATCTTTGGTGGAGTATAAAAGTTCAGGTTCAGATATTACTCCGCGGCTTATATTTAGAGTTTTGTGAGTTTGTACAGAAACAGAAAAGGTGCCTACTTTGGAACAATTAGAGAGAAATTGTGATTGTTTGGCTGTAGAAACCTCAACTATTAAATCCCCAGATTGTAGTTTTTTGAGAGAATGACCATCTATCAAGACAGACTGGAAGGTTTTAGCAATTAGTAAAGGTGATGTCTTTTTAAAGGAACTATCAGAGTGGCTATCAGTACGTTTAACAACAAAAAAGTGAGTGACAGAGGAAGTCTGTACATTTTGTTGCTCTCCACTATGGAGAGAAGAAGGGAGAGAAGTTTTTCCATCCATATTAAAAATAAAATAATTCAGATCCCGGCCGCACCACCCACTACCGAACCCAACAAGGGGATGCACATTCGTGCAACAGTGCTAACCAGGGCCCATACGGTCACAAGACATTCCTATGCCAGTCTCCACCCTTAACGAGATGGCTATTAAATGCTCGCTCACTTGATCCCTTAGCCAGTGACTAAAGTCAGCTGACCAGCCAATTGGTACATACGGGACCAATATGCACTTCCCGTCTACCCGAAGCAGAGGCCAAAGCAGTGTATTGGTTTTTCTCAACTGCCAGGATCCCCTTTCCAGGGACACGGGTCGCCACGCACGGCCAACACGTGGGTGGTTTACAATTCCCCATCAGTCGATATGCAGGATGGTATCGACTCATGCAGAATTGCCCTCACCTCCGAGAAGGAAACCACAATGAGAGTGAAACAAAGATGAAAGGAAGACCAGAGGAGTAAGAAGAAAAGGAAAAGAGAAAGATCACTCAGGTGGCCGGGGTTGTGAAGCCCTTGAATACCTAAAGAAAATATCCCCCTGGGGGAATCAAGGTGAAGAAAACTGTAAAAATATTTCAGCTAACTCCTTGGCTACGTCAGTGGTCGTCTGGCGTCTTACTGTGACACTTAGCGATTAAAAATAAGTGGGAAGAAATTCACCGACCAAAGCTAAAAAGTTATGTAAATAACTTAAATATTTGCATTTATATTGACCGCTGCGTTAATGCAACACCAATGGCTAATTTCTTAATAGTTGAATGGTTTAAATAGTACCATAAATCAGTGTTGCTGTATCGGGGGCTGATTTTTACTTTCCTCTATCTTTACAAAAAGAAAATATTACGTTCGTAAAAATTTTAAACTTTCGGTTTTATAGGTATTCAACCCTTTCGGGAGCAATGCAATTTTGCTCCAAAAATGTTCAAATATTAACTTCACATCACAATTTAAGAACAAATTTGTTTAAAAATAATCAAAAGCTTTTCTTCGTGTGTATTATGAGATCAAAATTGTACTAAACAATTACTGGTGCCATTTGGCAGTCTGGCTTTAAAATTAGCCGTTTGCAGACTGCAAATGGTGCACCTGCAAGGGTTAAGTGCTTTAGGGGTCAAAGATACTTAAAACCATGTTTTTACAAAATGTCTGACTGTGAGTCTGTGAATCTGTGATTTTGCTTGTATCTCTGCATGTGACAGATTTTGTGGGATCTATATCTCAAAAACTAAAGCACGGAATTAAAAAAAAAGTTTAATATTCAGTTAGCTCCTGATATAAATTAGCGCTGATTTGTTTTTGGTGTAAATGGCTCGGAAGGTGGCGCTTTTACACAGAATTTTTGAACATTTCAGCATTTTAAGATTTTAAGATTTTAATATTTTAAGATTTCAACAATAGTTCAATCTCCAGAAATAATGCATGTATTGTTTTCAAACTTCAGACTCAGTTAGTTCTTGAAATGAATCGAGGCTTTTTTACATTTTGGTACAAACAGCTCAACAGACGCTGCTGCTATGCTATATTTTTATGTGATTGTATGCGCAATAGTTTTGCCTCAGGAATTAATTCGCGGATTTTCATGAAACTTCAGATTCATATTTACCTTAATAAATATTGGAGCTGATTATGTTTTGATGTATATCGTCGATAGGTGGTGTTGCTATGTTACTTTTTATGACTTCCACAATAGCTCTTTATCAAGAACTTCCGTTTGATTTTGGCACTGTGGTAGCGAATTTTGAAGTAATAACTTTTATAAGAGGAAGAAAGTTATGCGATTGCCACCTACAACTTGTTTAGTTAGGCATTCCAAATTCTCACCAGTAAGTTTTAATAGTCAATTTTGGTTTATTTTTTTTAAATTGGAGAGGTTTTTATAAATAAATAAAAAGAAAATTTCTATCCAAAATTTTCTAGTGCAAATCCAAAATTTTTCAATAAAAAAAATCAACCAGATGTGGCAACATTGACCATAATTTATGGCACTCAATTCGCAGATCAAAATAAGCTTTTTTTAAACCGAAAAACACAGTATTCAATATTTTATTTATTAGTGTGCGATACGTATTTTATTTCATCCCTTGAAGTGCGGTATGATACGTCATATCGAGGGTTGCAACAATCGACTATTTATATTCTCTTCCCACCACTATTTTAAGATAATAAAAATTGCTGTATATTTCTTTTGCAGATGTTGTCAAATTGTATGTAATGTTTTATTATTCATAAAAGTGGGGCACGATAGAATTTAACGGTCGCCTGTGACAGCCCTTTATATCCTACCTAATTTTAATCAAGATTCGAGCCAT
The DNA here is from genome assembly GCA_964019185.1 of Maratus speculifer. Taxonomy (NCBI): domain Eukaryota; kingdom Metazoa; phylum Arthropoda; class Arachnida; order Araneae; family Salticidae; genus Maratus; species Maratus speculifer. The sequence continues at coordinate 197,976,975 of OZ025299.1, forward strand.
TTTTAATTAAATTTTACTGTTATAACTTTAGGCGGAAAATGATTTAAAAAAAATCTAATTTTTATAAAGAAATTTTCAAAAATTCCAGCGCCAGTTAAAGTTAAAGAAGCACATTTACTTACCCCATAAAAGTAAGATATAAAGTTAAATTTCTGTTTGAAAATATATCTCTTTCATCTTCTGATTATATTCCGGAATTTATGGCAATTATTGCTTTAACCCTTTGATCTCTGAAAGTGAATTTCTTCGAAATGCACTTGAGTGCTTTCATCCCTTGATTTCATTCATTGGCACCAATATTTTGTAAATAAAAGATTCGGTTTCTAATATACACAAAAATACATTAATATGTTTTCAGATAACTTTAGTTGAATTCCAGTGTCAATGTGATACTTGGAAATTCAAATTAAGTGGTATGAAATTCCCCCATGAGAGCTCAAAGGGTTAACCCTCTAATGCCCATGGTAGCATATATGCTACCACCAATGTTTTTAATTTAGTGGACTGTTTTATTCAGCTGTTCCGAATTCACACCAAAAATTTAAAATAGCAGTATTCGTTTTTTTAACCACTTAATCGTCGCGCCCGAGACATTCACGGACTGCAAGCTTCACGGCTTTTATTCAGAACTAGCTGACCCGCCCGGCGTTGCCTGGGTCCGTATTAACAATATTAAACGAACTTGAAATTTGTATGATTTTATCATTAACTCGTTACATGCAGAAATGCATTGTCTGAAATACGTAGCCACTGACTGTGTGAAAAATCGGTTTTAAAAACAACAACTAATATTAACCTCCTGACTGCCGCTGGCTGATTTTTTCACACACTAACCTGCAGGTTTCACTGCAGCATAAGCAATATTTAAATTAATATAATTCTACAAATAAAACCCAGTTTTGAAAAATTAAGTTAGAATTAATACTCTCAAAGATTATACACTTATACATAATAACATATTTTGTATCAGGTTGGAAAAAAATCTTTTTTTAATATTTTTAATAAATTACAGAGAAAACAACATTACAATTTTACCCTTTTGCCGGGCAGTCAGGGGGTTAAGCTCTAAAAATACTCAAAATGAGCAATGAAAAACGCGGGAGGGAATATGCATCCAACGATTGCATGATTTTCGTGTTAAAAAGTTGATATTTACCCGTAAAAATCACTGTTAAGTCGCGTAACTAATTATTATTTTCACATACAAATCCCAAGTGAAATATTTTGAATTTGAAACTAATTATATCACTCTTAAATCCGACTATACCATGAATGAAATCGATACACGATGGTAGCTAAAAGATTGGTACATAGTATTATAATTTCAGAGCTATTTAACAAAAGTAAGTGTTATTTTTAGTCAAATCTTGCGTAATGTTCCCTCTGTGTATAAATTCCTAGCCTTAAACTTTTGTACCGTAACCAGAACCTGTCTGTAACCTAACAGCGACTTCACAGTACCCTACCGTAAATTAAATATAACAGAAATGTAACCTAGCCTTCACTTTATTGTAACATATCCTTATTCTAACCATAACATAAATGCAATTTAACTTTAACCTAACTTTAACCTAAATAATATAATAGAAAAAAAACATTTTTTTAAAAAATTACTATTTCGTCGTAAAATATGCCTCAGCTGTAATTCATTTCCTTCAATTCGTTCGTTGGTTGGTTGGCAAATACTGAGACATATACCTTCAATTCGTTTTATTAATACAAAATTCCTTCCTCGTGCTTTTGTTTGAGACATTAAAATTTCAGCAATAGATGGTTTAATATTGCAAACCTTTTTTTCGGTTTACTTCGCCTCCACCTATCTTTTTCTCCATGGTGTACAGCAGCTGTGATTTAAAAAAAAAATCCTCATTTAAACTGACAGTTTGCCAGTCTATGAATTTTAAAGGTCTGTCCCAGCTTTTTTAATTATTTCTGCGAAAATTTTATGCAACCAATCAACCATAAGAAAATGAATGGGAAAAAAAGCGAAAAAAGGCGATTTTTTATGAGAGTGAGCTTTGGAATTTAATTAATTACTCAGTTAATAAATAGAATTTTGAAATTCTGAGCTTCAGGTGCATCAGGAGAGACATTGGGCTACTCTCAAAAAAATTTTGAGCTTCGTACGTGCTGTAGATTTTGCTAGCCATCGCAGACACACAGACACACAGACAGACAGACAGAGCGTTTTGTTCTTTTATTAGTATAGATTGTTCGATTCCCACCAGTTTTATAAAATAGCGTAATTGGTTTTATTCTGGTATCATGTTACTTGCCATTAGATAAGAAGAATATATATATTTTTAAGTGGGAGTAATAATGAACTTGAATTTTTAAGCTGTAATTTAATGCAACCATTAAGTGGTTAATAACAGACATTTCGTCACTAAATGAAGCGATATTTACTTTTTAAATATGCTGATATTAATTCAGATTCTCTGATATACGGAATTTATAGAATGTATTCTACCATGGAAGTTAGAGGGGTTTTTACAGATTTTCGAAGTATACTGCATGGATCAAACAATTATATTGAGACTATAGCTCCTAAACTTTAAAAGTTTCTTTCACCACTAATTTTATGAGATAAATTTATCTTATTTAATATTAAATTTTTAGCGAATGCATCAGATAATATTTTGCAACTAAAACAGCTATAAGAATAAAAGTGCGCAGCTTAGCATCTGTGTTTTAGCCATTTAATCGTCGCATGATTTTGTGAAAATCATTTCAAAAATCGTGAATATTTTTTATTGTACAAATGTATTATTCATAAAATATGACTTCATTGGTAAAGGAAATAGTGTATTTTTTTCCTAGTTAACCCTTTTAAAGGCGGTTAAATGTTTATGAAACCACTTAATTTAATATCTAAAACACTAGTGGCACCAGAAAATTGGTACAGAAATTTTCTTTTGTTATGTATGCGAAATTTAGCCTGTTTCTATTTATAAATAAATTTGTTCGAACATTCCTGTGTGAATAATTTATTTCAACAATTTAGAAATAGACGTGTTTTGCTCCTGGAAGCGTGAGAGGACGGATAATATTTTTAAAAATCACAATTTGACTTACCTAATATGACTTTTTTGTACATACATGACACGCAGGGAATCTTCAGAGGACCGTTGGAACTTGGGGTTTTACATTGATTTAATGTAAAGATATAAAAATCAGGTAAGTTTGCTATATTACTACAAAGACGACATTTTCCCTTTTCAAATTTAATTTTAGAAACGACATTCAATATACTTTTCAAAATTTAATAATTTTTCAACGCATGGAAAACTTTGAAACATCATATGCACATTCCTACATTACAGTCCTTACAACAGTATCTAGTTTCTTTTCGAATTTTCTTTCCATTTTCATTCACATGGGATGAACAAACTTTACATTCTCTGTAAGGTTTATCTTTTTTGTCCGTTGGAGGTCTAACATCTAGAAGATGGCGTTCATACAAATGACTTGATGTTTCGTCGTCCGAAGGACTGCACCGTTTATGAAAACTTTATTCTATATATTTTTCAACGCTTTCATCTACGGAACTGATCCTGAACTTTAGATGAGATTTTCTGCCATCTTCTTTCTTATAAACTTGAAAAACATTGAAAACAGCTTGGTCCAATAGATGAAAGAATATTTTTTATAATATTTTTTCCTACCATCCCTAGCTACATGGTAATTTGAAAAAAATTGATCTACTATATCAACACCTCCCATAGTTTGGTTTTAATCTACAACTACTTTTGGCTTCCTTTTCGTTCTCTTACTTTGAGTTATAACTTCACCATTTCGGAATTATGTATTGAAATAACTATCTCACATCTTTCTTGTCTTTAGATTCAGCGCGATAAGTTTTCCTTGTCTAAACACATGAATTTCACCAGATTTTAATTTTTTTTTTCTCGCAAACCTTCTGGCATATCTTTTCTGCTATTTTTAACAGTATCAATAACATCTCTTTGATAACTCAAAAGAGTATCACATAACTCCGGAGATGTATAATAATTGTCCATTGTTCAGTGCCCCACCAGTGGCCGAGAGGTTCTGACCTCTCAACTGGTAGACAGCAGGTGCTGGGTTCGAACCCAATCGCGGCTGTCGGCCTAACCGTTCGGAGTTTTCGTGGTTTTCTTCGAACCTTGCGTAAATACGGGTTAGGTTCCCTTAGAAAGACCCCCACGAAGGGCACTCCCCCCTGGGCCTATATCCCTAGCGTAGATAATCGGCCGACAAAATACACCACACCACACCATTGTTCAGTAAATAAATAGTGTCAAAACAGCTTGTTGGGGCATCGAGAACATTTCAAAGTCTTTTCTAAACAAAGTGACTTTTTCTGTATAAATAGTAAAAGACCATATATATCCAGTGCTAAATTCACACAACATAAAAGATTTTTATTCCATATGTCGCTTTTTTCATTGGAATGTATTGCCGCCATGATAAATAATTTCCGCCAAGATTATGAGCTTCATTATTTACAAAATATAAATATCTTTTAATTTCTCTGTACCTATTGTACGTTATAATATTGTGAAAAAATTGTGTCTCAACAGATAATTTTTTAGTCCATTTAATACTTTCTTCCGGATTTTTCTCATTTCCTTCGATAACTGTAAAAATAACGAACAGTCGCATCTCATTTCGAGAGACTGGTTGCCATTCTGTTCCCCCTTTTACTCTTTTTCCTCCATCAACATTTCCCAATTACTCAGCATATCGACTTGTTTCCTTTACAATAATATCCACAAATTCGTCATTTATAAAATATTTATAGTGTTGCAGAACACCCAAACTAGCATCAAACGAGCCACTAATCTTTGGCTCTGATTTGAATTCGAAGCGTGATGGTGCGTAATCGGATGTACTTGACGAAATTTTATGCCACTGATGGTTTGGGAAAGGAATATCAGCGTCATCATCACTAACTTCGGTTTGTGATTTTTCGGAGTCAAAAACATCTGAAAAAATAGAACCTTCTGGATTAATTTCCAGATATCTCTGCGCCAAAATTTTCCTCTTCACTTGACCTACTCAATATTGAATTATATAAAGCGATAACTCAGATGTATTCAGATTTTAAATAAATGAAGCACGTGCTCAAATGCGTACAGTGTCTTAAAATTAAGTATTCCGATCTTAAAAACAACTTTGTCAATGCAGCGTTTTGATCTACTGAGCGCTTAACCCATTAGTGCCTGAATTATTTTCTTTGTTAAAATTAAAATTTTGCATTTTCCCACCACTTTTAAAGCAAGAATAACTTTTATCTTAATTTATTGAGTAATTTGTATCGAGAAAGAAAGTATTTATTTATACTCTTTTTTACTGGTGTGAAAGGCGCTTAATTGAATTTTTTAAAACTGTCCCAAAAATGGGACGCTAGGCACTAATGGGCCTACATTTAACACTTGGGCAACTAATTAACTAATGGGCAAAACATTTAACAATAGAAGTGATGGAAAATTTATTCAAGTTAAAAAAAATCTACACCAGAATTTTTATTTAAAGGTTTTCAATTTATCCATTTAACTTATTTGTGTGCAATTTACATATTTAACACATTTTTAAAAAAATTTCTGGTTAGAATCGATTAGTATATATTTGATAGCAGTCAAATTGATTGTTCATGAAGCTTCTAGTATTTCTAAAATCGCGAATGAAAAATTCAGAGAAAGATACCAGAAAATTTTAGCTAAAGTCATTACAAGAGCAGTCCGTGAGTACCACGGTCTCAACGTAATTTGTTCGTACATGACTGACCGTGAATGTCTCGGGCGCGATGATTATGTAATTAGAGTGCAAAATTTGGTTTAACCACGTTGTTGATCATTATTTTTATAAAAACTTTAAAATAATGCATATTTTGTACCTTTTACAGAATTTTTAAACTTTTTCTCCGTTTTTTTTTTTCAAAACAGAAACTTTTGTTTGAAAAAGAAAAATGTTCGGACTAAATAATGCAAAATTTGCAATAAAAATTTACTGAAGAGAATAATAAAACATTATTTGAAATCACGTCCGCACGTGGTCGGGCAAATCCTGATTGCAAAAACACGTTGACCGTATGACGTACGGGCAAATCAGGGAAACAGTTAATAAATATAAAGCTGTTGATATCGTTACAGTGGCGTAACCAGGGTGTATACTTACCCTGGTTACGCCACTGTAACCAATAAATTTAGAGCACCAAGTGCTCTAAATACCGGTAAATTTTTTCTGTTCGCTTTATCTAATCTGTAAATTTTCTGTTATGAATCAAGAAGAAAACTTTACAATATTACTGTTCTGGGCACCAAACCTGGTTAACCTCTCAGGGGAAAGATATTTCTGCTCCAAAAATGTTCAAATAATTGATTTACACCGCAATTTACGAACAACTTTATTTGAAAATAATCAAGAGCTCTTTGTCACGTATATTATGAGATCGAAAGAGTAGTAAAATTTAACTGGTGCCAGATCGCTATTTTAACAGCAAAATTAACCATTTGCAGACTGAAAATGGCGCCTCTGATAGGGTTAAAAGCAGCCGTAGTACATATTTTTCTTGTGTTATTAAATAAAATTTCAATGTCAAAACATGTTTATTTAATCCATAGATAAAAATGACAACTAAGGTACTGCCAAAAATTCTCTTATTATATGCATAGCTGCCAACTTTTACGCATTTTTACTACCACTAAAATTGTACAGAAATTTTCCATTTGTTTAATCATAAGATTTTGACGATTAAATAAGGCAATATTTACTATAAAATTTTTGTGGTAGGAAAATTGCGTAAAAGTCGGCAGCTATGTATATGAGTAAAATAAAACTTTTTAGAAATGATGGCGATATTGGACTAGCTCTCACATGAGTTCGCCATCCTTCACTTCACAATTGCAAGGTGCTAGTCAGCAGAATTTTTCAGATGAGTAAAATATTTTTTAAGAAAAGTCTCAACATTACTAAATGTGCTTGCGTTTGAATACAGCTAATTCCGAATAATAAGTAGTATTTACCATATCAAAAAGATTATGATTTAAATACTACTTGAAAAAATCGGTAGGATGTTGCACAAAATTGTAAAGATTGTGTAAAACACTATTTATAAAAACGGCCATAGAAAAAATCATTTTAAATGGATTGTTTCTTGTTAATTATTATACAAGTTTACATTTACATACTGAAGTTTATGATACGACATTTTTAATAATTTACAATAAAGAAAAACAAAACGAAAAATCATCCGTACAGCATAGATTATGAAAAATTTCCAGTACATTCTCAATACTATAACAAAGCTTCACATTTACTAAGGAGAAAGATGATTTCAAAATGTAGAACTTGAAAAACGCATAACGCATGCGAAAACACGATTTCTGCTGTTACCATGAATAATGGTTAAAATATACGTGTTTTCTTTTTTTGAGAAACATAGTAGATGATGCTGTATACATACATGATGTATAAACACATAGTACACTTGAAATTTTCCACTCACTTATTTCCGCCAATAAACGGATCATCTTGAGAACTTTTATGCGCCCCTGTATCTAATCTATCGAATTTATTAACACCGAGTAATATTTTAAAAATAATTAAATTCCAAAATGCATACCAAAAATGAAAAAGCACTTCCTTCAATATTTCAATTACTGTTCATTTTCTTCTGCAGCCAAATGCATTTGTGTATCCCTGCAAATTAACGATAAATTCTACGCACAGCATGTTCTATAAGAAGAACTTTGTAGTACATTTCAGTGATATATGAGAGGCTCACAACCATAGTAGACCAAGTCCATTTTGAAAAGTAACTGAGATAGTCCGTTTTGATGGTGCATAAAATTTGTAAACTGATGAGATATACGAGAAACAAACTTGGTTCATTACGGGAGTGGCTAAAGTAGATTTTATGCATCTTCTAAATACACTCTCTCATTTTTTTTAAAATGGAATTTGTGTATGTAATGCTATTGAGTAGTTTGACATGTACCCTCGATATACTATTTTAATATGATAAACCCATTAGTGCCTAGCGTCCGTTTTTAGGGACGCTTCAAAAGGTGCATTCAGCACTGTTTTTGACACCAGTAAAAAAGAAAAGCGATAAATATTTTATTTAAATGATGCATTTTCGTGATTAATGAACTAAACTTAAATCTTCTAAAAATAGTGGTGACAACAAAATAAAATTTACGCAAAAGATGCTGGGCACGAATGGGTTAAAAAACCGTGCTGTCACTTGTAATCATGTCGCATCTGGTTGATTTTTTATTAAGGCATTAACCCCTTGAAGAACGGTGGAATAAAATATATCTCACTCAATTTTAATTACGAAATGCCACACTGACAGGAGAATTTTGAAATGAAAATTTTAATTTGATTAAGTACGTAAAGAAAAACATTTATATGTTTTCAAAGAATTTTTTTAACTCTGGTGTCGTCAATGTTTTCAGTATTTTATGAATAGAAGTGCTTTGTCCCTCAAAGGGTTAATTGTATCTGTACCCCTCTACTGTATTTTGAATTCCCGCCACAAGTTTAATTTGATAGTTTTGCTTTAAAAGATGATAGATATTCCAAAAATAAACTAATAGAAAATGTCTATTCAAAATTTCCTGGTGTTAATTCCATATTTCAAAATAAAATATCCATTATATGTGGCAACACTGGTTTCTAGCGACTATTTTCTAACTCTACCTCGCACCACTTTTAAATATTTAACATACACTTTGAAATAATGTGCAAAAAAATTCTATTACAGAATTTAGATTTTTGAAATAGTGGTGATAACAAATTACAAAAATAATCAACAGTGGCAGTCCTGCAATTAGTGTATTTTCATTAAATAATATACACCATAACAATTTCCAAATGGAGCGCAATGTAAGGAAATTACATAAATTCCTTAATATTCACGGTTTTAACGTTTGTGAGTTTTGAAATTGAAAATGTTTAACATTTCAACATTCGCACCACTTTTTTAAAAGAAAAATCGTTTACATGCACGTTGACAACATTTTCAAGGCAAATATAATACAAGATGATTTTTCAAAAGAGTTGTGCCAACAGAATATAAAAATAGCACTTTTGCGACCGTGGTTTTGACAGTCTCGGATCCTAATCCTCACGAATGTTAAGGGATTACTGTATTTTGAGTTTTCCTGTAGATGGTTAATGCTAAACACTTCAAAAATGTAACAATCCTATAAGGTTGTTGAAAAGGATTCTATATGAGTATTGCGTGTCATCTTTTATTATTCATAATGTTTCAACTAAATACGTATCTCTTCCGTACTATAAATATATTTCTGAAAAAAAATTCTTGCCTTTTGAAGTCATATAATATCAGTACACCTTTGAAGACACAGAATGTTTTTAAAAATTTACTTTGTAAAACTAAACCTAGAATCCCTTCCTCCTTGCTTAACCCTTTCCGGCGCGGAGTAAGTTTAATTGAAATAATTATCTGCCACCAGAATTTATAAACGAATTTATTAGAGAATACGAAATTGCTTATTTTCAGGCATTTTATCAAAGGAAAATTTTAATTAAATATTCTTGGTGCCAGTAAAATTAAAATTAGGTGTCCTTTTTAAGGGACACCGCGCCGGAAAGGGTTAAAACCGCTTCGACCTACAGTATACCTTGTAAAAATTACAACTCTGTATATATCGGCAAAACTGGTCGTACATGAGCCATTTCCCTAGCCGAACATAAACGAGTCTAGAAATCAGGAAATCAGCACTCAAAACTTTAACAACATTCCTTGGATGCCGATCACAGCCAAGATTTCGCAAATATGACAATTATCAGATTCAACTGCAAAAATCCAAAAGTAGAGTTGTCCTGGAGGGTTGGTTCATTCGCAAGCAAAGGTCGCCTACTAGTGAATCTTGCGCTGTTCCACATGTATATACAGTCTTACTGTGTCCTTGGTATTGTATCCTTAGTGCATCCTTGGTATCCTTTGGTATATAGGGGAGAGTGGGGATACTTGAGCATAGGGGATACTTGAGCCACCCCTATTATCTCAACAGTTGGTAAATTTTTCTTCCTAAAACTGGCAACGTGGTAACATATTTATAGTTCTGAACATGTAAAAAAGAAATCACATACCCTGGTACCATTTTGAATGTATGGTGATTAACCCTTTGAGCTCTCCTGGTAGAATTTTCTACCACATAATTTTAATTCTGAAATGTCACAACGACACCAGAAAATTCGACCAAATTTATTTGAAAAAGGTTTCATGCATTTTTCCGCGTATATTGTAAATCGGTTTTTTTCTTTGCAAAGTACTGGTGCGAATGTGACATCTGGCTCAAGTATCCCCTCGATGGGGATACTTGAGCCACGATGTAAAAGAAAAAGTAAAAATTTATTAGACATAAAAAAATAGTTCAAAATTAATTGAAAGTGGTTTTCAATTGAAGAAAAAATATCAAATTTTCATTTTCAATTTTTTATTTTGTTCTAAGAAATTATAAAAAAATTAAAAAAATTAAAATTTAAAAAATGGCTCAAGTATCCCCATCTTCCCCTACCTGGTCATTTGATGTTATTGCACTGAAGGGTGGTTAAGAATTAATAAGAAAAGTCGCGCGTCGGCAGTTTTAATTGTTTTTATGTGTTTATTTGATATTTTTACTTGTATTTCTGATTATGTGTAATATATTTTTACTTTTAAAAGCTACACATTTCATTTTCAACATCAAATATGCCATAGTGAACCATAATAATCATTTATCCCGTTCCCAATATATCAGTTTCATGGCAATCGCAGGGCTCCCAAATGGTCCGCGAACTGAACATCAGTATTTTTTAACAGAAAATTTTAAGATACGTTTGCGCTAGAATCAACTTCCAAAGGTGGTTTCTTGACAATTTGCAAGAAAAATCTAAAAAGAAAATTTCTTTAAGAAAATTCTGATGTTCAGTTTGCGGACCATTTGGGAGCCCTGCAATCGGACTATATTTACGCCAGTTAGAGCAAGGACAGACGCGCAGACAAAACGAATTCACAAGAACTTTTCAACTATATTCTAAAGTGTTTAAAATATAGCCAATATCTTTCAACCTGAACATATAATATAATATCAATTCAAATGTAAGCATATTTTAAATTTAATTTCCATCGATTTTAATTAAAAAAATAAATATTTCAACCTTGCTTCATTTTTCTTCATCCAATTTCCTTCCTATTTACATTTTACATCATTATTGAAATGTGTATTTAATGATTCTAGCAAGAATCCTTTTTTTCTAGGAAACTGAAATTTAAATACATATTTTTTACTTTTTTAAATATTTGCTTGCAAAATGCATTTCAGAATCATTATATCTAAATGTCCATAATATTTTGCTTTTCCTGTCACGTTAATGATTATTTTATGCATGAACAGTGTTTCAACAAAATTTCTTCATTATTCAGTTTACATCAGCAATTACATTAAAATATTTTCTGTAGAGGGACTATTTCTTCGGTTTTTTTAAAGCGATAAACACAATTTTTCTTCTCTCAGTGGGGAATGTTTTAAAGGATTTAAGATGTGTACAGTATAGTTGTACAACATTACCTCACTTAATAATAAAATTTATGATTTGAATGTTACTATTTGTAAATGTTGTTTACAAAGTCTCTGAAATACAATCATCGTTATTCCATAAATATGAAATTAAAATTTCTTGGTTTTGAAATTTAAACTTGAAATTGAATAAATTTTGTAGGCATCAAATTGTAATTTATTTAATAAAATTAATTAAAAATTAAAAATTAAAATTAATAATGGATAAATATAACTTATATGTCTGTCGGAAGATGCAAACCTACTCTAGTATCTAAAAGTATTGTATAACTGAAAACTTTAAAGATTTTTGAGATTAAATGCCCCATTGAAATAAAATATTGTTTTTATAAAGAAATACTAATTTTAAATTTGTTATAAAATTGTCAAGTTGTTGCATTATGCTTTGTCATGCACCTTTCCCTCTTGTCATACGTCAAAAATTGTATGAAAACTGCTATTTTTACAAAACAGCTGTTTCCTTTTAACCTCTAATTATAATAATAAAATAACACGTATACATCAAGTATGAATTTTCGACATGTATCATTATTAATTTTGTCTACTCAGGAATCACTCTGGCTAAAATACGATTGATATTCTCAAGAGTATAATTTGCATATTTATTCTAACATCAGTCTACTACTAAACAAGAACTTTATGAACCGCGATTAAGACACGAAACTATGAAAATCCCATTGGAAGTTCTGAAATCTTAATGATTCTATTTCAAAACGAATGGGTGCTATGATAAAAGCCAGGGGAAAATCATCGCCTTCTGACTATTAGCCCTGTGAGCTCTGACGGTTGAATTTTCTACCATGTAATTTTAATTCCGAATTTGGGGCCAATGTTTCATTTGGAATTTTGAAGAAATTTACCCACCAGAGCTCAAAAGGTTAACCTTTTCAGGGGCAAGGTATGTCAATTTCAAAAATGTTCAAATAATTGATTCACACCGCAATTTAAGAACAAATTTATTTGAAAATAATCAAGAGCTCTTTTCATGTATAATATCAGATCGAAATTGTTCTCAAAATTTACTGGTGCCAGTTCACAACCAGAAGAGTAAAATTAACCGTTTGTAGACCGAAAACGGCACCCCTGAAAGGGTTAAACCTTTAAGGGGCAAGCAGTCGCTTTTGTTTAATTCTGAACTCCCACCGGATGTTTGAAAAAATTGTTTTTGGAAATAACCCCCCCCCCCATATTAGCGATCTTTTTCCCACAAAAGTTAGGAAAGTTAAATTTAATGAAATCTCTCTGGTGTAAATTTTTATTGATCGTAGGTGGGGTATAGTATATCCCCTCGAAGGGGTTAAACACTGAGTGTTTTGTGCAGTGTTGATAGTGGACTGCTGTTCTTAAATTTAGATTTCTTATTGGCACTACTTTTTTGAAATGGTAAGATTCCTGTTATTTCGGCATTATTAATATGTCATTAAATAAGGAAAAGTTTACTATTTCAAAAAATTTCTTCCAATCAAGAAATCTAGATAAAAAAAGGCCTCCTGGCAACACTTTGTATATGCCATTCCCAGGGCCTGATTACTAACGGGGCACTACTCTCCCACCAGGAAAAAGAAATAAAGAATTTTTCCTTATTCATGCCAGTAATCTTGTATGAAAAGAGCGTTTAAATAAGACGAAAATTTCTATAATTTTTTTCTGGTGAGAGAGTGCCCCGTTAGTAATCAGGCTCTGGCCATTCCTTGAACTTGGGTTTGTACCAATATTATTTGAAGTTTTTCCGTTTTATTTTTCTGAGATTAAATAAATGAAAATTAACATATGAAAAGGACTGGTATCTAAGTTCATGGGGTCATACAAACTCCTAAAAAATTTCCTTACAACAGCCGCGATTTTTTCTTCAGCATTCAGACACTGCCATCGAAATATTCAAGAGCAGAGGATACGAGTGTAACGTTTTCGATATAATTGACCGACTTCTCACTAGTCCGGAAAGGATGAAGAATATAGCATGTAGTAGCCTATACAGACTTTTCACTCCGTCGGCTTGGAGGCTTGGCTTGACATGGTTGAAATATCTGGCTTTATAGCACTCATTTTGGCGACATAATATTACTTTTGAATTGTGTTTGCAAAAATCTTATTTCAAAGGTTTTTTCCCCGTCGTTTCTTTGAAAGATTAAATATAATTAGTTATTGACAATTTATTATCAAAGCACATTATTTAACACTAGAACCGCGGCGACGGGTCATTTTGACGCGTATCATATGCAGAGATGTTGATTCGAACCAGAATTTTTTTTATAAAATTAGCTAAAGATAAGCTGGGCAAAAATAATTTCAGTACATAATTTAAACAGTTTTAAAAGAAAATTCTGGTGAGAAATATTTTTATAAAACTTGAATGAATTTTCCCGCGGTTCTAGTGTTAAATTAGATTAACATACCAGGGGTCCCAAATGGTCCGCGAACTGAACATCGGTATTTTTTAACAGAAAATTTCATAATACGTTTGAGCTAGAATCAACTTCCAAACGTGGTTTCTTGACAGTTTGCAAAAAAAATCTAAAAAGAAAATTTCTCTAAAAAAATTCTGATGTTCAGTTCGCGGACCATTTGGGAGCCCTGACATACATATTTTCCAAGAATTTTTCATCTTAGAATTAATCTTTAGAATTAAAATATTTTGAAAGTTAAACATATTGTTACAATTTAACATCACCTATAATTTTTTTTATTATTTTAAAAAGGAATTTCAATTTTTTCTTTGATAAATGTGTTTTTAACCCTCTGACAGTCTTGCAAAAGGGCAAAATTGTAATGTTGTTTTCTCAGCATTTTGTTTTAATTGCTAAAAAAATGTCATTCTTTCAAAATTATAGAAAAATCTTATTTACGAATATGAATGTTATCCTTGAGTGTGTTAATCATTGCACAATGTATTAAAAATCCATTAAATCAACTGAGTTATATCATTTTAATTATTGCTTGCATTGCAGTGAAACGTGGAGCTTAGGGAACGTCTATAGACGGGCTTGTCAGTGAGAGGGTTAATAGTCAGGTTTAAAGTTATATGTATGTAATGTGAACCTAACATTGCTCAATGTGCAATTTTGAAGAACCACACGAATTCCTATTTGTATTTTGTATAAAATCTATTCATATTTTTTAAATTGCAATGAGAAAATATACTATTAAAACAAAATGTTTTTAGAACGGATATGATTGTGGTTTGCAGCCTTGATTACTTTTTCTTATTTACAAAAAGGAGACAATAAAGAGGACATAAAATAAACTATTTTATATTTAATAAAAACGTCCGCGCAGGAAATTTTTTAAAACATGCCAATAAAAAAGTAACTTCAAAATTTAACGTACAAAAATAAATTAAATAAATAAATAAATAAAATAAATAAAAAATAAAATAAATAAAATAAAATAAAATAAAATAAAATAAATATGCAAACGTGAATTTCTACTGGCATTAAAATGATAAAAAAATAAAATAAAAAGAAAGAAAGAAAAGACAAACGAACAGTAATTTCTTTTTCGTTAGGGAAAGCTACCCTCCTAAAATCCCGTTTAAGATACATTTAAAAATATTGAAAGTAAAAAAGAAAACAAATTATAGAATGTACACTATAAAATAAACTTTTCAGATTATTTATTAATTAATATTTTTTATTTATTTCTTATTCAATCCCATATTCACGTTAAAACTTCTGCACTATATTAGCATAATTATGTAGTTTTTTTTTTTTTTTTTTTTTTTTTTTTTTTTTTTTTTTTTTTGGCCGATAACCATAAATAGCAATTTGTTGAATGGATTCCGGCGGAACGAAATCCAGGTTAAAGTAAAGAACTGATAAGCTTGTGGTCAGCAGCCTTCACAACATATTTTAGAATGGAGACTATAAAGATGACATATGCTAAACAAATAATTTTACTTAATCAAAATATCCGCGCAAGACTTTTTTCAAGACATACCAATGTAAAAAACAATAAAAAGTAACTTAAAAATTTAACAATTAAATATTATTTAATATTCAGAAATACATTTCTTTCAGTAAATCAACAAATAGTATTAAACAGTAATCTTTTTAGCAAATCTTTCTTTTTTCAATTATTTAGATCCCCCCCCCCCCCCCTCATTGCCCTGCATATGCTTAAGTTTTTGTGAAAAATGACTCGGTTTTGACGTTAGAAAGATTCATGTTTGAGCAGAATAACTTTCGTCGACTTTTTATTTACAACCCTTGTAGTAATTGGCTGATAATTCAGTTTCGTTTTCGGCTGAAAACCTCAGTTTCGCCAAAACTTTGTTTTCTGCGAAAATGCTGCTGACGTTTCAGCCTGATCGAAACTATTTTTATTTCAAAAATCTCGTTTCTTCAAAAATTTCCAACATTACTCATTGATTTGAGCTGCATCGGCTCAAATGAGACTATTTATTGCTATGAACTTCTTTGTTTACAATTTATCAGTCATCATTGACTCATGATGTGAGTGGGAATTATAAATTTAATGAAATTCGTATAATAGAAAATATTTCTGTGTTATGGTTGAATTAATTACGTATTATATTATGAAAATAAAAAGTGTTGGGTTTAAGTCATAGCGAGTCAACTTGAGTCACACACATAATTAATAATTGTGTATATTTAATAAATATGTATGATTAATTGATAATTATGTATATTTAATAAATATGTATAGTTAATTAATAATTATACTAACTCAATAAATGCGTTTAATTAATAGTAATTATGTATATTTAAACATATATATAATTAATTAATAACTATGCATATTTAATAAATACATATAATTAATTAATAATTATGCATATTTATGTATGTCTTACTTTGTAAATTTTTAACATTCATTTTTGTTTTCGGCCGAAAATAGAAAGATCACCGAAATTCGGATTCAGTTTCAGCCTTAAAAACCTGTTTCACTCGATGCTTAAACTCAGCACTTAAATAGAAACCTTTTTATTTATTTTATTTTGCTTTAATATTTTATTGTCATATTTGGTATGCATTTAAGGTAAATTTTTTCGATAAGTTCAAATCTACGAATATTGTTTCTGTATTCTAGAAAGTTTCAAAAATAAAAACAATATATTCCAGATTAAAAACTCCATTCTTCAAGTAATTATCTCTTAATTGACCGGAAACTGGGGTAGACGCGGGGAGTCGTTATCAGAAAAAGGTTTGCAATTTTTGTACAACACATGTTTATTAGCGCCAAAATTTCACCAAAGCGAATAAATACATTTTATATAAATTTTATATGTACATGTAATAGTGAAAATTTTTAACTTAACCCATTAGTGCCTAGCGTCCCTTTTTAGGGACGCTTCGAAAGGTGCATTCAGCACTGTTTTTGACACCGGTAAAAAAGAAAAGCAACAATTATTTTATTTAAATGATGCATTTTCGTGATTAATGAACTAAACTTAAATCTTCTAAAAATATTGGTGAAAACCAAATAAAATTTGCGCAAAAGGTGCTGGGCACGAATGGGTTAAAGCAGTTGCATTTAGTCAATAAATCGTTTTCGCATTAAAATTTTGAAGAAAAAACAGATACCGAGGGATATTTTATTGAACTAGTCAACTCATTTTTTCTTGTCGCGGAAGCATAACACTCACAGTATAAACTGTACTCTCAACGTCTTCGTTCTCCAAGTATAGTATTGAAATTGTCACCGGGAAATTTTGAAAAACAATTTTCTTTTATTTGTGGAAGATCTGTCATCCTGTAAAACAATAATAATTATTAAAATATATTGCTTAGACTTTGGAACCGCTAAATAAAAATCCAGCCAGATGCAGAATACCAGTGCTGCCGCATCTCGCTGATTTTTAATGGCGGATTCCAAATTCTCACCAGTAAGCTTAAATAGTTATTATTGTCTTATAAGATGATAGGTATTTCGAAAATAAAATTAAAGAAAATTGCCATTAAAAATTTCCTGGTGTGAATTCCAACACTAGCGAGAAGTCGGGCGATTAGTGATAACATTACACTTCGTGTCCTGTGGTCTTGAGTATTTCTATGGCAGCGGTTTAGGCCTCGTATTTAGGTAGAAGTTGATGTGTCGACATATGAACTCTTTGAGGGATAATGTAGGGGAGAGTGGGGATACTTGAGCATAGGGGATACTTGAGCCACCCCTATTATCTCAACAGTTGGTAAATTTTTCTTTCTAAAACTGGCAACGTGGTAACATATTTATAGTTCTGAACATGTAAAAAAGAAATCACACACCCTGGTACCATTTTGAATGTATGGTGATTAACCCTTTGAGCTCTCCTGGTAGAATTTTCTACCACATAATTTTAATTCTGAAATGTCACAACGACGCCAGAAAATTCGACCAAATTTATTTGAAAAAGGTTTCATGCATTTTTCCGCGTATATTGTAAATCGGTTTTTTTCTTTGCAAAGTACTGGTGCGAATGTGACATCTGGCTCAAGTATCCCCTCGATGGGGATACTTGAGCCACGATGTAAAAGAAAAAGTAAAAATTTATTAGACATAAAAAAATAGTTCAAAATTAATTGAAAGTGGTTTTCAATTGAAGAAAAAATATCAAATTTTCATTTTCAATACTTTATTTTGTTCTAAGAAATTATAAAAAAATTAAAAAAATTAAAATTTAAAAAATGGCTCAAGTATCCCCATCTTCCCCTACATCTGATGATAATATATTGAAATGCGATACCTGGATTTACAAATTTTTTTGGAAAATATTTAGACGCTTTTTTTCTCATATAGCTGAACGCGATTTTTTTTTCTAAAATTCTGGATCTATTGTTACGTTTGGAAAAGGCAGGTTCAAGGGTATATACTATATACTACAGCCAATGAACGGGTTAAAACCTTAAACAGCCGTAAGACATACGTATTTCAATTAAAGAGGTGTCACTGCAATTATTTTTATATTCTGTTAACTTCACTTATTATAAAAAAATATATTTTGTTGTAAATTTCACTTACAAATGTGGTCAAACTGTATGCAAAATATTTTCGTTTTCTAAAAAGCTGTGCCTGATAGAATTAAAAAAAAAATTAATTGCGAAAGGCTGCAATGTCACCAGAATTTTAACTAGAAATCTTGCTTATATGAAGTTCGGCGGAGAAAAGTTTTTACTTACACTAAAATAAATGTGCCTGAAAATTATGCAGCCACAATCAATTATTTTTATATTATATTCGCACCACTACTTTAAAAAATATATATTTTATAGTACATTTCTCTTGCAGACGTTTTGAAGCAGAACGCGGGAAGTTTTTTTTCCTACCCTTGCAAGAAGAAACTATTTGATTCGTGAAAATTTTCGACGGATTAACACGCTTTAGATGTAAGAGATCTCGAAAACATGTTTATACAAATGTCTGTCTTTAAGTCTCTGTCTTTTGTCTGTCTGTATGTGACATTTTTGTGGTCTCTCTATCTCAAGAACTAAAGGACGGAATTTAAGAATCTTTTAGATTCAGTTAGTCCCCAATAAGTACTTTTTGATGTAAGTCGTCCAACAGGCGGCGGTGCTAACCAGCATTTTTTTGCGTAAATTGCGCAACTAGTAGCACTAATGTTCAGATTTTTTTGTGATTTCTGCAATAACTCTTTCTCAAAAACTAATTCACGGATTTTCGTCAAACTTCAGATTCAATTAGAAATTGACATAAGATATTGCTGATTATAGTTTGGTGCACATCACCTAACCGGTGATGTCAGTACGCTGAATTTTTCAGGAAATATTAACATGCATGAGATAGAAGAAAGTTTTGGGACACTTCATTCCGACTAATTTTAAATGTTGCCAGATAGAATTAAAAAATTGTTACCTGTGGACGATTTGGAAAGTAGTTTGTCCCAGAAAGAATCGAATTGTATTCATTTATTAGATTTTATGTTGAATGAACTCATCTAGATAATTATTTTTTCCGTCTTTTCTTTTTTTATTATAATTTAACCCTTTTCGACAGAGGAAGATTCTGTCGTAAAATGGTGAAACGAGTGACTCACACCAGAAATTTAAATTGAAGTTCCTAAAAATAAAAACATTTTTTTTTTTTTTTTTTTTTTTTTTTTTACTTTTATTATCAAAGTGAAATTGTTTTAAAATATTCATGGTCCTGATTGTAAATTTTTGAAATACACTTAGGTTTGCCCGCAGTAGGATCGGAAAGAGTTAAAAGTTTTCTTGAGTACCAAAATATAGGCAGAAATACCCAAAACATGTAACTGTTAATTGCGTAAATATATATCGATACTATTTTTTTTTTTAATTTTCAAATGTTGTCTTTCACTTATTTAAAGCAGCGTGTAACTTTACAAAGACTTCACAAAGAATTAAAACTTTTGTTAGATATGTGAATATACACTGCAAATACATGCAACACTTTTTTACCTGCAGTTTAAATCTGCGATCATAGTAAATAAATCGCTACATCTGCCTTGATTCACAAACAATTCTTAACCCCTTGAGGGGCAGAGCACTTCTGTTTCTAAAACATCGAAATGATTGTTTGTCACCGGTATTTATAAACAAATTGAAATTGAAGTAAGTAAATTCGTTTTTTCGAGTATATTATATGAAGCAAAATTTAATACCCATATTCCGGTGTCAATGTGGCATTTGGGAATTAAAATTAAGTGGCATATATCATATACCGGTGCCCTTCAAGGGGTTAATTAAATAGAATCAAAAGTATAATTAGACTTGAAATAGTCTCTGAATAAGAATGCATTATTTGAAGTAAGAAAAGTAAAAAATAAAAATAAAAAATTCACAAACAACTATATTTTTCAACAGGTTAGATTATTATGTTGTTTCAAAAGTTTTTTCATTCTTTTCTTTTCTTTTTTTTTAAACAAAAATAAACAGCAGAACTTTCGAAAACCGCGAGGCTGGATTGAAGTAGATATGTCCCATTCGTTCAACATACTTCTTCCATCTCTACAGAAATCTCATAATGCCTCTCTTTCCAAAACATTTGTGCTTTACTGGCAAAACGCATATTAATTTGTTTTTTTTATGACATTTAACCCATTAATGCCTGAATTATTTTCTTCGTTAAAATTCGAATTTTGCATTTTCCCATCACTTTTAAAACAAGAATAACTTTTATCTTAATTTATCGAGGAATTTGCCTTGTGAAACAAAGTATTTATTTATACTCCTTTTTACTGGTGTAAAAAGAGCTTATTTGAATTTTTTAAAATTGTCCCAAAAATGGGACGCTAGGCACTAATGGGTTAAAGAGTCAGTTTATTTAGAGAAGAGAATTTTCGAGAGAGAAAAACAATACGTTATCACACAGGACAATGCTGGAGAATAGCACAGAACGTCTCAATGGAACGCAGAGTATGACAATTGACGAAAAATATGGACTGGAGTTGTCATAATGGAAGACAACATCTCGTCTATTTTGAACTTCTGGGTAATTTTTGCCTATAGATGCCTTGAATTCAACAAGTTGCGAGCAATCAGAGTTGATTGTATGGTTGGTGGAAGTAGCTCGAAGTAGATCTAATTCCACAGAGTAGGTAGCAAAACTTCTTGCACTGGCGTAACCAGAGTGGGTGCTTAAAACCAGTAATGTTGTAAGGATTTCTTCTCCTTGATTCGTAGCAGAAAATTTTCTGGTTAGATAAGGAAAACAGAACTAAAATTACCACTATTCAGAGCACTTGTGCACCCACCTTGTTTACGCCACTGTCTAGCGTATCCTAGCTTTAACGACAGGAATAGTACCTTTGTACCAGGATTATTTGCATCTCAGTTTGCCATAAATTATTTAACTTTTGAGCCTATTGCCTAATATTAAAAAAGAATCTTTTTATCAGAAATTGCAGTCTAAAATATTACGTTCAGCCTTGTCCACTGTTGCTGCTTTTGACTGTTTTTTTTATTTAGACATTCCGAAATCTGACTAGTAAGATTAACGGTTTGAGCACTAATGGTTGAATTTTATACCACTTAATTATAATTCCAAAATTTCACTGTGGCACCAGAATATTCGATCGAATTTATTTGAAAAAGTACAATGAGTGTTTTCGTGTATCTGTCAAACCAAATTTTTTCTTTGCAAAAACTGGTGCCAATGGGACATTTGGAATTTTGAAGAAATTTATCCAGCAGAATTCAAAGGATTAAAATTTATTTTTTCTATACAAGATGAATTTGCCATGGATAAGATGGATATATTTGATTAATATAATAAAATAAATTGCTCTTCACTATTTTTAAACTTAAAATCTGCCAGATGCGCTAATAATAGGATGTCAATTGCAGGTTGGTGACACTAACAACTATATTTATATTCTATTCACACTATTATTTTTGTGACAATCGTAGACTGTACGATACGAAATCCTTGAATTCCATTGGGACGTTCTGACCAACCTTACTTACTCTCTGGACATTGCTCTGTGCGACTACTGTTTGTTTCTTTCTCAGAAAAATGCTCTTAACCAAAAAAGTGAAATTTTGAGTGATATAAAAAATTCCCCTCGATAAGTTTGCTATTTATAACAAAAACCGACTTGCTGTTGTATGCAAAACACAAATAATAAGCATTTTACTAAAAATTGTTTAAACAATTCCAGCCCTCTCTTTAATAGAATAAAAAATTAAATTCTTCCGTTGAATACTAATTAATTAAAATAGTTAATCTTATCAAAAGAAAAGAAGCATATAATTTTTTTAATTAATTTTCCATTAAAATGATGATACTTAAAGCTAAATATTTGTAATCCTTACTATGTAAAAGCAGATATAAAATTGTGCATTTTGCAGCACTTCACAAACTGCGTGTTCAACCGTGACACTTCTTTTATTCGAATTTTCAGAAACATAATTTTCAATTAAAGTCTGTGTGAAAGATATTACTACTTTGTTTTAATAAGTTTTCTAGGTTTAAACACTTTTATAACTAGTCAAACATAAAGCAAATTTCAAATCTCTGTTAATTTAAACGATTCAATAACTAATTCGGAGAACTTCTAATGAAAGACTTTAAAAGATTTTATTTTTCAGCGTATGCTTTTAAATGCCATCAAGATATTTGTGCTTGACTAAAGACAAATTCGGATGAAAGAATTTCGAACAGTTGTAATAAATTACATTTGAAGGTAAAAACCATTTAATAAAATTGTTTTGTTAAGATTGATCAATGTTTAGAATGCGTATTTTTTTATTGCTGACAAAATAAAAATTTGTAATTTCGTAAATTTTGAGATAAAGTTCAAAATTTAACAAATTGTGAAACATTATAAACTTTGAAATTTCCACTGATAAATTTCGTAAAAAATAATTCTTAAATAAAAAAATAAAAAATAAATTGTTTTTTTACGCGTTAAACTTAAAATTACTTTTTTTATATAAATTGACAAAGGCAAATAATACTCGTAACTCAAACAACAGGGTCACCGGTTTGCCGTTCAGTTTTAATCCGAAATTTAAATTCGTACCTGAAATTAAAAAAAAAAATATTTTCTGTAGATGATCACCAAATGGCTCGTATTAAATAAAGAATGAAATACTATATTTCATTTCTGGTGTGAACTCCAAATTTCTAAATAGAAATTGAATTCAAACTGGCAATCCTGTGAACCAAGCGTGCTTTCTTTCAACTACTTGGGGTCTAATTTCAATTTATGATGACTTGTACTAATGAATTTCGCGCCATTTTCAAAATACTGAACTGTTGGCAGCCATAGATGCTTATGCTTTTTGTACTATAAAAATTTCATAGTAAATGTTACCTTAATATATCTTCGCAATCTGCCGATTAAAGAAGACAATTTGACATCAACTGTTACACTCAGTGGATAGAGTGTAATGGTTTGGGGCTCAATGGCGGCAATTGGGTAGGTAATTTAGTGTTTATTGTACAATAGATCAATTTATATACGTAAAATACTGCAGAGCAATGTACACGCATCCGTTCAGAATTTAAGATGAGAAATAGTTAGGTTTACCAACAATATAATGCCCCGAAGAATACTGCTAAATGGTAAAGGAATGCCTCCTTTATAAAGTACCCAAGAAACTGTATTTGCCACCACAGTCCCCAGATTTGAAACTCACATAGTACACTTGGAATGAACATGATCGTCGAGTTCGACAACACACAATTACAAGTAGAGAATCCTTGAAAATCTCAATAGAACGTGCATGGCCAGCCGTTACTTCCTATAGGACAAAAAAATCTTGTTTTGTCAATGGCAAAAAGAATGCCAGCAATTATTGATTCCAAGGGGAACGGGGTCCTAGTAACAAATTGAATCCTTAGTCATGTTTAAATGTAGCATGCATTATATGTATTTTGAATTCTGTAACTATGTAATATGAAACTTTTGCACAATTTTAATATATTAGTATTTTCTGAATTTTCTTTAATCCTTTCCGGCGCAGTGTGTCCACTCCGGTCACACTTAATTTTAATTCAAACTTACAAGAAGCACCAAGAATATTTTAAAGAAATTTCGTATTTGTAATGAAAGTGTGAATTTATGAATTCTTAATTTCTGTAAAAATCGTTTTTGAATTCCAGGGTCAGTCAATAATTTCTCATTTTATGAGGAGAATTTGCCCGCGCCGGAAAGGGTTAATGAACATCAGTTAATGTCTGAAATGCCAAATAAAATAAAGTTTTTTCCCCAAAAAATATTATACTAAATTATTGTAATTTTTTGAGTGCATCTAGATTTTTGAGACGGGTTATGTATATAAAATGTGAAATTTACTGAAATTCTCAAGTTTTCAATTCTCTTTCTTGATTACGAAATGCAACAGTGCTTCTATAATTTTAATAAGTTTTTTCCATGGACTATGTATGTGTGTGAAATATTGCTTTGTCTTGTTTGCAAATAAATATGTTCATAACTTCGATGTTACTAATTTATTTCATCATTTTATCACGGGAAGTTCTTTGCCTGTGAAAGAGTTGTATAAAATTGAAACAGAATCAGATTGTTTTTAAAGAACGCCATAATAAACCCAGAATTTTAGTGTAAAATTTTGCTGTTATGATGTATATGGGGAAAAAAGGTGGGGGGTTACTTGCTGAAAAATAAATTTGTTTAAGAATTCTAATGTTAGTCAATCTTTTCACCATTTTAGACACCGAAATGCTTTGTCCCTGAAACGGTTAAACGTGAAAATCTCTTACAGTCTTCAGTTGAATAAGCAAAGCAAAAAAAAAAAAAAAAAAAAAAAAAAAAAAAAGATGCAGTAGAACGCATAGGAGGCATTCTCAGAAGAATCTTTGAGATAATTTGCTGATACATTTTTAACATGTTCCCACATAGTTGAGAAATGTTTATGAATTTGATTTGTCCGTTAGCTGTATGCTAACTCGCGTAAATGTAGTCCGATTGCTATAAAATTGACAGATATTATTGAGTATAACTATAACATGTTCGAGATTGATCATATAAAAAAGAATTGTATATTTAAAAGACTATTCATGATAATAGCAGAAATTGTGTTTTCAAATTAGTTACGCCTTTTCCAAATTCTTCATTTAGACACCGTCTCTCACTTTAGTAAACTGTGAAGTTTTTTATACTATTCTCAAAGTGTTGGAAAGTTTCAGAATCTATGTTGTACACATGATATTTCGTACAATCAGTCTTCTATTCTTTTTACTTCTATCTTTGCAAGAAAAAGGTACTGAATTCGTGAATTGGATTCGATTTTCCGTTTTTGACAAATTTGATCGTTTTAGGAGTCACAGATACAAAAGACATTTCTTTAGAAAATGTCTGTCTGTGAGTCTGTGAATCTGTGACTTTGTCTGTCTGTATAAAATTTTTGGGCCTTTATTTCAAGAATTAAGGCGCGAAATTAAAAAAAAATATTTTCAGGAAGTCCCTGTTATACATTGATGCTCATTAGCTTTTGTTGTAAATCTATCAAAAGGTGGCGCTGCTATGCTGTATATTTTAACGATTTGCGCAACAGCTATATCTCAATGACTAATTTCCCTCAAACTTCAGATTCAGTTAGCTCTTGATACTGATAGATGTTGATTACATTTTGCTGTAAATCATTCAACAGGTGGCGCTAATATGCACTTTTATATTGTATTTTTCCCAACATCCGCATTAGTGCTATCATCTAGAACTAACGCACGGAAATTCATGTCTTTAGAATCCTCACGCTGAGCATAGATCACCATTTAATTTTTGCACTGTGGTAGGGACTTTTGAAGCATTAACATACATGAGACAGAAGAAAGTTTTGAGGTTGCCACATCCGACTAGTTTACTGGTGAAACATTACACATATACATTTATTTATACGGTCCTGATTATATGAAATAAAATATCGATAGTTCTGTCCTTTCCATTGTGAAATGTTTAACCCATTAGCGCCTAGCGTCCCTTTTTAGGGACCCTTCAAAAGGTGCATGTAGCACTGTTTTTGACACCGGTAAAAAAGAACAACAATCTTTATTTTATTTAACTCAAGCATTTTCGTAATTAATGAACTGAACTTAATTCTTTTAAAAATACTAGTGGTGCCAACCGAATAAAATTTGCGCAAAAGTTCGTGGGCACGAATGGGTTAAGCAGCAATCTTTAGAAAACATTAAAGTGATAATTCTTTCTATCTATCTACTTATCTATCTTATATACAAGATGGCCATAATTAAACTGACAGTACTCAGAGTGTTCGGTAGCGAAATCTAATTGAGAGAATTATGCCAAATTTTGTACAAAGATTAAAAAAGACGGAGGACAAAGGATTAAAAAAAAAATCCAAAAGTTACCGCAAGAGGAATGTTGTCCCTGTATAACAGAGAAGAGAGTTTAAAAAATGCAGAATCAAGATTAAAATCGCAAATGTGCTAAGTAAAAGGTAATTTTATTTCGGTATTGTTATTCCTTCAAGCTACAGATAGCTTCAAATAAAGATATTTATTTTTTAACCATCAGGTATATGCGGAGGTATATGCAGGTATATATTGCTGACACCATTTTACACTTTTTTCTACCACAAAAAAATATCGTAAATTTTAACTTGCTATATCGCCGTAAACTGCTGAATAATCAATTCTGTTGTGAAAAATTGTTAAAGATTTGACAGCTACGGTAATGTTAGCAGGGATGACACAGGCGACTTTTCTTTTTAATTATTTTTCTTACCACTTTTTGAAAAACAATTTCTTTTACATAACCATTGTCTATATTTTCAAGAGAAATGCAGTATGAAATGTTTTTTGTAAATAATGGTGCGGGCAAAACTTAGAAATATTCGCCATATGCACCATTGCAAACGCTACCCTTGAATAGGATAAAATAACGTTTAGCTTAAAAGACTAGAATTTAAAACCATTAGAAAGAAAGCCAATTTAGGTGTATATTTATCAGATAATATGCCACACATAGTGTGCGTAAATAAGTGTACGACAAATTTATGGACCAATCAGAATAAAAATCTGTAAAAAAATTTATATCAATATCCACATTCTATTTAGAAAAACACAATTGGATGAAACTTTAAGTAACGTAGACGCCAGAAAATTTTAAGTTAATTTTAACAAGTTTTTTTTTTACAACTTTCCTAAAACAGAAATTCAATTAATGTAAACAGAAGGTTTGCGCACTCCCTATATTTTTAAGAATTCTGGCACCACTGTTAATGAAGAAAATCTATCTTCATTCACACGTTCCGAAATACTTTCTCCAGTGAAATACTTTGAAAGTACTGCTAAAATTTTGTGGTAAAATTGCAACATTTATTAATATGTCCTGAAACATTATGATAAACTCCTTTAAAATAATATTTATTAACCCTTTCCGGCACATTGTGGCCGGTCTGGGATACCTAATTTTCATTCCAAATTTGCAAATGGCACTAATATTATTTTAGTAAAATCTTGTTTTTATTACAGAAGCTTAAATTAAGGAATTTAAAACATCTAAAAATTCGTTTGTGAATTCCGGTGTCAGTCGTTAATTTCTCATTTTACTGCAGATTTTGCCCGTACCGGAAAGGGTTAATGCAGTTAAATGAAATTAATTAACCTTTTGAGCTCTGGAGGATGAATTTCATCAAAATTCAAAATGTCTCATTGGCACCAGTATTTTGCAAAGAAAAAACTGGTTAACGATATACGCGAAAAAATGCATGAAACCTTTTTCAAATAAATTTGGTTGAATTTTCTGCTGCCGTGTGACATTTTGTAATTAAAATTATGTGGTAGAAAATTCTACCATCAGAGCTCAAATGGTTAATATAAATATTTCCATCATTACGAAGCTACCAGATGTTTAAAAATACGTTAATGTGCATCCAAACCTTATTTTATTCTGTCATGAACTCAAAATAGTATTATTCACTTCATTTCATCTCAAAATATTATTAGAAGAAATTGATTTAAAGGAATCTTAGAAGTTCTTTGCATAACACTAAAACACATTTTGCTAAATTTATTCTAGTTATAAAAAAAATAAGGTAAAGAATCAAATTTTACTTCTTTAATAATGAACGAACGCATGACAATAACAAAAACAAAAACGAGTTTTACTAAAACGTATTTCCATGTGTTACAAAGTTTGATGTATAAAAAAAATACTAAGTGCAAAACGAGAATTTAAAAGCAAGCAGTATAAAAGTGAAAACGAAAGAGAAGCAGAAACTTTTAAATACAAGTCTTTTTAAAGTACTTTTAAAACTCCAAGAATTTGTTTTCTTCTTTTTACGAATAGCAGTAACACGTTTTTCCACCCTTTGTTCGTTTGTTTTTCGTGATACTTCAATAAAGTAAAAATCAGGTAACGGAAAATATCTTAGATAAAAAAATGTTAAGCTTTGTTTTAAATTTGTTTTTTTTAGTTCTGTGTGCTTTTTTCTTTCAATTAAATAAAATATGTACATTAGATAAATGAATATATGTTTTTTTCTTTCTTAATAACAATATATTTAACACTGCACTGCAGAAATTTTTCTTTTGGGAGTATTTTTTAGGATTTAAAAAGTAAAGAACCAAATACATTTTATGTAAGGGAGAAATTTCTGACAGTGTTAAAAATCATAGACTCGAATGAGGTTAAAGGCAAAAGTAAAAATATAAATAAATATAAATTAAAATGATATTTTAGAAAAATCCATTTCTAAGAAGCAAAATTCATTTAAAAATTAAAATTTTCAATATAAGTTTAAAATGCTCGAAGGCCTAAATGTTGGGATGAGATTTCCGCGTTTTTGCATATCAGTATTTTTTTAGAGAAAATGTCGTTCTGTTAAATTATATAAATGTTCCGATTAAATGAAATAATATTTTCTCTATCAAAATACTGATTTTCAAAACCACGGAAATCGCATCCCTAAAACATAACCTAAGAAATTATATGAAATAATGTATATGAAATAGTTTATATGAAAAAATTTGTAGATTACAGATAAAATGTTACTTTACAAAAAATAATTGCATTTAAACTGTTAAAATTATAAATACCTATTTCTGGATTCCTTAACATAAATATAATCAATGAAAATGAGATTCCATAACAATAACAAAGATGCGTGTTTCTTGAATTTTAGTAGTGCCCAGTTTATGTAATTTCTACTTATGTGCTGATTTTCTTTTTTCTTAAGAGAGGGATCTTTTTCTTTCGCCACTTTCGTGAATTAAAGACGGACTTTCATCAGTTTCACAACAAACTTCTCATGCAAGTCAGTGATAGTCTACTTTGCGGGAGTTTCAAGCCAAATCAAATCAAATTCAAGTAAAATTTGTCACAGCAAGATAATATCTGAAAAAAAAACCGCCTCAAACTTGTTGCTTATGTGCATGCTATTTGAATATACCATGGAGTAAATTGTCAAATAAACTATTTTATATTACTTTATCCTCATATGCTACAGTACTGATGTTAAGTTAGTAAAAAAAAATAAAGGATTTCCGAAATGTTGGTAAAATAGGATTAGTATGCGTCAAGAACTTTCAAGCATCTACTATCGAAATTTTCGTAAAGTAATATTTGCCTTATTTAATAAAATGAAATTATACATTCAAATACAGCAATAAGTGCTTTACAAAAATTTTGGTGCTAAAACATCTAAAATCCGCTGAATCTCTTAATGCGTACGAAACCTGCAAAAATATCTGAATATAATAGTTTGAAATAATCCAAAGCCTGATCAAGAATTAAATTTTTTCAATAGCAATGTTTTTCTAAAGATCGAAATACAAAGAAAAAATTGAAAAGCACTAATACAAAAATAACTCAAAACATTCGTGAGAGTCATCGCAAAGTTTCAATTACAGGCGAATACTTTTTATGTTCTGTTCACACCATTAGTTTTAAAAAATACATTTCGCAGTATATTTCTCTTGCGAATGTTCTCAAAGCATATGTTAAAAGTCTTTTGTTTTGAAAAAGTGGTGTGAGTTAGCATTAACCCCTTGAGCGCGGCTGGTAGAATTTTCTACCACATAATTTTAATTCCAAAATGTCACATTGGCAACAGAAAATTCGCCCAAATTTATTTGAAAAAGGTTAAATGCTTTTTTTTCGAGATTATCGCTAACCGGTTTTTTTCTTCACAAAATACTGGTGTCAATATGGCATTTGGAATTTTGAAGAAATTTACACCCCAGAGCTCAAAGGGTTAAAAAACATTCACCTATAATTGAAACTTTGCGATCAGTGTTGCCAGTAGGTTACTTTTTTAAAATTCACATTTTATAATTTGCACCATTTTTTGTAACGTTAGAATTCCCTTTGTTTTCATCTGATATAATACATCATTAATTAAGGCGAATTTTATAATTTCATTAAAGTGGTGCCAATCGAGAATCTAAATTTTAAAAAAAGTAGCCCATCTGGCAACACTGTTTGCGATACCCCCAACGTATGTATGTCTGAAAAAGTATAAATGAGATTTTATAGGTGAAACTTCCAAACAAATTTGCATAAGAATGAGAGAAATTTTTTTTTAAGGGGCAAAAAACGATAGTGGGATGTTCATTTCTGGGCATTCCGAATCGCTGTAAAGGCTAACGAATTCTCCCATTTTGGAAACAATTTTTTATTTTAGTAATTTTTATTCGTCTAATATAATGATTAAGACTCGATCGATGTCATTTTGTATAATAGACATCTATAAAGAAATTTTAATCAAAAATAAATTTTTTATTACAAAGTTAAAAAAGATTTTTTCGAAAGTGAATATTTAACCTTTTTTTTACACAGTACAGTACCTAATACTTAAAAATTCCTATTACAGTACAGAAGTACAGTAGCTTATCCAAATGAAACTGCTTATAATTATTACAGAAGTTATCTCATTTATCCAAAATGCAAATAACATGAGCATTTTAATGATAAATAAAATTCTCACATTAGGAAAAAAAATCCCCAAAACGTTTTCCTAAAATGGGAAAATTAGTTTTAACTAATCGGCGTAATTCGAAAAGCCAGGATAATATATATATATATATATATATATTACAAATTTTAAATTTTTTTTGCCAAAACTAACCTTTATACTACCTTAATTTTCTTATACTAACATCCCGTACTTACTCAAAATTATTAAATTAAAATCTTGTTTCTAGATCTAATCTGTTAGTCTTTATGGAGACGATATAAATTCTTAAATCGCCTTAAAAGACATTTATTCCAGTATGAGTAAATTTAAAAAGATGGCTCTAAATTAAAAATACTCTTAATTAAACTTTATTTCTTAATATTTCAAATAAAACTCATTTTTTCTATGTTTTTATCAATCCTTTATAAAAAGTCGTTTTAAATTTATTCCAAAACCATACCTTTCAAAAAATATCGTTATTTTATTTTATCTATTTATTTATTTTCCCTCAGTCAACATTTGATAGTGTGCATATCAATAAATTCATTTCTTTTCTTTTTCTCTTAAAATTAATCATCTATAAAAATCGTCTGCTTAAGATATTTAAAAGTCTGAGTCGATTATAAATTGGTTAAATAATATTTTTTTAAAATAAAATTATCGTCTGTGGAGAATAGTATCGTATCTGGGCATGAGTTGTGTTTACATAAAAGAATGAGGGTTTGAGACTAGAGAATGTTCTAGAATTTTCTTTTTGGATTTAAAAGAGGAAGCCTCCAGAGGTGATAGGAAGAGGTGAAGGATTCTTGGGTGCGCTCTTGCATGAGTATGGTTTGATGTAGTAAAGGATGGAATATTTTTTGGATGTTTCGGTAAAATATCGTCTGCAACAGGAGCTTTTCTCTCTAATATAGCTACTGTTTAATGAAATGAACTTGCAGCAGCCAAGGAGTGATTTTTTGGACCTTCTACGTTTATTTATTTTGTTTTTTTTCTCGCTGGCCATGACTTCTGTGCGGAGAAAGGGAAACCAGGCGATGATGTTTCTGCCCCCCTAACTTTAAATTGTCACATATATATATATATTTTTCTAGATTATCCACCAGCTAATTATTCGCTTTGTCGATTATCTGAGAGTCTAAATTGCAATTTTCGAAAAATGTCACTAGAAAGGAAAATAGTTGTATTACCAATTCAAGATAATTAAAAATAATCTATCCAGGTTTAGGTCCAGGCTTCCCGCATGTAACTGATGAAGAATTGTAGAAGAACGTCTGATGTGAATTTTGAAGGGAGCGATGAAGTAGATGGTAAGAAACAACAGAAAGTTATCCACAGTGCAGCTTTAGCTTATGTTGAAGACCTTATACAATATTTAGGGGAAGAAGATGACTTGTCAGTTAGTAATAAAATAGTTATAAAAGACTTCTATCCCAAATAAAGAAGAAGTGTTCCAATATAAAAAAAAAGAAAAGAAAAGAAGGAAAAATGAGGAACTTTTGACTTACTTGTCAAAAAATCAAATCTATCAGAGAGATAGATTAATAACCAAATTAATAGTCAAATGATAGCTTAATAGTCAAATCTATAAGAGAATAATTTTATTATTCCTTAAATAATAAGTACGTTTCGTTACCTATTGTGCATATAAATTGTTTGAATACATGTTTATGTTACCTATTTTGTGTATAAACTGTTCAAGTATATATTTATGTTGATTTGTTTCCTTTTTTCATAATTTTGTGGATTATCCACAATAGCTGCGCCACTCAATTCCGCGGATAATCGGGAGTTTACTGTATTTATTCATGAAGTTTAATCCTGCACATTAAAAGACTTCATGTGATAGTTGTGACATCAGTAATAATGTATAACACATGTTTAATTTTTTTCTTGTATAATAATTTAGTGTTCTTTGGCTTTTAAAAAGGGTCATACATTTCGTGCTTTGAACAGTAAAAGAAAATTCTTTCGGATAATTCGAAGGTTGTTTAATAATATATATATTTGCTCTAACATAAACAGTGTAAAGCGACGGAAGCCTTTATTATTCACACAAAAATTATTCACCGTAATTTCCTGCGTATAATCCGCGGATAAAACAATAATTTTTCAACCAGAATTTGTTTAAAAAGAAATGTAACATCTTAGATAGCCGTAAATATTTGTCTTCAATCACTAAATTAAACTTCTGGGTCCAAAAAAAAAATTGTTTGATCCGCGAATTATACGCAGGAAATTACGGTAAGTGGAAAAAATACATTTAATAGCGCAAGTTGTAGAAATTATGCGTTTCAATTAGGTAAAAATTTTTGCATAAAAATGCAAAAATTATTGAATCTCATTTGCCACGTTTGACATCCATTTTCCAACTAGTTTGTTGAAGTATAAACACTTTAAAATAAAGGTAAAAAATGGTCGTTAGAAAAAAATCCGAAGTTTTAGCGCAGTTCTATTTTATGGCCAATACTACAGCTATAACATTTAAAAAATAAAACCAAAAATACAGCACTTTGACGTGGTTTAACCCATTAGTGCCTAGCGTCCCTTTTTAGGGACGCTTCAAAAGTTGCATTCAGCACTGTTTTTGACACCAGTAAAAAAGAAAAGCAATAATTATTTTATTTAAATGATGCATTTTCGTGATTAATGAACTAAACTTAAATCTTCTAAAAATAGTGGTGCCAACCAAATAAAATTTACGCAAAAGATGCTGGGCACGAATGGGTTAATTTGAAACTTATTTGAAGTCCGCAAATAACCACTGACCATAGTATTTTTTTTTAATTAAACACTAGCCGGTATTTTATAAAAAAAATCCAATTTTAAGTTGAATGAAATTGGGAATCGTATTTAAGAAAAATCTTTTTAATACATTTAAAATCTCTGCGGGAAATTAATTAAAATACAATCGGGTCATCTATGCTTTGGCCATTTTTCTTAC
Source organism: Maratus speculifer (assembly GCA_964019185.1). Classification (NCBI taxonomy): domain Eukaryota; kingdom Metazoa; phylum Arthropoda; class Arachnida; order Araneae; family Salticidae; genus Maratus; species Maratus speculifer. The sequence goes on from OZ025299.1 coordinate 198,010,793, forward strand.
AATATTTCTTGCAGTAATTACGCTAGAAAACTATGAGCGGAACCACTATACCATCTAATTATATTGCAGTTCGAAATATTTCTTTTATATAGAAAAAAGTTGAAAGCATGGTTGACAGTTTGAACTCCACTTTCATTTCTAAATTTCAGATTCACACCGCAATTTTGTAAAGAAGAATCGTTGCGTATGGTAGTGACAAGAACAGAACTTTGTTTTACTAACAGAAGTAACACAAAGAAATACTGATTTACACCCATTAGTGCCCAGCGTCCATTTTTAGGGAAGATTATAAAAAAGGCAATAAAGCACTTTTCACACCAGTAAATAGAAAGATAAATAAGCATTATTTTTCACGAGACAAGTTCTTCAATAAATTAAGATAAAAGTTATTCGTCTTTTAAAAGGGGTGAGAAACCAAAGCTTTTATTTTTTATGAAGAAATTAATTTGGGCATTAATGGGTTAATTTCTGAGACATTAAAATTTTGTAAACAAAATTAAAGGCCAAACTGGCACCCCTGGTTGAAATACACAAAGAAGTAAAATGAAAATAAACCTTAATAAGTTTAGAAAAAAAAAATTCCACTATGAAATATTTTTACACAACGAATTAAAATTTCTGGTCTTTTGAGTGCTAAAAATGCATTTTGGAAAACAACCTTTTCTTTTTTTATTTTACAGATTTCTGGTAATAAATGGTTAAAAAAATATGAAGATTGGTAACTGTGATTTGCGCATGCCCGAATAATTCATTCGAATTACAAAATGTTTTATCATGTACCTCTTTACATTAACCTTATAAAAATGCTCAAATAAATCTTGAGTTATTTATTTTAATCGCTTCATTTCTGTTGAATCGTGTCAAAAGCTCCGAGTTCAATAAACCCAAGACTGATTTTTTTTTTAAGTTTTCAGTCTAAGTAGTCAATTAAGCTCCAAATTACCCCGAATTATGATATTTTCATTTTAAAAATAAGATTTAAATAAAGGCTTATAAACCACAAAATCATTATAAGTATAATTTTATCACTGAAGCTGAAGAGCTAAGTATTTTCATACATTTAAATTAAAATTAAGTATTTAAATAATGAAAAAAGCATTTCATTTAAACAAATGAAGATGGCAAACAAATTTCCATTTGTCCTGTCGTTTGTAATTAAGGAAAAAAAATCCTCTTTAATACCATTCTTACAAGTTAAATGGAGAAATATTTTGAATCTTTTTCCAGCTTATTAATTATTCTTTGCCACTTTTACGATTTTTTTCTCATTTTATGAAGGCCATAGAATGAATTCATTTGTGCTAAATTATGCTGTTCTACATAATTAGAACTTTTTTTTCGAACTAGATTTTTTTTCCTGGCAAATGTGATAATTTGCTGAACACGAATATTTGAACTTATTTTTGTACGAAGATCATTACTTGTCGATGAATGAGTGCAGTTTTTATACAACGGCTTTATTAAATATATTTAAATATTTTTATTTTCAGTTTAAAAATAAATGCTTTTCTATTTATTAAATTACCTAACCATTCTAAATTTACATTTTTAGCACGTAAACAAAGGAATTTAAATTTTTATGGAAGAAAAAATAAAATTTTGAAATTGTAAAATTTTCTCATGTGATTGTTAAATATGTATGACAAGGGATGCTAAAATTTAGTTGCCAGTGGGCCGTTCTTCAGCACTAAAATTTAAAAGTTTCCTTTACTGAAAATTTAACTTTTCGCCGGGCTCGCAAATTTCTATCACATAAGCGGGTGTGCGTTGTAGATTGTACAACAGGGGAGAAACATTCAAATATTGCTGTTTTATTTTACTTTTACAAAAATTTTAACCACTTAATGGTCGCATTAGATTACGGTTTAAAAATTCAAAATCATTATTCCCTCCACTTTTTGAAAAAAAAATCATCTTATTTAATGACAAGTAAAATGATACCAGAATAAAACCAATTACACTATTTTATAAAATTGGTGGGAATCAAACAATTCTGAATAAAAGCCGTGAAGCTTGCAGCCCGTGAATGTCTCGGGCACGAGGATTAAGTGGTTAACATGAAAATATCACATAATTTATTTCTAAACACAATTTGTGAAAATATTCTGCAATACAAGTAGATTTATTTTGCCATAATATATTAAAGCAGAAATTTAAATGTATAGAAAGCGACTTACTACAAGAATCACAAAGTACAAAAAATAATAAAGAAATACCAAATAATAATTATATATATAAAATCCCTCCGTGTATAACGGTTCCGGGGTCAACCCATCCACGAGAAAAAACACTTATTGTGACCAATGACAAATTCCATTGTGAAAAGTTATCTCCGATTTTAAAGGCTATCAATTTTTCGTCCAATGCAAACGTTCCAGAATCGTAAATGGAGCGTTCTCATTTGTCAAATTTACAGTTTGAGCTGTAAATGACGTCACTAAATTTTACTGTGCTTTGAAATCTTTTCCCTATTTCAAACACAATATTCACACTGTTAAAAATTTGACTCATTTGCTGCAGCATCACTCCACCGCTTTTATAGAAAACGATTACTTTGCTGTGTAATGGAGCATTCTCACTGGTCATAAAGACATTCTATAAAAGCTGTGGAGAGACGCTGCAGTAAATGATTTAAATTTTTAGCAGTACACTGTTAAAAATTTGACCCTTTTGCTGCATCATCACTCCCCAGCTTTTATAGAATACACTGTAAGTAACACACACAAAGTAACCGTTTTCTATAAAAGCGTTGGAGGGATGCTGCAGCAACTGTTAAAAATTTGACCCATTTGCTGCAGCATCACTCCACTGCTTTTATATAAAGCGGTTACTTTATTGTGATATGGAGCATTCTCATTGGTCATAAAAGAGATATTCTATAAAAGCTGTGGAATGACGATGCAACAAATGGGTCAAATTTTTAACAGTGTAACATTTAAATAAGACCCCTTGACTCACTTAAATGCTGACTCAATTAAATGCTGCTCACTTAACCCTTTAACGTTCATTGGTTTCGCCACGAAACCCCAAAAATTTTAATTCCGATACGCAACACTGACACCGGTATTTTTATCTAGAAATATCCCTTTTATTATGTATGTGAAAAATCACGTTTTCTTATTTAGAAATATATTTGTACTTAATTACCGGTGTCATTCATTTATTTCGACATCTTAACAATGAAAATGCTCTGATCGTTAACCCTTTGAGGGGCAAGCAATTGCGTTCGAGTAATTCTGAACTCCCACCGGAAATTTGTAAAAAAGTTATATCAAAAAGAGGAAAAGTAATTTCACGACTGTTTTCCACCAAAGTTAGAAAAGGGAAATTTAATGACATTTTTCTATTGTAAATCTTCATCAAACGTAGGTGGTATATAATATATACCACCGCCCCCAAGGGGTTAAAGGGTTAAAGCTGTGTATTGACGATGAAGCAAAATGGTCAAATTTTTAACAGTGTTTAATTAAAACTTTTTATTTAAGAAAAGCGAAGGTGCGTTTTAAATACAATATTGTTAGAATTTTTATATTCGTATTGCTTTATTCATTTATTTATTTTTTTTTATTTTTTATTTTTACAGCCGTGAATGACTTCATTGTCACATAATGAATCACGACTCAAGCCGCCTGCCAACCAACCAACCAATGAATCACGATTGTTAACTCTTTATTGTTGACATTTGTTTTCGATTTTATAAATTATTTTCTTTTAAGTATTAAATAATATAAAATAGTATATGGTATAAAATAGTTAATTCACATATGTTTTTAAATAGCATTATTAGTGCATGTTTTGCATTATTAATGTATGTTAATTTTCATGCTTTTTGTGAAATAATTACTGTAATTTTGTGAGTGAAATTCATTAGCTGCATATTCTATGCCATTATTTTACCCGTTCAATTAATAATTTGGCTACCCTCTCATATTCGTCTGGAAATGGCCAAAATTGGAAATTTTTTTATACATTTGGATATTTTTATTATTTTTTCTCAGTATTTTAAAATATTTTTTGACTATAGTTTCACAAAGTATTCTTTTATTAGCCTCCGATGCTATTTCTTTCAGACAAGCTAAAAATGTCGTGTCATCAGCCCTGAATTTTCTACTGAACCGATTTTGATCATAATTTTTTTAAATGAAAGCTATTTATTTGTAGTTGTGCCCATTTCAGCTATTTTTAATTTATTTACATTTTTATATTTTATTTTTAATTTTAAATGATTTTTTACGATATTTCTTCAAAATGGTGGCAACTTAGTTTAGCTTTTCTCTCGATAATAAACATTTATTTTCCATTATCACTTTCCACAAGTCAGAAACTTTATTTCATCAGTGAACATGTCCTCGCATTTAAAATAAAAAAGTTAATTGTTTTCGTAAAATTTAACCACAATAAAATGATTGCATATAATTAGGCACTAATTGAGGTAAAAAATATATTTACTGAGAAATAATATTAATAATGTAAATAAAATAACAGAAAATAATTTATGATAAAAATTAGTCTAAAGCAAAGTAAGAAATATTTCAAATGAGGAAAATGATGGCATTCAGCAACCAGATAAAATGAATTTACAATATTATTACGGACGCCTTTTTCATATTACTAGTAACAGTAACTTTTAAAAAACATTTGAAGAGAAAATGACGTCACTATTTAAAACATCGCATTTTTACTCATAACGATATTACATTTCAATATTTCTTTTCATTATAGACACTGAGATTGAGATTTTACTTTCAGATGACTTCAGTTAGTGAAAATAATGTCATAATAAAAATTGTTTTTTTTTTTTTTTTTTTTTTTTTTTTTTTTTTTTTTTTTTTAATAAATCTATTTTTCTGTAGTGCATATAAAATAAAATTTCTGGATTTTGCCGGCACTCAGATTACAATTTTAACTGGAGATGTGCAAATATTTGTATGCAAAATTGCCATTCGAAAACTTGACATTAAGTTTGGAAATATATTTATTATATATTGATTCAATAATGTAATTATTTTTGTTTTTTTAAAAAGCCAAATCGATCGGGTCTTTTAAAATTTTCATTCATCGAATTCGATGGGATTCCACTCGTTTTATTGTTAAACTGCATTTTCTTTTTCCCAGAGTCTATAAAAAAAGTTTAAACTAAAGAAAAAATCCCTTTTTGATGAATCTAGTCAATGAAGAAGTAGCACGTCAAATTGTATCTCTTTATTATTCCGCAATTCCAAAGTCTCAGAGAGAAATTGCTAATCAACTGGGTATTTCACGCCGTTCTGTTGGCTATTATATTGAAAAACACAAGAAAAATGAAGTTAGTTTATTGCATTCTAAACGGTGTCGCCCTTCTAAAAAACCTCTATCGATTTTTTTTTCTAATCGGAGGCGAAACTGAATTCTGCAATGGCAGTATCTACATTCAACTTGTATTTAATTTTTTTTTAAGATTTTTCCCTCATGTTTAATCTTTGTATTTTTCAAAATTGTTTAAGCCTAAAGTGACTATGATTGATCAAATTTGTTGTAATGTTTTATCATCCTTTTAAAAATGGAAACACGTTATTTTGACGGGTTATCTTCTAGTAATAATAATAATAACGTAATTTCAGACTTGCAGAGTTAGTCATATGTTTCATCTGCACCATTCGCTTCAAATGGCAAGTGTAGGATTTGCTTTTTTGAATGTTGTTTACAGACAAACTTTATGCATTTATTTCATTTCATTGTAGAGGAGGAATTTTTTTTCGACCGCACATGTAACACGAAAATATCTTTTGTGGAGAGATAAATTTATTTGATGTTTCCTTTCCCAAATTTTCACTTGAACGATATATATATCAAAGAAAGCCAATACATCTCAAGGTAAAGGCGGAATTTGAACTCTAAGTATGAGATGCTCTTTCATAAAGGATTTCGAAAGTCTTCCAAAAAAAAGTAATTCTTCGGCTTGGCTCTTCATCAACATTATTCAGTAGAAATAATACATGTGAATTTATTCCTTCAATGTTCATCATAGTATAAAATATGACAAGAGGTCACCTTCTAATTCGAAACACAGAATAAGCTGCACACATTTTATCGCAGGTGTCAACACCGACTTTAGTCATATTGTTATCATAGAATTAGTTCAGGTTTTCCACTCTCTGTATCAATTTCAGCTTTATCGTGAAGGCCAGATACTAATACCACTGCTTTGTTCTTTTTTGGTACATATGAAACCAGAGTTTTATTTTTCTGAAAACCTAAAATTGAAGAACCCACAACTCTGTCTTCCTGGTAAAAAGTCTAAAGGAATTTCTGTTTTATTTTTCTTTACTGTATCAATGAATGAGATATTCTTCTCTGTCAAGTAATGAACTAATGGGAAGCTTAAAAAGCAGTTATCGGTGGTGAGGTTTTTATACGAGTTTTCAGTAGGCGTTACTAAACGTTTGACAATGACGAAGGGTTTGTTCTCTACAGTGAAAGGTCCAGGAGGCTGTTTACCGACGTAAATTTCCTTGTTGCTGCTGTAAAACGAATCACATAATGCGAATATTTTTATGCCGTATTTAGCCGGTTTGTTTGGGATGTAATGAATCCAAGAACATCTTCCTCTAAAAGGATGTAACATCTCATTAATTGTTATAAATTCGTCTGTATTATAAGATTTCAAACAATTCTTAACAAATGAGTCTCAAGTGAACCGAATGTCAGCTAGTTTATCTGATTTCCTCCTTTCAGATATAGTATCTATATTATCGAAATGAATACAGCGAAGTAAAATCAAAAATCACCTCTAATTCATAGCTGCTCTCAGTATTTCTATTCCAGTCCCATCAGCAGCCCAGAGCCGCTGAACATTTACATATTGGATTTTCATTGTGCCTATAAAATGAAGCAATCCCATCAAAGCCATAAATTCACTTCTACACGTCTGTTTACAATTACTTTTCTCATTGTATTTAGTTTCTATGCTTTCTATATATTTATTAGTGCAATCAATTATTTCATCAATAATGTTCAAATCAATCAATTTTCGGAAAATGTCGATTCTAGAAACAGCTCCTTTTGCATATGCGTTTGATCCTGGCATTTATTTTATAATATTTTTGTTCTTGGTTTTGAATATTTTCGCGATTTCCACTTTTTTCCATTTTGTGACTTTATCCTTAACCGTATAAAAATTTTCGCCACTATTATTAGCAGTAACCTCATCACCTGATGCATTTATTTATGAATCACTACTGTGATTTCCTCTTCTAAATTTTCATCTCTCAAATCTTCGCCACATTCTGAAAATTGCAGATATTCTTCAATATCAATATTATCACTATCACTGTCTTCATTAAAAATTTTCGTTAGATAATCCACCATTTCTTTGTGAACTTTAAAATACTTTTAGAAATTATTTTAACTCAAATCCTATTTAAACAGCTTAGAAATAATTTCACTCAGAAATAATTTACAGAGAGAGATTGTCATAAGCAAATGCGTTTTATAAAGTACAACACCGCAGATATTCACTGATTAGAATGACAGATGCAGCTAATTCAGTGTTGCCAATGGGCTACTTTTTTTCAATTCAGATTTCGTGACTGGCACCACTTTTTTGAAACGATAAAATTTCCCTTGTTTAGTCTGTGATTAATAAGTCATTAAATAAGGCGCATTTTACTGTTTCAAGAAAGTGATGTGAATCAAGAATTTGAATTTAAAAAAAGTAGCCCATCTGGCAACACTGAGCTAATTGCGCAATCTGAAAGACAAATAAGGTACCGTAATTTCGGGTGTATAAGCCGCGGATCAAACAATTCTTTTTGGACCCAGAAATCTTATTTAATGATTGACCACAAACACTTACGGCGATCTAAATAGTAACATTCATTTTAAAAAAAATTCTGGGTCGAAAAAGAATTGTTTGATCCGCGGCTTATACACCCGAAATTACGGTACTTGTACGCAATATGGATAGTGCTCTCAATATAGACACCCCTAGTATTTTTAAAAGTAGCAATTTTGATCGAGAAATGGCGCTACATGTCCGTGAAGAAAAGCAGATCAACAGATATTTAAGCTAAGAAATTGAAAAAAAAAAAAAAAAAAAAAAAAAAAAAAAAAAAAACGCGCTGTTCGCCATTTAGGAGGAAACTTGCTGTTTAATGATGTGCTGATCATAATTACAGGTAAGTTTAACCCTTCGGACTCCGGTGCCTCTTACACAAATTTTATTCGATTAGCACCACTTTTTTAAAAGAACTTTCCTTGAAGCAGACAATTTCAAAAATTCTCTGATTAACAGGAAAAATTTATATTACTTTATTACTGGTGCCAAAAACAAATTTTGGAATGAAAGATGAGACAACGGAGTGCCAAGGGTTGAATTCGTATTAGATATTGTAAAATTACTTTCGATATTAAAATGTGGAGTATTTTACAAAGGTGATAAAACATATTCTCGATTGCTATTGAATATATTGCTTAAAATTTTTTTCTTTATTTATTACAAGATTTAATAAAACTACTCCCGATTCCTAAAATTGACATCTTTTGTCCACATTGAAAATACAGCAAATAAATCTTCAGATTTAGATAAAACAGAAAGCTAAGCAAATATAGAAACCTAAGGTAAACCAACTATATTATTTCATAATATTTTGTATTAATTGAGGCGATTTGCATCGATCTTTGAAGAGCCACAACCGAAAATGAACCACTATTCTAAAGTGCATGTTCTGAAGATATTTACTGTATCCTCCGCTCTTCCGTAATACTTTAAGATATATTTTTTGTCCCCTCTCCTCTAAAATCTCATAGAACAGTGGCTCTTCCATACACCCTTGTAAATAAAGGTCAATAAGTAAATAAGGGTTACCCTTGGTCAATAAGGAGCCACCTGTCCCTAAAATGCACATGCATGTCCACAATAGGGACAGGACAGGTGTTTCCTTATATGGACAATTGTAAAAATTTTTTATTTTTATCATTTAAATTCAACCAGAATAATTTCAATGTCGAGAATTTTAATGATGATAGTCAATAGTCCAGGGATAGTGGTCATATATTTTGAGAGTCCTGTGAGATGTTTACGGGGGCGAATAAAATAAATTTTCCTTAGGGCGTCCATATGGGGTACAGGTACCTTACCATTTAGGGAGTGGGTATGGAAATCTAGTAGACGTATACAAATATTTATTAAAGTTCTCTAATGCTTAATTTTTCTTTTAAAGAAAAAAGAAAGCAAATGTTGTACTTTTACAACAGCGAGCCCGGCGGAAAGCATTTTTGCAAGAATTTTACACAAAATATTAGAAGAAAAAGAATTAGGGGTGAGAGACTGCCTGTTGACTCATAGATTTTTGCACTCCTCTGTATGACACTTTAAATATAACTTATTTCTAACTGTTATACAAATTATAGTATGGTTAGTCATCTTCATTAGCTAATTAAAAAGTACATATTATCAACTTTACCTTTTCATGGGCTTAAAACATCAGTTTTTAAAATGTTGAAATCGATCTGTAATGCTAGGATGTACGAACAAATTTACTTGGAAATAAGTAAAAGATTTACTTTACATTCATTGTAAAAGCCGGATTTTGTGTCCGCAACCTTGGCGCAATTGTATTATTTTGGGATTTTAACTAGCATTTGTCAGACCGAAATCTCGAAGTATAAAGTCGTAAAAACTTAAAAAATAATATTTTAAAATGAATTTTTTTCATGTTTACTGTTTAATAGTATAAAAGTAATTTTGAAATAACAACCGTCGAATCTAAATTTTCAAGCGTGTAATTCAGTCAACGGTCGTAAAATTTAACCATATTTAACATACAAAATTTCTGTGAAAAATCTGATAAAATATGGCAAGTTTTCCTATTCAAAATTAAACGGTGGAAATATGTTTCGTCGGTAATCGGAAACTGTGGTTTGGAAAAATCAGTCTACATCTTGTGAAAAACATGGTACTATTAAGAAAGAGGAACTCACATGTTCATAAAATAGTGAAGCTTCAGCTGTAATCGTTTTCGAGGGGTTTATTACCTCCGCGAAAAACTTTCCACAGTAAGTTACAGTTGAAATTTTCTATTTATTTAACACTAGAACTACCTAACTACTATATTATTTAACGTTTTTCTTCTTTTTTTCTTTTTTAACACTAGAACAGCCATTAGGGGTCAAAATGACCCCTGCCAGATTCATAATAGTCGATTCGAACCAGAATTTTCTTCATAAGATATTTGAAATGTAAGCAGCAGAAAAATTGACTAATTAAACAAGTTAAATAGTTTAAAATTAAAATTCTGGTGAGAAACAGTTTTTTTAAAACTTGTGTAAAATTCCCGGTGGTTCTAGTGTTAACTTGCTTCATAATCAAATTTCCGGTTGCAATCAGAAACATATTCTTACGATAGCCGTCAAACTGACGACCAACGGTCGTTCTATTCTTGAACTTATTTCATAATAAAATTTCTGGTTTAACCCTTTCCGGCTTAGTGCCCCCACGGTAGTTCTAGTGCTAAACTTATTTCATAATCAAATTTCTGGTTTAACACTTTCCGGTGCAGTGTCTCTAAAAAAAGGACACTCAATTTTAATTTTATTGGCATCAAGAATATTTAATTAAATTGTTCCATTTATAGCATACCTGAAAATAAGGAACATATTTTCTAATATATTCGTTTATTAATTTTGCTGTAAGTTAATTATTTCAAACAGATTTACTCCGCTCCGGAAAGGGTTAAACCGAAACTTATTCATGGGGCAGCGGTGGCTCACGATACCTCTAGTGTTAAACGCCTCATTTATGGTAAATTTTATTGAAAATTATTGGCGAAAACTAATATTCATTTCTACCGGTGGAATCTTTCTTTGGCTGTATTACCTCTGCCACATTGTGACAACTAAAACAATTTACCGTAATTTCGGGTGTATAAGCCGCGGATCAAACAATTCTTTTTGGACCCAGAAATCTTATTTAGTGATTGAAGACAAATATTTACGGCGATCTAACAAGTTATATTTATTTCCTAAAAAATTCTGGGTCGAAAAAAAATTGTTTGATCTGCGGCTTATACACTCGAAATTACGGTACTGTCTGCGTCAGTGTAAAGATTACAGTACTTTTTAACAGTAGTCAAAATAAATAGATTTTTTACGCAATATTTTTCACAAAAAATTTTACTTCAATAAGGCGCATAGGTGAAATTTTCTATTAAGTTCGCTGGTTGAAATTTTCGCAGGCGGTATTTTATAAATTGTTGATTCGATTAAAAGAAACAGCCGATATCTTGTGACAACCTTCTCAGTTACTTCAATCTCAACTGCTAGACAATACACTATATGTCTTCTCTTTTTTATTTATAACTATTGTGAAAACCTCTTCAGTTACTTCCCACGCAAAGGGCGGAACATATACTGTAAGTCTCCTCCTCTTTATTAATAACACTATTAATATTCCTTTTTTTGACACAATAAACACGGAAAGAATGACACTTTTTGGGGAGTTAAAATATTAACCTATTTAATCTCTGGGGACGAGCGGCACGTATAGGTGCCACAAAAAGGCTTAAGCATCTTTGTTTAGCACCAGCATTAATATTACACTGTAAAACTGGCCGTAATATAATTGGAGCATTTTCTCGATTTAATATAACACAGATTACTGTTTTACAAAACCGGGAGCAAAATATTAATGATTTGGCAAAAGGCTTCTACAGTGAGGGGATTAATCGAAACATTTGTGTCATTGAATAAAGCGAAGATGTAAATTAAAAAGTAGTGGTATCAAAAAACTTTCAATAATAAAACGAGTAAGCTCTTCTTTCTAGCACGGACTACGGGAAAAACTGTTAAGAGGTTAATATTTTTTCAAGTTAATGTCATCGAACAATCAAGATAAAGCATGTTTAACCCTTTGCGGCGCAGGGCAAATTCATTGCTTAAGTAATGAAATTAATGACTGACACCGGAATTTGAAAACAACTTTATTTATATATAAAAAAAACGCTATACTTTACGAATTCAATAAACCGTAATTTTTTTAACAAAATTCTGGTGCCAATGTAGCGTTTGGGAATTAAAATTAAGTGGTATATCTATGAAACCAGCGCGCCGCAAGGGGTTAACACTGGAACTACCAAAAATTGTAAATAAGTTTTATAAAAATATTTCACACTAGAATTTTGATTTAAAATAGTTTAATTTTATTATTAAACGTTTTACTTCTTTGTATATTTTAAACTTATATCCTAATCAAATTTCTTGGCTGATTCTAAACATTTTGATATGGTAGCCTTCAAAATGACGGCTCACGATATTTATCGTATGTACACATTCACCCCCTTCCCCGCCAGTACCGATATTCTTGTTTTAATATGTGGGGCGGCGCCAGCGTTACCAGTAAGGTACTTTTTAAAAGTTCAGCTTCCTTGATTGCCACCATTTTTCTCGAATAGTAAACTTGCCCTCTTTTGGCCTTAACAAATATGTCATTAAAAAAAGCGAATTTTACTGTGAGAAAAAGTGGCGTCAATCAAGAAATCTGAATCCTTTCATGCGACAGTCGAGCATGACCCACCGGTGATGCATGCTGCCTTGTGAGACAATCAAGCTTCTCCAACCGGTGATAAACGTCAGCGTAAAGGTTTTAGCACATTTCCTTTATTTAAGGTGTCTCAAAACTCTTAAAGCTTCCAAATTTTCGAAATTTCATTTTTTTTTATATGTTATATATACTAGTTTTTAATTATCTCAGAATTTAATCAATACTTATTCTTTTCCACTAGGTTTCAACACCTAGAACTCGAAAATTGCGGGAAGGGAGGTTATTGTTTATTTTGAATACAACAGAATAATGTGCACTTGAAATCTGTATTTTCACACGTATACAGGTTTTTTTTACCTTCAATAAAACTGCGCGTTTTTTAGTTCCAAATACCAGAAAATTACTTGATTTTTTTACCATCGGGGAAAATGCAGGTTTTTTTTAGCTTCATAAAACCTTAGTTCCACATACCTGCAATATACCTGAAGATTTTTAAAAGATTTTTGCTTATTTTTTTGCCTAGGAAAAACTCCGATACAGAGGATTCGGTCCAAGATTAAGTTAAATGCAGCAAATATCTTCTGCGTATTGGATTATTTATTAAACTACTTATATCTCACATATTTTGAATATAAAAAAGAATCAAATAAAGCTCATATACTTAATACTACCAATGACTGAGTAATTAACATCCTTCGAGATACATATTTCTCGCAAAAGACAGGCACTTTAAAGACAAAAGTTTTGGCCAATCAGATTTCGAGATGACAAAATCTAATTCGGAAAATCAAAATATGTATGTGTCGAATTTGCTCGATTACACCGTGATAAACCATGATCCGAAAAACGTTAAATAAAAAAGTTTTTTGCCCGTAGAATTCGAATATGCAGTGAAAAAAGGTTTATCATTAAAGATTTTAAAGTTGGACCCTCTCTTACCGCCGGGTGGTCGATAACCGGGGTGTCAAATTTGGTATCATTGAGTAGCATTTAAAAAAATAAAAATAAAATAAAAACATGTATTTTTTCGTTTTTTAATCTGATATGTATTTTTCGAGGTATTTCACCGTTTCCAGATTTTTCGGACACGCTGTATATGTGACTATGAGCATTACAGGGTTAATAAGATGTTTAAATAACCTCCTAAAATTGGCTTACTGGTGGTCAGTTTTACTAGTGGCATTTCTTTCAGTAATAATGAGCCACTGCAAAACCAGCAGTTGGAGCTTCACTATTTTAAGGATGCATCATTTCCTCTTTATTCATACTTCCATAATCCAGGGTTCCTGCATTTCATGTAAATTTCTACTTAAATATAAATATTTTTTATATAAATATAAAACTTCTTTAATCACTGAAATTTTCACCCTATATAACGTGAGTTTTGTTACAAAAAATCTGGAATTTCTATAACATATGGAAAATTTATCTTACTGTAAATCCAGTTTTGAAAATTAGTTACTTAAAATTAGTCAAACATTTCATCATTTTACGAACAGAATTTTTCTGTATCGGAAAGGGATAACCCTTTCGGCATGGAGGGTTAATTTTTATTCTACCTAATTTTAACCTTTCCGGCGCAGTGTTACCACTCCGGCAACACCTAATTTTAATTCCAAGCTTACAAACCGCACCAATAATATCTTAGTAACATTTTGCTTTTACAATGACAGCTTAAACCAGGGAATTCTTAATTTCTAAAAAAGCCTTTTGTAAATTCTGGTGTCAGTCAACAATTTCTCATTTTACGAGCAGAATCTGTCCGTGCCGGAAAGGGTTAATCCCTAACTGCACCAAAATTTTGAAATGAATTTTTACCGGTTGAATTGCTTGCTAGGAAAAGGGTTTTACTTATTTTCAAATAAATTTGTTCGGAAATTTCGGTACAATTCACTTCTTTCAACATTTAAGCAACAGAAGTACTTCGTGCCGGAAAGGGGTTAAAAATCTTTATTAACATTTTTATATGTATTAACTATTTCAGGGGCAATCAATTGTGCTTTTGTAGAGCTAATTGCAGTTTTAGAAAAAAATTCAAAATACAGAAATAAATTACAACTTCTCCCCAAACAATTACAAATGTAAAACTGAATTACATGATTCTAAGACAAAACTTTAATAAAGTTAACTGGTATATAACATATACCCCCTCAATGTGTTAAAAATAATGTTGCATGTAAATTATTTAACCCTTTCCGGCGCAGTGTTACCACTCCGGCAACACCTAATTTTAATTCCAAACTTACAAACGGCACCAATAATATTTTAGTAAAATTATACTTTTACAAAGACAGCTTAAATAAGGGAATTCTTAATTTCTAAAAAAGTCTTTTGTAAATTCCGGTTTCAGTCAACAATTTCTCATTTTACGAACAGAATTTGTCTGCGCCGGAAAGGGTTAACGTATATAAATATATTTATTTATTTCATGTTAGTCTAGATATTTTATAATCCTTATTTCTTGTTTATAAATTTGTAAAACAACTCAAACAGACCAAGAAAAAAAAACTGTTTTGTATTTGTTATCAATCAAAGCAAAAATATATTTTAGCTTTTTCTTACTCCGATAATAAAACACACACACACAAAAATAAAATAAAATAAAATAAAATCTGGAGTCAATGCTTCATATTAATTCGAAGGGTTTCTCTCTTAAGCACATTTCACGTAATTTAAAGTTGAATTTAATGGTTTTTGGAAGAATATTTTATTCCTAGAAAAGTAAGATGAAAATATAGTTTTCTTTTTTTATTTGAATTTTTATCCTGAAATCGATCTTAAAAACACATTAGCGCGGTACTTTCTTAATGTCTTGTTACTCCCGCAGTTAATGTTATTTTAATGCAGAAACATCATTTCAGAAACATTTCTTTAAAAATTTTATTCTAATATTTATTGAAATTACATTATTATACTATATGCACATTATTTTGAGTTCATAAAACACGAAGCCCATAATTTTTCAGATAAATATGAAGTTAAAATTTTGAGCTTTGGTGAGTCAATTTCTTCAAAATTACAAATGTCATTTTAGCACCAGTATTTCGCAAATAAAAAATTCGGTTTATGTTATATGCAAAAAATAAATAAATAAATAAATAAATAAATAAATAAATAAATAAATAAAAATAATAATAAATAATAAATAAAATAAAATAAAACAGAAAAAGCATTAATTCCTTTTCAAATAAATTTGGTCGAATATTCCGCCGCCAATGTTTCATTTCAGAATTAAAATTAAGTGATAGAAAATTCAACGACCACAGCTCAAAAAGTTAAAATTGTTCGTGTAATTTTTTTTTTCTTTTACGATTGCAATGCAGCGATGAAGCTTCCGCGTTTTCCACACCAGTTCTTTGTCAGAAAAAGTAATTTTCTCTTAACTCGTAAAAATGTTTCGATCAAATGCAATAATATTTTCTCTAACAAAATACTGGTATGGAAAAACTCGGAAATCTGATCCCTAGCGATATCAACTAATTTCTATGTTGTCTGTTGCTTGAAAGGAAGTTTCTACCAACGTTACCAGTTTGGCCTCCAAATTTAAATCTGAAATTCAAATTCACACCGAAAAATTCTAAAGAAGAAATTTTACTTAAATATATCGTTACATTTTCCCCCATTAAATAAGGTATTATTATACAACTCTTTATTTGTCGTATGAACTTGAAATTTGCGAAACGTTCTTATTTTTTAAAACAGAGCTTTTACAAAAACATATTGTCGTTAATATTTTAAGTATACCTTGTGTTTTTTACAGTCACGCAAAAAACCCTATTTAATTAATAGAACTAAATCTTTGTTTGTTATAGGCCCGTCAAAATAGGTAGTTGGATTGACCAAATGCTAGTTGGACTGACTAAATATTGGTTTGATTAACTAAATAGTTTTGTTAAAGAAATTTAATGAACTAACAAAATGATTCCTTTGTCCAATAATATATTTCGCTACGGCTTTGTATCCAAAAAATGGTTGGCTCAACTTTCTTTTTGTTGTTGTTGTTGTTGGAAAATATTGCATTTTCTTGCAGTAATAAAAAGAGGCATATTCCTGTATTTGCAAATCGAACAAATGTGCATATGAACGTGGTAATTCTCAAACAGTACCGCAAATGAATAAGTTGCATTTATTTCATTAAAATTTAGGATTTTTATTAGATTTGTGTACTTTCTGTTTTAGTCGTGTGCAATTTTTATGAAGGCAACATTTGCGATTGTTACTCTTTTGTAACTAAAAATTTTGTATTGACTAAAAATTAACTAAAAATTGTATTTTTAGCTCACAGGCTATCATAGCCTGAGAGCTTATGTGCCCGTCCGTTCTGTATGTATGTGCGTATGTGCTTATGTGCGTAACGCGATAACTCATGATAAAAATATCGGATCCACTTGAAATTTTGTATGTAGGTATATCCTGACAAGGCGCTTCCCTGATTAGTTTTTGGAGTTCATTCGATATGTATAAGAGGGGGAACGGGGGGCTCATGCCCCCCGTTAGTTGATATAAATGGGATTTTCATGCAGAATTAAGTTTTCGTTCAAAATTTAGATTAGGATCATTCTGATGAGGCGATTCCGTGACTGTTATTAGGTGTTCATTGAATAAGTATAAATAGGGGGACAGGGGTTCTAATGCCCCCCCCCCCTTAATTTATAGAAATGGGATTTTCATGCAGAGTTAAGTTTTCGTTCAAAATTTAGATTAGGATCATTCTGATGAGGCGATTCCGTGACCGTTATTAGGTGTTCATTGAATAAGTATAAATAGGGGGAACAGGGGTTCTAATGCCCCCCCCCGTTAGTTGATATAAATGGGATTTTCATGCAGAATTAAGTTTTCGTTTAAAATTTAGATTAGGATCATTCTGATAAGGCGATTCCGTGACTGTTATTAGGTGTTCATTGAATAAGTATAAATAGGGGGAACAGGGGCTCTAATCCCCCCCCCCCCCGTTAGATGATATAAATGGGATTTTCATGTAGAATTAAGTTTTCGTTCAAAATGTAGATTAGGATCATTCTGATGAGACGATTCCGTGACTGTTATTAGGTGTTCATTGAATAAGTATAAATAGGGGGAACAGGGGCTCTAATGCCCCCCCCCCCGTTAGTTGATATAAATGGGATTTTCATGCAGAATTAAGTTTTCGTTCAAAATTTAGATTAGGATCATTCTGATGAGACGATTCCGTGACTGTTATTAGGTGTTCATTGAATAAGTATAAATAGGGGGAACAGGGGTTCTAATCCCCCCCCCCCGTTAGTTGATATAAATGGGATTTTCATGCAGAATTAAGTTTTCGTTCAAAATTTAGATTAGGATCATTCTGATGAGACGATTCCGTGACTGTTATTAGGTGTTCATTGAATAAGTATAAATAGGGGGAAAAGGGGTTCTAATCCCCCCCCCGTTAGTTGATATAAATGGAATTTTCATGCAGAATTAAGTTTTCGTTCAAAATTTAGATTAGGATCATTCTGATAAGGCGATTCCGTGACTGTTATTAGGTGTTCATCGAATAAGTATAAATAGGGGGAACAGGGGCTCTAATCCCCCCCCCGTTAGTTGATATAAATGGGATTTTCATGTAGAATTAAGTTTTCATTCAAAATTTAGATTAGGATCATTCTGATGAGACGATTCCGTGACTGTTATTAGGTGTTCATTGAATAAGTATAAATAGGGGGAACAGGGGTTCTAATCCCCCCCCCCCCGTTAGTTGATATAAATGGGATTTTCATGCAGAATTAAGTTTTCGTTCAAAATTTAGATTAGGATCATTCAGATGAGGCGATTCAGTGACTGTTATTAGGTGTTCATTGTATAAGTATAAATAGGGGGAACAGGGGTTCTAATGCCCCCCCCCCCCTTAATTTATATAAATGGGTTTTTCAAGCAGAATTTTCAGATTTCGTTCAAATCTCTGAATAGTTTTGGAAGTTTAATGGTTAAGTATAAAAGAGGGGGATAACTCCTTTTAAATTATATAAATGCTAAATGGGTTTTTATTAAGAATTATCTAATTTGCTCTGAATTTTGGATATAGATTTTTTATATGATAAAGCATGTCTTTGATAGTATAGGAGGTTCAATGATTAAGTATAAAAAAAGAGGAAAGAAGAGAGCTGTTTCCCTTTCTTAATTTTTTAACGGAATTAACCCTTGAAAATATAAGGCTTTAATGTACAATTAGTATTTGTAGCCTGTGAGCTCAATGCCATCAGTTTAACTGGGCAGTATTCTTTTTATTAATTTTTTAAATATACCTGTTTATGCCAAATAAAAATTCTATTGAAAATTTTGAAATAAACAATCTCGATATCTTCAGATCAATATATTATACATTTTATTATTCCAAGATAATATTTATTCATTCAATTTGTAATTGTCTCCCAGTTTAATGTGACGCTAATACATATTCCTCAATTGCTACAATAGTCAAGTTAGAATAGATTTATGTCATAACAGCTTATCTGTTATGAATAGAGTTAGGAAGGCTTGATGCAGCGATTTGTTTCTTGCGGCAAAGTAAAATCATAAATATGATCAGTTTAAGTAATGCGTAATTGGAACCTTGTAGATCCAATAATATTTAAAAAAGGCAAAACTGAAGTAAAAAAAAAATGTATATATTTTTTGTGATATACATATTTTTAAATATTTATTTTTAATAATATTGTATTTTTTAAAAATGGCAAAAATAATTCGTTATCCATGTTTATAATGTCTTACAAAAATTAAAGATAACTCCGAATTCTGCTACAAGTGTTCACACTGGTATACACAAAGATGCCTCTTGCATACATTTTAAAGAAAATATAATGACTTCCGCAACTTCTGGAATATAATCTGTGGATAAATCAATTATGTTTGGACCCAGAAATTTTAACACTAAAACTACCGGAAATTTGAGAAATCTTTTATAAAAATATTTCACACCAGAATTTTGATTTAAAGCAGTTTAACTTTATTATTTAACGGTTTTTCCTTTTCTTTGTTTCTATTATACTTACTTCAAAATAAAATTTCTGGTTTGAGCCGGTAATTCTAGTAATAACCTCTTCGGGACGAACGTTTTTTGAATTATTTTTAATTTTTTCTCACAGGTTTTTTAATTCAGAAATATTTACCGAATTGAATCACGAAAAAGCTTGGATTAAATAAGGTAAAATTTACAATGAAAATTTACTGGTCAGCATAATCAAGGATTCCAAACACCTTAAGCAGTACGTATAACGGTCGCTCGTCTTTAAGGAGTTAATAAAATTTAAATTATTAACCCTTCCAAGGGCAAAGTTTCGTAATGGAAAAATAACACCTGCGCTTGACCAGGTTGTGACTTGTCGTCAGTACTTCTTCATCCACTAAGAAAATTCCTAAACCAACGGAATACTGATCTGCGTAGCAGACACACCGTACTATACACATTTTGCATTCAAAAATAGACTTCACTGGCACTCTCATTTTCGGCTGTTAGCCCTTTGAGCTCTGGTGGTAGAATTTTCTACCACATAATTTTAATTCCGAAATATCACATCGGCACCAGAAAATTCGACCAAATTTCTTTGAAAATGTATAATGCATTTTTTCGTGTATATCGTTAACCGTTTTTTTCCTTTGCAAAATACTGGTACCAGTGTGATATTTGGAATTTTGAAGAAATTTACCCTCCAGAGCTCAAAAGGTTAAAAATTGCACGACCGTGTGTTGAATACGTGTGGATGTATCCATGATATGAATGATGCCTTTTAACGTTTTCCCACGCAATCATACACGCATCTAGCCAGATCTTACGATATCGCAACCATTTCCAGAGCTCTGCGCGCTCTATAGGAACATGAGCAGTCATCTCTTTCTTCAAATGGCAGAGTTATTACAGCAATACCACTTTTATTGGGTGACTTTTATACAGTATAACCTCTAAATAACGGACACCTCAGGAGCGCGGATACTGTCCGCTATTCGGAGGTGTCCGTTATTGGGAAAACCTCAGAGGTTCAAAAACTATTAAGAAAAGCTCAATGTTTCATTGACTTTATATGTCCTAAATTCTCCATTATATGATTAATCAAATTAAAATTATTTCTTTAAGCAATAAAATTGAATTAAAATTTTATATACCTTTATCCACTGCTTATTACATTCTTGCGAAAAAAAATATATCGAAGTTACCTTACGTGAATTCGAGACGAAATAGAAAGTGATGTGTGTATTATAGAATTCTGCAGATGAAGAAATTTGTATTTCTAAAGATTAATGAGCAAAAAATCCTAAATCTTTCTCGTATGTGTGCAGTGTTGAATTAAGATATTTTTCTTCGGGAGAAATTTCGGTGGCTCCGGGGGTAAGGGATATGTTAGAGTTCCAGGGAGAAATTGCACTTTTTGACCTTTAAAAGCATAAAATCTCAAATCTTCATGGGGAGAATTTTCAAAGCTCTTCAGGAATGTCCCTTTCGGGCTACCTCCTGAATTCTGGAGTTATTGGGGATTTTCCCCAATCCATCCCCTACATTTATCTGTGATCACAAAATCTGTGACATATTGCTCTGTTAAATTTAGAAGTTTTTTACTGTTTTTTTTTCTCGTTAAAAAATAATTTTTCATCATTTATCGCCAAAATTACCGTCCGCTTTTCGGAATGTCCGTTATTTAGAGGTTAAACATACAAAAATATAGATTTTGGGAGTGGGGATTGGAAAACTGTCTGTTAAATAGAGGTGTCCGCTATTCGGGAGTGTCCGTTATGGAGGTTTACTGTATAACATTTATGAAAATTTAACTTTCGGATAATTTTACTGCTTACATGTATTGTGCATTTATGTAAAAAATACTTCTATTTTATCATATTTTTAATTACAATTATTATCTTAATTAAATAATCCGTGGCAGTGTTTTTTACGTTTCTACGAGAATGATTCATTTATACCGTCCGTTCAAATCAAACAAGTCCCAAAGGTCGCTTACGAGCAGATCAAAATAAGTTAACACGCCATTTATTTATTATTAAAATATAAACTTTAACAATATACAAATAAAAATATTGAATTTAATAAAATAAAATATTAAACATTAAATATAACAACAACAAAAATATAGAAAATTAAATGTACAAATCACACTACTAAATAAATTAATGATGTTTCGAACCAAAGCAATACTTTTTTTCCACTGATCATCACTGATCCCAACTTACAGTATTACCTATTTATTTATAAATTTATTATTTATTTATTTTGCTACCTTAACAGTGTTTTTACGCATCAGTCATTCAAGGGATTTCAGTTACTTAGCACAGGTACCATTTTAACAGTAAAATTATGATAAATGGTCCTTAACGCGTACGAACCCTATCAAAACAATAATAATAAAAAATACTTATTTAGTTACAGATTTAGTTTGTTAACACAAAAACCGCAGGTAACTTAGCTCAAGTGTATAAAAATATACCACACTCGAATCTTTGTTTAGCGGTATGCAACCAATCTAACTTATTTTTGTATTGTACATGTCTAACTTTATTTTAAAGAAAGGGCATATTCCAATGAGCGCTTGAAAAATGCCTTTCAATCAAATGTCCTGTTTTTTCTCTGATGAGGCTACCTATTTGTCTACATATTTCCCTTATTATCACCTCATAAACATTGATATTTTATGAACTAAAAATGTTTTTTTCGATTTAAAAAAAACTGATTTTTTCAAAAAATATTTTATGGAACTTCATGCCATTAACTGGAGCTATCTAGGTGCAATAATTGGGAATTTTTGTATAATTTTAGTGTGAAATAGAGAAAAAAAATTGCAAAAATAAAAATCACATGTTATGGTTATGCGAAAATTATCAGTCTCTTTCAAAGATTCCGCATATGTTCACGTATATTATGTATAAATACCGAGAATTTGCATTGTGTATAACATAAAAATAGTTAGAAAAATAGGTGTAAAAATAAATAAAAATTAATTAGTGCCTAGCGTCCCATTTTTGGGACAGTTTCGAAAAATTCATGTAAGCGCCTTTTACACCAGTAAGAAAGATGATAAATAAATACTTTATTTCTCGAGAAGAAGTCCTCGATAAATTAAGATAAAAGTTATTCTTGCTTTAAAAGTTCGAATTTTAACGATGAAAATAATTCAGGCACTAATGGGTTAAAGGCCTTATTACGGGTGGAACTACTCAAATACGTCATCCAAAGACTTGCAGATATGAGATCATATAGATTAAATAAAGATTAAATGACATAGATTATATAAATATCTAAAAATACAGATTAAATAAAGACTTGCAGAATTATTCTATTTTAAATTTAAGAAAACATATGGGCACAATTTTCTACGCTGTTGATACTGCTTCGATAACAAAAATGGTATCATCACCAGGGTTGATACGAGTCAGGGAATTTCCAGATAAGGAAATTTTTCGGCACCAATATTTTCTTATAGCGATTTCTTCTTAAACAGAATGAAATTCTATGTTTTTTTTGCTTCATTTATTTTTCTGTAAAAAAATATTGATATTACACCTGGAAAATTCCCTGAAGCGTAGTAACCCTGTATCACAGACAACTATAAAGAAGAATATTGTTGGCAGGGGAAAAACTACATTCTTCGATATCGAAATGTAACGATAGTAATCACAATCAATGTAAATGAGAATGCTTTTTCACTAGTTTTAATGAAAAGTAATTATAGATAGTAATTCAAACTTTTCTTAACCCATTAAAACTGACTTTTAAAAACTTTAAAAAATGATTTTCTCTTCCATATCTTGTCTATTTAGATCACTTGGAATCAATGTTGCCAGTGAGCTACTTTTTTTCAATTCAGATTTCGTGACTGGCACCACTTTTTTGAAACGATAAAATTTCCCTTGTTTACTCTGTGATTAATAAGTCATTAAATAAGGCGCATTTTACTGTTTCAAGAAAGTGATGTGAATCAAGAATTTGAATTTTAAAAAAGTAGCCCATCTGGCAACACTGCTTGGAATATACTATAAAATTTTAGGTTTTTTTTCAAACCTTTAATTATGTGATATTTTTTTTGGCAAGCTTTTTTTGCCGATAAAAAGATAAAAAATTAAAATAGAAGATTAAGTTATTTAATCTAAAATTAAACCATTACAAGGTGTATGAAATATAAAAAAAGACAATGGACAGACATAATGTTCGAACAAATGAAATGCAAACGTACCAAACCTAATCTACGGTGTAATATGATACGTTTATGGCATTCTGCATGAAGTGGCACTTGAATTTTTCACGTCGGCAGATCCATATTCTTCCGTGATCTTGTCTATCAATATCTTTGTTGGTTAAATACGTTCATTTTAAGTATCAATGATTGTCCAGGAGCAATGGAAGGTGTGGCAAATCTTCTCAATATCTCCCGTCAGTACGCTTGCTGAAATTGAAGCAATGAAATAGCATGGCCTAAAGACCTGTATATTTTCCATCAATTTACAAATTTTGCTCCATTTCCCCATGAAAATAAGGGCCACTACCATTTTTTGGAAGGAATCCTAACCTATATTGGTAAACAAATTGGTCAAGTAATCAACTCCGCTCACTATATATTTTCAAAGGTTTAGGCATTGGGACTTGTAATTTTTCATTTCTGAACACTACCCCACCTCTCAGCCGTTAAACAAGAAAAATCTTTGATTTTGTTTGTTGCCACTGATACTGCAGTATTATTGTTAAATTGTACGATTAATACATCTTCACTGCAATTATATTCAAATATTCCCCTGGTGGTTTTTTTCATGACTTTCTTTGAGTGAAGGGGGATTTTTTCAGTCAACTTTCACTAATTGTTCCTGTTCCGGCAATACCTTTTTTGGAGAGTTCATTTAGAAGCGGAATGAAAGTAACGCGTAATGGATTTTCTGCGATGTGTCAAGGAGAAATAAACCTTATAATATTAGTGGTTATGGGCACCCATCCTGGTTACGCCACTTTGAAGCATTGATATTGACTGTGTATTTGTATATCCGTACTAATATTGTAAACGTGAAAGTGTGTGTGTATGTTTGTCCGTCTTTCACGGCAAAACGGGGCGACGAATTGACGTGAGAGTTTTAAGTGGAGATATTTGAAGGGATGGAGAGTGACATAGGCTACTTTTTGTCTCTTTCTAACCTCCTACTTCCCTAAAATGGGGAATGGAGGTTTGTATGGAGCAGGTAGAAAGCTAAAGTGTTACTCATGGATTCGGATAGATGGCGCTGATAGGTTTCTGAAATAAGATAACGTTGTGTGCTCTCAGTGTTCCCTACAGTAAAAAGGCGAGAGTGGAATAGAATGGGACAGTTGGTTTTTCTCTTTATGCTTTATTCTAATTTATTTGCTCATTAGATATATATTTTTCTTTATCAAGATTTTAATTTCCTCCCACTACATGTTTTCTGAGTATTTTTAAGAAGAGTCAAATAATTACTGTTTTATTAGCTAATATAGTTTATTCTACAGTTTATTATATAGCTATCTGCAGCGATGTAGTGGAGGATATACGAGGGTATATGCCGTATACCTTCTGGATTTTTTAAAGAAACACCGTATACCCTCTGTTTCTCAAGAAAGCTATAATATACACACTCTAGGGTATACCCCCTACGTTGAGCGTATATCCTCTGTTATTTTTACTACTACATCCCTGGCTATCTGTAAATATTGATTAACACAATATATAATTTCAATTGATAACCGTATATATAGTGCAATATGTGAAAATTACTGATGTTAAGAACATTATTACTAGATCAATATCTTAATGCTCATAATGTAGTATTGTGCCTTATATAATGTAAGTATATCTAATACATGTCAATGTCAGCGATTTATGGTCCAAAGCATTAAAATTATGGAAGTCAACAAACGTATTACTTGCACCCAACATTTGATTGTATATTAATTATTTAATATTCTCATTTAAGCATTGTATGTAAATTAGTTTCAATATTGTCTTAAATACCTTTCAATGTAAAAATGTTATTTTGGTTGCAAAAAGACATTCTAAATTATTAACTGGAATATCATATTGTAAATAATAACAATGCATGTGTCGATGGTATTGTTAATGTAAGTCAAAATGGGAATAGGGTTTGAATTACCCCCCCCCCGGGGGGGGGGCGGAATTCCTCTAAAAGTTTAAAGCGAAAGCTGAGTCTTTTAAAGAATAAAACAATCGCTTTGGTTTCATATTTAGTTTTGCTTCGAGAATCGGTTTTGTTGTTTTTGATTTAAAGTAAATATGTATAAAAATAGTAAGTAAAATTTATTTTCCACTTATCCCTCAATATTTCTATGGGTTTTTAAAAGGTCGATTACATAGTTTGTTGTATTTAACGCTAGAGAAGCCGCGGGCAAAAGCTAGGATGTTTATAAGCATATTTACACAATATTAGCTATGTTTTTACAGTATATTTTAATTGCCTGATATAAATTCCACCGTTTTTTGGATAACATTTCTTTATTTAAAAAATTATTTCGTAAAAAATTATATGGATTGAAAAAGAAGTACATTTTTAAGTATAAAGCATATTCCAGAGTTTTCGACTTTCTTTTTTCCTTGCATAAATTATGGACCTATACTCCCTAATATTTACTTTCGAACAATAGCGGGGTGCAAAATGATAGACACGATGCGGTGTTGGTGTAGTTTTGTCGGCCGATTATCTACGCTATGGGATATAGGCCCTATGGAGTGGGTTGCCCTCCGTGGGGGTCTTTCTAAGGGAACCTAACCCGTATTTACGCAAGGTTCGAAGAAAACCACGGAAAACTTCGAACGGTTAGGCCGACGGTCGTGATTGGGTTCGAACCCAGTACCTACCGTCTACCAGTTTGAGGTCAGAACCTCTCGGCCACTGGTGGGGCCGATAGACACGATGCAAAGACAAAGAAATTGATTTAGGTTTACTCAGCAAATGTGTAAATATTTGTATTAAAATTAAATACATGATATTCCAATTAATATTAATGTCGTTTACAAAATTTGCATATAATTCTTTAATCTTTTTAAAAATATGAATTTTGCTAAATTTGCGCAAGAGCAAAATGACAAGAACGCAGTCGATATCTCTTCAATCACGGGACCGGATTGGCAGATATTTTCCCATATGACTTAAAAACGCATTTAAAAGACATTCTGAACACATTCGTTTAGTTCGCAAAACATTTAGATTACAGGGTGAATCAAAATGCTTTGTTACTTCTAAAAAGAGCAAATTCTAGCTTTTAACAATATCGGAATGTAATTTCAAGAAATTGCTGAGGAAATTAAAACTTTAATTTTTAATTTTTTAGTGAATCCAGCTATTTTTGTTAGTATAAAATATACAAGGATTCCAAAATGTTTTTCGAATGAATCCTAAAATTTGATTATTCACACTGTTCCAATTAAACTAATGATTGCAAAGGAATTTCACAGCCGGATAAAGACTCCAGCATCAATATTGATCATACGAGTAACAAAAAATATTTAGAGTTCTTGAAAAATATGAAACCACATAAATGTTCGCGTTTAACATCTGGCGGTAAAAGAGCCTGCTTTCTGTTTCCTGAGAAAAACCTGAAACAGCGAATGAATTGGTCTAAAATTATCCTCAGTGCTGAAAAGAATTTTAATTTTGTCATTCCAGATGATATTCATCCATATTTTCACGGCTTTCAAAATGAAAAAAACGTATTTTCCACGCTTTAATTAACTGGAGGCTTCCTAATGATCTGGGCTACTTTTTCCTCGATAGGTAAGCTTCTAATTGCATTTCTACATGAATAAACAAAATATACGTACTTTTATTCGCATGTTAGAAAGCAATTTGTTGAACATGAGCAATAAAAGTATGAATTTTACGAAATTTTCAACGAGACATTACCTAAATTCACTCCTAAAAAGACACAAAAGTGGTTTGAAGATAAACAAAACTCTCATACTGAATAGCCAGACACTTCAATCCCATGAATAATGTTTTTGGTATTATAGGGCACAATATATAATGAAAGATGGTCAAAACGTGCAGTATCACTTAAAAGCACAATTAAAACCTAAAGTTTGGAAGATGTAACGTCTTTTGTCACCTCAAAAAATTCTAAACTATGTAATCTCTATGCAACAATGTTGCATCAAATTATTAAACACAAAAGAAGCCCAACTGACATGTAACATTTCTATAATTTAGAAAATTTCGTTTCGTTCATTTTGCTCCCAGTGCATATCGAGTAAAAATGCAATGTATTATACTCCCTCTGTCCCAAATTAGTTGCGACATTTGGATACTTTTGTACTGATTATTGATAATAATGATTTTATGGTTTTGATTGAACATTTTTCAGATACTTCAGGATGATATGCTATCAACCAAAAACATTTACTTACCAAACATTCCCTCCATCTTTTCTTAAATCAGTACCTAAATTAATACAAGGTTTGCGGTCTTTTAAGCCACGCCCAGTTTTTAAGGATTCTCCCATCAGTCATCACATAGAACTATCTTCTATCTAATGGATCGGGATTTCATTAGGAAGAAAATAATTTTTGGCTGATATATTGGCTGCGGAATCCTTGAAAAATGGCACATGGGTTAAAAGCGTGCGAACCCTGCTAATTTTCTTCGAAAATTTTGTCGAAAAAAAAAATTGCAGAAATTACAAAATGAAATTAAATTAGGGTAACATCCCCAGTAATTGGCATGCACCAGTGATTGGCACATTTTACAAACATGTCCTAAAAAGGATTTATATCCAGTCTTTTAAAAATTCAAGATCATATATCAGTTATATGCTCATTTACGTTAAAGATTATAACTTTGATTTATTTTACAAGATGACAATAGAGCCTAGGAAAGAGAAAAAAATCTGACTTGTATCAAATTAGCCATTTTGTTGCAAATTCTTGTTCTTTGGCTTAAGGAAGGCATGCTTTTCAATTCATTATTATCTGATTTATAATATATTTAAAATTTTAATTGACAACAGTTTTGTTTAGTTTAAAAGGGTTACTTTAATTGTGTAAAAGTATTTTCGACAAAAATATTTGGATTTCTGAATTAATGGTAGTTGCCAATTAATGGTGCTTCAATTTTGCTAGTTCCGAGTAATTGGCACCTATTCCAATTACAAGGAATTCGCAAGGAATTTGAGATTAAACCATTTATTTTGGAAGTATTTTTAAAATTATAGACTAATTTTGTTTATCATTTGTTTTATTTGAAAATATAAATTTTATCAGTAATTGGAATCCATTAAAGCTTCATAGGACAATTACTGGGGACAGCATGACAATTACTGGATATTAATGTAAGTATATTGTATTGTTTTAAAGTGTTCACATTTCAGATTAATATGCTGATTTCTTACTCTCAAAAACCTGAAATATGGCATCTTCATCTACATTAAATTAATTTACCGTAATTTCGGGTGTATAAGCCGCAGATCAAACAATTCTTTTTCGACCCAGAATTTTTTAAGAAACAAATATAACTAGTTAGATCGCCGTAAATATTTGTCTTCAATCACTAAATAAGATTTCTGGGTCCAAAAATAATTGTTTTGTCCGCGGCTTATACACCCGAAATTACGGTAAATCGATTAAACCCAATGCAAAATGTAAATTTTTTTTAAAATCAGGATTGCAAAAATCTAGGCGCCAGAAAGTAGTCTCTCACCACTAAAATTTTAAAGTTTTTTTCGCTCAAAATTTAATAGCATTCTAGCAGCAATTTAACACGAAATATTAGACAAAGAAAAACGAAATAAATTTTGTGGTGAGAAACTGCCTGCTGGCGCCTAGATTTTTGCACCCCTGTTTAAAATATAAACATATGCCAATTACTGGATCACAAGGTGTCATACATTGGTGCTCTAGGTGCCAATTACTGGTGATTTCAGCAACTTTTTATAAATATATTTTTATAAATATACTTTTTCAATTTTTTTTTTTGCTTTTAGTGGGCAAAATAGATGCACAGATATGCATTCTTTGATTTAAAAATATTTCCAAGTAAATAGCTTATTTCTTTGTAATGAAAATTTAAGTAAGTTTAACGACAAATTCTTAATGTGCCAATTACTGGGGATGTTACCCTAAATGAAATTAAATTTTTGCAGAAATTAAAAAATGAGAATAAAAATACCAAGTTGTAATAATTTTAATCACAAATAAAACAAAATTTAAATCATATTTAAAGAATTTTTTGCACATAATATAGCTTCGGGATTACATACCAGGTTTCGCGGAAGAAGATTTTGACGACGAAGATTTTCCTTGTTGAGATGGGTTATTTTGTACGAGTTGCCTCCACCTGACATCATAATGTTTTCCATACACGTTTGTAGGGTTAAAAAACATTATCAAGCTTTTCTACTTCTATGTTTTCAAAAGCAACTTTAACAGCATCAATTAAATTGTCAATATTGTTTACGGGCATCTGATGTTGCAATGATTGTATTGCGTTAAAAAACCCAGATCAAGCACATTTAAATCCGGACTATTTAGAGGTTGACACTGTAATTGTAAATTCCATCCATCTTTTAAGCATTCTTTTGTGATACTAAGATCATTTTCTGACAAATGGTGCTTGGCATTGTCCTGTTGAATGTATATGGGACTCGATTTTTCGCTAATTGGAAACTTTTCACGTATTGCCGGCAAAACTTTTTCTGTAATCATTTTTCGGGTTTCTTCCTTATTAGCACATTCGACAATTTTTGTCACAACAGTTCCTTTTGCACGATTTTTAGAATTTCTTTTGGCATTTTCAGTGTAAACAAAAGGCCATATTCCAATTTTTCCATCAAACATTTCGTTTCTATTTAGATCCCATCTTGGCCTTACTACCGCTGTCATAAACATTATTTTGGTAAGAAATCTTTTGCTTTTGCAATGCCTCAAAGGTTCGGTTTCATCCAGAGTGATGTAAAACGAATTACTAGTTTTCGTAATGTAAAACCATTTTTCATCGATATGTATACGATCCAACATTTCCGAAAAGTGTCCATTATTTTGAACATGTTGTAAACAAAATCGTATTCTGTCTAGCTTGTTTTTTTCTGTTAGACTAGGCTTGATTGCTGATGAAATACGCTTCAAAACGTTTCCATCTTTGACATTTCTGTGTAATGATGATTTAGGAATATGAACAGCACACGATAAACTTCGCAATGTTTGTCTTCTTCTAAGTTGGACATCTTTGATTTTGTTTAGTTGTTGTGAAAAATCTTTTTTTCGTCCGCATTTACCAGTTTTTTGCGATTTTACATTGTAAATTTCATTATCATTTATTTTTTATGTCTTTGCCAGCTTCCACAAACGGGAGATAGTACTACGATGAACATTAAATTTGATCGCTGTTGCATTTATAGCACCATGACTTAATCGATCATTCTTCAAACATTGGAGTAAAAATTGCAAAACAGAGTTGCATTCTTTATTATTTAGTTCCTTCTTTCCGGCAATTTTTAAATTATTATTCATATTTACTGTCATCATCACATCACTTTTTATTGCAAACACTTCATATTCCACTTAACATGGCATTAAACAACCAACGTGCCTCGTTATACTCATTGTAATAAAATTTTACTGGTGTATATGTATTAAACTGCATCGAAAGTTATTTATGACTCCGCCTACTTCAAATGTCGCAACTAATTTGGGACAAGATTTTCGACCTAAATGTCGCAACTAATTTGGGACAGAGGGAGTAATATATTTGTAACATTTTTTAGTATATCTTCTTTATGTTTATGTTGAGTATTTAGCATAATACAGCAGATTTACACGGGGATTAACAAAACTACATTTTTTATTTAGGCAATCACATGATCGTTCCTTTGATTTAGCACCCCGGCACACATAGCCACATAAATCTGCCCTTGAAATAAAAAATTTGGACTAAACTACTTATGTTTATTATTATACGCTAAAAGTGGTGAGAATGTTGTAAAAAATCATAAATAACTGTCGTTATAATTCAATAATGAAAAATGTGTAAGTTTTCCATGGAAAATTATTTTTCTCTATTGGCTATGATACAAAACATTTAATATTTACAAATTATTTTCGATACCAAATCAGTATCGACAGCGATGAAAAAATGGCCTATATGCGTGAAATCTAACTGAAATCTAGAAAATATACTGTATTGACACATTATCTGCTGACTTTATTCCAAAAATTCTTTTGATGTTGAATTAAGCTCCGAAATAAAGGCTTATATGGATTTTATTAATTTTTACAAATAATGTTATAAACATTTATATGCTCTACCGAATGCAAACTTTCGGCATTTATATGTAATGTACCAGCACGTATGCAGATTATTTTTTTTCAAGAAAACAGTCATTTCAGTAAAATCGTAAGATATGATTTTCATTTGTGTATTTTTTTTATCTCTATTTCAAACTTTCTTTATGAACAGAAAATTATACAAACATTACTAGTTATGCATCTTTAATACTTATCTATCCTGAATTAATGGCATAAAATTCTAAGAAGTAGTTTTTAAAAAAATTGAAAAATCATTTTTATCTCATGTGTTAAATATTTAGAAGATGATAGTAGGGGAAATAAATAGATTGGTAGTAGACACATCTCGGATAAAAAACAGGAAATTTGACTGAAAAGCATGTTTTCAATGGTTATTCGGCTATGCCCTTTCTGGTTCGAATTGAAAATAATGTGGTCGACTAGGTATATATCGAAACGGCTCCTTCTCACCGTTCTTGCGTTATATAATCGAGACTGTACGAATAAAAATTAGCAACACATGAAATCTTAAAACTTAACCAGGTATGAATTTCTGTTCAATTCTTAATTTTGCCTTACGTAATTTCCGGCCTATAATCCGCGGATAAAACGATCATTTTTTGACCCAGAAATTTTTTAAAAAATAAATTAACATTTTAGATCGCGGCAAATATTTGGTTTTAATTTAAAAATAAAATTTCGGGGTCGAGAAAGAATTGATTCATCCGCGGGTTATAAGGAGGAAATTACTGTAATTTACTTTACCAATTAGAAAAGCTACCATTCCCGAATAAAACTACATTTTATAAGTATAAAGATGCGTAACAGAACAACAAAAAAGTAGGCTAACATTCAAAGTTAAAAACATGAAGTTATTGAAGTAAGAAAATAGCAGGCTGTAAAGTTTTAAAGATTTCCGATGACTTTGATTTATTAGCACTTTATTTTCAAATCTTTTGCTGTAAAGGATTATAGAGAAATAAAATAAAGCTTGAAAAAATTGTATAAGCTCTACATAATATTTCATCATTTTATACAACTATTGTTATGGCAGTTTTATATCAGCGATCTTAAGTCATAAAGGTAAGTGAAAAATATTGAAAACTTTTGGCTGAAATCCAGAAATACGAAGTATGAAACTAAATTTAAAAGTAGTCTTAGTCTTAATTTAGAGCATTCGCTGTTTTGCATTTTCTAACAATATTGTATACATTTTTATTACATATATGTATAAAGAATGTAAAAATATATTCTTAAACATCTGTCAATTTATAAAATAAATTTTAACACGAGATATGTGTTCTTCTTCATAATTTTCTAGTAATATATTATTATATTGAATAGCAATATATTAGTCTAGTAATATATTATTATATTGAACTTTTCCACTATGTGCCTTACGGACACGGGTTAGTTAAGCTGATGACGAGCTGTTATTGTTGTAGCTCGAAACGCGTCCTGCTTAATTTTTCATTATATATATATATATATATATATATATATATATATTATTATTATTATTATTATTACTAGCATACCCAGCCCGCTTCGCCGGGCTTAATTTGAAGGTTTATTTAATAATTTATGTGTATGGTACGCTTCTCTCTCAGCTCGCGACGGATCCCCCGGTGACTCTCCCCGGACCATCGGCACTCCACGTGCGTCGGGTGAGCGTCAGAACAAACTTTCAGCATATACATATGGGTGGTTGTACTTGAATGCACAGACCTGCGCGTTTTTTTCTATCTTGCTTTTATACCTCTGGACCGAGTTGGCGCATTGCCAAGATTTGCTTCCTCTGGACCGAGTTGGCGCATTGCCAAGATTTGCTTTCGCCTGTGCCTCAATTATCCTCAGAATTCCTTTTATATATATAGATTATTCAATTCAATTCTAATTCTTCGTTTTGGTTTATTGTTTTATTGATAAAATCCATTGGTGAATCTTGTCTACTTTTAATGGTATTATATATATATATATATATTGGGGGGGGGTGAGCTTGTATATGAACATGTAATCTACTTTTAATCTTTTGAAGGATAAGCAATAATGTTTCTGTAATACTCAGCTCTGACCGCAAAAATCGAACAGTTTTACTTTAAAATAAGGAAATTCAAATTTTCAATATGATGTCGCCAAAGTTAAAAATGTGAAATTTCGTTAAAAGTTTCTGTTGATAATCTCGTTTAAATTAGGTGAGATTAAATATATCTAACCGCCCCTCAAGTAGTTAAAATAATAATTGTTAATTTAAAAAATATTTCTATATTAGTTTTGTCGCAGTTTATCTTCTTAACACTTTCTTACAAAGTTGAAAGGTATTTATGCATTCAGTTTGGCTCTCTGTCCATCTGCTCACGCCCTAATTTCCGTAAATATACTTGGATTCTCATTTAATTGATAACTTTATTTCCAGCCACTAAAGCATGAGGGATTAGAAGTCCATTTACAGGGTGACTCAAAAGATTTTCATCATTATAGTACATGGGGAAAATATTTTTGAAGAGTATTTTAATGAGATTATGCTAGATGAAATGTATTGAAACGGATACAGATCACTGAATTGCATTACAGGATGATTACGACAGAATAGGGCATTCATGGGATACACAATAGAAATCGGTTATATTACTGTCTTAGAGAAATAATTCCTGTGTGTGCATTTTAAAATTTGGTTTGCGCTTTAAAATTTGAATATAATTTTGCATGTTACTCGTTGCATATGAATTCTATGCTTCGTATGCAGGGCTTTACAAAAGTGTTCATGTGCGTTATTAGTGGAAATTGTTTGAGTAATCTATTACGGGAATTTTCATCAAAGGAATATGTATTTCTTAACTGAACTAAATTTTGGCATGTATGTAGTTGATAGATACAATTCTATATATTATATACAGGGTTGCTCAAAGAATTAGGAAATTTTTCCAATTGTAGATGGTGAAAGTTGCAGTTGAAATATTAAATGTATTATGTATTTCCCTTTGGTTGAATTAGACATAATATTTTAATATATTAAACAATGCAATTTTGTTACATTATCCTGAATGTGTTAGAATGTGTTTCAAAATCTACGCTTTAGCAACGATTTCTTCTATTTTTTTTGTATGCATAGTAATATTTTTTATCTCTTAACAATAGCTAACTGTTAAATGATTAGTTTTCGAAGTTTATTTTTAAATGCAAAAACTTAGCATCCAACAGTTTTTGTTACCATTAAAATTTAACAATTTATTTAAAAGGTAAAATCTGCGATAAAATAAGGCATATATTTTTTAGAAATTTTCGTGGTAAATAAAGGTGAATTTGCGAACAGCGAGCTAGACAAAGGAAAACTGAGCTCAATTTTGCTTTGTCTAGCTCGCTGAGTTTTGCACTGATGAAGAATCTTGATAGTAGATTCGAAACAGCTGTTTGCTCCCTTTTCATACTTTATTTGTACATTTATAATCGTTGGTATTTTATCTTTAAACATTTTTGCACAAATGCTTTATTTGCTTTTTTAATTGTTTTTCTGTAATGTTAAACTCACACCGGAATTTTCGAAAAAATTATTTCAAAATAAGAATAAGCAATTTTTCATCTTTTTTTTTTTTCAATCAAAGTTAACAAGATAAAATTTAATTATCTTGTCTGCAAATAACAAATATATAGACGAGATATAATATATTCATCCGCCCTTCAGAGGGTTAAAACAAACGGTTTCAAAATTATTTGTTAATCAGAATCATAAGAATATCTTACGTAGAGATTTATTATTACGTACATTTATTTCTGCACTTGTCATGCTTATTTATAAATAGTGGATTTCGCTCTATTTTATCACAGAGCTTACACAATTTTTTACACATACTGTAAAGGAAGCGTTTGCAGAGTTACAGATTATTTTGGAATTTTTATGGCACATGGTGATTGGAATTATTTTATTAATAAGTTGACTTCTATTTCCCCAATTCCACTCTTAGTGCACGACTTGGGTTCGTATATGTTCCCTACATATCGAATTTTAAGATAATTTCGACAATTTTTTTTCGATAAAAAGTTTAAAATCAAATGAATGCATATTAGATTATGAACGTACCAATATTCACCGTTCTAATTTTATTGAAATTCTTTCAAAATGCAGTCCTGATATTTTCTTACCACTGACTATGCATTAACTTGAAGCTTTCGCAATATTCTGACTGCTCGAATTGTAAGTTACAATGTTCTTTTTTAATCCTTGTAATAAAGGAATACCCCCCTCATAAAAATAACCAGTAAAAATCAATATATATTTCTGAAACAAATCTTTTTACACACTTAATGCTTTGCTAATTTTGCAAATAAAATAAGTCCTATCATTTTACAAATCCTTTAATACACTTAATCAGTTGAATTTAAGTTAGAAAAGCAATTCCATAATTGAAATCTCAGTTAAATATAAAGTGCTATTCTTTACATATTCATCTTTATCTAAAAAATAAACCATAAATTATCCTCAGACCATTAGTGGAGGGAGAAGGGAAGCAAAAGAAAAAAAAAAAAAATTTCCCTGCACTTCTTCTCTTTTGAAGATGCAAGATTTTAAAGAATAGAAGAATCTTAAATACTGATTTTATAAAACTGCAATTCTTTGAAGATAATTGTTGAAAAACTTACCTGGAGTGCGTTAATATCTTATAAGGTAAATAAAAGGAGCATTCAATTAAGTTGTTATTTCGAAATCACTTTGTATCGATGGATTTAAGGATGTTTTTCTTACATATTTATTTAATGATCCTTGAAATGAGAATGCTTTTGAATTTTTTATTTATTTTGCTTCCGGGGATAATTATCGACCTACAAATACTAAGAAAAAATCTTGTTTTAAGAATCAAATGTCAAATTTCTAAGAGGTATTATTTTAAATTTTGTAAAAGGACAGAAAACATTTCTTAACAGTTACAGACACTAATTTCCTCAAATGTAGTGCGCTTCAGCTTTTTCATAAATTTAAAAGAACAGCATTTCATTAATTTGATATTTTTGTAAATTAATAATTTTAACTAGTTAATTTTAAAAAAATGGTAGAAATGTCTGAGATTTGTTGTCCTTTATTTTATAAGGCGCGAATTTATATTTTAGAAGCATATTTTTATTTACTGTACTACAATATTTATAGAATTTTTCTTCGCATTATTACTAACAGAATTCAGTGACTACAAAAGGCTGATATTTTTATTTAAACATTGCGATAGCATAAAACTCATGTTTTTAAATTTTACATTTTAATAGATTAAATCGTTTAATACATCATGGCTCCCAATGGTTCTTTGTTTTAAAAAATACAAAAAAAAACCCAATAGTATTGAAGAAAAGATCGTGGAAGGTTCCTGTAACAATTGCTAGAAAAACACCCTTCATGGTCAGTTTCTATGAAATTTAAGTTGAAGATTTTTCTTTGACAAAAAATTGTATTAAGAAAATAGACCCAGTAGAAGCACTCTTATAGTCGTCACCTTAATTAACCTTCTTTATTGTCATATTAATTAAGGCAAAAATTAAGGGAATTTTATCATTTCAGAAGAATGGTGTCAATTAAAAAAATCTGGATAAAAAAAAAATCGGCTGGCAAAACTGTTATCATATTGGGTAGTTGGACATGGCACATGCTTCAAAGTGCAGATACCGTAATTTCGGGTGTATAAGCCGCGGATCAAACAATTCTTTTTGGACCCAGAAATCTTATTTAGTGATTGAAGACAAATATTTACGGCGATCTAACTAGTTATATTTGTTTCTTAAAAAATTCTGGGTTGAAAAAGAATTGCTTGATCTGCGGCTTATACACCCGAAATTACGGTAATTTGGCTGCCATAGGCGACTATTTTTTTTTTCCCATCACTTTTTTTAACATTAAAATGTTTTACATAATATGTGATAACATTTTCAAAAGAAATACACTATAACACAAAATGTATATTTTTTAATATTTGAGCGACAAAAATTAAAAAAGAATCAAGTGTACAGCCCCAAGATAAGTCAGTGGTGTCAGTGGCGTAAGCAGAGTGGTTGCCCAAAACCAGTAATATTGCAACGTTTTCTTTCCTTGATTCACAGCAGAAAATTTTCTGGTTGGAAAGGCGAACAGAACTTTCATAAATTACTGGTATTCAGAGCACTTTGTCTAAACTAATGTACCAAATTTCATGGTATTACCGTAATTTCCGGCGTATCATCCGTGGATCAAACAATCCTTTTTCGACCCAGAAAGTTTTTCAAAAGAAACATAACTTTTTAGATCGTCGTAAATATTTGCCTTCAATAACTAAATAAGATTTCTGGGTCGAAAAAAAAAATTGTTTGATCTGTGGGTAATGCGCCGTAAATTAAGGTAATTGAGGCTATATAGATGCCAAAGATGTATAATTTAGAATTATTGTATAACTTTCAGTGTGAAATTGCGGGAAAAAATTACAAAAATAAAAATCATATATTATGGTTATGTGAAAATGATCAGTTTCTTTTAAAAAATTCGTCATGTGCATGCATATTATATATACCATAACCCCCGGCTTATAATCCACAGGTCAAACATTTCTCATCAGACTCATAAATTTTATTCATTAATTGAAGATAAATATTTACCACGATCTAAAAATTATACTTTTTTCAAAAACATGTCTGGGTCAGAAAAGTATTGTTTCATCCTCGGATTATACGCAAAATATTACGGTAAATACCGAACGTTTGCTTGCGTATAACATAAAAATTGTTAGAAAAGAACGTGTAAAAATAAATAGAATTTATTCAAAAGCGTTATTTCGGGCGGAGCTATTCACATCCGACATCCTAAAAAAAAAAAAAAAAAAAAAAAAAACATAGAATAGCTCTATTTTAAATTTAACTAAAATGAAAAGCATCATTCTCAATTCTGTCGATACTGCTTCGACAGCAAAATTTGTCGTTGGTATAGCAGAAAACAATAGGGAAGAAAATTGTTTTCATTTTCATTGAAAAAATTACTTTCTTTGATATCGAAATAGAACAACAGTGATCTCAATCAATTTGCCGTAATTTCGAGCGTATCTAACTCTCCTAGGATAGCTCAATTTCCTACCGGAATTTATTTTAAATAAAATGAGACTTACTTCTGCTAAACACATATTTGATTTCTTTTTTCAATAAATTCTGTGGCTTGAAAAAGACTTAACTAAGCCGTGGCGGATACGTCGGAAATTACGGTATGTGAAAAAGTTTTTTGACCAATTTAACCTTCCTACCCTGAATGGGTCTAATCGACCCATAGTTTTAATTTGTTTTATACGATTCGCACCAGAACATTTTTTATAAAGAAAGTTAAGTTACAGATCCAGTGAAATAAGCCAATTAAATACACTAAAATGTTCTAAATAACAATTCTGGTGTGGAATGTTTTTATCAAGATTGAGTAAAATTTGAACAGGGTAGGAAGGTTAAATGAAAGCTAGCAAATAAGATATTGCTAAAAGTCAAAAGCTATTACCGAAAGCTTCGTTTATGTTAAACAAATTTAGTAAAGGATTATTTTCCAAGAAAATTATTACAGATGAAGTTCTTGGTCACATGTATCCAAAATTATTGAAGAAAATAACTTTGTAACTGAAGTTGAACTAAATAACTGATTTCGTAGAAAACTCTCTATTATCAAATAACATTGACTAACTGGATTTCTCTGAAATGACTCGAAGAGAATTAAAGCGATTTTAGCAGGCCCTTACCAATACAACCATGCAATATCATACTTGGTGGAAATGACGAACGAAGACGATTCAATTGGTATACATATGGTTAAAGATGCATGGGATAATTTCAAATAATAACTGTCGTTTCGATTCGAGAGTGAAAAATATTGTTGTTTTCCAAGTAAAAATATTTTTCGCTGTTGTCTCCAAAATAACACACTACTTTTCGATATCGAAGCAGTATCGTTAGCGTTGAGAATTATGCCCATGTTCTTAGTTAAATGTAAAATAGATACTCTATGAATTTATTAAAAAAATTCTTCCAATATCGAATTTGAGTTGCTTGACCCCAAATAACATCCCAAAATAAATTTTATTTATTTTTAAACATATTTTTTGTAAATATTTATTTCTTATACCCAATGCAAACTTTTGGAATTTAAAAATAACATTCATGCACATATGTGTATGTTTTTTACAAAAAAATAGTAATTTTCGTTTAAGATATGATTTTAATTTTTGTAATTTGTTTTCGATATTCCACATGGTTTTTGTAAACAGAAATCTTTACAAAATTTTCCGGATATACATCTTTTATATCTATATAACCCCAGTTAATGGTATGAAATTCGGTGCAGTATGTTTTGAGAAAATTATTAAAAAAATCGAGAAAACATTTTTATCTCATAAAACATCAATGTGTCTAAGTTAAAAAACACAGGCAATATATTGTCTATAGATATGTTGCCCATCTGGGAAATAAATAAGGGAATGTAATTGAAAAGCTTAATTCCGATGCTTATCCAGCTATAAACTTAGTTGTCTGAAAGTTCAGTTACTTATGTGTTTGAATTTAAGATATCTCTATCTGCTATGTATGTTCTATGACTTTCGACATTTATTTTTTCTGAAACTTAGCCCCATTTAGTTTTTGAAATTTCCAAGTGAATAATTTGATTTTTTTTCCAAAATATTGGTTGAAAAATATCGTTAAAATTTGTAGACATAAATTAATTTTTACTGTATTTAATCAATTGCATAGCTGTTAACTTTTCCGATCTTTTTGCATCACAATAAATTAACCGAAATTTATGCCTTAATTAATCGGTCGATTAGGGCGATTCAAAAAGATAATATTTTCATCAAAATTTTCGTGGTTAAAAAAACGGAAGATGTTGGCGGCTATACCGTTAAAGAATGGTGGTACCAAACATTTGAAATTCTACCAGAAAAAAATTAAATGAAGTTTCAATTTTATAAAATATGTGAGCAAAGCCATTATTAGTACTTTTAATTTACAATTTGCGACAGTCGATAATTCAAACATTTGAGCAACAGAATAATTAATGCCAGAATGCTAATTTTTTAAAAATTCAGATTTTTTAATTGGCAACATATTTTGAAATGGTGACATCCAATTTTCACCTTAATTAATATCTCATTAAGATGAATTTTAAAATTTCAAAAAAGTGGTGCCAATAAAAAAATCTGAATTAAAAATATGTAGCCCTTTGACAACACTCAACAGAATTACTTTCTACACTGGTGTAAGAAATTAAGTGAATTTTCATATTTGATCTACAATCTCCAGAACTACTGGACAGATTTTAATAAAATTTAGTGTTAACATAGGCTGATATAATACAAAGAAAATAAACTTTCAACAGTTATAATAGACACACATGCTCGTGCGTAACACTCATGGGAATCTGATGGTCTGAAACCGCGGTTGCAGAATACATAAAAGAAATGGGTTAATAGAGGGTATTGTCCTATCTTACTGCTATACAGGCCTCACAGCGAGATTTCAAACTTGAAATAAGGCAGTTTTATCAGTGCCTGTGGCAATTAGTCCCACACATTTAGCAACGCTGTTTTCAGCTCTTGGATGGTTCTCGGATGGGGGTTGCGAGTTGCAATTGCTCTCCCCAGACCGTCCCAGAAATGATCTATAGCACTGAGGTCGAGAGACCTTGCTGGACAATCCATCCGGCGAATATCCTCACTCTCGAGAAATTCGTCGACCAGAGGAGCTCTATGTGGTCTCGCGTTATCGTCTTGTAAAATTAACTCGGGGCCCACTGCACGCCCGAAAGGGCGAACATAAGGCTCCAAAACGTCATCTCTTTTCGTCACACCAATCACAGAGCCTCTGTCAAAGACATGGGGAGGTGTGTGGCCATCTAACATTGTGCCTACCCTGACCATTACACCGCCACCGCCATAACTGTTGATTTCATGGACACTGGAAAGTAAG
Source organism: Maratus speculifer (assembly GCA_964019185.1). NCBI lineage: Eukaryota > Metazoa > Arthropoda > Arachnida > Araneae > Salticidae > Maratus > Maratus speculifer. The sequence goes on from OZ025299.1 coordinate 198,052,496, forward strand.
TAGGGGATCCAGGCTCTCTCCATATAAAAGTACGGCGAGAATCTGTGTTTTGGATAAAACAGGACTTGTATGTGAATAGAACGGTCGCTCATTCTCCATTCTTCAATCACTATGCTGCCTGCACCATGCTAATCGAATTCTCCTGTTCGCAGACATGAGCGGGACGCAAACAGCCGGTCTCCTGGCAAACAACCCTCTGTCATTCAGTCTTTTGAAAACAATCAATCGTGTTACACGGGTTCGTGTGTCTGCATACAGGTCCCGAGCGAGCTGCGAAGCTGCAGTCCCCCTCTGTTACGCCTCACTAAAATGGACAACTGGCGATCTTCTCACGCCGCAACTCCCTACCTCATTCCATCATTTAATTACTGGTGATTACTCATTTTTACTGTTCTGATGTGAATTTAACCGATTCCTGCAAGATAACACCAAGAAATTCGCCGAAATGTCCCAGCAAACGCAATTCATCTTATCCTTTACGCACTTTTAAATTCTATTTTTCTGCTGCCTCCGCCTACACACACATATACGCTTGCGTATTTGCCGTACAAGATTTGCATTTTTATCTAGAAGCAGTGGTTTGTCCCTCAGTTAAGCTCTTTTCATGCAATTCGATAAAATATGCAAATTCTCTCAATTTAATTCACCAGTGTACTTGAAAGCAGGGTTTCAAATGATCAGTTTCTTTTAAAAAATTCGTCATGTGCATGCATATTATATATACCATAACCCCCGGCTTATAATCCACAGGTCAAACATTTCTCATCAGACTCATAAATTTTATTCATTAATTGAAGATAAATATTTACCACGATCTAAAAATTATACTTTTTTCAAAAACATGTCTGGGTCAGAAAAGTATTGTTTCATCCTCGGATTATACGCAAAATATTACGGTAAATACCGAACGTTTGCTTGCGTATAACATAAAAATTGTTAGAAAAGAACGTGTAAAAATAAATAGAATTTATTCAAAAGCGTTATTTCGGGCGGAGCTATTCACATCCGACATCCTAAAAAAAAAAAAAAAAAAAACATAGAATAGCTCTATTTTAAATTTAACTAAAATGAAAAGCATCATTCTCAATTCTGTCGATACTGCTTCGACAGCAAAATTTGTCGTTGGTATAGCAGAAAACAATAGGGAAGAAAATTGTTTTCATTTTCATTGAAAAAATTACTTTCTTTGATATCGAAATAGAACAACAGTGATCTCAATCAATTTGCCGTAATTTCGAGCGTATCTAACTCTCCTAGGATAGCTCAATTTCCTACCGGAATTTATTTTAAATAAAATGAGACTTACTTCTGCTAAACACATATTTGATTTCTTTTTTCAATAAATTCTGTGGCTTGAAAAAGACTTAACTAAGCCGTGGCGGATACGTCGGAAATTACGGTATGTGAAAAAGTTTTTTGACCAATTTAACCTTCCTACCCTGAATGGGTCTAATCGACCCATAGTTTTAATTTGTTTTATACGATTCGCACCAGAACATTTTTTATAAAGAAAGTTAAGTTACAGATCCAGTGAAATAAGCCAATTAAATACACTAAAATGTTCTAAATAACAATTCTGGTGTGGAATGTTTTTATCAAGATTGAGTAAAATTTGAACAGGGTAGGAAGGTTAAATGAAAGCTAGCAAATAAGATATTGCTAAAAGTCAAAAGCTATTACCGAAAGCTTCGTTTATGTTAAACAAATTTAGTAAAGGATTATTTTCCAAGAAAATTATTACAGATGAAGTTCTTGGTCACATGTATCCAAAATTATTGAAGAAAATAACTTTGTAACTGAAGTTGAACTAAATAACTGATTTCGTAGAAAACTCTCTATTATCAAATAACATTGACTAACTGGATTTCTCTGAAATGACTCGAAGAGAATTAAAGCGATTTTAGCAGGCCCTTACCAATACAACCATGCAATATCATACTTGGTGGAAATGACGAACGAAGACGATTCAATTGGTATACATATGGTTAAAGATGCATGGGATAATTTCAAATAATAACTGTCGTTTCGATTCGAGAGTGAAAAATATTGTTGTTTTCCAAGTAAAAATATTTTTCGCTGTTGTCTCCAAAATAACACACTACTTTTCGATATCGAAGCAGTATCGTTAGCGTTGAGAATTATGCCCATGTTCTTAGTTAAATGTAAAATAGATACTCTATGAATTTATTAAAAAAATTCTTCCAATATCGAATTTGAGTTGCTTGACCCCAAATAACATCCCAAAATAAATTTTATTTATTTTTAAACATATTTTTTGTAAATATTTATTTCTTATACCCAATGCAAACTTTTGGAATTTAAAAATAACATTCATGCACATATGTGTATGTTTTTTACAAAAAAATAGTAATTTTCGTTTAAGATATGATTTTAATTTTTGTAATTTGTTTTCGATATTCCACATGGTTTTTGTAAACAGAAATCTTTACAAAATTTTCCGGATATACATCTTTTATATCTATATAACCCCAGTTAATGGTATGAAATTCGGTGCAGTATGTTTTGAGAAAATTATTAAAAAAATCGAGAAAACATTTTTATCTCATAAAACATCAATGTGTCTAAGTTAAAAAACACAGGCAATATATTGTCTATAGATATGTTGCCCATCTGGGAAATAAATAAGGGAATGTAATTGAAAAGCTTAATTCCGATGCTTATCCAGCTATAAACTTAGTTGTCTGAAAGTTCAGTTACTTATGTGTTTGAATTTAAGATATCTCTATCTGCTATGTATGTTCTATGACTTTCGACATTTATTTTTTCTGAAACTTAGCCCCATTTAGTTTTTGAAATTTCCAAGTGAATAATTTGATTTTTTTTCCAAAATATTGGTTGAAAAATATCGTTAAAATTTGTAGACATAAATTAATTTTTACTGTATTTAATCAATTGCATAGCTGTTAACTTTTCCGATCTTTTTGCATCACAATAAATTAACCGAAATTTATGCCTTAATTAATCGGTCGATTAGGGCGATTCAAAAAGATAATATTTTCATCAAAATTTTCGTGGTTAAAAAAACGGAAGATGTTGGCGGCTATACCGTTAAAGAATGGTGGTACCAAACATTTGAAATTCTACCAGAAAAAAATTAAATGAAGTTTCAATTTTATAAAATATGTGAGCAAAGCCATTATTAGTACTTTTAATTTACAATTTGCGACAGTCGATAATTCAAACATTTGAGCAACAGAATAATTAATGCCAGAATGCTAATTTTTTAAAAATTCAGATTTTTTAATTGGCAACATATTTTGAAATGGTGACATCCAATTTTCACCTTAATTAATATCTCATTAAGATGAATTTTAAAATTTCAAAAAAGTGGTGCCAATAAAAAAATCTGAATTAAAAATATGTAGCCCTTTGACAACACTCAACAGAATTACTTTCTACACTGGTGTAAGAAATTAAGTGAATTTTCATATTTGATCTACAATCTCCAGAACTACTGGACAGATTTTAATAAAATTTAGTGTTAACATAGGCTGATATAATACAAAGAAAATAAACTTTCAACAGTTATAATAGACACACATGCTCGTGCGTAACACTCATGGGAATCTGATGGTCTGAAACCGCGGTTGCAGAATACATAAAAGAAATGGGTTAATAGAGGGTATTGTCCTATCTTACTGCTATACAGGCCTCACAGCGAGATTTCAAACTTGAAATAAGGCAGTTTTATCAGTGCCTGTGGCAATTAGTCCCACACATTTAGCAACGCTGTTTTCAGCTCTTGGATGGTTCTCGGATGGGGGTTGCGAGTTGCAATTGCTCTCCCCAGACCGTCCCAGAAATGATCTATAGCACTGAGGTCGAGAGACCTTGCTGGACAATCCATCCGGCGAATATCCTCACTCTCGAGAAATTCGTCGACCAGAGGAGCTCTATGTGGTCTCGCGTTATCGTCTTGTAAAATTAACTCGGGGCCCACTGCACGCCCGAAAGGGCGAACATAAGGCTCCAAAACGTCATCTCTTTTCGTCACACCAATCACAGAGCCTCTGTCAAAGACATGGGGAGGTGTGTGGCCATCTAACATTGTGCCTACCCTGACCATTACACCGCCACCGCCATAACTGTTGATTTCATGGACACTGGAAAGTAAGTAGGGGATCCAGGCTCTCTCCATATAAAAGTACGGCGAGAATCTGTGTTTTGGATAAAACAGGACTTGTATGTGAATAGAACGGTCGCTCATTCTCCATTCTTCAATCACTATGCTGCCTGCACCATGCTAATCGAATTCTCCTGTTCGCAGACATGAGCGGGACGCAAACAGCCGGTCTCCTGGCAAACAACCCTCTGTCATTCAGTCTTTTGAAAACAATCAATCGTGTTACACGGGTTCGTGTGTCTGCATACAGGTCCCGAGCGAGCTGCGAAGCTGCAGTCCCCCTCTGTTACGCCTCACTAAAATGGACAACTGGCGATCTTCTCACGCCGCAACTCCCTACCTCATTCCATCATTTAATTACTGGTGATTACTCATTTTTACTGTTCTGATGTGAATTTAACCGATTCCTGCAAGATAACACCAAGAAATTCGCCGAAATGTCCCAGCAAACGCAATTCATCTTATCCTTTACGCACTTTTAAATTCTATTTTTCTGCTGCCTCCGCCTACACACACATATACGCTTGCGTATTTGCCGTACAAGATTTGCATTTTTATCTAGAAGCAGTGGTTTGTCCCTCAGTTAAGCTCTTTTCATGCAATTCGATAAAATATGCAAATTCTCTCAATTTAATTCACCAGTGTACTTGAAAGCAGGGTTACCAGTGGCCAGTTCCATGGGTTTTTTAGTGTAAGTCACATTACCTTATAATTGCTATGCTTGTTTGCCACAGTTATTTTCGAAAAGTCTGCTTGGCCTTATTCAATTAATGAGAATGTGCCGATAAAATAAATCACATTTTTTCGTACTAAAATACTGGGAGCCAAAAATCGCAGCCTGTGACTTACACTACAAGTACTCATGGAAATAGTCCAGTTTGGTCTCCACTTTTACTTAAAAAATTCAGATTTACGCCAGAATATGTAGAAAGTATTTTCAGATTTATTTAATTTCATACTTATCTAGATTACTGAAAATAAAAAAATAATCTTTTTCAAAATGTTTTTTTCTATAGTCGAAGTTTTGGGATAATAATGGAGGCCAATCAGATAACCTTGCCTGAAAAAGTTAATTTTACATTGTAAACTAAAAGGTAACAATTTTGACCACATAGTAAATATTGCAAAATAATAAAATTAAGTGTAATATGCAATTCAAGTTCAATAAGTAAATCAATTCAAGTATATTATTGTATAACATGTGTTTCAGTTACAGACATTTTATCTTAAGGGGACAGTTTATTTCAAAAAAGTCAAAATGCGATTTTCTATTTTAATATTAATTTAACGCTCGTTTAATTGTGAATAATTTGACACATATTTTACACATATGGCAATAAAATCACGTGATATTGTAAATTTTGATACATGATAGCGGAATATTGTAAAAATTTAAATAAGCCCATCGCAAATTACATATACAAATTAAAACTTTAAATGGCTTTTCTCCATGTTCATATTTTTACAATTTTCTTGCTTTAAAAATGCCATAACTTTTTTTATTGTATTTTAGATACAGATATTTTTTTGAATGTGTGCATGTTCTTTATTATATACGTGATAAATCTGTTACAGAATTAACGTTCTGATTTTTTTTTAAGTAAATGCATATGAAGATGTGTTAGATTTCTTTGTTTTTCACTAGATGTATCAGTAAAAAAATAAAAATATATATTAAATGTAATATTAGATGTATTTAAAAATACATGCGCAGTCAAGTGTAATCTAAAAAATCTTTAAAAAAATATATTTGAAAAATTTTTCAATATCTAAGAAAAATGTAAGAATTAAAGAAAAATTAATCTTTTAAAAACTTTTTACTAAATATACTGTTTTATTTTTTTAAATTAACTGTTACTTGAACACTGAAATGCACATGAGCTCACATTTGAACTATATTTTCAAAAATAAACAAAATTTTTGAAAAGGCAAACTTTACCATCAGTTCATATGTACAAAATATACTATATTCCAACAAAAATTCCATGAAACTACCAGTATTTTTTTTTATATAGAAAATAAACCAAGATATACATTCCAATTGTAGCGTTTTTATTTGTACCATCACATTTTATTGGTCGTAATAAAAATGTAAATATTTGCAGCTATGTGTAGGTTAATCGCACGCAATTTAAGCAGAGGACAAAGTCAAGTACAGTGCTCCGAGTGGGTCCGCTTCTTGAAAACCAATTTTTTTTTTCAAAGAAAATTTTTTTTTTTAATTTCATCAGAACTAACCGGGACGCGCTTTTTACTTGCGACTTTTGCGAAAATCTACCACGAATGCACTTAAAAAAAATTCTGGCTTTAAAGAAAAAAGGACCAGTGCGGAGCGCTGTAAGTACGAAATAAAAAATAATAATACATTCACACTTTGTAAAAGTTTTCTGTTAAAGTCTAATTGTTTTAGTACTTTTTTCTACTAGTTTAAAATATCATTTCAAATTGGTTTCATATTTCCCAATTTCTAATTCTGATAAATATCAAATGAAGAAATTATTAATAATTTAAAGAAAAGTAACAAAAGAAACATAACAAAAACGAATTGATAGTATAAAAATATTGTAATGCCCTTTGTGTTTTTTCTATCTTTGTAATGCGAGATGTTTCGTTTACTGTATATAAAAGTCAAGAGGCGAAGAGGTTTAATCTGATAATTCACTACATAAGTTTGATTACAGAATAAACATCATCATTATTTTTATGTAACTCATGTTATACTTAACCGGATGCACTTTATGTACATTCTTATTTAGTTTATTTCTTAGCATTTTGTTATTTATTTCTTCATTTGGAAATGTGACTAAGGGTACAAGAATTTATTGCAATAAAATAACCGTAAAAAGTGTTTGTTTTTCGAACAGAGGTACTTACTCTTAATAAACATATATTGTCAGAGAACATTGTACTTGTTGATTATATAATAAATGAAAAATAAAAATATAACTCTGCTATCCTACAAATATAAAGAAAAAGTAGAAAAAATGACAGCTTTTTTTTTTAATCAGAAATTTTCTTATATTACAAGTTTAACCATTACCTCTTTCTGGCTTAACCTTTTCAGGGACCAGATATTTCTGAAACAAATATATAGGGATGAGAGTGCTCCACGTTTTTACATACCAGTATAATATCCCTTTGAGCTCTGGGGTGTAAATTTCTTCAAAATTCCAAATGTCACATTGGCGCCAGTATTTTGCAAAGAAAAAAACCGGTTAAAGATAAGCACGAAAAAATGCATTAAACTTAAAAAAAAAAAAAAAAATTGGTCGAATTTTCTGGTGCCATTGTGACATTTCGGAATTAAAATTGTGTGGTAAAAAATTCTACCATCAGAGCTCAAGGGGATATTAGAGGAAATATTGTTTTGTTAAATCGCAGCATTTTTCGTTTGAGTAAAACAACATTTTTTCTAAGATTATACTGGTGGGAAAAAACGCGGAAAACCGGGAAAAATTCTCATCCTTAAGTATATTCAAATAAGTGATTCACGCCTCAATTTAAGAACAAACTTATTTGAAAATAATCAAGATATCTTTTACTCCTGTATTATGAGATCGAAATTGTCCTAAAAATTTACTGGTGTCAGTTCGCAATTAGAACAGTAAAATTAACCGTTTGCTGACTGCAAGCTGCACCCCTGAAAGGGTTAAAGTACTTCTGTTATTAAAATATTGAAATATTTGTGTGACACCGGATATTGCGAACAAATTTATTTGAAAATAATTAAAACCATTTCTTCATGTACATTCTAAAAAGTAAAAATTCCTTTCAAAATCCTGGTGGCGAGGTAGCATTACGGATTAAAAAAGCAAACAGTAATACTATTAATATTAGATAATTACGAAATATATCTCGCTGTGCGATATACGAAAATTAGTTACCGGAAATCCCACTTGAAAACGAAATAATTTGTGTGACCATAAATTCAGAAAATTAAGGAATTCATCCTTTAATGTTTAATCTTCTGTATTTTGTCTGAAAAGATTTACATTTGAGTCTATTTTTATAACACTTTAACATCTAGTGGGTAAATTTCTTCAAAATTCCAGATGTAACATTGGCACCAGGATTTTGAAAAAAAAATCGGTTCATGACATACAGGAAAAAAAGCATTAACTCTTTGAGGGTCAAGCAGCAATTTCTCTGCAATATTGCATTCTCACTGAAATAATCGAAAAGTTAAATTTTAAAATAAGAAAAGGTAGTTTTTCAGCATTTTGCCCCCAAAGTTAAAAGTATAAAACTTCGTAGAGTTTGCGGCGCGAATCTTGTTTAAATTAGTTGGGATAAAATATATCCACCGCCCCTCAAAGGATTAAACCTTTTTAAAATAAATTTGATCGAATATTACGGTGCTATTGTGCCATTTCCGAATTAAAATTGAGTGGCAGAAAATTCAGCCATCAAATCTCCAAGGGTGAAAGAGTTCACTGAAACTCCCAGATCGCGAAATCCCGTATTAACCCATGGGAAATTTTTGAAGCATAATTACTTACTTCTTTATGTAATTATTAAAATACTGTATTCATAATCAGAAAATAGACGTTAGATGCCGATGATGTGCGTTTTTAAAAATTATCTAACTAGGAGATGGCAAGGGTGTGGGATATCCAAATCAAAGTAGGGTTTTGTATGTAAATATTACTCGGTAAAAAACCTAATTACAGCTTATTTTAAAATTTATAAATAATTCAATAGTTTGAAATCAAATTATATTTTATTCGTGCAATGTTAATTTCTAACTGCCGAAATTGCATTGCAATGCTTAAAACGGATTTTTCTTTTGCCTAGGGTTACCCTATGGTTAACCCTTTGAATTCTGATGGGTGAATTTTCTACCACATAATTTTAATCTCCAAATGTCACTTTGACACCGGAATGTTCTACCAAATTTATCTAAAAACAGATTAATATATTTTTTCGTGTCTGTTATAACTCGAATCTTTTGTTTACAAAATACTGGTGTCAAATTTTGGCATTTTGAAGAAATTCACCCCCTGAGCTCAAAAAGTTTACCACTTAACAGCTTCTTTTTTAACCCGAAAGACCGAACGCTTACCCAGGATATGAATGGTTTTAACTTTGTCACCAATAAAATCAAATTATAACAGTCACTTTATTTAGACGGAGACAATTCTTATAAAATTTGCGATAAAATAAGTTGAAGATTACTTTAAAAAAATTAGTGGTTACATTTGTAAAAACCATACGCACTCCGATCTTTTAGGCCCTGCGCGCGTCCACCCTGAGAGCTCTCTAAAATTATCTCCCATTTTCTCTGAGGTACACTGTGTTAGCTCAATTACCCGAAAAAATGAAGCTGAGATACAGCTGATCAGCTAGCTGGGTTTGTAAAAAAATCTGTCTGGAAAATATCTGAAACAATTTTTCCGGTATAAAATTATTTTCAACGTCGAATAACTAAAGAATTTTAGCTATGTTACATCTTTTATATAGCTTCAAAATTTCATTTCACTTAATATTTAGTTGATTAGATTGACGAAAACATCAGTTTTAATGTGCGTAGATATGCTTATTTTAAATTTTCCAACGAGAAATATACTAAAATTTCACGATTTTTCTTATTAAAAAAATGTTTAAAAATAGTTGTAGGAAATTGTTAAAAATAACTACCTGAGTAGGAATGAGGCGTGCCGTATAAGGTACTTGGACTCCGTAGCCAGACATGTCAGAATACTCAAAAGTAAAATGTTATTTCAAATTGTGTCTTATTTAATTAAAGATTTTTACCGATTAAAAATTCTGCAAAAGACATTTGTCCCGAATGGGGTAATAGTGATGCTTGATTTATATCTGCCGTTACACCTTTATAAACATTTTATAGTTATAAATTCAAAAGCTTGTAATTCAGTATGACATTTCGAAGAAACTTTAATTCTGTATATTAACATATTGCTTGACCATCAAAATTATGCTAGCGTTTATCTATCTAAACATCAGTAATCAAGATTGTAATAAGACCCTGATTAACGATGAATCATGTTTCCACCAATGAATGGTAATACTAAACACATCTTAATTTTTGCCTTGTTTATGATATGTATATGCGCAAAAATTAGGATAAAATTATAATTCAAACACAGTTTCAGGCAATGATAAAAAAATGCTATTTTTCAATTTTTTTTACTTAAATTTCTTGTTTACCACAACATTTTCAAATTTTCGATTTCAAAGTTCTGTTAACCTCATCTAACCAGAAAATTTTCTATTGTGATTCAGGCAAAACAGAACTTTACAGACGTGTTAGTTCTGGGCACCCATCCTGGTTACGCCGCTGCAAAGAATCAATCTGATTAAACAATGTAGCGCTAAAGTAGCCGTTTTAAACCATAGATTGTAGATGTCAGACATAGTGATGCCAATGTGTTACAATTTTTAAATTCAAAATTTGCACTATTTTTTGGAAAAAAAATGTCCCCTTTGTTTTCACATTTAAAAAATATGTCATTATATAAGGCAAATTTTACTAATTTAAAAAAAAGTATTTTCATTCAAGAAAACTAACTTTGCACTTCGCATCATTTTGAATTGGGCTACTAACAACTCCGCGCATTTTACAATTTTTTTTCTATTTTTAGTGGGCCAGGACCACTTTTTTAAATTGGGATATTGATGTTATTTTAAATTCTTATACTTCTATCATAAATGTATATGACTATATAATCACCTTAATTTGACTCCTTTTGGAAAAAAAGATAATAATGAAAATCACACATACACACACACGTATAATCATTATATAGTACTACAAATCGACATCCACAGCAGAAACAATTCACAATTGAGTATCATGCCTGTGGCAAAAAATCAATACTTAAATTTCGTACAGTGCATCAAATTCCTTTTATGGTCCTTTAACCCTTTCCGGCACAAAATGCCCGGTCTGGGATAACTAATTTTAATTCCAAACTTGCAAATGGCACCAGTAACATTTTAGTAAAATTTTGCTTTTACAATAAAAGCTTAAATTAAGAAATTCAAAATATTTAAAAAAATTCGTTTGTGAATTCCGGTGTCAGTCGCAAATTTTTCATTTCAGTACAGGTTTTGCACGTGCCGGAAAGGGTTAAGTACGCAATTTCAAAAATGCTCTCATTAAATAATTAAATTTTTTCCTTTATTAAAAAATGCCAAAAAAAAAGATGTTGCTGAAGCGGCGACAAAGGATTTTTGAACAGCGGCGTCGACGGAGAATTTAATTTACATTACAATGTCACCAGAGCGGCGAAAGGCCAAAGGACACAAGTGTGTCGTCATTACTAATCGACCAATTTCTTTCTAGTGTTGGATTCTACACTGGAAAATTTTGAATAGCAGTTTTCTTTTATTTATTTTTGAAATTTCAATTTTCTTATAAAACAATAATAACTATTTAAACTTACGTCTTTTAATTCGGAATCCCCCAATAAAATATCAGCTAGATCCGGCAGCATTATCGCATTCTGCATCTGGCTGAATTTTTATTTAAGGTCTCGGAATTCTCACCAGTAAGTTTAAATAAATATTTTTGTTTTATAAGATGATAGATATTCCAAAAGTAAAAGAAAAGAAAAATGCTATTGAAAAACATTCTGTGAGAATTCCATCACTATGGGGAAGTTGTCGATTAGTGATGACGTTACAGCTCATGTTCTCTGGCCTTGAGTATTTCTATGGCACCGGAAGCACTGATCATTCTCAGGTGTAATTAACCCTTTGTGCTCTGGACGGCAAAGGGTATAGCCTGGTTTCATAGTAAAATATGCCCTTGAGTCAACCACATCGAGTCCTACATGGATCGATAGCCCATAAAAAGAAATTCATTTCACCCCAGTTTTAAGTTTGTATCTCAAGACCATGGGGGATAATGGCCTTAAATGCTTGTTTTGGAAAAGAGCGCATTGTGACGAAACTACTAAGCAGATTTCAACGAAAAATATAAGGGATGTAAAAATCCACCATACAAAAGTTTGAAAATTTTTTCAGATATTTTTAAGCAAACGAACAAGTTTTCTAACATTTTTCCTATTTTTAAATGTACATTTTAATTAAAAATAAACTTAAATTTCTGAGTGACCACCTTAATTTTTTTACATGAAATACTACGAGACATGATGCAGATTCACTAACAATTTCAACTTTGTACGTATGGTGCATCATATTAAAAAAAGAGCAAATCCTATTCCGGAAAAAATGTGGGGCGTGTCTCGGACAAATTTCACGCCTTCTTTTCAAATCTCACATATTAATTCACACGGTATTTTTTAAAGAAGGCGTCGTAAAATTTGTCCGAGATACGCCCCACATTTCCGCCGGAATATGATTTTGCCCTTTTTTAATATGATGCACCATACGTAGAAAGTTGAAATTGATAGTGAATATGCATCATGTCTCATAGTATTTCATGCAAAACAATTAAGGTGGTCACTCAGAAATTTCAATTTATTTTTAATTAAAATATACATTTAAAAACAGGAAAAATGTTAGAAAACTTGTTCTTCTGTTTAAAAAAATCCGAAAAATTTTTCAAACATTCGTATGGTGTTTTTTTTATATCCCTTATTTTTTTCGGTTTAAATCTGCTTCGTAGTTTCGTCACAATGCGCTCTTTTCCAAAACAGGCATTTAGGACCCTTAACCCCCATGGTCTTGAGATACAAACTTAAAACTGGGGAGAAATGAATTTCTTTTTATGGGCTGTCGATCCATGTAGGATTCGATGTGGTTGACCCAAGGGCATATTTTACTAAGAAATCCGGCTATACCCTTTCTTCAAAATTCCAAATGTCACTTTGGCATTAGTATTTTGAAAAAAAAAAAACGGTTAGCGATATTTACGAAGACTTGCATTAAAACTTTTTCAAGTATATTTGGTTGAATTTATTGGTGTCGTTGTGACATTTCGGAATTAAAACTATATGGTAGAAAATTCTACCATCAGAGCTCAAAGTTTTAAAAGTTAAGGCGCATTCGGAATTCTGAGTTCTACTCGTTTCTTCAGTTGTAAAAAGTTTAGAAATTTTCAAATACTAACAACTAAATGTTACGAAAATTGGAGTTATTTTCGAAAATAGGTGGATTTATGAAAATTGAAGCAGTCTTGCCAGATGGGCTACTTATTTTAAATTCAGATTCTTGACTGGCACCACTTTATTAAAACAGTAAAATGCGCCTTATTTAATGACATATTAATAAAGGCGAAAACAAACGGAATTTTGCCGTTTCAAAAAAGTGGTGCGAATTAAGAAAGCTGAATTTTAAAAAAGTTAGTTCACTGGCAACACTGAATTGAAATCAAACCCTTGCAATTAATTGGCCATTTAATTATACTCGGTATTTTTTCTAAGGTACCGTAAATTGCAAACTATAATCCGCAGATCAATCAGTTATGTTTGGACCGAAAGATTTTAATTGATAAAATGTAGCTCCTTAAATCGGGGTGAATATTTGACTCCAATTATTTAAAAGAAATTTTGGTGTCAAACATGATTGTTTGATCTGAACGGTATGCGCCAGAAATTATGTTAATAATCTTTTAATGGCTGTCAGTAATGTAAGTAAATTTTATTTTGTTAACCACTTTTGTACTAGTAGCGGCATTTAACCCCTTGAAGGGCGGTGGTATAAAATATATCACACTTAATTTTAATTGCGAAATGCCAAAATGACACCGAAATTTCGAAAGGAAAATTTTAATGTTATAAAGTATGTAATGAAAAGTATTTATCTATTTTGAAATAAATTTGTTTTTATGTTCTGGTGTCAATCGTTCATTTTATAATTTTATGATTATAAGTGCTTTGATTCGTAAAGGGTTAAATAATGTTGCATGGCTGCCAACTTCTACGCCTATTTACTGTTAAATAAACATATTAGAAACAGAAATTTTATTTAATAATTGACAATATGTATAGCAATGCATAACATTGAATGCATTTGGCATACATTTTACTAAAAATATTTTGTGGTTCCAAACAAGTTTATATGATTTAAGAAAGCGTAGAAGTTGGCAGCTCTGATGTTGCAACATCATAAAAATACGCTGAAATGCCTTTTCCACTCAGACCATAAAGATTTGTTTTCGGTGTCTCTTTAAACGAAGAATAAGCGCTGCATTCGTCATTTTTAATGAATAGTATAGCATGATAAATCTTTACCCTTTAAAGCTTAGTGGTACCACATAGCAACAGAAAAGTTTCATATTTTTGTTTGTTTGTTTGTTTAAATAGAAGCATTTTTGAACGGAAACATTATCTTTAATTGATGACTGGATTTCGTGATAAATTCAAACGAAAGTCTATTCAAAATAAACCTTGTGTCACGCTATTTTAACCTTCCGTCTACCAGACAAAACACCCATTTATCTACGGCAACACCTAATTTTAATTCCAAACTTGCAAACGGCACCAGTAATATTTTAATATAATTTTGCTTTTATAATGAAAGCTTAAATTAAGGAATTCGTATTATCTAGACAAGTCCTTTATAAATTCCGGTGTCAATCGACAATTTCTCATTTTACCATTGACACCAGAAATATTGCTGTCGGGTCCAATGGACCCGTCTGGTAGACGGAAGGTTAAGGAAGTAAATAATTGCGGCTGTATTGGTTTAATAATATTTATCAATAACAGAACAATCTAATAATTTTACGAGAGTTAGAGTGCGTAAAAACAGTGGAGAGAGTTATAAAGAGTTTTTTAATTAGTTTAATAGCATATACTAAAAACAATACGCTATTGATAAAGTAATAGATTACTTGTGAATAGCTTGGTTTGATATGTAAAACATATTTTTCATTTAAATAAAAAAAATTAATTCCTTGTAATGGTTTAAATTAAGATACTACAAAATGACTCACATTTCTTTCATTTTACTATTTTTTATAAAAATCAATCCGCATAGTTTATTTTGAAAATGTTGCGACAAGACATCCTTAGATTTATTATAGCGACTCCATTGTGTCAAAGAGAGCGAGTGATTTGTGAACCCTGAATACACAATGAAGTATACAGAATCATGATTGATAAACTATCTTAACATAAAAACATGCACTAAATGCTATTATGCTTATACAGTGACAAAAATAATCAATTTTCAGCACGGAAAAGAATCTTTTTTTTTTCGAAATTAATTTAAAATGACAAAGAATAAAAATTAACCTGCATATACAATTTTAGCTAGAAATATCCAACGAATCTTCAATAGCATTAGCAAGGCCCTTACAGGTCTATTTTTCAATATCAACATTTCCAAAGAACGTCATTTCATTGCAAGTGTTTACAATATTCCCAGGTTTCGTACGGGTCTTGGAATTTACAGACCAGGAAATTATTCTGTACCAGTATTTTCTTATAGAAATTTTCTCCTTAAATACGGCCGAAATTCCCTGCATTTGAACTACCGTAATTTCGGGTGTATAAGCCGCAGCTCAAACAATTCTTTTTCGACCCATAATTTAAAAAAAAACAAATATAACTAGTCAAATCGGCGTAAATATTTGTCTTCAATCACTAAATAAGATTTCTGGGTCCAAAAAGAATTCTTTGATCTGCGGCTTATACACCCGAAATTACGGTAGTTTTTTCTTCTTAAAAATAATGATATTCTGTTGAAAATAACGGTATCGGTACGAATCATGATTGCTAACTGAAATTTTCCTTCGTTGCGTATTTGTACAAGATTTGCAATGGTAACCCTGCGTTAGTTTCTGAAACGGTCTTAGTTGTGTATTTTTAATTTACGTACGAACTGCGAAATTAAAACCAAAACATATAGTATACAAGGGAACCTCTTTTATCCGAAACTCTTTGAACCGAAATCCATTTTTAAAGTTTTTTTCTGTACTATCGAATTTCTTGTGTACAAAATCCATTTTGAAAGATATGTTTTAACACTAATATTCTTTGTGTACAAGTGATCATTTTCGAACTGCGACAGTGTGGCGAGTGGTCGAGGAAAAATACAATGAGAAAAAGTGGGACCTACCAGTATTTTTTTATAGAAAATACTTGGAGTAATATAAAAGGATTAAAGAAGGCGAATTTCTGTTTAACGGAATACTGGTATTAAACACTTTTTTAGAATATATATATCCCTGACCACTCGCCACCCTGTACGAGTACCGTAATTTTGGGTGTATAAGCCGCGGATCAAACAATTCTTTTTCGACCCAGAATTTTTTAAGAAACAAATGTTACTACTTAGATCGACGTAAATATTTGTCTTAAATCACTAAATAAGATTTCTGGGTCCAAAAAGAATTGTTTGATCCGCGGCTTATACACCCGAAATTACGGTACATATAAATATTTATGATCCCCTTTATTATAGCTCCTTTAAGTAATATTGAACATCTATAAGCTGCGGAAAGTAACGAACAAAGAAAACAAAGTAATCGAACAAATTCGCAATTCTGAAGATTTTGAAACATCTTTTTCCTAACAGGAATAGCAGAAAGTTTGTGATACTCGTGAACTAATAATATTTAAAAACTTCGTGATAGAGCTTTAAAGCAAAGGCAATCAAGACTGCGACAAACAAAACACTGTTTCAAACCTTACTGAAATATGTAAAAGTTACAGTAATCCCTGAACTTTCGAAGGGGTTAGGTTCCGCAAATGTCAAAACAGTGACCCCAAATCTGTTATTTTTATTTTTATCGCACGACTATTTTTTAAAAAAAGCATTTTGTATCATACTTTTTTTTGCAAATTTTGTCAACACATATGTAAAAGGTTTTTTTCTTACTTTCTTCTGTCTTTACAAGAAAAAAGTGTTGGATTTGTGAAAAATTTTGAATTCTAGTTTTCAACGGATTTACACGTTTTAGGGGTCTGAGATTTAGAAAAAACACGTTTTTACAAAATGTCTGTCTGTCTATATGCAGCATAAATATTGTTCGCGCTCTACCTCAAGAACTAAGGCTCGGATTTTCACAAAGTTTTAGATTTAGTTAGACTCTAATATAAACTTTATCTGATAAGTTTTTGGTGTATGCCATCCTATTACCGTAATACCTACAGTTGGCTCTGCTATGCTGCCTTTTTCGCGATATCCACTATAGCCATATATCAAGAACCAATGGACGGATTTTCATAAAACTTCAGATTCCGTTAGTCCTTGATATAATAGGGTTTTGATTATGTTTGAGTGTATATCGCCCATCAGGTGCTATGCAGCATTATTCAGTGTTATCGCAATAGTTCAGGAACTAATGCACGAATTTTCATCAAACTTCAAATTCAGTTAGTCACTAATATAAATTAGTATTTTTTTAGATTTTGGAGTAAGTAGCTCTGTTGGCACTGTTATTGGGTATTATTTATAATTATCTCAATAGATCTATCTCAGGAATTAATGCACAAATTTTCATCAAACTTCCGATTTAGTTAGTCCCTGATATAAATTAGTGTTCTTTATTTTTAAAATAAATCGCTCATCAGCTGGTGCTTCTATTTAGTTTTTTTACGATTTTTGCGATGATTCTATCTCTACACGGATTTTC
Organism: Maratus speculifer; assembly: GCA_964019185.1. Taxonomy (NCBI): domain Eukaryota; kingdom Metazoa; phylum Arthropoda; class Arachnida; order Araneae; family Salticidae; genus Maratus; species Maratus speculifer. The sequence goes on from OZ025299.1 coordinate 198,070,150, forward strand.
ATCATCCTTCAGATTCAATTAGAACTTGAAAGAAGTATTACAGATTAGATTTTGGTTTAAATTACCTAACCGGTGAAGCTGCCATGTTTCGTTTTTCAGGAAGTATTAACGTTTATTGAGATTGAAGAAAGTTTAGTGATTGCTTCATCAGACTAGTTTTTTAAACGTTGCGAGTGTTGAAATGTTCTAGATTTTCTGTTTTGCGAATAATCTAACTCGCGAATGTTACTTTCAAAATTAAAATTTAGGCAATTTATTCTTGTTTCTACTTTAGTATTGTTTTTAAAGACTTCTTAACATACTAAGAGATAGCGTATATACTTCTCCTTAATCTTACAATTAAAGCATTCTAGATTATCTGAAAACCCATGATAAAAGATTAAAAATTCTTTAAGAGACATGGAAAAATAGACATTATTTCAATTTTTTTCAAAACTATTGAATAAGGGGTTAAAGAACGTCAATAATGAAGGAGATAATGCAAGAATGTCAATCTGAGGGCAGTGGTGTCTGTATGCTGAAATTTTTCTGAAATTTAATGCTGAAATTTAAGTCTTTATTGCTGGGCGTAAGTAAAGGGCAAATTTTTAAGAATAACAACACCAGAGAGCTGCTGTGGGCTATATTTTGAATTATTTCTTTTAAGTGTTTGAAATTGCAATCCTCATTCTTCAAAAGTCTTTAAAATATCGTTTTCAAGTAAAAAAATAAAAAACAAATCCTTCTATTGTCTTTAAAAAATTTTCAATTGCCAATGAGGCAAAGTTGCCCTTGTAAAATAATCTTAAAATTTTACCCCGCATCCCTTTTCCAATAAAAAAAAATAAGGAACAAAAAAAAATTATGTGCTTGGAAAATATGCGCCAGAGACATAAACCACAAAATATACCTATATAAATAATTGTGCAAATAGAATATTTAAACAGTTACCAATAGTTAGCCGTTAACCCTTTAGTTCTGATGGTTGAATTTTCTACCACTTAATTTTAATTGTGAAATGTGATAATTCCTTCGGAATATTCGTCCAAATTTTTTTGAAAAAGGTAAACTTCCTTGTTTTGCCAATACGTCGCATGGACTACCTGTTTTTGGCAATTATGATTTGTTCGTAAGTGTACCGTAATTTCCTGCGTACATAATCCGCGGATCAAATAATTCCTTTTCGACCGAGAAATTTTATTTTGCAATTGAAGGCAAATATTTACGGCGATCTAAAAAGTTATATTTTATTTAATAAAATTTCTGGGTCGAAAAATAATTGTTTGATCCGCGGATTATACGCAGGAAATGAAAGTACGGGCCACGATTCCCCAATTACAATTTATTACTCTCACCAGTAAAGTTTTATTGTCAATTTTGCATTACTTAATCCGAGCATTTTCTGATTCAATTTGGCAAAAATTTCTGTTTTGAAAAAACTGGTGATAAAAGATTAAAAATTCTGTAAAAGACATGAAAAAAAATCATTTGAATGATTTTTTCAAAAATATTGATCAGTTAAATATTTAATGCATTTATGTAACGCAAGCATATCGTAAACCACATTTTTCTTTGCAAAATATTGATGTCAATGTGACATTTGGAACTTTGATGAAATATACCCACCAGGGCTCTAAGGGTTAACAAGTGCATCGAAAAATAAAAATCTTTTAGTTCTAATTTTTTAGCTCACAGGCTATCATAGCCTGAGAGCTTATGTGCCCGTCCGTTCTGTATGTATGTTCGTATGTACGTAACGCGATAACTCATGATAAAAATATCCGATCCACTTGAAATTTTGTATGTAGGTATATCCTGACAAGGCGCTTCCCTGATTAGTTTTTGGAGTTCATTCGATATGTATAAGAGGGGGAACGGGGGGCTCATGCCCCCCGTTAGTTGATATACCGTAATTTCGGGTGTATAAGCCGCAGCTCAAACAATTCTTTTTGGACCCAGAAATCTTATTTAGTGATTGAACAGAAATATTTACGGCGATCTGACTAGTTATATTTGTTTTTTAAAAATTTCTGGGTCGAAAAAGAATTGTTTGAGCTGCGGCTTATACACCCGAAATTACGGTAGATGGGATTTTCATGCAGAATTAAGTTTTCAAAATTTAGATTAGGATCATTCTGATGAGGCGATTCCGTGACTGTTATTAGGTGTTCATTGATTAAGTATAAATAGGGGGAACAGGGGTTCTAATGCCCCCTCCCGTTAGTTGATATAAATGGGATTTTCATGCAGAATTAAGTTTTCGTTCAAAATTTAGATTAGGATCATTCTGATGAGGCGATTCAGTGACTGTTATTAGTTGTTCATTGAATAAGTATAAATAGGGGGAACAGGGGTTCTAATGCCCCCCCCCCGTTAGTTGATATAAACGGGATTTTCATGCAGAATTAAGTTTTCGTTCAAAATTTAGATTAGGATCATTCTGATGAGGCGATTTCGTGACTGTTATTAGGTGTTCATTGAATAAGTATAAATAGGGGGAACAGGGGTTCTAATGCCCCCCCCCCCCGTTAGTTGATATAAATGGGATTTTCATGCAGAATTAAGTTTTCGTTCAAAATTTAGATTAGGATCATTCTGATGAGGCGATTCCGTGACTGTTATTAGGTGTTCATTGAATAAGTATAAATAGGGGGAACAGGGGTTCTAATGCCCCCCCCCCGTTAGTTGATATAAATGGGATTTTCATGCAGAATTAAGTTTTCGTTCAAAATTTAGATTAGGATCATTTTGATGAGGCAATTCCGTGACTGTTATTAGGTGTTCATTGAATAAGTATAAATAGGGGGAACAGGGGTTCTAATGCCCCCCCCCCCGTTAGTTGATATAAATGGGATTTTCATGCAGAATTAAGTTTTCGTTCAAAATTTAGATTAGGATCATTCTGATGAGGCGATTCCGTGACTGTTATTAGGTGTTCATTGAATAAGTATAAATAAGGGGAACAGGGGTTCTAATGTCCCCCCCCTTAATTTATATAAATGGGTTTTTCAAGCAGAATTTTCAGATTTCGTTCAAATCTCTGAATAGTTTTGGAAGTTTAATGGTTAAGTATAAAAGAGGGGGATAACTCTTTTTAAATTATATAAATGCTAAATGGGTTTTTATTAAGAATTATCTAATTTGCTCTGAATTTTGGATATAGATTTTTTATATGATAAAGCATGTCTTTGATAGTATAGGAGGTTCAATGATTAAGTATAAAAAAAGAGAAAAGGGGAGAGATGTTTCCCCTTCTTAATTTTTTTTTCGAACGGAATTAACCCTTGAAAATATAAAGCTTTAATGTGCAATTAGTATTTGTAGCCTGTGAGCTCAATGCCTTCAGTTTAACTGGGCAGTATTCTTTATTTTCCTGGTACATGTATTTGAAAAAAGAAATAAAGAAAAACTTCTAAACTATGTATTAAAATTAAAAAATATATATTTTTTAAATATGTTAAACCTATATAATTTGTTAGTAATTTAAATAAATAAATGAAGCATTCAAAATTCTTTATATTAATATACTGAGTTTGACTAAGTTTCCTTTCCTTTTATTATCCTTCTATTAAATCAGTCAGCATAATATATTTTAATAATGTTGTAACGCGACAGCATTAGATTTATTATAGCCATTTCATTGTGTCAAAGCAGACGAGTGATTTGTGAACCTGGAATATATAATGAGGTATAAAGAGTCAAGACTGATAAATTATCTTAACATAAAGTTACACGAGAAATAGTAATGTATTTCAACAGTGGTGTAAGTAATACTTTACTTGCATGGACCAAAAGCTAATTTCGTGTTCTTTCTCAAATAAAAAAAGCAAATGAATAACAAAAAAGAGGGAATATGGAGAAACATCATTACCAAGAAAATTGCTTAGATTCATTCTTTGAGTTGGTTTTGAAAACAGTTTAGGGTGTGTTTATAAATTTCACCAAAACTTCCAAATAATGCCTACTTTTCATGTAATTTACAGACTTTTTAATATTTTATCACCGGATTTTCAAAATAGATATTTTGGCCTAATTGAATCAGAAAAATACTCGGATTAAAAACGCAGAATATACAATAAAAAATTACTGGTGACAATAATAAATCACGATTGAAATATGGATGCCCGTGCGTGGTGAGGGTAAATCATGATTGGCAAAAACACGTTGCCCGTTTGATGTACGGGCAAATCAGGGAAGGGTTTAAACAACTAGTAATGAATTTTTAACTAGTAAATTACAAAATAAATGTAAACTAGTAATGAATGAATAAATATAAAAAAATATATTACACAAGCTTTTTTATTAAAAAATGTCATTGAACTGAACAATAACATGACTGACTAAATTAAAACAGGGTTCTCACGACTTACCTCTAAATTTTAACAGTATTTTCAACGTATTTCACTGCAAAAAAATATTGAGAAAATTGAAAAGAAAGGTGGTGTTTGGGCATTTTGTTTCTTAAAAATTAAATATAAATTTTCTTATCATTAATAGGGGGGCCAGAGTCCTTAAAAAATATAAGGAGTGTGCGAATGCTGCAATAGAGAAATATTTTCTTATTCTTCATAATAATAACGTTTATAATGCCAGTAGCATTAGGATTGGCTGTAGTCTCAGTTTGTCCATTTTAATTAAGAAAATCCAGGTTTCGTACGCGAACCGTTATTTTCCAAATGTAACATTAATATTTTTTTGTATGCATTTTAAATTAATCTTCATTTATTGAGTTGGAATTTTTCAACTTTCAAGAAACTTTTCAAATTTTTTTAACTTTAAATTTAAAATTTATTAAAAAAGTAGGGTAGTTTAATACCGTTATAACCGGAAAATCTTATATATAGAATTTTTTTTCATTTACATAAACCGAAATATATGAGTTTCACTTTTGATTCAACATTCTTAAAAATATTAATTTAAATAAAAATACAAAACATTTACATGAATTAAAAAAGATAATGTAACTTTAAAAAAAATCATATTTTCAAAAGTGAACGTTTTTTTAAATTTACTGAATCAGAATTAAAGTAAAATAATTGAAAAATACATGTTCCAAGTTTGACCACTTATCTTTAATGGTTCTTTACTTTTAACAGTTTGAATATGAGAAATGGTGAAAGATCCATCATGAAGAAAAGTGCATTTTCACAAGAAGTCGTTTCTATGACATCCATTGCTTGTAAGCTAGATTTTGAAAACGAATCTTAATGAACAAATTTATATTTCCCGTTCGGATTAAATTGGAAGCATGTTGTAAACGTCACTTTAAGCTTAAAAAACACAGAAATTTTTAATGCTAATTTTTTAAAAAGAAAATATGAAGTTTTGGGGCCCGGATTCCCTTAACCGTGCAAAATTTCGTGCTATTTAAAGAGAGATTTTCGATAAGCAAAAAAATCTGTTAATGATATAAGCGAAAAAATGCAGTAAACATTATTCAAATAAATCTGGTCAAAATTTCTGGTGCCTCCGTGACATTTCGGAGTTAAAATTAAATAATAGAAAATTCTACCATCAGAGCTCAAAGGGTTAAAAAAAATTTCGATCATAAATAATGCAAAAAATAGATTTTTATTTTTTCCGGCGGAAATTTACTTTGGCGGTAGTAAGTCCCTGCGTTTCCTATATATTGTGAAGACCTAGACTACCTTTTGTCAGTGTCAGAGAAAAATGACTCTAATACATGATATATCTGTCACCAGTAAGAACAAATAGAAATTTGAACAATACTTGTGTGAGAAATGCGTCCTGAAAACCGCAATCTAGTGACAACTTCCTCTTTTACATCACTCCTAATATATAGAAGATACGCTGTATATCTTCCCCCCCCCTCTGTTATCATAATTCCGTTACATGCTACCATGAATATTAGAGAGTTAATTAACATGAAAACAAAGAGAATTTTACCATTTTTAAAAAGTGGTGTCAATAAAAAAATATGAATTTAAAAAAGTAGCCAACTGGCCACACTGATTTAAATTAGCATTATTTCAAATGCTATTATTTTAACACAATCTAACTGATTGATAAATTTATCACACAATTTGAATATTTTCCAACTGAGCGAAAATTTGTCCAGGCCGAGAATCGACGTCAGATCCTTGGCATACAAGGACAATGCTTTACCCTTTGAGCTCTATTGGAGACAACCGGGGGGGGGGGGCATTTCTCGCTCAGATAATCTTATTGGTCAAAACGTCTGGCACGACAGCACGACCGAATAAGCCGCAAGTAAAGGAACTCCATATAATGATGGTTGCGTAGATATTTTATTATTTTAACAAAATCAAATTGATTGGTAAATTTATCATACGAATTGAAAATTTTCCAGGTCGGGAATCGAACCCATATCCTTGATTTGCGAGGCCAATGCTTTACCGTTTAAGCTAACATTGTGTATCAGTTTGATCGTGTTAAAATAATAATATACATACTCACCGATCGTTATATGGAATAATACTCATGTACATGGAGTTCTGTTGCCTACGGTTTATTCTGACGATCTGTCTAAAATGACAGACAAGATGTTATGACCAATAAAGTTATCTGAGCGAGAAATGCCCACCGATTGCCCCCCAGTTAGCTTAAACGTTAAAGCATTGTCTTTGTAACCCAAGGATCTTTTTTTCGATTCCCGAAATGTGTAATTTTTCGCTTAGTTGAAAAATGTTCAATTCCTATAGGAATATACGGTTTATTTTTTAGCATACTCAGTGTTGCCAGTGGGCTACTTTTTTAAAATTCAGATTTCTTGATTCGCACCACTTTTTTGAAACGGTAAAATTCCGTTTGTTTTCGCTTTTATTAATATGTCATTAAATAAGGCGCATTTTACTATTCCAAAAAAGTGGTGCCAGTCAAGAATCTGAATTTAAAATAAGTAGCCCATCTGGCAACACTGAGCATACTTGCAAACCTCCCGCTTTTTTTAGATTAAAAACTGACTTTCAACCAGAAATTGCATTAAAATTAAAGTTTCTTTATTTTCTACGTTAGTTAATTGAAACTTACATGATTTAATTAATTAAATAAAATTTCTGTTTGAAAGTCTATTTTCTTATTTTTTAAAAAAGCGAAACGTTCGCACGTACGTATCAGGCATTTCGTATTGTAATAAAGCGAAATTTATTATTCAATTTTCCTTGTAAGAATTCCCATTTTCTGAATTACGGAATATTTTCAGTGTATTCTGCTACGCGAATTTGAAGGATGCTTCCGTGATTTGCCAGTACGTCATATGGGCAATGTGATTTTGCTACATTTGATTTGCCCGTACCACGTATGTGCATCCATATTCTAATCGTAATTTATTATTCTCACCAGTAAATTTTTATTGTAAATTTTGGATTATCCAATTCGAGCATTTTTCTGATTCAGATTGGTAAATTTTCTGTTTTTTTTTTTTTGGGGGGGGGGGGGGGATAACTTGTGATAAAAGACTAAAAGTTCTGTAAATGAAATGAAAAAATTGTGGAATTATTTGACAGTAATTTAAAAAAAATATATTGATAAGCTAAGTGTTTAAAGTAACTCTAACAGATACCACACAAAAATAACATATGGCAGAGATAATAAAATAATTCTTGAATAAATTATTTTTTATGATTTGAAAAATATTTCATTGCTATTTCAGAATTCAGGATAAATACTTTTAAAAAAATTATTTCAATGAAATTCAGAGAGATTTTTATTTAGAGAGCAAAACTATAGTATATTGCATATCATACCGTCAAAATACTTAATTGAAAAAAGTTATTTAAAAAGTCTAAGGATTTTTATTTTAAAAATACAAATATTTCTCTACTAATACCATTTTTCGAAAAAGAAATTCCGTTTTGAATGAATGAATATACATATGAATAATAAATTAGAATACATACTTTAAAGTGGTTAAAACACTCCAAATAAAAAGATACGTATTTGCCCGTTTACAAAAAGGTTGAAGCTTGTTCTTTATTAGTTAAAAAGCTTTTTTCCATTTGTTTTTGTAGAAAAATTATTTTAGAAAACATTTATCCAAAAATTATACTTATATATTTCGAATACGCGCAGAAAAATAAATATGGGAACATAGAATAATGCTATAAAATTTTCAAATGCCATTTAAAAAAATGAATAAAAATAAATAAAAAAATCGACTTTTTTTGTGAAACATTACGATAAACAATAGTTCATATTTACCTTCAAGGATAAGGGTTGCATGATAAAAGTAGTCGAAAACGTATATAAAAATTATTAAACCATTATTATTATTATCATTATTGTTATTAAATCAACTATTTCAGAAAATACATGATACACATATTCAAATATAGCAGTATGTGTAAAATGGTGAATTGGCAATATTGTGTAACATGTACTACATTTAGACGCAACCCCTCATCTTTTTAATTCATTTCGGGAATTACGGTTTTTGATCTTATTCTATCGACGATACCTTATAAAATTTTCAAGCTATATTTTTGAGAATTTCACAAAATTCGGTCTATAATTTAGCCAATATATTGTGCACATTATATTTCAATTGCATTCGTTCATGCGCAGTGAAACATTATTTAATAAACCTGCTCATTTTTCATTAAATTTTTATCTTTTTTGAATTCTGATTGCAGGGTATTGTGTACAATGTTGTTTGTCATAGTTTCCGAAAAAAATTACATTTAAAAACTTTGCAAATTATAAGCAAAAAATCTTGTCAAAATTTGGGAACTGTTTTTACAAAAACCTTAATTTCTCTCGGATTATACATGCTATCCTCATAAAAACAAACAGAGTTTTTTCAATAAGCCTCTTAATAATATTCTACGGATTGAAAATTTTTGCTACATTAGTTTTTACATGGTATATATTCATTCTTTTTCAATAATGTATTCGTTTTTTTCAATTTATTGCCATTCCCCTATGGAGTTTCCAGAAAAATATTTCGCGAAAATAAATGACCTATATTATTCTTTTTGCACACGTGGAGATTCAGTGTAATTTATCATGTATTATTTATCCTGATAAAATAACAAATCGCTCTGTGTGTGTGTCTGCGACGGATAGCGAAAACTACAGCATGTACGGGGCTCAATTTTTTGTGAATATTGTCTAAGGCCTCTCCTAATGTATCTGACACTCAGAACTTTAAAATTCCAATAATTATTTGTGAAATTAATTAAAATTCCAAAATTAGAAGAATGGGAAAAAACGAAAATTCAATAGAAACATGGATTTTTATCAAACCGCAGAATATTTCTTCGAAAACTGGAAGAGAGGAAAAGGGTTACTGTAAATAGAGGGCTACCATGGCGATAAATGTACTTGGCTTTTATATAAAGGGCGGTATTTTAAATTCTACTGAGCTTAAAAAACTTAAAAAATAGACAGCTAAATGCAAAAAAAAATTCACCTTTCAGAAATTTTAAAAATTATTTTTCTACTCCTATAAATAACTAGAAGATAGCATGCATTTTTAAAGGATGATAAAAAATTACAACTGTGGTCAATCATAGCCACTTTAGGCTGAAACAATTTTGATAAATACAGCGATTAAACTTAAAGAGGGAAAAATCTAATTAAAAAAAAAGAAAGAAAGAAAGAAAGAAAATTTCAACAGAAATCTGCATTTAACACTATAGCAAAACTATCTGGTAGATGGGGCTGGGGATTATAATGAAATTTAAAACGCACTCGCGGTTTGCATAGGTAAAAAGTTTTAATTAAATATTTTTTTTGAAATCGTGAAAAGATTTCAAAGCGAAGGAAAATGTAGTGACGTCATTTACAGCTCCCACTGTAAATCTGACCAATGAGAACGCTCCATTAAGACTATGGAACTGTTTAATTGGTCAGAAAATAGATTGCCTTTAAAATCGGAGGTAACTTTTTACAATGTTTTTTATAGATAAGAGTCATTCACAGCTGTAAAGAAAAAAAATTAAAGCATATAAAAATTTTAACAATATTGCATTTAAAACGCACCTTCGCTTTCCTTTAATAAAAAGTTTTAATTAAATATACTTTTTGAAAGCGTGGACAGATTTCAAAGCTAAGTAAAATATAGTGACGTCATTTAGAACTCCCACTGTAAATCTGAGAAATGAGAACGCTCCATTACGATTAACCTTCCTACCCTGAATGGGTCTAATCGACCCATAGCTATAATTTGTTTTATGCGATTCGAACCAGAACTTTTTTTATAAAGAGAGTTAAATAACAGATTCAGAGAAATAAGTCAATTAAATATATTAAAATATTTTAAATAAGAATTCTGGTGTGCAATGTTTTTATCAAAATTGAGTACAATTTGAACAAGATAGGAAGGTTAAGAAACGTTTTCATTGGTGAATGAGTTTATTTTTCTCGTGGATAGATTGACCCTGGAATTGTTATACACGGAGGAATTTTATATATATAATTGAAAAATTTCTTAAAAATTCATTATAAAATCTCATTTTCTTTAACTTCAAAGAAACAGTTTTGAGAAATCTTTCATAACGAGAGCATGTGTTCAACGCAGACAGCTGGGTGCTGGTGGGTACTGAAAGTTATAGATGACCTGTAATTTTTTCAAATATTAAATTTATAAATTTATTTTTTATACATTCAGATGACAAATTTTTCGCTGATTTTATATGTAAATTTCTTCACAGTCGCTCAGTTACAACTTTAGGTATTAATTATCAATTCATTATTTGGATAACTTGCTCTATTTAAAAGCAAGTTTTTCGAAACCACAAATGAATTACATATTAGGATTCTTTGGAACGCTGCCAAATTTTTAAAACTACACCATTAAGAAATTTAAAAGTCATGCATTGAGCAACATGTTAAAACGCTATTTAATAATATCTAAATTTATAAAAATCCAAGTTCTTAAAAAAATGTTTGGATAGTTTTTGGAACTTTCATATAAATTGTAACACATAATAAATATTTTAAAGAATAGTAAGCATCAAACATGGGGCGGAGGGATTTATTAGGGGAAGCTGTCAAATATTTAAATTGTAACGTTTTCTACCATTTCAAATGCGGACTTTTTACTAAGTCTTAGGATAAATATTACTTATGTAATATAATACTTTCAGATAGTTTATAACACATAATATAGATTTTAAAGAGTAGGGGAAGTCAAATTGGGTAGGGGGCAATAATTATTATAAGGAGAACATTATCAATTATTTGAACAATAACGTTTTAGATGCGGATTTTTCAGAGGCCTGGGATAAAAAATACTCATTTAATATAAAATTTTGAATGTGTACTTACCCATATTTTCAAATAATAATTTCATCAAATATCTTTCTTAAGTCCAGAAGCAGTTTTGTTAAGAAAACAGTTCCCGCTCTGGTGGTGGAATTTGAAACTAAAAGATTCCAGACCCCCCCCCCCCCCTCCCTCTTTTTTTTGCTGTGTGTGCGTAGCATTTCTGCTAAATGATACTGTAGGCAGCGGAGATACGGTCTTTTTATGACATTTTGCAGTACAAATTTCAGGTTTATTTTAGAATATTATATTATTACGGTCCCGGGCAATACCGGGAGGCTCAGCTAGGTTTAAATACTTAACAAATCGTCTAGAATCACAATTGAGCGGTAATCATTGGCCATATAGTGTATACTCAGTTAGTATAATTCACAAGATCCTTTAATCCATTGCGGTTGAAGTACTGTTACTTCGAATCTCTTACACGAATTTATTCGGTTTGCAATACATTTTTAAAGAAAAATTTATACTTTCAATTTCACAACATGTGCAAGAGAAATTTTCAAAAGAATGTACTTTTAGAATGTATTAGTGCGAATAGAATATATAAAATAGAATCATGTATATATAAAGAGGGCGATTACTTGCTGACACTCAACTCCAAAGTACTAACAGGTCTATGATTTTGCGTTCCTCAGAACTCGCTGTTTTCGTTTATCGGATTTAGGTTTCTTCTTCATTGTAATGCAAATCACTTCTTTATATTGTTGCAGAATTTAAAGCATGAATACGAATATTGTAAATATAACTTTTTATAAATTGTGGTGACAGAATACTTTTAGCAAAGGTGGTTGTTGATACAATTGATCAGCAGATCAGCAGATTGATCAGGTGGTTGTTGATCAGCAGCGGTTACAATTGAATTTGTACCGTAATTTGGGGTGTATAAGCCGCGGATCAAACAATTCTTTTTCGACCCAGAATTTTTTAAGAAACAAATGTTACTACTTAGATCGACGTAAATACTTGTCTTCAATCACTAAATAAGATTTCTGGGTCCAAAAAGAATTGTTTGATCCGCGGCTTATACACCGAAATTACGGTAATTTTTTTTTTATTTATTTGTTGTAATAGGCTATGCTATTATTTAGGTAACTTGAGCCGAACAAAAAAATGGATTCACCGGAGCTGCGAAGTCTCCGGCTTTTTGAATACCAGTAATTTAGTACGGAAAATGTTTCTTTATTTAATTGGAACATTTCGGAGATTTAAAGTAACCAGATTTTCTCTAAAATAATAGTGGTGTGCAAAAAGCCGGAGACTTGGCAACACTGGATTGACTCTTTAACGATCATGGTAGCATATATGCCACCAACTGTTTTCCGAATTTAATAGATTTATTTATTAAGGATGTTCCAAATTCATACTGGAAATTTAAAATAAATGTATTTGATTTATTTTACAACAAACATTTCGAGTCTAAAAGAAAAGAATTTATTAATGAAATTTTCTGGTGTGAATTTAGGCACTGTGAATTACGGAATTTCTAGAAAGTATTATAAAATGAAAATTAGAGAGTTAACCCTTTCCGGCACACTGTGCCCGGTCTGGGATACCTAATTTTAATTCCAAACTTGTAAACGGCACCAATAATACTTTAGTAAAATTTTGCTTTTACAATAAAAGCTTAAATTAAAGAATTCAAAGTATCTAAAAAATTCGTTTGTAAATTCCGGTGTCAGTCGATAATTTCTCATTTTACTACAGATTTAGGTCGTGTCGGAAAGGGTTAACTCCTTGAAGGGCGGTGGTGTAAAATATATACCACTGAATTTAAATTGTGAAATGCAGCATAGACACCAGTATTTTTGAATGAAAATTTTAATATTATCAAGTACGGTAAAGAAAAGCATTAATCCATTTTTGAAATAAACTTGTTTTTAAATTCTGGTGTCATTCAGTCATTTTAACATTTTATGAATAGAAGTCCTTTGCCCCTCAAAGGGTTAAGGGGGCTCAGGGGTTGAAAACTTTTCAAAAAATCGATTTTTTTATGATGTAATTTGATTATTCATTTAATTCTTAACTCAATGCAAAAAAACGCGAAAAAAACATTTGCATTTTTAACGGAGTTATAAGCATTTATGTATCAACACTTTCATAGCCGCATCCATATAATTTCAACTTTAAGTCGCGTTTTCTCAAAACTTGATTTTTGATCACTAACACCAAGATTTAAAAAAAAAACTATTTGATGGAACGGCTTAATTTTTTTTGCATGCATATAACATCATTATCTAGATTATGAATTACTATATTTTAGATAGTTTAATATTTTGAGTATTTTTAATGGAAAAAAAGTTGTATTTTTTAGGGGTTTTTTTAAATTTTCAACTTTGAGGGATTTTTTAATACTGTTTTTATTAAGTGATAGTTATATCCTTAATTCATAATCTAGATTATGATGTTATATGCACGCAAAAAAATAATAAGCCATTCCATCAAATAGTTTTTTTTTTAATCTTGGTGTTAGTAGTCAAAAATTAAGTTTTGAGAAAACACGACTTAAAGTTGAAATTATATGGATGTGGCTATGTAAGTATTGATACATAAATGCTTATAACTCAGTTAAAATGCTAATATTTTTATGCGGGTTTTTGCATTGAGTTAAGAATTAATTGAATAATCAAACAAGATAATAAAAAAATCGATTTTTTGAAAAGTTTTCAACCCCTGAGCCCCCTTAAGCTGACTTATCTTGCATTATATTCAAAGCGAGATTTGAAACCAGATATGATTTTAAATGACTTCACAGGTACTGTTTTGTATTAACCCTTTCCGGCGCACTACTCTTTAAAGTTGGATTTTAAAGAAATAAAAAATTAGGCAATCTATTTAGGCCTAGAGGAGTACACAGGTATTGTTTTGTAAAGATTGCACTAACCATTTTATTTATACAGCTGTTGCCGAAGTGGTAACCTCTCATAAGTAAAGCATTGATAAGCGTAGTGAGAAGAGCATTGCTGTGAAGCGCGTATTACAGTAAAACATTTTACCTATTATTTAGAAACAGTAGAGTTTGATCTCTGTGGTGCTGCCATCTAGAACTCATAAGAAAGATTTAAAGTAGCCATTAGAGTAGTTTTTGAAATATTCGCGGAATTTTTGTGTCTCTAAAGAGGGGGAACTTTAGGTGTTGCCGACCCCGCAACACTGCGCATTAAGGGGTTAAAAACGCATTTACAGAAGGAAAAAAATTCAATTAAAATTTACTGGAGGAAGTTTGATCTGCCGGAATTCAACCCCTACAAAATCAGTAGCTGTTGAGGCTTCATTATTACAAGTATATGTCAGTTCCTCCATATTAATTGCTCCATGCATTGAATTAGTCTGATAAAGAAATGTTCATTTGTGCATGCGCAAAGTCATAGCGGCCTAAAAATAATTTCTTATTTTTTTTAGTCAAATAAAATGAGAAATTTTGTTTAGAAAAAAAGGTTTAACTCTAGTTCAAATTAATTAAAGCGTGGGAAATATCACTTTATTTCTGAAAAGGCTTATGTTAGCATGTTTGAATAATGGAATCTTCAACATATAAAGAAATACGCTTGGCTTTATTTTTAGGAGGGACATCGCTCAGTTTACCATATTTGAGTAGTTCAACGTTACAGTGGGCTACTATTTTAAAATTCCGATTTTGTGAGTAGCAGCACTTTTTCGAAACAGTAAAATTCGCCTGATTTTACCTTATTTAATAACATATTAAGGGGAATATTACCATTTCAGATAAGTGGTCCCAATCCAGAAATCTGAATTTAAAAAATAGCTTACTGTCAACACTGTTTGAATTACGTAAAACATGCATCTGATTTTAATAAAATTTGAAATGACTCGATAAAATTATGTATATTTATAAATTTTAAAATTCAAACGATTTTGTTGGTTAGTTTTTGCTTTGTTGTATACAGACAGACGGACGGACAGAGTGAAGCCATGTATTTACGAAATTATGAGCGCAATTAAAAAAGTAGTTCACTGATAACACTGGTAAAAAGAAGCAGAGAATAAGAACAGAATCAGCTACACATTAAATGACTAGAAAACATTTTCTGCAAAGTTTTACTATAGAAAGGGGTCAAAATTACAACCAAAAGTTTTCGTGCAAGCCTAAAAATGACCTGCTGTTAATTCATCTGAATACTTCTTCATTCGAATATCGGTAGCTGCCGGGATGATTCCCGATACACTAGAAATCTTCAAGAACGTAAGGAATTCTATGCGGCGCCTCTGTCAATCCTTCCTGATGACTTCTAGTCACAATTTCGATCGTCTTCTGTAGTACAATCTTTCAATAAAATTTTTTTTGCCCCATTATTGTGTTGATGTTTCTTCTCGGCTTTTTCGTGCCAGTGTTGTCAGTGGGCTAGCTTTTATTTCAATTCAGGTATCTTGCTTGCACCATTTTTTTTAACATTTAAGTAAATTCATTTTTAATAAATAATTTTTCCCGTATTTTCGCTTTCATTAATATTTTATTGAATGAGGAAAATTTTACCATTTTAATAAACTGGTGTCAAGGAAGAAGTCTGAATTTGAGAAAGTTGCCCACATTCAACATTTCTTTGTATCATTATTCGCAACTACCTCATTTTTGAACCTGCATTTCTATGTGTTTCCCTTATACCCCCTGTTATTTTGTTGTTCTGATAGTGAAACACCCTGTATATCTTTTGGCATTTCTCCAAGGCAGTCTAACTTAACTCATGTACGTTGGTCGAAGTCATAGAAATTTATAGTCACCCAAAATGAAACTCTTATTTTTCTTACAATTGAATCACTATGTCTTAAGAAAATTCTAGAATAATTAAACTGTGTAGTATGCTATTAAAGTCAGTATCAGCCTTATCCTTGGAAAATTCGATAAGTTTATTCTTTGTAAAATCATATCAACATAATAATCAACAAATTTTATTATGATCTGTTAAAAATAAAATGTGCCGTTAACACTAGAACCACGGCGACGGGTCATTTTGACCCGTATCTTATGCAGAGATGTCGATTCGAACCAGAAATTTTTTTTTATAAAATTAGTTTAACATAAGCTGGGTTAAAATATTTTAATATATAATTTAAACAGTTTTAAACGAAAATTCCGGTGAGAAATATTTTTATAAAACTTGAATGAATTTTCCCGCGGTTCTAGTGTTAACACTAGAACCGCCGGATATTTTACACAAGCTTTACAAAAAGTGTTTCTCACCAGAATTATAATTTTAAACTACTTAAAATATTTAATTAGTCTATTTTTGAGCTACATACTTTTAATATATCTTATGAAGAAAATTCTGGTTCGAATCGATTATTATCAATCTAGCAGGTGTCATTTTGACCCCTAATGGCGGTTCTAGTGTTAAATTAAGCTGACGTTATATCAGTCTCTGCTTTAATTTACGGGGGAGTTGGGGTAAGTAAAATTTAATGACTATCTTTTCTCTTATTTTAATAATGTATATTGTATACTTTTAAAAATTAAGACTTGAATTTATTCAGTTAATTCCCCATTCGTTTTGTAAATTCTAAGTATCTTTTCTAAAGCTTAACTTACAAATTATTCAAATATTCTTATTCTTGTTGAAACAATTCTTAAAAATTTCTGTTTCCACATGAATAAAATTTCCAGTATTAGAAGCTATAAAAGTACAATTTGTGGCATTCTTGTGCACTCTTGCACTTGTATTTTTGATTAGAAAATTTTTAATATTATAAATGGAATTACATAAATTCCTACTGTTTGAATAAAACGTTTCTTTTACAATGAAAGTTTAAAGTAATGAGTTTTTAATTTCTTAAAAAGTCGTTTGTAAATTCCGGTGTTTGACAATCATATCATTATTTTATGAACAGAATTTTTTTGTGCCGGAAAAAATTAATGTTTCTTCAGAAGTCGTTCAAATGAAAATGTGAAAAATTACTAGCAAAACAATTGCATCTGAAGAGGTGCTTAAAATTAATCTCAATGACATTACACGCATTGTATTATAGCACTGGCAAGACAAAGGCACATTTTTTCCCAGATTAATTTTTGTATTGAGGGAATGTATAATTTTTCTAAAATTTCTATCGCAATTTTTAGCGATACTTACTCGCAAAAAAATATTTACAAATTCCAAGATTAAACGGTGATAATTGCGGATTGTTCGATAGAAATATTAAAAAGAAATTTTATGTTTTCTAATATTCTAATATCCTATTTTAAATAATTGTGGACGTGCTTGTAATTTTAAATCTTTGTTTAAAGGTACCCTAATTTCCTGCGTATAATCCGCGGATCAAACAATCATTTTTCGACCCAGAAATTTTATTAAATAAAATATAACTTTGTACATCGCCGTAAATATTTGACTTCAATTATAAAATAAAATTTCTGGGTCGAAAAAGAACTGTTTGATCCGCGGATTATACGCAGGAAATTAGGGTAATACATCATTTATGATTTATCTGTCAACATTTAATTTTTTTATGAAATTTAAATTAAATTGCTAAACAAATGCTGCATTTTCTATATATATTTCTCAATAACTTAACAGCAATCCAAACTTAAGGAATAAACTAATGGAGTAACCTTAGAAGCAAACTAAAACTTTCTAAACTTTTAATGCATTTGCAATAGAAAAAAAAGCTATTAATTTACTTATTGTTGACTGAACAACTCACTTCAACCTTCGGAGTAGTACACCCCTTTGAAATATTTAAAAGGAACTACCAAACAAAATATTTTGACTCATGAGTATCTTATACCACTGTTTATTTTTTTCAGAAGCTAGGATTGTCCAATGGTAAAAAGTTGTAATGAATGAATGACACCAAGATTTACGAACAATTTTATTTGAAAATAAATAATATATATATTTTACATACATTACCAAAGGAAAATCTTTTATACACAATTTTAGTTCCATTTCTTTACTTGAGAATTAAAAGTTATTGGTTTCATAAACGTAGCACCTCCTTTGAAATGGTTAAATAATACTCAAAATATTCAACAATTGGGATGCGGATCACCAAGTTACCAAATTGATTGAATGGAAAAGATTGATATGAATAAAGATAAAAATTTTGCAATTTAATAAATAGAAGATGTCCTCCCAGAAGTTGTCGTAACAGAGGTGTTTCGTGCAAAAATGTTGAAGAAACAAATATAAAAATAAATCATAAAAGTTAGTTACGATGTAATTAATCTTGGTTCGTAGAGGTCCTGGAATTTTTCACGTGTTTGAGCTGATTTATTTTTTTTTTATTTAAAAAAAAGTCGGTAATTTACTTGGAATATAGTAATATACGTATGAACCATGCTAATACCCTCATGATCAAATTATCTCCATTATATCTTTTGAACAGAATAAAAATTCATACTAGAATTTTTCTTCTAAAAGTTTTATTTTTCTGAAGAATAAAAATAAAAGTTTCTAAATTTTTGGTGCATTTGTTATAGAACCGAATACAACAGTAATTCAATTACTCACTTCGATTTCCTGAAAAGTTTAACATGAGAAAACACTCGCGGGGCCTGATAGACCGATGCGTTTGGTTTTGTACAGTTGTCAACAATATTTTTTTAAAGTAACTTTCAATTTTTTTTATCGCAGGAATTTTAAAACTGTTTCCAACTAAATAACATGACGATTAATGTTTGTATTTACTGGTGAAAAAATAAAAATTATTCATACCCTGAGAACGCGAACGCTCTCTAGGATTAAAACCAGAAACAAAGTTCATATTTGCTTTATCTCCAGACATCGAATCACTACAACGCTAAATCAGCGAACGTTTTCAAGCATAAGTTTTTTCCAAAAACTGTAAAGAATTTTTCTCGTATTAAGAAATTTTTCAACATATATAGATCTAAGGCAGGAGTGTAAAAATTTTGTTCCTGGCAGATACCATTAAAATTATGTAGAAATGATTTTAATAGCTTTATTTAATCGTCGAACCTGTGAGATTCAGCAAGTAAACTTTTTATTTAACACTTTCCGGCGCGGAGCGGACAAATTCTGTCAGTAAAATGATAAATTATCGACTGACACCGGAATTTACATACGACTTTTTTAGAAATTAAGAACACCTTAATTTGAGTTTTAATTGTAAACGCAAAATTTTTTGAACATATTATTGGTGCCATTTGCAAGTTTGGAATTGAAATTAGGTATTCCAGACTGGGAACACTGGCCGGAAAGAGTAAAACCATTTCCGGCATCGTAGTTCCTCTCCGAGCACATCTAATTTTACCGTAATTTCGGGTGTATAAGCCGCAGATCAAACAATTCTTTTTGGACCCAGAAATCTTGTTTAGTGATTGAAGACAAATATTTACGGCGATCTGACTAGTTACACTTATTTCTTAAAAAATTCTGGGTCGAAAAAGAATTGTTTGAGCTGCGGCTTATACACCCGAAATTACGGTAATTCCAAACTTGCAATCGACATCAATATTATTTTAATAAAATTTTGCTT
Organism: Maratus speculifer; assembly: GCA_964019185.1. Classification (NCBI taxonomy): domain Eukaryota; kingdom Metazoa; phylum Arthropoda; class Arachnida; order Araneae; family Salticidae; genus Maratus; species Maratus speculifer. The sequence continues at coordinate 198,089,827 of OZ025299.1, forward strand.
TTAGAATGAAAACTCAAATTAAAGAGTTCTTAAATTCTAAAAACGTCATTTGTAAATTACGGTGTTACTCAATAATTTCTCACTTTACGAACAGAATTTTTCTGTGCACAAAAGGGCATGTAACAATTAATGGAACTTAAAATTGCGGAATTTTTTTAGTTTTTAATTATCGGCTTAACAAGAACGCCCGAAAGGAGTCGATTCGACTCCAACCATGTAGTTAAATTTTAATTCGAGCCAGAAATTTTCTTGAAATAAGTTAAATTTCAAACATGCAGCTATACTTTAAATAAACCGATTAAATAATTTTGAATAACAATTCTGGTGTGAAATATTATTATGAAACTTCAATAAAATTTCCAGGCGTTCAAGTGTTAAGAAATAGAGCTAAAAGATTATGAGGTTAAATGATTAAAGATTTAACAGATTATGTTGCTGGAAGGTTTTAAAATAACATATTTTAAGCACTATCAGTGTGTGTATATATATATTTCTTTTGCTTTTTTTCGAAATGTGTTTTTTTATGCTTTGATACACTTTTATAAAATTCTATTTTTCTGAAACAGTTGAAACTTTCCAAAATTGTGTAACTAACTTTTTTCTTTAAAAAAATCTACCATTTTAAATCTGAATAAAAAATTCTTCATTCTCATTTCTTCGAAAATATGTTGTAAAATTTTTAGAATTTTCAATGTTTTTAATAAATTATGTTTATTTTATTTTTGTTCAGCCAAAATGAGAATTGATTGGTATTATTCTCAAACAGTATGTTTTTTGACACCACAAAAATTTTTAAAGTGGTATATTCAAAAGTTTTTGAGATAAAGTAACAAAACAGACATACTGTTAAAAAAATGTCATAGAAATAAGCAAAAAGTTAATTACCGTAATTTCGGGTGTATTAGCCGCAGATCAAACAATTCTTTTTCGACCCAGAATTTTTTAAGAAACAAATATAACTAGTTAGATCGCCGCAAATATTTGTCTTCAATCACTAAATAAGATTTCTGGATCCAAAAAGAATTGTTTGATCCGCGGCTTATACACCCGAAATTACGGTAATTCTTCAAAAGCTAATTTATGCAAGAAATTAATTTCTTTTGATTTGTATATGGTCTTTGTGGTATATATTTATTGTAAAAGAATCATTTCTATCTCTATTTAACTAAAGCACGTGATGTTAAATATATCGCTAAAGCTGCTTCATTTTACATGTCGAGATGCACAGTAATTTCCGGTTTATAATCCGCGGATCAAACAATCCTTTTTTGACCCAGAAATTTTATTTAGTAATTTTAGCCAATTATTTACAGCGATCTATAAAATTACATTTTATTTTAAAAATTTTCTGGGTCTGAAAATGAGTGTTTGATCCGCGGATTATATGCCGGAAATTACGGTAATATGTATCTTTAAAATATATCATAATTTCTGACGTATAATCCGCTGATCAAACAATCATTTTTCAAACCAGAGAAATTTTTAAATAAAATGTAATTTTTTAGGGCTTCGATTACAAAACAAAATTTCTGGGTCGAAAAAGAATTGTTTGATCCGCGGATTATACACAGGAAATTACGGTAAGTAGTAACGGGTTGTATCACAGGTGAGACACAGCTGATCTAAGATTATTGATATAAAGCATGTATCCAATCCCCATATGATTCAAAGCTTTCTAAATTTCAAGCCACAGTCACAGTAAAAATTTAGTCTCCTTATGTATTCAAGTACATCGTAATGTTACCAGTTGTTCCTAAAAATAACATTTACTGTGTATACCTGAACCTAAATAAAACAAAAATTTTATTACTAAATTTGTGGCATGTATTCGGAACCTCTTACAAACGAACACAATTAGTAATATTACATACAAGTCGTTATGACCAGATTACATTTTGTTGTCACTTTTGAAAATTAATTTTGGTGAATTTGTTTCGAAAATCGTTTCATACAATTTGCTAAATCGAAGGTGTCCATACGTTTCATCAGAAAATAGCTTGAGAGTTTTAAAAAAGATAAATATTTGTCTTTACTAATCGAAAATTATCTGTCTTTATATAAGGCGAAAATTTTAATAAAAATGCAAAGAAGTAGCAACGTAATCTGCATATCAGATGATTTAACCCTTTCCGATGCAGAGGTCCCATTCTGGGAACACATAACTTTCTTTCCAAACTTGCAAGTGACTCTAGTAATATCATACGATAAAATTTTACTCTTTCAATGAAAGTTTAAATTCAGGAATTGTTATTTTCTGAAAAGCCATTTATAAATTCCGGTGTCAGTGATAATTTCCCATTTTACGAACAGAATTTGTCCGTGCCGGAAAGGGTTAACGTTACGATATCACAGTCAACTTTAACTCTTTAATTCCCAGGGTAGGTTACGTTAGAGAAATTATTTTTTTTTTCAGAGAATATGAATCCACGTCAGAATATTCCAGTAATAAATTTCATTTTGCTTTATTAAATAACGCAAGGTCTCTTAGTAAATAAAGCAAATATTGCTATTTTAAATTTCTGTTATAAATTTCAAATATCCGAATAAAAATTTCCACTAAATTGGAAACACTTGTAGTAGCATATATGCTACCACCAGTGTTAGAATTTAAAACCTCTAATTCCCAAAGTAGAATACGTTCAAGAATTAATTATAATTTTTGTATTATAATAATAATAATCTTCTAATATCTAATATCTAATTTTTATTAGATATTTTTCTCTTTTGTAATTGCTAAGAATTCTGCATCTAGATAATGCGAAGAATACCTATAGTACTTTTGAACCACCACCAGGATAGGATACAAAATTAAAGTCAGTGGTTACGATAGTGTTAATATTTGCTTTTGTTCATTACACAATTTTGACGATTAACCCTTTGCGGCGCAGAACAAATTCTTTGCTTAAGTATTGAAATTAATGTCTGACGCCGGAATTTGAAAACCACTTTACATCTAAATAAGAAAAGGCTATATTTCACGCATTCAACAAATTTAATTTTATTTTGCCAAAATTCCAGTGCCAATGTGGCATTTGGGAATTAAAATTAAGTGGTTTCATAGATATACTACATAGCTGCCAACTTTCAACTAATCTTCCGTAATACCTGGATTAGTTTGATCCAGGTTAACGTCATTTCAAACCAGAAAATATATTTCACGAATCTTTATTTATTTAATTTCAAGATTGTTAGCGTAACATACTTAATTTTATTTCTTTGAAAAATTTCTGGTTCGGAACTCAGTAAACCAGGGTCAAATTAACGCACTTATTACGGATAATCTATGTCAGGTTGGCACCTATGTATATTACCGCTCCGCAAGGGGTTAAATAGCTGGAAGTTTACTTTTTGGAAACAATGCTCTCATTGGTACGCCACATATCACAATATAATATCCATTTTCTCTAATTGATAAATTATCTTATCTTTATTTTTCATGTCAATTTTAGATACATTAAAAATATTAAAAGAAGATATAAATTGTTTAAAGTTGTCCTTCTTTGCAGGCGTAAAAATGAAAATTTAATTTCAGACATATTTATTTTGTATTTCCATTAATCACATCCGGCAAACATTTAAGAGCAATTCATTTTTTTATGCTTTGAAAAAAATTTTATTTTTTAAATTTTGTATCAAACTTAAATTAATTAAATACTTTATCTGCTTGGAACCGAATTGTACTTCAAATAAAAAAATTCTCTTGAAGAAGGGGAACAAAAGAAGTAATGTGCCTTACTGACTTTAATTGAATTGAGAACAAAAGGTAGAGAAAATACATGCTCATTTCCTTTTGGATCGTTTGGGAAAAGCGAAAAGGTAATGAAACAATTTTTATAGATATACAGAAAGCAAACTATGCTGCTTCTATATAAAAAAGTTCCCTTTTTGAAGCATTTGATAACAAATAATTATTTTTTTTTCCAGTGACATAAACTTAATGAAAATATTTAAGCATGTAAAAATTGGAGTTACTAGAAAAAGAATCATTTTTTGTGAAGTATGCATTGTTGCAAATAATCTCGAAGTCTGTGATCCATCACTGGTTCTTATGGAAGCAGATTTTTGTAGCGCTATTTTGTCATTATTTAATAATATTATTTATCTATTGTAAAATTTAAATAAAGTAAAATAAAATTAGTTTTTAAAAACTGAGTTACCATAAAAACCACAACTTGAATTCATTTATATAGACCGAGGTACTTCATCGATGACATGTCAGGTAGTCCAAATTCACCATTGTTCTCGAATAGCAATTTTCGTTTAAATTAAGGGGACAGTACACCTTTAAAAGCCGCAGAAAACGTAAAATTGTATCATGTGCTGTACATTTTTTAAAAAAAAGAGTAATGTCTCTGGAAACACAAAAATTTCAAAATATCTTTATATGGTATTGAACTTTCTCTAAAAATTTTTAGTTTTGATATAATACAGCAATTTTTTTTATGGGGTCGATTTCGAAATGATACTTTTAAAAAATTACGACGCATAACATTTCACTGCGCGCAAGATATCTCATGCAGATTTCATGCGATTTGCATAAATTTGATCTTAAATTAAACATAATACCTTGGACTACAATTTGAACTAGAATGTTTATGAATGGCTAATTAGATACAGAGAAATTAGATTTTAATTATAGAAAATAAAAAAATAATGAATTTTTGCATACATTCAACCTTGTAATTATTTTTATATTGAACACAACTGCATAATTCTAGTTCATTTCTTTGATTTAAAATCCAGATTCTTTCTCCAGTTCACATTCTTTGATTTAAAAATATTTCCAAGTAAATATCTTATATCTTTGTAATGAAAATTGAAGTAAGTTTAAAGACAAATTCTTAAAGTGCCAATTACTGGGGATGTCACCCTATATAAAAAACATGAAAAAATCTAAAAAGAAAAAGAATATATAATATTTATTCAGAATAAGTTTTTTTTTTTTATTTCGTCTAATAATAAAAATATTCGAAGAAAAAAGTATTTTTGAAAAATTTAGAACCAAATGTGCATATAAAGAACTAAATTCTGCGGATTTTATTAGTATCAACATTTTAACCCTTTGAGCTCTTATGGTAGAATTTTCTACCACAGAATTTTATTTCCGAGATGTCAAAACGGCACCTGAAAATTCGACCAAATTCATTTGAAAGAGTTTTAATGCATTTTTTTTTCGCGTATATCGTTGAGTGGTATGTTTTGTTTGCAAAATACTGGTGCCAATGTGACATTTGGATTTTTGAAAAAAATTACCCACCAGTGCTCAAAGGGTTAACACTAGAACCGTGGGAAATTTTACCCAAGTTTTATAAAAATAATTCACTTCAGAATTTTTATTTAAGTCTATTTTAGTTCTTTATTTTAAATAATTTTTGCGAAGCTTACATGTAAATTTTTTTAGAAGATTTATCTGGTTCGAATCGATATCTTTTCCTGGAGTACGAGTCAAAATGACCCGTTTCCGCGGTTCTAGTGTTAAACCTCTTTACACTTTTTTGACTCATCTGTGTGCCTTTGAAATTTATGCTATATATTATTCTCCAAGGGCCTGGTAAACGAATGTGTACAATAGATACCGTAATTTCCTGCGTATAATATGTGGGTCAAACAATCACTTTTCGACCAAGAATTTTTAAAAATAAAATGTAAGTTATTAAAGCACGGTAATTGTGTGGTTTTAATAACTAAATAAAATTTCTAGGTCCAAAAAGAATAGTTTGATCTACGTATTATACCACTGCCCCCTCTACAATGCCTATTCACTGAGCAGACGACAAACGTGAAACGTCATGAAGTGGAGGCGAAATCACTAACCCTACTGGTTCCACAATCGCCACGAAGCTCAGAACGCCATCGTTGTCAGGGAAACCGCCTCCACTACGTCACAAGCGAGAAGGCATTGTAGAGGAGGCAGTGATTATACACAGGAAATTACGGTACATGCATAGAATTTACAGACTTTGAGCTAGAGGTCGAAATGATTTAAACAGATGGTGTGCCATGGTCTGCGAGATCAATGATTTGGTAAATTTTTTTAGTGTATCCAAGTGCTTCTCCGATGAAAGTATGCCGCCCTATTAAATTGTACATCATCAAACAAACCTGCACTAAAAATTTTTAAGAAGTGGATTGTGTTTCGAACGAAAAAATAAACTCCCTTCTTTAATCAACGGAATTGATATATCATAAATAACTAGTTCCTCGGACCTGGCTTTAATCATTTTTCGATTCGACGTACAAAAATACAGAGATGCTTTCAACAGCCAAGATGTCTTTTTTTAATTTAATTTTTATTTTATTTTAGGCTCTTAATGAGATTGAAGTAAGTTGTTAAACAAAACCATTAATCTTTTTTTTTTTTGGTAGTGGAGCGTTTATCTGTGATCTAAATTTTCAATGTTCCAGCTATCCCTGTTTTTTGATATCACCTCACTCTGCGGTGACCTATATCACTAAAATAAACCACATATAAAATAATATGCGCATAGTATATAATATACTTTCAAACCTCTATTTGTTTTAAAATTAAATAAAACTGAAAATTATATTAAAAATAATCAATTAATTACTATAATTTAATTGTAATAAATACATACGATAAGTAACTTTTTATAAATATTCATTTCTGTTTCAAACTTTGATTACTTTATCTAGAAAAATCTGAAAACTAGTAGTATGTACACATACAAAACAAGTAGATGGAAAACAACAGCAAATAACAATAAACATTATAATATTAACTTTTTAAAATAACATTATTTTGCCCATATTTTGTATAGAAAATAAATCAGAACAATAATAACTAACTGCACTTTTGCATCGGAAAAGAGTTTCTTAAAGAAACGTGCAGTAAATACGAAAGCAATACAGGGACAGCTAAAACGTATTTGCAGTGAATTCAAAAATAAGGAATGAATATGTATGCAAAGCAATTAAATTAAAAGCTTAGAAACTTCAGTCATAAATATTATCTTGCTTAAACATAAATAGGAATAAGTATAGAATGTTAATCAGAAAATATTTCACTAAAACACCATGGTCAGAATAAAACTGAATCAGTTTATTTTGACATATCATTTCATGATATTTTATTGAAAATATTTAGAAAAACTTTCACTAAAACTAATTCGATAAAAAATGTCTGCTATAGTTTAACCCACTAACTGCCAAAATTTTAAGATTGAAATGGTCAAGTTTTTAGTCGAACATCGTGTATTACCACAAACCCTTAAAGATAACCCATTAATGCCTGAAATTTTTTCTCCGCTAAAATTCAAATTTTGCATTCTCCCGCCACTTTTAAATCAAGAATAACTTTTATCTTAAATTATCGAGAAATTTGTCTCTAGAAAAAAAGTATTTATTTATTATCCTTTTTACTGGTGTGAAAAGCGCTTATTTGAATTTTTTTAAACTGTCCCAAAATTGGGATGCTAGGCACTAATGGGTTAATAGTCGCTTTAGTTGATCTTAAATTTTTTTGGTCTTACGGAAAGGCAATTTTTTAAATTAAAACATAATGGTGAGTATGTAAATAACTTAACACTAAAACCGCCATTAGGGTCAAAATGACCCCTGCCAGAAGGATAACAGTCAATTCGATCCAGAATTTTCTTCATAAGATATGTTAAATATATGTAGCCCAAAAATAGACTAATTAAATAAGTTAAATAGTTTAAAATTAAAATTCTGGTGCGAAACACTTTGTATGAAACTTTAGTAAAATACCCGGCTGTTTTAGTGATAAATATGTCAATCTATTTTGACCGCTGCATGAGACAGTGGGTAATAGGTTTAATTTGTAGAGTTCTTATTTTTGCCTTTAACTCTCACACTGAGTCCACTGCTTTCCAGTGCTAAAATAATTATATGAATGAATGATACCGAAATTTATGAATAAATATAATTGGAAATAAGAAAAAGAAAAGGCTGTCTGTAACACACATATACCATTCATATTTTACACTTGCAACAAAATTTTGATATTCCATGTAATTGAGCGCTGAGCCACAAAGGGTTAATTATTCTTAAAATATAGCATAGCTGCCAACTCTTCCGCTTTTCGCATTACAAAAATTTAATAAAAGAACTTTTCTTGCATATTCGGCTAATTACGCTGATTTAAAATGGTAAAATTTACTATAAAATATTTTGAATTTAAAAATGCGTAAGTGTTGGCGGCGATGATATAAGAGAGAATTTTCATTAATCATAAATATTATCTTATCTCCCATTTTTATTAATATAGCAAAAATCGCAACTTTTAGGCTTTTCTCTTACAACTAAAATAAAAGCTTGCCTTGTTTATTCTCTAAAATTGGAGATTAATCAATAAAAAGATATCTATCAAATGGAACTGGTAGCAATAATGTATTCTAGTTAACAGCTATAATATTGCATAGCTGCGAAGATTTACACTTTTTTCATACCACTATTGCCCCACCAGTGGCCGAGAGGTTCTGCCTCCGAAAATAATTGACGGCAGGTGCGGGTTCGAGCCCATTCGCGGCCGTCGGCCTAACCGTTCGGAGTTTTCGATGGTTTTCTTCGAACCTTGGATTTCCTTGCATAAATACCGGTGAGGTTCCCTTGGAAAGACTCCCCTCCAGGGCACACAGTATAGATGGGGCTGAAATAAATACAAACACTATTACCAATATTATTTACAGAGAAGTTTGACTTATTTAATTATCAAAAGGATAGGATTAAAAGAAGCAAATTTTTCTGGTCAAAGATAAAAGTTGGTAAAAACTAAAAAAAAAAATGGCAGCTATGGATATAGGATAGTAAAAGTATTTGAATACATTTAGAATAATAATTAAAAAAAACCCTCACCTTATATGTTCGCTCAGGACTACCATTTTCAAGGAAAATCTAGTTGGAATAGTAAAATCCCCAGGGTTGTCATAGGGATATGTTTTATATTTTATTTTAAAGGTGTTGTATGTTTTGTCATTTAATTCTACAACTACAATAAAAATTGACCCCCCCCCTCAAAAAAAAGTTTCTAATAATGATACGAATAGAGTATAAAAATTAACCGACGGCGGCAAGTGTGCATTTCAGAATAGTCACAATAGGCTATTTAACCACTCACTGATTTGTCCGTACGCAGTTCTGGCAAAACGAATTTGCTTAATTCATCATTTAAAGCTTTTTGACAACACTATTTTTTAAAACGGAATGGCGTACTATTCAAAGGTAGAAATGTTTAGAATAAATATTACGAATATTTTAGCTTAAAAAAGTGGTATAAACCCATATTTTCAATTTATTACACATAGCACGTAAAAAAAGGAAACAGTTAAGGGGTTAATCGTAGATAAACATCACTATATGGTGAAATTAGTTATTCTGATTTATGAATTTTATAAGGTAACACATGAGAATTAAATGACTAAATTGGGAGTTTGATACATAACCGTACATTTTTATTCACCACTATATTGTTGTCCTGTATGTGATAAAATATGTAGCATTCAAAAATTGAAATAACATGAATAATATGGAGTGGTTCGCTGTATCCTATTCTCACCTAGTACTGTGATAAATATGAAATATGTGAATTAAATTATTGATAATATTTTTAAAGTTTTGACATTGAAAGAAACATTTAACATATACAGGCTGTCCAGTAAATAAGACCCTGGTTTCAAAATTAAATTTCTCAAAAACGAAGATCGATAGAATTATTCGGTAAAAGGTTTGTTTGTTTGGTAAGTTGTAAAAATGTTATACAGTAGTTTCGAATGGTAAATATTTTTAAAAGATTATGTTCAGATTGCAAAGAATGCTTGATTTGACATTTTTCTTGTTTTAGATTACTTGCAGAGAACGCGTTTTTCGGCGTACAGTGCCATATTTTAACGATTTTTGGAATTAAATTTTTTGAATTTCCGAAATTTAAAAAAATTAGTTCATAAAAGTAATTGCTACAATCTGTCTTTGACCATCTACCAAGGACCTGTGACACTCATGATAAGGCGGATTGCAGATTTTTTGCGGGAAAAAGGTAAAGCAAACGTTGTTAAGTAGATTGTCCTAATGTTGGGGCTCTTCAGTGTACATTAAAATATTTTATTCAATAGTTCATAGCACATAACACTCTCATGTTAAAAATTAAGAGACTTTGAAATTTAGTTTATTACCTTCAAAACTACTGGAGAGATTTTAATGAAATTAAGTATGTACATATTTTGATATAATGCAATAAAATAAATTAAGCAATTAAAAAGTTTAGGCATGATCGTGCGTAAGAATCATCAACTTTGAAAAGTATCAAACAGAGCTTACAATTTTGAACTGAACAATGTGCTAACGCTTTACCTACTTTTGTTGCGTTGTAAAATTTTCAGTTGTTAGTTAATGGTAAAAGGAATGAAATTTTTATTTATTTTTAGACACATAAGAGTTCAAATCTCAATCATTTTTTTTCGCATTTATTAATTTCCCATTAATTTATGCACGGATTTTTATCCAACTTTAGATTCACTTAGAACTTGATATAAATTGTAGCTGATTAGACTTTGATGTTAATCACCTAACCGATTGCTCTGCTATTCTTGATTTTTCAGAAAGTATTTGAATATATGAGAAAGAAGAAAGTTTTAGTATTGCTAAATCCGACTTGTTTTGCTTTTAACACTAGAACCGCGGGAAAATTCATTCAAGTTATATAAAAATATTTCTCACCGGAATTCTTATTTAAAACTGTTTAAATTATTTATTAAAAATATTTTTGCCCAGCTTTTATTTAGCTTATTTTATTTAGAGTTTCCAGGTTCGAATTGGCATTTCCCCATATGATACGTGTCAAAATGACCCTTCGCTGCGGTTCTAGTGTTAATTTGATTATAATTCAATTTATTTATTTTTAAATTTCTGTTAACCCGTTAGTGCCTAGCGTCCCTTTTTAGGGACGCTTCAAAAGGTGCATGTAGCACTGTTTTTGACACCGGTAAAAAAGAACAGCAAACTTTATTTTATTTAATTGAAACATTTTCGTAATTAATGAACTAAACTTAATTCTTTTAAAAATAGTGGTGTCAACCGAATAAAATTTGTGCAAAAGGTGGTGGGCACGAATGGGTTAATCCTTTCCGGTGCAGTGTTACCACTCCGGCAACACCTAATTTTAATTCCAAACTTACAGACGGCACCAATAATATTTTCGTAAAATTTTACTTTTGAAATGACAGCTTAAATCAAGGCGTTCTTAATTTCTAAAAAAGTCCTTTGTAAATTCCGGTGTCAGTCATCAATTACTCATTTCACGAACAAAATTTGTCTGCGCCGGAAAGGGTTAATTTAACTAAACTAAAAATTTCTCCCAACTAAATGAGATTCCATTTTAAAATAGAAAATGGAGCATTAACTCTTTACAAAACACGTACATGAAATAAATCTTTAAATAATTTATAAACCCATATCTTTATTATAATCATAATTTTGAAAATTCAAGGGTGAGTCTAATTTGATAATGGATTCACGAAGGAGAACATATGGAAGTGAATTCAGGCCACACCTTTCATTTATATTATGGAACAATTATAGAGACTAGTACAAAACTATTCGTATCTGAATTAAATGAAATTTGTTTTTTAAAGATTACGGTCTAAACATAAGTAATTTAGAATATGTTTTTGTAAAATATCTTTGCATAATTTTAATAACTATGTCCATTAAATCTTGGATTGCAAGTGTAAAAATATTCAAAGTATCAGGTTATCAAACAGCAACACATTTTATTGTCCGCAAACCAATATTTTATTAAAAAATCTTATAATTTGTTCTACAAAATTTGTGCTAAAATTAACCTCTGAAGTTTGTCTCTGCGCAATTAAAAAAAAATCTAAAAAGAAAATTTTTCTAAGAAAATATTGATATTCAACCGATGGACCATTTAGAGTCCTGTAATTACGATTCTGAACGTTTAATTTTATAATACTTAAGGTAGAATTCATGCTATCACTCGTGTTGCCAATTTAGTGGATTTTGTTTTTACTCACATATTCTGAATTCACTTCAAAAGCATAAAACAGAAATCTTTGTTTATAGAGTAATAGAAAATTTGCTTATAAATAAATTAAAATTCATCCTGTGTGAATTCCTATTTTCCTGTTTACAGAATTTCTAGAATGCTACTATGGAGAATAAAGGGTTAAAGTGAAAAGTGAAACATTTGTTTGACATTTTGAAAACGTAAATACTAGAGATTTCTTTGAATAAAAATTGGCATACTTATGCAAATTGATATTATTGGAAAACAGTTAAAACTCTTTCCGAATTTTGAAAGCATTCTAAATATCTCCATTTCTTACTTTTGAACGGAAGAGAAATTATTACACTTTTTGTCTATCGTGTAATGGAAGCATTAGGATGTACAGTATTATATCGAAGCATTTTTGAAATTCATTCTAGTAATGATAGCTATAATTTTACATTTTGACTTTAAACATTAACCCATTAACGCCCAGCGTCCTCTTTTGAGGACGGTTAGAAAAACAGCAAGAAAGCGGTTTTCCCACCAGTAAAGAGGAAGATATATATATACCTTCTTTCACGAGACAGAATCCTTGATAAATTTAGATAAAAGTTTATTTGATTTTAAAAGTGGTGGGAAATACAAAATTTAAATTTTAGTGAAGAAAATAATTCGGGCGTTAATGGGTTAATGTTAAAGAAATTGAAATCGTTGATCGCTACATTCTCCCCATTATTTAAAACATGAAATATGTTGAAAATATGAAAGTTTATAGCATTTAAGTTTTTCGATATCTATATTTTCAAACATTAATATTTGTGGTAAATGTCTGAATGAAGTATTTCCAAGAATTCAAGAGCAGATCTAAGTGACACCACTAATTTTTTAGAGTCACTTAAATATGGTATATTTGCTGATTTTTAATTATATTTATGAGATTAATCTATTTGCACCATTAGGATAAATATTAGTGCATTTTAAGATTATTTTATTTAGGAATTCTGAATTTCATCCAGATATTTGGAATTGTATTTTATATTTTTTATATATCACATGGTTTATGATTACATTAAGTGCAAGATCTATTTTTGGATTTTTTGTTATAGATTTGGGATTTCTCAAAGGAAAAAGAAAATATGAAATGCGCTAAAATTGCAAATAAGTTACAAATTACCATACAAAAAGAATATAGCTTTAGGGAATATGCTTCAGTGTTTAGAAAATCCTATTCTGTAACATTTACAAGCAAAATCATCTGCATGATACATGTTTGAAATATTTACAACACAAATCTATTGCGGAAATTAATGTTTGGAAATGCATTCGTAAAAATCTTTATCATGGCTTGTACTATGGCCTTGTACCATTCAACTATTTACAATTAAAGAGATTGCACGCTTCAAGAATTTTCAGGTACATCTTAACTGAATCTTTTAAAGTAATATTTGCTGGAGCCGCACTATATAGGTAAAAAAAAAATTATTATTCCTTCGATTATTTTGAAAATATTTTTATCACACGTTTCTGTAACATATGTTAACACGTTTGCTGCCACTCTCGCGAAAGCGCGTGATATGGCGCCAACGTTAAGGTGCCACTCACGCGCCAGCGCGGTATGTGGGGTGATATCCAATAGCCAGACACGCGCTGGCGCGGTAAAATCTTTCACTGATTCTTTGTTATAAAAAAAAAAATTGGCTTCTGAGAAAAACCCACTTCTACAGTGCGGCATTATCTAGCATCACATCTTTACGTAAGCGGCAGCGAAAGTATTAAATAAAATGATAACGAAAATAACTGATATTTGTAGGAACAATTTCCCCATATAATGAAACTCTTGTATTTGCCTTATTACTATATAAAACTTCAGATATATCCACCTATACTTTAAGAAATTTCTGGTATTAAAATACTAAAATTCCCTGAATTCGTTGATATGTATGAACCCTGTATTAACACTAGAACGCCCGGAAGGAGTCGATTCGACTCCGACCATGTGATTAAATTTCAACTCGAACGAGAAATTTTTCTTGAAATAAGTTAAAATTAAACCGTTCAGATTTACGTTAATTAAATCAATTAAATAATTTTGAATAAATATTTGGGTGTAAAATATTATTATCAAACTTCAGTGGAGTTTCCGAGCGTTCTAGTGTTAAAGTTTCATAAGAATACTGTATCTCGTAATAGCAATATGCTTTCTTAAAGAAAATCATTATCTTCAATCATAGTTTTTTTTTAAGTGCATGAAAAAATAAACCGATTAAATATGATTTATTAAATCTGAGTTACAGAAAATAGAACAAAATATCGAATACGTACATAGGCACAGCGAAAAAACGAAAATGAAAAGATATTCTCATATAGCATCAATATAAGTTTTGTTCATATTGCATTTTCAATCTGTCCGCACAAATAATAATCCTGAAAGTTTTAATGTAAAAATTATACATTATATAAATATCGAAAACATGTAACGAAGAGATTGATAATTCTTATGAAATCGAAAACTTTTTTAACACATTCGCTGCCGATCCGCCAGCGCGTGATATGGCGCAGCGTTAAGGGGCCACTCACGCGCCAGCGCGTGATGTGGTGTGATGTGCAATAGCCAGTCACGCGCTGGCGCGGGAAAAACTTTCACTGATTCTTTGTCATAAAAAGTAAATCGGCTTCTGAGAAAAACCCACTTCTACAGTGCGGCATTAACTACCATCACATCTTCCCGTTGCAGCTAAAATGTTAACCCCTTGCAGGGCGGTCGGATAAAATGCACCCCCACTTAATTTTAATAGCTAAATGCCTAATTGACAAAAGAATTATGAAATGAAAATTTTAATTTTGCAAATTTCAGAAGAACAGCTTTTATCTATTTTGAAACAAATTTATTTTTAAATTTTGGCGTCATTAAATCATTTCAGCATTTAAAAAATAGAAATGCCCCTCAAAGGTTAACTATTTCAAGTCGAAAAGATTTTATATATCCCATTTAATTTTAACCTCGAAATGCCACTATAGCACTTGAATTTCGGAACAAAATGTTAACTTTACATAGTAACCGGTGAAAAGATTTTGCTTACTTTCAAAGATTTTTTTTTGTAAATTCTGGTATCAATAAATCATTTTAAAATTTTGGCAACAGCAGCACTTTCGTTCTTCATATTGTTAAAAAGCATGTTATCCAACATTAGGTAACCATAGCTGCCAACTTTCAACTAACCTTCCGTAATACCTGGGTTACTTTGATCCAGGTTAACATCATTTCAAACCAGAAAATATATTTCATGAATCTTTATTTATTTAATTTCAAAATTGTTAGTGGAACATACTTAACACATTGACGGACAATAAGAACAAGTTCCCAAAGTTTAATTCCCAAAGAGCACAGTGGCACCAGAATGTTTGTAAAAAAAACTTCTATTTATTAAATTCGTAAAATTTAGCTTTTTTCTTATTTATAAATACAATTATTTTCAAATCCCGGTGTCAATCATTAATTTCAACACTTAAAATTTTCGCTTTGACGGCTATAGACGCAAGTGTCCGTCAACGTGTTAATTTCATTTCTTTAAAAAAAATTCTGTTTGAAACTCATTAAACCAGGGCCAAATTAACGCTAGTATTACGGATAATCTATGTCAGGTTGGCACCTATGGGTAACAGGTTTCTGCTCCATCGCTGAGTTCATGTAACCAAGCTCGGAGCTAATGTGCTAGGTAGGGCGAATATTAATAACTATATCATAACCCTCTAAATCCCAATGCAGAATGCGTTCCAGAAATTGCGTAATTGAGAGAAGCGGTATTTACACCAGAAATGTTGAATTGTAAACTTTGGTTTATTTAATTACGAAATGTCAGTTATTAAATAGAGCAAAAATTTTTATTTTAAATATCTGGTATTTAAACGGAATATGAGTAAAAAAAAATCCAAGTGTGGAATATTGATGGTAGCATTAAAGATATCATGTTAATCATTTCCCTGATTTCCCTTTATGTCATAAGGCAACGTGTTTTTATCAATCTTGATTTATTATTCTCACCAGTAATTTTTTTATTGCAAATTTTGTATTATCTAATCTGAGCATTTTTCTGATTCATTTAGGCAAAAATTTCTGTTTTTAAAAATTGGTGGTAGAAGATTAAAAAATTCTATGAAAGACGCAAAAATAGGCATTATTTGGAAGGTTTTTCAAAAAAATTGATCAGTTAAATGTTTAAGAGTGGTGTCATAATACTTTGCTGATTAAAATTGTAAATTTATACTGCTGGCCACACAAAATGCAACACCAAGAAGGACCAGAGATATCACAACGAATTTTACGTGGCAGATAGCATGTTGTACAAAGATCAAACGATCAAAATTACAGCCTCTTGTGACGTGTGGTCGATGGCAAAATTAGTAGTTAGTGTAGACGCCACTGTTGGCTATAAGCACTGCCACACGCTTCGGCATAGAATCAAAGAATCTTCGAACGTATCCTAGGGCTAGAACAGTCCATGCGGCTTCCACATATAGCCAAAGTTGATCTGGTGTAGTAGCGGGTGGTGTATTCCAGGCCAGTCGTTGTGCAAGCATGAGCCACACGTTTTTGATTGGCGATAGATTTGGAGAACAAGCAGGCCAAAGAAGCAATTCAATCTCATGTGCATAGAAGAACACTTAAACATTGTTCGACATGTGTGGCCGCGCGTTATCCTGATGGGATATAACTGATGGCAAGCGCTGATTGTATGGGTGGACCACGGGTTCTAACACCTCAGAGATATAGCGCTGGCTGTTCAGTGTACTGGCAATGTGTACTAGAGAAGTGCGGCAGTAAAATCAAATGCCATCCCAAACCATCATACCGGGTGATGGGCCTGTGTGACCGTGCATTTTGCAACAGTTCAGCAGTCTCTCACCCCAGTATCTCCAAATTCGAATCCGACCATCGCAAAGTTGCAGAAAGAAGCGGAATTCGTCAATAAACGCAATGTCATTCCATTGTGTTGTCCTTGTACGCGTTCCTTGAAATGTTGGTAGCGCAAACGCCTGTGGTTTCCAGTCAAAGATAAACGGAGCAATGGACGCCTTGTGGACATTCCATTATGCAGCAAATGGCATCGAATGTTACGAATGGACACCGAATGATGCGTAACAAATGGAATCTGTTGTGCTATTGTTCATAATGTGGCTGCAAGACCCATCACTACCATGCGCACATACAGCCGGTCATCACAGGCAAGGGTGAAACGACGTGGGTGCGATCGCCCCCGTCGGTCCGTCGTTCCCTCCTACATCTAACGATTACAGAACCGCATCATAGTCGCTTGATTTCGTCCAATACGTTGACCGATTTCCCTAAAGGATAATCCAGAATCCCTATAGGATACTATTCTTCCTCGGTCGAATTCAGAAACTTAGTCAAAAGGCGTTTGATGTCTTCCACGACGTACTGATAAACAGCTTACGCCAAAAAACAACTGCTGTACTTCAAATCGCCAATCTGTTATCCCCTTGCATAGCGCTTGCGGGTGGTGCTACGGTCGCCCGTGATGTGCGTCTGAGCTGCAATGCTAATGATTTGCATATTTCATCGCCACAAACTCATACTGTAAATTTCACATGATTTGCATGCTTCCTTCAGGGTGTTGCATTTTGTGTGGCCAGCAGTATATAATGTTATAATATAAACTCAATTAATAAAATAGTATTTCTAATAAAATATGAAATTCATACATAGAAAATATATAATTTTTTTCACACAGACTGAAATAAAATTTCTGAGAACTCATGAAAGTAAGAATATCTCTGCTCCTTATAAAGCTAAAAAGCAAAAAAAAATTGCATTCTTTTATCAAAGTACTTTTGTTATGAAATCAATTTATTCGCCACTGATTTAAAGGGAAAACTATTTACTGTTATTCAAGCACAACGTCTCGACTCCAAACCATTTATTTACCTTTCTAATGAAGTCTAAAATACTCAGGTAGTTTTCATCGGAATGCGAAATGAAATTTACGGACCAAACACTGCACAAAGTGAAATCAACGGACTGCGAAGAAATGTTTATCGTATATCTCGTTGTTTTAAATTAAATAAATGGGTCCAAATGTACGTATGTTCTCCAGATAATCGCTACACTGCATTATAAATGATGCTGTCCTTTGAAGATAAGACATTGGTGTAATTTAAGTTGGCCTACATTATATTATAAAGTTAGCGTTACTTATATGTTAAGATATATATTTTATATTAAAGGATTAAATTCTAAATTTCAGTAGATTACTATATTTATTGAAATTTCATCAAATAAAATTAAGTAGTTATATTTAAGCAATGTATTGGAATTATCAATGTATGTATAAATCCGAGACCTCTTCGGTTAAAAAACGAAAGGACTTTTAATTCGAATGAGATATTTTGCATTACAATTCTAAATATATGATTAAATAAGATAAAGATTACTATTCGCAAATAGTGGTAGCATAAAACTCTTGAAGTTGGTAGCAAGGCATAAGAGTGTTTCCAATGCCTAATATCATTTAAAAATCATAAAGTTACAAAAAAGAGAATTTTGATTGAAATTTCTCATGACTTTGAGACAGAAGTAGGCAGTTAACTCATACAAAATTACCATTAACCTATTTTGATCATTAGCTTATATTCAGAAATTTCATTTCATTCAAAATTTCGAAACTCTTAATACAAAGTTCTAGGAAATAATGTTTAATTCAATTAATGACGAGACATTTTTTTGATTTAAGAAAAAAATAACAATTTTTTTTCAAAATTTTTTGTACATAGACAATGCTGCCAACGCTCCCTTTTTTGGGGATGGGACAAGAAAAAATTAATAGAAATTTTTGACTTATTTAATCGGTGGATTATAGTGACTTAAAAAGATATAATTTTCTATAAAATTTTTGTGGCACATAAAAGCGTAAGACATTGGCAGCTATGATATAAACAAAGAGCCCAGAGCCGCCTTACCTACGTTATAGTATCAAATCGTGATTTTTCTGTGGATATATACTACAGTAGGTAAGAACATACGGATATTAGTTATCCTGAGTAAAGGGCCTTTTGCAGGAAATCTGCACTAAAGGTGCCTAAAAGTGCTATTTATTTACGTTAACCCTTTCCGGCACACTTTGCCCGGTCAGGGCACACCTAATTCCAAACTTGAAAACGATACCAATAACATTTTAATAAAATTTTGGTTTTATAATGAAAGCTTAAATTAAGGTGTTCTTAATTTCTAAAAAGCTCATTTGTGAATTCTGGTGGCAATCGATAAATATTTATTTTAATAACAGAAGTAGTCCGTGTCGGAAAGGGTTAAATTATCAAAGCTTGTTGTTTAATATGTTTAATTGGACAGTATATGAAAGCCATATTCGCTATTGACTGTCACTTTCCGTTCATCATAACTCTTGCCAGACGCTTATAAGCTCGATATATTATCGGATAACCTACATAATAATATCAAGGCTGAATTTCACCTAGGTTATTCCTAAAATTGTTTTATAATGTTTTCTAATAGGCCAGTCAAATTGTCATAAATAGATGCAAAAATTCTGCTAGAAGATTTTATGTTTTTAAACTGTTTATGGGGATGCTAGTAACAAGAATTAATGATTTTCCAACAAAATATATCGAGGCTAAATTTTGTGGAGCCAAAAAACCACAAAATTTTCGGACTTTTTGCTTATAACTCAAAAATATAAATTTTTTGAGTACCATACTCAGTTACAAAAAGAAAGAGCATTAAATTCTCTACACATTTCATACTAAAACTGTTTTTCTAAAGCTAATATTAAGCGCGCTACAGCTTTCTGAAAGTGACTCTTTTTTTCTAACTTTGTGGAAAAATTACAAAAACGAAAATTTGACACAATTTTTCATTATTTTATCCTCTTTAATGTAACTTATTTAAATTACAGGTATGTGCATGATAACAATCATGATGAATTACAACGGTAACATTGTAAAAAAAAAATAAGTTTACATTATAACTTTTTTTGTATTTAGAACTTTAGTGGAGATCATTAATTAGGTATTTAACTGAATGTAAATGCCTAATAAATAATACTTACGGTGACAATTTTACATCCCCTTCTTCTGGATAAATAATGTCGTTGACATTTTCGTAGTTGATCCCATTACATTTTTTAAAAATTGCCGAGCATTTGAGTCTTAATTTATGAAAAGAACATGCTTTGCTGCACCGTTTTCTACAACTACATGACACAAGATGGAGCAAGGATTTAGATGCCGAGTCTTGGCACATTTGAACTGGCTGAAAGAGATCCTGTGAGCCCACCCACATCCTTCAGGAGGGATGTTGTTTCTTAGCCTAGCTTGTACCTGATGATAACATCAGATAAAATGCTTCTGCGCAGCCTCTTGTGTTGGTGGTAGTCTTGCAAAATGAACTTTGCTTTTTTGTGGCAGATTTAGCAAATAACTGGAACCTCAAGTTGTTCAATTTCTGTATGGTATCTCTGCATCTACTGTATCGTGCAATAATGATCCTTTCAGAAGCCTTAATGATTTCTTGACGGGTAGAATCTGGTTTATTGAACATGCAGGCTATTTTTCCAAGCTGATCATGTTTTTTCAAAGTGTTACAAAACTTTGACTTTCTTTGCCCAAAAAGAGCGGATGTTGTATCGCATCCACAGATTGCATGAGTGAAAAGAACATTGTTGAATTGCATTTGAACGACATGGTTGAAAACCACTTGGTTTCGATGTTAGCTCTTCCTGGCTTTTAGAAAAACTGATTTCTGTGCTGATAGCCTAAGCTCGTCATAATCACGAGAAGGCCAATGTCTTCCCGACAATTACGACGCTTTCAAAAGATTCCGCTCTTGAATTTGCTGAGGTGACTAAGTTCACAAAGTTAGAAAAAAAGAGTCACTTTTAGAAAGCTGTGGCGCACGTAATATTGGCTTTAGAAAAACAGTTTTAATATGAAATCTGTAGAGAATTTATTGCTCTTTCTTTTTGTAATATAGTATGGTACCCCAAAAAATTATATGTTTTGAGTTATAGGCAAAAAACTGAAAAAGTCCGAAAATTTTGTGGTTTTTTGGCTCCACAAAATTTAGCCTCGAGATATTTTGTTGGAAAACCATTAATTCTTGTTACTAGCATCCCCATAAACATTTTAAAAACATAAAATCTTCTAGCAGAATTTTTGCATCTATCGGCTCTTTTTTCTGACAATTTGACTGGCCTATAAGCAGACTAATCGATTCCATTGGTCTCACATTCAGCTGAACACTGCAAAGTTTCACTATATATGGGAGCGTGACAAGTGCACGCTCCCATAGCTTAAAAAAGTCAGATTGGCAAGTGAGTGCATTACTACTCTGAGCCAAGCATGAAAGTCTAGACACATGATAATTCAGAAGTTAAAAAACATGCACATTTTCTTATAAAATACACTGGCCTCCAAAAGTTAAGTTACAACCGTTTTCTTGCGCCTAATTTGCAAATGAATGAATATAGAAACAACAAATTTGGTGGAAATGTGCGCTAAACTGTTATTTATTAAATGAGACATAGGAATTTAATTAAGTTAGACCTAAAAATGAAATTACAATAAAAAAACTCTCATGGTGGAAAATTCCATTCTTAGAGAAAGCGGTACATCGCAGTATTATGCAGTAAATTGTGACAGAAACATTAGAAAACTGGTTCTAGGTTCTAATACGGAATATGTCCACTCCGCACCTGAATGCATTGGCGCCATCGACTTTCCATGCTCTCAATTAAATTGTCGGATACTAAAAAAGGAAGCGCTTACCATACATGGAGTAAGCCTTGCTCCAGCTCATTTAATGGCCTTCCATGATCACTTAAAGCCGCAACTTGTCTTCCAAGATAGTCCCAAAGTGTTCTATCGGATGCAAGTCTGGAGAGTGAGCTGGACATTCCATTCTCTCAAAATCATGATCTTCAATATAATCCTCAACAAACGCAGCTCGGTGTGGGCTCGCATTATCATCCATTAGGATGAAACCATTGCAATAGAACCGGCATATGGGCGCACATATGAATCAAGGTTCTCATCCCGATATCTCACACCAGTCTCAGTTCCTCCATGAAACTCATGCAGTTCAGAGTGGTCACCGAGTGAGATCACTGCCCATATCATGATTCCACCGTTTCTGTACCTGTGTTTCGACAGTGTTTGATTAATAGTATCGAGTGCATTGTTCTCTCCAGATCAGAAGACGTCCTGCATCGCTTTCCAGTGTGAATCTGGAATCGACTATGAACAGAACAGAAGCCCACTGCTGCCTGGTACTCGAAACATGTTCTCTTGCCCAACATAAGCAGTCCCTTCTCTGTCCTCTGTTGAGAGGGACACACACAACTGATCGTCTTGCATAGAGATCTGCATTGTGAAGACATTTTGAGTAATAAATTTAAACCAAAATATTAGTTACATGTATATGTTACTGAGGCCCAGGGCCTTTAGTAACACATACACACAACTAATATTTCAGTTTAAATTAATCCCTCAAAATGGCTGCACATTCAATGTACCTCTAAACACATACTTCCAAAGTTCCCGAAACTTAAAAAAGTCGAAATTTGCACGTGAAACATAGTAAATTAGGTACTATAACTTTTGTACTACAACGAAGTTTTAATTCAGACCTTGGTGCGATAGCTGTTGCACTTTTATTCAAAAAAGGATGAATACAAAGATTATAACAATTTTATATATTAAATTCGGTATTATGGAAATAATATTACTTTCACATAAATGGGGTATAATCACCATGATAATCTAGAATCATTACCCATCATGGAATATTATTGAATTATGTACGTATGGCAAGATTTCATAGAACAAATGAAATCCATTTTTTTGTTTCTACTCGTTTTCTGTGGCGTAGCCTGGCGGTGGGTGGGTGCAACCGCTCTGGATACAACTAATCTTCTAAAGTTCTGCTCTTCTTAGCTAAACATCGAAATTTATGTTAATAATCACGACGGAGAAAAATTTTAAATATTATTTTACCCAGAGCATTTGGACTCCCTCCTTGGTTATGCCACTACTCGATTTCCTTAAATTTGGAATGAGACGACAGCATTCCGCAAAAAATTCTTTCTGTATAATTTAGAAAACATTCGACTTCGTAATTTTCGTTCTGTTACTTGCGGGCAAACAGATGGATGTGCCAATCGAAAAACTGATAATTTTACAGTCATAGTGTATATGAATGACTTTCTGCCTTTTAGAAGAAAGATTTTAGAATAGAATTACATCATTAAATATTTTGAAATTTATTCACTCTGACTTATTGGAGACTAATCAAGAACTTGTCTTTTGATTAAGTAATCTTTTCTCTTTGAGCTCCAATGGTTGAATTTTATACCACTTAATTTTAATTCCGAAGTGTCACAATGACACCGAAATATTCGAAAAAAATATTTGAAAAAGGCTTAATGCATTTTTTCGTGTATATTGAAAACCGAAATTTTTTTCAAGATACCTGAGCCAATGTGACATTTAGAGTTTTAAGAAATTTACCCTCCAGTGCACAAAGGGATAACCCCTTCGGAACAAGCGAAACGTAAAGGTGTCGCAAAAACGCTCAAGAATCGTTGTTTATCCATACCACTTAAATTTTACTGTAAAATTTGCCTTATTAAATCGGAGCATTTTCTCGACTTAAGACACAAATTTCTCTTTTTAACACGTTCACTAAGCTCCAGGTCTCACTGCAATACAAGCAATATTTAAAATAGTAATATAATTGTATTCATTAAAAAGATTTTTAATGCATTAAAACAGCAATTAAAGCTTTCAAGGATAACACACATATTAGGTTTTAAGTTTTTTTATGTAATTTTGAAAAAAATGCCTTTTTTAAACATTTAAAACAAAATGCAGAGAAAACAAAATTACAATTTTGCCGTTTTGCAAGACTGTCAGAGGGTTAATGTTTGTTGATAGACGATTACGATTTGTGTTAAAAAAGATCAAAATTATATTCTCTAGGCCCTGTAAGATCATGTATACCAATAGCTCTCTAAGCAGTTTCCACTTGCAAATTCAAAGACCATTAACTCCCTCGCGATGAGAGCCCTTTACGAAATTTTTAATGTTTGGTGACCAGTTTACCCTCTGACAGTCTTGCAAAAGGGCAAAATTGTATTTTTGTTTTCTCTGCATTTCGTTTTAAATGTTTAAAAAAGACATTTTTTTTAAATTGTATAAAAAACTTAAAAGCTAATATGAGTTTTATCCCTGAAAGCTTTAATTACTGTTCAATGCATTAAAAATCTATTAACCCCTTGAGGCGCAGTGGTTTCATATATATACCACTTAATTTTAATTCCCAAATGCCATATTGGCACCGGAATTTTCTTTAAAAAATTACTATTTATTGAATGCGTGAAATATAGCGTTTTCTTATTTAGAAATAAAGTTGTTTTCAAATTCCGATGTCAGTCATTAATTTAAACACTTAAGCAATGAATTTGCCCTGCGCCGCATAGGGTTAAATGAATATAATCATATTATTTTAAATATTGCTTCTATTGCAGTGAGACCTGGAGCTTAGTGAACGTGTTAACATGGGCTTGTCAATGAGAGGGTTATAAAAAACTGAAATAACTTATTTTCAAATATTTTTGATTCAGTGGGATCTTATAGAAAACAATTAGTTTGTAATTCTGCCACTCTATTTTAAATTTACTTTAATGTACGCATTCAAATCCATTTATTTGTCAGCAAAAAAGTTACAGTTGAATAATTGTAGTTTATCTCCATCTCCAGCTAAGGAGTTTTAAGGTTTTTAGAACCTTTTTTCGTGAAAAATCAATCAGGGCTCCCAAACGGTCCGCGAACTGAACACCAATATTTTTAACAGAAAATTTCAAAGTAGATTTCTATAGCATGTGTGCTAAAACCAACTTTTCTAGGCGGTTTCTGCGCAATTTTCTAGAAAAATATAAAACGAAAATCTTTCTAAGAAAATATTGATGATCAGTTGGCGGACCATTTGGGAGCCCTGATCAATCAACAAAACATAAAAACTTCAGGTCCTAAAGAATGGACCTGACTCCTACCTATGCCTTTTAATATATATGATGATGTTTAGAAAAATGATTTATACATAAAATTGTTTATATTGTTTCTCAATACTGTAGTTAATTATAAGTGTTTTTATTTATCTGTGAAGTTTATGATAATTTTTTTAGTCTAGGAAACGCAATATATTTTGCAAAACTAATGCAGCTATGTATTATATTTATGATACATTTGATTTCTTAATAAAGTCCATTTATTTGTAATGAGTTTTTAATAAAGTTTGCTTGTTTTAGGCAAATCATGAATAATGCAATAAGCATAAAAAAAGAAACCATTTTTAAATTCTTCAAATTTGGATTTTTTCCCCTTGAAAACATTTAGAACGTGTAAACGCGTTCTTTTAATTTTTTATTTATCACCTGCCTTCTTAAAAACAACAAATTTAAAGTATCTCACTGCCAGTGTAAAAAACACTGCGAAGTAATTTATAAAAGGAGGGACACATTTATATATACTGTTTATACTAGCAGATAATCACTCCCATATTTTCAAAGGAATCAAAGTTTAAGCATAATCAATAAGTTTTAATATCAGTATTTTTGAATAGTGGTATCCGAGTTATTGAATAGTAGAAAAGGTATATGAATTCGGACATAAAATTTTAAAAAAGTATATCGATTCATTTGTGCAGCTTATATGTAAAATAATTTACATATAAGCTGCACAAAAATTATTTAAAATAAATAAGTTAGATAGACTTAAATAAAAATTCTGAAGTGAATTATTTTTATAAAACTTGGGTAAAATTTCCCAAGGTGTTAAAAAATATATAAGATTTTGAGAAAATTAACTATCAATTAAATGCTAAAACATTAAACAGATAAATTTACTTTGGTTCTTGAAAAATACACTTTGTACAATAGCTAATCTTCTGTTATGGATATTGCTTTGAAACTACGTCTGTTGAATGACCTCAGTACTACCATCTATCGGGTAAATTTTCAAATTATTTATGTTTGTGGAACATATATAAATTTCTCTTGTCCCATTCACCCCCACTCTTCCCTACTTGTCTCAAAAACTTGATATCTGTGCATCCACAGCCTCCTCCTGTAAATACTAGTCCTGAGCCTGACACAAAAATGGTGGCTGCCGAAACCGGATTTATTTTAACCCCTTGAATGGCGGTGGGATAAAATATATCCCACTTAATTTTAATTGCTAAATGCCACATTGACACCAGAATTTTGAAATGAAAATCTAACTTTATCAAGTATGCGACGAAAAGATGTATTTATTTTTAAGTAAAGTATATTTTTATATTCTGGTGTCGTTCAATCATTTCATCATTTTTAAGAATTGAAGCGCTTTACTCCTCAAAGGGTTAAAATGTATCTAGAGTCCCCTAAATATTGAAACCAGTATTTTATAAAAGATTTTTTTGTATTGTTTAATCTCAGAAACATAAACCAGAAAAAGCATTTAAAAATTATTGGTGCCGAAGTTCATGAAAGCTAACACACTGAAAAGATTTGCCGTCCGCAGCTGCCATCTTTGTATCAGAACTCAGTCCTGCTGGTTCTGACAGCCTCTGGTTGTGGCATCAGCTGCTCAGTCCAGGTGATGCCACAACATAAAGAATAGTCCACAATGATCTTGACATTTTCTTTATAAAATTCAGTTAGGACAGCCTTTCACTCCAGATCCTATTGAAAAAAGGCATTTGTGAAACGATCGAAACTGATTTCGACTGTGGTGATATCTTTTTTCCGATGAGACAGACTTATGGTTGGATGGTTAAGCCAATCTTAAAAATCGTCAAATGTATGACAGAGATCAAAACTTAATTTTTCGTTGTCGAATGTTTACTATCTGGTGTGACTATGTGCTGACTACATTTTGGGTTTTTTTTTTTTTTTTTTTTTTTTTTTTTTTTTTTTTCAGATAAGTGAATTATGAACGCAATCTCAACTTCCTGACAATGAGGTGCGTTTCTGACACTTATCATGGACACGAGATGCTCTTCTACATTCAACAGTGGTTGTCCTCGAGTTGCCCAGAAGTCACAAATAGAATCCTGTCAAAACAAGAAGCTCTCCGAATCGCTTTTCTATTGGCTTTTTTGAACTCTAGCCCTGACTAGAGCCCGACTTCTGACCAACAGACTTCTCTATTACGGAACTATATTAAAGATCAATTTAATAGAGAAAACAGCGGTAACAAGTGTGATAATGTTTGTCGAGCACTTGGTGACGTGGCTGGGCACGCCGCCGGTGATATAAGTAGACATAGTATAACAGGGTTCGCACACTCCTTATATTTTGTAAGGACTCTGGCACCACTATTAATGATGAGAAAAATTATATTTAATTTTTAAGAAACAGAATTCGCAACAACCTTTTCGATTCGCAATTTTCGCAATATTTTTCTTCTGTGAAATACATTGAAAATACTGTAAAAATTTAGTGGTAGAGCTGTGCGAACCCTGTATAAGTAAAAGTTAAAATCCAACACTTTATTTAATGTCTCTGGGGAATGGGAAGTGGAGCTAAAGTTCAAGATTTCCAGTCATTAAACACAATACTAAGAGGTTAAATTGTAATCTATACTCACATCCACGGCCAAGTACAGCTCGAAGCACTCTCACCGGCTCTACTTTCAGGTCGCGGCGCACTGCTACTTTAATCTATAAGGAAACAACCCGTGTCTGCACAAAATCTTTATTCTCAAAACGCAACGTATTAATCAACTCTTACCCACTGATTCTCCTTTTAGGCAATCCCAGCTCACCTCAACACAACACTGTACTTCGCTGGAGGCTATCCCACTTTTCTGGCTCCTGTCGCCTCACCACAACTTGCTGTATTTCCTCACCCCACAACACTAGCTCACACTCCAACTCACAGCTTTTATACATTGCAAAGTGAAGACGGAACTATAAATTTGCATAATACTCCTAACCGCAGTTAACTGTAAACTCAAGGGCGCCACACACGCTCCGGAAAGTTAAAGTTGAATAAAGGATAGATGTCACTTCTGCGCCACACATATTAGAACTTTGACGTCACAATCTCACTAAAAATACTAGAGTGCCTTTATCACAAAGGGACACTCCCTCACAACTTCACCTAAAATATGACATCGTGAAGTTCGGACAGAGACTTCCTTTCGTTGTGTCCTCAGTTGACAAAGAGTTTTAGAACCTCTTCTTTTAATTTTCTTTATTGCCATGCCTAAATTATTGAATTTTGAAATGAAAGATTTTCTCCGTTCAACAGTTTTTTAAAATTTTCTGTTCCTACCTATGTAACACTCTGTATTTTAACACAATTGTAGAAACACAGGGTACGTAAAGTTGTGTCACAGCTTTTAAATGAAATTTTCTTTTTATTTAATTGCCGCGAAGTATAAATTATCTGATTAACTGGAGAAATATTTTTAATGATAAATCACATATTTGAAAATCATTTCTAAAACGAAGTTGTGGCGCCACATTCTGGAATTTTTAAGGAGTGTACTGACTTTGTAAAAATGCATTAAACTTAAATTTTTGTAAAAGAAAATATCTATATAAGTATTTCAAAATAAACATTTGACAGTCACATAAGTAGGCTCCTATTTTAAACGCTTTCAATATAAGCTAATAATAACAACTATTTCAGAACAGTAGTTATCGAATTTATTATATGCGACTAAAGAAGATGAAATTTACTTTTTGAAAGTACTGGTGTACTGGACATGGTGTGAACTGGTAATCGTTAGCAAGTCAAATCTGTACAGAACACGTCACGGCATAATATTGGTGACTGGTAATCTTTAGTAAAATTTTAATAGATTGCAACAAAAAGTTCTTTAAGAAAGTTATCTATGTGAGGATATAAGTTTAATTCATCTTTATTTATTTATTTATTTTCAATTTTTTTCTTTCATTTCATTAAAATACTACGATGTTTGGCAGCTTTGTTTGTTGCATACCCGGATGATTCATTAAAGTGAATAATATTTATGCATAAGCCAAAATATTTTTAAAAACGTCTCATTAATTAAATTACTTTAAGAAATCCCTTTTATTTATGATCAAAACTTTAATATTTTATTTTACAAAGGCTTAATTTAATTGCTCCCCCAGGCTTTGCATTTTAAAATAAAGTTTTAAAAGAACGAAATCGTACAATTAGTCGTAATAAAACTAAAAAATTACCTAAGAAACTGATTTTTAGATTCAAAATAATTGTGTTACAAGAGAAACGTCCTACCTGATTTATTAATAAGAAGTAAAAATTATTTTGGTAGCCTTTTGAGGAAACAATTTGTCGGATTACGAAAAAAAAATGCTTAATTTATATTGTAATAGGTAATTATTAATCTTAAAAAGTGTTATGTGTTTTAATGAATTCGTTTAATTAATTTTTTTATGTTTTTGACAATCTAAAAAATAAAAGCGAAACAATACCCTAAAATATTTACTCCTGTTTTGAGTTTGTTTACATAAGGCTTAAATTTACAGTAAAATTTTTAGTCCGGTATTTTGTCATTCACGTTCTGGGTTATATAGAAGGATTATTTTAAGGAGATATACTCTTTACGCTTTAAGATAAACATTTTTTTAATGAAAAATTATTTTTTCATCTTAATGAAGTAGCATCGATTTTCTAAAATACTATTACTGTATCAAAGATTTTAGAAGATTTTTTTATCTTTTGCTGTTCTGACATGAAGGAAAACCTGCAAATTATAAATGTTACATTTTTCATTTTAAAAGTAAAGATTTAGAAAGGTGATGCTTTTATACTATCCACTTAACTGATTTTCCCGTGCGTCATACGGACAATTTTCTTGATCCATCACTTAAAGCTTTTATACACCACTAAATTATTTAAATAAAATTTCATACTACTTAGTAGCTGAAATGTTAAAACTAAATATGAATATTTCAGTTTAAAAAGTGGTGTTCCTCCCATATTTTTAATTTATTTTACTAAAAAAAAGTATAAGTGGTTCACACAATTTAATATTGTTTAATTACTTGAAGGTCACAGGCATATTTTATGTACCTCTTAATTTTTATTTCCATATGGCACATTGGTACCAGGATTTTAAAAGTAAATTTTATTTTATGTAATGCACTTGAAGTTAAGCCCTTACTTATTTTCATAAGATTTTTCTCTTAAATGCTGGTGACAGTCAGTCAAATGGTTTAAATTTTTTACTGCAAGAGTACCTGGGCCCTGAAAAGCTTAAATAAAAACGTTTAATTTATATGTTTGGAGTTTAAGAACTTGATTAATTTTTTTATAGAATAAATTGAAAAAATGGGAAGAACACCACTTTTTTAAAACAAAAATATTTGCAATACTTAGTCTAAAAATTTCTGCCATTAAACAGTATGAATGTAACAAAAAATAGTGGAATCAAAAAACTTTATCTAATGAATCAAGCATGATTTTCTTACATGTATGACGTACGGACAAGTCAGTTAAGTGGCTAAATTATCACATTGACTTAAACGCTACATATGCATCAGAATTTTGGAATGAAACTTTTCTCTTTGGTAAGTGTATAAAGAAATATTCTTGCTTATTTTTAAATAAATTTATAAGATCTGATGAAATTCATGAAAGAAGGAAGAAAAATTGACATGGAGTTACATTTAATGCATTATCGTACGGGGCTGTCAAATGCGGCTCGCCATATGCCACTAATTTTAGAAAGAAACAGTCAACTTTCTGAATTGCAGAGATTTGCCGACTAGGTAAGATAGTTATTTAAAAAGAAAATTAGTGGTATCATTCGGGCCACTGTTTGACACTACTGTATTATTGGAATAATGTAATAGGCTTCGGATAATGAAATAACATTAAATCAAAAAAGTGTTAGCTACTGTGTGTAAAGTGCCCTCTATCGGCATTTTTTGAAAATTATCTTTATAATTTATTTTTAACCCTTTCCGGCACACTGTGCCCGGTCTGGGATACCTAATTTTAATTAGAAACTTGCAAACGGCACCAGCAATATTTTACTAAAATTTTGCTTTTACAATAAAAGCTTAAATTAAGGCTTTCAAAATATCTAAAAAATTCGTTTCTGAATTCCGGTGTCAGTCGATTATTTCTCGTATTATTACAGATTTTCCCGTGCCGGGAAGGGTTAAGACAATACTGACATAAAATTTTTTTTAGTAAAAACCACAAATCAATCGACCAAGTTTTCCGTTTTTTATGAATATTTGAAACTTTGGACCCTAAACTGTAATGGTGCCTGTCTCCTTCGAATAACATTTAGGGCCCTTGGTTTTCTATTAAATATTGTTTGCCTTGATGTGTACTATCACCCCTCTTTTTTGTAAAAACAATTTAGAATCACCCTGTATATAATAATAAGTCTAGATTAAACCATTAACGCCCGAATTAGTTTCTTCATTGAAATGTAAATTTTGGATTTCTCACCACTTTTAAAAGAAGAATAAGTTTTATCTTAATTTATCGAGGAGTTTGTTTCGTGAAAAAAAGTACTTATTTATCTTTCTAAATATTCCTTAACCCATTAACGCCCGAATTATTTTCTTCGCTAAAATTTAAATTTTGTATTTCCCACCACTTTTCACCACTAAAATCAAATTAACTTTTATCTAAATTTATCGAGGATTCTGTCTCGTGAAAGAATGTATATATTTATCATCTTTTACTGGTGGGAAAACCGCTTCCTTGCTGTTTTTGTAACCGTCCTCAAAAGAGGACGCTGGGCGTTAATGGGTTAACTGATATCCCCGTACGACGCGACGTAAAGAAAAAAAGAGAAAAGTTTACTTGATCCATTACTTAAAGCTTTTTGACAACACTAATTTTTTAAATAAGAATTTCATCGTATTTAATGCCAGAAGTGTTTGAATAATCTTTAGGAATATTTCAGCTTAAATAAAGTGGTGTTTATCCTATGTTTCCTGTTTACGGTATATAAAATAATAGAATCAGTTAAGTGGTTAATGGTGTGAAACAAATTCGCCAGTGGGCTACCATTTTTTAATTCAGATTTCTTGACCGGCATCACTATTTTGAATTTGATAAAATTTCTCTTGTTTAATGACATATTAATTAAGCTGAAAACAAAATAAATTTTACCATTTCAAAAAGTGGAGACAATGGAAAAAAAATCGGAATTTTAAAAATGTATCCCACTGGCAACACTGGTATAAAAAACGCTTTCTTGCCATTTTTATAAACATCCATAAAAATGCACGCTAGACTCTAATGGGTTAAACGTGTCAAATCTCACATTATTTAAGGAGAGATGTTCTATAAGAAAATATTGATACCAAAGAATTTCATGTTGTGGAAATTTCAGGTCAGGTACGTCCCCTGTATTTTATACCGACATTAGTTCGTAAAGACACCGCTATTTTAGATCAGGAATCATCACTTCATTAATCGTAGAATTTCTGTCTTTAAAGAAATTCGTGCTGTTTATTCAGAAAAAAAATTCTGAAAGTGAAAAAAAAGTGAGAATACTTCAAATACTTCTGTATTTATTCAATATTCTCTTTCATATATATTTAATAATGTATACATTTCCTTCATTTGTGACAAGCATCAGAGAACTTTTTTCTAATCATAATTCTTACTAAATTTCGAGGCAAATAAATTTCTACTGAATAATATTCTTTAATATAAATCGTACATAATTTTAACAATATTTCTATCTATCTCAAAACATATGAAATTTTAATAGAAGATTAATTAATCTATCATTTTTCCCTGTAAGCTTCAATAAATCAAAAGAGAGTTTTATGCACTAATGGAAAAAAATATCTAGCTTCATATATTGGAAATCTTTACAAGTCGCTTAGAGTTAGTTAATTGAAATTCCCGTATAAAAAGATAATGTATCCTATCTAAGAAGTTTGAAATAGGATCTGGAAAGAAGTTCTGAAATTGATTATGGATTTTCCTTGAAATAGGGTAAACATTCAATTTCAGAGTTTCATACTCTGTAATTTCTAATAAAAAAAGTCATGCATTCCGAATAATTACTACGTGGATGAATATTTTTTTTTTTGTAAGAACTTGTATTTCTTTTACTATTTCGATGGATAGAAAAACTAAAGATATCTAAGCGTGTTTTATAATAACAACATTTTCTAATTTATTGCATGTATCAGCAAATATTACAGATTAAGTTGAAATGCAAAAATACAAACCAGATTAAAAACATATGTGCGCGGTATTATTATACACATGTATAATACATGAACTGAAACTATGAATTATATTAAAAATATTTTTTTATTCGTGCAAGCAAAATGTCAGACCATTCCACCAAATCGGAGTTTCCAGCCTGGCTTTTGTTTTATTTCCTAAATGTTAAACTCTCACCAATAATTCATAAACGAGAATTTCTGTTTAAAATAATCATGAAATAGTTATAATTTATTAAATCAGCAAAAAAAAAAATTGTTTTTATTTTGTGGGATGAATTCAGAATTTCTGAATCAAAAACTAGGCCAAACTGGCAACCATG
Organism: Maratus speculifer; assembly: GCA_964019185.1. Taxonomy (NCBI): domain Eukaryota; kingdom Metazoa; phylum Arthropoda; class Arachnida; order Araneae; family Salticidae; genus Maratus; species Maratus speculifer. The sequence continues at coordinate 198,123,368 of OZ025299.1, forward strand.
CTTCGAACAATTTTTGTTTTTAATTACTGTAATTTCCTTCGTATAATCCGCGGATCAAACAATCATTTTTCGACCCAGAAATTTTATTAAATAAAATATAAGTTTTTAGATCGCCGTAATTATTTGCCTTCAATTAGAAAATAAAATTTACGTACATTCAAATTACGGTACATTAAAAGTATTATGAGCATATAGCTAATTTATCTTTCCTTTATAATACATTAATATACCTGTTTACCAACAGGAAAATTGTTACAATTTTTTTCGAATATTTATCATAGCTTTATTCATTCTTAAAAGCTCATCACTTTAGTAATTCGAAGATTATTAGAAGTAGTGATAAAAAGTGAACCCCGTAATTAACATATTGGGATATCGAGAAATTCGAGTGTGTTTACTAATACTAATTCCGAATAATAATCTTCTTAATTTCGACAAACAAATAAAGGTAAATTTATTATATGAGACCTTGCTGACAAAAATGAGTGAATGTTCTGCACCTATAATTCAAGGCCTTTCTGACATCTCAACTGGTAAGATAGTTAATTTAACAATTTCAGTCACTGGTGTTAATGGTTTGAAAATAGTGATCCGCATTCAGGCTGCCTATATTTATACATAAAAGTATTTTTCATAGAATTTCAACTGCAAATGTTCTATTAAAATTTTGGCACAGAATCTTCAAATTATGTATCCATGACGATACAGCATTCTGTCTATATTTATTTGAGTAAAATTGTTTATGTCATGTCTTCAAATATATTGTATCACTGCAAATACGATTTTCTTCCACGAAAATTACGGCAACATAAGCACTCTTCTAACAACGTAACTGAATTTTTTTCTTATAAATGTACGATTTTAGCGTACATACTTTTTAAAGACTTTCTTTCCAAGTATAAAATAGTTATATTCACTTACTAGCTAACGGACCACAGAGATATAAATTTTTATCATTTTTCAACAAAGCTGAAAAGTGTTTATGTTTTCAGTTTTTCTGTCTGTTGGATCATCTGGCCGTCTTTCCGTGCTATATCTCTCGCAAATAGGTCAGATACCACTGAAAATTTTCGAAGTTATTGACGTTTACCGTAACACGAACCATATTTCAAATGAAGTTTCAAGCCTGTTTTGTTGATTTGTTTATTGAGGGCCAGTCAATAGTTAACCCCTTAATTCCAATGGTAGATTATTCTAGAAATTGCGTAATTCAGAGAATCTGAATTCATACAAAAAAAAGGAATTATAAATTTTATTTAACCCTTTGAGCTCTGATGGTTGGATTTTCTACCAGTTAATTTTAATTCCGAAATGTCACAACGACGCCAGAAAAATTCGACTAATTTTATTTGAGAAAGGTTTAATGCATTTTTTCGCGAATATCGTTAACCGATTTTTTTCTCTGCAAAATACTTGTGCCAATGGGACATTTGGAATTTTGAAGAAATTTTCCCAGCATAGCTCAAAGGGTTAATTAACCCTTTGAGTAACCCTTATACTAAATCGGGTCACATTGACCCGAACACTACATACGTATAGTAAATGCGAACAGAACAGCACGGATGCACAATATGTCCGATCCGGCGATCTAGGATTGGGGGAAATTTTAACCACCTAGGGAAATTCTATAGAAGCATATACAGTTGAATTAGATTTTAAGAACGAATTCCGTAATTTCCTGACATAGAAAACTTTATAAATAAAAAGATCTGTATGGCAACTTCCAGAAAATCGATGTCAGAATAATATGTATCGTATATTTGGGGTAATTCTGTTTCGAATTTCACTTCTGCCATATATACTAGAAGTCTAAGTTGAAAAATAAATGTTCTATATCTACGATAGTACAGCAATTACCGATAACATAAAGTACAATTTTGGGGAAATTTTCATGTGGATTGGTGGAAATTTTGGGAGTAGAAACATTTCCTGCACCCCTGCAGAACAGCAGGGTTAATATAAGAAATTAAATAGCCATCTCATAGGAAAATCTTACATATAATAAAAATTAAATTCTGATTCATATCATGTTAAAAAAAGAATCCTCAGAAAATATTAACCCTTAACATTAGAACTACTGTGAGCCATCATTTTGACGAATACCATACGAGTATGTTTCGTTCAAACCAGAAATTGTATTATAAAATAAATTTTAAAGAAACAAAAACGAAATTTTCAAAATCTTGGAAAGTGTTAAAAGGGAAGGGAAAATTTAATTTATATGGTTTAAATTAAACTTAACTAGTTAGATGTTACAATCCCAAAACTTTCTGTTATCTCATATGTACATTTTAATATTTCAAAAGTTAGTTACACATGTTAATACTGTACCAACCATAATACTTATTAATTAAATACTATACCAACTTTGATTTTCATCTTAAATTTCTGCTTCAGTCAATTAATCAGAGTAAAAACGAGGTAATGTGGATCATGATATTTGTTAAAATCAGTAGTTTTCCCTTATTCTTTCATCATCAGCTGTAATATCCGAAAATTTAATTAAACTTTCAAATTGATATCACAACTAAAAATGTACGTTCCGCAATCATTGCTAATATGAAGTATTTTGAATACAGTATAGTATCCGAAATCTTTTGTGTGTCCTTGTAAATACTGTGCATTTTCTGTTATATAGGAAGTAAACTTCAGCAACGAATATCAATTGTATTATATGTCTAATAGTTTAACATAATTAAAATATGCCGCAACAATGTTCCCACCTATCGCAATATCAAGACTTGCGTGGGGCCTCGTAAATTAATAATAAATTTTCTTCACCCGGATATTCTACAGAATGTACCGTAATTTCGGGTGTATAAGCCGCAGATCAAACAATTCTTTTTCGACCCAGAATTTTTTAAGAAACAAATATAACTAGTTAGATCGCCGTAAATATTTTTCTTCAATCACTAAATAAGTTTTCTGGGTCCAAAAAGAATTGTTTGATCCGCGGCTTATACACCCGAAATTACGGTATATTTTAGTGCACTTGAAAAATGGTTTTACATTTCATTCTGTTCGAAAAGGTGTAATGTGATTAAAAAGCACGTGTAGCAATTTTCTGCTTTCGCCGTAATGAAGAGGTATAATTTTACCAGTCCAGGGCCCAGGACATGTAAATATTTTGTGTGTCCTTGTAAATATCATGCACTTTCTGTTATGCAAAAAGTAACTAGTTGTAAACTTACATAGCGTATATCAACTTCTATATATGCAGGGTTCGCACAGTTCTACCACTAAATTTTAAGGATATTTTCAAAGTGTTTCACTGCAGAAAAATATCGTAAAATCTGTGAATGAAGGTAGGGGTTGCGAATGTTGTGGGTTAAAAATTAAGTGTAAATTTTCTTTTTTTTAATAGTGGTGCCAGAATTCTTGGCAATTCCAAGAAGTGTGTGAACCTTGTATATATGCCAAACAGTTTAATATAACTGAAATGTCAAAATGTCATTATCCCCAAACAATGATTCTCTATATACCATTATCTAGCGGAAATGTTTTGTGTGGCCCTGTAAATAGATAATAAATATTATTTGCACAGCATATTCTACAGAATGTATATTTTAGTGCACTTCATAAATTTATATCAATTTCAAAATGATCAAAAGTTTGTAACATCATTAAAATGCATCTAAAACATTTTTTTCTCTTTTGCCGTAATCTAATAGAATACTTTTGATTCTCTATCAATACATATGATTTTCATGAAATTTGAAATGGCTCGTCAAAATTCCCCACAATGATATAGTTCAAATTTTAAATCATTTAGTTTGACAGTTTTCACTCTATTATATGTGGACGGACGAACAGACAGACAGACGGACGGGTGGATAAGGAGACCACTATAAGTGTTACGCATTTTTATAATTACGAACGCACCTAAAACAGATGGAAACGTCCCAAAAGAATTTTCTTAGAAAGAAAAGTTTGAATACTTTAAAGTTACGTAATAAAAAATTGACAATGTCTATGCAAAACATGTAATTTTCTGTTTTGATTTTTATAGATGTGAAAAAAGTACATTTTAATCAATAATTTTTATTTTTAAATTTTAATTATTTAACGAAATATTCACATGCTTAAAATGATGCATTCTAATATCTGAGTATTTTTTTTAAATTAAAGTTATTGCGACACAAAAGGACAATCCCTTTACAAAATCACTTTGGCAACGAATATTAGCAGTGCTATAAGGATGTAGAAGTAAGACAGCAGGGCGGCGAGTGGTCAGCGAAAAACGCGGACAAACAAATGTTAAATTCCGGTATTTTGTTTAATTCTTGTTTAATCCTTTTATATTATTTAAAGTATTTTCTATATGAAAATAATGGTAGTGCCTTCTTTTTTTTATTGTATTTTTCGGTGACTACTCACCACCCTGATCAGAGTAGATTTTTCATTTATCTACAATGTTAACAATTCAAATTTATACGAACGAAACAAAAGTATCTCAATCACTTAGACTATTCTTATTAGCAGCTTCCATGGGGTATCACAGTGTAAGTTACATACCTAATAATTACTATGCATTTCGGCCACGGTTATTTTGGAAAAGTTTGCTTGGCCTTATTCAATTAATGAGATATCTCCCATAAAATAACTCACATTTTTCCGTTCTAAAGCGTTGGTAGCTAAAAGTCCTAGCATGTGACTTGGGCTGCCATTTTGGCCTCCACTTTCAATTTAAAAACTTCGAATTCACATCAGAAATTCTTAAGGAAGAATTTTTCTTTGCCTAATCTCGAATTGCTGCTATTAAATTAAGAAAATTATGAAGTACAGAATTTCTAGTGCGAATGAAAAATTTCAGTTTTAAAAAAGAAGCCAAATATGGCAACCCAGCATGTGACTTACACTAAAAATTCTCATGGTAATAGCCTGATAACTCTTTCAAAGCAAGGTATTTCTATTCTAGAAAAAAAAATGTAAAATAAATAAATAAATCAAAATAAGAAAAATTTTTTATTCACGTAATTAATAAAAAGAACAATATCATTGCAATAATCTGTCCCAATGTGGCATTTATTAATTAAAATTAAGTGGTCAAAAATGAGCCAAGCGCCCTTGGATACGTAAAAGCGTTGGCAAATGCTGACGCAACTTGCTTGAATGCATAACATATGCAATGAATAAACAAAATATTGATAGATAAACGGAAAGAAAAAACAATTAGATAAAACAATCAGTTTTTGAGAAATGTTGTAGCTTGAAAATATTAAATAATTTTTAAACAGCTGAGTCCCTCATTATTACTTTTTAAATTTATATATTCTCAATCTTCTAATCTCAGAATAATTAAATTACTAGGTAATATATCAACTTATTAGTATCAGTTTCGGAATACTCTAGGGAGATGTCAGGGTTGCCAAATCCCCCAGAGCAAAATTAAGCTGCTTCCTAATTAAAACACCAAACTGTGAATCTAAACATATCTATTAGTTGTTTAACACTGTCTTATTTGAAGGACAAATCCTTTCATTGCAAAATACCTGTAACTTTGAAAAGAAGTTATTTCTCGAATAAATTTTCTTTAAAATATAATTAAAGAGTAGTGTATATTAAATGTTTGTTAACATGTAAATAAGTTTTCAAAGTTAGAAATTAAAATGGTTAGATTTTTATTCAATACCTTATTTGTTTAGAGATAAATAATACAATAAATTAAGACTCTTTTGTGGTTTAAGATAAAGACACAGAAAATTGTATTCAATGCGGAATACATGAGTGTGAAATACATGATCTTATAAAATATGGACCCACCAGTCATTTGTAAGCCCCCTAAAATTCCGATTTATTTTTATTTTAAAAAACAATTATAGACTTGTATTGTTTTATCGGAATTATTTTATTAATAAATTTTATTGAAAAATTTTAAATATTTCCAAATTTGCAATTATGTAATTTGTTTTCCTTTCACTTCAAAATACAAAATATCTTTTGTATACCGCTATTTCTGTCGTGTAATCCGCATAACAAATCATCATTTTTCGACCTAGAAAATTAAAAAAAAAATGTAACTTTTTTAAATGCGGTAAATATTTCACTTCGCAATTAAAATTTCTATGTCCAAACAGAATTTTTTGACATATGGATTGAACCCCGAAAATTACGGTACCTAAATAAGTTACGTATAGTTCTACTAAATTTTTTCAACAGAATTTTAGCTTTGTTTAACTGCACATGAATCATTATAACTCTGTGTGTAAACGGGGGCAGTTATATTTTTTGCGAATCAAAATTAAATCGAACTTTCCTTTCATGTAAATATTAAAGCAGAACGTACGCACTTTTGAAAATGTAACATAAGTTACTTCTTTACTGTCAAGATAAAAGGAATAAATTCTGCAAATTAGTTTCTTATAAAAGAATCTGATTTCGGATAAAATAAATCTCTTAAAGGAAATTAACAAAAAGAAATAATATTGCCTGCAATGTATACATCAATTGAGAACAAAAGTTACTGGAAATGCATGCTAATTTCCGCTGAAGTCACCTGATAAAAAGGAAAGTTTCCTGTTTTTGTAGAACATAAAATAGATTGAGTCAATATTACTAACAGCAATATATGGTTCATAATATATCAAAAAAGTATAATTAATTTATTACTTCTGAAATGAAATCTTAAAGATTAAAAATGTTATTCGTTTTAGAGCTTTGAATCAACCCTCGGTAAAGTGTTTTGCACATGAGTTTTTAAATATAGAAATTCACCATTACTAACCGTCCCAATTTTCAAAAAAGTTCATATTTTTTATTTATCATTGTACGTATGGTTCCTGGAATTTTCTCACCTGGAAATTCTTCGATACCAGTATTTTTTTAATTGAAAATCTCTCCTTCAGTAAGGTGAAAATTCGCGCATTTAGACTAAATTTATTTTTCTATTTAAAAATAGTGATATATAACATGGAAAATAACGGGACCCGTACAAACCCTATTTATAAAATGTTTTTTGGAATTTTATATTTAATACACTGATAACCAATAACGGGATTGCACTTTCTTTAACCCCTTAAAAATCGCTTAATATTTGGAAAAACTACTGAAAAAGTACCTGTTTTTTATTATTTAAATTGAATAATTAAAAGGTTTCTACATAAAATATGCAATCAGTTTTTTCACCCTGTTAATGTGTTCGGGTCTATTTCAACCCAAAAACGATGTTTAGATTTTTTAAGTTTGCGGTATTTGGTACATTATTATTTTACACAAATTGTTGTTTTATTAAATCGTCTAAATGTTCCAATTAAATAAAAGAAGATTTTCAGCATAAAAATACTGGTGGGAAACTCGGAAGTTCTGAATATTTGAAATAATGTACATTCGAAATGAACTCACTAATAGGGGTAAGGCGAAAAGAAAAGAAATTATAAAACAAATCTACTGTGGTAAAAAAGCCATCATGTGATAAATTTGTGTTTTAATGTTTGTTTTATACCATAAAATTTAATGCGAATAAGATTTTTTATTATTACCGCTTTACAATATTTTATAAATAAAACTTTAAATAATACCTGAGGACGTCAATTTAAAAACTCGCTTTATCAAAAATATTAAATTTCGTGAAATTGCGAAAAACCTCTTACTGCGTCTATTGGTTTTTATTCTAAATCGAAATTTTAAGTTTCAAACATACACGATAAAACTAGTTTCTTGCAAGTAGGTTCACCAATACAACAAATTGACACAGAAAACTCGATTTTTTAAAATTTTGGATATGGCGAGTTTTGAAACTGACGTCTTCATTCATACATTAAATATTGATTATCTATAAGTTTTTTTTTATTTCGTGGCATATTTTGTGACATACAACACCAAGTCTAACCTCCCAATCAGCGCCAAAAGATAAGTCGGGAAACTGACATTCAAAGACTTCCGCAGTGTTGCCAGTGGGCTATTTTTTTTAAATTCAGATTTTTTGATTGGCACCACTTTATTGAAACGGTAAAATTCTTTTTATTTTTGCCTTATTTAATATGCCATTTAATAAAGCGCATTTTACAATTTCAAAAAAGTGGTGTCAATCAAGAATCTCAATTTTAAAAAAGTAGCCCACCTGGCAACACTGGACTTCCGATTGAAATGTCAGTTAACATTTTTGGGTTCCGGAAGTTTTTTCCAGCAATTAAATCTCCAGCTCGGAAATATGACGGGAGCGAGAATTAGGAGTAAAGCACCAAACACATTGGACTAACTTCTTGTGGTCAGGCGTCGCTCTCTCTGATCTTTGGTGTCGGCGCTTTAATGTATAAATTGCTTTTTCAGTGTACTGAATTTGAACTTCAAGAGAGAAATCGAACGCGAAATCAGTCGACAGCTTTACGACTGAAGATGGGGGAGATAAATTTTCCCTTCCTTTGTCAATTCGATGGGCTTCGTACCTCAAAAATCATTTAAAGAGGTTCCAAAACTAGCAGCCTTTTGTTCCCCTCCCACCGGTAGTCGGAAACACTGCTTCTTCAAAGATAGATTTATTGCTCTTTTAGTGTAACTGAAAGTAGTGATGTTTGTGCGCAGCCTAAGAAACGACACCCCAGCCCGTGCTATTGACGGAAGCGAGAATTAAGGAGTTAATGCCTGTCTCATATAACAGAGTGTTTACAGATCAAGGAATAAACATTCAAAAAGAGAGTATTGTACCAGTACTTTCTTATAAAAAGATCCACTTATATAATCTTTCGGTTAAATAATAAGTGTTTTTCTATAAAAGAAAATGTTGGTGTCTCCCCTGATCTGTTGCCACCCTGTAGAAACAATTTAAAAATAGGAAAATTTACATTAGACTATTTAATGATGCAGGGTTGTCAAGCTGTGTGCCGGGGTAACCACTAAAATTTTACAGTAAGCATTGACTTATCTAATCGTCGAATATTGTGATTAACAAATTCAGGCCTTAATCCTTGCCACTCCGTTGTCTCTACTGCGTAGACATCATCTTTCCTTCCAAAATTTGTTGTTGGCGCGAGTAATAAAGGGAAATAAAATTTTCCTTAGTTAATCAGAGAATTTTTGAAATGGTCTACTTCAAGGAAATGTCTTTTAAAAAAGTGGTGCTAATCGAATAAAATTTGTGTAAGAGGCACCGGGCTCCGAAGGGTTAATTTAAAATATTATTAAGAAACCGGTACCCCTAAAATTCATTTCTGTGGAGCATAGATATTATTCAACTTATTACAAAAAATAAGTTTTCAAACTTGATTATTTACCTGTTAAATCCTGTTAGAATTTTTTACCAGCCCAATTTGAAAAGCTAGAATATCCCCGGTTGCGTGATTTCTTTTCATACAATTTAATTAGTCTAGGGGTCAGTCCATGAGGTTTTGTAACGTGAGTCACGAACATTATAACTCCGAAATTGTTGTCCACCGTTATTTTCAAAAAGTTTTCTTAGCTTCATTCACTTAATGAGGTATCCGCGTTAAAATAAGGCTCATTTTTCAAAACGAAAATATTGGTAGAAAAAATCGTAGTTCGTGACTCACGTTACAGGCCATGCATGGATTTACCCCTAGGCTTTTAACTCTTTAACCCTTTCCAACACGGACCAATTCTGTTAGTAAAATGAAAATTTCTCTAGCGACACCAGATTTTAGATATGACTCTTATAGAAATTAAGAACTCCTTAACACTAGAACGCCGGGAAGGTGTCAATTCGACACCGATCACTAGACTAATTGTCATTTCGAACCAGAAAAGTCTTCAAGAAATAAGTTATATATCAGTTGCAATGAAATGAGCATAGCAATTAAACTAAATAATTTCAAATTATTTTTCTGGTTTTAAATATATTTTATAAAACTTGCGTAAAATTTCCCGGCGTTCTAGTGTTAATTTAAGCTTTCATTGTTAAAGCAAAATTTTATTAAAATAAGATTGGTGCCAATTGCAAGTTTGGAATTAAAATTAGGTATCCCAGACAGTGTGCCGGAAAAGTTAATGCATCGATAAAATATTATTTAACTACGATTTTGATTAAAATTCATTTTAATTTTAATCCAAATTCGTACATAAATTATTGAACAAAAGTTTGCTTTTATAACTGACGGGAAAAATGTGTTTAATTTTTGAATATTTCGGATGGAATATTCGTAAATTTATGTGAATATTGAATACAATGAGAGAAGAATAACCTGTCGTCGGAGTATCTTTGCGGTGCTAAGAATAGTAATAAATTTTTCTCGCCCCGTACGTGTCCTTCCTTTCTTATTTTTTGAGCGTACTAACTCGTAAGGAAAGCGTTTTCGACAATGTATTGATGCGTAATGTCCCATGATCTAGGTATATTCTAGCGTTTCCGACCATGCATGGATGTGTAATGTCCCATGATCTAGGTATTTTCTATCTCTTCTGAGATTTTGTAGTCATTGTGAGGAAACACTCTGTATATACGAATTCGTTTATCTAAAATACTAATGCCAAACCTTTTGAAACATTTACTCACTTTGTAAGATGCAACAGAAAAAGCTTCTATCCTATCAAGAGAACAGCGAGGAATTCAATAAATTAATTTCTTATAAAAAGAATAAGATTTTCCGATATAATAAATCTCTTGAAGAAAATCATCCAAATAAGGTAATATTGTTTCGAATGTATATGTGAATTGAGAACAAAAGCCAGGAGAAATACATTTTAATTTCCGTTGATATTACTTAGGGAAAAGGAAACAATGAAGTTTCCTGTTTTTGTAAAACATGAAATCAAATAATTCAATATCAATAAATAAGGATATTCCTTTCGTGAAATACAGAGTAAAGAATAATTATTTTTATTACTTCTGAAAAAAAACTATTTGGAATTGATTGTTATTTCTATTGTTTTATCAACTCTCGATAAAATGGTTTGTTTGAAGATTTTAAACACTAATTCGTCATTGCCAAACATTCAGCCTTTCGAACTATTATCTTTGAAGTTTTTTAAAATGTTTTGTGTCCATATTTTAATTTGTTCAGAACTTCCTTTACATGAACAATTTACAAAATTATTTGTTAAAAACAAGCTGTCGGTTGGCTGATTATTTCAGATTTTACCAGTATTTCAGAACAGCATATTTTTTTTTATTATTCTACCATTAAATATGGCCATATTTAATATATAATAATATGATTTTCAAATAAATACATCCAGTTGAAACACAGACTAAAGCAGTTTGAAGTCTCCTGAAGTGTAGATTGCTTTGGGATCTGTAGCTACATTGGATGTCGTTTTAAGGATAAAACAAATTCTGGAAATAATTGCTGACAAAATAAATTTAATCAGATTCTGTGTCAGATTTCTAGAAATATAAGGTGAAAAATACTATTCGGAAACAGTGATAACACAAAGTTTTCCATTTAGATTCTTGTGTTTAACCCTTTAAGGGGCGGTGCTGCATACATTTAACATATCTTTTTTAAAAAATTCTGCTTCGAATCGTCTATTATCAATTTGGCAGCGGTCAAAATGACCCCTAATGGCGGTTCTACCGTTAACTTGAAGATCGAGTTTTACTCGAAACTTATGTAAAATACTACTTGTCTGGTTGTTTGCTTAACCCTTTGCGGCGCAGGACAAATTCATTGCTTTAGTGTTGAAATTATCGACTGACACCGGAATTCGAAAACAACTTTATTTGTAAACAAGAAAACGCAATATTTCACGCATTCAGTAAACAGTAATTTTTTTAAACAAAATTCCGGTGCTAGTGTGACGTTTGGGAATTAAAATTAAGTGGTATATCCTTGAAACAACTGCGCTGCAAAGGGTTAAAGCCAATTTCACATTCCTATTATAACTCTCACACATTTATTGGATTTCTGCTGTTAGTATTACTCTTGTTTGACGCCAATCTTGCCCGTATATTTTAATGCGGACTATTGAAGTTTTTTCGTGTACAAAAAGTAGTGATAGTTGCTCCAATTCCCATACCAAGTACCGATTACAATATTGATACTTTATGGTGATATATTACCAATAATATTTCAAATCTCGTTTGTTTCATTATTAAAAATATAAACCTTTCATTGATTTAATTTAAAGCATATGGTTTTAACTAATTTTATGATACTTTTGCAATATTGCTTTGCCTTGACACTTTTTTTAAGCATTTAGAAAATGGTTGTTATTTTCGGTTGAAATGTCCTCTTATGCTGTCCGCATTTTATTTTCTTATAATTGGTCAAGGGATATTAATGCTTAATCAATGGCGTACGTAATCATTGCCTCTGTTATTACGTAAGCCAAGTTTTAACCATCATAGAAATGATGTTTTTACTGAACTTTAATAACTCAATGGGGAAAACTTTGTGCTTTGAGCAATGAATATCCGCATTTTATTTATTTATTCTTTTACAAAATTCTTTGCATTTTGAAGAATTTTTATTCGAATAGAAACTAAAAATGTCCTTGTTAATAAAGAAGAAAGTAAGATGTTACAAAATGAGTAGACTTAAATTAGCAAATTTAGAAAAAAAAAAAAAAAATCCAAAAACATGTCATATGAAAAGTGGTCTTTTAAAGAAAAGAAACGAGATCAGATTATCAAGCCCACCAATTACGAAATGTACATTACATTTTTTTTAAATTACTGCAAATTTTTAATTTTTAAATTTTTTTTGTGTGGTTTCGACTTTAAAAAGTTCTGTTGCATAAAAATATAATTAACTATGAAAACAAACTTCATGAACGTTCATGCATTTTTTTACAAATAAATAAAACACATATATGCCCTATACTCACCCAGGTACCTAACTGGCGCCACAATCGCGTTTATTTCTCCGACATGGATATCGTATAAATGTTATAATACACTGCTCAAAACAATTAAAGGATGTTTAAGGGGGGTCCGGGGCCCAAAAAAAATTTTTTTTTTTGCTATTGAAGGTAGGAATTTGAAATTTCTTTTGGAAATCAGACATGTACTGAGTACACCAAAACACATCATAAAAATTTTCTAAAATTTAAAAAAAAATTAAATTTTAAAAATTTTTTAAAAAAAGTGGGGTAGTTTAAAATTGATATAACTCAAAATATTACTGATGGAATTTCAAATTTTTTTCACCTAATTAAACAGAATTATATTTCTTTTAATTTGTCTTCGGCGTTTAAAAAAATAATTATTAAAAAAAAAAATAAAATTTTTTATAGTGAAAATTAACATTTTTTCAATGTAATTTTTTTTAAATTTTCATATTTTAAAAAATATTCATTTTTTTAAAATTTGCCGAAGACAAATTAAAGTAAAATGTTTGACAATATCACGTTTGAAATTTCAAATCTCTATCTTCATTGGTTTTTGAGTTATATCAATTTGAAGATGACAAATCGTCAAAAAACACATCATGGAGAAAAATGCGTTTAAAGGTGAAAAGAAAGAATTACTGTTTATAAAATGTTCAAATACCTCTCAGAAGCTTTCAGATGCATGACTGATTTATTATCTCACTTTACACTTTTGATTTAATAGAATTTTAGCAAATTTACATTTATTTTTAAAGCATTTGAAAGCCTCTGTGGACGTAATACTTTTTGGAGATGACAAGCCGTCAGTGAAGAATAAACAAAGTTTTTCCATATTCTTTCACAATTTGCATAGACAAGGTACTACAATATTTGAAAATATTATGTTTATGCTTTAAATTCTCTATAATTATTAGTTTTTAGTTGTTATATCAATTTTAACCCTTAAAATACAGAAAAAATTAAAAAAAAAAGAAAAAGAAAAAAAACATGAATAATAAACAATGTTTACAAAAAGTGCATATACCTGCTAGAAGTATCCAGGTGCATAACTAACACCTTGTTTTACTTTGTATTTTTGATTTATTTTAATTTTAGCAAGTTCTACTTTTTTTCTGTAGTTTTTAAATGCTTCTGTAGATTTAAATAATGCTTTTCTCACATGTCGAGTTCTTATGCGCTTCAGTGCAATTAACGAAGTATTAGCAGGTGATAGAAAGAATGTTTGCAGTGCGTTTACAGATGATACCCTAACACCATGATTAAAATCAGATATGCCTCTAGCTGCAGCAATATCTACTCGCATTTTTGATGCATTAGAAACTTTGGGGCAACGTCCCCAATCACATTGTGCAAAGATTCATTACGGTTTTGTGTTTGACCTTTTGTACACTTTTCTAATAAAGCGTCTGAAGCTAATCTTTGGAAAATCGGCATCATTTTAGCTACAACATCTTCTCGTAGAGGTGTTCTAATAGAAATTTTATGAGCAGGAGGCTTTTGATTTAGAAAAATTGCACGATTATAGAAACACCATGAATCTTCTGCTAGAGGACACTTTGAGTGTTTTGGTTTTTTATCGGTTGAGCTACAGTGCTGCAAAATTGCATATATATCTTTTTTCATATCGGAAATATTTCCCCTATTACGTATTATTGCATTTCTATAGTATCGAGTAACTTTTTTAATTGTTGCTTCTGAAAGGCTTCCATGTTTTTTTCCTCCGAGTGTAACACCTCTCGATTTTTCCGTCTCTACAAGTTTCCGTAATGCAGTCCCCATTCTTTTTCCAACATGATTGATGCACTCTGTTTTTGTTAGAATAGTTTCCTCGCCGTAAACTTTTAAAGCTTGAAGATCATGAAATGCTTTTGCATCTCCATCTGAAACGATTTCTGTATAACGAAAACCAAGATTCTCTGAACGACGCCACAATCTCACTGCCATTTCGCTTTCCATTCCACCAGATGTTCCTTCATAGTTTTTATCACAATATGGAGCATGACCTTCGTACCATGCCATAAATTCTGCAGAATCTTTTCCAAGAGCATTTGCAGTTTGTGTGCAGTTATAGCAGATTTTTGATAACACTTCGTAATCTATCACAAATCCAGTTAGAACGTCTATTATGCAACCAACCGAATAGTTTGAAGTATGTCCTCTCTTATGCCAGCTTGCATCGTAACTCACTGCAATATCTGCAACAGCTTCACTCGAAACAAAGCGAGATTGTTTTACTTTAGTGCGAACATTTTCTAAGAGCTCACATGTACTCTTTACACATGAAGAATGAACCAGTTTTAAATGTCGTGTAAAAACTTTCGAATCCATGCAATTCAAATTCATATTGTATGAAAACTTTTCCAATGCTGCATGACATTTACCGATTTCTGTTATTGCAACTACAGCTCTTCGATTAATATCGAAAGCATTTTCTTTATCTGATACTTTATTTGAGGTGCTATTTGTAAATCTAAATCTACAATTGTTACAAATAACTTTAATGTTTTGTGCAAACCCATTAGGTTTACTAAATTCAACTTCTAAAGATGATTCTGAGCATTCTTTACAACTAACATTTGATATAATAGATTGTAAAACAGTTTGTTTTATAATGATATAATTTTCTTCTTGGGCTTCAATATAGTTTTTTTTTGTAGGCGATGGCATTTTTCTCTCATCTAACCGCTTTACTACAGTCATTGCAGGTTCTGCATTAAAACAAACTGATTTATTTCTCTTTTTTTGCATAGCTTCAGATTTCTGAGCAGTAGATTTTCGTTTTCTACCCATTGCTACAAATATTGTTTTAAATTTTCTAAGAAATGAATAAAAATGTTCAATTTTATGAAAACATATGAAAGTTTGCTTCTGTAATCAACACATAAACAATGTCATTATTTCAGGCATAATTTCAGTTATCAAAGTCTTATATTCATTCCATATTTACAATATATTTCTCCTATAATTTCTAGGAATATATTGACATATTTATAAAATTAAAACATCTGCATTTTAAAATAATTTAAAAAACAAACACGATAAGATGCAAGTCACCAGAGTCAGCGTAATAAAAGTTACCATGAGGAAGTTAACATTAGCAATTTGCTTCCTTTTTTGGCGTTGATTCAGTCTTTATAATAAACTATTTTTACTTATTATCTTATGCTACAAGTATATTTCTTAACATCCAATATAAATCATTTAAAAATCTTGACAATATTCCAATTAATTTCCGTCCAAACAACACATGAAAAATGAAAAGCATGCGGAACCGCGGAACAGAAAATATTGTTTACATTTCTCCCTCCTTTACATCTCATAGAAGTAGAAGTAGAAGTTTATGTGAATGAATGAATCAATGAATGAATCAAGATAAATAATTTAAAATTTGATTCACAAAATAAATAAATTTAATTTTAAAATGCTTGTTTACATTTTACGGATTATTTGTTTACGAAACCAAAGAAGCTCCATAGCAACCGCGCAGGCGCTATGGCGATAAACCACATCCATCGCAGTGAATCAGCTGAATTTGCAAAACAGTACTTAACAAAAACTACTATATCTTCGGTTCTAATTAAGATAGAAACATAATTCAAACGGCATTTTATGCAGAAATAACCAGAGAATTTTTTAATAAAATAAAAAAAAAATCAAAAATTTGAAGATTTTTGGGCCCTGGACCCCCTTAAAGTTTTATATAAAATAAAGATATAAACGAAATTTTTTTTGCCGAAGAAGAAGAGAATCAAAAATGCAAATTTTTCTGGTTTTCAAACTGTGGAGTATGCAAATTTTGAGTTCGACGTCAAAAACGTCGCTTCAGCGGCAGCGATTGAAATTTGACTTTCAACTGGATAAAAGAGAATGAAGACAAGGATGATCGGCATTCAGTGATTGCTTTGTTTCGATGAGTACGATGTCTCAGCGAAGTCATTTGACAGATTCAGAAGCTTGGAGAATTGTTGGTAGGTTAGAAGGGGGCCAAACTCAAGCCAAAGTAGCGCAAGCCATTGGAGTGTCACAAAGGGTCATTTCCAGGATCTGGAACCGTTTTTTGGAGAGTGGCTGTGCAGGCCGAAGACCAGGGAGAGGTCGTAGACGGGCAACAATGCCCAATGAAGATCGGTATTTAGCGTTAACAGCTCGGAGACACCGAAACATGAACGCTACTCTTCTCCAACAATACCTTCGCTCGGCTACAGGCACCACGATTTCAACTCAGACTGTCCGAAACTGGCTCCATGCTGTAGGTCTGTATGCTCGCCGACCGATGGTATGTGTTAGATTAACATCAAGGCATCGTCGCGACCGCAGAGAGTGAGCAACCGAACATGTCAACTGGAGGAGAAATGAATGGAGCAATATTCTGTTTTCTGACGCGTCCCGTTTTTCTGTGCATCCGGATAATAAGCGTATTTTCATATGGAGGGACAGTGGCAGTAGGAATAATCCTGCGTTCGTGCACGAAAGTGTCAGATTTGGCGGTGGAGGAGTGTTGGTGTATGGTGGCATCTCCATTGACTCTGACTGGTCGCCGATATAGGGATGAGATCCTCAGACCTATTGTAGTCCCTTAAGCTGCAGCAATCGGAGATAATTTTAATGGACGATAACTGCAGGCCACATCGTGCAAACCTGGGGGAAGATTTCCTTTTCGAGGAAGGAATCGTTCGAATGGAATGGCCAGCGTTTTCTCCAGACATGAATCCAATCGAGCACGTTTGGGACGCTCTAGGAAGACGAGTTTCTGGCCGCCAACAACCCCCACAAACTCTCCAAGAATTGGAAAGAGCTCTTCTGGAAGAGTGGGACAGAATACCCCAACTCGTCATTAATAGCCTCATTGAGTCCATGCCTCAAAGGTATTCAACGTTGCTGGCCGCCCGTGGAAACCATACCCCCTACTGAAAATGATTTTCTTTGAAGAAAACATCTTTTCTTATTCTTTTTTTCTCATATGCACAAATTGTGTTTTTTTCCTTTTGTACACAAATGCGCAATAAAATGCATTTTTTTCTGCCAAACATGTGTAATTTAGTCTCATATAACCTACTATGTCTGTCGACCATGTATCAATCAGCTAAAAAGTTTCCCAGATACAAAATCCACCTAAAACTGCAATATCCTTCAATTGTTTTGAGCAGTGTAAATTGTTTCGTTCTACAAATATCATTTATTTCTTTTTATTTCTTTTTTAAAATAACAGAAAATGTTAAATTTATCATTTTATTTTATTTTCATTTTGAAATAAATAAATAACGTGCTTTTATAGCATGCTATATGTATTTGGTAATCAACCCGATGTTTAAGCCAAATTGGCATAAAATATCTCGCCAGTCTCGGTGCTTATATCTCTTTATGCAGTTTATTTATGTATAATAACATTGATTTTATATACCATTTAATTCTTCTTGTATTTAAAAATAGATAAGTGACTTCTTTTATCAGAATATATTGTATAAATCTTTAAAAAAGTATCCCCGTTGCGTAACTAAGGGATAAAAAAAAATAATCAATGTTCAATTCCTGTATTGCTCCGAGGAATACATGCGTATTCCAAATTTCCAAGCTCTATTCCAACAAGAAATGGGTGAAAAATGGGCACAAATGACACATATGCATCAGAGTTCCTAATTGGCATCGAAATAGCGTTTTTTTGCCTAAGATAGTAACCCAGCCATTATTGTTTATTTACTAATAAAACGTTTATTTACTTTCATTTTCTTTGTTTATATTACATAATTTGTTTGATTCTATAATTCTTAATAATTTTTTAAGCTATTGCATAGCTTTTATCGCGGGCTTTGAGCGCGGCGACCGAATTGAAAAATTCCGTAACGAGAAATATCCTAACACATCCGTAACGAAAAAACCTAACACTCGGCTACCGTCGTTTCACTTCGGCAGACGTCGGCATGGTATCCTTCGGTAGACTTCGGCAGACATTGACGCGGTATTTTTCAGATATTTAGAGGATATCAAGTCTCAAACTTATATATCTTATTTCAGTTACTATAAATCTATAGTTTCAATAATAAAAATTCCTGATAGAATGTGTATAGAAAAGAATCGTCTTAAGATAAAACAATGTAGGATAATATAGCTTTTGGTGAGTGGAGACCCGCCCAATGGTGAGGATCGAAACATTTAAATGCTTATAACTCGCGATCTAATTTTCGTAGCGCGGCCAAATTTTGTTTGGTAATTTATTATGAGACAGTGTTAATTTTTGGTGACAGTAGACCCCCACGGTGAGGGTCGAAAAAGTTAAAATGCTTATAACTCGAAGTCTAATTTTCGTAGCGCGGCCAAATTTTGTTTGGTAATTTATTATGAGACAGTGTTAATTTTTGGTGACAGTAGACCCCCACGGTGAAGGTCGAAAAAGTTAAAATGCTTATAACTCGCGGTCTAATTTTCGTAGCGCGGCCAAATTTTGTTTGGCAATTTATTATGAGACAAAGTTAATTTTTGGTGACAGGAGACCCCCCACGGTGAGGGTCGATAAAGTTAAAATGCTTATAACTCGCGGTCTAATTTTCGTATCGTGGCCAAATTTTCTTTGGTAATTTATTATGATACAGTGTTAATTTTTGGTGAAAGGAACCCTCCCCCCCCTGGTGAGGGTCGAAAATTTTAAAATGCTTATAAATCGCGATCTAATTTTCGTAGCGTGGCCAAATTTTGTTTGGTAATTTACTATGAGACAATGTTACTTTTGGAGACAGGAGACCCCCTACGGTGAGGGTCGAAAAATTTAAAATGCTTATAACTCGCGATCTAATTTTCGTAGTGCGGCCAAATTTTGTTTGGTAATTTATTATGAGACAGTGTTACTTTTGGTGACAGGAGATCCCCCATGGTTAGGGTCGAAAAACTTAAAGTGCTTGTAACTCACGATCTAATTTTCGCATCGCGGCCAAATTTTGTTTGGTAATTTATTATGAGACTGTGTTAATATTTAGTGACAGGAGATCCCTCATGGAGAGGGTCGAAAACTTTAAAATGCTTTTAACTCGCGATCTAATTTTCGTAGTGCGGCCAAATTTTGTTTGGTAATTTATTATGAGACAGCGTTACTTTTAGTGACAGGAGACCCCCCCCCCCCCACGGTGAGGGTGGAAAAATTAAAAATGCTTATAACTCGCGATCTAATTTTCGTAGCACGGCCAAATTTTGTTTGGTAATTTATTATGATACAGAGTTAATTTTTGGTGACAGGAGACCCTCACGGTGAGTTTCAGAAAATTTAAAATGCTTATAACTCGCGATCTAATTTTCGTAGCGCGGCCAAATTTTGTTTGTAATTTATTAAGATATTGCATAGCTTTTATCGCGGGCTTTGAGTGCGGCGAAAGAATCTAGAAATTCTGTAACGAGAGAAAAAAAACCTAACACTCCGGCTACATTACAGCCTTGTATTTTCGTTAATTCCGTTCGAAAAAAAAAAAAGAAAGGGAAACAGCTCTCCCTTTTTTACACTTAATCATTGAACCTCCTAAACTATCAAGGACATGCTTTATCATCTAAAAAATCTATAGCCAAAATTCAGAGCAAATCGGATAATTCTTAATAAAAACCCATTTAGCATTTATATAATTTAAGAGGAGTTATATACTTAACCCCTCTTTTATACTTAACCATTAAACTTCCAAAACTATTCAGAGATTTGAACGAAATCTGACAATTCTGCTTGAAAAATCCATTTATACAAGTTAAAGGGAGGGGTATTAGAACCCCCGTTCCCAGTGTTTATACTTATTCAAATGAACACCTAATAATAGCCACGGACTCGCCTCATCAGAATGATCCTATATCTAAATTTTGAACGAAAACTGTTAATTCTGCATGAAAATCCCGTTTATATCAATTAAGGGGAGGGGCATGAGTCCCCCGTTCCCCCTGTTTATACTTATTCAAATGAACACCTAATAACAGCCACGGACTCGCCTCATCAGAATGATCCTATATCTAAATTTTGAACGAAAACTGTTAATTCTGCATGAAAATCCCGTTTATATCAATTAAGGGGAGGGGCATGAGTCCCCCGTTCCCCCTGTTTATATTTATTCAATGAAAACCTAATAACTGCCACGGTTCCGCCTCATCAGAATGATCCTATATCTAAATTTTTAACGGAAACTGTTAATTCTGCATGAAAATCCCGTTTATATGAATTAACCCTTTCAGGGGCGGTGTTTGCAGTCTGCAAACACTTAATATTACTGTTCCAATTTCGAACTGGCACCAGTATAATTTTAGTACAATTTCGATTTTATAATATTCGCGAAAAACAGCCATTGATTATTTTCAAACAAATCTGTTCTTAAATTGTGGTGTGAATCAATTATATGAATATTTTCTCAGCAGAAATACCTTGCCCCTGAAAGGGTTAAGGGGAGGGGCATTAGAACCCCCGTTCCCCCTGTTTATTCTTATTCAATGAACACCTAATAACAGCCACGGAATCGCCTCATCAGAATGATCCTATATCTAAATTTTGAACGAAAACTGTTAATTCTGTATGAAAATCCCGTTTATATCAATTAAGGGGAGGGGCATGAGCCCCCCCGTTCCCCCTCTTATACATGTCGACTGAACTCCAAAAACTAATCAGGGAAGCGCCTTATCAGGATATATCTATATACAAAATTTCAAGTGGATCCGATATTTTTATCATGAGTTATAACGTTACGCACGAACGTACATACAAAACGGACGGGCACATAAGCTCTCAGGCTATGATAGCCTGTGAGCTAAAAACGCTTAACAATATACAAAAAAAAAAAAAAAAAAAAAAAAAAAATTGCATTAAATCTTTTTAAAATAAATTTGGTCGAATTTTCTGGTGCCGTTGTAACATTTTGGAATTAAAATTATGTGGTAGAAAATTCTACCATCAGAGCTCAAAGGGTTGACATTACTGCGTGCGTAATTGTTTCCTATATACTCCATGTACTCTAATTCGGTCGTCTACAAAAACTGGCAGCCTTTGGATGTGACGGAAACCAAATTTCTGTAACGTACGCAAATAAATTGTGGCGGGGGGTTTTATCAGTTTTTTTAATATAATTTTAGAACTATTTGTAACTAATTTTTCTTAGTATGTGCATTCAGTAGGTTATCCTCATAGATACCTTCTGGTACAATCAAAAACGAAACCCGACAAATTTTTTTTGAGATTTGCTTCACGAAAGAATTAGGCTTGATTTTTAATATCGTTTTGTAGCTGTTTATCTCCAGAAAATAATATTGGCTGTGTATTAGCCTTCGCTTCGCTCAGATAATTAATTTTAAAGGACACACAAAATAAATGGGTTTTGCATACAAATTGCTTTTAAATTTAAATAATTTTTTTTTACATATTATGCTTTATGTATAAATTCTATAACTCATATACAGCGTTGTACAAAAGTATTCGCGTAACATTCTCTTTATTAGGAGAAACTGCTGAAGGGAAATTTCCAAGTGAAATATATATATATATATATATATCTTAAATGAATTAAATAATGGAACGCATTTTTTTAATACATAGAAATCTCTATGTCATATACAGGGCTGCTAAAAAATTCAGATAATTTTCCGATTGTAGATGGAAACAACTGAAATTCGGTTTTGACATGTAGTATACATTTCCATATGGTGAAAAGAGACGTAATTTTTTAAATTTTTAAACTGTGCAGTTTTGTTATATTATCCTGAATGTGCCGGAAAGTGTTTCATAATCTATGCTTGACGCATGATTGTTTCCTTTCTTATTTTCTTTTTTAATATGATTTGTTTATTACCATTACTTTTTTTGGAAATAGTATAATTTGAATTGTTCTGTTATTATTTAATGTATAATTAAGTAATGTGAATTTAGCTATTCCAAAAAATAGTGTTAGTATATCAATCTGATAATTAAAAGTAACAAAGTGCCAACACTGTCTACTGCTATTAAATCATCTCAACATTTGATAAAATAAAAAGCTTTCTTCTGAAAGCATTAACCCTTCAGGAGTAAAGTATTATTTTTGCTAAAAAAATAGAAATAATTGAATGACACCACGAATTATGGTAAAATGTATTTGAACTTAAGTAAAATTATTCTTAGGCTTACATACCAAATAAAATATTAACATCCAAAATTCACACGTCAGTGAGAAAATATGGGATTAATTGCCGTACATGTTGCACAGGCACTCTTCAAGGAGTAAATCCTTTCAGGGTTAAAGAACTTCGTCTGTTAAACTGAAGGCTTAACATCGAAATTTACGAACAATCTAGTTGGCAATTATAAAAGACTAAGACGGATTGTAAACGGAAAATTTTTGTATCAAATGTCTGGTGCCATTGTGGCATTTAGTAATTAAAATTAAGTAGTTTCATTAGCATGCAACCACCTTAAAAATAGAAGATTATTTAACCCTTAAATGCAGGGCTCCAAAATGGTCCGCGAACTGAACACCAATATTTTTTTAACAGAAAATGTCATAGTAGGTTTCTACAGCATTTGTGCTAAAACGAACCTACGAAGGGTGTTTCCGCGCAATTTGCAACAAAAATATAAAATGAAAATCTTTCTAAGAAAAAATTGATGTTCAGTTGGCGGACCATTTGGGAGCCCTGTAAATGCCTAGTGATACAGATCTTCATCACTTTTTAACCCTCTGGATCCCAAACCGCCCGAGATATTTTAATTCGTATATCTTCATTCCCACCAGAAAATTAAAACGGCAATATTTGTTTTAATTAATGCCAGTATATACCGTATTTAAATAAAAGGAAATTAGCCATTGAATTTTTCTGGTGTTAAACTAAATATTCTATTTCTAAAACGTATTTTATCATGGGATTTAAAGGGTTAAGAAACCTCTAATAAATAAATTTAGATCTTAGCGACCATTGTATTTATATAGAAATATTATTCCAGTAAACGTTACAAAAATATGCTACTTAATAAAGTTAAAAATCTATGCTAAAATATTTGTGTCGAACTTTTAATAGTAGAATAAAAATCACAATTCTAAAAAAAATTAATTATGCATTTAATCCTTTGTATAATAGTGTCCCATTACATGGAATGCTCAACATGAATCCCTAATGCAACAGTGACACTAGAATTTTGATATGAATATCTTCCGTTTTTCATGTATGGAAAAAATAACTTTTTCTCATATTCAAATAAATTTTGTATGTGCATTCCGATGTCAATCGTTCATCTTAACATTTTTTGAGAGGAAGTACACTGAACCGCAAAGAAATAACACTAGAACACCCAGAAGGAGTAGATTCGACTCCGACTACGTGATTAAATTTCAATTCGAGCCAGAGATTTTTCTTGAAATAATTTAAATTTAAACAATGCAAAACTACGTTAAATAAATCAAGTCAACAATTTTGAATAAAAATTCCTGTGCAAAATATTATTATAAAATTTGAGTAAAATTTCCAGGCTTTCTAGTGTTAAGGGTTAAAACATTGTTGACATTTACTACTATGGCATTTAAGTTCTTTGAATTTTCCTTAAGTGAATATTTATTATGAAAAGGACAACGGTGCGAAAATTTATAATATGCCTGTATTTTTGTATATAATGTCATAACATATATATATATATATATATATATATATATATATATATATATATATATATATATATATATATATATATATACAGGGTGTCCAGCAAATAACACCCTGATTTCAAAATTAAATTTCTCAAAAACAAAGATCAATAGAATTATGCAGTAAACGGTTTGTTTATCAGGTAAGCTGTAAAAATTTTATACAAAAGTTTCGAACGGTAAATATTTTGAAAAGATTGTGTTCTGATTGCAAAGAATGCTTTGATTTGACATTTTTCTTGCTTAAGATTGCTGCCAGAGAATGTGTTTTTCGGCTTAAAGTGCCATATTTCATAGTTTTTTGAAATTAAATTTTTGAAATTTCGAAATTCTAAATATTTATTTCGAGAAATCTTTAAAATATTGCACTGCAAGCTGAAAAATCATTTCTCTGCAGGCAATCTAAAACAAGAAAAATGTCAAATCAAAGCATTCTATGCAATCAGAACGCAATTTCTTCAAAATATTCATTGTTTGAAATTTCCGTATAAGATTTTTACAGCTTACCTAATGAAAAAACTGTTTACCGCATATTACTATCGATCTTTGTTTTTGAGAAATTTAATTTTGAAATCAGGGTGTTATTTGCTGGACACCCTATATATATATATATATATATATATATACTAGCATTTTACTTAATTTTTAATGTGCAGTGCATCTGTTATATAAACAAATAAATTTTATTCTTTAATTTTTAAAATGACTATAAATCAAACGTTTTTTTTTCGTCTGATTTTGCAGTTAGCTTTGTTTATTTTAAACTCAAATTTATCAAATAAATTTTAACTAAAAATATTTAAACTATTACTTCTAAAATACTTTTTATCTTCATTCGATCCGTCATTTTTTTGACATGAAGAATAAATAAACTGTCATTTTCAACGCATCACGTTTACTCGGGTGACATACGCTCCTCAGAAGGATGAAGCGAAGCAAGAAATGGATTTTCAGCACTGTTTGCAAATAGGGTTTGGCAGAAAAGAAATTGCAACTGTAACAGATAAGTTCGAAAATTTCATAACATAAGATAACGTAAGCCGAGGCTATTTAAGCTTTAGTTGTATTATTTCTAAAATTCGTTTCGCAGTCGCGTTTCATTTCTTTATACATTTAAAGAAACGCTTTTATATTTTCATTTACTGAATTGTACATTCAATGTATGATTTGTAAAGCCATATTTTGTATTAACTTTAAAGAAAATGAAATGAATAGCGCGAATTAGAGATCTGCACGGGCCGGGCCCGGTCCGACCCGCGAGTTTCAGGTCGATTTTCATTAACGGCATTTAGACCGGGCCTACTTAATAATCTTTCCGGGTCGGGCCGGGTTCCGGCCTTACTTTTTTCTTATACGATCGGGCCGGGCCTAACCTCTTTTTCCGTACGAAGCCGAGATTGATTTCATTCTTTCTAACATTCACAGACCAACCTTGTTTCAATCTTGTTTGAATCATCCCGGGTGAAAATTATTTTCTCGACATGGCGAAGTTTGTTCAAAAACAGTAACATTTGGCTTGGTCCAAAAACTTTTGAAAAAAAGGGCATATACTTTTAAATCATCATTATTCTACATTTAAACATTTAAACATTGTAATTTATTCTTTTAAAGAATCTTAAATTTATAGGTTTATTAAAATAGAATTAAATGCATGAAAACAGAACCGTCCTATGACGGAACCTTCTTTTAATCTGAAAATGGAAATTTCTTTTAAGCTTCTTTTAAACCGTTCATCCATGCAAAATGACTACATTAATGCGCAAGAAAAAAAATCAATGTCGGCTTGGCCTATAGGCGGAGGTACATTTCGTTAAGTGCTCATTTCAACAACAAAAAATAAAATGTACCGTAATTTCGGGTGTATAAGCCGCAGCTCAAACAATTATTTTTCGAACCAGAATTTTTTAAAAAACAAATATAACTAGTCAGATCGCCATAAATATTTGTCTTCAATCACTAAATAAGATTTCTGGGTCCAAAAAGAATTGTTTGATCTGCGGCTTATACACCCGAAATTACGGTACTCAGAGAAAACCCAATTTAACAATTTTATTTGGCCGCTTTTGAAGAAATTTTAATTTTATTTTTCTGTAAGAGCCGGTTTTATCAGAATCATTTTAAGCTATATTTGGCTCAAATGCCCACTTTGACAGCATTTTTCTGATCTATAATCTGACTTTATGAAAAAATTGACCAATATTATAAATTATATAGTTCCTAAAGAAGAAAAACTGCCAAATGAATGCATTTGAGAGCAAAAATTGTTTTAAAAATGAGTCATAAAATAAGCAATTTTTTATTTGAATACGTCCCCAAATCTTCAATCGCAATCGCTTCGGAAAATTTTGCTCAAAATGGCTATTTTGACAGCATTTTTTGAAATATATTCTGCCTTTATCGAAAAATTGACCAATACGGCACATTATATAGTTTCTAAATAGAAAACCTGTCAAATGGATGCATTTGAGATCAAAAATAATAAAAAAAATGAATCATAAAATAAGTAATCTTTTATTTCAATACATCTTCAAATCTTCAAACATGATCACTTCGGGACATTTTGTTCAAAATGGCTACTTTGACAGCATTTATTGAAATATATTCGGCCTTTATTGAAAAATACAGCTTTTACAATTTATTTTGAATTTACAGTTTATTTTGAATACAGCTTTTTAATAAGATAACCTGTCAAATGGATGCATTTGAGATCAAAAATAATTAAAAAAATGAATCATAAAATAAGCAATTTTTTATTTCATTACATCCTCAAATCTTCAGTCACGATCACTTCGGGAAATTTTGTTCAAAAAGACTATTTTGACAGCATTTTTTGAAATATATTCTGCTTTTATCGATAAACGGACCAATACGGCACATTATACAGTTTCTAAATAAGAGAACCTGTCAATTGGACGCTTTTGAGAGCAAAATAGTTTTAAAAATGAGTCATAAAATAAACAATTTGTTATTTGAGTACTTTCTCAAATTTTCAATCGCAATCGCTTAGGAAAATTCAGTTCAAAGTGCCTTTTTTGGCATCTTTTTTTAAAAATATATTCTGCCTTTCTTGAGAAACTGGCCGGTACGTCACATTATATAGTTCATATATAAGAGAACCTCCCATTTGGATGCGTTTAAAATCAAATATGAATTTAAAAATGAGTCATAATATAAGCAGTTTTGATTTGCAGTTTGTTCTTCAACTCCTACTTTTCTTTAATTTATTTTTGCTATAAGAATTAGTCCTACAAAAGGCTTTTCAGTATAAAAGCTGTAGATATTATTAAGTAGATGTAAAATAAATTTAATTGGATTTGATAGCTTAAGAATAGACGAAGTTATGGATTTTGTTTTCCACCCCCCCCCCCCCCTTTTTCTTTTCGTTTTTAATTTTTTTTTTTTTTTTTTTTGATCGGTAAAAGTTAGTCCTATCAAAATCTTTTAAATAGAATAATTCTAGATATTTAATAGAACATTTATAAAAAATTTAGTTGGATTTGACATCTTGAGAATGGACGAAGTTATGAATTTTTTTCTCCCCAAAAAGCTGTTTTTTTTCGCCTCTTGAGCGAAAAAAAACAGTTTCTGTTATGCATTAAATTTTGGCCTATTTCTTAAAAGTAGAACAAAGTTTTAACTGATTAAATAACTATTTTATTTAAGAAGTTATGGCGTTTTATCGGTTTTCACAAAAATCCTCCCTATTTCATCCGCTTGGTCCGATTTTGCCCATTAACGAATTTGACCGAGATTTTATGCCCCTTGTTTTTATGTATCAGTTTGAAAGCGATTTGAGCAGAATTGGAGAAGTTATTGTGTCCATAAAAAAGTGATATAGACCGATAGAGAGATAGATAAACTATTTTACTGATGGTAGTTTTGGGGTCTAGAGGTCATGATCTGCGTAGATCTGCAAAACGTTTTCAGAAATTATAACATAGAAGCGACCGCAATAGGTAGTATTTCATACGAAATCTACCTAATATAAGTTTCATAGATCCACAGGCTAAGTAAAAAACTAAAGTAAATTATTCTATAATCTATATGGATGGATCCAAGATGCCAGATGGAGACGGCGCAGCATATACTGTAAGTCTTCACAATATTTTGATCCATGATTTAAAAATTACTTTACATCCATTAAATCTATTACATCTATTTCTCTTAACATCTATTTATCAGGCAAAATTGGTCGGTTTACATGCCCTACTTTTTCAACTTTGACCGAAGTAGAACGGTGAGATACAACTTAACACTAGAACGCCCGGAAATTTTACTCAAGCTTGATAATAATATTTCACACCACTATTTTTATTTAGAATTATTTAATCAATTTATTTAACGAAAATCTGCGCGGTTCAAATATAACATATTTCGAGAAAAAATTTCTGGTTTGAATTGAAATTTAATCATATGGTTGGAGTCGAATCGACTCCTTCCGGGCGTTCTAGTGTTAAGACGCATTCTTTTTGATCCAGATAATTACGAAAAACTCAAAGATAACTATAATGTACTGAATCAAATGTACTCATTTATAAGGTATAAATTTTCAGGACTTATTATACTAGCATTTCACTAGGGGAAACTTGAAATGGTCAACGTTGAACTCTGAGATATTCTTTAAAGTCTATTACATACTGATAATAATTGTCAACTTGGGATTTGACTCTTGAGTAGCTGTGCTTTTGAGGATTATTATAAATTGTAATGTTTTATTAATTTGTGCTTTTTTTCCAATTAGTTGACTAATGCTATGTTCTTCTTTTTAAGCTATTGCATAGCTTTCATCGCGGGCTTTGAGCGCGGCGACCGAATGTAGAAATTCCGTAACGAGAAAAATGTAGAAATTCCGTAACGAAAAAACCTAACACTCGGCTAACGCCGTTTCAGTTCGTCAGACTTCGGCATGGCATCCTTCGGTAGACATCGGCAGACATTGAAGCGGTATTTTTCAGATATTGAGAGGATATCAAGTCTCAAAATTATATTTCTTATTTTAGTTACTGTAAATATATAGTTTCAATAATAAAAATTCCTGATAGAATGTGTTAAGAAAAGAATCGTCTTAAGATAAAACAAGGTAGGATAATGTAGCTTTTGGTGATTGGAGACCCGCCCAATGGTGAGGATCGAAAAATTTAAAATGCTTATAACTTGCGATCTATTTTTCGTAGCGCGGCCAAATTTTCTTTGGTAATTTATTATGAGACAGTGTTAATTTTTGGTAACAGGAGACCCCCACGGTGAGGGTCGAAAAAGTTAAAATGCTTATAAATCGCGGTTTAATTTTCGTAGCGCGGATAAATTTTGTTTGGTAATTTATTATGAGACAGTGTTAATTTTTTGTGACAGGAGATCCCCCTTGGTGATGGTCGAAAAATTTAAAGTGCATATAACTCGCGATCTAATTGTCGTAGCGCGGCCAAATTTTGTTTGGTAATTTATTATGAGACAGTTTTACTTTTGGTGACAGGTGACCCCCCACGTTGAGGGTCGAAAAAATTAAAATGCTTATAACTCGCGATCTAATTTTCGTAGCGCGGCCAAATTTTGTTTGATGATTTATTATGAAACACTGTTAATTTTTGGTGACAGGAGACCCCCCCCCCCCCCCACGGCGAGGGTCGAAAAAGTTAAAATGGTTATAACTCGCGATCTAATTTTCGTAGTGCGGCCAAATTTTGTTTGGTGATTTATTATGAGACAGTGTTACTTTTGGTGACAGGAGACCCCCCCCCCCCACGGTGAGGGTCGAAAAATTTAAAATGTTTATAACTCGCGATCTAATTTTCGTAGCACGGCCAAATTCTGTTTGGTAATTTATTATGAGACAGTGTTAATTTTTGGTGACAGGAGAACCCCCCCCCCCCATAGTGGGGGTCGAAAAATTTTAAATGCTTGTAACTCGCAATCTAATTTTCGTAGCGCGGCCAAATTTTGTTTGGTAATTTATTATGAGACAGTGTTAATTTTTGGTAACAGGTGATCCCCCATGGCGAGGGTCGAAAAATTTAAAATTCTTATAACTCGCGATCTAATTTTCGTAGTGCGGCCAAATTTTGTTTGTAATTTACTATGAGACAGTGTTAATTTTTGGTGACAGGAGACCCACACGGTGAGGTTCGGAAAATTTAAAATTTTTATAATTCGCGATCTAATTTTCGTAGCGCGGCCAAATTTTGTTTGGTAATTTATTAAGGTATTGCATAGTTTTTATCGCGGGCTTTGAGCGCTGCGAAAGAATCTAGAAATTCCGTAACGATAAAAAAAACCCCAACACTCCGGCTAACGTCGCTTCAGTTTGACTGACTTCGGCACGGTATCCTTCGGTAGACTTCGGCAGACATTGACGCGGTATTTTTCAGATATTTTGAGAATATCAAGTCTCAAACATATGTTTTTTATTTCAGCTACCATAAACGTATAGTTTTAATGATAAAAATTCCTGATTAACCTACCTGTATTGTAAGATAATAAAAATATTTTAAACGATATTAACTTCTCATTTATTCAATAAAAGAAAAAAAATTGTTATCGGTCATCACGCTCAAAAAGTGTAACTTGAATTAATATCAAAGACAAAAAAAAACTGCATAAATAAAAAAATAAATAATTATAATTGCATAAGTTGATAAAAAAATGCTATGCAATAGCATTACCGCGGCAGTCCCCGAGTGCCACACGTATTTTTTTTCTCTTATTTTTAGTTGATGGTATTCTCAGGGCTCCCAAATAGTCCGCGAACTGAACATCAATATTTTTTAACAGAAAATTTCATGGTAGGTTTCTACAGCATTTGTGCTAAAACGAACCTACGAAAGGTGTTTCCGCGCAATTTGCAACAAAAATGTAAAATGGAAATCTTTCTAAGAAAATATTGATGTTCAGTTGGCGGACCATTTGGGAGCCCTGTATTATATATTCTGTCAGAAGTTTATTTGCATTGGCATCTTTTAACTATTATCTTGCTTTCTTTCATATTTATATGCCGGGTGGTCATAAAAAAACTTTGCCGATATATGAAGCTCTAGCGGCCAGTCCATTCAACCGATCGAGGTAAAATTTCAGATATAGCTATCCAGAGGTATGAGCTCGAGATTCTCTGAACGGCAACAAAATAGCGCTCGCGGTTACGGTTATTGTTACAGAAACTCGAATTTCCCAATGGCAACACCCATTTTTTTTCATCACAAAATGCTCAGCGCATGCGAAAACTTTAAAGAGCGTTGGAACTGTACGTGTAAAGGAAGAAACGGACACGTTATGCACGCACAAAAAACTGTTCTGCGAATCCCCCCCCCCCATACAAAAACGCGATTGTGGCGCAAGGAGTAAATTTGCATATGACACAGAGTGAGAACACTAATCTCTGATTACAACACAGATCGGATAAAACTTTTATTTTGATTACACATTTTTCACATGGGTGCCACCACAGGCAATTACACATTGCATGGTGGCGACTTGGTACAATACAGCCGAACGTTACATCTACTGAGGGATTTTTGCAATCTCACGTTTGATAGAATCTTTCAAATCCGGCAAAGTTTGCCGATTAAAACTACTGGTCAGAATGACTTGATATTTTAGCAGAACAATCGTAAGGCAATGGAATTTTGTTTGGCGAAGGAAAAAAATAGTTCCAAAATGTGCCGATAGATGGCGCTGTCAGTGTTCACATTGTCTAGATATATGCAAATTTCTAATACGTGACATGCGCACATGAGACTTAGCTGCCATAAAAATGCAGAGCACCAGCTCTTTGCCTAAATGCTTCATCATGACTCTGAATATGAAGGATCGCGCTCTGCTCTTGAAGCTTTTTTATAAGAACGATGACTGTGCACTTACAGCTATTAGGAAGTTTCGGACATTAAAATCCATTAAATTGGGTCCAATAATCACAAAAGGTCTGCAAAAAATGATTGCTAAATTCGAAGAGACCGGTTCATTTGACGTTAAGCGGGGTAGATGAAGGAAACCAGTTTCGGCTGCGGCAGTGGAAGATGTGGCTACAGCATTACAAGAACAGACTAACAGTGATGTTGGAATCAGCAGTGCACGGGGAATTGGCCGAATGCTTGATATGCCGAACAGCACGGTGCGTAAAATCCTACGGAAGATCTTGAGCTGTTATCCGTATAAGATAACTCATGTGCAGGAGTTGCTATCTGCTGACCTGGAAGCACGTCAATCTTTTGCACTGCAATTTCTTGCTCGGATGGGAGTGGACAAAGGATGGCATTGGAACATTCTGTGGTCTGACGAAGCCCACTTTCATTTGCAAGGTTCTGTAAATACGCAAAATTGCAGGATATAGGCGACCGAGAATCCGTCCCAGCTACAGCCATTACCTCTTCAGTCTGAAAAGCTTACTGTGTGGTGCGGAATAACGGAAGCGTTTATCGTTAGTCCGTTTTTCTTCGGGGAGATCAGACCTGCGGGTCCCGTTACCTGCACCGTTACTGGCAAGCGGTATGAAACACTTTTGCGTAACCATGTCCTTCCGGCACTTCAGCAGCGTCAGTGTGTGGATCGCACAATATTCATGCAAGATGGCGCTCCTCCGCACATTGCTACTCCTGTGAAGCAGCTACTGAGTGCTAATTTCGGAGATGACAGGATCATAAGCCGTCATTTTCCAACAACGTGGCCGCCACGTTCCCACGACTTAAGCCCGTGTGATTTCTGGCTTTGGGGGTACCTGAAGAATGTTGTTTACAGCGGGAGGATTCAGAATCTAGCCGACTTGAAGGCAAGCATCATACACCACATCCATTGCATCAGTACAGATACCCTCCGATCTGTTGTGGAGCATGCCGTTTTGCGCTTCCAATTAGTAGCGGAACAAGGCGGAAGGCATATCGAACAACTTATGCTTTAATCATCAGCAAGGTGTTGATTCCATGAAGCTCTTTGTTTTGTTATAATCGCTGTTGTCACTGTATTCTGGTCTTTTCGCTAATAAATCTTTAGTAAATCCCTGAACTCTAATTTTTTTCTTTTGGCTAACAACATTTCTGTGTTTAACGAATACATTTTTGGTCTTTCCGCCTGATACTACCCGGACAGCGCCATCTATCGGTACATTTTGGAACTATTTTTTTTCCTTCGCCAAACAAAATTCCATTGCCTTACGATTGTTCTGCTAAAATATCAAGTCATTCTGACCAGTAGTTTTAAAATTATCGATTTTTAAATTCGGGACTTTAATTATAATCACCCGGTATATATATTTCATTATATATAGATATATATATTTCATAATATATAGATATATATATTTCATAATATATATACAGGGCTCACAAATGGTCCGCGAACTGAACACCAATATTTTTTATCAGAGAATTCCATAGTAGGTTTCTACAGCATTTGTGCTGAAACGAACCTACGAAGGGGGTTTTCGAGCAATTTGCAACAAAAATATAAAACGTAAATCTTTCTAAGAAAATATTGATGTTCAGTTGGCGGACCATTTGGGAGACCTGATATACCGTAATTTCGGGTGTATAAGCCGCGGATCAAACAGTTCTTTTTGGACCCAGAAATCTTATTTAGTGATTGAAGACAAATATTTACGGCGATCTAACTAGTTATATTTGCTTCTTAAAAAATTCTGGGTCGAAAAAGAATTGTTTGTGCTGCGGCTTATACACCCGAAATTACGGTACATATATTTCATTTTTCTTTTTTTCGTGGTTCCAGTAGCCCGATAAAGAAGGGGCAACTAGAACAGGTGGGTCTATGTTCGACACACCATTTTTTATATAGGGTATCAGGTCCTGTTTAAAAAAGTGTAAATAACTTTTAAAAAAATAAATCAGGTAGATCGTTTAAATTATATATCAACTAAAGATCATTGTAAGGGAAACCTTTGCAATCAAGGTGCCGAAAGAAGCAAAAAACATAAAATTATTAGGTTTATTTACACAAAAAACATAAAAATTAAGTAAGTACATATGTAATTTTGTATAAATATCAAAGTTACATGGGTATTTTAAGAAAAAAAATAAAGATAAATCCATGAACAAACGGGTTCTTAAGTATTTAAGCATTTTATTATGCTTGTTATTCACCTCAAAGATTTTTCGACATAAGTCCAATAAATCTGTGGCGAATGATGTTTTTTATTTCATTCAGAACTATTTTTTATTGGTTTCAATACTTTTCTATTAATTTCATTTTGTCTTATGTACCCCTCTGCATCTGTCTCGTAAAATTTCGAGGTTTAGGTATCTCGCTTAAAAATTTTCGTTTAATACCCGCTGAGATCTTTTTTTAAATTTTTGTTATGTGGATTTAATAATATACTACATAGTTTCCTTTACTGTCATAAAAAAACAATGGAGAAATTAATTTCCCGTAGTAAGAGAAACTTGAAAAATGTATGTATAACTGTTGGGGTAACTGCACTGTAAAAAAAATTCAAGAGGTTACTAAAAATTTTTTAAGTAAATTTGTATTCCACAGAATTTTTTAGTAACCATTACAAATTTATTTTTGCAAGTGAAACAAACATTTCTTTTGTAAACTCAACAAAAAAATTTTTTGTATAAATAACTTAAAACTTTTTAGTATGAGCCACCAAGCAAATTTTAGTAATAGCTCCAAAATTATTTTTAATAATAAGCCGAAATAGATGGCAGCACCAAACATTGCTACCTGCTCCGACAGGACTTTCATAATCCCTTTATTTAAAGAGTACTTACACTGCATACATTCGAACCCGGGATCTTTCAGCCTGGCGATCGGTGCTATGACCACTAGGCTATCATGGCCACACCAAGTGTGTTATAGTAATAGCTATTAAAAATATAAAACTATTAACTCTATTCGCTGCTAGCTTTTTTCTAGTAATTCTTACAGATTTTCTAGTAACCGAGTAAGATTACAAAAACATTTTTTAGTAATTACAAGGATCACTAAAATTTTTTTAGTAGATCGACCTTTTTTTTTACAGTGTATGCATTGTATGACTTCTTCATCTTCATCTTTTTCTTTCCCTTCTTCTTTGTTTTTCCGAATAGAATATATTAACACTGAAGTGACTATATTCGCACGTTTTCGATTTCTTTTTTCTTTCTGGGAACACTTTCCTTTTCAGACCTGGTTCAGAAAAAAGCAGTGTTTGAAAAAAAAAATCGAATATACCCAGTTAGACATGGATGCCTAATTTTCCATGATAATAATAATAATAATAATAATAATAATAATAATAATAATAATAATAATAATAATAATAATAATAATAATATTGCCTTCAGCAAGAGTCTCATCTCTGTAAGTCAGTCCCTGAGTTATTTATTTATTTTTTTTTCAGGTAACAGTGACTCAGATAAGATACTTTTCCCTGACATTTTATATTTTAAAGGTAATATCTCATTAAATGAAAATATAAAAATTATGGCCGTTAAAATGAAAGATTTGCATAGAAACAGATTAATATTTAAGGATTCATTTCCTTTTATACAAACAAAAGTTATTAATTTTTTGCTGTAAAATAATTACATGTAAGGCAGGGTAAATTAGATGACTCCAATATAAATTCATTTAATCAAAACAAACATCTTATTAAACAATCTTCTAAGGTAAATTGAATTTACGATTAAATAAAATAAAATAAAAGTAGGCAAGTGTGATCGCAGACCGCACAGAGAGTTTCGTTTACTATCTCCTTCAAAATACTATATCAATAAATTAGCAAAAGAAAAATGTCAAAGAAAATTAATCATTCCTTGCATAAATGGCCGCACCGAATGCGCCTCCTGGAAATTATCTTTTATTCTATTTCAAATTTTTATTTTTAACTAATAATATCGGAATTTGAAGATTTAGTGAAAGTACGCAAATAAATGAAATTATGAATAAAAGTAAAACATTGCAAATCTTAGCATAAATTTAACCCATTAATGCCCAAACAATTTTCTTCATTAAAAATTAAATTTTGTGTTTCCCGCCACTTTTAAAAGACAAATCATTTTTATCTTAATTTATTGATGAATTTGTCTCGTGAAATATAGTACTTATTTATCTTTCTATTTATTGGTGTGAAAAGTGCTTTATCACCTTCTTTATAAGCGTCCCTAAAAAGGGACGCTAGGCACTAATGGGTTAAGGAAGACTAAACTGGTCACCAGAGACAGCTAGTAGTTTAAATTAATAGGAAATTGATAAAAAAAAAAAAAAAATATTTCACTTCGCATGCCAAAATACATGTTAAATATGATGTAATATTATGAAATAAAAACAAACAAGCGCGTTTTCAAGTGATTTATTTAATACTTTATTTTATGTTACATACATAATAATTTTTCATCCATTTAAACTTACGTGCAACAGTAGGAAAAAAATACAACGAAAAAAAAACTGATAACATTAAAAAAAATATTTTAATTAAAATAATAGTCTTTTTTCAAAATTTCATGATTTTTTGTGTGACAAGAGATAATCAGCTCTAAGTACACAGAATTTGAAGTCTCTGACTTATACAGTTTTTCTATACGGACACAGTAATAGACAGATAGACAAACAGACAGAGGACCGAGACGATTAAGGTTTCGTCAAATGAATGAAACCGTAATATAAACGAAGAATTTTACAGCAGTGCCACATAGAAATTTTAAATTCATTAAAAACTAATCTTTTAATCAGGAAAAATAACAGATAATTTTTCACAATATCAGGAATGTACACGTGAGAGATCACGACATAAAGCGAGAAATACTTTTGAATATACATCTCTTAATACGTAATGACACAAATGTTTCAAGGATCTTGGAAATGAAAGGTTTTAGTAATCCATTAAACACTAATAGCTTGATCAGGTAAAAGCAACAAACATTTTTTCACACTTTGAGGAATCTCCATGTCAGAGATCACGATAGGCACTGAGAGATTATTTTGAATTAACTTTCTTAATATGTAACATAATAAATGTTCCGCGAATCTTGGAAATGAACGTTCAAGTGGTTCATTAAACACTACTAGTTTAACCCTTTCCGGAGCAGCGTTACCACTCCGGCAACATAATTTTATTTTTAAACTTACAAACGGCACCAATAATATTTTAGTAAATTTTTACTTTTATAATGATAGATTAAACCAGGCAATTTTAATTTCTAAAAAAGTCATTTGTAAATTCCGGTGTCAGATAACAATTTCTCATTTTACGAAAAGAATTTGTCTGCGCCGAAAAGGGTTAACAGGTAAAAAAAATAATTTTTCCTTACTTTGAGGAATCTGCATGTCATAGATTTCGACAGGCAACAAGATATTATTTTGAAATGAATCTCTTACCATGTAACGACACAGATGCTTCTGGGATCTTGGAGATGAATGTTTTCGGGGTTCATTAAGCACTAATACTTTGATCAGGAAAAAAATAGTTTTTCCTTACTTTCAGGAATCTGCATGTCAGAGATCTCGTCGTAACGACACCAGTGCTTCAGGAATTTTCGAGATGAAAGTTTTCGTCGTACATTAAGCACTAATAGTTTAATCAGGTTAAAAAAATAATTATTATTTCTTTACTTTGAGGAATCTGCATTTCACAGATCTCGACAGGTAATGAGAGATAATCTTGAATTGACTCTCTTACCATGTAACGACTCATATGCTTCAGGGATCTTGGAGATGGAAGTTTTCGAGGTTCGTTAAGCACTAATATTTTAATTAGGTTAAAAAATAATAATTTTTCCTTACTTTGAGGAATCTGCATGTCTGAGATCTCGACAGGCAATGAGAGATTATTTTGAATTCATTCTCTTAACATGTAACGACAGAGATGCTTCAGGGATCTTGGAGATGAATGTTTTCGTGGTACATTAAGCACTAATAGTTTAATCAGGTTAAAAAAAATAATAATTTTTCTTTACTTTGAGGAATCTGCATTTCAGAGATCTCGACAGGCAATGAGAGATTATCTAGAATTGACTCTTTTACCATGTAACAACACAGATGCTTCAGGGATCTCGGAGATGAAAGTTTTCGTGGTTCGTTAAGCATTAATAGTTTAATTAGGTTAAAAAAACAATAATTTTTCTTTACTTTGAGGAATCTGCATGTCAGAATTATCGAACCGGAAAAAAGAGATTATTTTGAATTCATTCTTTTACCATATAACGACAAAGATGCTTCAGGGATCTTGGAGATGAATGTTTTCGTGGCTCATTAAGCACTAATAAGTTAATCGGGAAAAAAAGTTTTTCCTTACTTTGAGGAATCTGCATCTTAGAGATCTCGACAGGCAATGAGAGATTATCTTGAATTGACTCTTTTACCATGTAACGACACAGATGCTTCAGGGATGTTGGAGATGAATGTTTTTGTTGTTCATTAGGCACTAATAAGTTAATCGGGAAAAAAGTTATTCCTTACTTTGTGGAATCTGCATGTCATAGATCTCGAAAGGCAATGAGAGATTATTTTGAATTGATCTCTTACCATGTAACGACACATATGCTTCAGGGATCTTGGAGATGAAAGTTTTCGTAGTTCATTAAGCATTAATAGATTAATCAGGTTAAAAAATAGCAATTTTTCCTTACTTTGAGGAATCTGTATGTCAGAGATCTCGACCGATGAGAAATT
This sequence comes from Maratus speculifer, assembly GCA_964019185.1. Classification (NCBI taxonomy): domain Eukaryota; kingdom Metazoa; phylum Arthropoda; class Arachnida; order Araneae; family Salticidae; genus Maratus; species Maratus speculifer. Next base: position 198,162,295 of record OZ025299.1, read on the forward strand.
ATATTGAATTGACTCTCTTACCATGTAACGACACAGATGCTTCAGGGATCTTGGAGATGAAAGTTTTCGTTGTTCATTAAGCACTAATAGTTTAATCAGGTAAAGAAATAAAAGTTTTTCCTTACTTTGAGGAATCTGCATATCAGAGATCTCGATAGGCAATGAGAGATTATATTTAATTGACTCTCTTAACATGTAACGACACAGATGCTTCAGGGGTGATGGAGATGAATGTTTTTGTGGTTTATTAAGCACTAATGAGTTAATCGGGAAAAAAAGTTATTTCTTACTTTGAGGATTTTGCATCTTAGAGATCTAGACAGTCAATGAGAGATTATCTTGAATTGACTCTTTTACCATGTAACAACACAGATGCTTCAGGGATCTCGGAGATGAAAGTTTTCGTGGTTCGTTAAGCATTAATAGTTTAATTAGGTTAAAAAAACAATAATTTTTCTTTACTTTGAGGAATCTGCATGTCAGAATTATCGAACCGGAAAAAAGAGATTATTTTGAATTCATTCTTTTACCATATAACGACAAAGATGCTTCAGGGATCTTGGAGATGAATGTTTTCGTGGCTCATTAAGCACTAATAAGTTAATCGGGAAAAAAAGTTTTTCCTTACTTTGAGGAATCTGCATTTCACAGATCTCGACAGGTAATGAGAGATAATCTTGAATTGACTCTCTTACCATGTAACGACTCATATGCTTCAGGGATCTTGGAGATGGAAGTTTTCGAGGTTCGTTAAGCACTAATATTTTAATTAGGTTAAAAAATAATAATTTTTCCTTACTTTGAGGAATCTGCATGTCTGAGATCTCGACAGGCAATGAGAGATTATTTTGAATTCATTCTCTTAACATGTAACGACACAGATGCTTCAGGGGTGATGGAGATGAATGTTTTTGTGGTTTATTAAGCACTAATGAGTTAATCGGGAAAAAAAGTTATTTCTTACTTTGAGGAATCTGCATTTCAGAGATCTCGACAGGCAATGAGAGATTATCTAGAATTGACTCTTTTACCATGTAACAACACAGATGCTTCAGGGATCTCGGAGATGAAAGTTTTCGTGGTTCGTTAAGCATTAATAGTTTAATTAGGTTAAAAAAACAATAATTTTTCTTTACTTTGAGGAATCTGCATGTCAGAATTATCGAACCGGAAAAAAGAGATTATTTTGAATTCATTCTTTTACCATATAACGACAAAGATGCTTCAGGGATCTTGGAGATGAATGTTTTCGTGGCTCATTAAGCACTAATAAGTTAATCGGGAAAAAAAGTTTTTCCTTACTTTGAGGAATCTGCACCTTAGAGATCTCGACAGGCAATGAGAGATTATCTTGAATTGACTCTTTTACCATGTAACGACACAGATGCTTCAGGGATGTTGGAGATGAATGTTTTTGTTGTTCATTAGGCACTAATAAGTTAATCGGGAAAAAAGTTATTCCTTACTTTGTGGAATCTGCATGTCATAGATCTCGAAAGGCAATGAGAGATTATTTTGAATTGATCTCTTACCATGTAACGACACATATGCTTCAGGGATCTTGGAGATGAAAGTTTTCGTAGTTCATTAAGCATTAATAGATTAATCAGGTTAAAAAATAGCAATTTTTCCTTACTTTGAGGAATCTGTATGTCAGAGATCTCGACCGATGAGAAATTATATTGAATTGACTCTCTTACCATGTAACGACACAGATGCTTCAGGGATCTTGGAGATGAAAGTTTTCGTGGTTCATTAAGCACTAATAATTTAATCAGGTTAAAAAATAATATTTTTCCCTTATTTTGAGGAATGTGCATGTCAGAGATCTCGACAGGCAATTAGAGATTATCTTGAATTGACTCTTTTACTATGTAACGACACAGATGCTTCAGGGATGTTGGAGATGAATGTTTTTGTTGTTCATTAGGCACTAATAAGTTAATCGGGAAAAAAAGTTATTCCTTACTTTGTGGAATCTGCATGTCATAGATCTCGAAAGGCAATGAGAGATTATTTTGAATTGATCTCTTACCATGTAACGACACATATTCTTCAGGGATCTTGGAGATGAAAGTTTTCGTAGTTCATTAAGCACTAATAGTTTAATCAGGTAAAGAAATAAAAGTTTTTCCTTATTTTGAGAAATATGCTTGTCACAGAACTCGACAGGCAATAAGAAATTATTTTGAATTGATTCTCTTAACATGTAACGACACAAATGCTTCAGGGATTTTGGAGATGAAAGTTTTCGTGGTTCATTAAGCACTAATAATTTAATCAGGTTAAAAAATAATATTTTTTCCTTATTTTGAGGAATCTGCATGTCAGAGATCTCGACAGGCAATGAGAGATTATCTTGAATTGACTATTTTACCATGTAACGACACAGATGCTTCAGGGATCTTGGAGATGAATGATTTCGTGGTTCATTAACCCTTTGCGCTCTGGTGGGTAAATTTCTTCAAAATTCCAAATGTCACATTGGCAACAGTATTTTGCAAAGAAAAAAAACGGTTAAGGATATACACGAAAAAATGCATTTAACATTTTTCAAATAAATTTTATCGAATTTTCTGTTGCCGTTTTGACATTTCGGAATTAAAATTATGTGGTAGAAAATTCTACCACCAGAGGCCAAAGGGTGAAGAACTAATATTTTAATCAAGTTAAAAAAATAATTTTTCCTTACTTCGAGGAATCGGCATGTCAGAGATCTCGACAGGCACTGAGAGATTATCTTGAATTGACTCTTTTACTATGTAACGACACAGATGCTTCAGGGATGTTGGAGATGAATGTTTTTGTTATTCATTAGGCACTAATAAGTTAATCGGGAAAAAAAGTTATTCGTTACTTTGTGGAATCTGCATGTCATAGATCTCGAAAGGCAATGAGAGATAATTTTGAATTGATCTCTTACCATGTAACGACACATATGCTTCAGGGATCTTGGAGATAAAAGTTTTCGTAGTTCATTAAGCATTAATAGATTAATCAGGTTAAAAAAAATAGTAATTTTTCCTTACTTTGAGGAATCTGTATGTCAGAGATCTCGACAGGCGATAAGAGATTATATTGAATTGACTCTCTTACCATGTAACGACACAGATGCTTCAGGGATCTTGGAGATGAAAGTTTTCGTTGTTCATTAAGCACTAATAGTTTAATCAGGTAAAGAAATAAAAGTTTTTCCTTTTTTTGAGAAATATGCATGTCACAGAACTCGACAGGCGATAAGAAATTATTTTGAATTGATTCTCTTAACATGTAACGATACAAATGCTTCAGGGATTTTGGAGATGAAAGTTTTCGTGGTTCATTAAGCACTAATAATTTAATCAGGTTAAAAAATAATATTTTTCCCTTATTTTGAGGAATGTGCATGTCAGAGATCTCGACAGGCAATTAGAGATTATCTTGAATTGACTCTTTTACTATGTAACGACACAGATGCTTCAGGGATGTTGGAGATGAATGTTTTTGTTGTTCATTAGGCACTAATAAGTTAATCGGGAAAAAAAGTTATTCCTTACTTTGTGGAATCTGCATGTCATAGATCTCGAAAGGCAATGAGAGATTATTTTGAATTGATCTCTTACCATGTAACGACACATATTCTTCAGGGATCTTGGAGATGAAAGTTTTCGTAGTTCATTAAGCACTAATAGTTTAATCAGGTAAAGAAATAAAAGTTTTTCCTTACTTTGAGGAATCTGCGTATCAGAGATCTCGATAGGCAATGAGAGATTATATTTAATTGACTCTCTTAACATGTAACGACACAGATGCTTCAGGGGTGATGGAGATGAATGTTTTTGTGGTTTATTAAGCACTAATGAGTTAATCGGGAAAAAACGTTTTTTTCTTACTTTGAGGATTTTGCATCTTAGAGATCTCGACAGGCAATGAGAGATTATCTTGAATTGACTCTTTTACCATGTAACGACACAGATGCTTCAGGGATGTTGGAGATGAATGATTTTGTTGTTCATTAGGCACTAATAAGTTAATCGGGAAAAAAAGTTATTCCTTACTTTGTGGAATCTGCATGTCATAGATCTCGAAAGGCAATGAGAGATTATTTTGAATTGATCTCTTACCATGTAACGACACATATGCTTCAGGGATCTTGGAGATGAAAGTTTTTGTTGTTCATTAGGCACTAATAAGTTAATCGGGAAAAAAAGTTATTCCTTACTTTGTGGAATCTGCATGTCATAGATCTCGAAAGCAATGAGAGATTATTTTGAATTGATCTCTTACCATGTAACGACACATATGCTTCAGGGATCTTGGAGATGAAAGATTTCGTAGTTCATTAAGCATTAATAGATTAATCAGGTTAAAAAAATAGTAATTTTTCCTTACTTTGAGGAATCTGTATGTCAGAGATCTCGACAGGCGATGAGAAATTATATTGAATTGACTCTCTTACCATGTAACGACACAGATGCTTCAGGGATCTTGGAGATGAAAGTTTTCGTTGTTCATTAAGCACTAATAGTTTAATCAGGTAAAGAAATAAAAGTTTTTCCTTATTTTGAGAAATATGCTTGTCACAGAACTCGACAGGCAATAAGAAATTATTTTGAATTGATTCTCTTAACATGTAACGACACAAATGCTTCAGGGATTTTGGAGATGAAAGTTTTCGTGGTTCATTAAGCACTAATAATTTAATCAGGTTAAAAAATAATATTTTTTCCTTATTTTGAGGAATCTGCATGTCAGAGATCTCGACAGGCAATGAGAGATTATCTTGAATTGACTATTTTACCATGTAACGACACAGATGCTTCAGGGATCTTGGAGATGAATGATTTCGTGGTTCATTAACCCTTTGCGCTCTGGTGGGTAAATTTCTTCAAAATTCCAAATGTCACATTGGCAACAGTATTTTGCAAAGAAAAAAAACGGTTAAGGATATACACGAAAAAATGCATTTAACATTTTTCAAATAAATTTTATCGAATTTTCTGTTGCCGTTTTGACATTTCGGAATTAAAATTATGTGGTAGAAAATTCTACCACCAGAGGCCAAAGGGTGAAGAACTAATATTTTAATCAAGTTAAAAAAATAATTTTTCCTTACTTTGAGGAATCGGCATGTCAGAGATCTCGACAGGCACTGAGAGATTATCTTGAATTGACTCTTTTACTATGTAACGACACAGATGCTTCAGGGATGTTGGAGATGAATGTTTTTGTTATTCATTAGGCACTAATAAGATAATCGGGAAAAAAGTTATTCGTTACTTTGTGGAATCTGCATGTCATAGATCTCGAAAGGCAATGAGAGATAATTTTGAATTGATCTCTTACCATGTAACGACACATATGCTTCAGGGATCTTGGAGATAAAAGTTTTCGTAGTTCATTAAGCATTAATAGATTAATCAGGTTAAAAAAATAGTAATTTTTCCTTACTTTGAGGAATCTGTATGTCAGAGATCTCGACAGGCGATAAGAGATTATATTGAATTGACTCTCTTACCATGTAACGACACAGATGCTTCAGGGATCTTGGAGATGAAAGTTTTCGTTGTTCATTAAGCACTAATAGTTTAATCAGGTAAAGAAATAAAAGTTTTTCCTTTTTTTGAGAAATATGCATGTCACAGAACTCGACAGGCAATAAGAAATTATTTTGAATTGATTCTCTTAACATGTAACGATACAAATGCTTCAGGGATTTTGGAGATGAAAGTTTTCGTGGTTCATTAAGCACTAATAATTTAATCAGGTTAAAAAATAATATTTTTCCCTTATTTTGAGGAATGTGCATGTCAGAGATCTCGACAGGCAATTAGAGATTATCTTGAATTGACTCTTTTACTATGTAACGACACAGATGCTTCAGGGATGTTGGAGATGAATGTTTTTGTTGTTCATTAGGCACTAATAAGTTAATCGGGAAAAAAAGTTATTCCTTACTTTGTGGAATCTGCATGTCATAGATCTCGAAAGGCAATGAGAGATTATTTTGAATTGATCTCTTACCATGTAACGACACATATTCTTCAGGGATCTTGGAGATGAAAGTTTTCGTAGTTCATTAAGCACTAATAGTTTAATCAGGTAAAGAAATAAAAGTTTTTCCTTACTTTGAGGAATCTGCATATCAGAGATCTCGATAGGCAATGAGAGATTATATTTAATTGACTCTCTTAACATGTAACGACACAGATGCTTCAGGGGTGATGGAGATGAATGTTTTTGTGGTTTATTAAGCACTAATGAGTTAATCGGGAAAAAACGTTTTTTCTTACTTTGAGGATTTTGCATCTTAGAGATCTCGACAGGCAATGAGAGATTATCTTGAATTGACTCTTTTACCATGTAACGACACAGATGCTTCAGGGATGTTGGAGATGAATGATTTTGTTGTTCATTAGGCACTAATAAGTTAATCGGGAAAAAAAGTTATTCCTTACTTTGTGGAATCTGCATGTCATAGATCTCGAAAGGCAATGAGAGATTATTTTGAATTGATCTCTTACCATGTAACGACACATATGCTTCAGGGATCTTGGAGATGAAAGTTTTTGTTGTTCATTAGGCACTAATAAGTTAATCGGGAAAAAAAGTTATTCCTTACTTTGTGGAATCTGCATGTCATAGATCTCGAAAGGCAATGAGAGATTATTTTGAATTGATCTCTTACCATGTAACGACACATATGCTTCAGGGATCTTGGAGATGAAAGTTTTCGTAGTTCATTAAGCACTAATAGTTTAATCAGGTAAAGAAATAAAAGGTTTTCCTTACTTTGAGGAATCTGCGTATCAGAGATCTCGATAGGCAATGAGAGATTATATTTAATTGACTCTCTTAACATGTAACGACACAGATGCTTCAGGGGTGATGGAGATGAATGTTTTTGTGGTTTATTAAGCACTAATGAGTTAATCGGGGAAAAAAGTTATTTCTTACTTTGAGGATTTTGCATCTTAGAGATCTCGACAGGCAATGAGAGATTATCTTGAATTGACTCTTTTACCATGTAACGACACAGATGCTTCAGGGATGTTGGAGATGAATGATTTTGTTGTTCATTAGGCACTAATAAGTTAATCGGGAAAAAAAGTTATTCCTTTCTTTGTGGAATCTGCATGTCATAGATCTCGAAAGGCAATGAGAGATTATTTTGAATTGATTCTCTTAACATGTAACGACACAAATGCTTCAGGGATTTTGGAGAAGAAAGTTTTCGTGGTTCATTAAGCACTAATAATTTAATCAGGTTAAAAAATAATATTTTTTCCTTATTTTGAGGAATCTGCATGTCAGAGATCTCGACAGGCAATGAGAGATTATCTTGAATTGACTATTTTACCATGTAACGACACAGATGCTTCAGGGATCTTGGAGATGAATGATTTCGTGGTTCATTAACCTTTTGCGCTCTGGTGGGTAAATTTCTTCAAAATTCCAAATGTCACATTGGCAACAGTATTTTGCAAAGAAAAAAAACGGTTAAGGATATACACGAAAAAATGCATTTAACATTTTTCAAATAAATTTTATCGAATTTTCAGTTGCCGTTTTGACATTTCGGAATTAAAATTATGTGGTAGAAAATTCTACCACCAGAGGCCAAAGGGTGAAGAACTAATAGTTTAATCAAGTTAAAAAAAATAATTTTTCCTTACTTCGAGGAAATCTGCATGTCAGAGATCTCGACAGGCAATGAGAGATTATCTTGAATTGACTCTTTTACTATGTAACGACACAGATGCTTCAGGGATGTTGGAGATGAATGTTTTTGTTGTTCATTAGGCACTAATAAGTTAATCGGGAAAAAAAGTTATTCCTTACTTTGTGGAATCTGCATGTCATAGATCTCGAAAGGCAATGAGAGATTATTTTGAATTGATCTCTTACCATGTAACGACACATATGCTTCAGGGATCTTGGAGATGAAAGTTTTCGTAGTTCATTAAGCATTAATAGATTAATCAGGTTAAAAAAATAGTAATTTTTCCTTACTTTGAGGAATCTGCATGTGAGAGATCTCGACAGGCGATGAGAGATTATATTGAATTGACTCTCTTACCATGTAACGACACAGATGCTTCAGGGAGCTTGGAGATGAAAGTTTTCGTTGTTCATTAAGCACTAATAGTTCAATCAGGTAAAGAAATAAAAGTTTTTCCTTATTTTGAGAAATATGCATGTCACAGAACTCGACAGGTAATAAGAAATTATTTTGAATTGATTTTCTTAACATGTTACGACACAAATGCTTCAGGGATTTTGGAGATGAAAGTTTTCGTAGTTCATTAAGCATTAATAATTTAATCAGGTTAAAAAATAATATTTTTTCCTTATTTTGAGGAATCTGCATGTCAGAGATCTCGACAGGCAATGAGAGATTATCTTGAATTGACTCTTTTACCATGTAACGACACAGATGCTTCAGGGATCTTGGAGATGAATGATTTCGTGGTTCATTAACCCTTTGCGCTCTGGTGGGTAAATTTCTTCAAAATTCCAAATGTCACATTGGCAACAGTATTTTGCAAAGAAAAAAAACGGTTAAGGATATACACGAAAAAATGCATTAAACATTTTTCAAATAAATTTGATCGAATTTTCTGTTGCCGTTTTGACATTTCGGAATTAAAATTATGTGGTAGGAAATTCTACCACCATAGCCCAAAGGGTGAAGCACTAAGGCCGATGTCACACGGACGATTTCTTTCAACGGAAAAATGAACGCATGCTTTTCAGAGTATGGTCGTCTGCTGCGCTGTTCACACGGACGATTCAATTCCTTCGCGTGAAAAAATGCGAAAGACAACACGCTTTCCCCTCAACCCGCTGGGCTGCCGTTGCGTTTTGGCGGATGTGGCATATTAGAAGTTGTTCAGACGCGCGATACTTTCACGCAGGAATTTCATTATGAGAGTTATATTTTTGCAGTTCATTATCGAATTCTCCCTTTGTAATTTTAAATATTTTTAATAGACTTGCAATTAGATGGTTGCGCGGACCAAAGTTTTCAGGCCCGGCACGGCGCGACCCATTAAAAAGAAATTCGGCCCGGGTGTAAAAGTTAAAAGTTCGGCCCGTCCAGGCTGTAATTCTACAATATATGAGTTTTTTCGTCGATATGGTTAAAAATTGTTTCGGTCGAAGAATTCTGAGAAGAAATACATATTTTATAATTTTTAGGTGCGTTTGTAATTATATAAATCCTTAGAACCTATAGTCGTCGTTCAGTCCGCTTGCCCGTCTGTCCGTCCGCATATGACAAAGCAAAAATTAACAAAACGAATGTTTTGAAATAACGAATGTTTTAAACCCTCCAAGTATGGGATAAAAATATGGACTTTATGTGATAGCAAAACTTAGTATGTACTGAATGCACAAATTTATACTGGGAAAAATCAAGGATCAAAGCCAGAAAAAAGTCAGGGTATGCGAGTAGTGAGTGACCTTACATATGGGTATTCGGGGCACAATGTTACACGTGATAACTTTTTCACATCCTATAACTTAGGAAAACTTCTTCTAAAACGGAAAAGGACTATGCTTGGCACCATTAGAAAAAATAAGCCCGAACTTCCTGAGAAAATGCTAAACAAAGAAGTGCACAGCTTATCATTTTATTTTATAGAAGATACAACAGTTGTAAACTACATCCGTAAAAAGAACAAAAATGTTATTCTTATGAGCACTTTCCATCATGAAAATGAAGTTAGTGACAGACCTGACAAAAAACCACAAATGATATTAGATTACAATGCAACTAAAGGGGCGGTGGATAGTCTTGATCAACTTTTGAGTACATACACTTGTAAGAGAAAAAAAATCGCTAGCCTATGATAGTATTCTATAATAAGCTTGATACATCTGCTTACAATGCATTTATTCTGTGGATTTCAATAAACAGCAAATGGAATTAAAATAAATTAAACAAATGAAGGCTCTTTTTAGAAGAATTGGTGAAATCTCTAATTTTTCCACACATTGAAGTAAGACAGCATCTTCCCAGAAGCGAAGATTCAGTCAAAATTGTGAAGAGAATGCGTGGTAAAAGTGCAAACGTATCTTCGGAATCAGATGAGAACACTTCATTGTGTACTAAACGTGCAAGTTGCAAGTTCTGCCCATCAACCAACGACCACAAAACTAATATATTATGTTACAATTGCAAAAAATACACTTGCGAATTTCACGTAAGCTATTTTTGTCCAAATTGTAAATAAAAGTAAGTATTCAAATATTTTACTGGTGTTTTGTATTATTTGATATATATTTAAGCTTATTTTACTATTTTTTTAATTATTTCTAAAATAGTTATTTTCATTTACTGCTTGAAAAGGTAATATACTAAATCGGGTCACATTGACCCGAACACTACATACGTATAGTAAATGCGAACAGAACAGCACGGATGCACAATATGTCCGATCCGGCGATCTAGGATTGGGGGAAATTTTAACCACCTAGGGAAATTCTATAGAAGCATATACAGTTGAATTAGATTTTAAGAACGAATTCCGTAATTTCCTGACATAGAAAACTTTATAAATAAAAAGATCTGTATGGCAACTTCCAGAAAATCGATGTCAGAATAATATGTATCGTATATTTGGGGTAATTCTGTTTCGAATTTCACTTCTGCCATATATACTAGAAGTCTAAGTTGAAAAATAAATGTTCTATATCTACGATAGTACAGCAATTACCGATAACATAAAGTACAATTTTGGGGAAATTTTCATGTGGATTGGTGGAAATTTTGGGAGTAGAAACATTTCCTGCACCCCTGCAGAACAGCAGGGTTAATATAAGAAATTAAATAGCCATCTCATAGGAAAATCTTACATATAATAAAAATTAAATTCTGATTCATATCATGTTAAAAAAAGAATCCTCAGAAAATATTAACCCTTAACATTAGAACTACTGTGAGCCATCATTTTGACGAATACCATACGAGTATGTTTCGTTCAAACCAGAAATTGTATTATAAAATAAATTTTAAAGAAACAAAAACGAAATTTTCAAAATCTTGGAAAGTGTTAAAAGGGAAGGGAAAATTTAATTTATATGGTTTAAATTAAACTTAACTAGTTAGATGTTACAATCCCAAAACTTTCTGTTATCTCATATGTACATTTTAATATTTCAAAAGTTAGTTACACATGTTAATACTGTACCAACCATAATACTTATTAATTAAATACTATACCAACTTTGATTTTCATCTTAAATTTCTGCTTCAGTCAATTAATCAGAGTAAAAACGAGGTAATGTGGATCATGATATTTGTTAAAATCAGTAGTTTTCCCTTATTCTTTCATCATCAGCTGTAATATCCGAAAATTTAATTAAACTTTCAAATTGATATCAGAACTAAAAATGTACGTTCCGCAATCATTGCTAATATGCAGTATTTTGAATACAGTATAGTATCCGAAATCTTTTGTGTGTCCTTGTAAATACTGTGCATTTTCTGTTATATAGGAAGTAAACTTCAGCAACGAATATCAATTGTATTATATGTCTAATAGTTTAACATAATTAAAATATGCCGCAACAATGTTTAGACCTATCGCAATATCAAGACTTGCGTGGGGCCTCGTAAATTAATAATAAATTTTCTTCACCCGGATATTCTACAGAATGTACCGTAATTTCGGGTGTATAAGCCGCAGATCAAACAATTCTTTTTCGACCCAGAATTTTTTAAGAAACAAATATAACTAGTTAGATCGCCGTAAATATTTTTCTTCAATCACTAAATAAGTTTTCTGGGTCCAAAAAGAATTGTTTGATCCGCGGCTTATACACCCGAAATTACGGTATATTTTAGTGCACTTGAAAAATGGTTTTACATTTCATTCTGCTCGAAAAGGTGTAATGTGATTAAAAAGCACGTGTAGCAATTTTCTGCTTTCGCCGTAATGAAGAGGTATAATTTTACCAGTCCAGGGCCCAGGACATGTAAATATTTTGTGTGTCCTTGTAAATATCATGCACTTTCTGTTATGCAAAAAGTAACTAGTTGTAAACTTACATAGCGTATATCAACTTCTATATATGCAGGGTTCGCACAGTTCTACCACTAAATTTTAAGGATATTTTCAAAGTGTTTCACTGCAGAAAAATATCGTAAAATCTGTGAATGAAGGTAGGGGTTGCGAATGTTGTGGGTTAAAAATTAAGTGTAAATTTTCTTTTTTTTAATAGTGGTGCCAGAATTCTTGGCAATTCCAAGAAGTGTGTGAACCTTGTATATATGCCAAACAGTTTAATATAACTGAAATGTCAAAATGTCATTATCCCCAAACAATGATTCTCTATATACCATTATCTAGCGAAAATGTTTTGTGTGGCCCTGTAAATAGATAATAAATATTATTTGCACAGCATATTCTACAGAATGTATATTTTAGTGCACTTCATAAATTTATATCAATTTCAAAATGATCAAAAGTTTGTAACATCATTAAAATGCATCTGAAACATTTTTTTCTCTTTTGCCGTAATCTAATAGAATACTTTTGATTCTCTATCAGTACATATGATTTTCATGAAATTTGAAATGGCTCGTCAAAATTCCACACAATAATATAGTTCAAATTTTAAATCATTTAGTTTGACAGTTTTCACTCTATTATATGTGGACGGACGAACAGACAGACAGACGGACGGGTGGATAAGGAGACCACTATAATTACGAACGCACCTAAAACAGATGGAAACGTCCCAAAAGAATTTTTTTAGAAAGAAAAGTTTGAATACTTTAAAGTTTCGTAATAAAAAATTGACAATGTCTATGCAAAACATGTAATTTTCTGTTTTGATTTTTATAGATGTGAAAAAAGTACATTTTAATCAATAATTTTTATTTTTAAATTTTAATTATTTATCGAAATATTCACATGCTTAAAATGATGCATTCTAATATCTGAGTATTTTTTTTAAATTAGAGTTATTGCGACAAAAAAGGACAATCCCTTTACAAAATGACTTTGGCAACGAATATTAGCAGTGCTATAAGGATGTAGAAGTAAGACAGCAGGGCGGCGAGTGGTCAGCGAAAAACGCGGACAAACAAATATTAAATACCGGTATTTTGTTTAATTCTTGTTTAATTCTTTTATATTATTTAAAGTATTTTCTATATGAAAATAATGGTAGTGCCTTCTTTTTTTTATTGTATTTTTCGGTGACTACTCACCACCCTGATCAGAGTAGATTTTTCATTTATCTACAATGTTAACAATTCAAATTTATACGAACGAACCAAAAGTATCTCAATCACTTAGACTATTCTTATTAGCAGCTTCCATGGGGTATCACAGTGTAAGTTACAAACCTAATAATTGCTATGCATTTCGGCCACGGTTATTTTGGAAAAGTTTGCTTGGCCTTATTCAATTAATGAGATATCTCCCATTAAGTAAGTCACATTTTTCCGTTCTAAAGCGTTGGTAGCTAAAAGTCCTAGCATGTGACCTGGGCTGCCATTTTGGCCTCCACTTTCAATTTAAAAACTTCGAATTCACATCAGAAATTCTTAAAGAAGAATTTTTCTTTGCCTAATCTCAAATTGTTGCTATTAAATTAAGAAAATTATGAAGTACAGAATTTCTAGTGCGAATGAAAAATTTCAGTTTTAAAAAAGAAGCCAAATATGGCAACCCAGCATGTGACTTACACTAAAAATTCTCATGGTAATAGCCTGATAACTCTTTCAAAGCAAGGTATTTCTATTCTAGAAAAAAATGTAAAATAAATAAATAAATCAAAATAAGAAAAAACTTTTATTCACGTAATTAATAAAAAGAGCAATATCATTGCAATAGTCTGTCCCAATGTGGCATTTATTAATTAAAATTAAGTGGTCAAAAATGAACCAAGCGCCCTTGTATACGTAAAAGCGTTGGCAAATGCTGACGCAACTTGCTTGAATGCATAACATATGCAATGAATAAACAAAATATTGATAGATAAACAGAAAGATAAAACAATTAGATAAAACAATCAGTTTTAGAGAAATGTTGTAGCTTGAAAATATTAAATAATTTTTAAACAGCTGAGTCTCTCATTATTACTTTTTAAATTTATATATTCTCAATCTTCTAATCTCAGAATAATTAAATTACTAGGTAATATATCAACTTATTAGTATCAGTTTCGGAATACTCTAGGGAGATGTCAGGGTTGCCAAATCCCCCAGAGCCAAATTAAGCTGCTTCCTAATTAAAACACCAAACTGTGAATCTAAACACATCTATTAGTTGTTTAACACTGTCTTATTTGAAGGACAAATCCTTTCATTGCCAAAATACCTGTAACTTTGAAAAGAAGTTATTTCTCGAATAAATTTTCTTTAAAATATAATTAAAGAGTAGTGTATATTAAATGTTTGTTAACATGTAAATAAGTTTTCAAAGTTAGAAATTAAAATGGTTAGATTTTTATTCAATACCTTATTTGTTTAGAGATAAATAATACAATAAATTAAGACTCTTTTGTGGTTTAAGATAAAGACACAGAAAATTGTATTCAATGCGGAATACATGAGTGTGAAATACATGATCTTATAAAATATGGACCCACCAGTCATTTGTAAGCCCCCTAAAATTCCGATTTATTTTTATTTTAAAAAACAATTATAGACTTGTATTGTTTTATCGGAATTATTTTATTAATAAATTTTATTGAAAAATTTTAAATATTTCCAAATTTGCAATTATGTAATTTGTTTTCCTTTCACTTCAAAATACAAAATATCTTTTGTATACCGCTATTTCTGGCGTGTAATCCGCATAACAAATCATCATTTTTCGACCTAGAAAATTAAAAAAAAAAATGTAACTTTTTTAATTGCGGTAAATATTTCACTTCGCAATTAAAATTTCTATGTCCAAACAGAATTTTTTGACATATGGATTGAACCCCGAAAATTACGGTACCTAAATAAGTTACGTATAGTTCTACTAAATTTTTTCAACAGAATTTTAGCTTTGTTTAACTGCACATGAATCATTATAACTCTGTGTGTAAACGGGGGCAGTTATATTTTTTGCGAATCAAAATTAAATCGAACTTTCCTTTCATGTAAATATTAAAGCAGAACGTACGCACTTTTGAAAATGTAACATAAGTTACTTCTTTACTGTCAAGATAAAAGGAATAAATTCTGCAAATTAGTTTCTTATAAAAGAATCTGATTTCGGATAAAATAAATCTCTTGAAGGAAATTAACAAAAAGAAATAATATTGCCTGCAATGTATACATCAATTGAGAACAAAAGCTACTGGAAATGCATGCTAATTTCCGCTGAAGTCACCTGATAAAAAGGAAAGTTTCCTGTTTTTGTACAACATAAAATAGATTGAGTCAATATTACTAACATCAATATATGGTTCATGAAATATCAAAAAAGTATAATTAATTTATTACTTCTGAAATGAAATCTTAAAGATTAAAAATGTTATTCGTTTTAGAGCTTTGAATCAACCCTCGGTAAAGTGTTTTGCACATGAGTTTTTAAATATAGAAATTCACAATTACTAACCGTCCCAATTTTCAAAAAAGTTCATATTTTTTATTTATCATTGTATGTATGGTTCCTGGAATTTTCTCACCTGGAAATTCTTGGATACCAGTATTTTTTTAATTGAAAATCTCTCCTTGAGTAAGGTGAAAATTCGCGCATTTAGACTAAATTTATTTTTCTATATAAAAATAGTGATATATAACATGGAAAATAACGGGACCCGTACAAACCCTATTTATAAAATGTTTTTTGGAATTTTATATTTAATACACTGATAACCAATAACGGGATTGCACTTTCTTTAACCCCTTAAATATCACTTAATATTTGGAAAAACTACTAAAAAAGTACCTGTTTTTTATTATTTAAATTGAATAATTAAAAGGTTTCTACATAAAATATGCAATCAGTTTTTTCACCCTGTTAATGTGTTCGGGTCTATTTCAACCCAAAAACGATGTTTAGATTTTTTAAGTTTGCGGTATTTGGCACATTATTATTTTACACAAATTGTTGTTTTATTAAATCGTCTAAATGTTCCAATTAAATAAAAGAAAATTTTCAGCATAAAAATACTGGTGGGAAAATCGGAAGTTCTCAATATTTGAAATAATGTACATTCGAAATGAACTCACTAATAGGGTTAAGGCGAAAAGAAAAGAAATTATAAAACAAATCTACTGTGGTAAAAAAGCCATCATGTGATAAATTTGTGTTTTAATGTTTGTTTTATACCATAAAATTTAATGCGAATAAGATTTTTTATTATCACCGCTTTACAATATTTTATAAATAAAACTTTAAATAATACCTGAGGACGTCAATTTAAAAACTCGCTTTATCAAAAATATTAAATTTCGTGAAATTGCGAAAAACCTCTTACTGCGTCTATTGGTTTTTATTCTAAATCGAAATTTTAAGTTTCAAACATACACGATAAAACTAGTTTCTTGCAAGTAGGTTCACCAATACAACAAATTGACACAGAAAACTCGATTTTTTAAAATTTTGGATATGGCGAGTTTTGAAACTGACGTCTTCATTCATACATTAAATATTGATTATCTATAAGTTTTTTTTTATTTCGTGGCATATTTTGTGACATACAACACCAAGTCTAACCTCCCAATCAGCGCCAAAAGATAAGTCGGGAAACTGACATTCAAAGACTTCCGCAGTGTTGCCAGTGGGCTATTTTTTTTAAATTCAGATTTTTTGATTGGCACCACTTTATTGAAACGGTAAAATTCTTTTTATTTTTGCCTTATTTAATATGCCATTTAATAAAGCGCATTTTACAATTTCAAAAAAGTGGTGTCAATCAAGAATCTCAATTTTAAAAAAGTAGCCCACCTGGCAACACTGGACTTCCGATTGAAATGCCAGTTAACATTTTTGGGTTCCGGAAGTTTTTTCCAGCAATTAAATCTCCAGCTCGGAAATATGACGGGAGCAAGAATTAGGAGTAAAGCACCAAACACTTTGGACTAACGTCTTGTGGTCAGGCGTCGCTCTCTCTGATCTTTGGTGTCGGCGCTTTAATGTATAAATTGCTTTTTCAGTGTACTGAATTTGAACTTCAAGAGAGAAATCGAACGCGAAATCAGTCGACAGCTTTACGACTGAAGATGGGGGAGATAAACTTTCCCTTCCTTTGTCAATTCGATGGGCTTCGTACCTCAAAAATCATTTAAAGAGGTTCCAAAACTAGCAGCCTTTTGTTCCCCTCCCACCGGTAGTCGGAAACACTGCTTCTTCAAAGATAGATTTATTGCTCTTTTAGTGTAACTGAAAGTAGTGATGTTTGTGCGCAGCCTAAGAAACGACACCCCAGCCCGTGCTATTGACGGAAGCGAGAATTAAGGAGTTAATGTCTGTCTCATATAACAGAGTGTTTACAGATCAAGGAATAAACATTAAAAAAGAGAGTATTGTACCAGTACTTTCTTATAAAAAGATCCACTTATATAATCTTTCGATTAAATAATAAGTGTTTTTCTATAAAAGAAAATGTTGGTGTCTCCCCTGATGTGTTGCCACCCTGTAGAAACAATTTAAAAATAGGAAAATTTACATTAGACTATTTAATGATGCAGGGTTTTCAAGCTGTGTGCCGGGGTAACCACTAAAATTTTACAGTAAGCATTGACTTATCTAATCGTCGAATATTGTGATTAACAAATTCAGGCTTTAACCCTTGCCACTCCGTTGTCTCTACAGCGTAGACATCATCTTTCCTTCCAAAATTTGTTGTTGGCACGAGTAATAAAGGGAAATAAAATTTTCCTTAGTTAATCAGATAATTTTTGAAATGGTCTACTTCAAGGAAATTTCTTTTAAAAAAGTGGTGCTAATCGAATAAAATTTGTGTAAGAGGCACCGGGCTCCGAAGGGTTAATTTAAAATATTATTAAGAAACCGGTACCCCTAAAATTCATTTCTGTGGAGCATAGATATTATTCAACTTATTACAAAAAATAAGTTTTCAAACTTGATTATTTACCTGTTAAATCCTGTTAGAATTTTTTACCAGCCCAATTTGAAAAGCTAGAATATCCCCGGTTGCGTGATTTCTTTTCATACAATTTAATTAGTCTTGGGGTCAGTCCATGAGGTTTTGTAACGTGAGTCACGAACATTATAACTCCGAAATTGTTGTCCACCGTTATTTTCAAAAAGTTTTCTTAGCTTCATTCACTTAATGAGGTATCCGCGTTAAAATAAGGCTCATTTTTCAAAACGAAAATATTGGTAGAAAAAATCGTAGTTCGTGACTCACGTTACAGGCCATGCATGGATTTACCCCTAGGCTTTTAACTCTTTAACCCTTTCCAACACGGACCAATTCTGTTAGTAAAATGAAAATTTATCTAGCGACACCAGATTTTAGATATGACTCTTATAGAAATTAAGAACTCCTTAACACTAGAACGCCGGGAAGGTGTCAATTCGACACCGATCACTAGACTAATTGTCATTTCGAACCAGAAAAGTCTTCAAGAAATAAGTTATATATCAGTTGCAATGAAATGAGCATAGCAATTAAACTAAATAATTTCAAATTATTTTTCTGGTTTTAAATATATTTTATAAAACTTGCGTAAAATTTCCCGGCGTTCTAGTGTTAATTTAAGCTTTCATTGTTAAAGCAAAATTTTATTAAAATAAGATTGGTGCCAATTGCAAGTTTGGAATTAAAATTAGGTATCCCAGACAGTGTGCCGGAAAAGTTAATGCATCGATAAAATATTATTTAACTACGATTTTGATTAAAATTCATTTTAATTTTAATCCAAATTCGTACATAAATTATTGAACAAAAGTTTGCTTTTATAACTGACGGGAAAAATGTGTTTAATTTTTGAATATTTCGGATGGAATATTCGTAAATTTATGTGAATATTGAATACAATGAGAGAAGAATAACCTGTCGTCGGAGTATCTTTGCGGTGCTAAGAATAGTAATAAATTTTTCTCGCCCCGTACGTGTCCTTCCTTTCTTATTTTTTGAGCGTACTAACTCGTAAGGAAAGCGTTTTCGACAATGTATTGATGCGTAATGTCCCATGATCTAGGTATATTCTAGCGTTTCCGACCATGCATGGATGTGTAATGTCCCATGATCTAGGTATTTTCTATCTCTTCTGAGATTTTGTAGTCATTGTGAGGAAACACTCTGTATATACGAATTCGTTTATCTAAAATACTAATGCCAAACCTTTTGAAACATTTACTCACTTTGTAAGATGCAACAGAAAAAGCTTCTATCCTATCAAGAGAACAGCGAGGAATTCAATAAATTAATTTCTTATAAAAAGAATAAGATTTTCCGATATAATAAATCTCTTGAAGAAAATCATCCAAATAAGGTAATATTGTTTCGAATGTATATGTGAATTGAGAACAAAAGCCAGGAGAAATACATTTTAATTTCCGTTGATATTACTTAGGGAAAAGGAAACAATGAAGTTTCCTGTTTTTGTAAAACATGAAATCAAATAATTCAATATCAATAAATAAGGATATTCCTTTCGTGAAATACAGAGTAAAGAATAATTATTTTTATTACTTCTGAAAAAAAACTATTTGGAATTGATTGTTATTTCTATTGTTTTATCAACTCTCGATAAAATGGTTTGTTTGAAGATTTTAAACACTAATTCGTCATTGCCAAACATTCAGCCTTTCGAACTATTATCTTTGAAGTTTTTTAAAATGTTTTGTGTCCATATTTTAATTTGTTCAGAACTTCCTTTACATGAACAATTTACAAAATTATTTGTTAAAAACAAGCTGTCGGTTGGCTGATTATTTCAGATTTTACCAGTATTTCAGAACAGCATATTTTTTTTTTATTATTCTACCATTAAATATGGCCATATTTAATATATAATAATATGATTTTCAAATAAATACATCCAGTTGAAACACAGACTAAAGCAGTTTGAAGTCTCCTGAAGTGTAGATTGCTTTGGGATCTGTAGCTACATTGGATGTCGTTTTAAGGATAAAACAAATTCTGGAAATAATTGCTGACAAAATAAATTTAATCAGATTCTGTGTCAGATTTCTAGAAATATAAGGTGAAAAATACTATTCGGAAACAGTGATAACACAAAGTTTTCCATTTAGATTCTTGTGTTTAACCCTTTAAGGGGCGGTGCTGCATACATTTAACATATCTTTTTTAAAAAATTCTGCTTCGAATCGTCTATTATCAATTTGGCAGCGGTCAAAATGACCCCTAATGGCGGTTCTACCGTTAACTTGAAGATCGAGTTTTACTCGAAACTTATGTAAAATACTACTTGTCTGGTTGTTTGCTTAACCCTTTGCGGCGCAGGACAAATTCATTGCTTTAGTGTTGAAATTATCGACTGACACCGGAATTCGAAAACAACTTTATTTGTAAACAAGAAAACGCAATATTTCACGCATTCACTAAACAGTAATTTTTTTAAACAAAATTCCGGTGCTAGTGTGACGTTTGGGAATTAAAATTAAGTGGTATATCCTTGAAACAACTGCGCTGCAAAGGGTTAAAGCCAATTTCACATTCCTATTATAACTCTCACACATTTATTGGATTTCTGCTGTTAGTATTACTCTTGTTTGACGCCAATCTTGCCCGTATATTTTAATGCGGACTATTGAAGTTTTTTCGTGTACAAAAAGTAGTGATAGTTGCTCCAATTCCCATACCAAGTACCGATTACAATATTGATACTTTATGGTGATATATTACCAATAATATTTCAAATCTCATTTGTTTCATTATTAAAAATATAAACCTTTCATTGATTTAATTTAAAGCATATGGTTTTAACTAATTTTATGATACTTTTGCAATATTGCTTTGCCTTGACACTTTTTTTAAGCATTTAGAAAATGGTTGTTATTTTCGGTTGAAATGTCCTCTTATGCTGTCCGCATTTTATTTTCTTATAATTGGTCAAGGGATATTAATGCTTAATCAATGGCGTACGTAATCATTGCCTCTGTTATTACGTAAGCCAAGTTTTAACCATCATAGAAATGATGTTTTTACTGAACTTTAATAACTCAATGGGGAAAACTTTGTGCTTTGAGCAATGAATATCCGCATTTTATTTATTTATTCTTTTACAAAATTCTTTGCATTTTGAAGAATTTTTATTCGAATAGAAACTAAAAATGTCCTTGTTAATAAAGAAGAAAGTAAGATGTTACAAAATGAGTAGACTTAAATTAGCAAATTTAGAAAAAAAAAAAAAATCCAAAAACATGTCATATGAAAAGTGGTCTTTTAAAGAAAAGAAACGAGATTGGATTATCAAGCCCACCAATTACGAAATGTGCATTACATTTTTTAAAAATTACTGCAAATTTTTAATTTTTATTTTTTTTTTGTGTGGTTTCGACTTTAAAAAGTTCTGTTGCATAAAAATATAATTAACTATGAAAACAAACTTCATGAACGTTCATGCTTATTTTTACAAATAAATAAAACACATATATGCCCTATACTCACCCAGGTACCTAACTGGCGCCACAATCGCGTTTATTTCTCCGACATGGATATCGTATAAATGTTATAATACACTGCTCAAAACAATTAAAGGATGTTTGAAGTTTTATATAAAATAAAGATATAAACGAAATTTTTTTTGCCGAAGAAGAAGAGAATCACAAATGCAAATTTTTCTGGTTTCCAAACTGTGGGGTATGCAAATTTTGAGTTCGACGTCAAAAATGTCGCTTCAGCGGCAGCGATTGAAATTTGACTTTCAACTGGATAAAAGAGAATGAAGACAAGGATGATCGGCATTCAGTGATTGCTTTGTTTCGAGGAGAACGATGTCCCAGCGAAGTCA
Organism: Maratus speculifer; assembly: GCA_964019185.1. NCBI lineage: Eukaryota > Metazoa > Arthropoda > Arachnida > Araneae > Salticidae > Maratus > Maratus speculifer. The sequence continues at coordinate 198,184,178 of OZ025299.1, forward strand.
TTTGACAGATTCAGAAGCTTGGAGAATTGTTGGTAGGTTAGAAGGGGGCCAAACTCAAGCCAAAGTAGCGCAAGCCATTGGAGTGTCACAAAGTGTCATTTCCAGGATCTGGAACCGTTTTTTGGAGAGTGGCTGTGCAGGCCGAAGACCAGGGAGAGGTTGTAGACGGGCAACAACGCCCAATGAAGATCGGTATTTAGCGTTAACAGCTCGGAGACACCGAAACATGAACGCTACTCTTCTCCAACAACACCTTCGCTCGGCTACAGGCACCACGATTTCAACTCAGACTGTCCGAAACTGGCTCCATGCTGTAGGTCTGTATGCTCGCCGACCGATGGTATGTGTTAGATTAACATCAAGGCATCGTCGCGACCGCAGAGAGTGAGCAACCGAGCATGTCAACTGGAGGAGAAATGAATGAAGCAATATTCTGTTTTCTGACGCGTCCCGTTTTTCTGTGCATCCGGATAATAGGCGTATTTTCATATGGAGGGACAGTGGCAGTAGGAATAATCCTGCGTTCGTGCACGAAAGTGTCAGATTGGGCGGTGGAGGAGTGTTGGTGTATGGTGGCATCTCCATTGACTCTGACTGGTCGCCGATATAGGGATGAGATCCTCAGACCTATTGTAGTCCCTTAAGCTGCAGCAATCGGAGATAATTTTAATGGACGATAACTGCAGGCCACATCGTGCAAACCTGGGGGAGGATTTCCTTTTGGAGGAAGGAATCGTTCGAATGGAATGGCCAGCGTGTTCTCCAGACATGAATCCAATCGAGCACGTTTGGGACGCTCTAGGAAGACGAGTTTCTGGCCTCGAACAACCCCCACAAACTCTCCAAGAACTGGAAAGAGCTCTTCTGGAAGAGTGGGACAGAATACCCCAACTCGTCTTTAATAGCCTCATTGAGTCCATGCCTCAAAGGTGTTCAACGTTGCTGGCCGCCCGTGGAAACCATACCCCCTACTGAAAATGATTTTCTTTGAAGAAAACATCTTTTCTTATTCTTTTTTTCTCATATGCACAAATTGTGTTTTTTTTCCTTTTGAACACAAATGCGCAACAAAATGCATTTTTTTCTGCCAAACATGTGTAATTTAGTCTCATATAACCTATTATGTCTGTCGACCATGTATCAATCAGCTAAAAAGTTTCCCAGATACAAAATCCACCAAAAACTGCAATATCCTTCAATTGTTTTGAGCAGTGTAAATTGTTTCGTTCTACAAATATCATTTATTGATTTTTATTTCTTTTTTAAAATAACAGAAAATGTTAAATTTATCATTTTATTTTATTTTCATTTTGAAATAAATAAATAACGTGCTTTTATAGCATGCTATATGTATTTGGTAATCAACCCGATGTTTAAGCCAAATTGGCATAAAATATCTCGCCAGTCTCGGTGCTTATATCTCTTTATGCAGTTTATTTATGTATAATAACATTGATTTTATATACCATTTAATTCTTCTTGTATATAAAAATAGATAAGTGATTTCCTTAAGCAGAATAAATTGTATAAATCTTTAAAAAGTATCCCCGTTGCGTCACTAAGGGATAAAAAAAAAATCAATGTTCAATTCCTGTATTGCTCCGAGGAATACTTGCGTATTCCAAATGTCCAAGCTCTATTCCAACAAGAAATGGGTGAAAAATGGGCACAAATGACACATATGCATCAGTGTTCCTAATTGGCGTCGAAATAGCGTTTTTTTGCCTAAGATAGTAACCAAGCCATTATTGTTTATTTACTAATAAAACGTTTATTTACTTTCATTTTCTTGGTTTATATTACATAATTTGTTTGTTTCTATAATTATTAATCATTTTTTTATTTACTGTAAGTTTCTTTTGAAAATAATAGAAAATAATTTTAAAATGCATATGTAAGAGTTTTTTGAAAACGAAGTTTTCGCAAAATGGGCTTTAAAAAATTGCGCCAAATTTGTTGCGTTTATGACATCTGTCTCGAAAATTTAATGACAAGAATTAAGTTCCACTCACAAACAAAATACAAGTTAAATGAAATCACACAATAAAAATAAAGAAAAAGAAGAAATGATGTCAACAAAGAAATATTTTATTAAAACACGTAACTATTTCTAATTTTCACACACGAAGTATAATATATTCTTTTAGTAATAAAAATGCTATTGAGAGATTATCACAAAATTCTCAAAATCAAAGTTTTTATGACTTTTTTTTTTAAATAGAAAAAATGTATAATTGATTTATTTTCCTGCTTGATTAGTTTTTTATTGCACCCTTTGAGCTCTGGTGGGTAAATTTCTTCAAAATTCCAACATTGGTACCAGTATTTTGCAAAGGAAAATAAAAAGAATATTGCCCAGTTAAACTGATGGAATTGAGCTCTCAGGCTACGCATACTAATTATACATTACAGCCTTGTATTTTCGTTAATTCCGTTCGAAAAAATAAAATAAAATAAGAAAGGGAAACAGCTCTCCCCTTTCTCCCTTTTTTATACTTAATCATTGAACCTCCTAAACTATCAAGGACATGCTTTATCATATAAAAAATCTATATCCAAAATTCAGAGCAAATCGGATAATTCTTAATGAAAACCCATTTAGCATTTATATAATTTAAGAGGAGTTATTCCCCTCTTTTATACTTAACCATTAAACTTCCAAAACTATTCAGAGATTTGAACGAAATCTGACAATTCTGCTTGAAAAATCCATTTATACAAGTTAAAGGGAGGGGCATTAGAACCCCCGTTCCCAGTGTTTATACTTATTCAAATGAACACCTAATAACAGCCACGGACTCGCCTCATCAGAATGATCCTATATCTAAATTTTGAACGAAAACTGTTAATTCTGCATGAAAATCCCGTTTATACCAATTAAGGGGAGGGGCATTAGAACCCCCGTTCCCAGTGTTTATACTTATTCAAATGAACACCTAATAACAGCCACGGACTCGCCTCATCAGAATGATCCTATATCTAAATTTTGAACGAAAACTGTTAATTCTGCATGAAAATCCCGTTTATATCAATTAAGGGGAGGGGCATGAGTCCCCCGTTCCCCCTGTTTATACTTATTCAAATGAACACCTAATAACAGCCACGGACTCGCCTCATCAGAATGATCCTATATCTAAATTTTGAACGAAAACTGTTAATTCTGCATGAAAATCCCGTTTATATCAATTAAGGGGTGGGGCATGAGTCCCCCGTTCCCCCTGTTTATATTTATTCAATGAACCCCTAATAACAGCCACGGAATCGCCTCATCAGAATGATCCTATATCTAAATTTTGAACGAAAACTGTTAATTCTGTATGAAAATCCCGTTTATATCAATTAAGGGGAGGGGCATAAGCCCCCCCGTTCCCCCTCTTGTACATATCGAATGAACTCCAAAAACTAATCAGGGAAGCGCCTTATCAGGATATATCTATATACAAAATTTCAAGTGGATCCGATATTTTTATCATGAGTTATCACGTTACGCACGAACGTACGAACGTACATACAAAACGGACGGGCACATAAGCTCTCAGGCTATGATAGCCTGTGAGCTAAAAACGCTTAACGATATACAAAAAAAAAAAAAAAAAAAAAAAAAAATTGCATTAAATCTTTTTAAAATAAATTTGGTCGAATTTTCTGATGCCCTTGTAACATTTTGGAATTAAAATTATGTGGTAGAAAATTCTACCATCAGAGCTCAAAGGGTTGACATTACTGCGTGCGTAATTGTTTCCTATATGCTCCATGCACTCTAATTCGGTCGTCTACAAAAACAGGCAGCCTTTGGATGTGACGAAAACCAAATTTCTGTGACGTACGCAAATAAATTGTGGGGGGTTTTTTATCAGTTTTTTTAATATAATTTTAGAACTATTTGTAACTAATTTTTCTTAGTATGTGCATTCAGTAGGTTATCCGCATAGATACCTTCTGGTACAATCAAAAACGAAACCCGACAAATATTTTTTGAGATTTGCTTCACGAAAGAATTAGGCTTGATTTTTAATATCGTTTTGTAGCTGTTTATCTCCAGAAAATAATATTGGCTGTGTATTAGCCTTCGCTTCGCTCAGATAATTAATTTTAAGGGACACACAAAATAAATGGGTTTTGCATACAAATTGCTTTTAAATTTAAATAATTTTTTTACATATTATGCTTTATGTATAAATTCTATAACTCATATACAGCGTTGTACAAAAGTATTAGCGTAACATTCTCCTTATTAGAAGAAACTGCTAAAGGGAAATTTCCAAGTGAACTATATATATATCTTAAATGAATTAAATAATGGAACGCATTTTTTTAATACATAGAAATCTCTATGTCATATACAGGGCTGCTAAAAAATTCAGATAATTTTCCGATTGTAGATGGAAACAACTGAAATTCGGTTTTGACATGTAGTATACATTTCCATATGGTGAAAAGAGACGTAATTTTTAAAATTTTTAAACTGTGCAGTTTTGTTATATTATCCTGAATGTGCTGGAAAGTGCTTCATAATCTATGCTTGACGTATGATTGTTTCCTTTCTTATTTTCTTTTTTAATATGATTTGTTTATTACCATTACTTTTTTTTTGGAAATAGTATAATTTGAATTGTTTTGTTATTATTTAATGTATAATTAAGTAATGCGAATTTAGCTATTTCAAAAATTAGTGTTAGATAGCAATCTGATTATTAAAAGTAACAAATTGCCAACACTGTCTACTGCTATTAAATCATCTCAACATTTGATAAAATAAAGTGCTTTCCCCTGAAAGCATTAACCCTTCAGGAGTAAAGTAATATTTTTGCTAAAAAAAATAGAAATAATTGAATGACACCACGAATTATGATAAAATGTATTTGAACTTAAGTAAAATTATTCTTAGGCTTACATTTCAAATAAAATATTAACATCCAAAATTCACACGTCAGTGAGAAAATATGGGATTAATTGCCGTACATATTGCACAGGCCCTCTTGAAGGAGTAAATCCTTTCAGGGGTAAAGAACTTCGTCTGCTAAACTGAAGGATTAACATCGAAATTTACGAACAATCTAGTTGGCAATTATAAAAGACTAAGACGTATTGTAAACGGAAAGTTTTTGTATCAAATGTCTGGTGCCATTGTGGCATTTAGTAATTAAAATTAAGTAGTTTCATTAGCATGCAACCACCTTAAAAATAGAAGATTATTTAACCCTTAAATGCAGGGCTCCCAAATGGTCCGCGAACTGAACACCAATATTTTTTTTTAACAGAAAATGTCATAGTAGGTTTCTACAGCATTTGTGCTAAAACGAACCTACGAAGGGTGTTTCCGCGCAATTTGCAACAAAAATATAAAATGGAAATCTTTCTAAGAAAATATTGACGTTCAGTTGGCGGACCATTTGGGAGCCCTGTAAATGCCTAGTGATACAGATCTTCATCACTTTTTAAGAAACCTCTAATAAATAAATTTAGATCTTAGCGACTATTGTATTTATACTGAAATATTATTCCAGTAAACGTTACAAAAATATGCTACTTAATAAAGTTAAAAATCTATGCTAAAATTTTTGGTGTCTAACTTTTAATAGTAGAATAAAAATAACAATTCTAAAAAAAAAATAATTCATGCATTTAATACTTTGTATATTAGTGTCCCATTACATGGAATGCTCAACATGAACCCCTAATGCAACAGTGACACTAGAATTTTGATATGAATATCTTCCGTTTTTCATATATGGAAAAAATAACTTTTTCTCATTTTCAAATAAATTTTGTATGTGCATTCCGATGTCAATCGTTCATCTTAACATTTTTTGAGAGGAAGTACACTGAGCCGCAAAGAAATAACACCAGAACACCCGGAAGGAGTAGATTCGACTCCGACTAAGTGATTAAATTTCAATTCGATCCAGAGATTTTTCTTGAAATAATTTAAATTTAAACAATGCAAAATTACGTTAAATAAATCAAGTCAACAATTTTGAATAAAAATTCTTGTGCGAAATATTATTATAAATTTTGAGTAAAATTTCCAGGCTTTTTAGTGTTAAGGGTTAAAACATTGTTGACATTTACTACTATGGCATTTAAGTTCTTTGAATTTTCCATACGTGAATATTTATTATGAAAAGGACAAGGACAACGGTGCGAAAATTTAGAATATGCCTGTATTTTTGTATATAATGTCATAACATATATATATACATATATATATATATAGGGTGTCCAGCAAATAACACCCTGATTTCAAAATTAAATTTCTCAAAAACAAAGATCAATAGAATTATGCAGTAAACGGTTTGTTTATCAAGTAAGCTGTAAAAATTTTATACAAAAGTTTCGAACGGTAAATATTTTGAAAAGATTGTGTTCTGATTGCAAAGAATGCTTTGATTTGACATTTTTATTGCTTAAGATTGCTGCCAGAGAATGTGATTTTCGGCTTAAAGTGCCATATTTCATAGTTTTTTTAAATAAAATTTTTGAAATTTCGAAATTCTAAAAATTTATTTCGAGAAATCTTTAAAATATTGCACTGTAAGCTGAAAAATTATTTCTCTGCAGGCAATCTAAAACAAGAAAAATGTCAAATCAAAGCATTCTATGCAATCAGAACGCAATTTTTTCAAAATATTCACTGTTTGAAATTTCTGTATAAGATTTTTACAGCTTACCTAATGAAAAATCCGTTTACCGCATATTACTATCGATCTTTTTTTTTTTGAGAAATTTAATTTTGAAATCAGGGTGTTATTTGCTGGGCACCCTGTATATATATATATATATATATATATATATATATATATATATCATCATCATCAACCGTTTTCGATCCACTGCTGGATGTAGGTCTCCCCCAGATTTTTCCAATGTTTTCTGTCTAATGCTTTCGTCATCCAATTTACACCAGCCACTTTTCTAATTTCGTCACTCCATCTTACTTGTGGTCGTCTTCTTGATCGTTTTACATCTCTAGGATACCACTGTAGTATATTTGTGCTCCATCTATTGTCTTGTCTTCTTGCAATGTGTCCAGCCCATTTCCATTTTAGCTGCTTGATTCTTTCAAGGATGTCAAAAACTTTTGTTTGATTTCTTATCCAGGTTATCCTCTTTCTGTCTCTTCTAGTTATGCCTAGCATACATCTTTCCATGCTTCTCTGTGCTGTTTGTAATCTTTGTATCATCCGTTTTGTTAGTGTCCATGTTTCTGCTCCGTAGGTTAATGCAGGTAAATATATATATATATACTAGCATTTTACTTAATTTTTAATGTGTAGTGCATCTGTTATATAAACTAATGAATTTTATTCTTTAATTTTTAAAATGACTATAAATCAAACATTTTTTTTTTCGTCTGATTTTACAGTTAGCTTTGTGTATTTTAAACTCAAATTTATCAAATAAATTTTAACTAAAAATATTTAAACTATTACTTCTAAAATCCTTTTTATCTTCATTCGATCCGTCATTTTATTGACATGAAGAATAAATAAACTGTCATTTTCAACGCATCACGTTTACTCGGGTGACATACGCTCCTCAGAAGGATGAAGCGAAGCAAGAAATGGATTTTCAGCACTGTTTTCAAATAGGGTTTGGCAGAAAAGAAATTGTAACTGTAACAGATAAGTTCGAAAATTTCATAACATAAAATAACGTAAGCCGAGGCTATTTAAGCTTTAGTTGTATTATTTCTAAAATTCGTTTCGCAGTCGCGTTTCATTTCTTTATACATTTAAAGAAACGCTTTTATATTTTCATTTATTGAATTGTACATTCAATGTATGATTTGTAAAGCCATATTTTGTATTACCCTAAAAAAAATGAAATGGATAGCGCGAATTAGAGATCTGCACGGGCCCGGCCCGGTCCGACCCGCGAGTTTCAGGTCGATTTTCATTAACGGCATTTAGGCCAGGCCTACTTAATAATCTTTCCGGGTCGGGCCGGGTTCCGGACTTACTTTTTTTTCTTATAGGATCGGGCCGGGCCTAACCTCTTTTTCCGTACGAAGCCGAGATTGATTTCATTCTTTCTAACATTCACATACCAACCTTGTTTCAATCTTGTTTGAATCATCCCGGATGAAAATTATTTTCTCGACATGGCGAAGTCTGTTCAAAAATCAGTAACATTTGGCTTGGTCCAAAAACTTTTGAAAAAAAGGGCATATACTTTTAAATCATCATTATTCTACAATTAAACATTGTAATTTATTCTTTTAAAGAATCTTATATTTATAGGTTTATTAAAATAGAATTAAATGCATGAAAAAAGAACCTTCCTATGACGGAACCTTCTTTTAATCTGAAAATGGAAATTTCTTTTAAGCTTCTTTTAAACCGTTCATCCATGCAAAATGACTACATTAATGCGCAAGAAAAAAAAATCCCTCTCGGCTTGGCCTATAGGCGGAGGTAGATTTCGTTAAGTGCTCATTTCAACAACAAAAAATGTACTCAGAGAAAACCCAATTTAACAATTTTATTTGGCCGCTTTTGAAGAAATTTTAATTTTATTTTTCTGTAAGAGCCGGTTTTATCAGAATCATTTTAAGCTATATTTGGCTCAAATGCCCACTTTGACAGCATTTATCTGAACTATAATCTGACTTTATGAAAAAATTGACCAATATTATAATTCATATAGTTCCTAAAGAAGAAAAACTGCCAAATGAATGCATTTGAGAGCAAAAATGTTTTTAAAAATGAGTCAGAAAATAAGCAATTTTTTATTTAAATACGTCCCTTAATCTTCAATCGCAATCGCTTCGGAAAATTTTGCTCAAAATGGCTATTTTGACAGCATTTTTTGAGATATATTCTGCCTTTATCGAAAACTGACCAATACGGCACATTATATAGTTTCTAAATAAGAAAACCTGTCAAATGGATGCATTTGAGATCAAAAATAATTAAAAAAATGAATCATAAAATAAGTAATTTTTTTATTTCAATGCATCCTCAAACCTTCAATCATGATCACTTCGGGAAATTTTGTTCAAAATGGCTACTTTGACAGCATTTATTGAAATATATTCGGCCTTTATTGAAAAATTGACCAATACGGCACATTATACAGCTTTTTAATAAGATAACCTGTTAATTGGATGCATTTCAGAGCAAAAATGGTTTTAAAAATGAATCATAAAATAAGCAATTTTTTTTTCAATACATCCTCAAATCTTCAGTCACGATCACTTCGTGAAATTTTGTTCATAAAGGCTATTTTGGCAGCATTTTTTGAAATATATTCTGCTTTTATCGATAAACGGACCAATACGGCACATTATACAGTTTCTAAATAAGAGAACCTGTCAATTGGACGCGTTTGAGAGCAAAAATAGTTTTAAAAATGAGTCATAAAATAAACAATTTGTTATTTGAGTACTTTCTCAAATTTTCAATCGCAATCGCTTAGGAAAATTCAGTTCAAAGTGCCTTTTTTGGCATCTTTTTTTTTTTAAATATATTCTGCCTTTCTTGAGAAACTGGCCGGTAAGTCACATTATATAGTTCATATATAAGAGAACCTCCCATTTGGATGCGTTTAAAATCAAATATGAATTTAAAAAGTCCTTCCGGCAATGCCGGGAGGATGAGGTAGCTTTCATATACTTATATATTTATTTATTTATTTTAGGTAAGTTACATTGTTCAAAAATACTAAGCTCAAATTAGTGGAAATAATCTTATAAAATTGGTGATTTTATAAGATTGAATACTAGTTTTTGTAAAGATTGAATATTAATGGGAATTTTTAGAAATTAGCCATCTTTTATTCAGCCTGGTATTATTTTAAGCGATTTAGAGAGTCACCAAATTCCACGATATCATAAAGTGTATGCCATTTTAAAGAAACATTGTGGATCGTTCAGATCAGACCGTTTCAAAATGTCAGCCATAAGCAAAATTCAAAGTGCTATAACTGAATCATTTTTTAAGATATAGACAAAATAAAAAGTGTTCTGGAATTGTTGTTTTATGTTCTAACACGTAAAAGAAAAATATTTTTCAACTTTTAAATTTTTCGCATTTAATTTTAAATTTTAAATTTTTTAAAAATTTTAAAATGGCCACCATTTTGAAACAAAATGGTGGATGATGCTGGCCAACAAACTCGGTCGAGACATTTGTATATACTATGTACATACCAAGTTTCATTGAAATTGGTTCATAAATACGCGTGTTATCACGTGACAAAAATCAGATCGTTTCAAAATGTCAGACATAAGAAAAATTCAAAGTGCTATAACTCAATCATTTTGTAAGATATAGACAAAATAAAAAATGTTCTGGAATTGTTGTTTTAAGTTCTAACACGTAAAAGAAAAATATTTTTCAAATTTTGATTTTTTCGCATTTAATTTTAAATTTAAAAATTTAAAAAAAATTTAACATGGCCACCATTTTGAAACAAAATGGCGGATGATGCTGGCCAACGAACTCGGTCGAGACATTTGTATGTACCGTAATTTCGGGTGTATAAGCCGCGGATCAAACAATTCTTTTTGGACCCAGAAATCTTATTTAGTGATTGAAGACAAATATTTACGGCGATCTAACTAGTTATATTTGCTTCTTAAAAAATTCTGGGTCGAAAAAGAATTGTTTGAGCTGCGGCTTATACACCCGAAATTACGGTACTATGTACATACCAACTTTCATTGAAATCGGTTCATAAATACGCGTGTTATCACGCGACAAAAATCAGATCGTTTCAAAATATCAGCCATAAGAAAAATTCAAAGTGCTATAACTCAATCATTTTTTAAGATATAGACAAAATAAAAAGTGTTCTGGAATCTTTGTTTTAAGTTCTAACACGTAAACGAAAAATATTTTTCAACTTTTAATTTTTTCGCATTTAATTTTAAATTTTAAATTTTTTTAAAAATTTAAAATGGCCGCTATTTTGAAACAAAATGGCGGATGATGCTGACCAACGAACTCGGTCGAGACATTTGTATGTACTATGTTCATACCAAGTTTCATTCAAATCGGTTCCTAAATACGTTAGTTATCGCATGACAAAAATCAGATATATATATATATATATATATGGTTATATATATATATATACATATATATATATGTCAACATTTGAACGGAGGGTGGTTTTGGGGTCTGGGGGTTATGATCGGTGAAAATATACCAAAATTTTCTGGAAGTGCTTTCCTCCGGACGGCTGCAATAGGTAGCTTTTTACTTTTTGTAATGAAAGCTACCTAAAATGAGTCATAATATAAGCAGTTTTGATTTGCAGTTCTTTCTTCAACTCCTACTTTTCTTTAATTTATTTTTGCTATAAGAATTAGTCCTACAAAAGACTTTTCAGTATAAAAGCTATAGATATTATTAAGTAGATGTAAAATAAATTTAATTGGATTTGATAGCTTAAGAATAGACGAAGTTATGGATTTTGTTTTCCACCCCCCTTTTTCTTTTCGTTTTTAATTTTTTTTAATCGGTAAAAGTAAGTCCTATCAAAATCTTTTAAATAGAATAATTCTAGATATTTAATAGAACATTTATAAAAAATTTAGTTGGATTTGACATCTTGAGAATTGACGAAGTTATGAAGTTTTTTCTCCCCAAAAAGCTGTTTTATTTCGCCTCTTGAGCGAAAAAAAACAGTTTCTGTTATGCATAAAATTTTGGCCTATTTCTTAAAAATAGAACAAAGTTTTAACTGATTCAATAACTATTTTATTTAAAAAGTTATGGCGTTTTATCGGTTTTCACAAAAATCCTCCTTATTTCATCCCCTTGGTCCGATTTTGCCCATTAACGAATTTGACCGAGATTTTATTGCCCTTGTTTTTATGTATCAGTTTGTAAGCTATTTGAGCAGAATTGGAGACGTTATCGTGTCCATAAAAAAGTGAGTATGAGTTTAATCTTTTAATATTGTCATCAGTTGTTAAAATTACAGAACTGCTCGACGTTCCTTGAGTCCAAATCGTTTTAAATAAACTGTTTGTATCTTATGTTCTGAGTTATGTCTGCATTCAACACCCAGTGCGAGGACCCAACCGTTACAAATGGCACCCAACAAAAAGTCGGACATTGTGAGATTGTGCCACATGTTTATTTTACCGGTGAAGGTGACATTAATGAATAGATAGAGAGATAGATAGATAAACTATTTTACTGATGGTAGTTTTGGGGTCTAGAGGTCATGATCTGCGTAGATCTGCAAAAAGTTTTCAGAATTTATAACATAAGAGCGACCGCAATAGGTAGTATTTCATACGAAATCTACCTAATATTAGTTTCATAGATCCACAGGCTAAGTAAAACACTAAAGTAAATTATCCTATAATCTATATGGATGGATCCAAGATGCCAGATGGAGACGGCGCAGCATATACTGTAAGTCTTCATAATATTTTGATCCATGATTTAAAAATTACTTTATATCTATTAAATCTATTACAACTATTTCTTTTCACATCTATTTATCAGGCAAAATTGGTCGGTTTACATGCCCTACTTTTTCAACTTTGACCGAAGTAGAACGGTGAGATACAACTTAACACTAGAACGCCCGGAAATTTTACTCAAGCTTGATAATAATATTTCACACCACCATTTTTATTTAGAATTATTTAATCAATTTATTTAACGAAAATCTGCGCGGTTCAAATATAACATATCTTAAAAAAAAATTCTGGTTTGAATTGAAATTTAATCATATGGTCGGAGTCGAATCGACTCCTTCCGGGCGTTCTAGTGTTAAGACGCATTCTTTTTGATCCAGATAATTACGAAAAACTCAAAGATAACTATAATGAATACAAATCAATACTGAATCAAATGTACTCATTTATAAGGTATCAATTTTCAGTACTTATTATACTAGCATTTCATTAGGGGAAACTTGAAATGGTCAACGTTGAACTCTGAAATATTCTTTAAAGTCTTATGAGGGAGTGACCTTTGTAATAAAGGCACTCTAGTATTTTTGAGATCGTGACGTCAATGATTTAACAGGTGTAAGCGTGAAAGCGACATCTATCCTCTCTTTTACTTTAACTTTCTAGAGCGTGTGTGTCTTTCTCGGATTCTACAGTTATGTCGCGGTTAGGAGTAATATGTAAATTTGTAGTATCTGAGTTTGCAGCATATAAAAGCTTGGAGTTTGAGTGTGTGTGGAGTGTGTCTAGCTGCATTAGCCAGCTAGTGGCGTCTAGCAGAGGGTGACTAGCGGCATTAGTCAGCGAAGTGTGTCTAGCGGCATTGGCCAGCTAGTAGTGAATCGAGAGCGAGCGATATCAAGTATTAGCGAGCCTTCAGTGAGTTGACAAGGAGTTTTGGAATTCGACTCGTGAAGTTGGCCGGTGATAAGAAGTTAGTAGTAATTACGTTGACTATTTCAGAGTTAATAAAGAATATATATACAGCCATGGGCTGTCTAATATAGTTTTATCTAGCAGCTTAGCCGAAATTTAAAGGAGAAGTAATCTGAAGTGCCCCGATTGAGTTAGTGCCGGAGCTGTGAGTATGAGTTTAATCTTTTAGTATTGTTATCAGTTGTTAAATTACAGAACTGCTTCACGTCCCTTGAGCCCTAATCGTTTTAAATAAACTATTTGTATCTTATGTTCTGAGTTATGTCTGCATTCAACACCCAGTGCGAGCACCTAACCGTTACAAATGGCGCACAACAAAAAGTCGGACATTCTGACATTGTGCCACGTGTTTATTTTACCGGTGAAGGCGACATTAATGAATTTTTAGTCAAACTAGATGATTATATTTTGTTTAATAATATAACTGAGAAGAATAGATACATAGTGCTTAAGTGCTCATTGAAGGGCGAAGCACTTTTGTGGTTAGAAAATATAGGAAAATTTTTGGTTAATGATGAAGCTAAAAGATTTGAGCAGACTGTGATTGAGTTAAAAAAGGCGTTTCCTAGCGTTAACCCATTAGTGCCTAGCGTCCCTTTTTAGGGACGAATATAAAAAAGGCAATAAAGCACTTTTCACACCAGTAAGTAGAAAGAGAAATAAGCAATATCTTTCTCGAGACAAATTCCCCAATAAATTAAGCTAAAAGTTATTTGTTTTTTAAAAGTGATGGGAAACCCAAAATTTTGTATGGGTATTTCCATGAGCACATGTCGTGCAAGTCACATACTATGATTTTGGAAACCAGTATTTTAGAACTAAAAAATGTGATTTAATTTACCAGAGTTATTTCATTAATTGAATAAGGCCATGCAAACCTTTTGAAAATAACGGTGGCCAACAATTTATAAGTTACTAATAATGTGACTTACACGACAAATGCTCATGGAAATGCCCGTATTTAATGGAGAAAATAATTTGGGCATTAATGGGTTAAAGATAAGACAGTGTTGCCAAGTCTCCGGCTTTTTGCACACCACTATTATTTTAGAGAAAATCTGGTTACTTTAAATCTCCGAAATGTTCCAATTAAATAAAGAAACATTTTCCGTACTAAATTACTGGTATTCAAAAAGCCGGAGACTCTGCAGCTCTGGATAAGAGTATTTTGAGGATAGATTTTTACTGCAATAAGCAGAATATTTACGAATCAGCATCAAAGTTTTACCTACGTAAGCTTGAACTGAAAAATAAATTGGATTTAGATATCACATTTGAGGAATTATTGGACATAGTTCTTCCTCTCTTTAATAAGAATATACAGGACTATATCGAGATTAGAGCACCTAAGAACTTTTCAGAAATGCACCAAATATTATCAAAGTATAAGACTCGGCAAAGCTCGGATCAACGGGATTCGCGTAGCCCTCGACAGAGTCCTGTCACGGGAAGTAATTTGAGAAATGAGGGGGAGCGTAAATTTTTGAGAGGGGGACAGCGATTTCCGGATAATAATTTGAGAAATGGAAATTATGGATTTGGTCGTAATGTGTCGAATACTGGTAATGGTAATAGGAATTGTGGTGGTGCTAATAATTTTAGAAGTGGTGATAGATATATGTATGGAAATAGGGAGAATAGTGATTTTGGTCGGAAAGGGGGAGTACGGGACAAGAATATTTCTTCGCAAGTAAAGAGATTAACTTCGGATGAGAATTTTGAAGGTAGATCAATGCAAAGGAGATGTGTTAAGAGGTCGGGTCAGTTAAACTGGTAGGTGACTGTATTTCGGAAGGTATGCAGTCACAGGTTAAAGTGGAAAAGCCTTCTGTGAGTTTGAATAAAGTTACTATTAATCCGGTTGAGTTGCCTGAAGTGTTAATTGTGTTAGATGGTATTGTCGTTAAGAGTATCTTCGATACAGGGGCAGATAAGTCGTTCATTTCTTTTGATTGTTATCGGAAATATTTTTCGTATAAGAAGTTGAAGAGGTTAAGTCTGTTGGTTCAGTCGGCGCAGGGAGTAGCTTGTGATAATAAGGGTTCAATAGATTTAGAAGTAGAAATTCGTTCGGTTATGACATGTTGGGAGTTTTGTGTGTTAGATGGATTAACAGTGCATTGTATAGTTGATGTGGAATATATGAAGTATAGAGGAATTAGTCTGGATTTCTTTAAAAAGTCGTTGATCATGAATAATGATGAGAATTTGAGTAAGAAAGAGCCTGTTTCAGTGTCAGTTGATTTGGAGGAGTCGGGTTTAACCCTTTCCGGCGCGGTGTCCCTTAAAAAGGACACCTAATTTTAATTTTACTGGCACCAAGAATATTTAATTAAAATTTTCCTTTGATAAAATGCCTGAAAATAAGCAAGTTCGTATTCTCTAATAAATTCGTTTATAAATTCTGGTGGCAGATAATTATTTCAATTAAACTTACTCCGCGCCGGAAAGGGTTAAAAGACGCTGAGAAAGAGGAGTTTAATAAGTCTTTGGTCGATTTTTGTGAAGTCTTTTCAGATAAACCGAGTTTAACGAATGAAAATTTTATTGGTTTTGACGCACTCGTTGCTAGTAAACCATTTCGTTATGATTTTATATCTAATATTTTTAAATCTTTGTGTGAAAAGCTGGAGATTGATCATTCTTTTACTGTTCCGTATCGTCCACAGTCTAATATGGCTGAGCGTGTAAATCGTACATTAATTCAAATGATTTCTTCTTATGTTGGTTCGCATCATTCGAATTGGGACCAGTTTCTGCAGTATTTTGCGTATGCACTTCGTACGGCAGTTCACGAGTCGACGGGGAAAACGCCAGCTGAAATATTTTTGGGTAGAAAGGTGATTACTCCATTTCAGAGGTTAGTTATGGTATCGGACGCAGAAAGCCAGTTTATGTGTCAGGACATTGAGAGGTTGGTTAAGGAGGCTCAAGTTCAGATGGGAAAAGCGCAGGAGAAGCAAGCTCAGTATTATAATATGCGTAGAAGGGAACTGGAAGTTAAAGTTGGAGATTTTGTGTTAGTAGAAAAGCATTGGTTAAGTTCAAGTCGTCAAAAGAGGGTAGCTAAGTTTGGTCCAAAGTTTGTGGGTCCGTTTGAAGTTTTGGAAGTTCGGAATAATAATTTGGTTGTTAATGTCAATGGTGAAAGAATGACAGTTAATTTGGATCAGGTTAGAGTTTATAAGTTTAGAAAAAATAGTAGTGAAGGTTCTCATGTGTCGAGCGGTGTTTCGCAATATTCCCGATCCAGTGAGTGTCCCGAGTCCAGCACTTCTTCATCAAATTTTTTTCACCAATATTCAAAAAGAAAATCTGGTCAAACAGCTCCAAAAACTGTTATTGAATTTAGAAAGTCTATCAAACCGAGAGCAAAGTATGATAATAAAAATAAGAGAGCAGTGTCAAATGCATCAGACTCAGTGTGCCATAAAAGGCAAAAGATCATAAACTGTCCCATTCCTCCACTTATTAGACAGCAAACTCAAAAACATAAGTTATCCAATAGTTCAACATCTTCAGTACTTAATCATCGAAAAAAACTTCATATGGACACTCGTCAAACTGAGAAAAGAACTTTTAAATCTGATTTTTTGCCAAATAAGAGACAGCGTAGATCCGGAAAGAAACGTGGCCTACACTGTTAAAAATCTGCTGCATTTTGCTGCAACGCATTCCCCTGCTTGTATAGAAAACGGTTACTTGGCCGTAATATGGAGCTTTCTCATTGGTTGGAATAGAGATATTATATACAGGCGGTGGAATGCGTTGCAGCAAAATGCAGCAGATTTTTTAACAGTGTAGGATCTTCAGTAACTTCGGGTGCGTCTAGAAAGGGGAGACAACATTCAGAGTACCGGCATCAGCAGTTTGAATCTCGCCATGGAGTGACCCCAGCGAACCGACCAGAGCGGAGTCGTCAAGTGTTCCACGGCATCCATTCAGGACCAGGCTGCAGGCACGACAGTCAACTGTGGCGTCACCGTACAGTTCTGATGACGAAAGATCCTTCGTGCAAGGTTTTTGGGACAAGAGGACAAAGCCATCCTGTAGTATGAAGCCGGCTAGCAGCGAATCATCTCTATGATTGGGTGACCATGTTCTTTATTAAATTTCTATTAGAGTGCATATATGTGGTAGCAATGCGAAGGAATAAAAAGCAGATAGACTGTTTTGTATTTTTGGCCATTTTTGGAATTTTTTGACGGACTCACGAATAGTGCTTAATTGTGTTCAAATTTTGTTTGCAAAATTGTTACTTTTATGTACGTTTGAAATTTTTGTCTTAACTGTTTTTAAAAATTCTGGATCTATTGTTAAGTTGTTATGTTAGTTGTTAAAATGTTATTATATTGTTATATTGTTGATGTGTTATGATATATGTTAATGTACGTTTAATTTTCAGAAAGGTATATATAGTAATTTGAGTTATTTTGTACACGCGCCGCGAGTCAGGCGGGCACGTGTTTTGCGGTCAAGAAGTCCTTGACACGCGTTTCTATCTCTTGTACTAACATTTAATGAATTAACTTTCTTCTTATCGTTCGTGGTTTTATGCGTTGCGTTTGTACTTTAGTTGGGAGTGATTTCCGCAAGTTGCGAAGTTTTATGTTACACTTGAATATGAAACTGTATTGTATTAAAATTGAATGTTAATGTAATTTTCTTGCAGGGAAATATACCTGTGTTATATATTGATACTGCTATTTTTCTTTTAGTTTATACAGATGAAGAGTATCTGATGACGTCACTTTGTAAATTTGATCTTTTAGATGATTGCATAAGCACAGCTATGTGAAGCTGTACGTATGTTACCCCAAATATTGTTAAAGTGGAACTAGTTCTGACGAATTTTTGGGAGTTAGTTCATTGGCTTATGGGTATTAGGTATTACGTAGTAGCATAGAGTTACTGTAGCATAGAGTTATTGTAGTATGAAGTAAATTTAATTTTAGATGAGTTCTGAATTTTGCTGAAGAAAATATTTTCGCATTGGGTTTTTTGGACTTGGTACAAATTCTAGTGTTAGGAAAGTTTTATGGAGAAATTTTTGGTAAAGTTACAGTTGTATTTCTGCATTGAGGAAAATTTCGTAAGTTTAGTGTTTTGATGAATTTCAGCACTCCCAGTGGAGTGGGTTGTTCTGGAAGAGAAAGTAGTTAGTTTTGGAAGTTTTATGGAGGTTATTTTTAAGATAGGAGGATGATTGGATTGAATATGTGAATATTTGATGCAAACTGATGTTTTTGTAGTGGTGGGCTAAAGTTAATATTTTAAAAGTTATGTTTCGGTGCCAAATTTCACCCACCAATTTGTTTTGTACAGTTTGAAATTTATAACAAGAAAAAGTCCTGGGCATGCATTTTGCCCAGTCCTTTTTCTCTGTAGAGTCCGGGGGGGGTTGTGAGGGAGTGACCTTTGTAATAAAGGCACTCTAGCATTTTTGAGATCGTGACGTCAATGATTCAACAGGTGTAAGCGTGAAAGCGACATCTATCCTCTCTTTTACTTTAACTTTCTAGAGCGTGTGTGTCTTTCTCGGATTCTACAGTTGTGTCGCGGTTAGAAGTAATATGTAAATTCATAGTATCTCAGTTTGCAGCATATAAAAGCTTGGAGTTTGAGTGTGTGTGGAGTGTGTCTAGCTGAATTAGCCAGCTAGTGGCGTCTAGCAGAGGGTGACTAGCGGCATTAGTCAGCGAAGTGTGTCTAGCGGCATTGGCCAGCTAGTAGTGAATCGAGAGCGAGCGATATCAAGTATTAGCGAGCCTTCAGTGAGTTGACAAGGAGTTTTGAATTTCGACTGGAGAAGCTGGCCGGTGGTAAGAAGTTAATAGTAATTACGTTGACTATTTCAGAGTTAATAAAGAATATATATACATCCACGGGCTGTCTAATATAGTTTTATCTAGCAGGTTAGCCAAAGTTTAAAGGAGAAGTAATCTGAAGTGCCCCGATTGAGTTAGTGCCGGAGCTGTGAGTATGAGTTTAATCTTTTAGTATTGTTATCAGTTGTTAAAATTACAGAACTGCTCCACGTCCCTTGAGCCCTAATCGTTTTAAATAACCTGTTTGTATCTTATGTTCTGAGTTATGTCTCCATTCCACTCCCCCGCTGGGTGGCCGACCGTTACAACCTATTACATACTGATAATAATTGTCAACTTGGGATTTGACTCTTGAGTAGCTGTGCTTTTGAGGATTATTATAAACTGTAATGTTTTATTAATTTGTGCTTTTTTTTTCATCTAGTTAACTAATGCTGTGTTCTTCTTTTTAAGCTATTGCATAGCTTTTATAGCGGGCTTTGAGCGCGGCGACCGAATGTTGAAATTCCGTAACGTGAAAAATGTAGAAATTCCCTAACGAAAAAATCTAACACTCGGCTAACGCCGTTTCAGTTCGGCAGACTTCGGCACGGCATCCTTCGGTAGACTTCGGCAGACATTGACGCGGTATTTTTCAGATATTGAGAGGATATCAAGTCTCAAACTTATATTTCTTATTTCAGTTACTATAAATCTATAGTTTCAATAATAAAAATTCCTGATAGAATGTGTATAGAAAAGAATCGTCTTAAGATAAAACAAGGTAGGATAATGTAGCTTTTGTGATTCGAGATCCACCCAATGGTGAGGATCGAAAAATTTAAAATGCTTATAACTTGCGATCTAATTTTCGTAGCGCGGCCAAATTTTCTATGGTAATTTATTATGAGACAGTGTTAATTTTTGGTGACAGGAGACCCCCCCCCCCACGGTGAGGGTCCAAAAAGTTAAAATGCTTATAAATCGCGGTCTAATTTTCGTACCGCGGCCAAATTTTGTTTCGTAATTTATTATGAGACAGTGTTAATTTTTGGTGACAGGAGATCCCCCCATGGTGACGGTCGAAAAATTTAAAGTGCTTATAACTCGCGATCTAATTGTCGTAGCGCGGCCAAATTTTGTTTGGTAATTTATTATGAGAAAGTTTTTCTTTTGGTGACAGTTGACTCCCCCACGTTGAGGGTCGAAAAAATTTAAATGCTTATAACTCGCGATCTAATTTTCGTAGCGCGGCCAAATTTTGTTTTGTGATTTACTATGAAACACTGTTAATTTTTGGTGACAGGAGACCCCCCCACGGTGAAGGGTCGAAAAATTTAAAATGCTTATAACTCGCGATCAATTTTCATAGCGAGGCCAAATTTTGTTCGGTAATTGATTATGACACAGTGTTAATTTTTGGTGACAGGAGATCCCCCCATGGGGAGGATCGAAAAAATTAAAATGCTTATAACTCGCGATCTAATTTTCGTAGCGCGGCCAAATTTTGTTCGATAATTGATTATGACACAGTGTTAATTTTTGGTGACAGGAGACCCCCCCTCGGTGAAGGGTCGAAAAATTTAAAATGCTTATCACTCGCGATCAATTTTCGTAGCGCGGCCAAATTTTGTTCGGTAATTGATTATGACACAGTGTTAATTTTTGGTGACAGGAGATCCTCCCACGGTGAGGATCGAAAAATTTAAAATGCTCACAACTCGCGATCTAATTTTCGTAGCGCGGCCAAATTTTGTTTGGTAATTTATTATGAGACAGTGTTAATTTTTTTGTGACAGGAGATCCTCCGTGGGGAGGGTCGAAAAATTTAAAATGCTTATAACTCGCGATCTAATTTTCGTAGAGCGGCCAAATTTTGTTTGGTAATTTATTATGAGACAGTGTTAATTTTTGGTGACAGGAGATCCCCCATGGTGACTGTCGAAAAATTTAAAATGCTTATAACTCGATCTAATTTTCGTAGTGCGGCCAAAATTTGTTTGTACTATTTAGACCGTGTTAATTTTTGGTGACAGAAGACCCCCAGTGTGAGGTTCGGAAAATTTAAAATGCTTATAACTCGCGATCTAATTTTCGTAGCGCGGCCAAATTTTGTTTGGTAGTTTATTAAGGTATTGCATAGCTTTTATCGCGGCGAAGGAATCTAGAAATTCCGTAAAGATAAAAAAAAAACTAACACTCCGGCTAACGTCGCTTCAGTTTGGCAGACTTCGGCACGTTATCCTTCGGTAGACTTCGGCAGACATTGACGCGGTATTTTTCAGATATTTTGAGAATATCAAGTCTCAAACTTATGTTTTGTATGTCAGCTACCATAAACGTATAGTTTCAATGATAAAAATTCCTGATTAACCTTCCGTCTACCAGACAAAACACCCATTTATCTACGACAACACCTAATTTTAATTCCAAACTTGCAAACGGCACCAGTAATATTTTAATATAATTTTGCTTTTACAATGAAAGCTTAAATTAAGGAATTCGTAATATCTAGACAAGTCCTTTATAAATTCCGGTGTCAATCGACAATTTCTCATTTTACCATTGACACCAGAAATATTGCTGTCGGGTCCAACGGACCCGTCTGGTAGACGGAAGGTTAACCTACCTGTGTTGTAAGATAATAAAAATATTTTAAACGATATTAACTTCTCATTTATTCAATAAAAGAAAAAAAAATGTTATCGGTCATCACGCTCAAAAAGTGTAACTTGAATTAATATCAAAGACAAAAAAAACTGCATAAATAAAAAAAAAAAATAATTATAATTGCATAAGTTGATAAAAAATGCTATGCAATAGCTTTAACGCGGCAGTCCCCGAGTGCCACACGTATTTTGTTTCTCTTTTTTTTACTTGATGGTATTCTCAGGGCTCCCAAATGGTCCGCGAACTGCACACCAATATTTTTTAACAGAAAATTTCATAGTAGGTTTCTACAGCATTTGTGCTAAAACGAACCTACGAAGGGTGTTTCCGCGCAATTTGCAAAAAAATATAAAATGGAAACCTTTCTAAGAAAATGTTGATGTTCAGTTGGCGGACCATTTGGGAGCCCTGTATTCTATATTCTGTCAGTAGTTTATTTGCATTGGCATCTTTTAACTATTATCTTGCTTTCTTTTATATTTATATGCAGGGTGGTCATAAAAAAACTTTGCCGATATATGAAGCTCTAGCGGCCAGTCCATTCAACCGATCGAAGTAAAATTTCAGATATAGCTATTCAGAGGTATGAGCTCGAGATTCTCTGAACGGCAACAAAATAGCGCTCACGGTTACGGTTATAGTTACAGAAACTCGAAATTTCCCAATGGCAAGACCCATTTTTTTTCATCACAAAATGCTCAGCGCATGCGAAAACCCTAAAGAGCGTTGGAACTGTACGTGTAAAGGAAGAAACGGACACATTATGCACGCACAAAAAACTGTTCTGCGAATCCCCCCCCCTATACAAAAACACGATTGGGGCGCAAGGAGTAAATTTGCATATGACACAGAGTGAGAACACTAATCTCTGATTACAACACAGATCGGAGAAAACTTTTATTTTGATTACACTTTTTTCACATGGGTGCCACCACAGGCAATTACACATTGCATGGTGGCGACTTGGTACAATACAGCCGAACGTTACATCGATTGAGGTTTGTTTGCAATCTCACGTTTGATAGAATCTTTGAAATCCGGCAAAGTTTGCGGATTGTACATGTGCACTCTAGATTTTAGATATCCCCAGAACCTGAAATCCATAGGAGTGAGATCGAGGGATCGTTACCAGTTAGGTGAAATGTGCCTCGTCCGTTCATAATATGCGAAGAGCTCGATCGTTATCTCTATCATATTGGATAAGAAATTCATTAACAAAGTCTTTATGTTATTGATGGTATCTCACTTCCAACATCTGGGTGCGCTGGTACCGGTAAAGAAACATGCGGATTATAGAGCGCAGTAACTTTAAGACCATTGATTTTGGTATATCAAATACACGAGATGCACCTTTTGTTCGCATCTGTGGTCATTCTGGTCACTATGTGATGCACTTCCATAACAGTATCCTCACAAACATTTCGTCGTCCGGATCGCAGACTATCACAGGTGCAGCCAATTTCTTCGAATTTCATCACTAAATCACGAAGAGCTCGTGAAATTCATAGGCCACGTATTTGGCGATGATTTCGACGGTAAACGCGCCAGGTTTTCGCAGCATTCATCTCATTTTGATAATAGTTTTACCAACTCACCACGAACGAAGTCATTTTGTTGGCATCTGCGAGTTCCGACTGAAGAACTAACATTTCCACCCAACTTTTTATCCGTTTTTTACTCTGTCTATCTGCAAACGATGTTCCGTGATTGGTATTATTTCTCTGTCATACTCAAATTTCTTCGTGCGCCTTGGTCTTATTTTTTGGGCCGTTTGCAGAGCTGATTTTGTGCGAGCAATTATGCCTCTGTTTATTGCAGTAACCATACCGTTCGAACGCTCTTTAGGGTTTTCGCGTGCGCTGGGTATTTTGCGATGAAAAAAATGGGTGAAAAAAAATTTCATCACTAAATCACGAAGATCTTGTGAAATGCATAGGCCACGTATTTGGCGATGTTTTCGACGTTAAACGCGCCAGGTTTTCGCAGCATTCATCTCATTTTGATAATAGTTTCACCCCGAACGAAGTCATTTTGTTTTCATCTGGAAGCTCCGACTGAAGAACTAATATTTACACCCTACTTCTTATCCGTTTTCTACGCTGGCTATCTGACAAAAGATGATCCGTAATTAATATTTTGTCTCTGTCATATTAAAATTTTCTTCGTGCGCCTTGGTCGTGTTTTTGGGGGGACGTTCGTAGGGCAGATTTTGTGCGAGCATAACGCGTAAGTTTATTGGAATAGTCATAGCGTTCCAACGCTCTTTAGGGTTTTCGCATGAGCTGAGCATTTTGCGATGAAAAAAATGGGTGTTGCCATTGAAAAATGTCGAGTTTCTGTAACTATAACCGTAACCGTGAGCCCCATTTTGTTGCCGTTCACAGAATCTCGAGCTCATACCTCTGAATTGCTATATCTGAAATTGCACTTCGATCGGTTGAACGGACTGGCCGCTAGAGATCCATATATCGGCAAAGTTTTTTTTATGACCACCCTGTATTTTAATGTTATTGATAACTGTTAATAGCCAGTTTTCTATTTACTGGTGGTAAATCTTATTATTATTGTTATTGTTATTATTATTGTTTTTTTGTTCTTATTTCTTAGTTGGCGGTTACCTATAAATCGTCAGTTCTTGTTATTTTACTTTGCTTTTTTTTTTTGTAAGGCGATTCTTTTGTGCCATATTTTTTTTTTAATTCCAGATAGGAATATTCTGTTCTCTTTATCTTAATATATGTCGTAGTTCTGGGCATGTCCCGGGAGAGGTGGTGATGCTGGTTCGTAGATAGGGTTTTCCCGCTGGGACATTTAGTCCATAAACCTGACGGTTGGCGTCCCGACCGGGTGTATTGTGTCTTGTCAATAAGCATCAAATTTTGTTGGGAAAAAAAATCAAAAATTAAGTTGTGAAAATTGGTCGAACTTTAACATGGTATTATTACTCCAAGGCTTCTTATATATATTTTTAATTTTACCACAAGTATTATATTTTTTATTGAGAAAATCATTTGTCCTCATAAAACGATCTAATTATTTTTCAAAATGCATTACAAAGCATGTTTTTTTTTAGTTTCAAAAGTTACCTACGCCTCATAACCGTATGTCTTCCAATTTACTTGGAAATCTTGCCGAAACTAAAAGATATTGCAAGTAATTCATAGTTAAAAATTGAGTTGCTGAATTTCATTAGAAGATGCGTAAAAAAATAAGCAGGAGTTTTAAACAAAACTCCAACTATAATATTTTCGGGGAAAAAATCTCCTAAGAAAAGTATGCTGGCACTTTAAATATTTTAGGAGAAAATTATTTTGTTGCTGTAATGTCGAAAACTCACCAGGATTTTCGAATAAGATTATATGGGACAACTAGGCCATGATTTTACAATCTGACTTTGGGGGATCTGGCAATGCCGCTCAAAAAAGCTAATAATTAATTTATTAATGTCGGAATCTTTCTTACACAGTACAGAAAAAAATTTAATTTGCGGTGAAAATTAAGTAAAATTAGATATAATAAAATAATTATGTGTAATTTTACTACAATTTTTACGACAAAAACTGCTGGCAACATTGCTGCCAGCAGTTTTTGCCTCAATTTTAACAAATTTTTATTTTTTTTAATTTTTACAGTGTAATATATTCAGTTAGATCCGCTCTTGCAGACAAATATTTTCAAAACTACATTTTAATGTCTAAATATATATATAGGGGAAGATGGGGATACTTGAGCCATTTTTTTTAATTTTAATTTTTTAAAATTTTTTATAATTTCTTAGAATAAAATAAAATATTGAAAATGAAAATTTGATATTTTTTCTTCAACTGAAAACCACTTTCAATTAATTTTGAACTATTTTTCTATGTATAATAAGTGTTTATTTTTTGTTTTACATCGTGGCTCAAGTATCCCCATGGGGGGGATACTTGAGCCATGGTGAAGGGATACTTGAGCCACGACGGAAAAATACCTACAAAAGTAATTTTTTCGCTTTATTTTTGCACAAACATTTTACAGAATGATAAATTATGAAACATAAAGTCCTTCAAAACATATTGAGAAAACAAAGCTAGTAATAAGATCATTTTTTTGTCGTTAGAACTGGCTGTCGAAGGATAATTTCAATTTGACTTATAACGACGGTAGAAGCCTCCTCAGTTCAGAGCCATTTAAATTTGGAATCTGCAATTCATCGGGAAAATTTCATTTTCAAAATATTAAGCACTTATCCAACAAATATTTTTAGTTTTCTTTCTGGCATATTTTATTAGTAACCAACCATCAATAGAAGGTTTTCTTTTCACATCATCACCATCATTGACAGAATTTTCCTTTGATGATACTGTCGAACTCATGCTTTTAATTTAGTAGCTGTCGGAATTTAAGCCAGATGTATAATTCTACTATTTCAAACACTTTTTTGATTTCATAGGAAAAGATTTTGTCGTCCTCTTTGGCTCATGCAGGTAAGTTTGAACTGGGATTTTTGTTGCTTTTCTTGTTTTTTGTGCGCTTTTTTTTACCAATTTTTCTTCAATTTTCTTAGTTAAATAAAAAATAAATTACAGCAACAGAGGTTACGATTTAAATATAAAATATTAATCTTAATATGTTATATTAAAAAATAAATATTTTAATATGTTGGACTTAATTAATTAAAGTATTAGAGATTATAGCTTGTAAAAAAGTTTTAAAAAGTTATTTTAATTTAATAAAAGTTAAATTGAAAACTATGTTTACATTTATCTAGACAGGCTATTTTGTTAGTCAAAATGAAAAATAAAATGGATATTTTCATTTAAAAAATGTACATTTTGAAACATTTTTAGGTCGCTATTTTTTTAAGAAAAAAAAAATAAAATGAAAAAATATTCTCCCTTTTATCCAGAAAAAAATCTATTAGTGAATATAAGGATGGAATTTTATTTTTTGTTTGTTTCATCCATGTTTAATTTCTAGTAGGGGTGGTTGAGACATGGCTCAAGCATCCCCACTCTCACTGGCTCAAGTATCCCCACTACCACTATTTTTGTTTCCTAGAGTTTTACTAAATAAAGCATGCAGCTATTAGAACTATTTTAGATTCAAAATACAATTGAAATTATGCTTATTAAATTTATGTATATAGTTGCAACTTTAAACAAAACTTTAATTACAAAAAAAAAACAAAAAAAACCATGCACCCAAATATTTACTTCAGATAGGGAAAAGACAACTATTAATCACTATACTTTCAAAATGGTACCAAGATGTGTGATTTCTTTTTTACATGTTCAGAACTATAAATATGTTACCATATTGGCAGTTTTAGAAAGAAAAATTAACGAACTGTAGAGATAATAGGGGTGGCTCAAGTATCCCCTATGCTCAAGTATCCCCACTCTCCCCTATATATATTTCGTAATATATATACAGGGCTCCCAAATGGTCCACGAACTGAACACCAATATTTTTTAACAGAAAATTCCATAGTAGGTTTCTACAGCATTTGTGCTAAAACGAACCTACGAAGGGGGTTCCGCGCAATTTGCAACAAAAATATAAAACTTAAATCTTTCTAAGAAAATATTGATGTTCAGTAGGCGGACCATTTGGGCGACCTGATATACATGTATTTCATTCTTCTTTTTTTCGCGGTTCCAGTAGCCCGATAAAGAAGGGGCAACTGGAACAGGTGGGTCTATGTTCGACACACCATTTTTTTATATAGGGTATCAGGTCCTGTTTAAAAAAGTGTAAATACCTTAAAAAAAATAAATCAGGTCGATCATTTAAATTATATATCAACTAAAGATCATTCTAAGGGAAACTTTTGCAATCAAGGTGCCGAAAGAAGCAACAAACGTAAAATTATTAGGTTTATTTATACAAAAAACATAAAAATTAAGTAAGTACATATGTAATTTTGTATAAATATCAAAGTTACATGGGTATTTTAAGAAAAAAAATAAGATAAATCCATGAACAAACGGGTTCTTAAGTATTTAAGCATTTTATTATGCTTGTTATTCACCTCAAAGATTTTTCGACATAAGTCCAATAAA
Source organism: Maratus speculifer (assembly GCA_964019185.1). Taxonomy (NCBI): domain Eukaryota; kingdom Metazoa; phylum Arthropoda; class Arachnida; order Araneae; family Salticidae; genus Maratus; species Maratus speculifer. Next base: position 198,212,053 of record OZ025299.1, read on the forward strand.
TCTGTGGCGAATGATGTTTTTTATTTCATTCAGAACTATTTTTTATTGGTTTCAATACTTTTCTATTAATTTCATTTTGTCTTATGTACCCCTCTGCATCTGTCTCGTAAAATTTCGAGGTTTAGATATCTCGCTTAAAATTTTTCGTTTAATACCCGCTGAGATCCTTTTTTAAATTTTTGTTATGTGGATTTAATAATATACTACATAGTTTCCTTTACTGCCATAAAAAAACAATGGAGAAATTAATTTCCCGTAGTAAGAGAAACTTGAAAAATGTATGTATAACTGTTGGGGTAACTGCACTGTAAAAAAAAAAATTCAAGAGGTTACTAAAAATTTTTTAGTAAATTTGTATTCCACAGAATTTTTTAGTAACCATTACAAATTTATTTTTTCAAGTGAAACAAACATTTCTTTTGTAAACTCAACAAAAGAATTGTTTGTATAAATAACTTAAAACTTTTTAGTATGAGCCACCAAGCAAATTTTAGTAATAGCTCCAAAATTATTTTTAATAATAAGCCGAAATAGATGGCAGCACCAAACATTCCTACCTGCTCCTACAGGACTTTCATAATCCCTTTATTTAAAGATAACTTACACTGCATACATTCGAACCCGGGATCTTTCAGCCTGGAGATCGGTGCTATGACCACTAGGCTATCACGGCCACGCCAAATGTGTTATAGTAATAGCTATTAAAAAAAAAAAAACTATTGACTCTATTCGTTGATAGCTTTTTTCTATTTTCTAGTAAGTAAATAAGAGTACAAAAAAATTTTTAGTAATTACAAGGATCACTAAATTTTTTTTAGTAGATGGACCTATTTTTTACAGTGTATGCAGTGTATGACTTCTTCATCTTCATCTTTTTCTTTCCCTTCTTCTTTGTTTTTCCGAATAGAATATATTAACACTGAAGTGACTATATTCGCACGTTTTCGATTTCTTTTTTCTTTCTGGGAACACTTTCCTTTTCAGACCTGGTTCAGAAAAAAACAGTGTTTGCAAAAAAAAAAAAAAAAAAAAAAAAAAAAAAAAAAAAAAAAAAAAAAAAAAATCGAATATACCCAGTTAGACATGGACGCCAAAATTTTCCATGATAATAATAATAATAATAATAATAATAATAATAGTAACAATGTTGCCTTCAGCAAGAGTCTCATCTCTGTAAATCAGTTCCTGAGTTAATTTTTTTTTTTCAGGTAACAGTGACTCAGATAAGATACTTTTCCCTGACATTTTATATTTTAAAGGTAATATCTCATTAAATGAAAATATAAAAATTATGGCCGTTAAAATGAAAGATTTGCATAGAAACAGATTAATATTTAAGGATTCATTTCCTTTTATACAAACAAAAGTTATTAATATTTTGCTGTAAAATAATTACATGTAAGACAGGGTAAATTAGATGACTGCAATATAAATTCATTTAATCAAAACGAACATCTTATTAAACAATCTTCTAAGGTAAATTGAAATTTACGATTAAATAAAATAAAATAAAAGTAGGCAAGTGTGATCGCAGACCGCACAGAGAGTTTCGTTTAATATCTCCTTCAAAATACTGTATCAATAAATTAGCAAAAGAAAAATGTCAAAAAAAATTAATCATTCCTTGCATAAATGGCCGCACCATTATATTTAAGAATGCGAATATAAGAAATTTATTATATTTCAAATTTTTATTTTTAACTAATAATATCGGAATTTGAAGATTTAGTAAAAGTACGCAAGTAAATGAAATTATGAATAAAAGTAAAACATTGCAAATGTTAGCGTAAATTTAAGGAAGACTAAACTGGTCACCAGAAACAGCTAGTAATTTAACCCTTTCCGGCACACTGTGCCCGGTCTGGGATACATAATTTTTATTTCAAACTTTCAATTGCCACCAATAATATTTTAGTAGAATTTCGCTTTTGAAATAAAAGCTTAAATTAAGGATTTCAACATATCTAAAATAATCATTTGCGAATTCCGGTGTCAGTCGATAGTTTCTCATTTTACTAACAAATTCTGCCCGTGCCGGAAAGGGTTGAATGAATAGGAAATTGATAAATAAATAAAAAATATTTCACTTCGAATGTCAAAATACATGTTAAACATGACGTAATATTATGAAATAAAAACAAACAAGCTCGTTTTCATGTGATTTATTTAATACATGAATTTATGTTACATACATAATAATTTTTATATCCATTTAAACTTACTTGCAACAATAGGAAAAAAAATACAACGAAAAAAAACTGATAACATTAAAAATAAATATTTTAATTAAAATAATAGTCTTTTTTCTAAATTTTATGATTTTTTGTGTGACAAGAGATAATCAGCTCTAAGTACACAGAATTTAAAGTCTCTGACTTATACAGTTTTTCTATACGGACACAGTAATAGACAGATAGACAAACAGACGGAGGACCGAGACGATTAAGGTTTCGTCAGATGAATGAAACCGTAATATAAACGAAGAATTTTACAGCAGTGCCACATAAAAGTTTTAAATTCATTAGAAACTAATCGTTTAATCCGAAAAAATAACAGATAATTTTTCACAATATCAGGAATGTACAAGTGAGAGATCACGACATAAAGCGAGAAATACTTTTGAATATACATCTCTTAATACGTAACGACACAAATGTTTCAAGGATCTTGGAAATGAAAGGTTTTAGTAATCCATTAAACACTAATAGCTTGATCAGGTAAAAAAAAAAAAAAAAAAACATTTTTTCACACTTTGAGGAATCTCCATGTCAGAGATCACGATAGGCACTGAGAGATTATTTTGAATTAACTTTCTTAATATGTAGCAAAATAAATTTTCCGCTAATCTTGGAAATGAACGATCAAGTGGTTCATTAAACACTACTAGTTTAACCCTTTCCGGCGCAGTGTTACTACTCCGGCAACATAATTTTAATTCCAAACTAACAAACGGCACCAATAATATTTTAGTAAATTTTTACTTTTACAATGACAGCTTAAACCAGGCAAATGTTAATTTCTAAAAAAGTCATTTGAAAATTCCGGTGCCAGTCAACAATTTCTCATTTTACGAACAGAATTTGTCTGCGCCGAAAAGGGTTAACAGGTAAAAAAAATAATTTTTCCTTACTTTGAGGAATCTACATGTCAGAGATTTCGACAGGCAACAAGAGATTATTTTGAATTGAATCTCTTACAATGTAACGACACAGATGCTTCTGGGATCTTGGAGATGAATGTTTTCGTGGTTCATTAAGCACTAATAGTTTGATCAGGTAAAAAAATTAAAGTTTTTCCTTACTTTCAGGAATCTGCATGTCAGAGGTCTCGTCGTACCGACACCAGTGCTTCAGGAATCTTTCAGATGAAAGTTTTCGTGGTACATAGCACTAATAGTTTAATCAGGTTAAAAAATAATAATTTTATCTTTACTTTGAGGAATCTGCATTTCAGAGACCTCGACAGGAAATGAGATATTATCTTGAATTGACTCTCTTACCATGTAACGACACATATGCTTCAGGGATCTTGGAGATGAAAGTTTTCGTGGTTCGTTAAGCACTAATAGTTAAATTGGGTTAAAAAATAATAATTTTTCCTTACTTTGAAGAATCTGCATGTCTGAGATCTCGACAGGCAATGAGAGATTATTTTGAATTCATTCTCTTATCATGTAACGACACAGATGCTTCAGGGATCTTGGAGATGAATGTTTTCGTGGTACATTAAGCACTAATAGTTTAATCAGGTTAAAAAAATAATAATTTTTCTTTACTTTGAGGAATCTGCATTTCAGAGATCTCGACAGGCAATGAGAGATTATCTTGAATTGACTCTCTTAAAATGTAACGACACAGATGCTTCAGGGATATTGGAGATGAATGATTTCGTTGTTCATTAACCCTTTGCGCTATGGTGGGAAAATTTCTTCAAAATTCCAAATGTCACATTGGCAACAGTATTTTGCAAAGAAAAAACCGGTTAACGATATACACGAAAAAATGCATTAAAAATTTTTCAAATACATTTGATCGAATTTTCTGTTGCCGTTTTGACATTTCGGAATTAAAATTATGTGGTAGAAAATTCTACCATCTTATCTTGAATTGACTCTCTTACCATGTAACGACACAGATGCTTCAGGGATCTCTGAGATGAAAGTTTTCGTGGTTCGTTAAGCACTAATAGTTTAATTAGGTTAAAAAACAATAATTTTTCTTTACTTTGAAGAATCTGCATGTCAGAGTTCTCGACCGGAAATGAGAGATTATTTTGAATTCATTCTCTTACCATGTAACGACACAGATGCTTCAGGGATCTTGGAGATGAATGTTTTCGTGGCTCATTAAGCACTAATAAGTTAATCGGGAAAAAAAGTTTTTCCTTTCTTTGAGGAATCTGCATGTCATAGATCTCGAAAGGCAATGAGAGACTATTTTGAATTGACTCTCTTACCATGTAAAGACACAGATGCTTCAGAAATCTTGGTGAAGAATGTTTTCGTGGTTCATTAAGCATTAAAAGTTTAATCAGGTAAAAGAAAAAGTTTTCCCTTTGAGGAATCTGCATCTTAGAGATCTCGACAGGCAATGAGAGATTATCTTGAATTGACTCTCTTACCATGTAACGACAGAGATGCTTCAGGTATCTTGGAGATGAATGTTTTCGTGGTTCATTGAGCACTTATTGTTTAATAAGGTAAATAAATAGAAGTTTTTCCTTATTTTGAGGAATCTGCATGTCAGAGATCTCGATAGGCAATGAGAGATTCTATTTAATTGACTCTCTTACCATGTAACGACACAGATGCTTCAAGGATGTTGGAGATGAATGTTTTTGTGGTTCATTAGGCACTAATAAGTTAATAGGGAAAAAAAGTTATTCCTTACTTTGAGAAATCTGCCATGTCATAGATCTCGACAGGCAATGAGAGATTATTTTGAATTGATTTCTTACCATGTAACGACACAGATGCTTCAGGAATCTTGGTGATGAATATTTTCGTGGTTCATTAAGCATTAATAGTTTAATTCAGATTAAAAAAATCATAATTTTTCCTTACTTTGAGGAATCTGCATGTCAGAGTATTCCACAGGCAACAAGAGATTATTTTGAATTGAATCTCTTACCATGTAACGACACAGATGCTTCTAGGATATTGGAGATGAATGTTTTCGTGATTCATTAAGCACTAATAGTTTGATCAGGAAAAAAAATAAAAGTTTTTCCTTACTTTCAGGAATCTGCATGTCAGAGGTCTCGTCGTAACGATACCAGTGCTTCAGGAATTTTCGAGATGAAAGTTTTCGTGGTACATTAAGCACTAATTGTTTAATCAGGTTAAAAAAATAATAATTTTTTCTTTACTTTGAGGAATCTGCATTTTAGAGATCTCGACAGGCAGTGAGAGATTATTTTGAATTCATTCTCTTACCATGTAACGACACAGATGCTTCTAGGATCTTGGAGATGAATGTTTTCGTGATTCATTAAGCACTAATAGTTTGATCAGGAAAAAAATAAAAGTTTTTCCTTACTTTCAGGAATCTGCATGTCAGAGGTCTCGTCGTAACGACACCAGTGCTTCAGGAATTTTCGAGATGAAAGTTTTCGTGGTACATTAAGCACTAATTGTTTAATCAGGTTAAAAAAATAATAATTTTTCTTTACTTTGAGGAATCTGCATTTCAGAGATCTCGACAGGCAATGAGAGATTATCTTGAATTGACTTTCTTACCATGTAACGACACATATGCTTCTAGGATCTTGGAGATGAATGTTTTCGTGATTCATTAAGCACTAATAGCTTGATCAGGAAAAAAAAAATAAAAGTTTTTCCTTACTTTCAGGAATTTGCATGTCAGAGGTCTCGTCGTAACGACACCAGTGCTTCATGAATCTTGGAGAGGAAAGTTTTCGTAGTTCGTTAAGAACATAATAGTTTAATTAGGTTAAAAAACAATAATTTTTCTTTACTTTGAGGAATCTGCATGTCAGAGTTCTCGACCGGAAATGAGAGATTATTTTGAATTCATTCTCTTACCATGTAACGACACAGATGCTTCAGGGATCTTGGAGATGAATGTTTTCGTGGCTCTTTAAGCACTAATATGTTAATCGGGAAAAAAAGTTTTTCCTTTCTTTGAGGAATCTGCATCTTATAGATCTCGAAAGGCAATGAGAGACTATTTTGAATTGACTCTCTTACCATGTAAAGACACAGATGCTTCAGAAATCTTGGTGAAGAATGTTTTCGTGGTTCATTAAGCATTAAAAGTTTAATCAGGTAAAAAAAAGAAGTTTTCCCTTACTTTGAGGAATCTGCATCTTAGAGATCTCGACAGGCAATGAGAGATTATCTTGAATTGACTCTCTTACCATGTAACGACAGAGATGCTTCAGGTATCTTGGAGATGAATGTTTTCGTGGTTCATTGAGCACTTATTGTTTAATAAGGTAAATAAATAAAAGTTTTTCCTTATTTTGAGGAATCTGCATGTCAGAGATCTCGATAGGCAATGAGAGATTATATTTAATTGACTCTCTTACCATGTAACGACACAGATGCTTCAGGGATCTTGGATATGAATGTTTTCGTTGGTCATTAAGCACCAATAGTTTAATCAAGAAAAAAAAAGTTTTTCCTTACTTTAAGGAATCTGCATCTTAGAGATCTCGACAGGCAATGAGAGATTATCTTGAATTGACCCTCTTACCATGTAAGACACAGATGCTTCAGGGATGTTGGAGATGAATGTTTTTGTGGTTCATTAGGCACTAATAAGTTAATTCTGAAAAAAAGTTATTCCTTACTTTGAGGAATCTGCATGTCATAGATCTCGACAGGTAATGAGAGATTATTTTGAATTGATCTCTTACCATGTAACGACACAGATGCTTCAGGAATCTTGGTGATGAATATTTTCGTGTTCATTAAGCATTAATAGTTTAATCAGATTAAAAAAATCATAATTTTTCCTTACTTTGAGGAATCTGCATGTCAGAGATCTGTACAGGCAATGAGAGATTAAGTTGAATTTACTCTCTTACGATGTAACGACACATATGCTTCAGGGATCTTGGAGATGAAAGTTTTCGTAGTTCATTAACCTTTCTACCCTGTTCAAATTTTACTCAATCTTGATAAAAACCTTTCACACCAGAACTATTATTTAAAATATTTTAATAGATTTAATTGACTTATTTTTCTAGATCTGTTATTTAAATTTCTTTATGAAAAAAGTCCTGGTTCGGATTGTATAAAACAAATTGTAGTTATGGGTCGATTAGACCCATTCAGGGTAGGAAGATAAAGCATTAATAGATTAATAAGTTTTAAAAATATAATTATTTTTACTTACTTTGAGGTGTCTGTATGTCAGAGATCTCGACAGGCGATGAGAAATTAAATTGAATTGACTCTCTTACCATGTAACGACACAGATGCTTCAGGGATCTTGGAGATGAAAGTTTTCGTTGTTCTTAAGCACTAATAGTTTAATCAGGTAAAGAAATAAAAGTTTTTCCTTACTTTGAGAAATATGCATGTCACAGAACTCGACAGGCAATAAGAAATTATTTTGAATTGATTCTCTTACCATGTAACGACATAAATGCTTCAGGGATTTTGAAGATGAAGGTTTTAGTGGTTCATTAAGCACTATTAATTTAATCACTTTAAAAAATAATATTTTTTACTTATTTTGAGGAATCTGCATGTCAGAGATCTCGACAGGCAATGAGAGATTATCTTGAATTGACTCTCTTAAAATGCAACGACACAGATGCTTCAGGGATATTGGAGATGAATGATTTCGTCGTTCATTAACCCTTTGCACTCTGGTGGGTAAATTTCTTCAAAATTCCAAATGTCACCTTGGCAATAGTATTTTGCAAAGAAAACAAACCGGTTAACGTTATACACGAAAAAATGCATTAAACATTTTTCAAATAAATTTGATCGAATTTTCTGTTGCCGTTTTGACATTTCGGAATTAAAATTATGTAGTAGAAAATTCTACCGCCAGAGCCCAAAGGGTGAAGCACTGATAGTTTAAACAAGTTAAAAAAATAATTTTTTCCTACTTTGAGGAATCTGCATGTCAGAGATCTCGACAGGCAATGAGAGATTTTCTTGAATTGACTCTTACCATGTAACGTCAGAGATGCTTCAGGTATCTTGGAGATGAATGTTTTCGAGGTTCATTGAGCACTAATTGTTTAATCAGGTAAATAAATAAAAAATTTTCCTTACTTTGAGGAATCTGCATGTCAGAGATCTCGATAAGCAATGAGAGATTATATTTCATTGACTCTCTTACCATGTAATGACACAGATGCTTCAAGGATTTTGAAGACGAAAGTTTTCATAGTTCATTAAGCATTAATAGTTTAATCATGTTAAAAAAAATTCTTTTTCCTTACTTTGAGGAATCTGTATGTCAGAGATCTCGACAGGTAATGAAAGATTATCTTTAATTGACTCTCTTACCATGTAACGACACAGATGCTTCAGTGATCTTGGAGATGAAAGTTTAAGTGGTTCACTATAAACTAATAGTTTAATCAGTTAAAAAAGTAATAATATTTGCCGAAACGTTAGTGGAGGCTTACTTTGGAGACACGAAATTTTTGGTTTCCGTCTGTCTGTCTGTCTATTCTGCGATAACTGCCGTAAGCATCCAATTTCCTTGAAATTATATAGGCACGTTCATCAGGTACCCGGATTCAGCTGTATAGTTTTTTCTTATGTTTTATTCATTCTTTCGGAAGATACAGAACATTTTATTTTGCACGATATTGCTTTTCAATGGCAATTCAGACTATTTTCAAATTTCCATTTGTTGAAAGGAAATTATGCGTTTGATTAGCGTAATTTTAATGGTGAATTATGAATTTTAAAAGCTCCATATTACGTTTTAAATTATTAAAATTCTTTTGAAATTTTATTAATATATTTCTCAATCTTCTTTTAAATTATGTATATAATTTTTTTTGTAGAAATTTAGACATGTTTCCAATAATAAAAGCCATTTGTTTTATCATTTTGAGTATTTAGCGTGATACATATTCCACTTTTTTTCTATTCGTCAATTGCTTAGCAACGCATTTCGTAGTTGATAAAAAAATAAATCATTTCAATAATTCTAATTAAGAAAATTTAAGCAAAAATTCTGCAAAGGAGAAATAAATGGTTGGTTAATTTTTAATAATGTGGTGTACAAATTATATTTGCGTCAAATATAATCTATGTTAATAAATTTACATTTACAACATTTTCCTACAATGTTGAAAAATACTGATGAATTCAATTTGTTTGTCGTAAGGCTCCCTATTCGTGCTCTATCTAAATATAATCCGATTGCTATGAAATTGACATATATTATTGTGGTTTACTGTAGCATATTCGATATTGAAAATGAAGTGTGAATCAATACCAGTTCATTTACAGGGCCACTCAAAAGAGTTCCTTGCATTAAGATCTACGGAGGGAAATCGTTTGCAGTGTATTTTAATGATATTTTAAACATACTGAAATTCATGTACATTACTACAAGATAGTTACATTACTATTACACTATTACACAAGTACACTATTACATTATTACACAAGTACACTATTACACTAGTTACATTACTATAAGTTTACAACAAGATAGAATGTGGTGCGCAAGGAACATAACATTTATTTACTGGGACACATAGAAGATAAAAGAAGCCTAGAGTAGAAAATAAGAAATAATTGGACTTATGAATAATAATTGCCGGCAGTGCGTTTTCATTTGAGTTATGAATCTATGAACATAAAAACTGTTTTTCGAAGCAAAATTTATAAAAACACTGCTATACATTAGATATAATTTAATTTATAAAAGATTGGGTTGAAATAAATATTACTAGCTTATATTTTGTTCTGTTATTTATTTCTATTGAAAACCTCTAAGAGTTTTATATACTTATAAATATTTAGATGTTAAAAGAATGCAGATTGTTGAAGGTTGTATATTATATAAAATGAAATTAAAATAGAAAAAATTGCAGAGCTGATGTTGAGACTCCTTATCTACAGATTTACTATTTTTTCGTTACTTTGAGGAATCTGCATGTCAGCGATCACAACAGGCAATGAGAGATTATTTTTAATTGATACTCTTACTAAGTAACGACCCAAAATCTTCGGGTACCTTGGAGATTAATGTTTTAGTGATTCATTAAACACTTATAATTTAATTAGGTAAAAACAACAAATAATTTTTTACACTTTGAGGAATCTGCATGTCAGATATCACGACAGGCAGTAAGAGATTATTTTGAATTGACTCTCTTACTCTGTAACGACATAAATGTTTCAGGGATCTGGGGGATGAAAGATTTGGTTTCTCTGGAAAAAGTTCCTTGAAAACTGAAAGCGTTTCTGTTATAAAACTTCTCTCGTGTATAAATGCGGAGTTAAGGAAATCTTCAACATCTTTCACGGAGATTTCAGCTTCTGATAGAGTTCGAACATAAAAGTTCAAACACTTGGCGTAGCCTGGATAATAGTTGTGACAAATACGCTTACACAGAGTGATATTCACATACCTTAATATTAAAATGATTCTTCCTAAGCTGGGATTCTTTATGTCTGGAGATAATCGATTTAAAATTGCCTCTGTAGCTAATCGGATAACAGAATTTTGTAATTCATCAAATTCTTCGCTCAGTTCGTCCCGTTCCACACTTTTCAAACGGCTGTATTCAAAAATCCTGAATTAAAACAATATATAAGTTCAGTATAAAACAGAATTTACTGAAAATAAAATTAGAAAGTAGAATAAAATATAATATAAAAACAATAGAAGAAATATATATAATATAATATAATATAATCTTTCAATTATTTAGAAGTAGGAACTTTATTATCATAGCATATTTATATTTTTAAACATTATTCTACCCTCAATTCTAAAGCTTCCGCACATTTTTGTCCAATCGAAAAGAAACACAATTTGAACCATAGCAGTTATTTTATATGCTTTTGTTTCGATGTGATTTTTAATTATTGTTATCTAGAACTAATTATCAATTTAAAATACCTTTGATAAGGGTAGCATTTACCTTTAGGCGTGTAATTCATTGGTATATCTTAAATATCTCCAGAAAAAATTAGTTTTTATTTCTTTTCGGTGTAATGTTCTTAACACTAGAACCGCGGATACGGGTCAATTTGACACGCTGATTCGAACCAGAAATCTTTCATAAAATAAGTTAAATATATGTTGCACAAACACAATTAAAATAAATAAGTTATATAGTCTTAAATAAAAATTCTGATGGGAAGTATTTTTCTAAATTTTGAGTAAAATCTCCCCGCGGTTCTAGTGTTAACCACTTAATGGTCGCATTAAATTACGGTTTAAAAATTCAAATTCCTTGTTGCCACCACTTTTTTGAAAAAAAAATATTCATCCTATTTAATGACAAGTAAAATGATACCAGAGTAAAACCAATAAAACAATTGTGAATAAAAGCCCCGAAGCTTGCAGCCCGTGAATGTCTCGAGCGCGACGATTAAGTGGTTAAAAAATCTTTTCTTTTTTTTTGTTTTATATTTATCAAAATATAACCAATATAAATAAACGCCTTTTTTAGAATCGAAATATAAAAGGAGATTTAATGTTTTTCCTAACGGATTAGATAAATTCTCTTTAAGCAAAGCCACTTAAAATTTACTAAGTCTTAACTAAATATGAAAACCAGAAAAAAATACATCAGGATTAAATTTCTCAAATATAAAAGCAACACCAACAACAATAAAATATTACAAGATTCATCAGATGAAATAATAACAATAAAAATACATTTAAAATATTTTAATAAATAAACTGATGAACTTGAAGCATAATTAAATAAGGATTATAACTGGTTAATAATTAAAAAAACATATTTTCAATATTAAATGCCTTAATCAATATTTTCAAATATTTTAAACGCATCAATATTCATCATATTATTGTGACATATTTATGCTTTTTTATAGAATTAACATACTTAATGTAAGATATTCTGTTAAAACTAAATAAAAAAAATAACCCATTACTGCTGCGAAAAAAATTCTTGCATGATACCGCGTAATGTAAAGATGAATAAATGTTAACATTAACTCATAAAATACTATTTTAGCAATGAGTTTTATGTACAGGACTACTCTATTCAAAGTTCCCCTAATCTGAAGTATAAGTGATAGTACTAGAGTCTAAAATAAACAAAATTTAATCAGAATCTGTTGTTAAACTGAAATTTACGTGTTAAAATGTGAATACTGATAAATGTTTATTTTTGTCGGCCGATTATCTACGCTAGGGATATAGCCCCAAGGGGAGGGGTGCCCTTCGTGGTGGTCTTTTTAAGGGAACCTAACCCGTATTCACGCAAGATTCGAAGAAAACCACGAAAACTCCGAACGGTTAGGCCGACAGCCGCGATTAGGTTCGAACCCAGCACCTGTCGTCTACCAGTTGAGAGGTCAGAACCTCTCGGCCACTGGTGGGGCCTGTGAATACTGATAAAAGCAGCTATTTGTGAAACCTGGAGTTTCGGAAGAATGACTCATGTATTATTGTAAATGTTTAACAAAAAATCTAAAATTGCAAGTGACTGGTCATCATTTGACACATAATGTAGGAAAAAAAAGAAAAAAAATTACAAATATATATTATTTACTCACTTCAAAAGATGGCTTTAACTATTACGGAGAACACTATTATTTATTATTGAAGAGATATAATAAAGAATCTTAATATTATAATAAAAGCTTTTAGAAGAAACTTTCACTATTGAATGATGCCAATTGCATAGTTTCTCTAATAATTAAATGGAGAAATGGGTGGTTTTTATTGGCAAAAATTAAAGATTTCTATTTTAAGCAAATGAAAAAGGGGTATTACGTTTCACACTAAGCACGATTGTAGTTATTTATGACAATTATTACCAAGTTTAAGCTCTGAGTAATCTAGTTTAATAAACAAAATCGAACAAATGGATGAATATCACTTTGGAAAATTTCTAGCTTTTATTCGTATGCTTATGAAATATTTAATAATAAAAAATACACCTTTCTATTGAACAAAATCCTTTGCACACTGATTAGTAACCCTTTCGTGGTTATAAGCGCGTATACGCGCCCAGAATACCACTTAATTTGAATTGCGAAATGCCATACTGACACCGGAATTTTTAAATGAAAATTTTAATTTTACAAAGAACGTAAAAAAAAACATTTATGTATTATGAAATAAATTTGTTTTTAAATTCCGGTGTCATTCAATCATTTTAGTATTTTATGATTAGAAGTGCTTTAATCGTCAAAGGGTTAAAGTGAACTAATATAGCTGATAATAATCGAATGTAATCGAACAAAAGCGAATTGGGATATTAATGTTATTTTAAATTCTTATACTTCTATCATAAATGTATATGACTGTATTCACCTTAATTTGACTCCTTTTGGAAAAATAGATAATAATGAAAATCACACATACACACACACATATAATCATTATATAGTACTACAAATCAACATCCACAGCGAAAACAATTCACAATTGAGTATCATGCCTGTGGCAAAAAATCAATACTTAAATTTCGTACAGTGCATCAAATTCCTTTTATGGTCCTTTAACCCTTTCCGTCATACTGTGCCCGGTCTGGGATACCTAATTTTAAGTACAAACTTGCAAATGGCCCCAATAATATTTTAGTAAAATTTTGCTCTTAGTATAAAAGCTTAAATTAAAGAATTCAAAGCATCTAAAAAATTCGCTTGTGAATTCCGGTGTCAATCGACAATTTCTCATTTTACTAACAGATTTTGCCCGTGCCGGAAAGGGTTAAGGAAGTGTCATTTAACCCTTTCTGTCACGGGCAAAATCTATTATTAAAATGAGAAATTATCGACTGACACTTGAATTCATAAACGATGTTTTTTGACATTTCGAAACCCTAAATTTAAGCTTTTATTGTAAAAGCAAAATTTTACTAAAATATTATTGGTGTCGTTTGCAAGTTTCTAATTAAAATTAGGTATCCCAGACAGGGCACAGTGTGCCGAAAAGGGTTAACCCCTTGAGCTCTGATGGTAGAAATTTCTACCACATAATTTTAATTCCGAAATGTCACAATGGCACCAGAAAATTCGACCAAATTTATTTGAAAAAGGTTTACTGCATTTTTTCGTGTTTATTCGTAACCGGTTTTTTTCTTTGCAAAATACTGGTGTTAATGTGACATTTGGAATTTTGAAGAAATTTACACCCCAGAGCTCAAAGGGTTAAAAGAATTTACTCAAACCCAACGAGATAAGCAAATGGAATGCACTAAAGTAGAACAATGATGAATTAAAGTGGAATTTGTGTTACGTATCTTGTTATCAAGGAAGATATTAAAAATCGCAGAAACGTAAGATTAATTTTTGCCTAATGCAAAAATTTGTACCATTACCCGATTAATCGTAACAGAAAACATAAATAAGCAAATAAATTTGAACATGGATAATCCATATATAAATAGAATCAAAGAATGAAACATATGAGAAAAAACTTACTACATAAAATTGATGTAGAAACGAGAAAATTTTAATTTTTTTACTATGCTGCAAACCTGAGCAAATTCTGCAAATTTATGTCCATGTTACAGTACGGTTACAGTTAACATTATATCAGACGGTTAGGAGACAGTACATGGACGAAAAAAAGGAATTATTAAAATAATTAAATATTACAATTATTAAGCATGTTATGTTAATAAAATAAAACAGAATAAATTGTATTTTATGCTAATTAATTAAAAGTTAAAGTAATTCAATAAAATGGAGTGAAAAAAATATACAGGCCGTGATTTAAAAATATATAAACTGTTAACCGTGATATATTTAAGAAAATTAAGAATATTAAATACTAACTTCAGTGTCTACATCTTTCGCTAAGAAAATGATTTAAATTCTCCAAGTCATGCATCAAAGTGATTGATTACTTGCATCACACATTAAAACGATTTAAAAACAAATTGAAGGGACCTATATTTAATTTATTAAACAGTAGCATTAAAGAACTCTAGGCAATAAAATAGGAACGAAGCTTTTTACAAAACTGTAAAAACTGCCAACCATAGATACATTTAATAATAATAAAAAAGACTTGATATTACAGTTCTGCCATCTATTGAATAATACCAGTGTTATTTAGTAATAAATAAAATTTTTCAAATTAAATTCACTATTAATTTAATAAATATCAAAATATCATTATACTTATAATTCTAAGTCAACTATTTGAGAATTAACAATATATTATGAACATCTAAAGTGTCTACATAACTGTTTTTTATTATTTAATTTGATAAATAAATAAAGAAAAAAAATACATTTATCTCCTACATGTACTCCTTAAAATTAAATTTCGGGAAGGGAGAGTTATGTGATATTATGACGCATCTAAAACTCTCTATAAAACATACTGCAAATCTTATTCTACAGTAGGGTGGATCGATTTTTTTTTTTTCACAGTGTCAAAACCTACCTATGCGGAAAAGATGTTCTCTTGCATGGAGATTAAGGGAAAAATAATTAAAATAATTAATTTTAAATTTTACTACTGCCACAATGAGGTTGAATTTCGAAAAAAAAGTGAAAAAAGGCCTAATTTTGGCTAGATGATTTTTGATTCAAAATAATAGTTAAAAAATTATCCAAAACTTACCTATGCGTAAAAGATGTTACATTATATGCTGAGTATGAGAAAAATAATTAAAAAAATAATTTAAAAATTTAAATCTGCCGCAATGTGGCTCAAATTTATGTAATTGAACGTTTTTACGGTAAAAAATCAATTTATTTATTATTTATTTATTTATTTATTTATTTATTTATTTATTTATTTTTGTAAAATAAATATGAATTTTAGAATGTTTAACATTTATTGCAGTGATGGGAATATTTAATTGATTACAAGATAAAAACTTTAGTTTCTTATTTTACAGTTTCATTAGTATTAAATCAAGAAAAATCGTCAACATTGCAATTGGAATGGCGTTCGGTATTGAAAATCGACATGAGGTTTTGTAATACAGTTCGATTTTTATAAAACCGTCTCTTATGTATGGTCCATACACAGCAGAAATATTTCCATGTCTCTTTTGATTATTAGTTTGTAACGTTACATGCATGCTGAGTGTCATTTGTAACGTTTGGTTGGTCGTGGTGGAGGTTAAATGTAGACATACTCAGCAATTAAGATAAAACAACAAAGTTTATTAAAATGATGAGGGCTGAAGGGAAGTGGAGCAAGTCTTAATTTTACACAACTGAGAATACTATGAAAAGGCTAAACACATACTCACAAGCTTCGGCCTAGCTCAATCGTGGCACCTTCTAATACTTCTCCCTATCTCTTGGCTGAGCTGCTAGATAAAGTTTAATTAGACAGCCCGTGGCTGTATGTATTTCTTTATTCACAAATAATCAAAATGAAACTACTATAAAGTTTCTTACCCCGGCCAACTCTCAAGTCAACTATCAAAACTCCTTTACACTTCACTGGAGGCTCGCTGCTACTTTTCAATTTGCTAGCACTTCGCTGAACAATAATCCACTTCGCTAACTAATACCGGAGATCCTCGCTCGCTGGCTACCGCCACAGATGCTCTCTCGCTGGCTAATGCCAGAGACACTCCCCATTCACTCAAACCCAAGCTTTTATATGCTGCAAACTGAGATACTTCACATTAACATATTACTAATAACCGCGAGCTAACTGCAGAACCCGAAAGAGCACACACACTCTAGAAAGTTAAAATAAAAGAGAGGATAGATGTCGCTTTTATGCTTACACTTGTTAAATTATTGACGTCACGATCTCAGAAATACTAGAGTGCCTTTATGCAAAGGTCACTCCCTCACAACCCCCCCTCGGATTCCGCAGAGAAAAAGGACTGGGCCAAATGCATGCCCAGGACTTTTTCTTGTTATAAATTTCGAACCGTAAAAAACACAGTGATGGGTGAAATTTAGAACCAAACATAACTTTCAAAATATTAACTTTAACCCATCACAACCAAAAAACCTCAGTTTGCCTCAAAAATTCACATATTCAATCCAATCATTCTTCTATCTTACAAATAGCCTCCGTAAAATTTCCAAAAACTCGTAAAACTTTCAAAACTAATTACTTCTTCTTTCAAAACAGCCCACTCCACTGGGAGTGCTAAAATTTCTCAAAACACTAAACTTCCGAAATTTTCCTCAATATTGCAATACAACTATAATTTTACCAAAAAATCTCTCCATAACTTTCCTAATACTAGAATTCGCACCAAGTCCAAAAAACCCAATGCGCAAAAATTTTCCTCATCCAAATTTCGAACTCATCTAAAATTAAATTTACTTCATACTAAAATAACCCTGCTACTACGTAATACCTACATACCCATTAGCCAATGAACTAACTCCCAAAATTCTTCAGAACTTAACTCCACTTTAACAATAATCGGGGCACATACGTACAGCGTCACATCGCTGTGCTTATGCAACAATCAAAAAAAATATCAAAAATTTACAAAATGACGTCATCATGCTCTTCATCTGTATTAACTAAAAGAAAAATAGCAGAATCAATACATAACACAGGTATACTTCCCTGCAAGAAAATCACATTAACATTCAATTTTAATACTATACAATTTCAAATTCAAACGCAGCTTAAAAATTCGCAACTTGCGGAAACCATTCCCAACTAAAGTACAAACGCAACACATAAAACACGAACGATAAGGAGAAAGTTAATTCATTAAATGTTAGTATAAGAGATAGAAACGCGTGTCAAGGACTTCTTGACCGCAAAACACGTGCGCGCCTGAACCGCGGCGCGTGTACAAAATAACCCAAATTACTATCTGTACTTTCTGAAAATTTAAACATACATTAACATACATTTTATAACACATGAACAATATAGTAACATTTTTAACAAATAACACAACAATTTAACAATAGATCCAGAATTTTTAAAAGCAGTTAAGACCAAAATCTCAAACATACATAAAACTAACAATTTTGCAAACAAATTTTGAACACAATTAAGCACTAATCGTGTGTCCGTCAAAAAATTCCAAAAATGGCCAAAAGTACCAAACAGTCTTTCTGCTTTCTATTCTTTCACATTGCTACCACATATATGCACTCTAATAGAAATTTAATAAAGAACATTATCACCCAATCATAGAGATGATTCGCTGCTGGCAGGCTTCATACTACAGGATGGCTTTCTCCTCTTGTCCCAGAAACCTTGTACGAAGGATCTTTCGTCATCGGAACTGTACGGTGACGTCACAGTTGACTGTCGTGCCTGCAGCCTGGTTCTGAATGGATGCCGTGGGATACTTGTAGGTTCCGCTCGACGACTCTGCTCTGGCCGGTTCGCTGAGGTCACTCCATGGCGAGATTCACACTGTTGATGCCGGTAATCTGAGCGTTGTCTCCTCTTTCTAGATGCACCCGAAGTTACTGAAGATCCTAGACCACGTTTCTTTCCGGACCTATGCTGTTTCTTATTGGGCAAAAATTCCGACTTTAAAGTCCTTTTAACAGTTTGGCGAGTGTCCATCTGAAATCTTTTCCGGGGATTAAGTACCGAAGATGGTGAACTATTAGATAATTTGTGTTTCTGAGGTTGCTGTCTAATAAGTGGAGGAACGGGACAGTTTATAATCTTTTTCCTTTTATGGCACACAGAATCTGATGTATTTGACACAGCTCTCTTATTTTTATTATCATACTGTGCTCTCGGATTGATAGGCTTTCTACTTTCAACAACAGTTTTTGGAGCTGTTTGACCAAATTTTCTTCTTGAATATTGATGAAAAGAATTAGATGAAGAAGTGCTGGACGCGGGACACTCATTGGATCGGGAATTTCGCGAAACACCACTCGACACTTGAGAACCTTCACTACCATTTTCTCTAAACTTATAAACTCTAACCTGATCCAAATTAACCGTCATTCTTTCACCATTGACATCAACAACCAAATTATTATTTCGAACTTCTAAAACCTCGAACGGACCTACAAACTTCGGACCAAACTTAGCTACTCTCTTTTGACGACTTGAACTTAACCAATGCTTTTCTACTAACACAAAATCTCCAACTTTCACTTCTAACTCCCTCCTACACATATTATAATACTGAGCCTGCTTTTCTTGCGCTTTTCCCATCTGAACTTGAGCTTCCTTAACCAACCTCTCAATATCCTGACACATGTACTGACTTTCCGCATCTGACACCATAACTAGCCTTTGGAATGGAGTTATGACTTTTCTACCCAAAAACAATTCAGCTGGCGTTTTCCCCGTCGACTCGTGAACTGCTGTACGAAGTGCATACGCAAAATGCTGAAGAAACTGGTCCCAATTTGCATGATGAGAACCAACATACGAAGAAATCATTTGAATTAATGTACGATTTACACGTTCAGCCATATTAGACTGAGGACGATACGGAACAGTAAAAGAATGATCGATCTCCAGCTTCTCACACAGGGCCTTAAATATATCAGAAATAAAACAAGGGCCATGATCGCTCACTACCCTAATTGGTGCACCATATTTAGAAATATAATTATCGAAAAATGCATCGGCAACTGCAGGTGCAGAAGCCTTCCTGAGGGGGACTAACTCTACCCATTTACTAAAATAATCAACTATAACTAGTACAAATCTATATCTTTTAGGATTAGACAATGGATAAGGACCGATTAAATCTACACCTACACATTCATTAGGAAAATTTACTTTAATAGGAATTAATTTGCCAGCTGGACTTACATTTTTATAATTATAACGTTGGCATGTGCTACAGCTGGAGACATAAGCGCGCACTGCTTCCCGCATTTTTGGGAAGTAGCAGGATTCACCAATTCGAGCATAAGTTTTCCTGATTCCTAAGTGACCTGCTAATGCATTATCATGAAATTCTTTCAAGATGGCCTTACGAAGACTAGCCGGAATAAAAACTCTTAATTCACCACGTGAATTTACAATTTTAGAATAAAAAAGAAGACCATCGATAAGCTTAAAAGATTGGGACCATTTCTCAAACATAGGCACATCTGCGCTCGGGACATCATCAGGATTTTCCAGGTAACGATATAAACTACCAAACTCTTCATCTTGTTTCTGTTCCCTTATCAACTGCTCTCGTGACCTTAACACCAACGAAGACAATGCACAACACTTAATTTCCTCCGTGACCTCTAAACCACCATGCGGGTTTCGTGACAAAGCGTCCGCTACCGCATTCTCCTTGCCAGCCCTATGTTCTATAACCACATTATACTCTGCTAACTTCAAACACCATCTGACCATACGAGACGACAAACCCTTTCCATTAGTTAACTTTGTCAAAGCTGAATGATCCGTAATGACTTTAACCGGTATATTAGTGAAAAAACAACGAAATTTATTCAAAGCCCAAATTACTGCAAGACACTCCCTTTCCGTAATCGAATAGTTCCTTTCGGCTGCATTTAAAATTCTCGACGCAAAAGCTATAGGTCGACCTTTCTGTGCTAACATCGCTCCAACCCCCACTGCACTCGCATCGCAATACACTTCAAACTGAGACGAATAATCGGGGTGAGCCAAAACAGGAGGGGAAACTACTGCCTCTTTTAACAATTAAAACGATCTCTGAGCCGCTGATGACCATACAAACTTCACCCTTTTCCTTTTTAAATTATACAACGGTTCACATAACTCCGAAAAACGTGGAATGAACTTGGCAAACCAAGCCACCATCCCTAAAAATGTCGCCACTTCCTTACTATTTTTGGGGGGGGGCTCATTGACGTAATTGCCTCAATTTTCTCATTATCTATGTTAATACCATCACGCGTAATTTTAACTCCTAAATACTTTATCTCTTTTCTCAAAAATTTACATTTTTCTAACTTAACTGTTAACCCAGCATCTCTTAACAACGTAAATACTTCCCTCAATAATCTTAAATGCTCTTCAAAAGTAGCTGCCATTATAATTATGTCGTCCAGGTAGACCAAGACACCCTTACCAAGCAAAGGTTTAAGGATATTATTCATGGCCTTCTGGAACGTTGCTGGCGCTCCCGATAAACCAAAACTCATTCTCTTAAAAGCAAAACAACCGTCCCGAGTAATAAACGCAGTCTTAGGTATGTCCTCCGGCTTCATTGCAATCTGAAAATAACCTGACGTAAGATCTAACGTTGACATATAATTCGTACTCGTTATATTAGCCAAAATGTCATCAATAACTGGAATAGGATACTGAGGGTACTGCGTTATCGCATTTAACTTTCTATAATCTACTGCAAACCTATATGCCTCTGGATTATCTAAACTTTTCCCATTATTTTTACGACATAACACTACTGGCGATGCAAAAGGAGACTCAATCGGCATTATAATATCGTCCGCTAGCATTTTTTGAATATGATAATCAATTATACCTTGTTTAACTTTATCATAACGATATGGTTTACTAGCAACAGGTGCTTTCAAACCAGTATCAATCTCATGCCACGCAACATGCGTTAAACCCGGTTTATTAGAAAAAACCTCTCCAAATTCATTCAAAAACTTATTAAATTCCTCCTTCTCGATTTCACTTAACCCCGACTCCTCCAAATTAACTGACACTGAAACATGCTCTTTCTTACTCACATTCTCATCATTATTCACGATTAACGACTTTTTAAAGAAATCCAAACTAATTCCTCTATCCTTCATATAATCCACACCAACTATACAATGCACTGTTAATCCATCTAACACACAAAACTCCCAACATGTCTTAACCGAACGAATTTCAACTTCCAATTCTACTGAACCTTTATTATCGCAAGCTACTCCCTGTGCCGACTGAACCACCAGACTTAACCTCTTCAACTTCTTATACGAAAAATATTTCCGATAACAATCAAAAGAAATGAACGACTTATCTGCCCCTGTATCGAAGACACTTTTAACGACAATACCATCTAACACAATTAACACTTCAGGTAACTCAACCGGATTAATAGCAATTTTATTCAAACTCAAAGAAGGCTTTTCCGATTTAATCTGTGACTGCATACCTTCCGAAATACAGTCACCTACCAGTTTAACTGACCCGACCTCTGAACACATCTCTTTTGCATTGACCTATTTTCCAAATTCTCATCCGAAGTTAATCTCCTTACTTGCGAAGAAACATTCCTGTCCCGTACTCCCCCTCTCCGATCAAAACCACTATTCTGTCTATTTCCATACATATTTCTCTCACCACTTCTAAAACTATTAGCACCACCACAATTCCTATTACCATTATTCGTATTCGACATATTACGACCAAATCCATCATTTCTATTACGCAAATTATTATTCGGAAATCGCTGTCCCCCTCTCACAAAATTACGTTCCCCCTCATTTCTCAAATTACTATCCGCGACAGGTCTCTGACGAGGGCTAAGCAAATCCCGTTGATCCGAGCTATGCCGAGTCTCATACTTCGATAATATCTGATGCATTTCTGCAAAATTCTTCGGTGCTCTAACTTCAATAAAGTCCTGTATATTTGGATTAAAAAGAGGAAAAACAATGTCCAACAATTCCTCAAATGTGATATCTAAATCTAATTTATTTTTTAGTTCCAGCTTACGAAGATAAAATTTTGACGCCGACTCATAAATATTCTGCTTATTACAATAGAACTCTTTTCTCAAAATACTTTTATCTTTAATGGGAGGAAATGCCTTCTTTAACTCAATCACAGTTTGTTCAAATCTTTTCGCTTCATCAGTAATCAAAAACTTTCCTATATTTTCCTACCACAAAAGTGCTTCGCCCTTCAATGAGCATTTAAGCACTACGTATTTACTTTTCTCAGGTATATTATTGAACAAAATATAATCATCTAATTTAACTAAAAATTCACAAATATCACCCTCACCGGTGAAATACACCCGTGGCACAATCTCACAATGTCCGATGTTTCGTTGGGCGCCATTTGTAACGTTACATGCATGCTGAGTGTCATTTGTAACGTTTGGTTGGTCGTGGTGAAGGTTAAATGTAGACATACTCAGCAATTAAGATAAAACAACAAAGTTTATTAAAATGATGAGGGCTGAAGGGAAGTGGAGCAAGTCTTAATTTTACACAACTGAGAATACTATGAAAAGGCTAAACACATACTCACAAGCTTCGGCCTAGCTCAATCGTGGCACCTTCTAATACTTCTCCCTATCTCTTGGCTGAGCTGCTAGATAAAGTTTAATTAGACAGCCCGTGGCTGTATGTATTTCTTTATTCACAAATAATCAAAATGAAACTACTATAAAGTTTCTTACCCCGGCCAACTCTCAAGTCAACTATCAAAACTCCTTTACACTTCACTGGAGGCTCGCTGCTACTTTTCAATTTGCTAGCACTTCGCTGAACAATAATCCACTTCGCTAACTAATACCGGAGATCCTCGCTCGCTGGCTACCGCCACAGATGCTCTCTCGCTGGCTAATGCCAGAGACACTCCCCATTCACTCAAACCCAAGCTTTTATATGCTGCAAACTGAGATACTTCACATTAACATATTACTAATAACCGCGAGCTAACTGCAGAACCCGAAAGAGCACACACACTCTAGAAAGTTAAAGTAAAAGAGAGGATAGATGTCGCTTTTACGCTTACACTTGTTAAATTATTGACGTCACGATCTCAGAAATACTAGAGTGCCTTTATGCAAAGGTCACTCCCTCACAAGTTTTGTAGAATGAGCGTTGCGTGAATATATATTATTAATAGTAGATGTTATTGCCATTGAAATGATTGCTGAATTTATCTATTGCTTCTGAAATCATGTCGTTACTAAATCCGTCAGTTAAAGGAGGTTCGACACATTTTTCTATTTAATTAAATCTATGTAATCCGTCGCAAAAGGTCAAAAAGCTGGTAAATGGAAAATATAGATATTTTTTTAATGTAATGATTAGGATTACAGCAAACCGTTTGATTTTATTCGCGCGCTTTTAGAGTTCATATACTGACATAAATGAAAATACAAAAAGCTTCTACCATGCTGCGAATAATCTTTCTATTTCACCAGTGAAACATTTGAGCCCAGCCACGGTTCCATCCACGCTGCAAAAAGATGACATAGTGGAACCTCATTGGACTCCTCATTTGGAATTAGCACAAAAACCATTGTAGTGGACGCTTGAAGATCAGTTCCATATTTCGAATAACACATCCTTTAACATCTATATTAACAGATATTCCGTCACAACCGATCACAATCAACTTTGTTACATGTATATTATTGTTAACACATGGCAAAAAAATGTACGTCGTGTTTTCAAATTGTTTGGTACTCTCCCAGAATTTATATACCGTAATTTCGGGTGTATAAGCCGCGGATCAAACAATTCTTTTTGGACCCAGAAATCTTATTTAGTGATTGAAGACAAATATTTACGGCGATCTAACTAGTTATATTTGTTTCTTAAAAGATTCTGGGTCCAAAAAGAATTGTTTGACCTGCGGCTTATACACCCGAAATTACGGTATATGTGGCCGATGTATTCGGAACCAAGTTTTTTTTTCAAGCTCAAATCTGCTTCTATTATGATTTTTCTTCTGTTGTTTTCTAGTGCTGTAGTCTGTCTTTACACCCATCAAAGTTTAAAGAAAATGGCCATGATCATAATCTTTTACAAATGACTAAAAAGAACGACTAAAACGATGGAGTGGTCTTTGGTTTGTTTTGTCATGCCGATTTTTTTCTTTCAATAGCGTTCGATTCATAGTTTTCTGAGATAATGCCCACATCTTGAAGTGCACCAGACACGGTGGCAGCACCTGCTTGGTCGGAAATGCCCAAACTGTCCAATATTCTGGCTGATGCCAATCTTCGTCACTACAGGTGATGTGACACCTAGCTCGGCAGCATTTTGGCTTTTCAATGATAGCTGATGATGTAGAAAAGTGAGTTTGCGCTCAATACGTCGGCTTAGTTTACACTCAATATTCATATTCATATTCATATTCAAATCTACTGAACTGAAAAAAATAGGTAGTATTTTCGGAAATGGTCCAGAAGACTGTAGTAGCTTTCAATATCTTATTTTGTTTTACAAGAATTAAGAAGAGCACAATATTTGTCGTTAAACAGTTTAATTTTTCTTAAAATGCTGCTGTGGTAAATTATTGAGAGTGAATCTCATTTACAGGTCACTTGTAACTTATTAGCAACTCCTTCTCACTGGTAGGAAATAAATAGATGTTGACCGATTCCTTTCTTCGGTTATTTTTTAAATACCAATATACAAATTTTATAACTTTTTGTAATAGGGAGCATATTTACAGGCATATAAAAGCCAGACCCAAATAGGGTGTAATTCATATCTCTCTCTCTCTCTTTATTTTTATTTATTTTTTTTAACAACGCCATGGTACAGTAATATTCAAGGTACACTAAGCTACACAATACACAAGCAGACAAATCCTAACTGAAAAAACTGGAACTGCCAGTTTTTCGAAACTTTAAATCATTTGCAGCAGTATTAAATTTCAAAATTAGTTTATTTATTTATTTATTTATTTATTTATGCTTAATATCTATGCAATATAATATTTCTTATGCAAAGGTAGGTTTTGATTGATATTAAAATGATTATTTTGTGTCAAAAATAAATCTAACCAAAATTTGATCTTTTTCCATTTTTTCAATATTTTATCGAATTTTCAACTTTTTTGTGGCAGTATTAAATTTCGAATTTATTACTTATTATTGTTTTTTACTTAACCTTCATACGATATAACATCTTTTCCGCATTGTTGGATTTTAAAAATTATTAAAATAATTAGTTTTTGACAAAAATAACCTAACCAAAATTCGGTCTTTTTTCAAATTTTTTCGAAAATTCAACCCTTTTGTGGCAGCATTAAATTTTAAAATTAATTTTTTTATTATTTTTCCCTTAATCTCCATACAATAGAACATCTTTTCCGCATAGGTAGATTTTGATGAATGGTAATTTTTTTTTCGCCATAGACAATCGATCCACCCTATTCTACAGTCCATTTGTGATAAAATCATTAAAAATAATTTTAAAAATATGTACACACACACGCACACACAACCATATATATATATAGATCTATGTACAATGCGATATACATAAATAGCGACAAAATTAGGCTATTTTCGTAAAAGTGTCAAATATTATAATGCAAGTAAAAACTCCATAGGCCGTCTTTTTTTAAAAATACATAAATTAAATTTTTGTACTCCCCCGTAGTGTAAAAATTTTAATTAGGAAAACTTTTTTTACCCATTCCTGAATAAAACACGAAAAATTGCATCGTCATATCTGCAAAACTCACAGAGTTACGGCCGTTTAAATAATTATTTATGTTTTAAGTAATTAGACACGAATTGCAATGTGCGCAAATAAAGAAACAATGCTACTTTAAGAGTTGTAGGAAACATGCAAAAAACATTCTTATTAATTTCAAATTTTGATTTTTTTCTTTTTTGTGATGGTTAACTAGGTAATTTGCACACAAAATTGCTGTTATGAATTCAAGTTTAAGAAAAATTTAACTCATAAGTATTTATTTAAAGTGGTGTAGTTTAAAATTGTTATTACTGAAAATATTATCCATCAGATTTCTTTTTATTTTCATTTAATTTCAGAAGAAAATATAACTTTAACTTTGCTGCAGGTTTTTTAAAATATTTATTTACAAAATATTATGAATATTTATTTTAAAATGGATGTAGCTTATTTTTTTCAAAAATCATACGTTCAATAGCAAATATTTTTTTCAAATTTGCCGAAACAAAATTTATGTAAAAAAAATATAGAAAAGACATGTTCCAAGTTTGCCCCTTCTTTCTTAAGATATTTTTGGTTTAATAATTTAAAGACGTGAAATGGTGAAAAAGAAAGAAAGAAAGAAAGAAAACTCTATACATAAAAACGCATTTAAAATTTTACACAAAGATTGGCTTCTAATAAAACGTTTAAAGAGTTTAAAAAATTACATGCGAAAAAATATTTCTTTCTGTAACGTAAACTTCCGAATTTCAGTTTAACTTTTGCCGTTTCCATTTCTTTTTCGTAATGTCTGTCAATTATTTAACCCTTTCCGGCGAAAGCAAATTCTATTAGCCAAATGAGAAATTGTCGATTGACACTGGAATTTATAAAGGACTTGTCTAGATGTTACGAATTCCTTAATTTAAGCTTTCATTGTAAAAGCAAAATTATATTAAAATATTACTGGTGCCGTTTGCAAGTTTGGAATTAAAATTAGGTGTTGCCGGCCCGGCAACACTGCGCAAGAAAGGGTTAAGTGATTGTCAGTTATTTAAATCAATGTTTTTTACTAACATGCTGATAAGATTTTTTTCACAACTTTAGCCTTCACAACTTCAGGATTTTTATCGTCCCGGCGAGGTCTTAAAAAAAGTCTGTGTTCAGGGGCAGGGCCGGGCCAGGCCCAGGACCCTACATTCTTTCTCAAGACCTGGCCAGGCTTAATATAATTTTTCTGTTCCGAATGGGGACTGGTTTTCTTATTCCTAGGTCTACATGGGACTAAATTTTCAGTTCCAGTGACGACACAACTCGTATTGAAATCACTGTCTGTGACTGACCTAATCCGAGCAAAAATGAGTAAAATTTAACTCAGCTGAAATTTTTTTGAATAAAAACTGCATAGATTTTTAAATCGGCATTATTTTACAATAAAAACTTTAAAATTAATTTTTTAGAGACAGTAACTTTAAAGTTAAAAAAATGTAAAACTGGTGAAAAAGAACCTGCATATGACAGAATTCTACCTTAAACGGAAAAGGTACCTGAAAAATTTATCCATGAATGTAATAATATCTGAGGAAAAATAGGCTACATTTATAACTCCTAAGAAAGGAATTTGTCGATAACGCATTTCTTTCTTCCTCATTAGATTCCATCTTAAAAGATTTCATTACTGTTTAGCCTTTTGCAACGTCTCCAACACATGGAACATGGATTAAAAATATTAAAGGAAAATTGACACATTTATGTATAAGTAAATATTATTGAATAAAACAAATATATAATAGGTTTTGGTGCTTCTTTAAAAATAAAAAATATAAACATGGAACAAGAAAAAGCTATAATAAGCATTGTTAATCAGAACTCACCCATACGAAACAATTTTTAACCAAATCCATATAAAATGTATTCAGAAATTCAGTTAGACAGAGCCTGGCTATGATTTTAACTTTTTTTAGGCCAGGCTGAACTTCTTTTCTATCTGTCGGCTCAGAAACGTATTTTTATATTTCGATTCGTGCAGACCTCTAATACAGACCACTAACAGATTTTTAAAGCAAGTATAACATAAAATCCATACAAATATACAAAAAAAAAAAAAAAAAAAAAAAAAACATTGTATTAACATATTGTTCCTAATTGCAAACAAAGCGGAAGGAAAAATTTTAAAACAGAAAAAATAGTTTTATTTAACCCATTAGTGCCTAGCGTCCCTTTTTAGGGACGCTTCAAAATGTGCATTCAGCACTGTTTTTCACATCGGTAAAAAAGAAAAGCAATGATTATTTTATTTAAATGATGCATATTCGTGATTAATGAACTAAACTTAAATCTTCTAAAAATAGTGGTGCCAACCAAATAAAATTTACGCAAAAGATGCTGGGCCTGAATTGGTTAACAGTTAACATATGTTTAAACTCATCATGGAGTCATTTTCAATACAAATTAAAGATGACATTCCAAACTTGCACGGTTTATGGTGCATTCAAATAAAAAGCCTTCATTCAGTTTTTCATGCGATGCACGTATTCTTTCTTATTTTACATGGATTTTAATTTCTATTTTTTTAACCATTCAGCAACTCGTGACACAGCTTTGGTAGGTTGAATGATTTTATATCGTTACATAAGAAAATTTTGAGTGTTAGAATCTCTACTGTTTTTCTTATAATCGATGGATAATATATTATTTGGAGGGAAAAATTATTTTCTTCTCGTTGAAATGTATATGGATATTTTCTTCTTGATGTAATTTTGCAAGGACCGATGCTTTTCTATTATATTTAATATTAGCGATATGCTCTTTCTTTCTGTATTTTAATTTCCTGCTTGTCATTGCAATATAGAAAATCTTTGATCCATCTGCTCTAATTAAGGGTATTTTATAAAATCCTGAATAACTCTCGGAATTAATTGGATCAATCTTACTGTAAATGATATTCTTCCATTTCGGAGGCAGTTTGGATACTAAGAAGATATATGCTTAGGAGCCAAGCCTTCTCCGAGAAAAGAAGATATCCCTGAGACGAAATATCCATATAAATTTCAACGAGAGTAAAACAATTTTTCCCTCCAAACAATATTATCCATCCATAATGAGAGAAACAATAGATATTCTTGCACGTAAAAATTCCATATGCAACGTTATAAAATTATTCAACCTACGCAACCTGTGGCACAAGTTGCTCAATTGTAAAAAAAAAAAAAAAAAAAAAAAAAAAAAAAAAAAAAAAAAAAACAGATGTTAAAATCTAAGTAAAATTTAATAAAATAACGTGCATTGCATAGAAAACTGAATGATGGCGTTTCAGTTCAATACACCGTAGACCGTGCAACTTCGGGATACCATTTTTAATTTGTTTTAAAAATGACTAGGTGATGAGTTGAAACATATATGTGAAAAGTTAAATAAAACTATTTTTCTGTTTTTTAAAATTGCCATAAGACTTTTTAGCAATTATGAAGAATATAGTAAAATCTATACGCTGCTATTTTATGTCCAAAGGAAAGGCATTGTTTCAAATCGACAATAGCAGACAATTTGTGGATGATCCCTATCTTGCATTCAAAATGAGTCAAAAACTCATCGCTCACAGGCATGGCTGAGCGGTGTAAGTTATGAATTTTAGAGAGTTTTTGATTTTAATATCTCTGTGAGATTTGTAGATATCGAGATGATTTTTTTGTTTAACCCATTAACGCCCAGCGTCCTCTTTTGAGGACAGTTACAAAAAAAGCAAGAAAGCGGTATTCCCACCAGTAAAGATGAAGATAAATATATACCTTATTTCGCGAGATAGAATCCTCGATAAATTTAGATAAAAGTTAATTTGCTTTTAAAAGTGGTGGGAAATACAAAATTTAAATTTTAGCGAAGAAAATAATTCGGGCGTTAATGGGTTAATTCAAGAATGGAAAAGAAAAATTCTCTAATTAGAAATTTTATCCCAGGCGACCGAATAAAAATTTAATTTTCGTATTTTCTCAAATAGACCCCCCACAATATTGCAATTTATCTTTTCAAATTTTGTACAACTTTTATGAAATTTTGCAATTGGAAGTATGCGCTTAGGGGTAATACATAGGAGATAGCTTAGTGTTTCAGTATTTATGTATCGCCCTGCATATAATACTTTATACGTTCAAATCAAAATTTACTTAAAAAGTTCATATAGCGATGTTAACCAAAATTTTTTATAAAGATTGCATTTAATAACATAATACAGCAGTTAAATATGTGTGAAAATATAAAAGTTTGCCGAGGTTGGTTACGAAAAAAAAATTAACAATAGGAGTGAATCTAAATAATATGTAATACAAAATAAGCTATTATAATCAATCAGAAATATTATTATTGTTTATATGAAAACTTATCATACTCCTTGATTAACTATTACTAAGTGTACCAACCACAGCTCATCTGACTGGTACCAAATGAAAAAAGAATGATTCAAACCTCAAATTTCTTTATATAAAAAAATAAAAATAACATAAATAAGATATATGCAAATTAAATATACTAAATAGTTTTAAATTAAAATTCTTGGGTGAAATATTTCTCTTCAAAGAAAAATAAATACCGTAATTTCGGGTGTATAAGCCGCAGATCAAACAATTCTTTTTCGACCCAGAATATTTTAAGAAACAAATGTAACTAGTCAGATCGCCGTAAATATTTGTCTTCAATCACTAAATAAGATTTCTGGGTCCAAAAAGAATTGTTTGATCCGCGGCTTATACACCCGAAATTACGGTAAATAGATAAAATAAAATAAAATAAAATAAAATAAACAAATAAAGAAACTTGATAATGTTTTAAATATATTTAGTGTTAACCTTTTCAGGGACGATTTTTTTATTAAGAGGAAAAAATTACTATTTTTTATGATTTATTCATTTCATATTAATAGAAATTCATAAAGTAAAAAGAAATTTAACACACACACAAATAAATAAACAAATAACGTCCATATTTTTGGCCGCTGAGCAATAAAGATATTTAATGAGTGAAACGGTTTCTTATAAAATTGAAAACTAACAGTAAATTTCTTTCTTACATTTATTTCTAGACTATTAAAACTATTGCTTGTGTTTTCTTTTTCAGCAGATGTAGATTCATTGATGTAACCCTTTTTTATTAAAGGGACTTTTATAAGACTTTAATAAAGACATTCAAACCATTAAAACTTAATATATTTAAAATATCTGGTATTAATTTATCAAACATTACGATTTCAAGTAATCCAACAAACTGATTGACAAAAAATTGCTTCACACTTTTTTTAATATCTCTAACTGTACATCGGAAATAACATTATCAGGGCAGATAACTATTTCGGGTCCGAATTTTTTTCTCAGTTTTCAGAAAAAAATTCTTTTACGTTAATAGCAATAACACAAAGTATCCAAATAGATTAAATAGTGTTTAACGAATATTTCATTATCTGAAAAATAACGAATGTTGTAGTTTTGCGTACTATTCCATTAATATCCATAAGACAATATTCTAAGGAAATGTTTTTGGAGATGTTTAGAAAATATTGTATTACAATAAAATTTAACCAATATTACAAATTTCTAATATTTTTTGCCCTTTATTACAAAGGATTCTATCAGGAAAGTAACTTTTGTTTAAATTTAAAGAGTGACATATATGTTTAAAATAAAATAATCGCAAACGGCGCAAAGAGAACTAAGCAAATAATAATAAATATTACTGTTACTAAATTCCTGAACTTAGATGAAGTCATATAGTAAATGAATAGTCACACGCTAACATTACTACATGTAAATAGTAGCAAAAGGATTTCTTAAAACAAAATAGGACTCCATTAAAAGACATGTACTATTAATAGTACACTAGACCCGAAAGGGATAAAGGATAAAATTTTGACTCCTTATTCGTATTTTTGGTGAATAAGTTATTACCAAATTTATATTCTGTTTTATAGATAGTAATTATAGTTCTAAAATAAATAAACATCCATATATGTGGCCAAGGACATAAAGAGTCTAAGGATACTAATTTAAATATGCAAGTTCAAATTGCTCAAAAACAGAATACGAATACTTATAATCAACATTGAATATTAAACCTTTTCCTTTTTTTGTCACATAATTTAACCCTTCACTGCACGGTGTACCACATCTGGCACATACCTAAACACAGTATAATTCTCATTCTGTGCCATAAATTTGATCGATGTGATCACTGTAACTGATCCAGAACAATCCAAAGAATGTATTAAAATTTATTTGTCCATGTCAGATGGCTGCATTTGACATAAAATTTTAATTTGTTCTTCGAAAAAAATATCGATAAAGCTATTAAGGCAAAATTTACTTTTATTATTTTTTCTGAATACTTAAAATAATACTATAAAGAAAATTGAAGAGTGTTAAGCAGATAAAATTTAAGCCCATTTAATTGCAATACATAGTAAAACAATATTTAAAAACTCAAATTGTGTATACAGGGTACACGTCACAAAATATCAAATTTTAGCTGAAAATTTGAAATTAATTTTTTTTTACTATTTGTTCCATAATTAGAGTGATATTTAGTTTTCAAATATTTTTTTCCTAAAAATACAAAAAATCGTGCAGTGAAGGGTTAATTAACCCAAAAATGTGTTGAAACAAAATGTTGATTTTAAACTTATTACACAGGGTTCATATGCAATAAGGGATTCAGGGGCTTTTTGGTGTTTTAGTACCAGAAATTTTATAAAGTACTGCTTCCTATAGAAGGGATAGAATTTACTTTCATTAAGTAGTGCAAATATTATTTTTTAAAATATTCTGATTAAAGGCGTTTGGAAGTCCTTGAAGCGTAAGACAGTGTTGCCAGTGGGCTACTTTTTTTTAATTAAGATTTTTTGAATGGCACCACTTTTTTGAAACGGTAAAATTCCCTTTGTTTTCGTCTTTATTAATCCGTCACTAAATAAGGCGCATTTTACCCTTACTAAAAAGTGGTGCCAATCAAGAATCTGAATTTAAAAAAAAGTAGCCCGTCTGGCAACACTGGCGTAAGAACCCTGTTACATGTAATCTTAGAGAATTATAAAATTAAAGTTAGATACTCACAATTCTTTGCGTTCAAATCTAAATTCGTACAATTTATCAACCGGAAAGTAGCTTAATCCATATCTCACTAAGAATTGCAGGAAAACATAATCTCCATCCCAAATGGCATTACTTGTAAATCTTGAATACAGTTCACGATTTGTAAAACTGAAAGTGTTTTTTGTTGCCATGTTTAGAGCATTTAAAATTGAAACTGTATTTTCGAAGACCTCCTCTGTGCGATAGTGTTTAGGGTTATTTGAACCCAAGCAATAAGCACAAAGAATGAAGTTTTGGTACGTTTCGAGCACATTATAATACATATAAATTATTTTCATAATAATCCATTCATCTCTGCAATCAAATTTACAAAAGAGTTTTAGCACAAAAGTGCAAAAAATTCTGGACTGCCAGATGTAGTCCATGTCATTCACGAGAGTATTATAGGAACTTATTACGTAGTCCCACTGAAATTTGCTTTCCTGTTTTGCAGATTTAATAGATGGCTCGAATATTTTTTTGACCTCTTCAAGAAATTCTTTCTTTTGTCTTGCAAGTTTCAGGCATGTACACGGACAGCATAACAGTATTCGATTCCTCGTCTCACGAATTTGAATTCTAGAATCATAGTTTTTGCTGGTAGTGTCGCTATTCATTTTATTTCCCTTTATCTTCAAGTACAATTCTAATAGATATCACGGAAAATAAATTCACAAAATATTAAAAAGAATATATACTATCTATAATAATCATTAAAACTAAAGTAAAAGCGCTTGTTCAATAGACATAAAAGAACACATCATTCATTGATTAAGAGTGAGTCTAGCAACGTTAATCAATCTATGGATATAATCAAAGTGACCGATAGCGATAGCTAACATACACCCTCATATTCCTCGATATATATATATATATATATAGTTATAATGAAATAAGGAGGAGCCTGAACTTTTTTTTATTATATTCAGATCTGCGCCGTGTATCTTAATGTGTTTTAAAAGCCTTTAATTAGAATTTCTGTGTATTTTTAAGGCTTCATTTTGAGAATTTTCTCTGTTGCTAATTGCACAAATCCTTCAAAATAGCACACGCCATTATATGCTGAAATTTTCACATAATCGGAAGTAAACAAATAGTTAAAATTAAACATTAATTATACATGTTATTATGAATTAAATTTTTATTTTTATAGATTTATCGGAAAACTCGAGTTTGAATAGAGCAGCATATTCCACTACATTTTTCCGAAAAAAACTGTTGATTTCAGACTATTTTTTTATAGTAATCTATGTATGAGATTCCTGGAACTTTTGAACGAAAATAGACCGAAGCCTTATGAGAGCTCAGTTTAAATTTTCAAACAACTAATAACAGAATACTCAGAATATTAACACGTATTTAAATTAATTAGAATTCTGAAGAATTTAACCAAAGAATTAATATAAAAATGGACTTTTTAAATTCATTCTAATTTTGAAAAAAGAAGACTATACTTCTTAATATTTAGTTGCACTAAAAGGATTTTTCTATTTCGGATATATCAGAAAAAATAATAAATTTTCTTATAGATAATTTTCTTATTAATTTTCCCTCGTAGTACAGTAATATTAAAAAATAATGATAATTTCAATAATTAACTACTATGCAGAAAAAATTATATATTCACTGCATTTTTCAGATGTAAATTTGTTTAACATAGCAAAGGAACTGCATTTTGAGTTTATAATAAATTGGATTATAATGACTTCTTTTGAGGATTTTAAAGGTGATCATTTAAAAATATATATTTTAAAAAACAGTTTAAGTTTCTCGAAGAATAGAAAATGCTTTGCGATTTCTTAATATTGAATAAGAATATCCGAAATTTTTTTGCATTTAAAGAAAAAAGTTTCGTCGCCAATGTATCAACAAATGTTCAATTTAAATATAAAAATTAGTTTTTTTTCTTTTTTTTTATAATGAAGACATAGTTGCGTTGTAAATGATAAATTGATGTATAAACACGATCTCTTTAAAATAAATACTTTTTTTTATATATAATCTAACAAATTGCAACAATCATTTGAAAAAGAACTTTTCCAAAGACTAAAATTTAAGACTTATAAATAAATTATATATATATATATATAAACAACAAATAAGGAAAAAACCTGAAAAATAGTCTTCTATGGGCAATAAACTGAGTTAAAAGTAATTAAGAAGTAAAATTAAAGAGGAGAGCGAGACCCTACTGAAGATATAACACACTACCTTGGTAGTGCTAAATGTGTGAAAAACGAGAAAAGCGCCCCCTTTAAGCAGTAAAATGAGTTTAAAAAATAAAGGCATATATGAACACGATCACTTTAAAATAAATACATTTTTTTTTTAAATATATAATTTAACAAACTGCAACAATCATTTGGAATTTTTTTTCAAAGACTAAAATATAAAACTTATAAATAAATTATATGTATATGTAAACAAGAAATGAGCAAAAAACCTGAAAACACACTTTCTATGGGCAATAAACCAAGTTAAAAGAAATTAAAAAGTAAAGTTAAAGAGGAGAGTGAGGCCGTACTGAAGATATCACACGCTACCTTGGTAGCGCTAAATGGGTGAAAAACGAAAAAAGCGCTCCCTTTAGGCAGTAAAATAAGTTAAAAATATGAAAAGTAAATGTAGTTAACAGGAAGGGATGTCGAAACCTTTCTGTGGATATAATCACACCACCTTGATAACGCGACACCAAGAAATAGTGATAATACTTTTAAAGATAGAAACCCAACGATTATAAAAGCACAAATAATGTATGAAAAGGTAGCAAACATCTGTTTCGAATCTACTATCGCGATTCTTCATCAGTGCAAAACTCAGCGAGCTAGAAAAAGCAAAGTTGAGAAAAGAGACAGAGAAAAGCAGGATTATATACCCGCTACGGGAACGATCCCGCCTAAAGAAAAGCAACCAATGAGAAGAAACAACCTGAACAACTGGGTTTGCAAGTAGCAACATCTGCCGGAGAACGAACAAAACAAAAAGTAAAAAAACGAGGGAAAAAAGCATTAAAGATTTCCAAATGCTTGGAAAATAAGGAGTACTTGATAAGTCATTGACTAAGGAGTGAGAATTTTTAATGATGTGGTAAGCTTCCCAAATATTAAGATTAATAATAGAAGGACATTTACGGATAATGGTGGCTGAAGAAAAGTTGAACTTATATGTTGTGAAGACCAACAATGTTGAATAATAGAAGAGCGTTTAAGCTCTTGATTTTTTACAGGCCTTTTTTGCTCCTTTAAACGAAATCTGAGAGCAGGTTTAGTCTGACCAATATAAGAAAGACCACATTGGCAGGAAATTTGGTAAATGCCCCAGTTATCTAAGCGAGCAATGGGGTGCTTGAGAACTGAAAAAACAATTTTATTAACCCTTTGAGCTCTGGGGGTGAATTTCTTCAAAATGTCTAAATGTCACACTGGCATCAGTATTTTATAAACTAAAGATTCGTATTATAATATGCGCGAAAAAATGCATTTACCTATTTTAAGATAAATTTTGTTGAATATTCCGGTGTCAATGTGACATTTGGCGATTAAAATTAAGTGGTAGAAATTTCACCCATCAGAGCTGAAAGGGTTAACAGGAGAAAAAACATCGAAATCAAATCTTTTAACCCTTTGAGCTCCGATGGTTGAATTTTCTACCACATAATTTTAATTCCGAAATGTCACAATAGCACCGGAATATTCGATCAAATTTATTTGAAAAAGGTTTAATGGAGTTTTTCGTGTATATCGTTAACTAAATTTTTCCTTAACAAAATACTGGTGCCAACGTGACATTTGGCATTTTGAAGAAATTTACCCACCAGAGCTCAAAGGCTTAAAATTTTAGAAGCCTGCTGACTGATTTTGGGAAATAATGGCAAAACAACCAAAGTATTGGAGTTCGAATTAAATTTTTTTCTTTCAGATTGGGTGGATTTTGTCGATTTTCTATGAATTGAATCTATAATATTAGGGGAATAACCACGATCAACAGCAATAGCTTTAAGATAATTAAGTTCATCACTGAGTAACTGAGGAGTTGAAAAAATTGTTGGATGCCCGGAAAACAAAAATTTTAAAAGCCGCAAAAATCTGTTTTTGTCCTGTCAGAAGTGTTGCAACAAATGAAAGATGGTCAAAAAGAGTTTGTACATGTGTCTTTGAATTACATTTTCCTGAAAGATTTAGTGACAACACATCGTTGAACGAAAAGCAGCCCCATGTTGCAATTAATCCACCATCTAACTGATGCTTTAACCTTCCTACCCTGAATGGGTCTAATCGACCCATATCTATAAATTGGTTTACACGATTCGAACCAGAACTTTTTTCATAAAGAAAGTTAAATAACAGATTCAGACAAATAAGTCAATTAAATATATTAAAATGGTTTAAATAACAATTCTGGTGTGAAATGTTTTTATCAAGATTGAGTAAAATTTGAACAGGGTAGGAAGGTTAATAAAATCTCTTTTACTTTTCTTAAATTATTCCAATGATATTTATAGTCATCAGGACCATTTAAGTTTAATTTCTTTTCATCGGAAAAATTATTTACATTGAGAAAAAGAGATTTTATTAAAGTATCAGTTAGAGGGCTCATTCATTCCGACTTCGGGCTGCGTTTCGTTCAACGATGTCACTTATGTATCTTTCAGGAAAATTTATTTCAAAGGCAGTAAGCAAACTCTTTTTGACCATTTTTAATTTGTTGCAACACTTTTGACAGGACAAAAAATTAATATAAGAGCCAGATAATACGAATATTGACACAAATTGAAATAAGTTTTACACGATTCGAACTAGAACTTTTTTCATAAAGAAAGTTACCGTAATTTCGGGTGTATAAGCCGCGGATCAAACAATTCTTTTTGGACCCAGAAAACTTATTTAGTGATTGAAGACAAATATTTACGGCGATCTAACTAGTTATATTTGTTTCTTAAAAATTTCTGGGTCTAAAAAGAATTGTTTGATCTGCGGCTTATACACCCGAAATTACGGTAAATAACAGATTCAGACGAATAAGTCAATTAAATATATTAAAATGGTTTAAATAAAAATTCTGGTGTGAAACGTTTTTAATCAAGATTGAGTAAAATTTGAACAGGGTAGGAAGGTTAATAAAATCTCTTTTACTTTTCTTAAATTATTCCAATGATATTTCTAATCATCAGGACCATTTAAGTTTAATTTCTTTTCATCGGAAAAATTATTTACATTGAGAAAAATATTTTATTAAAGTATCTGTTAGAGGGCTCATTCATTCCGACTTGGGGCTGCGTTTCGTTCAACAATGTACTGTCACTTATGTATCTTTCAGGAAAATTTATTTCAAAGACAATATACAAACTCTTTTTGACCATTTTTCATTTGTTGTAACACTTCTGACAGGACAAAAAATTAACATAACAGCCAGATAATACGCCTATCGACACAAATTGAAATAAGAAACAATGCCATGGGTACAATATTTGGCGATTTATTGCATGCGCCAGGTTATTATAAAAATACCGAGTTCTTGATTACACGGCACAGATGTCATATACGCAGCACACTAGCGTAATTTTTTTCTGACGTCAATTTGGCAAAAACTTCGTTTTCAAATATCAGTTGCATATATATATATATATATATATATATATATATATATATATATATTTAACTACTTTCCATTACTTTAAAAAGAAAATAATAATAAATAAAAAAGTTTAATTAATAATTATAGGAAGAAAAATTTAAAACATTAAAAAATGAAAATAAAAGTAAATAAACAGTTATTAATAAATAAAAATTAACAGCCGGGTTACTGTGTGAGGCATATAATCGTCATTTTGTTGCAATCACGCCAATGTGGTGTGTATATGACATCTATGCTTATTTCTCTAGCAGAATCTTTTAATTTGGCCAAAAATTGAGCAGTTAAAATAAATTATGAATAAAACCACGTGATTTAATCCGTAGTATACATTTAAGGAGACGAAACTGGTCGCCAAGGGTCCAGCACCCTTCAAGTGGTTAACATGTCTTTTTTCCTTATTCAATTCTAGTGTATTTCTGGAGTTAGACATCCGTTTCTAGATCTTTTTGGACACGCTATGTATAAATATCTGTGTAATGATTTCGTAATCACTTGAAGTTTGGTACGTTGAAAATATATGGAAAGTAATAGGAAGAAATGCCAAGTCACTGACTTTTTGAATATCGGTTATTTTGATAAAGAAAATTTTGTTTTATTTAATCGCAAATGCTGCGATTTAAAAGAATGTCATTTTCTAGAATAAAATTCAAATAAAAAGGCCTTTGTAGACTTAGCAATTCTGGTAATATGAAACTGCATCATCAATATTTTAATCGTTTAACCGTTTAGCGGACAAAAATCTTCAAAGTAAGACATTGAAAAAAATTAATGACACATGTAACTACGAATAAATATATTTGTAAATTAAAAAAAAAAGGGGAGGGTGATTTTTCACATAAATAATAATAAAAATATTATTAATTAAAGTTTCGGTGTCTCTCTTGCATATCGGAATTAAAATTTTGTGGTTTCATAGCGAAACCAATAAACGTTAAAAGGCTAAACCTTTTAGCTCTGATGGTTGGATTTTCTACCACTTAATTTTAATTCCAAAATGTCACTTGCACCGGGATATTTGACAAATTTATTTGTAAAGAGTTTAATATATATATTTTTTTTACCGTGTATATCCTAAACCGAATTTTGTCTTCGCAAATTACTGGTGCTAATGTGATATTTGAAATTTTGAAGAAATTTATCAACCAGAGCTCAAAAGGTTAAACCTTTTCAGGAACAGGAAAATTCTGTTCGTAAAATGATGAAATGATTGATTGATATCGGAATTTACAAATAACATTTTTAGATTGAAATTTTTTTTATTTTAAACGTTTATTGCAAGAGCAAAATTTTACTAAAATTTTCTTGGTACCACCTGTAAGTTTGGATTTGAAATTAGGTGGTCACGACATGTAATCAATGCGGTGGAAAAGTTTAAAGGCGTTTTTTTTTCAGTTGGCCATTCCTATATTTTGATTCAAACTGCCAATTTTGCACCAGAATTTTGTAAAGAAAATTTCTTTTTATAATTAAAAAAGAAAACAAAAACATATATTTTTTTCTAGTTAAGTTCCTCGTATGTTATTTAGACAATAATTTCAAAAGTTTATAAAGGTAATATTTGTACCTTGAAAATAGGATTTCCAATTTTTACATTTAACAAATTCAGAGGTTTAGCATTTCTACTAGTAAAATGCTAAAGTGATTAACTGACACAAGAATTTACAGCGAAATTTATTTGGAAACAAGTAAAACGTTTTCTTCGTATACGTAATAAACGGAAAATTTTTATTTCTTAATTCTGGTGTCAGTATGGCATTTAGGGTTTAAAATATGGTGGTCCAAAAGTGATCCACCACCCTTCAAGAGGTTAATGAACAGAAATTTCGAATTTGTGTCAGGATTTTAGAACAAGATGTTTTGCTTTAATTGATGACAAATATTTTACGATTGCATAAAAAATATCTTCTTTCCAGACAACCCTATTTGCAAGGGTTAATGTAATCCTTAAGAAAAGAATCATGTTGTTTAAGTGCTGAGAAGAATAGAAGCAATCATGAAAATTTAGGAAATTGATGCGAAGATAAAGCTGGGTATTCCCATGAGCACATGTCGTGTAAGTCAGATACTACGATTTCGGATACCAGTATTTTAGAACGGAAAAATGTGACTTATGTTATCAGATATATTTCATTATTTGAATAAGGACATGCAAATATTTTGAAAATAACGGTGGACAACAACTTAATATTTACTAATAATGTAACTTACACGACAAGCGCTCATGGAAACACCCAGCTGTTCTTCCCATACATTAAAAAAGCAAATTTCTTTCTAAATATCTGTGACCAATTTGCAATGTGGATGCACAATTAAGACGCAACACTGGTCACAAAAAAGACCCGGATGATAATATTAAGTGTATAGGGGGGTGGGGTTCCTTTCAAGTATCTCGCTCAAATTTTAATATTTATATTTTTTTCTTTCATAGTATAGCTGAGGATGATTTACAACCGGGCTAGTTTTTACTTTTTCGATTTTGGTTATATATTTTTCATACTATGATAGTTTCAATTTCAGAACCTGTTCAAACCAGTTTCGAAAGTTAAAATATCTTTTAAAAAAAATCTGAAACCAAAATTAAAAAAGTAAAAACTAGCCCGGTTGTAGTTCGTCGTCAGCTAACCTTTGCGAAAAATATCATGTAAAAATATTAAAATTTGAGCGAGATATTTGAAAAGAACGTTCTCCCCTTAGATTTAACATTATCATTCGGGTCTTTTTCAGTGACTAGTGTGGGGCCTTAAGAGCCTACACACTCCACTGAAAAAGACCCGGATGATGATGTTAAGTGGAGTCGTTATTTCCAAATATCGTGCTAAAATTTTAATATTTTTGACCTATTTTTTTAATAGGATAGCTTGGAGAGGCTAGTTTTAAGGCTAGTTTTTAATTTTTCTATTTTGGTTATATTGGTTTTGATTTCAGGAGTGGTTCAAACCGTTAAAAGTATTTCTTTTTCTTTAATCTGAAACCAAAATCGAAAAAGTAAAACTAAGCTATAAAACAAGCAGTTCTCAGCTATCCAATGCCAAAAAAGCGATTTATTTTTAAATACCTGCAAAGAATTATTATTATCATCCGGGTCTTTTTCAGTGACTAATGTAGGCTCTTAAGTGGTAAAATATTTATTCGACTGCTCAACAATGAATTAACGCACCCAACCAGACCTATCACACCATTGAAATCTTCATTAAGAAGATTTAATTTTTTATTGTCAAAGTTTTAAAAATAAAAAATAATGAATTTATAAAGGAAATAAAAAGATGCCTCTTAAAAGGAAATTATACTTTTTTCAATTTTTTTGGGAGTTTAAAACATAAAAACTAACTGCGCTTGAAACTGTCGTGGTAATAGGGGGTTTAACATATATTGTAATAAATATATAATAGTCATTACGATTTAAAAATTTAAGAAATTTTATGTAGATAGAATTATAAAAATAGTTACCTTTACAGATGTCTGAAAAGAAAAAAGTATTTAAAATTCTTCACCAGGGGAATTCATTGTTATGCAAACTAAATAAAAAAGAGGTACCCTGATCATATTCGAAACATTTAGATTAGCAAATAAAAACTGTTACACAATAATAGTATCGTAATCATTAGTCTTAATTTACTTGCGTAAAATGATAATTACATTATCATATATATTATTCTAAATTATTATGAAAAATTAAATGCTGATTTGTGAGACAGAAGCGAAAATTCAGCTTAATTAAAAGGTGACGTGAATACTTTAAACCGAAAAGCTATTTGTCGTTAGATTCAGAACAAAATAATTACTGCAGTCCAAGTAAATGTAAAACCAAACATAGTAATTACCGTAATTTCGGGTGTATAAGCCGCGGATCAAACAATTCTTTTTGGACCCAGAAATCTTATTTAGTAATTGAAGACATATATTTAAGGCGATCTGACTAGTTATATTTGTTTCTTAAAAAATTCTGGGTCGAAAAAGAATTGTTTGGGCTGCGGCTTATACACCCGAAATTACGGTAGTATAATAAATGAAACCTAAATTATTATAAATCTTGTGATATATGAATGTAGTGAATTTACATATTTGTATTTTGAGTTGTGAAGCTTACTTACTCTTATCTTGCGAGAATATAATTCGATTTTTCATTATCTAACAGAATGCTCTTATTATTGATCCACATTATATCGATTAGTATAACTATAATTCGGCAAAATATTTTAAGAACAAATAACAGAAACAAAGCCAGACGATTTTTTTTTTAAACATTCTTCAGCAACCCCTGACTATCAAGCTTGCGCACCAGGGTTACAATTTCAGCCTCCAATTTTAATACAAATATTTAAAACCATACCGTAAATTTCGAAAGAAGAATTATTTTTAAACAATCGATAAATGCTGTTATTAAATCTATATTGATAAAAGAACAAAACGCTCGGGCCTCCGTGGCTGAGTGGTTAAGACATCACGCCGCTGATCGTGAGGTTGTGGGTTCGAATCCCACTGGCTCCATTGCACACACTCTTTGTGTGGAGCTCCTGGTTGTACTTCTCTTGTGTTGTAATATTTCCTTGTGTGCTATCTCGTCCCTGTATATTGACGATGGCTTATAAGCAGGCTTCATGTCGAGCACACAAGTCAGATGTATGTTGTTCAATAAACAAACAAACAAAACGCTCTGTCTGTGTGTCTGTGTGTCTGCGATGGTTAGCAAAACCTACAGCACGTACGAAGCTCAAAATTTTTTTTTAGAGTAGCCCCAAATCTCTCCTGATGCACCTGAGCTTCAGAATTTTGAAATTCCAATTATTAACTGAGTAATTAATTAAAATCGAAAGGTCACTTTCATAAAAAAATCATCTTTTTCCGATTTTTTTCTCTTTCGTTTGTATGCGGTTGGTTGGTTGTGTAAAAATTTTCGCAGAAGCAATAAGAAAGCTGAGACAGATTTAAAGAAACCTATGGAGGAATGAGATAAGTGGAGGTGAATTAAGTCTCAAAAAAGTTTTGCAATATGAAACCATTTATCGCTCAAATTTTA
Source organism: Maratus speculifer (assembly GCA_964019185.1). NCBI lineage: Eukaryota > Metazoa > Arthropoda > Arachnida > Araneae > Salticidae > Maratus > Maratus speculifer. The sequence goes on from OZ025299.1 coordinate 198,256,178, forward strand.
ATGTGCCAAATAAAAGGATGCAGGAAAAATTTTGTACTATAAGACGGATTGAAAAAAATGAATTACGATTGAAGCATATTTTAAGAGGAAATACCGAATTCTTAAAATGGTCTTTGTTCTATTATTATTTATTAAAGTAAATGTTCATTTTTAAAATGAAGGAAATTGGAAAATTAGCAATAATTAAATATCAAATTAAAATTAAATAAGATATTGAAAACATTTGATGCGAACTAAAAATTGTATAACTAAAAGTATCCTTCATTAATGTAATTTAATATACTTTATAACGTAGATGAAAAATGTTTATGACTTAATAATTGTATCTAAATAAATATTTAAAATATAATGATGAAAACATTCTTTTAAAATCATGTATGAAAACTTAAGTAATAAATATTAATCTAACATATAGATTTTTGACTGCAGATGATTTTTATGTATTAACAAAAAAATGTTATATTTTCAAGCAAAACATTAAAATAATTCTATATATTGATATTTAAAACACATATGATAAAATAATTAATAAATTTTTACCAGTGAAGCGATAGATTAGTTCTTTTTAAGAAACAAGAGCAAAAAAATACGGGTTTAAACCTGTTTCAGTTGATAGGCGTGTCAAATCACGTTCTTTTGTTAATATTTAATTGGACTTAATGTAGGGTTGCATTTTTAGCACCTCCAGAGATAATACTTCCACTCTATTAATTTCTTTTTACTCTAAGAAGGATACCAATTTAGATTTTGACATTTCAAAAATGGCTGTTTTTTTCCCCAAAGACCTTTAAAATTCATAGACTGGCAAAATGTCAGTTTAACGTGGGATTTTTCAATACAGCTGTTACGTCAGATCGTTGGTACTTCGTACATTAGAATCTATGCGTGGTTAGCTATGTTGCAGTAAATATATGTATATGTATATATGAGGCTTTTTTAGCAGTTTTTTTAAATCATTGATTAAATTTAAATGCATTTTAAGTTAATATTTTATCAAGACTTTGTTTAAAAAAAAAAAAAATTGAAATGGCTGTTTGATGTACAATTGTTTGAATAGGCAGACGATTCATACACAGTAATAAATTATCAAATAGCAAAATAAATTATATATCAAAAATAGTCACTAAAAGAATAATAGCAAAACATAATTTTTAGGCGTATTAACACATAACCCGATCCCAATCAGAAGAAAACAGATCATACTCCGATCCAAGCAAGACAAAAATTTCATGAGCATAAACCGACCCGAACCTAAAAATTCCATTTGAAAAAAAAAAAAAAAAAACTATGGATTTGATATCTGACCCGAATCAAATCTGAATCCCACAAAAATATTCAAATGAAGCATGCCCCAATCCGATCAAGGAAAAATAATGTTCGTGTTACGTGTATATGCAACCCGACCCGAACCTAAAAAGTTTCTTTGAAAAAACCCGAAAAATGACCAGAACGAAACATGAAATCGATAAAAATATTCCAAAGAAATATAACCCGATAAGAGCAAGACAAAATAATTTCCGTGAACATAAGCCTGACTCGAACCTAAAAAATTCCATTTGAAAAAAGACCTGAAATTTTATGCAAACTATATCTGAATCCGATCAAAATATTCGAAAGAACCATAACCGGATTCAAATAAGAAAAAATAATTTCCGTGGACATGAACGCGATCCGAACCTAAAATTCCATTTGAAAAAAATACCTGAAATTTGAATCGAACCAAATATGAACCTGACAAAAATATTCCACAGAACCATACCCGGCTCTGAACAAGACAAAAAATTTCCATGAAGATGAACCTAATCCGAACCTAAAAAACTGAACTAAATCTGAATCTGACAAAAATATTCCAGAGAAGCATATCCTTATTCGAACAATGCAGAATAATTTCCGTTGATGCGCAACCCAACCTCAGCCTAAAAATTCCATTAAAAAACCGAAATCTGAATTGAACGACATCTGAACCCGAAAAAAAATATTCCAAAGACCCAAAACCGGATCCGAGCAAAACAAAATAATTTCCTTGGGCATGAATCCGACCAGAAACTTAAAATTAAATATGAAAAAATACCCGAAATCTGATCGAACCAAATCTGAATCCGACGAAAATATTCCAAATAACTATAACCAGATACGAACAAGACAATATAATTTCCATGGACATAAACCCAATCCGAACCAAAAAATTTCTAAAAAAGAAAAAAAAAAATCCCGAAATTCAAACCAAACCTAATCTGAACCTAACAAAAATATTTCAGTTTAGTATAACCTCATTGGAACTAGGTAAAATAATTTCCATGGAAGTACAACCCGACCCGAACTTAAAAATCCCATTTGAAGGGAAAAAAAAACCCCCACGAAATCTGAATTGAACCGAATCTAAACTGAACAAAAATATTCCAAACAACCATAACCGTGTCCGAAGAAGACAAAATAATTTCCATGAACATGAATCCAATCCAAACCTAAAATTCGGATGTTCTACAAAACATAATGCGCTCCGTAGCGGTGGAATGTGAAACTAACAAGGAGGGTCTCCATTGGGGGCATACTCAGAATTTTTTGAAAAAAATACGAATTAAACTACTCATGTAGGTAATAAAGGATCAGTGAAAATTAGCGGCGGAATTACATTATTAGATATGTAAAAAAAATAAAATAGTTTGGAATAATTGGCGTGAAAAGCTGAAAGCGACGCGGGATTTGGCGAGCAGTGCATTTCCTCGCCAAAAGCAGACGATTTTAACGAATCTGAAAATTGATTTTAATTGACTTCACTGTTAAAAATCTGCAGCATTTACTGCAACGTCACTCCACAACTTTTATAGAATATCTCTCTTCTGACCAATGAGAATGCTCCATAGCACGGTGAATTGACCGTGTCATACACTGTTAAAATCTGCTGCATTTTGTTGTAACGCACTCCACCACTTGTATATAATATCTCTATTCCAACCAATGAGAAAGCTCCATTTCACGGCCAAGAAACCGTTTTCTATACAAGCAAGGGAGTACGTTGCAACAAAATGCAGCAGATTTTTGACAGTGTATTTTTCAATTTGGAACAATTTTAATCAATTTAAATTGTGTTTTAAATGATAAAATATATTAATTTCATTTTGTTATAAGTACATATAAATGTATATAACAAAATTACACTTAAATAAAGTAAAAATGCAAAACTAAAATTACTTAAACTAAACTTATTTAAATAAATTGAACATAGAAATTTTTTTCTTTAAAAAGTATCCGAAGCGTAAAACCGTATTTTTCAAAATTTCCTTTTTTTCACCAACCAGAGATAAATCGCCAAATAAACGAAATTTTTATTATTTTTTTACGGACGTTATAAGGAGGTTCCGCCGAAATATTTTTATAAACATATATAACTATATGAGAAGAACATTCTGTAATTTTTTCAGATTTTTCTGAGTATGCCCGTATGGAGACCTTCCTTGTAAGTACTTAGCGCGAGATGATTAAGATTTTCGTTTATAGTTAGAGTTAAATTATAACTTGGTTACTGTTAGGTAACAGTTAGGTTGCAATTATGTTCCGGTGAGCCTTATGTTATATTTAATTTCCGGTTAGGTTACAGTTAGGTCATGGTTAAGTTACAGTTAGATTAAGGTTAAGTTGCGGTTAGGTTGTGGTTAGATTATGGGTAGGTTATGATAAGTTGACGGCTAGGTTATATTTATGGTTTATTTAAGTTACAGTTAGGTTACTGTTAAGATACAGCTAGGTTACAGACAAGTTATGATTACAATACAATTAGGTTACGGTTAGGATTTTGTTCACAGAATGAACATTACGCATGTTTGATAAAAAATATACACCTATTTTTGTAAAATGGCTCTGAAATTATAATACTATATACTAACCTTTTAGCTAATCATCGAGAATCGATTTCGTTCACGGTTTAGTCGGATTTAAGAGTGATATAATTAGTTTGAAATTCAAAATATTTCACTTGGAATATCTGTGTGAAAAAAGTATTTAGTTAAGTCACTTAACAGTAGTTTCAAGGATAAATATCAACACTTTAACACGAAAATCACGCAATCGTTGCACACATATTCCCTCTTGCGTTTCCCATTGTAATCATTTTGGGTATTTTTGGAGCTAAATATAAGTTTTTTTTAACTAATTTGTGACACAGTCAGGGGGTACATATTTAATATAATGTACACTGTAAAAAAATTGTCCCTTTTGCTGCATCATCACTCCCCCGTTTTTATAGAATATCTCTCTTTTGACCTATGAGAATGCACCATAATAAGCTGAAGTAATCATTTTCTATAAAAGCGGTGGAGTATTTCTATAAAAGAATGCAGCAAAAGGGTCAAATTTTTAACAGTGTATTTACACGTATTTCGAGTTAAAGATAAAATCATAAAAATTTCAAGTTACTTTAACATTATTATTACGGACCCGGGCAACGCCGGGCGGGTCAGCTAGTAAAAAATAAAATACTACTGCTACTTGTATGAACTCAAAATTTCCGAATAAAAATGGAGGCCAAACTGTGTAACCGTATTGCACTGCGAATGAAAATATTCTTTAACCCTTTAGAGGCACAGCACTTTTACGGCTAAAACTTTAAAATGAATAATTAAACTGGAATTTACTTATAAATTTATTTGGAAATAAGAAAAAGTAATTTTTCATGTACATGAACAACGGAAAAATTTACCAATTTTATGGTGCCGTTTTAAGTTTTGAGAATTAAAATTTAGTGGTTTCATAAACGTCACCCACTTTGCCAGAGTCACCAGTGAAATACAATTTAAAATTCAGATTCCTCGACTAGCATCATCATTTTGATATACCCTCTTGTTTGCGCTTCGGCTAATATCTTGTTAAACAAGGGTAATTTTACCATTTTAAAGTAGTGGTGCCAATCAAGAAAACTGAATTAAAAAATAGCCCACAGGCAACACTGTCCCTTACAAGTGTTAAACAGTACTGCTGCTGTACACTGTTAAAAATCTTGTTCTAATTTGAACCAAAAAAGTTTGTTTTTTGGTGCTCAATAGCTGCCACCATAAGATGGTGAAATCTCGTACCAACATTTGGAGCTTCCTAGTTCAACCTCGTTCCAAGTATTAAAAGTATGCTTCAATGGGAGCTCCAAATTTTGGTTCAAGATTTCACCATCTTACGGTGGCAGATATTGAGTACCAAAAAACAAACTTTTTTGGTTCAAACTAGATCAAGATTTTTAACAGTGTAACGTCGTAATAAGTATTTTAACAATTTGTAACTATAACCCTGTGTCATTTTCTCTTCTTTCAACTCTTTGAAAATTTAATAAAAAATACGTAATTTATACATTTTTCTGGACTACCTTGAGCCAAGGAACGCAACTAAATCATCAGAGAACGGTAGTTTTTGAAATTTATAATTCGTAGACTCTATCTATTTAAAAAAAAATATTCATAACTGAAAAGTATATTCAAATGCTGTTCAAAAGGCATGTCTCGCATGTGTTTGTGGCGTTTTGGTTGTAAGACTGCATTCATCTTTTGGAAAAAGACGCTATTTTGAGATTATAAAAATATTTTTGGATTTAATAGAGAACGATCTGTCACTAATGCCAATTGTATAGTTTTTTGTTTACTCAATGAATGAAAAAATGATGATATAGAAATAATAAAACTATAATTCTATACAGTTGCTAGTGCCCTAATGTTTTATTAGCCATATCCATTTATCACCAGTGTTTGTAAGAATAATAATCGACTTATTTCCTAACTGTATTAAAACCAGAATGTAAAAATAAGGTGATATATACTATTTAAAAAGCACTTCCAACCAAGCAATCTCAATTAAAAAAGTAGTCACGGACTAGTAACACTTAATGTCGCTTTCAGAGCTGCCAACTTCTACGCCTATTTAAATCATATAAACATGTTTGGAACCACAAAAATGTTTAAGTAAAATGTATACCAAATATATTCAATGTTATCAATAACAGCAAATATTGTTAATCATTTACTAAAAGTTCTGTTTCTAACATATTTATTTGACTTTAAATAGGCGTAGTAGTTGGCAGCCATGCGCTTTAACTTCTTGAGGGACAAAGCACTTATGTTCGTAAAATGTTCAAATGATTGATTGACACCGGGATTCACAAACAGATTTATATGATAGAAAGTAAAATCTGTTTTTCGCGTACATTGTAAAAAGCGAATCTTAATACTAAAATTCCGGTGCCGATGTGGCATAAGGGAATTAAAATTAAGTGGTATATATAATATACCAGTTCTGTATATACAAATTCTGTTAGTAAAAGGAGAAATTATCGACTGATACCGGAATTTACAAACGACTTTTTAAGAGATCAAGAACTCCTTAATTTAACCTTTTATTGTAAAAGCGAGATTTTACTAAAATATTGTTGCCAATTGCAAGTTTGGAATTAAAATTAGTGTGTCCAGACCGGCAACACTGCGCCGGAAAGGGTTAAATCCTTTCTGGTATGAAATAAATATATTAACTATTTTAATTATGTTCTACCAGAATTTATAAACTAATTTATTAGAAAATTTGAACTTCCTTATTTTCATGTATGTTATAAACGAAAAAAAAAATTACCGTAATTTCGGGTGTATAAGCCGCGGATCAAACAATTCTTTTTGGACCCAGAAATCTTATTTAGTGATTGAAGATAATTATTTACGGCGATCTGACTAGTTATATTTGTTTCTTAAAAAATTCTGGGTCGAAAAAGAATTGTTTGATCTGCGGCTTATACACCCGAAATTACGGTAAATATTTTTGGTGCAAATAAAATTAAAATAAGGTGTCCATTTTTAGGGACACCGCACTTGAAAGAATTAAGCCTTTCCAGCACGGGCAAATTCTACTAGTAAAATGGGAAATTATCGACTGACATCGGAATTTAGATACGTCTTTCATAGAAATTAAGAATTCCTTAATTAAAGCTTTTATTAAAAAAGCAAAATTTTATTAAAATATTATTTATGTCATTTGCAACTTTGGAATTAAAATTAGGTATCCCAGACTGGGCACAGTGTGCCGGAAAGGGTTAAAAAGTGAAGAATAAAAAACAAAGCATCTTTTATTAATAGCTGATGCCACTCATTTTTATTACTTTAATTCCAAAAAGCAATCTAATTTAATCTGTTTTGGTCGTTAACATAGTCAATTCTAACGCCTTTTTTGTACGAAAAAATAAAATATAGTAAATTTTACCTTTTTCAATCGCTTTAATCTGATGATTTAATAAAGGAAAAATCTCTTTTAAATTTTTCTTCTACAGAAAAGCTTAACACCTGGCAGCTATTCGTTGGATTTGAGATGCAAAATTAATTAAATATGACATACACGAATAAAAAAAATGGTAAGTTATCAGTTAAATTTTAATAATTTTCAATTCTATTTAACATTATTTATGCGTTACCGTTGAGAGCAAGCATTCATAATTTATCAAACGCAATAAGTTTTAGTTAGTATTTTGATTACGGTTTAACACATATACTGTAATTTCCGGCGTATAATCCACAGAACAAACAATTCTTTTTCGACCCAGAAAGCCAAATATTTACCACGATACAAAATTTTCCATGTTATTTTTTTAAAAAGTTCTGGGACAAAAATGGTTGTTTGGTCTGCTTATTATATGCCGGAAATTATGGTACATCTCATTGGGATATTTATTCTTCTATTTGAATAACTTATTAAAAATATTGTCTGCCACACACTTGTAATAATAATAAAAAAAACATTTGGCTCTTTTTTAAATATAAATTAAGACACTTCAAATTCTCACCTGAGTGGTTTGATTGTATTTTTCGTTTGATGGGATGATCATTGCTCCATAAATAAAATAAAAAAAAATTCCCATTCAAAATTTCTGGTATGAATTCAGAATAATAAAATCACCAGATTCGGCAATAATGTTTAAGATGTTTACAAGCAATGTCGTCCCATCTGGCTGATTTTTAATTTAGGCATTTCGAATTCTCACCAGTAAGTTTTTATAGTTATTTTTTTGCTTCATAAGATGACAGCTATTCCACAAGAAAAATAAAATGCGACTTCAAAATTTTCTTGTGTGAAATTCAATATTTAGAAAATACAAATTCCGCCAAATACGGCAACACTACTTACTACAGAGTTCGTATGCATGAAGGGATTCAGAGGATTAAGTGCCAGAAATTTCGTGAAGTATCGGTCGCTATATCTGAATATGGTACATATTTTCATTAAATAAGGCAACTATTACTTTACAAAAATTCTGATAAGAGATGTTTGAATGTCCTTGAAACATATGAACTCTGTACTAGAGGGTATGAAACAATAATTCTTGTAACCTGTGGTAAGATTAAATATAGAAACAGCGACAAGTTTACGTTCATATTCAATTGGCTAAAGTTTAGTTGACGCCCTTCTGTTCATAACAGTCTTAAAGGTCTCTGTTATAATAGTTCGTTTCGGTGAGATTTTTTGACGAGGGTCATTCATTAAGAACAAATTTCAGGAGCTATTTTGATTTGAACTAAAGAAAATAAGTAGAGTTCAGATTAATGTCATATTCACCATATTTAATTAACCATTTAACTGATTTGCCCGTACGTCGTACAGACAAAAACTGTTTTCTTCAACCATCACTTAATGCTTTTTGACACCAATAAATTTTTTAATCGCAATTTAAGGGCGGAAATGCTTAGATTTACTATTAAGAATATTTTGGCCTAAAAAAGTTATGTTTATCCAATATTTGCAGTTTATTGTATGTAAAAAAATTATCAGTAAAATGGTTAAACAAATTTTCTGGTTTGAAGTATGTTTTTTGTTAAAACAAAGCCGGAGGTTGATACGTAAGATTGATATTACTGTAACAATAAACACTTAAATCCTTTGAGACGAGCATCCCTATACTTGCCACATTAGGCTCTCAGCATTTTTGAATATTCTCCCCGGTAATTTTTTACCGTATATTTTGCCTTATTTAATCCGAGCATTTTATCGATTAAAATAAGCAAAAATTTCTGTTTTAAAAAACCGATTGTGAAATATTAAAAATTTTATAAAAGACGCTCATCTCGAATGGGTTAATATTTGCGAGTATTTATGAAAACGAAATAGAAAATAAAGTGTCTTTCAACATTCGCGAATACTTCGCACCACTTTTTAAAAAGAAAAATCTTTTGCATGCGAGTTGAACTTATTTTCCGGAAAAGTATAATACAAAATGTACCGTAATTTCGGGTGTATAAGCCGCAGATCAAACGATTCTTTTTCGACCCAGAATTTTTTAAGAAACAAATATAACTAGTTAGATCGCCGTAAATATTTGTCTTCAATCACTAAATAAGATTTCTGGGTCCAAAAAGAATTGTTTGATCCTCGGCTTATACACCCGAAATTACGGTATTTTTAAAAAACTGTGCGAACAGAACATACAAATTGTTGCCTGTGGAAGCTTTGTGGATGCGATTTTGAAATTTGCGAAAATTTCCGTGAACCTAACTCTGGCGAAATTTAACACTAGAACTACCAGAAATTTGTGTCAAAATTTATAAAAATATTTCTAACCAGATTTTTGATTTAAAACAGTTTAACTTTATTATCTAATGGGTTTTTCCTTCTTTGTAGCTATTAAACTTATTTCATAATCAAATTTCTGCTTTGAACCGAATTTTATTCATATGGTAGACCTTAAAATGAGGGCTCACGGTAGTTCTAATTTTAAGAGATTACTGTATGCCAAATATAATGAGGGTTTATTCTTGAATTATAAATTAGTAAGTCTTCTTTTCACACACTATAAGCAAGATGAGAAGATTGCAGCTAAAATATATATTTAGTAAGTTAGGAAGTTTCAATTCAGAAAGAGAAGTATCCACTCTAAAAAATATTTTATTTACGCAATCACGTGCTTCGGGTTTCCATTTTCAATTCAAATTTTCAGTTTGAAATTTTGCATAGTTTTACGAGAAACGTGATAGTTCAAAAAGCATACACACATAAGTTTTACATTTTGTTTCTTATTGATGAAATTTAAGGGAGAACAATTTTTAGAAACAGATTATATTTATTTATTTTGCACTTGCGAAGAAAATTTTAATACAAAACATACAGAAATATTTGAACTATTGTTTTAACACCACTTTTATTGGAAAAATAAATGAAACAGAATAATATTTTACTTATAAAACGTTCCTTTGAAAAGTATGTGGTTTATTTTCAGTGTTGCCAATAAAAAGAGTTTTTAATCAGTATATAATATAACATAAACCTTTTGAGCACTCGAAGGTAAATTTCTTCGAAATTCCAAATGTCACATTGGCATCAAAAATTTGCAAAGAAAACTTTCGGTTTACTATACACACGAAAGCTTTACACACGAAAAGATTTAAGTGTTTTCAAATAAATTTGGCCGAATATTCCGATGCCAGTGGGACATTTCGGAATTAAAATTAAGTGGTAGAAAATTCAACCATCAGAGCTTAAAGGGCTAAATAAAGCAAAAATTACTACCGTAATTTCGGGGTTATAAGCCGCGGATCAAACAATTCTTTTTGGACCCAGAAATCTTATTTAGCGATTGAAGACAAATATTTACGGCGATCTAACTAGTTATATTTGTTTCTTAAAAAATTCTGGGTCGAAAAAGAATTGTTTGATCTGCGGCTTATGCACCCGAAATTACGATATTAAAAATGTAGAAGCTATTAAGTAATTTTTGTATAACTTAAGGAAAATCTCGGTGCTTTTAGTTTTAATAAAAACAATTGAAAAAGACATGTCTCCAATGTCAGACATTTATCTTTAATGGTTCTTGAAATATAAAATTTACAAATCTGAAATAGTCATACGGCACAATTTTTATTTTTTATACTGGATACTCTTTTATAAAGTTCCGAAAAAAAAAATACGGAGAATCGTTGTTGTTTGTTGTATATTTATATTTTACAGGTTGCGGCAGGTAAGTGTTAACACATGTTACTTGCTATCCGCATAAAAACGAACACAGTTTATTAAAATAAGCCATTTAATCATAATCTGCAATTTGAACAATTTGCTTACATTAGTTTTGACTAGTTTATCCAAAAGATATTCGTTATTTTGAATTTGTTGACTGTCCCCAATTGGGGTTTCGGAAAAAATATGCACGAAAGTATATATCACATGTTATTCTGTTTGCACACATGGAGTTTCAGGATAAATTCTCATGTATTTTTCTACATATTCAAGAGAACGTTTAAAATCGCAATTGACGGTTATCAACGGGCGTATAGTGTATACAGTTGGCAAAAAAAGTATTTGTACACTTCATTTTTTTAATATTATAATGAAATTAAACAAAAGATTTAAGCAAAAAATACTGTAATACATTAATTTAATGCATTATAATAATATAGAAGCAAAAAACGAAATTAAACGAATCGATTTTTTACATTATAATAAACAAATATACAAAAATATAATGCCAAAAAAGTATTTGTACACTATATTAATGTAATATAATTAATGAAAATTTAGTAAAATGATACAAATTACTATTTTGTGTGAATTCATTTAGCGTTTATGACTACTTCTATTCTAGATGGTGTGACATAGATTCCACCAACTTTTTTGTAGCGGTCTGGTTAATGATATTCCATGACACAATAAGACCTTCTTTAAAATTGTTTTTTACTGATACATTTTTTTTTTCGAATTTTTGCATCCAATAGAATCTACAAATTTTCTATTGGATTCAAGTTGAGATTTTAGAGGAGTTACCAGTCGTCTTCGAGGGGTATTGTAGTAACCATGTGCTGCTGATCACAGCAGTATGCTTTGGTCGTTATCCTCCAGAAAGTGAAAAGCTTCCTCTATGCCTAATTTCTTAGCACGGTTTAATAAATTATGCCGCGACACATAAATGTATGTTAAACCTGTCCTTCCATTGTCAATAAATTTTAAATGTCCTGCTCCATTAGAAGCTATACACCCCAAAACCATAATATTCCCCCCTCCATGCTTGATAGTTTGAAGTATACGTTTTGGATATGGAACAGTTTTATTTTTACGCCAATTTTTTCGAATGCTTGGTGGTAAGAAAATTCCGAATTTTCCCTCATCAGAAAAAAATTACTGTTTTCCAAAAGTCCAATGATTTACTTCTGTATACGAAAGCGAATACTATGCGTTTTCGCATATTTGTTTCGCTGATGAATGGATTTTTCCTTGAGGTTCTTCCTTTTAAGTCTGCATTGAGAAGAATATTTCTTATTGTTTTAGGTATTACTCAGATGCGAGAAGATGTTGCAAGGTCTCCACCAAATTTTTGAACCGAACGCGTAGGATTTTTTAAAGTTTTTTAACAACAGTCCCTTTTTCCCTCATTGTTAGTTTGCTGAGAAGTCCTGTTTTTCATTGAATTTCGATGCATCTAATTTATTCATAGTTTCTCACTATGCATTCAATAGTTTTTGATGGTAATTTAATAGCTTTTACAAATTCTTGTTGCGAGTGTCAATTTTTATTATGCTCAAAAATAAGATTTCATATGTCTAGAGGTACCTCTCTAGTTTTAGGTTATATTCTCAATTACTTCAAGAGCAAATTAAATTAAATGTTAGAAAAATATAATATGAAGTTAAAAATTATTAAAAACTTCTGTATAAGTAGTCCTTTGAACCATAAACACTATAAAACACAGTACATATCAGGATGGAGAAATGTACAAATACTTTTTTTACAAGAAATTTTTAAAGTTTTCCTATTAGAAAATTATTTTACATCTTTATCGAAATTTTCTGTTGTGTAATTTAAAAAGCGCGGTAAACAGACTGTATTAAACTATTTTTGACAAAATATCTGTTTTTATTTAGTTAAAAATTAAACATTTTAGAGTGTACAATACTTTTTTTGCCAACTATATATCATAGCTGCGACCGTGTACGGATTTTTCTCACCAATTGAATTAAAAAGAAATTTTTGTCTTTTTTCATCGTTGGAAAACGTTCGATTCCGGCGATTATTATAGGTGAAATTTTCTATTAAATTTTAGTGGTAAGAAAAATCCATGCAAGTTGGCAGCTATGATTTATACATAGTTGCAAATATCCCGATTTATTTAAACGAATTAATTGTTGCAAAAATGTTCTCTTTATTTAATTGCAGAATTTGTGAGATTGTGTATAACAAGTATTTATGCGTAAAAATATTGTTGTAAAAAAATCAAGACTTTGGCAACTATGTATATAATAATGTTGTTCTTGAAACCAGTGTTGCGTTAAGAAATTTCTGTGCCCGGAAGAAATCAGTTTATACTTTTATTATATATAAATATTAGTTTTCGTCAATATAATGCCCTAATATAACGCTTCCCGTAGTTATAAAACAATATTTTCTTTCTTGTAATTTATATCGTATTTCTATGTTTATCAGATCTGTATTTCTTGACATAGCCATGGCTGCCAACTACTACGCCTATTTAAAGTCAAATAAAGATGTTGGAAGCAGAAATTTTAGTAATGGTTTAACAATATGTGCTGTAATGCATAACATTGAATATATTTGGCATACATTTTATTAAAATATTTTTGTGGTTACAAACATGTTTATATGATTTAAATAGGCGTAGAAGTTGGCAGCTCTGCATAGCAAACAATGAGAAGATCTTTTCAAAGGAGAACACTTCTGACACGTTACATTTAAGTTAATAAATGAGCAATTTTAAGTGCATTCTTTGTGAGTTAAAGAAAAAATCCATTTTTCTTATTTAGCTATTCACACTTTTAACTTAAGCTTTCAAACTTTCTTAAAACTATTCCTATAATTTAAGTATCTTTTTTAATGTTTATTTATTTCTTGCATTTAACAGAAATCAAAGATGATAGCAAAATTTATTCCTTTAGTTCTTTTTGCTCTCCTGATTTTCTTAATGTTTGCTTTTTAAAGAATATTTTCTTGGCAGATTTTCTTAATGTTTACTTTTAAGAAACGATAAAAGAAGGTGAATCGAAGAAGATCATTAAAAGTTTTATTTTAGTCTTTTTTATTTTACATATGATCCTCTTTTATTATTTGTTTTATAAACATTCTAAGAAATCGTAAAGTTTTATTTATAAAAAGAAATCTGTTGGAGACATAGTAATTTTTTTTATTATTATTTCTCAATTTATAATATTTCTTTCATTAACATTTCTGTAGTCTTTTATTTTAAATTCATATTATACAGAAGAAGGTTGCACACAACGTGTGGTTATCGGGAAAGGAATACATCAGTATTTTAGAATGCAGTAAATACTACAGTAATAGCAAGCAATATTTAATAACAGAAACTTCAAGATTAAATCAGTTGGAGAATACTTTTCAGAGATCGCGGTGACAAACAATGTTTTGAAAAAAATATATACAACTTTATCCTCTTGAGGGGCAAGCAATATTGTCTCTGTAATATTGAATTCTCGCCGAAAAAATCGAAACATTTTATTTTAACCCATTAATGCCTGAATTATTTTCTTTATTAATATTCAAATTTTGCATTTTCCCACCACTTTTAAAACAAGAATAACTTTATCTTAATTTATCAATGGCTTTATCTCGAGGAACAAAGTATCTATTTATCTTCCTTTTTACTGGTGTGAAATGCGCTTAATTAATTTTTTTTAAACTGTCCCAAAAATGGGACGCTAGGCACTGATGGGTTAAAATATGAAAAGAAATTTCTCACCATTTTGCCGCCAAAGTTGAAAATAAAAAATTTCGTTAAAAGTTTTTGGTGCGAATCTCGTTTAAATTGGGTGAGATAAAATCAATCAGATAAGGTATATAACCTTATGGGTTTATCCCGTTGAGGGGCAGTGGGATATACTTCGAACCTTGGTTTTTCCTTATGTAATCCTTATGTTAGGTTCCCTTAAAAATACCCCACGGAGGGCAACCCCCATTTAGGGCCGATATCGCACGTTAAGATAATCGGCCGACATAAAATAAACCAAACCAAAGTTTGGAAATAATATCTACTGATATAGCGAACATGACTGGTACTAAAATGAATAATTTTTATTGAATTCCTTATGCTAAAGAACCCTGACTTAGAAAAGATTCAGGTTATCGTATGATTGCATGGAAATATTAAAAAAGAGGAACTGGCTTATCTTTAAAAATCTGAAACTTCCACTGTAACCGCTTTGGCAGGTATTTTATTGTCGCCGCGGCAAACTTCCACCAGTAAATTTATGTAGAATATTTCTCTTTATTTAAACGCCTCACTAATGGAAAATTATAATTTAAAATCCCATTTAATATTCTTTTAACTTTAACCATGATGCTTAAAAGCCGTTTGCCTATGATAAATTTATTTTCCAGTAATACATCTTATTACTTGCATATATCATTTTGGTTCATGCTTTAAGATAAAAAAAATTGAACTAAATGCTATTCACAGTTTTTGTGGTTAGCACAAGGAGCTTAAGTCTGTACGCCTATCTAATGTCACGATGTCCAGAGCCTTTTTAACCAATTAATCCAGCAATGTCGCAACTTTTCAGAAATAATTTGAAATGCGGCTTTTAAATAGACAAGAACACCGATTTCACGTGAATTATTACCCCCGGGACTTGCAAAATAACCTTATGTCAATCCACTCATCACTTTCAGAATCCCTAAGTCAAGCCAACGCGGACCTGTTTTCAAAGGACACCGTGTATGAAAAAGGAATAATAACCCACGTCCCATGAAATAAACTGTGCTATCTTTTACCTCGAACTGAACTAGGGCTAAAAACGATTGCTGAACGCAAAATATGGCCGACTAGCTACAAAACTAGTGATTACCGGTCCCCGCTAGTTGAAAAATTCTGCTTCGTATTCGCCCCCTTGATATGCCAGAAAGACAACAGCCAACTGGTCGCGTTCCCTTACAGATACGAGGCGCGATCATTATATATATATATATATATATATATATATTCAAAATTCTACAGAAATCTCACTGAAGAATAAAAGTAATTGCGCTATTTTGAATATAAAGAAACTGTCAAAAGTAAAATAATACTCATTTATGTTTAAATGTATTTAAAAAAATCATGTATGAAAGTGGTGCAAAGCTTAAATAAGGATGGTTACGGTTTTAAATCCAAATATTCACCCATATCCTATTTTTTCAGAGATAGTTTTATCCTCCCGATTTTTATATCTACCACTATTTGTATTTCCTTAATTAATAATTCTATCTATTTAATTAAGGAACTGTGAAAAAAACCTTTAAATTCTCAGCAGTTTTGCATAATACAGTGGTCACTTTAGCTAGTGCGAGTTATTAAGGGAACTAATGTATTCATACACTTTTCAATTTTACTATTTAATAGTACGTTATGTTTAACATTTATTATACTTCCACATTTAAAATGGTAAAAAAATTATGAAAAGGAAATCAATAGGAAAAGATCATCGATACTTTTACAGAATACTATTTATAAATAAAAGATAATGCCGTGTAAAGTCTCACACGCTCTTCTAGTACATTTTATGAATCTGCAAATTTCAAAGTCAGCTGACATAGCCCTATGTTTTATTAAATTGAATATTTTTTTTCGCTAAATAAGATTAAGATAATTATAAAAGTAACAGTACGAGACATACGTTTTCCCAGCGAATTTGGTAAAGCAGAAATATACATGGAATTGATATGGTTCTTTTTTATTTACACAAACACTGTTCCAGTTTTGAAATCGAAAGTCGTTGCTTCTTCAATCTATAAAATACATAATCAACAACAATTTCTAGATTTACTTCAACTATTTTAGTGACAACGGAATGTATTTGGGCATAGAATCATGTTATAAATTTGCTTTATTTTCCCCTTTTGATTAGAATTTCTTATATTGATCTTTCACAAATAAGTTGTTAATGATAAAAGTGGATATGATATTCTTTTTTTTATCGCATGTTTATCATATTTTTACATAAACATTTATAAAAATTAAAAAAATATATATAACATGATATATAACTCACTGATTAAAAAGAAACATATCTAAAACTATAACTAATTTAACTGATTAAAGACGAGCCTCTTTTGCAGTTTTATTTTAATTCTTCTACACTACAGTTATTTTTAAGTTCTAATTTTGAATTATTTAATTGCTTAAAATTTGAGATTACATAATGTGAAAAACTGCGAACTAAAATATTGGTATTAAAATGTAAAAGTTTTGTTCGCTTTCCATGTAAAGTTTTCTTGTTATTTTGTTGTTTATTAATGAGTTAATAAAACATCTTAAATAAGTACGACTCAGAATCCTGATACACATTTAAAAAAATCTTGTTTTAATACAAAAGCTATATGCCAGTATTTTATAGTGCAGCAATTACATTTAAATCGAAATTTTAATAATGTTTAAGAATGTAATAAAATTTAAATATGTGGATGAAAATAAGAAAATTAATGCCATTTGAAAATTATTAAAATAAAATATATTTAAATGTAAAACTGGTGGAGGACTTTTTTCTAATTTAAATGCATGGCGGCAAACGAAGTCATTAATGCAATCCATTAAGTGCTACTCTAAACTCTAGAAACGTTCTGTAATTGCACTTAATTTATACGAATAGATTAAGTAAAAGCATTGTATATTTTATTCGAAAGAAATTAGTTTTTTTTAATGTTGTTTTTTAACAGTAAGCTATGCATCGTATATTCTAAAAGTAAGCATGTTTCTTTTTCTATTCATTTTTAATCACACATATTTTTTTTAAAAAACACATTTCATCTTGTATAGACAATTTTGTCCAAACCATGCTGTATTAATCAATAATTTGAAATTATGGTGATGCAATTATATTTCATTTATTTGCAAGTAACACAAATTAAGTGGGTAATGTGACAACATGTTTTATAGACTGGTGGTTGAAATTACTGCTCGGATTGGAAATTTCTTAAAGGAGATATAAGGCACAAATACAACAACGCTGTGATTCTGCCAAAAAATGTCTTCTTTGTAAAATTACGAACAATACTTCCTACCACCAATCTACAAAAACGTTTTATATTTAACGTGTGTTCAATTTTTTACAGAAAAAAATTTATATAATTTAACTATTGCTTGGTAATATAGTTTTTGTATTACCAAAAGCAATTCAAAAAATCTTTTACATCGCAAAAGCTTAAAATGAAGTAAAAAAGGGTTACTAACCTATTTGTTTTTTAAAATAAGAAATATAGAAAGACGTAAAATTATTTAAATAACTATGTTTTATTTCTAGGTGGTAGTCATTTAAAAAACAAACCATAAAGAACGGTAACTTTAAATACATGATTCATTTTTTTATATTTTATTCGAACATTGTATTTTAAAAGTACTTTCAGTAAAATCCAAAGAATTGACAAAATGTAATTACCGTAATTTCTGGTACATAAACAGCGAGTCAAATTTTTTTTTTCATACAGTCATTTTTTGACACAGAAATATTTTCATATAAGATGTAACTCCTTAGATCACAGTAAATATTTCGCTTTAATTACTAAGTAAATTTATGAGTCCAAACAGAATTATTTCAACCGCGGATTATACACCGACAATTACGGTGCGAATAAAGCGAGGAGACGTATAGTGCGCTGTCTACCAGTGGCGAGTGAAGTAACTGGAAAGTTTCAGTGGAGGCAACGCTATCATCTGTCTTGCTTTTCGGCGCAAAATTTTCCCTTCTGAGGTACGACTTAGCTTTTCGACCATTCTCTGATCTTTTCAATTCCCTCAAAATTGCCCCCACTTTCAGCTAATTTCAGTACCACTGTTTAGGCTCCAAAAACGCCCAGTCCCATTTCGTCTGGTATGATGAGTACAAAGTGTGCGGCAAAAAATCACACAGTTAACCTAATGTGCAATAAACCACAAAGATTATCAACAAAGCACATAAACAAAAATAGCCGACCCGGGTACTTGTCTTAGTGGTTCGCCACTTCGCCGGCTTAAATTCCATCATGTACGTTAATAGCGCCTGGTGCATATAAAATCCGTCGTGGGTGCAAAGTCCACCAAGTTACCTGTAAATTGTACCTCTGGAGGTGCCTTGCCGGGTGAAGGTTTCGTCATCTGATCAAAGTTCTAAATTACGAGACCAATTTGACTAGCCATTTGCAATTCAAACAACAGGATGTAACATTAAATATCAGGCGAAACAAAGTATGCTCAACGAGAAGCAAGTACTGCAGAAATGATGGAATGAGAAGCAAACAAATCAGGTTTATTTTCGCTACTCGGAAATTAGACAGTCATCCGCCTCGATACGAGGTATCTAACCCGTTAAGCTGAGATAACTTGGTAGGTAGGGGCCTGGTCATCGGTTAGAAAGAAAGAAAATAACTGGGGATGTTGTCACAAGATGTCGGCTGTTTTTTTTTCTATCATGAAATTTCGAGTTTCTAATTACCATTACGGAGACAATTCAACAGTAAATTTAAACAGAAAATTTCGTCTTATTTAATCGCCATATTCATGTACATATTTTCACACAAACATGGTCCTTTTTTGTTTTGTCAGTTAGACCACGTAGTATTTTTTTACTGATACTAACAGGAGGTTGTCTAGGTTGTCACAATATGGCGGAAACACAGAACCTGACTTCAGCGAAAATAAACTTCCATCAATAAAAATGAGTGTTTCCGCCATTATCTTTCACTAATTATCATTAATAAGGATAGCATTTCTATTGAAATTTAATTGCTGGATGCAGGGGTGCAAAAATCTAGACGCCAGCAGGCAGTTTCTCACCACAAAATTTATTTCGTTTTTCTCCGTCTAATATTTCGTGTAAAATTCCTGCTAGAATGCTATTAAATTTTGAGCGAAAACAACTTTAAAATTTTAGTGGTGAAAGACTACCCTCTGGCGCCTAGATTTTTGCAACCCTGGCTGGAAGTATGCCCAGAGAGTAATCAACCCTTTGGAAAGTGGTTGTTGTTGAAGTTGCGCCATTTTAAATCTTCTAGAGTCGAAGAATTTGTATTCGTAAAATGCCGAAATGATGAAACGCCACCAGAAATTTAAAAAAAAAATATTTTAAAGTAGGTTGAAGCTTTTCTGCATAAAAATGAAAACTTTTATTCAAAATTTCTGGTGTCAATGTGGCCCTTGAAGGTGTTAAAGCTATATCAGGTCCGCTTTGTTAATAGTTCCATGGTTGTTAAAGGCTAGTTCCATGGGTTTTGTAGTGTAAGTCACATTACCTTACAATTGCTATGCTTGTTTGCCACCGTTATTTTCGAAAAGTCTCCTTGGCCTTATTCAATTAATGAGAATGTGCCGATAAAATAAATCACATTTTTTTCGTACTAAAATACTGGTAGCCAAAAATCGTATCCTGTGACTTACACTACAAGTACTCATGGAAATAGCCTAAAGCACAAGCAGAAATGTATCTTAAAAAAAATTAAGCAAACACAGGGCTCCCAAATGGTTCGCCAACTGAAAATCATTATATTCTTAGAAAGATTTCCATTTTATATTTTTGTTGCAAATTGCGCGGAAACCCCCTTTGTAGGTTCGTTTTAGCACAAATGCTGTAGATACTTACTAAGAAATTTTCTGTTAAAAAATATTGGTGTTCATTTCGCGGATCATTTGGGAGCCCTGCAAACAGAATAAATTTGGCTAATGATGCCAACGCTACTTATATTACGGTATTGGTCCGCTATGGGTTAAATTATTATATTCATTAAGTATTTTTCTTGTTCGAAATATGTTTTTTTATATTACAAATAGAAAAAAAATGTTTGAGGTTGTCTTGAATGAATAATATTCTTACGAAGTATTTTATATTTTCTAGTCTACTAAATGTATCAAAATGTTTACCAATTTCAGGTACATAATTTTGCTTCTGTACTTATGAATTAACGGTAGAATTTTGAGGTATTTAAGTTCTTTAAAGCAATTTTAACATCAGAATGATGGAATGAAAATTTTCTTTATATTGAATACATGAATAAAAGCGTGTGCTTATTTTGAAATAAATTTGTTAAAAAATCTGGTGTCATTCACTCGTTTCGGCATTTTACGGAAAGAAATACTGATCTGAAAAAGTAATACATCGAAAACGTAAAACATGCAAACATATTAATGTAATTTTTTTCTCCAAAATTATAACAGTATAATTTTCAAAGTGCGTAAATTCTTCAGAATTTTGAAACTGTATGACGCAAGTATTTAATTCAGAAATTTTGTATTTAATATTTTAACCACAGAAGTTTGATCTATCTCATACAATCGAGAAGATTGATGCAGTTTCCTGAAACAAAATAAGCCCGAAAATTATATTAATTATTTTAGTTTTTAAACCTACACATGCAAAATCTCAATCAAAAATTCAAATGGAAATATTGATTAAAACTGGTCAGTATAAAGTTATCCGTCCGCCTTTCAACTGGTTGAAAGATGTTCAAGTATTTATCTTTGTGATATTAGCCCTTTCTCAACAGGGATATTAACGCTGTCTCCCTTTGTGTTATTGCTCTTCTGAATTATTTATATTTCACTCTTGTTACCGTAATTTCCGGTGTATAATCTCCGGAACAAACAGTTTTGTTTGGACCCAGAAATATTATTTAGTAATCGAAGCCAAATATTTACCGCGATCTGAAAAAGTTATATTTTTTATACTTTCTGGGTCGAAAAATAATTGTTTGATCCACGGATTATACGACGGAAATTGAGGTATTTGGGTAGTTGGATAAGGAGGGGTCAAAGAGATCCTTCTGTCACGCATTCTTCACTTTTACACAGTTGCATCCGATTAAGAGGCCAAAATACTGTGTAACAAGAAGGGTCAAGGGTGTTCACATTCACAGATTTATGCGGCGTCGCAGCGAAAAGCAGTGATCCTTCCAACGACTGTTCATACTTCCTTTTGCCCTTCCACTGCTTAGCACAAGTACAGTGTCCAAAGTAGTCGTAAAGCATGTTTTTATTTGCGAAAATAAACGTTGAAGCGGTATGTCGTCGTGATATTTATTAAGACGGTGACAGAGCAATTCGTCGGTACCATGTCAAATTACCCAATAGGAAAACAGTGTTGCCAGTGGGATGCTTTTTGAAATTTCTTACTTGTTGATTGGCACTACATGGTAAAATTTGCCTGTTTTTTGGAACAAAAAACATACTTTTACACAAATTTAACGAAATAATTCTAAATAAATATAAACATAGTAAAATATAACATGTGACTGCATTAAAATTGTAATATAAGAAATAATAAAAAAATACGAGTACACTGTAAAAAAAAAAAAAAAAAAACGGACGATTTTACTGAAGTACTACTGGTAATCTGAACGCCAGTGCAATTTACTGTTTTTATTGGAAAAATTTCCATAAATTCCAGAAAATTTTGCGCATTTTCTTGGAATTTAAGGGGAATTTTTCCGTTAAAAAACAGTAAATTGTACTGGCATCCAGATTACCAGTAGTATTTCCGTAAAATCGTTCGTTTTTTAAAGTGTAGTTCTGTTGCCATTTTTGCAGTTCGTGCAGCAATGAACGTTCGTATCCATCTACATTGGCGCCATCCAAGCAGCTGACTTATAACAGAATAATGAAAAATATAAATTTTATTAAAGAAATATGATTGTTATTAACCGTTGCCATCGAAATATTCAAGACCAGAGGACAAGAATTTTGACGTCATCACTAATCGACCAACTTCTCACTAATGTTGCAACTGACGCTAAAAATTTTTGAATAGCAATTTTCTTTTATTTTATTTGTGGAACATGAACCATCTTATCAAACAATAACTATTTAAACGTACTGTTGAAATTCGGAATCCCTAAATATAAATTCAGCCAAATGCGGAATGTCACAGTATTGCCGAATCTAAATGATTTTGTATTGGGAGATTCCAAATTTTCACCGATTACCGTAATTTCCAGCGTATAATCCGCTGATTAAACGATTCTTTTTTGTTCCAGAAATATTTAGTGATTTAAGAAAAATGTTTCCGACGACGTGAGAAGTTACAATTGTTTTAAAAAAAAATTTCTGGGTCTAAAAATGATTGTTTGATCCGCGGATTATACGCCGGAAATTACAGTAGTTTAACCCTTTCCGGCGCACTGTGCCCGGTCTGGGATACCTAATTTTAATTCCAAACTTGCAAACGGCACCAGCAATATTTTACTAAAATTTTGCTTTTACAATAAAAGCTTAAATTAAGTTTTTTTTTTTTTTTTTTTTTTTTTTTTTTTTCAAAATATCTAAAAAGTTCGTTTGTGAATTCCGGTGTTAATCGATAATTTCTTATTTTATTACAGATTTTGCCCGTGCCGGAAAGGGTTAAACAGCTATTATTGTTTTATAAAATGATAGATATTCCACAAATAAAATTAAAGAAAAATGCTGTACAAAATTTAACCAGTGTGAATTTCATCTCAAGTAAGAAGTTGATCGTAAGAAGACGATCAGTAATGACGTCACAATTCGCGCCCTCTGGCCTTGAGTATTTTGTTGTCAGAGTATTAACTCGATTAAATTTGTGTCAGTCAGCTAGAAAGATGGAGAGATAAGCTGAATTCACTAAATGTTTAAGAAAATTGCCGATAAGCATAATAGCAGAGATTGCATAATTGGATAAGGCAAATATAAATGTGAATCTTTAGTTGTATCAGGCGGGTCATAGTTTGATACCCCAGAATTACAGAGACTTAGGATTAAAATAAAGAGAAGTTTTGCTTTTGTATATTCTAGTTGAACACACTTTCAAGAAGATTCTCATATCCTACTCTTCAGTTTTCTGCCTAACTTTAACCCTTTCAAAGGCTTTGACTAAAGGGTCTAGACACCTAATTTTTATTTCCAAACTGACTGATAAAATATTGCTTTTGTAATGAAAGTGCAAAATACTGAGTTTTTTATTTTCTGACAAATTCATTTGATTATTTTGGTGTAAGTCTTTTTTTTTCATTATTTTTACGAACAGAATTTTTGTGCTCCTTAAAGGGTTAAAGACTATCTTATTTTCACATATAGTACATTAGATATTTTCTCATCTCGTTTCACATGTTCTTTGCTTTGCCACTGATTTTGTATTCTAAAAAATATTGTTTCAGAAATTATATTAATTACTGCTTTCAAAGTTAAAGTTAATTACAAAGAAAATTAAAAGCTATATTTTTCATCATTGCTTCCTGAAAATCAAGTAACATGTTAAATTTTTAGGAACATTCGTACTGAAGGTTTGTAAAATACGTCTTTATACTTTAAGAACTGTGAACATACTGTCATTTAAAGTAACTCCATAATTATTCATGTCAATTAATGAAAAGGGGAATACGTTTTAAGCAACGGATTTTGCTTAATGAGTTTAGAAAATTTATTCAGAAAATGCATTCATGGTAAAACAATTACTTGCGAGGATGTACCCTGAATGAAATCTTTTAAATTTATGAGTAGTTGATGTTAAAGTTTCGCAGGATAGTATTTTAGCCTTTGTTTCTAAAGTTTGTATGATAACATTTTTGATTTTTCTGGATTTGTTAAAGCTAAATTTTTACGCAAATATTTACAAATAATTTATTAAAAATAATGATGTTGCAAACTTGAATAAATAATGCATTCATCATTTACAATATATGAAATATTTTACAGATTTATATTTATATATCTATTAACACTAGAACCGCCATTAGGGGTCAAAATGACCCCTGCCCAGATTGATAATAATCGATTCGAACCAGAATATTCTTCATAAGATATGTTAAAAGTAAGTAGTACAAAAATAGACTAATTAAAAAAATTAAATAGTTTGAAATTATAATTCTGGTGAGAAACACTTTTTGTAAAATTTGTGTAAAATATCCGGCGGTTCTAGTGTTAAACTGTTGTTTGGACATTTGCTATAATTGTGAGAAATCTTATACATTAAATAGTTTTGAAGACGATTCGCGTATAAGGGTTATTGTAGGCAGCAGATCTAACAATTATTTTCGAAATATTTAACTGAAATTTCTGACATTTCAAGTGTAAACTGCTTTAAATGTCCCAGAAGTTTGCCACCACTTTTTCAAATTATAATATTTCTATCTAATATTTAAATCGTAAAGCTAAAGCCACAATAAAACTTTATGAATCCTACCATAATTTTTGTGCATTTTAAGAATTCCTGTTAGTAAATAAGACTATTTTGAAAACAATAGCATGATAATATTTTTGGTAAATATTAAAAAAATAAATAATTTAAAGAATGAATTTTTAATTAAATTAATAATTAGAATTAAAAATTTGAAATATTGCATTTCTTCAAGGTTTGGACGCACCAATCAAGTCAAGGAATTTTATGTGTTTTAGTCCCAGAAATTTTGTAAAGTACAGTTCGCTATATCGGAAGATAGATTTCATATTCATTAAATAAGACAAATGTTACTTTATGAAAATATTGGTATCTTAACATGAGAAAAACGGGGAATTTTACTCAAATTTTATAAAATTATTTCCCACCAAAATTTTTATTTAAAATTGTTTAACTTTTTTATTTTACTTAATTTATTATTATTTTTTTAGTTTATTTTATAAAGAATGTTCTGGTTGATCCGAAATATTTTCATTCCGTAGGGGCCAAAATGACCCCCCTCGCTGTCATTCCAATGTTAAAGTCTTTGAAACGATTAAATCCTGTTCTTTTACTTTTCTATATTTAGAAAAAGGAATAAATCAAAATTGTTGTTTTCAATCCCATGGCCAACTCGAATTCTGTAAACTATCTTTCACATAACTTTTTCTACAAATTTCAGAAACTGAATAATGTTTTTTGTTTTTCTAAACTAGAATGATGAATTCTCGTGATCCGTCGCCCTCAATGATGGCTATTATTATAATAGATGATAAACAGTTTTGATAGATGATAATGATCTTTGATAGAGATTTAGATGATAAACAAATAACAGAGTTTTCACCGGTCACAGTTTCACTTCACTATTCCAAAATAATGTATTTTATTTATTATCTATTTCAAATGATAGGATTGTCAAACAAGATGATTCTTGTTAGAAAATACTGGAACTAATAAGCAACCAGTAGTGCGCTGGCTATTATATTTTGAACCCAAATAATATAACCTTTTCAGCCCTAAGACAACTATTAAGAGGGACCACATAAACCTGTTATAAGTTACTATAAAACATCTTCAAAGATGTATCAGTCTATATATCAGGGATTGTGATGTGCAAGCATCTATTAAAAACGCCAAGAAGAAATTTTAACAAATATCGAGCGTTTAAATTCATTTAATTTGTATTATTTCATGTATCTATGAGACGACATCAGGACTGAGGAGGATATAACCACATATTATTTTATGTTATCATGATTTCCATTGGTGACTATTTTTAAATTCTGTTTGTACCAATATTTGAAATACATATTATGATATATCTTTTTTACATATGTTGTCAAAATGTATGTGAATGATTTTCATTGCCTTAAAGTGGTACTAGACAGGGTTGCCAAATTTGGCTTCTTTATTAGTTTTGAAATTTTACGCTCGCACCAGAAACTCTGTAGTGTATTGTTTTATTTATTTATTGCCAAATGTTTCTTTATTCATAATGTTGAAATATTTCTTTAAAAATTTCTGAGGTGAAATCTAAGATTTTAAATTAAAAGTGGAGGCCAAACTGGCAACCTAGGTGCTAGACAGAATTTAAAAATATTCGTCAGTGGCAACCGTGCACTATAGATCTTGGATTTTTGGTGTTTGTAGACAGTGGTAACACAGTGGTTTGTAGACCAAAGTGCGTTAGACACGCACTTTGCCAGTTCCTTGTTGTTCTCCGACAAAGCAATCTTTTCACGCGAAGATATGTTCAATACACACAATGCGCACACGTGGGCCTGAAACAACGCACAACAGTGGCATAACAAGGTTGGATGCCCAAAAGCTATTGTATACCGGTAATTTTTGTAAGTTCTGTTCATCTTATCTAACCATTTTTTTTTGGCTATGAATCAAGAAGAAAACCTTACAAAATTACTGGTTTTGGGCACCCACCCTGGTTACGCCACTGAACTCATCAGCTGACCACGAGCCACATAAGAAGGTTTCATTGTTAATTTGTCGGTGGCAGGAGTCGTAGATCTGGAAATTGTTCGGTACCAGTATTTTATTATAGGAAATATCTTCTTAAATAAAGCGAAATTTTGCGTGTTAAACCTATATTTATTTTCATGTAAAGTAATACTTATATTTGTCCTGAAAAATTCCCCAAAGTGTACGACCCCGGCTGGCGGGTATTGTGGGGGACAGTTTACTCTGTCCATACATCTTCCTGCCTTGACTGACTTCTGACAAGTATCTCGTCTTTCTACAGGAGGTACTTCCGTAACTGCTTAACATTTTCTCCACACCTACTTGGCACCTCGTGTAATTTCAATAGGACGGGACGCCATCTCATTATGGAAGATGTATACGCGACCATTTGGACCGGAAATTTCAAAACAAGTGGATTGTTGTGGTGTTCCTTCACCACAACACCTGATTTATTTCCTCTAGATTTATTCCACTGTGGTGCCATGAAGGACCTTGTGTACGACCAATTCTTAAATGGACCTGGTGGCACATATCAGTCACTGCTGTTATGATCCGTAAAATGTACGGTATTTTCGAACATGTCCACCAATCCATGTCGCGTCGGTGTCGTGCGTGCATACTTGCTAATGGCCGCAATTTCGAACAACACCTGTAATGTTTTTATTAAATAATTTTTATTTATTATAATTTTTTGTTCTAAAGCGTTTTACACTACATGTTGTGTTGTGGCCTCACTGCCTTTGAGTATCTTTATATCTTTTGGGTTACGTTTCGCCAATGCTTTCCGATGTCATTATTTCTCCTCACGGTATTATTTATCTCTCATCTAAGCCCCACCTATGCAGATGTTTTAAACCAATAGTAACATTACAAAGTCTGTTTGACGCATTCATGCTTTATCTAGAAAAGTAATGTTTAAAAACTCCAGATTCTGCAAAAATAGTTTGAATAACGTAATCGCAAGCGTTGAATACGCGGATAATGTTTACAGCCAGTAATTTTATTTAATAATTGATATGTGTTTTTACCACAATCTAATGTTTATATTTTATTAAAAAATTAAAATCTAGGTATAAACATGATTGCTTGATCCACAGATTATATGCTGGAAATTACCGTAGTTAATTTTGAATAATCATAAATATATGATATGACGTCAATGAAATAAAGGAAAATTATTAAAAATTTTCAACAGTAAATTCTTAATTTCTATTTTTTAAAAACATATCCCACTATTTGAGACCTGTAAAAATGTTATTTATTAATATATCAGATAGAGAAAAATCAGACCAGAAAAATAATTTAAGAAGTATCACTATTCATCATAAGAAATTAATAAGATTAACACAGCTTTATTTTTCAAACAAAACAGAAAGCACGAAGCAAATTTTATTATATAATTACAAAGTAGCAAAACAGAAAATTTTATCCTTCTTGTCTTAATTTTGTTAACATAAAAAAATAACAAATAGGTTCAGTTTAAAAAAAAAAAGCCTTTTTAATGTCTTTGGCATATATCCAAGTTTAAAAACCTGTGTAAATAATAAAAAACTTTTTTACACAGAACAAAATTTCGGCAGAGAGCCAAACACATAACTGAAGATAACATTTAGCTTACATTAAGCTAAATTTCAGATCTGTTGATTAATATTGCAATCTGAGATTTCCCGAATCTTTTGTGAAATATTCTTAAAATATTCTTAAATTTATATTATTAAAATTCTTAAATTAAAATCATTTTCATCAAATAAAAATTTCATACTATTCATAGGTGTTTTGCGTATGACTTTTTAAAAGAAATTACTTTGCTTTATCGCTCAAATGCTCATGGTAGCATATAATCTACCAACTGTGGATTTTTTAAATTTGAGTATTCCATATTCTTACAAGAAATTTAAAGTAGCAATATCTGTTTTATTTAATAACAAATATTCCTTATTTATAGAAAGCATAATTTTTGTTTGAAATCTTTCATTAATGAGGCATTTAATAAAAGAAAATTCTTCTACTAAAATTTACTGGTGGAAGTTTTACGCGGAGGAAATAAATATCTGCGAAGCGGTTACAGCGGTTATATAAAAATACAAATCAATATAAAAATTACGCGACAATGAGATGTACACAAAAGCGCTCGTTTTACTGTGAAACATTAAGTTAAAAATAGACTATGATGCGAAATTATTTTCCATCGTGGCACCTTCTATTCGAGCTTTACATGAGGATTTTATTCATTAACTCTTACTATAACTCAAGAATAATAAAAGAAGCAGCAGCATTACAAACAAACCGTTACGCCTGGGCTGTCCAACCTGGCACCCGCGAAACACCACAAAAATTTTACAGATTTTTTTTTTTTTTTTTTTTTTTTTTTTTTTTTTTTTTTTTTTTTTTAAATTAAATCTTCGAATATCTCCGATTAAATAAGGTATTGATCTCTATAAGAATTTTCTTGTATCACGCGGGCGCCTGGTTGGATAGCCTTGCTTTACGCGTATACATTTCTATGGATTCCCTAATAATGGACTTAAAATGGATAATGGATAAAAATGGATAACAATTTGATACAAAACACAATTTGCTTTCATTAAGCAGAATTTTTATCTCCCATCTAATCATTATTTAGACAAAGAAGTTTAATTTTAATGTAATATTTCACAGAAGAATGTATGCTTTTGAGTACATCTCATTGTCGTAAATCATTTGTATGGACCATAAGTCGATTTGTATTTTTATACTATGATTACGGTACTTATCATGATCAGAACCGAAACATGTCAAAAAAGATTTGTTTTTAATAAATTTTGTAACATCTTTCTTAAGTAAAAGAAAATGTTTATTAAAATGAATTATTCTGATCTTTTTTAAACTCTATTCTTGTAAATGCCATAGTAGAATGCCAAACAGAAATTGTGAAATTCAGGAATAAGTAAATCATATCAGAAATTCTAAATAGCAAAATTTTGTTCAATTGATTGAGAAATGCCTATTATATAAATAAAGCAAAAATTTCTAATAAAAATTTCCGGTACGAGTACCGAATATGTGAATCTCCGCCCACACACCCTGAATCGGGAACACTTGTAGCATAAATGGTATAACGCGCATTAGAGGTTTCATTTTCAAAGTACTCTTCAGAGACATGCAACTGTTAATAAATAGGAACTGACACATCATTAAAATAATGAGGCTTGTATTAAGACTGGCTTAGCCAGGATTGATAACTGTTCGGACAAACTTCTACTAGTTAATTTAAAAAGATTTATCCTAATTTAAATATCCTGTTCAGGCTAAATTCCAGTCATAAATAACGGAAATAAGTAGCTATTCAATTTTAACTGATGTAAGTTTATTTTGGTGGAAGTCATTTCCTGCGGTTCCACCACATTGTGACAATACAGATAACCACCTTTCAGCGTCATTGAAAATATTATAATACTTTGCAATGTGCCACCACTGAAAACTGATTGAAAATTCAACCATATTTATGACAGAAAATTCGCTTGTAAAAAACCACTTATAAAGGCAAGATTTTCTTTTAAAAATTTACTCGTGAAAGTTTGCTTTGGCGGTAGTGATAAGTTGTGGATCCCATGTAAAAAAAAGCCGCCATCTTCTGACAACCTCCTCAGTTACTTCACTCGCAACGAGATGACAATTCGCTATATGTCTCCACCTCTTTATTCATAACTCCATTCTCCCAGGCACTGGCATCGCCTACACGTATTTATTTAGTTAGTACTACTTTCTTTTAAGAAAATTTTTTACATGCATTTTGACAGCAGGTGAAAGAGAAACTTATTGAAATAGGGAATTTTAAAATATTGTGTCATGGATAGAAATAAAAAATAAAATCATGCATATAAAGTTTGAGCTTATGTTTACTGATTCTTTGCTGCAAAAGGATAAGAATTTTTAATTCAAACTGATTTGCGATGGTGTGGCTGATAAAAATTTCATTTAACTCCTTAATTCACGCTCCTGTGATTTTCACTGGCAAAGTAGGCTACTTTTTATTCCGATTGTTTTGTCGCCATTTTTATAAAATAGTTTAATTCACTTTATTCTCGCAGGATTTTGCCTGCCATTAAGT
The DNA here is from genome assembly GCA_964019185.1 of Maratus speculifer. NCBI lineage: Eukaryota > Metazoa > Arthropoda > Arachnida > Araneae > Salticidae > Maratus > Maratus speculifer. The sequence goes on from OZ025299.1 coordinate 198,287,312, forward strand.
AAGAGAAATATTTCTGTTTAAAAAAAAAAGTGTGGAAATCAGACAATCTATTTTTTTTACTTTAGGGAACATACACTTGTCGTCCGTGACTCTCAAGGTTTAACCCTTTAACGGGCAAAGCATTTTCATTGCTAAGATCTTGAAATAAGTGAGTAAAACTGGTAATTGCGAACAAATATATTTGTAAATAAAAAAAAAAGTGATTTTTCACATACATAATAAAATGGATTTTTTTAATTAAAATTTCGGTGTCGTTATTGCATACAATTAGTATTGCATATAATTATTGCATACAATGTCGTTATTGCATAAAAATTTTGTGGTTTCGTGGAGAAACCAATGAAAGTTAAAGGGTTAACCGTTTCCGGTACAATGGTCCTACCTAGGGCACACCGAATTTTAATTTCAGACTCACAAACCACCAAGTATACTTTAATAAAATTTTGCTTTTCCAATGAAAGAATAAATTACGGTTTCTTAATTTCTGAAAAAGTTGTTTGTGAATTACGGTGTCTGTCAATCATTTCACATTTTACAAATGGAATTCCTTTGTGTCGGAAAGGTTTAATTCTATGACGCCAGTTGGCATGAAAACTTGCCATTTAAGTCGAACAAAACTTTTTAATTTGAATACCAGTACTCTAGTATGGAAATTTTTACAATATCTAATATCGATTATGAGCAATTAAATAAATAAAAAGTACAAGACTAAAAAACGTGGTGATGGAGGATTAAAAGAAGCGTAAAAGAGTCTCGTCTTTATTGGGTTAGGAATTAACTACTTAACTGATATACTTTTGAAAAAACTTTGAAAAAATACTTTTGAAAAAATACTTTGAAAAAATACTTTTGAAAAAAAAAACTTTGAAATAATGCCTATTTTTTCATGTCTTTTAAAGAATTTTTTATTTTTTTATCACCGGATTTTTAAAATAAAATGTTTTGGTTCATTGAATCTGAAAACTGCTCGAATTAAATATCCTAACATTTAGCGTAAAAAAACTACTGGTAAGAATAATAATAAAAAAAAACCATGATTGGAAGATGAATGCCCGTACGGGCAAATAATGAGTGGCGAAAATACGTTGCCCGTATGTAGTATGTGCAAATCAGGGAAGTGGTTAAAAGCAAATCTAAAATACACAACAATATATTTTAATCCCTAGGGGACGAGCGACTGGTATACATGCCGCTTAAATTGATCAGAATCCTTATTTATTTTTACCAGTAAAATTTTCATGTAAATTTAGCCTTTTTAGGTGCATTCGTAATTATGTAAATACGTAGCACCTATTGTTGTCGCTCAGTTCGTCCGTCTGTCTGTCCGTCTGTCCGTCCGCATATAACAACGCAAAAACTATCAAACAGAATCGTTTGAAATTTAAAATATATAATTATTACATAATTTTGTCGAGTCATTTCAAATTTTATGAAAATCGGATGGATAGATCAATTACAGGGACAATCAAAAGGATTCCGTTACATTACGTCAATGGGGAAAAAAGTTTCAAATGCATTTTAATGATGTTACACTCATTTGAACATAATTTAATTGACATGAATCTATGATGTATGTACTAAAATCTACATTCTGTACAATCTGGGATGCAGAGAATATTTATTATTAAATTACAGGGCCACACAAATGTATTCCACTAAATAATGTTATACGGTGAAACATTGTTTGGGGCGTATTTTAATTATATTAACCTACTTCACATTTTATGAATAAGATATACGTTAATGAAGTATAATAAAAATTACTCCCTGCATATTTACAGGAACACAAAGATTTCGACCACTATACTGTATCCAATGTACGCTCTACTATATCAGCAAGATCTGAATATTTTAAAACTTATAGTACGAACCCACCTCATTTGCTACGCTTCACATGCAATTTCCAACTTGTTTAATCTTTGGTTTTTCGCGACTCAATTAAGCAAAAATTTCTGCTTTAAAAAACAGGTGACAAAAGATTAAAAAATATATAAAATACGTTCATCCTGAAGGGACATAATAATTTTTTTATAATTTTTTTTTCACATTTATCATGCTTTTTGCTAATTGTAAACATCACTTTTAGAGTCTTTATCTGCTTCAGATATCTACAAAAGAATACCAGGGTTGCCATAATTATTTATGAGATAAAAATGAGGATTGCAAATCCCGCGTCATCATGTTAACAAAATTTTAAAATGGAATAATTTTCTTTGTGGAATGACAAAAAGTTTGGGATGGAATAAGACGAAGACTGAGTTTGAAAAATGGAACTGACTAACAGGGTTCGTAGTCTGGAAGGACCTTGTAAGCACCTTTTACCAGAATTTTTATAATGCAACATTTGTTTTATTTAACGAAAAAGAAATCCTTTCTTAGATACAACAGCCAGTACTTTAAAGAATTTCTGATTCTAAAAGAATTAAAATCCTCCGAATTTCTTGATGACTACGCACCCTGACTAAAGATATTCACAGAAAAATATTGTGCTGCATTCAAGTACCGTAATTTCGGGTGTATAAGCCGCGGATCAAACAATTCTTTTTCGATCCAGAAATTTTTTTAAAATGAATGTTACTTCTTAGATCGCCATAGTAGCATAGTAGCATAAGTACTTGTGTTCAATCACTATATAAGTTTTCTGGGTCCAAAAAGAATTGTTTGAGCCGCGGCTTATACACCCGAAATTACGGTACATTACGTACTACTATGATTAACCTTCCTACCCTGTCCAAATTTTACTCAAGCTTGATAAAAAAAATTCCCACCAGAATTGTTATTTAAAACATTTCAATATATTTAATTGACTTATTTTTCTGAATCTGTTATTTAACTTTCTTTACGAAAAAAATTCTGGTTCGAATCGCATAAAACGAAATATAGTTGTGGGTCGATTAGACCCAATCAGGGTAGGAAGGTTAACAGTTTAAAAGATTATTCTAATATGATTCTCAAACAACGGTTGATAGAGAGAGGAACTGGGGGTGTTATTCTACATGTGAATTAGAACTGGTGCGGAAAAAGTGCTACTACAACGCAGGAATTTATTAAACAATGCCTGATTTTAGGCGTTCGCATTCGATGAATACAATAGTAGTGTCTAAAAGGCGGATGTAAAGAACACACCCTTGTATTATTGTATATTATTGTATTAAAATCGTAGATATGAGTATGCAATTCATATTTTGCAGCATATGTACGTTGAGAAAGCAGTGGGTCTTGTAAAGGTTTGAGATGTGTACATATGTTGAGAAACTTATCAAGGCAGCAACGAAACCAATCCTGTTCAAAATCTTCCGGGAACGTTTTCATGAACCATGTTCGCGTAAGCAGACGCGTATAGCAGCATTAAGATGTACTTTCAGTTTCGTTGTGTTTAACACAATATATCAGTAGGTCCTATTTATTAGGTAATTCGTCCATTAACTTTTTTCAATCTAAAATGCATGAATATTTTTTAAATTCTACATTGCAGTTTGAATATTTTACAACAAAAGTAACACGACAAGAGAAATTAAATCATGTAGACTGGTAAAAACTTAATAAAATTTAAACTATATTTAAAGCACATTTCCCTAAGAATAAATATTCAATGAAAATTTTTATAAAATGGTAAAATGTACTAATGTACATTCTCAATTATTCAGATAAAAGTTGTAAAAGCGTGAATTAAAAATATTTAGAAATAACAATCGCAACAAAATCGGATATAGGGATCCTGCGCGTAGCCAGGGAGGGTGCCCTGGGTGCCCGGAGCAAAAATGCCAAGGCAAAATGCCAAGCTTGGGTGCGCTCGCGCAGATCCAAGCTTGGCATTTTTTAAAAATCAGAATTTATAAAAGAAAAAGGAAGTTAAATGAAAGCCAAGTTAGTTTAATTAGTTAATGAAAACTAACAGTCTATGTTTTGAAATGTGATAAAAAAAGGGACCCACATTCGTTTTTTCTTTTCTTTTTCTTTTTTTTTAAAGAAAATTACTTTGTTTATCTTTTTTAAAATTAGAATATTTACTAGAATCTGTATCAGTCACAGTAAATCAAAAAGTTGGTTTTATAATCTCAATTTGATGTCTTTTGTTTATGGGAGTTTTTTTAACGCCGTCCTTTCTCATGCATGTTTTTGCAATTCCATAAGAAGTTAGCGTAAATTCTCAACAAGCATAGAAACTATTTATATCTTTGCTTTTGTAATCTAAAGTAGAGATGAGACGTGCTCGGGTTCTTTCTTTCTGAAACCGGAAAATTATTTATTCACGTGTAGAAAAGATTAAATGAATTTTTGCCCCTTTAAAATTACGTATTATTTTTCAAGTCATTTCAGTGCTAGTTTTATCAAAATGAAAAGGATACCAGCTAGAAATTGTAGTTTTGCATTTTAATAGTTGATTGCTGCTTTAAAATAAAATTTTATGATGTTTGGGGATTTACGTCTGTTGCATTTCCGGCGATGATGTATTGAAAGGGCGCCAATCAAACCAAGCATAAACAATAAATTAGCTTCTGGTTGGATTTTCGCGTGTTGTAGAGGATATTTTTTAATTCGATCGTTTATTTATCATTTATTTAGTTATGTAACATTTAGAGAATGATATCTTCATTCTTTATGTAGACCAGAAGCTTCAGCTTTGAAAACTTGTTTAATTGTGCACGAATCATAATCGTTCTTCATATGAAAACAGCACCGTGATTATTTTTTCTGTTTATCATCATGATCTTTGCCAATACTAAGAATTTCCCTTCGTAAGTAAGCATATTTTCCATATTATTAAATGTTCATAAATTCCATGTTAAAAAACAATCGACCAGTGTTTTTTTCCTATAAAAATTCGGACCTTTAAAAAAATTGTACCAACGTTTTAATTTGCGTTGATTTTCAGGTTCATGTCAATCACGAGGAATTATGACAAATAAATTGATTATAGTTAAAAATGTATACATTTTATAGGAAATTGAAAACGGTGTTCGATTCTTCAGAATACAAATTGTAATTTCTGTAAATTTCATCCATTTACTCATTACACTACTATTATGTCCATCAAATTTTCTTATTAAAGGACAAAAAGTATGGAAATCCTTTTAAATATGAAGTAAGTATATTTTTATTTCATACCAAATTGCTATTTTCATAAGATTGAATTTAAATTTTTATTTGATAGTAAATTTTATGTAAGAAATTTTTAAAAATGACATATCACATTTGAATTTTTTTTTTCGTACTGGACTCGGGCGGGTTTGGGCTCTGATGAAAAAAATCTTTCGGGCTCGGGCTCCAAAAAACGAGCCCGAACGCATCTCTATCTAAATTCTAGATAGGAGCAAAAAAATTGAAAGAAAATACAAATGTGAAACGATAATTCCACCATGTGATTGGCCTGGGGAACGGAGGGGGGGGGTACAAATATGCTTCCATTGAAAATGAGAAATAATGCTACGCAAAATTCAAATTAATATGTTAAATTTCATTTTCTGCGGCCATATTTTGACATTCATAAAAAGAACATGTTAGAGATGAGACGGGCTCTTTTTTTTATCAGAAAAATTTATTCATGTGTAGAAAAGGCTGAAAGAACATTTTTCCACTTTAAATTGCGTATTTATTCCTTTTACAAGTTACTTTAATAATACTTTGTTCAAAATGAGGGGGGAACTAAAGTCGTGTTTATTTATTTTAGTATTTGACTGCTGTTTGAAATGGAAATTTATGATGATTACAGATTTATGTTTACGGATATCTGTGTTTTATATCTATCATGTTTATCTGTTTTTATATATCTTTTTCTTATCCACTAGATTTAGTTTTGAACAACTTCTCATCCTTCTTCACACTATGAAAAATTGCGTTTGGGTCCTTTTTAAAAGAAGTACCACACAATTATACCTTCCGCAAAATAAAAACCTGTCTAAAACGGAATTTCGATAGGTTTTACAGGGTTCCGTTTTAATAGATTTTATTACATAAGATATTGTTTGTACCCAACATGGTTAGGTTAAAAAATTTGGGCAAACTCCCCCCCCCCCCCCCGTTCAAAATGCTGGCTACGCCTATGGAGATTCCGACATTTTCTAATTCAAATGCAAATGAATTATTCCGCTGAAATACACCTATTTCCACGAAAATTATCTACCGTAATTTCCGGAGTATATATATAACTTAGGGATCAAAAAAAAATTTTTGATCGAAAAATGTTTAAGAATAAAATACAGTATTTTAGAACATGGTAAATATTTCATTTCAATAACTAAATAAAACTTCAGGATTCGAACAAAATTGTTTGATCCGCGGATGACACGCCAAAAATTACGGTATTTTTAATAGAATATTTCAGGATTCATACGCATCGAGGGATTCAGAGGATTTTAGGGTTTTAGCACCACAATTTTCGTAATGTAATGATTGCTATATCTGAAGATTTTTTTTATTCTTAAAAAAGGCAAATATTCTAGTAAATGTTGCTTGAAAGTCCTTAAAGCTTAAGAAAACTGTATTAGATTAACTAGGATAAGTTTTAAAATAATAAGTTAAATTTTGCTTATATTCCAGGCAGGGTATAACTTTCTGTACGTCTTTATAGCAAGCAGATAACGTGCAGAAAGTGTGCAAAAACAAAGAAACGATCAGCACAGTGTTAGCAGTAGAATAGTTAAAGAATATCTGCCTTTTTATTTGTCAGCCACTTTTTGAAAGTAATGAAATTCCCACTCTTTTCAATTAACTTAACCCATTAACGCCCAGCGTCCTCTTTTGAGGACGGTTACAAAAACAGCAAGAAAGCGGTTTTCCCACCAGTAAAAAGAAGATAAATATATACATTCTTTCACGAGACAGAATCCTCGATAAATTTAGATAAAAGTTAACTTGATTTTAAAAGTGGTGGGAAATACAAAATTTAAATTTTAGCGAAGAAAATAATTCGGGCGTTAATGGGTTAATCTGTTATTAAATGAGGCAAATTCCATCATTTAACCCCTTGACGGGAGGTGGGATGAAATATATCCCACTTAATTTTAATTTCAAAATGTCACATTGACATCAGAATTTTGAAATGAAAATTTTAATTTTATCAAGTATGTGAAGAAAAGCGTCTATCCATTTTGAATTAAATTCATTTTTAAATTCTGGTGTCGAGCAATCATTTCAACATTTTAAGGTTAGAAGGGCTTTGTCTCGCAAAGGCTCAAAAAGAAATCGGAATTTGAAAAAGTAGCTCATTGGTAACACTGCACCTGCAAACTTACATCATGCAAATTTTAATCAATGAAAAATCCGCGAAGAAATAATCGATTTCTTGAATCTTAGAGATTCGTTGATTAGATTAGGCAGCCATTCATAGGAAAACACTACAAAAGGCTTAATGGTTGGAGCTACGATTCGGATAACCTTTCCTATTTTAAAAAGTAAATACAAGTAAAATAAAATGGTTTAAGGGTGTTCTTAAATCAAAAAGGGCAACTTTGTGACACATGCTTTAATTTATTTTTGTTCGGAAATGCATGAAAATAGCAGGTGTTTTTATTCAGAAACTACCTAATTGCACTCAATGTTCAGTTAAAAAAAACAATAGATTTTTCATAACAAGCCTTCAAAGTTGACACTTTCGAGCACATTCCCCGACGAAAGCAGAAAAACCGGTCGAAAAGCAGGAGAAAAACGGGTGATCTCCTGATCGAAATAGCTTAGAACTGGATAGGTAATTTAACTATCATAAAAGGGAAAAATAGGCTCGATTCGAAATCGCTTCCATAGTCAGGCATTCCAATTTCATATCTTTCTTTAAAAAATGAATTTGTAAATGTGTCAAAACGTTTTTAGCTTGTTGAGTGGAGTAGTGGAGTACACTCTTAAAAACACTTTAGATTAAATAAAAGTATTTTTTAATGATAGGTACATTTTTTGGAAAAGCAACACTAAACTATTGTAATAAATAAAATTTTTTAAATGAATTAATAATTTACTATTACAGAAATAGTATTTCATTATTCACCCTTTTCTGCAGTATATAATGATAGAAAAATATACATTTTTTAGACTATTAGTTTATAAAAGAATATTTTGTATGTAAAAAACAATAACGGCTAATTAATAAATATCATTTATAGCATAAAATCTAACTTCAAATCTAGTCAATTTGTAAATTATTCCTAAGCTAATATGGCATAAAATTATATTGGTTCTGTCGAAGCAATATTAAAGCTGATTTATATCGTTATAATTTATCAATCTCATTTGCAGTCAGAGGTGCTTAAAAGGCGAATATGTACACTGTACTTCAAATTAATCTGAATTGTCTGCTTATTATGCCCAGGTGAATTGAATGGTTCTTGCTTGAAAGAGACTTCCTTATTCAAGTACTGTTGCGTGAAATTCTCCATTAATCAATATTTTAAATCCAAGCTGGTATAGCATTCTGTTATGCTTTTCATATTGTTTGCATAATATTTAAAATAACATTTTGTGTGTAAAAGTAATAATAATGAGTTAAGCGTTATTATGTACTTACAAATTGTACAGGGACCGATTTTAGATCCAGTATTTCCGAACAGAATTCTTCGTCTTATTAAATTTAGTAATTTAATAAGATTTTCTGCAAAAAAACTTACTTTTATTTAATAGTTTAACTAAAAGTAAGATTTTTTTGCAGAAAGAATGGCGGTCAAATTTATCGACTGATTCTAATGAGATTTATGCATTTAACCCCTTCGCGACGGGAACCTTTTACAAAATTTTTAATGTTTAACACCGTTTAAAAGAAAAAAATTTACCTTATTAAACCGAGAAAATGTTCCGATTAAATAAGGCAAATTTTACAGTAAAATTTTACTGCTGGGGATAAACAAGGATTCTTAAGTCTTTTTCCAGCAGGTATACATGGGTATTTCCATGAGAACTTGTCGTGTAAGTCACATTTTTAGTAACTGGTAAATTGTTGGCCACCGTTATTTTTGAAAGGTTTGCATAGCCCTATTCAATAAATGAAATATCTCTGATAAAATGAGGCACATTTTTCCGTTCTAAAATACTGGTATCCAAAATCGTAGTATGTGACTTACACGACATCTGCTCATGGAATTATTCACATATCGCTCGTCCTCACGGAGTCCCCTTGAGCTCTGGGGTGTAAATTTCTTCAAAATTCCAACTGTCACGTTGGCACCAGTATTTTGCAAAGAAAAAAACCGGTTAACGATAAACGCAAAAAAAAAAAAAAAATGCATTAAACCTTTTTCAAATAAATTTGGTCGAATTATCTGGTGCCACTGTGACATTTCGGAATTAAAATTATGTGGTCGAAAATTCTACCATCAGAGCTCAAGGAGTTAAAAGACTATCCCTGATAACTCCTCCCTAATGTCAATTTCTCTGAAAAAATTATTTCTCACTTCAAAATACCGTAATTTCGGGTGTATAAGCCGCGGATCAAACAATTCTTTTTCGACCCAGAATATTTAAGAAATAAATGTAACTAGTTAGATCGACGTAAATGTTTGTTTTCAATCATTAAATAAGATTTCTGGGTCCAAAAAGAATTGTTTGATCCGCGGCTTATACACCCGAAATTACGGTAATCCGGAAATGTAAATTTTCGAGTAGCAAATGCATGATTGTACAAAACTTCTATTTTTTCATGTAGTACAATAATAAATTCATTTTATAATAGTTCTTATTTATCACAAAAAAGATAATAATGAAAAATAAAGGATAGTAATGGAAAATATCCTATGAAGAGTGGGTTAACTATTTTAACCCTTTGAGCTCTGAGGTATAAATTTCTTTAAAATTCCAAATGTCACACTGGCACCAGTATTTTGCAATGAAAAATGCCGGTTAACGATAAACACGAAAAAATGCATTAACCCTTTTTGAAGTAAATTTGGTCAAATTTTCTGGTGTCAATGTGACATTTTGGAATTAAAATTATGTGATAGAAAATTCTACCAGCAGAGCTCAAGGGGTTAAGGGCGATGGCTAGAGGGAAATTTTAATTCCAAAACTGAAAAACGTCACCATCACCAAGAATATTTTAATAAAATTTCGCCAAAATTTTGGTGAAAAATAACGGATTTTTATTTTCTAAGAAATTCGTTTGAATATTCTAGTATCAGTCAATTATTTAATCATTTGAGAAACGAAAATTCTTCTTCCCCTTAAAGGGTTAAGCCACAAAAATTTAGCCATCTAATGCCACGTTGCATTATATTATTACAACTCTCTTCAATTTAGTGCATTTTTCCTTCAAATATTCCAATTCCACGCTAAATATTTTAACTAACAATATTTGCCTTATTTAATAGCAGACATTTTGTCGTTATACAAAGCAAAATCTATTAATGAAATTTTCTGGTATGAATTCAGATTGTCTAAATTAAGGAGTTTCTAGAACATATTCTGCCATGGACATTTGAGAGTTAAAGTTACGTAGATCCCAACATTTTTTTTTAATTCAAAAGAGTATAATTTTAGTAAAAAAAAAAGTAATGGAGTTTCCTGAAGAGTTCCCTGTTATTATATACTGTTTATCATGCTTTTTGCATATAGAAAATGTTTTATTGATTTTGAAGTAAAATCTTCGAGATTGGCAGCTATGGTATTATAGTGCAAACATGATATTTGTTCAAATCAAATGAAACCAGAAATTACCTTAATCAATAACAGAAGACAATTAAGAACCATTGACATCTACGAAGCTCTCTGTTAGACACACATTCAAAGATTATAGCCGCGTTTCATAGTAAATTTTGCCTCTGAGTCAAGCACATCGAGACCTACATGGGTCAATAGCTCATAAAAAGAAATTCTTTTCTCCCCAGTTTTAAGTTTGTATCTCAAGACTATGGGGGGTAATAACCCTAAATACCTGTTTTGGAAAATTGCGCATTGTGACGAAACTACCAAGCAAATCTCAACGGAAAAAATAAAGGATGTAAAAAACCACCATACGAATGTTTGACAATTTTTTCTTATTTTTTTAACAAAAGAACCATTTTTCTAACATTTTTCCTGTTTTTAAATGAACATTTTAATTAAAGATAAACTGAAATTTCTAAGTGACCACCTTAATTTTTTTGCATGAAATATTATGAGACATGATACATATTCACTATCAATTTCAACTTTCTACGTGTGGTGCATCATATTAAAAAAAGAGCATAATCATGTTCCTGCGGATTTGTGGGGCGTGTCTCGGACAAATTTCACGCCTTCTTTTCAACTCTGACCTATAAATTTACACGGTATTTTTAAAAAAAGGCGTGAAATTTGTCCGAGACACGCCCCAAATTCTCGCCGGAATATGATTTTGCTTTTTTTTTTAATATGATGCACCATACGTAGAAAGTTAAAATTGATAGTGAATATGTATCATGTCTCATAGTATTTCATGCAAAAAAATTAAGGTGGTCACGCAGAAACTTCAGTTTAATTTTAATTAAAATGTAAATTTATAAACAAGAAAAATGTTAGAAAACTTGTTCTTTTGCTAAAAAAAAATCAGAAAAAAATGTCAAACATTCGTATGGTAGTTTTTTACATTCCTTATTTTTTTCGTTGAGATTTGCTTCGTAGTTTCCTCACAATGCGCACTTTTCCAAAACAGGCATTTAGGGCCATTACCCCCCATGGTCTTGAGATACAAACTTAAAACTGGGGAGAAATGAATTTCTTTTTATGGGCTATCGATCTATGTAGGACTCGAGGTGGTTGACTCAAGGGCATATTTTACTAATAAACCCGGCAATACCCTTTAAATTATCCTTTTTCATTCGGAAGAGTAGTATGTTTGAAATCTTTTAATGTAATCCATAAAGTTTTGGGGGCCACAGAAACAAAACCAGCTTTTTACAAGGATTAGAGTAAAAAGTTTCTTAAACATTTAAGAGCCATTATTTTGAAATTCAGAAAAAAAATGATATTTTGATATTTTTTATGAGTAAATAATATTTAAGGAATAATGTGCCATTTTGAAGCACAAATGAAAATGGGCATTCTGGTCTCTTAGCACAATTTAAACACCCTTAAGAACAATAAATTCATTACCTTATATTATATTAGTCAATGTCAAAGACATTTTTAAACTTTCCTTACAAAAGGCGTACATATAACTAATCTTAACTTCTAACATACAAATAATTTTGTTTTAATTGAATTTCGCATTTCATTGCAAATTATGTAAATTTGAGACATAATGTCTTCTTTTAACCCATTCGTGCCCAGCATCTTTTGCGTAAGTTTTATTTGGTTGGCACCACTATTTTTAGAAGATTTAAGTTTAGTTCATTAATCACGAAAATGCATCATTTAAATAAAATAATTATTGCTTTTCTTTTTTACCGGTGTCAAAAACAGTGTTGAATGCACCTTTTGAAGCGTCCCTAAAAAGGGACGCTAGGCACTAATGGGTTAAGTAATTACAAATTTGTATGTTTCAGTCGCACTTAAATGTTTGAGACAATTGTAACTAACTTAATTTTACAAATTGAAGGTATTGCTGCTTGGATTTTAACACTGTTCGATGAGAAAGAATTGAATATTATTTTACATTCTCCTGTTGTTTTTTGATCGCCATTACAGTGGCGTAACCAGGGTGCCCAATACCGGTAACAGTGCATTGTTTCCTTCTCGTTGACTCACAGTAGAAAATTTGCTGGTCTGAAAAGGCGAAGGGAACTTTCAATATATACGAGTGTTCAGATTACTTGGGCGCCCACCTTGGTTACGCCACTGAATTAGGAGACCGTGATTTTATATCATTTCCATCGAATGTGCCCAGTGCAAAACTATCATTATTTCGGACTTTTTTCTTTTTTTTTGGGCATCACATTTATTTAAAGAAAATTATTATTTATAAGTTTCGCAGAAACATACGAAGTATAGCGTTCTTCATAAATTGTTCCTGAAACCTATCACGAATTTCTTTTAGAAAACTACAGATATAAAAAAAAAAATGGCTCGTGGGAGCCGTGCTATTTCCATAAAGTAGTTTTTGCCTTATTCAACACTTAAACAGACTTAAGGAACGGATTAAACGGGAAAAAGACTTTCATGAAATATAAAATAAAGTATCCATGATGAGATATTAAATCTTCCGGTACTCGAAAATTTACGTAATCACACTAGTTGAAAAACATGTAGTATATGCTTGTTCCACTATGCACTTTTTATGCATTATATGATTTTACTGAAAATTCAATTTTACATTTTTTAGGTCCCTCAGAAATGTTCATGCACAAAATATACTGTTATATGCCTGTAATATATAAGCACAAATTTATGAAAACAACATTTTTTATGTAATCGCTTATTTTACCTTTCATTTATATATGTATATAGAATATTTTTTTATAACAGGGCTGTCCAACCTGGCGCCCGCGGAACACCAGAAAAATTTTACAGAAATTTATGCCTCATTAAATCTCCGAATATCGCCGATTCAGTAAGGTCTTCAATTCTGTGAGATTTTTCTGGTATCCCGCGGGCGCCAGGTTGGACAGCCCTGTTTTATAAGATTAAATTATAACATTGCAATAGACTATATAACTTTGTTATAAAATAGATTTTTTATTTGTTCCGTAATTTATGTGTCCAAACATCATATTTTCATATCATTTCCTCAGAGGATTTCAATATATATTTTGTTCTTGGTGCAAAAGGTTTCCGAATTGAGAAATGGATTTTGACGGCAATTTGTAAAAACGTGGGAAATGTTATTCTATAACTGAAACGAATATTATTTTCCTTTAAATTAACACATTGTTCTACAGTGAAAAAAATGAATGGGATACAATTGTTTATCCCAATAATACAAAATATATATATATATTCAACAAAACTATCGTATATAAAAACTTGGAAGTATTCTTCAATATTTGGTCAGATATCCTTCAAACTTCCAGTATTTCAAAATAGGAATATTTGCTTTTTTAAATGACAGAAACTTTGGATGTAAGTATTTAAATTGGTTTTAGGGTGAAAGTGCGAATATCCACAATACAGCCCTTACATTGGTAAAGTCTGTTTGCAGCTAAAATTTTGATACGATTGATCTCCACTAGGATTTAAAAACGCGTTTGCTTGGAGATTAAAGAGCATTTTTTTCGCTTACACAATAAACTTACAAATTTGTATTAGAAAATCGGTGCAATATGGTATTTGAATATTAAAATTAATTTGGATATATAAGATTGTTTATATATCCAAACCCCCCTCCTCCTCAGGAGTTAAAAAAAATTAAATCCTACGCTTTGTAATATGTAGGTGTACTAATTAAATTTTAACCTTTAATAAATAAATTCGGCTTTGGCTACCTCTATATTTAAAAAAAAATTCCTTATGTAACCATTAATGTCTGTTATTAAACAAAAACTAAATATTCTTAAAATATATGTACATATTTCTAATTATGTGTATAAATAAAAGACATTTCCGATAAACAGCTCCTTTAGCGCACGTTTAAAAGTTCTTAAAAAAACTTAGGAGATCGTCATCATAATGAAATTGCATCAAAGGTCTACATTTTTAAAACGAGCACTTATTTTTCACGTTTTTGGTAAATGTTAAATCAGGATAAGTAAAGATTAGTCAATAGGTAAATAAGGTTAGAAATTATTAAGGCTTAATTAGGTTAACTCGTAATATTAATTTCATTTACAATCAATGCATACGCTATTGAAGTGTGGAGAAAGTTTTAAATATAACTCAAGTACAGGGCTGCCGCTGGTGACATTTTTTATATTCTGGGAGCACCAGTTTTTGAATACCGTAATTTCGGGTGTATAAGCCGCGGCTCAAACAATTCTTTTTCGACCCAGAATTTTTTTAAAAATGAATGTTACTACTTAGATCGCCGTAAATATTTGTGTTTAATCATTAAATAAGATTTCTGGATCCAAAAAGAATTGTTTGAGCCGCGGCTTATACACCCGAAATTACGGTAATATAAACTTTGACGTACATTTTTATTGCAAATGTTGTCAAAGTGTCTATTAACCCTTTCCGGCGCAGTGTTACCACTCCGGCAACACCTAATTTTAATTCCAAACTTACAAACGGCACCAATAATATTTTAGTAAAGTTTTACTTTTACAATGACAACTTAAATCAGGGAATTCTTAATTTCTGAAAAAAAAAAATTATAAATTCCGGTGTCAGTCAACAAATTCTTAATTTACGAACAGAATTTGTCTGCGCCGGAAAGGGTTAAGGATTTATGTTCTCAGAAAATAGTCCCAGTTAAAATGAAAAAAAAATATCACCTATGGCAACCTTGCAAGCAGTAATTTTCAAAATCAGGTGATTTTTTAATTTTTTATTTAACGCTTCTAAAAGGAAATTTCTTATTAAAATAATTTAAATGGCTAATGATACATCTTTTTTTTTTCAAAAAAGAATTTTTAAATCAATACTTTTGAAATAAATTTAGTAAAAACAAGTTTCGCATAGTGCTACCACTAAATTTTAAGAGTATTTTTAAAGTATTTCACAGCAGAAAAACATCGTAAAATCTGTGACGGATGGTGGGGTTTGCGAATATTGTGGTTTAAAAATTAAATATAAATTTTCTTATTTTTAGTAATGGTGGCAGAGTTCTAAAAATATAAGTAGAGTGTGGAAACCTTTAAAAATCATAAAATACTTTAACAGAAAACAGATTTCAAAATCTACGAATTTGTGAATTCAAAATAACAGCTATTTACGGTAATTAATGCTTGAATTATGCTTAGAAAACAGATCGCACTGCAATCTGTTTTCCAGTTATTATAAATGAATTTAACTGGAAGTTATCCAAATTTTAAATTTCCATAAAATTTAAACACTTGACCCAATGTCCTCCATTTTCTATAGGTATACTTAAGTTAAAATTTATCAAAAAATCCGAATATTATAGCAATAGCTATTATAATTACAATTTTCAGATTTTGGTATAGTTTTACTATTTATTCTATTAAGTGGTTAATTCTCTTCCGTTCAATAAATTGAAATTAGCGGATTCACACCACTATTATTTAAATAAAATATTCATAAAATTCTGTCGAAACATTTCCGCCTTTCAATAGTATGAAAATTTTCATTAAAATAATAGCTGTGTCAAAAAGCTTTAACCCTTTAACGTTCATTCGTTTCGCCACGAAACCACAAAATTTTAATTCCGATACGCAACACTGACACCGGTATTTTTATCTAAAAATATCCCTTTTATTTTGCATGTGAAAAATCACGTTTTCTTATTTAGAAATATATTTGTTCTTAATTACCGGTGTCAGTCATTTATTTCGACATCTTAGCAATGAAAATGCTATGATCGTTAAAGGGTTAAATGATGCAATAAGCAAATTCGTCTTGTCCGAACGGCGTTCGGACAAACCAGTTAAGGACTTAA
The DNA here is from genome assembly GCA_964019185.1 of Maratus speculifer. NCBI lineage: Eukaryota > Metazoa > Arthropoda > Arachnida > Araneae > Salticidae > Maratus > Maratus speculifer. Next base: position 198,303,681 of record OZ025299.1, read on the forward strand.
ACACTAAACAATTGTAACTATTATTTTTTTAATATTAAACAAATAAAACAGCATACAGTCAAATGTCTTTTCTCACATATTTTTGTGGAGCAATTTGGTAGTTAAAGTAAAGAGGGTGATTTCTTTTTCTTTTTGGTCATCCCTTCAAAATCCTACAGTTTCTGATAGCAAATAAAGATTAATAATACAATTTCTCTGTAAACCCTTTTGCGTGGCAGTGGTATGTTTCTGAAGCTGTTTAACCTAAATTTCCAAATGCCACAATGGCACCAGAAGTTTTAGCTTATTTAGTTTATGATTGTTTTAGGTCAAAATATTTTTCGTTTAATTTATAATGTGTCCTGGGGAAATTAAGTCATGTTATGGCTCTACCAAGTTTCAAAGTCTAGTTTTTGATTTTTATTCTAACAAATATAGGATTTGATACAGCAACTTATTGATTATGTATGTAAGAAAGAATATTTTAGAAGCTATGTATTCATGAAATGTAATGGCTTGATTTCATGACCAACGCTAATTGACGTTAGTACCCACCTGGGTACTAACTCCATGAATGATGGAAGAATGTCATGCAAAGTGTCCAGTTCTAAAGATACAAACACTACATTCCTAGAAAGCGACAAATTTTTCTCACTTACCATTAATTGACATATCAGGATCCAGTAACACACATGTGGTATTTCATTCTTCTGGCAGAAAAAAATTAGCAACAACTAGGACTTACAGATTTTTTTTTTTATCATTTTTGGCTTTTAAAAATTACAAAAGTGCTCTCTCGCATGTAAAACAAAAAAATAGGCGAATGTGCCAATCCCAAAACATTCTTCCATTTGATATTCACGCACAGAACTTACATCGGAAATTTTAGATCGGGCGTCTCTTCTTACGATTCTTCCAGCGATAAGCTCTACGAATACAACAAATCAACTTTTAAGAATTGATTGTGATTCAAATGACTTAAAGCCCTTCTGCGCTGAACCAGAAAGGGCAATCCCCCGGATAACTTCATAATACGCGTAAAACTAGCAGTTGGCATTATTAACCACCCTGGTATTATTACCCCAGAACACAGCTTTTGGCACAAAACACAGCTTTGCACAAGACACAGCTTTTTCACATTTGCATGTACAAATACATTTGTTGGTAAATTCCGGTGAATACCGTATTAGCAGTTGAACCGATTTACGACGAAAGATATAATGTATACTCTTCGCCGAAATTCATTGATAATTGTAATGTTAATAATAATATCATCAAAAAAATTTGGAAACAATTAGGTATATTTCATACCAAAAAAAGGTTCAGTGAATGTACCAAATATTATGTTATGCATTTAGTCATGCAAACAATATATAATTTTGCTTTGCTTTATCATTTTTTAAATGAAAATTTTTTATTCTAGCAAAATTTGCTAATACAATGTTCATTTGCTTTGGAGGATTTTAGGTGTTTCAGTACAAGATATTTCGTTTCCCACTAAAACTAATCTTAACCCATTCGTGCCCAGCATCTTTTGCGTAAATTTTATTTGGTTGGCACCACTATTTTTAGAAGATTTAAGTTTAGTTCGTTAATCACGAAAATGCATCATTTAAATAAAATAATTATTGTTTTTCCTTTTTACCGGTGTCAAAAACAGTGCTGAATGCACCTTTTGAAGCGTCTCTAAAAAGGGACGCTAGGCACTAATGGGTTAAGATTATCTGAGGAAAATGCCACTTTCTACAGAAAATCTACAGAAATTTGAAGAAAATTTGCAGACTTAGCTTTATCTTTAAAATATCTGCAGAATTTTTTAAGATATTTTTAAAAATATCTGCAAAGTGGGCCAAAAAGCTATAAATTTTCTACAGATTTTTTTAGTAGGGTATTTATTTCATTAACTAAGGCAACTGTTTACTTTACAAAGATTCAGTTTCAAAGGTCCTTGAAGCGTAAGAATCTTGTAATGCTACTAACAAAATCATATAATTTTTAAACTAGAGATATTAACCGCTTCTCTGATTTATCCGTACGTCATATAGGAAACACATTTTTGACGAGCAGGATTTGCCCGTTCCCCATACGACCATCCATATTCCAATCTTGATTTATTAATCTCACCTGTAATACTTTATTATAAATTTTGTATTATCTGATCCGATCTTTTTTCTGATTCGATTACGTAAAAATTTCTGTTTGAAAAACCGGTGATAAAAGATTAAAAAATCTGTAAACGAGATGAAAATTGTTTTTCAAAAATATTGATCAGTTAATTGGTTAACGTACGGATGAAATGTGGTCAAGGAAGTATTAGCTAAAGCTTTCTAAACCACTTACTTCTTTAACACTAGAACGCCGAGAAATTTTACTAAAGTTTTGTAAAAATATTTTTAAATGGAAAATTTATTTCGAATTAGTTTAGTTAATTGTTTTACTTATTTCAGTACAATGCAATTGGAACATACTTTATGAAAAAAATATGTTTCTAATCGGCATTTATTCCATTGGTCGGTGTCGAATTGACATATGCTCGGCGTTCTACAGTTAAGCTTTGGTAGGCAAATTTCTTTAAAATATCAATATGTCACTTTGGCATCAATATTTTGCAAACCAAAAAATCGGTTCACTACATTCAGGAAGGGGAAAATGCATTCATTTATTTGCAAAGAAATTTGTTTGAATATTCTAGTGTCACGGTAATTACAATTAAATGGAAAGAAATTCACCCAACAGAGCTGAAATGCAGTCTTGCCAGATGGGCTACTTTTTTAAAAAACAGTTTCTTGATTGGCACCAGTTTTTACAAATGATAAAATGTTCCTTACTCAATGACATAATAATATTGACGAAAACAAAAGGTAATTTACCGTTTCAAAAAAGCGGTGTCAATCAAGAAATCTGAATTTTAAAAAAGTAGCCCACTGGCAACACTGCTGAAATTGTAAACAATAAAGAATGTTTTTCCTTCATAGAATTACATTTTATTTATTGTAAAATTGAAGGATATATATTGGATTCGTACGGATCCAGTCATTTACCAGGTGAAATATCAGTATTTTATATTAAAAAATATGTTTCAAACGTTCGAAATTTTGCCTATGCAGCGATTTTCTATAATAAAATACTGCTACCTAAGAATTTCATGGTCTGAAAATTCTAGTACCCGTACGATCCCTGTATTTCTATGAAGATTCTATTAATAAGTAAAATTTATTATCCTAATATTTATTTCCTTTCCAGAAGCCTGCTCATACACATATAATCGATTCCTTCCTTTATGTCATCTGTAAGATACTGAACAAGATCGAAGTCTGTTACCCTATGTAATATCGATTAACAACCATCTCGATAATTTTTGCCTTCTAGGTCATCGAATATATTTCTCTTTAAGACTGTAAAAATATGACATATGGAATTTTCTTCTGTAAAAATGAGATAAAATAGGAATAACACACACAGAAAAAGGAATTGATTAAAACTACAAAAAATGTTTTGTTGAGCACATTTCGGTTGTTTTAAGCGAATTTTTTAGTTAAAGTAAAAGATCGGTTTTGTAACTCAGTCAATATATATATATATATATATATATATTGTTAACACTCTTATAAAATTTCAACAAAATTTCATAAATTTTATTTTAGTGTTACTAAAGTCTTGTATTTTCAATTTGTAATTCCAACAAAATTTTGTTGTTTTTCAAAATTTAAATTGGTGTGCAGTAGCCATAACTCTCTCACGTAATTTTGGCTTATATAGCTATAAATGATTATAATAATTTTTGGATAATAAAAAATTTTAAAATTGAGACGGATTAACGACGTTTTTATTATGCTATTATGCGTTTCGGATGAAAAATGTGGACGGAAATTGAAAAAAAAACCAACAGTATTTTTTTTTTGTTTTGTTTAATCAAACAAATTTTTTCCATTGATTCCAATATGGGTACATAATTAATATGCACTTAAATCTATTTTTTCCATTGACTCCAATGTAATGGAATAAATTGATTTTAACTGTAACTGAACTATTCATCAGATTTTCATAAAATTTGAAATTACTCGACAAAATTATGCCAAAATTATATGTTTTAAATTTCAAAGGGTTCGGTTGGGTAGTTTTTCTCTGCTACATGCGGACGGACAGTCAGGCAGACAGAAGGACGGACCGACTGAACGACGACTATAGGCGCTACATACTTGCATAGTTACAAAAACATCTAAAAACGTGTGTAAAAGCGTAAAATCTTGAAGAATGAGGACGTGGGATGAGAATTAGAGGGTTGGGTGATTTTATCTCTCCATACATTCCCTCCCGCTTCTGCGGTCAGAAATGGACAGATAGCATAATAATGTGATTTTCAGTATAACTACATTTATGAGACTCTTTGTGTAGCAAGACCCACTTATAACAGACTTCTTAGTGGAACAAAACGCAAAACAATTTTTTACGAAATGTATCACTTTTACAAGGTTCATACAATTTTATCACTAAATTTTAACAGCATTCTCAAAATATTTCACTGCAGAAATATATTTAGAAATTTGAGAATAAAGTTGACTGTTAGAAATTCTGCTTCATAAAAATTAAATATACATTTTTTTATCATTAATAGAGTGCCAGAATCCTTAAAAATTAGAAGGAGTGTGCGAGCCTTGTTTCCTTGCGGTGAGGATATTATCTTTAAAAATTTGTGATACCAACCCATATAGCACACTTACCACCCCAGGATGTCCTGGGGAGGATTCACATCCCAGGACCGTCATCCCCCAGGCATCCCTGAGGATGCAGAAAATTGTCACCAGGAGGTTCTCAGGAACCGAAAATGTCCGCTTTACAGCTTCCTGGCACGCTCCCTGGGACCTCCTTCAGGGTCCTCCCCGGGAGGTTCTGGGGAAGTTTTGAGGAAGTGATATAGGAGGATTTTGGGAAACTTCAAGGTCACTAATAAGTTCAAAAAATTTTAAATTAAAGCTATGATCTAATTTAAATTTTTTTAGAAGAAAACACGAATGTTTTTTTCTTTCTATTATTCAGACAGATTTACATATACAGAGATTATTCAAAAAACAAATTTCTTACCTTCATTTTTCCTGCTGGAATCGAACCCGAGTACCTTGGTTTTCTGGATGTGCGCTCTGTCTGTTATGCTGTAGGGCCAGCAACAAATAAAGATTTCTAAGGTATACATGCATTTTTACACCGCTTTTGAAACTTAAAAATAGGAAATGTCCTCATTTTTTGTGCTCTTTTTCATACATTCGACATAAATTTAAATTAATAACTCTAAATAAATTATCAATAGTTGTTTGTTTTAACATGAATGTCTTCGAATTTAAAATTTTTAAAATGAAATTGTACTTTTAAATGATAAAAATATCCTTTTAGCTTTTAATACTTAAAATCCGTTAAGATCGTTCTGTAGTTAGAAAATTTATTATGAACTATATATTTTGACACACAATGAATGATGCAAAACGTTTCTGATGATATCCCTATAAAATTTAATTTTAATTAGTAAAAATATTATTTTCAGAAATTAAAATAGCAAGAGATTAAAACACAGTTTCCTTAAAATTATGATTTTTTTTTAATGATTGGCAAATAAAGACCAAGTGAATCATTTCAAAAATAAAACTTTTTTGCTCTTTCCCTCTCTTACTTTTTTTTACAGAAATTTTAATCGATTTCTTTTTCTTCTTTCTCTTGGTGCTCTTATTAAATGAATTTATGGAAAAATATATATAAAATTTGCTTAGTCTTTTCTTTCCTAATTTTTACTCTTTGAAATATTTCATTGTTTCAGTTTCATAGAGAACCCCACCAGCGGCCAAGAGATTCTGCTCTCGAAGCTAGTAGATGGGAAGGACTGAGTTTGTACCCAATCGCACCCGTCGGCCTAATCATTCAGAGTTTTCCACGGTTTTCTTCGAATCTTAAACTTCCTTGCGTAAATACTGGTTAGAAAGACCCTCCGGGGGACAGCAACCCTCCTCCTTAATGTGTCCCTTGATTTTTATTTTTTATTTATTTTATTTATTTTTTTTATGATTGACAAATAAAATCTAAGTAAATCCTTTTCAAAAATTAAACTTTTTTGCTCTCTGTCGCTCTTACTTTTTTTTACAAAAATTTTTATCGATTTTTTTTTTTTTTTTTTTTTTTTTTTTTTTACGCTTGGTAAAAGGTGTTCTTATTATACGAATTTATGAAAAAAAATATATAAATTTGCTTAGTCTTTTCTTTCCTATTGGGCTAGTTCCTAGTTCGTTTCATAGTTAACAGTCAAGAGATTCTGCTCTCGAAACTGGTAGATAGGAGGTGCTGAATCGCACCCATCGGCCTAATCGTTCGAAGTTTCCCGGGGTTTTCTTCGAATCTTGGATTTCCTTGCATAAATAGGGGTTAGATACCTTTAGAAAGACCTTCACTGAGGGCAACCTCCCCCTTGATATGGCCCTGATGTTGATAATTGGTCGTCATAAATACAACCAATCAACAAACACGTTTTAAAGTGATTAGGTATGTTTTGGCGAGTATTTATTAACGAATAATTAAATCCGTTACTTATGAAATTCTTACACGACGGTACGAGTTGCAGATGTTCGGATATTTATCACTTGTCGCGGGATTAAAAAATACGGTAAAAGCACTGTATTATTTTATGACATTGTAAAAATATTAAAATTCTGCATTGTCATTGAAAACACGTCATTGTAGAAATTTATATAATTTAATTGTAACAGGATTTGGTGTGAAAATCAATTATAAAATTCCATCATTACACTGAAACACTGCTTGAATTTGAATGACATAAAATAGAAACTATTAATAAAATTTGAATCTGTTACAAAACCTTTTTATTTTCTTATTGTTATAAATAAAATTAATTTACAGTTAAACCTCCATTTAGCAGTCTTTAAAATTGTATAAAATTTTTATGATCATAAAAAATACATCATGCACCATTTTTCATTTAATTAACGACGGGAAATATTTTTGTTAATTACTTGAAATGTAATTTTAGTAACTAAGATTTTGGGCAATTTAAAAAGCCTGAAAAAACTGATATCTTTATTTAAAATATAAGATGTATTTATCAACTAATTATTTTTTAAAAATCCCAAACTAATATATGTATCCATATACTTTCGTTTACACCTACAAACAAATTTGTTTTACTAACTCAAAAATAGTTTCACTTCTATTCTTGGAATAACACCCTTTTTTTCTTCCTCTCGTTCAAAGATTTCCACGAAAATTGCTGTTCGCCTGCTTCTCCGCTGTCAAAATTGATTATAGAGGAGTGAGATTAGCTATTGAGTGTCTAAGTGCTGGAACGGTGACTGTCTATGCCGAGTATTGTATGCTATTGCTATGCAGTTGCTTATATTAATACATTCATTGTCACTTAACTGAGGATATCCGAAGAAATATAATAGAAAATCGATTTGTTAAATGAAAGTTTTAAGTGATGGCAAAATACTCTTCAATTAAAAATTGTGATAAACTATTTGTTATTTATGAAATACAGATAAATATTTATCTGTAATTTCAAAATCTATAATGTTATAGATATTTCAGAAGTTTTCTTAATGAAAACTTCATTTTATCTTTCAGAATTTAAATAACAATAATAATATTATGTTTGGTAATCTATAAAAGAAATTAGAAAAATAAATTGTTAATCAATCCAATTTACATTAAAAAAAATTAATTAATGATAAGTAAAGTAATTGGGTAGATGTACACGACCATTACTGGTCATCACACCGTGCTCTGATCAGGGCCACCACGGCGCTCATTGAGCCCCACTTTGGCCGTCTATCAGATGTTCACAGTTGCTGAAGTTCTCGGACCGTGAGAGGCAACCTCCAAACCATCGGATCACTTCAACAATCGGTCGCTACATCCCCTAGAAAATCTAACGACGTTAGTTCTCATCGAGTTGAAATAGATCAACTTCAGTTTGAAAATTCCTTACCTACGCCCAGTCAACTTAGAACTTCCGCGGGGGATCTGAAATCTGGCCCTGCGTTTGTTCTTCATTTACCTCACACTTGGCACATTCAACTTCGCTGCCGCTCGTGCTCCTAGGTTTGAGATGGAAATTCCGGGTGCGTTATCAAGTAATGATAAGTAAAGTAATTGGGTAGGTGCACGCGACCATTACTGGTCATCACACCGTGCTCTGATCGGGGCCGCCACGGCGCTCAAGAGCCCCACTTTGGCCGTCTATCAATGATCGGGGCCGCCACGGCGCTCGAGAGCCCCCCTTTGGCCGTCTATCAGATGTGCACATTTGCTGAAGCTCTCGGACCGTGAGAGGCAAACTCCAAACTATCAGATCACCTCAACAAGGGGTCGCTACTTCCCCTAGAAAAGCCAACGACGTTGGTTCTCATCGAGTTGAAGTAGATCAACTTCAGCTTGAAAGTTCCTTACCTACACTCAGTCAACTTAGAGCTTCCGCGGGGGAACTGAAATCTGGCCCTGCGTTTGATCTACACACCTCACACTTGGCACATTTAACGCCGCTGCTCATGCTCCCAGTTGCCGCTCGTGCTCCTAGGTCGATGATGGAAGTCCAGATGTCGCACAAATCTCAACGTGAGCAGGAGGGCCCGCCAAGCCCCGTCGACCCCACCCTCAACATGGGCTATGTTCCCTGAAATAAAGACAACTCACACATTATTTCAAAACTCCTTTTATTAATAAAACTACAAAACAGAGAACTGCTGATCAGGGTGGAACCGCGGGAGCGGTTTACATCTAGATTAATTGGTGTCTCCACACCGGTATGCGCATGTTAGACTAAATAGGAAAGAATGAATAATGAATATAGTAAACTATTTACATATTTACAAAACAAAATAGGCTAAACCTTCAGAAATGGTATTTAAATTGATGCTTCTATTTAGCTAACATTTTCTTATCCACAACATTCGGTAGGTAATTAATAATAACCTGAATTAAACTTTTAAGTTGCGTGAATTTATATTTTTTAAACGGAAAATCTTATCAAATAAACCACCGATAGGTATACATTTGGGAAATGGGGGGGGGGAGGTGCAGCTCAATATTTATATATTTTAAATCCAAATATACCATTTTAAAATGAATTGCAGTACTATCTTTGAGTTGATGTTATGTGCTGGGATAAAAATATCTAGTTTCGTCGCGACAATTTTGTTTATTTATTTATTTTTAAAATATATATATATATATATATATACCGTAATTTCGGGTGTATAAGCCGCGGCTCAAACAATTCTTTTTAGACCCAGAAATCTTATTTAGTGATTGAAGACAAATATTTATGTCGATCTAACTAGTTATATTTGTTTCTTAAAAAATTCTGGGTCGAAAAAGACTTGATTGATCTGCGGCTTATACACCCGAAATTACGGTACATATAAACATTTTATATCTGATAATAAGATGCATCAGAACTCGATTTAGATAATTTTCATAACATAGTTTTAAACTGGTACTTAAGAACAAACTTACGTTAATAGTCTCTTTAACACCTCAGCTCTTTTTAACACCTCAGCAACGTATATCTTATTCATAAAATGTGAAATAATTGAATATAATTAAAACACGTACCAAATAATGTTTTCCCGTATAGCATTATGTAGTGGAATACTTTTCTGTGGCCCTGTAATTTAATAATAAAAATTCTTTGCATCACAGATTGTACAGAATGCATATTTTAGTATATATTTCATAGATTCATGCCAATTCTATTATGTTCGAATGAATGTAACATCATTAAAATGCATTTGAAACTTTTTCCGAAATGACCGTAATGTAATGGAATACTTTTGATTGTCCCTGTAAATGATCTATGCATCCGACTTTCATAACATTTGAAATGACACGACAAAATTACGTAATAATTATATTTTTAAATTTCAAACGATTAAAATGCATTTGAAATTTTTTTCCCATTGACCGCAATGTAACGGAATCCTTTTGATTGTCCCTGTAATTGATCTATGCATCCGATTTTCATAACATTTGAAATGACTCAACAAAATTACGCAATAGTTATATGTTTTAAATTTCAAACGATTAAAATGCATTTGAAACTTTTTCCCCTATTGACCGTAATGTAACGGAATCCTTTTGATTGTTCCTGTAATTGATCTATCCATCCGATTTTCATAAAATTTGAAATGACTCGTCAAAATTATGTTATAATTATGTATTTTAAATTTCAAACGATTCGGTTGGGCAGTTTTTGCGTTGTTATATGCGGACAGACGGACGGACTGAGCGACAACAATAGGTGCTACGTATTTACATAATTACGAACGCACCTAAAAATTGGTCGAATATTGCAGTGCGATTGTGACATTTTGGAATTAGAATTATGTGGCGTAAAATTCAACTATTAGAGCTAATAGAGTTGATGATACATAAATATTTAATAACAATAATTTGGTATAGTATTCTTTCATTTCATACTGCAATACTGTGTGCCAATAGCTCTTGAATTAGACAAGGTAACTTTTACAGCTAAAATATTCTGTTAAAAAATTAAAATAAATAAATAAGTAAAAATTACACGAACAGTATATGGGACACATAAGTCGCAATCTGTCCTGAAAGAAGTAAAACGTTTCTAAATGTCGCGTATTTTTTGTAAACCCCATTTAAAAATTTTCAAATTTCTAACCTAATGTAAATACAAAGAACAAAGTAAGCTAATTAGGAAGGAGCTACATAGGAGCTACTTAACTCCTTAATATTTATACATTTATGACAGGAATTTTCTGTTAGACAATTTCTAATCACTTATTTAATCACATCACTTGAAACACATTTAGCGATTTTAAAAGACGAAAATTCTATTTTAAAAAAAACTTCTTTCACAACTGTACACAACCTGACATTAGACAAAATGTCAATTTCATCCATTTTTTCAATGAATAAAACCCTTATACTAAAATTGAAACAAATAAAACTACGTATAACAACTTTTGGAAAAAAGACCATTAGCCTTAACCCTTTGAGCTCTGATGGTAAAATTTTCTACCACATAATTTTAATTCCGAAATGTCACATCGGCACCAGAAAATTCGACCAAAGTTACTTGAAAAAGGTTTAATGGTTTTTCTTTTCCCGTGTATATCGTAAGCCGATTTTTTTTTTTAAATACTGGCGCTAATGTGACCTTTGGAATTTTCAAGAAATTTACCCACCAGAGCTCAAAGGGTTAACGAAACTTGTATGACAAATATATGTCATGCACTGTTTAAATATTGCTATTTAACTGGAAATAAAAAATCATTTAAATCAGAATTCTAAAAACGATTAGAACTAATTTCCATTCATTGGTAATGGATGTTTCAACTGTACGATTTCATCATTAGCCAAAGACTTTTAAATGAAAATCACATTGAAGAAAGTTATTTTATTTTACCTTTCATTGTTGAGAGGATTTCTTTATCAATACAAACATAAAAGAAAACTATTAAAGTTCTTTCTTTCTGTATAATAGGAACATTATGTAAATTATTAATTCCCCTTGGGATAGGTGTATAGAATAAATCGTTAGGTATTATTAAAAATCTATTTGACTACAAAGAAATATTCAAATTCATTTTGTTTAAATAATTTATAGCATTTAACTTTATTCAGATATTGGCTTTGTATTTTAGAATATGAGAGTATTATTTAATGGAATTAAATAGAAGTAAAATTAAGTTTAAAAGGATTTATATATGGTTTTAACAATTCTTATATATTATGGTAATATTCATCGTTGCTTTGTAGACTAAAATATTGACTTCATTTCATTTTAATATACTTATTTAAGTGCGGTGCTTTCATCAATTGTAAATTCATTTTCTAAATGATTTCTTTAATTATGAAACTTAGTTTTTGAATATAATGTACATTTATAATTAAAGATACTGTTTCAGTACAATTTTTATGCGAAAATCTCTGCAGTAATCTAACATTAATATTTGAAATTAGCTGCGAAGGAGGAAAGTAAAAAAGTATTATAGACAATATATCTGCATATAAATGAAACGTCAAAGAAATTGCTTTATTTAAATGCAATATAGAAAAAGATTTTATTTTTATGTAATACATAGTCATAATTGCCAACCTCCCGATTTTCTGAAAGTCAGTAAATATTACAAATATGTTTACTTTATTTAATTGTAGAAATTAGGAGAGTGTGTAGCTCAAGTATTTCTGCATACAAATATTGGTGTTAAAATTCGGGAGGTTAGAACTGTATAAAATACATTTTTATTTTTCGGTACGATTTGTGTAATTTCAATGGATATTTATAGTAATACCGAGGTAAATATGATTGACAAAAAGCTCAGTATTTCTGAAATCAACGTATTAAAGCATCCTATTATCTAAATGTAGAAAAAAAAGATAATAATTAGTGGGCGTTTCTTCCCTGTTCAATTAATGCTTGTGAAATCGGCAATTAAAATCGATAATATATGAACCGATTAATCCCGTTATCAAAGTCAAAAATCTTGGCCTTGCTTAACTACTTAACTGATTCTTTTTTGCATACAATAAATTGAAAATATGGGATAAAGAACTTTTTTAAGCTAAAATATTCATAATATTTATTCTAAACATTTCTGCAATTAAATAGCATGAAATGTTATTTTAAAAATTAGTGGTGAAAAGAAGCTTTGAGTGATGAATCAAACAAATTGTTCTTGTTCGTAAGAAGTACTAGTAAATCAGTTAAGTGGTTAATTGCAAAATATTACAGAATATTTACAGAGCTGCCCAAACTTGCTAGTGGACTGCTTTTTAAAAATTTAAATTTTTCCTGGTTGGCACCAATTTTTGAAAAGGTACAATTCGGCTTATTCAATAACAGATTTATCAACACCCTGAGGGGCAATGGGATATATTTTATCCGGCCAAATTTAACCCCTTGAAGGTGGTGGGATAAAATGTATTCCACTTGATTTTATTTCCGAAATGCCTCATTGGCACCAGAATTTTGATAGAAAAGTTTCAACTTTATGAAGTACGCGAATAAAGACTTCTATCTATTATGAAATATAATTGGTTTTAAATTCGTGTGTCAATCAGTCATTTCAGCATTTTAAGGGTAGAAGTGTTTTGCCCCTCAAAGGATTTAAACTACATTTGCACTAGAAACTTTTAACCATTTCAGCTCTGGTGGGTAAATTTCTTCAACATTCCAAATGTCACATTGGCACCAGAATTTTGCAAAGAAAAAAATCGGTTAATGATATACACGAAAAAATGCATTAAACCTTTTTCAAATAAATCTGTTCGAATTTCCTGGTGCCATTGTGTCATTTCGGAATTAAAATTAATTGGTAGAAATTTCAACCATCAGAGCTCAAAGGGTTAACGAATTTTTATATTTTTAACTTCGGCGGCAAAATGTTGAAAATTGCCTTTTCTTATTTTAATTTTTTCGATTTTTCCGATGAGAATTCAATGTTATAGAGGCATTATTGCTTGCCCTCCCAGGGCTTAAGGAATTGGAATTTTACCATTTCAGAAAAGTGGTGCTAATCAAGTAATCTGAATTTAACAAAACTAGCCCTCTAGCAACACTGGAGCTAACTTATTTTAACTCTACTTCGCACCAGTTTTAAAAAAACAAACAAAAAAAATTCTATATGCTTTGAAACCATTTTCAAGAGAAACTACGAAATATATTTTTAAAAAATAGAGGTGCGAACAGAGTTAAAATAGTTGCTTGTGCAGCCCTGGATATTAGTCAAAAGGGGCTCCACGAGGAAGCGGTCTTTTCTACAGAAACTTTTGACTTATCTTAGAAAAAATGCGAAAATTTATGTAATAAAATACTAACGACACGGGGGGGGGGCTTAGTTTGAAAATACTATAATAAATTGAGCTTCTGTCTCCACCTTTCCTAATAAATCCACTGAAAAAAATTTCTATATTTCCGAAAATTTTCGTATACTAATATATTATATTTAGAGTGAATGTATTGTAAATGTTTCAGGGTCATATTTAAACATTTCAAATTCAAATCTGAAATTTAGTCACGGCAAATTTTATAGTATTTAGAGTTACTGTCTAATATCTTGATACATTGTTACAACATTTTGCAGCTCAAATAATATTATAAATGGTTATTTACAAAGTTTTCAAAAGGAATAACAAAATAAGATAAAAAAAATGCTGTTCAAAAATGAATCGTGTAGAATCCTGCGTGTGTAATAAACAATGCCTACAGATATTTAAAGCAAAACTACTAATGGTTCATGAGTGAAAAATAAGGGACATAATTGGTCATTCTTGATCTATAGGCTTTTTCCAGAGTGTAATTATAATTAGAAACCTGCGTCCATTCACTTGAAACAGGGCTTTCACATGGTCCATATTTTTTTATACAGTTCTTTTTCAAAGAAAAATCTGTGTAATTTCCGCCAAAAACTGAGATCAATGTGTGATGAAAATGTATTTTTGTTCTGGTTCGTACGTGTCACGTGTCTTGCATACCAGGAAATTATTCGGGGTCGTAGTTTCTTATACAAAAGATATTCTTGAACAAATCAAAATTCCTCGCACTTCAGCTTAATTTATGTCCCTATTAAAAAGTATTGATGTTTTACCTGGTAAATAACGGGACCTTAGTTGCGAGATTTGGCCTCTTTTTTTAATCTTTTAAATCTGAAATTTTACTTTCACTCCAGAAAATCTGTATGGTTTTGGTTTTCTTTACTTAGTGACAGACGTTTCCTAAATACCTAAATTAAATATTTTTCTTTCAAAATTTCTGATGTGAATTCGAGCTTTTAAATTGAAAATGGAGGCCAAACTGGCAACCCAGAACGGGACCAGTTCGAACTTTTTTGTCACAGAACTCTACAACGAATTTTCCTCTGAAAGACAATTTCAATAATACTAGTTTTCAACAAATGGACAATATGAAGTTCCCATGGAAGTAATAATAATGGCTTGTTTTTCGTTTTTTCAGAATTCCGGTACGACTTTCAAATCAATATGATGCACAGTTTTAACCCCCAATTTTCCATAGTAGAATACAGGGTAGAACAAATTAAAGTATTCCTGTTCGAGACGCCCTAACAAGAGAAGCATAAGATGAAATGACTTCATATTTGCAGCATAGACATATCAGATCATGGGATTTTTGATTGATGCAATAAAATATTTTAATTCAAACAAAGGACACTAGGGGATAATGAGGCACTGCGATCTGTTTAAGATAAGAATAATGTTATATGACCAAGGGTGTCAATGTCCCACCAATATATTTTTTTTGTATTATTCGTTTTCATGTTATTAGTGTACGCTCCGATAAAATTGTAAGTATTCTTATTAGGCGAAGAATAATGAAAGTGTAGGGGTGGGAATTGTTCCATGGGCACCATGATTTGTATACCTTACAGAAGATGACACATTAAAGCACAGAATTAAAGGTATCGGTAATTAACATTATTTTTAATTTCTTTACACGAATCATGCTAAATAGGCAAGTATAAGAATACTCCAATTCTAATCTCGGTAGCATAATTTGTATGTAAGAATTTCTTTTTAATATTAATTACCGTTACCTTGTATTCTGTAATTATTTGTTTGCGCGTGCAGTAACTGAGAATAAAATTCGCATAAGAGGCGGGATAAAGGACCGTTGTAACACATAAAAAGAAAGGCGAATAGGCTTGAAATATTATGAGACAGACACGATGAATTTCTCGTTTCCTCAACCTGGTTTTCTGCTAAAGTTTTTTTTTTTTTTTTTTTTTTTTTTTTTTTTTTTACCAAAATGACAATAATACTGCCAGAGCGCTTAGATTGTACCGAATGCAAAAATATTTGCATATCTGTCCAGTGACACCATGTGCTCTGCAACATAGGGTCAAACGCTTTGGGAAACTGGTATCTTTGCAATACAAGCAGGCCGAGGACGAAAAAAAGGATACCGCAAGCGCAATCGTTGATGTTGAGCATGCCAGTAAAAACACAGCTGGAGCATCCAGTGTTCGAGCTGTATACAGCAATTGGATTTGCTATATACTACCATATGGAGATGCATGCGTGTAGCACTCAAAGCCTATCAGAATAAGAGTCTTCGCTTTCAAGAATTAAAACCTGGGGATAACGATCTTTCTGAAATGATCCCTTTGACGTTCTTGCCAAGGAGGGAGGTGGGTAATACATGACCATGGAACATCCTAGGGACCAATGAGGCTTACTTTTACATGTGCGGAACAGTGAATACACAAAACTGTCATATCTGGTCTGCTGAGAATCCTCACAATATCCAAATATCCCTTGCATTCTCCGTATGTTACTGTATAGATCGGCTTCACTGTGACTCACTAGGACACTCTTTTTGACTGGGCTGTTTTTCTTTAAGGAAAATCAGGGACCAAAAACTCAGGGACCAAAAACCTGTTCCGTATCTGCAGCACATTATCGGGACATGTTGCAATGTTTGGTCATTTAATAACTCCAGCGTCCTGGGTGCCTTGCTACAACAACTTTCCAATAAGATGGTCACCCCCTCATTTTGGACGTGAAGTACAAACATTTCTGCGACGCCATTTTACAGAGGATTCCATTATAAATCGTGCATTTCCTACAAGATGACCTCCACGTTTACTTCACTTGAACCTGTATGACTTTTGGCTTTGGAGTTTCCTCAAATGGAGGAAATATAGGAAATTTGGTAGATTTGAAGAACCAGATCCTGTTGCAATTACGCAACATCGGTCACGATCAGTTACACGCCGCTGTCGATCATGCTGTGACACAGTTTCACGTTTTGGCGCTGAAGCAACGTAGGCATATTGAAACCGACCTCTGAAAAATTTTCGCGCTTTGTGTTACCACACACGTGTCTTTCGTTTGTGCTGTTGGTAACAGTTTTTTAGGATTGTCAGTTTGTGTGCAGAAAAATGTAATAACAAAGTTACTTACTGATATCACGTATTCTGTTCTTTATTTATCGTGTCATATTCAAGAATATTAAAATCTAAGCGAAAATGGTCCATTTCCCACCGTTAATTTTTTAATATTCTTCGCCTAATATCAATAGTAATAAAAGTAATTGAAGCTTTCACTAACAGACTTAAACGAATACTAGTACCGTAATTTCGGGTGTATAAGCCGCAGCTCAAACAATTCTTTTTCGACCCAGAAATTTTTAAAAAACAAATATAACTAGTCAGATCGCCGTAAATATTTCTCTTCAATCACTAAATAAGATTTCTGGGTCCAAAAAGAATTGTTTGAGCTGCGGATTACACCCGAAATTACTGTAATAGAAATTACTGGTAGGAATCAGCCCATTCGCACCAAGATGTTTAACCCATTAGTGCCTAGCGTCCCATTTTTGGGACAGTTTTAAAATATACAAGTAAACGCATTTCACACCAGTAAAAAAGAAGGATAAACAAATACTTTCTTTCTCGAGACAAAGTCCTTGATAAATTAAGATACAAGTTATTCTTGCTTTAAAAGTGGTGGGAAAATGCAAAATTTGAATTTTAACGAAGAAAATAATTCAGGCATTAATGGGTTAAATCCTTGATCATTTTGCATTTTTCTTATTTTAAACCGATCGCAGCGCCTTATTACCCCTTATCGCCTTTTTTTAAACTATTTTTTTTTAACCAATCAGTTTCCCGTAGTTTGATATGTATATCTTCCAAATATGCAGATGTTACATCCACTGCTTCTGTCACTAGGGCATCACAAACATGGATACTTTAATTTGAACCGCAAAGTAAATTCAACAAATAGCTTAATTCAAAGATTTAAATTTATACCAGAAAATTTCAGTGACATATTTCGCTTTTTTAAATGCCTGAATGCTATTACGTAGTCATGGAGATGCTCTGGATACCACTATTTTTGAAAAGTTCTATTCGCCTAAACTACTAGGAGAATTTTCTGTTATTAACCCTCTCATGCATACGGGCCTCATATGAGGACAGATAATTATTGCATCATTAAGTAAAAAAAATTCGAGCATTCATTTACGGCGATCTGATTTGTGGAAAGATAATAGCTAGCAGGCAGCACAATAATAGAATTATTTTAGAATGGGTCTTTCATTTATCATAAAAAATATTTTTTGTGAATAATGAAAAATAATGAAAAATAATTTATGCATGAGAGGGTTAATATCGAGGATGAATATTTTACAATGTTAC
The DNA here is from genome assembly GCA_964019185.1 of Maratus speculifer. Taxonomy (NCBI): domain Eukaryota; kingdom Metazoa; phylum Arthropoda; class Arachnida; order Araneae; family Salticidae; genus Maratus; species Maratus speculifer. Next base: position 198,321,845 of record OZ025299.1, read on the forward strand.
TGGGTTCTAGAGCATTTGGATCCTCACCGTGGTTATGCCACCGACTAAATGCATGTTAATAAATAAAATATGTTTGTTTTAAAATTTTGGTTTGAATTTGGAACATTTAAATAAAAATTCTACTAAAATTGAAACACTGGTGGTAACATATGTCGTCGGTATCATGTTAACACTAGAACCGCGGAATTTTCTTCACGATTTTCCTAAAAATAATTCACATCAGAATTTTCATTTTAAACTAAATCACTTATTTATTTAAATTATTACTCTGCATTATATATATGAATTATTTTATAAAGAATTTTTTGGTTCGAATCGACATCTATTCTTTTGTTCCGGGTCAAATTGACCCCTTTGCGCGGTTTTAGTGTTAACCCTTTCCGGCGCAGTGTTACCCATCCGGCAACACCTAATTTTAATTCCAAACTTACAAACGGCACCAATAATATTTTAGTAAAATTTAACTTTTACAATGACAGCTTAAATCAGGGAATTCTTAATTCCTAAAAAAGTCTTTTGTAAATTCCGGTGTCAGTCAACAATTTCTCATTTTACGAACATAATTTCTCTGCGCCGGAAAGGGTTAAACAACCCAATATAAAAACAGTGTTGCCAGTGGACTACTTTATTTTAAAATAAATATTCCCAGAATGTCACTACCTTTTGAAATAGTAAAATTCTTATTCAATGATATTTTAATTAAGACGAAAGTAAGGGAAATTTTATCATTCCAGAAAAGTAGTGCCAACCTTGTAATCAGAATATAATTTTGGGTAGTGTGATATGTTACCGACGATATGTTACCATGGAACAAGAAGTTTAAGTTTCCTATATATAAAGTTCTAATAACGTTTATGTTATTAAAATTTATTTATAAATAAATATACTTCTGTGTATTCATGTGGAAACAAAATTAAATTCATAACTTACTTTTGAATCATTTGTATATATAAAATATTATTATTCACTCTTTTTAATGATCCAGTCAAACGCCATTTTGTGCGTAATACCCCAAGATCCAAATTAAGTTCCAAACTAATAAAGACGCCTTGTGATAATACATGTCTTCAAATTTCTGGGAAGTTTCATTATCTACAGGGTAGCTTTTATTAATTTTCAATCCGTATAGTATGCATTATAATATACTCTCATCATTGTAATATACGTGTTATATATTTTTCATATAAAGGTGACTTAATTGCATTACGGAAAAGGCTGTAGGAAAAGAATTCTGACAGTAGAAATACATTACTTTCTTATTATTTCTCTGTAGACATGCGATCTCACTGCATATATAATTATTATTTATCTAAAAATTTTAATAATATAGTGAGTATAATTATAATGCATGTGAATTTTGTACTAACCAGAATTATGAGAATTTTCATTAAAATTAGTTTCATTCTCATCTTTAGAAAGTGTTTTATATGAATTGGATAGGGCATAGCCGGATAAGTATTGGAAACATGCCTTTCAATCGAATTTCTTGATTTTTTTCCCCACGTGTGCCTACCTATTTGACAATATATTTCCCCCAGTATCACCTTATAAATATTGATATTTTATGAGATAAAAATGTTTTTTCAATTTTTTTAAAACCTCATTTTTTCAAAAACTACTGTACCGAATTACATGTCATTAATTGAGTTGATATAGTCATTAAAGATGTATAACTGGGAACTTTTGCATATTTTTCTGATTATAAAATGTGTGTGAAAAAGCGTTTGAAAAATTTACAAAAATAAAAATCATATCTTACAGTTCTCCAAAAATTATCATTTTCTTGTAAAAAATTCCTCATAAAATGTGTATGAAAAAGCGTTTGAAAAATTTACAAAAATAAAAATCATATCTTACAGTTCTCCGAAAATTATCATTTTCTTGTAAAAAATTCCTCATAAAATGTGTGTGAAAAAGCGTTTGAAAAATTTACAAAAATAAAAATCATATCTTACAGTTCTCCGAAAATTATCATTTTCTTGTAAAAAATTCCTCCCGCATATTATATATAAATACCGAACGTTTCAGTTGGGTACTAGATATAAATATCTACAAAAATATGTAAAAAAATTATTAAAATTCATTTAAAGGCGTTATTTGGGGCGGGGCTTAATCCACTTCGACATTCGAAGAGTTTTTGGAATGTACACTTACAGAATTGCTGTGTATTAAATTTTAATGAAGATATAGACATCATTCCCAACCCTGAGGCTACTGTTTCGATACCAACATTTGTTGTTAGCTTGACATACAACACCAGGGAAAAATATTTTTGACATAGAATCTAACTACAATCTTCGATATCGAAATGTAACGATAGTGATCACAATCAATTTAAATGAAAACGTTTCTCACTAGTTTTTATAAAGAGGAATTATAGTTAGTATTTTCAAGTTTTAGGTAAAGTGTTTGTATGTAAGTAATAGCTGCGAAATACTACTAATCATTCTAAGGAATAGTCATGATTTATTATAGTTTGTTCTAAAGATTTATTCTCGGTTATGATTTCTATTTCTCATGATATCATCAAAGAATGATAATGCGAAGTGCAATTGTTGTGGGAGTTTTTTTTAAAAAAAAGCTTGTAACTACCGAAAAAAAATAAAAACAGAAAAAGAAACCGTATTATTTTCGAAATCGATTGGAAAGAGTTTATCAGTTGGAAGAATCATATGTGCAAAGTGCAGAAAAACACAGTACTCCAAAAGAAACGGTATCGAACGAGGTAAGTTTTCATTATATTTTAACTTTACCAAATATTTCCTTCATTTTTATTTATTGTTCGCACTAGTTAATATTCTTGTTGTATTTTGAAAATCTCATAAGCGTAATGTTCATGAATTAGTGATTCATAACTATTTTTTATGAATGTGTTAATATGTTTTTGGATTAATAAATTACTAGCCATCCATACAGCCTAATTTATTTTCTTTATTTTATCGAAATTGAATACTATATAATTAACGGAACTATTTACTCGTATTACCTTTTTTTAAAAGTGGTGAAAATGTTTGAATAAAAATCATTGTATTAACTGTCGTAAAATTTGATATCGAAGAATGTTGTTTTCCACACAAAAATATTTTTCTCTATTGTCTCCGATGCAAAACAACAATTTTCGATATCGAAATAGTATCGACAGTGTTGAAAATTATGGCCTATCTTCTTAATGAAATCTAAAATACAGCAGTCTACTTGCATTGTTCCAAAAATTCTTCGAATGTCGAAGTTTGTTAGCTCCACCCCAAATAACGCATTTAATCCTTTAACGTTCATTGGTATCGCCACGAAACCACAAAATTTTAATTCCGATATGCAACACTGACACCGGTATTTTTTTCTAAAAATATCCCTTTTATTATGTATGTGAAAAATCACGTTTTCTATTTAGAAATATATTTGTTCTTAATTACCGGTGACAGTCATTTATTTCGACATCTTAGCAATGAAAATGCTTTGATCGTTAAAGGGTTAAAAGAATTTTAATAATTTTTATACATATTTCTGTAAATATTTATATGTAGTACCGAAAGCAAAACGTTGGTATTTATACAGGGTGTTTCGCTACCAGACCGACAAACTTTGAGGGATGATAGTAGACATGAAAACAAACATTATTAAATGGGAAACCATGGGGCGCAAACGTCTTCTGTAGAAGCTAGGGGCCATTAAAGCTTAAGGTCCAAAGTTTCAAACGATGATAAAAAATGGAAAAAAGGGTCGATTCGTTTGCGGTTTTCACTAAAATATTCTTTATATCACGATTGTTTTAGAATTTTTTTTAAAGGTTACGTTTAAAAATTGTCGATAGAGGGCGTTTTAGACTTTAGAGTAACGAACAACTACTTTTTACCGTTATTTTGTGTATGGGGTTGAAATTATTATAAAGTTTAGATTTTAACTTAAATTTTAAGCCACAAATCGGAAACATTGGGATCGGGTAACTAGCGAAAATTTAACTGTGAACAGATGGAGGGATTTTAAACGCCCATAAATGTTGGACAAACAAATCGATTTTGTTGCGGTTTGCATGTAAGTCATTCCATTGTTAATTATTTTATTCAAAATGACGTACAGCATTGCTGTCCTCATTTTTTGATAGAGGGCGCTTCTGTTACATCTCCGACTTTTCAATGGCATTACTCCTGGGTGTTTTACTACCAGAGCAACCTACTTCCAGGAAGTATTAGCGATGCAAAGACGACTCGGGATTACATAGGAATGTAACGTTGAAAATGCCTTCTTTGCGAGTTATGGTTAAAGCAAGCAAACAAAAGAAAACAGAAACAGCAGAGAAAGAGCAACACGTTAATGTGACAGAAAACAGTTTATTTAAATGTTTTACTACAAAAGATAAATACTTGACAGCGGCATCGTGTGGTATTCCTCACGCTTTGAAAGATTGCTGGCATCTATGATAGCTTTCTGGCAGCTACAGAAATACCAGCTGCGAGGTCTTCAACTGATGGTACGGGAGTCACATACTCCCAATTTTTCATTTGACTCCCGTAGAAGAAGTCCATACGTGATAGGTCCGGCGATCTGGCAGGCCAATGAACCAGGCCACCACGACTTATCTAACACTGTCCATATGTTACTTTAAAGAGTCGGCAAATGTCAATGGTAAAATGTGGAGAAGCCCTATCGTGCTGTTCGTCATTAAAATGCTTCATTCTGCTACCTTTGGAACCGGTTCGCGAATGATCACTTCATAGTGATCGTTGCTCAGGCGCATTACCGTTTAACACCATCTACGGCGAGGAAACCGCAGCGCCATCTACCGTCGCTGTCAAACTTACCAAACTACTTCTGTTCGTAATTTTGAACACCTTTTCAAGTAAAACATTTAAATAAACTGTTTTCTATCGCATTAACGTGTCGCTCTTTCTCTGCTGTTTCTGTTGCTTTTTTCTCTGCTTCCCTTAACCGTAACTTGCAAAAAAGGCATTTCCAACGTTACATTCCATGTGATTCCGAGTCGTCTTTGTATCCCTAACACTTCCTGGAAGTATGTTGGTCTGGTAGTAAAACACCCAGGAGTAATGCCATTGAAATGTCAGAGATGTTTTGGAAGCGCCCTCTATCAAAAAATAAGGATACCAAAGCTGAACGTCATTTTGAATAAAATAACTACCAAGGGAATGACTTACACGCAAACCGCAACAAAATCGATTTTTTGTCCACTATTTATGAGCATTTAAAATCCCCCCCCCCCTCTGTTCACAATTTAATTTTCGCTAGTTACCCGATCCCAATGTTTCCGATTTGTCTCTTAAAATTTAAGTTAAAATCTAAACTTTAGAATAATTTCAATTACTTTAAAGTCTAAAGCGCCCTCTATCGACAATTTTTAAACGTAACCTTTAAAATTTTTTTCTAAAAAAATCGTGATATAAAGAATGATTTTAGTGAAAACCGCAATCGAATCAACCCTTTTTACCGTTTTTTATCACCGTTTGAAATTTTGGACCTTAACTTTTAATGACCCCTAGCTCCTACAGAAGACGTTTGCGCCCCATGGTTTCCTATTTAATAATATTTATCTTCATGTCTACTATCATTCTTCAAAGTTTGTCGGTCTGGTAGCGAAACACCCTGTATATAATATGTGGGCACATATGAGGAATTTTTTACAAGAAAATGGTAATTTTCGGACATCTGTAAGATATGATTTTTATTTTCGTAAATTTTTTAAACGCTTTTTCACACACTTTTCATAATCCGAAAATTATACAAATATTCCCATTTATGCATCTTTGACGTCTATGTACACTTAATCAATGACACGCTATTCGGTACAGTAGTTTTTGAGAAAATGATGTTTTTAAAAAATGGAAAAAAAATTTTTAGCTCATAAAGTATCAATATTTATAAGATGACACTTGGGGAAATATTTTGTTAGATTGGTAGACACACGTGTGAAAAATATCAAGAAATTTGGTTTAAAGGCATGTTTCTAATGCTTATCCGGCTATGCCCTTTTTGTTCAGCTTAAATTGAATTTTCATTTATGATATATTTCCAAACATTTCAATGACAATACTTTATATTTGCCCTATAAATGTACATAAATATATTATTTAAAAATGTATTTTAAGTACAAAAAAATAATAACTAAAATAACACTGGTCTTTCGAATTTAAATGGATGAGATATGTAATTTCGTAAATAGTTTAAACCCGTCAAAACCACCGTCACAATTTCATACTGAAAAGAAAGAAAAAAAGTTACGTATTATTGTTAAGTGTGAATAATAACAATAATTACAACGCAGTGAGAGAGGCACATAAAAATACTAGGGTAACATCCCCAGTAATTGACACACTAAGAATTTGTCTTTAAACTTACTTTAATTTTCATTACCAAGAAATAAAATATTTACTTCCAAATATTTTTTAGTCAAAGAATGCATATTGTGCATCTATTTTGCTCACTAAAAGCAAAAATTTTTGAAAAAGTATTTTTATAAAAATATATTTATAAAAAGTCACTGTAGTTACCAGTAATTGGCACCTAGAGCACTAATGTATGACACCTTGTGATCTAGTAATTGGCACATGTTTACATAAAAAAAACTTTATATTTTGCATTTCGTTTAATCGCTTTAAATGAATTTATTGTAGATGAAGATGCCATATTTCAGGTTTTTGAGAGTAAGAAATCAGCATATTAGTCTGAAATGTGAACACTTTAAAACAATACAAAATATTTATATTAATACCCAGTGATTGTTATTCTGTCTCCAGTAATTGTCATATGAAGCTTTAATGGATTCCAATTACAGATAACATTTCATATTTTCGAATAAAAACAACTGATAAACAAAATTAGTCTATAACTTTAAAAGAAGTGCCAAAATATGTGGTTTAATCTCAAATTTTGTGATTCCCTTGTAATTGGAATAGGTGCCAATTACTTGGAACTAGTAAAATTGAAGCTCCATTAACCCTTTGAGGGGCAAGCAATTGCGTTCGAGTAACTCTGTACTCCCACCGGAAATTTGTAAAAAAGTTACATCAAAAAGAGGAAAAGCAATTTCACGACTGTTTTCCACCAAAGTTAGAAAAGTGAAATTTAATCAAATTTTTCTGGTGTGAATCTTCATCAATCGTAGGTGGTATATAATATATACCGCCGCCCCTCAAGGGGTTAACCCTCTAACGTTCATTGGTTTCGCCACGAAACCACAAAATTTTAATTCCGATACGTAACACTGACACCGGTATTTTTATCTAAAAATATCCCTTTTATTTTGCATGTGAAAAATCACGTTTTCTTATTTAGAAATATATTTGTTCTTAATTACCAGTGTCAGTCATTTATTTCGACATCTTAGCAATGAAAATGCTATGATCGTTAAAGGGTTAATTGGCATCTACCATTAATTCAGAAATCCAAATATTTGTGTCAAAAATACTTTTACACAATTAAAGTAACCCTTTTCAATTACACAAAACTGTTGTCAATTAAAATTTAAAATATATTATAAATCAGATAATGATGAATTAAAAAGCATGCCTTTCTTAAATCAGAGAAGAAGCAGTTACAATAAAAATGGCTAATTTGATACAAACCATAACTGTTTCTCTTTTCTAGGCACTACTGTTATCTAGTAGCATAAATCAAAGTTATAATCTTTAAAGTAAATGAGCACATAACTGGTATATGGTCTCGCATTTTAAAAAGACTAGAAATAAATCTTATTCTAGGACATTTTTGTAAGATTTCCAATCATTGGTGTATGCCAATTACTGGGGATGTTACCCTACTATCAATCAGCTAAAAAGAAAAATTACCATTTACTTTACATAAGGTTACCATGAAGTGGGAATGCAATGATTTAGTGTACAGTGGTACAGCTATTATCGCAAAATTATTTTTAATGAAAGATCATTTGAATTTTCTCATATGAAATATTGAAAATGTAATTAAGTGTGTCTCGTCTCACTATTTAATCCTTATAAGCTATATAAAACGGATTGCGTGGGCTTTGAAATCAGAGTCAGTTCAGTTTAGTTTAGTTTTTGTGTGTGTCTTCGATTTCTTAACCCATTAGTGCCTAGCGTCTCTTTTTAGGGACGCTTCAACAGTTGCATTCAGCACTGTTTTTGACACCGGTAAAAAAGAAAAGCAATAATTATTTTATTTAAATAATGCATTTTCGTGATTAATGAACTAAACTTAAATCTTCTAAAAATAGTGGTGCCAACCAAATAAAATTTACGCAAAAGATGCTGGGCACGAATGGGTTAATTGTCACTTGGTGAAGTATAACATTTAAAGACAGAATCTCTATTGTGCAAGCATCATTCTGTTCTTGTGGCGGTATCTTATAGTGGTAGCAAGTTTAAACTGGAGTTAGTGGAATTGTGACGATGCTTTGAACACAAATAAAGGTGTGTTTTTTCAAGAAAGGACTTCGTTTGATTTCTCATATCTAGATTTATTCCGTTTTAAAGTGGAAAATACCTAAGGATTTCCATTCAGTGCCTTGATATCTTCATCTACACGACTGTTTGAGATCAATTTTCTGGAAATTTACTAGTTAGAGCAGAATTTTACATATATACGGTATCCAACACACCGACCAACATACTCATACAAAGATTTGAAAGGTGAATACGCAAAGTGTTTTGATGCCACTTAGTCTAGCGATCTAAAAAAAATCCACTGGGAGTTAACGGTTTAATGATACATATTTGACAACTTTCGACATATCTTGCGTAAAATGTAGGATAATTTCAATCAGTTTAAACACTTTTATGGGCGAAAACTATTAAAGATTTATCATTATAACTGATTAATTTTTCTCATTCCATGTGGATCTTATTTGAGATCATTTCATAAAAAAAATCTGAATCGAAATATGCTTAACCTTGTTTAAATCAACTTATATTTTAAGGAAATTAAGTCAAATGTTGGCAACTTTGATAATAATAATTATTATTTATGTTGTAATACAAATTAAAATATTAATGCCCATCTAATGCTGCAGTATAAAAACATTTTTTAAAATTTATATAAAATGATATAAAAATGTGAAAAAACTTTAAAAAAATTTCTGTTAAATCAACAATCTACTGATGCTGTTAAAGCTGAATAATTACCTTTTTTTAAATGCTGACTGACATTACTAAGGTATCTCATAATTAGAATTGAAACTTAAAATAATATTCCTTTCAACGTTGAATTGGGTTGATCTGAAAGTAAACAGCAAAAACTAATTAAAAGTCTTTTATCTAAAAAGCAATTTAAAAATTTAAAACTTAATAGTCTTTAAATGGAGAAATCAAAATGTACACAGATTAATGTTAACAAAAGTTGTTTTGTTGAAAATTAAATTTAACTTAACGAATGTATTTCATAGTTGAGGGTAAGAAAACTTTGGAATTCAGCTTACTAGTTCCCTAGCGAAAAATTTATTTTAAGTTAATTAAAAGGCTTGGAAAGTCAAAGTCTTGAATTGTTAAAGAAATTATTGAAGTTCAATTTACCAGCTCCCTAAAGATAAATTCATTTTAGGTTAATTAAAAAGCTTAGAAAATAGCTTATCTATCTTGCATTATTAATACAAGAAAATATTATTTACCGTATATAAGATAATAAAGGTGAGCGCATTCCATGAAATTTTGTACAGTCTGTCATCACTATTAAAAAATCTATATAATTTGTAGATCACAGATTTTTTAAAAAAACGTCGTATACCAAGATTTTGGAATATTTTTCTGCAATAAAAAATGGCGAAAGTTTTTATTTAAAATTTGCGTTAAGTATAAAAGCATCCCGTATTATGCATTTGAAAGAAAATTACATAAATGCTATTTTTTAAACTTATTTCTAGATGTTTGGATTTAGAGACAATTTATAGTAAATTATATTTTAAATGCCGACTTTTTTTCATTTAAATTTGCTGGTGATAACAAAGCCATTATATAAGGGGATTAAAGCATACGTACTAAATCCACGTATCACATTCTACAAAACTTTGGTTTTCAAAGAAAAATGTCAACGTGTTTGACTGGCCAGCTTTATGTCTAGACTTAAACCCGATTGAGAATGTCTGGGATATTTTAATGCGCCAGGTTTATGGCAATGCAAAGCAGTATGACTCTACTGAATAACTCCAAGAGGCCATTGAGAAAGCATGGTATACGTCTATCAAAGCCTGAGAATTTTTGTGCTAGCCCGTTCTGTATGAACGTATGTAACGGGATAACTCATAATAAAAATATCTGATTTACTTGAAATTTTGGGTATAGGTTTATTCTCATAAAGCGCTTTCCTGATTGGTTTTGGGCGTTTAATGGAGATGTATAATGGGAAATGGGGGGCGATCCACCCCCCCCCCCTTAATTTAGATAAATGGGTTTTTCAATCAGAATTATCAGATTTCATTCAATTTTTAGATGTAGAATCATTCTGAAGAGGTGCTTCATTGGATAAGTAAAAAGGGGGCATCAATGGGGGTTACCCTTTAATATAGGTAAATAGTTTTTCATGCAGAATTAATTGATTTGCTTCGAGTTTTGGACATAGGTTCATACTGATAAGACACTTCTCTGATTAGTTATAAGGTTATTTTATTAAGTATAAAGGATGGAAATGACGATTATCTCCAGTTAAATTAGATAAATGGATTTGTATGCATAATTATCCGATTTGCATTAAACATTAGATATAGATCCTTTTTCATAAGGCAAATATCTGAACAGTTTTGTAGATTTAATGATTAAGAAAAAAGGAAGGGAAGGGGGATAACCAAGCTCGAGTTATATAAATCCGTATTTATGTAGAATTATCCGATTTGTTTTAAATTTTAGATAATTGTACTTTCGGATATGGCAAATCTCTCGATAGTTTTGGAGATTTAATGTTTAAGTACAAAGGAAGGAATTGGAGGTAAGCACGCTTTAATAATACAAATGGGGTTTTATACAGAATTATCTGATTTGCTTTAATTTGGGATATGGGTTTTTTCTGATAGGGTGAATCTCTGATTAATTATTGGGGTTCAATTGTTAAGTATAAAGAGAGGAACAGGGGATAACTCTTTTTAAATTATGTAAGTGGATTTTTATTAGGGATGACATTTTTCCGTGTTTTTTCATACCAGTATAATATAAGAGAATATATTCTTCTGTTAAACCGCAGCATTTTTCGATTGAGTAAGATAACATTTTCTCTAAGATTATACTGGTGGAAAAACGCCGAAAATTCTCATACCTGTTTTATGCAGTATTATCTGACGCTCTCCGAATGTTATATACTCCCTCGGTCCGAAATTAGTTGCTACATTTGAGGTGAAAATTTTGTCCCAAATTTGTTGCTACATTTAATGTAGGTGGAGTCATAAATAATTTCTCATGCAGTTTAGTAGATCGAAGCCAGTAAAATTATACTAGAATGAATAAAACCATCTATACTAGGAGCTGAAGCAATGTTAACTTAAATGTGAAATAATAATAAGAAGAAATGATAATTAAGAAAATATTCTGAAGGAGGAAATGGATAATATAGAGCACAATGCTGTACTTGAATGTTTGCAGCGATGTTTTAAAAATGGTAAATTGAACCATAATGCCATAAATGTTGTAGCTATTAAATTTAATGTTCATCGTCATATCCCGTTTGCAGTAGCAGGCAAAGAAGTCAAAAATAAAATATGAAAAAATTTACAATGTAAATTTACCAAAAAAATTGTAAATGCGGACGAAAAAAAAATAATTTTCTCAGCCACAGAGCAAAATCAAAGATGTCCAAATAAAATGAAGACAATCACTGCGAAGATTATCATATGCTTTTATAATTCGTGAATCAATATCACACGGGATTCTCAAGGCTGATAAAGAGTTGGAGCGTATTTCATCCGACATTAAACCGAGTCTAGTAGAAAAAAAACAAACTCTACAGAATTCGATTTTATTTTCAGCATGCCCAAGCTAAAAGATACTTTTCAGATATGTTGCAATGAAATGTTCGGAAATGAATTCACGATTAATTAGCTTGAAAATAGTTTTACGTAATTACTGTTAAAAAATCTTAACAAAATGGGGCGTGGCTTAAAAACGTGTGAAACGAGATTTTTTAAACTAATTTATTACTAATTTATGGAATGACGAAGGGAATGTTAGGCAAGTAAATATTGTTGATTGGTAGAAAAGTATTTAAACACAATCATAAAGTCATATATATCAATAATCAGTACAAAAGTATTCAAATGTAGCAACTACCGTAATTTCGTGTAGATAAGCCGCAGCTCAAAAAATTCTGTTTCGACACAGAAATTTTCAAAAATATAATGTAACATTTTGTATCGCGGTATAAATTTATCGTAAATTACTGGATGAATTTTCTGGGTCGAAAATAAATTGTTTAAGCTGCGTTTTATCTACACGAAATTACGGTAATTTGGGACAGAGGGAGAATTGGTTTATTAAATCGATATGATATAAGGTGTATCCATGATTAGTTTGGGTGGTTTATGATTAAGTATAAAGAAGAGAAACGGGATATCTAATTAGCTCCATAATTACGTGAAAAAAATAAGGCTGTAATTTACAATTAGTGTACATAGCCTTTGAGCTCAATGCCATCAGTTTAACGGGGCAGTATTCTTTTTATTTATTTATTTTCCAATTTGCTATCCAATTCCCCTTATACTCTGAGTTCTTTTATGATTGGCTGTTGATGTCTACTTTCCTATTGTCTGTTTCTTTTCCGTTAGTTCTCATTTCTGTCTTGCTGCTGTTTTCATAGTAGAAGCATGTCTTCGTTGCATCTGACGAGTTTCTTCGAAAAACTTAACACACTTGAAATTTTTGATAGTGTTTTGAGGAGATATTTTAGATCATAAGTGTTAATATTGAAAACTTTAAAGGCATAGTTGGCATAGCTGCCAACTTTCAACTAATCTTCCGTAATACCTGGATTAATTTGATCCAGGTCAACGTCATTTCAAACCTGAAAATATATTTCATGAATCTTTATTCATAAAATTTCAGGACTGTTAGTGAAATATACTTAATTTTATTTCTTTGAAAAAATTCTGGTTCGAAACTCATTAAATTAGGGTTAAATTAACACACGCATTACGGATAATCGATGTCAGGTTGGCATCTATGTTAACGTGATTTTAAACAGGGTTGATACGGGTCAGGGAATTTTCAGACCAAAAAATTCCACGGTACCAGTATTAGTTTATAGAATATCCCTATTTAAATAGAGCGGAATTTCACACTTTTATAATGTATTTAATTTTCTATAAAAAAAAATACTGATATAACTCGCTGGGAAAACACAGGAAACGTACCAACCCTGTTTAAAATGTAGACTTAGAAATTAATTAGGAGCTAATATTTAATATACCGTAATTTCCTGCGTATAATCCGCGGATCAAACAATTCTTTTCGACCCAAGAATTTTACTTTGTAATGGAAGGCAAATATTTACGGTGATCCAAAAAAGCCATATTTTATTTAATAAAATTTATGGGTCAAAAAATGATTGTTTGATCCGCTGATTATACTCAGGAAATTATGGTACATAATTAAATAGTAGATGTTTTTACTTTTCGGATTATATGTGTGTCCTTTTTTGCTTTACACTACGCCATACAAAACGAAATATAAAACTGACCTTACAATTAAAATGAAAATATAACTAATTATTAGCATTACGTTATTTACCCGAGTGAATAAAATAAGTAAATTTACAAAAATTATTTTAAGTTTTTCTTTATTTCCGCCTATTTAAAATTTAACTTTCATGGAAAATACTTTTAAATAATGTAGCAATATATATATATATATATATTGCTTCATCTTAATGAATTTTCTTACCCGATGAATACACATAAAGTTAGACGTCTTTAAATACTGAGATTTCTATCTAATGGAATTCTTATATAAACAATTAAGCTCTTGCAAGTACTTACAGAAAAATAAGTTGTTTAATGTGATCTCCAGAAATTGTTTTGAATAGGACTTCAGGGATAATCGTGCGTTATTAACCATTTAAATAAGATATAATGTATTAATATAGACATTGTTAAAATATACTTAATGTATAGTCCCCATTTCTCTGTTAAAAAATATTTTTCTACGAAATATGCTTTCATTATGAATTAATTTAATTTATAATGGGAATTTATTTATTTATGTTATCTACTGGAATATTTATATTTGGTTAATTCCATGAAAGCTTGCCATGTCTGTCGTACAGTTAAAAATCGCTATGCTTGTTAGCCATTTTTATTTTCAAAAAGTTTCTTTCGCCCTATTCAACTGATGAGATATCTCCGATAAAATAAGTCAAAATTTTCCGTTTTAAAATACCGGTAGGCAAAAATCGTTGTATGTGACAGACATGACTTCATGAAATAAGCCAATTAAGCTAGATTATATCTGGGTTTATACCTCTTATAGGAAGAATTAGTTATTTTTCGTAAATTGATATTAATCCTCGTTAATGAAAACAATCAAGTGTATAATGGCGACCACTATTTTGTCAAAATTCTAGTATTCAAACTCCTTAATTTTCCTAAATCCCTGAATTATATGAACCTGGTTATTTACTACATTATGCTCATTTTGAAATAATGAAAATCATTTTACACTGAAATATTTTCAAGAATTATGGAATAAGTTTTGCATGCAACTGCACATAATACGAAGAAATTTATTTCATTTCTTAATAATATTACGTTGAAAATGCAATTTAAACTCTAATAAAGTAAGACGTATTCTTCTATAGAAAACGCATTTCTGACTATCTTTTATACCGTTAACCCCTTGATGTGCTCTGGTATTTCTACCAAACCTTTTAATTTTAATTTTCGAAGACCATTTTGTTAAAGGAAATTTCATATAGTATACTATCTAGCATTTGTCAGTGAATTACTGTAATTTCCGGTGTATAATACGCGGATCAAACAATCATTTTTCGACCCAGAAGTTTTTAATAAAATGTAACTTTTTTAATCTCGTGTAAATATTTGGCTTCTATTAATAAATAAAATTTATGTGTTAATATAATTGTTTTTTCCGCCTACTATACGCCAGAAATTGCGGTAATAAAGGGTGTTGTCGCACGATGTCGACTGTTTCTTTTAATCAGATCTTCAGTTTCTGATTAACGCAGAAAAAAAATTTCAACCAGTAAACTTAAATTGAAAATTTCGTCTAATTTAAATACCTTATTGATGGGAAATTTATTTCACAAATATTGTAAAAAATTTCTATTTCTCTTTAGTGGTGTTACTTTATTCAACTATTTTGACCCATTCGTGCCCACCACCTTTTGCGCAAATTTCATTCGGTTGACACCACTAATTTTAAAAGAATTAAGTTTAGTTCATTAATTACGAAAATCTTTCAATTAAAGAAAATAATGTTTGCTGTTCTTTTTTACCGGTGTCAAAAACAGTGCTACATGCACCTTTTGAAGCGTTCCTAAAAAGGGACGCTAGGCACTAATGGGTTAATCTTCACATTGTCGCAGATAATAGATTGTCTTGGTTGTCACAATGTGCCGAAGCTACTTCCGCAGAAGTAAATTCCCACCGATAAAAATGAATACCAATTTTTGTCGTTATTTTTCAATGAAATTTTTCATTATTAAGGTGTATAAATAAACAAAATTCAACTTAGATTTGCTGGTTAAAGCTTCATTATTCCAAGGATATGTTAATTCCTCTCTCTTAACCCATTAACGCCCAGCGTCCTCGTTTGAGGACGGTTACAAAAACAGCAAGAAAGCGGTTTTCCCACCAGTAAAGAGGAAGAAAAATGTATAACTTATTTCACGAGACAGAATCCTTGATAAATTTAGATAAAAGTTAATTTGCTTTTAAAAGTGGTGGGAAATACAAAATTTAAATTTTAGCTAAGAAAATAATTCGGGCGTTAATGGGTTAATAGTTCCATGCCATTAGATAATATTCTACGTATATCCCCCCTCTTTCTTCATAATTACCTTAATTGGACGCAGAGATTTTATTTAAAAAGTTGTAATTTATTCGATCATGTTCAATATTTAGCTTTAATTATTAAAAAAAATTCTTGGTCTAAGCTTGATTGTTTAATCCTCGGATTATACGCTGGAAATTTCAGTAATAATACAAAGTAAATATATTATGTATCCTACTTCATCTTAATGAATTTCGTTACTCAAAGAATACAGAATAATTTAGACATCTTTAAATACTGAGATTTCTATTTATTACAATTCTTAGATGAACAAATGAGATCCAGGGAGTACTTACAGAAAAATAATTTGTTTGAAGTAATCCTCAGAAATTGTTTTGAATGGGTCTTAAGAGAAAATTACGTATTACTCGAAAAATATATATTAATATGCAAGTTTTCAAAACTTGAAGTGCATTTCTCATGTCTTTGTTACAAAAATATTTTTTGATAACAAGTTATGCTTTCATTGCATTTTTCTTAAAATTATAATGAGCATTTATTTCTTTATCTCTGCTATTTAATAATTTCTATTTAACGTTTTCAGTTACGAGGGTTTATACGCCTTGAAGAAGAATTACATGTTTTTCAAAAGGTAATATTTGACATTTTCAATGAAAACAATTACGTGCATGTGGCGAATATTACTTTGCGGACATTCTGCATTCAAACCTTTTAAGGTCCCTGCTTCCCTGATACGTATGAACACTATTTATTTGCAATAGTTGCTTCATTTTGAAACAATAAAAATTGTTTTATATTTAAAATATTTATACTAGCAGGGTGACCAGATTGCACTCCATTTTTGACCCGAAATTTTGACTTGAGACCGTGAATTTTGAGAATGTTTTTTACATATTACTTTAACACTAGAACGCCCGGATGGAGTCGATTCGACTCCAATCATGTAACTAAATTTCAATTCGAACCAGAAAAATTTTCTTGAAATAATTTAAATCTAATCCACGCAAATTTACGTTAAATAAATCAATTAAATAATTTTGAATAAAAATTCTGGTGAGAAATATTATTTTCAAACTTGAGTAGAATTTCCGGGCGTTCTAGTGTTAAGTAATCAAGAAAACTGGCATTAAAAAAATATGAAAATATATTTTACAGTTTCTGATGTGAATCCAAAATTTTTATAGGAAAATACGGGCCAAAATGTCAGCACTCTATATTTGTTAACCCTTTATCGGTCAGTGGTAATATACTTACCACTTAATGTCTATTGGAAGTTGGGTGATATGGACCGCAATTTTAATTGATGTAATTTTTCTTTATGTTAACTCGATGGAAATGGCACCTTCATATTTTAAAATACATTTGTTTATATATTCTGGTGGCTGTGAACCTTTTTCAGTATTTTAATCAAACAACTGACCTGTCCGATAAAAGGTTAAGGAGTAAACTGTACGTATAACTAATTCTACATATATTAGCTAAAGCAGGGCTCCCAAATGGTCCGCGAACTGAACATCAAAATTTACTTGGAGAAATTTTCTTTTTAGAATTTTCTTGCAAATTGCCGAGAAACTACCTTCGGATGTTAATTTTAACGCAAATTCTGTAGAATCCTATCATGAAATTTTCTGTTAAAAAATACTGATGTTTATTTCGCGGACCATTTGGTAGACCTGCTAAAGCAATATTATAACAATAATTTATATTTATTTATTAATACATTTATATTAAAGATGGTGACTTTCTTTGATATTGTGAGTAAAAGCTTTAGAAGATTTATTTCTTTGAAATTCTCATAAAATTACTTAAATATAAACTTTAAAATAGTTTGAAAAAAAGGTTTAAGATTGTCCAAATAACTTGTTTGTGTATTTTTCCCTAGCAATTTGAAGTTTGACGGAAACATTTTTTTTTTTTTTTTACCTTCTTCATCTTGAATTCGACTGAATGTGCCATGTAATCGGTTACTTTGTTTGACAGTGATCGCTATATGGATAACATTTATATGTAAAAAAATGCTTAAATGAGTTCCTTCTTAAACTAAAAGAACTTGGTAACTGTAAAATACAGGCTAAACCACTTATTCGGATAACATGCAGGTATTATTTAGCCAACTTAACTTTATTAAATTTTGCTTTAACGAATGTCAAAGCTGCTGTCATCTCGCTAACCCGCCAGAAAAGTGATGCATCTCACAAAATTTCATCTTGTATTTTATTCCACTAATGTATCGCTCATGGAGTCTCCGTGTCCGAGTGGTCAAGACACAACGCCGGTAATCGCTTGCGAGTGTAGGAGGTTGTGAGTTCGAATTCCGCTGGCTCTATTGCACACACTCTTTGTGTGGAGCTCCCTGCTGTCTTTCTTTCGTATTGTAAATTTCCTTGTGCTATCTCGTCCCTGAATATTGACGATGGCTCATAAGCAGGCTTTCATGTCAAGCACACAAGTCAGATGTATATATTCAATAAAGTTGTTCGATCTATCATAGGTGCGTCTTGCTACACGAAAAGTTTAATTGCTGTAGTAATGTGGAACATAACTTTTTTACGTTACATCTCCATTCGTGACCACAGAAGAAGGACGGATTGTGGTGGGAGGTAAAATTAACCAACCGTCCAAAACTCACCCTACTCTTCATTCTTAAAGGTTTTATACTGTTATGCATATTTTTACTCATGTATGCAGAGATAAGTGCTATAACTTCATTTTAGAATAAAATAATGTAAATTTTCTTTTGCCTCTGCTGGGACATTTAGTTTTGTCGTGATGTGTCACTTTTCTTGTGAGTGGGTGATATTTCAAGCTCTGTAATATATGATTTCAAGAGATTTTTATCAAGATTGTTACTTTTCATAGTGATGATGAAAATAGTCAATTTTTGAGAGACTTGTGTAAATGGGTTAACACAAAAATAATAGTAAATAACCTAAAAGTAGAGGTTTCGCTCTACCCATATTAATGGTCACAAATGAGGAATTCGTTTCAACTGAATGGTGATTTTCCGTTAAATTTAAGTTTTATTTTTCTTAAATTTTTTATTGTTATTTCAGCTTTTGTATAAACTTTTACGCCGGTTTCGGACAGCATGTGTCCGGCTTTAACATGAATTTTTGGAAAGGTGCCGCCTGAGCCTGCGTATAAAAGTTAACAGATACTTGTACAAAAAATATCAGCAAAATACCTTTAGTAAATGAAAATTCTGTGTTAATGAAATGAGTTCGGTGCAGTAGTTTTGGAATGAATTTACAGAGCAGTAGGGACAGGCGATAAACATATTCTTGTCTTTCTACAAAATGTAACTGTTCTTAAAATTTTATCTGAACTCATTATGGTCACATAATAAATTTTATACAAGAAAACTATACTGACATAAAAACTAGGGTACAGCATTCATTTAAGATAATAATTACGAAACAGCTTATAATGTAAAATATTAATATTTTATTTTAAATGTAAATTTTGTATTTACAGTAAGATTTGTTATAATATTTTATCATCAGAATTAAATTTGTTCAAGAAGATAAGTGTATGACGTGGAAGTCAAGGAACAGAACTAACAATTCAACTTTTTAACCTGTTATTAGAGTAACCTTTACAGTTATTTTCTTGAAAATTATCATCGAAATTATAATACATGCATTACAGAAGGCATTTTATGCTATCTAAAATTATATAGATAATAAAATGTAGCACATAATCCTAAACTACAAGCAAACTTCAAACTTGTTGGAAAATCGCCCATATAATTTAATTATTTCGAGCTGTAAAATCAGATAAATTTGAAATGTAAATTAATGAAACTTATGATAATAATCTGTAAATATTTCACATATGCATAATTTGCAACTTTTACGTTTTATTCTTACTAATATTTTTGATTAAAAAGAAAATATTGTGCTAGCCTACGTTTTCAATGATTAAATAAGAAAAATTTCTGTCTTAAAAAATAGTGGTGTGAAAAAACACCAAAACTTGCTAGTTATAAGCCTGTGTATTTAATTATATGATGGTTTCCCTTTTAACGAGCATGACGAAAACCTCATTTAAACTATTCTTATTTATATGATATAAAAATCATGTGAAGTCAAATTAAGTAACCAGTTGGGACGACCAGTTGAATCAGTTGGCCACATAAACGTGCCATAGAAGGTGCTCAGAAATCTTGATTACTGCCGTTAGCTATTTTTTATCATAAACTTTGTGTTATTTAATTTGGACATTTTCATGATTAGATTAGGCAAGATTTTCTGTTTAAAGAACCGGTAAGAAAAGATTAAAAAATGCTGGTTGCGAAGGGGTTACACTGATTTTAAAAAATTGGCCTCCTCCTACATAAATTAGACATATAAACAAACCTCTTACATAAACAGACATTCCGAAAAAATATTAATAATAACAATAAAATGTCAATCTTTACATAAAGCAAGAGCTACACTCTCAAATTTCTGATCTAATTTCGAATTACCGAATGAAAAGTCCATATGATTTTCATTCGTAAATAACATTGATACTTAGAAAAAAATTTTTACTACTATATTCGACAAAATATTTGCGTTGAAACTACTTCTATAAAATTAACTTTTATGCAAAATAAAAAACTCTTTATTCTATAGCTACAGTAATTTACACAATGATTCAAATTTTTTATAGTTCATTTCAAGATCCTAGCTATATAAATGGATTTCCTATTTTCTTAGGTTTTTATAATTCATTCGTAAATCAAAGATCACCTGCAATAGAATGACCTATAATAGTATTTTCTTTCTCAAGAGAGATTTACTTGTCGAAAGAAAAATCAGTTGATTTATCTCGTGGGACTTTACTTACTCTTCGCTGACAAGAAAAGGGAAAATCAATCGATGAAGTTTTCTGTCGCTATTTATTTAAAATCTTAACTTTTGCAAAAATAAACCAAACTATTAGAAATGTTCTGTAAAAATATATGAAATAATAAAATAAATGAAATGTATTTTTGTATGATCGTTTTCATTGTTCGTTTATTCTACAAATTCATATTTAAAAAAAAATATCTTTAGGGGACAAAGTACATTTTACAGAGTTCGTACACTTCAAGGGTTCTTTATCAGAATGTTTGTAAAGCAATATTTGGTTTATTTAATGGAAAAAATTCTAATTTTAGGTATAGCAATCAATACATTATGAATTTTCTGGTGCGAAGCCACCTAAAATCCCAGGAATCCCCTGATGCGTACGAACTCTGTTTTAACCCTTGAAAGGCGATGGGATAAAATGCATCACACTTAATTTTAATTGCGATTTGAAATGAATTTGTTTTTAAATTCTCGTGTCAGTCAAACATTTAGAATTTTATGAATATAAGTGCTTTTCCCTTCAAGTGGTTTAATACATTTTTGAAGTTTCAATAATATTGTAATGTCTGTAGTGCAGTGGCGTAAACAGTGTGGGTGCCCAAGTTCCCGGCATACCGGTAATTTTTGAAGGTTCTCTTCGCCTTTCTAACCATAAAATATTTTCTTATAAATAAAAGAGAAGAAAACCTTACAATATTACTGATTTCAGCACCCACCCTGGTTATGTCACTGCAGTAGCATTATATTTACTACTATAAAGGAAATATAATAAAAAATAATCTAGTAGAACGGACAATTATTTTTTCCTCATTCTGCACAAAACAGCACATGAACTTTTACATATAATGGGACATCACATTTATTATGATTTTTGTATGTCTCGTGTGTAATTTTAAAAACATATATAAGAATATTCGACAATTTTTTTTAATATTTTAGAAATAATAAGTATAATATTGATTGTTATATATAGCATTGAAATAAAGTAAAAGAAATTTCAATAATAACGAAATTATGTGTAATATATTTTAATTTATATTCTTTATACAACTGTGTAAGAACTTCACTCAAGTTAAAAATATATACGTGATAACCGTTTGAGCTCTGATGGTTGAGTTTTCTACCACTTAATTTTTATTCGGAAAAGTTACAATTATTCGGAAATATATGACCAACTTTATTTGAAAATGTTTTAATGGATTTTTTTCGTGTTTATTTTATACCGAATATTTTCTTTGCAAAATACTGGTACCAATGTGACATTTGCAATTTTGAAGAAATTTATCCACCAGAGCTCAAAGGGTTAATTCTTGCAAGTAAAACATCAATTTCCGAGTTCGTATGGTTCGTGGAATTTCCAGACACAGAAATTCTTCGGTACCTCTATTTTCTTATTAAAAATCTCTGGCTAAATATGGTGAAATTTCGCGTGCTTAAACTGGATTAATAATAATAATAATAAAGAAATTTGAACTGGAAAATAACAGGACCCGTGCAATTAGATTTTTCTCTTTTTTCGAACTTTAAAAGTCTGCTATTTTTATAAGTATTAACCCATTCGTTCCCAGCATCTTTTGCGTAAATTTTATTTGGTTGGCACCACTATTTTTAGAAGATTTAAGTTTAGTTCATTAATCACGAAAATGCATCATTTAAATAAAATAATTATTGCTTTTCTTTTTTACCGGTATCAAAAACAGTGCTGAATGCACCTTTTGATGCGTCCCTTAAAAGGGACGCTAGGCACTAATGGGTTAAGGTTTTAAGTATTAAGGTTTTGTGACGCACTATTGGCTCTATTTGGTGGCTTTCTGAAATTTGTATATTAGTCTTGAAGATGTGTGTTATAATTCTGCAAGTGAAATTTTTACTTAAGAGTTTGATTTCCACGTGATTCTGAATTATCTTTAATTAATGGACATGAGTGTATTTGCAGCTATGAAAACAGAAAAGTGCTCATAGATAAATGTGAACTATAATTTTTAAATTTTATCGATACAAAAATAAATATCACCAAAATGTTCAGATTTAAAATGATTAAATTGTACAGAGAAATAAATATTGCATTTCACACATATTTATTCATTTTATCTACAGAAAAAGAAATATTTTGTTGGCCCAAATTTAATTATCTGAACCATAATTTTTTACTAAATGTAAAATTGTCTCACAGAAAATTTGTTTTGAATTTGAATCGGAGTGACTATTTAAAAACTGCGGGGAAAAAAGACGTAAATTTCAGAATTTAAAAAAAAAGGCCAAATCTGGCAACTCAGAAAAGTGTAACTATTAGCAACTATGAAAACAGAATGTTCTCATAGATAAATATGAACTATAAATTTCAAATTTTATCAATACAAAAATAAATATTACAAGTTCTGCTTTAACCCTTTATTTACCGATGGTACATATAAGTACCATTAAAATTACTTATTGTAAAATTATTTTAATACGTCAATTAGCTGTAATAGTGTTTAGAATGAGTTACAGATACATCACTTTATTCTGTTCCGAAAGCATTATTGGTCACACAAAACACAAATATTTTTAAAAGGATTATTTCTTTTGCCTTTGTATTTTTTCAGCTTTCTTGGAGCTCAGGAGTGGGGAGATGGGGATTTTTCAATTAAGAAATATTTCTATACTTATACTGTAAGAACATCATATCTGTACATTTATAATTCAACAAAATATCAAGAAAACAATTTAAAATAAAGGATTTTAGTTTGGTTATAAATATTGCACAAAATCCCCGTAAATTCAAATTTAATTAATCTTTCCAAATCTTTCAATCCTTCTAAAATCCTTCAAAAATGTATTAAATGATTATGTAAATCTTTTAATTTAGTTTAAACAGTTTACATTAAATACTTTAGAATGCAAAATTTTCATGAATTCATAATTCGGTAGATAAAGGGTTAAAAGATTAACTTGTTCAGAGAAATATAATGTTACATTTCACAAATATTTATTCATGTTATCTACAGAAAAAACGAATATTAGGTTGTCCAAACTTCATTATCTAAACCATAATTTTTATTATACTAAGTGTAAAATTCTCTCACAGAAAATTAATTTTGAATTTGAATCGGGGTGAATACTTAAAAACTGCGGGAAAAGAGCCGTTTATTTCACAATAAATTTCTCGGATAAAGTAAATTCGAAGAAAAGTAATCCAGCGAGATACTTTACTCACACTGTTTCAAAGAACATTTATATGCAAGGGATAGGAACTTTTATATATATTAAAGAATATATCTTTTGATCTTTTCCCCAACTTCTAATATTTTACTTTCGGAATTGGAAGAAAAATTTAAACGGAAATTCTCTATTCAAAAATGAGATATTTCTTCCTATAGAGATTTCTCTATCTGAATGCACAATAGATGATATTTGAAGAATATTTCGTAGTGAGAAAAGAAGCGGCAAACTTTTTTTGCATTCAATATGCTGTAGTGTGAGGGAATTATATTACACGTATAATTTAAAATAAATTATCGATCAAATATATATTTTTATTTTTTATTAGTCTTGCAATACTCAAATTAAAAAATAACATAAATGTTACTTAGCATCCTTATAATTGCTTGCACAGTAGTTTATATTTTATAAAATGAGAAACTGAATCGCGGAATTCGTAATATGATTTTCTGCGATTAAAAAACGCAAATTTTAAATTCGGAACAGCCGGTAATGAAATAATGTTACTTTCAAAGTAATGGTTCCACATTTCGTGAGTATATAAGTTAGTTTTATCCTGAAAGGGGGGATAAATCACCCTAAGATCGTAAATAAAAACCAATAACAAAACAAAGTATAAACAATACTATAATAATAATAACAATAATAATAAAAGCAACGATAAAAAATGAATTGAATATTTGTTTTATTCTACGATATTTCATCGTCACTATTTTCAAATATTAATCTGCTCCTTCATTAAACTCTGAAATCCATAAATAAATATGCCGGAAATTTTCTAAATTATTGATCGAAATAAATCGTGCAAGAAGGGTGTAAGTTTCGAGTTATGGTGTGAATAACAATTACTTTTTAATAATCAAAATATTAAGATGGAATCGATTTCTCTCTTTCCCATGTTATATTATGTGCATCGCATTTATTGTATGCTGTAATCTTCTGTTTCCTATAATATATAACTTATTTTTTTTTTGTAATTAAAATTGGAAAAAAAAACCATAAATATAAATATAGTTATTTCACACACTTTATGTTACTGGTCGGAATCAGTTTTGCATTATCGAACATTTCATTTTTTTCAAACTAAAAAATTCTGCAATTACATAAAAATATAATTTCTGAAAGAAATTTTCAATTTTAAAGGGATTGAATTTGGCCAACATCGCTGTATAATGGAGCATACTTGCCTTTTTTATTAAATACCAGTAATTTCGAAAAAACTTCGTGGTAGGCTTCTATGACTTTTGCGATTGAATCCGTGCTGTCTCCGTTAATTTCAACCAGTTTTTTTAATTACTATAATTCGCCTTATATCGCCATTATTTAATTTTTCACTACATAAAGTAACTATTTCTGCTGAAAAAAGTTGTGACAGTAAAGACAGTAAAGAAATTTGAACTGAAAAATGTAGCGTGTTGACAAAACAAGAAACCTTCAAGAAAACGTATATTTTTGCAAGTATACTAAGTACTTTTCTCAAACTCTATAGTGTCATCCGGAAAGTTCTGCGGTTTTTCAAAGAGAAGCATGGTTTTGTCTAATTATTTTGTTTTTTCTAGTAAGTTGTGAGTTTGAATGTACCGGATAGGAAATTTCTGTCTTTTCTGCTTACGTTGTATAATTTTCACTTGTTTGTGGCATAGTTATGGATCGTGTACTGTGTTAAGAATGAAGAATCAAAAAGTTCATATTCACCGCATTATTCTCAGTTATTTCAAGAAATGTAAAAATGCTAACTAAACTGCTCGTAAAATTTGTATTGCATATGAACAGTATCCTGTTTCAGATGACATTGTTCGAATATAATTTGAGAAATTTAAGCGCAGAAATATCAGCCTGAAAGATGATGCCGCTTTGGACGACCATCACTGTAAAGGTGGACTACTTAAATGATGCTATTGCTGAAATTCCACATTTCACTGTTAGAAAGCTATCACACAGATTAAGTATATCAAAAAATACAGTGTATGATCATTTGATAGCTTCTTCTACGAGCTTTTATCATTTTCCTTTAGGGTTAATATTGGTCGTCCACAGCGGGCATCAACTTCGAGCTCAAAATTTCCGTGCTTAACCCCTTGAGCTCTGCTGGTAGAATTTTCTACCACAAAATTTTAATTCCAAAATGTCACAATGACACCAGAAAATTTGACCAAATTTACTTCAAAAAGGTGTAATGCATTTTTTCGTGTTTATCGTTAACCGTTTTTTTTCTTTGCAAAATACTGGTGCCAATGTGACATTCGGAATTTTGAAGAAATTTACACCCCAGAGCTCAAAGGGTTAAGATTCTCCAACCACTTTTGAACATCATCATTTAAAAGATTACTTTGTTCGTATAATACTACACAATTTTTACAAGTTTGAGTAGGAATTTTATTTTCTTTGAAATTACACAGAATAACATCATGAAAATGAATTTTTTAGTTCTCCTTTTTTATCACTGAACTGAAACAGAAATGTTTCAATGTACATATTTGTGTCATGCAAGATCATGCCTTATTAGCAGTACCAAAATATAAGAAGACGAAACCGCGCTTCGCTTTGAAAAATCGCAGGACTAAACAGCAATGATAATTCTTATTAGTAAACTTATCAATTATTAGTACTTTGATTAGTACAATGATGTACTTTGTTTATGATGAATTCTGTGTTAATGACCCTTCAATATATGTTAATCTGAATATTGGTAAGCCTGTCTGTGAGAAACAATATCGAGGCGATCGCGCACGTCAAATAATACTGAGTTGGGGCGCATGAATCAAGTGAGCAGATCGTTCTTGGCACTCGAATGTCAACTCTTACTCTGCATGAATCTTTTCTTACGCTACTCAAGGAGTCATGAAAGTAAAAGAAAATTATCCGACTGCATCTAACCGAAAACAAAGACTTAGCTCTCATTTTTAACAGCAATTAAAACAGCTTCAGATTGTTAGCAGAGTCGTCCGTGATCATTTTGTTTAATAATTTACCGGAAAGTATTACCGTTATTAAATTAAAATATTAAACTTGTTTCATTTTAATTGTGTTTTCAATTAACTGTGACCTGCGAGGCAATGGTTTTTAACCCCTTTAAGGGCGGTGGGATAAAATATATCCCACTTAATTTTAATTTCGAAATTTCTCATTGACACCAGAATTTTGAATTGAAAATAATAATTTTTTCAAGTGCGTGAAAATAATATTTATCTGTTTTAAAATAAATATATTTTTAAATTCTGGTTGCAATCAATCATTTCAGCATTTTAAGAATAGAAGTGCTTTGCCCCTGAAAGGGTTAAGGTATGACTTTGGGACACTTTTTAAAAAAAAAAGAGAAATTTTTATCAAACACATGTGTTTTTAGTTAAAACATTAAATAAAACTTTGAAGTCATATAAAGTTTTCATGGAATATTAACTGATTTTTCAAAACTTCGGGAATATTTAGTATTATTTTAGTGAAGAATTGTGTTTATGCGTAACCTTCTATAACGAATACTACTCAATATATTTCAATTTTGTTTCAACAATATATTATGAAACCACTTATCTATGTTAAGAAGCAAAACATTTGCATTACCTCTTAAATTTGCTAACTTATACCAAATTTTGTATACAAAACATTTTCTTTTTCAAAAAGATTATGTATTTTTCAATAAAAATAGTCCTTAATTTTATACATACAAACTTACAAGCAGCATTTCACTTCATAAAATAAAATAGATAAGCAAAATCTTGTTATAAAATTTTGTTACAATATCTTACAAACTTTAAAAGAAATGACATTTCTCGTAAACGTATATGATAAAAAACTCAGTTTTCAGAAAACGCAAATGAAATTTTTTATAATGTATAAAAAATTATGTATAAAGATTACAACTTTTAAATTTACCATATTTGTATGTGTTTATAAATTTTTTTCTATGTATTATATATTATATATTTGAGTATTAAATTATACTGTTTGTCTTTCTATAGCTCGGTTAATAGATTCTATTAAACGGCCACTTCTGATTTAGAACGTTTATTTTACATTTATATTTTAGGCTATATTTCTATTTCTAATTATTATTGAACCAAAAATACAGACGGTAATGTATCCGAGTTTTTTATGTTGCTGCGCAAACTATAATTGCTGCGTGTTTTATTTTCAATTTAAAAATACTATTATGCACATTACTAACATATTGTAATTTTCTTGATATCTCATTAAAATTTCTGCCTACTGGCAACAATCTTTCCGCGATCTTTTGTGTGGCCCTGTCTGTCACATTATAATTTAATTGAATTGTCATCGGAAAAACATATGTAAAAAAATTTCAGAACAATCAGATGATTGCAAATGGTTTAAAACTGTTTGACAAGTTTTGAACTAATTTTTTGAGTGGCCCTGTAAAAGAATCCTAACTGATACATTCCATAAACTATAATAATATTGCATTGGCAACATAGCTACATATACAAATAAAGTTCTAGCTCTATCAAATAACTGGAAGGTGTTTAAAATTAACTTGCAATTGAAACTAAACTTTTGTGTGGCCCTGTATAAAAAGCGTAACTTCTAAGTTCATCAAATTATAATAATATTTAATAGTCTTTTAAACTACACATGTACAGGGGTCGCAGCGTCCCTAAAATTTTCGCACTTTTCTACCAGTATTATAAACAAAAAATGTACCAGTGAGATGCCTTTAACATCTGCAATGAAATTTTAAGATAAATTTTAAAATTGCGGTTGGAAAGTGTGAAAATTTTAGGGACGCTGCGACCCCTGCATATATTTAAAGATTCGGGTCAATCAGCTAATTAAAAGTGGTTTAATATTAACCTGCAAGCTTTGAACTAAACATGCATACTTAAACTGCAAGTACATATTAAGCTTGTTCATTAATAATAACTTATTTATCTGCAGCCATCTGCAGCAGATATTTTTAGTTTCCAATACTATAGGAATTGCACTTTAATTTAAAAAAATGTTTATTGGTGAAAACTATGTTAAACGAGTGGTGAACACTTCGTTAAAAGTCAAGAGAAAGATCGCAAAAAACAAAATGATTCATGCAAAATCACAACCTCTAAAAAAACAATTAACGGGTTTAACCCCTTGAGCTCTGATGGTAGAATTTTTTACCACATAATTTTAATTCCAAAATGTAACCATGGCACCAGAAAATTCGACCAAATTTATTTGAAAAGGGTTTAATGCATTTTTTCGTGTTTATCCTTAACCGTTTTTTTCTTTGCCGAATACTGGTGCAAATGTGACATTTAGAATTTTTAAGAAATTTACACCCCAGAGCTCAAAGGGTTAGCAGCGCTTATTTTAAAACAAAAATAGCTTAAAACTTACCTTGACAATCATATGTCATACATCCAGTTAACTCGTGGTTTAAAATTAAACAGGATATCAACAGCGAGGTTTTGAACTTATGGCAGACTGAAACACCTACAGAAACTTCTTCAAACCAACTAGAGAAAAGCTAACTTTACGGTCGCAGTTAATCGACATCTCAAGTTTTTTCGAGGAAATTCCTTTGGATCTCAATAAAATAGACATTCAGCTATTAATATACGTAGTTTCGTTAATTTCCGAGATAATCAGAAATTTGGATTTTGTCCACCTAGTGTATCAAAACGCTCCACTGTGCGTCGCCGCGATTCTAATGTTAAAAAATACCAGTATTCAGAGCACTTGGGTCCCCACACTGGTTCCGCCTCTGCTCGTATATGTTGCGAGGCCTGTATTGTAATGAGAGACTATCCGAATCAAGAGTATACGAATTTTGTTTCTTCCAAGGAGTTCAGTAAAACAGGAAAACAGAGTATCACTGGGATCTGAAACAACCTTCCAATTTTTTAACCCTTTGAGCTCTGGGGTGTAAATTTCTTCAAAATTCTAAATGTCACATTGGCACCAGTATTTTGTAAATAAAATAAACTGTTAACGATAAACACGGAAAAAAAAATGCATTAAACCTTTTTGAAATAACTTTGGTCAAATTTTCTGGTGTCATTGTGACATTTTGGAATTAAAATTATGTGGTAGAAAATTCTACCAGCAGAGCTCAAGGGGTTAAAAAAAGTAACATTTAGAATAATAATAGCTGATGTATTAAAAATCACGTGCTTTTAGATCCTACTTTATTTTGAACACTTTTGTACTTCACATTCCCTATCCATTTCATACAATTAAATATTTAAATTTGTTTCAAACTTTTTGGGTCACACTGTAAACCTATTATCTCAAAGAATTATTTAATATTCAAAATTAATGTTTCAATTATTTGGTGAAAAAACATAATATAATTTTTTTCTCTAATATAACAATAAACTATTTGCAGTACAATTATTTGTTTTTAGAAGTTTTCGTTTCAAATAATACATTTTCCTACTCTTCTGAACGAATTTTGTTTTTAAAAAATGAGGCTCCGGAAAAGTTCCACAGTATCAATAAAGGAATACGGAAAAGTTACAAAATCGATTCACGATATCGAGAAAAAAGATAAAACGAGGCGTTCGGTATCGTCAAAAGTATGAGTGGAATTTCTACTGTATCATTTATATGTTTTATTTTCAAAGAATGTGCTACATTTCTGTTCAGAATAGATTGTAGAGTTAAATTTTCCCCAGATACAAGAAGAAAGGTAAAATAAAATGTATTTGTGTTTCACATCTTATATCTGCAGTAGAAAAAAAATCATAGATACATAAATTACATACATTTTCAATTGAAAAGAAATGTTAAATATTTTATTCTGTTATTTCAACTGAAAAAAATAACAAGTTAATCCTTAATTATGAATAGGACAATTGCACCATAAATTATGTAAAAATTGTATTAAAATAAATACAGATTGCTGAATGGTAGACTTAAAAACAATATATTTAAAATACGCTTAACCACTTAATCGTCGTGCCCGAGACATTCACGGGCTGCAAGTTTCACGGCTTTTATTCAGAATTGTTTGATTCCCACTATTTGTATAAAATAGTGCAATTGGTTTTGTTCTGGCATCATTTTACTTGTCATTAAATAAGAAGAATATTTTTTTCATAAAAGTGGTGGGAATAATGAATTTGAATTTTTAAACCGTAATTTAATGCGACCATTGAGTAATTAAAAATTATTAACGTTTCGTATCGTTTCGCAAACGTCATCAGCATAATATAGAATGATGTTAAATGCAATTTAATGTTTCAAAATATAAACACATACATCCAAGAATTCACGAGCATACTTGAGTTGAAAGTACGTAAACCTGCTTTTAAATTATAGCATATTAGCCAGATATTATGAATGTTACATGACAAATGATCGTTACAAACGCGTTGCCCGAGGTTAATTATCGTAATGGACTTGTAATTTTATTAAGATATGGATTCTTGCATGGAATTATGATTTTAGCTTCATCAAAATTAATTTTGCTCCCCTCAATTGAAAAATATTATCTTTCTAGGGCTGTATTCAGTTTTGACTGCGCAAATATCTCTTTTGTGTTCTTTTAATCTCTTTCAAAAATTTTCGTTTATTTTCACCAATGTATACTAAAACAAAATCAAAGAAAATATTTCTTTTATTAAATTTTCAATATTAAAAGAATTTTTGTATTATGTACACATCCCCCTCCCCTTGCATCAGTAAAAGATCAAATTCGATAAACATTTTCTTTATTTTTCAAAAAGAGAGAACTAATGTATGGGAAAAAAATGAGTACGAAAAAGATTTGATTGCAAGTAAAAGTTTTCTTTTTAATTTATTATTACAGCTATTGATAAATAACAACTAGTAAAAGGTCTAGGACGAACTTCTGGCCAGCTTTTATTTTTAATGTCCTTCAAAGAATAAATGTGACCAGTTTGAGGCAGTGTGCCATTTTTGATAAAAAGCTAATGGAGCATGTGTGGGCAACTTCTTGCATTTATGACCAAATCTCATGAGGATTCTATCCGGCGGATTCTATCTACTTTTTTTTTATACAACCGTTACCACAAAAGATGGCACGCCGTTACTGAATACTTCGGCACAACGTTAACCCCTTAACTGGTTCTTTTTTTACGTGCAATAAGTTGAAAATATGGGTTTATACCAATTTTTTAAACTAAAATATTCGTAATACTTATTATAAACATTTCTACCTTTGAATAGCATTTGCCATTCCATTAAAAAAAATAGTGATGTCGGAAAGCTTTAACCCCTTCGTGACGGGAGCCTTTTACGAAATAATTATTGTTTTGCCACCGGTGTTTAAAAACAGAAATTTGTGCCTTTTCAAATCGAGAAAATGCTCCGTTTAAATAAGTCAAAGTTTCCGATAAAATTTTACTGGTGGGGATAAACAAGGTTTCTTAAGCATTTTTGCGGTAGGTATACGTGTCGCTCGTCCCCAAGGGATTAACCTCTTGCGGCGCAGTCGTTTCATAGATATATCACTTAATTTTAATTCTCAAACGCCACATTGGCAGTGGAATTTTGTTTAAAGAAATTACGGTTTCTTGAATGCGTTAAATATAGCGTTTTCTTATTTACAGATAAAGTTGTTTTCGAATTCCGGTGTCAGTCATTAATTTCAACACTTAAGCAATAGATTTGTCCTGCGCCTCAAATGGTTAAATAATGAATGAAGCAAGTTCGTCTTGCCGGAACGGCGTACGGGCAAATCATTTAAGTGGTTAACGAATCTTTGAATGGCCCACATGTTCTGTGTGGGTGCTACCATCTTGTGGCAACTTTCTCAGTTACTTCACTCGCTTCACTGGAAAATTACCAGCTTTAGAAACTTAGCAATTTATGAAATTATTTTTAAACATAAAGACTTTATTTTAATTTTAATTTAAGGTAAGAAATAAGTCTGTAATATCGGAAACATTTACAGAACCATCTTCTGAAACATTTACAGAAAATTCTACCCTAAAATATTTATTTATTTATTTGTTTATTTTGTTATGAATTCGCTACTTTAAAAAAATTTAATATAATAGATGCAATTTAATATAATTGCATCCTGATCAGAAACTAACTTTAAAAGGATTATTTATGTTTTTTTTGAAATAACGGAGAAACGTTTCATTTCATGAATCGCTCGATGAATAAAGCTTTTAAGTATCTTACAAATGATAAACGACGTCACATTCTCTAAACACTGTCCATTAGGAAAAGCAAGCTATTGGGTTTTCATCAAGAAATATACATTTCCTATTTTCTTTTGAATAGTCAATATTTATTCTCTAATGCCACTCAAAGTGCATTTCGATGCAAAGGAACTCCGTTATATATTCTGCTTTTCATTTGTTATGGAATATTTAATGAGCGAAACTTCACATCAATAATTTTAATATTGGTGCGCATGTTTCTGCGTACGATTTATGTATATGTGAATTATGAATGTATGGTTTTTGCTAATCTTCACATTAGCTTTATTTAAATGTTTGGATGTTTAGCATAAATTGATTTATTTCCACAATTTTAAGTTTATTTACAAAGTTAAGATATTTTATAGATTTTCATGAACTTTTGAGAAAAAAAATTATCCCATAATATACTTATTCACTGCTTACAAATATAAAGAAATACAATTCAAAATAGAATATTTTGTTGATGAATTAAAGCAAATAAAAGTATAACATATGTTCGAAACATATATCATAAAATACATTAAAAAAATAATAATTTGACCTAAAAATGCCAGTAATTTTGGATGATATATTGTTCAGTATTTTACCAGCTTCCTAGCTTTATAACATCTTTGGTCAGTAGCATTGTTACATGCAAAATCGTTAACGTGATATATAATTATTAAAAACCCTGATATTATTAACTTTTCTTTTACTTTAAGGATTCTAATTTATCAAAAAATGATGGCTATAAACATTATGAATTTTTGTAGGAAACTATTTCAAAATAAAATTAATTTTTTGGCAAAATTTAAACAACAATGAAAAAAGAACGTATAGGTAATGCGAAATCTAATGAGTATTAGTTAACCCTTTGAGCTCTGGGGGTGAATTTCTTAAAAATGTTTTAATGTCACATTGGCACCAGAATTTTGTATACGAAAAATTTGGCTTATTATATACACGAAAAAAAAAAATGCATTAATCTGTTTCAGATAAATTTGGTTGAATATTCCGGTATCAATGTGACATTTGGCGATTAAAATTAAGTGGTAGAAAATTTTCCCATCAGAGCTCAAAGGGTTGACACTAGAAAGACGGGAATTTTCACACAACTTTTATAAAAAATATTTAACACCATAATTTTTATTGAAAACTGTTTAAGTTATTTAATTAACCCGTTTTTTTTAATTTCTTTTAAACATATTTTAGAAGGAAATTTTTGGTTCTAATTTAAGTATATTCCGTTAGTAGGGGCCAAATTGTACCCTCGCCGTCATTCTAGAGTTAACCCTTTGAGATCTGGTGGGTAAATTCCTTCAAAATTCCAAATGTCACATTGGCACCAGTATTTTATAAAGAAAAAAATAGGTTTACGATAAACACGAAAAAATGCATTAAATCTTTTTAAAATAAATTTAGTTGAATATTCTGGTGCCATTGTGACATTTCGGAATTAAAATTAAATGGTAGAAAATTCACCCATCGTAGCTCAAAGGGTTAATCAAAAAATTTACCCGAATACATAGTTGCCAGCCTTCCGATTCTCTTCACAACAATATTTTCATCCAGAAAAACTTGCTTTGTATGATTGCATAATTTTTGCTATTGAATGAAGCAAACATTTCCAGAAGATTTTTGTGGTCTCAAAAAAATCGGGAGTTTGGCAACTATGCTAATAGCAAAAAAATCGTTGTGATGCTATAAATCCTCACAAGTGTCTCAATAACTGGCATGAATTAAAATGAAATATATTTTATTTATCTTATTAATCTCAATTTTTCGTTATGTACGGTGGGTTGAGGGGAATGTTTCCATCTTTTTAACTGCTGCTTTATCACAAATCACTGGTTAAGTGCTCACACTGGTGACGCGATGAAACGAGAATACGAATGTTAATTCTATGTGAGATACTATCTTTGCAGATTTATGTCTGATATTTTAATAATTTTAAATTATTACTTTTATAAGGATACCCAAAATCGACATCTAATATTATGGGTTTCTTATAATGCTCAATAAGTTATTTGTACTTTTGATATGCGTTCGTAATTCTATAAATACGTAGCACCCACAGTCGTCGTTTAGTCCGTACGTCTGTCCGCATATAACGAATCAAAAACTACCTAACCGAATCGTTGGAAATTTAAAATATATAAATGTTGCATAATTTTGTCGAGTCATTTCAAATTTTATGAAAATCGGATGCATAGTTAGTTTAATTACATAGGCAATCAAAAGCATTCTATTACATTACACTAAATGGGAAAAAATAGTTTCAAGTGAATTTTAATGATGTTTTACTCTTTCAATCGTAATATAATTGATATGCATCAGTGAAGTATATACTAAAAAAAATACATTCTGCACAATCTGTGGTGCAAAGAACATTTTTTATTAATTTACAGGGCTACACATAAGTGTTAAATTACGCAATAGTATAGGGAGAATGACTATTTGGAGCGCGTCTTAATATTATTAAAATATTCCACGTCTTTCTGAAATTGATATACAGTCGGCTCTCGTTAATTCGAACTCGTCGGGACCACAAGAAATGTTCGAATTATCCGAAGTTCGAATTATGGAAAATATGAAATAAAAACATGCTTAATAGGGTACTATTATAAAGGAATTAATGTTATAATGTATTTTAAATATATTTCATCTGTTATCATTAGACTATGACTTAATAATAAATTAGAATGTATAAATACATAAACTAATTTAATGATTAGAAATAAGCACAATGGAAGAAAATTTTGAGGTGTCACTGATGGACAGACGGAACACTAAGAAAGTGGATATCAAATCCGTTAGATTATATGTATATTCGTTCGGAACAATTTTCACAAAAATAAAAAAAAAAGAATGGTTTTCAAATGATCTGAGATCCGGGAGAAAGAAAAGAAAAATGATAAATCGGAATTCTCGTTAGTTCGAATTAAACGAAGTCAAGATATATGAGTTCGAATTAATGAAAGTTTTTAACGTTATTCTGCCATTGAAAATTTCGGGACTTCATATTTAGTTCGAATTAAGCGAAGATTCGAATTATCCGATTTCGAATTAATGAGAGTCAACTGTACGTTGCTGGGGTTTATTACAAGTTACTTCCTGTATAATAGAAAGCATATAGTATTTACAGGAGCACACAAGCAATTTCGGCTGTAGGGGTTAATGGCATATTAATCAAAAGGAATTTTATCTTTCAATAAAAGTGGTGTCTATCAAATTTTTAAAAAAGTAACCCGTCTGACAACACTGATGTCGGAGATGGGTTCGGGCTCGATTTTCGAGGCCCGAGCCCGACGATTTTAAACCTGAGACCGAAAGATATTTTATCACAAGAGTCCGGGCCCGCTCGAGCCCGATACCGAAAATATACAAAACAAAATTTTATGATATTTAAAAATTCTTTCAAAAGTGGTATGTCATTAAAAACATTTCTTACACAAATATAATTGTTAAACAATCTTATCAAAAATAATATCAGATAAAAATATACTTTATACTTAAAAGTACAATCATATTTTTTCCTCCTTTAACAAATAATAAAGTACTGGTGAGCAAAAACGCGGAAATCTCATCCCTAAAAATCTAAATAAAAAGACGCGGGTGGGGCTATCTTTGCGGAATTTTGAAAATACTTACCGTAATTTCGGGTGTATAAGCCGCAGCTCAAACAATTCTTTTTCGACCCAGAATTTCTTAAGAAACAAATGTAACTACTTAGATCGACGTAAATATTTGTCTTCAATCACTAAATAAGATTTCTGGGTCCAAAAAGAATTGTTTGATCTGCGGCTTATACACCCGAAATTACGGTATAATTGCTAATGCGTAAGATGTATGAGAACTCCCAGAACCGAAAGAGTATAAGTGACAAAATTGAAAAAAGTGTACTGAGTGTACAGAGGACCCTGAAATATGCTTTTTTTTCAGATATTGAAATATAAGTGATTTTCTAATTACCGTAATTTCGGGTGTATAAGTAACAGATCAAACAATTCTTTTTCGACCCAGAATTTTTTAAGAAACAAATATAACTAAATTAGATCGCCGTAAATATTTGTCTTCAATCACTAAATAAGATTTCTGGGTCCAAAAAGAATTGTTTGATCCGCGGCTTATACACCCGAAATTACGGTATGTGTTGCTTTCTACACATAAACCACTTTTGCCGAATAACAAATAATGTCAATTAATTATAAATTTTAAGAAAATATGTCTCTACTTTTGCTTATGTTATTGAAATAAGATTTCAAAGACTGCAATAAAACCAGTGGTAGCTTGCAATTTCAATTCAGCAGGGTTCGCACAGTCAGTATATTTCGTAAGGACTCCGGAACCACTATTAAATATAAGAAAATTTATATTTAATTTTTAAGAAACAGAATTCGCAACTGCCTCCTCGATTTGCAATTTACACACTATTTTTCTGCAGTGAAATACATTGAAAATACTGTAAAATTTTAGTGGTAGAAGTGTGCGAACCCTAAATTCTTTCAATTATTATTGATTTCCAAATTTAAAATCCATTACACTAGTTTACACGATTTTTATACTACAGCTGAAAGTTGTTTATTTGTTGTTTATTTAGATAGAGTTATCCAGAAAAAATAATAAAAAAATTCTGTCACGTCTGGTTTAAGAATTATTTATTTACTTAACTGGATTAGATAATTTTGGTATTAATATAAAAAAAATCAAAAATGGCTAATTTTTGCCTTCTTTTTGCAGGTTATTTGGATCTGTCTCTCTTATAATGGACCAACATTAATCCCCTAGTATGTTTTTATCCCAAAATCCCTGATGAATTCCCTTCAAAAACCTTTAAATCTTGGTGAAAACATTCCCCTTGTTCGTCACTCATACTTCCTAAGTTTTCAGGGAAAAAACTCGGATGCGAATGCAGGAAATGAATCTTTAATTACATGTTTACTTCCATTTGTACATCCTATAACAATATTCACCTTCTTTTTTGAAAACTTCTGAGTAAACTTTGCTTCTGTTTATAGTGTTTTAGTGATAATAATTTCCATTGTTGTAGGCGAGAACCAAGAAGCTCTAATTAGATTTTGATAATTGTAAATCTCTTATAAGATCATTTAATTCGGCTTGGTTATTGAATGTGGAGTCTTTTCTTGAAGAGAGAATTCGTCAGAATCACTAGAAATCAATTTGAATTCAACATCACTTTCATTGTTATCTCCTAGTATATTTACACTCGAATTACCGGGACAAACTGGATGTGGTAGATCTTTCGAATGTAAATTGGGCTTAGTAACAGACGTAACTCCGGCATATATAATACTCGCCTTATTTTTTGTATCATATTCCACTGTCTTCGTAACACAAAATTAACAATCATTTTCATGATTATTAGGTTCTCTCCATAGCACTGGTGAACCAAATGGAAGGTGTACGTTTTCTCCTGATGATCACTGGAGTAAAACAATTCTACAGCTTTCGCAAAACACGTGTCCCCCACTTTTTATCTTGGTTTGCAACAGGAAATCCAAAGTAATGAAAATATGCACTTTTTAATGACTCTAAAGTGGGTATTCTTTTTTTGAAAATATAAAC
The DNA here is from genome assembly GCA_964019185.1 of Maratus speculifer. Lineage (NCBI taxonomy): Eukaryota > Metazoa > Arthropoda > Arachnida > Araneae > Salticidae > Maratus > Maratus speculifer. The sequence continues at coordinate 198,360,485 of OZ025299.1, forward strand.
TGCCCACAAACATAGCAAAAACGATCAGAAATTTGTTTACATTTTCTAATCTACATTTTAATTCAATTCGAAACAAAATATTTGTTGTTTGAAGCTAACGAATAAACATTAAACTATCGTCACCACGTTGGGTAGTTAAAAAAACAATTGGCTGTAGAAAAAAAAAACTGTGACGTGATAGAATGTTTCTGCTGACACTTTTAGGTTTAACTCTTTCCGGCACGGGCAAAATCTGTTAGTAAAATAAGAAATTATCGACTAACACCGGAATTCATAAACGAATTTTCTAGATATTGTGACATACTTAATTTAAGCTTTTACTGTAAAAGTAAAATTTTACTAAAATATTATTGGTGCCGATCGCAAGGTTGGAATTAAAATTAAGTATCCCAGACCGGGCACAGTGTGTCGGAAAGGGTTAAGGATGGTTGACTAATACATTTACATACATTTCTTTCGGGGTATACAAAAAAAAGTTTAATTTTGTAAACAAGTGTTATCTTTAAACTCAATTTACTCCAAATCGAATTTTTGTCACTGGTACCCCTTGGCTTTTGAAGTCGTCATAAATCAGCCCTGTCCTGCCGGGTTAAATAAGTAAATAACATTAACGACAAGTTTTGGACGGGAAAAATGCTTTTTGAGGAAGTAACTCCAGGAAGTAATTTATGTTGTTCAAAATATGGTTAATTATAGTGGCAAAAGAACTAAAGTACGCAACTACGAAATATAAACACGTTGGATATTTTTTTTGTTGTTGTTTAAACCTTTCCGGCACAGAAATAATGAAATGATTGACTAACACATGTAGAAACGATTTTTTAGAATTTAAGACTTGTTATGTATAACATTCACTGTGAAAGGAAAATTGTATTAGAATACTGCTTGTGCAGTTTGTGAGTTTGGAATTAAAATTAGGTGGTATCGATGAATGACCGAAACAGCGTAAAAACTGGTAAAATTGGGCATAAATTCACACAGCGGCGGCATCTTGTGGACGGGATTTATGATACAAATACGCAGACATGTGATGTAATATGTGACAGAAAATCTATCATTTGCGCATATTTTCTAAATCTTTATTACTCATGGAATATGAATGTTGTTTACCAGATTTTTTGCACATTATTATTATTATTATTATTATTATTATTATTATTATTATTATTATTATTTACAATTGGTTTTTATAAATTTATTGATAAAACAGGCACAATACTATTTTAGTTAGAGAGAAAAAAATAAAAGATCTAAAAATATTGCCATTAGTCGCGAAACAAATTTAACCGCTTAACTGATTTTTTTTCTTTTTGCGTACAATAAACTGAAGATATGCGTTAATATTACTTTTTTCAGTTACAATATCAAGGTTCGCACCAATGCGTTCAATGCTTGGAATTTCCAAGCATTCTGGCACCACTATTAAAAATAAGAAAATTAACATTTTTTTTAAACCACAACAGTCGCGGCCCCCACCTTCATTCACAGATTTTGCGATACATTTCTGCAGTGAAACACTTCGAAAATATTCTTAAAATTTAGTGGTAGAAATATGCGGTACCTGAATATTCGGGATATTTAGTCTAAATATTTCTGCCATTAAATAGCATGAAGCTGTATTTAATAAATATACTGGTGTCGAAAAGCTGTAAGTGATGGATTAAGCAAACACTTCTTGCCCGTACGACGTACGGGCGAGAAGTGTCAGTTAAGTGGTTAATCTAATTTATTGATAAAATTGTCTAATATCACATTAATATAGTATAATTATCATCGTCATAATTGTCAGCACCACCAGAATTTTAATGTAATTTTTCTTCCTTTGTTATGCATGTGGAAAACAGCTTTTCTTATTTGCGAACGAATCTGTTTAAATACTCTGGTGTCGATTTTATTTCACCATTTCAGCAATAGAACTGCTTGGTTCATGAGAGTTACATCTGTAAGGGGTAAATAATTATATTAATCTAATGTTGAATTCACACCGTAATTTTTTAAAAATTTCAATTGAAAATCAGGAAATGCAATTATACATAGCATTCTCGCCAAAATTATAGAAGTAAAAATTAATTAACTTCGTGTGCAACTTGTTTCGTGTGCAAATCTTGATGAAAATTATGTTGAGTATACTTTTGCACCTGGCTTTAAAAGTGAAACAACTTAAAAATGGGTTTTTTGAGTTATGTCTGCAATTGTATTCGATTTTTACGGTTCTACGAATCACATCCAGTGCCAGATATTCTACTGAAAATCCAGCTACCAGGTAAAAGTCGTGTTTGCAAGATGGTTTTTAATCATTCCACAGCTTGGAAACAGTTTTTGGCAATTACTGAAAAAACGAAGTTTTTGAGTTATGCCACTTTTATAGCCAATGGTATGATTTATTCAATCACCTCGCATGGTGTTAACTTTTTTAGGAGAAAAGCAATTCTTATCGTAAAATGCGGAAATGAATGATTTTCACCAGAATTCATAAGCAAATTTATTTAAAATTAAATGTAATATTTTATTCACGTATTTGATAAACAACAAATGTTTATTCCTTTATTCTGATGTCTATGTGACATTTAATTATCAACATTAAGCACTGGTCTTCGAAGGGTAAATTGCTTGTACTTTAAGAAAACATTAACATAAACATTACATATTATTATTAAATATCCGGCACTGTTTTTTTATAGAAGTAAATCTGTAAACTCAATGATTTCAAGCTCAGTAAATTCAAAGGCCAGTGATTTTCCAATTTTGATGTAACTGACACATTTCAAATTTTACGATATGACAGTTTATAGATATCAAATGTGATTTGGCATTACATTAGGTGATGCATATAAAAGCACATAATTCAGTAGCAGTTGCAAGTGACAGGCGTTTGCATTCCGATGTGAATTTTTAGTTCTTATATGAAATATTCTAGATAAAAATTTTTAGAAACAATTTTAATATTGGAAAAATGGATTACTATATAACCTTAAAAAATGAGAAAACTAGGACCATAAAAAATACGTGGAATAATTGCTTCTGTTTTTGAATAATATTCCGAATTTAAGTCTTCTTTAATCACAGAATGGTGAATCATTATAGTGACAATTTTTTGTAGTAATTAAAGGAAAAATATACCTATCTAAAGTAGAACCAAAAGGTTGTAAAATAAAACAAAAAGAATCAAATTCTGATAGAAAATAAACGAACCAATTGTTAGTATTTATTCATGCATTACAACAAAAAACAAAGAAGTATATTTATAAGTTACGTTTTATTTATTAAAAAATAATAAAAAAAGTTGTACTTCACTATATGCAAAGGATAAAATAAAAATCCTCTTACAAACCCCTTATCAACTAAAATTAAATGCTGAGTAAACTAAACATTATGTTAAATCGTACCTTAATTACGCAGAGTAAAAAAAACAGTGTACTACAATGAATTGACAAATCAAATCCTTATTATAGACATTTTAATTTGAGGAAAGAGGATAGAGAGGTGAAGAGTTCTTCGATGAAACTATATGCACTGCTTCCTGATTATTAGATATAGGCTCTGGAAGAATTTTTTTCAAGGTTTTTAATGTCCCTTTAATTTTAGTACCTATAAATTTTGAAAGATTTTTCCTCTTATTTCTTAGATTAATTAAAATAATATATATTTTTTAGATATACAGATGTTCACATTCAGGCGATCGTACAAACGCTTAAAAATACGCACGACAGCCACTATTTTCTGTGTTAGAGCTCAGGTTTAGTATCAAATAGGCGGCAGCTAATTTCTCAAAACAAAAGATATCACCAAATTTTCGCTTAGAAATCACGATATTTTGTAAAATCAAATGCCCGCCTAACCCCGGATAAACTCATTTAAGCCCAAATAGCATTTTACGTTAAAATTCATATTTTGATTTTCCCACCACTTTCAAAATAAGAATACCTTTGATCATAATTTAACAAGAAATTTGCTTCCCGAAAGAAAGTATTTATATATCTTAATATTTATTGGTGTAAAATGCGCTTTTTTGAAATTTTTTATAACCGTCCCTAAACAGGGACACTAGGCAGTAATGGATTAATACATTTAACTGTGGACATTGCTATTTATTGCTAAATAAATAGCATTATTTATTAACACTAGAACCGCCATTAGGGGTCATTATGACCCTAGCCAAATTGAAAATAGCTGATTCGAACCAGAATTTTTTTCATGAGATATGTTAATATGAACAGCACAAAAATAGGCTAATTAAATAAGTTAAATAGGTTTAAATAAAAATTCTGGTGTTGAACATTTTTTGTAAAATTTGAATAAAAAAGCCGGCGGTTCTAGTGTTAACTAAATAAATTTTTTACGCCCGGAAGGAGTTAATTCGAAATCGAACATGTGGTTAAATTTCAATTCGAGCCAGATTTTTTTCATGAAATAAGATAAATTTAATCCACACAATTTTGCGTTACATAAATCAATTATATAATTTTGAATACAAATTCTGGTGTGAAATATTGCTTTCAAACTTAAGTAAAATTTCCGTGCTATCTTCTATTGGTTGAAAAAGGTATGATTTTGAATTTCGTTTGCATTTCTATTTGTGTATTTTTGTTTGCTTAAACTAGGGATAGCTAACCTGTGGGACGCGTGCCACAAAGATACCAGTATTTTTTATATAAAAACACTACCTTATTCAACGACAGGAGCTCCTAAATTTAAAAGGACAAAACTATAATTCTTAAGAAAAGGTGGCAAGTGAATTTTTGATAAAAAGTTGGCCTCCCCTAGTTTAACCCTTTCCGGCACACTGTGCCAGGCCTGGGATACCTAATTTTAATTCCAAGCTTGCAAACGGCACCAATAATATTTTAGTAAAATTTTGCTTTTACAATAAAAGCTTAAAATAGAGAATTCAAAATATCTAAAATATTTGTTGGTGAATTCCGGTGTCAGTCGATAATTTCTCATTTTACTAACATATTTTGCCCGTGCCAGAAAGGGTTAAACAATTTGGAAATTTATCTGTTATAGAAAAGACATTTTATGTACTTTTTAATAGTCACATATTGCATATTTTTTGACATCTTTTAAACGATTAAATGTCTTCACCAATGGGTTAACCAAGATGGGAGCCCAAGTGCTATGAATACTGGTAATATCTGAAATTTCTGTTCTTCTTATCTAACCAGAAAATTTTCTGTTATGAATCAAGGATAAGATAATCTTACAATATTACTGGTTTGGGTACCCACTCAGAGTACTCCACTATGTTCCCTCAACTGATATCTGACAAATTAAAAATTCGATTGTGGTAAGCATTCGATTTCTTGAGTACCGTAATTTCGGGTGTATAAGCCGCGGCTCAAACAATTCTTTTTCGACCCAGAATTTTTTAAAAAATGAATGTTACTACTTAGATCACCGTAAATATTTGTGTTTAATCATTAAATAAGATTTCTGGGTCCAAAAAGAATTGTTTGAACCGAGGCTTATACACCCGAAATTACGGTAATTCTTTGTGTTTCAGTCACCCAAATTCATTACCCAATGACACCAAAATTCTCGTATAAATATTTTCCGTTAACTATGAATGGGAAAAAATATTTTTTGTATAATTTTCGAATAAATTTCTACTAAAATTCCGGTTTTACTTATTCGTTCCATCATTTTCGCAATATAAGTGCTATGCACTGGAAAAGGTTAACCCTTTCAGGGGCAAGGCACTTCTATTAGTAAAATGCCGAAATCAGTGACTGACAACGGAGTTCATAGGCAAATTTATTTGAAATGAACCAAAAGTTTTGATCCACGTTCTTAATAAAAGGAAAATTTTCATTCTAATATTCTGGAGTCAGTGTGACATTTAGGAATTAAAATTAGGTGGTCCAAAAATGAACCACCTCACAGTGTAAGATTTTGCGAATCTAGGGGGTCAAAATTTAATTAAGGAGAAGTACCAGTATTTAAGTAATAAAATTGATCCTACTAGAGATAAAATGGTTATGTACCGTAATTTCCTGCTTATAATCCTCGGGTGAAACAATTTTTTTTGACCCCGAAATTTTATTTAGTGATTGAAGACAAATAGTTACGGTGATCTAGGGAGTAACAATTCTTTTTGAAAAGTTTCTGGGTTGAAAAATGATTGTTTGATCCGTGGATTATACGTAGGAAATTACGGTGTTATGAAAATATATATTTTTTCATAATTTATTGTACAATTTACGTCATTGTCATTATATCATCATAATCATAATAAAAAGATTTTTTTTTGTCATTTTCATACATTGACATTTACGTCGAGCATTCATTGCGTATTTTTAAAAAATATAGTATATATTAACCACTTAATTGTCGCACCCGAGACATTCACGGGCTGCATGTTTCACTGTTTTTATTCAAAATTGTTCGATTCCCACTAGTTTTATAAAATATTGTACCGTAATTTCGGGTGTATAAGCCGCGGGTCAAACAATTCTTTTTCAACCCAGAATTTTTTAAGAAATAAGTGTAACTACTTAGATCGCCGTAAATATTTGTCTTCAATCACTAAATAAGATTTCTGGGTCCAAAAATAATTGTTTGATCTGCGGCTTATACACCCGAAATTACGGTATAATTGCTAATGCGTAAGATGTATGAGAACTCCCAGAACCGAAAGAGTATAAGTGACAAAATTGAAAAAAGTGTACTGAGTGTACAGAGGACCCTGAAATATGCTTTTTTTTCAGATATTGAAATATAAGTGATTTTCTAATTACCGTAATTTCGGGTGTATAAGTAACAGATCAAACAATTCTTTTTCGACCCAGAATTTTTTAAGAAACAAATATAACTAAATTAGATCGCCGTAAATATTTGTCTTCAATCACTAAATAAGATTTCTGGGTCCAAAAAGAATTGTTTGATCCGCGGCTTATACACCCGAAATTACGGTAATTGGTTTTATTCTGGTATCATTTTAATTGCCATTAAATAAGATGAATATTATTTTTTTCAAAAAAGTGGTGGCAATAATGAATTTGGATTTTTAAAATTTAATTTAACCCTTTGAGAGAAGAACTTTCAGATTTTCTTCTAATTATATTTTCCAACATTGTATTCAGTCAACGTTCTTAATTGAAGAGCTTTGATGATAAAGATGGTATGTAACAACAAAACTCTTTTATCATATGATAGAAAATAATCAATAGTCTTTTACCATCTGTTAAATTAGTTTTTGAAAAAGCCTATAATGTTCACAGATATTTTAATTGATAAAGGAAACATTTGGGGATAAATATACAAAGAAATATTTGGAACGTGCTTGAAAAACATAACAACTCAAATGGAGTTCTGAGTAAAATGACACTTTTCTTATTCTATTCAATTTAAAACAGAACATAATGAGTTAAGCTACATAGGCGTGACTAGTCGCAAATTTAACCTTTTGAGCTTTGATGGTAGAATTTTCTACCACATAATTTTAATTCCGAAATGTCACAACGGCACCAGAAAATTTGACCAAATTTATTTGAAAAAGGTTTAATGCATTTTTTCTTGTATATCGTTAACCGGTTTTTTTCTTTGCAAAATACTCGTGCTAATGTGACATTTGGAATTTTGAAGAAATTTACCCATCAGAGCTCAAAGGGTTAATGCGACCATTAAGGAGTGTATTTTCAACACAATAAGCGTTTTCTTGTATTAAAAAAATATAATTCAGTAATTACATACTGCTATAGATACTAGTGTTATCATAAAGTGAATCACTATCATTTATTCTCGTTTGCTATTTTTTAAAATTATTTATAAGAAATTATGAATGTTAAAATTTCAGGGTAAATTTCAGCCACTCTACAGCTTTACTCAGATTTTAAGGTCGTGATTTATAATGCTTAAAACCAGATATATTTCTCTTATAGCCACATGTAATATAAAATTACATAAAATCCACACCTGAAAAAAATTACTTATATTCAAAAATTGCAAATAGAGTCAGCTGAAATTGATTTTTTATATCTATATGCATACATAATTACAAAAAAAAATATATTACAATATCGACAAAATTTTTGTCGATTTTTAAAATTTATCATACGTTATTAAATTTTCTAATAATTTTTATATTGACTTAAAAATATATATTAAATAAATATTGTAACTATAAAAGACAAAATATCTACATTGTTGTAAAGATTCCATGCTATCATTAAAAAATATTTACAAAATAAATGTGTTTTCAGCCAAAAATATCGACGGCAATTACAACTACATTGGTCGCCGTTTTAAAAAGGTTAAAAGATTTTTTTTGCGCGAATTTTTGTTAGTGTTGTTGTAGAGTTAGGCTGCTATAATTTTACCTTTTTTCAACAATGTGTTAAATGTTATTTAAAATGTTTAAAAGTAAAATTCCTGCAATTCGACTTTTGGATATTCGCCGCTAGATTTGGAAAATCGTACACTGGGCGACGCCGTTGAAGGGGTTAAACAAACAAATAATGCATTAGTAATCTTAAGAGGTTCTCGCTAATTAAACATTTATTGAAAAATATGGATGGAAAACTAATTTTGCTGCATAAATAACGATCATTAGTAAAGCAAAATAAAAATAATTGGACAGAAAATTTCATTTGCTAATACACATTTTGGTACTTTCATATTTGCATTTGAGTTTCATTTGAGCTGAATTTTCCATGTTTCCTTCAGCTGCCATTACACTTTATGGCACTAAAAATTCTCTTCGTAAAATGATAAAATGATTTACTGACAACGGAATTTACAAACGACTTTCTTAGAAATTATTTATTTTATTTTTATTTTACATAAACTTTCGTTGGGAACGCAAACTTTTATTAGCCTACTCTTGGCTCGATTGTATTGGGTCGTTCGGAAAATCATGTCCATTTGGAATAATTAATTAGTACCGAAAAATTATACCATTTAATTATTAAATATTGTTTCCGATATCTAATATTAATTAATTAATGGTCCGATTTTCCGGTACGAATTGATTTTCCAAAACGGTCACTACTTTCCGAATATATTTGCAAAATATATTTGTAATTAAAAATAGCTGGTCCTGATGTGAAACCATTGTGTCGGAAAAAGTTAAATTCCTCGACGGACCATGGAATATATACCACGAAAATTTTATTCCAAGATGCCATAATTGCACCAAAACATTGAAATAGAAATTTACCTTTTTAATGATTGTGAAGAAACCTGTTTGTTTATTTCAAAATATACTTGTTTTCAATTCCCGGTATCAATAATTCCTTTCAGCATTTTAGTAACGCATATGTATTGTCCCTGAAAGAGTTGAATGCAGCTGTAGCTCACTATTGCATCTTCATAACACTAGGCACCGGTTTGATCCAGTCATTTGTAGGTGGATTTTATTTAATATACAGGGTGCGTAGTCTGTAAGGATATTTTACCAGAATTTTTATAATGTAATATTTGTTTTATTTAACGAAAAACAAATCATTTTTCAAATGCAACAAACAATACTTTAAAGAATTTCTGTTATTAAAAGAATTAAAATTCTCTTTGTTTCTTGATGACTACGCACCCTGATATAGAATTATGTACTATCAAATTTGTTCTTCCCGTTTTTTTAAAATGAAAACAAGGACGAAAATCGTATTCAAAGTGATCATAATGTACTAAAAAATAGTAAAATAAATACATTTAATTAAAGGAGTGCATTATATTGAATATCTATCATTGTTTTCCCTTTTTGCTTATCATTAAATTTTAAAAGAACGTTTTCTCTTATTTCATCGGCGAAATCTGCAATTAAATTTGTCAAATTTTTCTTTTAAATTTTAATGGTAAGCAAAAGCATTGAATTTCGCAGCTGTGACACTGGGAGGCATTTGTTAACATGTCATCATTCTGAATGTATTACCTTCTGGAGTTGCTTTTATGCAACAGTAAAAATAAATTTGCATGCTAAATTTTCGATTGAACTATCATTAAATTTTAATTAAAACATTTGCTTTATTTAACAGCAGAAACAAAGGGTATTAAATAAGGTAAAAACTATCTTTATTTAAGCGGCAATCGAAAAGCGGCAAATTTAGCGGCAATCGTTTTTCAGAAAGAATATTGAAAATTTTTAACCCCTTGAAAGGCGGTGGTACAAAATATATACCACTTAATTTTAATTACGAAATGCCACATTGTCACCAGAATTTTGAAATGAAAATTTTAATTTGATTAAATATGTAAAGAAAAGCATTTATGTGTTTTCAAAGAAATTTGTTTTTAAATTCTGGTGTCAATCAAAGATTTTGGCATTTTATGAATAGAAGTGCTTTGCCATTCAAAGGGATAACTCAGTTTCAGCGGTTAATTGGTTGATTTATCATCTTAATTTGATACATCTTTCAAACCGTGGGATTATATATCGTTGGTATCGGAATGTAAATATCTAGGTGCCAGCTTGCTGTCTCTCACCACTAAAACTTAAGAGTTTTCGTCGCTGAAAATTTAATAGCATTCTTGCACAGTTATTAAATGAAATTTTAGTCGAAATAAAACGAAATAAATTAAGTGGTGAGAGACTGCCTACAGGAGCATAGATTTGTGCACCCCCTGGTCGGTACTATGTTAAACTATCCAATACAAGGCTGCCGTGGCCAATATTTTTATATTCTGTAAGCACCAGAATTTTTCTAATAAAAATTTTGATGTATATATTTTCTTGCAAATGTTGTCAAAGTGAGTTTTAACGATTTCTGTTTTGAGAAAGTGATGCCACTCAGAATTAAAATATAGTTGCCTATGATATCCCTTCAATATGAAAAAAGAATTGTCTGTGGGCTCCTTTTTTAAAATTAGAATTTCTTGATTGATGCTAGTTTTTTAAAATAATAATATTAGTCTTCTTTCGCCTTATTTAACGTTACTTCATTTAATGACTTTTTTACAACAGCAGCTTGGAAAGCAAACAAAATATTCAATTGCGCAAATTGAGTAAACCATACATGGGAGGTTAATACATGCAAGTATTGAATGATTTTTATTTCAAGAAGTTGAATTTTTATTTCACTAAAATTTCCGTCTCTAAATACAGATTTCTTTTTCTGAAAATATACAATGAAAGATATCTTTTGGAAAACTTGAACTATTTGCTGGAAATTAAAGCTTTGAAATCTCGTTTAAAACATTTAAAAATTTGGGTTAAAATTCTGTTTATTCTAAATTTTACAGTATACATCCGAAACTAATACTATTGTTTAGAAAAAGATTAATGCAATAATATGTTAAGGATTGGTTAGAAAATCTGGTAGTTGCATGAAAAAATAATTTCAAATTTTGTCAAGAAGTTTTGAAATCTTTTATAGATAATATATTACTATTTTACATTTTCATAGGAATGCGACATCGAATTCTAACTAAGCTGCTTTTAATACGCAAAATAGGCTTTATTTACGTAGTTCCATTTAGAAAGATATAAGCGCATACAAAATTTTTTCAAACAATATGGAAATTATAAAAATTTCCTTCTTATTCTCATAGTCTGATTAGATTCGTTAATAATGTATCACATTTTTAAAACACTCCGAATAACTCTAGAGAAAAGTTAGTGTATTCTATTACCCAAGGGTACAATTAAGCTACTCACTAATTAAAATACAAAATTTATAATGTCAACACGGATCCTTAGTTCGCACTTTTAAAAATTTTCAGGTTGTTTCATACTATATTACGATGGGAAATAACCAACTTGCTGTCAAAATATTTGCAAAGTTAGGAATTTTCAAAATGTAGAACGCATAAGCTTTCTTGAAAATATAACTTAATTATAAGTTAAAAGAGTTTTATACCTGAAATCTTCTGAAGTAAAATAGAAAATCAGTTCATATTTCTAAGCTTTCAATTAACAGTTATTCAAGAATTTGCTGGCAGAGCTTTTATAAGTGTGAATGTTAAAGACTCTAGATTACGATTGATAATCAATTTGAAATGCAAATACAAAGGATTTTCCAAAAGTTTATTCATCTTTTCAAAGAGTTTTCTCTTTAAAAATAACCAAACAAAAGGCGAAAACGTTTACAATTGCTCCAGTATGCCATTCGACGTTTAACCCATTAGTGTCTAGCGTCCCATTTTAGAGACAGTTTTAAAAAATTCAAGTAAGAGCATTTCACACCAACTTAAAGGAGTACAAATAAATATTAGATTGATTTTAAACACGATTATTCAATCGGTAAAAAATAATTATAACAAAAGTTATTTATTCCATTTTTCAATATTGGGTGAAAAAAGTCCGGGCCAGGATTCGAACCAGGGATTTATTGGCTGAAGCCGCCAATGCTCTACCAATTGAGCTATCCCGGACGCGAAGACTGGAGGATTATTTCACCCAATTAACCTCAACGATCACATTATCTGGTGTGACACTCTGGATCAGTTCAACAGAATAAATCGAAGGTCAGTATATGGAACTGCAGAAAATCGCTGCATACGAAATTACATTAGATTGATTTTAAACACGATTATTCAATCGGTAAAAATTAACCCATTCGTGCCCACGACTTTTTGCGCAAATTTTATTCGGTTGGCATTACTATTTTTAAAAGAATTAAGTTTATTTCATTAATTACGAAAATGTTTCAATTAAATAAAATAAAGATTGTTGTTCTTTTTTACAGGTGCCAAAAACAGTGCTACATGCACCTTTTGAAGCGTCCCTAAAACGGGACGCTAGGCACTAATGGGTTAATTATAACAGAAGTAATTCATTCCATTTTTCAATATTGGGTGAAAAAAGTCCGGGCCAGGATTCGAACCAGGGATGTATTGGCTGAAGCCGCCAATGCTCTACCAACTGAGCTATCTCGGGCACGAAGACTGGAGGACTTTTTCACCCAATTAACCTCTACAGTCACATTATCTGGTCTGACACTCTGGATCAGTTCAACAGAATAAATCGAAGGTCAGTATATGGAACTGCAGAAAATCGCTGCATACGAAACTACATTAAATTGATTTTAAACACGATTATTCAATCGGTAAAAATTAATTATAACAATTATTTAATTTCGTATGCAGCGATTTTCTGCAGTTCCATATACTGACCTTCGATTTATTCTCTTGAACTGTTCCAGAGTGTCAGACCAGATAATGTGATCGTTGAGGATAATTGGGTGAAATAGTCCTCCAGTCTTCGTGTCCGGGATAGCTCAGTTAGTAGAACATTGGCGGCTTCAGCCAATACATCCCTGGTTCGAATCCTGGCCCGGACTTTTTTCACCCAATATTGAAAAATGGAATAAATTATTTCTGTTACAAATAAATACTTTCTTTCTCGAGACAAAGTGCTCGATAAATTAAAATAAAAGTTAATCTTGCTTTAAAAGTGGTGGGGAAATGCAAAATATGAATTTTAACGAAGAAAATAATTGAGGCACTAATGGGTTAACAAAGAACATATCAACTCGGGTGAATGAGTTTGATAAAAATATTCTAATATATGTAGACCAATACCAGAATAGAGTAATAGCGATTTTACAAAGTACAATATGATAAAATAAATTTTGATGCACAAATTATCAATTTCAAAACCAGTGTTGCCAACTAAGCTCTTTTTTTATTTTTTAACCTCTTGAGCTCTGATGGTAGAATTTTCTACCACATAATTTTTATTCCGAAATGACACAATGACACCAGAAAATTCGACCAAATTCTTTTGAAAAAAGTTTAATGCTTTTTTTTTTTTCGTACTTATCTTTAACCGTTTTTTTTCTTTGCAAATACTGATGCCAATGTGACATTTGGAATTTTGAAGAAATTTACACCCCAGAGATCAAAGGGTTAACTACTTAACACTAGAACCGCGGAAAAATTCATTCAAGTTTTATAAAAAATATTTCTCACCGGAATTTTCGTTTAAAATTGTTTAAATTATATATTGAAATTATTTTTTTTGCCCAGCTTATGTTTAGCTAATTTTATAAAAGAAATTTCTGGTTCGAATCACCATCTCTGCATATGATACGGGTCAAAATGACCCGTCGCCGCGGTTCTAGTGTTAATGGTCGCATTAAATTATGGTTTAAAAATTCAAATTCATTATTCTCACCCCTTTATTTGAAAAAAAAATTCATCTTATTTAATGACAAGTAAAATTATACCAGAATAAAACCAATTATACTATTTTATAAAACTGGTGGGAATCAAACAATTTTGAATAAAAGCCGCGAAACTTGCAGCTCGTGAATGTCTCGGGTGCGATGATAAAGTGGTTAAATATTTTGTTATTAAAGAAATTATGCAAATACATTTGTTAACCATGAAATTATGCAAATACAAAGGCTTTTCTGAAAGTTTATTCATTTGTTCAGTTTTCTCTTTAAAAATAGCAAAGCAAAGACGAAAACTTTTATAATTGCTCTGTATGACATTCGACGTTTAACAGAAAATATAACAACTCGGTTGAACATGTTTGATAAAAATATTCTAGTATATATAGACAAATACCAAGATAGAGTAATAGAGATTTCACAAAGCAAAGTATGATAAAATAGATTTTGGTGCACAAGATTTCAATTTCAAAACCAGTGTTGCCAACTAAGCTCATTTTTTATTCATTAACACTAGAACCGCGGGAGATTTTACCCAAGTTTTATAAAAGTAATTCACACCAGAATTTTTATTTAAGTCGATTTAACTTGTTTATTTTAAATAATTTTTGCGTAGCTCATATGTAAATTATTTTAAGAAGACTTATCTGGTTCGAATCGACATCATTTCACTGATTACGGGTCAAAATGACCCGTTTCCGCGGTTCTAGTGTTAAAATTTTTGTTATTCAGTAAAATTTGGAATGTAACATTTTGTTTTATTTGGACCTCTAATTCCCATGGTAGATAAAGTTATGGAAACTCCATAATAAACAGAGTCTGAATTTACACCAGGATATTTCATTATTAAATTTACGTTTATTTAACGACAAAATGTTTGTTATTCCATAAAGGAAAAATTACTATTTAAAATTTCTACTCTGAATTATGAATTCCTAAATTTAAAAAACCCAATAATTGAAAATACTGGTGGTAGCTTATATCCTATTATGGACATTAGAGTGTTTAACACCAAATGTCTGCCATTAAATAAGATTACTCTACAAAATTTACTTTACTCTACAAAATTTACTTACTTTACTCTACAAAATTTCTTATTAGAAAATAAAACTTTTTAAACACTTTTAAACAAAGTTGATAATATAGTCGTATTTTCATGTGATTCATACAGCTGATTAAGGGTCCCCTAGGCACGCTTAGTATAGTATATGAATTTTGTGTAATTAATAGTTCATTTACAGCTGCATCCAAAAGAATTCTATTACATTATGACCTATGGGAAAAATCGTTCGCAGATTATTTTAATGACATTACGCTATGCAAACATATTGAATCGGATATAAATCATCATGATTACGCTAGAACAGGACATTCATATTTTTTATCCATTTACATGGACACGCAAAATAAATCGGTTTCAGTGCTATATTTGAGTAATAATTAATGGAAATGCATTTCAATTTTGAAATTAAATTAAAAAAATTATTAGGTGCGTTCATAATTATATAAATACGTAGAATCTATAGTCGTCGTCTTATCTGCCCGTTTGTCTGGCCTGTCTGCTCTCATAACAGCACAAAGATTACCCAAACGAATTATTTGAAAATTTATATATAGATTTGTTGCAGAATTTTGATGAGTTATTTGAAATTTTAGTAAAATCGAATATATACTCGAAATACAGGGACATTCAAAAGTATTATGTTACATTACGGCACATGAGATAAAATAGTTTAATAGTGCTTTTTAATCATACTACACCAATCGAAATATCATGAAAATCATATGAATTTATGAAGGGTACTAAAATATACATTTTGTAGAAAAAATATTTATTATTCATCTATCATTTAAAATCCGTTACATAATGGTACGAGGGAGAACATTATTTGCGGCATATTTTAATTACGTTAAACTATTTCACATAGAATTGAACTGATATACGTTGTTGAAACGTGAAAAATTTCACCTTATTTTGGTAGCTATTTGAATCGAAATTTTTTACCATTATTTTTGTGAGAGAAATTTCTCATCAATAAGATGCTAAAATAAGACGAAATTTTATATTTAAGCTTGCTTGGGAGTTTTTTCATATGTGGCAATCAGAAACTTTGGATCCGATTGAGAAAAACAGCAACCATCTTATGACAACCTCCTCAGTTACTTCACTTGCAACTGGTAGACAATGAGGTACATGTCACCTCCTTTTTGTTCATGACTCCATTCTCTATTCCTATCTACTTCTCTTTTAGTAAATTATTTTGCAATTAGCCAACCATGCTACAATTATTTCCAAACATTATAAAATGGCATTTTTTGAAAAACTACATACAATTAAATAAAGACGAATGTAACTAATAAAAATTTTAGTGACAAACGGCCCTTAAAAAATTGAAGGCCCTAGTATATATTTTGAAACATGTTCACTTGTCTCTTCTTATTTTGTATTTGAGAATGATGTATTAACTTTTTATCACTACCTTATTTAAATATCAATACTGGAATACAACGAAAAACAGTTTCTTTGCACTCGCGCATTTTTTAAAACATATGGGCATTTCCATGAGCATTTGTCGTGTAAGTCACATTATTAGTAACTTATAAATTGTTGGCCACCGTTATTTTCGAAAGGTTTTCATGGCCTTATTCAATTAATGAAATAACTCTGGTAAATTAAATCACATTTTTTCGTTCTAAAATACTGGTTATCAAAATCATAGTATGTGACTTATACGACATGTGCTCATGGAAATACCCATATATTAATTTATGGGTCTTCAACCTTTTTCCCATTTATCATTAACTAAAATTGTACTGTATAATAGGAAATAGTGGCTTAGGTAAAGCTAGAAATTTTTCCATTAACCAAAATGGCGAGTGGGGAGGAAAAATCACAGATACCAGTATTTTGTCAAAGAAAAACTCGCCCTCTTTAATATGTTTATATTATTTGTGATATTTTCTACAATAAAACACTGGTAGTTTCCTTTTTTTACTGTGCTTTTCCGTGACCATTCGACACACCATTAACTCTCTGTGGCTTCGTGTTTTACCACATGGAACATTCCAGTTGATTCCCAGATGCCACTATGATTTTGGTACAAATATTTTCCGTTCGTTATGTAAGAGAAATAAATCTTTTTTCATAATTCCAAATAAATGGTTTTGTACATTCCGTTGTCACTTATTCTGGCAATGGAAGTAATTTGCATCACTACTTATTTGAGTCACTTCTAATTTGAAGTATACATATTCACCGTACTAATGACAGATTTAATGATGTGAAAATAAGATTTATTAATCTATATTTTTATCAATCTATAAAAGGTGGTGGAAGTCCCGCAATCTAACAATTAAATTAATAGAATGGCAGCAATAAACTCTTAATCTCTGTTTAATCATTTTTTTTATTTCAAAAAATGTTTTACTTAATACACTAATATTGATTAATGATTCGAATAATTCGAATGACTGAATAATTGAATAATGATTTCTTCACTCGCAGATTTAACCAAAATATTCTATAAAACGTAACTAATAAAAGTTACATTTATATGCCTACTTTTTTGGAATATAAGGAATATGAAAAGGGCTCCGTTCTATTGAAAGTATTATCGTAAAGTTTACGAAAAAATATCGTTCACATTCCCTTTAGATTTTGAAATGTACACTAGTCTCCTAGCGTTAATCCGCGGAAAAATTATTCTAGAGTTTTTCTACACTCTCAGAAATAAAACTCCCATTTTTGACGATTCAGAAATCCTTAAGCCTTAATTCGTCGTTTTTCACGATCATTTTATATCAAAATCACATGACTTTTAACGAAACGTGAACTCTCAAATATTTGACGAAAGTGCTTCCTGATTTATGGTCAGATTTGATAAATTATAAGGAAACTGTCGCAGTAGCTGCTTATAGATGGACCCGCTATTGTACCTCCTCAAATCTTGCGATTTTAGCAAGGATATATTTGCTTGTTTAAAACAGTACTTTCTAACGCTTTTCAGAAAATAATGAAATATAGGTAATTATTCCTTCGAGTTTTTTTTTTTGTTGTCAAAGTTTTTAGGGATGTTTATTACTATTTTTATTTATTTATTTGTAAGTTGTATTTCGTTTTGATTAAAGCCGAAAAAATTACTTCGTTCTACAAAATCGCTCGAAAAACAAATTTTATCAATAAAATTTCAAAATTCCAGAATCTATTTTATATCTAGTATATTCTTTTTTCACTCATATTAAAAAAATACATAATTTTTCTCTCTCCCCTCTATAAACAGTAAATTGTTAAAATCTTATCCACTTAGTTAAAGTAGGAAAACCTCTCCCAATAGGCTCTTCATAATTTGTTATTTCTGAGCAACAAATTAACCAATCCATATTTTAATCATTCCTTGAGCAAATAAAATTCCCCTAATTGTTATTTAACTAAGGCATATTAAAATTATTTATTAACCATAAGAAAATCATAATAATAAATTCGTCTTTTTATTTAAAACTTGCAAGATTTATAACAGAATCGATAAAATTACAATCACGTTATAAAAATTTAAACACACACTATAATCCATTGTATGTCTTTATACAGGGTAATTAAAAAAAACGTGGACAAATTGATATGACAAATCAGGCATACGACAAGGATAAAAAGTCACATAGGAACATAGGGTCGCAAACCACTTATTGAGTCACAAATACAGGGTGTTTAATCCTAACTTAATTTGGGTTGACGGTAATAAATTTCAGAAAACTGAAGAATATTATAATAAAAAATTTAACAGACATTCTCACCTTTGTGTGAAATGTGATAACATCAAGCAAAAGTGGTAGAAGCTTTAATTATGCGCATCAGCAATATGCACTTGGCATCTTACATTTTGGACTGTGATAACCACTTTATAAGGTATCATCGATTGCTTGAGCAATATGTTTTTCCAGATCTTTTCGTAATGCTATCCCATTTCACACAAAATAAGTACATATCGTTGCATTTTCATTACAATATTTTTATTTTCCTCGAAATTATTACTTTCAAACCGATTATAACTAGAATGAAACACGCTGTATTTGTGACTCAATAAGCAGTTTGCGACCCTATGTTTCTATGTGATTTTGTATCCTTGTTGTGTGCTTGATTTGTCATACCATTTTGTCCACGTTTTTTTTAATCACCCTGAAATCACATCTGCTTGAGGAACCTGTGGCGTGAATGTAGAGCATACGACTGCCACACTGAACGTTGTGAGTTCGAACCTCCACTATGACATGTGTTTTTTGCTTCTGTCAATGAATACAGGAGCTTCTAAAAGATTCAATAGATGGCGGCACTAGTCTTTTTTGACGAAATTTATTGATGATTTGGTATCGTTAAACTAGTGAGGAAAGTAATTTCATCAATTTGACGAACTATCTGTTCGGAGCATTTCCCATGAAAAAGTTTCGTCAAAAACGAAGGAAATTTCGAGAAATCTGAGCCTCCATTTCTGAGTGTGTATATTTTAATATTAAGGTACTTGTACCCAATATGGACAGTGCTCTAAATATAGACACCCCTAATAATTTAAAAAGTAACAATTTTGATAGAGAGATAGCGCTACATATCCGTGAAGAAAAGTAGTTGAAAAGATAATTAAGCCATGAAAGTAGAAAAAAGCGCGCTGTTTGCCATTTAGAAGGAAACTTGTTGTTGCGTGGTGTGCTTATCGTAATTACAGGTAAGTTTAAATTATTATTAAATATTGTAAAATTACTTTAAATATTAAAAAGTGAAGTGTTTTAGAAAGCTTTTAAAACATATTTTCGATTGCTATTGCATATATTTCTTAAAAAAGTTTTATTTATTTATTTATTACACGATTTAATAAAACTACTCCAAATCCACAATATGGACATATTAGGTCCACATTGGAAGTACAGCAAGTGAATCTTCAGATTGCAGGTGAATAATGTAAGCAAAACCAACTATATTATTTTATAATATTTTGTAGTAACTGAGGTGCTTTGCACCGGTCTTCGAAGAGCCAAAACCAAAAATGTCCCCCTGTTCTAAAGTGCATGTTCTGAAGATAATAACTGTGCCCTACCCTCTCCCGCAATACCTTAAGATATATATTTTTTATCCTCTCTCCTCTAAAATTCCATAGAAGAGTGGCTCTTCCATACACCCGGTGTAGTAGGTCCATAAGGAGCCACTTGTCCATAAGAGGGAGTGGTGGTTCTTTATATGTACATTTGTAAACATTTTTTGTTTTTATCATTTAAATTAAACTGAAATAGTTACAAGGTTGCTAATTTTAATAATGATAGTCAACAGTTCAGGGATCATGGTCATATATCTTTGGAGTCCTATGACGTGTACATGGGTGTGAAAAAAAAAAAAATTCTTTAGGCTGTCCATATAAGTCACAGGTATCTTAGAAGAACTTAAAGTTTTCCAACATTCTGGAACAGTGAATAACGGACAAACGACCGGATAAACTAAATGGATAAACTAAAAAAAATTTTTAATGTCTCCAGGAAATATATTTGCATGGCTGCCAACTTCTACGCTTTTTTACAGCCAAACAAACCCATTCGAACCAGAAATTTTATTTAACAAGTTAAAAGAGTATGTAGTACTACAAATCATGAAATAAATTCAGTAAGTATATCATTTAATAAATTTTCTTGTTAGAAACGTGTTTTTCTCATTTAAAAAGGCGTAGAAGTTGGCAGCTCTGTATTTGTATATTCATGATCAGGAGTAGAAAAATTTAGGCGCCAGCAGACAATCTCCCACCACTTTATTTACTTTTATTTTTTATTTTTATTTTTATTTTTTTTGGGGGGGGAAGGGGGGTGTTAATTTGCGAAAAATTCTTGCCACAATGCTATTAATTTATCAGCAAAGAAAACTTTTAATTTTTCGTGGTGAGAGACTATCCTTTAGAGCCTAGATTTTTGCACCCCTATTCATGGTTTACATGCAATTTGGAAAATTTCCAACCGATTGAAAATATAGCTATGCCCCAAATCCAACCAACAATCTCTCGCATAAATGGCCCATGTTCTTGGAATTGAGCTACTTAAAACAACAACTACACTGCACAAAATCTTCGGACAAACATTTAGCAAGCTCAACATAAAAGGCTGAAGGTAGAAGAACTCCATTATGAGATTGAAACGTACATTTAATTCATTATTTTAAAACGATTTTTTCGATTGTAAATATATGCGAATTGAAAATTTTCTGAAAAAAATACTCGAACCAAGAACCTTTAGCTTAAACTGCCGTTGATCTTACAATTGATATACCTGGTACTGCAACGTTTAAGAGCTGCAGGTCAGCCAATTATACGGGTCAACAAATAAGCTGAAGATAAAATAACACAATTTAAAAATGCGAAATGTTCTTTTACGAAATGTTGGAATGTTTGTCTATTTCCCGTGACCCCACTCTTTTTGTTACACCTCTATATTTTTATTGCACCAATAAGTTTTTTAGTAATATTGTTCAATTCCGACAACTTTTTTGAAGTATTATTCATCTTATGTAATTATAATTTGAAAAAGATAATGTAAAACGAACTACACAACACAAAAAACTTGTAACATTCAAGCAATCTGAGTTTAAAAAAATATCAACAGGAAACTTCATTTGACAATGCGCCTATACACACATGGGCTTCTTTTACAGTACAACAATGTCTGAAAAAGAAATTTAATTTTATTTAAATCAAAACTCTGAAATTAAATGAACTGACTATTACTCTTTTCTTTAATACTAATATTTAGAAGTAATCATCCATATGCAAACATTGTAGCATATATATATATATATATAGGGACACACACACACACACACACACATATATATATATATATATATATATATATATGTGTGTGTGTGTGTGTGTTTGTATAAAATTTCTCATATATTATATGCAAGAAAAATCTGTGACATTCGACTCAAAAATAAGCATTTGAAATTTATTTTTCATTTTATAATGGCAAGTGAAGTGCGTGATATTCATCATTAGAGAAATACTTGCTTAAAATGAAATTCCTTCATAATTCTCGCGTTCCATTTTACCCTAAAATGTTTCATCGTCACACTTTAAATTAGAAGAGAGTTAGTTATGTCTTAATGATAATGGTAAATGGTTGTAAGAGAATTTTGTAATCAGTCGCAGCTGTCGTAGCTACATTTAAAACAGTTCAAGCGGCAATAATTATTCAGATTTAAATCAGTTTCTTCTATGCTTTTAAGCTACGAGTATAAAGATACAAAAAATTAAAAAAAAATCGTGTAAGTTTTAAATTAGTGCTAAAAATTAATAACCTTTAAATTTTGTAATATAGATGTTTTCTTATTGTAACATATGAGAGTAACTAGTCATTGATTCTATGTTTAAATACATCCAATGACAACGTACAATAACACAATTTGATGGCGTATCAAAAATAAAAAATATAATTAAATGAGTTATTTAGATACACTGTACACTAATAAAATAACTTCTAATTGATAACAGTAATGATAAAGCATGGTATTAGTAAATGATATCAGTAAAAGTTTTCTTAAAAACAGAAGCAACTAATAAGTCACAGGAAGCAAATTAATATTTTAACCCTTTCCGGCGCGGACAAATTCTGTTCCTAAAATGAGAAATTGTTGACTGACACTGGAATTTACAAAAGTCTTTTTTAGAAATTAAGAAATCCCTGGTTTAAGCTGTCATCGTAAAAGTAAAATTTAACTAAAATATTATTGGTGCCGTTTGTAAGTTTTGAATTAAAATTAGGTGTTGCCGGAGTGGTAACACTGCGCCGGAAAGGATTAATAGAACAATTCTTTTTTAACCGGAAAGAAGAATTTGTGGAGAAAAAAAACTTCATAATGATAAACTGTAATGTTTCAGAAATGTTTAGGAATAATTCTTGCAGCTATTAAAATAGGTCTTTAACTCTTGCACAGGGCTGGACGATGTAAACTCAAGCAACGTTCAGCTATACTAAAAATAATATATTATTACTGAAATTTTCGGTGTATAATCCGCAAATCAAATAATTATGTTAAGACCCAGGAATTTTATTTCAGAAAATATAATTTCTTTAATCGTAGTAAATGTGCGACTTAAATTATTAGATAAAAATTTTAGGTCCAAACAAGATTGTACAGTGCAGATTATACACCGGAAAATTACGATACTTATTGTATTATTTACTATAGCTTAAATAATTTATAATCAAACAAATATATTTTTAAACACTGAATAAATTTAAAACACACTAAGCCATCAGTTATTTTAGATTTATAATTTTCAGATGCGACTCTACAGGGTGTCCCCTCTCAATGGTGGCCAATGGCTAATTTCTAAACCGTTGGTCATAGACATATAGTTCCAATTACAAAAATGCTTTAAAAAAGGCAAAGAATTGTTTTTTAAGCGATTTTGGTCAAAAAAATATTTTACTAAAAAATTACGAAAATTAAATTTTTATTCGGTCCCCCGGTCCTATAAGTGATATTTAGTAAAATTTTTTCAATACTCTAGCAAGTAATACAGAAAAGGTCCCATTCATGTAACATTAAAATTGGCCGAGTTATGAAACTTTAAATTTCATGACTTAAACCACTTTTCTATAGCTGAAAACGGATGAGTTCGACCGAGCTTTAAGGGAACGTACACTAAGTGCTTAAAGTATTATAAAGGGAGTCGATTTCCAACGCTGGTCACAGGCATATAGTTCCAATTACAAAATGTTCCAATTACAAATGAGCGTTTTAGCTGAAGGCGCTGTCACCGTATAAGTTTTACGGTAGTGTTAATTATAATTCATTAACTTCTAGATTGGTTATTAAAATAACTGAAGACATGAATTTCAAAATTCTCTTTATCGAAAAAAAATCAGATTTTGGGAAATAGCGAAAAAACTTTAAATGCATCTATTGGTTTTCATTATAAGTTTTGAGATTGCATTGTTACAATAGTGGAGGTTTGTATAGACTGATAGAGAAATCAAAAAGCGATAAGTCGAGTTTTGAAATTCATATCCTCAATTGTATTTTTACGTATGTTTTATTTTGTATGCAAATGAAGCTGATTCTTTTCGTGATTTTATTTTAAAAAGGTATGTTATTTTGATAAGCTTTTATTTTATTCATAGTTTTCCTTATGTAAATTTTCCTAGTACAAAACTTATATTCAAATTTAACTCACTTCCAAATATCTGATTGAGGTTCAATTCCCATACTTATTTAAACCCGATGACAATGTAATATTAATACGATTTTAGGTGCATTCCATTTATTTATTTTATAGGACATCAAATTCTATTATATTGAGTAATCTAATAGAGCTTTAAATATGTATCATTTTGTAACGATTTGTGACTGTTGCTTTTCACAGTTTAATTTAACAAAATTTCTGTTATTTTTTTACTTATATTTTTAGCACAAATTGCATATTTTATTTTAACATGTAAATGTCAACATAAATTCAGAAACAACATTGTAAACATTTTTTTTACTCTCAATGTTTAAAGTTAAATTTTCTATCTGATGTTTATTTTTATTTCCAGTAAATTTGTGACTGACCCCTATTTTGAAGCAAAAAATATGCTTCAACTTTGAACAGCTATAACTCGGTCAATTTTGATCGCAGAGGAATGGGACTTTTTTTGTCTTACTTGTTAGAGTAGTGGTAAAAATTTTCTAAATATCACTTATAGGACCGGGGGACCATATAAAAATTTAATTTTCGTAATTTTTTAGTAAAACATTTTTTTGACCTAAATCGCTTAAAAAATAATTCTTTACCTTTTTTAAATCATTTTTGCAATTGGAACTATATGTCTATGACCAGCGGTTTAGAAATTAGCCATTGGCCACCGTTGAGAGGGGACACCCTGTATAGATTCGGTGTTAAAATAAAACAGCCTGGTTGCAAATGTTCACGCTGAAGAATTAGAAAGATCGAATTATTTCATGCCCCACTAGTGGCTGAGAGATTCTGCTCTAGAAGCTGGCAGACGGGAAATGCTGAGTTTGAACCAAATCGCGCCTGTCAGTCTAACCGTTCGGGGTTTTTGTAGCTTTCTCTGAACCTTGCGTAAATACGGGTTATGTTCCCTTAGAAAAACGCCCACTAAGGGCAATCCCCCTAGGGAATATATCCCTCGTGCAGATTATCGTCCGTCATAAATAACACTTAACACATAATGCACCGAATTATTTCATTAAGTCTTATATGAACATACCAGTGTTGCCGATTTGACGCCTATTTTTATCCCAAAATTTTGATTTGAAACCTAAACTTTTTGAAGAAGAATTTTTTCTTAACCCTCTGCACTCCGCATCATTTTGACTGTGGTATACAAGCAACACCGGGTCATATTGGCTATAGACTATCAGCAAATACACATAATTATACAAATTTTATTCTGTCGACATCACATTTTTACCCTTTGCGGCGCAGAGCACTTTCATTGCTAAACACTAGAACCGCGGCAAAGGGTCATTTTGACCCGTATCATACGGAGCGATTTCAATTCGAACCAGGAAACTCTTAGTAAAATAAACTAAATATATGCTGAACAAAAACATTTTCAATAAATAACTTATACAGTTCTAAATGAAAATTCCGGTGAAAAATATTTTTATAATACTTGGATGAATTTTCCCGCTGTTCTAGTCTTAACACTTTAGGGCGCGTTTTCCCTAAAAATAGGACACCTAATTTAAATTTTACTTGCACCAAGAATATTTAATTAAAACTTTCTTGCATCAACATACATGAATAAGAAAGAAATTTCCTCAAGAATACAAAGATGTAATGATTAAATAAGGTAAGATATGTCTGCATTTATTACTGGTGCTAAACAGGACTTTTACAAGAAAAGATGATGTCGCCGCAGAAAAGAAGGCGGAGTTTTCAACTTACGTTACCATGTCGCCGCAGCGGCAATAACAAACATTTCAACTTCCCTTACAAAGTCAAAGCAGCGGCGACACCGGAGTGAAGTTGGTCAACCCTTTGAGCTCTGATGGGTGAATTTTCTACCACTTACTTTTAATGCCTAAATTTCACAATAGCACCGGAATTTTGACTAAATCAATTTTTAAAAGTTTAATGCATTTTTTTCATGTACATCATAAACCGAACTTTTTCTTTTCAAAATCCTGATCTCAATGTGACACTTGGAATTTTGAGTAAAATTACCCTCAAGAGCTCAAAGGGTTAAAATGATGATCAAAAGCCTCTTTTAAATATATATATATATATATATATATATATATATATATATCTCTAAAAATACTTTTTCTACTTTCTGGTGTGAATCAGAATTTTCTGGTAAAAACTGGATGGCAAATTGGCAACCTTGGTAAATAAGTAGGAAAAAAACCTTTCTATATAGATTTGTTTAACCGCTTCCCTGATTTGCCCGTACCACGTGGCATTTTTATTACGATCATGATTTATCATCCTCACCAATAATTTTTTATTGTAAATTTTGCATTATTTAATTCAAGCATTTTTCTAATAGTATTAGACAAAAATTTCTGTTTTGAAAAAGATGTGATGAAAGATTAACCCATTAGTGCCTAGCGTCCCTTTTTAGGGACGCTTCAAAAGGTGCATGTCGCACTGTTTTTGACACCAGTAAAAAAGAACAGCAATCTTTATTATTTTTAATTGAAACATTTCCTTAATTAATGAACTAAATTTATTTCTTTTAAAAATAGTGGTGCCAACCGAATAAAATTTGCGCAAAAGGTGGTGGGCACGAATGGGTTAAAAATTCTGTAAAAGACATGAAAAAATAGGCATTATTTGAAACTTTTTTTCAGAAATATTGATCAATTATGAGGTTAATTGCAAGTCATTGAAGTTTAAAATCTATAGCTCTCCATCCAGCACACAAATACTCTGCAATTTTTTTCATGTCAAAAAATATACGTTGTATCATGAAATATTTTAAATAATAATTATTTTTAAAAGCGACATGTTTAAATGGGATAGCCATATGGTTTTATTTCCGAACAAAATTTTCTTGTTTTAAGCATGGCCGTATCATTTATAAAAATTGGAAAGTTGGAAGCTATAGGTATGAACCATAAAAACGCAAATAACGATTTCATGTATGATTGTCATTCATAAGAGTAAATTCCCAATAATCTGTCTAAATTTATAAAAATTCCAATTGGAATTTTCATTAGAAATTATTAAGAAAATCTAAATACTAAAATTGTTCTAAAAAAAAGGAAGCCTATGCATGTGCCACTTAATATCCTATAAATAGTTTCATATTTCTGTAAATATTTAGATGAAAATATATTTATAAAATGATTTGTGGAATTCAGAAAAAATCATTAAACGTCAGCCTTTTTTATCATTAAAAACCAGCATTTTTTAAACACCAGAACCGCGGAGAAGGGTCATTTTGACCCGTACTCAGTGAAAAAAATATTTATTCGAACCAGATAATTCTTCTTAAAATAGATTTTAATTCAGTTGCACAAAAATTATTTAAAATAAATAAGTAAAATACACTTAAATAAAAATTCTCATGTGAATTATTTTTGTTAAACTTGGATAAGATTTCCCGCGGTTCTAGTGTTAAGCACAATTTTCTCCAAACAATGGAAACTGACGATTCAGCTATTTTTAATGTCCCTTTTAAAACTACGCCAGTAAAACTTATTTAAGAAACACGGTGAATACAGTCAGCAAAAGTAGCAAAAAAGGAAATTTATTGGATAAATGAATGTCATTAATGCAAAATTAAAAATTTTAAGATGTTTTTTCATTGTATTTTAAAAGCATATTCAACTGTTTAGTGCAGCTGCAGAAAAACACATCCAGCATTTCTTAAAATTTTGAAGTAAATGACTCTTAGTTGGTAATAAATAATTTTTGTATGGAACGAAGTTAACCCATTAACGCCCGAATTATTTTCATCGCTAAAATTTAAATTTTGCATTTCCCACCACTTTTAAAAGCAAATTAACTTTTAACTAATTTTATCGAGTATTCTGTCTCGCAAAATAAGATATATATTTATCTTCCTCTTTACTGGTGGGAAAACCGCTTTCTTGCTGTTTTTGTAACCGTCCTCAAAAGAGGACGCTGGGCGTTAATGGGTTAAACAGTTAAAAAGATATAAAATAATTTGCTTAGTTTAATATTTTTACCAAAATCATGGAAATTAGTTTACATGTACATAAAAATGATACCAGAATAAAAATAATGAACTTTTTTTGAAAGTACGGTATGGCAAGCAATTTTCTGCGATTTTTTTTTTTCACTTTTATAATTCATATTCCAATTCATCAATTTATTATTGGAAAATAAATAAAATAATTTTTTATTTAATCATTTCCAATTATTTAAAAAAATATTCTGTTTTAAAAAAGGTATATTTAAAGTTTTAGAGGGCTTCAAAATGGTCCGCCAACTAAACATCAATATTTTCTTAGAAAGATTTTCGTTGTATATTTTTCATGCAGATTGCACAGAAACAGCCTTTGGAGGTTAGTTTAAGCACACATGCTGTAGAAACCTTTCTGTTAAAAATATTAGTGTTCAGTTATTTACTTTTAAGTCAAGTAATTTGTAAATTGTGACGATATTCAGTCATTTCAACATTCTAGCAATTGAATTCCTTTGCTTCCGAAACTGTTAATTAAAATTTTGTTAACCCTACAACAACAGGAAATCTTACTGATGTTTAATAAAAAGAATCTAATTAAGAGAATATCCGATTTTAAAGTTCCTTTCTATGCAGAATTATCGATCAATAAAATTACTTTGAAGTACATTTATAAAATAATTAAAAAATCATAATTTTATTTGTCATTTTATTTGTAATTTTTCTTTACAAAAATATCCTTTAAATAATTCCAAAAATAAAATAAAATACTTCATTAATCTTCAAAACGGTAAATTTCTTGTACATGAAGGAGAGAAATATCTTTACAAACTTGCTGAAAAACAAATTTTTTTATTAAACAGATAATTCACTGATTTATAATTAAATTTGTCATTAGAAAAAGGTTACATACGAATAAAATTATAAAATCTTTATTTATGATGAATTTATTTCCGAAGCTGATATAATTTAAATTTATCTGAAAAGTTCTGTGCATTAGCATTTGTTTGAAGAAAATAACTTTTTTAAAAATTAAATTTGCATATTCTGATTTTTATTATAATTCACAAGGTGGAATAGAGAAAAAAGATTTCATTAGAAAACATACTCGGTATACAAATTTAAGCAAATTAAATGAAATAGAAAACTAGTTTAATCCTTTGAACTCTGATGCTAGAATTTTCTACCACATAATTTTAATTCCAAAATGTCACAACTGCACCACAAAATTTATTTGAAAAAGGTTTAATGAATTGTTTCGTGCATATCGTTAACCGTTTTTTTTCTTTGCAAAATATTGGTGCCAATGTGACATTTGGAAATTTGAAGAAATTTACTCACCAGAGCTCAAAGGGTTAACTGTACAAGTACACTCACTTCCAAAAGTTAAGCACGAAGATTTAAAATGTAATACAAATACTGCTTTGATTGACAGAAAATTCGACACGAAAGTAGCATATATATTTATGCAAGAAACAAAATCAATAATTATGTACAGAAATGAAAACAATACTAAATTTTAATAAGTTATCAGATAATGACATACTGGAGACTTAAACAGAATTATGTATAAAGTAAAAATAAAGAGCATAAAATGAAAAAAAAGACATTAATAGAGTATGAGATCCCCCCTCATCTGTACACAAAGTTTACACCTTGTGACCATGCTTTCAATCAGGTGGTCAACCACCGCAGAATTAAGCAATCGCGATTCTTCTTGTTGAGTAGTTTTTAGCTAAGAGTGGCTGGAGGTGGGAAACGTAAACATACAGCACGGCCGAGAACATCCCAAAGATACTCAATGGGATTAAGGTCGGGTGAATATGCTGGCCACGCCATACACGCTATCGCTTCACTCTCCAGGTAGTCACCGACGATGCCAGCACTATGAGGACTTGCGTTATCGTCCATTAAAACAAAAGTAGGGCCAACTGCTGCAGCTTACAATCTCACAATGGGTTCTAGGGCTTCATCTTGATACCAGACAGCCGTCACAGAGCCCAGTTTAAACATGTGTAGGTCGGTGCGGTATGTTAATGAAATACCTGCCCACACCATAATGCCTCGGCCTCGGAATGCGCTATGTTCGGTGATGTTTTGGGGCTGATTGCGTGTTTCTTGTTCACACCATGTCCTTATACGCTTGTCATCTAGCTGCAGAGCAAATCTTGACTCATCAGTAAACATGACATTGCCCCAGTCAGACATAGTCCAATTGACATGTACCCGGCACCACTTTAATCGGGCCCCTTTTGATTGGACGGATAGAGGAACACAAACTCGGGGTACACGGGCGTACAGTCCACTCATATGTAATCTTCAGAGTACAGTAGCTGCAGTTATCGTTTTACCAATGGACGCTGTAACCATAGATGTAACACCGGTGGAGGTCAGTCTGAGATTCCGCTTGGCTACAATAGCAATATATCGATCTTCCGCGGTAGTTGTAACCTGTAGGCGACCGACTACGGGCCTTCGGACAACTGTCTGTGTGGTTTGGAATAGTTTCCATAAACGTGAAATTACAGAAGGGTTGAGATGGACGCCGAAGATGATGAACGCCGAAGAGCAACATCTGTGATCGACTATTCTACTTCAATGCGCCCCACAGCACGCCAGCTCTCAGAATCTTCCATT
The DNA here is from genome assembly GCA_964019185.1 of Maratus speculifer. NCBI lineage: Eukaryota > Metazoa > Arthropoda > Arachnida > Araneae > Salticidae > Maratus > Maratus speculifer. The sequence continues at coordinate 198,391,306 of OZ025299.1, forward strand.
CGTCTTCTGGAAGTCACAGGAACACATGTCTTCAAAACAAATTGTAAGAAAGTTTTAAACACCTATCAGAATTTACAACCAACTTCTGTAATCTTTCATAAAGCTGGCTTCTTATAATACTGTCTTTTTTGCATATTTCTTGACATGAAAGCGTGATTGGCTGTTACCTAACATATTTGCATACTTCCATCTACCTTTGCAGCGATTTGCATCCTCTTCAATTCTGATTGGCTTCAGGAAATTAGCATTTTCCTGTCCGTGCTTAACTTTTGGAAGAGAGTGTATTTGGATGAAACTAAATTTTGATAAAATTATATCTTGATAATTATTTCATTATGACTGTGGAATTTAAGAATCCTGAGGAGATTTTATGAAACATTTTGTGACATAGAAAACGGCTGCGTATGGTTGAGAATTTTGATGTCCGATGGTATGACCATTGCGTAAACACATGACTTAATATATTCTAAAATATTTTTCAGTTATACACTATATGGCCATTAATGACCGGGCACTTTATAATTTTAGACATTTGTCGAAAATTATAAAATATACCAGTTGGATTCTTCTGGAATGCAAGGATTATAAAGATTATGTTAGACCTCATATACACTGCTCAAAACAATTAAAGGATATTTGAAGTTTTATATAAAATAAAGATATAAACGAAATTTGTTTGCCGAAAATAGAAGAAGAGAATCACAAATGCAAATTTTTCTGGTTTTCAAACTGTGGAGTATGCAAATTTTGAGTTCGACGTCAAAAACATCACTTCAGCGGCAGCGAATGAAATTTGACTTTCAACTGGATAAAAGAGAATGAAGACAAGGATTATCGGCATTCAGTGATTGCTTTGTTTCGATGAGTACGATGTCTCAGCGAAGTCATTTGACAGATTCAGAAGCTTGGAGAATTGTTGGTAGGATAGATGTTGGTAGGTACTCAAGCCGAAGTAGCGCAAGCCATTGGAGTGTCACAAAGTGTCATTTCCAGGATCTGGAACCGTTTTTTGGAGAGTGGCTGTGCAGGCCGAAGACCAGGGAGAGGTCGTAGACGGGGAACAATGCCCAATGAAGATCGGTATTTAGCGTTAACAGCTCGGAGACACCGAAACATGAACGCTACTCTTCTCCAACAACACCTTCGCTCGGCTACAGGCACCACGATTTCAACTCAGACTGTCCGAAACCGCCTCCATGCTGTAGGTCTGTATGCTCGCCGACCGATGGTATGTGTTAGATTAACATCAAGGCATCGTCGCGACCGCAGGGAGTGGCCAACCGAGCATGTCAACTGGAGGAGAAATGAATGGAGCAATATTCTGACGAGTTTGAAATTTCTGACGAGTCCCGTTTTTCTGTGCATCCGGATAATAGGCGTATTTTCATCTGGAGGGACCGTGGCAGTAGGAATAATCCTGCGTTCTTGCACGAAAGTGTCAGATTTGGCGGTGGAGGAGTGTTGGTGTATCGTGGCATCTGCATTGACGGGCACACTGACCTCTACATCATTCGAGATGGAGCTCTGACTGGTCGCCGATATAAGGATGAGATCCTCAGACTTATTGTAGTCCCTTACGCTGCAGCAATCGGAGATAACTTCTTTTTAATGGAAAATTACTGCAGGCTACATCGTGCAAACCTGGTGGAGGATTTCCTTTTCGAGGAAGGAATCGTTCGAATGGAATGGCCAGCGTGTTCTCCAGACATGAATCCAATCGAGCACGCTTGGGACGCTCTAGGAAGACGAGTTTCTGGCCGCCAACAACCACCACAAACTCTCCAAGAACTGAAAAGAGCTCTCCTGGAAGAATGGGGCAGAATACCCCAACTCGTCATTAATAGCCTCATTGAGTCCATGCCTCAAAGGTGTTCAACGTTGCTGGCTGCTCGTGGAAACCATACCCTCTACAGAAAATGATTTTCTTTGAAGAAAACACCTTTTCTTATTCTTTTTTTCTCATATGCACAAATTGTGTTTTTTTCCTTTTGTACACAAATGGGCAATAAAATGCATTTTTTTCTGCCAAACATGTGTAATTTATTCTCATGTAACCTACTATATGTCTGTCGACCATGTATCAATCAGCTAAAAAGTTTCCCAGATACAAAATCCACCTAAAATTGCAATATCCTTTAATTGTTTTGAGCAGTGTATATCAATATCCGTTTGATAAGGAGCACAATTAGTTGGCCTACAAAAAATCAAAGAAAAATAACCTTGGGGTGGATGCCCACGTGCTTTGAATAGAGGTAATTATTTTAAGTTCTGTTCGCCTTTTATAACCAGAAAAATTTCTACTATGAATCAAAGGGAAGAAAACATTACAATATTACTGGTTTGTCGCACCCACTCTGATTACGCCACTGCACAATATTGCACTGGATTTTTTTTATGAATTGCTCATTAGAGTTGACTATTAAATTATGTAAAAAGATCGTTCTTATCATTCGCACATGCTCAGATACAAATTATTTCATACAACTACAAATATTTAATTAAATATTTAATATATTTATAATAAAGTCACACTGTATTTTTTCTACCACATTTTGTAAATTTTTCTGAAAATAGCGTTAAACTTACCGTAATTTCGGGTGTATAAGCCGCGGATCAAACAATTCTTTTTCGACCCAGAAATTTTTAAAAAATGAATGTTAGTAGTTAGATCGCCGTAAATATTTCTGTTCAATCACTAAATAAGATTTCTGGGTCCAAAAAGAATTGTTTGATCCGCGGCTTATACACCCGAAATTACGGTAGTTGAAAATCCTGCACAGTGTTGCCAGTGGGCTACTTTTTTTAATTAAGATTTCTTAATTGGCACCACTTTTTTGAAACGTTAAAATTCCCTTTGTTTTCGACTTTATTAATCCGTCACTAAATAAGGCGCATTTTACTATTACAAAAAAGTGGTGCCAATCAAGAATCTGAATTTAACCTTCCTACCCTGTTCAAATTTTAATTAATATTGATAAAAACATTTCACACCAGAATTGTTATTTAAAACATTTTAATATATTTAATTGATTTATTTTTCTGTATTGATTATTTAGCTTTCTTTACGAAAAAAGTTCTGGTTCGAATCGTATAAAACAAATTATAGATATGGGTCGATTAGACCCATTCAGGGTAGGAAGGTTAAAAAGAGTAGCCCATCTGGCAACACTGATCCTGCATGATACAAGCTAAATGTATAACAAAAAATTTTGAACTTTTTATATATATCGCTATATTTTCATAAAAATAGGTGCTATTCTTACAAAAATATGTAGAAATGTTGTGCAATATCTACATATTTGTATTCTACAACGATAAATCATTTCGTGCATTTTAGTGTACATGTTGATCCCAAAAATTATTATTTTTCTTTGATTTTTTTCCGGCGCACTAGTTTGCTTTCTTATCAAATAGACATTGATAAATACCAAGTCAAACATAATCTTTATAATCATGAATTTCCAGAAAATTCTGACAAATATACTTTTTAATGTTTGACAAAATGTTTACAATTGAATGTGTCCGGCCATTAATGGCCGTATAGTGTATATTACACGGTTCATAAGCTTCCGGGTTTTTTAAGGGCCTCATAACAGAATTTTCTTTAAGTGATATTTGTCATATTCAGTGGTGTCAAATTGTGCCCAGCTGGAAATCACTTATATTTTACAGCTATCATTGCTTTATCTAATCGTCGAATTTCTGAGATTCATAAAGTCAAATATATGTTTAAACATTTACTAATAGCCGATGTGCCATTGTCAGAAACCCCACGTCTTTTTTAACGAAAAGTATTTTTTTCAGATATAGTCGCCAATACCGAAATTTCTCGTACTAAACATTTCTCGTACATGGTGATCATTGAACTATATAAGATGAACTGACGTGTCCTTCCCGTATTTAGAATCTAGGGTGTCTAAACGGGGTTGCTGAGCGTAGCAGGTAGGGAGCAGAGTCCAGAAGTATTATAAAAGTAAATATTGTTAGCAAATACATAAATAATAAAAAAATATCAAGATTTTTTTTCTAAAATTCTGATGAAAAGAATGTTGTAATTTTTACATTAAAATTAATCATTAGTCTTTTTAAAGATAAAAAAAAAAAAAAAAAAAAAAAAAAAAAAAAAAAAATTAAAGTCTACCGACAATAAATACTAATATATAACAATGGGTAAAATTTTATATGTAATGTTTAAAGGAATATATATTATGAATCATAGACACATAAATTGTTAATACGTAAAGCCATACATTCATTAACTGAAAATTCATTTCACGAGAAAAATTATCAGTGAAAATGAAAGTTTACGATAAATTAAATCCTATAAATGATAATTAATAGCTTTTCTCAGGAAGTCTCTCAGGATAAGTGCGCTTCCGAGAGAGTTGTTAGAGAAGAAACTAGCGATTCTAAATAACAAATCACAAATGAATAATGAGGGCAATATGCGGAACTGGAAATTTGCCAAATTAAAATTAAACTGGAAATAACTCACACTTTCAATATTAACGGTAGGTATGAACAGAATATTAATTGCATTTTTAATGGATATTAAAGCTTGCATCACAGAAAATCTGTAATTTATTAAGTGGCATTGACTTATTTAAATGTAACGTGGAAAATTGCCTCAATGTGAAACATCTATTTCAATAGTTTATGTTGATCATTTGCTACATTGAGAGTTTTTTAAAAACACAAATTTGTTTAAAGTACTAAAAATAGTTTTACAAAACTTAAATCGAGATATACGGGAAAAGTAGCATTTTTACCTTATTGTTTGTGTTAGGATGAGATTTTAGCTTTTTTTGCACACTAGAATTTTTTTAGAGAAAATCCTATTTTATTTAATTGGAACCTTTTTTGCAATTTAATAAAAGAACATTTTTGCTAAGAACATATTGATATGGAAAAAAGCTGAAATGTAAGCCCTGTTTGTTTTCCGAAAATTCTATAATATTTTTCGCCTTTTAGCTGTCTTTCTCATTTGACGTGCGAATGATTCTTTAATCGTCTGTGAACGGAAATTGTATTATGTTTGCACGTATATGTAAATATACAATGGCGTTACGCGAAGGGTGCCCAGGTGCTTTCAATTCCGGTATTTTTTTTAAGTTCTTTTCGCCTTATCTCACCAAAAAAGGGGTTCTCCTCTGAATCAAGAAGGAAAAAAATACTTTATTGCTAGTTTGGGTAACCCACCTGGATACGCCACTGAAATATATGTATATACAGGGTGATTCTAAATTTTTTTACAATAAAAGAGAGGTTATCGTACACATCAAGACAAACAATATTAAATAGGAGACCAAGGGTCCAAAACGTTTTCCAAAAGAGATAGCCGCCATTAAAGTTTAGGGACCAAAATTTCAAATAAACATAAAAAACGGAAAAATCGGTCGATTCATTTGCGGTTTTCACGTAAATTATTCTTTATGCCGGTATTTTCTTGAAATTAAATTATAAAGATACATTTCAGAAAATGCCGATAGAGGGCGCTTTATACTTTGGAGTAACGAATAGCTAATTTTTGCCGGTATTTTTTGCATCTCATTAAATGTTTTCGTAAGCATAAACTCAAACTTAAATTTTGAGCTCAACATCTGAAAGCTGGGAGTAGTTAAATAGCACAAATTGAACTGTGTTCAGATGGTTCAAATTTCAAATGATTTTAAAAAACGGAAAATTGGTTCATTGATCTGTGGTTTTCTCTAAAATTATTCTTTATGTTGGTATTTTCTTAAAAATAAATTATAAAGATAAATTTCAAAAAATGTCGATAGAAGGCGCTTTAGATTTTGGAGTAACGAACAACTATTTTTTGCCGTTATTTTTTGCATCCCATTAAATGTTTTCGGAATCTTATATTTAAACTTAAATTTTGAGCTCAAAATCTGAATAGTAGGGAGTGGTTAAGTAGCACAAACTGAACTGTGTTTAACACTAGAACGCCCGGAAATTTTACTCAAGCTTGATAATAATATTTCACACCACTATTTTTATTTAGAATTATTTAATCAATTTATTTAACGAAAATCTGCGCGGTTCAAATATAACATATTTCAAGAAAAAATTTCTGGTCTGAATTGAAATTTAATCATATGGTTGGAGTCGAATCGACTCCTTCCAGGCGTTCTAGTGTTAAGGGAGAGGGGGAGGTTCAAATTTAAAATAATTATAGAAAATGAAAAATTGGTCGATTCGTTTGCGGTTTAAAATAACACTATTCTTTAAATCAGTATCTTCTTGAAAATAAATTTTAAAGATAAATTTCAAAAAATTCCGTCAGAGGGCGCCTTAAACTTCAGAGTAACCAACAATTCATTTTAACCATCATTTTTTGGTTCTAATTAAATGCTTGTAAAAGCTTTTTAAATGTTTTCGAAAGCTTAGATTTAAACTTAAATTTTGAGCTCAAATTCTGAATCGTTAGGAGGAGTTAAGAAGCGCAAACTGAAGTGTGTTCAGGATATGAAATCTAACCCTCCTTCCTCCTCGAACGCAATTCAATTTTTCACTACTTAAACACTCCCAACAATTCAGAATTTGAGCCCAAATTTTAAGTCTATGCATTTGAAAGCATTTAATGAGATTAAAAAATAACAATTAAAAATAGTTGTACGCTACTTCAAAGTCTAAGGCGCCCTCTATCGACATTTTGTGAAATTTATCTTTAAAATTTATCTTCACGAAATTGCTGATTTAAAAATTAGTTTTAGCGAAAACCGCAAACGAATCGACCAATCTTTCCGTTTTTTACAATCATTTGAAATTTGAACCCTCTGAATATAGCTAAGTTTGTCTACTTAACCACTCCCAGCTATTCAGATTTTGAGATCAAAATTTAAGTTCAAGTCTAAGCTTACGAAAGCATTTAATAAGATGCAAAAAAATAACTCCAAAAAAGAGTTGTTCGTTACTCCAAAGTCTAAAGCGCATTCTATCGGCATTTTTGGAAATTTATGTCTATAATTTATTTTCACGAAAGTACCTAAATAAAGAATAATTTTAGTGAAAACGCAAATCAATCGACCAATTTTTTCGTTTTTTTTTGTTTATTTGAAATTTTGGTCCCTAAACTTTAATGGCGGTTATCTCCTTTGGAAAACGTTTTGGACCCTTGGTCTCCCATTTACTATTGTTTGTCTTGATGGGTACTATCACCCCTTTTTTACTATAAAAAAATTTAGAATCACCCTGTATATTATATTAACCCTTTCCGGCAGGATCAAATTATGTTTATAAAATGAGAAATTATTGACTGTCACGAAATTTACAAACGACTTTCTAAGAAATTATATTCGCCTTAATGTAAGCTTTCGTTGTAAAAACAAAATTTTATTAAAATTTTATTGGGGCCGTTTTTAAAATTAGAATTAAGTTTGGGTAAGCCTGGACTGGGCACACTGTTCTAGAAAAAGTTTTAAACTATCATATCACCCAGAAACGTTCAGCAATGGCGTTCGTACTCATTATTTTACTTACAGAAATTTTCAAGAAGCTTAACCTTCTGCAATTGTAAGGTGAACAATTTTGTTCGGAAATGACAGTTCCACGAAAGTCGTTGATTGATCACACTATCCTAAACTGTAACGTTAACCCTTTCCGGCACGGGCAAAATCTGCTAGTAAAATGAGAAATTATCGACTGACATCTGAATTCGCAAACAATTTTTTTAGATATTTTGAACTTCTTAACCTTCCGTCTACCAGACAAAACACCCATTTATCTACGGCAACACCTAATTTTAATTCCAAACTTGCAAACGGCACCAGTAATATTTTAATATAATTTTGCTTTTACAATGAAAGCTTAAATTAAGGAATTCGTAATATCTAGACAAGTCCTTTATAAATTCCGGTGTCAATCGACAATTTCTCATTTTACCATTGACACCAGAAATATTGCTGTCGGGTCCAATGGACCCGTCTGGTAGACGGAAGGTTAATTTAAGCTTTTATTGTAAAAGTAAAATTTTACTGAAATATTATTGGTGTCGTTTGCAAGTTTAGAATTAAAATTAGGTATCCCAGACAAGGCACAGTGTGCCGGAAAGGGTTAACACGCTCGCTGCCACCGACGCGCTAGCTCGTCCGGCCGGCAACTCTTTGTATGCCGGGAACGTTCTACAGCGTCAGTAGCACCACTTAAGATGATAAATTTCCGTCTTTGTCCTCACCAGTTATTTTTTATTATATAAGGTCATTGTGCCTAAATGCGATAATTTTCTTTTAAATAAAATATTAATGCAAGAATCATAGCTGAAAACTGTATAACAAGCCATCCGATCTTAAATAATAAAACACGAAATATTTTTTTCTATCTAAAATGTTTTCTAATGTAAACATTGTCATTCAAATGCGCGTAGTTAAACTAAGTGTTCCGATGTTTCCAAAATGCGATAAAAAATTCCGAAATTTGCTAATTTTGAAGATCAAATAAAATTTCAGATATCAATGGCTACAATGTGCGTTTCATTTAACTTCAAAGTTAACTCGTGAAAACGAGAAACATTTTCAGATTTGAGTTGCAAAAATTTCTGCACATTTACGCAATTTGTTTCTTTCAGTGGCCTATTTGCGACAAAGACGATGTCCTAAATGCGTAAAGAGTTTTAGGATATTAACTAAGGTTGTTTTATGTGGTATTTATGTGATTTACATATAAATTATTTTAAAGCAGAAAATGTTTTTAAATAAGCTATTGATGAGACAATAAATAATTATTTCAAAATGATCTTCCAATTGTGTTTACCTTTACGGCGTTCTTAAACATGCATTTGAAATGATCAAAATAGAAAATTATCATCTTTAAAACATTTAATTTAAAAAAGAGCATTTTTGCATTCCAATTCAGTCTCTGCATCGTTAATAATAATAATAATAATAATAATAAGAATAATAATAATAATTATTATTATTATTAATATAGTAATAAAGATAATGGTCCAAATATATCCCGGGATCTTTTGTTTGAAGTGAACCCAAGAGAACACAAATGTCCACTACTTCCATGTGGTGTTCCTGCATTTTCGTACTTTGCGAAGCTAATCCGTTTCAAGCTTTTAAATGCCATTTTTTAAAATTGTTGAGTCAATCTTTGTGCACGTTTAAAAATTGTGGAATATATCGAAAAACAAGCTAGGAAAATGCAAAACTAACGTTAAAAAAATGACTTAAAATTATAGAAACAGCATTTTAAAAAATAAAGGTCTTTAAAAACAAGAATTCTGTTATTAAAATAACTTTGAAGTAAAGCTGCAACAACCTAAACCGTGTTCGTATATAGATCTATTTCATTCAGAAATCAAAACGAAATGCTGAGGCCTACGCGGAAACTGAAAATAAAAAATGAGTTAAAAGCAAACTGAAAAGGAAAAGATTGTATAAAACCTATTATATCAGTCGTTTATTATTCATTTCTTGTTTTATCGATGGTCAAAGTGAAAAGTTGGTTAAATATGGATTTTGAAGTATGCATTATTCAAGTATAATGTATTCAAGATTATGTACCGTTATGCTTTTTAATTTAAATTATTAACTTTTTCAATTATTCAATAATAAGCATTTAACTTTCAGTTATGTATATTTCAACTTTTTATGAAGTAATTAAAATATGTATATCAAATAAACGCATATTTTTAGATGAACTGAAGTGCATAAAACACATTGGAGCATTTAGGACCATTTAACGTAAAATACCAAGATTATACTACGCCAGGAATACACGGTAAAACTAGGCTTCTTGCGGATTGTAGCTTTTTTTTCTTGCATCTTTACTAATAGAATAGATTAATAGAGAAAACTCGATTTTTTTATTTTTTATAAAATGAGTTTTGAAACTAACATACTCATATAATAAAATTTATTTTTTCATAGCGGAATAGAGATATATACTAAAAATTTTTCTTTCAAGTCAGACAAGCATATTTCGAATCAGAATTTTTTTTATTATTTTCTTTGCGCATTATATCATGGATTCTAATTTATTTATTTTATTATAATGATTGCCAAGGCGCATATAGTTCTACAATTTTTAAGATGCATTCTTTGCCTGAATTAAATACAGAAAAATATTAAAATTTCCGAGGGTTACAATTAGAGAAAAAAATGCATATGTCCTACACATTTTTTCTTTTCAGACGTGGTGGTATTACTGGCGTTGGTAGGACCGCCAGGGTGGGAGTTAAAATGCTTTGATAACTATTAATTTTTGATAAGATAAAAGATATTGCCTAATTGTATTGGTTTAACTCTATAAAAAATATTCTTAATTCGGTTTCCGTCATTTCAGGGAAATCTAGTAAGTGAAGATTATTTGATAAATAGTGTTTACTATGCAACCAGTTATTTAGTTCAATAGTATCAACTAAAGTATTTTATTCATTCTTTTTTACAGTTACGTAACCAGGCGGATAACTAAGTTACTTGTTATACCGGTAATTTTTTTAAGTTCTCTTCTACTTATCAAGTGCGAGAATATTCAGCTATCAATGCAAGTGAAAAAATCTTTAGAGTATTACTGATGTCTAGAGCAATTGGATCCCCTCCCTGGCTACGTCACTTGGTGATGCATTATATACATATCAGTAAAATTTAACACTAGAACCGCGGGGAAATTCATTCATGTTTTATGAATATATTTCTCCCCGGTATTTGCATTTAAAACTATTTATGTAATTTATTGAAATTAGTTTTGCGCTATATTTAGCTCAGCTTATATTTAGCTTATTTTATAAAGAATTTTCTGGTTCGAATTGACATCTCTGAGCATGATACGGGTCAAAATGACCCGTTGCCGCGGTTCTAGTGTTAATTCTTTGAGCTCTGATGGGTAAATTTCTTCAAAATTCCAAATGTCACATTGGCACCAGTTTTTTGCAAAGAAAAAAACCGGTTAACGATACACACGAAAAAAAAAATGCATTAAAACTTTTTCAAATAAATTTGGTCGAATTTTCTGGTGCCGTTGTGACATTTCGGAATTAAAATTATGTGGTAGAAAATTCTACCATCAGAGCTCAAAGGGTTAAGCCTATGTAACATTTTGTACGAAAAGCTTTTAAAGAAAATTTTACTTTTATAATTTTCAAGAAGAATATAAATAAATAATTTGATAATTTTTTTCCGTAATCTCTGGTAAAAATTAATCGTTTCACAACACTATTAAAATGTTTACTTAAAAAAAAAAAAAAAAAAAAAAAAATTTCACATAAAAAATTATAACAATCAATGCATACAATTAAACAGTCTCATGAAAAGTCTAAGGTATCCAACCTATTGAACTATTATTAAACTATTTTATTTAAAATATCTTCTTTTGACTTTGAATAAAAAATGACGAGCTGGAAGCTACAATTTTCGTAGATATCAGACTTTATAGCAATATTTAACATTATGGTATACTTATTTGATTCTATCACATAACATACTCTCAGGAGAAATATTTGAGTGTGTTCAATTGGTATAATCAATGCTATGTGTATTTATTGAAGTTAAGATTGATTATTACTTAGTAAATATTGCCTTAATTAGATATATTTTATCAAACAAAATAAATATTTGGTTATATTTACTGAAGGACTTCTTCCAAATGAAATTTACATCTCATTAATTCACATCTTTTCATTTATTTAACATAAATAAATACAGAGAAAATTAAAACTTTACAAAGTAAAAATAATTATGTGCCTTTTTTGTAAATTTTGAGAAGTGATTTTAATGAAACAAAAGAAATTCTTCTTTCACTTAAATCTTTCGGATTAGTTCATATTTATTACAGCGAACATAATGCTTCCATTTTGGATTTGATTTTAGGTGCGTCCGTAATTATATAATTGCGAAACTCCTTCAGTCGTCGTTTAGTCCGTCCGTCTGTCCGCATATAACAGAGCAAAAAATATCCAACCGAATTATTTGAAATTTAAAATATATGTAATTGTTGCATAATTATGTTGAGTGATTTAAAAGTTTGTGAAAATCGGATGCATAGAATGTATCGGATGTATTAATTACAGGGACAATCAAAAGCGTTGCGTTACATCACGGTCAATGGGAAAAAATAGTTTCAAGTGAATGGTGTTATACTCTTTCGAACATAATAGAATTACTAGTATGCGAAGCCTGATACTAATTTCTTTTCTGTGATCTTTACTTTATACAATCACAAATTTCAAAATAATATATATGTTACAGGCCAAACCCGATTTTAGGCCAAACTAGATTGGCCTAGGCCAAACTAGTTTATCCTAACGCCCATCGGATAGACTAGTTTTTCCTAGGCCAAATTAGTCTGTCCTAACGCCTATCGGATAAACTAGTTTTTCCTAGGCCAAACCGGTCTATCCTAAGGCCCATCGGATAAACTAGTTTTTCCTAGGCCAAACTAGTCTATCCTAAGGCCCATAGGACAATCTAGTTTTTCCTAGGCCAAACTAGTTTGGCCTAACTCTTATAGGATAAACTAGTTTAGCCTGCTGTTTATTGGTCTGAACTAGTTTCTCCTAGGCCGATCTAGTTTATCCTAGGCCAATTCAATTTGGCGTGATTTTATTGAATTCAATGACCGCCACAGCGCCAACATTCTAGTTTGTCCTAGGCTGATCTAGTTTATCCTAGGCCAATTTAATTTTACGTGTTTTTAGCTCGCAGGCGTCAAAGCCTAAGAAATAATGGACTCGCAGGTTCTGTATGTATGAATGTATGTATGTATGTACGAATGTACGCACGTATGTACGTGCGTATGTACGTGCGTATGCGATAACGCGTCATAGAAATATCCGATTTGCTTCAAATTTTGGATGTAGGTTCATTGATATAAGGTACTTTTCTGATAAATTTTGGGAATTCCTTGGATAAGAATAAAGGGGAGCGAACGGGAGGCTAGTCCTCCACCGTTAATTTAGAGAAATAGATTTTTGATGCAGAATTGTCAGTTTTCATTTAAAATTTTAGATATAGGATCATTCTGACAAGGTGCCTGCATGATTAGTTGCGGATGTTTATTGTTTAAGTGTAAAAAAGGGGCAATGTTGGTTACCCCCCCCCCCACCCCATAATTTAGATAAATGGTTTTTGACGCAGAATTTACGGATATGCTTCACATTTGTATATAGGTTCTTTCTGATAAGGCGATTCCCTGAATAGTTTTGGGGGTTTAATGGTTAAGTATGAAGGGAAAAATGAACGATTACCCTCTTGCATAGAAAAAACTAGTTCATCCTATGGGCATTTAGATAAACAAGTTTGGTGTAGAAAAAACTAATTTATCCAATTGGCATAAGGATAAAATAGTTTGGCCGAGGCTAATCTAATTTAGCTCGAAAACGGGTTTGGCCAGTAAAAAACATATATTTCACTAGAAAAAGTATAAATGTGTGTCAAGAGTCATTGCTTATAACACCAATAGAGATATTTTAACATGTTCACCTTAGAGACATGATGCATTGGACATGGTGTTTGCTTATTAAAGCAAATTATTATTATTTACTTTAATGTTATTTACTTTTGTACAGGCAGAGCTCTGTCTGTACAAAAATCAGTGAAAAAAGACTCAGTCCAGCTCGATCTGGCCCTACTCAATTTCTGCAAAAAAATTCAGGTTTTACTTCACATACAATTAAGATTCCTTTAAAAAATACTGCTTATATACTTATTGGATAAATGTACAATGTATTTTTAAATTATGTTGTGTTCACAGAGTGGAAAATACACAATGTATTAATGATTATCTAGATTCTTAGAGTTTCAATATTCAAATACGGATTCATTAAATAATCAATGTAGTTTAGAACAAAAGAAAAAATATGAGAGTTATAAATATCATAACTTTTGAATCCGTTCAGTAAAAAGTAGATTTATGAATATATTTCTCTGTCATTCCTTAAGGTTTTTCTCAAATCCTAAAGAGCTACATCCTAACACATTTATGAACTACTTCCTTTTCGGAAATGCATAAGGTTAACAGATTCAGATAATATATAATCGAATGGCGTAAACCATTTTTTCATAAAATCGATTTATTTTTGAGAAAATAATAAAGCTACGTTTTGAATCGAACTTCCGGTTACGACTTCACGAAAAAAAAAATGACGCCGTGACAAGAATAGCTTATATGTCGACAGGTAATTAATTTCTCAAAAATGGAAAATGCTGCTCGATTGCAAATTTTGTTCAGCTTCATTCTGGCTCGAATATGCAATAATAATGATGATGATGATAATAATAATAATAATAATAATAATAATAATAATAATAATAATAATAATAATAATAATAATAATAATAATAATAATAAATGCAAGTCAGATCTCAGTTGGCACGAGTGTGAAGACACCATGTCCAATGCATCATGTCTCTAAGGTGAACATGTTAAATTTCTGTAATAATAATAATAATAATAATAATAATAATAATAATAATAATAATAAATGCAAGTCAGATCTCAGTTGGCACGAGTGTGCAGACACCATGTCCAATGCATCATGTCTCTAAGGTGAACATGTTAAATTTCTGTATTGGTGTTATAAGCAATGACCCTTGACACACATTTATATTTTTTCTAGTGAAAGATATGTTTTTTACTGCCCAGACCCGTTTTCGAGCTAAATTAGATTAGCCTCGGCCAAACTATTTTATCCTTATGCCAATTAGATAAACTAGTTTTTTCTACACCAAACTTGTTTATCTAAATGCCCATAGAATAAACTAGTTTTTTCTATCTAAGTGATGTAATTTTTCCCTTCATACTTAACCATTAATCCCCAAAACTATTCAGGGAATCGCCTTATCAGAAAGAACCTATATACAAATGTGAAGCAAATCCGCAAATTCTGCGTCAAAACCATTTATCTAAATTATGGGGAGGGGTTAACCTACATTGCCCTTTCTTTACACTTAAACAATAAACATCCACAACTAATCATGGAGGCGCCTTGTCAGAATGATCCTATATCTAAAATTTTAAATGAAAACTGATAATTCTGCATCAAAAATCCATTTCTCTAAATTAACGGTGGGGGACTAGCCTCCCGTTCGCTCCCCTTTATTCTTATCCAATGAATTCCCAAAATTAATCAGAAAAGTAACTTATATCAATGAACGTACATCCAAAATTTGAAGCAACTTGGATATTTCTATCACGAGTTATCGCGTTACGTACATACGCACGTACATACGTACGTACATTCGTACATACATACGTACATTCATACATAGAGAACCTGCGAGCCCATTATTTCTCAGGCTTTGACGCCCGCGAGCTAAAAACACGTAAAATTAAATTAGCCTAGGATAAATTAGTTTAGCCTATGACAAAATAGAATATTGGCGCTGTGGCGGTCATTGAATTCAATAAAATCACGCCAAATTGAATTGGCCTAGGATAAACTAGATCGGCCTAGGAGAAACTAGTTCAGACCAATAAACAGCAGGCTAAACTAGTTTATCCTATAAGAGTTAGGCCAAACTAGTTTGGCCTAGGAAAAACTAGATTGTCCTATGGGCCTTAGGATAGACTAGTTTGGCCTAGGAAAATCTAGTTTATCCGATGGGCCTTAGGATAGACCGGTTTGGCCTAGGAAAAACTAGTTTATCCGATGGGCGTTAGGATAGACCGGTTTGGCCTAGGAAAAACTAGTCTATCCGATGGGCGTTAGGATAAACTAGTTTGGCCTAGGCCAATCTAGTTTGGCCTAAAATCGGGTTTGGCCTGTAACATATATAAATTAAATAAAGTAACTAAATGTGTAAGATAAAAATTCAGTCTCTGAAGACCATGGTATATTTTTGAAAACGCTGTTTTTAATAATCAAGTTAAAATGTAATTTCTGTGTAAATGGAATGATGGGAAATGGATGCATTAAATTCATGAAATCATGACGGCTTGTGAGAGGTTGTGTTACTTTGCAGTCAACAAATCCAGTCAATTTGCGTGAAACTGTTGGTAATTGCTGATATCGGATAATTCCAATTCAAAACACAAGGTGGTTGTTCCGCAATTGTACTACGAATCCGCATGGTCATGTGGTAAGCATAGCATAGCAAATGTATTCAATAATCCGGTGATTTCCCCCATAAGAAACGAAGCTCGTTTGCAGTTCTAAGACGTTTGTTCTGAAACATGAACACGAACACGAACATTAAAACTTAAAATAAGACCCACTTGATGAAAAATTTCGCAAAGTCTTCAGGATAGATACTGAGGCCATGAATCTCTGCATCATGCTATCAGTGTTACAAGTGAGCTAATTTTTCTAAATTCAGATTTCTTGATTGGTACGACTTTCTTGAAATAGAAAAATTTTTCCTTTTTTTAACATTATTAAAAGGCTTATTAGTTAAGACGAAAACAGCAGAATTTTAACATTTCAGAAAAGTGGTGCAAATCAAGAAAGATGCATTTTAAAAAAGTAACCCACTAGCAACACTGCATGTTGTATGATTTTAACAAACAAATTTAGACTAATGAAAGACTTGTAGACACCAGGTACCGTATTTCGAAGCCCTTGAAT
Organism: Maratus speculifer; assembly: GCA_964019185.1. Classification (NCBI taxonomy): domain Eukaryota; kingdom Metazoa; phylum Arthropoda; class Arachnida; order Araneae; family Salticidae; genus Maratus; species Maratus speculifer. Next base: position 198,407,813 of record OZ025299.1, read on the forward strand.
CAAGACATAAATCTATGCTCCGAAGTCATTGTATCTGTTTTTTGTTATACTCACTATAATGGCCGCTTTTAGAACAGAAACAATCCAATCAATGAAAAGATTTGCGAGATGGGCATCTAAGTTAATGACGTTAGAGGAAATCGGACTATGGCAAAAGAACACATTACCTAGAGTAGTGTTTCGAAGTAAAAAGCCGAGCGTCAAAAGAACGCGGCAAAAAAGATCATGGCTGCCAACTACTACGCCTATTTAAAGTCAAATAAACATATTAGAAACAGAAATTTTAATAAATTATTGACATTATGTAATGTAATGGCATTGCATTGAATATATTCGGCATACATTTTACTAAAATAAAATTGTGGTTCCAAACATGTTTATATGATTTAAATAGGCGTAGTAGTTGGCAGCTCTGAAAGATTCATGGAATTACCGTAATTTCGGGTGTATAAGCCGCGGATCAAACAATTCTTTTTGGACCCAGAAATCTTATTTAGTGATTGAAGACAAATATTTACGGCGATCTAACTAGTTATATTTGTTTCTTAAAAAATTCTGGGTCGAAAAAGAATTGTTTGATCTGCGGCTTATACACCCGAAATTACGGTAAGATTGAAAATGAAAATAGCAGAAGGGCGTTTAAAACATTCGAAAATAAAATCTAGTCTATTTCATAATGGTATAAATTGGATAACTGATAAATTTATAAAGGAACTAAGCTCTGTAGATAAAATTTTTGTATATGAGATACTTATTAATATACGCGCTTGAAAGTTAAAAGAAATTAAATTTCCAGAAGAATAATATCAGATAGGAAAAATAATAAATAATATTAAGAAATAAGTAAAGAGTAAATATGATGGAATTTAGAATAATTTAGATTAATATTGAGAAGTAAAATTTTTATATAACATATATATTTATTTTAGAGCGAAGACATTTTTTAAATTCAATTTTCAATGTTTTTATATCAAAATTTTAAACAATTCTTAAAATAACCTATTCATGGAATATGTCTCATAGATACATTACTTTTCTACGAGCCTGAATTCTGTTTTATACAAAGAAAAAAAATAGACTGTCATTTTCAACTCATCAAATTTATGCCAGTGACATGTTCTGCTTAGATGTGTTAGGCGAAGCAAAAATGTATTCTTAGCTTTGCCCCTTTATTGGGAATGACAGAAACAAAATGCAACAGATACAAAAGAAATAACATCCAAACGTTTTTACAGAAGAAAATGGAATCCGTTTAAATTTTAGATATAGTATATATTATATCCAGTTTTGGAATCCCCTTTCATTTCTATAAACTGGTTAAAACAAAAACTTTTATTTATTGATTGATTTCGATGCGATTTAGAATTTATGCTTTAGTACTGCATGCATAGTTGTAAATTTCATAGAAAGCGATTAACAAGGCTTTCATATTCAACATCTAAATAATTCCCAAAATTTTCGGAGTCCTGAATATAGCAAAAGAAAATAGAAAAAAATAACAGTAATTCAGCGCGCGTATACTAACAACTTTTGCTTAGTAGTATTCTTGGAGACTAATTTTCAGTTTAATTTAACCCGTACGGGGCTATGGGTGCATATATGCATTCTCAGAAAGTGGATGCAATCCTTGTTTTTCCCACCAGTAAAAAGTAAAAGAAACATTCGCTTTCTTTAATTAGACCATATTCGCGAATATTTAAATAAAGGTAAGTTTTTTTTTTAAAAAAAGGTGGCACCAGACCAATAAACTTTGCGTAAAAGGCACCGCTCCCGAAGGGGTTAATACAATAAATTATTACAAAATCGCAATAAAATAATCTTATCAATTTTATTTGCGTTTATTTGTACTAAAATGTAATGAGTGTACTTTCCTTTTATTAGTAAGGAATTCATTAGTAAGTTTATTTGCTCTTTACCCTAGAGAGGTGACACTTGAGTGAAAAACGAGTGCAAAGTTTTAGGTTACTCTTAACCCTTTGAGCTCCGGGGTGTAAATTTCTTTAAATTTCCACATGTTACATTGTCACCAGTATTTTGTAAAGAAAAAAACCGGTTAACCATAAACACGAAAAAATGCATTAAACCTTTTTCAAATAAATCTGGTCGGATTTTCTGGTGCCATTGTGACATTTCGGAATTAAAATTAGGTGGTAGAAAATTCTACCATCAGAGCTCAAGGAGTTAATCACTTCAACTCTTGCATCCCTTACAGTCTTGCCAGATGGGCTACTTTTTTAAAAAACAGTTTCTTGATTGGCACCACTTTTTACAAATGATAAAATGTGCCTTACTCAATGACATAATAATATTGACGAAAACAAAAGGTAATTTACTGTTTCAAAAAGGTGGTGTCAATCAAGAAATCTGAATTTTTAAAAAGTTGCCCACTGGCAACACTGATCCCTTACACAAATTCTGCTCGGTCGGCACCACTTTTTCAAAAGAAGTTCCTTTCAGTTACACAAAATCAAAAACGCTTTTTTTAATAAGTCATATTTTATCTTCCTTTGTTGGTAGTGCCAAAAACAATGTTTTCAAAGAAGTGATGTCCAGCCAGACGGTACATTAGAGTGCAAATGTTTGTTATACGATTTTCATATTCCTCTGAATATTCAAGGAATCTCCTACCAGTGTTCAAGAAATAAAATATTATATTTGACAGTTTTAACCCCTTAATTCTCGAGCCCGAAACGTTCACGGGCGGTGTAGACAGTTTTTAAAAATTCATATTGTTAGATTCCCACCAATTTTTAAAAATACTGTAATTGATATTATTTTCTCGTTACTTAATCCATCATTAAAAGCGATGATTATTTCTATTTAAAAAAAGTGGAGGCAATCAAACATGCCAAATCAAACTATTGCCAATAGAACATGGCAATCAATCAATATTTTATGCATAAAATAAACAATTCATAATAATCTGAAGTTAAATTTATAATTAAATAAAGCTTAGATTTTTAAAAAATATATCTGAAGTAGGAACCATATTCAAATTTTTAAAAAACATGCAATTATTTAAAAGATAATGATAATAATAAAAAAAGTTCTTTTTATGATTTTAAACAATTCACCTGACATTTAAAAGGAATATCTATAGAATGTTCCAGTAAAATTTCAAAGCATTGATGTATAACAGTTTTTTTCAAACAGGTGCACGAAATTTAAAATAACAATATTTTGTGAAAATAAAATTTAAAATAAATAAATGCCTTTACTTTAAATATTCCTCCTTCACGGTACTTATTTTTTGCATTTTTTTCACATTCTTATTGGTGTTTCCTTTACAATTTTTTAACCACTCTTTTTTCTTTAGTGTTCTGCAAATGGTCATATTTTGTTTTTAGAATTCGCTCACAATCAAGAGTTTTAAAGTTTTTTTTGGCAATATTACCCTGGTTATATGCCTGGCGGTGAAATACACAAATTTTCTTAGAATGCCCATTATTGGAGCAGGCTAGCGCATCATATAGACCTCACTGAAAGTATTCTAATTGCGCACAAGTTTTTTTCGGTACACGAGACCAAATAACATTGTATACAGTTTCATTTGGATTTTCTGTTTTCTACGAAGGCATTTAATAAGGAATTCAGAAAAAGAAAGATCTCAAAAATTTGACTCATGGCTTCAATTACTTGCACAGGAAGGGTGTTACTATGTTTAAATGCTTCTGCTTCACCTTTAGCCTCAGCTTGTTTATATTTGCACCAGAAATTTGGTCCCGCCGGGCAAAATCCAGGCTGTGGATTTTCATATCTTGATAATTTGTGAAGAAAGATGGCCCACACATCTTGGCACATACTTTTTACAGCACTAATATTTCGCCTTATGGCTAGTCCATAATAAATTTTAATTTGGTCGATGAGTTTATCTGTAAGCCGTCATTCTCCTGATAACCTTTTCCCATCAGCTAATGTTTCGTTCTTCATAGAAGCTTTCAGTCTTCGAAGACGCGTTTCCATTATCTTCATGACATTGCCAATGCATTCAAATTTGGATATAGGATAATTACTACCATAAATGTTCAGGTTCGTGATTTGATTGAAACCTCTCGAATCACCAACACCCAAATATTTTACATATCGAACGCAATAGCTTTGAAGATATCGTTTGAAATGTAAGTAGTACCTTCCACAATTACTAAAATTTTTCCAACTTCTGGTTGCCGTAGAAATAAAAGTAATGTATCAGTAGAAAGAGGAGAATTCAAAATATAAAAAAAAATTGAAATTTTGATATATTTTAGGTTTTAACCTTCCAACTGCTGTTTAGTGATGGATCAAGCAAACTCTTCTTGCCCGTATGCCGTTCGGGCAAATCAGTTAAGCAGTTAAAACTGAGTTAGTTCTGTCCTTTTATTCATTCGTTTCAACACTGGTCTTAAATTTACATAAATTCATTTTTTTATTTCATAATTTTTCCTTTCTCATGAACTGCTTGAAGGCCAAAGGGTACAAATGAAATAATGATCAATATTGTTTAGTACAGGGGTGCAAAAATCTAGGCGCCAGAGGGTAGTCTCTCACCACTAAAATTTTAAAGTTTTTTTCGCTCAAAATTTAATAGCATTCTAGCAGGAATTTTACACGAAATATTAGACGGAGAAAAACAAAATAAATTTTGTGGTGAGAAACTGCCTGTTGGCGCCTAGATTTTTGCACCCCTGGTTTAGTAATTGAGCACTAAGAAATTAGTAACTGTTTCATATTTCAATTCAGTCAATAACAATTAATGTTTAAATGTGAACTCAATCTACTCGAAATCTAAATTTTGTCACTTGTATTCATCGCCTCCTGGTGTCCTCATTTACTATTACCAGACTACCAGTGATTGAGTTATTGAAATTTTCGTTTCAGATTATCAATTTCCGATCCAACAATGACGAATTTGAAAGTATCAGGGCTCCCACTTGACCAGTTTTTTAATTACCAGTATTTTCATATAAAACGTTTTGTGTAAGCCATTTACAATAGCAATAATTTCTGTGTTTGTTATACAAATAGCGAATCTTCTGCGAATTTTGCGAGATAAATCTAAAAACACCTAATAGTTTTGAAAATTTGTTGTTTTAAAAATAATAATGAAGTGGGAGCCATATCACAGACAACTATACTGGGCGAATGTACTAACGCTGTAACTTTTGTTTTGTTGTATCTATATATATGTGTGTAATAAAAACGGTGGCGTAATGAGGTTGGTTGTTCAAGTGCTCTAAATACCGGTACTTTTTGAAAGTTCTGTCCGCCTTATCTAACCAGAAAATTTTCTGCTATGACTGAAGGTGAAAAAAACTTTACACTACTACTGGTTTTGGGCACCACCGTATTTATGCCACTATTTATGCCGTATTTATGCCACCTAATTCAGGAATGTTCAACTTCTACCTTCGGCTTACCTGTAACAGACTTTGTACGGTTACCGTTATTTTCCAAGTGAAGTAGCAGAAATTTTTATAGAAAAATATGTGTAGTAAAAACGCTCGAAAATTCGACTTATTGAATTACAGATATTCTATAAAAAACTGGTAAGGACGAATTTTCTGATCATGAAATTCCAGGACCCGTCTGCGTAATTTTGCATAGAAAGCTTTGTCTTATTTAATCATATAAATTCAATGTTTATGTACGTGGCGGTACCGCAAAACTTCAATTACAGTTGAATATTTTTTTATGGTACCTCGCACCTGGGTTGCCAGTTTGGCCTCTACTTTCAATTCAAAAGTTTCGAACTCAAATCTGAAATTCTGAAAGAATATTTCTGTAGGTAATCACGAAACGTCTATCGTTAAATAAAAAAAAAACTATATAATATAGAATTTCTGATGTGAGTGTAAAATTTCAGATAAAGAAAGAGGCCAATCTGGCAACCCAGTCTCGCACCACTTTTTAAAAACCAATATCTTTTACACAGGTTTTGTACACTTGCAAGAAAGATAAACTACAGAATGTATTTTTTTAAAACAATGGTACTAACAGAAAATATTAATATTGTCTGTAATTGAAATTTGCGATACCCTCTCTTAACCCTTTCCGGCACACTGTGCCCGGTCTGGGATCATAGTTCGTACGGATACCGTTATTTTCAAGGTGAAATACCAGCATTTCTTTATAGAAAAATAAATTTAGTTCAAACTCACGAAATCCAGTCATTTTTAATCAAAGATTTTCTATAAGAAATTACTGGTATCAAAGATTTTCCAGGTCATGAAATTCCAGGACCCGTACGAACCATGGGGATACCTAATTTTAATTCCAAACTTGCAAACGGCACCAGTAATATTTTAGTAAAATTTTACTTTTTCAATAAAAGCTTAAATTAAAGAATTCAAAATATTTTTAAAATTCGTTTGTGAATTCCAGTGTCAGTCGATAATTTCTCATTTTAGTACAGATTTTACCCGTGCCGGAAAGGGTTAAGCCAAAATTTCTGTAAACATTTATTGCGATGACAGTGAAATTGCGGTGCGACAACACCAAAAAGTGATATTGCGGTGACAAGTGAAACTGTGGTGCACAGTGCGGGTGACAGTGAAATTTTGGAACTGTGAATATAGAGGAAAAGATCCTCATAATGATGCTGCTTCAACTAAAACCGGCTTTTCAAGGGTTGATCACTGCCAAGGAAACTTATACCAGTATATTTATATAGAAACTTTTTCGTTGATTGAAACATCTCATTTGACCATAATTTTAAACATAATTATGGTAAAAGTAGATATATTTTTACTTGTAGGAGTTTCCTCCGAAACAGTTATATACAGTTTCTATTCACTCTTACTCTCCAAGTTTCCTCCATATTGTGACCACCTGTACAACCCTTTCAATGTCAGGGAATTATAATATAATACTGAGGCCAACTTCCACCAGTATAAACGAAAATACAACACTTTTACACTTGTGAGAGTAATTTTGCATTAAAAATATGCTGAAATAATGCAAAATTTTACCTATGAAACTTTGTACTGGCAATTAGAAACTTTGATCGGATTTAACACTAGAACGCCCGGAAAGAGTCAATTCGACTCCAACTATGCGAATAAATTTCAATTCGAAACAGAAAAATTATTTTGAAATAATTTAAATTTGTTCCATGCAGATTTACGTTAAATAAATAAATAAAATAATTTTGAATAAAAATTCCGGTGAGAAATATTATTGTCAAACTTGAGTAAAACTTCCGGGCGTTCTAGTGTTAAACAAACAGCCACCATCTTCTGAATAGTCCCAGCATAGCTGAGAAGTTGTACAGATATTTCCTACCACTAAAAATTATTGAAAATTCTTGACTTATTTAAAGGTTAAAATTGCTTGAATTTCATTAATTCTATTAGTTATAATCTTCCACAAAATATTAGTGGTATGAAAATTCGTACGTAGTGGCAGCTATGTCCTGAATTACATCACTCGCAACTGATAGACATTGCAATGTATGTCTGCTATTTATTCGTAACTGCATTCGTGGGACAGCTGTAATATTTTTGGTAAAAATACATATTTTTCCGTACTGTTAGTTGCTATTTATTTTACTTTATTTAATAAGAATATGAGCCAATATTAATATTGTCAGAAAAATTCAGATTTCTTCATTTACACCACTTTTTTGAAAAGGCAAATTCCCCTTTGTGTTTGTCTTAAATAACATGTTCTTAAATACGGCGCGTTTAATAATTTCGTAAAAGTGATGCCTATAAAGAATCTGAAAAAAAAGATAGCCTATCTGGCAGCACTGACACTATAATCCTTTCCGGTGCAGTGTTCCTATTCCCCGGTCACACCTAATTTTAATTCCAAACTTGCAAGCGGCACCAAGAATATTTTAATAAAATTTTGCTTTTACAATGAAACCTTAAATCAAGGTGTTTCTAATTTCTTAAAAAGTCGATTATAAATTCCGGTGTCTTTCAATATTTTCTCATTTTACGAACAGAATTTGCCCGCGCCGGAAAGGGTTAACGCATGAACCACGTTATGTGCTTTATGTGTTAGAAGGGGATTCCGCTCGAATTACAGAAAGAAATTTTACTCATTTGTGACTTTTTTTGTATGAGAATATCATATACGGCAGAGACAGTGTTGCCAGTGGGCTACTTTTTTAAAATTCAGATTTCTTGATTGGCACCACTTTTTTGAAACGGTAAATTACCTTTTGTTTCCCTCAATATTATTATGTCACTGACTAGGAAAGTGCACGAAGTGTGAGTCACCGATTTTCACAAAAGTGGTATCGTTGGAAAGATCTCATCGAGAGCAGCAAAAAACTCAATGGAACTACCCGTCGCAAATGAGTCGTTATCGAGATATCCGACAATATATGTGACGCAACTAGCGCATACTTAATGGGGCACCGTAAAAAAATTTAGTCTCGATTTTAACTAAAGTGGTATCGTTGAAAAGATATCATCGTGAGGATTAAAAAACTCAATGGAATCACCCGTCGGAAATGAATTGTTTTCGAGATATCCGTCAATTTGCGTCACATTTTTAATACACACTTCTAGGAAACTGCATTAACTAGGGAGGTGCAAAAAGTATGAGTCACCCATTTTGACAAAAGTAATATCGTTAGAAAGATCTCATCGAAAGCAGTAAAAAACTCAATGGAACTACGCGTCGCAAATGAGCCGTTATCGAGATATCCGGCAATTTATGTCACTTAACTAGTGCACACTTAATGGGGGGGGGCCGCAACAAATTTTTGTGTAGTTTTTAACGAAAGTGATATCTTTAAAAAGATATCATCATGAGGGAGAAAAACTCAATAGAACTACCCGTCGGAAATGAGTCGTTTTCGAGATATCCGATAATTTATGTCACGTAGCTAGTGCCTACTGTTCTAGTGCACACTTAATGGGGGACCGCAAAAAAAAGTTTTCTCGATTATAATGAAAATGGTGTCTTTGCAAAGATATCATTGTGAGAAGTAAAAAACTCAAAGGAACAAACCATCTGAAATGAGCGATTTTCGAGATATCCGACAATTTCTGTCACTTAATGCAGTTTCCTAGAAGTGTGTATTAAAAATGTGACACAAATTGTCGGATATCTCGAAAACGATTCATTTCCGACGGGTGATTCCATTGAGTTTTTTAATCCTCACGATGATATCTTTTCAACGATACCACTTTCGTTAAAATCGAGACTAACATTTTATACGGTCCCCCATTAAGTATGTGCTAGTTGCGTCACATATATTGTCGGATATCTCGATAACGACTCATTTGCGACGGGTAGTCCTATTGAGTTTTTTGCTGCTCTCGATGAGATCTTTACAACGATACCACTTTTGTCAAAATCAGTGACTCACACTTCGTGCACTTCCCTAGTGAGTAAGGCACATTTTATCATTTGTAAAAAGTGGTGCCAATCAAGAAACTGTTTTTTTTTTAAAGTTGCCCATCTGGCAAGACTGGGCAGAGATTATTTTTTGTAAAAGTCTTCATATAGAATAAAAAACAATCCTCTAGGTCATATATATCGTAATCTGTATTTATCCTATTTAGGGTCAGAGAGTTTCTATTGTTGAAATTTTAAATTATTGAGTTACACCAGTATTTATGAATGAATTAATAGGAAAATAAGTAAAAGCTTTTCCTCGCGTACATTATATAAGGCAAAATTTAATTTCTAAATTTTGGTGCCAATCTGTCATTTGGGAATTAATATAATATGGTAAATACACCGAGCACTTCAAGGGGTTGACCGTTTGTATTTTTATGTTCCATTACATGGCACACCCAGCTTGATTACCAAATGCAACCATAACACCAGAGTTCTGGTACAGCTAAATCCCATTTATTCTGCATTAGATATATTGCTCTTTCTTATTTTATAATAGTTTTTTGCGTAAATTCTTGTGTCATTAGGTTATTTCAACATTTTTACAACGGATGTTCTCTGCGCTTTAAAGGGTTAAGATATGCGAGGTGCGTTCAATCTTTTTAATTTTTAAATAAGTCTGTCACAATCTTACAGAACAAAATTTTTTTATTTAGTATAAAATTAAGGGCTTTTAACACATTGAGCTGTAGCGGATAAATTTCTTCACAACTCCAAATGTCATAATGGCACCATTATTTTTAAAGATTCGTTTTCCAATACATACGGAAAAATGTATTACAGGTTTTTCAAATAAATTTAGTAGGATATTTTGTTTGCACAGGGACATTTCGGAATTAAAATTAAGTGTTAGAAAATTCAATCAACAGAGCTCAAAGGTTTTCGCCGTGTGGGAGAGCAAAATTTGCGCAATAATACAAAAAAAAAAGCCTCTAAATGATTGGAGTAAAATTGTATGTCCCCAGTATAAGTGTGTGTTTAAAACATATACGTATCTGACCCTTATTATTATAAACAATTTAATTTCTATTCTGGTAAAATGAGAAGAAAAAGCATTAACTTCAGAGAAATTAATTGGATTAAAGATATGCGATTGAATTTAAGTCACTCTCAAGGGAAAATCTTGAAATTCCTTCCTTTCAGCAACGTAACAATTTAAAGAATGCTCCTCATAATATCGATTTCACGTAATGAAATTTCTTTCAATTTATACCTTTTGTTTCCTTTAAAGAGGGTTCCTGTTAAAAAATTCAGGAAACGTTGTGTAGTTTTCAACTTCTAAGAAAAAGATTTAATAAGAAATTCATTCAAAAGATGAAAAACCGAAACAGGGCAAAAAGGCTTACTGATTCAAATGATTTAGTTTGAAACTTAATTGGTTTTAACTGTCTATTATTACTATTTCATTTTTTTTTCTAAAAATCAGTTTATATTGAAAAAATATTATAGTTTACTGTTCAAAAATTACTGACTACAGGAGGATATAAATAGGTACTTAAATATCTATTAATATATTTCTGTATTTTTTTAGTAATGCTCCCTGTCTATGAATAATTCTTATACTTATTTTATTATTCAACAAATTATTTTCCGTATTCATGTTTATATTCCGGATCACTGTACTATTTCGAATCGGTGTATTATATGCATAGTACATTATTTTCAGAAAAATGAACACGGTGACTATTTTTGTAAAATTATGCTACAAATAAAATAAAAAATACCCCTTTAACGTACAGTTACGATGTACAGAGATCTGAATTTCATGATTTTAAATTATCTTTATTATTATCTATTTACAATAAAGAAAAAGTTACTTTAAATCTGTAATCATATTTCTAGTGCATATACGTAGAGATATCGTAAAGTTTCAAATGCGCCCGAGCATTTTTCAATGCTACCACGCATCTCATTTTCAAAACAAAAAACTTTTACATACGCTTTGAAAACTTTTGCAAAAGAAATTTAAAATGGCTACGGAATGTATTTAAAAAGTAATGATGTGAAAATAATATAAAAAAACGCGCCTTTATTTTGGAACTTTATGATAACCCAAAGTACACATTGATCAATTAATAATTCAAAAATATTTTTATCCAAATATCTGAAAACCTCTCTAGGGGTCACTAGAAGTGTACGACATGCCTTCGTATAACTTATTGCAGAAGAATTATTAATATGATATCTATATCATACATTAAGCTATTTTTCTTCATCATATCTTTATTCACCTGTCCTATCATATAATATCTCAAATAAATCCCCTTTTCCACTTACTTTAATAGGTTCTCCATCCAATATAACTATTTTCTAAGATAACTATAGTTTATCTTTAATAATACAGATACATTGCCTATCTATATTTTTCGTAATATATATATGATCCCTCAAAAACCAGCCGTTGAAGACCATCTGCCAAGATTTTTAGTTTCGTTTCATTTCCGATACCATTGCATGACCATATACAGAATTGCAGATAGCACCTCTTTCTCTTTTTTGCATTTGCTCAATATAAAAAATATAAACGTTTCCTTATTTGGCTCGCTATGCCGCGATCAAGAAATGCCAGTATAACTCGTGATCCATTTGTATTGTCTTCACTTAAAAATCCATTGCCATATATCTCATATTCAAAATTGCGCGTTAATTATGTCAAAGTAGCACAGTTCATACAAAACAAACTTTTCAGAGAATGCATAAACTACATCTAATGTACCTTAATTTCCTTCGTATAATCCGTGGATCAAACAATTCTTTTCCGACCCAGAAATTATATTTTGTAATCGAAGCCAAATATTTACCGCGATCTGAAAAAAAAACATCTCAATTAAAAAAATTTCTGGGTCGAAAAATGATTGTTCGATCTGCAGATTATACGTCGGAAATTACGGTAACCAGTTTGGAGGATATATTGGCGATAATGAACTTTATGCTCATGTATCATATATTCAACAGACTCTTGTTAGCTTCCATCCGAAAAGGATCCTCACCAGCAAGGAGTCTCACATCTCTATAGGATGTTCAATAAAATATTCTTCAGTTATATGCAATAACACGGACTCGATTTTATTCACGGCTATGATTCAAGCGTTTTCTTTTAAATCGCTTTTAAGAATAATATAACCTTTTAAAAAATTCCCTCTTAAAAACTGTTTGAAATCAATATTACATAATAATTGGTGCTCTGCGACAAGTCCTATTTGAGGTCCCGATCTGGTCTGCCGCTATTATGTACGCATCCTAAGGACTATTTATTGCCTTTCTGCTAGTGAACATGTAGATTTATGCTCCAAAATTAGAGGATGAACCTCTCATAGTCTCTCTCAAAAAAGAAAAAAAAAAGAAATTTTTTACCGGATCTGTCCCGATGGTGGAATATTATTGACTACATTCTGAATCCTGAACTTCCGGAGGAAATATATGATATCAATATCATATATTAAGCTACCGTAATTTCGGGTGTATAAGCCGCGGATCAAACAATTCTTTTTCGACCCACAATTATTTAAGAAAGAAATGTAACTACTTAGATCGACGTAAATATTTGTCTTCAATCACCGAATAAGATTTCTGGGTTCAAAAAGAATTGTTTGATCCGCGGCTTATACACCCGAAATTACGGTGATTTCTGTCTATTACCACCCGAAATCCAATTCCACACTTTCATCAAAAATTATTCACCTACATGCACTAATCATCCTTGTTTCGGTTTCTCTTCAAAGATGCACTGTCTGCATCAGTAGCGGCTCGTCAGGGAGTGCTGCATCAGATTTTTTCACCAATAAAATTTAACAGAATATTTTTTATTAATTATTCGACAAATTTTGCTGATTAAGGAAAACTGAAATTTCTGTACAATTTTAGTGGTGTGAAAAAATTGATGTAGCGTAATGCGCAGTGATAAAGAGCCTTTTGAAAAATGGTATATTATTTAGTGAATGAAATCGTTTATCAGTGCTCTTCTTTCAAGAAAATGTGTGACAGTATTTAACACTAGAACGCCCGGAAATTTTACTCAAGTTTTAAAATAATATTTCTCACCATAATTTTTATTCAAAATTATTTAATTGATTTATTTAACGTAAATTTGCGTGGATTAAATTAAAATTATTCCAGGAAACTTTTTCGGGTTCGAACTGAAATTTAGTTACATGATTGGAGTCGAATCGACTCCATGCGGGGTTCTTGTGTTAAGGAATTCAAGTCATATGATCCTCGCTAAAATGCTTATCGGAATACTCTCCATTTTATTCTAACCCTTTGAGCTCTGGGGTGTAAATTCTTCAAAATTACAAATATCACATATGCACCAGTATTTTGCAAAGAAAAAAACCGGTTAACGATAAACACGAAAAACTGCATTAAACCTTTTTGAAGTAAATTTGATCAATATTCTGGTGTCATTGTTACATTTTGGAATTAAAATAACGAGGTAGAAAATTCTACCAGCAGAGCTCAAGGGGTTAACGGTTCGTGTATGTATGGAATTAAAGCTTCAGTTTCTAGGAGTTGCAAGTGATTTTGAGCTCTTCAAAAATACGCCAAATAAACAGTATTTTCAGGTTTTCACATCATGTTTATCTGTTCAACACGCGTACTGTTTTGTCTATTCATTATTTTGTGATTTTGCTTGTGTTTTGAGATTATTCGCCTGCTTTTAAATATTACGGAAGAGTGGCGGATTCTTCAGATATTATATTTTTTTTATTCCTCAGTGCCATGAATTCAGATACAGTCATTGAAGAACAATCGATTTTTAATAGATTCTAAAAATTGAACAAAGATAAAAATAAATAAATGCAGATAACTAACTCTGAATAATGAGGATTATAAATAAATAAAAAAAATCTTCTTCCCAACATTAAAAGTTATACGGATACAAGGGAAAAAACTCATTTTATAAGAAGTTCTTAACAATTACAATTTAGTAATACATTTCAATTTTTTGCATTAAAGGAATTTATATATAGCCTTGTATCCAGAAATTTTTGCACCATGATTACTGATATCATTATTATTTTTTATTATCATTATTGATATTGATGTTATTTACAGACATTCAGATGTTAAAAAGCTATCTTAAAGAAATGAAATTTCTTTTCGCATACTAAAATATTTTAATTTAATTTTTTTATTCAAATTATTATTAAATTTCATGCCCTTTAATAATAATAATAATATAAAAATAAAACATTTGTTTCATCAAAGTAAGTACATTTTTTTAACATGTTCTCTGTGTCAGAAATTTTGCATTCTTCTTCTTAAATTTATTTTAATGTTACATTTTTATAATATAATATTTCAGAGATACTATTGATACAACTCGAATTTTTTTTTGAATATTCAGGTATACACATTATTAGACATTCCCATGTTAGGTCAATGAAAGAAATTATAATATCTGGGAAAACTGACGACAGGGAAACAGACAGAAAATTTAGCCCTTTTTGTGAGAAAATAATCCCGTAAGTAAGACTCTTGAATTGGAAGAAATCACCTATTCTAATTTACTGGTAGAAAGAAAACAGTCAGTATCTATTTTTTCCTCATTAAAAAAAAAAACAGCCGCCATCTTGTGACAACCACCTCAATAATCTTACTCGCAAGTTTCAGACAGCACCCTCATGACTGCAACCCTGATACTAACATCTTTAACCACTTGAGCTCTGCTGGTAGAGTTTTCTACCATGTAATTTTAATTCCAAAATGTCACAAAGACACTAGAAAATTTGACCAAATTTACTTCATAAAGGTTTAATGCATTTTTTTCGTGTTTATAGTTAACCGGTTTTTTTCTTTGCAAAATACTGGTGCCAGTGTGACATTTGGGATTTTGAAGAAATTTACACCCCAGAGTTCAAAGTGTTAAAAGCTAGAGTTGAACATTTGCTACGAAAAAGTTGCAACAAAATTTTCAAACATATTTGTATCTCCAAACCAAAGTCATCGTAGCCTTATCTCTGCTATAGAAAATGGTAGTGAAGGTAATTACCTAGAAATAGTGGTGTTCAATGTTTTTGTGATATTTCTTTCCAGACAAACCTCCGCTATAATTGTAACGTATTTTAGTGTACTGAAAAGAAAATAACATTCAGGAAGTCTTTTGTTTTTACAGCTTTGCGAGAATAACCTAAAATTGTAACTCACCTGTAGGAAATAGAAGAGCATTAATTTAGAAAAATTATGTGCTACAATTTCTTACATATAAACATGGACTTGTGTAGAATTGTTTCAAACAAAATGTTTTACTTAACCACTTAATGGTAGCATTAAATTATGGTTTAAAAATTCAAATTCATTATTCCCACTACTTTTTGAAAAAGAAATATTCATCTTATTTAATGATAAATAAAATGATACAAGATTAAAACCA
Organism: Maratus speculifer; assembly: GCA_964019185.1. Taxonomy (NCBI): domain Eukaryota; kingdom Metazoa; phylum Arthropoda; class Arachnida; order Araneae; family Salticidae; genus Maratus; species Maratus speculifer. The sequence goes on from OZ025299.1 coordinate 198,423,522, forward strand.
ATTATTCTATTTTATAAAACTGGTGGGAATCAAACAAGGTCTGAATAAAAGCCGTGAAACTTGCAGCCCATGAATGTCTCGGGCGAAGCAGAAATGTTAGTTTTAATTAACACGATATTACACATGTAGCGTATGACATATCAACGGTGGAAACGGTTATTAATTTTTTCACCACTAATTTTCGAAAAATTAATCTTTCAATTGTTTTAACACAGAATTTGTGATTCATGTCAAATATTTATGAGCGTGGTGATTTTTGTTTCAGTTTAGTTTTGGCAAAGTATAAACCATCCTTATCATGGATATGTGCAGGGTTAACACTTTGCGGTGCAGTGTACTTCTATTAAGAAAATGTTGAAAGGAATCATTGAAATCAAAGTCGTACAAATATATTTGAAAATACAAAAAAGTTCCCCCCTCCACCGAAAAGCACACACATACGTGTTAATAGAATATATCTATTTAAAACCATTCGCCGGGTGCGCAAATTTTCATCACATGAGCAGGCGCGCATTGTAAATTATACAACAGAAGGAAAACATTCAATTATTGCTGTTTTGTTTTAATTTTACAAATAATTTAACATACAAATATCATATAAGTTTTCTGTAATCATAATTTTTGAAGGCATTCCGCAATACAATTAAGATTTATTTTGTTTTAAAGAAAAAAGAAAGCAAATGTTGTACTTTTTACAACGGTGCGCCCGCTGGAAGGTTAAAAATGTTGGTTAAATAGGTAAATGGAAAAAAATCTATTTAAAAATTCTGGTGTCACTGTGGCATTTGGAAATCATGTTCGGTGTTCCATGCAATAAAACACTAAAACCCGAAAGATTAAGAAAATTTTCTGAAAAGACAGATTATTTATTTTTTATCGTGTTTAATAGGGAAAATATTTACTTGAGTCATAAATTATGTCCTTGAAATTAAGGTAATTTATGCGAAAATGATATGTAAAATTAAAAAATACCAACGAATTAACTTGTATATATTTGTATACATAAATTTTAACTATTCTAGTAAAAAAAAATGACATTTATGATATGTGATTAATTTGCATGATTTGTAAATTGAATTTAATTCTATTTCATTTAATTTTATCAAAGGACTTTTTCATAGGAGTAACGGATTTATCTGATACTAATTTCATTTATTATTATTAAAATGCTGTTTTTTCTGCTTCGAAGCACAGAAAATTAACCGCTTGAGGGGTAGTGGGATATATTTTATCCTATCTAATTTAAGCAAGATCAAACATCTGATTCTCACCGAAAACATATAACTAAACTTTCTATTTTTAACTTTGGCAGCAAAATGGTGAAAAATTCTTTTTCCTTAATTTAAAATATTTTTTTTGTCTTCCGGTAAGATTTCAGCATTACAGGGATTTTATTTCTTGCTCCTCAAAGGATTAAGCAGAGCAGAAAAAAAGAAATGAGGTCAAACTAGATCGAATAACACTAAGAGATCTTAGTAGATTTGAAAGTTTGTCACATCAAAAACAGCCGCTTTGTTCTGATAACCTTTTCGAACAATATTTAAGATACATTTCTAACACATTTACAATATAAATCTCCCCCAAAAATTATCCCATCAGCCTACGCGCTGATATAAAATCGACCCTAAACTCATTTTTTTCCCCCGAAAAACGATAATTTTTTGAGGATGCTTCTATCTCGCCTCGTACATTTAACTCCTTAGGGACGAACGACATGTATACGTGACGCGAAAAGGTTTTAAGAATCCTTGTTTATCCCTATCAGTAAAATTTTACTGTAAAATTTGCCTTATTTAATCGGAACATTGTCCCGATTTTATAAGGCACAAATTTTCGTTTTTAAAAACCGGTGACGAAACATTAAAAATTTCGCAAAACGCTCCCTTCGCTAAGAGATTGGAGTCAAGATCGACAAAGGATGGGCGAAGGAATGCATTTTATTTGTTTATTAGGAAAGAAGAAAATAGTTGTCGTTATGCACACACACACACACACACACACACACATATATATATATATATATATATATATATATATCCCGCGCGTATATACACGTTTAATTTCGATACTTTCATTTCGTACGGAATAACACATACTAAAATAACTTAAATGAAAGAGTGAGATAAAAGTTACTTGAATGTATAGATGAAAGATTATTAAATATAACTGCTATTAAACACTTAATGGTCGCATTAAATTACGGTTTAAAAATTCAAATTCATTATTCCCACCACTTTTTTGAAAGAAAATATTCTTCTTATTTAATGACAAGTAAAATTATACTAGAATAAAACCAATTACACTTTTTTTATAAAACAGGTGCGAATCAAACAATTCTGAATAAAAGCCGTGAAACTTGCAGTCCGTGAATGTCTCGGGCGCGACGATTAAGTGGCTAATTATGTAAAATAATTCATTTTTAAGTGGCAAAAGAAACCATTTGCATATTTGCTAGAAAAAGCGTGATTTTAGAAGAAACTGCTAGAAACTGTAAAAATAAATATGGAATGAATTGATATTTTCCGTAAAAAGCAGAAATACTCATGCTTTTTACACTACAGATTCTGTTTTAAAACATATTTAGCCAAAAATGTAATGAAAGACATAGGGAAGTGGGATTTATCCAGTGCTAACGCTAAAAATATACGAGCGTGTGCTGGCGAGTCATTGTTTACAAAAAGTTATAAATTTCCTGCGAGGTGGTGGGATGTATTGCATCCCACCTAATTTTAATTCAGACTCGTACCAAAAAATTTTACTTAAGTTTTAATTTTATAACTTTGATGGAAAAATTTTGAAAAATTTCATTAATTTGATTTTTTTTAATTTACAGTGAGAATTCAATATTACAGAAAACACATTGACTTGCCCATCAAATGGTTAAAGTGTAGCAGGAAGCCTGCATATTTATATTTTCTGATCGAACATTCCAAATTTCTATACGAAAATTCTGGTTCTGAAAAATTTACTGGTCTTAAAATTTCAGGACAAGTACCCCCTTGTTACTGTAAATAATGCTGTTATAAAATAAAATATTTTATAGTAATAATACAGCAAGAATGATAGGGTGAGAATAATATATCGAAGTAAACATAAAGATAATTTTCAAAGCTAATTTTCATTCAGCATCACTTGGTTGTCCCCGCTGGTTTAAGCTTATCTAGGAAACTGACTTCACATTTTATAGAAATATTAAAGGTATATTTATATTTAGAAGTTAACACTGAATGTTAATCATAATTTAATATTGCTATTTTCATTATACAGTCCACGAAATATTTTATATTATATTTTTAACTTAAACTAATATTTCTAAAATAGAAATTTTTTTCCCTGCAAATAATGACAAATATTTATAATTTCAAACATAAAATTTTATTTTCATCAAATGAACCCGAACAAATAAATCTTCTCGAACAAAATAAAAGTATCAGATGCACAATTTTGAGTCTTGTCTTATATCTTATAACCAAAAGAACACGCAAAATGAGATTTTCTCTTGTACTAGTGGATTAACTTTTCTATTTCGGTCTTTTCGAAGTTCTTATTTTACATATCGCAATCTGATAGAAAAGAGATTTTCTTTTCTTTTTCTTCGCATTAACTATGTCTTAAACGTAAAACAACAGGGCCAGCATATCTACTTGCGTAAGAAATTTGTCAGTTTAGTTTTATTCTACTGTCAGACGCTTTGAATATAAATATTTAATTCACTCGTATATCGAAGAATTCGTTCATGCTAACCATCCTTGTACATTGGGGCATATTTTACCCCACTTATTTTCTAGTTCGAAGTTTTAAATGTTTCAAACCAGAGAAAAATTAATAAGTGAAATGTAATTTATGAAATAAAATAGACGCCTGCTAAAAAGATGTTGCATAAAATAAAAATAATTTTCTGGTTTAAAATTATACAAAATTAAGAATCCTCAGAAATTACGAGGGTAATTCGGCAAGTAACCTCCGTTTATGAATTAAAAAGTACTAATGAAAGGAAACATGTTTTATTACTTACGTATGAAAGACACGTTCTTCAGCTACTTCTCAACATAATTACCGTATTAATTAAAACAATTATCATAACGGTAAACCAGCTTTGAAATTCCATCGTCACAGACTTCTGCCGCCGGCCTATTCAACTGCGATTTTTTAATTCAATTCGCACCACTCTTTCAATCCAAAGAATTTTAACTTACTTTTCTATATAATTTGCTGATAAATGTACTACCAAAAATGTTTTTAAAAATAGTGGGTCAAGTAAAATATTACGAGAGCAATTCGAAATTTGTCAATAAGAATATGTGAAAATTCTTTGGATTGAAAGAGTGGTGCGAGTTGAATTTAAAATTAATCGCAGTTGAATAGGCCGGCGGCAGATGTCTGTGACGATGGAATTTCAAAGCTGATTTACCGTTATGATAATTTTTATAATTAATACGGCAATTATGTTGAGAAGTAGCTGAAGAACGTGTCTTTCATACGTAAGTAATAAAACATGTTTCCTTTCATTAGTTTTTTTTTTAATTCATAAACGGAGGTTACTTTCCGAATTACCCTCGTATTAAAAGCTGGTACTATGAGGATTAAAGAATAGCTAAAAAGATTGCTGTCAACTTTTACGCTTTTTTTTCTTACCGCTAAAATTTAATAGTCGGTGTCGCTTTAATTAATTGCAAATAAACAAGGGAAATATTTATTTTAAGTTTTTATTGTAGCATAGAATATTTTGCATAGAAAACACTGCCTTATTTAATTTATAAATTCAACATTTATCTATATTAAAATTTCCGTAAAAAGGTACTGGCTTTTGGCGGGCGACAGATTGCACAATGGAACTAGGAACAAAGTGGAATTAACATATCCTCAAAATGTTGATGATTGAAATGAAACTCACTTTACCCGGACTGATTACCCGCGGATCAAACTTAAACCGAATGATATTCGAATATACATTTTCTCATGGTTTGAACACTTTTTTGAAGCAAATATTTAATAATTATGTCAAAAGTTGATATAAGTTTTTAATTGCAGTATTTTACTTGGCAGCAGTAAGGTACGTTTTCTGTTCTCTGTTGCTTCCTGCGTTTCCGTTATATTGTGACAACTTATACAGTCCGCTTTCAATGTCGAGAAAATACCGACAATTTACACCAAGTGACAATCTGAAACTTCTGATCCTATGTAAACAAACACCAACTTCTGAACATCCCGTCAGTTAACCCATTAACAGCCAAAACTATAAAGTGGAAATTTTCAACTTCTTAGCTGAATGTTGTTTACCATCATAAACTTTGAAAGACAAGTTTTCCTTTGTGTGATCTTAAAATTTTATGCATTTAAGTCAAGTCAAATTTTTGACAATAAAATAATGGTCGGTATGTAACTAACTTACATATGTGCATTTCTTTTTACCATTACGTGAACGCAAAACCAGCGGTTAACCCTTTGAGCTCTGAAGGGTAAATTTCTTCAAAATTTCAAATGTCACATTGGCACCAGTATTTTTCAAAGAAAAAAGTCCGTTAACGATATACACGAAAAAAAAGCATTAAACCTTTTTCAAAAAAATTTGATCGAATTTTCTTGTATAGATGTGACATTTCGGAATTAAAATTATGTGGTAGAAAAATCTACCACCAGAGCTCAAAGTGTTTTAATGGGTTAAATCATTCGCAGAAGATAGAACCTTCACTGTATTTCTCCTCTTATTTATTCGAAAATAAATTTGATAGAAAAGTCCTATATTTGTAATGGTTATAAAAATATGTTTTTCGTACTTTTAAATATTATTTATTATATAATATTTAATAAGATTATGAGAAAATATTAAAATTTTCGCTCGCTATCACGCGTGAGTTATCTAATGTACTTTTGTAAACAAAACAGGGATCCCACTTTGAATATAAAAAAAAGTTTTACTTTCATAAAAGTAACAGTTTTTATTTGGAACCCATTTTTTATAATAAAATTTATGTTCTAAAAGAAACTTCTTTTACTAGGTATTTATCCCCTAATGGGGCAAGTTATAGTATCTCTATCATAATGAATTCTCACCGGAATAATCGAAGAGTTTTATTTTAAAATAAGGAAAAGCAAGTTTTCAACATTTTGCATCCAAAATTAAAAATATGAAATTTCTTTAATAGTTTCTGGTGCAAAGCTTGTTTAAATTATGTGGGATAAAATATATCCCACCGCACGTCAGGGTGTCAAAAACCTGAAATTATTTCAGGGGATAACCGATTTGAACCGGTTGTGAAAGTTAAAGTATTTAAAAAAAATTTGAAACCAAAATCGAAAAAGTAAAAACTAGCCCGGTTGTAGATCGCTCCCAACTATCCTATAGAAAAAAAAAATCAAGTAAAAATAATAAAATTTAACACGTTGACGGACACTTGCGTCTATAGCCGTCAAAGCGAAAATTTTAAGTGTTGAAATTAATGATTGACACCGGGATTTGAAAATAATTGTATTTATAAATAAGAAAAAAGCTAAATTTTACGAATTTAATAAATAGAAGTTTTTTTTACAAACATTCTGGTGCCACTGTGCTCTTTGGGAATTAAACTTTGGGAACTTGTTCTTATTGTCCGTCAATGTGTTAAGCGAGATATTTGAACACCCCCCCCCTTCCCATAGACTTAACATTATTATCCCGGACTTTTTCAGTGACTACTGTGGCGTCATAAATTAACTGATGAAAGTTTGTCCTGCTGTAATTAACCTTACCAAAGCGGTTGCAGTTGAAGCGTTGCTATTTAAAAGATGTGTCAGTACCTCTTTAATAATATTTATATGGGAGAAACCAACTTGATGATCCGAAAGAAGGATTTTTACTTTATGTTACCGCAAAAAGTCTGATATTAAATAAAGCTTAAAATAGATTTCATTTTTTAAAAATATAAATAGTAAATTTCTGAATAAGAATAGAGGCCTAAAGAGGCAACTCCTGGGAAAAGATTTGTAAAATGCCGATATTACATTTTTGAATCCATCTTTGTATGAAAGTAAGCGGGATTACAAACAAGAAACCCACGAGATCACGCGGGACTCGTAATTATATTCAAATTTTAACCATAACATTTGAACAGCAATCACTCATTTAACACTAGAACCGCGGATACGGGTCATTTTGACCCGTAATAAATGAATACATGCTGATTCGAACCAGAAATATTTCATAAAGTAAGTTAAATATATGTTGCACAAACGCAATTAAAAATAAATAAGTTATATAGTCTTAAATAAAAATTCTGATGGGAAGTATTTTTCTAAATTTTGAGTAAAATCTCCCGCGGTTCTAGTGTTAATTTAATGAATATTTGTCCCTAATTCAAAGAAAAAAAACATTACCATTGGAAATTTCCGATAGACACTTCTGGTGTAATTCTGGTTTTGAAAACTCGTTCGTAGATATTTATCACTGCAATTTGTTTGCGAATTAGCATAGAATGGAAAAAAACATTACCATTGGAAAATTCCGATAGACACTTGTGGTGTAATTCTGGTTTTGAAAACTTGTTCGTAGATATTTGTCACTGCAATTTGTTTGCGAATTAGCATAGAGTGGAAAAAAACTAATCGTACAATTTATTTTATATACCTAACAAAAGAAAAATATTGATAAAACAAACATTTTTTTTTGCAAATTATTAAATTTAATTTTGAATAAAATAGCTTGGATGTGGTAATGGAATCACCAAATATGTATTTAAGATTGAAATATCTACAGTTCTGAAAATTTGAATTTTTTTTTCTGAATTTCTTGTTTTCATGAAAAAATTCTTCGATTAAATAAGTGAAATATTACTTAACAGAATTAGTCGTATTCAAACAAAGTCGCGCGTAAGAATCCTGGATAAGTTTATCATAAATCAGCTCTATATACTTTTGTTGAAAGTTATTTAAATCAACCGCTTTTTTGCATCACAAAAACGTAATAGAAATTTTCGCCCGATTTAGACGGCATATTAAACCGATTTAGAAGTTAATATTTACAATAAAATCTGTGGTATCTGTTGATAAAGGCTAATCAATAGATACAGCGTTAGAAAATAAGGAAGAAAACGCTATTCCTCCTCCCCCCACATACAGACACATTTTATACACTATTATAATCGCTAAATTTATAAACGCAGATTTACTACATTAAATGACATTAGAAAGTCTATTTATATAAAAAAAATGAAGTTATCTTGCGACAAACTTGGTTAGTAAAAATAAATAAATAAATGCCTTTTTTAGATAAGAATAATACTGATAATTAACCTTTTAACTCATCAATTTTTAATCTTTTATCTCTGGTTTTTCAAAACAGAACTTTTTGCCTAATCGAATCAGAAAAACGCTCGGATTAAATAATGCAACATTTACAATAAATATTTACTGGTGAAAATAATAAATCATGTTTGGAATATTATTGTCTGTAAGAGGTACGGGCAAATCATGATTGGCAAAAACGCGATACTTATATGACATGCGGGCAAATCAGAGAAGCGGTTAAAAGACGAACGTGGAGTTGAGTTGTCTACACACTCAGAAAAGAATACTCAGATTTCACGAAATTTTCTTCGTTTTCACAAAAATCGATTCCTGGGAGATGCTAATAGCGAATATTTAAGTCTGATTGAGGAAATGACTTCCTTCGCTTTCTTCTAGGAAACAATTTTCGTCAAAAGTACAATAAGAAGGCTGGTTGTGCCATTTATCGAACCGTGTGGAAACTCCTATATTTAATGTAAGAGGAAAAAATAATGACTTCGGGATGATTAGAAATGACGACTTACGGCGTGGGATTCCAATGCTCTAGCTATCATGCCATAGGGCACTCGTATATATCTTGTTGTAAAGGCATATATTTGATTCTATTGTGTATTTATATTTTTAGAAAATAGATTGTAATATTGTCGATGCTATTAAAATTCTTCAAAGTGTAAATTAATAAGGCAAAATTTTTATTTTGGTATTCTTGTGATTAATGAATAATTATATAATGGCTTGATTAAATAATTTATAAGAAACATTTTCTTTGCTTAATAAATGACTAGAATATGGTCTAGTCTAGCTCAGAAATAACTAATTTTGAAGAGCATATTGGTGGAGATATTATCACTTTGAGTAGATGATTAGGATTTTAGCAATTCACTGTTTATAGAAGGGAGATATATCAATTACATATATTTTTATTTGATTGAAAAAAGAATATACTTTTTAATTGAAAAAGAGTTTTTGGAATGCTGAAATTTTATTGTTCAAATTTTCCTTTTGCAGAACACAGGGAATTTATTCTTTCAGACTTAAACCATAAATATCAACAATAAAAAAATTAAAATGATAAATAATATTAAATACTTTAACAGCTAAAAAAAATAATAGTAGTAAAAAAAACTACTTCTATTTCAGTATTTTTCTGAAAAGAGCTTAAATGTGCTGAATTAAATAAATTATTTCAGGACTAACGTAAACAAGCAAATATCTGGTTGACAAAATCGCAGGATTTCAGTAGGCAATAGACACCGGTTCTTTTTTGCTTAACTCTTTCAACACAGACAAATTCTGATCGTAAAATGAGAAATTACTGACTGACACCAGAATGTACAAAAGACTATTTTTAGAAATTAGGCTTTGATTACAAAATCAAAGTTTTATTAAATTACTTTTGGTGTCAATGCAAGTTTGGAATTAAAATTAAGTGCGACCGAAATGGAACACTGTACCGAAAGGTGTTAAAATTCCGCTTGGCTTTGATTGAAGGAACACTTTCGTCAAATACTTTAGATTTCATGTTTCGTTAAAAGTCGCGTTGTTTTGAAATGAAATGATCGTCAAAAACGACTAAAACAAGCTCATGGATTGCTGAATTGTCTAAAGTGAGAGTATTATTTTTGAGTATTTTCATTTGAAATTATGTCTAATAATGTTGTCAAAAAGAGACGTTTGTCTTTTAATTCGATATACGTTTCATTATTAATATTTTTTTTTTGAATGTATAAAATTGTCTTTTAATATTTTGCAATTCAAAATATTTTGGAAAGAAACGAAAATATATATGTTTTGTAGATAAGATCATAAACTTTTTCATTAAAATTTGAAGTGATAAAACGTTCTACACGATTTTTTTTTTTTTGTCGTAAACCATAAAACGTTTTAAGAGTGTCTATATCTTTTTCACAATATATGTAGTTTTAATCGAAGATTAATGAGTCTCCCATTTTATCCATCTTAGTTCTAATAAATCGGAAGCTACTTTCATGCGCCAATGAAAAAAAAACAGATCTAGTTTCATATATTGGAAATCTTTACAAGTCTCTAAGAGTTACTTAATTGAAATTCTCTTATAAAAAGATAATGTATCCCATCTAAAAAGTTTGAAATACGATCTGTAAAGAAGTACTGAAATCGATTACTGATTTCCTTGAATGCAGGGTAAACATTTAACTTTAGAATTTTATATCTTGTAATTTTTTACAATTTTTTTTTCAAATTAATTACTATTTGAATAAAAATATTTTATTCTTTAAAAATATATCTGTTTATGTTCATTTGATGTATGAAGAAAATAGATACACAATTATTTTTATTGCTGCTATTTTACTATTGAATATATATGGGTCTGATTTTTTTTCTGATTTATGGATCAAAGTTCATTTTATAATAATAATTGGTTTATAAATTTGTAATTAAATTAAGGTAATGATTATATAAAGTAATAATGAGTAGATAGATTCAGAAACTCAGTTACTCATGCATATAATTTTTGATAATATACCGGGTATACTAAAACGGAAGCACTGTTTCCAGCATCTTTTGACGTCTATCTTATGAATATGTGTGGTTCATATAAAAAATTTGTTTATGAAAAAAGTTTAAAAGAAAGAGAGAAGAAAAACGTTAAATTATAAAATTAAAATTTTTAAATCAAAATTGTGGTATGGTTTATTTTTATAAAATATGATTCAAATTTCCGGTAGTTCTAGAGTAAAACTTAAATAATTTGAAAATATTTGAGCTCTTCCCTGACAAGATTTGGATGTTAATTGCAAAGGTATAAAGGGGAAGGAGGTGGGGGGAACTTATTACCCCTTAATTTATTTTTCGAGGGGCATAATTCTTTGAAAAAGTGTTGCAATACACAATCAGTGTGAATAGCATGTGAGCGCAATGAAATCAATTTAACTGGACAACATTCTTATTATTTTTATGGCACTTCTAGAGTTTATTTTGAAATAGAAGCAATAGATAACACTTTAAGACTAGAACCGCCGGGAATTTTTCTTAAATTAAAAAAAAAATATTTCGCTTCAGAATTTTTATTTTAAACTAATCAAATTGTTTATTTAAATTATTTTTTCACAGCCTACATTTAACTTATTTTAAAAAGAGTTTTCTGTTTCGAATTGACATCGATTCATTTTGTAGGGTCAAAATGACCCGTCACCGTGTTTCTAGTGTAAAACAGTACAGTTTAAATCCATGCTAAACCCAAAATCACCGAATATTGAGGAGAAGGAAGGTGGGTTAAATTCACAGTGCGTTAAGTATTTGTTCCACCACTAACGTATTAGTTCACTTCTGAAGAAGAAGACACATTAGGCTAATTTATAGCTTGTATATTTAAAATTGATCATAGAACGTTTTCAGTTATAATTGTTACATAAATATTTAAGTCACATTTTGTTAAAATCTTCTAATTTTTTTACATCGTAAGTAAGGTGACTGTTAAGAAATTGTGAGACCAACTGAGGAAATTAGCATATTATACGTCACATCAGAATCATTATTAACCCCTTGAAGGGCGGTGATGCCGCCACGGCATCACTTAATTTTAATTCCTGAATATCACATTGGCACCCGAATTTTTTAAAGAGAATTTCACCTTTATTAAATGAGCGAAAATACACTTTTACTAGTTTACAAATAAATTTTCTTGTGAATACTGGTGTCAATGAATTACTTCAACATTTTGTGAAGACATGTACCTTGCCCCTGAAAGGGTTAAACGTGCGAGTTTTTATATATCGTGAAAATATTCTTGAAAAGCAAAACCATAGATTTAGATAGTCTTATTTACCATACATTTGAAGACGCTGCGGGATAATGAAGGGTTCTATTATATTTATTATATAATTATAATAAATAATTCTAAAAAGACCTCTTTTATTAGTTCCTACCATCCGCACTCATACTTAGGAAATTAATAATTACTCAAAGAAGCAATTTTGATCAGCTTTTGTGTGTATAGGTACATAAATGAAAAAACATTATATATTTTTTGGCGCGATAGACATGATAAATATAATTTCAATCATAATTATCACTATTTTCATTCATTACAATATTGTTCTCATCATTTAATAAATATTAGACAAAATTTCAGCAAGACAAACATATTGGCGATGAAGGTCGGGGCGATCGCTTGTTTCATCGCTCCACCCACTAGCCGTATTTCTGAGTCCCACTAGCGGTATTTCAGCACTACGTATTCTTATAAATCTGTCCGGTTTCAATTTCTCTCTATTTTTTTCCTTTTCTATTTAGAGTTTGTATTTTTTCCTCTCTATTTTCTTCTTAGATATTACTCAAAGAAGCACCTCTTTGATTTTGATCAGCTTTTGTGTAGTATAAGTATATAAATTAAAGAATATTATATATATATATATATTTAATTATTTTACACAGTTGTCATTTTACGAAAACTCTGAAAAAAATATTTTTTTCAAAGTTTCTCTCAATATACGTGATTGGTCCCATCTTTCTAGCTTTTATAGTTTTTCGGAAAAATACTTTAAAAAATAACGGCGCGAGTACGAACATTTTCGAATAACTTAAAGACGGGTCAAGATCAATGGGTCAATGAACTTGCATTTCGTACTCCTTTAGACTGCTGATACTAGTACAAATAATAATTCAGTCATTGACCATAAAGGCCATTTCGCCATTCTTACCTCTCTATACCCTTTCTGACACTAATTTAATAAAAATCCTGTGAATCCTTTGATACGTTTGAAACCTGCGTTATTTTGTCTTCTCGGAATGATTCATATGCATATACCGGGGTACAAAATGATAGGAACGATCATGTAATTGCCCAAATAAAAAATTTAATTTTGTTAAACCTGATATAAACCATGTAAATTTATTGTATCATAGTAAATACTGAATATAAACATAAAAAAAACATTCTAAATCAAGTGATATATATATAATATAATTTGTTGAGATTACAGAACACGTCATATCTTCCAAATTTTAGATTTTAATACTGCTTTTGAGTTACACTACATGATTTTATCATCTTTCACTGTATATGTGCTCTATAATACACCAAACATTGTTCATGGGATTTAGATTTGGACCATTGGCTTAGCAATTAAGCTTGAGAGACTTCTTTATCTTTAAATCACATTTTTGTGCATTTTTCTGGGTGATTCTCGACACTGTCTGGTTGAAAATTTCGTAAAAGTCAGTAATTTTTTCACTCAGGATCAACAACAAATGGCATTCTAACATGCGAATAGAGGTGTGTCAATTTTGTTTATCCATCTACAAAAGCAATTATAAGCTTATCTTCCGAGGTAAAAGTAACCCAAACAATTAGGGAGTTTCCACCTAATTGACGCGTAGAAAATATTGTACTATATATATGTTCATTTTGCATGCAAATATGGATGAATACCTTCTGGAATATCGTAATTAAACTTCCTTTCAGCATCGAAGATATTTTTAAACCAATTTATTTGCTGCTTCAGGTGTTTTCTGCAAACAGAAAGCGGATTTTTTTTACTGTCAGATGTTAGACGAGAACATCAATTTGATTTTAAATACTGATGCTTGTGTGTTTATCTGGCTTTAAAATACCTTTGAATTCACTTTTTTACTGTGAACCATGCGTATAATGAAATTTTCGGATCTTTTGGAATAAATTTTTGACATCTCTGCTGATTTTGAAGTTACATAAATAGTTTTAAGAAATTAAAAATGACACTCCATGAAAGTTTAATTTCATCAGCAATTCTCCGAAACTACATTCCACTGTTGTTATAAGATAAAATTTGCTCTCTTTCGAAGTCACAAAGTATTTTGATTCACCCTGTAATCCAAAAGATTTGCGAACCAAACGAATGTGCTCAGAAAATCTTTTAAATGCGTTTTTAAAAATTATGTGAAAATATCCAACAATCACGTTCCATGGTTATAGAAATAACGACTACATTCTTATCATTTTGCTCCTATGTAAATTTAGCAAAATACATGTTTTAAAAATTATAAAATATAAACAAACGATTTTTATAAACGATTACTTTAATATAAAATGGAATACCACATATTCAATTTATAAAAAAAGGTTTTCGCATTTGCATAGCAAATAGCAAACTGATTTTTTTGTTTTGTTTTTGTATCATTCCTATCATTTTGCACCGCGCTATATTAAAATTACTCAGAGGTTTAACCCTTTGAGCTCTGATGGTGGAATTTTCTACCACTTAATTTTAATTCCGAAATGTCACAACGGTACCAGAAAATTCAACCAGATTTATTTGAAAAAGGTTTAATGAATTTTTGTGTGTGTGTGTGTGTGTGTGTGTACATCGTTAAGCGATTTTTTTTCTTTGCAAAATACCGGTGCCAATGTGACATTTGGCATTTTTAAGAAATTTACCCGCCAGAGCTCAAAGGGTTAAGTGCGAATTTATATTTTTAGAAACCAGGGGAAAAAAATAAAAATTTTGTAATTGATATTTTTCGCAAAGATTTTAGATAGACATAAAAATTGTCATGAACGGTGAATAATCTTATAGATAAAATTATGCTAAAATTAACACTAGAACTTCGGAGACGGGTCATTTTGATCCGTATCGTATGGAGAGATGTCGATTCGAACCAGAAAACTTTTAATAAAATAATCTACATATATGCTGAACAAAAATATTTTCAATTAATAACAAAAACAGTTTTAAATCGAAATTCCGGTGAGAAATACTTTTATAAAACTAGAATGAATTTTCCCGCTGTTTTAGTGTTAAATATTGGGTTGGAAACTAAGTTCCCGCCGTTTGTTTAAAGACAATTTTTCTACCGGAATCTATACTCTGTTTTTTTGATCGACCTAATTCATGTTAAAATGCTGATTGTTAAAATGTAATGTCAGCAATAAAGTAGCAAGAGGGTTAGCAACGGAGTTCCCGCCGTGTTTTTAAATACGTTTTTGTTCTGCCAAATTTACATTTTATTTGATCGAGTTAATTTATGTTAAATTTCAGATCATTAACTCTTTGCATTCGTATGTCCAGTCTGACTCGACATCATCTTTCTTTGCAAAATTTGTTTTTGGCACCAGTAATAAAGGAAAATAAAATTTGCCTTATTTAATTACAGCATTTTTGAAATTGTGTACTTGAAGGAAACTTTTTTTAAAAAGTGGTGTAAACCAAATAAAATTTGTGTAAGTGACACCAGAGTCGAAAGGGTTTAAATGGAATGTCAACTATGGAATGCCAACTGGGTTGGCAACTAAGTTTCCGCCGTTTTTTAAAAATTATTTCAAAGTTTATTTTTCAATAAAAAATAACAAATAATTAATCAACAATGTATTCTCCCTTGTTGTTTACAACTTCTTCCCAACATTCAACAAGATTTTCAATACCTCGTTGGTAGAAATCCCCTGGTTTCGACTCGAAAAATTCATCCAACCAAGCTTTCAAGTCTGCATCAGTATTGAACGAAACTCCGCGCATAGCGTTTGATAGTGATCGAAAGAGATGGAAATCCGTTGGTGCCAAATCAGGAGAGTACGGCGGGTGCGGCAGTACTTCCCAGCCATGCGTTTGAATGGCTTCCTTGGTCATATTGGCGATATGAGGGCGGGCGTTGTAGTGCAGCAAAAGGACTCCATGCTGCCGATTAGGTCTTTTCTCTTGAATAGCTACGTTGAGTCGTTCCATTTGTCGAACATAGAGTTCCGCGTTGACTGTTTGGTTCCGTTCAAGCAGTTCGTAATGGATAATGCCTTCCCAGTCCCACCATACGCACAACATCGTTTTACGTGGGTGAAGATCTTGTTTTACACGCGGTGTTGGTAATTTACCAGGGCTGAGCCATTCCTTCCGTTGCTTCGTATTAATGTACAGGCACCATTTTTCATCGCCAGTAACGATTCGGTAAAGAAATCGTTGCTTGTTTCCATGAGTTGAGCGGTGACGAGCAAGCAAACCAGCGGAGATTGCGGCTCGTTGATTCTTGTTGTTGTCACTTAAAACATGCGGAACCCATACTCCAAACTTCTGAATTTTTCCCATCGAGTGAAGATGCTTCACTATAGCAGTGTGGGAGAATTTCATTTTCTTTGCCAGTTCTCTTGTCGTTTTACGCGAATTTTCGTGCAAATGTTGGTTTAATCGCTCCTCATCGAACTCAACTGGACGGCCAGAACGAGGTGCGTCTTTGATGTCAAAATTTCCATTTTTGAACTTGGCATACCAATCATGGGCGGTTCTTTCAGCTATCGCACCCTCGCCATACACAGCACAAATGTCACGAGCAGCTTTTGCGGCCTTACAACCTTGATCGAAAGCAAAGAGAAGGAGGTGTCGAAAATGTTCCTTAATTTATTGCTATCATTTTTGATACTTTTCGCAAAGATTTTAGATAGACATAAAAATTGTCATGAACGGTGAATTATAGATAAAATTATGCTAAAATTAAATATATTATGATATCTATCTGTGATTCGATATGAGATTTTTTGAAGTATTCAGATTGCTTAATTTATTGCCTTATTTATTCCATTATCAATATAAGTCAAATAGGAGTTATCATGAAAGTGATAAGCAATGAATTTCAAAGGAAGCAAGGAAGCTCAAATTTTTCAATTTCATTCTCAGTTTCTTGTTTTTAAAGAAATAACGAATGAAGTTTCATTCTTCATTCTGAAGCATCAAACAACATGATATTCTATTTTCCAAAGAATAAAAGGATAAATATTTTAGAATTTCAAACTGCTTTTACATACTGTAGAAAATTTCTTTTTGTAATATAAAGAGGAGGAAATTCTTTGAGAAAATTCTTTAAATATAAATGCATTACAAAAACGGATGAGTTTCAAATTTATATTTATCTCTGTTGTTAAATTTATAAAATACGGCTTTTTAATGATTTTCAAGTACTTGTTTTTATAGAGGCGAAATTATGATTATTCTGTTATTAAATAAAAAAATAGACAGTTACAATAAAACTTACAGCAATGAACCAATGCTGTTTAGAAAAAGATATGTTAAGTTGCAACAATGTATGTACATTTCTTTGTTCAAAAATATTAATAATTCATAACGATTAATATATGAAAAGGAAGTTAAAAATTTTCAATTCCATTCTCAGTTTTTCGTTTTGAAAGGAAATTGAATAATAGTTTCTTTTTTTATTCTGAAGCATCAAACAACATGATATTCTATTTTCTAAAGAATAAAATGATAAATGTTTTAGAATTTCAAACTGCTTATACATGCCGTAGAAAATTTCTTTTTTGAAATATAAAGAAAAAGAAATTCTTTGAGAAAAAATTCTTTAATGATAAATGCATTACCAGAACGATGAGTTTCAAATTTATATTTATCTCTGTTGTTAAATTTATAAAATACGGATATACAATCATTTTCAAGTACTTCTTATTATAGAGGCAAAAGTATGATTATTATGTTATTAAATAAGAAAAATAGACAGTTGCAATTAAACTTATAGAATGAATCAACGATGTTTAGAAAAAGATACGTTAAATTGCAGTAATGCCTGTATTTTTCTTCGTTCAGAAATATTAATAATTCATAAAAATTAACATAGGAAAAGAAAGTTCAAAATTTTCAATGTCATTCTCAGTTTCTCAGTTTCTCATTTTCAAAGGTAAAACGAACGAATGTTTCATTCTTCATTCTGAAGCATGAAACAACATGATATTCTATTTTCCAAAGACTAAAATGATAAATGTTTTAGATTTTCAAAATGCGTTTACATGCCGTAGATTTTTTTTAAATATAAAGAGGAGAAAATTCTTTAGATATAAATGCATTACTAGAACGGGCGAATTTCAAATTTATTTTTATCTCTGGGCATTTCCATGAGTATTTGTCGTGTAAGTCACATTATTAGTAACTTAAAAAATATTTGTCACCGTTATTTTAGAAAGGTTTGCATAGCCTTATTTATTTAATGAAATAACTCTAGTAAATTAAATCACATTTTTTCGTTCTAAAAGTCTGGTTTCCAAAATCATAGTATGTGACTTACACGATATATGCTCATGGAAATACCCCTCTGTTGTTAATCCATTAGTGCCTAGCGTCCCATTTTTGGGACAGTTTTAAAAAATTCAAGTAAGCGCATTTGACACCAGTAAAAAGAGAACAAATAAATACTTTCTTTCTCGAGAGAAAGTCCTCGATAAATTAAAGTAAAAGTTATTCTTTCTTTAAAAGTGGTGGGAAAATGCAAAATTTGAATTTTTACGAAGAAAATAATTCAGGCGCTAATGGGTTTGAGTTTGAATTGACAGTGCTTTGAGGCCTATAGCTGATATGGCTGTCACCTCGATTGATCCATTATACACAGAAACAGAGACAATACAGAACACTTTTTATTACAGATATCCATTACATATATTTATTACACTTCAAAGGGACAACACAACATCCATACCCGTACCCGGATTCGAACCGGGAACCCGAGGTGTGACAGCAGCTGCCGCTACCGACCATGCCACTGGGTCGGCCATTAATGGGTTAAATTTATGAAATACGGCTATTTAATCATTTTAAATTGTTTTTATAGAGGCGAAAGTATGATTATTCTGTTATTAAATAAAAAAATAGACAGTTACGATAAAACTTATAGCAATGAATCAATGCTGTTTAGAAAAAATACATTAAATTGCAACAATGCATGTAATTTTCTTTGTTCAAAAATATTAATAATTCATAACGATTAATATAGGAAAAGGAAGTTCAAAAATTTCAATTTCATTCTCCGTTTCTCGTTTTCAAAGGATAAACGAATGAAAGTTTCATTTTTCATTCTGAAACATCAAACATGATATTCTATTTTCCAAAGAATAAAATGATAAATGTTTTAGAATTTCAAACTTCTTTTACATGCCGTAGAAAATTTCTTTCTCAAATATAAAGAGGAGGCAATTCTTTGAGAAAATGCTTTAGTAATAAATGCATTACGGATGAGTTACAATTTTATATTTATCTCTGTTGTTAAATTTATAAAATACGGGTATATAATTATTATCAAATACTTGATTTTAGAAAGGCGAAAGTATGATTATTCTGTCATTAAAAGAGAAAAATAAAAATTACAATGAAACTTATAGCAATGAATCAATGCTGTTTAGAAAAATGTAGGTTAAATTGCAACAATGCATGTATTTTTCTTTCTTCAAAAATATATTTATAATTTAAAACGATTAATATATGAAAAGGAAGTTCAAAATTTTCAGGTATTCAGATTGCTTAAATTATTGCCTTATTTATTCTCTTATCAAAATGAGGCAAAGAGGAGTTATCATGAAAGAGATAGGAATCAATCAATGCTGTTTAGAAAAAGATATTTTAAATTGCAACAATTCAAGGATTTTTCTTTGTTCAAAAATATTAATAATTCATTAAGATTAATATATGAGAAGGAAGTTCAAACTTTTCAATTTCATTCTCAGTTTTGTTTTTTAAGGGAAAAACGAATGAAAGTTTCATTCTTCATTCTAAAGCATCAAACAACATGATATTCCATTTTCCAAAGAATAAAATGATAAATGTTTTAGAATTTCAAACTACTTTTACATGCCGTAGAAAATTTCTTTTTGAAATATAAAGAGGAGGAAATTCTTTCAGAAAATGCTTTAGATATAAATGCATTACTTGAACGGATGAGTTTCAAATTTATATTTATCTCTGTTATTAAATTTATAAAATAGGATGATTTAATCATTTTCAAATACTTGTTTTTAGAGAGGGGAAATTATGATTATAAAAATTTATCAATATATAAATTTTACACTTTATACCAGGATTCGTAATCCTCAAGTTAAATAGCAAATTTGAATAGCATATTTTTCTAAAACTATTGTTTGCTATATTTAACCCATTAACTGCTGGTGTTGCGTTCACGCAGCAGTCAAAATAAATGCACATATTTACGTTATTTACATACCCATCACTATTTTTAAATTTAAAAAATGGCCTTACGAAAAGGCATACGATTTTAAGATCGCATAAAGCAAAAATCATTTTTAGAAATTTATGGTTGCAAACGACGTTCAGCGAAAGAAGTTGAAAAATTTCACCTTTTAGTTTTGGCAATTAATGAGTTAACCCTGTGCATTCGCATAGAGTCGCGTAATCAGGGTAGGTGACTCAAACCAGCAATATTGTAAGGTTTTCTTCCCCTTGAATCACATCAAAAACTTTTCTCGTTAGATAAAGCGACCAGAACTTTTTTTTTTACTTATTTGGGTGGCATTCGGACCACTTGGCAACCCATCCTGGTTACGCCACTTGTATGTCTATTCTGACAAGGTGTAATTTTTCTTTGCATTTTTTTACACAAGTAAAAAAGGAAAGTTAGTTATTTACCTTATTAGTTAGAGAATTTTTTGAACTTTGTACAGAAATCCGTTAAAGTTCGCAAGTATTAGGTTCTCCGAATGTCAAAAACTTGGCCACAGAACTGCAATTTTTGTATTCTGTTCGCACCATTATTTGAAAGAAAAAAATATATTTTACATTATGCGTTTCTTGCAAATGTTGTCAAAGCATTTGTAAAAGATTTTCTTTTGCAAATATATGTTGAACATTTTCCATTTTGCGAATAATTAAAACGCGCGAATGTTAACAGTAGAGCAGTGTTGCCAGATGGCTTACTTATTTTAAATTCATATTCTTGACTGGCACCACCTTTTTGAAATAGTAAAATGCGCCTTGTTTAATGACATATTAATAAAGGCGAAAACAAACGGAATTTTGCCGCTTCAAAAAAGTGGTGCGAATCAAGAAATCCGATTTTTAAAAAAGTAGCCCACTGGCAACTCTGCACTAGAGCAATCAGTTTGACTGCTAGTATATATGAATAATGTGATTTGAACCAGAAATATCTTTAAAAAAGAAATTAATCTTCTTATCATGCCAGAAACAAGTTAAAACGATAATTTACTACACATTAAAAGAAAATTCTGGTGTAAATTTTTGTTATAAAACTTCTGTGAAGCAGTAAAAAGTAAAAGAAACATTCACTTTCTTTAATTAGACCATATTCGCGAATATTTAAATAAAGGTAAGTTTTTTTTTTAAAAAAAGGTGGCACCAGACCAATAAACTTTGCGTAAAAGGCACCGCTCCCGAAGGGGTTAATACAATAAATTATTACAAAATCGCAATAAAATAATCTTATCAATTTTATTTGCGTTTATTTGTACTAAAATGTAATGAGTGTACTTTCCTTTTATTAGTAAGGAATTCATTAGTAAGTTTATTTGCTCTTTACCCTAGAGAGGTGACACTTGAGTGAAAAACGAGTGCAAAGTTTTAGGTTACTCTTAACCCTTTGAGCTCCGGGGTGTAAATTTCTTTAAATTTCCACATGTTACATTGTCACCAGTATTTTGTAAAGAAAAAAACCGGTTAACCATAAACACGAAAAAATGCATTAAACCTTTTTCAAATAAATCTGGTCGGATTTTCTGGTGCCATTGTGACATTTCGGAATTAAAATTAGGTGGTAGAAAATTCTACCATCAGAGCTCAAGGAGTTAATCACTTCAACTCTTGCATCCCTTACAGTCTTGCCAGATGGGCTACTTTTTTAAAAAACAGTTTCTTGATTGGCACCACTTTTTACAAATGATAAAATGTGCCTTACTCAATGACATAATAATATTGACGAAAACAAAAGGTAATTTACTGTTTCAAAAAGGTGGTGTCAATCAAGAAATCTGAATTTTTAAAAAGTAGCCCACTGGCAACACTGATCCCTTACACAAATTCTGCTCGGTCGGCACCACTTTTTCAAAAGAAGTTCCTTTCAGTTACACAAAATCAAAAACGCTTTTTTTAATAAGTCATATTTTATCTTCCTTTGTTGGTAGTGCCAAAAACAATGTTTTCAAAGAAGTGATGTCCAGCCAGACGGTACATTAGAGTGCAAATGTTTGTTATACGATTTTCATATTCCTCTGAATATTCAAGGAATCTCCTACCAGTGTTCAAGAAATAAAATATTATATTTGACAGTTTTAACCCCTTAATTCTCGAGCCCGAAACGTTCACGGGCGGTGTAGACAGTTTTTAAAAATTCATATTGTTAGATTCCCACCAATTTTTAAAAATACTGTAATTGATATTATTTTCTCGTTACTTAATCCATCATTAAAAGCGATGATTATTTCTATTTAAAAAAAGTGGAGGCAATCAAACATGCCAAATCAAACTATTGCCAATAGAACATGGCAATCAATCAATATTTTATGCATAAAATAAACAATTCATAATAATCTGAAGTTAAATTTATAATTAAATAAAGCTTAGATTTTTAAAAAATATATCTGAAGTAGGAACCATATTCAAATTTTTAAAAAACATGCAATTATTTAAAAGATAATGATAATAATAAAAAAAGTTCTTTTTATGATTTTAAACAATTCACCTGACATTTAAAAGGAATATCTATAGAATGTTCCAGTAAAATTTCAAAGCATTGATGTATAACAGTTTTTTTCAAACAGGTGCACGAAATTTAAAATAACAATATTTTGTGAAAATCAAATTTAAAATAAATAAATGCCTTTACTTTAAATATTCCTCCTTCACGGTACTTATTTTTTGCATTTTTTTCACATTCTTATTGGTGTTTCCTTTACAATTTTTTAACCACTCTTTTTTCTTTAGTGTTCTGCAAATGGTCATATTTTGTTTTTAGAATTCGCTCACAATCAAGAGTTTTTAAGTTTTTTTTGGCAATATAACCCTGGTTATATGCCTGGCGGTGAAATACACAAATTTTCTTAGAATGCCCATTATTGGAGCAGGCTAGCGCATCATATAGACCTCACTGAAAGTATTCTAATTGCGCACAAGTTTTTTTCGGTACACGAGACCAAATAACATTGTATACAGTTTCATTTGGATTTTCTGTTTACTACGAAGGCATTTAATAAGGAATTCAGAAAAAGAAAGATCTCAAAAATTTGACTCATGGCTTCAATTACTTGCACAGGAAGGGTGTTACTATGTTTAAATGCTTCTGCTTCACCTTTAGCCTCAGCTTGTTTATATTTGCACCAGAAGTTTGGTCCCGCCGGGCAAAATCCAGGCTGTGGATTTTCATATCTTGATAATTTGTGAAGAAAGATGGCCCACACATCTTGGCACATACTTTTTACAGCACTAATATTTCGCCTTATGGCTAGTCCATAATAAATTTTAATTTAGTCGATGAGTTTATCTGTAAGCCGTCATTCTCCTGATAACCTTTTCCCATCAGCTAATGTTTCGTTCTTCATAGAAGCTTTCAGTCTTCGAAGACGCGTTTCCATTATCTTCATGACATTGCCAATGCATTCAAATTTGGATATAGGATAATTACTACCATAAATGTTCAGGTTCGTGATTTGATTGAAACCTCTCGAATCACCAACACCCAAATATTTTACATATCGAACGCAATAGCTTTGAAGATATCGTTTGAAATTTAAGTAGTACCTTCCACAATTACTAAAATTTTTCCAACTTCTGGTTGCCGTAGAAATAAAAGTAATGTATCAGTAGAAAGAGGAGAATTCAAAATATAAAAAAAAATTGAAATTTTGATATATTTTAGGTTTTAACCTTCCAACTGCTGTTTAGTGATGGATCAAGCAAACTCTTCTTGCCCGTATGCCGTTCGGGCAAATCAGTTAAGCAGTTAAAACTGAGTTAGTTCTGTCCTTTTATTCATTCGTTTCAACACTGGTCTTAAATTTACATAAATTCATTTTTTTATTTCATAATTTTTCCTTTCTCATGAACTGCTTGAAGGCCAAAGGGTACAAATGAAATAATGATCAATATTGTTTAGTACAGGGGTGCAAAAATCTAGGCGCCAGAGGGTAGTCTCTCACCACTAAAATTTTAAAGTTTTTTTCGCTCAAAATTTAATAGCATTCTAGCAGGAATTTTACACGAAATATTAGACGGAGAAAAACAAAATAAATTTTGTGGTGAGAAACTGCCTGCTGGCGCCTAGATTTTTGCACCCCTGGTTTAGTAATTGAGCACTAAGAAATTAGTAACTGTTTCATATTTCAATTCAGTCAATAACAATTAATGTTTAAATGTGAACTCAATCTACTCGAAATCTAAATTTTGTCACTTGTATTCATCGCCTCCTGGTGTCCTCATTTACTATTACCACACTACCAGTGATTGAGTTATTGAAATTTTCGTTTCAGATTATCAATTTCCGATCCAACAATGACGAATTTGAAAGTATCAGGGCTCCCACTTGACCAGTTTTTTAATTACCAGTATTTTCATATAAAACGTTTTGTGTAAGCCATTTACAATAGCAATAATTTCTGTGTTTGTTATACAAATAGCGAATCTTCTGCGAATTTTGCGAGATAAATCTAAAAAGACCTAATAGTTTTGAAAATTTGTTGTTTTAAAAATAATAATGAAGTGGGAGCCATATCACAGACAACTATACTGGGCGAATGTACTAACGCTGTAACTTTTGTTTTGTTGTATCTATATATATGTGTGTAATAAAAACGGTGGCGTAACGAGGTTGGTTGTTCAAGTGCTCTAAATACCGGTACTTTTTGAAAGTTCTGTCCGCCTTATCTAACCAGAAAATTTTCTGCTATGACTGAAGGTGAAAAAAACTTTACACTACTACTGGTTTTGGGCACCACCGTATTTATGCCACTATTTATGCCGTATTTA
Source organism: Maratus speculifer (assembly GCA_964019185.1). Classification (NCBI taxonomy): domain Eukaryota; kingdom Metazoa; phylum Arthropoda; class Arachnida; order Araneae; family Salticidae; genus Maratus; species Maratus speculifer. The sequence goes on from OZ025299.1 coordinate 198,448,487, forward strand.
TGCCACCTAATTCAGGAATGTTCAACTTCTACCTTCGGCTTACCTGTAACAGACTTCGTACGGAAAATTCGACCAAGTCTATTTGAAAAAGATATAATGCCTTTTTTTTTTTCGTGTTTATCGTTAGCCGTTTTTTTTCTTTGGAAAATACTGGTGCCAATGTGACATTTGGAATTTTGAAGAAATTTACACCCCAGAGCTCAAAGGGTTAAGGGAAGTTATTGTATTTGAAGGAATCTTATTTTTAAAAGTAGTGTCGATTGAAAGAAAATTGTGTAAGAGAAGCCTGACTTGAAAGGGTTAACCCCTTGAGGGGCGCAGTTTGCAGTCTGTAGACGGTTAATTTTAATGCTTAGATTTCCAACTGGTACCAATATTTTTAGTACAATTTAATTCTCATAATATACGTGAAAAAACGTTTTTGAATATTTACAACTATATCTGTTCGTAAATAGCGGTGGGTATTAATCATTTGAAAAAAAATTTTGAGCACAGATGACTTTCCCCTGAAAGGGTTAAACTCAAAAATTATTCATCAAATAAGGTAAATATTTTTGATTAATCTCGAATAAATGAACTGGTAAAATCTAAAAAAATATTAATAAATCATGTTGAATAATATTTGAAATCCATTGTCAAACATTTTAGTTTCATTTTCAGCTTCCCATTTTTTGAGAATAAACGAATGAAAAATTCATTTTTCATTTTCATGCATCAAACAAAATAATAGTCTCTTTACAAAAGAATAAAATGATAAATTCTCAGAAAATTCAAACTTCTGTTATATGCAGTAGATTTTTTTAAATAAAGGAGAGGAAATTCGTTAAGAAAATACTTTAAAAATAATTACATTATTTAAAGGTTAAATTTCTATTTTAAAATTATCTCTATTGGTCTAATGTTAGAGTAAAGTATTTTAAACAATTGCAAGTAATAGTTTTTACAGACGTAAAAATATAATTATGGAAGTTGAACAAAATATAAATTTTAGACTGCATGCAATGTTTATGTAACTTAGGAGATTTGAATATTATTTTTGAATATTATGAAATTTTCCATTAAATAAGGTAATTATTTTTCATTGATAAAACCGTTCTGCAAATCCCATGAGAAGTGTAATTCCTGTTTATTTGTTTTTCAATAAGATTTATTGCTATGAATGTACAACTACCTCTTCTTAAACAAAATAAAGTCTAATGAACTTGTCAATGTTACATGAATTTATCAAAATGTAACAAAGAGATTTCGTAAAATATAGAAAAAAATACAGGGTTTGCACGTATCAAGAGATACGTGAGATTTTATGTATTTTAGTACAAGAAATTTCGTAAAGAACTGGTGGCTATGTTTAAAGCTAGAATTTTATTTCATTAAGTATGAAAATATTTCTACTCAAAAATTCTGGTAAATAGTGCTTGAACCAGTTTGTAAACAAAAAATGAAAAAACGAATTTTCAAAGAAAAAAATCATAAAAAATAAAATTATCTTTCATTAAAGCAATATGCAAAAACAAATTTTTCAAATTTAACATTTGTCTGCATAATTGAATAAACTTTAATGTGAAAATATTCCTTTAAAATGTATGAAAATGCAATACATATGAGAAATCAGATTTAAAAATATTATAGCTAAAGGGAAAGTAACTTGAAATTTCGTTTCCTCATGTAAGGTGATACTCAAATATATTTATAGCTGAAGCTATTTCTTGTCATTCCCATTTTCGAGGCAGAGTTCAAAGTCCATATTTTGCTTCGCTTCACTCATCACAAAAGCATATGTCATCAGAATAAACGTGATATGCTAAAAAAGACAGTTTATTTTACTCTGCACATCAGTAAATTGAGGGGTAGAATGAAAGTAAATGTGTATTAAGAAATATTTTAAGGAGTGTTCTTATTGAAAGCAGATTATAATATTGGATGTAAAATCAATATATTTTAGTAATAAAAATACTTCCTCAAAAAAAGTTTCGGATTTTATCTTCTATTACCGAAATTTAAAAATATTTTCATAATTGAAGTTCATATATGTATATATATATATATTAATACAAATTTAAGCAAATATTACAAAAAAAATATCGAATCCTAATTTCACATGAAAAATTGCCTGATTAACAATAGAATTCCATATACGTTAGTTTATGACCTAGAAACTATTAAGTGCTAGATCCAGTGTCGTGCATGTTTAATTAAAGCTGAAGTGACAAAAAGTAACTTCTCCCATCTAGTACCAGTAATTGTTTAAAGAAATAGCCGATTGTTTGGATCGCCAAGATTCGATAATGCGATAAGCAATTGGTAGCTACGAAACTTTAGTTCTATCCAGCTGGGCAATGTTTGACACCCGTGAATTAAGGCGAAGATTACATATCATAAGAAAATGCTACCCCCTCTCTTTTTTTCACACAAATCTGGATCATCACTCGCTGGAAATTTCAAAATGAATTATTTTGTCTGTACCTGAGTTATTTTCAAATTTCAGGCACATTTTATGTGAGGCAAAGGATTATTTTTTATTTTCACATTCAACCGTTTCCCGCATTTTCCCATTCTTTTTTTGCCACGTAACGTGTTTTTGCCTATCATGATTTCCCTGTACAACGTACAGGTAAATTATCAAATGATTTCAAATCATGATTTATTATTGTCATCAGTGAATTTTTATTTTAAATCTTGCATTGTTTATTCTTAGCATTTTTTCCGACTCATTTACGTGAAATTTCTGTTTTGAAAAACCTCTGGATAAAAATTAAAAACGTTTACAAAACACACACACACCTCAAAAAAAAAAAAAAAAAAAAAAAAAAAAAAAAAAAAAATTCAAAAATGTTAATCTTTTAACCCTTCGGACTCCGGTGCCTCTTACACAAATTCTATTCGATTAGCAACACTTTTATAAAAGAACTTTTCTTGAAGTAGACAATTAAAAAAAATTCTCTGATTAAATAAGGAAAATTATATTTTCCTTTATTACTGGTGCCAAAAACAAATTTTGGAAGGAATGATTATGTCTCCGCAGCGGAGACAACGGAGTGCTAAGGGTTAAATAGTTAATATCCCGAGGGTATTAATGTAAGTTTGTACGAAAAGTGCATGTCCCAACATGCACCTAACTAACAAGTTAACTAACTAACACTAAAAATCTATTACGTACATTGTTACAGATATATGTGATATTAAATAGCCAGGGTTTCATATCCAATATTTGAAAAAAAATTAACTTTAACTGAAAAGTTAATACGAGAATATGAAATGCTGTATAATTTTAATTAAGAAGACATGTGACTAAATTTCCAAACCCTATTATTTCTAGAAGAGGAAGCACAGACAATCACGTCATCGAATTCAGGGCTGAAATTCCACAATTAGTTAAAACTAAATTCGCATATTAAAACTAATTCGCTCTTCCACGTCTTATCTTGGCGAAAAATACATAAAACCCCGATTTTATCGATTTTGTGTTTTCCTGCTCCAATCATCCATGTTTGCATACATTTGAGTACAGATAAACATGAAGGTAAACCTACGAGTCAACCTAAAATAGTGTTTCAAGTGTTTTTCAATAAGATAGAACATGGCCGACCGATAGCGTTATAATATGTGAATCGAGCTTTAACTACTCCTGAAATTTCAGCCGTGAACTCAATTGTGTTATTGTCTGTGCTGCCACCTTCCGATCTATAATGTATCCGCTCTACATTAGAATGTTTGTCATTTGTAGTGGACTTTCCATAATTAAAACTGGAATAATCAAACATCACATACAAAAATTTTAAAATACTATCATTAACATAATTCTTAAAATGTTCTACAGAGTCCTGCATCCATTTAATTTAAAATCATTTACAATGATACTCAATAAAATGATTTTTGCTACGTTGTTCTATTATATTATTGCCTGGTCAGAGATCTAACTATGTGTTGTACCTTTGACCACGATATTGTTTTTTCAATGAAATTAAACATAACAAAAGTAAAACTAGGTCCTTGGAAAAATATTTATGATAAATCATGTGATACTAAGTACAGGGCTTCCACAGGCGACTATTTTTATATTCTGTTCGCACCAATATTTATCTAATAAAAAATTTTAAGCATATTTTTCATGCAAATGTTGTCAAAGTGTGTGTTAAGGCTTTCTGTTTAAGAGAAACTGGTGAAAGTTAGAATTTAAAAATATTCGCCTGTGGCAGCCCTGTCAGTATAATAATGTATAAAAAAATTGAATATAGCCGTAACTCCTTTCGGGACGAGCAACCGGTATAGATTCCGCAGAAAGCGCTCAGAATCCTTGTTTATACACACCAGTAAAATTTTACGATGTAATTTGCTTTTTTCATCCAGATCATTTTCTGGATTCAGTAAGGCACAAATTTCTGATTTTAAAAATCGGTGACAAATAAATAAAAATTTCGTAAAAGTGTCCCGTCGGATAGAGGTTACCGTGATTTCGGGTGTATAAGCCGCAAATCAAACAATTCTTTTTCGACCCAGAATTTTTTAAGAGACAAATGTAACTAGTTAGATCGCCGTAAATATTTATCTTCATTTACTAAATAAGATTTCTGGGTCCAAAAAGAATTGTTTGATCCGCGGCTTATACACCCGAAATTACGGTAATAGTTTATATGGTTATTACGTTACGGTAATAATCATAATGCTATATGGGGAAACATTGTTTGGGGCGTGTTTTAGTTATATTAAACTACTTCACATTTTATGAATAAGATATACGTTGCTGAGGTGTAATAAAAATTACTTCCTGCATATTTACAGGAACACAAAGATTTCGACCACTATACTGTATCAGAAGTACGCTCTACTATATCAGCAAGATCTGAATATCTTTAAAACTTCGTTATCGTACGAACGCACCTCATTTGCTACGTTTCACGTGCAATTTCCAACTTGTTTATTATATGCTGCACCATACGTAGAAAGTTGAAATTTATAGTAAATGGGTGATTCTCAAAATAGGGGACAATTTATGTCTTTCGGCATACAAAAAAAATTGAGAGGTTTTCTGTCATGTTTTTATATTTAGATATGTTTTTCTTAATATTATTCATTATTTGCACTCAAGAATTACTCACTTTTTAGTTAAAAACACCTTAAAAGAACAGAATAAAGATTAAAAATGTCATTAGCATGGATGTCCACAGCAGCTGTGCCTTGTGTATACTAGCATTTTTCAAGAGTTAATATGATGTTTATAAAATAAACAAATGTTATTCTTTCTTTATATTAATCAAGGAGAGGATTTATCCAATAACTTTCTTTTTAAAAATAAAATTATAGTACATAAAAAAAGAATTAAAGTTTGTCCTCCATATTCGATTTTCAAAACAAGGTCATACTAAAACAGCTGGTTATTAATCAAAATTTCATTTTCACATATGACAATAGTTTGAAAATATAAAGTTTCTCCATGGCAACAAGTAGTCATTTTAAACCAGCCAGAAAATAGAAGCATGTATTGTATTTTAAGAATAGAAGTTGAATATTAGGGGGTTACATCAATTGTATGTCATTAGAATGGATAATAATTTTCATGTTTATTTTATAGTTAAAATTTTTATTTTATTTATTTGCATAGAACTTTTGTGTTTTAAAAAGCCTCAGAAAGGAATATTGCATTGTGATTATATTATGGCTCATAATCTTATTTAAATTAAAATTTGTCATTAGCATGGACAGATATCAGTCTCATTAGCATGGTTTTTCTGTCCATGCTAAAGACTCATATGTACATAAATGTAACCAGTGCTTATATTGTATCCTTTATAAAGTTTAATTTTACATATAAATTTAGGTATTACATTTATTATCCCTAAAATATGCATTAAATCTGTAGGAAAATCACTAAGACAGCTTCTTACATTGTTAGTGTCAGAATGTTGCTCATGTAACAAAGTTTGCTCTTTGGTAATGTTTTTATTCTCCTTATATGTATATATGTAAAAATGGAAACCATTTGCTGAAAAAGAAGGCTAATAAATATAGAAAAAAAATATTTAAACAGGAAGAAAATAAAAATTTCATAATATATTTATTCCATACAATTCGTTTTGTCATTAGCTTGGCTCAAAAAATACTAATTATTTTTTTAAGTTAATTTTTAAATATTTAGCTCTGCTGACTACATGGAAAGTATACCTAATACTATATTAACAACACCTATTTTTTTCAGAAATTTTGCTAACAGTAATTTTTTTAAGATTTCATTTTTGAAATCGTCCCCTATTTTGAGAATCACCCAAATATGCATCATGTCTCATAGTATTTCATGCGAAAAAATTAAGGTGGTCACTCAGAAATTTCAGTTTATTTTTAATTAAAAAGGGTCATTTAAAAACAGGAAAAATGTTATAAAACGTGTTCTTTTGTTTAAAAAATTTTGAAAAAAATGTCAAACATTCGTATGGTGTTTTTTTACATTCCCTATTTTTTTTCGTTGAAATCTGCTTAGTAGTTTCTTCAAAATGCGCACTTTTCCAAAACAGGCATTTAAGGTCATTACCCCCCCCCCCCCATAGTCTTGAGATACAAACTTAAAACTGGGGAGAAATGAATTTCTTTTTATGGGGTATCGATCCATGAAGGACTCGAGGTTGTTGACTCAAGGGCATATTTTACTATGAAACTCGGCTATATCCTTTAAACCAGGGGTGCAAAAATCTAGGCGCCAGCAGGCAGTTTCTCACCACAAAATTTATTTTGTTTTTCTCCGTCTAATATTTCGTGTAAAATTCCTGCTAGAATGCTATTAAATTTTGAGCGAAAAAAACTTTAAAATTTTAGTGGTGAGAGACTACCCTCTGGCGCCTTGATTTTTGCACCCCTGCTTTAAACATTTTGCGCTTGCCAATACTTTATAGGTGTTTCATTTGAATTTTGCTCTATAAACTAAATATTTTTAATTAAATTTATATTTTCGTTTAATTTTTAATCTTGTCTCAGTAATTAAACGGTGCGAAAGTTTATTTATATGAATTAATATCAATTAATATGAATTAACTTATTTATATTAAATTAAATTCACTGATTTGATAAAATGAAAATGGTACTTGAAGTAAAATTTCAATATCTAACAATCTATAAACAATTTTAATAACTAGGAGGGTACTTAAGAGCAAACAAATTTACTTGGAACGAAATGCTAATAACCCAAATTATTTAATGAATCAAAAGTTGAGCTTAAACGTGCTTTATCATGCACGTTTTTGTATAAGAAAAATAAAAATATGTAAAAAAGTTTTTTGTGAAATTAAACATGACACAATAGCTAATAGTTGCAATATTTATGCACATATTTCCGATAAAAATAAGTCAATATCTTGTTCCGAAGCGTCCATAGTCGAGCAGTATATTTTATTCCTCTTCATGCATCATGTTAAACAACTGCACTTAAATTAATTCATTTATTCCCAACTAAGATGCACCAACGTTGCACTAGCCTATAGACCCAGAAATATATTTATATCAAAACTAATACGTGGAAACGATGACCTAACTATTACCGAAATTTCCGCCATATAATCCATGAATCAAACAAATATTTTTTTTTTTGACCCAGATATCTTATTCAGTAACTGAAATCAAATATTTGCCTCGATGTAAAAAGTTAAGTTTTATTTTAAAAAATTTCTGGGTCGAAAAATGATTGTTTGATCTGTAGATTATATGTCAGAAATTACGGTGAATGGACATCCGTAAATATAACAGGCAAAAATACGTTACGCTATGAGAAACTAATATAAAATTTACTTTTGGCCGGATAGAATCAGTAAATCACCCAGCTTGCATTCACCAACAGTGCAAGAGTGCAAGGGTTTAAATCTCTTAATGCTACAGAACATATGACTCTATAAAACTCTGTGGAAATTTCCGGCGTGTAATACGCGGATCAAAAAATCATGTTTGGACGCACAATTTTTATTTAACAATTGATATCAATTAATTACCGCGATGCTTGGACAAACAATTTTTATGTAACAAAATATTTTAAATAATTACAGAAATTTAAGTAGTTAAATTTTATGATGTAAAATTTCATTGTTAAAACATAATCGTTTGATCAGCCGAAAATTAAGGTACGATCGAAATTTCTGGGTTTTTATATTACCATTAATTAATAATAATAGTAGTCAATCTTATAATCGCAGACACATTTACGTTCATGTTAAATATATATATATATATATATATATATATTTCTACACGGAAAGAAGTGGTAGAGAAAAGTCAGGAACCTATCAAGTATGTAATTAGTAACTGAACATGAAATAATAGAGAATATGTATTACATTTGTTCTTTCAGTTTTATTAACAAATCTGCTTAGCCATAAAACATCAACAAATGTAACTTTCAGAAAATGATTATTTGAAATCGAGCCACACCTACCCACATATCGTAGGAAATATGTTTGTGTCTTTTGCAAAAATTACATCCTAATCATCAGCTATACATGAACTTTTGTATTATATAAGACTTTTGATGTTCTAATAGTATTAATTTACATTATCTGTAATAGAATTGACATACAAAATTGCTGATTTTTTTCTTTTTATATATATCTTCCATATATATTACCCAACAAAAAAATTTATTACAGAAAAATAGATCACAATGTCTGAAATTGAAACCCTTTTTAGAAACATTTCTCTTATGTGGAAGGAATTTGATTTAATACAGGAAATCTCTAGAGGCAATAGAGTAGATTTTTTGGAATTACTTATTCTAGTAGCGTAAATTTACTTTGTAACCTATTAGACACATTATTGGAAAAGAAAAAGTGCCTAATAAAAAGTCAAATATATATATATTTAATGAAACATGGAAACAGAAAATTAAATGTTCCTCAAAGATAATTCTAGTATTTGCTATAGATTCCACTGCAAGGCTAACAATCCGTCCATTTTTCATACACCACTATTTTTCAAAGACTAATATTCTTTATAGATTTCGTAGAAACTTCAAAGGTCGTTTTTCTTGCCATTGTTGCAAAGGCCTACTTATTTATTTTTTTCATAAGAAATAATTGTTTTCAAAAAACGGACCAGTGGGAACTCTGTAATTATGTGCAATCAGTAGACTAGGTATTAAAATAAAACGATTAAAAACTATATACCGTAATTTCGGGTGTATAAGCCGCGGCTCAAACAATTCTTTTTGGACCCAGAAAACTTATTTAGTGATTGAACACAAGTATTTACGGCGATCTAAGAAGTAACATTCATTTTAAAAAAATTTCTGGGTCGAAAAAGAATTGTTTGATCCGCGGCTTATACACCCGAAATTACGGTAGATATATTCATTTGCAATATAAATACGAATAGATAATATCATTTTGTTTTTGAAAGAGCAATTCGGACACTAACCATTGGATACCCCCTCCCTTCTTCTATGAAATACACTCCTTTTCAGATATTTATACAAAGATCATTCATAAACATTCGCAGCTTAGAAAGTGTCCCCTTAAAATTTTAAAAGAGATGAACTCGTTTGAATGCCGAGCTTTAACATGTTCGATGTTCTTTTATGTTTTTAAAATCAAATATCCTACATTTTTAGCAGCTTTTTTAGTAAAATAAAAAGGGTTGTATGTGATCAATTATGAAAATAAATGCTTTTTACGAAATTTATTTATTTGAAGTATAATTATAAATTTAAACTATTTCATACAGAAATAGTTAGGGATGATGCCTGAGAGCATTTTTTAAGAAAGAGTTTTCACATAATTGAGTTTATGAAGCAAGAGCCAGCAATTCTCTTAACCACTTAATAGTCGCATTAAATTACGGTCAAAAAGTCAAATTCAATATTGCCACCACTTTTTTGAAAAAAAAATTATTAATCTTTTTTAATGACAAGTAACACGATACCAGAATAAAACCACTTACACTATTTTATAAAACTGGTGGGAATCAAACAATTATGAATAAAAGCCGTGAAGCTTGCAACCCGTAAATGTCTCGGACGCGACGATTAAGTGGTTTATCGTTCTGTAATTCACACATTGGCAGAAAAGAGCGCATGAAAAATGAATTATATCATGTACATAAAATCTTCTGTTAAGCTTTCAATAATTCTTATAATTTTGAATTTCATGACAGGGTAACCAGAAATTGCAATCCTAAACAATAAGCCAAAAAGAATTCGAGCGCCAATTCGTACGTTCAGATCAATGTTTTGAGAACATACAGTGAAAGACATAATATACCGCATGTACATGAAAATATTATGCTGCAACAAGGAAGTTAAATACTCAAAAATTTAGCAGACCAAAGAGTTATTTCTACTGACCGAAAGCAAAGTCGATCTCTATTCTTTTGATATTTCTATCGAGAACGAATATTCATCTGCAGGAATTCTGTTTATCTGAGAGCCTTTTTAATGATAAAAACACATGTATAATATTGAAGGAGAACTACTGTGGGAATGAAATAAAAGTTAGGATGAAAATGAATAGGTAATTAAAGATTAGCTTTAACTGAAATTTTGAAAAAAATAAATACAATTCAAGAAAACTTTGTGATTCTATATCACATATAAAGTCAATCACTGTCATATTTTTAACCCTTTTGGGCGAGTGTAATATCAGCCTCCCTTGCTAATTGTTTGAGCAGGGATGACGCCGCGCCTGATAGACACAGAGTGCCTATTTTTTTTTACAAATGTCACCACTACTTTCAAAAAATAATCTTCAATTAATTTTATCGCAGAATTTATAACAATCGTTACTGTCTGAGTAAGGTAAGGGTAGTTTATATTTATTGGTAACAAAGTAAAAAAAGATTAATACACTGCGCGGTTTTTGGGTTTCAAAACACTTTGATCCCGTCCTGCCGGGTTAAATTGTTAAATCTTATTTTTTCAAAATTCCCGGATATATATGTACCACAATAAGTCTGCCCTCAAAATCATAAAAAATGTATAGCCATCCTCATTATTTATTAATGTTAATTGACTGCTGCCTGCGGCATGATATAGGAGACGTGCTGTACAGCTGCTGCATATCCTTTATTCCTCCCTCTAGTGCTAGAGGCAAATCTGCCTCATCTGACGGATTTTTTATTTAGCATATCGAACTCACACTGGAAAATTTTGAATAAGAATGTTCTTGTATTTTATTATGGAATACTTATTACCTTATAAACAAAAAGAACTATTAAAACTGACTGGGAAAAATTCTCAACTGCTAAGTAAAAAATTAGCCAGGTGCGGCAATAATTTCAAGTGGACACAATATGTTCTATATGATCATTGGACATTATTATCCGCTGTCTGCGGCACGGTTTAGCAAGGTGTTGCACAAACGATGGTAAATCTGTTAGTTCCATATTCCATCACCAGGAGAACCAGTCTGATCGTAACAAATATGTGCAAGAACAAAACACCGTTATACAACCTGTCCTTGGATAACTTAGTCGAGAGAATCAATTGCTCAGAATACAAGACAGGAAAGTGCCCTGGTGTTAAAATTTTGGAAATAAAACGAGTCAAGTTATGGTACATAATATGAAAGAGTAATCAAAGGGCTTTCCAATGAGGTATCACATGAGAAATTTCTTAAAAAAAAGAAAAGTGCTCCCTTCGGTCAAATTGGATTAAAAGGGACAAAAGAGCAAAATATGAAATAACGATCAAAAGTCTTTTAAACGATATGCATGACTGGAGGGATCTCGACGAAGGTTAGAAAAGTGCCCCCATGAGAGCAAAGTGGGGAAGGGGGCAGGAGATGTATATTATGAAGCAGTGGTCACAGAGCAATTACACGATATATCACATGAAGTGCGTCGATAAATTTTCTGAAAACGTCCCCATGATCAGTGTTAGGAGCGGAATGGAAGATGCTTAACTCGGGAGAATACGCCCATACACAAGGTGTGAAGGGATTTTACTGTCACAAATAAATGCAAATAACAATCGTTACCTCATTCAGCGGAAGACAATTGTTACGAATTCTGTGATAAATTAAGTTGAAGATTAGTTTTAAAAATAACGGTGACAGCTGTAAAAAAACAAAACATACGAAAAAAACGCGTATTTAGAAAGAAAAAAATAATTATGTTTTATTTTTAAAAAATTCTGTGTCGAAAAATGATTGTTAGATCACCGAACTATACGCCGGAAATTACTGTAAATAAATAACCAGTCGTAAGTAGAGACTAATTTCAAATTTCCTGCATTCATTTCTCCAGGTTCATTTCATAATATCATTGATTATCAGTAATACACAAACCACCTGTCTTCTTACCTGTACCATATCAAAATATATCGATTCCAAATGGAAATTTCTTTATAAAATGAATGAAACGCAAATTTTTAAATTAAGTAAAAAGTCACGGATAGTACTAATAAAAAGTTATGTTGTGAAATATTTTTATAAATCTTCAATAAAATACCTTGTTTGTTCATCGTTCAAATATTCAGAATTGAGTGAGAATTGAATTTTGTTAGTTTACAAAATATTTTGAAAAAGCGTTACAACGAAATATCGTTTTTTCCTTTCTGATTCATTTCCTTCATAGAATGTTTTAACCCCTTGAAGGGCGGTAGGATGAATAATTCCTACTTAATTTTAATGGCAAAATGCTACACTAACACAAAAATTTTGAAATGAAAGTTTTAGTTTTATCAAGTATGTGAAGAACGCTTTTATCTATTATGAAATAAATTTGTTTTTAAATTCTGGTGTCATTCAACCATTTCAGCATTTTAAGAAGAGAATTCCTTTGCCCCTCAAAGGGTTAATAACGTATGATAATATGACAATATGACAAAATATATTGAAATTTAAGAAGCATTTCATAACATAGCGATTCCTTTTAATATAAAATGTAGTAACAATGTTTTTACAATTACAGGATGCGTACACTTCTGCAACAATTATTAAAAACAATGTTTAATCCACAAAACGTAAATTCCCTATATATTCGTGTGATTAATTTCACTATACACAGATAAATAATGAAGATTTCTCGTTGTTCAAATTCAATAAATTTTACTGTAGCTCGCAGGTTGGCTTACATTTCAGAATAATTCCTAAACTATTTTAGTTCAATGTATCCATTTGAAAGAAAATTCTGTAATAAGTTAGAAGGATAGAGAAATAGCGCAATAAGATTCATGGTCCCTTGAACACTTTTGAGGGTATAAAATATTTTTAAATCCCAGAGAATTGAAATATCTCACGTGTTTTTACAATGTGATTTATTGCGACAGATAATTTTTCTTTGAGAGCTAAATTTCTTTTTGTTTTAAAAATGCGCATTTATATACATTTAATTGTATACATGAAATATTTCTATGATTTATTAAAATGTAATGTAATAAAATGTGCAACCAAATAAGATATATCTATTTATTAGACTTGAGCTAAAAATATGATAGCTCTTAATAGAAAACGCAATAATCGTGTTTTTACAATTCCAGGATGCGTACATTTCTACAACAATTATTAAAAAATGTTTCAACCATAAAACGCAAATTCCCTATATATTTGTGTGATTAATTTCACTATAAACAGATAAATAATGACGATTTCTCTTTGTTCAAATGGAATAAATTTTACTGTAACTCTCAGGTTGGTTTACATTTCCGAACAATTCCTAAACTATTTTAGTTTAATGTATCCATTTGAAAATAAATTCTTTGTTAAATTCGAAGAATAGAGGAAAAGCGCAATAAGAAATATGGTCTCTTGAACCATTTTCAGGGCATAAAATATTTCTAAATCCCAGAGAATTGGAATATCTCACGTGCTTGTTACAATTTGATTTATTGCAACAGATAATTTTTCTTCGAGAGTTTAGTTTCTTTTTGTTGAAAAGATTCGCGTTTATGTACATTTAATTGCATATATTAAATATTTATATTATAGTATAAAATATATGATGATAAAAGGTACATCCAAAGAAGATGTATACGTTTATTACACTTGAGTTAAAATTATGATTGCAATTTAAAATAAATGAAAATTTATATCCTAAAAGAGATTGAAGTACATTTGAATGTATCTTAATATAGCTTCGACATTTTTACATTGTATGGTATTATTCTTAAGATCTTCAACTTATAAATAATTTATTTCATAATAATAACTGCACGTCATATATAATAAAAAGCAAGGATGCCACAGACGGAGATTGATTACTTCAATTCTCACCACTATCTGATAACAAATATCTTTCATATAGGTTTTAATAAAATTTGTAGACGTTTGCTATAAAAAATATGTTTTTTTAAATAGTGCTGCATGCCGAATATAAAAATAGTCGTATGTACAGGGTGGTCATAAAAAAACTTGCCCGATATATGGAGCACTAGCAGCCAGTTCGCTCAACCGATCGAGGTGAAATTTCAGATATAGCTATTTAGAGGTATGAGCTCGAGATTCTGTTAACGGCAACAAAATGGCGCTCACGGTAACGGTTATAGTTACAGAAACTCGAAAATTTCCAATGGCAACACCCATTTTTCTTCATCGCAAAATGCTCAGCGCATGCGAAAACCCTAAAGACCGTTGGAACCGTACGTGTATCGCAAGAAACGGACATGTTATGCACGTACAAAAAACTGTTCTGCGAATCCTCCCCCCCCCCCATAGAAAAAAATCGATTGGGGCGCAAGGAGGAAATTTGCATATGACACAGAGACACTAATCTCTGATTACAATACAGATCGGAGAAACTGAAGCTTTTATTTTGATTACACATTTTCCACATGGGTGCCATCACCATTAATTGCCTGTGATGTCAAGGCAAAAACTTTTTTGCAATACTTGGGAGAGAACGTTTGCATAAAAAATGACGCTAAAATATTACAGAATCTTCTATTCAAACTTTATTGGTGGATGTTTGCTCAAAAGATTATCAGAAACTGTTGATTCGATGTAAAAAAAAAAAAAAAATCAGCTGCCATATTCTTAAAACTTTTTAAGTAACTCCACTCGCGACTAGTAGACTTAATACTATATGTCCTTTTCTCTTTATTCTTAACTCTATTGTTTATATTTTATTAATTTCAACCCATTTCATTTAATTAGTATATTAACCATAATTGCCAAACATAATCATCTATATATTCCAAACTTTTATTTAATAAAATGTGAATTAAATAGTTGTAAATATTTGACTTCAATTATTAAATAAAATTTCTCGGTCCAAACATGATTTTTGATCCACGGAATATATAACAGAAATATAAGAAAAGGCTTCTGTATCGGAATACTTTTAATTTGGCGTTCTGTGGAGAGCCAGTTTAACCCGTCAGTAGTCGCGCGTCGGTCTTTTTGCCGCCCGTATAACTTAACTTCTCCTAACTTGTATCACATTACAAATACAACGGAGATTTACCATGTAGCTGACTTTGAAGGTTTCTCGACCACATTAGTGAAGTAACAGGACACCTCCGTTTTTCTTTCCGGTACATTTTTAGAAACAAAGTTCAAATTGGCGAAAAAGTCTACGGAACAATCACTAATGTCAGTTCACTTTTACTTTTTCCAATTACTTCAGATCTCACGAATAAAATGCATAACTTAAGAAAACTGCAAATTTATATCTTCAATGAAATATTTTCTTATATTAGGTGAAAAAGTTTTCTTATTTTGCATATTTGGTGTGCAGGGGGGGCAGCGGCGAAAAGACCGAGCGCGACTAATGATGTTGTGAAAAAAGTCGCGACTACTCGCGGGTTAAGATCTCTGGAAATATTTGACTTCAATTATTAATTAATTTTCCTGGTTCCAAACTAGGCTGTTTCATCCGCGGATTTCACCCGGAAATATAAGCAGATGTTTCCATACTAAAACACTTTTATTTGCGTATCTTGGTGGAGAACAATTTAAAGATTCAAACGTTGTATTGATAAATTTTGAGTGTATCATTATCTTTAAAAAATTATCTGTAAAATCTATCATGGAGAAGAAAAATACTTTGGAACAAATGCTTCCCCCATAAACTAAATAAGTCTCCGTAACCGTAATGAATAGCATTATAGTTTGACAATTAAATTTATAGAAAGAAAAAAGCGTAGTCGTAAATATAGTACTTTATTAGAAAACTAAGATTTAAAATGCCATTATATAATTTGACAAAAAAAATCAAAGGATATTCTGATAACAAAATGTAAGCGGGAAAAAACACTTTAAAAGCAATTGAGATGAGCAATAAATTTCAAGTAAAACGAATCAAATGTTTAAAAGTGTTTATACCGAAATATAATTTATACCGTAATTTCGGGTGTATAAGCCGCGGATCAAACAATTCTTTTTCGACCCAGAAATTTTTTTTAAATGAATGTTACTTCTTAGATCGCCGTAAATACTTGTGTTCAATCACTAAATAAGTTTTCTGGATCTAAAAAGAATTGTTTGAGCCGCGGCTTATACACCCGAAATTACGGTAATTTCATAATATATAGTTTCATATCTCTCAAATAAATTTTATACCAGAAAACCTTAAAAATCTATATTTATAACGTTCCAATGCTACAGTCAATGACACTCAATAATTGTGCAGGATATTTTTATTTAAAATTGCAAGTGCATTTTAAAGCATAAAAAATGTTTAAATGCGTTACTTACAAACATGTAAAATACAGGGTTGCTAAAGATCAGGGAAATAACATGATCATCTGTCAGAATAATGCCAGTATTTACTTAGATAAAAACTTGCCTTATTCAACTGCGCGATAACAATAATTTAAAAGTTTTATAAGAGATGGGAACCTATTGGTTCCCATCTCTACTCAGAAACTGCATAAATCATGCAATAGTAAACAATTAAACTAGTTATTGGAAATTTAGAGCTCTGTTAAAGTTACAGTATGAACAGGTGTAGCATTGTCGTCCATGAAGAAATCCGGACCTATGCACCTCTAAAAAGAAGTACGGAATCACGATTCATTAGCTGACACCAGTGTCTGAACCTTAAAGAACGTGGAGGTTTTTACTGCTACCAAGCCTGATATTGCCCAAAACGAGAACTGCGGTACCTTCTAAATGGTCCCATGCGGTGGTTCTTGAGGGGTGATTACATGTTCCTTGCCCTATCCATATGTGTATCGGTCCAGAAACGCTCGCCAGACTACATCGGTTCTCATCCGCAAAAAGCATTCGTCTCCACATCATGTCTTCACTTCTTCTGTTTCTAGCATCACAGAAAGTAGTGTCTCCCATGAGCACGCTTTAACCCATTCGTGCCCAGCACCTTTTGCGTAAATTTTATTTGGTTGGCACCACTATTTTTAGAAGATTTCAGTTTAGTTCATTAATCATGAAAATGCATCATTTAAATAAAATAATTATTGCTTTTCTTTTTTTCCGGTGTCAAAAACAGTGCTGAATGCACCTTTTGAAGCGTCCCTAAAAAGGGACGCTAGGCACTAATGGGTTAACCCTTTAAGTTCTGGGGTGTAACTTTCTTAAAAATTCGAAATGTCACATTGGCACCAGTATTTGCAAAGAAAAAAACCGGTTATCAATAAACACGAAAAAAATGCATTAAACACTTTTCAAATAAATTTGATCAAATTTCCTGGTGTCATTGTGACATTTCGGAATTAAAATTATGCGGTAGAAATTCTACAAACAGAGCTCAAGGGGTTAATGTTAGACACCGAACTGGTCAGAACTAGTCACCGAACATAATTGTGCAGGATATTTTTATTTAAAATTGCAAGTGCATTTTAAAGCATAAAAAATGTTTAAATGCGTTACTTACAAACATGTAAAATACAGGGTTGCTAAAGATCAGGGAAATAACATGATCATCTGTCAGAATAATGCCAGTATTTACTTAGATAAAAACTTGCCTTATTCAACTGCGCGATAACAATAATTTAAAAGTTTTATAAGAGATGGGACCTATTGGTTCCCATCTCTACTCAGAAACTGCATAAATCATGCAATAGTAAACAATTAAACTAGTTATTGGAAATTTAGAGCTCTGTTAAAGTTACAGTATGAACAGGTGTAGCATTGTCGTCCATGAAGAAATCCGGACCTATGCACCTCTAAAAAGAAGTACGGAATCACGATTCATTAGCTGACACCAGTGTCTGAACCTTAAAGAACGTGGAGGTTTTTACTGCTACCAAGCCTGATATTGCCCAAAACGAGAACTGCGGTACCTTCTAAATGGTCCCATGCGGTGGTTCTTGAGGGGTGATTACATGTTCCTTGCCCTATCCATATGTGTATCGGTCCAGAAACGCTCGCCAGACTACATCGGTTCTCATCCGCAAAAAGCATTCGTCTCCACATCATGTCTTCACTTCTTCTGTTTCTAGCATCACAGAAAGTAGTGTCTCCCATGAGCACGCTTTAACCCATTCGTGCCCAGCACCTTTTGCGTAAATTTTATTTGGTTGGCACCACTATTTTTAGAAGATTTCAGTTTAGTTCATTAATCATGAAAATGCATCATTTAAATAAAATAATTATTGCTTTTCTTTTTTTCCGGTGTCAAAAACAGTGCTGAATGCACCTTTTGAAGCGTCCCTAAAAAGGGACGCTAGGCACTAATGGGTTAACCCTTTAAGTTCTGGGGTGTAACTTTCTTAAAAATTCGAAATGTCACATTGGCACCAGTATTTTGCAAAGAAAAAAACCGGTTATCAATAAACACGAAAAAAATGCATTAAACACTTTTCAAATAAATTTGATCAAATTTCCTGGTGTCATTGTGACATTTCGGAATTAAAATTATGCGGTAGAAATTCTACAAACAGAGCTCAAGGGGTTAATGTTAGACACCGAACTGGTCGTCATACGTAAAAATTACCCTTGTGCAGCATCACATCCATGGTAAAATCCAAAAGTCCAGTATTCTGGCCATTGTGCCTTGTGATATCTCCAGCTGTATACCACTTTTAGGACAGTAAAGCGCTCGTCCGCCGTTGGTTTTGCTTTTGAGTGACTTCTGCTGCATGTTTGGACTGCTGATGCTATATGAGAAGCCCAGAAGCCAAGGGGTACAAGTGACAAAATGTCATTTTCGAGTAAATTGAGTTTAAAAATAATTGATGTTAAATTGGAACATCAATAACAATTGACTAAATTGAAATAGAAAACATCTGCTTGTTGCATTCTAATCTTTGAACTCTCATTTCAATAACTGTTAAAAAAAATAGAGTACAATTTTCTTTAAATGTACAATTAATCAATATTGTTTGTTTTTCGAAAAAGGTGGTTTATCTCTATAACTCCCCAAATAATCAGAAAATGAACTATATTTCTTTACCTGAAATGGAAAAAGCATATTTCCAGATACCCTGTGCACTTAACTCAATTTTTTCAATTTTGTCACTTATACCCCTTGGCTTCTGGGGTCCTCATATATTGTATTCAACGGATTGTGAAAAAATGCTGTAAGCTATTCCGAACTCTTCTACTATATTTGTCACACATCGACCTCCATCAAGCGTCCCACTAATGCAATTTTGGGTATTTTTTTAAATCTAGATGATATCTCATAGACTGCCTGTTACTCATATGCTAAGGCAATAGCAACAAACCGTCTTGGAAACGACTGGGCACAATGAATTAGACTTCACCAAATTGTGGAGCGTCCATTGCCTCTGTGCCTTACACCCTTCCGACTTCCTCCGATAATGTCATATGCCATACAGCATTTCACATTGCATCAATCTCAGATTTGTCTCCTGATCGGTCTTTTAGTCCGTTCCAAAGTTGCCAGTTTGGCCTCATTTTTATTTGGAAATTTTATGTTTATACGAGAAATTTTAAAAGAAAAAATTTTGCCTTACGTGATCACAAAATTTCTATCATTCAATAAACTTAAAAATTCTATTTCTGATAGGAATTTGGATTTTCTGAATAAAGATGGGGGTCCAACCAGCGAATCTGTTCTTTCTGTTACCCTTTTCGGTTGTTATCAGAATACCACAAAATGCTTTGTCCGTTAAAAGGTTAACACAATGTGTTTTATTTGCTCATGGTTAGCTTTATTCTTACACATATTATTTTCAAAATTGGCCGTGGGAGTGGGGGATTGGCATTTAACCCTTTGAGGGGCAAAGCACTTCTATTCTTAAAATGCTGAAATGATCGATCGACACCAAAATTTAAAAGGGAATTTATTTGAAAATAAATACAAACTTTTCTTCATATACTTCATAAAATTAAAATTTTCTTTTTAAAATTCTGGTGTGAATGTGGCATTTTGCAATTAAAATTAAGTGGGATATATTTTATCTCACCGCCCTTCAACGGGTGAACTACGCTTATTTGTCTAGACCATTCTGAACTTTTCAGCTGAGTGTCATTTGAACCACAAAATTTTCGCTATATTTTACTAAGAAATTTCGTGTCTTTAACCCTTTTGGGCACGAGTAAATTCTGTCAGTAAAATGAGAAATCATCGACTGTCACCGGAATTAACAAACGAATTTTTTAGTAATTAAGAATCCCTTAATTTAAACTTTCAATGTAAAAGCAAAATTTTATTAAAATATCATTGGTGCCGTTTATAAGTTTGGAATTAAAATTAGGTATCCCGGGCTGGGCACAGTCGCTGGAAAGGGTTAAGTAAGGCGAATTTTTAAGTTGAAAAATAGCGGTGCGTGCATAAATAATATAAATATCTCTATTTATTTTGAACATACGCGTTGAAATATTTGCAAGAAGAGTAAAATAGAAGGAATTACTGTACAATCGATTAATTGATCGAAGTTAACTGAAAAAATTCTTTTGATTTTCTGTATAACAAGAATAAACTACATTATTGTGAAGAGAAGAGGAAACATATTTGTTGCTTTATACAATGAGACATGGGATTTCTTTCGCTTTGTAAACAGACTCGGAAAACATTTTATTTATGTTCAAAGGAATTATCAACAATGATTTAGTACTTACAACAACTCAATTAATTTTGAAAGATGTGTCTGCTTGTTTTTTATTTCCCTGGTGTATATCGCAAATTCGCAAACACAAATAAAACTATAAACAGACTTTTAAAAATCCTATATTTTTTTAATTTAAGTAGTTCAAATTACAGTAAATGTATAACATCAAGCACACAATATACTAAAAAATAAAAGTTTATTATATAAAGTAGGATAAGAATATGAAGAGAGCGGTCACAAAATATTTATAAAATACAAATTTTTTAGCCATGAAAGTGTACATAATATGTATGGGGATATGACAAATATATAAATTTGAAACTGGGTTCATTTAAAATGATTCTAACTTTCTATTAATAGAAAAACTGCGAATAAGTACGTAATACCCTTTTAAAAGGGAGTAATCGTTTCCATAGTTTATCGGGTTATAATTTAAGTGTGATATTAAATTATAACCCGATAAATTATGGAAACTGTTACTCCCTTTTAAAAGGGTATTACGTACTTATTCGCAGTTTTTCTGCCATTCATTAACCCATGCGTGACGGGACAATTTTACGGAATTTTTGATGTTTTCCCACCGGTTATCAAAAACAAAATTTTGTGCTTTATTAAATCGAGAAAATGCTCCAATTAGATAAGGCAATTTTTTCAGTAAAATTTTAATAGTGGGGATAAATAGGGATTCCTCAGTCTTCTTCCAGGCCACCTATGGTACGCACCGATGTGAACGTCTTAAGAAAATACTTTTTTAAAGAAATTATTCACAAATTTTCAGCAAAATTTATACGCCTGTAATTATACTTTATAATCTTATCAATTTGACCACCAGATCTAAGAAAAGTGGATTGGAATTTTTCAGTTAATTTTCTTTAATCCTTTGAGCTCTGGGGTGTACATTTCTTCAAAACTCCAAATGTCACATTGGCACCAGTATTTTGGAAAGAAAAAAAACGGTTAACAATAGACACGGGGAGAAAAAAAAAAGCATTAAACCTTTTTGAAGCAAATTTCGTCAAATTTTCTGGTGTCATTACGACATCTTGGAATTAAAATTATGTGGTAGAAAATTCTACCAGCAGAGCTCAAGGGGTTAACCCTGGTGCACTCAAGAAGTGAATCTCATTCACCTCTAGTGTTATCAGGTGTTCCTCGCAAAACGGGACGCCAAATGCGTTGTCACCCCTAATATCTTACAATTTATCTAGCCACATTTTATCACTCATTATTCGGCCATTTCGTAAACTAAATAAACTTAGTTTAAAATACTAGTGTCCAGATCATTTGCAGCACGCATTTACGCGTACATAGTGGTCAGTGAGAACCATCTTTCCAGAGCAAAGGTTTAATGATATATACAGTGAAGTTTAACACATTACTCCTTGGTGTTGCGTTACCGAAAAAAATGCATTTATTTAAATTATTTACAAATGCATCACTATTTTTCAAGTAAAATATTTGTCTTACTTTAAGATATAAAATTGTAACATTATATAATGCGAAAACTGTCTTTCTGAGTTTGTAGTGGCACAGGAAGTGTTGAATATTGAATTAGAAATTAAGATTTCTTTTCTTTTTTTCCACGTGTTGTAAAAGGAAATTTAATGAATTTAATAACCAATCTATGAAGGCAATACCTTCCTTTTCAAAATGCCCGGAAATTTTTTTGATTTAAATTGATGTCTGTGAAATAATTTACTGCCTCATTTCATGTAATTAAAGAGATTTCCGTGTAAGGATTGCAATTTCGTAGCACCTTAATTTTTGCATGAACGAAAAATTTGTTGCCATTCGGTTGCTAGGAAGGGCATTTTAAAAGGATTTAAGACATTTGTGTAAGTTCAATTATTCATAAGAAACACTATAGTTTCGGAAATTTTACAAGTATTTTACGAATGAATGGGCTTATAATTTACACAAATCACTTAACAATTTTCCAAAAAGTGGTAACTAAAATGTGAGCTTGAGATCATACTTAGCTCTTAAAATAGAACGCCTGGAAAAGGTTGATTCGACTCCGATCATTTGACAAAATTTCAATTCGTACCAGAACATTTTTCTTGAAAAAAGTTAAATTTCAGCTATGCTGAATTGCGTTAAAAAAATTAATTAAATAATTTTGAATGAAAATTGAGGTGTTAAATATTATTATCAAATTTGAGTAAAATCACCGGGCGTTCTAGTGTTAACCCATTAGTGCCTAGAGTCCCTTTTAGGGACGCTTCAAAAGGTGCATTCAGCACTGTTTTTGACGCCGGTAAAAAAGAAAAGCAATAATTATTTTATTTAAATGATGCATTTTCGTGATTAATGAACTAAACTTATATCTTCTAAAAATAGTGGTGCCAACCAAATAAAATTTACGCAAAAGATGCTGGACACGAATGGGTTAATACTAGCGAACAATCGTCAAACTTATTTTTTCACGTTCAGCTCAGAAATTTTTTGACATAAATTTTAATTTATTATATTCACGAAATATCAATTATTATAATAACCAGGGACAACTATTTGATCTTTACGAGGAGAAATTAGAAAATCTTAAAGAAAATTTTATAAATAATGCGTAAATTCGTCAGCAGCATGCATTGCGTTGATTAGAATGGGGATTAAAATGTAATCTGGGGAATATGGAGAAACTACATTATTCTAACTTAATCTGGAGCATAATTCTACTAAGCTGATACGTTACTTGGAAATTTAATTACACTAAAAATAGAACCCATCAACTAATTTGGATTTGAAGAATCACTATTGCAAAATTCAGATATTAAGGTATTCTTTAATATTTTCATTTGATGCCATTCAAAAAATAGTGTGATATTTTGCTCGCTTATCAAACAATTGCTAGCTTATTGTGATTTATATAGAAATATTTTAGAGATTTGAGAAGTTTATATATATTAACTAAAATAAAATATTGTAAAACATATTAGTTATTTTTTTTTCTTTATATCTATTATTTTCCTAATCCACCGGTTTGTAAAATGCCTGTATCTACAAATTTCCAATATTTGTCTTATTAAACGTAGAATCCGATTAATAATTAAAAGGAATATTTTTAATCAAAAACAGTTTAATAAAAAAAAACCATTAAGGAGTGGTAGGACTCTCATGGACTATAAATGGTAGGAGTCATGGACTATAAATTTTCCATGTAACTCAAAGTTATCATCATCCAAATCGTGAACAGCAAACATAATTAAAAAAATTAAATTAGTAACCAAGGGAGCAAAAATCTAGGCGCCAGAGGGTAGTCTCTCACCACTAAATTTTTAAAGTTTTTTTCGCTCAAAATTTAATAGCATTCAAGCAGGAATTTTACACGAAATATTAGACGAAGAAAAACGAAATAAATTTTGTAATAAATTTTGTGATGAGAAACTGCCTGCTGGCGCCTAGATTTTTGCGCCCCTGTTAGTAACCTTAACCCACAGTGTACGGAACAGAGAATCAACTTTCATACACTGTAATGACAACTTGTTTAACATGGGATTACGCATAGACAGTAGCGATACGAGCGGATGACTCTGAAACTACGATCATAACATAAGAGAGGTTGCTAATTCGGCGAAACATCGCTTCCTTGGCGACAAATGATATAGGAAAAAAGAAAAAAAAGTACAGCGACGGCTTGCTGCTTCTTGTTTTGAAATTTATGAATGAATTATTTTAATATGAAATAACTTTGACGTATTCGTCTTGCAAACAATGCATGTGTCTCTTCTTAACATAACGACCTAATAATTTAAATTTGAAAATTCAAGAACAATAACAGTAATAATTACGAATCAATATAAGCGCGGAAATCTAAGATCAAATAGCATAAGCACGTGTGCAAAGATAATCAAATCAGCATTCAGCAAGAAGTGCCAAGCCAGAATATGGTTACAGTTAAACAGAAATCACGAGGATAAAAATCGCCAACGCGATGGTTTAGTTTTTAAGTGATCCACTGAGGGCGTTCTTTTCAAGCCGAGTTGAGGCTCTGTCTGTACTCTGTGCCTTAACCCTTTGAGCTCTCTTGGGTAAATTTCCTTAAAATTCCAAATGTTACATTGGCACCAATATTTTGAAAAGAAAAAAAAACCGGTTTTTGATATACGAGAAAAAGAGCTTAACCCTTTCCGGCACGCTGTGACCGGTCTGTGATACTTAATATTAATTCCAAACTTACAATCGGCACCAATGATATTTTAGTAAAATTTTGCTTTTACAATAAAAGCTTAAATTAAAGAATTCAATGTATCTAAAAAATTCGTTTGTGAATTCCGATGTCAGTCGATAATTTCTCATTTTACCAACAGATTTTGCTTGGACAGGAAAGAGTTAGAGTTAGCCTTTTCCAGTATAGGAAAATTCTTTTCGTAAAATGATGAAATGATTGCCTGACACCTGAATTTACATGCGACAGTTTTTATAAATTAAAAACTTGTTCCTTTAAACTTTCATTATAAAAGCAAATTATTCTTTAAATAGTCTTGGTGCCTTTTGTGATCATGGAATAAAAATTACGTTCTACTGTAGTGGGACCGTTGCGCCGGAAAGGGTTAACCCTCTACTTAAAAGGGTAAAGTGCATTCCAGAATTTGGATGAATAAGATAATTGGAATTCTTTCCATAAAATCTAAATACAAATTTCGGTGTTTTCATTAACAAAATGTACCAGCTAAAGCAAAAATTTGTATTTTAAATTTTTATTTTAAAATTCTGGTGAGAATACGGAATATCCAACTAAATTAATCCACTAATTTGGGAACACTGATGGTAGCTAACATTCTATAATTGAAATTAGAGAAACTTTGAGAAGATTCACAAAGTAGCCTGGGAAGTCAAATACGTGATACATTTTTCACACGTCCGCAGCATATCGATATAAGCAGTGTTGCCAGTTTGGCTTCCATTTTAAATCCGAAATTTGAATTTCAGACATGGAATTTCAAAAGAAGAATTTCTACGTTAAGCGATCGTTTAATGTCTCTCATTAAATAAAATAAAAACTACTATTCCTTATTTCTGGTATTTATTTGAGATTCTGAACTAAAATGGAAGAATAACTGGCAACCCTGGACATAAGCACTATCAAAACATAAAAATGCGAAACACAATCAAACAATGATGTTATGAATAAAGAGGATGAGGCACATAGTGTAGTGTCTACTGGTTGCAAGTAAAGTAACTGAAGATGTTTTCAAAAGATAGTGGCTGTTTTCATACATTGCGCATTTCATACAGTGTTGTTTTCATATATTTAATCAGGACTTGATTAATGCC
Organism: Maratus speculifer; assembly: GCA_964019185.1. Lineage (NCBI taxonomy): Eukaryota > Metazoa > Arthropoda > Arachnida > Araneae > Salticidae > Maratus > Maratus speculifer. Next base: position 198,474,639 of record OZ025299.1, read on the forward strand.
AAGGTAATTTTGATCTGGAGAAACGCAAGGATTTTTTTTAAACTCATGATAGAATTTCTGCACGAATAAAGAGCTTAACACCATGAAGAGCACCAGTATATTATATGTACCGATCAATTTTAATTCCCAAACTCCACGTTAGCATTAGAATTTAGGAATTGAATTTTTCTTTACATTGTGAACGCAAAAAGAGGATTTACATACTTACACATAAAATTGTCCATAAATACCGAAGTTATTTAAATATTTTATCATTTTAGCAACAGTTCTTTGCCCCAGAGAAGGTTAGCCTTTTAGGTAGTCCCAGTGCAAGACCCCTTAATTTCTATTGCAAAACTATCAACTGCGCAAAGATTGTTTTAATAAAATTTTGCTTTTATAATTGAAGTACAGATTTTTTTTTTTTTTTTGTGAGAAATTCGTTTGAAAATTCTGACGTCAGTAAATTATTTCATAACTTTTTGAACATAATTTTTTTTCTCTGACAAGTTAGTTAAAGCGAAAATTTATACTAAACCTTTGCACTCGAGAGGTGACTCTCACTTACCACTAGTGTTGTCAAGTGTCCCTCGTAAATCGGGATGCCAAGTACTTTGGACACCACTAATATCTTGTAGTTTATTTCACCATATTTTATCACAGACTATTTTGGAATACTGGTCCAGAACATGTGGAACACTCATTTACCCGGGACACTATTGGTCACAAGAGTCGCAACTCTAATGCAAAGGATTAAAAGGAGATGGATTGATAAGGGTTGTTTTTCTTCCATCATATAAAGCGAAAAAATGTTTTTCAACTATTGTTCAGTGTCCTTGTATACTTAAAGATATTTATTTTTTTTTAGTTTAAGATTTACGTGATAAATAAATTATTATAGAAGATATGTTCATATAGAAATTATAGCTCGAAATGAAAGTGTTTTGGCTTTTTTCCACATTTTTGTCATTTTTTAAAAGAAGCGTTCCTTTAATAAAATTAATTTTTACTTGAAATGGATACTACTCTTTATATGCTTTTAAATGAGCATTATTTATTTTGGTTCAGTCTGCGCTTGTTCATATTAGAGAAAAGAATTTCGCGCTACAGGATTAGCTGCACATCTATCGCAGCGCATTCAGATTTATTTTGGCTCACTCAAAATGTATTTACGTTGTTCAGACATCAATTTTTAAAAAAAACTATTGATGTGAATTGAAGAACTTAATAATAAATAATGCTTGGAAATCAACACCTGGCTAAAATAGTGATTTTCGTATTGTTTCTAACAGAAAAAATTACATCGATACTTAGATGTTCTTAAAACTGCGGTCTGCAGAGTGGTTCTAAGTTGCACTCCAAATACATGTCATATGTCTAAAAATACTTGAAACACTCCTTTTTCATCTTTTGAGATAAGAATAAGAGATTATGCGTCAACGAGTTCTGTCAAAGACACCACCTAAGAAACCTAATATACATTTATCAATATCTCGATGTCACAACTCAAACACTCGTATAATGTATAAAGGTAAGAACTACCTCGTGATTGTATCAAAAGCAGCTCACCGTAAAATAGAATAGATGTTTATGAATCAATTATGACAGCATGATGTTGCATGCATATTACGTTGAAAAGAGGACAAATTTGTGGCAGTTTGTGAGTGAGGGGGATGTACTCAAAGTTCAAAATGTAATTAAAAAAAACGCGTGGTTGTTATAATTTTCATAGAAAATCGATGGTCAACAATTTTTCGTGTAAAACAGCCATAGAAAGCTTTATTATTTTTAAAATGTTATAATTGAAAAAGTAAATAAATATACACCAGAGCAGCGGAATATTCTGCGTTTCGGACAGCATTATCTCAGAACAGAGAATATTAGTTTATTTATTCGAAATTTTTTACGATTTAACACTTTCCGGGGCAAGGTACTTGTATTCGTAAACTGTTGAAGTAATTGAGTAACACCAGTATTTACACGAAGTTTTATTTGAAAATTAATAAAAGTGTACTTTTCCATATTTAATAAAACTGAAATTTTCCGAGAAATTGTTTGGTGCCAGTGTGGCAATTTAGAATTAAGATTAGGTGTTGTCATTTGCAAACACCACCCTTCAAGAGGTTAAAAGGACTACCTTTTCTATAATTAATACAGTTATGCAACTAGTTGGATGTGCCAATCCCAAAACTTTCTTCTATCTCATACGTACATTTTAATATTTAAAAAAATAGTTAATCTTTTTAATGCTTTAATAATTTTAATTCATTACCATACCAACTTTGATTTTCATCTTAAATTTCTGCTTCAGTCAATTATTCGGAGTAAAAACAAATTTCCGTCTCTGCAGGAGCCCATGGACAACAGAATGATAAGCATTTTTTTTTTTTTTTCAAATTCAGGGAGTACCTACTTTCCTTACACAGGGTGCGTAGTCATCAAGAAAACCAAAGGATTTTAATTCTTTTAGCATCAGAAATTTTTTAAAGTACTGGTTGTTACATCTGAAAAAAAATTTCTTTTTCTTTAAATAAAACAAATATTAGATTATAAAAATTCTGGTAAAATGTCCTTACAAGGTCCTTCCAGACTACGCACCTTGTTACAAAAAATAATAAAATACAAAAAATTTAGTTCAATTCTAAGACTAACTTCATACACTTTTAGGTGGTGCAATATTGAAAATGGCAAAAAATTGACTGTTGCAGCCCCCCCTTCCTGCGTATTTTTTTTAATTCAGGGAGGACCAACAAGCCATAGCCATACACTTACACAAAAAATTTCGTTCAGTTCGTTGAATAAATTCATATACTTTTCGTCGGTACAGTAAATACGGCGCATATTCGCGATTGCAGCGCCCCCATCCGGCGGATTTTTTTTAATTCAGGGAGAACTAATTAGCTATAGTCATACACTTACAGAAAAAATTTGGTTCAATTCGATACATAACTTCATATACTTTTGGCCGGTACAATATTGAAAATGGCACAAAAATCGCGATTAAAGCGCCCCCTTCCGGCGGATTTTTTTCAAATTCAGGGGGGACCTAATAGCTATAATCAAACACTTACAGGTTAAAAACAGGTTTTTTAGAATCTCTGACCCCTAAAACGTGTAAATCCGTCGAAAAACGGAAGTCGAAAAAAATTTCGATTACAATACTTTCTTCTATTGAAGATAGAAAGTAAAAATCCGGAAACTTGGCAATACTGAAACTTAGATATATAATAATAATGCTACTATAGTAGGAACGAAATGTACTAGAAAAATGGTTATTTTAAGCAAGGCTACCTTATCATAATATCAAGGCTTGTCATTCGCCAAGTTTCCTTTGACCGCAGTACAGGGAGCGCTGAAACCACGTGATTTTCCCGTTAGTAGCGCCATCTAATGTGAGAAACTGAAATATTTTCCATTTTTTCCTATGGGATTATTAGCAGTAATATGCACCAGGTGGCGTTACTTACGAGACACAGTCATATAATAAGTTGGCAATTATAGGGACAATTTCAACAATAGATTTTCTCCTGAATGCGAGGCCTTGATATTATGATAAGGGGGCCTTGATTTTAAGTTTAAATAAAATGAACTCTAAAGCGGTTTATTTCAAAACAAGAATTGCGCTCGGTATACCTCGGGAACTGCATGTTAACTTTATATGATATCTTTAAACAAGAGAGGTTAAACTTTTTCTTTAGGCTAATCTTAAATACATTTTCTTCAGTTACAATAAAATATACTTATGCCAACTTCGTTAAAACAATATGCAATACATTAATCTTTATTTTAAAAATATAAATTTTTCGAAATTACACACTTATTTAAGTTTTGCTTTAAGATAGAAACATGTAAATCTATGAAGATTATATTGAAAAATTATTAAAGCGTTTGAAATTAATCTTAACGTAAAGAAAAATGTACACATATTAAAAATTCTAAAACAAACCAATTTAAACTACAATTTAAGCTTTCATTATAGGGTTCGCACACTTCTTATATTTTGTCAGGACTCTGGCACCCCTATTAATGATAAGAAAATTTATATTTATTTTTTAAGAAACAGAATTGGTAAACTCCTCCTCGATTCACGATTTTCGCATTAATTGTCTACAGTGAAATACATTGAAAATATTGTAAAAATTTAGTGGTACAGTCGTGCGAACCCTGCATTACATAAGGGATAAGCTAATGTAATTGATGGTAACTGATGTATCCACAGAATTTTTTTCATGCAGTTTGTTTTAACTTTCACAGAAACTGTTGCTCTTTCACATGTATGTTCCTTAAAATTTCGAAATTGTTGAACATTCTGGAATAGTATGCCACATTTTTATGTACTTCAAATATGGTGATTGTAATTCTACAGAAATGTAAAAAAATCAAAACTTAAAAAAGAAAGCAATGATTTTAGCACTGAATGTTTAAAAAAAAATCGTTTACTGCTTTTGATTATTTTTTCCATTTTTACTTAGCTAAAATTAAACTTTTGAAAATTAAATTAAAATTTGGAAAGTAATATTATTTAGTGATTTCTTAAGATAGAATTACTATGTAATTGAAGAAGTTTTTCGAAATCTCACAACTCATTTGAAAAACACTTTTTATAACTTCTATTTATTTTTTTTCCTTCCAAGAAATGCTATTTTGATCTTGTCAACAGAAGTTCCTTAAGCAATCATCGAAATGCGACGATGTAATCTTTTCCCCAGGAGACGTAGCTTAGAGGATGTTTTGTCTCTAAATGCTGTGATATCGGATTTCTTTGGATTTTATCAAACTTTTTATTTATCTTATATTTATCCCTATGTATGTCATTTCTTCTAATATACCGAATCATGAGTATTTGACAAAAAAATGTTGAAGTATTTGCATAATTAAAAAAAAGTCAAGACATATTTTCCAAAATATATACATGTTAAATTTTTATATTCAACACAAGATTCAGGAAATTATTCTTTATTTCTGTATTAAAAATCAATTGAAAGAAACATTTTGTGATGTACTTATAGTTAAAAATTGTATAACAGTGGCAAGAAATCTTCGTGCTAGAAAGTTTTTAGAAAACATTTGTTCCACTTATTTAATAAATGAAATTTTCATATTAAAAATCACGAAGAAAAATTTCAGGAAGAATAATGTATACTAGACTTCTGGCACTAAACTTCGAAATTCATTCTTATTTCAACCCTTCGAGATCGGATGGTTAAATTTTCTTACCACTTACCGTAATTTCGGGTGTATAAGCCGCAGCTCAAACAATTCTTTTTCGACCCAGAATTTTTTTAAAAACAAATATAACTAGTCAGATCGCCGTAAATATTTGTCTTCAATCACTAAATAAGATTTCTGGGTCCAAAAAGAATTGTTTGATCTGCGGCTTATACACCCGAAATTACGGTAATTTTAATTCCGAAGAGTAGCAATGGCACCGGAATGTTCGACCAAACTTATTTGAAAAAGTTTAAGTACTTTCCCCCCCCCCCCCCCCCGCGTTTATCGTAAACTTATTTTTTTTCATTGCTAAATACTGGTGCCTATGTTGCAGTTGAAATTTCTGAAAAAATTACCCACCAGAGATCAAAGGGTTCATGCGATGAATAATTTATTTTGAAACTATATGTATAATGGGCTTTTAACAATGGCTTGGCGATAGCGGTCATTTTGAGTGGAATCAAATTAATATTTTACGGTTAAAACCAGAAATATCTTCATAGAAATGATAAATTTAAATCATACAATAAGATAATTACATAAGTTAAAACGTATAAATAAAAATTCTTGTATGAAATTTTAGGCAATTTGAATAAAATTTCCAGTCGTTCTCGTGGGAACACAGTTTTAAATGTTAAAATTTTAGTTGTTTGAATCGCGCTTGAGATTTTTTATGAATGGAGTTTTTTAAAACTGCGAAATGCAGTTGAATCGTTAGCATTTAGTCTCTCAGCAGTGTCTTTAGTAGTACTCCGAGAATTATTTTCATTAAGTAACAAATTAAGTTATTCCCCATGCCATAAGTACGCCCAAAGTGACTTTTGCCGTTCAGATTGAAATTACCATTTTAAAATTAACAAAACGTTTTTTTAATTGTCCTAAGAGCGGGGTCACGATCTAAATAACTTTCTTGAATATTTTTGTAGAATGTTGAACACTCAATCCTACTTAATCCTCCTTATTTAACCCTTTGAGGGGCAAAGCACTTCTATTCATAGTATCCTGAAATAGTTGATTAACACCAGAATTTAAAAACAAATTTATTTCAAAATAGATAAATGCTTTTCTTCGTGCACTTGATAAAATTATAATTTTCATTTCAAAATTCTGGTGGCAATGTGGAATTTTTCAATTAAAATTAGGTGGGATATATTTTTTCCCACCTCTTTTCAAGGGGTTAACGTAACATGACGAAAAGGTAATATTTCATTTACAATTTTTAGGAATAAAATTTCCACGTTTTTTCACACCAGTATTTTGTTAGAGAAAATGCTCTTGTCTTAAATCGCAAAAATGTTCTAGTTAAAGGAAAGAAAATTTTCTCTTGGAAAAAAGTGGTGAACAAAGACGCGGAAATCTCATGCCCATATTTTGAATAGCTTCCAAACAAAAATTCTCCCTGCACATAAATTAATTTGAAAAAAAAAATCTTTCAATCCTTTGACTTCTAATGTTTGAATTTTCTGCCACTTAATTTTAATTTCTAAACGTCACAATGGCACCGGAATATTCGACCAAATTTACATGATAAAGGTTTCGTGCATTTGTTTGCGTATATCGTATAAAGAATTTTTTCTTTGCAAAATGCAAGTGCCAATGTGACATTTGGAATTTTGAAGAAAATTACCCACACCGGCTTAAAGGGCTAACGTTACATTCACTCCCGATGCATGTAGATAATTGTTACTTAATAATATGGTTATAAAAGAAATACCAACAGAATCAAAATTGTAATCTGCTTCCTCCTATAAAATTGTTCACGAACTTTTGCAATCACCTGATATATATTTTTAAATTGACATTCAAAACTAAATATAATGAATTGTAATTTATTCATTTTTGTAATCAGTGATATATATTCCTGAAAGCGCTACTTATAGGGGTATAATATGCCAGTTATTTCGGCCGAGTTGTTTTTCATTTAAATATGGAAACTACTCTTTACGCAGCTATTGCTGTTTTACAATGGTTACAAGTGAGTGTCTTCTATTGTTGAAACAGAGTTTCAGTGCTTCGTTTTGATACTTTATTCAAAAATTTGCAAAAATGTGTTCTTTTTGTCCTATCATCATGTTTCACACATGGAACTATTAAGAAAGGGGAACTGATGTAGCCTTAAATAAAATAGTGAATTATTTATTAATGGTGAAAAAAAAATCCCAATGCATCTTTTAACGATGCATGTATGCATCACCCATTCCGAAAGGGTTAAGGTCTCCTCTGTGACCCGTACTGAATTCGGGCAGGAACATTTTGTCTGCTTCGTTACTAAGAGCTGTTTGACGGCACTAATTTGTAGCTGTAAATTTAGTTTTGTTTATTTTCAAATATTTTTCAATTAAATAAAACAAATATTTCGGCAATGAAAAAGTGATGTATAGCCCCTATCTTTAATTTATGTTGTAAAAACAATGTAACAGTTCAATGGTTCACGGCTTACCTGATTTTCCTGTACATCATACAGATAATGTGCTTTTGCCAATCGCGGTTTTCTCATACCACTAACGGGCATTCTTATTCAAATCAAGATTTATTATTCTCACCAGCAAAGTTTTATTGTAAATTTTACATTATTTAATCTGAGTGTTAATCTCATTCAACTGGGCAAAATTTTCTATTTTGAAAACCTGTGGTAAAATATTAACAGTTCTGTGAAAGACATGAAAAAATAGCATTGTTTGAAAGCTTTTGTCGCAATTATTGATCAGTTAAGTGATTAACTCATTCAAGAGCAAGTAACATTATTTCTTTAATCGGAGAGAAATCGCGCCGGGCCTGATAGACCCAGAGAGTGTATTGTTTTTACAATTGTCACCATCATTTTAAAAAAAGTAATCTTCAACTTACTTTTTCGCAGGAATTTTAAAAATTGCCCCCAAATAAATAAAATGACGATTGTTATTTGTATTTATTGGTGACAAACTAAAAACCATTCACACCCACTGTCTGCGCGAGTTCTCCCGGGTTAATGTTGTATTCACGCCTAAATTTTCGAAATATTAAACTTTAATCTAAGGAAATGCAATTTCATACCTTGTTTTCTACGAAAGGTACAAAATCAAAATTTATTTAAAAGTTTCTGGTGGAAATCTTGATAAATATTTGGATAGAATATATCCAACCGTCCTTCAAAGGGTTAATAAGTTTTTTGGTTAAATGTGGGAAATCTGAAATTTCTGAAGATTTCTGAACTTTCTGAACTTTTCGGTTATGATCTTGAGTGGCTCATTACCAGTTACATTGCATTTTGGTAAACCTTCTTTCTAGATTTAGAAACATCTCCATTTATTTACAGCGTATATAAAAGAAGTGACGGAGCAAATTTTTCAAAAAGGAAAGGAGGGTCTGAATGTAATAATTCAGTCAAAATTACAAGGTGCTTCTATTTAATCTAAACATGGATTTTTCTTCATAACTTTAACAAAGCTGATAATACTTCACCGATATATTCTACAGCTATTTTGATAGTAAAATTTCTTGTAAATAATCGTCGATTACCTGCGATTAAGTAAGGCAAATTTTAACTTTGTAAATTAGTAGTAAAGAAACTATATAATCTTTCATAACTATGCGCGTCAATATGCGAGTTGCGCAATAATCCGGTATGTGTTAAAGGCGTTTTCATGGTATACGATCTTTTCGAAAAATTGCCTTAAAATTTCCTGTTCGGCTAGAACGAAAAATATCGAAGTATCAACCCAATTTCCACTGAATCCATTTATCTTAATGAAATTGTTTTTAGGTGGTAATATTAACAAATAACGCTCAATTAATTTAAAAAACTGTGTAGGATATTTTTCTTTTACAAAAGACATTAATGAAAATCGATAGAACAAAGAAATTGGAACCGAGTTCTCACGTTATGACCAATTTTCAGTTGAAGAAACTGTCACATATCCCAATTTTTGTTTTCTTGATCTACAAATATAACGATATCCTTACATATTTTCTTTAGATATACAAAACTATTACGCAGTAAATTTTATTTTTTGTAATTTATAGAAATTATATGACTAGTTTTCGTATACCTTTTAGTTTTATGATACTCACGAAAGTATATCAACAAAAAGCAGGCATTAAGAGTTTTGAAATATAGCAATAAAATTTTCAATGCTTTTAAAAATATGAAACACTAAATGATTGTATGATTGTAATGTTATTAAGTGACTTGTTTATAATTTGAAAGGTAGCTTTCACTTTGGTGTTCATATTAATGTATCTCCCTTATTTTCACGAGTATTACATTTCGAAATTTGTATGTTTTTTCGCAAACTATCATCAGTTCTTTATACTAAATTTGAGAAACACTATTTAATTTGTACTTATTTTCAATATGACAACTTTGGCGCATTAATACAAGAATTCACTAATTTTATATGAGTATCCATACATATTTTTTATTTAATATTTAATCATTTTGCAATGGAAGTAATATGTTTTTCTTCTGTAGTCAGTACGTATAAGATTCAACCACTTAAACAATCAATATTTTTGAAAATACTTACAAATAATGTCTATTTTTGTGTCTTTTACTGAATTTTTAATCTCGTATCAACGATTTTTCAAAACAGTATTCTTTGTGTAATTGAATCAGAAAAATGCCCGGGTTATATAATGAAAAATTTACAATAAAAAAATATTGCTGGAAATAATCAATCATGATTTTGAAATCATTTGTCCGCAAGGCAAGTCATGATTGGAAAAGCACGTTGCCCGTATGGCGTACGGGTAAATGAGGGGAGCGGATAAACAAAGACAGGCATATCTGCCAACTTTTACATATTTATCTTATCACTAAAATTTAAAAGCGAACATTGACTTATTTAATTAAAAGTTTCACTGAGGAATTGAGGAAAAATATTTCTAAGGGTATTAAAAATGCCTAAAAGTTGGCAACTAAGAAGAAACATCTGTTTTGTTTACCGCGATTTCTTCCGAGTAATTTTTACAATATATTAGCTCTTTAGTTTTTATGGTAGATAATGTTCTAGAAATATCTTTATTCTTAGAACCTAAATACATGCTTGAAAATTTCAATGTTAAAGGGTATAGCGAGATAAGAATGGCGAAATGGCCCCCATGGTCAATGACTGAATTATTATTTGTACTAGTATCAGCACTCTAAAAGAGTACGAAATGCAAGGTCATTGACCCCCCATCTTGACCTGTCTTTAAGATATTCGATAAAGTTCGTGCGCGCGCCGTTATTTTTTAAATGTATTTTTCTGAAAAACTATAAAAGCTAGAGAGATGGGACCAATTGCGTATATTGAGAGATACTTTGAAAAATATTTCATATTTTTTTCAGAGTTTTCGTGAAATGACAACTGTGCAGAATATTGAAACAAAGTATAAATCTTTTATTTTACTACTGTTCTGTTACGTCTACCGCGCCGAAAAAAATACATAATATTCTTTAATTTATATACTTATAGCACACAAAAAATTATCAAAATCAAAGAGGCGCTTTTTGAGTAATATCTAAGAATAAAAAATAGAAAAGGTTAAAATAAAAATTCTAAATAGAAAAGGAAGAAAAAGAGAAAAATTGATACCGGACAAATTTAAAAGAAAAAGTAACACTGATATACGGCTAGCGTGTATCAGAAACACGGCTAGTGGGACATTGAAATAGAGCTAGTGAGTGGGTGGAGCGATGAAACTAGCGATCGCCCCGACCTACACCCCATGTATGCTTGTCCTATTGAAATTCTGCGAAAAAAATTTTCAAGCGATGGAGTCAATGTTGTAATTAATGAAAGTAGAGATGATGATAATTATAGTTAGACCTATCATTATCATGTCTACCGCGCCAAATATATATATATATATGTATATAATGTTCTTTCATTTATATATTTATAGCACGCAAAACCTGATCAAAATCAAAGAGGTGCTTCTTTGAGTAATTATGATTTTAATAAGTGAGATCACGGATGGTAGGAACTAGCTAAAGAGGTCTTTTTTAGAATTATTTATTATAATTACATCATAAATAAGATTTCAAACATCATTATTTTCATTTATTACAATTTTGACTTCATCATTTAAAAAATCCCTGTCGGCTTGGCCTATAGGCGGAGGTAGATTTCGAAGAGTGCTCATTTCAACAACAAAAAAGAAAATTTGATTACAGATAAACCCAGTTTAACAACTTTATTTGTCCTCTTTTGAAAATTTTTTAATTTCATTTTTCTGTAAGGACTGGTTTTATCTGAATCATCTTAAGCTAAATTCGGATCAAATGCTCATTTTGACAACATATTTTGAAATAATTCTGACTTTATTAAAAAATCGACTAATACGGTATATTATATAGTTCTTAATAACAAAAGACTGCCAATTGAATGCGTTTGAGAACAAAATTGAATTTAAAAATGAGTTATAAAATAACCAATTTTGAATACAACCTTAATTCTTAATCATGATAGCTTCGGGAAATTTTGCGCGAGTGCCCCCTATGTCACCAACAGAAACTGTTTTTTATTCGAGTCACTATATAATCTAGCATCCTCTTCAGTAGCGATAACTTTCTTTCTTCCACGAACTTTATGCACAAAAATGTCACAAACTTTACATTGCACGAACATTATTGTCACCGTAGAACTTTCGGCGGCCGTAAACAATTATTCTCACCTAATTATGACAAACCAGTCAATTGTTTATGTATTGTTGTCTTGACACAGCAAGACTAATAAAAGATACGTAAAATCGTATTATTAGGATGAGCGAAGCGAATCCTCTACTAGGCCACTCAAATGACATTTTGTCGTACGCCTTACAAAAAAACTATACAGTATTTTGACTTGAAATTAAACACAAATATAAATTATGATCTGTAGATTTGCAGAATATTATTTTTTTTACAGAAATACTTTTCAAAAAATTATTATTTTAATTAATTTATTTTACATGTTTTTCCATTACAAACGCATTTTTTCAAATAAAAAGTAAAACACGTACGTTTTCAGAAGAAAAACTTAAATCATGGGGTCAGTAATTATAGCTAGAATCATCATTAAATGAATAAAATATATTTTCATTATTCTGACAAAATATCTCAAAAACTGCTTTCAGATTTTCAAACTATGCTCATTCCTTTTAATTATGTATAGTTTCGTGATTTATTTTATAAAATTTATAAAATACTTTTTTTTTTAGAAAAATTATAGCATATTTTTAATGAATTAAAATTTGTGAAAATTTTCCTATTAACATTCAATTATAAAAGTATTTTTCTGTGTTAGGAATTCAAATACACAATTTATTCTTATTTTGTGAAATCATTTAAGCAGACGATATTTAAGAATTTTAAAAGAATTGCATTATATTTTTGTGAAGTGGCAATAAAAGAATTGTAAACAAATAAAATTAATATTTTGTATAATTCTACTTCGAAAATATTATTATTTATACCAGTCTTATATCATTAATAAACAATCTGAGGAAATTTTTAGTTATTTGGTAAAAGTAAATTTTTAAATTAAAATGTGCCGAAACATAAAATTATATTTTTGCTTAATAAGGATGCAAAAGTAATTTAAAAAATATATTATTACTTTCAAATATTTATCGTATAGCATAATACTTCGCGAATCCAAACAAAGCATGGCTTTTGCTAGTATATATAAAACCCTTCCGGGGTCAACCTATCCACGAGAAAAAGAAACTCATTCACCAATGAAAACGTTTCATAGTCGTAATGGAGCGTTCTCATTGGTCAGATTTACATTGGGAGCTGTAAATGATATCACTACATTTTACTTCGCTTTGAAATCTTTCCACGATTTCAAAAAATATATTTAATTAAAACTTTTTATTAAAGGAAAGCAAAGGTGCGTTTTAAATGCAATATTGTTAAAATTTTTATATTCGGGTTGCTTTAATTTTTTTTTCTTTACAGCCGTGAATGACTCTTGAGAATTTCAAATGTATAAAAAACATTGTGAAAAGTTATCTCCGATTTAAAAGGCAATCTATTTTCTGACCAATTAAATCGTTCCATAGTCGTAATGGAGTGTTCTCATTGGTCAGATTCACAGTGGGAGCTGTAAATGATGTCTCTACATTTTCTTTGCTTTGATATCTTTTCACGATTTCAAAAACAATATTTAATTAAAACTTTTTATTTAAGCAAACCGCGGGTGCGTTTTAAATTTCATTATAATCCCCACCCCCATCTACCAGGTAGTTTTGCTATAGTTTTAAATGCAGATTTCTGTTGAAATTTTCTTTCTTTCTTTTTTCTTTTTCTTTTTTTTTTTTTTTTTTTTTTGTTAGATTTTTTTCTCTCCAAGTTTAATCGCTGTTTTATCAAAATTGTTTCAGTCTAAAATGGCTATGATTGACCACAGTTGTTATAATTTTTTATAATCCTTTAAAAATGCAAACACATCATTTTGACGGGCTATCTTCTAGTTTTATAATAACTATCCACTGACTGATGGATTAAAACAGCAAAATCTCCCTACGAATATCATAATGGGTATTTACGTCGGGGCGACCGCTAATTTCACTACCTTACTCACTCAATACCTGTATGTCTGTGCCTCACTAACCGTATATGAGTATTACTTTTTCTTTTAAATTTGTCCGGTATCAATTTTTCTTTTTTTCTTCCTTTTCTATTTAGAATTTTTATTTTAACCTTTTCTATTCTTAGATATTACTCAAAAAGCGCCTCTTTGATTTTGATCATTTTTTGTGTGCTATAAGTATATAAATTAAAGAATATTATGTATTTTTTTTGGCGCGGTAAACATAACAGAACACTACTAAAATAAAAGATTTATACTTTGTTTCATTATTTTGCACAGATGTCATTTCACGAAAACTCTGAAAAAAATATGAAATTTTTTTCAAAGTATCTCTCAATATACGCAATTGGTCCCATCTTTCTAGCTTTTATAGTTTTTTAGAAAAATACATTTAAAAAATAACGGCGCGCGTACGAACTTTCTCGAATATCTTAAAGACAGGTCAAGATGGGGGGTCAATGACCTTGCATTTTGTATTCTTTTAGAGTGCTGATACTAGTACAAATAATAATTCAGTCATTGACCATGGGGGCCATTTCGCCATTCTTACCTCGCTATACCCTTTATTTTATTTAACCATAAAGTGTGCATTATTAAATAAAGCAAATATTGTTGTTTTAAATGTCTAGTGTGAATTTGAAATATCTAAATAAACATTCCCACTAATTTGGAAACCATTATGCTATTTGGGAATTATATCAACTCTCATGTCAACATTTTCATGTTAAATAATTGTATTAAACAGATAAGCTGGATAAATTAAAAAAACTAACATTAAAAATCCAAATAACATTATTATATATATATTTATTAATATTAATCAATTTTTCAATTAATTTTCAGCAGTGTTACGCTTGAAATTCTAGAATAATCAGTACGCGAATTTTCATATTACTGTACTAAGCGTAGAACCAACTTAGTGAAAAATGTCCAAGCCGGGGATCGAACCCGGAACCCTTGGAAAAGCGCTCCAAGTGCTTTACCATTTAAGCTACGTCATGGCATCGTCTTCGTAGCTTAAATGGTTGAGCACTTGGAGCGCTAATCCAAGGGTTCAGGGTTCGATCCCCGGCTTGGACATTTTTTACTAAGTTGGTTCTACGCTTAGTATAGTAATGTGAAAAAATATTTACTTGATATTTGATATAAACTTAAAAATAGATTTTTCATGTTGAGGAAAAATATTAATACTATGATAAACTAGTTGAAAACGTTTCTGAATGTCACGGCTGTAAAGAAAAAAAATAATTAAATTATGGAACTATTAAGAAAGGGGAACTGACATAACCTTAACCTTCCTACCCTGTTCAAATTTTACTCAATCTTGATAAAAACATTTCACACCAGAATTCTTGTTTGAAACATTTTAACATATTTATTTGACTTATTTCTCTGAATATGTTATTTATCATTCTTTGTGAAAAAAGTTCTGGGTCGAATCGAATAAAAGAAGTTATAGATATGGGTCGATTAGACCCATTCAGGGTAGGAAGGTTAAGTTAGTAAAAGTTCAACTGTAACCATTTTCACAGATTTGCTTTCATTACCATTACAGCAAATTCCCATCAGTGAATTCATGCTGAAAAGTTCTCTTTATCTAAACGCTTCATTAATGGAATATTTCATTCAAAAATAATGGCTAGAATTGATATTCATTTTTACTGGTAAAGGTTTTTTTTGCCAATAACAGTTCCGTCACATTGTGACAACCAAGACAACAGTCTGTCAGTGTCAATAAAATGATTGTAATACCTTGGCAAACTGATACTAGTAAAAATAAACGGATTTTTTTAGCATATTTGTGAGAGAAAAATCCCACTAATAAAAATCTAAAATAGAATGAAATTTCTATTTAAGATTTCTGATGGAAGTTTTCATATGCAATAATCAGAAACTATGGACCCGATTATGAAAAAAAAAAAAACAGCAGCCATCTTATGACAACCACATCAGTTACTTCACTCGCAACTGATAGACAATGCGCTATACTATGTATACTCCTCTTATTCATAACTCCATGATTAAAACCACAAAATTCAACAGGATTATTTTTCCGTCTTATTTGTTGCCAGAATTTTGTTTTTTGATTAATCTGAAAAAATTTGTGGTGCCAATAGGCTTCGCCTTTGCGCCAATTTTCTACCACTGTTTTTACAGAAACTATAGATGCCAACATCTCTTAATTTATTCCGGAGTCTGATCCAAGATGAATATGCTTTCAACCGGAAATTTTATTTGATGACAATTTTTAAAATGAAACCGACGATTTGCATAGTAGAATGAAGACACATTCTCTTGTGTATTTTTTCCGGTTCCAGCATGCAAATATTTGATCAGACTCCGGAATAATTAAGAGGGGTTGGCATCTATACAGAAACGCTTCTTTAAATTTTCTAAATCAAATGCAGGGATGAAAGTGCTGTACCGGAAATAGCCGATTGCTACCAAAAATTTCAATACTATTCCTTGCCTTACGCAATGACAGAATATTTAGATTTTATAAGGCGAATAATACCATTAAGATTAAGGGGCGAAAATCAACCATTTGTGGCGAGGCGCTTGAATCCCTCTAAATGGTTTCTGATGTCAGTAAAGTTACAGTAACACTTTTTGTAAACGTGTATCACTCGGAAAAGACTATGTTATACTTTATAAAACTTTGATTATAAAACTTTATAATTTATTGCTATATGGAAAATATTTTTCTGCTTTTTTTTAACCCTTTCATGCGCAGTGTTGCGAGGCCGGCAACACCTAATTTTAATTCCAAACGGCACCAGTAATATTTTAATATAATTTTGCTTTTACAATGAAAGCTTAAATTAAGGAATTCGTAATATCTAGGCAAGTCCTTTATAAATTCCGGTGTCAATCGATAATTTCTCATTTTACTAATAGAATTTGCTTGCGCCGGAAAGGGTTAAAAAGGAGACGTCTAGAAAACATAACATATAGCTGCCTAATTTCCATTTTTAAAAAATTGTATACAGAAGTTGAACCAGATTTTTTATTTGTCAGTGTGTGGGGGGATGCTATATTTATACTATTAGAGCTGTTTTTCTTGTAAAATTTTCAAAGTAATATATTTGCGTTTAATAAAGTCATAAAATTTTTAGATGTGTTAAGATTAACTCTTCTGATTTACCCACAGTTACGAAAAATTTTTTGTCTTCAGGAACTGCACGAACCAAATGATTTTGTACACTTAACAAGCATTTATGAAAGATTATTTTGGAAGTCCATAATTTTCGATAACGTTTCTGTCAGACATCAACACGAAGCATTTCTTTTTCGCAAACTGCCAGTAAGTCGAGTAATAATTTGCATTCGCATAAGAGAATTTTCAGGACAACAAAATACTATTTTTTTTCGCTGCAAGGCTGCCACAGGCCACTATTTTTTATATGATGTTCGTGCCAATATATCTCTAATATAAATTTGTAAGTGTATTTCTCTAACAAATGATTTCAAAGTTTGTGTTAAGGATTTCTGTTTAAAAAAAGCGGTGCCAGTTAGAATTAAAAAATAGTCGCCTGCGGCAACCCTGACGCTGCGATTTTATCATATTTCTATGAATATGTTTGTAGAACGTGAAACAACTTTCTTGGTAAATGACATCTGAAAAATCCATTTTTTGTGTTGATACTCGTTTGAGACTGATAAAATGAGAAATTTTAAGGAAAAAATCTTAAACTTAAGTAATGTAAAAAAAGAAAAAAGGCTCAAACATTTGAAATCAATTGATTTTTGTGTTCTCTAAGTAAATACAATGCTCTGCAGAATCGTGAGTTACTCTGATAAATTAATATTAAATTTTTGTAACTCTTCTTGCTAGATCATGACCGTATATTGGCTTCTTTTCATCTTAATTGCAAAATCTCCCAGTTTTTTAAAAGTCATATAAAGAAAGTTTGAATTTCAAACAATATTTAATGTTGTGTTTATTTTTTTAATATAAAGCTATGTTTTAATACATATTATGAAAAAATATCTTGCTTTATTTGTGTTGAAAAGCCAAACCCGAAGTTTAGATATTATTTTATTATCATGAATACAGGTAACTTAAATATCTGTTGACCACTATTTTTATGTATAAAAAATGTATATATATATATATTATTTTTATTGGTGAATTGATCAGTGAGAATGTAATGCTCAGCAATGTTATTTACATGCAGCTTATTTTAAGTATATACATGATAAAAGTTAAATACGAAACGCATTGTAAGCGTTAAAATGTTTCAAAAATTATAACCCAAAAATCCAAAATAAAACATTTATCGATTTGAATTCCATATTCTATGCACTTTTCGCTTGCGTACTCAATATTAATTTTTTGATATCATTCAAAGCAAAATCCGATTCACTACATCTTCCAATATTTATTATCTTGCTATGCACGACAATAAAAGTTTTAAACAGGAAAAGTATTTTTCTTTTTTGTTATAAAATGGACTTTTCTAATACGGAAATCTTTTATCAAACATTTTGTAATATTAAAATAAAGCAGTTCACTATTTGTATTTTCCTTTCTTATGAAATCGAAAGATTTGGAATTTAAGGTTTAAAAAGAAATCTTTCATATTCTAGAAAGAATAAAAATTTCTTTATTCACAAACATTGAGTTTCAGTTTATGATTTAAATAAAACTTCACTTGAAAAAAAATGTAAAATAAAATGAAATAAAATGCAGTTTAATGCTAACATTTTAAAGAATTTCATGTTGCAAAGTTGTACATTTTTATAAATCCTCTATACACATTCTTTGTGTAAAGAAGGAAATACGTGGGATTTCATTGTGATGTTGAACACTTAACAACAAATACTTACAATTTACAAATTTCCAGCTCCTCATATGTACAAAACTTTGAAATTGGTTATAATAAATAAAAAATGGGTTAGTGCATACGCAAATAAGGTAAAGAAAGAAGGCATAGATATATTTCAGCACAAAAATTATAAAGCTAAACGTAGGAGTGCAGCCAGGATTCGCACAGTTCTACCACTAAATTTTAAGAATATTTTCAAAGTGTTAAACTGCAGAAAAATAGCATAAAATCTGTGAATGGAGGTGAGGTTTACGAATATTATGGTTTAAAAATGAAATGTAAATTTTCTTATGTTTAATAGTGGTGCCAGAGACCTTGAAAATTCCAAGGAGTGTGCGAACCTTGAGTGCATCTAACTCAGAGTTCGTACTGATGCATTAGGTTTCCAGGTTTCCCAAGTCAAATAGCAGTATTAATTTTTATTTAAAAAGAAATAAATCTACTTCAGTTGTATGAAATATCACCTTATTTAAAGAGACATTTTCTATCAGAAAATATGGATACCAAAGAATTTCTTGGCCTTGAAATTCCAGAACCCATACGAATTCTGTAATTGCACACAAGATTACATCTCTTTTGCTAAAAAGTGTTTAAATTGCACTCAGAATCCACATACATCGGTATAACTCAAGTCCCGTCTTATTTGCATGATTAGCGCATTAGTCATTTATGAGCATAACACCGGACGCCCTTTGAGTACTAGCCCTAAACACTGACACAAATTATGTCTTATAATGTATGTCCGGTCCCTTAAAATTATACAGAAATATTTTATTAAGATTTCTTTGTCTTTTTTAACCTCATAAAATTAAGATAAAGAAAACTTTTAAAATTTTTTTTATCAATATTAAAATGACCGTACACACGTTGAAAAAAAATTTGCCTTTGGCAACCACCATTTTTCTATCAACACTTAGGTCTAGTATTCAGGGAGCAGTAACTATAAACTGACAATTTATTTTGTTAACACTAGAAACGCGGTGACGGGTCATTTTGATCCATATCAAATGAATACATGTTCATTCCAACTAGAAAACTCTTTATGAAATTAGTTGAATATACATTGCACAAAAATAATTTTTAAAAGTGTAATTTAACAAACTAGAACGATCATTTAGAAAATGCTATTTTGAAATTCATGAAATAAGTTGAATATAAATTGCACTAAAATTAATTTTAATAAATCTACTTTAACAAGTTACAACGACCATTTGTAAAATTATATTTTCAAAAACTAAAAATTTTAGACTTACAAATAAATTCTATGACAAACATGACAATGAAACAAATCACAATAACATGACACTGTGCATTTATTTTAACCACTAAACCCTTTGAGCTCTGGTGGGTAAATTTCTTCAAAAATTCCGAATGTCACATTGGCACCAGTATTTTGCAAAGAGAAAAATCGGTTAATGATATACACGAAAAAAATATCAAACCTTTTTCAAATAAATCTGATTGAATTTTCTGGTGCCGTTGTGAGATTTCGGAATTAAAATTAAGTGGCCAAAAATTCAACCATCAGAGCTCAAAGGGTTAATCGTCACGCCCGAGACATTCACAGGGTGTAAGCTTCACCGCTTTTATTCAGAATTGTTTGATTCCTACAAGTTTTATAAAATAGTGTAATTGGTTTTATTCTGGTATCATACTACTTGCCACTAAGTAAGATGAATATATTTTTTTCAAAAAACTGGTGAGAATAAAGAGTTTGAATTTTTAAACCGTAATTTAATCCGATCATTAAGGAGTTATGGTGCTAAAAGATGCTCAAAATGAACACCACCACCAGGTATTAAATAAATGAGGCGCGTCAATGCACATGTTACAACTCAGAGTAACATGTCAGAATAGATGCCACAGACGGTCCGCCGAATGTCATCTTTCAGTTCCTCCAATGTGTCTGGGGAGTAACGATATACACGAGATTTATGTATCTCCACAGCCAAAAATCTTCCAAGGTCAAGTATAGAGATCGTGGCGGGTCACTCAAACTTACAACCTCGAATTATCATTCGGTCTTCAGTGAAAGTCTCAAACAGGAATGCCTTGACTTCACGTGAAAAGAGGAGCGAGGAAGCATCCTGTATAAAGTTGGATGCATTTCTATCCTGCAATGCTGACATAACGTGGTCAAACAAAAATGTAAGCTTCCCTCCTTCTGCAGTGGTTGTACTAGGTTTTCCAGCTGAATTCAGGACAAGGCTCTTGAAAAAATAAAGGACCTAGAATGAAAGACGCGGTTAAACCACAACAAACAGTCACATTAGGAGAATCAAATGTGGTATAACCCTTTGAGCTCTGCTGGTAGAATTTTCTACCACATAATTTTAATTCCGAAATGTTACAACGGCACCAGAAAGTTCAACCAGACTTACTTGAAAAAGATTCAATGCATTTTTTCGTGTAGATCGTTAACTGACTTTTTTCTTTGAAAAATACTGGTGCCAAAGTGACATTTGGAATTTTGAAGAAATTTGCCCACTATAGCTCAAAGGGTTAACGTCTCCCAGATATGACTGTTTTGCGTATTAACGTCACTATGCAGGAAAAGCTTGCTACATCCGTCCACATGACGTTTAGCAACCATTGTGGGTCACGATCTATTTGTGCCAGCACCTACGTAGCAAACTTTAATCTTTTATCTGAATCCTCTGGCGTAACCAAGACGAGTGTTCAAAACCTGTAATATTATAGGTTTACTTCTCGTTGATTCCTAGCTGAAAATCCTCTGGTTAGATAAGGTGAACAGAACTTAAAAAAATTACCGGTATTCAGAGCACCTCGGCATCCACCCTCGTTATGCCACTACTATCTGCCGATAATAACTGGTTATGCGTCTGTATTTCGCACGGATACAGATTCAAGATTCCATGCAGAATACGCCAAATCGACGATTCCGCAATCAACGTTATTCTATCAGCTTCTCCCCATTGCTACTCCTCATTGATATCTCGGCTGCCATTTCTTCTATGACACTTTTCACCATATGGATGTGATCCGCGTTCAGGGATGGTCTGCCACTATGTAGACAATCCTCCGAACTCTCCGTTTCCTTATAGTTTTGTACTAAGCTGAGTATACCATTCAAAGAAACATGGCTTTTTTGCCCCTTACAATATTTTTCCTTGCAAAATTTTTACCAATGCAATAGTTGTGGATTCACCATTCTTGTAGAAGTGTTTAAATACCAGCCTTCAATAAGCTATAGTATGTTGCCGAGATCGAATGACGAATCCTTTCCCAGCAAGGTGTTTTATTGATCGCCTGATTTGCATTAAACGTCTGAGTATCATGTGTGAATGCCCCTCAGTGAGGTATTTTTGAAATCATTTTTTATTATACAAAGAAAAAATACAAAATCCGTCTGATTGTACTTGCGCAAAACGAAAAAAATTTCTACTCTTGGACTATTTTCAACTAAGAACTTTTGGACTCATAATACTATGAAAAAAATGTTTCTATGTTATTCTAAATAACTTTCATGCATTTTACAATATTTTTTGCCAAATAAAAAACAGAGAATGTTTTATTTTCGAATGAAATGTTTCGAAAATATATCTTACTTGTAAAAGGAAACATTTTACTTCTTTCTTCTTCAAAGGCGAATATCAATAAAATTTTCAAAAAAGGAAAAAAAAGGGTAAAATAAAGAATACCTCTATACATTTTATAGGAATCTTTAATACTTTTAAAACTTGTAAATAATAATATAAAAAATCACTTATAACTAAAACTACATGAAGAATTTTTTTTTCCTTTTCTTTGAGCAAAGCAATTTATATCATAAAGTTTTATAATAAATTCATCTGGGAGAAAACAGCGAGAGAGTTCATAAAAGAGAGCATTGAACTTATGTTACATTTACAATAAATAAGTAGTTATTTTTATAAATATGTTCTTTTTTAGCTTGACAGTATCCATACACATATTTTATAAACAAGTTTAAATCATAATATCTAAGAAATAAAGTGTATTATTTGTATTTTTCATCTTTTAAATTAGGAATATTAAAAAAACTTCTAGAAAAACGTTTGCCATCACGAATAATATTTAAAGCTATTTTTTGATAACTTGTGTCTTATGTAATTCCTAAATCTGTTTCAATAAATAAGATAATTTTTTCGTAATAAAATATTAAATTTCATATGATAAAGACGTTCATTATGTCAGAAGCATGTCTGACGAATAATTAATTTTTAAATATTCTAATGCTTTCAACATTTTTACAGCTTAGCTTTGCACTGCTTGAATATAAATTCTGAAGTTATTGCTTCCCCCATAAAAAAATTAATTGATAAAAATGATATTTTGATTTGGGATTACTTCATTTGTAGAAGTTTGCTACGGAGATAATGAATCTCTGCAAAAACAGTTACAGTTAAAGAGTCACTATTTTATCATGTAACTATAAATAAAAATGAAATGATAGAAATTTAAAATAGTGAAGCTTCAACTGCAACTGCTTTCGCTAGGGTTCATTATCGGCAGAGAAACTTCCATCAGTAATTTTAACCTTTTGCACTCGAGAGGTACCTCTCACTCATCTCTAGTGTTGTCAAGTACCCCTCGTAAACCTGGATGCCAAATAGTACTGACACCACTAATATCTTAGAGTTTATTTCGCTTTTTTTTTTAAATCGTAGATTATTCGACCACTAGATAAGGCGAAGAAAATTACTTTAAAATACTGGTAACAGATGTAAATTTTCAAGGTGGGTGGAAAATGTCCGGACCAGGGTTTTAACCAATATTGGCTGAAGCCGCCAATACTCTTCTAACTGAGCCATCCCGGACGAATACTGAAGGACTAATTCACCCAACTAACAAAACGATTTCCATTTTTTCCGTAGATTATGCACGATTTCATAGTGTTTATTATTATTGTTTATTTAACGTTCTTCAATCCAAAGTTCCCATTTACGAGCAAAAAGCAGTTAGCAGATTTTAACATTTTGTCATCTATATTTTTATTGAGCATACCGTAGCTAAATTTTCTAAAATCTTTACTAATGCACATCTTTATCGATTTACATGATACTACGTAGAGATTTGCATGGGCCGGGCCTCGACTTCAAGACCAAGCCCTCTCCGCGGATCAATTTTCGGTGACGGCATTCGGATCGGTACAGGCCTTACTTTTCTCTGAAGACTGTGGCCGGCCGGACCTTGTCACTAATCTCTCTGGGCCTGACTGCGGGCTAGCCTTACTTTTTTCCGTGACGATCGGGCCGGGCGTAAATTATTTTTCCCGTACAAAGCTGGGACTGATTTCATTCTTTTTCGTCTTCACGGACCGAAAAATGTAATCCCGGTTGAGTCATCGTGTATGAAAAGCATTTCCGCGAGGTGACCAGGTCTGTTCAAAAGGCATATATTTTTAAATCTCCATTATTTTAAAACTAAATATTAAAATTTATTCTTTTTAAAGAATCGTCGATATCGAGACTTAATAAACTATAGATAAATTAAAATATATTTAAACGTGTAAAAAGAACTTGTCAGTGAAGGAATCTTCTTTTGAACAGAAAACTGAAAATTTCTTTTGAACTGTTCATCCATGCAAATTGAATGCAAGAGTACGCTATAAATATACATATATATATATATATATAGCTATGAGCCTCTGTCTGCGACGAGATACGCTCATGAACCCACGTGAGACACCTCCAAAAACACGCTAATGTGATTAGTTGAAAACTATTCAAATAGGAATGAAAAAAGAAAATTGTATTTTATCACCGTTATTTCCTGCGTATAATTCGCGGATCAAACAATTCTTTTTCGACCCAGAAATTTTATGTTCTAATTGAAAACAAATATTTACGGCGATCTAAAATGTTATATTTTATTTAATAAAATTTCTGGGTCGAAAAATGATTGTTTCATCCGCGGATTATACGCAAGAAATTACGGTAACTATTTCCGGCGCAGAGCATTTCGATTGTTAAAATGATTAAATGAATGGTTGATATCGGATTTAACGAACAAATTCATTTAGAAAAAAAGGGGAGGAGGGGTTTCATTTTTCTCGCATAATGAATAGAAAGAACTTGTGCCAAAATTCTGGTACATTGAAAAACAAATGGCAATTTTGTTACTTTATACTCTCTCTGTCCCAAAGGGTATAGCCGGTAGTAATATGGTTCGAAAATATTTCATAGTAAAATATGGCCTTGAGTCAACCACATCGAGTCCTACATGGATCGATAGACCATAAAAAGAAATTCATTGATTCTGATTGTTGTGTGAATTCGTTTGAATATTTTTCTGAGATTCCAGAGTGCTATTCTATCAATCAACAACATGTACTTACCAAGCATTTGATCTTAACCTCCCAAAATAGTTACCAAATTAGTTTTAAAAAAAGGCAGGCTTTTGATCCATGCCCCATTTTGATACTTCCCCCAGTAATCACATAAAATTACGTTTTACCTAATGAATTATGGACTCATTAGAAAGCAAATTATCTTTCTTTGAGTCCCATCTTCGTCTTGCTACCTCTGTCATAAGCATGACTTTGGTTAAAAAAAAAAAAAAAACTTTTTTAATACCTCAAAGGTTCAGTTCATCTAGGGTGGCGTAAACCGAATTGCAATTTTCCATAATATAAAACTATTTTCCATCGATATGAATACGATTAAACATTTCCATAAAGATTCATTAGTTTGAACATGCTGTAAATAAAACTGAATTCTGTCGAACTTACTTTTTGCTGTTAAACAGGACTTAATGAGGGATGAAATGCGCTTCAAAATTATTTTCTACTTGATAATCTCGTGTATTGTTTATTAAGGTATATTAATAGCGCACGGTAAACTCCTATGTGATTGTCTTCCTTTTTTGGGACATCTTTGATTTTGGTCCATTTGCTGAGGAAAAACTTTTTTTTTTCATCCACATTCACCATTTTTTTGTGAATTTACATTGCAAATTTTATCATCATTTTTTTTTACGTCACATGTCTGCTTCCACAAATAGATATTCCACTACTATGAACATTGAATTTAAATTCTGCAGCATTTATAGCACCAGGGCACGACATATGCAGGGGCAAGCGAGGCAATTTCTCCGGATCTTCCCTCTTTAGCCCCCTCCCCATGAGAGTAATTAGGATTTTCACTAAAAAGTGCCAAATGATTACAATTACCCAAAAGTGATCAATAATTAGGAAGGAAAAAATGGTCTTTCTTCCTCTCTTTGCTTCCAGTACTCCATTTATCTATGATAAAAACAAACTACATTAGAAAATTAATAATTAAAGTTTTATTATAACAACTTAGAATTGTACAGTTTAAAAAAAATTCTTTAGCATTTTTCACGTAGTGTGGCAAATTAAAAACATTAATTATGAGCAATTTGCGACATTTTTGATTATCCATCTTATAATATGTGTAGAAAAGCAGAGAAAAAGATTGCAAAGAGATACTTCTGTCAACCAGTCTATCATTTTTTTTCTAATATTATCCTGCAAGTACTTTTTCTTAAAGTTGTGACTATCTTTTTTTGTATACAGATGTGAACAGCACCGAGTACAAAATTTATGTATACATATAATACATATGAAGTTTAACCTAGAGACTTCCATACTTTTCACAAAAAACTATCAATAGACAGAAGGGGGCCCCCAGAATGATGCTTGCTACGGGGCCCCCCCATAGACTTACTCGGGACCTATATATCACAATGTCTTAGTTTATCATTTTTTAAATGCTGTAGTAAAAACTGAAATACAGCGTTGCCCTCTTTATTAACCCTTTCTTGCGCGGTGTTGCCGGGCCGGCAACACCTAATTTTAATTCCAAACTTGCAAAAGGCGCCAGTAATATTTTAATATAACTTTGCTTTTACAATTAAAGCTTAAATTAAGGAATTCTTAATATCTAGACAAATTCTTTATAAATTCCGGTGTCAATCGACAATTTCTCATTTTACTAATAGAATTTGCTTGCGCCGGAAAGGGTTAATCATTTCCTATTTAAGATATTTTCTAAATTTATTACTCGTAATTACAATTATCGCAACTTTATTATTAGGTCCAGTCAATTTACTTTTATTCCCATTACTTTACATTCGAAAAAAACATTGCTTCTAATACCAAATATACTACATTATACACATTCTAGTATGATTTTACTGGTTTCGATCTACTAAACTGCTCTGAAAATTATGAATGACTCCGCCTACTTCAAATATAGCAATTAAATTGGGACAAAATTTTCGGCCTACATGTAGCAACTAATTTGGGACGGAGGGAGTATAATATAGTGAAATTCATCTGGAACATTAGTAAGAATAATATTTTATTTCAAACTAAGTTTATTCGTTTCAAATTCGTTTTGTAATAATTATCTTAGTTAAGTTACTTTAATCTCCAAATGCTGCAATGTATAATTGAAAATAAAACAAAAGTATTTCTTATCACACAAATGTATTCCCATGTGTATAAAACTTACAAAGCAATATTAAAATACTTTTCATGTTAATTAAAATATAGAACAAAATACACATTATTTTTTATTACAAATTCATCTCAACAATGGAACATTTAAGGATATAAAAAAGTGTCTTAAATAGATAAGATTTTATGTTTTATTCAATTTATGAATTATATTTTGTAAATATAAAGCAAATATTAAAATAACGAAATGTATTTAAAAATGGTTTTCATTATTTTAGTAATTCATTACAAAAAAGTAAGTCCTGAAAGTTTTAACATATCAGGATTAAAATCATGTATTCAAAACAGTTTTACAAATGCAAAATTTTACGGTTTTGAAATTCTTTCGAAAAATAGAATAATTATTTAGAATATATATTAATTCAGATTGAAAAGAATTTGGTATTTGAATGTAAATTTTAATTAAAAAATTTGTTTTAAATGGATATATATGCTCTGAAAGTTTTGGGAAATAATTATTTCTGAATAAATGAGAATAATGGATAACAATATAAAATGAAGACAATGACGCGTTTATCCAGTACAACCCCCCCCCCCCCAAAAAAAAAAAAAAATCAAAATTTTTCATTGAAAATATGTTAAAAAACCTATTACAATGTGTCAAAGTGAATATGTTTAAATAATCGTACTTTTCTATATCATACATTACAGAGAGTTTTATAAATAAGGTGTTATCAAAAAGAAACGTATACACGGTGTTGCCGTATCTGGAGAGTTATTTAATCAGAATTTTTGAATTCTGAAAACTGTATTTAACAATTTTATTTTACTTGTTAAATATATATATAATCTTTCATAGAAAAAATAACTATTAACCCTTTCAAGGGCGGTGGCTAGATGGTCTAGCAAACTAATTTGAATTCGAAAATTGACAAGTGACACCAAAAATATTTTAACAAAATTTTCCTTTTCTAATGAAAGTGCAAAATACCCAGTTTTTATTTTTTGAGAAATTCATTGGAATATTCTGATGTCAGTTAATTATTTCATCATTTTCAAATAAAATTCTTCTTCCCCTTAAAAGTTTAAAACTATCTAATGACAATTTGGAAGCCAAAGTACAAGATCTGTTAGATGGGGCAACACTGCGTTTATGTATATATGTCGAGAATTTTCCGGAAAAAAATATACCGTGGTCACAAAATAGAGAATGCTATATTGATACATTGACAAAAGAGATTTAAAAAGTGTCATTTGGTAGTGATAGTTTTTGTACTATTAAAGCACTAACATGCATCTTTTACCAGAAATATTATAAAGTAATATTTGTCTTTTTAAACTTAAAAGGTTCTACCTTCTTATATCGCTGCCAGTACTTTATGAAAATTCTGTGATAAAAAATCAAAAATCCAATGAATTACTTCATGTGCACGAACCATGAGTGAATAATGTCTATTTTTAGAGGATGATTTCAATTTTTAACACTTTACTCGCAAGCAATTGTGTTTTGTGTGATGCTAAATTGCGACCGTAAATTTCGAAAACTTTTTTTCTAAATAAAGAAAAACAGATTTTCAATTGTTTTCTCACAATTCTTTAAAATTAACACTTAATTCAAAGTTTCTCTTGCGAATCTTAATGAAACTTAAGTGGGATATAATACAAAGAACGCCTCCAAGATTTAAACAGCAATTCTCTGGATATTACAAATTGCACCAATCTTTGGTTTACAGATTTAAGATTTATTTTTCATACTTTTAGAGAGATACTTGGCTGAAAGTATATTGAAAAAAGATAAACTATACCTATTTTTCTTAAAAATTTAGAGCACGTATTCGGTAATGTGTTAGGCGTTTATTCCATAAAAAATACTTTGTTCCAAATTAGTTGCTACATTTCAAGTAGGTAGATTCATAAATAACATTTAGTAAATCTACAGTAGTAAAATTATATTACATTGGATATAAGGTGGTGTACATAGTACTAGGCGCGGTGTTACTTCGAATTGCAAAGTAAATAAAAACTAATATGAATTTTGCGATTAAAACCCTTCGAGCTCTGATGGTAGAATTTTCTATCACGTAATTTTAATTCCGAAATGTCACATCGGCACCAGAAAATTTGACCAAAATTATTTAACAAAGGTTTAATGCATTTTTTTTTTTGTGTGTATATCGAAAATCAATTTTTTTTCTTTGCAAAATACTGGTGCCAATGTGACATTTGGAATTTTGAAGAAATTTACTCATCAGAGCTCGAAAGGTTACCTTTTGAGCTCTGGGGTGTACATTTCTTAAAAATTCCAAATGTCACACTGGCGCCAGTATTTTGCAAAGAAAAAAACCGGTTAACGATAAACACGAAAAAATGCATTAAACCTTTTTGAAGTAAATTCGGTCAAATTTTCTGGTGTCAATGTGACATTTTGGATTTAAAATTATGTGGTAGAAAATTCTACCAGCAGAGCTCAAGGGGAGGGACGATTTTCCTAAGTATTATTTGGTAAATGAATTTAAAGCAGGAGAAGATTCATGAAAGTTGTAAATGTCTGTTGCAAATTTTTTTGCGACATTTAAAAAATGGTAAACTAAACCGTCGTGTTTTAAATACTGTAGAGGCTCTATTTAATGTTCATTGTAGTGCAATATCCCTTTTGTGGAAGCAGGCAAAGTCGTCAAAAATAAATTATTCTGAAACTTAAAGTGTACGTTTACAAAAATTGTTAAATGCAGACGGTTTTTTTTTTTTTCTCAGCAATTGATCAAAACTTTGAAAAAAAAACAAGAAAAATGAAACAATCCCTGCAGACTTTATCATGTGCTATTTCTAATCCTAAATCAACATAACACAGGATTCTCTAACAGGTAAAATTCCGAAGCATATTTCGTAAAACCTTAAGCCACGTCTGATAGAAAAAATAAGCTAGACAAATTACGATTTTGCTTTCAGCATATTCAAATTAATAGATCCTTTTTGGAAACGTTTGATCGTATTCACATCGATTTAAATTCATTTTATATTACAAAAACTAGTAGTTAGTTTAACACCACACTAGATGAATCTGAATCTTTAATTCATTGTAAAAGCAAATGTTTTATTACCAATTTAATGTTTATGGAAGCGGTGGTAAAACCAAGATGGAATTCAAATTTATCCCGAAATGTTTGATAGAAAAATTGAAATATGGCATTTTGTTTTCACAAAAATAGAAAAAAAACTAAACAAATAGTGCAAAAGGAATTGAAATGACAAAAGTTTCATGAAATAATAACAAAGAAGAAACCCAAAAACTGATTACAGAAAACGTCTTGATATGCGTGAAAAAATCCCAAGTAGTGTTTAAAAAAAATTCCCATGTACATACAACAGGAAATTATAGGCTTCAATTGGCTGTGAATAATTCCAGTATTACAAAAGATTGTTTAAAAGATGGAGAAAACTTGCAATACAGTGTTAACCTCCAAACATTCCGCATTTAAACGCACATAATTTTTTTTTCAACGCAATACAGTTATTGCCGTATGAGATGCCAACAAATAAAATTTACAAATTAATTGGTGCTGATTAAAATATAAAAGTCGCTGTTTAACATATAGAAGTCCCTTTTGAAAATATAGAAGGAGAAAAGCTTGAGAACTTTACAAAGATGTATGGAAAACATTATGATGTCATTCGGAGGCAACTCGTACAAAATAACCCATTCTAATAATAAAAAACTTCGTCGTCATAAATATCTTCAGTGAAACATAGCTTTTAATCTCAAAGTTACATTATCTCAAAGTTATATTATTGATCAACTAGGAACAAAGATAAAAAGTACTATACTGGATGCTGTAAAATATATCAAAGATTGACACATTATCGTAACTTGCTTGGAGTACAGATTATCTTTAATGTCATCTTAAATGCAAACAAATATGTTCTCAATTTTTTAAACTAATAGAGCGTTACTTGATGAAATCTCCCAGAGAGATATATGATTACGACCCAGTGATTTTCATAAAATTTTATGGGAGATTAATAGTTACTTTAATGTCATTCTCCTTCTAATTTCATAAATTTAAAAAGGAGAAAAAAATCTTTTTATTTGAACGTCTAGAATTACACCGAATTAAAGTTTGGGACTACACGTTCGTAATCCATGAATGAAAAAATTTAATTATTTACATAATTAAATTTACTATCTCTTAAAAGCGTAATTATTTTAATCGATCTGTTACGATGCATTAATTTGTCAACGCTTTTGATGTACGTATATTTACCAGAAAAAATATTTTTAAAAAAGTACAGTAAAAGTAAAAATGAGTATAAAGATAACCTTATTTCAAAGTTTGGAGGCATTAACCCTTTGCTCCCCAGTGGTTTAGGTCTTAAACCACCGATCTTTAATTCGTATATTTCAGTTCCCACCAGAAAATTAAAACAACAATATTTGCTTTAATCAATAACAGAACATTCCATATTTAAATAAAACGAAATTAGCCATTGAATTTTTCTGGTGTGAAAAGAACTACATAATTTCTAGAACGTGTTCTGGCATGGGAATTAAAGGGTTAAGGAATTGAGTTACTGTAATTTCAGTCGAACAAAACCTGATTCAAATAATGATTTTCTGGCCCAGAATTTAATTTTTTTAAAATGCAGTAATTTGGATCATGGTAAAAAATTGGTTTGAATAACTAAATAAAATTTCTGGGTTCAAACAAAATTGTTTGATATCCAGAATATACGCAAGAAATTTCGGTAAATCTAAAAGTTTCAATACCTGAAATTTCGTAAAGTACTGGTCACTATATGCGAAGATAGAAAAATTTTCCCTTTAGCACTAGAACGCCCAAATGGAGTCGATTCGACTCCAATCATGTAACTAAATTCCAATTCGAACCAGAAAAAATATCTTGAAATAATTTAAATTTAATCCACGCAAATTTACGTTAAATAAATCAATTAACTAATTTTGAATAAAAATTCTGGTGAGAAAGATTATTTTCAAACTTGAGTAGAATTTCCGGGCGTTCCAGTAAGGCAAATATTACTTTACAAAATGTCTGAAAAAATGCCCTTGTAGCGTACGAACCCACTATTCGCAAAATATTAAAATCGTGATTGATCAACTGGGAAAATTTTCGAAATATTTGATGATATTAAAACATTTTGTGTTGGAAAATTTGTTAAAACATGATACATTTTCGAAACTCCCTTGGAGTATACGTTTTCATTCATGAATTTCTATTTTAAATTAGAACAAATGGGTAGCCTTTCGATAGCCTTTTTAAATTAGAACAAATGGGTTCTCAATTTTTTAAACTAATAGAATGCTACTTTATAATTATTTATTAAAAAACTCTGAGACTGTTAAATGATTATGACACGGTAATTTTCCAAAAATTTCTTTTTATCCCATGTTAATAGCAGAAAATAAAACAATGATAATCAGAAAATAATTCAAGGCTTCAATTCCAGAATTAGATAAATCTCGATTCACATATTAAAACGCAATCAGTCTGCCAAGTCATATCTTTGTAGAAAACTCTTGCAATTACGATTTTAACGGTTGGCTCTTAGGTTTATCATTGTGTGTTTCTGAATCCAAATGCATGAAAACATGGAGGACTGGAAGCAGGAAAGCACAATCGTAAAGCCACGTGTCAACTGCTAAAATCGAGTTTTCAAATGTTTTCCACCAAGATATGACTTTGAGGACCGATTGCGATTCAAACCGCGAATCGCGTTTTAACGAATTCTGGAATTTTGACCGTGAACTCCATCAAGTGATTGTCTGCGCTGCCGCCTTCCGCTATACATTGAAATGTTAACATTAACACCAGATTTATGTCACTTCTTATAAAATAGGAGCGATCATGATAGATTTTGCTAATAAATAAGACAAAAACAAATGGCACTTGGAAACTGGTATTCAAACTATATTTCGGACGAAGAAGTTAGTAAATTTAAAAGCAACTAATTAGGTAAATCCTTAATCACTATGTGACGTATTTTCCGGAATATTTTAATTTTTTAAATTTCTTATGCGAATTACATGTTTTATTTTTAATATGTCCCATTTCTTATACAAAACAAATGCTAAAAAATATTTTTAATAAAAATTAATTATCAAATGAACAGGGGTTTTTTTTCGGCAAGTTTTTAGAACACCGCAGTTTTTCAAAGAAAGTTCCTCTTTATAAATCTTGTGGAAACTTACGTCGACGGCATTGGAAAGTTTTTCATAATTTACGTTTAATGCACTATCATCTTACGAAAATGATGAAGATATCAAAATGATGTTTCAAAAAATTGATGCTGCTGTTTAACCCATTAGCTGCCGAAACTTTAAGAAAGGAATCTTCAACATTTTTGCTGAAAAAACTTTGCTACTACGATTTTTAGAAAATAACCCTTGATTTATTTAATGGCAAAAGTTTCTGTTTATAAGTAAGGCAAAATTTCTAACTCAAAAATAGCGATTGTTTGATAGTTATTTTAAGAAATATGCATTTATATTTAATGGCGTGAAAACGCACCAGTAACAGGTATTGGGTTATCAGGGATGTCAAAATGTGGTACTAACTAAAGTTTTATAGTTATATTTCCCTTATCGAATTATCAGATCTCTGGAATTCAACTTGTCAACAATTTGTTTAAAAATTTAGTGGTATCAGACGGGACACAGTTTGACACCCCTGCTATAGATAAATGTTGAGTAAACATAAACATGTTTAGATTAAACTTTAGACTATAAATTTT
Organism: Maratus speculifer; assembly: GCA_964019185.1. Classification (NCBI taxonomy): domain Eukaryota; kingdom Metazoa; phylum Arthropoda; class Arachnida; order Araneae; family Salticidae; genus Maratus; species Maratus speculifer. The sequence continues at coordinate 198,508,346 of OZ025299.1, forward strand.
AACAATTTAAGCAGGGTTCATATTCTTCAAGGACTTTCAACGACCTTTTACAAGAATTTTTTTGTAAAGAAATACATTATTTAATGATAGAAATAATTCTACCTTCAGTTACACAGATCAGTACTTTACAGAATTTCTCATAGTAGAACAGGGAAATACCTCTGAATCCGTACAAATCTAGTAACAGCAAGGAGGCCGCAGAAGTGGCCTCCTTTTGTCCGCGACCCTATTTTCGACCCGAATATCCGACTCTCCTGAAGCCAGTTCGATAGGTACCTAGTCACGTACGGAATATCAGACTCCCTAGAGGAGTGGAATAAAATTGAGAAATTGATACCGGACACATTTAAAAGTAAAATTACGCAAATTAAAGACACTGAAAAGTGGGATGGGATGATCGCGGAATGATGAAGCTACCGAACGACCTCAGTTACTTATCAAGGGAATTTCAGTACCCTTACTTATTATTAGCTCGGAGGTGGTTGGGGTGGGCGGGTGTGTTAACCGCCCCGGGAATGGCCTACTTTTGTCCGAAACCCTACTTTCGATCCGAATATACATATCGCTAAAACAGCAAATGCAGCCTTTGTGCAAAAATGTTTAAAGATAGAAAACCAACGATTATAAATGCACAAATAATGTATGAAAAGGTAGCAAACAGTTGTTGTGCTCAGTTTTGCTTTTTCCAGCTCGCTGAGTTTTGCACTGAAGAAGAATCTTGAGAGTAGATTAATAACAGCTGTTTGCTACCTTTCTATACATTATTTGTGCATTTATAATCGTTGGTTTTCTATCTTTATACGTATCTCTAGTTCGAAGCTAGTTCGATAGGTTCCTAGCCACGTCCGAACATCAGACTCTCTAGAGGAATGGAAAAAATTGTAAATACCGTAATTTCGTGTGTATAAGCCGCAGCTCAAACAATTCTTTTTGGACCCAGAAATCTTATTTAGTGATTGATGAGAAATATTTACGGAGATCTGACTAGTTATATTTGTTTTTTAAAAATTTCTGGGTAGAAAAAGAATTGTTTGAGCTGCGGCTTATACACCCGAAATTACGGTAATAATAAATTGAGAAAGATAGCTTTTAGACCGTATGTTCATTGCTTCTTTTGTTTCTAAAATATTTTTGACACTACGAATTTTAAACTTCACTATTTTCTTTAATTTATGACATATATATTTCGATTATTTAACGCAAATACTTTAGAACCCCAGAGGTGGTGCATTATCCCTGTTTGTAGTTTAGTATGTAAAAAGAAATAAACTCTTAAGGATGTAACCCTTTCCGGCACAAAATATTTTAGCTCGTGGAATTATGAAATGGTTGACTGACACCTGAATTCAGAAATGACCTTTCTCGAAATTAAAAACGCATCGCATTAATGACTTAAGGCTACAGTGGACTCTCAAAACTATTTTTTTTTTAAATTTTGAATGAATTTTTTTTTTAATTTTTGGAAATAATCATAATATATATATATATCTATTATTTCACAATTTTTTTTAAATATATTTAATAGTTTTTGAGATACAGATTTTTCTTTTTTTAAATTAACAAAAAATGGCAATATTTCAAAATGCTCCATGCGAAATTCTTTATGCCCAATTTTTCTCATTTTTTCTTTAAAATGCTCTCTCTGTATGTGTTAACAAATGTTACTAAGCATTTTTAGCATATTACTTGTAAAACATTTAAAAAAATGATTTTAACATAATACTTTTTTATTTTCCGTTAAAAAATCATTAAAAATTTCATATAACTGAAATTTAAAAAATTTACAAGAGTTTAAAAAAATTTATTTCTAGTGACATCTGTTAACACATACATAAAGAGCATTTAAAAAACAGAAAAATTGGGCATAAAGAATTTCGCATGGAACATTTTGAAATCATGAAAACGAAGAAAATATTCATTCCGAGAAAAACAGGTTTTAGTAACTATAGTGGTTATAATTGCTTAATATTTTCCTACTGACACAGTTTCAGCTATTAAGGGATATAATATCATTTCTAGCTTATATGTAAGTGTTTTATGTTTTTATGGTAAATTCGCATAAAATATGTGGCTTCGACAGTAGTTCATGCAAACGACGTGAAGTATCTGAATTTTAAAACATCTTCTCAAAAGTAACATTTTGTATTTTCTACGAATTTTTTTCAAATTTTACTAGAAATATTCATGGTATAAATACCTCTTATTGTAAAATTTTTCGTTAAATATATTAAATATTTTTAATATTTTAAATATATTAATATTTTTTAATTTACGCTAAAAAGATTGAGGACAAAAAGCAATTCCTCTAAATACATTGTAAACAAACGCTTAAAAGACAGTTAAAAGTTACAGTTAAAATATTGTCTTGCGAAATCACAAAATTAATAATTTCAGTGCAAAATAATAGCATTTTGTATGGTAAAACTAAAAACTAGGCTAAATTTTACGGATGTGAATCGGCAAAAAAGTAAACAAAGGGACGTGGCACAATCAGTTGATTGGACAAAAATGCTTCTAACTCCAGTAAAAATAGTCGAAATTAAAAAATTATTTTTGTGTTCAATAGCAGGGAGTTCATATAATGTTATTATGCTAAAAATGAAAATTCGACAATTTGATGATTTTTTGCGATTTTGAAAGTCCACTTTAGCCTTAACCCTCTGGATCCCAAACCGCCCGGGATATTATAAGATATTTTAATTCGTATATCTTAATTCCCTCCAGAAAATTAAAACAGCAATATTTGCTTTAACTAATAACAGAAAATTCCGTATTTAAATAAAACGAAATTAGCTATGGATTTTTTCTGGTGTAAAATCAGATTTTCTGAATTGCATAATTTCTAGAACGTGTTCTATCATGGGATTTAAACTGTTAACTGATTTCCCATAAGTCGTACTGGCAAGAAAAGTTTACCACATCCATCACTTAAAGCTTTTCGACACCACTAAATGTTTAAATATAATTTCATACTATTTGATCACAGGAATGTTTAGACTATATATTACGAATATTTTAGCATTAAAAAAGTGATGGTCATCTCATATTTTCAAATTATTGTACATAAAAAATCATGTAAAAATTTAAATCATTCCTTGTAAAATCAAAATTTTATTAAAATGTTTTTAGTGATAATTATAAGTTTGGAAAAAAAAAAACGGGGTCCCGACTTAGGATTACTGCGCTGGAAAGGGTTAATAAGGCTAATTTATGCAGGCAAGAGTCAGAAACATCTCCATGGATTTCGATTTTATAGAATCGTTTAAAATACGAAAAATTATAAAATTGCATAACAAAATATATTTTCGTATTTTTATTATTGTTCATTAATTAAAATTTAACCGTTGTCTTTCACATCAACACCCGGAAATGTTGGAACAAACTAGTAAATTTTTTCAACACCGCATTATATAAACAATGTACATTTGTCTTACATTTCTATTGCAATTGTTCAAAAGATCGAATTTGAATTTTATTCTTTACAAATAATGTTATTCAAAAGACGAATTCATGAAAATCCTAATATTATACTTAAGCAGCTAAATTAAAAAAAATAGAGTGATAATTATCTTAATTATTCCCCGGCCGCAGGCAAATTAGTAAACTTTACTGATTAAAGAATTTTTGCTTTAAAGTAGTCTCTTTATATAAAAATCACAAAAAAGAAAAATGAGTAAATGTACATAAACATAAATCGTTCAGAGTAAAGACATGATTGATTGAGACAGATAAACTAGGAACATATGTGAAAATTTATAAACGTGACAAAAAAAAAAAAAAAAAAAAAAAAAAAAGATGGAAAATTGATAATAACATGATACATTTTTGTAATTGTCTTACAGTATCGATTCCCCTTAATGCTCCTTTAAACTGAAACAAATCTTTTCTTTTCTTTTTAAACTTAATAAAGCAACGTGTAATAATTATTTTTGGAAACAAAAATCAATTCAGAGAGAAAAATGATTATGAGGCAGATTACTTTTTTAAAAAATTGCTTTTCTCCTTGTCTGAATAAGAGAGATTTAATAAATCATTTTAAGCAATAAAAAAATAAACTTCCAAATTAAAATACTTGTAAAACATTGAAAAAATGAATTGTGGATTACTTGTGCGTATGAATTGGAATCAATAATAAAATATTTCTAAATTAAAATAGTTGAAGAATTTAATTTTTATTCAGAGTTACTTGGAATACTATTCACTTGGATTAATCATTTAGTTATCAGCAATCATATCTTTAATGATTTTAACTTATCTAATTATTTTATCTAATGATTACTTAAACTAATGGTATGCATCAGACCGTAGTCTATCGATATGATTATTACCGATACATGGTTTCCCAATGTTTCGCTTTTTGAACAAGAGTATTTGATTAGAAAATTTTTATTTTTAGGTTTGTCATGTGAATTTTTCAGAGCTTGAATCTAGTAAAAACCTAGCATAAAATTTTCTGTCAAAAAAAGTGCCCAGTTGGTGGACAATTTGAGAGCCAAGGCGAAATTTCCAAAGAGTAACTCTAGTATTAGATAAATGCAGATTTATGCCTATAAATGAAATGAATAGTACTCTAACTGCCAACTTTTAGGCTTTTATTTTTTACTCTCTGAAACGTTGTGATAAAAAATAAGCTCATGTTATTTCCAAACTTTCAGATTTAAAAGAAAAAAAAATTGCTGTAAAAAGTTAATGCCATCAAAAAAGCATAAAAGTTAGCAGCTACGAAAATACTATTCTGAAATTGTGATATATGTACCGTACTACTGGTGAAATTGAATACCACTATTTCTGTACAAAAATTTTTATGTTTATTTTAATATTCTGCGAACGAATAAAGCAGAAAAAATGTTCAATAGTCTGAGTCAAAAGAAAGAAGAAACATATGCCTTTATTTACAGATAGCTTAAAATAAACGGAAACGATGTCTACTTCAGATTATGAATGCAATTATTGAAATACTATTGCGTATATGTTACAAACTACCACAGCTTCAGTTTTTAACCCTTTGAGCTCTCGTGGGTAAATTTATTCAAAATTCCAAACGTCACATTGGCATGAGTATTTTGTAAAGATAAAAACCGGTTAACGATATACGCGAAAAAATGCATTAAACCTTTTTCAAATAAATTTGTTGAATTTTCTGGTGTCGTTGTGGCATTTTGGAATTAAAAATATGTGGTAGAAAATCCTACCATCAGAGCTCAAAGTATTAAATGGTGAAGGGCACATTTGATACTTTACATGAATTTCTTGGATTAATTCTATCTTGAAAATTTTATAGTTGAGTCTTTTTGTTAAATCTACTACTTTGTTCTAAAAAAATCTAATTTAGTTAATGCAAATGTCAAATCGTCGTAAGGCATTTTAATTTATATCACCCCGAATCCCCTAAAAAGCTACAACACCCGTAGGACATTATTGTCAACGTTGATAAATAAATAAGTACCGTAATTTCCGGCGTATAATCCGCGGATCAAACAATCATTTTCCGACCCAGAAATTTTTAAAAAAGGAAAGTAACTTTTTAGATCGCCGTAAATATTTGTCTTAACCCTGCTGTTCTGTTCGGGTCTATTTGACCCGAAAATTTTATTGTTCACTTATAAAAAAAATTAGCGCAGAGATATTTCCATGAAACTTTTTGACTTTGTTCATTAGTAATATAACTATATATTCCTAGAGGTATTTACGTTTATTTATATTTCCAAGAGATATTTTTTAACTTAGTCCTAATGTACTGTTCGGGTCATATTGACCCGAGTTAAAAAATAATTTTATCATGCACTTTTAATTTTGTTTGGAATCATTGAATAAAAATAATTACTGCAACGCATCTATTTCGAAATCTGTTTCGTTGGCACAGGTGTTAAATCACGTGACAGGAGAGCAAAGTCAAATGTTGATATCATTGCCGGAAGGAAAAAAGTATACCTGTTAGTAGCGTTTCTTTTTTCTTGCTGTATTTCTATTTCTAATAATCTGAAGAACAGTTGTATCTCTGAGTATTAGTTAAAAAATGGCGAATCGTAGAAATTTGAGCGACGCTGATATTGCTAAATTAATGGAAGCCTCTGACAGCGAAGAGGAAAATGCGTCTGAGTATGAAAATCATACAAGTGAGGAAATTGAAAGTGAAAGTTCTGACAACGATTTTGATATTGATATTCAAAAGACGCACAATATACAGAGTATTCAGTCTAAGAATCGTGAAATAGTATGGAAATTGAATCGCCTTCTTCATTCTGATCGATTAACGTCTGCTAATATTATAAAAACTACTCCAGGTGTCACAAGCTATGCAACGACAAGGATAACTGACATAAAAAGCGAATTTGCGATGGTATTCAATTCTACAATCGAGAACGAAATCATAAAAATGACTAATATAGAAGAAAGAAAAGTGTATGAAAAAGAGTGGAAATATATAAGTACTGAAACTTTTCAAGCATACATCGGATTATTATTATTAGCTGGTGTGTACAAATCATATGGAGAATCAACAAAAAGTTTGTGGAATCAAGAAACAGGCAGAAATATATTTCGTGCAACAATGTCCCTCGAAACTTTTCATATGATATCGAGAGTTATTCTTTTGACAATAAATCTACCAGGCAAGAAAGAAGGTCTGTAGATAAATTAGCTGCTGGTCGAGATATTTGGGAAAAGTGGATAGAAATTCAACCTAAATTGTATGATCCAAGTGAAAATGTTACTGTAGATGAACAATTAGTAGGATTTCGTGGACGATGCCCTTTCAAACAATATATACCTAGTAAACCCTCCAAGTATGTGATAAAAATATGGACTTTATGTGATAGCAAAACTGCGTATGTACTGAATGCAGAAATTTATACTGGAAAAAATCAAGGATCAAAGCCAGAGAAAAGTCAGTGTATGCGTGTAGTGAGTGACCTTACTTATGGGTATTCGGGGCACAATGTTACATGTGATAACTTTTTCGCATCCTCTAACTTGGGAAAACTTCTTCTAAATCGGAAAATGACTATGCTTGGCACTATTAGAAAAAAGAAGCCCGAACTTCCTGAGAAAATGCTAAACAAAGAAGTGCACAGCTCATCGTTTTATTTTACAGAAGATACAACAGTCGTAAATTACATCCCTAAAAAGAACAAAAATGTTATTCTTATGAGCACTTTCCATCATGAAAATGAAGTTAGCGACAGTCCTGACAAAAAACCACAAATGATATTAGATTATAATGCAACTAAAGGGGCGGTGGATAGTCTTGATCAACTTTTGAGTACATACACTTGTAAGAGAAAAACAAATCGCTGGCCTATGATAGTATTCTATAATATGCTTGATACATCTGCTTACAATGCATTTATTCTGTGGATTTCAATAAACAGTAAATGGAATGAAAATAAATTAACCAAACGAAGTCTCTTTTTAGAAGAATTGAGGAAATCTCTAATTTTTCCACACATTGAAGTAAGACAGCATCTTCCCACAAGCAAAGATTTAGTCAAAATTGTGAAGAGAATGCGTAGTAAAAGTGCAAACGTACCCTCGGAATCAGATGAGAACACTTCATTGTGTACTAAAAGTGCAAGATGCAAGTTCTGCTCAGCAACCAACGACAACAAAACTAATATATTATGTTACAATTGCAGAAAACACACTTACAAATTTCAGGTAAGCTATTTTTGTCCAAATTGTAAATAAAAGTAAGTATTCAAATATTTTAAAGATATTTTACTGGTGTTTTGTATTATTTAATATATATTTAAGCTTATTTTACTATTTTTTTAAATTATTTCTAAAATACTTATTTTCATTTACTGCTAGAAAAGGTACTATTCTAAATCGGGTCACATTGACCCGAACACTACATACGTATAGTAAATGCGAACAGAACAGCAGGGTTAAATCACTAAATAAGATTCCTGGGTAGTAAAAGAATTGTTTGATCCGTGGATTATACGCCAGAAATTACGTTAGAAATGACAGGAACGTAATCAAGACTTTTTACTTAGAAACACATTTTTAATTATGAACTTATTTATGATTATTGATTAATATGATTATCATAATGATTGATTATTTAATGAATCATGTATCTTCATTTTTCTGTATTACTTATATGATTATTTAAAATTAAATATATTTTATAGTAGCTCCATGTTTTATCAGAAACCATTCATTTACCTTTTTTTTCAAAATAGCAAGTACTATTTTGCACGTACGTGCAGCGAGTGTAACTTCCTCTTCATGGATGACATCGCTTCCCGCCATCGTACAGAGGCTGTCAGACAGCACTTGGAGAATAAAGATATTCAACGCATGGATTGGCTTGCAACGTCTGCGGACCTGAATCCCATAAAACACATCTGGAACCTTCCACTCAAAAACTTGGCATCACATGACCAGGTACCAACAACGATTCCGGTGCTGAAATTGGCGTTACAAGAGTAATGGGACTCGATGCCTCAACAGCACCTAGCCAACCTCGTTCTCAGTATGGACAGACGTTATAAATCCTTCATCGTATTCCGGGGTGACCATATCCCCCAATTAGAGACTGAATTTTTCTTGCCAAGTGCCTATAAGATCAACGTTTTTGTCTTTTCTGTATTTGTGCTTTAAGTGACTTTTTCAATAAAGTGCTTTTGAATCCTTCTGATTCTTTGTTTAGATGGTTTTTATCACTTGTCCCATACTGTCACATCTTGAAGATCTTATGGTAAGATTTTGGTCTGTACGTAAAACTTCTGGACGACTTTACACTCGAAAAATCCTCTCATCCTTAATTTTTGCACACCAGTGTATATAAATACAGATCAATAGAAAAAATTCCTGATGTTTCAAACATTGTTAATACTCATATATTGAAAATTACAAACTGAGAAGCATGAAATTTTACATTTCAACTCTGATGCGTTTAAACTGTGGAACTGTTAAGAAAAGGAATCGGCGTACCTTTAAAATAGTGAATCTTGAACTGGAAACGCTCTTGCAAGGGTTAGTAATCTCAGGGGAAATTTTCCTCAGTAAAGTTAAGTAGAACTTTTCTCTTCATTCAAACGCTTTATTAATGGAATATTTCACTGAAAAATAATGGAAAAAATTGCTATTCATTTTTACTAATGGAATTTTATTTCAGTGTTAGTATTTACGCCATACTACTAACCCTGACCATAAACATCACACGCCTTACTGTGACACACAATAAAGTGACAAGTAAAACAACCTCCTTTCTAGGTAAGTGAAAAAATTAAAATACTATTGACAAACTAACACCAGTAAAAAAGAATATAAGTATTCTAACGTATTTCTGAGACAAAATTTCCATGCATAAAGACCTTAATTAAGTAGAAATTTCCTACTGAAATTTATTGCTGGAAGCTTTCCCCGATAGTTATCAAATACCGTGGATCCGACAAAAAACGCAGTCGTCTTGTGACAACTTTCTCAGTTATTTTATTTTCAACCGGTTGACAGTTCACAATATGTTTCCTCCTGTTTATTCATAACTTCATTATTTAAAAAGTCCACTCACTGGTCTGAATTTTGAAAACCGGTATTTTTAACCCTGTAATTCTCAAGGTAGCATCCTTTCTTAAAATTAAATAATTCCGAGAACCTGAATTCATGCAAGAAATTTTCCACAATAAATTTCACCTAACGACGAAACATCTATTATGAAATAAAACAAATGTTGACGTTTGAAAATCCTGTTACGGATTAAAGTTATCGAAATTAAATCATCCACTAAATTTGAAACCGTGATAATTGAACGATTGCTACATTGGGCATCATAGGGTTGAGCCTTTAACCCATTAATGCCCGAATTATTTTCTTCGCTAAAATTTAAATTTTGTATTTCCCACCACTTTTAAATGCAAATTAACTTTTATCTAAATTTATCGAGGATTCTGTCTCGTGAAATGAGGTATATATTTATTTTCCTCTTTACTGGTGGGAATACTGCTTTCTTGCTGTTTCTGTAACCGTCCTCAAAAAAGGACGCTGGGCGTTAATGGGTTAAAGGTCTGTGATCGCATGGCGTGACAACATAATTTTAATTCCAAACCTGACAAGAGGCACCAAGAATATTTTAATGAAATTTTGACTTTATTTGCAAAGGAAAACAGGTTCTTTTATTATATTCCCTTGCAAGTTCGCTTATAAATTCTGGTGTCAGTCAATTATTTCATCAATTTACGGTACAGAAGTTTTCGTCCATGAAACTGGGAAAAAATCGTGATACGTTTCTCCAACAATTAAAAAAATAAGTTGTTTGGTAAGTTTCTACGACATTTATAATCTACGTAGTTTCCTTGAAAAATAGTGGTGTTCAACATGTTCGAATCACACATTAATAAAGAGGAAATGACATATTGTCAAAATAGAGAAGCTTCAATTATAACCACTTTAAAAGAGTTAACAATCGAAGGGGGGATTTTCCATCAGTAAATTTATATAGAATTTAAATCCATATTTAAATGTCTGATTACTGCAAAATCTCGTTGATAAATAAAGACAGAGACAGATAATCATCTTTAGTGGTTGTAGTCAGTCTCAGCTTTTACTTCATATTGTGCCAGCTTAGACAACCTCATGTCAGTATCAATGTAAAAATATATAATACTTGCGCAAACTGATACCAGCAAAAAAAAAAAAAAAAAAAAAAAAAAAAAAAAAAAAATTTAGTGGATTTGGAGATAATATGTCTATAAAAAGAGCTTAAATAACAGTACATTTTCTATACACTTTTACTGGTAGCAGTTTGTCACGGCGGTAGTCAGAAACTACTGATAGGATTAAAAAATACAGCCGCCATCTTGTGACAACTTCCTCAACTACTTCAGTGGCAACTGGTAGACATTGCACTCAGTGTTGGGCACGTTCACAAAATAAACGAACTAAATCAAACTCACTTTCAATTTCTGAGAAGTGATTTAAGTTCACGTTCAAATTCAAAAATTTTCAAACGAACTCGTTCAAATCAAACTCATTTGTAAAAGTGAACGAAGTTCACTACAAAGTTCACTTTTTTTTGTTTAGATATTATTGTCCAAATTTACAAAATTTTGTGAACTAATCATTTGATTATTCAATATGTAAGATAGAGGTATGCACGGACGGAAATTTTCAGGCCCGATCCATAGGAAAAAAAATGTCCGGCCCGATATTAAAATAAAAATTTCGGCCCGAGCCCAGCCCGGCTCGCAGAGAAAATTTAGCGGCCCGACCCGGCCCGATATAGTATCTAAAGTCAAGGCTCGACCCGGCCCGATATAATAGCTAAAAACAAGGCCCGACCCGGCCCGATATAATAGCTAAAAACAAGGCCCGAGCTTGGTCCGGCCCGGAAAAAAAAGTTGAAATTTCGCACCGACCCCGAGTACATTTCTACAGGACATTGATATTTACCATTACGGAAGAGTCTGGTCAAAAAAACTTACCTTAGTCTGTTTATAATAACCATTTATGCAGAAGTGCCGTAGGCTGCGATATTTATGCTTTCTTTTAAAATCTTTCCGATTTAGACATATTTCCGCCTTACACAGTCCACCTTGTACAGAGAGTTTACTGTATATATCTATCTTCAGCGAAATTGTATACAGCCCAGGTCCGGTTCGGCGCGACCCGACTCTGCAGAAGAAGTAAGACTAGGATACTACCCAGAGAAGTGATATCCAGACTTAACCCGTCCTGAGGCTCGTGTAGGCCTCTAAATGGCATTTGAAAGAGGGAAAAAGTGTGCTACGGTCTGGAAAAATTTTAAATAAATTATGAAAAAATTGAACGTACATTTGAACGTAAATTTCGTTCATACTCGTCTATTTTTTGAGTTTCCGTTCAGTTAAAACTCGTTTATAAAATAGTGAGCGAAGTTCAGTTCAAAGTTCACAAATAGTGAGCGAAACTCGTGAGTTTTCGTTCAGTGAGCGCGTTCATACCCAACACTGATTGCATTATATATCTCCTCACCTTTATTCGTAACTCCATTGTTCAAATGTTGTTCAAAATGAACTGAGTGGGAGGCCTGTTTAAATAGAAATGGATTCGAACAAAGGCGCTTTCACTGATTTGTGATTATCATATCAATTCAAAATGTCTCTAAAATGTAATAGGGATGTCTGAATTTATTTTAACCTCTTCAAGGGTGGTAGTTAATTTTTGGATTACCTAATTTTATTATTTAAATACTTGTTTGGCACCAGAATATTGGAATAAAAATTATATTATTAAATAAGTGAACCAAATATTTTGCCTGTTTTCAAATAAATTTCTTGTGTAATTTCTTGCGTTTTGCGAATGGAAGTATCTGGCCGATGAAGGACTTAAATTAAAATTTGGAATACACATATTTTCGTCATTTTTTGTCGGCTTAAGAGGAACGAATCACATTAGGTTTTAAACATATGCGTAAGTAATGTATAATACACTGCTCAAAACAAAAGATATTTAAAATTTTATATAAAATAAAGATATAAACAATTTTTTTTGCCGAAAATAGAAGAAGAGAATCACAAATGCAAATTTTTCTGGTTTTTAAACTGTGGAGTATGCAAATTTTGAGTTCGACGTCAAAAACGTCGCTTCAGCGGCAGCGAATGAAATTTGACTTTCAACTGGATAAAAGAGAATGAAGACAAGGATGATCGGCATTCAGTGATTGCTTTGTTTCGATGAGTACGATGTCTCAGCGAAGTCATTTGACAGATTCAGAAGCTTGGAGAATTGTTGGTAGGTTAGAAGGGGGCCAAACTCAAGCCGAAGTAGCGCAAGCCATTGGAGTGTCACAAAGTGTCATTTCCAGGATCTGGAACCATTTTTTGGAGAGTGGATGTGCAGGCCGAAGACCAGGGCAAGGTCTTAGACGGGCAACAACGCCCAATGACGATCGGTATTTAGCGTTAACAGCTCGGAGACACCGAAACATGAACGCTACTCTTCTCCAACAACACCTTCGCTCGGCTACAGGCACCATGATTTCAACTCAGACTGTCCGAAACCGGCTCCATGCTGTAGGTCTGTATGCTCGCCGACCGATGGTATGTGTTAGATTAACATCAAGGCATCGTCGCGACCGCAGAGAGTGGGCAACCGAACATGTCAACTGGAGGAGAAATGAATGGAGTAATATTCTGTTTTCTGACGAGTCCCGTTTTTCTGTGCATCCGGATAATAGGCGTATTTTCATCTGGAGGGACCGTGGCAGTAGGAATAATCCTGCGTTCGTGCACGAAAGTGTCAGATTTGGCGGTGGAGGAGTGTTGGTGTATGGTGGCATCCCCATTGACGGGCGCACTGACCTCTACATCATTCGAGATGGAGCTCTGACTGGTCGCCAATATAGGGATGAGATCCTCAGACCTATTGTAGTCCCTTACGCTGCAGCAATCGGAGATAACTTTATTTTAATGGACGATAACTGCAGGCCACATCGTGCAAACCTGGTGGAGGATTTCCTTTTCAAGGAAGGAATCGTTCGAATGGAATGGCCAGCGTGTTCTCCAGACAGGAATCCAATCGAGCACGTTTGGGACGCTCTAGGAAGACGAGTTTCTGGCCGCCAACAACCCCCACAAACTCTCCAAGAACTGGAAAGAGCTCTTCTGGAAGAGTGGGGCAGAATACCCCAACTCGTCATTAATAGCCTCATTGAGTCCATGCCTCAAAAATGTTCAACGTTGCTGGCCGCCCGTGGAAACCATACCCTTTGCTGAAAATGATTTTCTTTGAAGAAAACACCTTTTCTTATTCTTTTTTTCTCATATGCACAAATTGTGTTTTTTTCCTTTTGTACACAAATGCGCAATAAAATGCATTTTTTCTGCCAAACATGTGTAATTTATTCTCATATAACCTACTATGTCTGTCAACCATGTATCAATCAGCTAAAAAGTTTCCCAGATACAAAATCCACCTAAAACTGCAATATCCTTTAATTGTTTTGAGCAGTGTACTAAACTAAAGAAAAAATTGTAATAACTTTAAATTCTCCTTTTACTTAATTATGAAACGAGTGTCTTTATATGATTTTCCAAGAGTTTAATAAAAATCCTTAAATTAAAAATCTTCCTGCAATTTTATTTCCTAAAAAATACCTTATCCCTTTTGATGCAAATTGGAATTTAAGGTAACTCTAAAAATCGAATTAAAACGAACTTGATGCATTTCCATTAAAACGTTGAATAAGAATCTTTCGTTGTTAAATAGAAATAACTAATTAAAAGACGTTTAAAGAAATTAAATAGCTATTTTATAAATTTAAATATATCTGTCTTTTGAACGGTCTGTAATAGCGTATTTCAATTGCACAGGGATTAGAGTTAATAAGAGTTATTTTGTTACAAAGTAAAATTTGTCTTAGAAGGAAGTATTTCAAAGAGAAAAGAAAGAACTGTTTAAAATTCATCTTACTTATTATCCAAGAGTAATTTAAATTTCATTTAACAAATTGATTTCGAGATCGGATTTGCATTTTGCATTCTTAAGATTTTGCGTACGCTCAATTTTTAAAACTTGAAGAAATGTTAAAAAAAATGAATGATTTTTAATCTTTCCAAACACTTTCTAATATCGTGGAAAGATATTTGAGAATTTGGCATAAAGATCTGCATGGACCGGAATTTCCAGGCTCGTGCACGGCCCGAATGAAAGTTAATTTTGCCAAGTCCAGCTTGGTGTAAAACTCAAAAGTTCTTCCCGATACCGGGCTGTTTATATTTTTACATTTCTAGGTCCTGACCAGCCCGTACAGAAATCACTGAAACCAGGTCCAGTCCGACCGATCTGGCACAACATAATTTCTGCTATTCCGAAAAAAATTCAGATTTTTATCATATAATTAAGATTTCTTTAACCCTTTACGGCACATTGTGCCCGGTCTGGGATACCTAACTTTAATTCCAAACTTACAGACGGCATCAAAAATGTTTTGATAAAATTTTGCTTTTACAATATAAGCGTAAATTAAGGGTTTCAAAATATTTAAAAAAATCGTTTGTGAAATCCGGTGTCAGTTGATAATTTTTCGCTTTTACTAACAGATTCTGGCCGTGCCGGAAAGGGTTAAACAATACTGCGTACATCGTTAAAGGATGATTTTACAGTATATTTTACAGAAAATACACAATAGCAATATTAACGATTAACTAGATTGTTAGACTTTCAACATTAAAAGAAAGATTAATTTTAAACACGATTATTCAATCGGTAAATTAATTATAACACATGCAAATTTTCAATTTTTCAATTGTTGGGTGAAAAAAGTCCGGGCCAGGATTCGAACCAGGGATGTATTGGCTGAAGCCGCCTATGCTCTACATACTGAGCTATCCCGGTCACAAACACTGGAGGACTATTTAACCCAATTAACCTCAACGATCACTTTATCTGGTCTGATACTCTGGATCAGCTCAACAGAATAAATCGAAGGTCAATATATGGAACTGCAGAAAATCGCTGCATACGAAATTACATTAGATTAATTTTAAACATGATTATTCAATCGGTAAATTAATTATAGCAGATATAAATTTTCCATTTGTTAATTTTTGGGTGAAAAAAGTCCGGGCCAGGATTCGAACCAGGGATGTATTGGCTGAAGCCGCCTATGCTCTACCAACTGAGTTATCCCAGACACGAACACTAGAGGGCTATTTCACCCAATTAACCTCAACGATCACTTTATCTGCTCTGAAACTTTTGATTTTTTTACTTTATCTAATTTTCACCCGAAAATTGAAAAATGGAAAATTTACATCTGTTATAATTAAAAGAAAGATTAATTAAAATGTTAATATGGTTTAGAATAAAATAAAAGAAAGCTTAAAACATCATAACTTTTGAAGATGTATAATAAAAAGTATATTTATGAAAGAATTTCTATATCATTTTATTAAAGATTTTCTCAAATTTAAAAGAGCTACTTTCTGATACATTTCTAAATTCAATTCATTTTAGGAACACATAAGATTAGTAGGTGCTTTTATTCAGAAACTATGTAATCGAATGGTTGGTTGTATAGGGTATAACCCTTTGAGCTCTGGTGGGTAAATTGCTTCAAAATTCCAAATGTCACATTGGCACCAGTATTTTGCAAAGAAAAATACCGGTTAACGATATACACGAAAAAATGCATTAAACCATTTTCAAATAAATTTGGTCGAATATTCTGGTGCCTCTGTGACATTTCGGAATTAAAATTATGTGGTAAAAAATTCTACCATCAGAGCTAGAAGGGTTAATGATGCAAAATTCCTTAAGGGACATGCTGCGCCAAATGTAATCGAATTTAGTTATCCATTTTTTGAAGCAAGTGATTTATACAGTGAACGATTGTTAGAAGCAAACGATATTCGATTAAAAATACATTTCAATAGCCAGGTTTGTCAATTTTATAACTTTATAATTTAAAATTTGTCAGAAAATGTGTCACGTTTTTGAGAAATGAATTTGAGAGCCACCAAGATGTATATTTCCAAAGATTATGTTAACATAAGTACTTTATCGCTATTATTACTTTTACAAATCATGTTGTCTGCTTTACACATCTTGAGAACAAATATGTCTAGTTCCGGCCCGGCTTGAATATATGTACGAAAACAATGCAAGCCTTATATCTGCCCGGCAAGAGTCTGTGAAAAGAAAATTTTATGCCCGATATAGACACTATGTAACTGTCTGATGCCGATCTCTACGCTGTACAATTTACATTTCTCTATTGATAATGTCAAACTAGTGTTGGCTCATGACGCACATTTTTACTTATTCTCATTAACGGTATATTAATTGAAAATAGCTCATATTTTATCGTTCTTGCGTAAATCTTTATAAAGGGCCGGCAGATTCGCAATTTTTTTTTTATTCGCCCGGACTGTTAGAAAATTCGGAACCATTCCGCCGGCCCAGCCGTGCCCGTGCAGACCTCAAATTTGTCTTGGTTGTCTGTCATCTGCCTGTTTGTCCGTGCTCTAACTGGCTTAACGATACTTCCATCTTCATTAAATTGATATTCTTTAATGGTATGTACGGTATTGAAGATGAAGTAAGTAGTATTTATAGTACGTTTACAAGGATACCCAAAATAATTCAGTTTCATTACAGCCTATGTAGGGGCGGAGCATTTACGATATATTTTGATCATGTTATACTATTTCAAGCATGTTGAAATTGTTTTATATATCAGAGATGAAGTTGTTTTCTGTATCTCACATTACTTCTCTCGTGCAAAGGGTTAAAATGGATAATAAGTATTACAGAAAAAAATAACAAACGCTATGTAAAAATGCACAATCAGTAATGCCGTAATTTAGTGGAATTTTTTATTTAGAAATATTGAATCCACACCAGAGAGTTTTGAATAGCAATCATGCTCATTTTAAACACTTTCTAACAAAGCTGAAAAGTGTTTATGACTTCGGTTTGTCTGTCCGTCTGTCGGAGCAGTAAACCTTTTAAACATACTCGGATTGCCAAGAAATTTTTGGATTTTGTCAGGTTCCTAGAAGACATCTGCCCTGAATTAGAAAGGAATAACATTTCCTTATCTGAATATTTCATGTATTGTGGGTTGTGTATCCGTGAAGCTCGGAATACCTTTCTTTCTTTTCTATAATAACGAATGACAGATGTTGACACAGGTGTGCGGATGACGCACTCGTTGCTGAATGAAAGTGATGACCACGGGGCATGGCTCAGCTGTCATTTAGTATTTAAGTGATGTGTAAACAGTAGATGTCATGACTCAAGGTTGGTATGCGGAATTGAACCAATGGAGGAACTCTAAGAGGCCCTGCTGGGGGAAGGAAGATCTCTGACAAGGTCAACTCTGGACAGAGAGGTTGGAGACAGTTCTCGCTTGGCGTTGAGACCGATAGGTCGCTCAGGATTTGTGGTCCTGTTGGATAGTGTATATTTTGAGCGTGGGACAAGGCGTCCCGGTGGATAGTGTTATAGGCCGAGAAGTGAGGCCTAGTACCCTTGTGTATTGAGATTCTGCAGTAATCTCTGATAAAGCGTATCTAACGTGCGTTGAATGTGAAGAAGAAAGTGTAAGTTGAACGGTACACAACCAACGTTTATTGTAGTTAATTTAATGTTGAACCGGATCATCTATATCCGAGTTGTAATTGTAGATAGTTGTAAATATTGTTTCTTGTGTACATATCTATATCTTAAATAAACTGTTAGTTCAGTTCATTAACAGCGTCAGTGTTATTTTACCCAATCCTCACAGCAGGTGACCGATATCACCCATTAATATCGGTGGTGGCAGCTAAAACTACCTAGGACATTCTTCAAAGTTTTGTGGACTGAGAGGAGCGTCCGACAAATTGGTGGCAGCGTCGGGATAGAATCGCCTGAAACCAGTGACCAGCGAGCCGTGTTGCAGTCTGTTAATGACGGAGTATCCAGTGGAATTCTTGTGTGGTCGTGCCATATCGTCGAGTATGTGCTAAAGCATCGTGCCGGATCGTCGATTGTATACTAAAGTGTCGTGCCGTATCGTCGAATGTGGGTAAAGTGTCGTGCCGTAGCGTCGAATGTGTGTAAAGTGTTGTGCCGTATCGTCGAGTATGTGCTAAAGTATCGTGCCGGATCGTCGAGTGTGTGATAAAGTATCGTGCCATATCGTCTAGTGTGGACTAAAGTGTTGTGCGTATCTTTATTAGAAAGAACTAAACTGAACTGTGTTGTGCCTGATTATCGCTACATCGTTTAGCTATCTGTGAATAGAAGAGTACCCCACCAAAGAAAGTATAAGGTAAGGTGTTTTGATCATTCATTTCTTCTGACATCTCGAAACAAATTGTATTGTTGTATAATTAATAGTAATTTAAGTAAATTGTCTAGGTAATTTATGTGCAATGAAATAATTGTGTTCAGATAGGTGTAAAGAATTAGTAACCATATTGCTATTGTTTTAAAGAAAGGTCATAATAATTTGAGATGATAATGATATGCTATTTATAATGATATTAGTGAACTAAATTAATGCATTAAATCTAAATTATTGTTAAAGTAATTGTTAAATGAAGCAATACTGTTTAAATTTTAAGAGTTACATTATCAAAATTCTAAGCAAATGAAGATTTTAATTAGCCAATACTAGTGAGGAAAAAAAAAAGGCTCAAAAGAGAGCCATAGTGAAAAAAAAAGGCTCAAAAGAGAGCCATAGTGGAAAAAAAAGGCCCAAAAGAGAGCCATAGTGGAAAAAAAAGGCTCAAAAGAGAGCCATAGTGATTAAAAATAAAAGTAAAGATTTTCAGTATATTTGTTTTAAGTATAAGAGCCAGTATTGAGTTCGGAAATATTTTATGAGGATAATTGTAGAAATTTATATATGCATGTTGTACAATTTTTCTTTATGTGGATTTCTTGATTGACATCAATACTTCTATTCAATATCAACGTATCAGTATGATTATGTAAATTGTATGTTGTTATCTAAGTGTATACATTGAGACCTATATTGCATAGTAATCAAATCGAATTACTCTTTTACCTTTCGTTTTATTGGAAGTATATAGTGTGATATCAATGGTTGAGGAAAATTAGAGTATTCAGTAGGTTAATTAGAAATGAAATGCATGGATTATCTGAAATGGTATTAATTAGTATAATAAGTGGAGAAATATCTGTACTAAGTTAGAAATTTAGGAAATATTAAGTTGGTAGGTTAACTATTCTTGTGGGGTGGTTATAACAATCGGTGAAGGTATGGCTTTCTTATTGAAACTAAAAAAGGTTGATCTTCAGGTGATAGCTGAAGAATTGGGTGTTGAATTCGCGGAAGATGATACCAGAATTCAGCTTAAGAAAAAGATAATGGACAGTGATGAGTATGATGAGGGGGTTATTAAGGAATTATCTGACGCTATTGTTGCAGAACGATTAGAAGAAGAAAAATTAGAACGCGAAAAGTTAGAAAAACAGGAAAGGTTAGAGCGTGAAGAAAAACAGGAAAAATTAGAACGCGAAAGGTTAGAAAAACAGGAAAAGTTAGAGCGCGAAGAAAAACACGAAAAGTTAGAAATGGAGAAATTGAGGATGGGACATGAATTAGAAATGGAAAGGCTCAGAGTTCAAGGTTCAGCAAATAACTCTAATGGATCTAGGGAATCTAGTAATGAAAGTAACATTGAAAAATTGATCAAAAGTGTTAAAACTCTATCTATCAAAGTACCAGAAGGGACTGAGGGATGGAATTTATTTTTCAACAGTTTAGAAAGGGCATTCCAAACTAAAGATGTACCGGAAAACCAGCAGGCCGAAATTCTACTAAATATCTTAGGAGATAAGGCGGATAATTTGTTAATTTATACCACTAAGGAACAAATGGAGAATTATGAGGAATTAAAGGAGTTAGTCCTAAGGGAACATGAGCCAACCCCGAAGGCATGTTTAGAAAATTTCCGGAAAGCTAGGAGAAATCCGAACGAAACCCATGTATTATTTGTATCGCGTTTAATAGCTACGTGGAAAATTATTGTAAAATTAGAGGTGCGGACACTTATGAAAAGGTCAACCAGTTAATAGTTACTGATAAGCTAATGAGTACGTTAGATGAGGATACTGCGTCATATATTGGGTTAACTCATCAAAGTAAATGGTTAGAAGCTTCTAAAATTGCTAGAGAATGTGACCATTATTTTGACCATAAAAATAAATCTTATGCAGTTACGTATAAAAGTTTTAAAGGCAAAGATAAGTATGTAAACAATGGAAAAATGAGACCGAGGGAGGATAGTAAATTTAGTGGTAGTTGGAGGCAAAATGGTAGTAATGAGTGTAATTCTTTTCCGGATAGGAAAACAGAGTTTAAGAAGACGAATGATGCTTCAGGGCCTAAATGTTTTAAGTGTGGTTTGAGAGGTCATTACCAACGTTTTTGTAATAAAGTGGGTAATGAGGGAACTAATAATGGCAATAAAGGGCGAGACCAGAAAGCAGGTGTTCATAAGATTATGGTGAAAGAAAATCAAGAGTTACCTAATGGGGCTATTGTGGCTAGGATATCGGCAAAGGCCGAGCAGAAGACTAATGTTATTGGTGAGAAATTAAATAAACTTGGGAAAATTGAAGTTAGTGTTAATGGGCAAAAAGCAAAGGGATTGGTTGATTCTGGATGTGAGATTAGTGTTGTTCATAAAGATTTAGTGCCGGAAGAGAAATTAAAGGGAGCGGGTAGTATTTATTTACAAGGGTTATTTGGTGAAGCTGTTAAATCACCGTTAGTTAAACTACCGCTAGCTATTCCGCAATTCGGGCAAACTAATATTATTCATCAGGAAGTACTTTGCGCAGTAACTGATAATATTAATGAGCAAGTAATTTTACATCCCGAGGTGATTAATGAGTTGTCAGGTGTCAATCTTGAGGAGCCATTGATAGAGTCCGAAGAATTAAAAAGTTCCGAAATTATTATTGATAACTCGAATGAAAAGGAAGATGTAAGTAACGATAGCTGTAATGTTTACGTAATAGACGCGAGATCGCAAAATGTACAAAGCCAGGATCCAGAAAAAACTGAAACGGAGGAAAATAATGAATCTATTGTTAGTAACTCAGATATGTTTAAGAAATCCCAGTTGGAATGTAAAGAATTAGAGAAAGCTTGGGAATTAGCTAAAAAGGAAAAAGGGGATTATTATATTGTAAACGGATTATTGTATCATAAAGAGAAATTGTTAGGCGAAACTATAGCGCAATTAGTAGTACCCAAGGTAAGAAGGGAAGAAATCTTAAAATTAGCGCATTCATCGGTATTTGGAGGGCATCATGCAGCCAAGAAAACGTTGCAGAGAATAAGGTATTCCTTTTATTGGGAGGGAATGGCAAAAGAAGCTAAACAGTTTTGTGAATCATGTTTAGAGTGCCAATTGACTAGAGGGGTTAAAGTAAATGATAGAGCTCCTATTTCCCCAGTGTCGCGGCCGGAACTTCCATTTCAGGTTGTTAATGTTGATTTAATTGGGCCTGTTGATCCTAAAAGTTCACAAGGGCATCGGTATATACTGACTTTAATTGATCAGCATACCAGATGGGCGGATGCGATCCCTCTAAAAAGTTTAACTGCTAAAACCGCGTGTGAGGCGTTACTGCAAATATTTATGAGAACAGGAATTCCTAATGTAATTGCCTGCGACAATGGAACCAATTTTACTGCCGACTTAACGAAAGAATTTGAGAAAAGGTTAGGTGCTAGTCCAAGATTTTCGACTCCACAGTATCCACAGTCCAACGGACTTGTGGAACGATTTAATCAGACTCTTAAACGTATGCTACATCATACGATTAGGGAAGAAGAAAAAAAATGGCATGAACAAATACCATTTATATTATGGGCGTATAGGGAAGTCCCAAATTCTACGACGGGAATCGCACCTTTCCAGTTATTATATGGTAGAGCGCCGGAGGGTCCGTTATCGATTCTTAAGTCGTCATGGGCAGGAGAAAATAAGGGAGCGCAGTTAGATACTACGCCGATTCATGAGTACTTGGATAAACTTAAGAACCGCTTAGAAAGAGCCGCAAATGAGGCAAAATTGTCGTCTGAGGTTCAACAAAATAGAATGGCGTATCATTATAATTTAAGGTCAAAAGAAAAAACGTTTGAGGTAGGCGATAAAGTTATACTGTTAATCCCCGATTCGACTAATAAGTTATATTCTAGGTGGCAAGGGCCGGCAACTATTGTAGAAAAACGAAACCAGCATTCGTTTATTGTTGAGTTAGCCGACGGGAGTAGGAAGCATGTGCACCAAAATAAGATAAGAGAATTTATCGCTAAATGTAATATAGTTAATACTGTTTTCGAAGGTGATGAGGAATTTGGAGAAGTTGGGGAAATTCCTATTTTGAACCGGGATCAAGAGATAGAACGGGATATTGAGAGGTTTGAAATAAAAGGGCTATCTAATAGTCAAGTCAAAGATTTAAAGTCCATTTTGAGGGAAAATAAAGAAGTGTTTATGGGTCCTGTACGACCAGCGGAAGTAGGGGAACATCGTATTGATCTGAAACCGGGTATAGAAAGGAAAAAACCAAAGTTATATAGCGTGCCGGTAGCTTATAAAGAGGAAGTGGATAGGCAGATTCAGGAGTTATTAGAATTAAATCTAATCGAACCATCGAATGCTGAAATTAGACATCGAATTGTTTGCGTTGCGAAAAAAGATGCAACTGTCAGAATGTGTATTGATTACAGAGCTTTAAATTATGTAACGCAGGTTCCCACCTTCCCGATGAAAGATTCCCAAGAAATTATGTATACCGCAGGGGCGGCTAAATATTTATCTTCAATAGATTTATTGAGGGGTTATTGGCAAATTAAAATGGCTGAGGATTGTAAACCGCTGACAGCTTTTACGACGCATAACGGAACTTATCAGTGGCGTACAATGCCTTTTGGATTATCAGGGGCTGCTGCTACGTTTCAAAAAGACATGAATGAGGTTCTCCAAGGTCATCGGAGGTATGCAGAAGCATATATTGATGATGTCATCATTTTCTCCGATACCTGGGAAGAGCATTGTGAGCATGTCAGGGCTGTCATTGAAGAGTTGAAAAATAGAAATTTTACGATTAGGCTAGACAAATGTAAATTTGGAGAGAAATTGACTAAGTTTTTAGGTCATGTTATTGGGGGTGGAACTCATGCACCTGATGAGGAGAAAATCGGAGCAATAAGGGACTTAAAGAGACCAAAGACTAAAAAGGAAGTTAGATCAGTTTTGGGATTAATGGGATTCTACCGATCTTATATTCCAAATTATGCTGAGATAGCTATACCTTTAACCGAATTAACCAAAGGAAATGTCAAAAATACTGTACCATGGGATGAACGGGCAGAAAAAGCATTTAATACTCTTAAAGATGATTTGTGTAAAGTGACGAGTTTGGCTACACCTATCGTAGGCCGGGAATATCAGCTTCACGCCGATGCTTCCGACCTTGCAGTAGGATGTTGTCTTACTCAGAAAGATGAAAAAGGTCAGTTTAAACCTATAGCTTTTGCCAGTCAGAAATTGTCAGGGGCTCAGCGTGCTTGGCCGAGTATAGAGAAAGAGGCTTGGAGTGTTCTCTTCGGGTTGCGGAAGTTTGAAAAGTGGACTTATGGATCTCAAATTGAGGTCATTACCGATCATAATCCATTAAAATTTCTCACGGAAACAACCCCAAGGTCGCCCAAACTCACTAGGTGGGCTCTAGCCTTGCAACGCTGGAACCTGAGCATTTCTCATCGTTCCGGAGTTCAGCATTTGAATGCTGATGCAATTTCGAGGCTACAGAGAAAGAGCTGGGAAGAACAACCAGTTACTAGCCCATCAGTATCAATGTCAAAATAGTAGACAACCTTAAAGGATGTCATCACATGTCTAATTTTTTGTTTGTGTGTGTGTAAATATTTTTTTTTAAGTTTTGTGTTTATAATAGTAAATGAGCATGGGTATTGTTTATGTAATAGTAGTATTAGTATAAGGTTCAGTAGAGATGTCAGTAGAGAATGTTCAGACACCTGAAAATGCCTATGTAATATTTAGAATGAAGAAATCTGCAAAGAGACTATTGAACTCTTCCGTAATATTATTATATGTTTGGGGAAAATTAGCCCCTAAGAGGCATATTTTCCGCTAAGGTGGGGGGTGTCAGGTTCCTAGAAGACATCTGCCCTGAATTAGAAAGGAATAACATTTCCTTATCTGAATATTTTTATGTATTGTGGGTTGTGTATCCGTGAAGCTCGGAATACCTTTCTTTCTTTTCTATAATAACGAATGACAGATGTTGACACAGGTGTGCGGATGACGCACTCGTTGCTGAATGAAAGTGATGACCACGGGGCATGGCTCAGCTGTCATTTAGTATTTAAGTGATGTGTAAACAGTAGATGTCATGACTCAAGGTTGGTATTCGGAATTGAACCAATGGAGGAACTCTAAGAGGCCCTGCTGGGGGAAGGAAGATCTCTGACAAGGTCAACTCTGGACAGAGAGGTTGGAGACAGTTCTCGCTTGGCGTTGAGACCGATAGGTCGCTCAGGATTTGTGGTCCTGTTGGATAGTGTATATTTTGAGCGTGGGACAAGGCGTCCCGGTGGATAGTGTTATAGGCCGAGAAGTGAGGCCTAGTACCCTTGTGTATTGAGATTCTGCAGTAATCTCTGATAAAGCGTATCTAACGTGCGTTGAGTGTGAAGAAGAAAGTGTAAGTTGAACGGTACACAACCAACGTTTATTGTAGTTAATTTAATGTTGAACCGGATCATCTATATCCGAGTTGTAATTGTAGATAGTTGTAAATATTGTTTCTTGTGTACATATCTATATCTTAAATAAACTGTTAGTTCAGTTCATTAACAGCGTCAGTGTTATTTTACCCAATCCTCACAGCAGGTGACCGATATCACCCATTAATATCGGTGGTGGCAGCTAAAACTACCTAGGACATTCTTCAAAGTTTTGTGGACTGAGAGGAGCGTCCGACAGATTTCCGTTACGTTTATTCTAGCCCGAACTCTATTTCAAATGAAGTTTGTGGCATATTTAGTTTATCTACAGGTACTGTGAAAAGTTGTCTGTTACATTACGGTCAATGGAGAAAATTCATTCCAAATGTATCTTCAAGAAGTTACAGCCTTTCGAACATAAAAAATATAAAAAATATGTGCATTAACGAACTGCATTAAAATGAAAATTCTGTAGAATATGTGGTGTGCAAAGAATAATTATTTTTCATTTACTGGGTACGCAAAAGGATTCATTACATAATGGAATTCTTTGCGGATCATTTTAATTCTGTTAAACTGTTTCATGTATAATGAAATAGTTACATGTCGGTGAGGCTTGCTATAAATTATATCATGCGCAATATGAAGTGCGGGGGTCATGCGAAATATTTTAGATTGAAAATTTCATCCAAAGTACTGCAAAATAGCGATGATGGCAGAAAATGACTCTAATTATGATATGTGCTTTTAAGTTTCACTATATTTATGCATACTATATGGTGTGTGTAAATTGTATAGTTGATATACAAGGCTATACAAAAGAGTTCGTAAAGGCTACTGAGTATGAGCGTAAATTGCGTAAATTGTTTTACATGTGTTACGCACTTTTATGCTGAACTGTATTTAGTGTACTAACAAGGAAGGTCTCCATTGGGGGCACATTCAGATTTTTTTGAAAGAAAATACGAATTAAACTACTCATGTAGGTAATAAAGGATCAGTGAAAATTAGCGGCGGAATTACATTATTAGACATGTAAAAAAATAAAATAGTTTGGAATAATTGGCGTGAAAAGCTGAAAGCGACGAGGGATTTGGCGAGCAGTGCATTTCCTCACTAAAAGCAGACGATTTTAACGAATCTGAAAATTGATTTTAATTGACTTCACTGTTAAAAATCTGCAGCATTTACTGCAACGTCACTCCACTACGTTTATAGAATATTTCTCTTCTGACCAATGAGAATGCTCCATATCACGGTGAATTGACCGTTTTCTATAAAAGCGGTGGAGTGACGCTGCAGAAAATGGTACAGATTTTTACCGGTGTTGTAGCTTGTGCAACACTGTTAAAAATCTGCTGCATTTTGCTGCAACGCACTCCACCGCTTGTATATAATATCTCTATTCCAACCAATGAGAAAGCTCCTTTTCACGGCCAAGTAACCGTTTTCTATACAAGCAAAGGAGTGCGTTGCAACAAAATACAGCAGATTTTTAACAGTGTATTTTTCAATTTGGAACAATTTTAATCAATTTAAATTGTGTTTTAAATGGTAAAATATATTAATTTCATTTTGTTATAAGTACATATAAACGTATATGACAAAATTACCCTTAAAGTAAAGTAAAAATGCAAAACTAAAATTACTTAAACTAAACTTATTTAAATAAATTGAACATAGAAAGTTTTTTCTTTAAAAAGTATTCGAAGCGTAAAAGCGTATTTTTCAAAATTTCGTTTTTTCGCCAACCGGAGATAAATCGCCAAATAAACGAAATTTTTATTATTTTTTTTACGGACGTTATAAGGAGATTCCGCCGAAATTTTTTTATAAACATATATAACTATATGAGAAGAACATTCTGTAATTTTTTCAGATTTTTCTGAGTATGCCCGTATGGAGACCTTCCTTGTAAGATATGTTTGTACAATATAGATAAAACGCATTTGATTCATAATAATTTCATGTGTCCCTAAATTAGTCACATGCATTAAGCAATGTGCGTGGATATGGTAACATGAAGGTATCATGCACACATACTGCCCAAGCGGTTTTGAGTTGGATCCCAACTTGGGGCATTTTTATTCGTTCATTATCATTATATTTGTGACACTGTGCAAATTTCTGTAGAAATAATTTTTATTTTCTACATTTTTTTTAATTTATGAGTTTTTAATAAAATTTAACCTTTCTTGTAAAATTTTTACAAAATATATTTTTATGTATTTATGAAACGAATCAAACGTAGAATCAGATATTTCAATCGCACATCTTTAAAAGAGTAATAAACTATTAAAAAAGAAATGCTTGTATGTAAGTTTTTAAAAGTTGTACACTTTTTTCTATCCTCTATATATATTTATCAGTAAAGCTCAAACTCAACATCATTTTTCGTTTGCACAAATAAAAACGCCCGATTATTTTTTTAATATTATTTTTATTCTAGCAACTAAAAACACTGTCTACATGTTACATAAAAATTCAACTAAAAATGGAAAGTCTTTTGTAAAAAAAGATAAAACTTGTGATACATATAAAAATATATTTCGTAAAAATTGTCTGTAAAAGAAATAAAACTTCTGATGTATACATAAGTTTTATTTTCTTTTATATATAAAAAAGTCATCTGCTGGGTCTTTTTACTGTAATATTAGAATAAATAAAATTTTATTTTTATTGATCTTGCGTAACTTCTTTTGCAGACAAATAGAAGTAATTAAAAAATGTTCTATATGCTCTATCAGCTTTTAATGCATTTTTAAATGTATTTATGTATTTTCCAAGTATTTAAAAATATAAACTAGGTAATTTTTTTGCGAGATTTACATTTTACTTTTCAAAATAGAGCATTATTTAGTTTGGAATTTCGTCGAGTTCAAAAATGTTACAAAAAATAGTAATTTTTACAAAAAATCCATAAACATAATTTTAAATTTAAAGAAAATAATAAAATTTTCAATGCTGCAGATTTCACAACTGTGCTTAAAACTTGTAAACATATATATAAATGTATATATATATATATATATATATATATATATATATATATATATATAGATATAGATATACACTGCTCAAAACAATTAAAGGATATTGCAGTTTTAGGTGGATTTTGTATCTGGGAAACATTTTAGCTGATTGATGCATGGTCGACAGACATAGTAGGTTATATGATAATAAATTACACATGTTTGGCAGAAAAAAATGCATTTTATTGCGCATTTGTGTACAAAAGGAAAAAAAACACAATTTGTGCATATGAGAAAAAAAAGAATAAGAAAAGGTGTTTTCTTCAAAGAAAATCATTTTCAGCAAAGGGTATGGTTTCCACGGGCGGCCAGCAACGTTGAACATTTTTGAGGCATGGACTCAATGAGGCTATTAATGACGAGTTGGGGTATTCTGCCCCACTCTTCCAGAAGAGCTCTTTCCAGTTCTTGGAGAGTTTGTGGGGGTTGTTGGCGGCCAGAAACTCGTCTTCCTAGAGCGTCCCAAACGTGCTCGATTGGATTCATGTCTGGAGAACACGCTGGCCATTCCATTCGAACGATTCCTTCCTCGAAAAGAAATCCTTCACCAGGTTTGCACGATGTGGCCTGCAGTTATCGTCCATTAAAATGAAGTTATCTCCGATTGCTGCAGCTTAAGGGACTACAATAGGTCTGAGAATCTCATCCCTATATCGGCGACCAGTCAGAGCTCCATCTCGAATGATGTAGAGGTCAGTGCGTCCGTCAATGGGGATGCCACCATACACCAACACTCCTTCACCGCCAAATCTGACACTTTCGTGCACGAACGCAGGATTATTCCTACTGCCACGGTCCTTCCAGATGAAAATACGCCTATTATCCGGATGCACAGAAAAAAGGGACTCGTCAGAAAACAGAATATTTCTCCATTCATTTCTCCTCCAGTTGACATGCTCGGTTGCCCACTCCCTGCGGTCGCCACGATGCCTTGATGTTAATCTAACACATACCATCCGTCGGCGAGCATACAGACCTACAGCATGGAGCCGGTTTCGGACAGTCTGAGTTGAAATCGTGGTGCCTGTAGCCGAGCGAAGGTGTTATTGGAGAAGAGTAGCGTTCATGTTTCGGTGTCTCCGAGCTGTTAACGCTAAATACCGATCTTCATTGGGCGTTGTTGCAAGTCTACGACCTTGCCCTGGTCTTCGGCCTTCACATCCACTCTCCAAAAAATGGTTCCAGATCCTGGAAATGACACTTTGTGACACTCCAATGGCTTGCGCTACTTCGGCTTGAGTTTGGTCCCCTTCTAACCTACGAACAATTCTCCAAGCTTCTGAATCTGTCAAATGACTTCGCTGAGACATCGTACTCATCGAAACAAAGCAATCACTGAATGCCGATCATCCTTGTCTTCATTCTCTTTTATCCAGTTGAAAGTCAAATTTCATTCGCTGCCGCTGAAGCGACGCTTTTGACGTCGAACTCAAAATTTGCATACTCCACAGTTTGAAAACCAGAAAAATTTGCATTTGTGATTCTCGTCTTCTATTTTCGGCAAAAAAAAATTTCGTTTATATCTTTATTTTATATAAAACTTCAAATATCCTTTAATTGTTTTGAGCAGTGTATATAAAATTAAAAAAAAATCCTTAAAGTAAGTTCTAATCCACAATGTTTTTAGTGTAAGCTCCAATGATAAATTCGCGCTGCAAAGTCTACATACATTGCTCGAAATAATGTGTATTTGAAATGCATGCTGAAATTTAACCTCTGAATTCTCAAATTCTAAGACCCATTTGAAGGGAGAGTTACCAGTGGGTTACTTTTTTTCAATTCAGATTTCTAGAAGTGGTTTCAATCAAGAATTTGAATCTAATCCTTAAATGCATAGGATAGAACGCATTCCAAAAAATGCGCAATTTGAAGAAACAGAATTCATACCAGAAAAATCTAAATAGTAAATTTTTCTTTATTTAATTACGAATGGCCTGTCATTAAGTAAAGTGAAAATTGCTCTTTTAAATTTCTGGTGAGAATACGGAATATGTGAATAAAACCCCCAATAAATCGGGAACACTTATGGTATCGAAAATGATACAATATGCATTTAAGGGTTAAAAAATCTAGTCCATCCGACAAACCTGTTTGAAGTAAAACTTTCACCAGAATAATTAAGGGCATAACCCACACAACATACTTTAAAATCATACAAATCTGTGCGCATTATGTCAAATATGAAACTATTAAGAAAGAGGAACTCACATGTCCGTAAAATAGTGAAGCTGCAACTGTAACCGCTATCGCAGAGGATTCATTGCCACGACAGCAAAATCTAACCAATAAATTTATGCATAAAATTTCTCTTTATTTAAACGCCCCATTAGTGGAAAATTTTAATAAAAAATAATGACAAAAATCGATATTCATTTTTACTGGTACAAGTTTAATTTGGCAGCAATAGTTTCGACACATTGTGACAACCAAGGCAACTCCTGTCACTGTCAGTTATATGATTATAATGCCTGAAAAATAAGACGAAATTTTCTATTCAAGCTTTCTGGTTTTCAAATGCGGTAATCATAAACTTTGTATCCGATTAAGAAAAAAAAGCAGCAGACATCTTATGACAACAACCTCAGTTACTTCACTCGCAACTGATATGCACTATACGTCTCCTCCTTTATTCATAAATCCATTATGCCAGATGAGTCCCTTATTCAGTGTTGCCAGTGGGCTACTTCTTGAACCCTTTGCGGCGAGGGCAAATTCATTGCTTAACCCCTTGAGCTCTGCTGGTAGAATTTTCTACCACATAATTTTAATTCCAAAATGTCATAATGACACCATAAAATTTGACCAAATTTACTTCAAAAAGGTTTAATGCATTTTTTCGTGTTTATCGTTAACCGGTTTTTTTCTTTGCAAAATACTGGTGCCAATGTGACATTTGTAATTTTGAAGAAATTTACACCCCAGAGCTCAAAGAGTTAAGTGTTGAAATTAATGACTTACACCGGAATTTGAAATCAACTTTATTTATAAATAAGAAAAAAGCTATGATTATGTTTTCTGTAAGCTGCAAATTATTTTACCAAAATTCCGTTGCCAACGTGGCGTTTGGGAATGAAATTATATGGTTTCATTAATGTTCCACCGCGCTGCAAGGGGTTAAAATTCAGATTTCTTGGTCAGCATCATTTTTAACCCCTTGCAGGGCACCGGTACATGTTGTATACCACTTAATTTCAATTCCCAAATGCCACATTCGCACCAGAATTTAGGAATTAACTTTTGTGCCATATAATGTACGCGAAGAAAATCCTTTATTTAGCTTCATGTAAAATTGTTTAGAAATACCGGTGTCAATCAATCATTTTTAAATATTAGAAACATAAGTGCTTTGCCCCTAAAGGGGTTAAAATCATAAAATTCCAATAATTTTTTTTTCATTTATAAGGCTGTAAATAAGTGAACTTTTACAATTTTAAAAAACTGTTGTCAATCATGAAATCTCAATTTAAAAATGTAGTCCACTTCCAAGACTGTCCTGTTAACCCTTTGAGCTCTGGTGGGCAAATTTCTTCAAAATTCCAAAGGTCACATTGGCACCAGTATTTTGCAAAGAAAAAACCGATTAACCAGATAAGCGAAAAAAATGTATTAAACCTTTTTGAAGAAAATTTTGTTGAATTTTCTGGTGCCGATGTGACATTTCGGGATTAAAATTATGTGGTGGAAAATTCTACCATCAGAGCTCAAAGGGTTTTAACAAACTAATTATCATTGTAAAATATGTTCTAGAAATACCGTAATTCATAGAATCTGAATGCACGCCAGAAATTTGGTTGCCTTTATAACGGGAAAATAAATCCTTTTTAATGTCGTATATTCAGTTAAACAAATATTGCTATTTTAAATTTCTGGTATGAATTAATATCTGAAATAAAAAAATCCATTGCATTTGAAAGACTGGTGCTATCATGGGCATTAGAGGGTTAATTAAAACATTCTGGGTGCTGATTGGCAGTTTAAAATTAAAATTATGTGGCCACAATTTTGACCACTGCAATAAAAGCAACTTTAAACTGAGCAATTAATGCTCTAATAAGAAATTCGAATACAAAAATAAACCAATCAATCAATAAATAAAACAGCATGTAAGTAAATATTTTATTTGGATCATTTAACCGTTTAAAAAGGTGACGTGGGTGAATTTGTCAAAATACACAAATTCCATATTGAACTAGAGTTTTGCAATAAAATATACTAATCCTTGCCCATTCGCGAGTTTTGAAATAGAAAACACGGAACATTTCAACATTCGCGCCACTTTTATTTTAAATTTTTTACGTATACGTTCACAACATTTGCAAGAAAATCATAATACAAATGTAATTTTTTTTAAAATAGTGGTGCGAACAGAATATAAAAACAGCAGTTTTACGACAGCGGTTTGGACATTCGCAGAACCGAACCCTGGCGACTGTTAAGGGCAGTGTTGTCGCATCTAGCTGATTTCTTATTTAAGCATTCATAAATCTAACCAGTAATTTTTAATAATTATTTTTGCTTTATAATATAATAGATAATCCATAATTGATCTCTTCAGACCTGAGGCACATAAATGTGTACCTCCATTCTTTTTCTCATAAAAACTAAACTGCACAATTTTTTTGCATTTTTACTTTACTTCTATACAGCTGAATGTTATTTGCTTTAAAACAAAAACAATAAAAGTCAGCACTGATGAATATACCTCATAAAATAAATATTATTTTCATCCGAATTTCGAAAATACTTTCAAGCCATTGTGACCAAGAAAGTCAGAAATATTCATGATTATATAACCCTTTGCGGCGCAGGACAAAATTATTGCTTAAGTGTTGAAGTAAATGTCTGGCACCGGAATTTGAAAACAACTTTATTTGTAAACATGAAAATGCTATATTTCACGCATTCAATAAACCGTAATTTTTTTAAACAAAATTCCGGTGGAAATGTGGTGTTTGAGAATTAAAATTAAGTGGTATATCTATGAAATCACCGCGCCGCAAGGGGTTAACTTACATGCTTTACAGTAAAACTTTTTGAGGATTTGCTGATCATTTACTTGTTTAAAGACCTTAATTTTATTATTGCTTAAATTTATGTTACTGATAGTTAAACTGATGCTTTAAGGGGATTAGTACTTTTATATCCATATTTGTAAACCTAAATTATCGGTCCCCTAAAGTACTGATTTCATAAAAATGACTCTTTCTGTCATCTATGGTGTCATTCTGATTATGCAAAAGCAATAAATATATATTTGTAGCGTTATTTTATGCTCAGGTCTGAAGAGGTTAAAACAAAATAATACTGCTTTTTTTTTTTTTTTTTTTTTTTTTTTTTTTTTTTTTTTTGCGAATTGATTATTTCTAAATAAAGAACCACTGGTTAAAGGACACGGCAACAGTGGTTAGGGGATTACTGTAAATCACTTTTCTATATACACAAAAAATGCATTCATTTATTTTTAACTAAATTTAGTTCTGTGCTGTGCCTGTCTTGTTACATTTTGCCATTTGCAGATTAAAATTAAGTGTGAGAAAATACGCCTATCAGAACTTAAATGATAAACTTAAAAAAAAAGAATTAAATATATTCTTTAGAAAATATATTATTCTTATATTATTAATAAGAATAATATAAAGAATTAAGAATAATAAGAATAGTGTAATATAATAGTACTTAATACTAGAACCGCGAGAAAAATTCATTAAAGATTTATAAAAATATTTCTCACCGGAATTTTCATTTAGAACTGTTTAAGTCATTTATTGAAAATACTTTTGCTCAGCATTTATTTAGCTTATTTTATTTTGAGTTTTCTGGTTCGAATCGACGTCTTTACGTATGATACGGGTCAAAATGACCCGTCGCCGCGGCTCTAGTGATAAGAATAATAAAAATATATTATTATATATATAAAAGCCCTCCTTGTATAACAATTCCGGGGTCAACCTATCCACGAGAAAAAGAAACTCATTCACCAAAGAAAACGTTTCATAGTCGTAATGTAGCGTTCTCATTGGTCAGATTTACAGAGGGAGCTGTAAATGACGTCACTACATTTTACTTCACTTTGAAATCTTTCCACGATTTCAAAAAGTACACTGTTAAAAATTTGATCCATTTGCTGCAGCGGCACTCCACAGCTTTTATAGAATATCTCTTTTATGACCAATGAGAATGCTCCATAACACAGTAAAGTAACCGTTTTCTATAAAAGCGGTGGAGTGACGCTGTAGCAAATTAATAAAATTTTTTACAGTGTATATTTAATTAAAATTTTTTATTAAAGGAAAGCGAAGGTGCCTTTTAAATGCAATAATGTTAAAATTTTTATATTCGGGTTGCTTTAATTTTTTTTTCTTTACAGCCGTGAATGACTCTTGCGAATTTCAAAGCTATAAAAAACATTGTGAAAAGTTACCTCCGATTTTAAAGGCAATCTATTTTCTGACCAATGAAACCGTTCCATAGTCGTAATGGAGCGTTCTCAATGGTCCGATTTACAGTGGGAGCTGTAAGTCACGTCACTACATTTTACTTCGCTTTGAAATCTTTTCACGATTTCAAAAACACTATTCAATTAAAACTTTTTATTTAAGCAAACCGCGGGTGCGTCTTAAATTTTATTATAATCCCCACCCCCATCTACCAGATAGTTTTACTTTAGTTTTAAATGCAGATTTCTGTTGAAATTTTCTTTCTTTCTTTCTTTTGTTTTTTTTAGATTTTTTCCTTTCCAAATTTAATCGCTGTATTTATCAAAATTGTTTCAGCCTAAAGTGGCTATGATTGACCACAGTTGTTGTGATTTTTTATCATCCTTTAAAAATGCAAATACGTCATTTTGACGGGCTATCTTCTAGTTCTTATATATTGACTTTCAGAAATCGCAAGTTAGGAAGTCGTTATTGCCAGAAATTTTGCTTTTTCGCACCACAAAAATTTAATAGAAAAATTTGCCTTATTTAATCGGCAAAGTGCAACGATTTAAAAAAGTAAAATTAACTGTAAAATATTTGTGACACAAAAAAGCATAAGCTGTTGCAGCTATGATAACTTTATCATTAATTAAACTTTTGCAGGTCTTGGTGCGGTCACATTTTTACCATAACTTATTTTTTTTAAATTATTTTCCTGACACAGTGTTGCCAGTGGGCTACTTTTTTTTAAGTCAAATTTCTTGATTGGCACCACTTTTTTGAAACGGTAAATTACTTTTTGTTTTCGTCTTAACTGTTATGTCATTTGTAAAAAGTGGTGCCAATCAAGAATCTGAATTTTAAAAAAGCAGCCCATCTGGCAACACTGTCCTTATAGATTACTCAGGGATCCATTTCAGCCTTTTTTTACAGTCACACCACTCATTAATTTTTTTAGCATCAGATGTCTTAAAATAAATG
Organism: Maratus speculifer; assembly: GCA_964019185.1. Lineage (NCBI taxonomy): Eukaryota > Metazoa > Arthropoda > Arachnida > Araneae > Salticidae > Maratus > Maratus speculifer. The sequence continues at coordinate 198,543,991 of OZ025299.1, forward strand.
ATCATAAAGATTTCTGATAAAGGCTCCTGTCCAAGGCCGACAAAACGCTCGCGAGCTAATGCTTTTCTTATAGGGAGGTTATTTTCTAATAACTAGTTTGCATTTTGATAGTTTTAAATAATTTTTATTTTGTTTAGGTGCATGCCGACATCGCTCTCTTTTTTGTACTTTTTCGATATTGGTTGCAGACATTTTTAAAAAGGCACTTTTAATTTCGAAACTGTTTTTGAAAGTGAAACTAACTTTACAAAAAATATATGCATTCAAAATCAAAAAAGTAAAAAAGGAGCGATGTCGGCATGCTCCTCAGATAGCCAATGAAAAAAAAAGTATTTAAAAATACCAAAATGCAAACCAGTTATTCGAAAATAACCTTCCCATGGGAATAGCACTAGCTCGCGAATGGCTCGTCTGCCAGGTACAAGATGTTGTAGGCTGTGGCAGGAACGATAAAATTTTCACTCTAATGCAACCCCTGGTTACATCTTCATAGGGTTACAATGTACCAATATTTGAATAAGCTATTTTTTCTTCCATATAAAAATTGTCAGAAAAGCCCCATTGCATTTAACGATGTTTTAAAAAATCTACCGCTGTCCAAAATGAAATGCTATGAAAATAATGCTTGAATTGACTAGGTCTATATATTATGACACTGAAAAAAGCAACAAACAGAGAAAACTATTTCATAGACATAAAAGAAGAATTAAGCTTATTTATTATCGTAAGATTTTCACTGAGTGAAAAAATGAATTCAACAAAGAAAGAGAAAAAAATGGATCCTATAAAGAAAGAAAAAAAATGCATCCGATTTTCTGTAATACAGGAATAAGCAGGATTATTGTGGGGAGAAAGGGAAGAATTTTTCTTTTATACATCGAAACATGGGATTTATTTTCCTCTGTAAATAACGTGGGAAAGAGTTAGATTTATGTATGTTCAAAAGATTTATGAAGAGTGAGTTAGGAACAACTCAATTAATTGTGATGCATGTGTCGGTGACTTACTTTATGCCATTTGTTCTGATATTTAACTAAAAAGCTACCATAATAGACAGATGGAATTAAATCCAACTGTCGAAAACCTGTTTATTATAAATTCATTTATGAAAAAATCAGGATTATAAACGTTTTTATGAAAAACAGAGTGTCATTAGTTTATTTATTATTGAGTATGGCATAGAAAATGTATGATAAACAGCTGCAAGCACTGACGAATTTTATCACTACTTATTTTTTATCGGAAATTTTTATCTGAATTAATCGCGGAAATTCTGTGAAAAAATCTGTTAACCCGGAAGAACGCGCGCTTATCCAGGGTATAGATAGTTTTAACTTTGTCATAAATAAAATCAAATTAAAACAGTCGCTTTATTTAAACGGAAACAATTCTTAGAAGTCTTGCGATAAAATAAGTTGAAGATTATTTAAAAAAAAAAATAGGGGTTGCAATTGTAAAAACCATACGCACTTTGGGTCTTTTAGGTTCTGCGCGCGTCCTCCCGGGTTAAAAAAGCGATGTCATTTCTATTGCTAACATGTTAAGTGACACCAGAAATTCGGGACTCATGCTTTTGCAACTACAAAAAAAGCGATGATACTGACTATAAAAATGACCATAAATCAAATAAATAAAAATTGAAAAAAAATTATTAACTTTTTGTGTTATTGTTGCATTTCGTATTAAATAAATATTGATTGCATACACAAACGTTGTTCGTGCGAATGAAATGAATAGGTGGATTTTAGGTGTTTGGTACCACAAATTTCGTTAAGTCGCTATATATGAAGAAATATTTTTTTCATTTAATAAGGAAAATATCTTTTTATGAAAATTCTGGGAATAGGTCTTTGAATGTCCTTGAAACCTACAAAATCCTGACAAACCACTGTCCACGAAACAGTTAAAAATTAAGGCATGGCGTTTTCGCCCAAGTTTTCCTACGTAATTGCGGTTTCTAAAGATGTTGCTAACCTGCCCTCCCAGTTTGTATATGAAGTTCTGGGACATCCTGTATGTTTTAAGTCAATAATAGATTTGTATTAAATTATTTAGTATAGGGTTTTTTTAATTAAATTCACAGTATTCAGAGGCTCTTAACTTCAGTTCTATTGAATGGATCCGAATGAAACTTGAGCTATATGTTAAGCAGATCATCCGGCGGAGGTTTTCATATGAAAAATTAAAAAAAAAACACCAGCTGGCATTTTAACTGTGCAAATTTAAAGATAACAATTCAGAATTCAAAGATTAGTGGAGTATTTTATTTATTTATACACCTATGTTCTCTATGTTCTCTATACCTTCTCGGTCAACAGCATGGTGAAAATCAAAGTTGTGTCACCGAACATCACTAAAATTTTATAGTATTCATTACTTTATCTAAGCATCGAACCTCTGCGATTTAAAAAGTCAACTTTTTCTGCAAAGTCTTAGACCTATCTGGTAGACCACTGTTTGACACCCTTGCTGAAAGCGCATTATAGCGTTATAAACGGCCACACGCAACATGCCAGTATGAATGAAGGAGATATGTAGTACGATGCTATATCTCAAGTTCGCTAAATTAGTAATACGTCCTTCATAAACATTAACTTTGAGAAAACTCCATAACAAGAAGTTGAAGTCGAAAAGGTTTAGATCTTGTGTCCTTCCTGACGAGGAAATCGGGAAAGTGCGCGAGATGATCCATTCATCAGTGAAGTTGACTTAAATTACAATCTTTACACGTGTGTCTGAATGAGCAGGTGCTCCATCTTGCATGACTATTGTAGTAATCAAACCATGAAAAATTAATAAAAGGAACTGACAAAACCTGAAATTAGTAAATCTTCAACTGTAACTGCTTTCGCAGGATATGATTATCACCGGGCGAAACTTCCACCAGTAAATAAAAATAGATTTTTACGCTAATTTTAACGCCTTAAAAATATGAAATTTCGGTCAGAAATAATGGCAACAATAGTTTTTTTTTTATTTTCTTTACTTGTTGGAGGCCTCTTTGGCAGTAGTCAGTCCCTGTGAATTTCCGAAACATTGTAACAACCAAGAAAATCAAATGTTAGTGTCTGGGAAAAAATATAATACCCATTAAAACTTCTACCAGTAAAAACAAATAGGTATTTTAGCAATATTTGGGAGAAAGATGTTTCATTAACCTTACCACTGATTAATTGTTTTATCGAAAACTAGATAGAATTTTAATCTTTTACCACCGGTATTTTAAAACAATAGAATTTTTGTAATTTATTTAGGAAAATGCTTTGATTAAACAAGGCAAAATTTTCAATAAAAATATCACTGGTGGATTAATTATGGAGGATTAATTAGAATGAAAAATGTATCTTCGTAGAAATCGCAGGATAATCAGATAGAGGTTTAAAAAGTCCTTGTAAATGAAAGCAAAATTTTCTATTCAAAATTTACGGTGAGGCAATCAGAAACCGTTGATCCGATATAAAAAAATCAGCCGTTGATTTATGAAAACGTCTTCAATTTCTCCACTCTTAATATATAGATAATGCGCTATATGTCTTTTCTCTTTATTCATAACTTCATTACACAAAAATCTTCTTTGTCTTAATGCTGGGACATTATTCTCCTGCAGTCTGCTGTATCGGTCAACTGTTACTGTGCGCCGCATAAACCTGTTTGTTGTGACTTTCTCTTGACCGGCTCATTGTGAAAAAACAGAGTTCTTTTGCCTCATGAAATTCTTCAAAGCGTATAATTTCGTCACACTAATATTTTCTCACAAAAAAATCTCTCCTTAAACGAAGGCAATCCTTTGCTCATTTAAATTATATTTGTTTTTCTATAAAAAAAAAAAAAAAAAAACACTGGTAACACATTTGGATCAATGTCTGACCCGTACGAACCTTGAAAAATACGAGTTCCAAATTTAAATTCATCGTGAATCTACACCACGCCGTAACGTAGTAGAATGTAGTGGATGTTGTTGCACGAAATGAGGATTGGTGGAACCCCATATGCAGCAGATCTGTGTGTTCACAATACGATGTAAGTGAAAGTGAGCCATGTCTTTCCATAAATTATTTGATGGCCAGTACTCATCTTCTTCCATCAACGCAAAAAAAAGCAACGAAATTTTTTTTAAATGCAGAGTGATCTTCCTGCTTCAACACAATATGCACTTTGTATGGAATTCAGAATTTTGCATAAAATCATGAAGACGGTTGTCCACAGCATAGATTAACACAAAAGATGGCGCGCTTCCATAAAGCGTAATGTTAACGCGATTGCGCTCGTAGCGCCTTCAGTAACAGTGGGGAAGAAACTACCCAGCCTTGTAATATTATTATTATTGAAAATCTACCTTAATGCGACCGTTCCTTTTTAACCGCTTCCCTTATTTGCCCGTACGTCGTACGGGCAAGAAGAGTTTGCTTAATCCATCATTTACAGCTGTTTGACATAACTTTTTTTTCGCACTTTCATGCTATTTAATGGCAGAAATGTTGGGACTAAATATTACGAATATTTTAGCTTAATCCTTTAACGTCATTGGTTTATCTACGAAGCTACAAAATTTTAATTCCGATATACAACAGCGACACCGGAATTTTAATTAAAAAAATCCATTTTGTTATGTATGTGAAAAATCGCTTTTTTTCATATTAATAAATATATTTATTCGTAATTACCGGTGTCAATCATTTATTTCAACATCGTAACAATGAAAATGCTTTGTTCGTTAAAGGGCTAAAGTAAGTGGTGCTTATCTCATATTTTCAATTTATTGCATGTAAAAAAAAGCAGTTACCGTAATTTCTGGCGTATAATCTGCAAATAAAACAATTCTTTTTCGACCCAGAAAATTTAAAAAGTAAAATATGACTTCTTAGATCGCGGCAAATATTTGTCCTGTAGAATTTCAAGAATTTGTAGTTGCTTCACTTGTTGCATTTGCAGCTTACCCCGCAATCGCGGATTCAGTTGGTTCACCCTCTTCTTGGTGCAGCATCCAGAGAATCAGTTTTTCAAGCTTACGAATCATGAATTATCTGAATTTACGGACATCAGTCCTCTCCTTCCATTTTTCATCCATCGATAAGCACGGAGAGCTACAAAAACATTGTTCTCATTTTGATAAAAAAGGTTTACGATTAAGGCAACTGCATTCGAGATACTCAAGACCAGAGGAAACTAGTGTGACAACATCACTAATCGACCGACTTCTGACCAGTGCTGGAATTTACGCCAAAAAGTCTTAAATAGAAATTTACTTTTATTTTATTTGTAGTTTATCTAACATCTTATAAAAAATAATAACTACATAAACTTACTGCAGAGATTTCGGAATCCCTGAATAAAAATTCAACCAGATGGGGCATCCCACAGTGTTGCAACATCTGGCTTAATTTTTATTTGAGGATTCCGAGGTCTCGCCAGTAAATTTAAATAGTTATTATTATTTTAAAAGATAATAGATATTCCACAAATAAAAGAAAACTGCTATTAATATTTTCAAGAGTGAAATCGAACACTAGTGAAAAGTCGGTCGATTATTGACGACGTCACAATCATGTCATCTGGCCTTGAGTATTTGGCGGCAGTACTGGATGGCAGAGTCAAGGAGAGTTCCTTGTTCAGCGACATGTTCACTGCGGAAGAATGATTGCTTAGAATCATATTTACCGCTTTTATAGCGAAATTGCCCTAGCTACTAATATGCATATGGTTGTGGTCAGCGCCGTTTCATGGCAAAAAGTAAAATTTTTCAAATGAAAATCAAATTTCAAATTTTCAATTGCTTACCCTTTCCGGCACAGATAAATTATGCTCTTAAAATGAGAAATTTCTGACCGACACCTGAATTTACAAGCGAATTTTTTAGAGATTAAAAACGCCATAATTTAAGCTTTATTGTAGAAGCAAAAATATTTTAATACATTCTTGGGGCTGTTTTTCATGGTTGGAATTAAAATTAGGTGTGCCCGGAGGGGGCCACTGTGCCAGAAAAGGTTAACCCCTTGAAGGGCACCGGTATATTATATATACCACTTAATTTTAATTCCCTTATGCCACATCGGCACCGGAATTTTAGTATTAAGATTTGCTTTTTACAATGTACGCGAAAAACAGCTTTTACATTCTATCATATAAATCTGTTTATGAATCCCGGTGTCAATCAATCATTTGAACATTTTAGGAACATAAGTGCTTTGCCCCTCAAGGGGTTAAGAGATGAAACTGCTAACCTAGTTAAAAAGTTTCCATGCGGGGACTTGTACACGGGCCATCAGTATAGCGCACAGACGTTTTACCGCCTGAACCACATAAAACGACATCCAGCCTGGAACTTCTCACTATTAAATGCTGGCAAGGTTCCAAATGCGGCGCAAGGCGGAATATTGTACGAGAGCTATCGACATGGGGCAAACACGTGGCCCAATCAAATCCAGCATTGAATGAATATATTAATTCTTGGAAATTTCTCAGAGTGAAAATTTGCCTAGCAGGGCTCCCAAATGGTCCGCCAACTGAACATCGATATTTTCTTAGAAAAATTTTCGTTTTATATTTTTCTAACAAATTGCGCAGAAACCACCTTTGAAGGTTGATTTTAGTTGAAACCAACTATGAAATTTTCTGTTAAAAAATATTGGTGTTCAGTTCGCGGATCATTTGGGATCTTTGGCCTAGCAAACAATATTTCAAATGAAGATCAAATTTCAAAATTTTAATTGTTTAAGGAGCGCAAATTGCCAATACCAACTGACAGAAAAAGTTTCCATGCTGGGGCTTGAACCATGGCCATCAGTATAGCGCACTAATATTCTACCTACTAAACCACATGAACCGACCAAACCATTAACCCAGCCTGGAAATTGTCAGTATTACACCTTGGCAACACTACAAATGCAGTACATGATTTAATTTCATTTGAAATATTCTATGAAAGGCGAATATTCTCTCTGAAAAAATTTCCTACTATTAATATATTTAATTGATGCTGAATTTATTTGAGTTTCGTGTTTGCCCCATGTCGGCGGCTCACGGAAAATATTCCATTTTGTGCTGCATTTGTAGCCTTGCAAACATGTAATGGTGAGACGTTCTGAACTCAGTGCCATTGCATGTGGTTTAGTCTGTGCGTTATACTAATTGCCCGGGTTCGAGTCCCGGCATGGACACTTTTCCACAAGATTGACATTTGCGCCTACTAAGCAATTAAAAGTTTGAAATTTGATTTTCATTTGAAATATTGTGTGCAAGGTTAATTTTCTCTCTGGAAAAATTTCCAAGTATTAATGTCAGTTTTCTTCTGGTTGAAAAAATATAATTTTTTAAGAAGTGTAACTAGAAGAGCGATTTCTTTAAAGGCGGCCGGGGGGACACTATGCACTACAGACATGGATTTCTTGTCAGTTCTTCTTAAGCATTCAAAGAATTAATGTCAAACTTTTTTTGCTAAGCCTTCGGCGCGTGATCTCCATAACATATATCTGAAGTTTTATTCTGATGAGTTGAGTAGAACAAGAGCTATAAGCATCTGAGTACCGTCAGTCTAATTTTAACAACCATATATTTAAAAAAATGGATTTTATATTTTTTACTCTCTTGTAAATTAGATTTTTTCGATGTACATATAATTGTAATTTTTTTGAACCCAGAAATTTTATTTAAGGACTTTAAATGCTATAAATTAGTAAAGCTGTTGCTGGGCCTGTTTTAACCTGCTTAGCATCTTGTTGTTACAGTGTTTTTGAAACGAGGCCAGTATTTTATTGATCTCGGTAATGAAAGAAGTCGAATAGTTGCATCCTACTGAACATTTTGATTTATTTCAGCAGCTAAACATTTCTGTTGTAAAAATGGTCGATTGACATCGGTCTTTATACCGTAATTTCCTGCGCATAATCCGCGGTTCAAACAAATATTTTTCAACCAGAAATTTTATTTGGTAATCGCAGCCAAATATTTACCGCGATCTAAAAAATTATATTTATTTTTAAAAATTTTCTGGGTCGAAAAATGATTGTTCGATCTGCGGATTATACGTCGGAAATTACGGTAAATAATTTTATATGGAACTAAGTAAGAGCTTTTTTTTGCGTACATCATATGAGACAAAAGTTTAATTACTAAAATCTGGCATGAGTGTGGGATTTGTCAATTAAAATTAAATGGTAAAATAACGTATAAACCCTTCAAGTGGTTCAAAGAACGGTATAAACCGGAAGGACGCGTACCGGGCCGGATAGACCCAGAGTGCGTATAGTTTTTACGTTATCACTACTTTTTAAAAAAATAATCCCCAACTCATTTTATCACAGAATTTGTAACACTTGTCTCCGACTAAATAAGGTGACGATTATTATTTATATTTACTAATGACAAAATTAAAACCATTAATACACTGAGCGGTTTTAGGGTGCCAAATCACCCCCCCCCACCACCTCCCTTCCTGCCGTGTTAATAGCATGGAACTATTAATAAAAAGGAACTAACATATTTTTAAATTTGTAAAGCTTCAGCTTTAACCGCTTTTGCAGTGGTTAATTACTACTGGGGTGAAAACTGATACCAGTAGTTTTAAATAGAAATCTTCTCCCAATTTAAATTCTTTATGAATGCAAAATATCATAAATATTGGAAAAAACATACATTGATTTTTACTGGTGCAAGTATACTTTAGCTATAGTCAGCTCATGCATTTCAACTAAGTTGAGACTACTTAGACAACTTTCTCTTAGTGTCACTTAACAACAGAAAAATACCTTGGGATCTGACACTATTAAAAAAAAGAGAAAACTTTCCCACATTCATGATTAAATCTGGGCTGCCAAATTTAGCCTCTTTATTAAGTCTTTTAATTCTGAAATTTCACGTTCGCGCCAGAATTTCTGTATGGATTTGTTTTCTTTAATTAAAGACAGAAGTTTCGCGTTTACGCAAAATAAAAAAAATTCTTTCAGAATTTTTGATGTGAATTCGAAGTAGCGACCAGACTGGCGACACAGGATAAAACATTCTCAAGAATAAGGAGCTTCCAAAATTTTCTATTCAAATATACTGGTGGGAAGTGTATCCCAGCGTTAATCAAAAAGAGTTTATCCGATTTATAAAAGCAGTGGCCATCTTGTAACAAGTCCATTTAGTTAATTTTGCCGTAAATGGTAGACAGTATAGTTTTTCTTTTTTAATAACGTCATTGTTAATGATGGGCAGAATGAATGATTTTAATATTTGAATGAATCATTCGTGTATATGCGCAGAAACATGGTTTCCGACGAAGTTTTGTAAAAAGAAAATAAGCAAAAGCATATTTGTCAGACTACGTAATTATTTTTTTTTTTTAATGATTATCCTCAGAAATTTTAAAGATAAAAAGATTTATTTTTATTTTTATGTGGTTCTTAAATTAATTCTAATTAACATAAGAAAGTTTGTTTTTTCAATACAGAATATCTGGTAAAAATTGAAATTTAAAGAAGAAAGGTTGGTAGGGATCTCTTTGTGCATGCCCGAATAAAACATTCCATATTATTCCAAATAAGAAGATATATTTTACTTACATAATAAACATAAAACAAAATCTAAAATAATTCTGTTGCCAATGTGACAATCAAAAATTCAAATTAAGCTGTTTCATAAACATTCTACTGTCATTGAATTATTTGAGGGGTTAACACTAGAGCGGCTCTGAGCGGCCATTTTGACTGCTCGCTATCTTATAAATGGATTTCGGTACAAACCAGAAATTTTATTATAAAATATGTTTAAAAGATAAAAAAGAAAAACGTTAAATAAATATGTTAAACTGTTTCAAATCAAATTTCTGGTGTGAAATATTTTTATGGAACTTGACTGAAATTCCTGGCCTTTCTAGTGCAACACAACATGAAATCTACAATGTGTCAAATTATTATACTCATAACAAGTGATTTTTTCAATTCATGTACCCATACAAAATATACGGATGAGGTTTTCGTGTTTTTGGACACTAGTGTTTTATTAGCGAAAATGTTGTTCTATTAAATGGCAAAAATGTTCCGATTAAATATTTTAATATTTTAATATTATATTATTTAATATGAATTAATATTTTCTCTGAAAAAATACTGGTGTTTAAAAGCGCAGAAATGCCATGCCTAAGAATAAAAATTGTAGCATATTAATTAAAAGTGGATTATTTCATATGTTAACAATCCTCAAATAAAATTTTAAAGTATTTCGTTTATTTTTAAAGAAATATTCGTTTATTTCTAACCCTATCACAAAACTAAAAATGATCATATGTTACGAAAAATGATCACATAATTCCTATTATTTTGTAAAATAGAAACTATACGTGACTAATAGTTTTTGAAAAGGAAGAGAAAATATTCGAGGAATTTTTTTGCGTTGATAGAGCAAGGAAATAAAAGTTGAAGAATGTGATAGATTCCTCAATTGAAAATTGATTACAACATGTTACATTAGTTGCTACTTCTTTGTGTTATTGATTTCCTTTAATGTTCTGCGTAATGGAAAAATATCTTACCCAATTCTCGAAATTAATTGAGCGTTACTTCGCTGTTATTATCACCTAAAAACCAATTCATAAAGATAAATGATTTCAGTGCAATTTTTTTGTTAGTTGATTTATTTCTTAGTGCAGAGAGAGAAAATAAATTGTTCTTAGAGGATCGGGTATGAGGAGAAAAAATATGAAATATATCAACTTATTTTTAAAACCCTTTAACAACATATAATCAGAATTTAAAAAAGAACATTTTGAAAAAAATCAAGCTATCTTAATTTGCGTCAAGTAGTATAAGCACATGAAACAATTTGATGAAATAATAAAATCTTAGTACCTGTAAATAATATACTTATTGAATAAAACGTAATATCATGATACTTTAAGAAAAATAATTTTATTAAAAAAGGGTAAGGCTTATTTTATGTACTTAGCTGCAACTTTTACACTTTCTTCTTACTGCAGAAATTTAATAGTAAATTTTATCTAATTTTATCGACGAAATAGTAAGACTGATGAAAGTAGGTATACATTATAACAAATTTTCAAGATGTAAATGTATTTTTTTCAAAAGTTATTAGAACAAAATGCTTTATGCGTTAATTAATAAATCCACCAGTAGCCCTCTCCCCCGGACAAACCTAATTTTAACTCCAATTTTGTTAAAAGTATCAAGAATAATTTATTAAAATTTTGTTTTAAAACAAAAAATTTCGTTTTTAGAATGTCTTAAATTTTCTCATTATAAAAATTTCTCAATACAGAAGAATTTTTTTTTACTTCTAAATTTTTAATAAAAAAAGACCTTTCTTACATTCTTCACATAGCATTAAATACCATTTTAGCATTATTCGAGTGCACATCTGCGCGGTTAACAAGAAATGTAGTTGTCATGAAAGTAAAGAGTATAAAGTGAATCTCATAAAAGTACAGAGTATATATTTCAAAGTCCTTCTTTAAAACGTACTTTTTAAACTGTCAAAGAGAAAAATTGGATGTAAAAAGATAAGTGCTTGAAATTAAGCTGCCTGAAGAAAGTGATATCCTGATATTTTGAAAAGTAAAATAAACTGTCAAAAACAGTTTAGAGGATGATAAAACTTTTTAAGAATTATTTTATTTGATGTGATAGCTCAGAACATTTGTTTGCTATATATCAAAGAAATTTTTGTAGTTACATATTGAAAAACATACTATCATTTGTTTTCCATCTAACGATAGTGCATGCAGGAATTTTGTTGCATATATTAGAGTTTATACAGAAGTTAATTTTAATAATATTATTACTGGAAAGAAATTTTTGAATTAATTTAATGAATAATCTTGTCAATAGATAAGCTGAAAATTATTTTTAGGATACAGACATATTCAAATGTAAACACCCATACAGACCTATCATAAATAATATCTCTGTTAAAAAAATTCAAATAAAACTACAAAGTCAACCCTGGCAAAACTGCTACTTATGGATGTTAGCATACCTGCCAACATCTTACAACGTTTTGTACCACAAGAACTTTATGGCGCTAATTTTACTTTCTAAATTTCCGTAATCTACCGATTAAATTTCCATTGAACTTTCTTAGTATCAAAAAAGCGGAAAAGTAAGCAGCTATGGATTTCAGTAACAATAACATTCGAGAAATCGTTCAAGCACTAGAAAATAAATCTACAATCCTTCATTTTCCCTGTCAGTACGTAGAGGTATTATTCGGGGGACGGTGTCGAATATATGGATTGATTTGCAGAAAGATGTTCCACCAGATTACGCAGATTTCATATGATTTGTTTTTTCATATTTTAGCAACACATGAGCATTTAATGTTGCAAAGAGTTGACATTAACAGTCTGCTGAAACAATATTTGCTGTTTATATTGCGTAACTAAATGATATATGAACTTTTACGTTAATATTTTATGAGTGCAAAAGTTCTACCCGTTTTTTGACGACACAAAAAGGCAAAAAACACAAAAAATAAGCACTCGTGAATCAGAATTCTTACGCTTCAAAGTCTTTTAAGCGCATTTTTTCGGAAATTTCGTAAAATATTACTAACGTTATTTAATTAGTACAAAATCTACCTTCAAATATAGCGAGCAGTAGTTTAAAAACTAAACTAAAACTCTCTGTTTAACACTAGAACAGCCGGGTATTTCACTCAAGTTTCATAAAAAGGGTTTGTCACCAGAATTTTATTTTTAAACTATGTAACTTACTTAAGTAGTAAATTTTTCTGCTGCACACATATAACATATCTTATGAAGAAAATTCTGGTTCGAATCGATTATTATCAATCTGGCAGGGGTCATTTTGACACCAAATGGCGGTTCTAGTGTTAACCTCTTACGGTGCGGTAGTATATCTATGAAGCCACTTACCGTAATTTCGGGTGTATAAGCCGCAGATAAAACAATTCTTTTTGGACCCAGAAATCTTATTTAGTGATTGAAGACAAATATTTACGGCGATCTGACTAGTTATATTTGTTTTTAAAAAAATTCTGGGTCGAAAAGGAATTGTTTGAGCTGCGGCTTATACACCCGAAATTACGGTAATTTTAATTCCCAAACGCCCCATTTGCACCAGAATTTTGGTAAAAAAATTTACTGTTTTCAGAATTCTTGAAATACAGCTTTTTTCTTATTTACAAATAAAGTCATTTTCAATTTCCGGTGTCAGTCATTAATTTGAACACTTAAGCAATCAATCTGCCCTTTGCCGCAAAGGGTTTAAATCTCTGGTACTAAAAAACGTAAAATATCCTTAATTTATTTATGCCTACGAATCCTGCAATGAATTCTCGTAAGTACATTCATTATGTTTAATCTCTGTCTGTCATTAAGTGAATCCCAATTCAATAAAACACGTCTGTTTATTTGTGAAAAACTGTTGTAAGCAGTGTTGTTATTTTACAGCGTCCGCATTACTGAAGTTTCCCCGAGGGAATGCGTCGTGTAACGACCCGAAAAGGAAGGTAATATTCTGAAGGTGTAAGGTCGGTGTTTTTACGCCTGGTGTGGTAAATCTTCTCAACTAAGGCCAGTTATTTTTTTCGGATTTCTTAAATATATATGAAGCATGGCTATATCGTGATAAAAGGGAATCCCTCTGTGCTTAATGACTGCTGACAGCTTAGACGTAAGTTGTGCTCGTAGTCTGTTCAATTGCTGACTATATATGACTGTATTTATTATTTGTATATATGCGAAGACCTCCCACTGGATTATTCCATCGGCATCCCACCATAAACTGAGCATAATCCATTTCGGGATAAAGCCTTCCTGTTGTGGTCGAAGGAGCACCCTCTGTAACTTGACACACGGTCTTTCCATGCTTCACATTACGGTACAGTACACTTCTTATCACCCGATACAATTCGGTTCAAATTGGATTCTCGTTTGTTATGGGAAAGGAAGGCGTTGCCGCTTTTCGTTGCCGCACCATAAGCTGTTCTTTTACCCACTGATCAAGCCTACTGATGAAACCAAGTGCATGTATCCGTATTTTGACTTTTATTTTGCGTATAGAGAACATTTCCTCGACGGTGTGGGAAATTTGTTACCCATTCTCTTCACATATGCTGAGGCTGATCTAACGCTTTTATCATAATCGTACAGTAAACAGTGTCTAATATCGTATGTAACACTTGCCATGTCGTTTTCTGTTCCTTATGCGTTGTTATGACCAACTTTATGCCTCTTATGCTTCACGTGTTATTGACCTATGTATCTTGTTTTCGAAACATTCGATGTGACGTGTGTAATCCACTTGGCATATGCACACGCTCGAAACGGGTCGAACTTTTGCACTTACCGAAAATATATCAGTGGCGTAACCAGGGTAGGTGACCAAGTGATCTGAACACTTATAACTTTTGAAATTTCTGTTTCGTTTACCTGATCTGAATTTTTCGGCTGTGAGTCAAGGGGAAAAGATCTTACAATATTACTGGTTTTGGGCACAACCCTATTTACGCACTGTACATTATGCTGCCTTGTTTGGATCTAAAGCAAAAGAGGAAGCATAGATATTATTGAAAAACATTTGAATGAGGTATCAGCCATAACATTCAAAATGACTCTTAACACGTTTGCTGCCGCTCACGCGAAAGCGCGTGATATGGAGCCAACGTTAAGGGGCCACTCTAGCGCCAGCGCGTGATGTGGGGTGATGTCCAATAGCCAGTCACGTGCTAGCACGGGACAATCTTTCACTAATTCTTTATTATAAAAAATAAATCGGCTTTTGGAAAAAACCCACTTCTACAGTGCGGCATTAACTATCATCACATCTTCATGTAAGCGGCAGCGAAAGTGTTATTGATCACATAGGCAATAAAAGTTAGGTAGAATTTCCCTTATTTTAGGACTCGTATGTGATACATGACGATTATGGTTAATATCGCTAAACTGACCCTGCTGACACCAGAAAGATTTTTCTTCTTTTCGATGTTTAGAAAACATTATTTTTGCACGTTAGAAAGCTAGACTTTAAAAACAGTAATATGCCGTTGCTAAACTCAAAATTCGAACGTACCATAACGAATTCCGTGATGTTACTGTGCATTTTATATTTTAAAATTCAGATTATTTTATCATCACTCTTTTTATATTTTTTCACGAGGAAATAAAAGATCATTTTTATTCACTATTTTACTGTCCCTTTTTTATGTGATAGAAATTACTATATTTTTCTTTGAATATTACTCAATATAGAAGCTTATGAAAAATGAGTTGATCCGATTTCTAAAGTTAAGAAATCATTTTTCATTTTCATACTAGCTCCATAAGTGGCCGAGAGATACTGCTGACAAATCTGGTAAACGGAAGGTGCTGGGTGCAAACCAAACTGCGCTCGTTGGCCGTTTGTTCGGAGTTTTCTGTTGTTTTCTTTGAACTTTGAAAGTCATTGCGTAAATGTGGATTAGGTTTCCCTAAAAAGACTATCACGAAGGGTACCCCGCCCCCCTTTGGAATTAAATTACTCCTTTATATAGTCGGTCATCATAAATGATACAGCACCATTTACGTACTAAATAAAGGAATAAAAGAAAGGAGTAAGACGAAAAAAAATGTTTTGTCATTTGTTCTGATCCAGTATTTATATCTTAATTATTAATTACTTTTCAATTTAAGTCTTACTCGAGTTAAAATCCCATTAATCTGAAGAGAATCTAATATTTAAATATAAAGAATACATTCTCATTTTATAAGTAAAACATGCGTAAAATTAAAAAGGAATGACATAGAAATTTCAGCTCAGCCTACTGCAAAGCGATTCTGTATTAAAGCCTTCATATTACATGTAAATTTTGTTTGAATGCTTGTTAAATGACAATGTTATTAGTATTACTAAAACTCAAGTGTATCACATAAAATCAGCTATAACAGGGTACAGGGTAGCGAATGATCAGGTAAAATCATGGTTAAGAAAAGTGTAAACTACCAGTATTTTATTATAGAAAAATAATTGCAATAAGATGAAGGAATTAAACAAGGCGAATTTTTCTTTTACAAAATACTGGTATTTATCACATTTTTTCTGATTTCGTTTTTTCTTGACCACTTGCTACTCTGTATAACTAAATCATGAGTCTCATTATCCGCAGTTTATGTAAAATCACAAATCCTTCCTACATTCCATCTATAACACGGACTTCACAGAATGGACTTTCCATTCATATTTAGGGTTAACATATGGCTTTTTTACACATTTTTATATCGTTAAATAATTTAAATTTCTGTCAACCGTAATTTCCTGCGTATAATCCGCGAATGAAACAATCATATTTCGACCCAGAAAATTTATTAAACAAAATGTAACTTTTCAGATCGCAATAAATAATTGCTTTCAATTACAAAATAAAATTTCTGGGTTGAAAAAGAATTGTTTGATTCACGGATTATACGCAGGAAATTACGGTATCGGTTTTGTGAATTATTTGTTTCCAATTCCAACATACAAATATGCAATGTGTTGTAAGTGATCACTGTTTAAGCCCCTTGTGGCGCAGAGCAATTCAATGGAGAAAATGTTGGAATGACTGGTTGACATCGGAATTTACGTACAAATTTATTTGAAAATACGAAAAACATCATTTTTCTCAAACATACCGTAATTTCGGGTGTATAAGCCGCAGCTCAAACAATTCTTTTTCGACCCAGAATTTTTTTAAAAACAAATATAACTAGTCAGATCGCCGTAAATATTTGTCTTCAATCACTAAATAAGATTTCTGGGTCCAAAAAGAATTGTTTGATCTGCGGCTTATACACCCGAAATTACGGTAATTGATAGAAAATATATGTACCAAAATTCTGGTGTCATTGTGGCATTTCGGAATCAAGTTGGGTATCCCATGCACAGAAACACAAACAGTTAAACTCGCTAAACTGCGCGCTCGAAAAATCTATATGTCCAACATCAGTGTGGCCAGATGAGCGACTCTTTCTTACTTTGAATGGCACCACTTTTATTACAATTAAAATTCCCCTTGATTAATATAACATAATAAAAATGAATTTTACCATTCCAAAAAAGTGTACTAATCTGATTTATGAAAAGTAGCCCATCTTGGCAACACTCATGACGGGCATGTATATTTTTGGAGCACTGCTGGTTCCGTTCATCTATGACGCGGTCTTAAAATTTAGATTTCGTCATTGTCACCACATTTCTAAAGTGGTTAAATCCGCATTACTTAATGATATGTTAATTAAAAGGGATCACAAGTGAATATTTTCTATTTGAAAAAAAGTGGTACAACTAAGGAAATTTAATTTTTAAAAAATTGCCCACTTTCAAAATTGCTGCAAATGTTTAATCTAGAGCGAATTCAGCTGACTCGTATGGAAAAACTAGTTTCATCATTGCAATAGCAATAATTAGGAAATTTACTATTAAAAATTGCTTTTATTGAAATCTAGAAAATGAACTATTATAAGTTTTTTTAACACCAGCCGCAACAAACGCAGCGCTCGTGTAATTTGACTATTTGGCAATCAACAAGAAATCAGCTCTGGTTTTACCTAGGAAAAAGTAATTTCTGTCAAATACACCCAAAAAGCAAACAAATACTACTGAACCAAATTGTGACGTTGATCTATATCCCACATCTTTCTTGAAATTATATCATATAGATAATATATACCCCTCAAATATATTGAAGTAACAAGCGAGGGATGTTATGAATATTCGTAGTTTTAAGAGACATTTTTTTATTTAATAGTAGAATTTAATAATGAAATAAGACAAAAACACCTGTTACAAACAGTTCTTAAATCGTGTCCTTCCTCTGGCTACTCAAATGAATAACTAATAAGCTAAGAAAATCACAGCAAATGTTTCTATGCGTAATATAATTATAATTATACGTGCACCGTATGCAGTGGTTGAAGGGGTTATTTGCGACAAATATTTTTTTAATATTTCACCCCATTATTTAATCGCAAAATCTGTGACTAAATAGGCAAACCTCTTTATGGAAAAATATTGGTATACCTACCGAATTTGCTGGATTCGGCACTGACTTTTTTTGTTATAGTGTAAAAACATCAGTAATTAAGAATGTACGTTCGATTTTAAGCCAATAATTAAAGCATCGCGCACATAATTCTTATTGAAATAATAAAAAATAACAGTAAGTGTCGGAAGAATTTATTAGAGTCAAGAAAAAGAAAATATTTTCCTAAGCACGAGTTGTTTTACAAACGAATCCAGTAATATTAATGCTGGCCCACATTACATAAGTAATGTCCAATACGTACACTATTCGTGTTCCACACAAGTCAATCCTATTTATGTGTTGGGAAACATTGCATGCATACTGTTTAGATTCCCTTAAAAATACAACACGGAAAGGGCATTCTTTTAGATCCTGCATCTCTTGTTCAGATAATCGGGCTTCATAAATAACGTAAACCAACACTTTTTTAAGTGATCTTTTTTGCCAGATTTGATAGGATTTTTGATCCTTTTACTAATAATAAAAAATAAACTAACATGTTAGCATAAAAAACCAACTTTTAGAAATGCACAAATAAAACATTTAAAATTATTTGTCAATAACATTTATTTGTGCACTTCAAATCGTTGTTTTTTATCCTAATATATATTTCTACACAGTCGTTATTTGCTGTTAGTCGTTATTTCAACTCCTAAAGACACTTCAATTTGCGCTACTTAACTACACCTAATTATTCAGATTTTGAGCTCAAAATTTAAGTTTAAATCTAAGCTTCCGAAAACATTTAATAAGTTTTTGCAAGCATTTAATTAGAACAAAAAATAATGGTTAAAATTAATTGTTGGTTACTCTGTAGTTAAAGGCGCCCTCTAATGGAATTTCTTTAAATTTATCTTTAAAATTTATTTTCAAGAAGATACTGACTTAAAGAATAGTTTTATTTTAAACCGCAAACGAATCGACCAATTTTTCCATTTTCTATAATTATTTTAAATTTGAACACCCTCCCCCCCCTTAAACACAGTTCAGTTTGTGCTACTTAACAACTCCCTACAATTCAGATTTTGAGCTCAAAACTTAAGTTTAAGACTCGAAAACATTTAATGAGATGCAAAAAATAACGGCAAAAAATAGTTGATCGTTACTCCAAAGTCTAAAGCGCCCTCTATCGACATTTTTTGAAATTTATCTTTACAATTTATTTTTAACCCTTTCATTCCCATAGTAGAATACATTCTAGAAATTCCGTAGGTCAGAGAATCTGAATTTTTACCAGAAAATTTCAATGGTAAATTTTACTTTATTTAAATATGGAATGTCTGTTATTAAATAAAATGAGTATTTCTATTTTAATTTTCTGGTATGAATTTGGAATATCCGAATTAAATATAGAAAGAAAAATAAATAATGCCATGATGCCATTTGGACTCACTGGGAATGAAAGGGTTAAGAAAATACCAACATAAAGAATAGTTTTAGTGAAAACCGCAAATCAATGAACCAATGTTTCCGTTTTTTATAATCATTTGAAATTTGAACCCTCTGAACACAGTTCAGTTTGTGCTACTTAACCACTCCCACTTTCAGATTTCGACCTCAAAATTTAAGTTTGAGTCTAAGCTTACGAAAACATTTAATGAGATGCAAAAAATACAGGCTAAAAATAGTTGTTTGTTACTCTAAAGTCTAAAGCACCCTCTATCGGCATTTTTTGAAATTTATCTTTATAATTTAATTTTAAAAAAATGCCGACATAAAGAATAATTTTAGTGAAAACCGCAAATCAATCGACCGATTTTTCCGTTTTTTATGTTTATTTGAAATTTTGTTCCCTAAAGTTTAATGGCGGCTATCTCCTTTGGAAAACGTTTGGGACCCTTGGTCTCCTATTTAATATTGTTTGTCTTGATGTGTACTATCACCCCTCTTTTATTGTAAAAAAAATTGGAAGCACCCTATATATATATATATATATATATATATATATATATATATACAGTGGCGGTCAAAAGTTTCCGGCCAGCAAAAATTTTTCAGTTAATTTGTAAATATACCTATATGAAGAGGAATCTCAAAGCAGTACTTATACATTATATTGACATATTAGTTAGGAACTTACTTATAGAAGAACGTGTAACTATCAATAAATTTTATTGACAAAATTAAATATAAAAGAAAACGCATGTTCTCAAAAGTTTCTGGCCATTTATCATTCTTTATTTTGTTTTTCTATCCATAAAATGTTTTTTGGTTGTGTTTATGAATGAATCAACGTGTATAGCATAGTTTGAATTCAAATTTGAAAAGTTCAACAATTATTGTTCATAAATGAGTGATTATTTTGTCGCTAAAAGGCCAATCATCTCCAGATATTGCGGCTAAGTTATCGATCGGTAAAATCGACTGTAAACAATATTTACAAAATTATATAAAGATGGTTATATCTTTCAGGACTTTCAGAGGTCAGGGAGACCCTGGAAAATTACTATTCCTGAGGACAGAATTATCAGGAGAAAAACCATTGATAATCCGTATGAAAATTCCGTTGCAATATACTGCAATTTCCGGAATGAAAATATTGCTGAAATAAGTTAGTCGACCGTGTTATGATGCTGACGTGTTACAGAACTTTATGGAAGATTCGGTGTTAAAAAATTTTCAGAGGTAAAAAAAATACAGACGTACCCTACTTTCGTTTTCCCAGGAACACAAAGTCTGGTCAAGTGAAAACTGGAAAAAAGTTCTATTTTTCCATCAATCGAATTCGAAACAGTTTTGGAAGTGATGGCAGACACAACGTCCGATAACCTAACAACAAAAGATGATTCGACCTATGTTATTTGTACAATGAAGCATGGCAAAAGACACGTTATGCCGTGAGGAGTATTTTCCTCAAAAAGTGTCGGTCCGTTATTTGAAATCCACAGCCAGGTGAATTATACAATGTATAAGGATATCTTGCAAGACTATTTTCTGCCCTATTAGAGAAAAAAATTTCGTCGCATCTATTTTTCTTAACATGATAACGACATAAGTAATGTTTGCAAACCTCGACAAGTAATGGTTTTCGCACAAAAATTTTCGTTTTTGAAATGATCAGCCCAAGCGCCCAGCATGAATCCAATAGAAAATATTTGAAAAGAAGTTGACAAAAGTCTGCGGAACTATAAATATTCCAACTCAGCCAAAATTGCAAGAAATGTGGGGAAAACGTACCATAGACGATTTTTAACCGTTGATTGTATGAATGTCACGTTGCTGCGCCTCAGTACTTATTGCTAAAGCTAATAAAATAATAATACGATAAAATACTAATCGTAAATGTTGTTGATCACTGTAATTTTCTATTACAATATCACCTTTTTCACAAACTTGTGAATGTGACCAGAAACTTTTGAGAAAATGCGTTTTCCTGTATACTTAATTTTTTCAGTTAAATTTATTGACATTTACATGTTCTTCTATAAGTAAGTTCCTAACTATAATGTCAATAAAATGTATAAATATCACTTTGAGATTCCTTTTCATATGGGTATATTTACAAATTAACTTAAAAACTTTTGCTGGCCGGAAACTTTTGACCGCCACTGTATATATATCTATATATATATATATATAAAATTCTTGAAAAGCTCTTAATGAAAATTTGTTCATTAAAATTTTTTCTACAATTGGTACACAAATTCATTTACTACAATTATTAAATTAGGATTTTATGTAAAATGACAGGTATACTGTTTCTTAGAAGTATAATGAAAAAAATGCAGCATATGATAGTGTTCTAAGAATTTTCATTTCACACTAAGTTCGGAAACATTAATCTTTGCTATGTTTCATAATTTTCAAGCTGCATTTGCTTAATGTTACGAAAGCATCATTCCATTTTAGAGTAATGAGGGACAAAATGTACTGTAATATAGTTTAAAATTCGTATTCAAAGTAAATTTCTCGTGAACTGAAAATGTCTTTAATGATAAAAGGATTGCTTACTATAAACAACATTTAAATCCGGCTTCAAAAGAGCTCTTAAAACATTCTGAGTATTGTTTTATTCGACTTGACTTCGCCTAAGCATTAAAATGTTAAACAAGTCCTATTTCATCATCAAAATAATGGGAATATGTTTTAAATTTAATTTTTTAGTTTATTTTCGTTTTGAATTGCACAAAAATTATTTTTTTCTACAGAAGAATTTTACGTAAAATTTGAAAAGAAATAGGTAATTACACAAAACTTCAACTAATTGATGATAGTAAACTTCTCTTAAATAACATTCAATTAAAGAATTATAATAGGCTGTTACAAAATTGTCCTGTTTTCTACTTTTTAAAAATTTAAATTACCATTTTTTCAATTAAAGATATTCGAAAAAAGAATTTTTTTATGAAATCCACCTTACGACTGTCATCCATATCAGATTTCTTTGAAAAAAGAATTTCTGCACAGAATTTCCTAATTTGTCTCAAAAACATTAAGATTGGCGACCATGGTTGTTTAAACACTTAACTGATCGATATTTTTTAAAGCATTTTCAAATAACGCCTATTTTTGTTTCATGTCTTTTACAGATTTTTTTTTTATCTTTTATCATCTGTTTTTTAAAACAGAAACTTTTGCCTAAAGGAATCAGAAAAATGCTCGGATTATGTAAGTTGGAATTTAAAATAAAACATTAGTGATGAGAATAATAAATCATGATTCGAATATGGATGTCCTTACTTGGTACGGGCAAATGATGATTGGCAAAAACTCCTTGCCCGCATGACGTACGGGAAAATCAGGGAAGCGGTCAATATTTTATGTAGAATTGTATTTCTGCTGCTAACCACTCAACTTTTCAGAAGCAAAGCACTTTTTTTCGTAAAATGCTAAAATGATTGACTGACATCAGATATTGCAAAAACTTTTATTTCAAAATAAGTAAAAGCTTTTCTTCACGTATTATTAATGGAAAAATATATTGTAAAATTTTGATGCCAATGCATTTTTTTTTAATTAGAATTAGGTGGCCAAAAATGGAACAAGGGCCTTTGAACCAGTTAACAGTTTTGGCAAAACGCTTTTCGAAGAAGAAGTAGCTTGCTTTGTTACGCAAGTAAGCTTTCGGATGCAAGAAAATATTCAACATTTGAGAATGATGCGGTTGTATTAAATTTTTATCTAGAAACGACACACTGGCAGCAGTATTTTAACACATTCTTTGCAAGTTGAAAATTTCAATTGGCCATTCCCACTCCATCCAAAGTTGATCCCTTTCCTAGTGGCCAATCGAACTATTACTCGCCAATTCCACTTACAAACTTGATAACGACATCTACGCGATAACGCGCGATCGGCCGCCTGGTGCGAACTCGCACCACGCGATATCGCGTGAGTGGCAAATAACTTTTTAATTCGTTTTACTTTATTGTTCCAGTACAATGGAACACCCAAATTGATTCCGAAACGATATAAGACAACAGATTTTTGTATAAATGTTTTCTGTTCATTACGGGTGGGGAAAAAAAGCTTTTCTTATTTACAAATAAATTTTTAAGTAAATGGCCATGTCACTCCATCATTTCAACAATTTCGCAATGAATGCGCCCTGCGCTGGAAATGCTTATAGAAAATTTTCGATTTCTTATTTCAGGTTTCGCACACTCCTTATATTTTGTAAGGACTCTGTCACCACTATTAATGATAAGAAAAATTATATTTAATTATTAAGAAACAGAATTCACAACCACCTCCTCGATTCGCATGTTTCGCAATATTTTTCTTCTGTGAAATACATTGAAAATACTGTAAAAATTTTGTAGTATAGCTGTGCGAACCCTGTATGTGGAGGAATAAACACATTTACTTATTTTCAAACGAATTTTATCTTAAATTCAGGTCTCATTTTGACATTTGAGGGAAAAAAAATCCCGTGTTTGTGAGGAGTGCTTGTATATTTAAGGGTTAACCTTAGCTTCTTGATTATTAATTAGAGAACATTTTTCAATTATACAACGCAAATAACATAGTACGGAAAATAGTGATGTTTTTGTTCGTTTTTAGTTTATAGTGAAAACTATTAGTTCTCTCAATTATGTCTAAGAAAAGAAAGTGTTAAACAGCTAAAGCGAAATTATTTTCGTCTAACTCACTTTACAGTCAAATATATTTGAAAATGAGTAAAAGCTTTTTCATTGCTTTAAAAAGGAAATTTTCATTAACCCTCTGGATCCCAAACCGCCCGAGACCGCCCGAGATATTTTAATTCGTATATTTCAGTTCCCACCAGAAAATTAAAACAACAATATTTGCTTTAATCAATAACAGAACATACCGTATTTAAATATAACGAAATTAGCCGTTGAATTTTTCTGGTGTGAAATGAACTACATAATTTCTAGAACGTGTTCTAGCATGGGAATTAAAGGGTTAAATAATTCTTTTGCAATTTTCGCATTTGGAAATTAAAATTAATTCATACAAATGTACACCACTGTGTTATGACCATTTCACTGGTAAGCATGAAAGTTAAAATCGTGCATCAAACATAGATTATGAAACAATTTCTAACACATTCTGAATAATGTAACTTAACTGTACCGTATAATAAGTTAAAGTATCAAATATTCTTCAACAATTTGGAAACGAATTTCTTATTACACATAAAAGTAACATGCATTATACTTAAGCAACTTATATCAAATATTATTATATTGTAAATAATTTAACATAATTAAAATATGTTGCAAATAATATTCCCCCATACCATTCTATAACTGAATTCTTTTGTGTGGTCCTGTAAATGTGTAACAAATATTCCTTGTGCAGCATATTCTACAAAATATATATTTTAGTGTCCTTCATAAATATAAATATCAATTTCATTATGTTTCGATGGAAGTAGAACAATTTAAAGCCCTTGAAACTATTTTATCAATTTTGACAGTAATGTAACGGGATAGTTTTGACTGTGTATGTATCCGATTTGAAATATTCGGATTTTATTAAAATATGATATGACTCAACAAAGTTCTGCAACAAATGTATATTTAAAGTTTCAAATGACTCTATTGGGTAGTTTTGTGGTATTATAGACGGGCAGACAGTCTGACGGATTAGAGGACCACTATAGGTGATGTACGAACTTATATAATTACGAATGCGCTTAAAAGACAAATTTAAAAGAGCACGCCGACACTCAAAACGTATTTCCAGAAATTATTACTTAAAGACAGTATTGTAACCGATTTCTTTTTTGCGTCCCTGTAAATGGATTAAAAATGCCATGAATATCCTGTTGTAACGTAATTGCAGTGAAGTTCAGTGATTTGTAACCGTTTCAATACATTTGCAATAGCTATATGTCATTACGGCTCTCTACAAACGATTTTTGCCCACATACCATAATGTAATGAAATTCTTTTGAGTGTCCATGTAAATGAACTATTACCCCACATACTTAACCCATTAAAGTCGCTTGGTAAGAAAACATACCACTTCGCATTTTATTTATTTCTCCACTGATACAGAGCGCTAGAGGTTCAGTTGGCTGTTTTATCGTCTCAAGAATGAAATAATTCAAAATATGTGTCATTTTAATTCCTGTTTTCTAACAGAAACTGTTGATTCTTTTTATTTCTTCTCTGGAATTTTGTGATGGTTCACCCATCATCAGGAAAAAGTTAAAATTGCCGTAATTTCGGGTGTATAAAGGGTGTAATTTCGGGTGTACAAGCCGCGGATCAAACAATTCTTTTTCGACCCAGAATTTTTTGATAAACAAATATAACTAGTTAGATCGACGTAAATATTTGTCTTCAATCACTAAATATGATTTCTGGGTCCAAAAAGAATTGTCTGATCCGCGGCTTGTACACCCGAAATTACGGTATCCTTTAAAATATTTTTGTGTTGTTTCGTAACTGATACAGTCTGTTTTTGGTTTATTATTCCAGTACAGTATCTAAATATTTTTTATATGAACGTTACGTAGATTTTTATGGTTGGCGAGTAATCTTCCAAGCGGCTGTTGTATGAAGTTTTTTTACTAATGACTGAACATCAATGAAATGTGATTTATTATTATTATTATGTTTTTACAGATTAAATTTGGCTTCAATTTGTTATTTTTAAGATCGTTAATTTTAGGGGTGTTTGCATAAGCATTGTATTAGCATATTTAGTTTAATTTTTTTTTTGTTGTTGAATGTTTTGCTAACAAACAGAAAGTATGTTAGACACAGGCTAAAATCCATACGTATGATGAAAACATAATACGAGTATTAAATGTAATGTACAATACCAAACATGCCTAAGGGACCCTAAATAAGGTTTATCAATTGCATGATGATCCAAATATATTTATGGGAGTTAGAGCGTCGACAGACTGAGAGACAATCCGAATGCGTAAGTACTTTTCAACTTTCTTGGAAAGTGTTAAAAAATTGCCCAATGCTAAAATTTTGAAATGAATAAATGACGCCGAGATTTACGCTCAAGTATATTTCGAAGTAACAAAAAACTGTACTTTGCATTTATAATAAAAGGAAAATTTTATGACAAAACTCTAGAACTGTTCTGTCATTTGGGAATTAACGTTACATTGTTTCATAGATGTACAACAAAGTTTGGCAGAATTAAGTATTTAATGACTAGAAGGGCAGTGGTACGTTAGACAGAGTATTTCTAATCTCATGACATAAACATTAAGGGTAAGTAGAGCACACAGTAACAATCATTTATTGTATAGGAATGTATAGGACCAAATAACGCATTAAGGTAAAAACACCAGGGAGGCAATTAGGCCCCTTTTTCAGTATTCAAAATTTCTCATTCATACTCGAAAATTTTTATGCTATCTTTTTCTTGACATTTCATAATTACTTAAAAATGAAATTCTTCTTTAAAAATTTTAGGTATGATATCGAATTGATAATTTTTTATCAGATAGAAATAGATTTTTTTTTTTTAAATAGAAATCGAGTTTTTGTTTGATTCCATTGGTGGTAGAGGGCAGTAAGTGACTGGTCGCAAGTCAATACCTTGCATTCAAGTAGAAGAAATGGCCATTTTTAATTGTGTTATCCTGTAGCAGCTCGTCAGGGAGTGCTGCATCAGATTTTTCTTACCAATAAAATTTAACAGAATCTTTTATATTATTTATTCGACAAATTTGTTTGATTAATTAAAGCTGGAATTACTATACAATTTTATTGGTGTGAAAAATTTGATGCAGCACTCCCTGAAGAGCCGCTACTGGTGTTATCTTTCGTCATGGAAAACTTTACATATGAAGAAAATAAACGACGTGCATTTCATGTATGGTCGTGCAAATGGCAACCCCAGGGCTGCCCTACGATTGGCAGGTGCAGTTTCCCTTCAGAAGAATGTCTGATTTGAAATAGGTTCTTTCCCCCTCACCAAACACGAAACTGGACGAGAAAGTGCTGTGCACACGCAGTGGAAGCCTGGAAGAAGTTATTTTGAATATTGTAAGTGAAATGCCAGAATTAAGTGCAAGAAACTGTTTAACAGAATTTAGGTGTGAGTCATCCGACCGTTTGGAGAGTGTATAATGAAAATCGATTTCATCCCTTCCGTTTTCAACGTGTACAAACTTTGAATCCGGTAGACTATTTTCTGCAGTTGAACTTTTGTCAGTTGGTTTTGCAGCAACATGTATTGCAGTCAGACTTTACTGCTCATATTCTATTTACAGATGAGGCAGTATTTACACTCTAGAGTGTATTTAATGCGTACAATTTCGATCTTTCGGCACCCAATAATCCACATACAACGCGGCCACATACTTATCAACAACGATTTTCTGTGAATTTGTGGGCTGCTATTGTTAATAATTATTTGATTGGCCCTTACTTACTACCAAACATGCTGGATGGTCGCTGTAACCTTATTGTTTGCAGCAGGTTATACCAGAATTGCTGCAAGATGCTCCGATCGCCATTCGTAACTGGATGTGGTTTCAACATGATGGAGAGCCCGCGCACTTCACCGCTGATGTGCGCAGTTACCTGAATGCCACATTTGGGACGCGATGAATTGGGCGTGATGGACCAGTTCCTTGGCCACCGGGATCTCCTGATTTATCGAGCCTTGATTTTTTTATGGGGACATATGAATGGTCTTGTTGATGAGACTCCAGTTGATTCAGACAAAAATCTAGTATCTCGCATATCCGAAGCTGCTGCACGTGTGCGGGAAATTCCTAACATCTACAGAAGTGTAGGCCAATCGCTCCACTGACGCTGCGAAGCATGCATCACAGTTGGTGCGTGCAATTTTGAATACTTATTGTGATATTATTCTATGAATTATTATTTATTTGTAAACTACATTGTAAATAAATATTTCATCTTTTCTATTCATGTATTTCGTTTACAAGTATGTCAGTTTTGCGCTTTTTATAATTCAAAAACTACGATTTCACACCAAAAAGTTTTTGAGAAGAATTTTGTTATTAAGTATTTATGAAATGCCAAGAAAAGGATGCATAAAAATTTTCTGGTATGAATGAGAAATTTCGAAAAATAAATAAGGGGCCTGATGTTTTTACCTCTGGTGTTTTTACCATAACACTAGAACCGCCGGTAATTTTACTCAAATTTTATAAAATGTATGTTACATCATAATTATGGTGTATTTTCGTATTTATATAAATATGTAGCCATTATATTCGTCATCTGGTCTGTTCGTTTGTCCGCATTTAACACTTCAAAAACTACCCAAACGATTTTTTTGAAAAGTACCGTAATTTCGGGTGTATAAGCCGCGGATCAAACAATTCTTTTTGGACCCAGAAATCTTATTTAGTGATTGAAGACAAATATTTACGGCGATCTAACTAGTTATATTTGTTTTTTTAAAAATTCTGGGTCGAAAAAGAATTGTTTGAGCTGCGGCTTATACACCCGAAATTACGGTAATAGCTATAATTGTTGCAGAATTTTGAATTTGTCGTTTCATTCAAATTTTATGAAGAGCTAATAAGAACATGAAAAGATATTAATAAACTTTTCCTTCATTCCCTTAAATTCATTCATACTTAATTACTTCCATGATATTTTATGATAGAGGATGACTATAGGCTTACTATGGTGATTAAGTCATGTTTCACAAGGAGTCATGTTAATTCAGTATTGCTAAATTTAATATATTTAATAGTATCAAATTTTGTATTCATGTCTTTTTTCGTAACAGTTATTTATTTATTTCATCAAGGTCTGAATATTTATCAATTTATTTATAGTACGAAAGCATCCATTTGCCATGCTTGACGTGCAAATTTCAACTTGTTCTTAAATTCTTGGGACACTCAATTATTTGTGTATCTCATCAGCAAAATTAATGTGTTACTGAATGAATCCTTCATTCCCGATACCATCAGTGTTGCCAGATGAGCTACTTTATTTTCATTCAGAATCTTGATTGCCAATACTTTTTTAAAATGGTGAAATGTGCCTTATTTATTGCCACGTTAATTAAGGCGAAAATAAAGGGTATTTTTCTAAAATAAGTGGTGCTAGTCAAAAAATCTGAATTTTAATAAAAAAGAATACTGCCCAGTTAAACTGAAGGCATTGAGCTCACAGGCTACAAATACTAATTGCACATTAAAGCTTTATATTTTCAAGGGTTAATTCCGTTCGAAAAAAAAATTAAGAAGGGGAAACAGCTCTCCCCTTTTCTCTTTTTTTATACTTAATCATTGAACCTCCTATACTATCAAAGACATGCTTTATCATATAAAAAATCTATATCCAAAATTCAGAGCAAATTAGATAATTCTTAATAAAAATCCATTTAGCATTTATATAATTTAAAAAGAGTTATCCCCCTCTTTTATACTTAACCATTAAACTTCCAAAACTATTCAGAGATTTGAACGAAATCTGAAAATTCTGCTTGAAAAACCCATTTGTATAAATTAAGGGGGGGGACATTAGAACCCCTGTTCCCCTTATTTATACTTATTCTATGAACACCTAATAACAGTCACGGAATCGCCTCATCAGAATGATCCTAATCTAAATTTTGAACGAAAATTAATTCTGCATGAAAATCCCATTTATATCAACTAACGGGGGGGGCATTAGAGCCCCTGTTCCCCCTATTTATACTTATTCAATGAACACCTAATAACAGTCACGGAATTGCCTCATCAGAATGATCCTAATCTAAATTTTGAACGAAAACTTAATTCTGCATGAAAATCCCATTTATATCAACTAACGGGGGGGGGGGGCATTAGAACCCCTGTTCCCCCTATTTATACTTATTCAATGAACACCTAATAACAGTCACGGAATCGCCTCATCAGAATGATCCTAATCTAAATTTTGAACGAAAACTTAATTCTGCATTAAAATCCCATTTATATCAACTAACGGGGGGGGGGGCATTAGAACCCCTGTTCCCCCTATTAATTCTTAATCAATGAACACCTAATAACAGTCACGGAATCGCCTCATCAGAATGATCCTGATCTAAATTTTGAAAACTTAATTCTGCATGAAAATCCCATCTATATCAACTAACGGGGGGCATGAGCCCCCCGTTCCCCCTCTTATACATATCGAATGAACTGCAAAAACTAATCAGGGAAGCGCCTTGTCAGGATATACCTACATACAAAATTTCAAGTGGATCGGATATTTTTATCATGAGTTATCGCGTTACGTACATACGAACATACATACAGAACGGACGGGCACATAAGCTCTCACAAGGAAGGTCTCCATTGGGGGCATACTCAGAATTTTTTGAAAAAAATACGAATTAAACTACTCATGTAGGTAATAAAGGATCAGTGAAAATTAGCGGCGGAATTACATTATTAGATATGTAAAAAAATAAAATAGTTTGGAATAATTGGCGTGAAAAGCTGAAAGCGACGCGGGATTTGGCAAGCAGTGCATTTCCTCGCCAAAAGTAGACGGTTTTAACGAATCTGAAAATTGATTTTAATTGACTTCACTGTTAAAAATCTGCAGCATTTACTCCAACGTCAATCCACTACTTTTATAGAATATCTCTCTTCTGACCAATGAGAATGCTGAATGAGAATTACTGCAACGTCACTCCACTACTTTTATAGAATATCTCTCTTCTGACCAATGAGAATGCTGAATGAGAATTACTGCAACGTCACTCCACCGCTTATATATAATATCTTTATCCCAACCAATGAGAAAGCTCCATTTCACGGCCAAGTAACCGTTTTCTATACAAGCAAGGGAGTGCGTTGCGGCAAAATGCAACAGATTTTTATCTGTGTATTTTTCAATTTGGAACAACTTTAATCAATTTAAATTGTGTTTTAAATGATAAAATATATTAATTTCATTTTGTTATAAGTACATATAAACGTATATGACAAAATTACACTTAAAGTAAAGTAAAAATGTAAAACTAAAATTATTTAAACTAAACTTATTTAAATAAATTGAACATAGAAAGTTTTTTCTTTAAAAGGTATTCACTGATAAAAATCTGTTGCATTTTGCTGCAACGCATTCCCTTGCTTGTATAGAAAACGGTTACTTGGCCGTGAAATGAAGCTTTCTCATTGGTTGGGATAGAGATATTATATACAAGCGGTGGAGTGCGTTGCAACAAAATGCAGCAGATTTTTAACAGTGTTCGAAGCGTAAAAGCGTATTTTTCAAAATTTCGTTTTTTCGCCAACCGGAGATAAATCGCCAAATAAACGAAATTTTCATTAATTTTTTACGGACACTGCAATGAAGTTCCGCCGAAATTTTTTTTATAAACATATATAACTATATGAGAAGAACATTCTGTAATTTTTTCAGATTTTTCTGAGTATGCCCGTATGGAGACCTTCCTTGTCAGGCTATGATAGCCTGTGAGCTAAAAAAGTAGCCCACTCTCAACACTGAATACCATCGCTATTAATTTTTACATTTTATGTGTAAAACTAGATTTGAATTGTAATATTGTTCATTTAACCGTTAAAAGCAAAAATAAGTTTTTTAGAATTGTGTTTTTTATACTTATATTAAGGATTATACAGCATAAATTTTAACTTATATTTTTATTTTCATTTAGTAGCATTTTTTGTAATTTTTAAAGGAAAAACAGTTTTGTATGTATATACCAGTTTCTAAAGCTTACTTTATTTGATAATACATAGTTAAATAAAAATTGATGAAAATTTGTATTACTATGCGTTTAAGGGATAATTATAAACATTAAGTATTAACACCTCTTAGGGCAATAGTTTACTTTTAGAACGAATAATTTTATCCATAATCGGACATTGCCACTAGAATTTTAGGTGGAATATTTTCCTTTTATGAATGATTTAACGCCCATATTAGCATATATCTACTAAAAGCGTTTCGAATTTAAGTGAATTTTTAATTTAGCCATTTCAAATGCATTCAGAAATATAAATTATCAATACTTGCTTTTTGGCAATAAGAGAATTTCCATCATTAAATAAAGCGAAGTTTATTAATGAAATTTTTTGGATGAAAATTGAGATTCCCTGCATCTCTTGAGATTTTTGGAATTTCCAGAAATTATTCTACCATGAGAATAAGAGGATGAAGTATGAGAATATAACTTTTTACTTATTTTCAAATAAATTTGTTTGTTAATTTTGGCTTGATTAAACAATTTCAGCATTTTCTGAACAGAAGTACTTTGGCCCGAAGGCACCCCATCCTAAAATAAACAAAATTGTTGACACAAAATTGACGGCTGTGTAGGCGAATCATTTTAGCTTTTCTACAGTGCCTTGATTTTAAATACGAAAAATTTCTAAAAGATTATCCACCTTATGTTTCCGGGATCAAATACGTGAAGATAACTTTTAGAAACTACCCTTCTCTAAATTAAGGTTGCATTCGAAATATGCCTATAAAAATCAGACTAGGAATCTAAGTTCTAAAAACTCAGATTCAATACTGCTATCACTTTTCTCAAAAAAAAATATTCAGCTTATTTAATGACAAGCAAAATGATATCAGAATAAAGACAATTTCAATACATTATATAACTGGTGAAAACCAAACAATTCTAAATAAAAACTGTGAATATCACGAGACTGAGAATTAAGGGGTTAAACCTCAGTATTTAGGAGGCGGTACACAACTACCTAAATAGTAGGCATGAACATCGACTCAAAATAGTAGCTGTCGTAAAAAGATTTTTTTTAGATTCTATAAGGATAGCTGAATTTTGATACAATTGCTTTTCAAAATATTTTTTTGATTTGTTTAATCTAATAAAAATAAAGCTGTTAAATCTTTTGATAATTAACCCCTTCTAATCGAAAGGCTTTTGCGTAATTTTTTTATTTTTTACCATCGGTTTTTTTTAAACAGAAATTTTTTGTAATTGAATTGCAAAAATACGCTGTTTAAAAAAGGTAAACTTTATAATAAAAAATTAGTGTGAATTATGAAGGATTCTGAGAATTTTAATTAGCAAGTATACCATTTGCTCGTCCCCAAGGGGTTAATGTTATTCAAACTCGTGGAGGTATACAAAGGACGGAAAAAAGTGCCTAATTCAGTAGCCAATTTTCAGTTAGCACTCAGACTTAGTATTCTGGTAACGGTGGGTGAAGTGCTTGAATGTTTTAAGTAAGTCACTTTTTTGTTCAAAAATGATGATAGGATTTAAAGCGTAATATTTTGCAGCTATATGATTACACTTAAAATTATATAATCATAATTGATTTTTCTTGTACAGTATGCTGATTTCAATTTTTCAAAATAATTTATCGTTCGTACCATCTCAAACTATGCAATATGAAAGCAGCGTTCCCAGGGGGATGATTTTTCAAATTCAGTTTTTCTTGATTTACACCACTTTTTTAAAGTAGTAAACCTCGCTTTATTTAACTTCATTTAATGACCAAATGAATTCAGACCGAAAACAAGAGGAATTTTACTATTTCAGAAAAGAATGATGCCAATCAAGAAGTTTTTTTTTTTTTTTCATAAAAGCCATTAGTAACGCTGTTTTCATACTGGATATTTTGAGATGATACCGACGATATTTTTGTGAGTCTTATTTTTGCGATATTTTTAAATATGAGAATGTCATAAAAAATAAATACAGAAATATAAAATATAATATATATATATTTATTGACATCGCATTGGTGATAACAATTAAAGAGCTACATTTTTCTGCACGTTCAAATTTTTAAAACTATTTTGTAATATATCAGTACTAAAGAAAATTCTGAATATCTTTACTGTTATTTTTTCTATTTTTTAACTATTTTTTTCTTTAACTATGCATTAAGTACCTTATATCTCCTTTTTTAGCACATATATATTGCTTAGATTTATTTTTCTCTTTGAAAAATTTTAATGGAAGTTGAAGAATTCATTTCACATGATCAATGATTTTGTATGAAAAATATGATCGATTGCAAGTTTAATATTAGTTTTGCTTCAGGAGTTTCGCTGTAGCGCTTTAAAGTTTTGATTTGAAAAACAGTTTAAAGCTTCTCATTTGCATGTGAGATATTTCAAAGCAAATATATTTGGAAATGTTTACATAAAAAATATATTTTGCCCATTTGTTGTTTTTATGGAATATATTAATTCAATGAAAGTTTTCTCTGAGTCATTTTATAAAAAGTTTCATAAAAAGAATGGAGTCTTTTCCTCACTGAAAATTTAAAAAAATACATAAATTTAGATGCATTTTTTGATCAAAAAAAAAAAAATAAAATAAAAAATAAATAAAAATGCATAATTTTCAATGAAATGCTAAACAATTGTCTTGTGAGTAGCGATACAAATGCGTTTTTCGGATATAAATTCGACTGATTGTGCCGTACAATTTTGAAAAACTTTTCTTCTAGGTCATGGATGTCCAACCGGGCGCCCTTTGAATACCAGAAAAATTTTACAGAAATTTTTGCTATATTAAATCTCCGTATATCTCCGACTCAATAAGATATTAATTTTTGTGAAATTTTTCTGGTTTCTCGCGGGAGCCAGGTTGGACAGCCTTGCTCTAGATCAAACACTCGACCTCTAAAATTGTGATCATTCGAGTAAAATGAATAAGCTCTAGCCATTCCACAAGGCAATGGTGTTATGAAATAAAGGTGAAAACATGTAGTACAGATCCAGTAATTCTCAGTGAAGTAATTGCTATATGTGGTCAGAAGATGCCAGATGTATGTGCTTACATCGGATCACCAGTGCCTTATTAGCACCTGCAAAAACTTCGAACAGTAAATTTGAGCAGAAATTTTAGTGTTTGTTAAACGTCTTACTTATATCTGATTTCTATCGTAGATAAGGGTAAAATTGTGTTTGTTTTTACTAGTAGAAGCGTACCCGGTAATGTTATAATATCTGTCACAGAAGATTGTAAAAGATCGAGTATTGTTTTCACGAACTGCGTTCGGGAAAGAAATTGTGTTTCTCTCGCTACTAATATTTTATATACCACTAATTATGTCTGTAATTTTCTCTTTATGAACTTTTAGGTACATTTCAATTGCATATGACAGATACTTTAGTACGGAAAAAAGTAGATGTTCCGCAATAATTTTGGTTTATGGTGACAATATTTTTTTTCATGTATGCGATAGAGCTGGGTTGGCAGTTTGGCCTTTACTTCCAATTTAAAACTTCGAATTCACCTCACATATTCTGACAGAAATTTTTTATTTTATGTAATCACGAAACTTCTGTATTTAATTAAAGACAACAAAATCATATAGAATTTCTGGTTTGAAAGTAAAATTTCAGATTTAAAAGGCTTAAAAAAACAGGCCGAATGTGGCAACCCAGCGATAAAAAGGTAAGATGGCGATATTATTTTAAAAATAGTGGCAGGAACAATAAAATTTTCCCTATGTAATGCAACCTTTCTCAATATGACCGTTTTTTTAAATCCCTTAATCCTTTCAAGGGCACAAAAATTATTTTCGTAAAATATTAAAGTAATTGAGTGACATCTGAATTTAGACGAATTCTTAGAAAATAATAAAACCTGCTTTTAGCACTTTCTTTTGAAAAGCAAAATTTTATGAAAGTATCCTTGATGTCATTTGCCTGTTTTGGAAATGAAATTAGGTGGCTGGACCGTCTAGTCACAAACTTGAAAGGATTAAGTTTCCTTTTTTGTAAACCATAAATATAAAATAGGGCAGAACACGACTTTTTCTTTACTTAAAATATTTACCTTATACAATGGACAGATATCTGACAATCAATGAAGTGAAATTTATAGTTATAAAGTAGTAATATCAGAAAGCTTCTAGTAACAAAACAAGCAAAATCTTCATGCCCAAACTGGGTTTGGATTAAGTGATTAAGTCGTTAAAAATGACATAAATATTGTGTAGAGCATTCAAAAAATGACTCTCAAACTAATATTCAC
Source organism: Maratus speculifer (assembly GCA_964019185.1). Taxonomy (NCBI): domain Eukaryota; kingdom Metazoa; phylum Arthropoda; class Arachnida; order Araneae; family Salticidae; genus Maratus; species Maratus speculifer. The sequence goes on from OZ025299.1 coordinate 198,580,330, forward strand.
GTAATATATATCATTATGATAATATTTTTAAACTTTCCAACATAGTTAAAAAGTGCTTACGAATTCTATTTTTTATCTCTCACACCATCTGATTGTCTGTTCATCTGCCCATGCCCTAACTACAGGGTGTCCCAAAAGGTCGTTAACAAACTTAACATGCTGGTCTGTGATATCATGATGAACAATATTAAATAGGAAACTAAGGGTCCCAAACGTCTTCCAAAGGAGATATGCGCCATTAAAGTTTAGGGTCCAAAAATTCAAAGGATTATAAAAAACAGAAAAATTGGTCGATTCGTTTGCGGTTTTCGCTAAAACTATTCTTTATGTCAGTATTTTCTTGAAAATAAATTATAAAGATGAATTTCAAAAAATGTCGATAGAGGGCGCTTTAGACTTTGGAGTAACGATAAACTAGTTTTTACCATTATTTTTGCACCTCATTAAATTTTTTAGAAGCTTAGACATAAATTTAAATTTTGAGCTCAAAATCTAAATCGTTGGATGTGGTTAAGTAGCGCAAACGGAATTGCGGGGGGAGGTTAAAATTTCAAATGGTTATAAAAAACTGAAAAATTGGTCAATTGATTTGCGATTTTCACTAAAATTATTCTTTATGTCAGTATTATCTTGCAAATAATTTATAAAAATAAAATTCAAAAAATGCCGATAGAGGGCGTTTTAGACTTTGGAGTAACGTACAACTATTTTTTCCGTTATTTCTTGCATCTCATAAATTTTTTTAGAAGCTTAGACATAAACTTAAATTTTGATATAAAAATCTGAATCGTTGGGAGCAGTTAAGTAGCGCAAACTGAGCTGTGTTCAATGGGTGAGGGGAGGTTCAAATTTCAAATGATTATAAAAAACGGAAAAATTCGTCGGTTTTCGCTAAAACTATTCTTTATATCAATATTTTCTTGAAAATAAATTTTACAGATATCTTTCAAAAAATTCCGTCAGAGGGCGCCTTAAACTTTATAGTAACCAACAACTATTTTTAACCGTTATTTTTTGTATCTAATAAAATGCTTGTAAAAGTTCAAACTTAAATTTTGTGCTCAAAATCTGCATCGTTGTGAGTAATTAAGCGGCCAAAAATTGAACTGCGTTCGAGGGGTGGGTAAGGAAGCATTTCAACTCCTGAACACACTTCAGTTTGCGCTTCTTAATCCCTCCTATCGATTTAGATTTTGAGCACAAATTTTAAGTCTAAACTTTTGCAAGCATTTCATTAAAAAAAAAAAAAAAAAAAAAAAAAAAAAAAAAAAACACGGTTAAAAATAATTGTTTTTTATTCTAAAGTTTAAGGCGCCCTCTAACTGATTTTTTAAAATTTATCTTTAAAATTTATTTTCAAGGAAATATTGACATAAAGAATAATTTTAGCGAAAACCAACCAATTTTTCCGTATTTTATAATCATTTGAAATTTGAACCTCCCCACCCCCATTGAACACAGTTCAGTTTGCGCTACTTTACCACTTTCAACGATTCAGATTTTCATCTCAAAATTTAAGTTTATGTCTAAGCTTCTAAAAGAAAATTATGAGATGCAAAAAATAACGGAAAAAATAGTTGTACGTTACTTCAAAGTCTAAAGCGCCCGCTATCGTCATTTTTCGAAATTTATCTTTATAAATTATTTTCAAGATAATACTGACATAAAGAATAATTTTAGTGAAAATCGCAAATCAATTGACCAATTTTTCAGTTTTTTATAATCATTTGAAATTTGAACCTCCCCCCGCAATTCAGTTTGCGCTACTTAAGCACTTCCAACGATTTACATTTGCAGCTCAAAATTTAAGTTTATGTCTAAGCTTCTAAAAAATTTAATGAGATGCAAAAAATAATGGTAAAAACTAGTTTATCGTTACTCCAAAGTCTAAAGCGCCCTCTATCAACATTTTTTGAAATTTATCTTTATAATTTATTTTCAAGAAAATATTGACATAAAGAATAGTTTTAGTGAAAACCCCAAACGAATCGACCAATTTTTCTGTTTTTTATAATCATTTGAATTTTTGGACCCTAAACTTTAATGACGCATATCTCCTTTGGAAGACGTTTGGGACCTTTAGTTTCCTATTTAATATTGTTCATCATGATATGACAGACCAGCATGTTAAGTTTGTAAACGACCTTTTGAGACACCCTGAATAGTACATATACTCCTATTACTATGTAACTAATATAAATTTTGACGATGACATAATTGGTATTAAAATCAAACGTGCTGTATATATACTTCGTTTAAAGGGATAAACAATAAAAATGCCATCACAGTATGGTCTATAAAGGAAAAATCCTTTATAGCACCTATTGTTGTCGTTCAGTCCGTCCGTCTGTCTGTCCGTCTGTTTGTCTGTCTGTCCGCATATAACAACGCAAAAACTATCCAACCGAATCGTTTGAAATTTGAAATACGTAATTATTACATAATTTTGTCGAGTCATTTCAAATTTTATGAAAATCGGATGAATAGATCAATTATAGGGAAAATCAAAAGGATTCCGTTACATTACGGTCAATGGGGAAAAAGTTTAAAATACTTTTTAATCGTTTGAAATTTAAAACATATAATTATTACATAATTTTGTCGAGTTATTTCAGATTTTATGGTAATCAGATGCATAGATCAATTACAGGGACTATCAAAAGTATTTCGTTAGATTACAGTCAATGGGGGAAAAAGTTGCAAATGCATTTTAATGGTGTTACACTCATTCGAACATAATAAAATTGACATGAACTTATGACGTATATATATACTAAAATATAAATTCTGTACAATCTGAGATGCAAAGAATATCTATTATTAAATTACAGGGCCACACAAAAATATTCCACTACATAATGCTATACAGGGAAACATTGTTTGGGACATGTTCTAATTATATTAAACTATGCCACATTTTATGAATACGATATACGTTGCTGAGGTGTAATGAAAATTACTTCCGGTATGTTTATAGGAACACAAAGAGTTCAACCACTGTACCTTATCCGAAGTATTGTCTACTATATCAGGAAGATCTGTATATTTTTAAAACTTCATTATCGTACGAACGCACTTCATTTGCTACACTTCAAGTGCAATTTCCAATTTGTTTCAATTGTATTTTGCTCCAGAACTTAATGAAAGCATAATAATAAAACAAAATATTAAAACTTAAGTTAGAAATTCATTACATTGAAGGATTTATAATGAAAATACATAAAACAAAATATTTAAATTTAAGTTATGAATTTATTATAATCAAGGATTTATAATGTGGATAATAAACAAAATATTAATGATATTATTAATTGTTTATTATTAACTAACATTAAAGGATTTATATTGTAAAGATATAAAACAAAATATTTAAATTTAAAGGATTTATAAGATAAAGACAATGTTTTACTGAAATCACGTTTAGATGAAATAAGGCATTATAAAAAAGTTTCCAATCTTCATTCACATCATTATCTAAATGATGTGCTGTGAAACTATGAAATATAAATAACTGATCATCAATTTTATCATTCATTTCGGATAGTCCAAACTATTATTTATGGAATTTTAGAATGCGTTTAAAATGATAAATGTTCTTGCACTATCCAACCATTTTCAGATAATCATATAGCCCATCAATTTGGCACAGATTTATTCTACAAATTCACTTCAGAAATTTTTATATGGATATATTATCACAAATGGAACAATCTCATTATTTGCTGAAACAACATCCCATAAGAGTGATTTGTTCTTTTTCGTTATTTGGTACTACATAATACACATCTTTAACTATTTTTGGCCCCAAAATTTTCCTTGTTTTAAGAGCACAAAAGAAACCTTGTTTTAAACTTATTGAAAATTCTCCTCTGTATGCTTTAGAATTCGGAAGAAAATATTAATAATATCTTCTTCCAAATATGATTTTACATTTCTGAACCAACTTAAAACAACTTCTTTTGTAACGGCACATCTAGATTTTGTCAAATGTTCTGCTTGTTTTTTGTACTAATTTTGGATGACTTTTTAAAAACAACTACAGTCGAGTCTCTATATAACGAAATCCACCGTTCCAGTAAAAAATTCGTTATATAGAGAAATTCGATGTATAGAAAATGATGTTAAAAATCGTATTTAATGCGTGAAATTTGAACAAATATTATTTTTGATCTTTTGAATGAAGAATTTGAAATGTTCAAAAGTAAATATTAACCTAACATTTTATTTCTTAATTATTTAAGCTGTTTCAAAAAAGAGAATAGACATTTATTTGAAAACTTAATGAAAATCAAATAAGGAAGACTTGCATTAATTTCAGACGAAGAAATCTGTAATTTTTTGTTGTTTTGATTTTAAAATTGTTACGTTCTCAAACAAAAATGCTCAAATTTTAGCAAGGAATGAAAAATTGTAATAAACATTTTCCTCCATTTGAAGGCCTCTCTTATGTGCCTCTCATTAATTCCTCTCTTACATGTGTATCAATCCAATTGACTCTGTTTTGAGAAGGATGTGGAAAGGTGTGTGGGAGGTGGGATGAATTCATTGGATGTAAAGAACAAGGAGAGAAGTAATATATAAAAAAAAATCAGCACTGACGATAAATCAAAAATAAGTGATGGAAAATTGATTCCATATGATTTTGAAGCTTTTTAATATTGAATAAATTAAGACCAATTTATAAAAAAATTCGTTATATGGAGATATATATTTCGCTATATAGAGGCTGTTTTTAATGTAATCATGCGAAAAGGGGACCGTTCCTACTAAAAATTCGTTATATAGAGAAATTCGATGTATGGAGTTTCGTTATAGAGATACTCAACTGTATTTATAAAGAAATTGCCTTTATTAAACTTTAATAGGTAAAATTTAAGTATTAAATTTGATTATTTAGCTTTTCAGTTAAATCAAAATATTTTATCTCTGCTGAAATTACACTTTTCGTATTGGTCACTTGGGTGGTCCATTACTGGAAAATCACGAAATAAGCAATCCAGTAATGGATCACCCCTCCTAAAATCTTAAAAATAAATAAAATTTTGTAAATGGCCATTGGTATATTAAATTCAATGTTTTAAATTACTAACCAAACAAAAACATTGAATTTTTACGGAAAAATAAAAAAGATATAAACTAAGTAGGTAAAGTCAGCTCTTAGCATGTTTATTAAGATTTTCAGTGAAAAACAGAAAAACTGTGAAACTTTATTTTCTGCTTCGTAATTGTTTTGACGAAAAGTGTAAAAAATTAATCCAGCTTATAAAGCATGCAAGGTGGAGTTCAGAAAAAAATAATAAAAGCTTAACTATTATTTATTATTTTTTTATAAACCAAAAAGTGCGAGGTGGCCCATTACTGGAAGGTGGTCCATTACTGGCGCATCTACCCTATATATATATATGTAATATATATTCAGAATCATTTCCCTTCATTGAGTCTTTTCTTATTTTGCTAAAAATCTGACTTAAAATGTTTAAACAAAAAAAAAGTGCAAAGGATGGCAAGTCACCTCAAGCGAAGAAAACTAATAAAATTTAGGTGTAAGAGACATACATACACCTATATATTTACACATCTGATGATGTGCATAACATTTATCAATAACTTACAGGGATATACAAAATATATATAGTTCACAGAAATATGAACGAACTTCTGTCTCTAAGTTATAATTACTGAAACGATTGCTTTCTGTTATGGTATGTGTTATTATGTTTAACTCAATTCTTACACACCATGTGGTGTGTATAAATTGAATAGATCTTTTTCAAAGGCACAAAGAATAATTCGCAATCACTGCAGAATATGAGCGTAAATTGTTTAAAAGATGTTTCTAATGCAAATTTTGTCCGGGTCCTGGAATTTATAGATCAGGAAATTCTTCGATACCAGAATTTTATTGTAGAAAATATGTCTTTAAATGAGGTAAATTTTTTCACGTTTGAACTAGATTTATTTTTTTATAAAAAAATATTTTTATTTGTCATGGAAAATAATTACATGCCCTGTAATGGATTTATACATTTCCTAGCTTAACTATATTTTGTATACAACAAGATGTTTATTGAATATAACATGAGGCCACACAAGGAACTGGATACATGGGTTATGGTTTATAATTTCTAAAAGTGTAACTTCAGTACATTTAAGTTTTGCCTGAATTAAACTTTTGCATAATATTTGTTGTGTATAAAATTTTAAGCTAATATACAAGGCTTTAAAATGAAATTGAAATATGCTTCGTCCTATTGGTCAAAAATTCGGTAGGCGAATTCTCAACTGTGTTTTGTGTTTTTTTTACAAAACTAAGAATTAGCAAAGTATATAAAATATAGATAAAAATATAAATCATATACAGGACTGTTATGAAGAATTGGAGCATTTTTGTGATGACGGACTTCAGTTACTGGAATATGATTCCCAAAAGAATTATATGCTTTCTAAATTATATATTTAGGTATCTTTTTTTACGTTATTAAAAAGCGAAGTTTTGTGAAAGTATTCTTTAAGTATTGAAACATATTTCATAATCTGAAGAAGCAAGGTATTCTTTTCATCAGGTAATCACGTAATAATTGAAAGTTGCATTCTTAACACTAGAAACGCGGCGACGGGTCATTTTGACCCGTATCATGCGGAAAGACGTCGATTCGAACCAGAAAACTCTTATTAAAATAAGCTAAATACATGCTGAGCAAAAATATTGTCAATAAATGACTTAAAGAGTTCTAAATGAAAATTCCGGTGAGAGATATTTTTATAAATCTTTAATGAATTTTCCCGCGGTTCTAGTGTTAAAATGCCCCTGAAAGTAGTATTCACCTATTTCAATTTAAGTGATCCATTAAAATAAATAAATAAATAAATAATATGAGTATTTTACAGGGATTTTTCAAAATGTCACTCAGAACGACAGTGTTGAAGTTCTGAGTGACAAAGGACTGCCACTGGCGAATATGTTATAAATTATACTTGAACCACAGTTTAGAATATAGATTTTGTAGTACATGTCTTTTGAATATGTTGTCAAAGTACATCAGGGTTCGCACACTCCTTATATTTTGTAAGGACTCTGGCACCACTATTAATAATAAGAAAATTTACATTTACTTTTTAAGATACAGAATTCGCAACCATCTCCTCGATTCGCAATTTTCGCACTATTTTTTTGCAGTGAAATACATTGAAAGTACTGTAAAAATTTAGTGGTAGAGCTGTGCGAACCCTGTACATGTAAAAGATTTTTGTTTTCAATTGTGCTTGATATAATTTAAAAGTAGTCATGAGTGACAGATCTGTAATAATTATCAGTAAGATATCTTTTTATGTAATTGTATACACAGTTACTGAAAATTGTTAAAAAAATAATATACAAAATTAAAAAAATCTATTTACGCTTATTTTAATGAACACACACTCCAGTTCAAATTACGAACAGGAACATAAAACACGAATGCTTATAAAATTAATTCCTGTAGGCAACTGATGGCCAATTTGGTCAATGAACGGACGAAAACTTGAACAGAGTTTTTATAGTTTTGTGCAAAATAACAGCATTTACTTATAGAAAAACTCCATTTTTATGATTGCTTGATTAAACAATGTGGGCTTTTCTATTAAAAAAATATTAGTAATTGTTGTTTTCTTGAACCCCTTTTTCGACTGATCTGTCTCCACCCTGTATTTTGTCTATATGGAATCCCTATTTAACTAATCAGCATTTTTTAAACGAACCTTCAAATAATGCCTATTTTTCATGTATTTTAAGAATTGTTAATCTTTAGTCACCGGTCTTTCAAAACAAAAAAAAATTGCCTAATTGAATCAGAAAAATGCTCGAATTAAATAATGTAAAATTGACAATAAAAGTTTACTGGGAAGAATAATAAATCATGATTGGCGCATGGCAAATTATGATTGGCAAAAAACGTTCCCCGTATGACGTACGTACGGGCAAATCAGAGAGGCGGAGATGTCTATGGTAGCATATATACTATTACCAGTGTTTCAAATTTAGAAGATATTTAAATATAGATATTCCAAATTCAAACCAGAAATTGGAACTTTCAATATTTAATTTATTTAATTGCAGACATTTTGTCATTGATAAAAACCGAAGTTAACTGTTGAAATTTTCTGGTGTGAACTCGGATTCTCAGAATTCCGGAACTTTTAGAACGCATTCAACCTAGGGAATTACGGGGTTAATCCTTTGATCTCTGATGGTTGAAATTTCTACCACTTAATTTTAATTCCGAAATGTCACAATGACACCAGAAAATTCGAACAGATTTATATGAAAAAGGTTTAATGCATTTTTTCGTATGTATCGTTAACCGATTTTTTTCTTTGCAAAATACTGGTGCTAATGTGACATTTGGAATTTTGAAGGAATTTACTATCCAGAGTTCAAAGGGCTAAGCGAGGAGCTGGGTTTAACGAACGCTTTTTGGTTACTATTAGGAATGCCTTGAAACGTATAGTGAAACGTATATAAAGCAGACAAACCAAAGAAAAGAATCAGAACAACTTGTTTGTTTCGATTTCGTTGGCTCGTGGAATTATTAATTCTTATTTTTCAATAATAGTTCATGATTTTACGAGAAAAGAAAACGAAACATGCAAATTGCGTTAATTTATTTCTTTGTATTGCCTGCTTTGTGTGAGGTTTTCCAGACACGTTTCAAGGATTTCTCACTTATCTAAAGAGCGTTACTTTAAACCTTTGAATGGCACGAGTGTATTATATATGCCAATTAATTTTAATTCCCAAAATCCACTTTTGCACCAGAATTTAGGACATATATTTTACTTTGTTTAACGTACACGAAGAAAGCTTTTCTTACTTAAATATAAATTTGTTCATAAATCCCGGTGTCATTCAGTCATTTTAAAATTTTAGCAACAGAATTGCTTTGCCTGTGAAAGTGTTAAGGAATATCTGCTATTGTTAGAATTCGCGTTAAACTGTTCCGTATATATTTATAGCCTATGCTTTAAGCTTTCCGGAACAAACAAATTCTGTTCTTAAAATGAGAAATTACTGACTGACACTGGAATTTAAAAACGACTTTTTTCGAAATGAAGAACTTCTTTATTTAAGTTTTCTTTGCAAAAGTGAAACTTTATTAAAATGTTCTTGGTGCCGTTTGCAAGTTTGGAATTAAAATTTGGTGTGCCTGCAGTGGACTTACTGTGCCAGAAAAAGTTATAGCCTTTGTAATATAGATTATACAGAGTAAGGAAAGCTTTTGTGTCCATTTTGATTTTAATAAACTGGGATGCCGGGAGACTATTTTTATATTCTGTTCGCATCAGTACTTTTCAGCATATAAATTTTAAAATATATTTCTGTTGCAAAAGTTGTCAAAATGAATTAAGGATTTTTGTATTGAGAAATTTGTTTCACTTGGAATTTAAAACCATTCGCCTGTGGCCAGCATTGCATAAAGGAGTTAAATTTATAATCAAAGTTTTACGTTCCTTATTTTGAACAAACAAACATTTATGTTCATTTTATTTAAATATAGTATTTGTAGTATTCGGTTAATAAATGAAGCAATGTTTAAAGGAAATGTTTTATTTTATTTTGTATAAAATTTATGTACTTATAAGTATAAGTCCTACACACCAGGAAAATAAATTTTATTATCTTCTTCACTATCAATTTGTATATGCACTCCTAGTTGTTTTTATCTAACTCCTTCACGAATCTTTATGCAGTAGATTTAGGTAAGAATTTATTATATAGGAAGTCATAAAGTCTTATAAAATATTCTTATGAGTCTTGAATTATAGATTTATAAAACAGCTTTCGAAAGAAAATTCGCACTCTTTCTTAGCTAGCATATATATATATATATATACCTATCTTAAATGAAAAAGAATTGACATGCTTATTTTTTTATTTGCCTCATAATATACGTTGAAAGCTGGTGAACCTATTCTAAAATTATTTATAAATGTAAAAGATATACTTTATTCATAACTAGGGATATAAGAAAATGGAAAAATTTAAGATGGATTTCAATACACTGCATTACATATTCAAAATGCTTCAGGCAATACAACGTAAGGATATTCGTAAATATGTAATTTCTTATTTCTTAACATTATATAAGTAATAACAATATCATACAACAGCAAAATTTTAAAATGAGATGAATTATTCCAAAATTGTTGTTCCTTAAAGTTATGTTAGAAAGAAATTGTATATGAAATGCAATGGAATGTTTCTATTATTATTGTCTCTCATACATATATGTGTCAAGTATTTAAAAAAATGAATACCATCGTTTCTGAAGACCACTGTTTCCTTAAATTAAGGGCAGACATTTTGAATTTAATAAGGTGAAAATTACTTTGACAAATCACATTTTTAATTACTGTAAAATATGTGCAATCCCTGGAATCCATCAATAATTTTCATTATTATACTAATAATTCACGTTGAATGTGAAATCACTATTATACAAATTTTAGGCAAAATGTTAACTGTTCTAGGAAATAATAAATTTTTTATAATTATGCTCTTTTTAGGTGCATTCGTAATTATGCAAATACGTAGCACCTATTGTTATCGTTCAGTCCTTCCGTCTGTCTGTCTGTCCGCATATAACAACGCGAAAACTACCCAACCGTATCGTTTGAAATTTAAAATACATAATTATTACATAATTTTGTCGAGTCATTTGTGTCAATCATTTCAAGTTTTATGAAAATCGGATGCATAGATCAATTACAGGGACAGTCAACAGTATTCCGTTACAATACGGTCAATGGGGAAAAAAGTTTCAAATGCATTCTAATCGTTTCAGATTTAAAATACATAATTATTACCTAATTTTGTCGAGTTATTTTAAATTTTAACAAAATTGGATGCTCAATTACAATAGGATGTTCAATTACAGGGGCAATCAAAAGTATTCCGTTACATTACGGTCAATGGGGGAAAATGTTTCAAATGTTACACTCATTCGAACATAATAAAATGCATATGTATCTATAAAGTACATATTATGTATACATTTTGCACAATCTGTGGAGCAAAGAACATTTTTTATTGATTTACAAGGCCACACAAAAGTATTAGATTACATAATGGTATAGGGAGAACATTATTTAGTGCGCATTTTAATTGTAATTAACTTTTTACAATTTTATGAGATTGATATATCAGAGTGATATTTTAAAACTTTGTTATCATACAAACGCACTTCATTTGCTACGCTTTACGTGCAATTTCCAACTTGTTTAATTAAGTTTAGTAAGGATAATAAATATATTATCCTATAAAAATTGATAGAAATTGTCAATAAAGTAAAAACTAATGTGCTATTTGTAGATAAAGTAATATCTTTTCACTATTTCGATATTAAAATTAGTATTATGGAAATTTTCGATATAATGGTAACTGTCTAATAAATTAATAAAAATTCCTTTTCAAACTTATAAGATGTTTTAATAACGTTTACAGAATTATTAAAATATTAAATGCGAGTATAGAGACTTGAATGCACTATGAATGGAGATACAAGTATGTGTTATTTGCAGGAAAATTATTGCGTTTTCAATATTATTATAGAAGTCTTAATACAGGAACTTAAGCAAAATATCAAAAGCCCAATTTATAATTTTGTTTCGAACCTGTGTTGCCAGTGGTCTATTTTTTAATACTAGAACCGCGGAAAATTTTATCCAAGTTTTATAAAAATAATTCACATCAGAATTTTTATTTAAGTCTATTTAATTTATTTCTTTTAAATGATTTTTGTGCAGCTTATATGTAAATTATTTTAAGAAGACTTATCTGGTTCAAAACGACATCTTTTTACTGAGTACGAGTCAAAATGACCCGTCTCCGCGGTTCTAGTGTTAAAGTACGGATTTGATTGTTGGATCAATTTTTTGAAATATTAAAATTTGCCTTTTAAATTGTATATTAAATAAGGCATAAACAAGGGAGATTTTCACATTTCTAAAAAGTTGTACCAATCAAGAATTCTGAATTTCAAAAGAGTATAATACTGGCAACACTGTTCCGAACAAACTAACCACAAAGCCATTTTTTTGAACATTAAACTAAAAAAAGGGACAATCCGCCACTTTTTTGGTACTGAAATATTTACCTTAAATAGCAAAAAAAAAAAAAAAAAAAAAAAAAAAAAAAAAAAAAAAAATCTTTGAAATTAAGTAAAGCTAATATTAAAGATTACAATTAGTGGTGCAAAATCGATTTTAATGGTGCAGAAAGCAAATTCGGTGTAAGATAAAAAATGTTGACCGTTTCAAAATCGATGGTTCATTCTTCAACTAGTTAATTTTAATTCCTAAATATCACATTGGTAACAGAACATTGAAATGAAAATTTTACCTTTATTAAATACGCTTTTCTTATTTTGAAATAAATTTGTTTATAAATTCTAGTGTCAATCACCCATTTCAACATTTTGGTAATAGGAGTAACCTTCAATCAAAAAGTATTAAGTAATTAATACATATTTAAACTTCACAAAAGTAAAATAAATAAAAATTCCGTGTCGTTTTCAGAAACATTTTGAAAGAACACGAATGCGTAAAGTTTAATTAAATTCTTCATTAAATTAAAAAATATAGTATTTGGAGTGGCATAGCCTGCTTCATAAACTCTCATAAGTTGTCTTTAATGAATAGTAAAAATGTAAAAGAAATTTCTCAATATTACAGATTTTTTTAAATAGAGCTCGTTTACACATTAAAATTTGAAGCAGCATACATTTTCTGAAAGATAACACCTATTTTGACACTTTTTGTGTTCCATGGATCAAATTAGTTACAAATAGTATACAGACTCTGAATATTTTATTACCTTTTCATGGAAATTCGTAAAGGTAGAAAATCGATGCTGCTAATGTTAAGGTCATTTGACAAACTTTAATTTATATCTTTTGAAAAACTTTCATTCAAATTAAAATATTTGTTTTTCCGATACATTGAATGAACCCAAATATAGTCTGCTTACCTTTGTTACTCGAAAGCAGAGTGGCGAGTTGTCAGGGAAAAACTCACCTAGAAAAGGAGGACACTACCAATATTTTCTTACGGAAAATACTTGAAACAATAAAATGGGAATAAAATTGCGAATGTTTCATTAACAAAATGCTTGTATTTAGCATTTTTTTAAATGTGTTTTTCTCTGACTGCTCGCGACCCTGGACAAGGGGGGTTTTACTTATGGAAATTTTTATCGAACTGGAGTTAACCCATTAACCTTTTCCGACACGGGAAAATTCTGTAAGTAAAATGAGAAATTTCGACTGACACCGGAATTTACAAACGACATTTTTAGAAATTAAGAATCCCTTAATTTTTCTTTGATTGTAAAATCAAAGTTTTATTAAAGTATTGTTGGTGCCTTTTGCAAGTTTGGAGTTAAAATTAGGTATCCCGGACCGGACACAGTGTGCCAGAAAAGGTTAAGGACGATCCACTTTTATAGTTTTTTAGCTCACAGACTATCATAGCTCATGCCTTTCCCCTCAATTGATATAAACGGGATTTTCATGCTGGATTAACAGTTTTCGTTCAAAATTTAGATATAAGATCATTCTGATGAGGCGATACCGTGGCTGTTATTAGGTGTTCATTGAATAAGTATAAACAGGGGGAACGGGAGGCTCATGCCCCTCCCCTTAATTGTAATAAACGGGATTTTCATGCAGAATTAACAGTTTTCGTTCAAAATTTAGATGTAGGATCATTCTGATGAGTCGAATCCGTGGCTGTTATTAGGTGTTCATTGAATAAGTATAAACAGGTGGGAACAGGAGTTCTAATGCCCCTCCCCTTAACTTGTATAAATGGATTTTTCAAGCAGAACTGTCAGATTTCGTTCAAATCTCTGAATAGTTTTGAAAGTTTAATGGTTAAGTATAAAAGAGGGGAATAACTCCTCTTAAATTATATAAATGCTAAATGGGTTTTAATTAAGAATTATCCGATTTGCTCTGAATTTTGGGTATAGATTTTTTATATGATAAAGCATGTCCTTGATAGTTTAGGAGGTTCAATGATTAAGTATAAAAAAGGAGAAAGGGGAGAGCTGTTTCCCCTTCTTAATTTTTTTTTCGAACGGAATTAACGAAAATACAAGGCTGTAATGTACAATTAGTATGCGTAGCCTGTGAGCTCAATGCCATGAGTTTAAATGGGCAATATTCTTTTTATTAAATCCTTTGACACCAGTTTTTTCCACATTGTAATTTTGAATTATTTAATCGTTCAAAACCTAAGAACAATGTGAAAAAATCCAAACTAAAACACCAGTATTAAGGTTTAAATGTTTTGTTTGCTTTTCTTGGCAACCGGCTGTAACGAGTTAAAGGGACGCTTATCGAATAGATAAGCCTTTTTCTAAGCACCAAAATACAAATATTTGGTCGATCGGAAAGTCGTGTCGGGGAAATCAATTTGTATCAGACAATTCTTCCTGTTAGTTATTAAACATTAGATATCTCAATTAAAGTCTAACAATTAACAGGCAGAATCTTCCGGTACTCATTGTTTTCCCCGACACGACACGACTTTCCGATCAACTCCATAACATTCAACTAAGATTTTCTTTTCATATCTGCCTCGAGCATATATTATCCTTAACTGTATTATCCAGATAAATAAATATTCCATATAAAAAATTGGTATTTAAAATTTTAACTTATAAATTCATCACACTGAAGGGAATTGAATGCGTTGAACAACCCCTTGAAGCTGCATTGGTATATTATGCATACCACTTTATTATTAATACCACAGACCTACTTTGACACTAGAATTTAGAAAGTAAATTTTGATTTGTGTAATGTAAGCGAAGATAAAGTTTTAGTTTCTTTCATAAAAATTTGATCATTAACACGTTCAATCCTTTAACGATCATAGCATTTTCATTGCTAAGATGTCGAAATAAATGGATGACACCGGGAATAAAGAACAAATATATTTCTTAATAGGAAAACGTGATTTTTCACATACATAATAAAAGGGATATTTTTAGATAAAAATACCGGTGTCAGTGTTGCGCATCGGAATTAAAATTTTGTGGTTTCGTGACGAAACCAATGAACGTTAAAGGGTTAAAGATTTTAGCAACCGGAGTACTTTGCTCTTACAAGGGTTAAAATCATCAAATTTGGCAGGCGTCGGAAATTTAAATATAAAATAAAAATCTATATGCATATAAAAATCTTTATTTGAACAAAATAGATTCACAACATATCTGCTTCTAAATTGAAGACATAATATATATATATATTGTTACGAATTTTGTAAATAATTAGTGTTGTACTGTAAAATAATGTAAATAATCTTATTAAGCTCCATTTCTTTACTAATATTAGTTTTTGTTACATTGTCTCTGTTATTAAGCAAACTTGTCTATTATTTTCAGTGAATGTCTATGGCAGCTTTGCGAAATATTAGAGATATCGCCAAGTTGGCGTCACTTTTGGCGACTAATTTTGGTCGCCAAATTTGGCGATATATCGCCAAGTTGGCGACAAACTTGGCGATTGTTGGCGATGGTAACCCTTCCCTACTCTATGGTAACCCCCCTATTGATATACTGACACATTGAATGTTGTTCCGTGGATTTTTCGAGATGGTTCTAGAAATTTCCAGCACCTGCTGCGAGCCTATATAAGGAGAGCGATACGAGCTGTTGTGGTTATTATTTACCAGTCAGTCATTGAGTGAACAACGCGTTTGTTAAGCAAGTTTGCTTGAGTCTTATTTACGTTATTTTGAATGAGATTTAGTGTTGAGACGTTGTATAAAGAGTCTCTGGAACCTATATCTGCACTTATACGATAGATTTGAACAATTATTTTTGAATATCTAGAAATATTTGTGAGTTTCGAAGACTCTGTTGTTCTGAAGTTCTGTAAATAAATTATTTTCTACTTTTCTATAAGCAAGAGTTTGAAGTTGTCTAACCATAAGATCAAAAGAACCCTATATACGCTGCAACAATATATATATAAATGTTTCGAATTCAATTTTACCACAAAATTAAAAAAAAATTGAAAGATTTCCAGAACATTTTAAGGTTTTTCAAGTGCAATAAATAAATAAATAAATAAAATTAAATAACCAAATTATGTGATTAATTTTTAAGCTTTAGCATGAAAACTATACAAAAAGCTTTTTTTTTTTTTTTACTGTAGTTCACATATTTTGGATGTAACAGTTCGCACAATCTCCAAATTTGGTAGTCTGCGAAAACGCGTTTAAAATTCAATTATACTCGCCATCTATAAATGTTTACAACTAAACAAATAATGCATATTTTTAAGTAGGGATTTTGTATAATGTTGAAAATTTTAAGAACATTCAGAAAAATTTAAAAACCGAAAACTGATTGTTTGAAAGTTTAAAGATCCTGTGCTCCGTTAAAATATTATGAAGTCACTGCCCGCATGAAACATGTCTGATTTGAAAGGTTAATTATATGGAAACTGTGAGTCTTTGTGTTTTCTTAGTGAAACTGTGATTCTTAGTGTGTCTTGCAGTTTTCACTATAATGAATAGCAATACAGCAAATTCATTTTTGTTGTTTTTCGGAACTATTACTTTTTGTCGATAAATTCAGTTCGGTATGAGCTTTGTTTGTTTCCTTTAGAATCTACCAGCGTTATTCATTCTCAAGCTACGTGTTACGTAGCAGGTAAGTCTAAATCAATGGCTTTCAAAATTTTTTAGCGAAGATCACAAGTCTTACGTTCAGTTGCATCGTAGCCACATCTTTGACACACGCCTACAAGAAAAAATCCAGAGGGTCTATGAATGGAAGTAGCGGTAGCCATCTCGTTCGATCCATCACTGCGGAAGTGTTTCGTTTGCGAATCGACGAACGTCTGAAATCCAGTAATGGGGGACACTATCCTGCGTGACAACCTCACGCGCTATCCCCATTTGGCTGCAAAGGGAGAAGTCAATCCGGTCAACGATTCCAATATTAATTTGCTTGCATTTTGATAAATCTTCGAATTTTCAGAATTACCATGGAAGATTATTTTTTAATTCTATCTCGCACCACTACAATTTTCCTACATGTGCAAGAAAAATATGATTTGAAATTTGCGTTTAAAAAATACGGGTGCGAATAGAATATAAAAACAGTCATATATGGCAGCTCTGGTTTTAGAATCTGGAAGATTTGAACTTGATAAGCAAACGAGTACGCGCGCAGATTTTTAACCCTTTGACGGTTAAAGCACTTCTATTCATAAAATACTAAAATGATTGAATGACACCGGAATTTAAAAACAAATTTATTTCATAATATATAAATGGTTTTTTTACGTTCTTTGTAAAATCAAAATTTTCATTTAAAAATTCCGGTGTCAGTATGGCATTTCGCAATTCAAAATAAGTGGTATTCTGGGCGCGTATACGCGCTTATAACCACGAAAGGGTTAAGCTGAGCCTTGTTAAGCGTACAATGTTCAGTTTTTATGATTCTCTACGTGTTGACTGCGTTGGGCTCCCTAAAAGTTTCCTTAGACGTGAGTTTCTTCCCTAACCTAAGCTGTCGGATAACAATATCTCTAGATAGAAACTTTTCAAATGTCAACCATGACTTTTTTAAAAAATAAAAACACTTGGTGACGCAAATCTCTTAAACTTTGATCAAACAATAATTTTTAGTGGTTTATTTTAAAGAAATGGTTTATCTTCCTGGATATGATGCTATTTTTACACAAATGCATACAAACGTATTACAATGAGTATTTAATCAATTTCAGAGAAGAGTTGTGAAACTGTAGCCCAAAAATTACCACTAAGATTTAGAAGTTAAAAATTTAAAACATTCTTTTAATATTTCGTGAAAAAACTAAATTTTTCAATAAATGAAGAAATTTTGGCTGAGCTAAATATCGTGTATAAATAGACACATGTTTTATTTTATATTTTTCATTGAAGATTTAAGAATTAAAAGAGCCAACATAGTTTCACCATAAAAGTTAACGGAAAGAATAAATTTTTCGATCACGATGTATAATAAAAATTTTTGAAAGGGGAACTTGAGCAGGGGTCTCGACGGGCGCATTTTTTTAATATTACCCGGAATAAACTTTGAAATAGTTGACTTATTATAGCGTAGAGTTTTAAAGATTAGATAGTATAATGATTATTGTAGAATTTTACCTTTATCCGGTTGGGCGGGAGCCCCACCAGTGGCCGAGAGGTTCGGACCTCTCAACTGGTAGACGGCAGGTGCTGGGTTCGAACCCAATCGCGGCTGTCGGCCTAACCGTTCGGAGTTTTCGTGGTTTTCTTCGAACCTTGCGTAAATACGGGTTAGGTTCCCTTAGAAAGACCCCCACGAAGGGCACTCCCCCCTGGTCCTATATCCCTAGCGTAGATAATCGGACGTCAAAAATCAACCAACCAACCGGCTGGGCGGAATTTGACAGTCTTCCTCCAAAAAATCATTAAATGGTGTTTAAAAACGCTTCAATGCATATGTGTTAAAATAGAACATATATATAATAAAATATCACAAGATAAAATATTGCTTTGAAACAAATTAACCATTTAACAGATCAATATTTAAAAAAAAAATTCAAATAAAGCCTATTTTTTTCATATCTTTTACAGCATGTTTGATTTTTTTATCACTGGTTTTTCAAAACAGAAATTTTTGCCTAATTGAATCAAAAAAGAAAAATTGGCCGGATTAAATAATTCAAAATTTACAATAAAAATTTACTGGTGATTTTAGTAAATTGTGGCTGGAATATTGACGCCCGGACGTCGTACGGGCAAATCATGATTGGCAAAAACAATATGCTCGTATGACGTACGGGCAAATCAAGAAAACGATTGATAAAAATTGATGTGTTTTAACACTTTTTGGCATAGTAGGTTAATTTCTGTCCAACTTAATTTTAATTCACAAATTTCACATTGCACCAATATTTTGGAAAGAATTTTTGCCTTTTAAATTGGGCGTGAAGAAACTTTTTTACTTTTAACATTTAAATATAATCGCAAGCCCTGCTATTGGTCAGTCATTTTTACCGTTTACCAATAAAAGTACTTTGAGCCAAAAAAGGGTTAACTGCTGATTTGACCGTACATCATACGGGCAACGCGTTTTCGCCAATCATGATTTACCCGTGCCATGTTACGGGCATCTATATTTCAATCCTGATTTATTATTGTCATCAGTAAATTTTTATTTTAAATTTTGCATTATTTAATTCGAACATTTTTCTGATTCAATTAGACAAAAATTTTTCTTTTTAAACACTGATTAGAGATTAAAAATTCTATTTGTGACATAAAAAGGGGCATTGTTTCAAAGTTTTTTTTTTCAAAAATATTGATCAGTTAAGTGTTAATTATTAAAAGCAGGTATATCAAACTGTGGACCGCCCGGTAACACTAATTTTTAAAAGAAATGATCGACTTTTTGAATTGGAGCTTATAGTATGATGCTTCATTTTTCAGTCGATTTAGAATTATTAAAAATCATTTAGATAATTTTGAAAATATTAAAGCTTTCTGCTACACTGGGCTCACACGGGTACCGTTTGTTTTCCAAGTTCCAAGTCAAACACCAGTACTTTTTTATAAAAATATAAATCTACTCCAATAGCGTAAAACATTGCTTTATTTAAGTAATAATATTTAAGTAATAATTTTCTGGTCTTGAAATTCAAGGACTCACTCATACAAACCTTGCTACATTTCACTAAATTCTGTGCTAATTGAATCAGTCTTCAACCCTTTTCCGAGAAAAAAATCTCTGTGTCTAAAAGGTTAAAATATTCCTTACCGCCAGAATCTACAAAAAATTGATTTGGAATTAAAAACAGTGCTTTCATAAGGTGCATTACAAAAGAAAAATATTTTTTCATAAATACTCGTGCGAATTTATCAATTTTGATTAAAAATGAAATGGGAAGTTTATTTCCACGACAGGTGTAAATGCATAGATACGAACGTGAACGGATATTTTATACCACTAAAATTAAATAGAAATATTTATCTTGTTCCATAGTTGCAAATCGCTAAATTTCAGAAATTGGTTTAGGTGAAATTTTCCATTAAATATTAGTAGCCGGAAAAATCCGTACAAGTTGGCAGCTATGTTTAATTGAATCCTACATTGAATCCTACAATCAGGATACAATTGAACCCTACAAAAATATTATTTTCAAGTAATAAAAGAAGTTATAACTTTATATGTGAATATGAAAACTTGTCTAAAAAGGACTACTTACAGTAACTTCTGAATCTGTTTACGCAGTTTTTATTTCATCAAGATAGAATCGAAAATATTCCTCGACGAATTTTTGTTCTAATAAGACATATAAAAAAGTGATCAATTAAAATAAATTCTTAGAATTTTTCATTTCACAAATGCAGAAAATGTGAACTGAAACCTTTATCTGCTGAATTATGAATTTGTGAAAATTTTACATTCTAAAGCATATTACGTAAATTGTTTAAACTAAATTAAAAGTGTTTAATACGTAAATTTTCACATTGCTAACTAAGAATCTAAAAAACTATTTAATCTCTAATCTAGAATTTTCACATTGCTAATAAGAATATAAGAAACTAAATTAAAAGATTTACATACTCATTTAATAAACTTTTGAAGGATTTTAGAACAATTGAAGAATTTTGAAGGATTAATTAAATTTGAATTTACAGGGATTTTGTGCAGTATTTATATCCCCACTCAAATCTTTCATTTTTAATTGTTTTCTTAGTATTTAGTAGAATTATAAAATGTATAGATATGATGTTCTTACAACATAAATATAGAATTATTTCCGAATCGAAAAATCCCCCTCCTCCTCCCTTAGTGCCAACAAAGCAGAAAAGATACAAAGGCAAAAGAACTCATCATTTTAAAAATATTTTTGTTTTGTGTAACTAATAATGCTTTTGAAACAAAATAAAGTAATGTATCTGCAACTCATTTTAAACAGTATTACAACTAATCGACGTATTAAAAGTATTTTATAATAAGTAAATTTAGTGGTAGGGGAAGATGGGGATACTTGAGCCATTTTTTAAATTTTAATTTTTTTAATTTTTTTATAATTTCTTAGAACAAAATAAAATATTGAAAATGAAAATTTGATATTTTTTCTTCAATTGAAAACCACTTTCAATTAATTTTGAACTATTTTTTTATGTCTAATAAATTTTTACTTTTTCTTTTACATCGTGGCTCAAGTATCCCCATCGAGGGGATACTTGAGCCAGATGTCACATTCGCACCAGTACTTTGCAAAGAAAAAAACCGATTTACAATATACGCGGAAAAATGCATGAAACCTTTTTCAAATAAATTTGGTCGAATTTTCTGGTGTCGTTGTGACATTTCAGAATTAAAATTATGTGGTAGAAAATTCTACCAGGAGAGCTCAAAGGGTTAATCACCATACATTCAAAATGGTACCAGGGTATGTGATTTCTTTTTTACATGTTCAGAACTATAAATATGTTACCACGTTGCCAGTTTTAGGAAGAAAAATTTACCAACTGTTGAGATAATAGGGGTGGCTCAAGTATCCCCTATGCTCAAGTATCCCCACTCTCCCCTACTTATAAACACCGTCGGTAGATAAAGGATTAAAAGAAAACTCAATCTTAAAGTTAACTCAAATTTTAATCCGTGTAAGATCTATATGCTTCATTTACCACTAGTTCAAGTTTTAAAATTTAGAAATTTTATTTTTAGATATGTTTACAGTAATATTTTGTTGCTCTTTTTTATCCTTTTGGAGTCATATGCTAATATGTATTTGTTCTAAATAACCATTTATTCTAGTTTCACAAATAAGACATCATTAATATGAAAATATAATATTTTATTTCACTTCATTATAGCTTCGAAATTAAGTAGGAGACACAATTTTACAAGTCTTACCACTCGAGTTTAAGTTAAGGAAAATTTAGGCTTTATATTTCATGAAAAGCGCTTATATTGTCACTTGAACTTACTCTAATATTTTACATTTCACACTAATGAGGAAAGGGATAAATTTTCAACAACGAAATTTACTTAATGAGTTAAGGGGAATTTGTTCTGAAAATGCGTTTATGACAAAACAATTGCTCGCAAAGAAATACATTTAAACTTTGCTCCATATAATCTTAGTAATAAATAGCGGATGCTATAATTTAACTTTATTCCTTTTACAGTGTAAAATTTCAAAGGAATTTATCTGTGTTTCAAAAGTACATGTGGTAGCTTATTTAGCTCTCTCTTCCTGTAAATTTTAAAATTAGAATTACACTTTTGAAACATCTCCTAATTATAAATGAATAACGTGGAATAGTCGAGTATTGTATTTATTCTTTATAAGGAATGTAACATAAATTCAAATAAATATTTCGAAGCTTGTTACAAAATAAGCTAAATAATGTTTTCTTCTTATCCGGTACTCAAAAGTGACTTTCCACTAAATTAGTAACAATACAATTTGGTAAATCGGTTGCGATGTCTTTGTTTATTTCGCATTAAATAAAAATCGCTATAATAAAAGACACGAAAGAAATTGCAGAATTAAAGATTTAGTGACAATCATATAATATTACAGGGTTCGCACACTTCTACCACTAAAATTTAAGAATATTTTCAAAGTATTTCACTGCAGAAAAATGTCGTAAAATCTGTGAGTGGGGATGGGGTTTGCGAATATTGAGGCTTAAAAATTAAATGTAAATTTTCGCATTATTAATTGTGGTGCCAGAGTCCTTAAAAATATAAGGAGTGTGTGAAACTTGTTAATATATAACTATTTTGCAATTTTTTGTGCATAAAGTATAGAAGTTGTTTTCCCATTTTTAAACAATACAGACTTTCTGTATGATTTGTATTTAAATGACACATTAAATAGAACCTAATGCTATCTTTTCGGAATAGAGTTTAATTATTGTTTTTAAAATTAAAAATATTATTTGCATTTAAAATGTAGCTTAAAAATAAACAATGGATACCATGCGTATGAAAGATCTTGTGTACAAGGACCATGACTATTCTTCTATTATTTAAGATGCAGTGAAAAGCATAGTTTTAATATTTCGATACACACAGTAAGTCGCATAATTTACAAAAAAGGAAAAAAATGCTCAAGTTTAGATAAGAATGAAAAAGGGTAAGAAATGCATGCAATGGTACTTTGAACATTTATTATATACTACAAAGGAAGATCTCCATACGGGAATACTCCGAAAAGTATGAAAAAATCCAGCTGCTATATTTTGATAACTTCTGTTACTTCTCTCGCAAGTGTATACTACACCCTATATGTATACTTCTCTTAATTTATAACTCTGTTTTAAATTCTTAAATCTCTTTGAGCTCTGGTGGGTAAATTTCACTAAAATTCCAAATGCCTTATTGGCACCAGTATTTTGCAAAGAAAAAATTACTTTTACTATGTACATAAAAAAAAAAAAAAAAAAAAAAAAAAAAAAAAAAAAAAATTCATTAAACCTTTTTCAAGTAAATTTGTTCGAATATTCCGGTGTTATTGTGACATTTTGGAATTAAAATTAAGTGGTAGAAAATTCAACCATCAGAGCTCAAAGGGTTAAACAATCGTAATCAGCTGATCAAATAAGTCAAAGTTTCTCCTAAATTTCTGCAGTACAAATAAGCACAATATGCAGGGGCGTAAATCCCGGGGAGTATGGGGGTGCGGCACCCCCCCTCGAGTAAATTAGTCGGAAATTTTCGTATTTATCGGTAAAACTATAAACTTAGTCGGAAAAAAAATTTAGTTATCTATATAAACTTATAAATTGGATAAATGAAAAAAATCAGTCGGGAAAATGTCCGTTTAGTCGGAAAAATGTTATTTACTACAAAGACTTAGAAATTGGAAAAACGAAAATATCAGTCGGAAAAATTCCCGTTCGATAGGGAAAATGTACGTTTAGCCTTAAAAATGGTATTTACCTATAAGGATTTACAAATTTTAAAAATGTTCGTTTAGTTGGGAAAAAGTTATTTACTATAATGACTTACGCATTGGAAAAATGAAAAAATCAGTCGGAAAATTTCCCGTTCGATAGGAAAAATGTATGTTTAGTCGGGAAAATGGTATTTACCTATAAAGACTTACAAATTGGAAAAATGAAAAGGTCAGTCGGAAAAATTCCCGTTTGATCGGAAAAATGTACGTTTAGTCGAAAATAATATATACATATGTATGCACCCCCCCCCCCCCCAAGAAGAAATCAGTCAGAAAATTCCCAGGTCGATCGGAAAAAGTTTGGTCGGAAAATATGGTACTGACCTATAAAAACTTATAAACTGGAAAAATGGAAATATCATTCGGAAAGTCTCATGTTACATCAGAAAAGGCGTGTTTAGTTGGAAAAAATAGTATTAGGGGAGAGGGGGGGTTAGTGTGGACAGAAAAATTGAATTTAATTTTATAAAATTCTATGAGCATTTTTAAAATTTCGCAGCCCTTTCAAATTGAAGAATGATATTTTCTGTTTATTAATATACAGGAAAGATGATGATAAACACAGTTAAACAATAAGAAAATTGGCAGTTTCTAACACTGATCTATGTGTCCACACTAACCCCTTGTAGGGGTAAGGTGGACAAAACCAAAATATGTTGGGGGCTAGTGTGGACAGGTAATTTTTCACAAATATTCCTTATCATCGAAACTTCTAAATTTAAATTACAGTCTAAAGAGTTTATGGAGAAAGAAATAACAGCAACAATCACAATTTGTGTAATTTTTTTCTATTCCCCATTTTTAATTAGGGAATAATTTTTCATAACAAGAAAAGTAATATGATGTGCTGGATCTTTTTTTCAGCAGAAATATAACATCATAGCCACTAAAACCATTTACACTTTCCACTCTGCCTTACAAAATATACAATATTGTAACATCTAAGATTTGGTGACGATGGGATTCGTTTATAATAATGTAACAGTTGATATTTCTCATGCTTCTAACCAACATAGAAAAAAATGTATATTCTATTTTATTGAATTAATTTAAAATTAAGGCTAAATTAATCCTCTAAAAATGCAAAATTGGTGAATTTAAACAAAAAAAAAATAAAATAAAAATAAATAAAAATAAAAATATTTAAATTTCTGCTTGAAATGATTTGATGAAAATTTCAATACATATCCTTATTTATATGGAAAATAGTCTTATTTGATGTTTGTTTAATATAGTAATTATATTTGTAAGTTAATATACTTTCTGTAAATTTTTACATTATAATAAATTTAGTACTTAAATACCAAATTATGCAGTACAATAAGCTGTCTGCATTAAACCCTAATAGTGTGTCTACACTAACCCCATGCTAACATTGTGAAGTTATTCTTCAGTTATACTCATCTAACCAATTTAATATCTTAATGAAGGTTATAGAAATAAAGAAGACAAGTCACACGTGTCTCATAGCAACTTGTTTATTGGATTCTAAATTTAAATTCTTTGTACTGCAAAAATGAAAAAGAAATCTTATTTTTACTTTTCATGCATGAAATTAAACTTCTTGCAACTATTCAAAAACTTTTTAACCCTTTGCAACTAAATTTTTGCATAGTATGGAGTACATTGTTGTCAGTTTATGTAAATTATTCAGTAATTTTTTCTACATTATTTAAAATGTTATTTTGATTGTCTGCACTAACCAATTGTCCACAATAACCTCCCCCCTTTCCCCTACGTATTATCCTATAAAAACTTATAAATTGGGAAAACGGAAAAAATCAGTCAGAAAAATTCTTGTTCGACCGGAAAAAATGGCATTAATCCATAAAAATTTATAAATTGGAAAAACGAAAATATCATTCGGAAAATTTTCCGTTTCCATCGGAAAAGGCATGTTTAGTCGGAAAAAATAGTATTACGTATTAACCTATAAAAAATTATAAATTGGAAAAACGGAAAATCAGTCGAGAAAATTCTTGCTCAATCAGAAAAAAGTAAATTTAGCCGAAAAAAAAAAGTATTAATCTATAAATACTTATGAATTGGAAAAATATTTTTATAGTTTTTAATTAAATAAGAAAAACAAGTTAGATCGAAGAAAACCTATAAAATTTTATTCTTTATCGGATATATTTCCACTTGCAATTTCTAATTAGAAAAATAAAAAACAATTTAGAACGAAGAAAACAAATTTATTCTTAGCCGGAACTATTATTAATTAAACTAACTGGTAATTAACTAAGTATTTTAATTTACTAATTACTTAATACAATTTATTAATACATAGGGTTTTATTTTTCTGATAAAACTATTCAGAATAATTTTGATTTGACAAACATTGTATACTCAGAAACCTCGATATGACAAAAAAAGAAGAAAAAAAAGTTTATGTACATATTCTAGCAATGTTAATGTTATTTGTAACCGTGATATTTTGAAAGAAACCTTGATATTCCGATTTTTTTTCCTGTGCCTTTTGGTTTTGAGATATCGAAATCCACCTGTATTAATTTACTGTCGGAGAGCTTTTCGTTTAGTATCGAAATTTTAAGATATACTGATTAAAGTGAAGAAACTTCTATTTTTTTATTTAAACTTTAAATTTAGTATATTATTAAATATTTTGTATTTTTCCATATCAAAATCTGGATATTTTCCACTCCGTACAAGTTTTACCTTTAATTGAAAATAATTATGGTTTTAATTATTCCTACTTACTAATTTTGTGTTTTTTTTTTTTTATTTTATCAAAATAATAATAAAAATAATAAAATTAAAAATGTGAAATTGCTTTTCGTTTTATTTAAAAAAAATTAAAAATGTGAAATTGTTTTTATTTACTTTGTTACATAATTTTTGATTGATTTAAAAAGGTGCTTAAGAAATTTATATGATACAGGATGAAAATTGAAAATACTCAAATACTTTGAATTTTTATCTCAAAATAATCTGGATATTTCACAGTCTATACGAGTTTACTTCTATCAGAAATAATATGTTCGTTTTCTTGAATCAATTGTATTCAGTTTTTTAATATTTTTATTAATACTATTGCATTTTGTTTAATCGGAAAAATAATGGTATCACCAAATTGTACGCTGCTTTAAAGTTTGTCGTTAGAAAGAATTAAATCTTATATTAAGAAATGCCGCATTTTTGACAAATTTTTGTCTCTAAAATATTCGTCAAGCAAAAAAAAATTCAATTTTACTTAAAAAAAAACGCTAAAGAGATTTTAATTGATTGCAAAAAAATAGAGATAGAACATTTTGTTTTCTCTTCTACGTAACTCTTACACGCTTGGACACCTAGACGACTGGGCGCTGGACCTCCCGTCCTATGTGTCAGTTACAAAACTTACAACTCGAAATTTGGGAGAAAATACTTCTTATGAGGTAAGCGTGCTCTAAGATGGATTTTTTGAAATTATCCCCCTAAGAGGCACAAGCGGTGGAGGGGGGGGGTAGTCAAAATACTTGAACAACTTGCCATATCTCAGCAAACATTTAAGGAATTTCAGAAAATAAATCTTACTTTGAAATTATCAAACACATAATCCAACGATTTCAGAAATTCCCAATAAAAGGGGCTAAAATGAAGGGGGTAGAAAAATTTTGGACATTTAGCGCAACTCAGCACTTTTTTTTAATAAGAGCGTGAAACGGCAGAAAATAAAATTATTAAAAACTAATTAAATTCGTGTTTTAGAGATACTTTTAAAATTTCCTCCCCCCCCCTCCCGAGGATGTTAAAGTGGGGTGGAAAAATTCCATGCTTTTTTGGACCCATCGTGTGACCTATCATAGAAAAACCCTCAGATCACTCTTTCATACTATAAATCTTTCTTTCTTCCCGCTGACCCTCTCCTATTTCCCTACCAGGGACAGTTTTCGAACTTTTTTCGAAATTGTAGCGTTTTATCATTTTAGTTTGGATTTTTTTTACGGGGACCTCCGATATTATTATTTATAATGTATGAAGATCAGTTAGCGGAAGGGTCTATTCTGGTAGGGAGGGCAATTTCCTAAATATTGTCTACATCTCTCTTGTGATATATCACGGGCGACCACTTTTCTAAATTTAGCCGGTACCTTTCATGTGATATTGGAGAGCCTTGTGACTGCTTATTCGTACTAAGCACTACCCGTGGTCCTCTCGGGTGGTACGATTATTGTATCCCATCAGGAGAACTTCTAATAATGGGAAAAATATATGGTTATATAAGACTAATAATAACATAAGATTATTTAACTAACTCGATGCACTAAGTCATAATTATCTTGAGAATTAGATATGAATATACTTATATATACAGTCGGCTCTCCTTAATTCGAAATCGGATAAGTTGAATTTTCGCTTAATTCGAACTAAACATGAAGTCCCATTTTCAATAGCAGAATAACGTTAAAAATTTTCATTTATTCGAACTCATTTTCTCTTGACTTTGTTTAATTCGAACTAACGAAACTCCTATTTTTTCCTTGTTCTTTACTTTCTCCCGGAATTCAGATATTTGAAATAATTTTCATTCTTTTATTTTTGTCAGAATTGTTCTGAACACGTATACATATAGTCCTATGCATTTGCTATCCTCTTTTTTAATGCCCTGTGTGTCCATCAATAACACCTCCACCCTATCTTCGTTTCTGCTTATTCCTAATACTTTAATCAGTTTATGTATTTATATATTTTAATTTAATATTAAATCATATTTTAATGATAACGGAAATATATTTAAAAAATATTATAACATTAATTCTTTTTATGTAGTATCCCTTTAAACATATTTTCCTCTCTTACTTTCCACAATTCGAACGCTGGATAATTCGAATATTTCTTGAGGTCCCGATGAATTCGAATTAACGAGAGTCGACTGTATACATACAGGGTGATTAAAAAAAAAACGTGGACAAAAAGATATGACAAATCAAGCATACGACAAGGATAAAAAAAATCACATAGGAACATAGAGTCGCAAACTACTTATTGAGTCACAAATACAGGGTGTTTCAGACCAGTTACACCCGGTTTGAAAGTAATAATTTCGAGGAAAATAAAAGTATTGTAATGAAAATGCAACAATATGTACCTTATTTTGTGTGAAATGTGATAACCTTACGAAAATATCTGGAAAAACATGTTGCTCAAGCAATCGATGATACCATATAAACTGATTATCACAGTTCAAAATGTGAGGTGCCAAGTGCATATTGCTGGCGCGCATAATGCAAACTTCTACCACTTTTGTTTGGTGTTATCAAATTTAAAACAAAGGTGAGAATGTCTGTTAAATGTTTTATTACAATATATTTCAGTTTTCTGAAATTTATTACTGTTAACCGAAATTGAGTTAGGATGAAACACCCTGTATTTGTGACTCAATAAGTGATTTGCGGCGCTATGTTGCAATGTGATTTTTTACCCTTGTCATATGCCTGATTTGTCATATCAGTTTGTCCATATTTTTTTGAATCACCCTGTATATTAGTCCTAAGTTTGGCCATAGTACTCGGAAATTTTCCTTCTTGGAGTCGGAAATTTATGAGCCTACACCCCCCTATGCAACTAGGGTGGTTTACGCCCCTGACAATATGTTTGAAACTACGGTTCTAACTAAGAGCTGATTGTTCATATCTAAGTGTTGCTTTCAATGAAATAATTGATGCAACCTATGTGAAGAGCAACTGTATTCATTACAGACTAAAAAATCAAACAGCTGATTGAATATACTTAAGGGGCGACTTCAGTCAAATGAAAATACCCGTTTGCTAATGCTAATCCTATGAAAGAAATTTGTAAAAATACACTGGCCTCCAAAAGTTAAGGTGCAACCGGATTTTTTCGACTAATTTGCAAATGAATGAATATCGAAAAAACAAATTTGGAGGAATGTGCGCTAAACTGTTATTAAATGCGATATAGAAATTTATTTAAGTTAAAAGTATAAATGAAATTACAAAATAAAAAACACTCATGGTGGAAAATTCCATTGTTGGAGGAATCGGTACATCGTAGTATTATGCAGTAAATTATGACAGAAATATTAAAAAACTGTTTCTAATACGGAATATGTTCAGCCCGGACATGAATGCATTGGCGGCATCGACTTTCCATGCTCTTAACCCTTTGAGCTCTGGGGTATAAATTTCGTCAAAATTCCAAATGTCACAGTGGCACCAGTATTTTGCAAAGAAAAAACTGGTTAACAATAAACACGAGAAAATGCATTAAACCTTATTAGAGTAAATTTGGTCAAACTTTCTGGTGTCATTGTGACATTTTGGAATTAAAATTATGTAGTAGAAAATACTACCAGCAGAGCTCAACGGGTTAGTTAAATTGTCGGACACCCAAATAGGTAGCGCTGAGCAGACAAGGATAAAGCCTAGTTCCAACTGATTTAATGTCCTTGGAGGAGGCCTTAAAGCCTCAACCTGTCTTCCAAGATAGTCCCAAACATGTTCTATAGGATTCAAGTGTGGAGTGTGAGCTGTACATTCTATTTTATCCAAACTGTGATCCTGACGATAATCCTCTACAACCACAGCTCGGTGTAATCTCGCATTATCATCCATTAGAATGAAACCATTGCCAATAGCACTGGCATATGGGTGCAGGGGTGCAAAAATCTAGGCGCCAGAGAGCAGTCTCACACCACTAAAATTGAAAAGTTTTCTTTGGTTAAATCTTAATAGCATTCTTACAAGAATTTTGCACGAAATTATATACGAAAAATAACGAAGTAATTTTAGTGGTGGGAAACTGCCTGCTGCCGCCTAGATTTTTGCACCCCTGTATGGGTGCACATATGAATCAAGGATCTCCCCCCGATATCTCGCACCAGTTAGAGTTCCTCCATGGAACACATGCAGGTCAGTGTGGCCTCCGAGTGAGATCGCTGAACAAACCATGATTCCAGCGTTTCTGTACCTGTGTATTTCGACAGTGTTTGATTGATGGTATCTAGTGCATTGTTCTCTCCAGATCAGAAGACGTCCTGACTTGCTCTCCAGTGTGAATCTGGACTCCTTTGTGAAGAGCACAGAGGCCCATTGTTGTCTGGTAAAGGAAACATGTTCTCTTGCCCAACATAAGCGGTCCCTTCTCTGTCGTCTGTTGAGAGGGGCACACACAACTTGTCGCTTGCATAGAGACCTGCATATTGAAGACGTCTTCGCACCGTAGTAGCGGATATTCTTCTCCCTGATGCTGAAAAGTAGTCTGCAATCAGTTGCGGCACAGTAGTGCGTCTTCCCCTTCGGGCCGAAAGAGCTAGAAACTGCCCTTCTGCAGATATTGTAACACGTGGGGGACTTGGAATATGTCTTCGGGACACAGAATATTCGGATTCATACTGATCCCAGAGTCGTTGGACTGCATTGCGAGACACATTGAGCCGTCTAGCAGTATCTTATCACCCGCTACCTTAATGTATCTCGGGAAAACGACTTTTCTAGACATTTCAAGACTACTATTTGATAAGAACAAAATTGACGATAGTTCATATACATCAAAACTTACACGCGAAATTACGAAACTTCGTAATTGCATTTTTTTCTCTCATTTGCAGATCTGTATTGTTTTCTATAAAATAAATGTGGTAGCTGTAATTATTGCATACTTTTTTTAAGCAAAGTCTTGACATTCATATAAACTATGAAGTTTAATTTGACTGCCATTTTTTTCTGGTGAATTCGAAAAACTTGTTGTACCTTAATTTTTGGAGACCAGTGTATCTCGGTTGCATTTCAATATTTTTAAATGATATTTTTAATGGATAGCTGAGATTGATATGAATGCAGTCCGTTTTTTACATTTTCGATTTTGGTTGCAGATATTTTTTATGAAGGTGCTTTCGATTTTCAAACCGGTTCCGAAAATGAAAATGCCCTCACAGAAAATAACTATAAACAAAATAAAAAAATTAAAAAAAAAAAACCGCTAGCACACAGCTCAATCTTAGCTATTCAATGCAAAAAAATCATTTAAATATATTAAAACTAGAAGATAGCCCGTCAAAATGACGTGTTTGCATTTTTAAAGGATGATAAAAAATTACAAAAACTGTGGTCAATCATAGCCATTTTAGGCTGAAACAATTTTGATAAATACAGCGATTAAACTTGGAAAGGGAAAAATCTAATAAAAAAAGAAAAGAAAAGAAAGAAAGAAAGAAAATTTCAACAGAAATCTGCATTTAAAACTATAGCAAAACTATCTGGAAATTGGGGGTTGGGATTATAATGAAATTTAAAACGCACCCGCGGTTTGCTTAACACTAGAACCGCCGGGTATTTTACCCAAGTTTCATAAAAAGGGTTTCTCACCAGAATTTTTATTTTAAACTATTTAACTTACTTAATTAGTCTATTTTTTCTGCTGCACTCATTTAAAATATCTTCTGGAGAAAATTCTGGTTCAAATCGATTATTATCAATCTAGCAGGGGTCATTTCGACACCCAATGGCGGTTCTAGTGTTAAATAAAAAGTTTTAATTAAATAGTGTTTTTGAAATCGTGAAAAGATTTCAAAGCGAAGTAAAATGTAGTGACGTCATTTACAGCTCCCACTGTAAATCTAACTATTTAGAACGCTCCATTACGACTATGGGACGGTTTCATTGGTCAGAAAATAGATTGCCTTTAAAATCGGAGGTAACTTTTCACAATGTTTTTTATAGATTTGAAATTAGCAAGAGTCATTCACGGCTGTAAGGAAAAAAAATTAAAGCAACCCGAATATAAAAATTTTAACAATATTGCATTTAAAACGCACCTTCGCTTTCCTTTAATAAAAAGTTTTAATTAAATATACACTGTAAAAATTTTTACTCCTTTGCTACAGCGCCACTCCACCGCTTTTATAGAAAACGATTACTTTACTGTGTTATGGAGCATTCTCATTGGTCATAAAAGAGATATTCTATAAAAGCTGTGGAGTGCCGCTGCAGCAAATGGGTCAAATTTTTAACAGTGTACTTTTTGAAATCGTGGAAAGATTTCAAAGTGAAGTAAAATGTAGTGATGTCATTTACAGCTTCCTTTGTAAATCTGAACAATGAGAATGCTCCATTACGACTAAGAAACGTTTTCATTGGTGAATGAGTTTCTTTTTCTCGTGGATAGGTTGACCCCGGAATTGTTATACACGGAGGGGTTTTATATATATAATGCAACCCAGATATTTTTATAAATTTCTTCCACAAGATTAGTATTAGCGAACATGTTTTTTTTATTTCAATGAGGTAGTCTCTTAACCCCTGATTGCCGAGCAAAAGGGCAAAATTAAAATGTTTTATCTGTATTTTAATTTAAATGTTTAACCCTTTGCGGCGCAGAGAAAATTCGTTGCTTAAGTGTTGAAATTGATGCCTGACACCGAGATGTCAAAAGAACTTTATTTTTAATTAGAAAAAAAGCTATTTTGTAAGAATTCAATAAACTGAATTTTTTGTTACCAGAATTCCGGTACCAATGTAGTATTTGCGAATTAATTTTAAGTGGTTTCATAGATGTACAACCGCGCGGCAAGGGGTTAAAAAAGAGGGTTCTTCTAATAATGCATATTTTTTTCGTTTCGTTTATGTTTGCCTTGAGAGATTAAATAATAAGTTAAATACATAAAAATAGATTATATTTGTAGAATTAAATAAATTCTTTAAATGCAGTGAAATCTGCAGCCTAGTGAGCGGATATATCAGGTCGCAGTAGTGGGAAACTTAAATCAGGAATGGACAACCTTTTTGTGTAAAACTCACTTGTCACAGCTTCTTAAGAAATGTAATTTTGTCCTTTTTAAAACAGAAGAACTCCTACTATTAAACAAGCTATATAAATACTGGCATCTCTATGGCACGCGTACCACAAGTTGGCTATCCCTGATTTAAATGCATATTTTATCAATTCTAGATAGTTCTTATTTTCGATAAAAACAATTTAAGAAAGGTGATGCTTGCCTTATTTAAATGTAGAAACTTTAAATTTATTTGTGATAGAATTACCCAAAAATTACTATTTCTAAAAATTGGTAATCAAAAGGAAGGATAATGCGAAACCTGTTTATAATTGTAATATTTTGCAAGTTTGCAAGATCTGCTAAGATTTATCACAGTTGCAGAAATATTTTACTATTTTCTTTAACATTCACAAATACACTACAAGAAATCCCAAAAGCTTAGATGTATGGAAAAAATTATAATTAAGGACATTTAAATTTTAAACAATGACTGCTAAATATATTATGATGCATTTGTAGATAAATTTGCAGCGACTAAGTTACAAAAGTATTTACATTTTTAGTAAATAATCCGAAAAATAATTTTTACTTTTCAAATTCACTTTTAATTTTCGATTTTCAAAACTTTTATGTGTCATCCGAAATTTCTATTCGTAATTGATGCATGAGTGCAAAATATTTTATTAATTAATTTTATCCACCACCAGATACTTAGCAAAATCTTTGTTATGAAACGTTGATATTGATTTTCCGCATTTATTTAATCTTATCTGACATTGGATTCTCCAATTAAGTATGTTGTTATCGATTCTACCAACACAACCTTTTGTTATGAAGCACTAGAAGTAATTTACTAACAAATTCCTAACGAGATATTGAGACAAATTTTTATAAAATAATTTTGCACGAAGTAGTAAATTAGTTCAAAGAGTTTCCGCTACCATCCTTATACGAAAATCAAAAGCAAATTTATTCAGCATGTTCACAGGCATACGGAAGTTAATTAATTTTCTAGTAATTTTCTAGAAGATTTATGAATTAAGTTTTAAATATAAGCTGAGTAGTAAAATTTTTTCCGCCTATTTATTAATGTGTAACACTTATATATTTTTGAAAAAAAAAAAACAGTCATTTTATCGAACATTATGCAGTAAATTTCGTATATTGGTTTTTTTATAATAAATTTTCAGTCGCAACAGATTACAATCTGCTTTCTGTCAGCAGAAATAATTCCCTTCAAAAGTTTTTCAAGTTAATTAGGTAGTTATCACCTGCATAAATATTCTTTTGCGGCTATTTATGAATAGGTACTTTCGTCTTGATCGTAGAAACATACACTTAAACATTTTGAAGATTAATATTTAGAAAAAAGTGCATATAAAAAATTGTAGCTGTTAGCCCCTTGAAGGGCGGTGGGATAAAATATATCCCATTTAATTTTAATTACGAAATATCACATTGAAGCCAGAATTTTTAAATGAAAATTTTAATTTAATTAAGCATGTAAAAAAAAAATATTTATATGGTTTTAAAGAAATTTATTTTTAAACTCTGGTGTCATTAAATTAACCCAGCATTTAATAATTAGAAGTTCTTTGCCCCACAAAGGGTTGAAAGTACGCAATTAATCCCCCAGCCATTACTTCCGCAACTGGCATATTATTAATTTAGAAGTATGAAATTCACACCAAAAGTTTTTTAATAACAATTTTATTTTATTTCATTTATAGAATATCTATCATCTTACACAGCCAAAATAACTATTAAAACTTACCTTTACAATTCAGAAAACTAAATAAAAATATCAGCAGTTTCAGCAACATAGCTTCCAACTTCCCCATAAGCAAATATAGTTGAGAAAATATATTCAGGGTTCGCACTGCTCTACCACTAAATTTTTACGGTATTTTCAATGTATTTCACTGCAGAAAAATATTGCGAAAATTGCAAATCGAGGAGGTGGTTGCGGATTCTGTATTTTAAAAATTAAATATAAATTTTCTTATCATTAATAGTGGTGCCTGAGTCCTTACAAAATATAAGGGGTGTGCGAACCCTGATATTGTATCATAACTTTTCTTTCTTATTTTACAAAATGAGAAGCATATATTTTTTAAATATTCCTTTTTCTTTTAAGCCAATAGGTGCTAAACTGCTGCTATCGGAATACTGAATAGTAGAAGCACCAAGAATAATCAATTTGATTGCTACCACATATGAATAACTCGATATGAACCGGAAATTTCTTAAAAATGAGTAAAATATGTGTATCACGCCAAAAAATAATTTATAAAGATAGTTTAAAATACTTTAAAAGAAAATTATGTTGTATATATTTTTATAAAACTTCAGTGACATTTCCAGCGCTTCTAGTTTCAACCCTTTGAGGGGCAAAGCTTTTCTATTCTTAACCTATTAGTTCCTAGCTTTACTCTTTAGCGATGTTCATTAAAACGGCAAGAAAGCACTTTTCCCACCAGTAAATAGGAAGATAAATAAACACTATTTTTCACAAGACAAATTCCTCAATAAATTAAGATAAAAGTTATTCCTCTTTTAAATTTGGTGGAAAACCCGAAATTTCATTTTTAATGTAGAAAATAAGTTGGGCATTAAGGGGTTAAAATGCTGAAATCAATGATTGACTCCAGAATTTAAAAATAAATTTATTACAAATTAAATAAAAGCTTTTCTTTACAAATTTGACAAAATTAAAATTTTCCTTTCGAAATTCCGGTAGTGTCAATGTGGCATTTCGCAATCAAAATTCATTGGGATATATTTTATTCCACTGCACTTCAAGGGGTTAAGGCCAGAGCACACGAGGTGTGACATCATGACAAATGGACACATTTCTCACTAGCATTGGAATTGACACTGGAAAATTTTGAATAGCAATTTCCTTTCATTTTTTTGTGGAATGTCTTTCATCTTATTAACTGATAATAACTATTTAAAATTACTGGTGAGAATTCAGAGCCCCTAAACAAAAATTCAGTCAGATGCGGAATGTCACAGTGCTGCCGCAATTTCAATAAAATGAGGCCTAAAGCTCCATTGTCCTGATGTTATTCAATTTTATCAACATTTTATAAATAGATGTCTTTCTCTTTGAAAGGCTTAAATTATATGTCTTCAACTTGTACATCTGGGGCCACTAACCTGAGAAATGTTTGATTAATTTAACGAAAGCAAAAATGGAATTCAATAAACAATAATTATCTTGCGGAATTTGTTATGTTAAACCTTTAAGATACAGACATATTCTATTTGTAATATAAAACATTGACTGACACCAAGATTTACAAGTGATTTTTTTAGAAATCAAGAACCCATTAATTTAAGCTTTTATTTAATGCAATATTGTTTGTTCCATTTTCATGTTTGGAATTAAAATTAGGTGTGACCAGAAAAGGACCACTCTTCCAATAAATTTAACCCTTTAACGGACAAAGCATTTTCATTGCTAAGATTTTGAAATAAATGAATGACATCGATAATTGCGAACAAATATATTTATAAATCTAAAAAAAAGTAATTTTTCACATTCATGATAAAATGGATTTAAAAAAAAATTAAAATTCCTGTGTCGCTGTTGCATTTCAGAATTGAAATTTTGCGGTTTTGTAGAGAAAACAATGAACGTTAAAGGGTAAAACAACTTTCATTCAGAGAGGTTGATGACCTTTCATTTAAATATATAACTTATAGAGGAATCCTACTTGTCAGGGCATTTCCCTGACTTTAGGTCAGATGAACAGCAGTATTTTCATAGAATATGTGACCTTTTGCAATCTCTCATTTATTTCAATATCAGTGTTGCCAGTGGGCTACTTTTTTTAAATTCAGATATCTTGATTGGCACCACTTTTTTGAAACGGTAATCACCTTTTGTTTTCGACTTAAATGTCATGTCATAGAATAAGGCACTTTTTATCATTTGTAAAAAGTGGTGCCAATCAAGAATCTGAATTAAAAAAAAGTACCCCATCTGGCAACACTGTTCAATATAATGTCTCCACATAAAAATACTGGTATTTAAGCTGGAACTGTAGGAACCCTAATATAATAATCATTTCTATTTTCATTTTACACGAATTTTTACATTTATAAAGTAGTGTCCGGATTTTCATTTTTAATTACTACTATTATTTCATATATTAGCTCAATTATTATAAATTGTTTAGTTTTATAAAAAAAAAGTTTAATTTTCGTAAAATTCTTATTTATAGTAAGGGTTCCTGTCCCAAATCGAAAATTAAAAATATAATACTTAATTCATTGTCAATATATAAATATTTTCTAAATTCAGATAAAAAAATACGCATCCACATTTAGATGAACATGTTTTATAAACCATAAATACTACGATTAATATGTAGTCGATATATTCACGGATTTAAATATCTCGTCACAAAGACAAAGATATTAGTGAAAATGAATAATTTGCATAAATGATAATTAATGGCTTTCCATTGCAAGCCTCTCGGGATAAGCGTAGTTCCGAAAGTGCATTTTCAGAAGGTCCTGGTGATTCTAAATATCAAATCGTGAATGAATAATGAGAGCAATATTTGGAACTGGAAGTTTGCTAAATTAAAATTAAACTGCAAATAATTTACACCACCAGATATAACAATATTAATTGCATTTTTAATGGATGCCAAACTTTGCTATACATGAATAACTCCAATTATTCTTTTACCGATGTCAGTTGCCGATATTAATAAAGAAACATGGAATTATTTTTGTTATGAAAAATGTACCTGAACTGTTTAACTCGGCAAATTATAATATTCACACGATTACAGCTCATTGTTAATAGAACATACCGCTTAGAAAAAAGAAAGAAATGAAAAGATGTATAAAAAAATAACAAATTATTTAAGCAGAAGAAATGTTTTACACACTGTTTAAAGATTTTTTCTAATTTCATATTGCTACATAATTTTATTCTATATATTAAGATATTTTCAGTTTTTTTTTTTTTTTTTTTTTTTTTGAACTAGAGACCAAATTTTTCAGCTGCAGTTTAAGATCTAATAAAGAAAGGCATCCCTGATTAAGATCGAGAAATTCTACTATTCAAAATTTCTGGTTCATTTTAAAGATAGAAACATATATCTTATACAACGATATCTTAGTGACGAGTTTGCACGTAATTAATGAACAAAGGGTTAATTTATTAACCCTTCATTCTCCATGGTAGCATTATTGCTATTAATAATATTCCCAATTTTCTGTTAATATTATTCGATGAATAGATTTGTTTAACCTAACTTATTTTAAACAGTGTTGATGAAATGCTTTATTTTTAATAATTCAAATAACTACTAATCATTTAGAATAATAATCAAAGATTTATTTTGGTGACAGACATTTCATAATTAAGTAAAATAAACATTAATAATAGAGAAAGTAGTGTAAATTTTTATTGAAGTAATCTGTAATCTATAAACAAATATACTGAATATATTTATTATTGCGATGATACATTTTCCGTCTTAGAAAGTTCTTGTGTATTTCAAGAAAGTTTTTTATACAATTATTGGTAACATTTTATAAATAACATATATCACGTTATTTAAATTTACAATAACATGAGCATAAATATATTGCATGTTTTATTATGAAAAGGCACATATTGATAATACAATCGCAACAAAATATATTTTTTAAAGAAATTTGAAATTTTAGAATGCATTATATTAAAACCTATTTTGATAACACATAAATGAACTTAAATGCGGTTTGCAGAAACATATTTTGTATTATATATATCAATATCAAACTTATCGTTTTCAGTTCCGCTTACATTACTGACAAATATTCAAGTTTATCTTTAAACGATTCAGCTCGTGCACATCTGGATTTGAAGGAAATCTATTTATTCATACTCAAAGCAAAATATCGTTCAGATATGTATATTGTAGAAGAAATTTCGATAACGTAAAGAAGAGTTTTTAGTAAAACACTCATATGTCCATAATCATATCTATTTTTACACTTGCATTTTTAAACCTAAATCGGTTTTATTATTATTATTATTATTATTATTATTAGCTTATTTTTTAATGGAAGAAATCCATTTTTTACGCTTCAAGTACCCCTTTTGTAGAGTTTTTGTAATAGAACTTTTAACTTGCTTAATCACTTAACCGATAAAAAAAAATTAAAAATCTTTCAAATAACGCCATTTTTAACCCATCCGTGCCCAGCATCTTTTGCGTAAATTTTATTTGGTTGGCACCACTATTTTTAGAAGATTTAAGTTTAGTTCATTAAACACGAAAATGCATCATTTAAATAAAATAATTATTGCTTTTCTTTTTACCGGTGTCAAAAACAGTGCAGAATGCACCTTTTGAAACGTCCCTGAAAAAGGACGCTAGGCACTAATGGGTTAATCTTTTATTACCGGTTTTTCAAAAGAGAAATTTTTGCCTTACTGAATTAAGAAAAAAAAGTTGGGACTAAGTAATGTAGAATTTACAATAAAAAGTTACTGGTGACAATAATAAATCATGATTGGCAAAAACCCGTTGTCCCGTATGACGCACGGGAAAATCAAGGAAGAGGTTAATGAAATGAACATTCCGGACAATACTGGAAATTTCTGGTATAAAAACACACAAAATCTCGAGCATTCCTTGATCCGTTCAAAACTTGCATAAGGAACATGAAAGGTGATTTTGACCTTTGCCAAATAAAAATATTTCAGTCCGAACTAGAAACTTCTTTATAAGTTTATCCCTTTCGCAACGCGATTCTTTTGCAGAAACTTTAATCTGTTATCACCAGTTTTTCGAAACAGAAACATTTGTATTGCTGAATCAGGAAAACCCTCACATTGGTCAAAATAAAATTAAAAATACCGTAATTTCCGGCATATAATCCGCGGATCAGACAATTATTTTTCGACCCAGAAGTTTTGTAAAAAGAAATGTGTCTTTTTAGATCACCGTAAAAATTTGTGTTCAATCACTAAATAGTATTTCTGGGTCCAAAAAAGAATTCTTTGATCCGAGGATTATACACCAGAAATTACGATAACATTTTACTTCGTGGTGGAATAATCACGGAATTTGTGCATCTTCTGGCATCTTCTTCGGCCTTTCTACAATTAAAAAATTTTCTGTTTGAAAATACAGGTGGCGATATTCGTTGCTTTTGACAGCTCTTGGACTGAAGCGAAGAAGAAGCAATGACAGTATTCAAGCGATCGCCGAATTACACGCCTGAAAAAAAATCTTTTAAAAGTGGGTTTTGCTACATCTATTAAAAGATAAGCACCAACTTTCATATTTATTTAGATATACATGTCTTTCATGTGCAGAAATTCTTTAAGAGAGTAAATTTTTGGGCGTAAATTATATTTCCAGTTATATAATTATCATCCAGTTATATAGCCTAAAATGATCCATAGTGGTCGCCTTCTATACGGAAATTTTTACAGTTACCACCCCTATTTTGGAAAAAATTTCTTTATTCTACCATTCTATGGAAAATTTTAAATGAAATGTTTATGACGATTACTGATTAATAATTCTCGTAGAAAAAATAAAACTTTCCCTATAGAAATCGATTCCTGGATGCTTTATTTGGATCATTTTATCGTAATTTCCGGCGTATAATCCGCGGTTCAAACAGTCATTTTTCGAACCAGAAATTTTTTTATATAAAATAGAGATTTTTAGATCACGGTAAATATTTGTCTTAAATTACTAAATAAAACTTCTGGGTCGAAAAAGAATTATTTGATCCATGAAATATACGCCAGCTTTTCTTAGCTGAAGAAAATCCGGTGCCGGGTTTTAACCACCATGGGAGCCAAATGTGTGACTGTCGCAAGTCTTTTCACGTATTATCCTAACGTTTCCGAAGAAAATAGAATCAAGCACTTCGAGAAAATGAAAATCGACAGAAAGTGCAGTTTTAATTAGGTGTCCTTATAAGAATCAACTGAGCTTTTAAGCGAAAAATATAGAATAGAAAGTAGACAAAACAAGATGCAGCTGACAAACTAGCCAGTACAAGCAAAGAAAAGAGTATTAAGTCAAAGAAAAGACGTATTTCCATTAAGAAGAAAAAAGGGTACGTAAAAACCAGTATTTGGAATGTAGTGAAGCAAATTCAGAAAATGAACACAAGGGTATTTATTGATATGAACTAATTTTCTCCTTTGCAGTAGATGAAGTTTCAGTCCAGTGTCGCAAGAGTCGTAAGTGAGTTTGCCATGCATGCACTGGAGAGATGAGAATGAAGATGATGGATATCTTTGCGATATGTACTGAAACATTCCGAGTCTTCGAATACGGCGAAAATTAGAATTATTTAATTTATTTATGTGTTTATTATGGGTTATTATTTTTGGATCATAATTCTAAAATAATCCGTTTTAATGTTTTTCAAAATTGTTTGTGACATATTTTTATTTTGAAATTTACATAAAATAAATTATGCATGTTATTTGATCGTTAAAATTATTTTATCTCATTCTGAATTTTTAAATACTTTTATATCCTTCATTTTGCAGATAAAAAGATATTTAGAATTATTTTTAAATGAAAGATCAATTTGCCCTTTGATGAGGGTAAAATCATCCTTTGGATCAGTATCGAAAACCTATTTTTTTCATTACTTAATTTGGGTTTATAATATTATTAAAATATGTTTATTGTGAAAAATATAATATGAAACATACTAACATAGAACAGAAGTTTTATTTAAACAGATATTTTATTTTACACAAATTTCCCGCTTAACTTTTTCCGGCGCAGTGTTACCACTCCGGCAACACCTAATTTTAATTCCAAACTTCCAAACGGCACATATAATATTTTAGTAAAGTTTTAGTTTTACAATGACAGCTGAAATCGGGGAATTCTTAATTTCTAAAAAAGTCTTTTGTAAATTCCGGTGTCAGTCAACAATTTCTCATTTTGCGAACAGTTTGTCCGCGCCGGAAAGGGTTAAAGGGATCATTTCAGGCTACCTTTCTCCATATCAGTTATTCGTCACTCAATATTGGGTTGGTGTCAATTAATAGAATTATTGACAATATTTATTAAAGAAAAGAATTTTTATAACCTCCTCAGACCTGATGTCACCTAGAGGTGACATTAAAAAGCACCATTTCCATTAATTTAAATGCTTCTAGAATTGTTAAAATTACATCTATACTTTTTAATAAATGTATGCACATTGGAAGCATCGATGTATAGACTGGTGTATCGTGGGAGTTGCTTTATATTAATTTTAAAATGGTTTTTGTAATGCCATGTAAAATTTGTCTCAGCACTGGGGAGGATAATATAGTACATAATTTTTTACAGTTTTGTAAACACTATGTTTTCGTGTATCTATACGGTCCTTTAAAAATAAAGATAAGTGTAAAATGAATTCAAAATTTTCTAGCAGAAATTTTAACACAAATGAATCCTTCTGTCAAGGGTGCATAAATGTAAGCTCCAGCAGGCAGACACACCACT
Organism: Maratus speculifer; assembly: GCA_964019185.1. Lineage (NCBI taxonomy): Eukaryota > Metazoa > Arthropoda > Arachnida > Araneae > Salticidae > Maratus > Maratus speculifer. Next base: position 198,623,544 of record OZ025299.1, read on the forward strand.
AAATACTATTAGTCTTCTTAACTTAAATTTTATTAGCATTCCTTCGAGAAATGTAGACCAGCGGTGTAGCCAGAGAAAGGGTCCATTTCTCTGGATACCAGTAATTTTCTGAGGTTCTGCTCACCTAACTTAAACGGAGAATTTTTTCTATTAATAAGTATATTGAAAACTACTATGTTATTGGTATCGAGAGCTCAGTTTAGATTCTTTTGGATACCTATGTTACTAATTTGGATTCCCCTCCCAGGCTACGCCACTGAGAAAGACAAAATATTAGACGAAGAGTAACTATTAAATTTATTGATTAGAGATTGCTTTCTGGTGCCTAGATTATTATACATTTGCCTTAAGTTTTCAATTATTGATGATTCCACCCTATGCACAAGATTTACATAAAACATACATGATGACAAGAGCAATAAACTAACATTTTATTGACGTCAGCTTATTGAAACCGCATATTTAAATATGCCAAAACACTTTTCATAAGTTCGTTACATTAGTATTTTATATATGTTGGGTAAATATATCATTTAAGAAAATTTAAATAGTTGTAACTCTAACATTTACATATATTTCAACGCACATCTTTGTTTAAAGTTTTAATAAAACTAATTTGACTGATTAATTTAAAATAACACTCAAAATAGCTTCGTCTAGTTGAATTTGAAAACTATTGTATTTAAACTAACTTTTCTATTTATTTGGAAACGCTTTACTCTCTAAATATTTATTCACTTTGACATTTCTGCTAAATACCGGCACTTTAGCACGAATTGTTTGACTTAACGGTTAATTTTCATATTCAGTGTACCATCTAATTCTTGAAGTTTATAGTCACGATTAATGTTTTATTTATTTGTGGATAAATATAATCGAAATTAAAATTTAACGAAGTTTTGCAAAATATTTGGAACTTATTCTCTCGTGGATTGTGAATCCACTTGCAGAAGTCTAATTACAAGCATAACAAAAGTTTTTCTTCCACCTTTTACTTAACCACTAAACTCAGGGTTCGCACACTCCTTATATTTTATAAGGACTCTTGCACCACTATTAATGATAAGAAAACTTATGTTGAATTTTTAAGAAACAGAAATCGCAACCATTTCCTCGATTCGCACTTTTCACGCTATTTGTCTTCTGTGAAATACCTTGAAAATACTCTGAAAATTTAGTGGTAGAGATGTGCGAACCCTGTAAACTGCTTTTTTTACACGCAATAAATTAAAAATATGGTGGAAACACCGCTTTTTTTAAGCTAAAATATTCATAATATTTAATTTAAATACTTCTGCTTTTACATAGTATGAAATTTTAATTAATAAAATTAGTTGTGCCAAAAAACTTCAAGTGATGGACGAAGCAAACTCTTCTTGCCCGTACGACGTACGGGTGAATCAGTTAAGTAGTTAATGAAAGAAATTCTTCTATAAAAGGAAGAAAACAGTTCGAGAAAATGGTAGGCAACTGGCGTTCTGGAACGCGGGTTTTCAATCCTTAATTTTTTTATAATATTATATAAAATATTTTTTAATGATAAAATTTAGTGACGTAACCCGTGTTTGTTCCCAAGTGCTCCGAATATTAATAATTTATGAAAGTTCTGTTCACCTTATCTAACCAGAAAGATTTCTGCTATAAATGAAGAAAAAGAAAACCTTACATTACAATTTGTCTCGGGCCCCCAACTTGGTTACGCCAGTGAAATTTTAATTACTATTTTGTTTAAAAGAAGCGTGATGAAAATTTTGTAAGAAATTTAAAGATAAAGTTCATAACTGAAATTATATAAACATAAAAAGTTAGTTCAAGAGAAGAAAATTCGGATAAAAGTGGATGTAAAACAAAAGTCTAAAATTGAAATCAGTCAAAAATAAGTATATGAAACACATTACAATGAATGTACCAAGTATTTTATTTAAAAATAATCTAAAAAATTAGATTCAGAATGGGCTTAATATTAAAATAAATTAAATGCATCTAAAATACAAGATTTTTGTAACATAAAACTTACACCTGAAAAATTTTTGCCTTGTTTCACCCCAAAGTGCGTCATAAAATAAAATTATATATATATTTTATTAAAAATAATGGGAAGTTATTAACACTTACAAGGGTTGCCGCTTACGACAATTTTGCTTTGTACCACTTTCTCAAAGCAAAAATCTCTCATATACATCTTGATAACAAGTGTAAGAGAAGTACACTAAAATATTCTTTAATTTCATTATTTTTAAAATATTGCTTTCATTTGAATATAACATTACTTTCTTGTGGCAGCTATGCTTTTAATCATCTCTTGTTCATAATTATCATAGTATAATATACTTCGATAAAAATATTCGCATGAACGTGCACTGGCAACTTTCTGGCAACCAGTATTAAAAAAAATCTGAAAAAGAAAACAATCTTTTAACACTAGAACCGCGGGAAAATTCATTAAAGATTTATAAAAATATTTCTCACTGGAATTTTCAATTAAAACAATTTAAGTTGTTTATTGAAAATATTTTTGCTCAGCATATATTTAGCTTACTTTATTAAGAGTTTTCTGGTTCGAATCGATGTTTCTCCATATGATACGGGTCAAAATGACCCGTCGCCGCGGTTCTAGTGTTAATTTGTTTCGCTACAAATCTAAAAAGATATTTGTTATTGGGTATTTCCATGAGCACTTGTCGTGTAAGTCACATTTCTTGTAACTGCTAAATTGTTGGCCACCATTATTTTTGAAAGGTTTGCATGGCCATATTCAATTAATGAAATATCTCTGATAAAATAAACCACATTTTTCTGTTCTAAAATTATGGTATCCAAAATCGTAGTATGTGACTTACACGACATGTGCTCATGGAATTACCCTATTAAAAATGGCGGTAAAAAAAGCATGGGAATATTAATTAAGAAACTGACATATCGTCCATATCATGTCAGGCTATCCAAGATCGAAACAATGTTACCAGTGACCTATTTTTTTTTAATTCAGATTTCTTGATTTGCAATACTTTTCTCAAATGGTAAAATTCCCTTTTTTAAAAATTATCCTCAAATGCATATTTATATACTGCAGATGAACTAACCCTCTAATGCCCATAGTAGCATATATGCTACAAACAATTTTTCCAAGTTAGTGATTTTTTTACCACAATTTCTGTCGTGTAATCCGCGGATCAAACAATTCTTTTTCGACGCAGAAATTTTATTTAGTAATTTAAGATAAATATTTACCGCTCTGTAAAAAGTTACATTTTGTTTTAGAGAACTAGGGGGGCCCCACCCCCTGCTCGCTACGCTAGCCAACCTTCCGCTTCATCGCTTCGCGATTCCAAGTTGTAGGCTGCCCCTGCTTGCTGCGCTCGCCAATACTTCATGGAATCGCTTCGCGATACCTTATTTTTCATACACTCAATTTTAGAATTCCTCTCATAAACGTACACTTATTAAAATACCGAGCATTAAATATCCATGAAAACCAGGAAAATCTTCCAAAATAGCAGCATAAGGGGAAAAAAAAGCAAGTGTACTCATTTCCAAATGCACCCGATACGGAGTTCTTTCCTGATTGGTCTATTCGACCCATGGAAGGTGTGGTCCACGCGGACGCGATATTTCTGGAAACCTTACACATCAGCATCATTCGAAGAGTCATTCCTGGAGATTTGTTTAAAACTAGTTTTTTTTACTATAGATGGATTTTCTGGTTCTAAATATGATTGTTTGAACCGCGGATTATACATAAAAAATTATGGTAGTTGGACATTAGCAATTCAATTAAAAATTTAAAAGAATTAAAAATTTAACCACTTAATGGTTGTATTAAATTACGGTTTTAAAATCCATATTGATTACTGCCATCACTTTTTTTGATAAAGAAATATCCATCTTATTTAATGACAAGTAAAATGATATCTGGATAAAAACGATTACACTATTTTATAGAAATACTAGGAATCAATCATTTATGAATAAAAGCCGTGAAGACCACGGCCCGTGAAAACGGCCGACGGGAGCGAGAATTAAGGGGTTGACACTTCGTGCATTCAGTGTTGCCAGATGGGCTACTTTTTTTAAATTCAGATTCTTGATTGGCACCACTTTTTACAAATGATAAAATGTGTTTTATTCAATGACATAGTAATTAAGGCAGAAACAAGAGGTAATTTGCCGTTTCAAAAAAGTGGTGCAAACCAAGAAATCTGCATTTAAAAAAAGTAGCCCACTGGCAGCACTGCGTGTATTTAACAACAGACTTCCCAAAAGGGGAAATTTTTATAGAAATTTTCTGGGACGAAATCAGATTTTTGAATTACCGAATGTCTTGCACATATCTACCATGGGAATTATAGGTTTAAATGAGTCATATTACACTGAATACTAATGGTTGTTTAAAATATTAAGGTGAATAATAACTATATAAAATAGTAAATACATATACTTTTCTATTCTAATACATTATTGTTGATGCTACATAGTGTTTAAAATTATTTTCATTGTTTAAAATTAGGAAGAACAATATTAATCTAATAATTCTATCGCAATTTTAAACAGTTTATTTCCTCATTTTCCGTCCCAGATAACCTGCACTTCAAATAAGTCATAAATAAAGCCAATTAACCTCTCAATCATTAACGCTTTGTTCGTCTGGGGAAATCTAGAGCTCAGTGAAATGGAAGCTTACGTAACTTTATTTAACGGCACAATTAAATAGCACAATTAAATAATAAAACGCACAATAAACGGCAAAATTAAATCCTTAAAAACTAAATTTTTTTATAGCTCAACGGATGAACCAACAACTAATTTAAAAATATACTGAATAAAAAATGAATCTTGATAGCAATTTCATGTGCGGTGGTATATTATTTATACCACTTAAATTTGATCCACAAATGTCTCAGTGGTACCATGATTTTTTAACACTAGAACCGTGGCGACGCGTCATTTTGACCCGTATCATATGGAGAGATGTCGATTGAACCAGAAAACACTTAATAAAATAAGCTAAACATATGCTGAACAAAATTATTTTCAATAAATAACTTAAACAGTTTTAAATGAAAATTCCGGTGAGAAATATTTTTATAAATCTTTAATGAATTCTCCCGCGGTTCTAGTGTTAATGTAATTTCACTGTCAGAAAAATTCGTCAGTATTCACTAAGTTATCCTTATTTTTTCACAAATAATTTCCGTACTCCCAAAAAACGTATTTGATCTGTGAATTCATTGCGAACGTCGAAAAATGAGGAAGAGATTCCGTTTATTTCTAGCACGCATGCGTATTGGGTCTGTTAGCAATAAATTCGAGTTTATTTTTAATATGAGAAACAAAATATGCTATAGATTAAACTGTCTAATTTAGTGTAAAAAGACAAGCATGTTTTCGAATTTAAAAATAAATAACAATTAATTTCTTTATTCATTCAAATTTCTATTCATTCAGTTATTTCTATGATAAATATTTGCATATAAAATATACTTTAAGTGAGCACATTTAAAAGATAATTTAATTAAAAGATAAAAAAAAAAAAAAAAAAAAATTATATGATTAAAAAAATATCTTATCGAATAAAAATAGAACATCCATGTTTTTTCTCTAACAATCTACGTAATATATTTAAAATTCACATTTTTATACTATATTAATACTAAACGTAAAAAAAAAACAAAACAGCCACAGTTTCATTAAAGATGAAATCTTTCCGAGATTAACTGAAAAATTAAAAGCTTTTTAACGAAAGACAGCAAACCACACCCATATGAAATGAACACTTCTAATTCAAAGCGCAAGTTTCTTGAGCAACCGTGGCGCCGAGGAAAAGCGCTCGCCTTGTAATGCTGGGGTCGTGAGTTCGATCTTTTCCAAACTTTGTTCAAGTGAAGGATATTTTTCCTCTTTTGACGGAGAAAAAAATAAACGGAAAATCGTCAATCTACAGACAATTTCTAGCAGCAGTGCTGCCAGTACATTTTCTGTGAAAAGACGGAAGTTTTACTGAGAGTTTTGGTTCTGTAGGATACACCAAGAAAAGATTTTTTTTAAATAAAGTTATTTATTAAATCCGGTGTAACTCAACAATTTTAAAATTTTAGCATACTAAATAATTTGCACTAAAATAATAAAAATGATAATTACAAATAAATTGGATTATTACACCATAAATAATCAAAATTTAAATAAATAAGAAGTCGGGAAATCACAAATCCAAAATTAAACACTTTCGGGGGCGAAATAATTCAATTGCTAAAATTTTTTAATTAACGAACTTCGTAGCGATCCATTTTGTTTTTTTGCAGCTATTTATTCAAAATTATTTTTATGGTAACTGACAATAAAAATTATGATAAAACGCTCACCACAAGGCGCGTTCTTTCGAAATTTTCAAGATGCATACGAAGTGTTTCAATACCAGACCGATAAATTTGCGGGAGGTGTAGGGAGCACAACCCGCATGATTTAGCAATCCAGGGTCCAAAATGCGTTAGTTGTGAGTAATGATACTAAGAAATCTTTTCAGTGAGCTTATTTTTTAAAAATTCATATTTCTCGATTGGCACCATTGTTTGAAAACGGTAAAATTCTCCGAATTAAGTAACATATTAATTGAGGCAAAAATAAGGGAAATTTTACAATTACCCTAATTTCCTGCGTATAATCCGCGGATCAAACAATCATTTTTCGACCCAGAAATTTTATTAAATGAAATATAACTTTTCAGATCGCCGTAAATATTTGCCTTCATTTACAAAATAAAATTTCTGGGTCGAAAAAGAATTGTTTGATCCGCGGATTATAGGCAGGAAATTAGGGTACAAAAAACTAATGACAATAACGAAATCCGAATTTAAAAATAAAGTAATCCACTGTGGCAACACTGGTACAAAGAAAAAAAGAAAAAGAACAGACACAGCAACACATATATGAATCAAAAACATTTTATTAACCCTTTGAGCTCTGGTGGTAGAATTTTCTACCACATAATTTTAATTCCGAAATGTCACAACGGCACCAGAAAATTCAACCAAATTTACTTGAAAAAGGTTTAATGCATTTTTTTCGTGTATATTGTTAACCGATTTTTTTCTTTGCAAAATACTGGTGCCAAAGTGACATTTGGAATTTTGAAGAAATTTGCCCTCCAGAGCTGAAAGGGTTAAAAGGTCGAGTATGGAAGGTGGTTAACCCTTTCCGCCGCAGACAAGTTCTGTTCGTAAAATGAGAAATTGTTGACTGACACCGGAATTTACAAAAAAACTTTTTTAGAAATTATGAATTCCCTTATTTAAGGTGTCATTGCAAAAGTAAAATTTTAATAAAATATAACTGTATAAATATAACTGGTGCCGATGGTATGTTTGGAATTAAAATTAGGTGTTGCCGGTGTGGTAACACTGCGCCGGAAAGGGTTAAAATATTTGCCTGAAGTTGACAGACAGTTTGAATGCGACCGTTGAATATCTCGACGCTCGAATATCTGCAGCTACCGCGATGATGCCTGATACTCCAGAAATCTTCCAGAACTTAAAGAATTCTATGCTGCGCCTCTGTCATGTCTGCCTGACGACTTATGTTCATAATTTTCACCATGTTTTTGTAGTACAACCTTTCAATGTACAGTGGTGTGTAAAATTTGTGGACGATTCCCAAAATGCCAATTTTCAAGGGATTTTCAAGTGATAATTTTCATGCGAATATTCAAAAGGAAGTGATATAATCAAAATAATTACTATCCCTGCATAACAGCTAGTCCATATAACATCTCATTCAGGTCAAATATGGTCACAAGAGTCACAGTCTCGACGGCGAAACAAAAATAAAAAAGTAAATTCCATACGTCTCTTTTATGAGTATCAAATGAATACTGTATGACTCAACCGACAGGTCACTGCGACTGCTGCTTTAAGGCAAGTATACTTGTCTTGTCTTAAATATTAATGTTTTCGTTATTGGATTTTTTAAAATAGGGATGATGTCAGTTACAGGAATTTTTGCAATATATATATATATATATATATATATATATATATATATATATATTTATATATACAGGGTGTCCCTAAACTCATGGTATATACGCTAGGGGGTGATAGAACACATCAAGACGAGTAATAGTAAATAGGAAACCAAGGATCCCAAATGTTTTCCAAAGGAGATAGCCGCCATTGAAATTTGGGGGTCCAAAATTTCAAATACACATAAAAGAAGGAAAAATTGATCGATTGATTTGCGGTTTTCACTAAAATTATTCTTTATGTCGTCATTTTCTTGAAATTAAATTATAAAAATAAATTTCAAAAAATGCCGATAGAGGGCGCTTTAGACTTTGAAGCAATGAAAAACTATTTTTTACATCTCATTAAGTGGTTTCGTAAGCTTAGACTTAAATTTTGATCTCAAAATCTGAATAGTTGGGAGTGGTTAAGTAGCACGACTTAACTGTGTTCAGATGGTTTAAATTTCAAAAGATTATAAAAAACGGAAAAATTGGTCGATTGATTTGCGGTTTTCACTAAAACTATTCTTTATGTCGGTATTTTATTGAAAATGAATTATAAAGATAACTTTTTAAAAATGTCGATTGAGGGCACTTTAGACTTTGGAGTAACGGACAACTATTTTTTACGTTATTTTTTGCATCTGATTAAATATTTTCGTAAACTTAGACTTAAACTTAAATTTTGAGCTTAAAATCTGAATAGCTGGGAGTTGTTAAGTAGCAAAAACTGAACTTTGTTCAGAGAGTTCACATTTCAAATGATTATAAAAAACGGAAAAATTAGTCGATTTGTTTGCGGTTTAAAATAAAACTATTCTTTAAATCAGTATCTTCGTGAAAATAAATTTTAAATATAAATTTCAAAAAATTTCGTTAGAGGGCGCCTTAAACTTCAGAGTAACCGACAACTAATTTTAACCGTTATTTTCTGTATCTAATTAAATGCTTTCCAAAACTTATTAAATGTTTTCGAAATCTTAGATTTAAATTTAAATTTTGAACTCAAATTCTGAATCGTTGGGAGGGGTTAAGAAGCGCAAACTGAAGTGTGTTCAGGAGGTGAGATTTAATCCCCCCCTCCCCCTCGAACACAGTTCACTTTTGCGCTACTTAAACACTCGCAACGATTCAGAATTTGATCTCAAAATTTAAGTCTAAGCGTTTGAAAGCATTTGATGAGATTTAAAAAAATAACGGTTAAAAATTGTCGTACGCTACACCAATGTCTAAGGCGCCCTCTATCGGCATTTTGTGAATTTTAGTTTTAAAATTTCTTTTCAAGAAAACACAGATTTAAAGAGTAGTTTTATCAAAAACCGCAAACGAATTGACTAATTTTTTCGTTTTTTAACCCATTAGTGCCTACCGTCCCTTTTTAGGGACAATTCGAAAGGTGCATTCAGCACTGTTTTTGACACCGGTAAAAAAGAAAAGCAATAATTATTTTATTTAAATGATGCATTTTCGTGATTAATGAACTAAACTGAAATCTTCTAAAAATAGTGGTGCCAACCAAATAAAGTTTACGCAAAAGATGCTGGGCACGAATGGGTTAAAATTGTTTGAAATTTAAATCCTCTGAACACAGTTCAGTTTGTGCTACTTAACCACTCCCAACTATTCAGATTTTGAGCTTAAAATTTAAGTTTACGTCTAAGTTTACGAAAACATTTAACCCTTTCAGGGGCAAGGTACATGTCTTCACAAAATGTTGAAGTAATTCATTGACACCAGTATTCACAAGAAAATTTATTTGTAAACTAGTAAAGGTGTATTTTCGCTCATTTAATAAAGGTGAAATTCTCTTTAAAAAATTCGGGTGTCAATGTGACATTCAGGAATTAAAATTAGGTGATGCCGTGGCGGCATCACCGCCCTTCAAGGGGTTAAACAGATGCAAAAAATAACGTAAAAAATAGTTGTTCGTTACTCCAAAGTCTAGAGCGCCCTCTATCAGCATTGTTTGAAATTTATCTTTATAATTCATTTTTAATAAAATACCAACATAACGAATAGTTTTAGTGAAAACTGCAAATCAATCGACCAATTTTTCCGTTTTTTATAATCATTTGAAATTTAAACTCTCTGAACAAAGTTCAGTGTGCTATTTAACCACTCCCAACTATTCAGATTTTGAGCTCGAAATTTAAGTCTAAGCTTACGAAACCATTTAATGAAATGCAAAAAATCACTGCAAAAAATAGTTTTTCATTACTTCAAAGTCTAAAGCGCCCTCTATCGGCATTTTTCGAAATTTTTCTTTATAATTTATTTTCAAGAAAATACCAACATAAAGAATAGTTTTAGTGAAAACCGCAAATCAATGGACCAATTTTTCTGTTTTTAATGTGTATTTGAAATTTTGGACCCCAAACTTTAATGGCGGCTATCTCCTTTTGAAAACGTTTAGGACCGTTGGTTTCCCATTTACTATTACTCGTCTTGATGTGTTCTATCACCCCCTAGCGTATATACCATGAGTTTAGGGACACACTGTATATACAGGGTGATTCCAAATTTTTTTTACAAAAAAAGAGGGGCGATAGTACGCATCAAGACAAACAATATTAAAACGGAGACTAAGGGTCCTAAACGTTTTCCAACGGAGATAGCCGCCAATAAAGTTTAGGGACAAAAATTTCAAATAAACATAAAAAACGGAAAATCGGTCGATTGATTTGCGGTTTTCACTAAAATTATTCTTTATGTCGGCTTTTTCTTGAAATTAAATTATAAAGATAAATTTCAAAAAATACTGATAGAGGGCGCATTCGACTTTGGAGTAACGAACAACTATTTTTTGCCGGTATTTTTTGCATCTCATTAAATGTTTTCCTAAGCTTAGACTCAAACTTAAATTTTGAGCTCAAAATCCGAGTAGTCGGGAGTAGTTAAGTAGCACAAACTGAACTGTGTTTAAGGGGGGAGGGGGTGTTCAAATTTAAAATAATTATAGAAAATGGAAAAATTTGTCGATTCGTTTGCCAATTAAAATAAAACTATTCTTTAAGTCAGAATCTTCTTGAAAATAAATTTTAAAGATAAATTTCAAAAATTCCATTAGAGAGAGCCTTAAACTTCAGAGTAACCAACAATGAATTATAAAGATAACTTTTTAAAAATGTCGATTGAGGGCACTTTAGACTTTGGAGTAACGAACAACTATTTTTTACGTTATTTTTTGCATCTGATTAAATATTTTCGTAAACTTAGACTTAAACTTAAATTTTGAGCTTAAAATCTGAATAGCTGGGAGTTGTTAAGTAACAAAAACTGAACTGTTTCCGTTTTTTATAATCATTTGAAATTTGAACCCTCTGAACACAGTTCAGTTTGAGCTACTTACCCACTCCCACTTTCAGATTTTGAGCTCAAATTTTAAGTTTGAGTTTAAGCTTACGAAAACATTTAATGAGATGCAAAAAATGCCGGCTAAAAATAGTTTTTCGTTACTCCAAAGTCTAAAGCGCCCTCTATCGGCATTTTTTAAAATTTATCTTTATAATTTAATTTCAAGAAAATGCCGACATGAAGAATAATTTTAGTGCAAACCGCAAATCAATCGACCGATTTTTCCGTTTTTTATGTTTATTTGAAATTTTGGTCCCTAAATTTAATGGCGGCTATCTCCTTTGGAAAACGCTTGGGACCCTTGGTCTCCTATTTAATATTGTTTGTCTTGATGTGTACTATCACCCCTTTTTTATTGTAAAAAGAATTTAGAATCACCCTATATATATATATATTTATATAATTTGCGATGTACAGGTTAATTTTTCAATATTTTTCCACAAAATAAATCTTTGTATATTTAGTGTATTTTAAATTATAAAAATATAAATGAAACATATACAAAAATGTGGAATAAGGCGAAGATCAAGGAGCAAGGTCACCTGAAAAATAGTAAACTTTTATTTTGAATACCACTATTTTCATAGAGAGATAGTCGCTTTATTTATTTACAAAAAAAAAAAAAAAAAAAAAAAAGGTTGCGACTAGTGCATCTAAATATTACCGCATGAAAATAATGGTTAAGATATCGTAGTATTCGTCCAAGATATATTCTTTAACCTCATGAGCTCTATGACTTAACCCCTTGCGGCGCATTGGTATATCTATGAAACCACTTAATTTGAATTACTAAACGCCACATTGGCACAGGAATTTTGGTAAAATAAATGGCGGTTTATTGAATGCGTGAAATGTAGCTATTTCTTATTTAAAAATAAAGTTGTTTTTAAATTCCGGTGTCTTTCATTAATTTCAAAACTTAGTCAATGAATTTTCTGTGCGCCGCAAAGGGTTAAGTGGTGTACATCATGAGGTATTTGACAAATTTGGTTATTTCCGACAATTTGTCTGATTTTTTAATTAGACATTCCGAATTCACACCAGAAAGTTGTAACTAATATTTTTTATTTAGAAAGTCATTGATTTTCCCTACGATATTTTCCAATAGATATTTTTGAGGTATTTAAACTCTTAATATTATAACAATCGCCTTTAGAAATACAGATACATGGGAACAAATTTCACACGTTATACGCAGGCATTAACAATGAAGTTATTTTCCCAATACTTCTCAAACATTCCTGAAATATATAATTTTGATTTATTGCAATGCTCATCGGGTTTTCAAAAATTTGCATGTTTATTGAATTAATATAAAAAATTTACAATGATCAGCATATCAATAATTAAACCATTTCATTTAAATGCCTGTTTGTATTAAATCATATTCAAATTCATTATCAGTTATAAAACTTAAGTTATTTTATCAGAATCGTCAATTTCATATAAGAGAATTTGTGTAATATTCTTCACTTAACCCTTTGAGCTCTGGGGTGTAAATTTCTTCAAAATTCCAAATGTCACATTGGCACCAGTATTTTGCAAAGAAAAAAACCGGTTAACGATAAACACGAAAAAATGCATTAAACCTCTTTGAACTAAATTTGGTCAAATTTCCTGGTGTCATTGTGACATTTTGGAAATAAAATTATGTGGTAGAAAATTCTACCAGCAGACTCAAGGGGTTAAGGATACAGATAGAGAAAAGCCAAGTAGGAAGATATTAATCATTTTCTGAATTGAGATTTTCTTTTAAAGAAATTTCTTTCGACTTGGAATGTAAAATATTTCATGGATGTATAAAATCAGCCAATACATTTTTTAATATATAAAGTTCTTTTATCCCTTGCATAAAAATGAGTCTTTAAAAAGTGTCAGTAAAATATCTCACAGGATTACATTTCTTTCAATATTATTTTCTTATACGCAATTTATAGGGAATAAATTTCTGCGTCACCAATAGATATCATAGAGTTATTTTTTTTCATAAGAAAATAACATTCAAAGGACTAATTTACTTATATATACAGGATAATGGCTAAGTCTTTAGTTACAACTGTTAATTTTTTTTAAGTAATACGAGGCCTTATTATTGCAATATTGCATATTTTAGAAAATTATCCAAGGTGTCTCATAACTTCATTTTAAGACTTGGACGTATGACAGATAGCATAGTTCGAAACCACAATTACATAGCAGAGTTGCCTGATTTGGCCTATTTTTATAATTCTAAAATTTTATGCTTCCATCAAAAATTCTAAACAGTATTGTTTTCTTTATTTAAGGATAAATGCTTACTTATTCATAAAGTGAAAATTTCTCTTTCAAAATTTCTGATATGTATTCAAAGTTTTTAAATTGAAAATTGAGGCTAAACTGACAGCTCAGTAACACAGAAAACTATGAGCGGATGCGCTATCCTCTCGTGTTAACGCTTTCGCAGACAGTGGTTTGTCTATGAAACCACATTTTTTTTATACGAAATGCAACAGTTACACCAGAAATTAAAAATATAATATTTTCTATTACGTACGCGAAATATTGCTTGTTTATATTTCTAAATAAAATTATTCCTAATTTTTGATGTCATTCATTTATTTCTGCATTTTAACAATGGAAGTGCTTTGTCCGTGAAAAGGCTAAAGAGACTCAAAGACAAAGTAAGGCCAAAATTCAGAAGCAAGTGTAAAACGTTTTATTATACAAAAAGAGTACAATGTATAACTTACAAAGCTGTTAGAAATTCCTTCGATTAACATGAATGTTTGGACAACTAAGAGGCATGAACTGACGATATTTTTTAAGATTCCGTTTGTTTCGTCGATGGTGGTCACAGCGACAAAATTAGTGTCCACATGTCTTTTTCAGAATTTATAGGCGTGCCATATGCATTGCTATGCATTGCACCCAAGACAAAAGAATCAAAATGAGAAAAATCACATGATCTGGGGGGGTGGCATGCGACGGGATCTCAACGCCCTATCAAATTGTTCCCAAATGCAAGGTCTAGATGATCACTTACTCCCTTGCGTAATAAGGTGGCATCTCATCATGTTGAAATTACAATATGTGTCATATTATGTGAGGGAACATTGTTAAACAATTCCAGAAAAACCTCCTGAATTAAAACGAGATACTTGCCAGCGTCCAGTCGAGGTAATAAGATGTATGACTCCACTAAACTGACTACAATAATTCCTGCCCAAACTTTAACCCATTAACGCCCGAATTATTTTCTTCGCTAAAATTTAAATTTTGTATTTCCCACCACTTTTAAAATCAAATTAACTTTTATCTACATTTATCGAGGATTCTGTCTCGTGAAAGAATGTATATATTTATCTTCTTTTTACTGGTGGGAAAACCGATTTCTTGCTGTTTTTGTAACCGTCCACAAAAGAGGACGATGGGCGTCAATGGGTTAAGAGTGAAGTTTAAACGGTTGGATTCCATGTGAGTTGTTGTCCGTGTAATCCATGCTAATCGAATATAGAAAAAAAATGACTTGTTCCTGAAAGAATTAATTAGTCTCGTATTTTTTTTTCTTCATGAAAAAGATTTTGTATTAACCTCAAGTGTAGCATTTCGAAATCTGTTTACCGCAATAATTTTGAACCTTTATGTGTATGAGTAATAAAATACTTACCGTAATTTCGGGTGTATAAGCCGCAGCTCAAACAATTCTTTTTCGACCCAGAATTTTTTAAGAAACTAATATAACTAGTTAGATCGCCGTAAATATTTGTCTTCAATCACTAAATAAGATTTCTGGGTCCAAAAAGAATTGTTTTATCCGCGGCTTATACACCCGAAATTACGGTATATAAAATCTTGAACATTTTAGGAATGCGGCTTTTATTGAATTATTAAAATTGGTTGCTTGAAAATATATATATATAAAAAATAAATAAATTCTTTTTAATACTCGTGTATAAATGAAGTAATTTCTGATAACTTTCGGTACGCAAATAGGGTGAATCGACTAATACATGAAATAATTAAAGTGAAAAATAAAAAATTCCTGCAAAATTCTGGATTTTTATGTGTGTGATTAATAAAGTAATATGTAAACAGGGCTGTAAAAATCTAGTCGCCAGCAAGCAGTTTCCCATCACTAAATTTATTTCGAATTTTTTCGTATAATATTTCGTGGCAAATGCTTGCTAGAACGCTATTAAATTTTTTGGGAAGAAATTTTTTTAATTTTATTGGTAAGAAACTACCCGCAGACGCCTAGATTTTTTTCACTCGTGTATATAATCTAAAAATAATGAATATTTAACATTTTAAACCTTTCTGGCATAGTGTGCCCAGTCCGAGATACCTAATTTTACTTCCAAACTTGCAAACTGTACCAATAATGTTTTGAGCAAAATCTTGTTTTTACAGTGAATGCTTTAGTTAAGGGATTCTTAATTTCTCGAAAAGTTATTTCTAAATTCCGGTGTCAGTCGATAATTTCTCATTTAACTAACAGAATTTGTCCGTGCCGGAAAAGGGTTAAAAAATAAAGGGTTAGTTTTAATTTACTTAATAAGTATTCTTTCGCATTGTAAAATGAAATCCTTGACAATTGAAGTAAAAGTTAGGGTGTCGGCTTATTCTTGTATTTTTAATTTTTTACGGGATTTGCATTGGTAAGTGAGGCGGTAGACTTATATGCGAGTATGTATGGTAATTACTTCGCTGCTTTAAATTCTCTTCTGATTTATATTGTATTTATTGTCAAAATTATATTATTAGAAATATAAAAGTGAATAAGAAATTTCAATACAGTTTTCCACTTAACCCTTTAATGGAAAAAAGAATTTCCATAGCTAAGACTTTGAAATAGATGAATGAAACCGGTAATTGCGAACAAATATATTTCTAAATAAGAAAAAAGTGATTTTTCACATACATAATAAAATGGATTTTTTTTAATTAAAATTTCGGTGTCGTTGTTGCACGTCGGAATTGAAATTTTGTGATTTCATAGAGAAACCAATGAACGTTAACCCTTTGAGCTCTGATGGTTGAATTATCTACCACTAGGGCTGGGCGATATACCGTAATATCGTTATATATCGATATTTCTTTAACACCGCGGTAACGATATTGAGATTTCAATCCTTCCGATATATCGGTTCAAACGGTATTTCGTCCTACTCTCGGAATTACGGAGTTACGGAATTTCGAATCTACCTCTGTCGGCGCAAAAGTTGTTTACTTTACAAATGTTCGCGCTGTAATCGGCACTTGCGTGATACTTCCGGTTTTGAGCCGGTGTCGCGCACACACCGGAATATGGGCGAACCGTCTACTTTTTGCGCTGGTGTCGCGCACATACCGGAATATGGGCGAACCGTCTACTTTTTGCGCTGGTGTCGCGCACATACCGGAATATGGGCGAACTGTCTACTTTTTGCGCTGGTGTCGCGCACATACCGGAATATGGGCGAACAGTCTACTATTCTGATGTACCGCTTTATTTATCGGAGTTCGTTCAAGAATCGAAGTTGAAACGCTCGTTCGAGGATCGGCAATTCCAATATAATCACTTGTTGACTCCATCGGTGGCTGACTGTTGTTTTCCTGTGAGCTTGTGTACAGTTATAGCTGCCGGAATGCAGAATTGATTGACATATTTTCAAGAATGTGAGTACAATTAATCGATATTTTTTGTATGTTTCTTTTTCATTTATTAATAGCATTAATAAATAATTATATTAAATCACATAATATTTTACATTTTTTATTAATAACATCAATAATTCAATAATTTACATGTATGGTAATTCTATTATGTCATTTATTTTAAGCAGAAATTTTACTTAAAGCGGAAGTTTTTTCTTTTTTCACTGTGATTCACCTTAGTTTTAGAGTTTATTGGATACTAGTATTTTTATCCGTTTTGCGTACGGGTTTTTGAAAAAATCCCCCCCCCCCCAAAAAAAAAATGAAAATTTTTCTTAAATTAGGAAGGAAAATACTTTTCATTTTGAAAGATCGCTAAAACTCTATGGATGGTGTCTTTCTGCTTGGCAAAACATATTACCCATCCACAGCAGATGACAATATGATTATTGTATAAACATTCAAGTTTCGATTTCGCTGAGTTCGATAAACAAAAACAAACGATGGATAGTTTCCTACGTTTTCTTTTTGAGGTTCTTCTGTACTGGACACTTGTAAAAGATGCTCAAATTTTGTAAAAACTTATTATATTTTAATAAAAATTTGTCACACTGCCTAATTTACTATTATTGCAAATTGCTGAAAATTTGAAAAAAAATCGGTAAATTAACTTAGGAGTTATGAATTTTTTTCCCTTTTAATGGTAAAGAATAAAAGGTTTTGTTTTTCTTCCTCCGCCTCCCTTTTCGTTTGTATTTCCCGTTGAATGTGTTTTTCGCGCACTTAAACAACTGAAAGTAGTTGATACTTTCACAAAACCCTTTTTATAGGTTAAAAAAAGAAAAATCGAACCGTTTATTTCTTATAAAAGAATGAGGATAATTTTGATTTTGAATATCATGGCTCCTTTTTATTTCAAGAGTTCTCTAATGCAAAAACATCCGCTCAATGTCAATCTTATTTTTTTTATACCTCGTTTGCATTTCCATATTTTTGTTTATTTATTTATTGTTTTTGCATTGCACATCTGAGGTTGATCTCTTTCAACAAAAGCCGTTTTTTAATATTTATTTTCAAGTTTGTTTTTTTTCTTTACTGGAATACTTTCATTTTCGAAACTGGTTTCGAAAGTAAAAGCATCCTAGAAAAAAAAAATCTGTAAACAAAATCGAAAAAGTAAAAGATCATTATAGAGATTAATTCAGCATTATTATTAAAAGACGGGAAAAAAAACGGTAGTTAGCAAAACGTCCTGATTTGGGACTTTGTACTCTATTAAAGAAATTTCGTGTTTTCTTAAAATTATTTGATTATTCTAATGCTTTCATTTGTATTCTGACTAATAATAGAATTATTTATTATAACAACGAAAAGAAGGTGTTCCTTACTGCCCAAAATTGCAGAAATGCAAATTTTTTTTTGTATTGTAATAAAAAAATTCTATGTTTATAAGTAATTAAAATACTTTCTTTCAATATATCTAATGTCTATTTGTTGTCTTATATATATTTTCTTGTTTCATTTTAATTATTTATAATGTTTAACTTTCTAAGAGTTTTCAATAACACATATTTTAGATCAGATTTGCAAGTAAAGGGTTTGCATATTTTGAATCAATACATAAAAATTAAAATTTATGTTCCTTGGAATATGTTAAGATATTGATATTTTTTTTATAATTAACACACACACACACACACACACACACACACACACACACACACACACACACACATATATATATATATATACCGTAATTTCGGGTGTATAAGCCGCGGATCAAACAATTCTTTTTCGACCCAGAAATTTTTTTAAAATGAATGTTACTTCTTAGATCGTCGTAAATACTTGTGTTCAATCACTAAATAAGTTTTCTGGGTCCAAAAAGAATTGTTTGAGCCGCGGCTTATACACCCGAAATTACGGTATATATATATATATATATACTATTATTATTATGTGTTTGTAGTATTTTATACAGAGGACAGTTACATTTATGATCCTATAATGGAGTGACATATGAATTGAAATATATCGATATATCGAAAATTATCGATATTTGGCCAGCGATATATCACGATATTAAAATTCTGATATCGCCCAGCCCTATCTACCACTTACTTTTAATTTCACAGTGGCACCTGAATATTCAACTAAATTTATTTGTAAAATATTAATGTATGTTATCGTAAAGCGAACTTTTTCTTTGCAAGATACTGGTGCCAATGTGCCATTTGAGGTTTTGAAGAAATTTACCAACCAGAGCTCAAAGGCTTAAAGGATTAATTCGATTTGTATTAAGCACGTCTATTTATTTGATGCGAGCACCTTATCTCAATTTTCAAATGAAAATATATTTTTTATTTATTGACATAATTTCAGTTCTAATTAAGATTCTTAATACGCAATAATACTGGCGACGTTTTCACCTATTTTGCCAGTCGCCAATAACAATTATTTATATATTATTATAATTTATGTGTGATATTTTAATTTATTTATTTCAAGAGATGTTGGGGTTTCTTTTTCCAAAAAAATTACTTTTTGTACACTTTTCTTCTATGGAAAAATTTAAAGGAAAACTCTTCTGAAATAAATAAGCAAAGATTGAAAATAATAGTATAAATATAGGTGTAATTGAATCTTTTAACATAAAAATAAAGTAAAGTAAAAGAGATTTTTTATTTGCTCTCAATACAAATATACTCCAAACATGTTTTTCTGACATAAATTCGGAACTGAGCATGCTATTAGAAGAGAAACAATTCTCATTGGGCGGAAATATTGATTGGTATGACATATAAAAGTACATACTGCATAGATTGCATTTACTTGTTCAATGTCATTCCCTTAATGCAAGTCCAATTGGGGATATACAAAATACTTTATTTTACTTTCAATAAATATAAGCAAATTATCTGAATTTGTAATTTGTTGATATTAGGTCATGCATACAGTTTCTTAATAATAAACTATAAGTATTTTAATTGGTTTAACTTTTGGTCATTAAGTAACAAACTTTTGTTTTCAAAGCATATATAGTGCGTGTAAAAACTATTTACATTTTTGATAAATTTCAAAACCAATGAAACTTTTTTATAATGTGTATCGTCAAACTGAAAAGCTAATAAAACAGTCAACAAATTTCAACATTCAGTATTTTATTATGAAAACAAAGTAATTTTGCTATTTTTGCTTGTGTAAAAGCTCTAAGAACACCAAAGAAAAATCAATATAGTAACCAAAGAAACAAATATTTAATGTGTTATGCATTCATCTATGAGTTTAATGATTGCAAATATTCAATCAGTCCTCGACACCATTGATTTTTAGTACAGTTTGGGATTGTTTTTGTACTATTCACCTTCAGTTGTTGATCTGGGCTAGATTATATTTCTTCGAATTTTGTTTCGGATTTTTTTGATAAAATTACTTTAACCTTCGGAACCTGGTCTGAAATTTAAAATTACCTAATATAAACAAAATAAAATCAAAATCGAAAAAGTAAAAACTAGCCCGATTATATCGTCCTTACTTATCCCATGCAAAAAAATATCATGTAAAAATATTTAAATTTGAACGAGATATTTGAAAATAATGCTGCCAAAGACTTAACATTATCGTCCGGGTATATTTGACTGACTCGAGTGGCGTCTTAAAAAGTCAAAATTGTTATACACATTCGTGCATAATGTCTGAGTCAATAGTCTGTTTAATGCTTGGTACACATTGATCATTCTGAAATATAATCTCGCACAAGTATTTTCAAAACGTAGTGTATGTCTTTTTAAATGACAGAAATTGTGCTATAAATTATGGTGAGGATTTTTAATTTTAAAGTAGTGGCAACCCTTCATCCCGCGATACCCGCCATTGTACTACTTGTTTAATCCTTTGAAGGGCGGTACGATAAAATAGATCCCACCGAATTTTAACCCTTTGAGCTCTGGTGGGTAAATTAATTCAAAATTCCAAATGTCACATTGGCACCAGTGTTTTTCAAAGAAAAAAAACGGTTAACGATATACACGAAAAAATGCATTCAAACTTTTTCAAATAAATGTGGTCGAATTTTCTGGTACCGTTGTGACATTTCGTAATTAAAATTATGTGGTAGAAAATTCTACCATCGGAGCTCAAATGGTTAAGGAGCAATCCCACATTGACACCAGAATTTAGATGAAAAGTTTATTTTTTAAAAATACAAGAAAAGAATTTTTCATGTATTTTGAAATGAAGCCCCACCAGTGGTCGAGAGGTTCTTACCTCTCAACTGGTAGACAGCAGGTACTGGGTTCTAACCCATTTGCGGTCGTCGGCCTAACCGTTCGTAGTTTTCGTAGTTTTCTTCGAACCTTGCATAAATACGTGTTAGGTTCCCTTAGAAAGACCCCCACGAAGGGCACTCCTCTCTCTGGGCCTACATCCCTATAGTAGATAATCAACCAACAAAAAATAAACCAAACTATACCAAACCTATTTTGAAATAAATTTGTTTTTAAATTCTGTTAGTCAATCACTTGATTATTTAACGAATGAAAATACTTTGCTCCTGAAAAGTTTAACCGCTTCTTACCGCAATTTTCCGATTATGTGCCGCGGCTTAGTTAACCCCTTGAGCTCTAATAGTAGAATTTTCTACCACTTAATTTTAATACCGAAATGTCACAATGGCACCAGAAAATTCGACCAAATTTATTTGAGAAATGTTTAATGCATTTTTTCGGTTTATAGCTAACCGGTTTTTTTCTTTGCAAAATACTGGTGACAATGTGACATTTGGAATTTTGAAGAAATTTACACCCCAAAGCTCAAAGGGTTAAGTCTTTTTGATAACGGAGAGTTTATTTAAATAGTACAGCAAAATAAAAGCTAAGTGAAAGCAAGTCATGATTTCCTAAAACAAATTCTGGTGGAAAATCGAATTATCTGAGTTGCGGCGCATGCGCGAGAAATTATGGTATTCGAAGATCTATTTAATTTTTTATTGAATATTTTTCTTGATTTTATGTGGGGTAGTCGCGAAGTTTCTCTTACAGGAGAATACTTTTATATTCTATTTACACCACTATTTTTTTAAAAATACAATGCGTAATATATTTCTCTACCAAATGCTCTAAACGGTATGTAAAAGATTTTTGTCTTGAATAAGTGGTGAGAGGTTACCTGCACGGCCGTTGCATTTGTTGAAGTTTCTTGTTATAAACCTCACAATATTTTAAGAACTAGGATTAACCCGGGAGAACGCGCGCTTACCCAGGGTATGAATGGTTTTAACTTAGTCACCAATAAAATGAAATTATAACAGTCACTTTATTTAGACGGAGACAATTCTTACAAATTTTGCGATAAAATAAGTTGAAGATTACTTTAAAAATATTAGTGGTTACAATTGTAAAAACCATACGCACTCCGGGTCTTTTAGGCACTGCGCGCGTCCTTCCGGGTTAACAAAGGTTTTAAAAATTCCATTAAAATCTAGAAATTAAGTTAGAAACCTGATAGTAAGTATATATAAGAATGAAAATTTTATCCAAAACTTCTTTTTTAATATTAATTATTTATTCTTAATAGTTGATACTAAAGAAAGTAAATATAATGCACTTTATATCACGATATTTTTAAATAAATCATTATTTACTATTTCAACTTGTTACTTTAACTTTACTCTATAGATATCAAAACTTATATTAGATCTTGAAAATTCATTTTCATTTCGGCGAACATAGAAACAATTAAAGCAATTTCAAGGATGTTCAATATGTATGGGAAAAGCTTTGAGGGAATTTTGAGGGAAAGCTATTACGTTGAAGATTTGAAAGCTTGCATAAATGCATTAGAAATATTTCGACCCAGAGCAATTTAATGTAATACGAAACAGAAATTCATGCAAGTAAATTAATGAGGATGTTCAATTATACATACTGCGTAATGATGCAATTATCTTGTCATCTTATATGATTAGTTTTTCTTCAATTATATATATTTTTCTTTTTACAAATAAGATAAACTATGCATTAATTTTCCTTTTAAAAATAGTATTTTTATTTAGAGTTATTCTATTTAATTACATTTTAAGGATTACCAGCTCAATTTCAACAGAAAAAAATAAATGAAAATATACATAAAAATCTGACTTGCCGATCCCAACAATTTAACAGTAAGTTCCTGAAAACCAAATGAAAATATAAAAACCAACTTCTTTATTTTACCATATGACTTTAGCTTTTTACATTCCCCCGCATCCTAAAAAATAGGCCTGAGCGCTGACACAAAAATGGCAGCTGTTGAAGCCAGTTATTTTTTAACGAATGTGCAGTCCCTTTAGTTCAGACATTAGAGTCCCTTAACATTCGCTAGAGTTAGGTTCTGCGAAAGTCAAAGTTGCGCCTGCAAAACTGCTATTTTTATATTCTTCTGGTACCACTATTTTAAAGAAATACATTTTGTATTATACTTTTCTTGCAAATGTGCTCAACGCTTATCTAAAACATTTTTCTTTTAAAAAAAAGGTATAACAGTTTAATGTTGTTCTGCATTTTTTGTTTTGCGAATAACGTGCAAATTCTCAAAGGATTATTGTAAAGGGTGCAAAAATCTAGGCGCTAGCGGATAATCTCTCACCAGTAAAATTTAAAAGCTTTCTTCAGTGAAAATTCAATAGCATTCCAGCACGAGTTTTACACAAAATATTAGTCGAAATAGAAAACGAAATATATTTATCCCCTTGAGGGGTGGTGGTATATATTATATACCACCTATGATTGATGAAGATTTACACCAGAAAAATGTCATTAAATTTCCCTTTTCTAACTTTGGTGGAAAACAGTCGTGAAATTGCTTTTCCTCCTTTTGATATAGCTTTTTTACAAATTTCCGGTGGGAGTTCAGAATTACACGAACGCAATTGCTTGCTCCTCAAAGGGTTGATGGTGAGAAACTGACAGTCGGTGTCTAGATTTGCACCCTTGACTGTGCTATTTTAATCCGGGCGGACGGGTGCCTTGCCTGATATACCCAGAGTGCGTAAATATTTCTTACAGTTGTCACCACTATTTTTTAATAACTAACCATCAACTCATTTCATCACAGAATTTATATTAATTGTCTCCGCAGAATAAGGGGACGATTATTATTTATATTTTTTGGTTTAACATTATATTAACTTGACACATATGATTGCGTTGACGACTTTTTATACAAGTAACCTTTAGTATACAAGTATTTATTAAATTATATTCACTTAGGTGAGCACTAAAAGCTGAATTTTACATTTAAACATTTGCAAATGCATGTTTATATGACAGGTATAAAATAATCTCATTATCCTGAAATCAGTTAATTTTATACAGAAATTAGTTATATATGTGCATTTTTGTATAAATATGAATGCACATAAGAAATTAATTGTTTGTATGGATTAAATATTTCAACAAAAAATTATAATATATCCTAAATTTAATAAAATATATGATTATTATTCATTATTATGCATTTTTTATTCTACTAGCATTTTTCATTAACATAAAGTAGAATGTATTGATATGTAATGAGAAATAAGTGAATAAATTAATATGTTTCACATTTAAAAGTAACAATGTTAAGACACGAAAAAATAATATTTAGAATGTATAAATACAACAAAATATATTATTATATAAAAGATGACATAAAAACACTGCATCTTATAATTCTAAGTTAGGAGAAAAATCTTGTCTTGATCTGACGGTATTTCCAGTCCCCCCCCCCCCCCCAGTTTATCATTTGGAAATTAAAATTAAAGAACAAATTTAGCTACATGAAAATAAAATTAGAAAATAATTCAGACTTTCAAAAAAAAAAACAAAAAAAAAAAAAACAATTGTGTACTCGGTGGAGGGGGGGGGGATGAGTGGATGTACAAAAAGGGCAATTTGGGTGAAATTTAATAACAAGATCAATGTAGATTCTACTATTGCAGAATTCAGTTTCGCCTCCGATTAGAAAAAAAAATCGATAGAAGTTTTTTAGAAGGGCGACCCCGTTTAGATTGCAATGAACTAACTTCATTTTTCTTGTGTTTATCAATATAATAGCAAACAGAACGGCGTGAAATACCCAATTGAATAGCAATTTCTCTCTGAGACATTGGAATTGCGGAATAATAAAGAGATACAATTTGACGTGCTACTTCTTCATTGACTAGATTCATCAAAAACGAATTTTTTCTTTAGTTTAAACGCTTTTTTATGGACTCTGAGTAAAAGGAAATGCAATTTAACAATAAAACGAATGGAATCCCGTCGAATTCGACGAATGAAATGTTTAAAAGACCCAATCGATTTGGTTTTAAAAAAAGCAAAAGTAATTACATTATTGAATCAATTATATATATAAAACCCCTCCGTGTATAACAATTCCGGGATCAACATATCCACGAGAAAAAGAAACTCATTCACCAATGAAAACGTTTCATAGTCGTAATGAAGAGTTCTCATTGGTCAGATTTACAGTGGGAGCTTGAAATGACGTCACTACATTTTACTTCGCTTTGAAATCTTTCCACGATTTCAAAGAGTACACTGTTAAAAATTTGACCCATTTGCTGCAGCGGCACTCCACGGCTTTTATAGAATACCTCTTTTACGACCAATGAGAATGCTCTATAACACAGTAAAGTAATCGTTTCCTATAAAAGCGGTGAAGTGACGCTCTAGCAAATAAGTCAATTTTTTTTACAGTGTATATTTAATTAAAAATTTTTATTAAAGGAAAGCGAAGGTGCGTTTTAAGTGCAATATTGTTAAAATTTTTATATTCGGGTTGCTTTAGTTTTTTTTTCTTTACAGCCGTGAATGACTCTTGAGAATTTCAAATCTATAAAAAACATTGTGAAAAGTTACCTCCGATTTTAAAGGCAATCTATTTTCTGACCAATGAAACCGTTCCATAGTCGTAATGGAGCGTTCTCAATGGTCAGATTTACAGTGGGAGCTGTACGTCACCTGTAATGTAGCAGCTGTAAATGACGTCACTACATTTTACTTCGCTTTGAAATCTTTTCACGATTTCAAAAACACTATTTAATTAAAACTTTTTATTTAAGCAAACCGCGGATGCGTTTTAAATTTCATTATAATCCCCGCTCTCATCTACCAGATAGTTTTGCTATAGTTTTAAATGCAGATTTCTGTTGAAATTTTCTTTCTTTCTTTTTTTTTTTTGTTAGATTTTTCCCTTTCCAAGTTTAATCGCTGTATTTATCAAAATTGTTTCAGCCTAAAGTGACTATGATTGACCACAGTTGTAATTTTTTATCATCCTTTAAAAATGCAAACACGTCATTTTGACGGGCTATCTTCTAGTATATAATAAATATATTTACAAAGTAAATGTCAAATTTGCCAGTTACAATTTTGCATTCAAATATTCGCACATCTACAGTTAAAATTGTGATATGAGTGCCGGCGAAATCCAGAAATTTTATTTTATATGCACTCACAGAAAAATAGCTTTATTTAAAAAAAAAGAAAAAAAAAGTAATATCGGGTACTACTAGGTTATCCCATCGACCAAAAAATTATCGCCAAACTATAAGATTAAATGCCAATAATGAATGATCGTGAATGTCACATTCAATGACATTAAATACGATTCATGTGTTTAAAATGCCATTAAGTGATTTTTATTTCGACTTTTTATTAATATTTTTATTAATATTCTACTAATTATTTATTTTTTCGTTATTTAAAATAAAAATTATGTCAATAGGTATAATTTGGCTATTAATGGGGCGATTTGTATAATTTGGCGAAATTGGTCGACGGGATAACAGAGTAGTACCTAATATCGTTATGAGTAAAAATACGATGTTTCAAATAGTGACGTCATTTTCTCTTCAAATGTTCTTTAAAAGCTACTGTTTATGAAAAAGGCATCCATAATAATATTGTAATTTTTTATCTGGTTGCTGAATGACATAATTTTCCTCATTTGAAATTTCTCTTATTTTGATTTAGACATTAATTTTTATCATAAATTATATTCTGTCATTTTATTTACATTATTAATATTGTTTCTCAGTAAATATATATTTTTTAACTCAATTAGTGCATAATTATACGCAATCATTTTAGAAAATAAATTTTTATTATCGAGAGAAAAGCTAAACTGTGTTGCCACCATTTTGAAGAAATGTCATGAAAAAGCTTTTAAAATTAAAATTAAAATATAAAAATGGAAATAAATAAAAAAATAATTAAAATGGGCACAACTACAAATAAATAGCTTTCATTTAAAAAAATTACTATCAAAATCGGTTGACTAGAAAATTCAGGGCTGATGACACGACATTTTTAGCTTGTCTGAAAGAAATAGCATCGGATGCTAAAAGTAAAAATCTGCGAAAATATAGTAATGACGTCTGACACGATAAAAGTAATTTTAAATATATATATTAATCATTCGAGGTTTAGTTTTTAGAGTAAACTAATAAGTAAAAGACGAAAATTCTAAATTTTTACCATTACCTCCCAATGGATGAAATGTTCGATCTTGACATTTGTATGTATTTTAAAAAAAAAAAAACCCAAGAACAATTACAAAAAAAATAACAAAGCTATTAGTAATAAAAAATACTCTTTTTACATTAAATATGTTAAAATAAGGTAAAAAGTATCAATTTTTGAAAATAAAAGTGAAAGTACTCATTTGTAATAGTGATTTTGTCAAAAAGGACTGAATAATTAACATCAGAATAAGCAGTGCTGAATCTCGTTCTGCCGATTAATTTAGTTAAAAAAAGACTGAAAATGGATTATCAAAACGGACTAAAAATGGCTTAAAAAAAATGAGTGAAAATAAAAACTGCGCGATCTGTATAAAATTCATTCTAACAGGATAACTGTATTTTCAGTACCGGAAAGGATTAAAAAATAACTCCATCTGAGTTTAAAATGCTAAATGTTTTTTAGAGAGTACTGTAATTCCTTAATATTTGCTGTTTTAACCACTTCAGGGGCAAAGTACTTCAGATGCTAAAATACGATTAATAGCGAATAACGATTAACTGGCACAGGTATTTATAAACTATTTAATATGAAACTAAGTAAAAGCTTTTATTCGCGTACATCAAATGAAATAAAAGTTGATTTCTTAATTTTGGTGTGAGTGTGGCATTTGAGAATTAAAATAAAAAGTGATATATAACATATGCAGGCGCCTTTCAAGGGGTTAACATTCCGGAGTTTTTAAATTGAAAATGCAGATACTTTCACCCCACTTTTTAAAAAGAAAAATCTATTACATATATGTTGACAATAGTTGTAAGAAAATTATAATATAAGTTGTATTTTTTTTAATAGTGGTTTTGAGACAGGGGTTTTCACATTCGCGGAACGTAACCCTCACGAATGGGGATTACTGTACTTTGGTCAAATCAAGCCCCGTTCTCATTGACATGTCCGATTGTTTCTACAGTAAATTTTAATATCTATGAAGCAATGGTCGAAAGCATCGCTTTACCTGTATTTTCGATGCACACAAATTGATTAGAACAAAATTCAACATTAATTCTTAATATTGATTAAATCGTTTCATCGAAATCTCTAAAGTGTCTGACATGCACTAATTCATATATAACTCCAATCTTAAATTTATCAATAACTTTCATTTTAAATTTACCAATAAATCCAGCTTTTAAATTTCGCAATAATTTGTTTAGTTCAACTTACTTTTTACACAATTAAACAAATATTGAAAAATAAAAATCTTCCTCCTATTCAAATTTCCCTTTCTTGGGATCGAATTGAAGACTTTGGGTTACTTTGGGAAAACACTCTTTCTTAAGCCGCTTATAATGCAATCTATATATATGTATATTACGCTATCGTACGTGGCACAGAAATTGTGAATATTTCTTTATTGTTTATTGGCAACACCCGAATGAAACGCGTCAAATTGGTTATTCAGTAAAATTCCTTGGGCAAGTTTTCGGTCGAGTAAATTGGGTTTATTTACGTTGCGCTCTTACTCTGCAATTATGGAGCTTCAAAGTATTTTTATTTTTGTTTTTTACTTTCTTTTCGCTTACAAAATAAATAAATACCAGTCATGAATTTTAAACGCTTCATTCTAAAATTAAAGCTATGTATTATAAATGAAATTAGTCAAAGGATTATTTTTTAAATGATAAAATTAAAGAAATACGAAAAAATGTCCCGGACACAATGTTTAGCAATTTATTACTTGCGCCTAGCTAGCCTAAATATGCCGAGTTTTTCATTTGTCTTGCAGAATTTTCTGATTTGGCAAAGATTTGACGAAGTAAGTTAAATTATAGAGAAGAATTCCGCATCATGTTCCGGTTGGCGCAATTGTCGAAATAATCCAAAATAACGCCAAAACACTTTTTTAACTTCTTATGATTTGTTTTTATTATGACGGAAAATCATGATTATTTAATAAAGGAAAAGTTCTATATCCTCTCCTTTTTTTGGCATTAAATGAACCGATGTGGTTGCGATCTCCAGCTTTTGGGGTTGCTTTTTAAATTACTGGAATGACCTTTATTCGTTTGTTTTTTGTATATTTTTCGCATGTAGTTCCTCTGAAAAGTTTATAGATTTTTTTTAATTGATATGCATAATAAATATAAGAAATATATAAAATTATCAAAATGCATAAATATATATTTATTTATAGGTGTATATATTATGTATTTATATATTTATATCTCTATGTATAGTTATATATATATATAGATAAAATATTTATATAAACAAATATTTATATAAACATATGTTTTTTTACATGTGGCATATATAATATTCACTAAATAAGTATCATGTTTATAAGTTATTTAAAAATCATGTTATTCTGCCACTTGAGAAACCTGATAAGTTTCTAAAATTTCTTTTTGTTGCCACTTTTAATTTTTTCACCAATCCTGCTAACCAGAACAGCATGCGGAGTGCTTCCCTTTAATAATTATAACCATACATTTATTTAATAAATGTCATCAAAAACATAAATGTAACAAAAAATAAATCTCAGAACATAAAAAAGTTCATTCCAGTAGTATATAAAAGCAACCACAACAGCCACGTTAAAACATTTATCATAAAAAAAAAATCAAAACAGGATATGGAATTTTTTCCAAATTATGCATAAAAGTAGCATGATACAATGCTTAGCACACATTTAAAGGAGACCAAACTGGTCGCCGAGGGTGGCTAATTTTAATTAATCAACGATATCACCACTTTCAAGACATTGAAAATTAGTATGGCCTTCGTCATCCAACGCATGAGCAGTGTGTGAAGTCATTTCTGCCCTGATCCGCTCCTGTATTTTCTAGAAGTTGCGAATGAACTAACTGAGGAGATTGTCTCAACACGGTGGATGATTATTTTTATTATTATTTTTAAATCTGATAATTGCCGAAGGAAATTTCCTCCAAGAAAATTTGAAAAGAAAATTTTGCCTTCTTTTAGCGGCTTCCTTCATGTAAAATACCTGTCACAAACATGGTTAAAATTTCTATTTGGATTCACTGATGGCAGTTTGCAAAAACATTATAATCCTTTTGCCTTAATTGATAGGTGGTTGTCTATGTTATCACAATGTAACTGAAACACAAGTTCTGACTACCATTGAAGTAAATTTCCACGAGAAAAAATGAATATTTCTTTTTGTCATTATTTACGATTAAAATTTGTCTTTGAAAGAAAGTTTAAATAAAGAAAAAATATATATTAAAATTTCCTGATGAACCTTCGACCCGGTGCTAATCCACCGCTACGAAATCTGTTACAAGTGACGCTTCACTATTTTAAGTCATGCCATTTCGTCTTTAATTCCATGGGTCAAATGATCAGTATTAATTTTTTCCATCCTATGTCACTTCCTACGTGACACAAGGATTTTATTTCTTTTCCACTACTTTTTTAAAGAAAGGCCTTTAATTAAAAATTTTTATCAGCATTTGCAAAAGAAATGCATTGCAAAATTTATTTTATGTTACAGTGATTCGAATAATATAAAAAATAGAAGCATGAGTGAAAACAAATTCTCTGGTAAATATTAAATCTGTATAGTGAAAGTTATTTACCGACACATGAGCTTGAGAAAGCTATCTATTAAATGAATTTACAAAGTAGTTTCAATTTGTTTTCTTTTTTCAAAAGAAGGGGCTACTGATGCATCAAAACCTAAATTTCACAAAACAACAACAATAAAAAAAAAAAACGCATGTTGAGTAATTTGTCACCAACAAGTATTTCTTTTCATATTTGAATGCATGTTATACAGTTAAGACATATTTAAACCCGGCAGAATGGGCTTAGAGGGTTTTTACACCCCATGACCTCACTGTGTATTAACACATTGAGTTCTGATGGTTGAAGTTTAATTGTAATTTTGATGTGTCACAATTGGACCGGAATAATCAACCAAAATTATTTTTAAAAAGTTTAATGTATTTTTTCGTATATATCCTAAACCCAATATTTTCTATTCACAATACTGGTGCCAATATGACATTTGGAATTTTGAAGAAATTTACTGACCAGAGCTTAAAGGGTTAACAGTTTTTATTTTGTCACCGAGAAATATAAAAAAATTATCATCATTTTATTTAGTCGGGGTCAGTTGTAACAAATTTTGTGATAAAATGAGCTGAAAGTTACTTTTTAAAGAGTAGTGTTGGAAATTCTGAAAAACCATATGAACTCTTGTTCTAACAGGCTCCGCGCGCGTTCTCCCCGGTTAACTAAACTAACTATTCAAACTGCTATTTTAAAATTTAAAAGATAATTTAATGCACCCAGAGATCAATATAAACATGGGAATATTTTACAATTCTTATTTACTTTTCCGCTTCGATGATATCGACAGAAGAAAGTCACATTGTTCTTCATATACTGAAAGCTTTACTCCCTGAAGAAACCGAATATGAAAACAGATACATTTGATCACTGAAAAGGAATGTATAATTTTTATCGACGACTTTATGTAAATGTTATGAATGCCTTTTGTATCTGCAAACCGATGAAACGAAAGTTTCGAAATTAACTTCATGAATAAATAGAGATATTTACTGAGATGGAATGCATTTTAGCGTTGAAAGTTACTGAATTGAATGAATTTATGAAGTAAAATGTAAAAAATATTTTATGATATGCGAAAATTTATCAAATTTTCCATTTTACATTAGAGTGGAATATTTAATAACGTTCATTTTCTTCAATTCAATGTGATTAATATACATATTTCAAAATTACATTAATTCTAAAATTGCGTATATTCCTTAGAATTTTAAAACAATAAGTATCATCATTTCAAATTAGATATGTTTTATTGAAGGAATAAACCTTTCCAGGGCGGTGTCCTTAAAAAAGGACACCTAATTTGAATTTTACTCGCGCCAAGAATATTTAATTGAAATTTTTCTTTTTTAAAATAACCCATAATAAGCACGTTCACATTTTCTAGTAACTCCTATGAAAAATTGTGGTGCAAGTTAACCCTTTCCAGCGAGTGTTCTGGACACACCTAATTTTAATTCCAAACTTGCACCAATAATATTTTAATAAAATATTGCTTTTCCAATAAAAGCTTAAATTAAGGAGTTCTAGGTTTCTTAAAAAGTCTTTTGTAAATTCCGGTGCCAGTCGATAATTTCTCATTTTACTAACAGAATTTGTCCGTGCCGGAAAGTGTTAGTAATTTAACCCATTAGTGCCTAGCGTCCCTTTTTAGGGACGCTTTAAAAGGTGCATGTAGCACTGTTTTTTGACACCGGTAAAAAAGAATAACAATCTTTATTTTATTTAATTGAAACATTTTCGTAATTAATGAACTAAACTCAATTCTTTTTAAAATAGTGGTGCCAACCGAATAAAATTTGCGCAAAAGGTCGTGGGCACAAATGGGTTAAAACCGATTTACCCCTCACCGGATAGGGTTATTATGCAATTTTCGGAACAGCAGATTTCGGAATATTTTTGGCATTAAATAATTTCAGAGTTCGTACGGATCCTGAAATTTCATTACCAGGAAATTCTTCTGCACCGGTATTTTCTAATATACTATCTCTCAATAAATAAGGCAGAATTTTGCGCTGCTGTGCTATATTTAAGTTTATATGATATTCTCAGTCGTGATGTTGCCTGTAGGAGACAGTAAAGAACAAAGTTAACACACTCCTTATATTTTTAAAGACTCTGGTACCACTACTAATAATATAAAAATTTATATTTAATATTCAATAAGAAACAATATTCTCAACCACACATTTTCCCCTATTTTTCGCAATATTTCTCTACTGTAAAATACTTTGAAAATACTGTTAAAATTTAGTGGTAAGATTGTGCGAACCCTGTAAATAACACCCTTAAAATTAATTTAATTTTTTCTAGAAATGTTAAAATTATTTCTAGACTTTTATTAGTTGTGTGCATATGATAAGAATTGATATGTTGACTGATACACCTTTGGTGATATTGTATAGTAATTTTAAACCGGTTTTTGTTGTTCTTCGTAATTTTTCTCTCAAGACTGAGGAAGATAAAGAAATGTTGAAATTTCATCTGGAAAATAAATGTGGCCGTAATAAAATTTTTACTCAAAAATTATCCTCCTGTTAAGTACTACTATTTGGATTAAATTTTCATGAAACTGATAAGCACTCTACTTTAAATTGCTATTTCTTGAATGAGTGAGATTTAAACCATTAACGCCCTAATTATTTTCTTCGCTAAAATTTAAATTTTGTATTTCCCACCATTTTAAAAAACAAATTAACTTTTATCTAAAATCGAGGATTCTGTCTCGTGAAATAAGTTACATATTTATCTTCCTCTTTACTGGTGGGAAAACCGCTTTCTTGCTGTTTTTGCAACAGTCCTCAAAAAAGAACGCTGGGCAATAATGGATTAATTATTCTCAAATTATAAAAAATTTGTTCGTTGGCGTCACTTTAAAAAAAGAGGGTTACCTTTATTTACGCAGTTTCGGAAACTCTCTAATTAAATCAGGCAAATTATATTTGTCTCGTAAAGCAAATAAAAAAAAAGTGATTTTGATGCATATTCGGGTTACGACCGCTAAGTGTTGATATGTAATACCGTAATTTCGGGTGTATAAGCCGCAGATCAAACAATTCTTTTTCGACCCAGAATTTTTTAAGAAAAAAATATAACTAGTTAGATCGCCAAATATTTGTCTTCAATCACTAAATAAAATTTTTGGTTAAAAAAAGAATTGTTTGATCCGCGGCTTATACACCCGAAATTACGGTACGTCCTATTACTGGGCATTTTATCAAGAAGTAACATAATGCGTAATCTAATTGTACTTGCCAGTTTTGTCTAATGTAACGGATTTTTAATTTAGAGATATTTATTCCATGCCAGAAATTCTGAATAGATTTTTTTATTTTTATTTATGGAACATTTATCATCTTATAATTCAAAAATAACTTTTAAAACACAATGCTGAGAATCAGCAATGACTAAATAAAAAATCAGCTGGATGCGGCAACACTGGTACAAGCACCCAGTTTTTCGTGATTAGCATTATGTTTATAAATAATTGTACTGAAACAAATCTTGCGCTCGTTTTAGAAGTCCTGCTCCGTACAATGTATTAAACATTTCTCGGGTAATGTACTATGAATGTTCGGGTAATGTTCCAGGACTAAAAAGGCTTAAATTATTGATCGATTCTAATATTGGAAAATAAATTTATTGGAAAATAACTAAAACCTGCCCTTTTTATATTTTTATAAAAGGCATTTCGATACCGAAATACATCCAAAAATGTAACTTTTAGGAGTTTAGTAGCAGAAATAATATACAACTATCCTGCAAAACACAAAATAATCATTCTTCATATGATCATAGGTTTAACCACTTGAATGGCGCAGGGTCATTTTTAGACAACCTAGACGCCTCTCGAGTCACTTGAAAAGACATGAATGGATAATGTTAAGTCTATAGGGGTGTTCTTTTCAAATGCCTCGCTCAAATTTTCATATATTTAGATGGTTTTTTTTTTACATAGGATAGCTGAGGACTATCTACAACCGGGCTTGTTTTTACTTTTTCGATTTTGGTTAGATTTATTTTTTATACTATGATAGTTTCAATTTCAAAACCGGTTCCGAAAAATAAAGCAATAAAAAAAATCTGAATACAAAATTGAAAAAGTAAAAATTATCCCAGTTGTAGATCAATCACAACTATCCCACGCAAAAAAGTGATGTCAAAATATTGAAATTTGAGCGAAAGTATTGAAAATAACGTTTCCATAGACTTAACATTACCATCCGAATCTTTTCGAATGACAAGTGTTGGCTATCAATTTTAATGTCGGACAGAGTTCCTATGCCTCAAGGACTTTCACACGTTTTAGCAGAATACATGTAAAGAAATATTCTCTTTATTTAATGGAAAAAAATTCTACCTTCAGGTATAGCGACAAATTCATTTCGTAATTCTGGTTTTAAATCATCTGAGATCCCCTGAATAAATAAATACCCATGACCCTGTCTACATGACATACTGGCAAGCAGAATTTTGGAATGGAAATTTTCCTTTTATTAAGTAAGAGAAGAAAAGTTTTTACTTATTTGGCAATAAATTAATTTGTAAATTCAGGTATCAAACAATCATTTCTGAATTTTACAAATTATCGCACTTCACCCCACAAAGATTTAGCGCTATTTTGTTAATTATAGGTGTTTAAAAATTCATACGTGATTTCAGCAGTTTAACCCTTTGATCTCTGTTGGTTGAATTTTGTACCACTTTGTTTTAATTCCAAAGTGTCACAACGGCGCCAGAAAATTTGATCAAATTTATTTGAAAAATGTTGAATGCAATTTTTCATGTATATTGTTAATGGATTTTTTTCTTTGCAAAATACTGGCGCCGATGTGACATTTGGAATTTTGAAGAAATTTACCCACCAGAGCTCAAAGGGTTAATAATGTCAGTATTATTTATAAAAGAGTAGCATTAAGTGACCATAAACCTTAAATTTTATGGCCGTGAAAAAAGATTTATACAGTTATTTGCAGCATTTTGAAAAGTGGAAATGTGATCTCCGTTGCAAAAAAAAGGTCTGCATTATATCAAAATGTAAGTACGTCAAAACGTAAAAAAAATAATAAAAACACATTGCATGATCAAAAATTTAATAGTGGCGAACCTGGGTGTGTTCCCAGGTGTTCTGAATAGTACAGTATTTGCATCTAATGGAACAACTTTTGAAACACGAAGTTATGTTTAACCCTTTCCGGCGCGGACAAATTATGTTAGCAAAATGAGAAATTATCGACTGATACCGGAATTTACAAACGACTTTTTAAGAAATCAAGAACTCCTTAATTTAAGATTTTATTGTAAAAGCAGGATTTTATTAAAATATTATTGGTGCCAATTGCAAGTTTGGAATTATAATTAAGTGTGTCCAGACCGGACACACTGCGCCGGAAAGGGTTAAAACTAAACCTCAGATGTGTTTTATAAAAATTCCCAACTGTTCCGCTAAATGCAGACACAGTTTTTCGTAGCAGTAAGTACCGGGTATTCCCAAAAATGACAGGATTTTAAAATTCAATAATTTGCAATCGGTGACAGCTATTATTATTATTATTATTATTATTATTATTATTTTTTTTTTTTTTTTTTTTTGCAGGAGGGTTATGTATAAGGTCAGGAGTTTTTTTTACCGTAATTTTTGATTTTAGTTCGGATTTCAAATAATAGATGGCGCTGACGGCGATTGGAGCCCAGGCGACGCCGAAACTGAGGAAGGAGATTAAAGATAGGAGTGCGTTTCATTCGTTGGTACAATCTTGCTCTCAGGCTCCGATTCTGAACTCACTCGATATGATTTCTTCGGAATGCGTTGTTGCCATGGAAATAACAGGTTCTTCGATAGTGGAATACACCATTCAGAAGTGAGCATAAATTTCGCAAGCAGTATTCGAATTTGCAGGAGATTTTGCATTTATGAAGTTTTTTTTTCCCGGATTAAATTACTTTTTATGGCATGATTTAAAGATTAAAAATAAGATTAAAATGATATAACATATCACATATGTCGAATCCTTTAATTCACCTTATTTATATACATAAAGCCAAAAAAAAATTACTCAAATTACTTAAAAGTGTTTTTTATTTGCAATGATTAATAAAACCTAGCACTTTCGAGCATGTCATGCTCATCATCAGGGTTAAAACAACAAAAGAGTAAAATTCGAAGGCTGAGTTCTTTTATACGAGGTGGACTGATCCAAAGACAACGTAAAAAAGGGGGGAAAGGGGGGAGATGTCGGAATGTTCCAAATTCGATAGAAAAGGTGGTTCAAGTTATTCTGAGTATATTGTGCCATATTCTTGTAATGTCGTACGACAAAGTATCGTTACAAGTATTGTTAGCTCGACATAAAATTTCAATTGATTCCATGATTTTAATCTTCTGGTAATTTGATATTTTCTTTAGTAATTTAGCTTTTTTGAAATCTATTATAATTTCTTGTTCCTGGTACAGTTTAGAGAGAGCGGTTTTGCATCGATTAAGCCTGATATCTGCAAAGTGTTCTGGCAATGCTTCTTAAATTTTCTTGTTGTCATTCCAATGTAATCAGCTTTCTTTTTGTTCTGCATTATAGTGACTGGGATTAAATATAAACCTGCTGAATCTTCCATGGGGATAGGATAGATGCTATTGGCTATTTCCATGAGTACTTGTAGTGTAAGTCACAGGCTACGATTTTTGGTTACCAGTATTTTAGTACGAAAAAATGTGATTTATTTTATCAGCACATTCTCATTAATTGAAAAAGGCCAAGCAGACTTTTCGAAAATAACGGTGGCAATTAAGCATAGCAATTATAAGGTAACGTGACTTACACTACAAAACCCATGGAACTAGCCTATTGTGAAGTCTTGTGCTTAATTTATTAGGGTGGGGGAAGCGATTAAATTTAGATTGTATTTCTTTAATTTAAACTTCAGACATTCAAAGAAACCAGGAAAATATTTAAATTTGTGCAACTTTGCTTCGTTATAATTAAATTTGCTATTACTGCTGCCGTGTTGAGCTTGGTAAATAAGTTTATTTATAAACTTGAGTGGGAAACCGTTATCATTTGCTATATTTCTGATTGTGTCTAATTCCTGGTTAATATATCTCTTTCTGCAGATATTGAAAGCTCGGTTTATATAGAATCTGTATGCTGCAGCTTTGTAATTACTGGGGGAAGAACTATTGAATGGTTTTAAACTATTTTTTTTTTGGTTTTATGATATAAAGAATATTTTAAGCATCGTATTTTAAAACTAAATAAAGAAAAATTTTATAACTTTTGTTATATTCAAAGAAATTTTAGATCTTTTAACTAAATTTTTGAAAATTTTATTCCATACTAAAATATTGGGAATTTTTACTAAATTTCTAAATTAGTTCGATGAAATTTCCATAAATACTCATAAATGTAAAACTGCCTTCAAACTCGAATTCAGTTTGTTATATTCATGCCCAATTCCGAACACTGTATTTTTTTGTGGAAGAATTTGTTATTTCCATGGCAACAACACATTCCATTGAAATCATATGGAATGACTTCAGAATCGAGCCCTAAGGGAAAGATTGTAGCAAGATATCTTTACCTACACTGTAAAAAATATGACTATTTTGCTGCATCGTCACTCCACCGCTTTTATAGAAAACGACTACTTCAGGCTATCATGGAGCATTCTCATTGCCCAAAAGAGTGATATTCTATAAAAGCGAGGGAGTGACGATGCAGCAAAACAGTCATGTTTTTTACAGTGTACACTGATAAAATTTTAAACTTTTGCTGCATCGCCACTCCACTGCTATTATAGAATATCTATATTCTGACCAATTAGAATGCTCCATAATACAGTGAAGTAATCGTTTTCTATGAAAGCGGAGGTGAGACGATGTAACAAAGGTTTCAAAATTTTAACAGTGTAGTTTTAAAATACGATGCATAAAATATTCTTTAAATCATGCCATAAAAAGCAATTCAATCCGGGAAAATAAAACTTCATAAATGTAAAATCTCCTGTGTACTCGAATACTGCTTGTGAAATTTATGCCCAATTCTGAACGCTGTCTTCCACTATCGAATAATCTGTGATTTCCATGCCAACAATACATTCCATTGAAATCATATCGAATTAGTTCTGAATCGGGGCA
Organism: Maratus speculifer; assembly: GCA_964019185.1. Classification (NCBI taxonomy): domain Eukaryota; kingdom Metazoa; phylum Arthropoda; class Arachnida; order Araneae; family Salticidae; genus Maratus; species Maratus speculifer. Next base: position 198,662,725 of record OZ025299.1, read on the forward strand.
TGAGAGCAAGATTGTACTGGCGAATGAGACACACTCCATATCCTTAAACTCCTTCCTCAGTTTCGTCGTCGCTTGAGCGCCAATCGCCGTCAGCGACATCTAATGTTTGAAATCCGGACTAAAATCAAAAATCACAGTAAAAAAACTCCCGACCTTATACTTAACCCTCCTGCAAAAATTTTTTAATAGCTGGCACCGTTTGCAAGTTATTGAATTTTAAAATCCATCAGTCATTTTTGGGACACCCGGCAAGTCATCTCATTTTTGATTATTATTAGATTAATCTACTGTTTCTCTGAGGCAAAGATATATATTAATTTACTCATTAGATGTTTAAACAAGACGAAACTTCCGCTTCAAGAATAGAATTATTACAAAGCTTTTGATAAATAATATATCATGCAAGAGCATAATGCAGAAAGCATAATTTACTCTTAACCCCTTCGCGATGGGAGCCTTTTACGAAATTTTTAATTTGTGACCAGTTTTTTAAAACAGAAATTTGTGCCTTATCTAATCGAGAATAAGCTCCGATTAAATAAAGAGAATTTTGCAGTATAATTTTACCGCTGGGAATTAACAAGGGTCCTTAACCCTTTGAGGGGCAAGCAATTGCGTTCGAGTAATTCTGAACTCCCACCGGAAATTTGTAAAAAAGTTATATCAAAAAGAGGAAAAGCAATTTTACGACTATTTTCCACCAAAGTTAGAAAAAGGAAATTTAATAACATTTTTTTGGTGTAAATCTTCATCAATCGTAGGTGGTATATAATATATACCACCGCCCCTCAAAGGGTTAAGCCGATTTGTGACACTTATACGTGTCGCTTGTCCCCAAAGGGTTAAGGACGGATACTATAACAGTGGCGTAACAGGGTGGCTCCCTAAGTGCTCTGAGTACAAGTAATATTTTAATGTTTTGTTCGCCTTATCTAACCAGAACAATTTCTGCTACGGATCAAGGAGAAAAAAATCTTAGAATATTATCGGTTTTGGTTAGAAACCATCCTGGTTAGAAACTTGTTTATAAATATATATAACTCAGTAAATTTTATACATGCCAAACACGTTGTGACGTGTCTGTCTCTTTTACGCATAAATCAGTTTTGTGATTAAATTATTTAGAGCACACATTTTTATAGGTAATTATTTTATATTTGCCTGTCGTGTATCTACCATATTATAGCTGAATAAATTTTCTAAATCATACTTTAACCCTTTCTGGCACATTGTGCCCGGTCTGGGATACCTAAATTAAATTCAAAACTTGCAAACGGCACCAATAATATTTTAGTAAAATTTGCTTTTACAATTAAAGCTTAAATTAAGAAATTCAAAATATCTAGAAAATTCGTTTGCGAATTCCGGTGTCAGACGATAATTTCGCATTTTACTACAAATTTTGCCCGTGCCGGAAAGGGTTAACCCATTAGGGCCTAGCGTCCCTTTTAGGGATGATTATAAAAAAAAGAAAGAAAGGGCTTTGCACACCAGTAAATAGAAAGATAAATAAACACTATTTTTTTACGAGACAAGTTCTTCAATAAATTAAGACAAAAGTTATTCTTCTTTTAAAAATAGTGGGAAATCCAAAATTTCATTTTTAATGAAGAAAATAATTTTGGCATTAATGGGTTAAATACTTTAAATAGCTCTAACCTGTTGCTGCTTTAGCTAGACGTTATGAACAAGCATATTACAGTTATATTTTTCAACTTTCATTCCATGTTATTTACGAATTTGGTCTCACAAACCAAGCAATGTGATCTATTATCCAGTTAGCTGATCAATATTTCTTTTTAATTTCAAATAATGTTTTTTTTTCAGGTCTTTTCCAGAATTTTTAATTTTTATCACCGAGTTTTTAAAACAGAAATGTCTACCTAATGGAATAATAATAAAAAAATTATGATCGGATTAAATAATGCAATGTGATCTATTATCCAGTTAGCTGATCAATATTTCTTTTTAATTTCAAATAATGTTTTTTTTTTCAGGTCTTTTCCAGAATTTTTAATTTTTATCACCGAGTTTTTAAAACAGAAATGTCTACCTAATGGAATAATAATAAAAAAATTATGATCGGATTAAATAATGCAAAATTTACAATAAAATTTTACTGGTGAAAGTAATAAATTATGATTGGAGCATGGATACACGTACGTGGTAAGGTCAAATCATGATTCACACACAAAAAAACATGTTGTCCGTACGACGTACGGCCAAAACAGGGAAGCGATTAATAACACTTATAAATAGAAATCATACGGGTCCTGGAATGTCTAGACCAGGAAATTCTTTGAAAGCAGTCTTTTCTTATACAAAATTATTCCTCAAATAAGGTAAGTCCTGGAATGTCTGAAACAGGAAATTCTTCGAGAGCAGTTTTTTCTTCTACAAAATTATCCCTGAAATAAGGCAAGTCCTGGAATATCTAGACTAGGAAATTCTTCAAGAGCAGTCTTTTCTTATACAAAATTATCTCTGAAATAAGGCAAATCCTAGAATATCTAGACTAGGAAATTCTTCAAGAGCAGTCTGTTCTTATACAAAATTATCTCTGAAATAAGGCAAATCCTGGCATATCTAGACTAGGAAATTCTTCAAGAGCAGTCTTTTCTTATACAAAATTATCTCTGAAATAAGAAAAATCCTGGAATGTCTAGACCAGGAAATTCTTCGAGAGCAGTCTTTTCTTGTACAAAATTATCCCTGAAATAAGGCAAAATTTCACGCGTTCGAACCAGATTTCATTTTTTATAAAGGAAATAATTGTTTCCATTTTGACCTCTATTTTTCTTTCGAAATTATGAATTCTTGTCGTAAGTTCTGAATGAATGTATTTTATATTATGTAATAGATTCTCATTAAATAAAACAACAAATTCCACTCTTAACTACCAATGCGAACTCCATATTCCTGATTAAAATTGTAGTTCTAACTGGAAACCCTGAAAAAAAAATACTAATATCGTGCCAGGAATTACAGAACCGTGTATTGAATGAAATATATCAGAAAAATGTATATTAAAGAGGCCTGTTTACATCTTCAACATTTTATTTACTTTTTATTAATCATTTAATTAATTTTTTACCTACAATAATTTAAAAATATGGTTTGAACACCACATTTTTAAGCTTACATATTCTTAATAATATTTTGTCCTAAGAATTCTGCCTATTAAATAGTGTGAAATCGGATTTAAAAAAATTAGTGACAAAAAGCTTAAAATCATGGATCCAGCAAACACTTCTTGCCCATAGGACAGCAAAATCAGTTAAGTGGTTCATAAAAGATGCTTCGAAACGGTGAACTTATTGCATTTTAATGTTCAACTAAAATTAAATTTTGAAAATATAAATAATAACGATAACTTCAAACTTAAGTAAAAGTTTTCAAAAGTTTAAAAAAATTTTATTTTTTTTTTCAAAATCACAACTATTTTTTTAACCCTTTGAGCTCTGATGGTAGAATTTTCTACCACATACTTTTAATACTGAAATGTCACAACGGTACCAGAAAATTGGACCAAATTTATTTAAAAAAGGTTTAATGCATTTTTTTTTTCCGCGTATATCGTCAATCGTTTTTTTCTTTGCAAAATACTGGTGCCAATGTGACATTTGGAATTTTGAAGAAATTTATCCACCAGAGCTCAAAGGGTTAAATAATGTTTTAGTAGAACTGTTTTTCTAGATTTTCAAATGTATATAAAAGAAGACTGCACATGGATTTTTAGATACATTTAATAAATTTTATAATGATATGCTAATCTTCATATATATTTCGGTGGTATAATATTGAAAGTAGCACAAAAATCGCAATTGGAGCGCCCGCTTCTTGAGAATTTTTTTTTATATTAACTCTTTCCGGCGCAAGCAAATTCTATTAGTAAAATGAGAAATTGTCGATTGACACCGGAATTTATAAAGGACTCGTCTAGATATTACGAATTCCTTAATTTAAGCTTTCATTTTAAAAGCAAAACTATATTAAAATATGACTGGTGCAGTTTGCAAGCTTGGAATTAAAATTAGGTGTTGCCGGCCCGACAACACTGCGCAAGAAAGGGTTAATAGAGGACCTACTAGCCATAGCCGAACATTTACAAAAAAAGGTCCAATTCTATGCATGTCTTCATACGCTTTTCGGTTGCACAATATTGAAATTGGTGCAAAAATCGCTATAGCATCGCCCCCTTCAGATGGCTATTTTTCAAATTCAAAGAGTACCTACTATCCCTAGCCAAACATTTACACAAAACATTTGTTTCAATTCTATGCATAACTTCATACACTTTTCGATGGTACAACATTGAAAATGGAACAAAAATCGCTTTAGAGTGACTGTTTTTGGCGGAATATTTCAGAATTTAAGGAGAACCTGATTTCTACAAATAAAAACATACACGAAAAATTGGTTCAATTCTATGCATTGTATATATTTTTCGATGGTATAATGGCGACATACGGACATACGGACACATACACATACGGATAGAAGGACATTTTGTAAAAACATGTTTTTCGGAACCACTGACCCCTAAAACATGTATATCTGTCAAAAAAATTTCGATTACAATACTTTCTTCTATAGAAGATAGAAGAAAATAAAAATAAAAAACTGCTTATTGGGAGGTGTATAAAATACTTATGTAAGTGTACCAGCTGTCACCATTATTTTAAAATAGAAATATTTACCTTATTTGATAGCAGTCAATCAATCATTGACATTTTAAAAGGCAATCAAAATCCTTACTATGTGTCATAATTTTTTTTAAATTGGGAAAAAATCAAATATCCAGCAAACGTCCTTGACTACCGTGTTTTTCAGCGAAGCCAGTTTTGACAGAAAGGTTGTTCTAATGCAGAGTTCGTATGCATCAAACGATTCAGAAGATTTTAGTTGTTTTAGCACTAAAAATTTTTTAAAGTAGTGGTCACTGTATCCTAATATATATATATTTTTTCCATTATATAATGGAAATATTACTTAATAGAAATCCTGATAAAAGTTGCTTCAAAGACTTTGAAGCGTACGAACCCTGTAACGAATGTTTTTCAGCAGATGTAATCAAGTAAATGATTCGGTTTAACCGTTTATCTACCGCATTATGAGTTCATAAAAATTTTACAGTCTAAAACATTTTACGTAAATTCTTTAAACTAAATTAAATGATTTTCAAAATCATTTAATTAATTTTTGAAGGATTTTAGAAAGATTGATATATTTTGAAGGATTAATTAAATTTGAATTTACAGGGATTTTGTGCAATATTTATAACCCCACTCAAATCTTTTATATGAAATTGTTTTCTTAGTATTTTGTAGAATTGTAAAATGCATAAATATGATGTTATCTATATATTTAAAATGCTAAGCATTTCCTTTCGACAGTCCGTGAGAGCAAACTACTGCATCAAATCACACCATTCTTGTTTTTAAACGAAAGGTATTTGGCCACGGACTTGCTATCGTACATTTGTTTGTTCAAAAAATTTATTAATTAGCCACAATTTTCAATTAAAATTCCAAGTATGCGCATGCGTAGTACATAAGTTCAACTCTGCCTTTGGAGTGACGCACTGCACATGCGTAGATATCCTCGCTCAGTTGAACTATCACTTCACAGCTAGAAGTTTAGTTTTAAATGCGTTTGCATCTCAAATATAATTTATTCGATCTTATTGTAAACAAGCTCTACTTTTTATCACAAAGTTATTATTTGTCTCTTTCAGTGTTATTAACAATTCAAAAATATGGTTTATTTCGGAAGGTTGGTTGGTTGGTTGATTTTTGTCGTCCGATTATCTACGCTAGGGATATAGGACCAGGGGGGGAGTGCCCTTTGTGGGGGTCTTTCTAAGGGAACCTAACCCGTATGTACGCAAGGTTCGAAGAAAACCACGAAAACTCCGAACGGTTAGGCCGACAGCCGCGATTGGGTTCGAACCCAGCACCTGCCGTCTACCAGTTGAGAGGTCCGAACCTCTCGGCCACTGGTGGGGCTTATTTCGAAAGGTGTCGTATTACACACAGAAGATAAACTCAATGATCTGATCAACTTTGAGGCTACAAGTTACGACTGGTAATCCTCCTTCTAAATTGCTGTTATACACGAAGATTGGAAATGTTAGTATTTTAAGTTGTAGTTGATATCAATGTATCAAAAAATAAGATATCATAAACATTAAAACACCAAACAGTTTCTATAAAATCAAAATCCAAATTCCAGACAATTGCGCATGCGTCAATTGATTCTAGAATTTCTCCATTATAGAAGATCAGTCTGCGTGTTCCTGATAGCGCAGTGGGGTAACGCAGCTGTTTTAAGCTTTGAGGTTTTGTAGAGGATGCAGGTTCGATTACAAGCCCAGCAAAATGGATTGTGTAGACTTTTTGTCGATAATTCATTTCAATAATAAGATATTTTATTAGCAAGAAAAGTTTTAGGATTTTTATTATTATTATTATTTGAATGCTTTATAATTGAACAAAATTTAACACTGAAAAATATCATGAAAAAATAATTATTTTATATTTAAAATACTTAACCTAAAATATTTTACATGCGATTATCAATTATGTAAATTGAACTGATCTACAATTTTTGTTAAATTTTTTCTACTATTATCAAGAAAATAAATGTCTGTAAGAAAGAAAAGTTTGTCATTCATTAAAAGAAAAAAAAGGGAAAGAAATAAAAATATTAGTATAACAGCTATAATATAAATTACATTGATACCCATGATTTAATATTTGAAAAGATGTATAAAATGTATAAGAAAATTCAAGTAATAAAAAATATATACTATAAATAATTAGATGCATCGAATTTCAAATTTAGGATTTTAGAGAATGAGACAGATAAAAATAAAAGTCATGGTAGCTTTGAATGGTCGTGTAAATATTGTTATTTGAGTGGGGGGGGGGGCAGAGAGAAAATAGGCCGTAGTAAGCAAAAATAAATACCTTACACAGTATTTTTAGCTAAGTTTGATAAAATACAAACTTAATCAGTTGTAAATTATAAACTAAAAACTATTTTACTTCATCGAATAGATTAGATCATCTATCGTCATTAAAAAAAAATAGAAATCACTTATGTAATATAGTAATTTATCACAATTTGATTAGACAAATTTGAAAGCAACAAACTAAAAATTCAAGAATTTTTCTGATGAAACATTCAGGTTATTTACCGTCAAATCTTGACGGGCATTATCTAATTACAATATAAATATAGATATATTTCCAAATTGAAAAATCACCATCCCCCTCCCTCAGCGCCAAGAAAGCTAAAAAGATACAAAGGCAAAAGAAATCATCCTTTAAAAAATATTTTTTTCTGTCTAACCAATAGTGCTTTCAAAACAAATAAAGTAATGTATTTGTAACTCATTCTAAACAGTATTACAACTAAATGACGTATTAAAAGAATTTTATAAGTATTTTTTATGGTACTTATAAGTACCGTCGGAAGATGAGGAGTTATCAACATATTGCCTATTTTTTAATACAAATACAGTTTTAGTTTAAAAGCACACGGTAGAGCAAAGAGCTGTGGGGTTGTTAGAGCAAACGATATTTTTTTTGACATTGCAAAAGATAAAATACCAAATTCTCGAAAAATACTGATTGGAACGTAACTTATACTCCAGTGTTTTTAAGGATGACCATTATGTAAATAAAAAAATAACATAATTCATTATAAATACGTTTTACTATCGATGTGTTAATAATATTTATAACTAAATTTAAGTTTTTCAATAATAAAACCCTATAGTACATTTAGATCCATTCAATCTATGTTACAAAACGACAACAATTTTAAAATGATTGATTTTTTGGTTCGATATAAATAAAGGTTTGACACGTGAATTCAACATTATCATCCTCAAAGCTAGATCTCTTGTAACTCCATGAAGAAACAACAGATAAACATAATTCACAATGCTTCATGATGATAACAAAAAAGTAAGCATTAGAAGACACGCCAACCTCCGGCTTTTTGAAAATCAAACAATTGTACTTCTAACCAGAAATTTATTGAGTCAACAAAATTAAGTATACTTCAACTCACACTCTGAGTCAATTCTAGACCTATCTAATTAAAGAAATTTTTTGATTTCAATACGTTTTCGTGATTTTTAAAAAAAGCCGGAGGTTGGCAACTCTGACATTATGCTATCTCAGCTAATTGAATCAAATTAATTTAAATAAATTGTTAAAAGTGGATATTTAAAATTATGCAATGAAAGTTGGTGCTATTTTTTTTATATATGCAATTGACACGTTAAAATTGCGTTTGTTTTCAAAAGGAATACTTTTTTCTGAATTTGGTGAACTTTTTAGTTGAAATTTATTCAAAAGAGTTAAAAAATAGTGACAAAGATATTTTGTTATTTAAACTCTGACTGTATAAGATTGTTGTACACTTAGACTACAAAGCCTACAAATACCACGCAATTATGAATAAAGAAGAATGCGATCTTTTCTTGACTAATACATATATAAAACGCGTATTTTATAAATAAAAAACTATTTTATTATAGCGTAATTTCCGGTGTATAATACGCGGATCAAACAATCATTTTTTGACCCAAAAATTTTTTAAAAAGAAATGTAACCTTTTAGATCCCCATAAATATTTGCTTTCAATCATTAAATAAGATTTCTGGGTTCAAAAAGAATTATTTGATCCTCGGATTATACGCCGGAAATTGCGGTGCAAACAAAATATCACTTCTAAAGCTGCACATTTTTTACTACAAAAAAGAATTTTTTAACTATACCTAAAACCCTTTAACATCAGCACACTTTCTATGAGTCTCGTGGTTTTGTAACAGTCGATCGCAGTTAAATTTGTTATGCGGATCCAGTTGAAATTCATATTAATACAGGTTTCGCGAGGCAATGCAACGAGCTTTGTTTGTATCATAAGCCAGTAAATGAATCTTCGGTGAAGCACCCAGTGTTGCCAGATGGGCTACTTTTTTTAAAACTCAGATTCTTGATTGACACCACTTTTTTGAAATGGTAAAACCGTTCTTATTTAGTGACATAGTAAATAAGGCGAAAATAAAGAGAATTTTACTGCTTCAATAAAGTGATGCCAATCAAGAAATCTGAATTAAAAAAAAGTAGCCTACTGGCAACACTGGAAGCACCACCAGCCCATATTTACTGGCACTCGCGTTTTATATTCAATGTGTCTGGCAAGTAGAAAGTTCCAGAAAAACTGTCTGTAGTTTTCAAAATATTTTTTTCTAAGCATAAATATTAGTCTCTCTTAATCTCAAAAATGCCTCGAATAATTTTTCTCAATAGTTAAAATATGTCTTAAAAACGTCAGGCACAGTTTTTGGTCCATTTGAAATTGCCTGACTTTTATATTTTTGAATTCATTAAATACTAAATTTGAATCGATTAAGATTTCTAAGTGCCACAAGGACTTTATTTGCAGCAAAATGTTTGAAATTTTAACAATTCACGGGTTTGTTAAGTTTCACGATCCTTCAACTAGATGTTCAATTCTGCATCCAGACATTACAAAAGAAGTGTTACAAAATTTTCAATATGCCTCAAATACGATCATAAAATGTTCAACAGCTCTCCTACTAGTTTCTATATTACTTCTATTTCCTTCCAATAATCACTTATGCTTGTCCGGTGTTGGCTTCACACGCAAATTTTCCATGATAATTTAAGCTGTGTATAAAACAAAAATCGCCGTATCTCGCTTCCTGTACGTCTGTACCATCCGTTGGTATCTTAAAACTCCATCGTTACGTAAGCGAACCAATCCCCCCAAAAAACACTCCCAAATACTGTGACACTTTCTAACACCAACACCGTAAATGGCCGAAGTACGCCATGATTATTAACCCAGTGAACACTTAATTCACCACGCCTGAATTATTTCCTTTCAATCTATTCATTATAAAACCACCAAAAAACTCTAAAAAAATTTCATGTGCCCTTAAAAAGGCCTTTCTTACGTTTTGTTGCTTTTGACACCGTTTTCATTTTATATCTTTATCGGTTCTGCTTTGATGGTTCTTTACTCCCGAATGTGTGCTAATGTAATTTTTATGACCTTTATATCTTTAAATTTTGTAGCATTTTTTGTAATTACAGTTATGCTTTGTTTTCTACGGAAATATTGCAAAAGAGGGACATATTATGCTTAATCTTCCTACCCTGAATGGGTCTAATCGACCCAGTCCAATAATGCGTTTCATTCGATTCAAACCAGAAAAATTTTGATAAATTAAATTAAATAAATAACACAAAGATTTGAGTTAAATAAGTATGTTAATTGGATTTAGATAAAATTTCTGGTGTGGAATATTTTAATCAAGTTTGAATAAAATTTCAACAGGGTAGGAAGGTTAAAATAGTGAAGATTCAACTTTAAATGCATTTGTAGAGCTTCATTGCCATCCCGGAAAACTTACACTTGGAAATTTGTGCGTAAAATGTCTCTTTATTTCAACGGTTATTTAATTGAAAATTTCAATCCAAAATAATAGAAAAAACTTACTCATTTTTACTGGTAAGACAGTAATTAGGCGGTAATAAATCTGCCACATTGTGACAAACAATACGACACTTTGTCCATGTCAGTGATAAAGTTATAATAACTGGTCAAACAAGAGTAAGACTTACCAACTATATGTCTTATACAACAAAAACCCATGAAACTAGCCTTTATTTTTTTTGTTTCCATTTACATTAACATAATTTTATTAATTTTTAAATGCGAAAATTATCTTTTAAAATACTTTAAAATTTTAATATTATAAAAATTGCAATTTAACGTGAATTACTTATTTAGAAGTTTAGAACTAAAGTTTTACTTTCCCCAAAGGCTAACATAACAATAAAAAAAGCTATCATTAGACTGCTCATTAAGTTGAGAACAACTACGAAACCCCCAAATCCTGCTCTGCTGTTCCGCAATGACACTAAATACGGCATATATATATATATAGATATATATTCAAAATTATTGATGTACGAACATAAAATGCATTGACAGATATGTTGTTATCATTTGGCAATGCTGGGCTTTAAACCCTTTGAGCAGTGTTGCCAGATGGGCTACTTTTTTTAAATTCAGATTCTTGATTGACACCACTTTTTTGAAATGGTAAAACCGTTTTTATTTCGTGACATATTAAATAAGACGAAAATAAAGAGGATTTTACTGCTTTAATAAAGTGATGCCAATCAAGAAATCTGAATTTAAAAAAGTAGCCTACTGGCAACACTGCCTTTGAGTGGCAAGCAATAATGCCTCTGTAATATTAAATTCTCCCCGGAAAAGTAGAAAAACTGTATTTTTAAAATAAGAAAAAAATGTTTTTTCAAAGTTTTGTCCCCAAAGTTAAAGAAATTAAGCTTCGTTAAAAGGTTCTGATGAAAATCTTGTTTAAATTAGGTGTGATAAAGTACTTCCCACAGCTACTCAAGGCTCTACTTTACCCTTTGAGCTCTGTGCGTAAATTTCTTCAAATTTTTAAATGTCACATTCGCACCAGTATTTTGCAAAGAAAATAAATTACCATATACGATTCCGAATTACGATATACACGAAAAAAAACCCAATAAACCTTTTTAAAACAAATTTGGTTGAATATTCTTGTGCCGTTTTGACATTTCGGAATTAAAATTAAATGGTAGAAAATTCAATGGTGGCTATTTCCATGCGAACTTGTCATGTCTATCACACAGCTGAAAATCGCTAAGCTTCCTGGGTACCGTTATTTTCTAAAAGTTTGCTTCGCCTTCCTCAATTAATGAGATATCTCCCATAAAATAAGTCAATTTGAACCGTTCTAAAACATCGAAAGCTAAAAATCGTAGTATGTGACAGACGTGACAAGTTCCCATGGAAATAGCCTAATCAGAGCTCAGAGGGTTAACCCACTTCGGGAACGAAATATTTTATATGATCCTTATTTGGTTTGCACTCCTTTTTATCAGAATATTAGATTTAGTTTACCATTCAAGAAAATGTCTTTTTTCAAATGAAAAATTTTACTTTTCTTTTTTAGTTTTATCAAAAATGATTCTTTAAACATCTTTTTAGGATGTACATTAGGTTTGTCATTTTCACCTCCATTTTCATGCCAAATTTCCACTCCAGACCTGAAACTTTTTTAATATAATTTTTAGTTTAAGATGTCAAGAAATGTTTGAAATTTATCAAATCTGAAAGAACTTCTTGTATTTTCTGGAGTGAATTTTTGGGAGTTTTTTGGAGTTTTTTTTAATAAAAGTGGATTTGAAGCTGGCAAACCTGATGCATATGTGCATCGATGATCCTAAAGGAGTTAATGTGTTAAAGATTGTTAACTCTCACCAAAAGGATAAAAGTTCTTTTCAACAATTGTGATTTTAAAAATATAAACTAACAGTAAACTAACTCTGCCAATACCTAACAAACAGTAAATCATTAAAATAACTAAATTTTACGGCCTTGCAAGAAGAGCAATGCATTAATATATCCTCAAGATTTGCGCATTTTCCATTTTCTTCTCGTAGTCATTATTTATATTTTAATGCATTTCAGAGTTCATTTAAATGCAGAAAGATTTCCATTAAACATTCTGATTTTCAGTGCAATGTATTTGATCGCCATTAAATGATCTACTTTTCAATGCAATGGAATAGTTGAATAACGGAAACTTCGCATCATTGATCAAATAAATGACAGTGAGTCCCAAATACCTTTTAAATATTTTCATACAGAAATATTGTGCCTTTATAGATCTACACTATTTATTTCAAAATTTAATAATGTGGAATACTTTATTTCTTTGCGAAGAATATCTTTTTCAATGTGAAAAACGAAAACATTTTTCGTTACTTACGGAGCGTTTTAAACTAATAGAATAAAATCTCATAGGTAGTGTTACCACAACGGGCTGATTTTTTATTTAGGCATTCCGAATTATTAGTACTAAATTTTCGTACTTATTTTGCTTTCTTATATGACAGATATTCCATAAACAAATTAAAAGAAAATTGCAATTTTTTTTTTTTAGTGTGAGTTCATTATTTCTGAATAAAAAAATCTCCAGATGCATTAACGACACTAATATGTGGTAGACCGTGTGAAGTTAAATAACTTTTATCTAGTATAGCTGCCAACTTTTGAGCTTTTTTGCTACCACTGAAATTTAATGCAGATTTCCGTTTTATTTAATCGTAACACTTTGGCGGTCAAATAAGAAAAAATTCTATAAAATGTTAGTGGTATGAAGAAAGCGTTAATATTGTAAATTATGATCACAATACACTAAACCTATTAACTTTTAAAAACTATTTCGGTCAAGAAAAAAAGCATAAAAGTTGGCAACTGTGCATGATTGTTGTTTCAAACTCCTGTAATAGGTGCTTATTACAGTGTTCACATCCAGACCAGCAAATCGGTGGAGATTTGCCTTTTCGCTACTTTTTTAAAAGTTAGATTTTTGATTGCTATCACTTATTTCAGATTGTGATATTCGCCTTATATAGTGACAGATTAAAGAAGGGAACTCAGTACCTTCGAACACTTTTTTAAAAATTTAAATATTCTAAGCATTTACACAAAAATTCTTGTACTCTGTGGGATAAGCTGCATACGTCGTGCTATTTTGGTTATTTCAGACAATGACGTAGGCAGCGTTATAATTTCTGGCTGATCTTTTAATTAAATATTCCGAATTCTCACCAGAACGTTTTAACTATTATTTTTGTTTTACAAGATCATTGATTTTTTTTAATAAAAATAAATGAAAATTACCAATAAGATTTCAGTAATTTGACTATGCCAACTGCATTCGATTAGGGGTATATTATGTGTTTGGAATAATTAAGATCCACCATTATAAAAAATAATGTTTGTATTAAATTAACGATTTAACCCATTCGTGCCCAGCATCTTTTGCGTAAATTTTATTTGGTTGGCACCACTATTTTTAGAAGATTTAATTTAGTTCATTAATCACGAAAATGCATCATTTAACTAAAATAATTATTGCTTTTCTTTTTTACCGGTGTCAAAAGCAGTGCTGAATGCACCTTTTAAAGCGTTCCTAAAAAGGGACGCTAGACACTAATGGGTTAAAAACATAATCTTCCCCTAGATTCATATATCTTCACGTCAATTACGGGTATTAATTTTCTGCCTAGTGAATAAGCAACAATCTTATTTTCGTTTGCATAAATGAAAATCTGTTCAGACTATGTTTATCAAATCCTTTGAAATGAGGAAGTTACAAATGTGACCACTTAAGAGCACACGCTAGTCACGCGGTAAAAGCCGAGAACTAATATAAAGTCTATGGGGGCGTTCTTTCCGAATATCTCGCTGAAATTTTAATATTTTAACATGATTTTTTTGCACAAGATAGCTGAGGACGATCCACAACCGGCCTAGTTTTTACTTTTTCAGTTTTCGTTTCAGATTTTCTTTAAACAATTACTTAAACTTTCGGAACCGGTTTAAATCGGCTCTGAAATTGAAACTATCGTAATATAAAAAATATATAACCAAAATCAAAAAAGTAAAAACTAGGCCGGTTGTGGATCGCCCTCAGCTACCTTGTGCAAAACAATCATGCAAAAAATTTAAAATTTGAGCGCGATATTCGAAAAGAACGCCCCCATAGACTTTACATTAGCGCTCGGCTTTTACCGCGTGAATAGTGTACGCTCTTAAGTTTAATTTCAAACAACAAACTTCAGTAGAGGCTCGTCAGGGAGTGCGGCATCCGATTTTTCACACCAGTAAAATTCAACAGAATCTTTCATATTGTTTATTCGATAAATTTTGTTGATTAAATAAAACTGAAATAACCACACAATTTTACTGGTGTGAATAAATTGTTGCTGCACCCCCTGACCAGCCGGTACTGACAAACTTCCACACAAACAGACAGTTAAGACAGATCAGATGTGCTTGAGGCTCAAATTTCAATTTCCCCGATAAATAGCCGAATAGTAATCAAAATTTACAACCAACTCTCATCAAAATCTCATGCCATTCATTTCGAGCCAGCAGAAACTTTCATGCACGCCCAAGTTATACGTGAAAAGATATTAACCCTTTGAGCTCTGGGGTGTAAATTTCTTCAAAATTCCAAATGTCACATTGGCACCAGTATTTTGCAAAGAAAAAAACCGGTTAACGATAAACACGAAAAAATGCATTAAACCTCTTTGAACTAAATTTGGTCAAATTTACTGGTGTCATTGTGACATTTTGGAATTAAAATTATGTGGTAGAAAATTCTACCAGCAGAGCTCAAGGGGTTAAGTACCGGACACAGACAGTGCTCCTTTTTTGGTGTTTTTGTGTGCTTGGGACGCTTGTGTACGTGTGGAAGGGTGGGGGTAGTCTTTTACTGTCACCGTTTGGTATAATTATAAAAGAAGGTTTATTCTGAAAATTCGAATTTTTACGTCTTAACCCTTTGAGGGGCAAAGCACTTCTATTCTGAAAATGCTTAAATGGCTGAATGACACCGGAATTTAAAAACAAATTTATTTCAAAATAGATAAATGGTTTTCTTCATGTGTTTGATAAAATTAAAATTTTCATTTTAAAATTTTGGTGCCAATATGGCATTTTGCAATTACCATTAAGTGGTATATATTTTATACCACCGCCCTTCAAGGGGTTAAATGCCGCTACTTGTATGTTGTTACTCGCTGTTAAAATATCAACGAAAAGAATTTCCAAACAGGGTCATTTTTGCAGTTTTATCTTTTTTCTGCAGTGCTTTCTTGGCGCTTAGCAATTTTGCAGTTTCGCTGCTGCCAATCGACAAAAAAAAGTACGTATAGAAAGTGGAAACCTTTTCACTTCCACGGTTAACCACTTAATGTTCGCATTAAATTACGGTTTAAAAATTCAAATTCATTATTCCCACAACTTTAAAAAATATATATTCTTCTTATTTAATGTCAAGTAAAATGATACCAATTAAAAACAATTACACTATTTTATAAAATTGCTGGAAATAAAACATTTCTGAATAAAAGCCAAGAAACTTGCAGCCTGTGAATGTCTCGGGCGCGACAATTAAGTGGTTAAACAATTTTTCAAATATACAACTATTAATCATATAAAAATATTCGCTACAATAGGTCACTTTCTGACTTTCAGCGACGACCTGTTTCTACTTTAAGTGAGACTAAACGTCTTTATTTCAATACAATGTTATTAAAGAAATTCTACAAACCGGATTAATATCATTCTGAAAAAGATTTTGAAAGTTCAGATGAGGAGAAATACATTTGCAAAATAAAGTATGTAAAAAATTGACGAAAGCATAAAAAATGAGATTTGTTTTAGCGTTTGGCTAAAATTTTCATTACCAGGGTGTACAAAAAGTCTGGATAATGTCGAATAACTAGAAAAATACATGCCAGATTAAAAAACGAAAAAATACAAAAAAAAAAAAATAAATAAAAAAAGCTACTCAGTGTTATAAAAGTTCAGAAATCTCCACAACCCTAGAAGGACCAGCACGGGGGAGGGGTTTGGAACAATTTTTTAATGATAACACGCATTTTTATTGAAAGTTAGGATTTACTGGACAAAAATACGTAATTTTGAAATTAAGATTATTTTCGAATCCTCGTTGATCATATTGTTATCGAACTAATTTGGCAGGTACGTACTTTGTTTCTCCCAACAAGGCTTTACCATCTCGAAATCAAAGTGTCTAGAATTTTCGTCGTCGAAGTGGCAGTCTTTTGAGAGAATAGTGATTTGCAAAAACCATCAGTAGCGATTCCTTCGATAGCGGTTTATTTGTTTTTTTTTCATAATAATAAGACAAATATATTTTATTTAAAAACCAATTTTCAGTGGTAGCTTGGATTTGATTATTGTCGGTTAATTGCCATCCTCCCATAGCTATCTTGATTGGACCGAAGCTGTGTCGACATACACTCCATTCCATACAAATTTTTGCATTCGACGACAAATTTTTCTAGTACTCACATTTTCTGCTGTTACAAATTGCACTACCGCGCGTTGACACAGTTTGAAAGCATCCACGATGCGAATGTTGCCCTCTAACGTACTCCCACGCTATCACATGTGCATCTGGGAGGATCTGACTATACTGCATGTACACCCAGCATCCTGCTCTCATAGGAGCATGTGTTGTCATATTTCTCTTCAAATGGCAGAGTTATTACAGCAATGCCTTTTTCATTTGGGCAATCGTTATCTATTACGATTTTATTGTATATTAACCTACCATATTACCGCTCCATTTTATAAAACTTCATCTCATATTACAAAAACAGCCCGTGATTGAGACAAATATATATTTTTTCCTGTTATACGCATCATTTTACAATCTGTCTAAAAAATATATTCATCAAAATGAACTTCTTAGCACACTTCTTTATAAACTCTTCATTTCTCTAAAGATTCACTTTACAGTGAAGCACAAACGGTTACCAGTTTCGTGATTTTTTAAAAAACAAACTAATAATATAGAGTATACATCACTATTTCTTTAATAAAATGTTTGGCATATGAAAATCAACAAAATGTGTGTCGATTAATAACCGAAGTAACAGTTAAAAAGCAGTAACAGTTAAAACAGTACCCGAATACTAATTTTTTGCTTAATTAATCGCTGGAAATAACGTTTAAATAAGACAAATATTTCTGTTTGCAAACTGTAAAATCAAATGTCATAAAACTTAGCAAATACAAAAATGTACAATATGCAGACTTGAATGTTTGAATTATTTAATGAAATTAATTAAATGAAACCTTACAACAAAGAATGAGTAAAATCGCTCTAAGAAAACTAGAGGCATTTCAGTGGTTTAAACAATTTAATTAAAGGCTAAGTAGTATTTCAAAGCAAAGCGGTTAGGTAGAAGAGGTTACATCCTATTTTTACGTACTGAGAGTCTCAATTTTAAATACCCCTTTTTTTTCTATTTAATTAGTTATATATGGCGAAGGTAAGTTTTAGAAAATAGTGTTATATAATATCCTTAGCTCGTAAATAATTAATAAATTCAACAATCTTTATAAAGTTGAAAGTCTGTCCCGAAACGCTTGCACCAAAAATCTCTTTAAACCACTATTTGCAAATAAAAATGTTTGTTTGATGAATTTCAGTAGAATTTGCTGTAGAAATCTAACAGGAATATTATTCCTTTGAAAATGAGAGGCGAGAAAATTTTGTTTGCCATCTCTTTTGCAAAGAACGTATAGCTATATTTATGCGAATCTCGTTAAAACCCTTTGAGCTCTGATGGTAGAATTTTCTACCACTAATTTTAATTCCGAAATGTCACATTCGCATCGGAATATTCGACCAGATTTATTTGAAAAACGTTTAATGCATTTTTTTCGTGTATATCGTAAACCGAATTTTTCTTTTGCAAAATACTAGTGCTAATGTGACATTAGGATTAGTGAAGAAAGGGTATAGTGAAGTAAGATTGACGAAATGGTCCCTATGGTCAGTGACTGAATTATTATTTGTACTGGTATCAGCACTCTAAAAGAGTACGAAATGCAAGGTCTTCGACCCCTGATCTTGCCCCGTCTTTAAGATAATCGAAAAAGTTCGTACACGCGCCGTTATTTTTTAAATGTATATTTCTGAAAAACTATGAAAGCTAGAAAGATGGGACCAATCGCATATATTAATAGGTACTTCGAAAAATATTTTGTATTTTTTTCATAATTTTCGTGAAATGACAATTGTGCAAAATAATTAAACAAAGTATAAATCTTTCTTTTTAATACTACTCTGTTATATCTACCGCGTCAAAAAAATATAATATTTTTTAATTTATACACTTATACCACCCAAAATTTGATCAAAATCAAAGAGGTGCTTCTTTGAGTAATATCTAAGAAGATAGAAAAGGAAAAAATAGAAAATCTAAATCGAAAAAAAAGAGAGAAAGTGATACCGGACAAATTTAAGAGAAAGCGTAGCGCTGAAATACGGCTATGGGGACATTAAAATACGGCCGGTGGTTGGGTGGAGCGATGAAACTGGCAATCGCACCGACTTACATCCCGAATGTATTTACCCTGCTGAAATTGTGCCTAATTTTTTTTATGCTGAAGTCTATATTGTAATAAATGGAAATAGTGATGACGATTGAAATGATATTTATCATCATCATGTCTACAGCACCAAAAATATACATACCGTAATTTCGGGTGTATAAGCCGCGGATCAAACAATTCTTTTTGGACCCAGAAATCTTATTTAGTAAATGAAGATAAATGTTTACGGCGATCTAACTAGTTACATTTGCCTCTTAAAAAATTCTGGGTCGAAAAAGAATTGTTTAATCTGCGGCTTATACACCCGAAATTACGGTAATATTCTTCCATTTATACACTTATACCACATAAAAGATGATTAAAATCAAAGAGGTGCTTCTTTGAGTAATTATGAATTTACTAAGTATGAGTACGGATGGTAGGAACTAATTAAAGAGGTCTTTTTTAGAATTATTTATTATAATTACATAACTATAATTTCAATCATCATCATCATTTTCATTTATTACAATATTGACTTCGTCATTTAAAAAAAAATTGAAAGAATTTCCGCAGGACTAATACATTCGAAATGTAAGTCGGTGCGATCGATAGTTTCATCGCTCCAACCACCCACTAGCCGTACTCCAGTATCACACTAGCCGTATTTTAGCCCTACTTTTTCTTTTAAATTTGTCCGGTATCAATTTCTCTCTTTTTTCTTTTCTATTTAGAGTTCGTATTTTTTTCCCTTTTCTATTTTCTTCTTTGATATTTTTCAAAGAAGCACCTCATTGATTTTGATCAATTTTTGGGTGGTTTAAGTATATAAATTAAAGAATATTCTATATATATTTTTTTTGGTGCGGTAGACATAACAGAACAGTACCGTAATTTCGGGTGTATAAGCCGCGGATCAAACAATTCTTTTTGGACCCAGAAATCTTATTTAGTGTTTTTGAAGACAAATATTTACGGCGATCTAAGTAGTTATGTTTGTTTCTTAAAAAATTCTGGGTCGAAAAAGAATTGTTTGATCTGCGGCTTATACACCCGAAATTACGGTACTAAAAAGAAAGATTTATACTTTGTTTAATTATTTTGCACAATTGTAATTTCACAAAAATTCTGAAAAAAAAAATTATTTCTCAAAGTACTACCTATTAATATACGCGATTGGTCCCATCTTTCTAGCTTTTATAGTTTTTCAGAAAAATACATTAAAAAAAGGAGCGCGTACGAACTTTTTCGAATATCTTAAAGGCAGATCAAGATCAGGGGTCAAAGACCTTGCATTTCGTACTCTTTTAGAGTGCTGATACTAGTACAAATAATAATTCAGTCATTGACCATGGGGGCTATTTTGCCATTCTTACTTTGCTATAGCCTTTGCCCGCCAGAGCTCAAAGTGTTAAACCCTTGAGGGGCAAAGAACTTGTATTCTTAAAATGCTGAAATGATTGATTGGCACCAGAATTTAAAAACAAATTTATTTCAAAATTAAAGCTTTTCTTCACGTTCTTAAAATTTTCATTTCCAAATTCTGGTGTCAATGTGGCATTTTGCAATTAAAATTAAGTGGGCTATATTTTATTCCATCGCCCTGAAACGGGTTAACATAAAAAGAAATATCACTCCCAGTAACGTAACTAACAAGAAACATTAGCTGGCATATCTTAACCCTTTGATCTCTGGGGTGTAAATTTCTTCAAATT
This sequence comes from Maratus speculifer, assembly GCA_964019185.1. Lineage (NCBI taxonomy): Eukaryota > Metazoa > Arthropoda > Arachnida > Araneae > Salticidae > Maratus > Maratus speculifer. The sequence goes on from OZ025299.1 coordinate 198,683,481, forward strand.
TATAAATGTCACATTGGCACCAGTATTTTGCAAAGAAAAAAAACGGTTAAAGATAAACACACACACAAAAAAAAAATGCATTAAACCTTTTTCAAATAAATTTGGTCGAATTTTCTGGTATCATTGTGACATGTCGGAATTAAAATTATGTGGTAGAAAATTCTACCATCAGAGATCAAGGGCCTCTTAACACTAGAACCACGGCGACGGGTCATTTTGACCCGTATCATATGCAGAGATGCTGATTCGAACCAGAAAACTCTTTATATAATTAGATAAATGTAAGCTAGGCAAAAATAATGTAAAAATATAACTTAAACAGTTTTGAATGAAAATTCCGGTGAGAAATATTTTTATAAAACTTGAATGAATTTTCCCGCGGTTCTAGTGCTAACGGTCGCATTAAATACGTCTCAAAAATTCATATTACCTACACCCATGAATTAAAAAAAATGGAATATTCATCTTGTTTGATGACAAGCAAAAGGTTGCCAGAATAACGACTTTATAAAACTGGTGGGAATCGAACAATTCTGAGTAAAAACCATAACGATCGCAGCCCATTAATATCGCGGTAAAAAAAATTAGAAGGTTAAAAATAGTGATTCTCCAAGTGTAACCAATTTCCGAGAAATATATCTTGGAAGCAAATTTCCACCAGTAAAACTAAATAGAAATTTTCTCCTATTTTTACTGCATTATGCTTGGAAATTTTCAGTCATGAAAACGTGCAACATATATTAATTTTTACTGGTGGGAATTCTCTTTAGCAATAGCAAGAATCTGCATTTCCATTGTGTTATGGCAATCTAGAAAAAATTTTGTCAGTGTCAGGGAAAAAGATAATATTTCGGCAAACTGACACCAGCAAAAACAAATAGAAAATTTTACAACATTCGCGAGAAAAATTTGTTATGAGTAAGGTGCTTCAAAAATTATTGACGAATTGTTATATTCTTAAGTACTGGCAGAAGTGTGCCCAGGCGGTACTATATGCAACTATTAATCTGATTTTTAAAATGCTACTATTTTTGAAACCCTTCTAAATTACTTTACTCTCAACCAGTCGACAATACATAACATCTCTTCTTTTTTTTTATAATTCCATTCCCCCAAATTATTCATTTGAAGATGTTCGCATAAAATGATATAGGTATCTATAAAAGGTTTTCGATGCGTAATATTGAGACTAATTTATTGTGATGTTCTTTCTGTAACTTCGGATAAAGTAAGATATTTTATAAAGTTAAAATGCCTTTTGTGAGTCTTTAAATAAAAACAAAGGTTACCATGATACAGTAGAAATGCTGGTACAAAGCAAAAAATACAAGCTGAGAAGATTAAATATAATACTTGCAGCTTAAAAATAGACCTTTAACCCTTTCCGGCGCGGACAAAGTCTATTAGTAAAATGAGAAATTATACACTGACGCCGGAATTTACAAACAACATTTTTAAGAAATCAAGAATTCCTTAATTTAAGCTTTTATTGCAAAAGTAAGATTTTATTAAAATATTAGTGGTGCCAATTGCAAGTTTGGAATTAAAATTAGATGTTTCCAGACTGGACACACTGCGCCGGAAAGGATTAACCACAATCGTCGCGCCCGAGAGATTCACGGGCTGCAAGCTTCACGGCTTTTATTCAGAAATGTTTGAATCCCACCAGTTTTATAAAATAGTGTAATTGATTTTATTTTGGTATCATTTTACGCGTCATTCAATAAAGTAAATATTTTGTTTTCAAATAAGTGGAGGTAATGGAATCTGATTTTTTTTTTTTTTTTTTTTTTTTTTTTTTTTTTTTTTTTTTTTTTTTTACCGTAATTTAATGCGCAGTTGAAGGTGTTAAACTGTCGCCCGCCGGATACCAATATATTTTTTAAAGAAATAGAGAAGAATGTGATTACAATTGAATTTTTAAACCGCAATTTAATGTGACCGTTAATCTATACTAATAAAAGAACAAAACGCTCTGTCTGTGTGTGTGTCTGTGTGTGTGTCTGCGATGGCTAGCAAAATCTACAGCACGTACAAAGCTCAAATTTTTTTTGAGAGTAGCCCAATATCTCTCCTGATGCACCTGAGCTTCAGAATTTCAAAATTCCAATTATTAACTGAGTAATTAATTAAAATCAAGAGGTCACTCTCATAAAAAAATCATCTTTTTCCCAATTTTTTTCTCTTTCATTTGTTTACGGTTGGTTGGTTGTGTAAAAATTTTCGCAGAAGTAATAAAAAAGCTGAGACAGAATTAAAGAAACCCATGGAGGAATAAGATAAGTGGAGGTGAAGTAAGCTCAAAAAAGGTTTGCGATATGAAACCATTTATTGCTCAAATTTAATGTGGCAAACAAAAGGACGTGGAAGAGATTTTGTATTATAAGACGAATTGAAAGAAATGAATTACAGTTGAAGCATATTTCAAGAGGAAATAGCAAATTTTTAAAATGGTCTTCGTTCTATTATTATTTATTAGAATAAATATTCGCTTTTAAAATTAAGGAAATTGGAAAATTAGCAATAATTAAATATCAAATTAAAATTAAATAAGATATTGAAAACATTTAATACGGATTAAAAATTGTATAACTAAAAGTTTCCTTCATTAATGTAATTTTTAATACTTTATAACGTAGATGAAAAATGTTTATGACTTAATAATTGCATGTAAATAAATATTTAAAATATAATGATGAAAACATTCTTTTAAAATCATGTATGAAAACTTAAGTAATAAATATTAATCTAAAATATAAATTTCTGACTGCAGACGATTTTAATGTACTAACAAAATAATGTTATATTTTCAAGCAAAACGTTAAAATAATTTTCTATATTGATATTTAAAACACATATGATAAAATAATTAATAAATTTTTACCGGTGAAGCGATAAATTAGTTCTTTTTTTAAAAACGAGAGAAAAAAAAAATACAGGTTTAAACCTGTTTCAATTGATAGCGAAATTTTAAAATGGAGGGCCAAAATCACAGTCCGGTGAAATCCAAACACCTCATTGGTCATTGAGCCGCGTCCTTTTCAGGGAACAATCTCTTAGCAGTTGGGTAAATGTTGTCATACTCCTTTTTCCGAGAAAAAATCGTAGCGGCAGTTTTGAAGTAAATCTTATCTCTTTTCATTTATAATCTAAATTTTTCACTCTCATTTTATAAAATGGCATCAAAATATCTTAATTGAGTTAATTTCGATGGTTTATCTTAAATAAGAACAGACGGTAACAATCGCTTAAAAAATACTTTCCCCCTCACCTTTTTCAAATGGAGAAACAAGTTCGTGATTTTCACCCTTACCACTCGACCAATGGGGTGGCTGGATTTCACTTGACTGTGATTTTGGCCCTTCATTTTAAAATTTCGCCAATTGATAGGCGTGTCAAAGCACGTGCTTTTGTTGGTACTTAATTGGACTTAATGTAGGGTTACATCTTAAGCATCATCTCCAGAGATAATACCTCCACTCTATTAATTTCTTTTTACTCTATGAAAGAAACCAATTTGAGATTTTGACATTTCAAAAGTGACTGTTTTTTTCCCAAAGACCTTTAAAATTCATAGACTGGCAAAATGTCAGTTTAACTTAGGATTTTTGAACATAGCTATTACGTCAGATCGTTGGTACTTCGTACATTAGAATGTATTTGTGGTTGGCTATGTTGCAGTTAATATATCTATATGTATATATGAGGCTTTTTTAGCAGTTTTTTTAAATCATTGATTAAATTTGAATGCATTTATTTAAGTTAAAATTTTATTAAGACTTTAATTTGTTTTTAAAACAAAAATGAAATGGCTCTTTGACGTACAATTTTTCGAATAGGCAGACGATTCATACACAGTAATAAATTATCAAATAGCAAAACAAATTATATATAAAAAATAGTCACTAAAAGAATAGTAGCAAAACATAATGTTTAGGCGTATTAACACATAACCCGATCCCAACCAGAAAAAAACAGACTATACTCCGATCGAAGCAAGACAAAAATTTCATGAGCATAAACGCGACCCGAACCTAAAAATTCCATTTGAAAAAAAAAACTATGGATTTGATATTTGACCCGAATCAAATCTGAATCCCACAAAAATATTCAAATGAAGCATACCCCAATTCGATCAAAGAAAAATAATGTTCGTGTATATGCAACCCGACCCGAACCTAAAATTTTTCTCTGAAAAAACCCAAAAAATGACCAGAACGAAACCTGAAATCGATAAAAATATTCCAAAGAACTATAACCTGATAAGAGCAAGACAAAAAAACTTCCATGAACATAAACCTGACTCGAACCTAAAAAATTCCATTTGAAAAAAAAGCCTGAAGTTTTATGCAAACTACATCTGAATCCGATCAAAATATTCGAAAGAACCATAACCGGATTCGAATAAGAGAAAATAATTTTCGTGGACATGAAACCGATCGGAACCTAAAATTCCATTTGAAAAAAATACATGAAATTTGAATCGACAAAAATATTCCACAGAACCATACCCGGACCTGAACAAGACAAAAAAATTTCCATGAACATGAACCCAATCCGAACCTAAAAAATGAACTAAATCTGAATCTGACAAAAATATTCCAGAGAAGCATATCCTTATTCGAACAATGCAGAATAATTTCCGTTGATGCGCAACCCAACCTGAACCTAAAAATTCCATTAAAAAGCCGAAATCTGAATTGAACGACATCTGAACCCGAAAAAAATATTCCAAAGAACCAAAACCCGATCCGAGCAAGACAAAATAATTTCCCTGGACATGAATCCAACCAGAACCTTAAAAATCAATTTAAAAAAAATACCTGAAATCTGAATCGAACCAAATCTGAATCCGACGAAAATAGTCCAAATAACTATAACCAGATACGAACAAGACAATATAATTTCCATGGACATAATCCCCATTCCAAACCAAAAAATTTGTAAAAAAAAGAAAAAAAAATCCCGAAATTTGAACCAAACTTAATCTGAACCAAACAAAAATATTTCAGTGAAGTATAACCTCATTGGAACTAGGTAAAATAATTTCCATATAAGTACAACCCGACCCGAACTTAAAAATCCCATTTGAAGGGAAAAAAAAAACCCCACGAAATCTGAATTGAACCGAATCTAAACTGAACACAAATATTCCCCACAATCATAACCGTATCCGAAGAAGACAAAATAATTTCCATGAACATGAATCCAATCCGAACCTAAAATTCGGATGTTCTACAAAACATAATGCGCTCCGTAGCGGTGGAAAGTGAAACTAAGTACTTAGCGCGAGATGGTTAAAATATTTTGTTTATAGTTAATGTTAAATTAGAACTAGGTTACGGTTAGATAACAGTTAGGATGCAATTACGTTCCGGTGACCCTTTTGTTATTTTATTTTCCGGTTAGGTTACAGTTAGGTCATGGTTAAGTTACAGTTAGGTTAAGGTTAATTTGCGGTTAGGTTGTGGTTAGATTATGGGTAGGTTATGATTAGGTGACGGCCAAGTTACATTTATGGTATATTTAACTTGCAGTTAGGTTACTGTTAAGATACAGCTAAGTTACAGACAAGTTATGATTCCGATACAATTAGGTTACGGTTAGGATTTTGTTCATAGAATGAACATTACGCATGTTTGATAAAAAATATACACCTATTTTTGTAAAATGGCTCTGAATTTATAATATTATATACTAACCTTTTAGCGAATCATCGAGAATCGATTTCATTCACGGTATAGTCAGATTTAAGAGTGATATATAATTAGTTTGAAATACAAAATATTTCACTTGGGATATCTATGTGAAAAAAGTATTTAGTTAAGTCACTTAACAGTAATTTCAAGGATAAATATCAACACGAAATCGTTGGACACATATTCCCTCCTGCGTTTCCCATCGCAGTCATTTTAGGTATTTTTGCAGCTAAATATTAGTTTTTTAAAAAACCAATTTTTGACACAGTCAGGGGGCACGTATTTAATATAATGTACACTGTAAAAAATTTGACCTTTTTGCTGTATCATCACTCCCCCGCTTTTATAGAATATATCTCTTTTGACCTATGACAATGCTCCAAAATAGGCTGAAGTAATCATTTTCTATAAAAGCGGTGGAGTGACGATGCAGCAAAAGGGTCAAATTCTTAACAGTGTATTAACACATATTTTGAGTTGAAGATAAAATCATAAAAATTTCAAGTTCGTTTAACATTATTATAACGGACCCGGGCAACGCCGGGCGGGTCAGCTAGTAGGTTAATAAAGAATTGAGAAGACACATATAGGTTGTCTTGGGAGTGACCCTCTAGCTCTAAATCAATTTAGAATGGCGATGAAGTAGAATAGTTTATGTATATCGTATATTTGTACTTCATAGGTAGACTGGTCAAAAATATTTTAAAAATTCTGCCCTTTTTTTAACACATAAGCCTTTGCAAAATAGCAAATATGATATGTTTAAAAAACTTAATTAAAAAAAAATTTGCAACGCATTTGAATGGAAAGTATTACAAATTCAGGACATTTTCTATTTCAGATATACATAATAACGCTATAGGTGCCAAGTATTATGGATTTAGAATATAACCATTAACGAATGATTAATGTCGCATTCGAAAAATGATAATTACCTTTCAGAAAAGAAAAGATTCCAAGTTTCATGTGATTTTGTAGCATACGCCACATCGCTGAGAACTTCTTTGCTTGTTGGCCACCGTTATTTTCGTCAAATTTGCTTCACCTTAAAAGTTAATAAGATATCTCCGATAACATAAGTCGCATTTTTCATTTCTAAAGAACGGACTGTTTAAAATCGTAGAATGGGACATACAGTGCAAGGTCTCATGGAATGAGCCAGATAAACATTCATCTTAAACTTCCTAAAGATAACCTCGTAACATTTCTGGCACAGGGCACTTCGACGGCGAAAATCTTGAAATGACTGAATTAGATCGTACTATATCTACATAGAATTTGAAAACAAGAAAACACTATTTTCCTCATCCGTAATTTAACGGAAAATATTTACACCACACTTCTGATGTCATTATAGCATTTCAGAATCATGTAGGGCGTTCCATGTGTTGCACTGAAACGCAAAGTTTCAACCCGTTGAGCTCTCATGGTTGAATTTTCTACCACTTAATTTTAATTCCGAAATTTCACAGCGGCACCAGAAAATTCGACCAGATTTATTTAGAAAAAATTTAATGCATTTTTACATATGTATCGTTAACCGATTTTTTTCTTTGCAAAATATTGGTGCCAATGTGACATTTATCATTTTGAAGAAATTTGCACCCCAGAGCTCAAAGGGTTAAGATATGCCAGCTAAAGGGTGTAAAACATAACTTCGCGTATATCATAAACGGAATTTTTTCTTTGCAAAATACTGGTACCAATGTGACATTTAAAATTTTGAAGAAATTTATCCACCAGAGTTCAAACGGTTAACAGTTTCGTGTTTTATAAACAACAAACTAAAAATAAGGAAGCAACACAGCTATTTCTATAATAAAATATTCAACCGGTAAAAATCAAGAAAATGTCTTTCAAATAATAATTCTTTGGGGACGAACAACATACATACATGCAGCAAAAAAGTTTAAAAATCCTTGTTTATCCCAGGTAGTAAAATTCTACAGTTAAATTTTCCTTGTTTAGTTGGATAATTTTCTTGATTTAATAAGACACAAAGGGTATAGCCGGGTTTCTTAGCAAAATACGCCGTTGAGTTAATCACGTCGATTCCTGCATGAATCGATAGCTCATAAACAGAAATTCATTTCTCCCCAATTTCAAGTTTGTATCTCATGACCACGGAGGAAAATGATCCTAAATGCCAATTTTGAAAAAAAGCTCATTTGAGGAAACTACACAGCTGATTTTAACGAAAAAAATAAGGGATCTATAAAACCACCATACAAATGCTTGACATTTTTTTCAGATTTTTTTTAAACAAAGGAAAAAGTTTTCTAACATTTTTCTTGTTTTTCAATGAACATTTTATTTAAAAATCTATTGAAATTTCAGAGTGACCACCTAAATTTTTTTAAATGAAATACTATGAGATATGATGTATATTCACTATCAATTTCAACTTTCTGCGTAGGGTGCATCATATTAAAAAAATGCAAAATCATATTCCGGTAGGGATGAGGGGCGTGTCTCGCAAAAATTTCACATATTAATTCAAACTTCAGTTTAAAAAGAAGGCGTGATATAACATTATACGGCAGAACTTTCCGGTAGACCTTATATGAGGACCCCAGAAGCCAAGGGGTATAAGTGACAAAATTGAAAAAAATAAACTAAATACACAGACGACCTAAAAATATGCTTTTTTTCATTTCAGGTAAAGAAATATAAGTGATTTTCTTATTATTTGCTGAGTTATAGAGGCAAACCACTTTTATCGAAAAACAATCAATATTGATTAATTATACATTTAACGAAAATTGTACTTTATTTTTTAACATTTATTGAAATAAGAGTTCAAAGACCAGAATGCAACAAGCAGAAATTTCCTATTTCAATTCACTCAATTGTTATTGATGTTCGAATTTAACATCAATTATCTTTAAACTCAATTTACTCCAAATCGAAATTTTGTCACTTGTACCCCTTGGCTTCTGAGGTCGTCATATGTGAGATTTGTGCGAGACACGCCCTGATCTCTGCCCCAATATGATTTTGCCCTTTTTAAATATGATGCACCCTACGTAGAAAGATGAAATTTATAGTGAATATAGGGGAGAGTGGGGATACTTGAGCATAGGGGATACTTGAGCCACCCCTATTATCTCTACAGTTGGTCAATTTTTCTTTCTAAAATTGGCAACATGGTAACATATTTATAGTTCTGAACATGTAAAAAAGAAATCACATACCTTGGTACCATTTTGAAAGTATGGTGATTAACCCTTTGAGCTCTGCTGGTAGAATTTTCTACCACATAATTTTAATTCTGAAATGTCACAACGACACCAGAAAATTCGACCAAATTTATTTGAAAAAGGTTTAATGCATTTTTTCGCGTATATTGTAAATCGGTTTTTTTTCTTTGCAAAATACTGGTGCGAATATGACATCTGGCTCAAGTATCCCCTCCATGGGGATACTTGAGCCACGATGTAAAAGAAAAAGTAAACATTTATTAGACATAGAAAAATAGCTCAAAATTAATTGAAAGTGGTTTTCAATTGAAGAAAAAATATCAGATTTTCATTTTCAATATTTTATTATGTTCTAAGAAATTATAAAAAATTTAAAAAAATTACAATTTTAAAAATGGCTCAAGTATCCCCATCTTCCCCTACATCATATCTCGTTGTATTTCATGCAAAAAAATTAACGTGGTCAATCAGAAATTTCAATAGATTTTTATTTAAAATGTTCATTCAAGAACAAGAAAAATGTAAGAAAACTTGTTCTTTTCTTAATAGAAATCTGAAAAATTTGTCAAACATTTGTATGGTTTTTTTATACATCCCTTATTTTTTTCGTTGAAATCCAATGAAGTTGTTTAGTAATTTCGTCACAATGCGCTCTTTTCCAAAACAGGCAATTAACACTAGAACCGCGGGAAAATTCATTCAAGTTTTATAAAAATATTTCTCACCGGAATTTTCATTCAATACTGTTTAAGTAATATTTTGAAATTATTTTTGCCTAGCTTACATTTAGCTAATTTTTTAAAGAGTTTTCTGGTGCGAATCAGCATCTCTGCATATGATACGGGTCAAAATGACCCGTCGCCGCGGTTCTAGTATTGAAGTCATAACTCCCCGTGGTCTTGAGATAAAATTTTGAAACTCGGCGGTAATGAATTTCTTTTTGTAGGCTATCGATTCATGTAGGACTCGATCTGGTTTACTCAAGGTCATATTTTACTAAGAAACCTGGCTATTCCCTTTCTGTTTTGAAAAACAGGAAACAAAACATCAAAAATTTCGTAAAAGGGCACCCGTCGCTAAGGGATTAAATCGAAGATTACAGTTAAAAATTACTGCTATCCATTTTTTTGAGTAATGAATCCAGCTCACTCTCTTTGCCCGATTTTCGTTCGTGAATAATTGTGAACGGGTTAACCCTTTCCGGCACGGGCAAAATCTGTAGTAAAATGAGAAATTACCGACTGGCACCGGAATTCACCAAAGAATTTTTTAGATACTTTGAATTCCTTAATTTAAGCCTTTACTGTAAAATCAAAATTTTAGTAAAATATTATTGGTGCCGATTGCAAGTTTGGAATTAAAATTAAGTATCCCAGACCGGGCACAGTGTGCCGGAAAGGGTTAAACTAAAAAATATATATACATATATAAAAGATAAGGAATAAAAGATAATTACTATTCAGATACTGAAGCAATGAAAATCCGTTTAATTTGCGCTGTAAAAAAGCCACAACGGAATTTTTAACTCCAAAATTCTAACAGTTTTTCCAACACTGTTCCCGAATATTAGTCTTCGCTTATTTAACACAGGAAATAACTTTAAATAGGACAAGTATTTATATTTTTAAACATTAAAAATAAAAAGTCTACTACAGAAATGAACAATATTCAGCCTTGAATCTTTGAATTATTAAGATAAGTATGTTTCAATTAAATGAAACCTAACAAAAAAAAAAAAAAAGAGCGAAATATTTCTAATAAAACCAGGGGCATATCAGTGGTTAAAACAATTTAACGAAGGGCGAAGTAATAATTCAGAGCAATGCGGTTAGGTAGGAGAAGTTGCATGCTTCCAATTTTTATGTACTAAGAGTCTCGATTTTGACTACCACTATTTTCTTTCCTTTTCTTATTCATTTGGTTATACACAGGTGGAAATTGAATTATGAAAATACGGATTTTTAATGAGAACATTTATAATATTAACTACAAAAGGAATGAAATTTTATACATTATACATGCTATGTAAAACAAATAATTTAGAAAAATAAAATTTCATACAAATTAATAAACTAAAACATAACATCAAAAATTAGATTTTAGTAGCATAAAAACATGGAATTGATTTAAGAAATGTCACATTTAATTGAAATTAATAATTAGTAAAGACGCCTTTATTCATTAGAGCAGGGGTCGTACATGTCCTGAAATTTTAAGACCAAGAAAATCTTCTGCACCAGTATTTTCTCATAGAAAATATATTCTTAATATAAAGTGTCATTCCGTACGTTGTATCTAGATGTATGTTTCTGTAAATAAATACTGATATTTGTCCTGAAAAATTACCAGAAATGTACGACCCCTGTTAGAGTTTCTTTTATTCCAGATGGCAGTAATAAAACAAAATTTTGGATGTATTTCTGATCAATTAATTTCCAGTTTTGACAGACTGAAGCTTTCAAATCTACAAGTGATGTGTACTGCATCCCATTTGCATAAACCATTCGAACAAGCTGTCCCCAAACGTTTTCGATGGGGTTCAGAACAAGACTAATAGGTGGATGATCTAAAAGAACAAAATTTTGTTCGTCAAACAACTCTTTCATCTCATTTGAAATGTGAATACTTGCATTATCTTGCATGAAGATATAATTTAAAACCTAATATTGCCATGCAAATGGAAGAAGTGAATTTTTTGAAACTAAATTATAATAATAAAAAGGTCTAGCGACCGATTAAAAATACAATTTCACTTTTGCCAACAAAAGCAATCGATGCCCAAATCATCGAACTTCCGCCAACAAAATTTCTGCTGAATGTAGATTTCGGAGGTCTCTCCAATAATACCTCAGACCATCTGGCCCATCCAAATTAAATCTTTTTCGTCAGAGAAAATGACTTTCTTCCAATTTTCACCCATTTCCATGTATTTCTCGCAATTCTGCAAGCACATCTGCTTGTGAAGCAGAAGTAGCTTTGGACACGGCTTTATTTTCGACCATCTCAAGCTCCGTGAAGAATGCAAAATTTGCCTAACTCTTCTGGAAGTAAAAAGCAGGGATAGGTCTGCGCAAATCTGCTTCGAACTGTGACCAGCTTTCGATGCAAGTTGAAGAATCCCCCTTTTCTGTCATAAACGTGTGTAACTTGCTTAACGTGACTACCTTTATTGTTAAAATTTTTACCATAATTTGCTGTATCTTTTCTGTAGTTATATATCTCACTAGCAAATCTTTTAATTTATTTACTAATTTATGGCACAGACTTTCCACATTCTAAATATACGTCTATTTTACCTCTTTCTTTTTCAGTCAAAATCTTTTATTTACTCATCGCAAAAATTGTAATTGAAATGTATTGCTTTCACCGTATAACGCGTTTTATGTCTACTTTGCAGGTCACGTTACCTTGTTTTATGCAAATTTTTGTCACATTGCTTCGGAATAACCAATGACATGTGATAGTTCATAAATCAATTTCCATGTTCTCATATTACGAAAATTAATTTTTGACTTTTTGTTTACGTTTAATATTATGTGTGAAAATTAATTTTTGTAACAGATTTATCATATGTACTATGTATAAACCATAAAATGTCATTCATTTTTAATGAATATTATAGAAGTTTTCTTCAAAAAACCGTGTTTTCATAAATCAATTTCCACCAGTATATATGGCAATGGTAAGCTTTAAAAAATTGTGTTATAAAACATCCTTAACCGATAAAATGCGGCATTGTTTTTGACAACATAAATTAAAAAATAGGGGCTATGAACCACATTTTCCATTCTAAAATAGTTGCTTTTCTTATTCGAAAGACATCTGTCAATCAATAAAGAAAAATTTGCAGTTAAAAATTAGTGGTGTCAAAAAGCTTAAAGCAACGAAGCGTGCAAAGAGTTCCTGCCCAAATTCAGTTCGTGCAACACAGTTAAAGGGTTAATTCTTGGCACTTACAGGGCTCCCAAATGGTCTGTACACTGAACACCAATATTTTTTAACAGAAAATTTCATAGTAGGTTTCTACAGCATTTGTGCTAAGTCTTACCTCCGAAGGTGGTTTATGCGCAATTTGCTAGAAAAATATAAAACGAAATTCTCTCTAACAAAATATTGATGTTCAGTTGGCGGACCATTTGGGAGCCCTGCACTTAAAGAACGAAAACATTCAACAATCTTCATAATGAGTTTGTCACAGAAACTGGCACCAAAAAAAAAATTTCAAACCACTATTTACAAACAAAAATGTTTGTTTGATGTATTCTTACAAAAGTAATTGTAGTAATCTAGCAAGAATATTTTTATTTTTGAAAATGAGAGATGACAAGTTAATGACTACCATCTCTTTCGCAACGAAAGTATAGTGATGCATGGTTCCTGAACATCTCCTGAGTCATAAAAAGGAATGAAGCTGCCTACCATGGAACTTACAAAAGAGAGGAGCTGATACATCCCTAATCCTTTAAAAATCGCATTAACTTATAGTTTAAAAATTCTGACTGCTTATTGTCATTACTTTTTTGATAAACTAATATTCACCTTATTTATCCTTTAGTCGTAAAATACTGAAGAGTAAATGACATCAGAAATTGAAAAAAAAAATTAAATAAACAAAAGTTTTCATTCACATTCTTAATGGAAAAAAATGTGGTTCCAGTATTCTGCTGTCTAAGTGGTAGTTAGGAATTAAAATTTGGTGGTCCAAAAATTAACTATTGTCCTTGAAGGGATTAATGACAAGCAAAATGATACCGGAATAATTCGAATTAACCCATTAACGCCCGAATTATTTTCTTCGCTAAAATTTAAATTTTGTATTTCCCACCACTTTTAATAGCAAATTAACTTTTATCTAAATTTGTCAAGGATTCTGTCTCGTGAAATAAGGTATAAATTTTTCTTCCTCTTTACTGGTGGGAAAACCGCTTTCTTGCTGTTTTTGTAACTGTCCTCAAACGAGGACGCTGGGCGTTAATGGGTTAACCCTTTCAGGGGCAAGGTACTTGTCTTCAAAAAATGTTGAAGTAATTCATTGACACCAGTATTCACGCGAAAATTTATTTGTAAACTAGTAAAAGTGTATTTTCGCTCATTTAATAAAGGTGAAATTCTCTTTAAAAAATTCGGGTGCCAATGTGACATTCAGGAATTAAAATTAGGTGATGCCGTGGCGGCATCACCGCCCTTCAAGGGGTTAAACAATTTCATTACACTATTGGGAATGAAACAATTCAGAGTAAAAGCCGAAAAGTTTGCAGCCCGTGAATACACGGGAGCCAGAATTAAGCGGTTAATCACTTCCCGATTTGCCCGATGTCATACGGGCAACGTGTTTTTGCCAATCATGATTTCCCCGTACCCCGTACCAATGGGCATTCATATTCCAATCATTATTTATTATTCTCTTTTATCATTATTTATTCTTTTTATCTACATTTTTATTGTAAATTTTGCATAATTTAATCCGAGCATTTTTCCGATTGTCTGCCAGTCCCAGCCATTTTCCTAGTAAACTATGGATTGGGAAAATTTGAAGTGGGGGAGTTATAAAAACTACTAACCCATATATTTACAGATCATTAAACATTCAAAAATATATTTAGAAAAGAGTAAAGCGTATTTGAAAAAAAATTGTGTACCATGTGAAAGCTTTTCTACTGTTGCACACGAAACACATTTCTTTTAATTTTAGGTGTTACATATTAAGAGATGTCGTCTAAAATGTAGTGCAAAAATATGTTCCTCTCCATCTACAATCGAATCTACTGACACTAAATTTATGAAAAAAAATAGAGGAGGTAAACGTTATTTTAAACCTTGCAGTACAACAATACAGATTGTCGCAGGTCGCATCCCTCATAGCATGCATAGTCACAGTGACGTCACAATGACGTCACTGTGACTCACTTTGGTAACATCACATCTGTGACCAAAATGCCACCACTCAGTGACGTCACATTGTGACTGAAATATGACTTTCTTAAAAATCTTTAGAAATTTTCAAAAATTCTTCAAAACATATTATTTAATTTAAATAGCATGTTTCTGGCAATTTAAATATCGTCGCTTTTGTTACAGTTTCGTCACAATGTTAATGTCAAAGTAGTCAAAAAAGACACATTTTTCACAAATTTGTCACACCGTGACTTCACAAAGTGGTCGCAATGTGACGTCACAAACGAGTTCTAAAGCGGCAATAACGACTTCACATTTTAGTCACTATGACTTCACATCGACGATCGATGGTCACAAAGTCAAAATGGGACTTCACAATGACGTTGCAATGACGTCACCATGTCTTACGGGATAGTTTTGAGTAGCGATGCACAACCTTTTTACCTAAAAATCGTTTGCCATCAGAATATTTGAAAAGTGTAGTTTATTTTCTTTAATAGCAAACTTTCTGTCATTATTATAAGGAAAAATATTCTGCTTAAAAATAGTGGTAAAAATTTGGAAAAAAATTAAAATAAAATGTAACTTTTTAGTTAACGCTGAATATTTGTCTTCAATTAGAGAAAAAATTTTCTCGGTCGAAATTGAGTTGTTAGATCTGCAGATTATAGGCAGGAAATTACAGTAATAACATAAATGCTATGGGATTCGCGACTAGTTTGAATTCAGTAGATAACTCAATACGTCTCCCGTGTCTTTTTAAAAATAACCAGAAACCAATCAACTGTACCAAGTTTTTTAGGGAAAAAACTTGGTACGGACTAAAATGCAGTTGTAACATTGCGACCTCCTTCGGAAGCGAGATTAGCACACTGTCAAGCTTAAACATTGAACAAGTGTTTTTTTAGCTACACTGTAACATAAAAGATTTTTACTACGCTGAATTTAGTTTGGTGAAATTTCAAATGAATTTTAGTTATGGAATATTTTATTGTCAGTATCGAATTCATTTCATCATAAGCAGACTGGGATAAGGTTAAACAAATTTCTTTACAGAATATCAATATTTGATATTATTTAGAATTCATATCTTTCTGAACTTACATTGCATACCAATTTATAATTTTCTAGTATATATAGCTATATCCAAACCTATGTTGTACAGTTTTTTTACGAAGTCTTATAATTCTTTTAGCAACACTTCTTTTTAATAGTACAGTTAACAATTAATATTTTTTTTAACGTAACCCTCTGAGCGCGACTAATTCTCGCACTTGACAGTTTTTTTAAATAAAATTAGTATTTTTTTTCTAAAGTATATACCCATTTAAATCATTTCATCAATTATAATTGACGCCAAAATATAACCTCGCGAGAATAGTTTTTTCTTCTGCCAAAATATAAGAAATGTTTATCATAATTCTATAACTAATCTATATAGAACTGTGCGTTACCTTAAAACTTTCTATGAACAGATATCTATCTAACAGTGCAAGTTTCGTAAAAATCCATTCAGCCGTCTTCGAATTGTAAGCAACCGGAACGAAATGTTCATTTGTATTATATGTATATATGCGAAAAACAAAATTCAAAAATTCATGTTGTAATACGAGATATGAAAGAAAAAAAGTCACCTGTTAGGTCATAAAGTATGAAATGTCCGATTTGAAAGTTAGTATTTCATTTAGAAATTCTGAATCCCTACCAGAATATTTTAAACAGAAATATACTTTTATTTTAATTGTGGAATATACATTATTTAATAAAGTAAAAATAACTATTAACGCCTTCTGGTGAGAATTATACATTTCTAAATTTAAAAAACACCTACTTTCTAACCGGCCGTCTCATACCGAATGACGTGATATTTAAAATGAATGTACCACCACATATTTCTAACCTTGCAAAAACACTTAATTTTTACACTTTCAAGTAATAAATTCAATTACAGTATCACTTATGAAAATGCGAGGCTAATGAAAAAGAACTACCGCGGTGCATTCCACATATCTCTATCAGAGACCGCTGAAGTCACATGATGCTCGAGTGCACCATTTTAATTGTAGGAAAACAACATCGCTTTACGCTAGTGGCCAAACAGAAAAAGAATACATTAGCAAACAAAGATGGGACAATGAGGACACGGGCCGATACACACATAACTTACTACCAAAAATTTCCATTTAGTTTACCGTCGATACCTTTTTCTTTTCTTCACAAATCATGGCCCTTTCCAGGAATATCTTTACGAAATATGTAAACTTTATTCTCCTCTCTGTGTATGTGGTCTCCCTTCCACCTCACTTAACTACATACTGGATAGTCCCCTGACAACATATTAACACGGTAAAAAGCACAGAAATATGGGTACTCCAGATTGGATTAACCCATTACCCGCCAGTGTTGTGTTCACGCAACGGTCAAAATAAAATTGACGATGATTTATAAGCAGGCTTCATGTCGAGCAGACAAATCAGATGAATGTTGTTCAATAAATAAATAAATATCAAAATAAATGCACATTTTAAAATTATTTACATACCCACCACTATCATTTAAAATATTGGCTTTATTTAAAGTGAGAAAATTAAAAGATAATATAAAGTGAAAATTATCTTTCAGAGTTTGTGGTGGCAACTCAGTTGTTTTGGCGGTTAATAAGTTAATTATATTAGTGAAAGTTCTGTTGTCATAAATAGAATATCAGCACAAATGATATTTATAGAAAAAATGAAGTCATATTTAGAAATAATTATAAAAACTTTTCAGTCATTTCTTCAGATGATGACTTATAATTTTATGTCATCTTCTTTGCTTCCGTTGCAAATACCGTAATTTCGGGTGCATAAGCAGGGGCTCAAACAATTCTTTTTGGACCCAGAAATCTTATTTAGTAATTGAAGACATATATTTACGTCGATCTAACTAGTTATATTTGTTTCTTAAAAAATTCTGGTCGAAAAAGAATTGTTTGATCTGCGGCTTATACACCCGAAATTACGGTAGTTTTTATTCACATTAATTAATTATTATTATTATTTTTTTCATAATAGTTATTACTCCGTGAGCATTTGTTAATATTAATTAGTATTTATTACAAATTGTCGTATTTGGAACCAAAGAGCTTTGTTGAGAATCTTATATAATAAATAAAGATAATATAACGTAAAAATTATCTTTCACAGTTTGTGGTGGCAACTCAGTTGTTTTGGCGGTTAATAAGTTAATTATATTAGTGTAAGTTCTGTTGTCATGAATAGAATATCAGCACAAATGATATTTATAGAAAAAATGAAGTTATATTTAGAAATAATTATAGATACTTTTCAGTCATTTCTTCAAATGATGACTTATAATTTTATGTCATCTTTTTGCTTCCATTGCAAATAGTTTTTATTCACATTAATAAATTATTATTATTCTTATTTTTCCATAATAGTTATTACTCCGTGTGCATTTGTTACTATTAATTAGTATTTATTACAATTTGTCGTATTTGGAACCAAAGAGCTTTGTTGAGAATCTTATAGTTTTATTTTATTTTACTGCATTTTATTTATTTATTTATGTATTTTGTGTGTCTGTGCAACTAAACTATAAATTTAAACATTTTACTATCAAGAAAAAAGAAATATATTTTCCTTCTATTATATAACTGCTGTCAAAAGGATAGAGAATGGAATGGGTTTCGTCCGTCCCTAAGAAAACTCTCCACAAGGCTTACAGCTTGGAGCTACACGGTTCGGAACTACGACAGGAAATTCTTGCAGCTGATTAAATAGATTAACCCTTTGAGCTCTGGTGGTAGAATTTTCTACCACATAATTTTAATTCCGAAATGTCACAACCACACCAGAAAATTCTACCAAATTTATTTGAAAAAGGTTTAATGCATTTTTTTTTTTTCGTGTATATCGTTAACCGGTTTTTTTCATTTTAAAATACTGGTGTCAATGTGACATTTGAAATTTTGAAGAAATTTACCCACCAGAGCTCAAAGTGTTAAAAATGGAACGTTCATATGAGTAAGCATAGAATAATTTACATTAACAGAAATGCAACTTTTATGCTTTTTTGTTTCCACTTATTCCCAATACTAATTTTCCATTTATTTGACTTTAGAATTTCTTCGATTTTAAGGATCTATATATTGGGTCGATCGGAAAGTCATGTCGTGTCGGGGAAATCAATTCGTACCGGAAGATTCTGCCCGTAAATTATAAGAGATCAATTCAGATATTTAATGTGCAATAACTAACGGGGAAAATTTTTTCGGTGCGAATTGATTTCTCCAACACGACACGACTCTCCGATCGACTCATTAATATTTCAAAATTATGATAAAAGGCATGAATGTTAACACCCTGTTAATATTTTTTTGTGGACCAAATTTAAGCGCAAAATATTATCCATCGTAATTAATATCCATTCACTATCAATTAACAATAAATCAAAAGTTCTTCTTTTATATATAAAAAAAGAAATCATCTAGCGGAAAAACAAAGTCAGGATTTTATTTTTTGTCATGATCAATCGTAAAAGTATTGTCAAACCAAATGAAATGAGAACGAATAGGAAAGAATTTCTGTTGATATTTACACATAAACGTGATATACTTGATTGATTTTGTGTGTGCCATTAACTGCTGTTGCCTGTCGTAATAGAACAAAAAATTATATAATAATATTTTATAAGAAATTTTATGAAAGCATATTTTAATTCAATTCACTACGAGAATAATTATTTTCATTAATACATATATATATACATACATACATGCATATATATGTGTATATTATTATTATTATTCCTGCGTACTATTTTGTTGCAGGCTATATATCTAAATTTAAATGTAACGCAATGAAAATTCGTATAAATTAGATTTATTCTGCAAAATTTTGTATCTGTTTCCATAGAAAGCTATACTTTCTGAATTTTTGTGTATAGGGTTTGTACGCGTCACGAGATTCATGGGATTTTAGATATTTTAGTACCTGAAATTTTCTAAAATACTGGTCGCTATATATGAAAATGTTTTTTCTCATTAAATAAGGAGAATATTTATTTAAGAAAACACAGGTGAAAGAGGCTTGAACTTTCTTTAACCCTTTGAGCTCTGATGGTAGAATTTTCTACGGGGATGAGATTTCCGCTTTTTTGCACACCAATAAAATCTTATAGAAAATGCTACATTATTTAATCGGAACATTTTTGTGATTTAATAGAACATCATTTTCTCTAAGATTATACTGGTGTCCAAAAAAGCGGAAATCTCATCCCTGTTTCTACCACATAATTTTAATTCCGAAATGTTATAACGGCATAAGAAAATTCAACCAAAGGGTATAGCGAGGTAAGAATGGCGAAATGGCCCCCATGGTCAATGACTGAATTATTATTTCTACTAGTATCAGCACTCTAAAAGAGTACGAAATGCAAGGTCATAGATCCCCGATCTTGACCTGTCTTTAAGATATTCGATAAAGTTCGTACGTGCGCCGTTATTTTTTAAATGTATTTTTCTGAAAAACTATATAACCTAGAAAGATGGGACCAATTGCGTATATTGAGAGATACTTTGAAAAATATTTTGAATTTTTTTCAGAGTTTTCGTGAAATGACAACTGTGCAAAATAATGAAACAAAGTATAAATCTTTTATTTTAGTACTGTTCTGTTATGTCTACCGCGCCAAAAAAAAATATATAACATTCTTTAATTTATATACTTATAGCACACAAAAAATGATCAAAATTAAAGATGCGCTTTTTGAGTAATATCTAAGAAGAAAATAGAATAGGTTAAAATAAAAATTCTAAATAGAAAAGGAAGAAAAAGAGAAAAATTGATACCGGACAAATTTAAAAGAAAAAGTAATACTCATATACGGTTAGTGAGACATCGACATATGCCTATTGAATAGGTGAAGTAGTGAAATTAGCGATCGCCCCGACTTACATGCGCATTATCGTCTTCGTAGGGAGATTTTGCTGTTTTGATCCACCAGTCAGTGGATAATTATTATTTAATACGATTTTACGTACTTTGTTTAGTGTTGCTGTGTCAAGTCAACAATGCATAAACAATTGTCTGGTTTGTCATAATTAGGTGAGAATAATTGTTTACGCCCGCCGAAAGTTGTATGGTGACAACAATGACATTTTCGCGCATAAAGTTCGTGGAAGAAAGTTATCGCTACTCAAAGAGGATGCTAGATTGTATAGTAAAAAACAGTTTCTGTTGGTGACATAGTATGTGGAAAGTGTCGGCTTATTTACGATAATAAGTAGAATACAAGTTTAGAAGTAGAGGAAACATCTTCGATTGCTCCATTACAACAAGAAAGTGAAATGAATTTGCTGTGTAGTTCCGAAAGCGGCGATGATGATGATGATGGCAATGATGCTGTTCCGTAAGTTTCCGATAACAACGAATTTATACATCTACATATACCACGTGTTGTATCTACTCACAAGTATTGTTGTATATGTCAATCCACAAAAAACTTAATGCGAGTACCGTTTGAAGCACGTTACAAGGTTTATACAAAAATAGGGATTTTCATACCAGAGGGTAACCGTTGTTGCTGCACACATATAATAGGAAAGTCATTTTATGAAGACGAGTTGGTTCTACTATGAGAAACACAAGCGTACGTACTATAACTCAAGCGTTAGTTGAATTCTTGTTTCAATTAAAAACTGGAAATTCTAATTCAGTAATAGCAGGAGTGCTGGGTTTACCATACAAACAACATGTGTCGTCATTTTTTAAAGAAGTATTAAGAAGTTTAGAGATTGATATTTTGCCTTATTTTGGATTAACCTCCATTTCTCGAGAAGACTTAATAAAGAATACAAGTTTAACTGCTCGAATGTTATTAAAGCTTACAAATGATCAGCTGGTATTGAAATTTGACGGCACATATATTAGGCACCAAAAAAGCTCTAATAATGAATATCAGCGAAAATCGTATTCTGGTCAAAAGAAAACCCATTTATGTAAACCGATTACAATTCGTACCACGAACGGGTTTATAGTTGATTTTGCTGGGCCATTTTATGGTACGTAAAATGATGCTACTATTATGAAAAAAGTGTTACAAGATGCTAAACTTCAAACTCTATTACGTCCAAATGATATATTTGTTGTAGATCGCGGTTTTCGTGACGCCGTTGTCTCTATCACCAAAGAAGGCTACGCCGTATTAATGCCAGCACAGGTAATCGAGCCCAGTTACCTACCGAAGAAGCCAACATGTCACGACAGATGACTAAAATCCGATGGGTAGTCGAAGCTGTACACTGGGCCATTGCTCAGAAATATAATTTGCTTCATAACAATCTTGATAATAAAATACTTCCAAAAGTAAGTCTATTATGCAAAGTTGTCGGATTTTTACACAACAAATTCAGTAAGCGATTAGATTCTGATACAGGCTTAGATGAGATAATTGTTCAATACATTAAAGAGCAAATGACGGTATCAAAATCTTTAAGTGAAGAGGTAAAAACGCAGCAATGGAACCGTAGAAAAACAGCTTTTCAACGACTGGTATCATCAGAAATTTTGGATTTTCCACAATTAAATGAAGAACAATTAAAAATAATATTGACAGGTTCCTATCAGCTCTCATTTGCCATTTCATACCTGGCTGAAATAATGGACGACACGCGTAATCTCTGCATATATTACGTTAAACAAACCCCAAATATTATCAAGTTAAATGTTCGTTCCAGACACATAAATAGTAAATATTACCGGGTGTTCATAGATTATGTTCCTAATATTAACAATATCGAAGGAATCCGAGGATAATGTTGCGATTGTCCAAATGGAAACAGGTCAATTGGATGCTGTGCCCATGTCGCAAGTGTCATTTATTACTTAGCTCATGCGAGATATCTATCTCGCATTTTACGTCCTGCTGAAATTCTGTCAATTTTTTTTAAATGATGAAGTCACTATTGTAATAAATGAAAATAGTGATGATGATGATTGAAATTATATTTCTCATGTAACTTTAATAAATAATTCTAAATAAAGTCCTCTTTAATTAGTTCCTACCATCCGTATTCTTACTTAGCAAATTCATAATTACTCAAAGAAGCACCTCTTTGATTTTGATCAGCTTTTTTGTGGTAAAAGTATATAACCCGGGAAAACGCACGCTTATCCAGGATATGAATGTTTTTAATTTTGTCAACAATAAAATCAAATTAAAAAAGTCACTTTATTTAGATACAGACAATTCCTACAAACTTTGCGATAAAATAAGTTGAAGAATACTTTAAAAAATTATTGGTTACAATTGTAAAAACCATACTCACTCCTGGTCTTTTAGGCCCTGCGCGCGTACTTACGGGTTACCTTTTCTGGCGCAGTGTGTCCGGTCAGGATACACCTAATTATAATTATAAACTTGCAATTGGCACCAATAATATTTTAATAAAATCTTGCTTTTAAAATAAAAGCTTAAACTAAGGAGCTCTTGATTTCTTAAAAAGTCGTTTGTGAATTCCGGTGTCAGTCGATAATTTCTCAGCAGAATTTAATAATAGTAGAATTTGTCCACGCCGGAAAGGGTAATGAATATTATATATATTTTTTGGCGCGGTAGATATAACAGGACAGTACTAAAAAAGATTTATAATTTGTTTAATTATTTTGCACAGTTGTCATTTCACGAAAACTCTGAAAAAAAAAAAAATACAAAACATTTTTCAAAGTATCTCTCAATATACGCGATTAGTCCTATATATATATATATATATTTCGCGCGGTAGACATGATAATGATAGATGTAACTTTAATTATCAACATCTCTACTTTCATTAATTACAACATTGACTTAATCGCTTAAAAATTTTTTTAAACAGAATTTCAACAAGACAACTATAGTTGGGGTGTAGGTCGGGGCGATCGCTAGTTTCATCGCTCCACCCACTCACCAGCTGTATATCAGTGACCCACTAGCCGTGTTTCCGAGTCACACTAGCCGTATATCAGTCTTACTTTTTCTTTTAAATTTACCCGGTATCAATTTTTCTCTTTTTCTTCCTTTTCTATTTAGAATTTTTATTTTAACCTTTTCCAATTTCTTTTTAGATATTACTCAAAAAGCGCCTCTTTGATTTTGATAATTTTTTGTGTGCTATAAGTATATAAATTAAAGAATATTATGTATTTTTTTTATCGCGGTAGACATAACAGAATAGTACTAAAATAAAAGATTTATATTTTGTTTCATTATTTTGCACAGTTGTCATTTCACGAAAACTCTGAAAAAAATATAAAATATTTTTCAAAGTATCTCTCAATAGACGCAATTGGCCCCATCTTTCTACCTTTTATAGTTTTCCAGAAAAATACATTTAAAAAATAACGGCGCGCGTACGAACTTTATCGAATATCTTAAAGAGAGGTCGAGATCAGGGGTCAATGACCTTGTATTTCGTCCTCTTTTAGAGTGCTGATACTAGTACAAATAATAATTCACTCATTGACCATGGGGGCCATTTCGCCATTCTTACCTCGCTATACCCTTTATTTGAAAAAGGTTTAATGCATTTTTTTCGTGCATATCGTTAACCGGGTTTTTTTTCTTTGCAAAATACTGCTGCCAATGTGACATTTGGAGGTTTGATGAAATTTACCCACCAGAGCTCAAATGGTTATGCGTACGAACCCTAGATTAATTTTACTGTTTATATTTTAAAAACATAGTGAAACTTAATACATAAAAGATATAGTTGATGCAAAATTTATGCTGGAACTGCCCTGACAAAGCTCTGTAAATAACTAAACAAAACCTAGAAGACTTATTTAGACTGTCCTGATTTGCCTTTTCTTTGAATTATTTTATCATTTTACACTATTATTTTCATCTAATACATGAAATGACGGCTGTATCTTACATATTCCATTTAATTTTAATTGCCTATTGGTCAAAACGGCACCCAGATTTTCCAAAAATATATTTACAGTGGTGTTCAACTAGTATGGATGCCCAAGTGCTCGGAATAGTGTTGAATTCAGGGGATGGCGCGGAGGATATTCCCCCCGGAGCAATGAAATGTCCCCCCCCGGAAAACTTGAGTTTTTGTATTTTCAATGGTGAAAAGTTGTAATCCCCCCCCCCCCCGAGAAAAATGTCGGAATTCAACACTGGCTCGGGATACTGCTAATTATTTAAAGTTCTGTTTGCCTTATCATTTTGTGCTACCATTCTGGTTACGCCACTGATTTTGCTTACATAATGCATTTAAGGAAAATATACCTTTTGCAAATAAGTTTATTCTTATATTCTGACAACATTCAACCATTTCTATATTTTAGCAACATAATTACTTTAACCATAAAAGAGCTATATAATTTTAAAACAGCGACTAAATTCTAGAGTTTGTTACCGATGCGTGGTAGATAACATTTTATACTTCAATTTGCTTAGATTCAGGAAATCAAAATGGAGAAATTTATATTGATCTTCATTTATTTGAAATGTTGATCCCGAATGGAAATATGTTTGAATATCTATAATTAAAGTCTCTGAAACCAGATTAGATGGCATCAAAGTTCTATCGAAGATTTTGTTTAAAAGTTTTAAATGTCTTTCGTAAGCATACTAAGATAAAATGGATGTATGGAACTTAACTTTATAGTACATACGATTTATTAACTGAATAAGAATGAAATTTTGTATTAAGTGTTCTTAGCCATTAAGTTTAAAATGAAACGTTAGTGAGGAAAATGTGCAATTTTTTTATGATAGTTAAAAGTTGAAAATTTATATCTATATTTCATAATTCGTATGGCATGGTAATTAGAATGTAGTAAAAAAAACACATAGGTGAAATATAAATGGTGCTAGTATATTTTTAAAAAATAATACAACACCTAATTAAAGTAAAATGTCACAAACGTGAAAAAATAGAGTAAACTATGTTTAAGGCAGAATCGATCGGGACCGGAAAAAAAAATCCGCAATAGAAAATATTTCACCTTACATTAGACGAGTTTTACTGTATGTCTATGGATTCGGAGGGACATGAAAATCTTTCCGATTTAGACAGATTTCCGTCTTACGGAGAGTTTAATGTAATTTCCATAAAAGCGTACAGCAACAGCAGTTAGTATTTGTAATATTTTCCTACTTTAATTAATTAAATTCTACTCAAAAAGGAACTGAATTTTTATTTTAAAAAACATAAAAATTGAAGGCTATGGTACGTTATCGTTGGTATGGTACGTTAGGCATTGAAATATAAAAAAAATTAAACTTTGACTAATATCATTTAATAAAATAAATATACACATAATTAAATGTTTCTACCGTGTATATGTGTACATTTTTTGAAAAAATGATTGACACATATATGAAAAAGGCTAATAGTATAATTAAGCAATCATACACATTCGAAAAGCTGCGCAAATTACATCACAGCTTTTCCGCATCGATAAATGAGTCGTGAAATTTATCCACTATAAATCGTGTTGCCTTCGTAATATTTCATGCGGATTTATTTCTTTTTATGATAAAAACAAGTTCTCTGATGTGCGAGACTTCGTTCTTTTCTTTTCTTATATTGGATCAGCAGTAAATTGATTGTCATGTGAAACGAAGTGAAAAGGAATAAGAAAAATTCACTTCAGAAATTCAGACTTACAGGAGATATTGTTCATTGATTTAGCGTATTACATCATTTGTCATTTCAAATTTGCCTAATTTTGTCTAATTAAAAAGAAGTATTAGGTTATTTAATTAAATATCAACAGAATTAATTTATTAATTTTAATAATATAGTGTTAATATTATTAGTATTAATAAGATGCATAATGTTCCGCCAGAATTTTAAATGCAAGTTTTTTAGTGAGATATACGATAATATATTGATTGATTGATTGTTGATTGATTTAACGTATCACATTATTTGCTATTTAACTATTTGAAATTAAATAAAATTTTTATTATTAGATTATTTAATTATAAAACGCCAGCATTAATTTTAATAATATAGTTTTAGCATTATTAGTATTAATAAGATGCAATTACGGTGCATAATGTTCCATTAGAATTTTAAATGTAAGTTTTCTAATGAGATATACGGTAATATATGTTATATTGTTGTTTAATTTAACATGTCACATTATTTGCAATTTCACTATTTCAAATTAAATAAAAATGTTATTATTAGATTATTTAACTTCAAAACGACAGTATTAATTTTAATAACATAGTATTAGTATTATTATTAAAAATAAGATATAATTACGGTGCTTAATGTTCCGCCAGAATTTTGAACATAAGTTTTCTAATGCGATATGCGATAATGTATGTTATATTGTTGATTGATTTAACGTATCACATTATTTGCTTTTTCAATATTTCTAATTAAATAAAATTTTTATTATTGGATTATTTTATTATAAACACCAGTATTATTTTTAATAATATAGTATTAGTATTAATAGTATTAATAAGATACAATTACGGTGCGTAATGATTCTCCAGAATTTTGAACGTAAATTTTCTAGGGATGAGATCTCCGCGATTTTGCACACCAATATTTTTAAAGGAAAAGTTATTTGATTTAATCGGAACATCTTTGCTATTTAACACAACAACATGTTCTCTAAAATAATACTGCTGTTGAAAAACGCGGAAATCTTATCCCTAGTTTTCTAATGAGATGTACGGTAATATAAGTTTGTGGGTTCAACACAGAAGGAGTGTTAATATGAAAAAAATAGTCAAAGATCTAGTCAGAAATAATGACGTTATATATCTTGCAAATCTTAACCCTTTGAACTATGATGGCTGAATTTTCTACCTCTTGCTTTTAATTCCGAAATGTCACAGGGGCACCGGAATATTCAACTAAGTATATTTGAAAAAATATTTACTGCATTTTTTCGCGTATATCGTAAAGCAAGTTTTTTCTTTGCAAGATTCTGGTGCCAATGTGACATTTGGGATTTTGAGGAAATTTACCCACCAGAGATCAAAAGGTTAAGGATTGCATGTACTCGGACATAAAATTTTTATTTTTATATTTGTTTCGCAGTAACATGTAGTTGTACCTCGGATATAAAATTTTTATTATTATTTTTGCTTTACTGTAACATCTAGATCAGGGGTTCTCGAGCTATGGTTTCGCGTACCAGTAAGTGGGCTACTTTTTTAAATTCAAATTTCTTGATTGGAACTATTTTTTTGAAATAGTAAAATTTATCTTACGTAATGACATAGCAATTAAAGCGAAAACAAGTGGCATTACACCATTTCGAAAAAGTGGTGTCAATCAAGAAATCTGAATTTTAAAAAGTGGCCAAACTTACTGGTACGCAAAACCATAGTTTGAGAATCCCTGATCTGGATAACATCTAGATAAGTAGTATTCATATCTGTTAAAAAAATATATAAGCGCGATTTAAATATAAAATACAATAAAATTTTGTCTAATATTATTTAATAAAATAAATAATTAATTAATTAAACGTATCTACCGTATGTATGTATTCATTTTTTGAAACATTGATTGACACATACATGAAAAATACTAATTGTATAATTAAGCAATCATGCATAATCGAAAATCTGCGTAAATTACATCACAGCTTTTCTGCATCAATAAATGAGTCGTGAAAGTTATCCACTATAAATCGTGTTGCCTTCGTAATATTTTATACGTATTTATTTCTTTTTATGATAAAAACAAGATCTCTGATGTGCGAGACCTCGTTCTTTTCTTTTCTTATATTGGATCAGCAGCAAATTGATTGTCATGTGAAACGAAGCGAAAATGAATAAGAATTCACTTCAGAAATTCAAACTTACGGAAGATATTCCTGATTGATTTAACGTATCATATTATTTGCTATTTCACTATTTCTAATTAAATAAAATTATTATTATTAGGTTATTTAATTAAAAACACCATTATTAATATCAATAATATAGTATTTACACCCTTCGTACTCTGGTGCCTCTTACACAAACTTTATTCGGTTAGCACCATTTTTTTTAAAAAGAACTTTCCTTGAAGTAGACAATTTCAAAAATTCGCTGATTAGATAAGGAAAATTCTATTTTCCCTTATTACTGGTGCCAAAAAAATTTTTTGGAAGGAAATATATCTTCGCAGCGGAGTCAACAGAGTGCCAAGGGTTAAAATTGTTAGTATTAATAAGATACAATAACGGTGCGTAATGTTCCGCCACAATTTTAAATGTAAGTTTTCTAACGAGAAATACGATAATATAAGTTGTTGGGTTCGGCACAGAAGTATTTCTAATATGAAAAAAAAGAAAAAAAAAATCAAGTGAAATGTGGCAATCCCAAAAATTCCTTCTATCATATGCATGTTAATACTTCCTGAAAAATGCGAACCGGTTAGATGGTTTAAACCAAAACCTTGTCACTAACAACGTATGTAAACTTATAATTGAATCTAAAGTTTGATGAAAATCCGTGCATTCGTTTTTGAGATAGAACTACTGCGAAATCTTTTTTAAAAAAATTGCTTAGTAGCACCACATGTTGTGTGATATACACCGAAAACTAATCAGGATGCAAATTTTATCAGGTACTAATTGAATCTGTAGTTTGATGGAAATCCATACATTAGTTCTTGATATTCATTTATTGCAAAATCGTGAACAATGCAGCATAGAAGTGCCATCTGTAAGACCATTTACTCCAAAAAATAAACTATACTAATCAATATCATGGACTAACTGAATCTGAAGTTTTAGAAAATTTCGTACATTAACTCTCGATATAGAGCTATTGCGATAATCTGGAATAATGCACAACGGTAGCGCCACCTGTTGAGCGATTTGCACCAAAACGTAATAAGCAGGCAGGGTTAGTACAATTTTACCGTTAAATTCTAGCATTACTGTCAAAGTACTTCAATGCAGAAAAATATTGCGGAATTTGAAAATAAAGGTGGTGGCTGAAAATTCTGTTTCTTAAAAATTAAATATACATTTACTATCATTAATAGTGGCGCCAGAGTCCTAAAAAATATAAAGAGAGTGCGAACCCTTGCACAGTGCTGTATCAAGTACTAACTAAATATAAAGTTTTATGAAAATCCGTGTACTAATTCTTGAGATATGGCTGTTGAGAAAAAAAAACAAAGAATGCAGCAAAATAGCTCCAGCTTTTGAGTGATATACGGCAAATACCAATCACCTCTAGTTTATATCAAGGTCTGTCAGAATCTAAAGTTTTGTGAAATTCCGTGCAGTAGTTCTTGAGATAGAGCTATTGCGATAATCATAAATAATGCCATATAGAAATGCCATCTGTTGGGCGATTTGCACCAAAACGTAATCAGAACCATGTTATATCAAGTTCTAATTAAATCTAAAATTTTATGAAAAGCCATGCTTGAGTTCTTGCGATATGGCTATTTTAGAAATTGTGAATAATGCAGCTTAGCAGCGCCGCTTGTTGAGCGACATGCACAAAAAGCTAATCATGTCTAGTTCATATGAAGGTCTAACATAATCTAAAGCTTTGGGGAATTCTGTGCATTAGTCTTTGAGATAGTGACAAATTTTTTGTCACATACAGACAGAATCACAGACAGACATTTTGCAAAAAATATGTTTATGAGGTTCTCTGACCCCTAATACGTGTATAACCGGATTTCGAAAATTTTCATGAATCTAATACATTCTTCTTGTTAAGACAGAAGAACGTAAAAAGAGTTAAAGATATACTATTGGATATAGTGGTGCAATATATCTGGAAAATCCAAAGGATTGTACGCACCTCGGATATAAAATTTTTAATTGTTATTTTTGTTTTACTGTAGCATCTAGATAAATGAAGCTTTTTAAGAAGTATTTATATCTGTATAACTCCTAGGGGACAAGCTACACGTATTCGTTCCACAAAAAGCTTAAGAATCCTTGTTTATTACCGCCAGTAAAGTTTTACCGTAAACTTTGCTTTTTTAATCATAAGATTCTCTCGATTTAATCAGGCACAAATTTCTGTTTTTAAAAACCGTGACTGAACGTTAAAAATTTCGCAAAAGGCTCCCATCGCGAAGGGGCTCAAAACAAAATGACTAAGTAAAGCCAATATTTTTAAATGGAAAAAGTGTTGTTTAGCCCCTATTTTTAATTTATATTGTCAAAAAGAATGTATCAGTCACGGAGTTAGAAAGGTGTATTCGAAGTTGAAGGGTCAAAGATTTTAGAGCATCGAATCGGTTAACACCTTGAGCTCTGATAGTTAAATTTTCTACCACATTTTCATTTCTAAATGTCACAATGACACCGGAATATCCGACCTAGTTTATTTGAAAAAGGTTTAATACTCCTCCCTCCCCCCCCCCTCGTGTACATCGTAAATAGAATTTTTTTCTTTGCGAAATACTGGTGCCAATGTGACATTTGAATCTTGAAGAAATTTAGCCTCCAGTTCTTAAAGGGTTAAAGGAAAATCTGTTCTTTCAACACTGTTCTGCACAATGTAAAATTTACATGGTATGGCTTGCGGTAAAGGGAAGGGAGAAAAAAGGCACCAGCAGGGTTTATTTCACTTTCTTCTAAATTTATTTCGTTATCTTTCGTCTAATATTTCTTGTAAAACTCTTGTACGAATGATATTAAATATTAAGCGGAGAAAACTTTTAAATTACAGTGCTGACTGTCCGCTGACGGCTAGGTTATTCTACCCCTGGCTTAGGGATATTTCTGTAGTCCTTTCTGGCTCTGTAATTCCACTCCGGGCACACCTAATTTTAATTCCAAACTTGAAGAATGCTCCAAGAATATTTTAATAAGATTTTTATTTTACAATGAAAGCTTAATTTAAGCGTATTTTAATTTAAAAAAAAAAAAAAAAAACGTTGTTAAATTTTGGTTTCAATCAATATATTTTTTATTTATTTTATGAAAAGAATTTGCCTGTGCCGGAAAGGGTTTTAAAGGATAAATTTCCTCATAAAATTGATGACGAATAGAAGTTTAATGACGTCAGTCCGTTTATTTAATAGCCAGACTTCTTGGGTAGATTAATTTCAAGTTTCAGTCAGCAAGCGTTTAACTGTTTCAGTGCCAAAGTACTTCTGTTAGTAAAATTATGAACTGATTGAATGACATCAGAATTTAGAATCAAATATATTTGAATGTAAGTAAAAAAAAGGTCACGTTCCTTAATAAAGAAAGATTTTCAAAAATCAGCTGAGAATATAGCATTTCGGAATTAATATTAAGACGAATCAAAAAGAAATTATCGCTTGCATAGTGTTGATACACAGGTTGATTAAAAATAAATGTATTGACTTTACGGAGTTTTTAAAAAACACAAAAAGTGCAACCTCGTTGTTAATTGGAAATAAAATGTAGCAGTTGAAAGTTTAAATTCAACACAGTTATAAGTATTCAGGTGAGCCCTTCCACTAGGACAAATGAAATCGAGTTGGTATGGTAACTCGTCCCACACTTTTCTCTGCATAATCTTTTTCTTTCAGTGGTACTTTACCAAAAATCATGTGTTTGAATGACCTCTACTAACTAGCAATGACGAACTTAGAACTCGTATATTTCAAATAATCACACTGGAACTGCTAAGAAACAGCGTGGGTTGAGTTTTCATATAACAGCAATTGTTGTTTTGTTTTTTTTCTAAAAGTGCTCACATTGGCCACATAAACTGAGATAATTTAAAACTTTCAACTGTTATTCATTTCCGTTTTTCAAAAATGTTATTCTTTTTTTCGTTTGTTTTAACCCATTGAAGGGCGGTGGAATAAAATACATTCCCCTCAATTTTAATTATGAAAAGCCATATTGAAACCAGAATTTTGAAGTGAAAATTTCAGTATTATAAAATATGTGACGAAAAGCATTTATCCACTTTGAAATAAATTTGTTTTTAAATTCTGGTGTCAGCGAGTCATTTCAGCATTTTAAGAATACAAATGCTTTGCCCTCTCAAAGGGTTAATATCTTTGTGAAGACGGGATGTTCATTTATAACCACAGTTTATTTTCTATTACTTCTTACGGCTTTCTGAATTTCGTACAGATTTTTCTGGGGTGCAAATTTGTGTCGATTTTTAGCACCGTTCATTCCGAAAAATAAATTTAGCTTTATTTTATCAAATATTATGCAATTAATAAAAACTAAGATTAGGATATAGAATCAGTGGTGGTAAAAAAATAACATATTTTACCTTTATCATTAAATTTTTTAACTTTATTCTTTTGTTCCTCTAGTTCAAAGCGTATTACCGTAATTTCGGGTGTATAAGCCGCAGCTCAAACAATTCTTTTTCGACCCAGAATTTTTTAAGAAACAAATATAACTAGTTAGATCGCCGTAAATATTTGTCTTCAATCACTAAATAAGATTTCTGGGTCCAAAAAGAATTGTTTGATCCGCGGCTTATACACCCGAAATTACGGTACTTTATCAAAATAAATATCTATAATTTTAGGAGCTGTAAGTCTTATAAAAATACTTTTACTTTTTTTACAAAAATAACATTCTGATAAATATTTTTCATAGAAACTAGGATTCACGCCTTACATTTTAAATTCTTTTATTGCTTTTCACAAAACAAAATGAGATAATTATGTGGAAGTCCTCATCATATTTCTTCATTTTATTAGATCAGTAGAAAACAGATTGATACCTGAAATGAAGCGGAGATGAATAGAAAGGAACCACTTCGGAAATTCAGACAATCGGTAGATATTCTTGATTGATTTAATGTGTTCCACTTACCGTCGCCACTATCAAGAGTTGAACAGAAGCTTTATTGCATCATTAGATAAAGTGATTCGTTAGGAAGACATTTCGTTTGATTACATGATACAAAATGCAGTTATATAATAAATAAAATATTTATTTCATCTAAAGCACTATATTTTTAAAAGAAAATCTAGCGACATTCAAATTTAAATTGCACTTAAGTGTACCGGGAATCATGCATTCAGATACAAGCAGTGTTGCCAGTGGGCTACTTTTTAAAACTCAGATTTTTTTTTGATTGGAACCACATTTTTGAAACGGTAAAGTACCTTTTGTTTTCACCTTATTTATCATGTCATTGAATAAGGCGCATTTTATCGTTTGTAAAAAGTGGTGCCAATCAAGAATCTGATTTTTAAAAAAGTAGCCCATCTGGCAACACTGCATACAAGCGTTGTAATGTGACAGAAACCGACTGTCGAAAAGTGTCAATAAAAGTTAAAAAATACTTAAGTTTGTAAGGAAAACGCAAGATAATTTTTGAAAGTGCCGTTGAAACAGGGGACTTTCAAGTACTTTTACTAGAATTTTTGTGAAGTAGTATCTGCTTTGTTAAATGAAAAAAAAATTCTGATAAAATAGCCGTTACTTTACCAAATTTCTGGTACTAAAACACCCAACTTCCCAATAACTTGTTGATGCATACAAACCCTATGGAAAGCTTAGGTCTATTATGAGGTCGGAAAAAAACTACTTTTATTGCAGTGAATTACAACTGCAACTAGTTCTATGAAAAAGTTTCTAAAAAAATAAAACTATACGTTTTGAAGCGTGCTGACTACAAAGAAAACTTAATTTAATAGTTGCTACTTTAATAATTTCGTCAATGGATTCTATCTATAATCGAAATTGAGGACCCTAGTTATTATACTGTGGTCCCTATCAGCGTTGCTAGAGTGCTACTTATTTTTTATTCCGATTTTTTTTGGCACAACTTTTTCAGTAGTGGTAAAATCCCCCTTCTTATCGCTTTAATTAATATAGCATTAAATAAGGCGAATTGTACTGTTTCAAAAAATACATAAAATTTTAAAAAGGTAGCCCACTGACAACACTGGCCCCTATTTACACCGTGTCTGTGATGAAACTATAAAATTAGTGTCAGGTAAACAAGGTCATTAACTCTTTAACCCCTTGAGCTTTGATGGTAGAATTTTCTATCACATAATTTTAATTCCGAAATATCACATTGGCGCCAGAAAATTCCACCAAATTTATTTGAAAAAGGTTTAATGCATTTTTTTTTTCCGCGTATATCGTAAATCGTTTTTTTCTTTGCAAAATACTGGTGCCACTGTGACATTTGGAATTTTGAAGAAATTTACACCCCAGAGCTCAAAGGGTTAACGGACAAAACATTTACATTAATAAGATGTTGAAACAAATGAGTGATACCAGTAATTGGGAAACAATATATATTTGTAAAATGAAAAAAAAATAATTTTTCACATACATAATAAAATAGATTTTAAAAAATTAAAATTCCGGTGTCGTTGTTGCATATCGGAATTAAAATTTTGTGGTGTCGTACAGAAATCAATGAACGTTAAAGGGTTAACCCTTTTAGGCGCGGAGCAATTCTGTTTATCAACTGATGAAAAGATGATTTGACAAGAGGATTTATAAATGAATTTAATAGCAAATAAGAACTTACTCATTTTAAAGTCTGTTATTCAAGTAAAATTATAATTAAATATTCTGGGTGCCAGTAAAATAAAATTAGATGTCCTTTTTTTAAAGACACTGCCTGTGAAAGGGCTAAAATATTAAGAACGACAATATAGTCAAAAATGTTTTTTAAACATAAGGCTATTTCCATGAGTACTTGTAGTGTAAGTCACAGGCTACGATTTTTGACTACCAGTATAATAGAACGAAAAAAATGTGATTAATTTTATTGGCACATTCTCATTAATTGAATAAGGCTAAGCAGACTTTTCGAAAATAACGGTGGCTAACAAGCATAGCAATTAATAAGTTATGTGACTTACACTACAGAACCCATGGAATTAGCCATAAAAAAACTTTCATTTATACATTTATTATAATTTTTCTAGCGAAATTAACGTCAGACATACAGGGAATTTTATTCAGGTTTTATATACAAAAAGAGTTCACGCAAGTGATTTTATTACAAAATATTTAAAACTTATATTATTTTCAAGTGATTAATATTTCATCTGTTTTATAAAGAAAACTCTAGCCTGAATTCGAATAACCTTTTTTGGAAATGTCTGTTTCTTAGTATATTTAGTGTTAAGAGAGATTTTCAAAATCAATTCTCATTTATTTATAGTTACATAATATATACTATTCGTGGTGGCGAGTGCTCAGTGAAAGCACAGTCAAAAAAGAGGATACTATCAGTATTTTATTTTAAAAATACTTGAAATAATACAAAGAGATTAAAACCAAATTTCACTTTTAACTGTTATTTAGGTGTGGTATTTTTTTGACAGTGTTTTTCCCTGATCACTTGCCACCTTGACAAACTACCGTAATTTTCTGCGTATAATCCACGAATCAAACAATCATTTTTCGATCCAGAAATTTTATTAAAAAATATATAAATTTTTAGATGGCCGTAAATATTTGCCTTCAATTACAAAATAAAATTTCTGGGTCAAAAATGAATTGTTTGATCCGCGGATTATACGCAGGAAATTACGGTACCTCTTCTTTTATCCAAATGCACTAAAACTGATTTTTATAACTTAATTACTGATATAACTAAGGGCTACTTTTTATGTAATAGACTTATCTATAACCATAGAAGTACACAGCGTAACATTTACCTATACACTATTCTTATAGCACTATTATTAAAAGTTACGATTGCCCATGCATTTTCCAATATATTGCTTTACTTCTTTCTACTTAATATTTAACCGTTTTTGGGGCAAGGTATTTATGCTTCAAAAATGTATAAGTTTATTTAATAATTGAACACATACATCTACTTCTGTGCTCGATATGAAAGAATACTTGTAAGTCATAATCAATACACAGGGATGAGTTAGCACAAGGAAAATTTACAACGCGAAGGAAATACACGAAGGAGCTCCATACAAATAGCGTGTGCAATAGGGTGGATCGAAAAATTTTTTTTCACTGTGTCAAAACCTATCTATGCGGAAAAGATGTTCTCTTGGATGGAGATTAAGGGAAAAATAATTAAAAAAATTAATTTTAAATTTTAATACTGCCACAATGAGGTTGAATTTCGAAAAAAAGTGAAAAAAGACCTAATTTTGGCTAGATTATTTTTTATTCAAAATAATAGTTTAAAAAGTTATCCAAAACCTACCTATGCTTAAAAGATGTTATATTATATGCTGAGTATGAGAAAAATAATTAAAAAAATTAATTTCAAAATTTAAATCTACCGCAATGTGGCTCAAATTTATGTATTTGAACGTTTTACGGTAAAAAATCAACTTTTGTTTTGTAAAATAAAATATTAATTTTAGACATTTTTAACATTTATTACAATTAGGGGATATTTAATTGATTACAAGATAAAAACTTTAGTTTCTTATTTAACAGCTTCATTAGTATTAAATCAAAAAAAATTGTCAACATTTCAATTGGCGATAATGACGTTCGGTATTGAAAATCGACATGAGATTTTGTAATTCAATTCAATTTTTATAAAACTGTCTCTTATGTATGGTCCATACGCAGCAGAAATACTTCCGTGACTCTTTTGATTATTAGTTTTGTAGAATGAGAGTTGCGCGAATAGATATTATTGATAGTAGATGTTATTGCCACTGAAATGATTGCTGGATTTACATATTGCTTCTGAAATCATGTCGTTACTAAAACCGCCAGTTAGTGGAGGTTCGACACATTTTCCAATTTAATTAAATCTATGAAATCCGTCGCAAAAGGTCAAAAAGCTGGTAAATGGAAAATATAGATAGTTTTTATGTAATGATTAGGATTACAGCAGACCGTTTGATTTCACTCGCGCGTTTTTAGAATTCATATACTGACATAAATGAAAATACAAAGAGCTTCTAACATGCTGCGAATAATCTTTCTATTTCACCAGTGAAACATTTGTGCCCAGCCGCGGTTCCATCCACGCTGCAAAAAGATGACATAGTGGAACTTCATTGGTATGTAACTAGCACAAAAACATTGTAGTGGACGCTTGAAGATCAGTCCCATATTTCTAATAACACATCCTTTAACATCTATGTTAACAGATATTACGTCACAACCGATAGCAGCCAACTTTGTTACATGTATATTATTGTTAACACATGGTTGGTTGGTTGGTTGGTTGATTAGGGTTTTATGGCGCAAAATCCCTTTAGGGACATTGTTAACACATGACAAAAAATGTACGTCGTGTTTTCAAATTGTTTGGTACTCTCCCGGAATTTATAAATATGTGGCCGATGTATTCGGAACCCAGTTCTTTTTTCAAGCTCAAGTCTGCTTCTATTATGATTTTTCTTCTGTTGTTTTCTAGTGATGCAGTCAGTCTTTACACCCATAAAAGTTTAAAGAAAATGGCCATGATCATAATCTTTTACAAATGACTAAAGAGAATGACTAAAACGATGGAGTGGTCTTTGGTTTGTTTTGTCATGCCGATTTTTTTCTGTCAGTAGCATTCGACTCATAGTTTTGTGAGGTAATGCCCACGTCTTGAAGTGCACCAGACACGATGGCAGCACCTGCTTGGTCGGAAGTGCCCAAACTGTCCAATATTCTGATGATGTGACACCTAGCTCGGCAGCATTTTGGCTTTTCAATGATAGCTGATGATGTAGAAAAGTGAGTTTGTTCTCAATACGTCGGTTTAGTCTACACTCAATATTCATATTCATATTCAAATCTATTAAACTGAAAAAATAGGCAGTATTTTCGGAAATGGTCCAAAAGGCTGTAGTAGCTTTCAGTATCTTATTTTGTTTTACAGGAATTAAGAAGAGCGCAATATTTGTCGTTAAACTAATTTTTCTTAGAATGCTGCAGTGGTAAATTATTCTGTTTGAATCTCATTTACAGGTCACTCCTTACTTATTAGCAACTCCTTCTCACTGGCAGGAAATAAATAGATGTTGACCCATTCCTTTCTTCGGTTATCCTTTAAATACCAATATGTAAATTTTATAACTTTTTGTATTAGGGAACATATTTACTGGCATATCAAATCTTGACCCAAATAGGGTGTAATTCATATCTCTCTCTTTTTTTATTATTTTTTTTTAACAACGCCATGGTACAGTAATATTCAAGGTACACTAAGCTACACAATACACAAGCAGAAAAATTCTAACTGAAAAAACTGGAACTGCCAGTTTTTCGAAACTTTAAATTACTTGCAGGAGTATTAAATTTCGAAATTAGTTTTATTTATTTATTTATTTATTTATTTTTACTTAATATCCATGCAATATAATATTTCTTACGCAAAGGTAGGTTTTGATTGATATTAAAATGTTTATTTTGCGTCAAAATTAAATCTAACCAAATTTAGATCTTTATCCGTTTTTTTAATATTTTATCGAATTTTCAACTTTTTTGTGGCAGTATTAAATTTTGAATTTATTACTTATTATTGTTTTTTACTTAACCTCCATACAATATAACATCTTTTCCGCATTGTTGGATTAAAAAAAAATAATTAAGTAATTAGTTTTTTACGAAAATAACCTAACCAAAATTCGGTCTTTTTTGAAATTTTTTCGAAATTTCAACCTTTTTGTGGCAGTATTAAATTTTAAAATTAATTTTTTTTATTATTTTTCCCTTAATCTCCATACAATAGAACATCTTTTCAGCATAGGTAGATTTTGATTAATGGTAATTTTTTTTTTCGCCATAGACAATCGATCCACCCTAGTGTGCAATGGAGCCAGCGCGATTCCAACCCACAACCTCCTACGATCACTGGTTTAGCGGTGTTGAGTCTTGACCACTCGGCCACATAGGCCCCACACAGCAATTTACACGAGCCGTTAATTCCCAAATTGGTTCAGTCCAAAATTTTATTTATTATACAGAAAAATGGACAAATCCTTATTCTTCAATGTTCAAGTATAGTGAAACCTTTAAATAGCATAAACCCACATTGAACAGATTCCTGCATCAAGTCCGGTTGTTCCTAATTATTTTTTTTTAGCACCGGTTCGAATTTACGTCACTTTTTCCAGTTTTAGCCAATCAGATTGCTGAGCTCGGCTGAGCCAATTTGGGAAATAATGGCTCGTGCAATTTACGGACGAAGTTATTTGAAAATAATCATAATCTATTTTGTCACGTATATTATGAGATCGAAATTATAATAAAAAATTATTGGTGTCAGTTTGCAGTTTGATGGAGTGCCTGCACACGGCACTCCTGAAAGAGTTAACCCCCTGAGCTCTGATGGTAGAATTTTTTACCACATAATTTTAATTCCGATATGTCACAATGACACCAGAAAATTCGATCAAATTTATTTGAAAAAATATAATGCATTTTTTCGTGTTTATCGTTAACCGGTTTTTTTCTTTACAAAATACTGATGCCAATGTGACATTTGGAATTTTGAAGACATTTTCACCCAAAAGCTCAAAGGGTTAAGGAATAATTTCTATAGTGTTTTGTTGACAGTTAATGGTAGTATTTTATCTAACTGTATAATTTAGAAAGGTACTAAAATGATAAAAACAACAAGTTTTTAAATAAGCTATTCCAAATGAAGAAACAAATTATAAAATTATTAAGTGCTAATAAGGACTAAACCAGTAAAAGGTAAACTAGTGTTGAATAAGAAGATTTATTTTTTTTGGAAAATTTGGACAGAAGCTTTTTAACTGAAAGTCATAATTAAATTTATTCTTTCCGAGTGAATATAGAAAAGTAAGACAATGAAGATGCAACAATTTTCCGTTACGAGAATAAATGTCCAATTAATCCTCTATGAAGTTAATATTTAGTACTACTTTTCTTTTTTTTATTTATGTGTTTAAGAAGTACAACTAAGAAGAATAAAAAATTTTTGTCCTCATTTATAAGTTTTTAAAAATACCTATTATGGATATTGTATTGCCACAGAAAACATAATGCTGAGGCATACTGAAAAAAATTAGACTTTTACTAGGCGCAAAGTATACAAATAATCAAATTTTAAATATGTAAACCTTTACAGCTATAAATAATGTACATTTTTTTCTCAAAATTGGATTATACAGAGTTATTTGTGCATAGAGGTTACTCAATTTATTAAATCAATGTTAATGTGTGCAATTATTCTATGCAAAAGATATGCTGAAATTTCTTTTTTTAGTCACTTTTTGATATGCTTAAAAATGGAACTAATTTTACAAAATGAGTATACATTTGAAGCATTCAAAAATATTTACTATTTACAGACAACCTGTATCAAATCTATCGTTTTTCCGGAAAATGTACATATCTTTTCGAGCTGGGATTTCTTATACATCATAAAAATAAAACTGGTAGAAAAATATTCAGTTCTGGATAGTAATAATTAAAAACTAGTTGGATGTACCAATCCCAAAACTTTCTTCTTACATTTTAATATTAAAAAAATAGTTACTCATGTTAATGACTTAATAATTTTAATTCAATATTATACCAACTTTGATTTTCATCTTAAATTTCTGCTTCAGTCAAGCAGAAAAAGGAATTTCCGTCTCTGTACCAGCCGATGGACGACAGAATTATAGGCAGATTTTTTTTTCAAATTCAGAGAGGACCTACTTGCCATACCAAAAATAATCATACGCAAAAAATTAAGTTCAGTTCTCGACATAACTTCATACACTTTTAGGTGGTGCAATATTAAAAATGGCACAAAAATTGCTATTGGAGCGCCTCCTTCCGGTGAATATTTTCAACCATTTGAGCTCTGATGGTAGAATTTTCTACCAGATAATTTTAATTCCGAAATGTCACAACGACAAAAGAAAATTCGACCAAATTTTTTTGAAAAAGGTTTAATGCATTTTTTTGTGTATATCGTTAACCGGCTTTTTCCTTTGCAAAATACTGGCGCCAATGTGACATTTGGCTTTTTGAAGAAATTTACCCACCAGAGCTCAAAGGGTTAAATCAGGGAGGACCAACTAGCCACAGCTAAACACTTACACAAAAAATTTGGTTCAATTCTATTGATAACTTCATACACTTTTAGGTGGTACAATATTAAAAACGACACAAAAAATGCTATTGCAGCACCCACTTCCGGCGGATTTTTGTCAAATTCAGGGAGGACCAACTAACCGTATCCAAACACTTAAAAAAAAATTTGCTTCATTTCTACGCATAATTTTATATGCTTTTAGATGGTACAATATTGAAAATGGCACAAAAATTGTTATTGCAGCGCCCCCTTCAGGTGGATTTTTTTCAAATTCAGGGCTAACTAGCTATAGCCATACACTTACACAAAAAAATTGGTTCAATTGTATTTATAACTTCATACACTTTTAATAGAAAAAATGTTAAAAATGGAACAAAAATCGCGATTGCAGCGCCCTCTTCTGGTGGAATATTTCTAAATTGAAGGAGGAACTGCTTGCCACAGCCAAAAACATTCACAAAAAATTAGGTTCCATTCTGTGCATATCTTCCTACACTTTTTGATGCTAGAATGGCGACATACGGACACACACACTCACATACACACACACACACGGACAGACAGACACTTTGTAAAAACATGTTTTTTGGAATTTATGACCCATAAAACGTGTAAATCTGTCGAAAACCGGAAGTTGAAAAAAATTTCGATTACAATACTTTCTTCTATTGCAGATAGAAGAAAGTAAAAATGAGTAAAATGTTGCAATCCCAAAAATTTCTTCTATCTCTTACATGTTAATACTCCCAGAAAGTTTATTTATAGCAGCGTCACCGCTTAGGTTATTTACATTAAAATCTAATAAACAACAATTTATGTCAGTTTTAACTGAGTCTAAAGCTGGATGAAAATCCGTGGATTAATTTTTGAGACAGAATCCTTTGAGAAATCGTAAAAAAGTCTGGATAAAAGCGCAATCTGTTGAGTGATATACTCTGAAAATTAAAGTATACTAATTTGTATTAGGGACTAAAATGAATTTTGATATGAAATTATATACCGTAATTTCGGGTGTATAAGCCGCGGATCAAACAATTCTTTTTGGACCCAGAAATCTTATTTAGTGATTGAAGATAAATATTTACGGCGATCTAACTAGTTATATTTGTTTCTTAAAAAATTCTGGGTCGAAAAAGAATTGTTTGAGCTGCGGCTTATACACCCGAAATTACGGTATAATGATTTGAAATGAATTCTGAATTTTGATGAAAATTTGTGCATTACCCTAATTTCCGGATTACAATCCGCGGATTAAACAATTCTTTTTCAACCCAGAGATTTTACTTAGAAATTTTAGCCAAATATGTCCTGCGATCTAAATAAATACATTTAATATTAAAATTTTCTGTGTCGCAAAATGATTGTTTGATCCGCAAATTATACACACGGAATTACGGTAGTTCCTGTGATAGATCTAGCGTGATAATCATAAATAAAGCCGCATAGAAATGACATCTATTGGGCGAATTACACCAAACAGTAATCAGGTTCATATTATATTAAGGACAAGCAGAATTGGAAGTTTTCTGAAAATACATCTAATAGTTCTTGAGATATAGCTATTGCGGAAATCTTGAAAAAGACAACATAGCATTGCCACCTGTTGTGTGTCATAATCCAAAAACTAATCAGCTTTATTTTATATAGGCCTATCTGAAGTTAAAGTTTTGTGAAATTTCTTGCATTGGCTCTTGAGACAGAGTACTCACAAAATTTTTGTTCTATATGCCTTCTAAAACTATTTAGTAAACTTACTTAGCAGCTTACATTTCATCGCTTACACACATGGCAACAGACATGACAAGTAACGGACTTGACATTTCAAATAAAACTATTAGAAATGAACTACCTTGTATAATTAATTTCTAACTTAGATAATAATACACATACCTTTTGAAACTATTTAGTAAACAATATTTAATTACAAAAGTGCAAAAATCATTATTTTAATATTAAAATTTACGATAACAGGCTTAACAGTGAAAAAAATACCAATTTTGA
Organism: Maratus speculifer; assembly: GCA_964019185.1. Lineage (NCBI taxonomy): Eukaryota > Metazoa > Arthropoda > Arachnida > Araneae > Salticidae > Maratus > Maratus speculifer. Next base: position 198,727,165 of record OZ025299.1, read on the forward strand.
AGAAAGCTGATTCTTGCCACTATTACATTGCTTCACAATTGAAGAGTAAAACACCGCAAGTACTAGTTGCATGAATAGTTTAACTATATCGCCGAATATTTGCTGCTAACTTTAAGCAGAATTAGAAACCTAATTTGACTATAATAATCACAAGGTAACAGAATTGGCGCAAAGTGAAGGACAAAATATTTCTGTTAACGTCTTAAATAAAATATCGCTTGTAAACATTTTTTTTCATTATTATAGAAGACAAACAGATCATATTTAAAATAATTAAATTTCTTTACTTAAAAAAGTTAAATTAGATTTAAAAAAATAACAATTAATTACATAAAATTTGGAATGGGAAAGACATTCTTCCTTAAAATCACAATTTTAAATATTTATATCGCCGAAATTTTAATTCATTTTTTAAATTTTTCGTGTTAGATATGTTCAAAGTAATCTTTTTTAGCTAATACATAGCTTAAATCAAACTTTAAATATTAATTTATGCTTGAATTTTCTTCTTTTTACTCTTGGACAGCATATGCAAGCGAAATTTGAAAATGGCCCCTATCTATCTTGCGCCACTTTTTCGAATCAAAAATATTTCTCATACACTTTAACACCATTTGAAAGAGAAATACACTACAGAATTTGTATTTTAAGAATAGCTGTTCGATTAGAAAGTAAAAAAAATCGCCTTTTGCAGCCCTGACATTGTGTAGCTGTTTCATTGGACATTTGATCATAACACTGGAGTTATGGATAAAGAAATGGTGCATTGACTACGAATTGCTAGTGAAGAAACTGAGGAGGTTGTCAAAAGTGGCAGCTGATAGTTTACATATGATCAAAAGTTTATGACTATCACCGAAGCAAACTTCAACCAGTAAATTTTAAATAGGAAATACTGCCTTTTAACCCTTTGAGCTCTGGGGTGTAAATTTCTTCAAAATTCCAAATGTCACATTGGCACCAGTATTTTGCAGAGAAAAAAACCGGTTAACGATAAACACAAAAAAAAAAAAATGCATTAAACATTTTACAAAAAAATTTGGTTGAATGTTCTGGTGCCATTGTGACATGTCGGAATTAAAATTATGTGGTAGAAAATTCTACCATCAGAGCTCAAGGGGTTAAACGGTTTTTCAACAGAATTTTCTCTCATAAATATGGATGAAATTTCTATTTGCTCTTAATAGTGGTAGATTACAAAATATCATACTATTTTTCACTGACACTGTAAGGTGGCTGTTTAGGTTGTCATAATGTTGTGAAAAAAACCGAGATTGATTACCACCGAAATAAAGTTCCACCAGTAAAAATGAATAGCTGTATTTACCTTTATTTATAACTGAAATTTTTCATAAAAAGGGCGTGTAAATAAGGACAAAATTTATATTTCAATTTACTGGTAGAAGTTTGCTCCGGCGGCAATCAAACCTAACGATATTGGTTACAGTTGAAAATCATTAATTTAATGATATGTCAGTCCGTATTTATTAATAGTTCCCTGATCAAAACATATTGAAAAGATTTGAATGCCATTACGTTTAATTTGGTTTCTTTCTTTCTTTTTTCTTTTCTTTTCTTTTTTTCTTTTTTTTTTCTTTTAGTTTTTCAACAAACTACAAAAAGAAAGTTTTTTTGAATGCACAAATTTACGTGAATAAAATACCTTAGACAAAAACAAAAAGTTTAATTCTGGAATACGGAAACAACGCAAGGAGCCAATCTGAAAAGAATATTTCGAAGTTGTATGCATAAAAGAACTTGGGCGAAAATAAAAACAAACAGTTGTGCATCAAAAAGGAAAAGGAAAAGAAGAATATGAATGTTTAAGTACAAAACCATTTCTAGATAAGAATAAAACACCAAAATTTGCTGTTCCTTTATTTCTTTAAACAGAAACACAGCGAGTTTGCACATTTTATTCGTTGTTTTCCGCGATATTTCTGTAAGGTAAAAAATAAAAAAAGAACAGAAAAAGATAGCGTGAAGACTTTATTTCGAAGTTTTTCTTTCTCTTATGTCTTGTAATGCAAGGTATGTGTCATTGTTTTATGGATAAATTTTTATATTTTTGTTGTACCGTAATTTCCCGTACATAACCCACAGCTCAAACAATTTTGTTTCAACCGAGAGGGGTCGGAACATATATGACAAATTTTATTGTTCTTACCAATATCTTCTATTAGTACCGTAATTTCGGGTGTATAAGCCGCAGATCAAACAATTCTTTTTCGACCCAGAATTTTTTAAGAGACAAATGTAACTAGTTAGATCGCCGTAAATATTTATCTTCATTTACTAAACAAGATTTCTGGGTCCAAAGAGAATTGATTGATCCGCGGCTTATACACCCGAAATTACGGTAAGTTACATGATATAGTCCTATTGCATATCTTATGAAAACATCTCTTGAAGTTTATTGATAAATTATAGTATCATAATAATAATTTTTTATATGCTCCGACACCTGTCAGCAGAAAAACTTTCGTTTCCCTCGTTTATGTAAAAAATATTCTAAGTTAACTGCCCTTTAACAGGAAAGTTAAAGGTATTAACAAAGCTAGAGCAGAAGGCTTGAACCTTGAAGAAATTAAAACTAACATTACTCTGCTCACATCGTTACGGACAGAGAACGATCTTTTACTGAATTATATTTTATATCTATTTGGAACTGCGATGAGATTAGAATTCAGCTGAACAATGATCTTAATTAAGTGGTTGCTATAAAAGGCATTAGAGATGTTCTTGTTGTTATAGAGTAGTATATAGTACGAAGTTGACTATTTTTACTTCCTTATATACAGAAGGGCATTTCCTGCCAGCTTTCTGCATTTTTAAAGGGATAGATAGTAAATCTCAATATGCCAGAGATGCTTCACGATGAACTATAATTGAGATGAGAAAGAACAACGCCTATATAAACAATAAAATATTCATGGGCTGCTTTACTGAGCATTTAATACCAAGAAAGCCTGCTGGGACAAATTTGTTATATATAGATGGCCATGTGTCGCAAAAAATTTGCAAAATATGCTGCAAATCACTTCTGATAATCATATTATAATTTTGTGTCTATTGAACCATAACACATTACTTGGAGACATTTGATTGCGCAGTGTTCAATCCCTTTGAAAAGTATTTTATAGATTGTTGCGGGAAAATGATAACATGTTCGTGGTACTGGGAAAATATCGAGAGAGAACTTTGTTAGTAACCTAAATTAAGCCTGATCTCGCTGTTCTAATATCCAGCTTGCAACTTCTACCTTTTGTGAAACAGGAATTTAATTTTTAAATATTAAAGCGATTTCTAAACGCGCAAATTTGCTAGGCTGTGATCAAGGCGTGAATCAAACTGTACCTGAAACCGTTGTGTTCCCAACAGAATCTACAGATCACCAAACTTTTTCAACAACATTATTGTTTATAACCACTGAAACTTAAACTTCTCCTATTCTATACTTATCATTGCATTTTATTGACACAGTTACATGCATTTGTCAATTGTCAACTTGAATGGAGCATAATGTTACACTCAAAAATACACATACAAAGTTTTGGAAAAGCTTTCACTTATTCTACGTAGTGTAACCCTTTCCGGCGCAGACGAATTCTGTTCGTAAAACGAGAAATTGTTGACTGACACCTGAATTTACAAAAGACTTTTTCAGAAATTAAAAATTCTTTGATTTAAGCTGTCACTCTAAAAGTAAAATTTTACTAAAATATTATTGGTGCCGTTTGTAAGTTTGGAATTAAAATTAGGTGTTGCCGGAGTGGTAACACTGCGCCGGAAAAGGCTAATGCCATCCAAATAATACTAATAATTATTTAAAAAAGTGAAGCGAATGTTACTGATTCACAAAATATAAAGAAAAAAGACTTAAAAAGGATGCCGAAAAAGGCTGACAGTAAGATGCTTCTAGAAGTAGTGGGATTAAAAAAATTGAAGGAAAAGAAAAAGAAGGCCAAAAAAGATGAGTGCATTGAATCTCTAGATCTGTACCAGGAGACAAATTCGACCAGTGACTGGATTCAGTATGTTGCATGTGGCAAGTGATTGTATGAATGTTGCACGATTTACAACAATAAGTGTATTGATTGTGGATAACGACAATTTCGGTTAGCAAACAAAAAAACTTTGAAACAGTAGAAATGAAAATATATTAATACTCAAGATAAACATGTTATGAAGTTGATTACTGTTACTTTACCGCCTTAGCAGGGCTTGATTTTTCTGATATTTGCATATTCTTCTAAATTAAATTTTTTAGAATGTTGTTAAAATTATTTTTTTATGGATTAGGTTGAAATTTTAATTTCTGATAAAATAATATGTAGGGGAAGATGGGGATACTTGAGCCATTTTTTAAATTTTAATTTTTTTAATTTTTTTATAATTTCTTAGAACAAAATAAAATATTGAAAATGAAAATTTGATATTTTTTCTTCAATTGAAAACCACTTTCAATTAATTTTGAACTATTTTTATATGTCTAATAAATTTTTACTTTTTCTTTTACATTGTGGCTCAAGTATCCCCATGGAGGGGATACTTGAGCCAGATGTCACATTCGCACCAGTATTTTGCTAAGAAAAAAACCGATTTACAATATACGCGAAAAAAATGCATTAAACCTTTTTCAAATAAATTTGGTCGAATTTTCTGGTGTCGTTGTGACATTTCAGAATTAAAATTATGTGGAAGAAAATTCTACCAGCAGAGCTCAAAGAGTTAATCACCATACTTTCAAAATGGTGCCAAGGTGTGTGATTTCTTTTTTACATGTTCAGAACTATAAATATGTTACCATGTTGCCAGTTTTAGAAAGAAAAATTGACCAACTGTAGAGATAATAGGGGTGGCTCAAGTATCCCCTATGCTCAAGTATCCCCACTCTCCCCTATTCACAAAAACCTTACAGAAATGACATTTAAGGGGTCATACGACTGTTAAAAGTCTAAAAATAACAAAAATTGTATATTTTTCGACATTTTATGCCTTGAAAAGTATGAGCCTTAAAATCATATGAAAAGTATGAGCCTTAAAATCACACCAGAATTGTTATTTAAAACAATCTAACATATTTATTTGACTTATTTCTCTGAATCTATTATTTATCATTCTTTATGAAAAAAGTTCTGCTTCGAATCAAATAAAAGAAATTATAGATATGGGTCGATAAGACCCATTCAGGGTAGGAAGGTTAATAGATCAATGTTTTATAAATACACATATAGCACATTCTTGTTTAAAAGTTAAAATTAATTTGTTTTAGAGAATCATAAATAATAAGCAGTTTGCTGTGGAAAAAATGTGATAGCAAAGATAACGCACTTGAATATTCAAATTATATTGGATTTAAAACAAATATTTCTGTTCTTTACACATACTACAAAAACTACAGGTTAATTTTAACCTAAATTTGTATATATTTAAACCATTTTTAAAATTAATCTGAAAATAGTGTAGTTTTTCCCGTAAAAAATTAAATTTTATCTATGCATAGAAAATGTATCCTTTAGCAATCTGAAGGGAAATTTAGGTTCAGTTTCAAGAAAATGGCATTATGTATCATCTGTAAAAATTTCATGCAAAAATATTAAATAGTTTTAGAGATAACATGTGTATTATGTGAAAAAAAAAAAAAAACACATTTCTAAATTTGCTTGGTGAAGTACTGGCCCTAATCTGTTTACAGTAAACAGCTGACATATTTTTAATCATAACTTCCATAATTATGGGAATTTTTTCAAGCGGATTGTCTTAAAATATGCATAAAAGGCTAATCTTTCATATAACTGTTTTTTAATAAATCGAATTTTATGGCGGTTTAACAGTCGTATGACCCCTTAAGAGCAATTATTATTAACAATTTAAATGTAGTTATTATTAGTAACAATCCTTTTTCCCCATGCGCGCAATCTCTGTCACACATCTGCACCATTTCTCTCCTACCCTGTAAATAAAAATCGCGCAAAATAGTTTTCTTAGTTCTATTATCTCTGTTCTAATAAATTACATCGTAAAAAAGAATAACAATGGAAATGCCTAATAAACAAATGAAGTCAAAATCATTCATGGATAGTTTAACAAAAAGTAGTATTTAGATTTTTTTATTATTGTCCTTTTAAATTGTGCGCAGACTCTCCTATCTTTACCTTATCGTTAAAATAGTGAAAGCTTCAAATGTTACTACTCTTGCAGTAGTTGAGTCGCTGGAGGGAAGCTTCAACTAGTAAAATGTATTACAGATTTCATTCTTATTTTAATGTTTCGTGCTTATTTTTTGTACTTAATTCTTATTTTAATATTTAAGGCAAAATTTTAATCATAAATATTACAAGAAAAATTCAGTTTTACTGATGATTAACCTTTTGAACTCTGGTGGTGGAATTTTCTCATACTTAATTTTAATTCCTAAAGGTCACAATGGCCAAATTTATTTGAAAAAGGTTTAATGCATTTTTTGTGCGTGTGTGTATATTGTTTACCAAATTTTCTTTTTGAGAAATACTGGCCAATATGACATTTGGAATTTTGAAGAAAATTATCCACTACAACTCAGAGTTAAAAAGGATTTTTTTTATTCATCATGTGCATTATAAAGTTAAATATTTTACTAAAAATTCCGGTGCAAATCCATCAGTTAAAAAAAATAACTGGAAAGTATATTTTCATTACCCGATAAAAGATTTAAATAGAGCCCTTCTTGTCTAAAGATGTTTGACAACTTAATAAATTCTAAAAAGCAAATTTTGCCTTCTTTATAATAATTCAAATATTTCTAATGCTCAAACTGTCGTAGTTTTGTCGTTCGTATACCATAAATCGATGTCACTTATAATGAAACCATACCCTTTGCAGTCAAATAAAATCCATAAATACAGTATTTTATTATAGTTGTTATAATTTAGATTTTTTTCTCATTTTGTTATTCTATTTCCAATAAAAGATACATTTTTTTTAAAGGAAAATTATTTTGCCATTCCACGCCTTTTCTTCTATTGTTATACTGATTAATTCAGTATGCTGATTTTCTCGTGTGCCTGAAATGCTAAATAAACAAGCCATAATGATTCATTAGAACTTCTTCTCCTGTATTCAAAACTTATGCTAATATCCTTTAGCTATATAATACATTTAATTTCGACTGCAATCTGGCAAGCTGTTTCAATTTCAAGATTTAACATCTATCAACAAACGCTATTTCTCAGTGTATCTCTTACAGGCTGTTTAACGTATAACGCCATTGTTTGCTTAATTCTTTCGGGCGCAAATACGTCCTCTTCTAAAATATTGAATTAATTGAATGTGATCAGAGACTATGAACAACATTTGAAAATAATTGAATGAACTGAACAGGTGGAAGATTTTCTTTGAAAGTTTTAAGAGGTTAACCCTTTTCAGCGTAAAGTAAATATGTTGCTTGACTTTCAAAATAACTTTACAAAACTACAAAATTAACTTAAAACTGAGCAAATGATTTTTTTCTGTGCATAATATAAAAAGGAAAACATTTAAGTAAAATTCTGGCGCGAATTTCGCAGTTTGAGAAAAAAAATACGATATGACACTCTACTGTTGTTAACCCTTTACGTATTAGTGGTCTCAAGTCATTACGTAATTCTTATTCTAAATTGACAGTAGACACTAAGAATATTTAAGAAAAATTTTGCTATTACAATTAAAGTTTAAAGTAACAAATTTGTTATTTCTAAAAATGTTGTTTATAAAATCCGGTGTCAGTCAATCATTTCACCATTTTACAAATGGAATTATTCTGTAAATTAAAAATCACATTACTTTAACCCAGTGATGCACAACCTTTTTACCAGAAAATCGTTTCCCACCAGAATATTTGAGAAGAGTAGTTTCTTTTCTTTAATAGCCAAGTTTTTGTCGTTACTATTAGGAAAATTATTCTGCATAAAAATAGTGGTATTTTTGTGGCCCGCGGGCCAAAGGTTGTGCACCCCTGCTTTAACCGTTTGAGTTCCAGAGGTTTTTGAAAAAACACTGTAGAAAAATCCCAAGCAGCCCGACAGCGCTTCTTTTACTTTATCCGAAATGACCGAAGCAGAGCAATAACGCTGATTAGGTCTCAAACAGTTAAAATATTTCTAAATAAGGGATGTCACCCATTTGTTAAAATAGTGTGTTAACGTTAAAAGTAATTTAGGAAATTAACAGTTGGGAGGGGAGGGGGGTTCTTTCCTCGGGTTCTAAGGATTCAACAGGATTTGGTTCATTCAACCAAAATTACAATACTACTTTCTGTATTACGAAAGTTTATCTTACACTTCAGTTACTAACATTTTCGATCATTAATGGTGCATTCGTTTTCGGGATACAATGGGCATGATTACTATGAGGTTTGTCTCAATGAACTTCGTTTTCGATTATCTCCGGTAAATGTGGAACACTTCTGGTATACGCTGCCTTAGGTAACCAAGTCACAGTCTCTTTCGGAAAGGGTTTGTTGAGAATACATTAGACGTTATGGAAGGCAATGGAATCCTCGAAAATAGATTCATTTAAAAACAGTTTCATAACATATAAAATCATACAAACTTGAGTTTTGTATCAGATTATTATAACTGACTCCAAGCAACGCCTGGCAGGACGGCTAGCCATAAGAATTCCGATTTTTTTTTAATGTGACTTAAGAAATCTTCCGGGTATCTCATGTTAAATTATATGAAATACATTATTATTTAAAATTTAGTTTAATGAAAAAACTTAAGTGTGTACGGTTTTATTTAATTTCATTATTAAAATATTTCTTTTCGTAGAAAAATATCAATTTTGTAACTCGAATATGTGTATTTATTGATTCCTTGAATTTTATTGTATTACAAGAAGAAACCTTTAAAAATACATGAATATTTTGAAACTACATACATCAAATTATCATTCCTAAAGCCTCTGTATATAAACCATAGCAGTTAAGTCGATGCTATAGTTTAACCCTTTCCGGCAAGGAGTAATTCTATTTCCAAAATAATGGAATGATGGCCTGGAACCAAAATTTATACAAGAAATTTTCAGAAATTAAAAACTACCTTATATTCGCGTACTTTGTGAAAGGAAAATTTTAATTAAATTGCCTGTCTGCTAGCATTCCTAAAATTTGGTTTTCTTTTAGGTGGACACGTACCGCTAAAATTTAAATAAGATTCTGACAAGAAATTAACGCAGCGTACATAACGCTAGTGTATTTGGCTGTGTTTTCTTATGAATTCTGAATTCGCAGAATTTTGAATCGGAATTTTTATTTAATTTATTTATGAAACATCCATCCTATTATTAAGCAAAAATAAGCTTTAAAACTTTGTTATGAGAATTCGGTATGTTTTAATAAAAAAGAAACATATGTTGTTACATTGTTTATGACGACCTAAGATATACGTATATTTCGCATTAAATATCCATACCATAATTTCCGGCATATAATCCGCGAATCAAATATATTTTGACTCAGATATTTGATATAATAGTTAGAGTGAAATGAAAAACGCGATTAACCCATTCGTGCCCACCACTTTTTGCGCAAATTTTATTCGATTGGCACCACTATTTTTAAAAGAATTAAGCTTAGTTCATTAATTCCGAAAATGTTTCAATTAAATTTAATAAAGATTGCTGTTCTTTTTTACCGGTGTCAAAAACAGGGCTACATGCACCTTTTGAAACGTCCCTAAAAAGGGACGCTTGGCACTAATGGGTTAAGTTCTTTCTTATTGAACAAAGTTTATGGGAAAAACATGGTAGTTTGAAGTAGTGATGGTCAGAAGATGATTTTACTATTAGAATAAATCGTTCAAACATGCACAAAACATAGTGAAAAAAATCTTTTCTTTATAATTCAATTTCAACTAGAAATTCTGTATTAAAAAAACACGTATTTAAATTAACAATAGCTTCAATTTCTTATTTAACAAAAATAAATAGTCTTTTTAGAAGCTGCCTAAAATGCGTGTTATTCACTGTCACAGTAATCAAAGTTAGTAGAGAGTTGAAATATATGAGAAAGTGTGTGGGAACAGACTTGGTTCTCTCTGCTACGTCATTTTTCTCAAGGGAGTCATAAGAAATGACCACCTCAAGAATTCATGTATACTAAAGTTCAATTGTATACTTTAGAGCATAGCTGCCAACATCTTCCGCTTTTTCGGCCCGGAAAAATTTTACTGTAAATTTTACTATTTCAAATCGCTGAAATCTGCTGATTAAATAAAACAAAAATTTCTCTTAAAATTTTCCGGGTCAAAAAATCAGAAGAGTTGGCAGCTATGCTTTAGAGTGATAGTGCAATTCTGAGTGACAGACCAATCCACTAATTGCTCTTGTTATAAATGGCTTTTACAATGCTTATGACACAGTTTTACAAAACCATATTACAACATATATACATGTGATCTGTTGAAATATTGAACAGATTATAGTTAATTTATATCACAATTGGCTGATAAAGTATTACTTCTTCAATTTATATTTGAGAAAATCAGTCCAATTTAAACTGATTTGACAATTGTTTACATATGCTAGCAATGTATAATCAAACAATACTATAAAGACGATATCAGGTTAAGACACTGTACAGTGTACACTTATATAACATGTTACACTTGGCAAGGTCTACTATGGTTGTGAACAACCTTCATTTAAATCTTTTAACGCTACGTGTTTCTGTGTTCCATTCCATGGAACATCCAACTTGATTCCACAATGACACCAGAATTCTGGTACACGTATTTTCTGTTAACAATCTATGGGATTTCGCAATGAAAATGCTCCGGGCCGAAAATGGTTAAATTAATAGCCCGCTAGTGTTTCCAGGTATCCAGCGTAAATCAGGTCTCCAATTTCTCTGGACATCACTGATTTCAGCTTTCTACTCCATTTTAAATCGCACATAGTTCTGCTGTTTGATAATACGAAGAAGAATGCTTAAAAGTACTGGTTCTCAGAGTATTTGGAACCCCGATTTACGCTGAAAATCTGTTAATAGTACCATCCGTCTACCAAATGGGTCCAATGAACACAAGATATACATTCAAAATATTTAATAAAAACAGAAATTTCTTAAAGTTAATATAAATATGGAAACCATGCTATAAAAAATTAAAATTTAATTTATGTAGTTTTAACCTTCTACCTGTTTTGCTCGTACGTCGTACGGGCAATGTCTTCTTGCCAATCATGATTTACCCGTGTCACGTACGGGCATCCATGATCCAATCATAATTCATTATTTTCACCAGTCAAATTTTATTGTAAATTTTGCATTATTTCATACGAGCATTTTCCTGATTAAATTAGGCACAAATATCTGTTTTGAAAAATCGGTGATAGGACATTAAAAATTTTACAAAAGACGTGAAAAAAATAGACATTATTTGAAAGTGTTGTTCAAAAATATTGATAAGTTAAGTAGTTAAAGAAAAATTCGCATGTGGAGTATTTTTATAAAACAAGAATAAAAATCCTGGCAGCTGTACGGTTACGAACGCTCAAAAGAAACACATCGTCATTAACCCATTAACGCCCAGCGTCCTCTTTTGAGGACAGTTACAAAAACAGCAAGAAAGCGGTTTTCCCACCAGTAAAGAGGGAGATAAATATATGCCTTATTTCGCGAGACAGAATCCTCGATAAATTTAGATAATAGTTAATTTGCTTTTAAAAGTGGTGGGAAATACAAAATTTAAATTTTAGCGAAGAAAATAATTCGGGCGTTAATGGGTTAATTTCGTTTAATGCTAGCAAATGATGTTATGAGTGTTATAAGGTGAATATTTTTTCGGTTGGAAATTACAAAAAGTCTGCTTTTCTATTCTATTATAGATTACAAATGACAGAAAAAAGTTAACAACTGTAAAACATTTATTATTAACTTCCAAATTTTTCTTATCATCGAAAAAAATATTAAAAAGTATTAAAGAGAACATCAAACTTTCGTACTGTGCAAAACTCTTTTTGTGTACTTTGTACTGTGTGTACTTTCATAGTGTGTGTTCCAACCTTTCCCTGCTTTTACCTTTGTTTTTAATCTAATAAAATAGTTTCAGGTTATGTGCTGAGTTAAATTTATATAAATTTACCTAGTACAATTAAAAAATACATAAATAAATCAATTTATTTAATTCATGTTGTTACAAGAATCTTAAAAAATAATCTGAATGATAACAGAGGCTATACGTTTTCATAGAAATAGCAAAATCGCGTGCTCTTTTCAAAAGTTAAATTTAGAAGAAAATTAAAAAAAATAAACGAAATAATAATAGATAATTAGATATTTTACTTTTTCTAATGAAAAGCATTTTAAAACTTATACTAAAATTTAGTGAATTCATTCATAAAATATACGAATATTTTTTTTTTTTAGCTTTCGAACGAAATGCAAAGAGTTAAAGGTTAAAAGCTTCTTTATTTTTGAATGTGTAAATAAAAATTTATTTAAAAGAAACATTTAAAAATAATTTATTTCAATATTAAAATAGCTACGTTTGGAATAAAAAAGTATTTTGTAGGTTAATGAACCATAAACAGCTGCAAGCGAATTGTTGTTTACAAATTTCAGCCTAATTAAACTCACTCTACCTGTTCCAGTTATTAGTTTTAATGTATTAAAAATATGTTTCAATTTAACAATGTATTTAATTTAAACAGAAAATAGTAACTGCTTTTAAATATGAAGATTAAAACTATTAAGAGAATAACATGCACATTTAAGCGTCTTTTTTACAATGAAAATACTTCATCCTTTTACTTAAATGGTTTTATGTAAAGTTTATTCTTTTATTTTACATGAATCGCAAATCATTAATCTTAGTTGGAATTTTACACAAAAGCAGTTTTATTTCTCTTTAGTAATAATAATAATAATAATAATAATAATAATAATATGTTCCATTAAATCAATTTACGCACAAACTTTGCCATGTTCAGAATTTCAAACATATTGTCAATTGATACACTCTTAAAATAAGTCTGAAATTCACAAATATTTGTTCTTAATTTTACAGAAAAAGTTCCTTTTTACGACATAAGTGCATTTTTTGTGTTAAAAGTCGGAAAATTTCATCATTTTTAATGTAAATATCGAAACGGACGAAGATGAACGGAAACAATGCAGATACTCCTTTGTCTATCGAAAATTTTTATTCAGTGTTTACAAAACTGACATGCTGCTGCACAGAAATGAAAAAAAACTCAATGAAAGAATGCCAGTTCTTTCCTAATATTTGTATCGCGCTACTGAAATACAACTTTACAGATACCAACAACTTTTTGAGCGACAAATTAACCATTCAACCATGCTCTGATCGCTTACTGAGCAAAGGAAATTTCTATAATAAATTATTCAATCAAGTTATATTATAATTATTCATAAACCATAAGAAAATCATAATAATAAATTAGTCTTATTAACTGAAATTGCAAGAATTATAACAACATCGATAAAATTACGATATACCTTATAAAAATATAAACGCACTGAAGAATCCACTATAAGATTTCATAATACCGAGCATTCAAAGACCCTATGGCGTGATAGCCAGAGCAAAGGCCTCCCACTCCAAATGTCGTGAGTTCGAATCACCTCGACGACGTTTATCTTTTCTGGGTCAAACAATACAGGTGCTTCTAAATAGTTCGATAGATGGCAACAACAGCCAACTGTTATACCAATTTTACAATGGAAATTTCACAGTTTCTTTAAGTGGAAAAGTAGGCATTAAATGCCATTTTCATCGTACTAAAATATTTCCCTTGTAAAATCGAAATATGTCTGTTATTAAATAAAGCGAATATTGCAGTTTAAAATTAATGTGTCGAAAAGCTTTTAGAAAAGAAACGATCAAAATCTTTTTTCCACTTAGGATAAGTATTGCCACATCTTTCTTTTTTTATTAAGAAATATTGAGTTCACATTTTTCTTTTACTTTATTTATGGGATACCTATCATCTTATAAAATAAAATTAATTATGAAAACTTACTGGTACGAATTCAAAATATACAAATAATAAAATTAGCTAAATGCAGCAATTGTGCATAGGGTGCAAAATAAAACTTGCTAGCTCTTTCTGGTGCAAAGTAATTCCTTTGTAAATTGTTAAAATTTTGGACTAACAACAGAATTCAGAAACGAAATTATAAGAAAATGAAAATTGGTCTCTTTTCTCGTACTGTAAAAAAGGAAAAATATAGTGAAATGAATCTAGAACATTCCAGTCCTCTTAAACTTAACCCGCGAGGACGCGCGCTGGGCCTAAAAGACCCTGAGTGCGTATGGTTTTTACAATTGTAACCACTAATTTTTTTAAAGTAATCTTCAACTTATTTTATCGCAAAATTTGTAAGAATTGTCTCCGTATTGATAAAAAGACTGTTATAATTTGTTTTTATTGGTGGTAAACTTAAAACCACTCATGCCCTGAAAAGCGCGCGTTCTCCCGGGTTAAGTGGTTTTTTTTTGTGGACACCGCCCGTAAAAGATTTAATCCTTTCGGACACAGTGGTCCCAACTAATTTTAATTCCAAACTTGCAAACGACACCAAGAATATTTTAAAATTATTTTGTTTTTTCAATGAAAGCTTAAATTAAGGAGCTCTTTATTTCTAAAAAAAGTCGTTCGTAAATTCCGTTGTCAGTAAATAATTTTCTCATTTTACGAAAAGAATTTGTCCGTTCCGGAAAGGGTTAAAAGCTTAAAAGTAGTGGTGCATTTTCGTTTCAGTAATTTGAAGCAGGGTTGGCAGTTTGTCTTCCATTTTTATTTAGGAATTTAAAGTTCATATCAAAAGAATCGTATTTTATATTTTATTTGTTCGGCAATGATATAAGACAGGAAAATTTAGTTCGAAATTTACCAGGGTTCGTACAGGTCCTGTAATTTCAAGAAAAGGAAATTTCTCGGCACCATTTATTTCTATATAAAAACATGCTGTATAAACCCTGTTTACGGTATAAAATTCAAATTTTCAATAAAATTCTAATTTTGAATAAAATTGGAGATAAATTGGCAACGCTGATTTGAATTGTCACTTTGGCAGTGACTTATGCATTGACAAATACCCTTTTATGAAATATATGAAGAAAAACTTTTAATTTTTTTCAAATAAATTTGTTCGTAAATTCTGATGTGTGATTCAGCCATTTGAGCATTTTACAACTAAAAGTTTTTTTTCTCTAGAAAGCATTAAATGCCAAGTATTTGTATGTCAAAAGCATTTCTTTGTCTATTTTTATTACACAACCGAATGTTTAACCAGAAGTATATTTTATACGCTTTAAACACGATCACTAATATAAATCATATTTTCTCGAACTTTTGGAGCAAAAACATTGAACATATATTTCTATAAATGATGTACCAATCCTAACATTTCCGTAACACTCATTATTTTTTTAAACACATAGTAAGAGAACTTATGTGGAAGACTTTGACCTGTTTCTTCTTTATTAGATCAACTGTAAACGGATCGACGCGACGCCTGAAATGAAGCGGAAATGAATAGGAAGGAATCACTTCGGGAAATGAGATATTTAATAGACATTCTTGATTGATTTAGCGTGTTCCATTTACTGTCTTTATTAGCATGGATTGAATAGAAGCTTTATTGCAATATTAGATAAGGTGATTCGTTAGACAGGAATTTCATTGGATTGTAGAAAGCTAGCTACGACTACACAATGAAGGAATGACTTATTTGAAATATTACACAATCACTTTTTTATTGAAAGAAAATGCATGGAAATTCTTAAGCAGTTATGATTATCTAGTCATAAATGCCAACATCTTTGAACTGGTAAATCTGCAGATCAAGAGACATAACGTTCACTGCAAGTCGCTATTTTTTAACACACTTTGCGAAATAATCAACTTCCTACAAACCGCAATTTAAAAGTATCAAATAACGTAAATATTTATAAGAATAAAACATACTTTGCAGTTTTCAAACATTAAAAGCGTTAAATTAAACACGTTGTTAAGTAATGATATTCTGTAATTCTCATAAGCTATTTATTCTCGTAATTTCTCGGATAATTCAACAGTTTTACTCAGAGGGGTCCTGCCCCCTGAATTCCCCGGCATCTCATTAAATTTACATTTTTAATTTTCTGTTCCTGATGTTAATGACACCGTTCATCTTGGATTTATTTTGACATCGTGATTTATAAGTATAAGCAACAATTTGGTCAGGGATTTTAACTTATCCTAAAATCATTATTTGCTTGCTGTAATTACTTGCCTACCAGTCACAAATACCTGCATCTGATGCATAAGAATTTTTTTTAATCGAAACGGAGTCTTCTAATTTAGAAATCCAGTCTTTTACAATTTTCCTTTCCGAAAAATAGTTTCGATTGTCGTTCTGTAATATTTATAACGAACAACATACATTATGACATAATAATTCAATTGACAGCATTAACTTATTGAAATTACCCAAACATAGACGTGTTTAAAGAATTTAAAACCTAATAACTAATCATTCGTCATCGTTGCCATTGCCAATTAATTAAATAGCAAACATGATTTGGCAGCATAAAATACTTCTTTGCGATGGACTTTTGATAGTATGCAAATTAAATTTAAAATCGTAATATAATAAATACCGTTCATATTTGATACGAAATATCTGCTCTGTCTTAAATTAACAATAACGTATATAATGAGGGGATATGTAAACCGCGAATTTTACTTTCCCAGATGCAATTGCATGAGTCTTTAGGTTTACTTTTTTATTTCATCCATTTTATGAAGTTGCTATTAAAGGTATGCTTTTGGCGTGTGCGTCATTTAAAAGTTTCATTTATTTTCACCCTAACAGCCGAAGGTTAACGTTTTGCTTGATACCATTTCTGGTGTTCTGTAATACTATCAACATATTGGTGAATTAGTGGATAATATTGAAATCGAAGCTACTAGCTATTTTGAATGTTAGAAAAATATTGTTTGAGAAAAAAGAGAGAAAGAAAGACCGGAATGGCAATCTGTTTCATTAACCCCTTAATTGCCGAAGTTTTAAGAAAAGAATCTTCAACTTTTTTGCTAAAAAAAAATGCCACCACAAATTTTGGAAAAAAATCTTCCCTTTATTTAGTGGTAAAAGTTTCTTTTTGTTAATAAACCAAAATTTTCAACTCAAAAATGGTGGTTAATTCGATAGTTAATTTCAGAAATATGCATTTATTTCAGCAAGACGTATATATAAGCCCGGGACAGTTAAGGGGTTAAATACAATACTATTGTTCCTTGTTGTTACGACTGCCAAAGGAACTGTAAAAACAAAAACAAAAAACTATATATTGGTGTAAACATTATCTGTTAAGGCACCATTTTTGCTCCATAATATGACATACAATAAGTATAGCGAAATTTAAAAAAAGTATTTAAATTTTTGTAATAATGAAACTTACTATTTCCAGTATCATCGTAACCCAAAGCTGACAAAATTTGAAGAATTTGTACGCATCTGAATAATTTGTATAGAAGTGCACTTATCAACATCAAGTTGTTTCTAAAAATGTTATTTTTTTATATGTTATGACACCTATGGTCAAAAAAAAGAAAAAAAAACTTTTACACAGAATGAAAATTTTGTTCATCCAATTTTGATAAAAATGGAAACAAAATTTCAATAGAAACAGGATATGATTGTAATGTAAAGTCTGATTGTAATGTAGACACTGCTTATCATGTGTCAAAGTTTCACACGAAGCGAAATTTTGCTAAATTTTTAAAACTATACCAAATGTCGATTTTGAAAGTAAACTTGAATAAAATTATTGCCTTTGTAATAATATAACAAATTAATTAATTAAAGTATCTCTTTATCCTTACTTAAATTGAAACCACTATACACAGCATTGCATTGAATCTTCCCGCCACGTCAAGTGTGTAACAAACGAAGTAAAACAAATAATGTGTTAAGCATAGATTATAAAACACTTTCTAACCCTTCCTGAAATCTTCGTTATTTACCGAAAAAAGTGTTACTATCCATAGCTAAATATGTATTCAAATACTTTTGAAAAGCCCTTTATTTAATCTGTCGATTGATATAAATACTATATAATGGAGAAAATTAGTTTAAAAAGAAAGATAAACTGGTTAAAATTTCGCTTTCAAAAATTTATACTAATAGATGGAAACATAATCCTGTAGTTTTGTTCAGCACTGTAATTTACATAGTATCTTTATTACAAGCCAACAGTTTGCAAAAATTTCGTTCAAACAAAACACTCTTCAATGTACTTAAATCACATGTCCAGAAATTATCATCCATAGTCTACCATCTATCCAATTCTTTGCGTGACCCTGTATATTATTTTATCTATATGCTACAAACATTTCTTAGTAAACTAAATAAATTTCACCGTAAGAATACGTAACAAATTAAAAAACCACCTTTAACAGGGTTCGCACAGCTCTACCACTAAAATTTTACAGTATTTTTAATGTATTTCACTGCAGAAAATTTGCGCTTAAATTGAAAATCGAGGAGGTGGTTGCGAATTCTGTTTCTTAAAATTTAAATATAAATTTTCTTGTCATTAATAGTGGTGTCGGAGTCCTTACAAAACATAAGGAGTGTGCTAACCCTGTTTAAGTAAATTACGCACATATTCAGTAATCTTTACAAGCTGTTTTGAATAGCCATGCGTATCAAATATAGAATTTATACACACCCTATGATATGCATATATTTAATGGAACTCAAAAGCGCATATCATAATTAAAAATGCATTTCATCTATCCATCAGTCATCATCGACAATATTCAGAACTTCGGAAAAAACATACTATTTGAAATCTTTTGTGTCTCCCTGTAAATGCTATGTACTTCATATTATACGTGAAATATTAATTCTCAGCGGCGCACATCAGTTTTATTGTAAATTACATCGTTTAACATAGTTATAATATGTCGCAAACAATATTCCCCTTTTTTATTATGTAATGGGATTTTTTGTGTGGCCCTGTAAATGAATAATAACAATTTTTTTCACTGCATATTTTACCGAATACTAATTTTAGTACACTTCGCAAATGCATATAAATTTAAATATGTTTGGCAGGATGTAAACCTTTAAAATTCATTTGAAACGATTTTTTCCCAAAAGCCGTAAAGTAATTGAAAGTTTTTGACTATCCCTGTAAATAAACTAACCATGGTAGAAACTTCATTTGAAATAGGGTTCGAGCTGGGGTAAACGTAAATGAGATCCAAAAATTTTATGGCAATCCGAGTATATTTACGGGAGTTAGAGTGCGGACAGACGGACATTCGGCCAGACGGACATCCGGACATTGCGACAGTTAGAGCGCACGTTACACAGATGGCCAAAAGAAAAAAAAAAGAAAAAAAATTCTTTTCAACTTTGCAAATGTTAAAAAAGAAATGTAAGATAAATAAAATTGTGAAGTTTAAAAAATGTATCCATCTTGACCACTTTTTCACTTTCATCTACTTTCTTTGTTAAAATGTTAAAATTAATGAAATGACACGGGAATTTATGAACAGATTTATTTACAAAAAAGGGGGGGGGGGCAAATTTTACATAATTATGAAAAAAATTGTATTCGAATTCAGGAGCATTTGGACTTTGGGTTATTACAATTAACGACTTACCTGGTTTCCGGTACGTCGTACGGTTAACGTGTTTTTGCCAATCACGATTTGTCCGTACCACGTACAAGCGTCCATACTCCAATCAAAATTTATTATTCTCATCAGTAAAAGTTTATTTTAAATTTTGCATTATTCAATCCGAGCCTTTTTTTTTATTCAAGTAGGCAAACAATTTCTGTTTTGAAAAACTGGTGCTAAAAGATTAAATATTTTGTACAAAGCATGCAAAAATAGACATAATTTGAAAGTTTTTTCAAAAATATTGATTAGTTATGTGCAAAAAGAATTTATCAACTTACAGCCCCCCCCCCTTGAAATGGATAAATAAGAAACAGAAGTATATTTTTCTTTTACTAATGAACTCAAAATTTTATGAATAGTAAAATCAGTCAATTACAAAAACTCGACGATATGTGAAAGCCTATTTCCAGTAATTACGCAATTGTTAAGGAGTTAAATAAAGTAAATATTTCTATTTTAATTTTCTTGTTTGAATTTAGAAACTCTGGATTAAAACATCCGCTAAATTAGAGACACTGGTAGTAGCATATACTGTCGGAACCAAGCCAAACTCTCCAATATGAAAACAATATTGCTAGTGGGCTACTTTCTTTAACCCATTCGCGCCCAGCATCTTTTGCGTAAATTTTATTTGGTTGGCGCCACTATTTTTAGAAGATTTAAATTTAGTTCATTAATCACGAAAATGCATCATTTCAATAAAATAATTATTGCTTTTCTTTTTTACCGGTGTCAAAAACAGGGCTGAATGCACCTTTTGAAGCGTCCCTAAAAAGGGACGCTAGGCACTAATGGGTTAATTTAGATTCCTCGATACGCACCACTTTTTTGAAAGGTAAAATTGTACCCGTTTTCGCTGAGTTGCTGTGTTATTAAATAATGTTAAATAAGCTTTATTTTACTATAACAACAAATAAAAATGGGGCCATTTAAGAAAACAAAATTTTACAAATGTAGTACGTTGGAAATGCAGATTTCATTTTGGATAGTGTGACATGATGACGACGATATGTTACCATGGGCATTAAAGGTTTATGATTCAAGAGCTTCCATTTTTACTTTATACATACTTTGAATGGGATCCTTGGATGTATGAAAAACATCGGGGATTTTTTTTTATTGTTTCGATTTAAATTTACTTTGAATTTAAATAAGTTAAAGCTTTTTTTATTTTCTAGGTATTCTCAGTGTTACAGGATTTCAACCAGAATATAACTTTTATTATTTGCAACATATTCCGAAGACGTGTTTATTTACTTTCATATGTTAATTATGCACTATTCATTTTTACTGGTTTGAAACAATAAAAATTTAAATATAGAAATATAAGTGGTCAAATTAGACGCCAAAGGTACTGGAATAGTTAACTAACGACATTTATCGATATGGATACCACAGTATCCGTTCAAAGATCACCTTTTTAACTTTTAACAAATAACAAAAATCATGCGTTAAGCATAGATTATATAACACTTTCTAACACGTCTTGAAATCTTTAACAAAACTTTGTTATTTAGGGAAACATGGATTTACTGTCAATAACAAAATATTGAATTTGAAATTAAATATATTTTGATATTAAATTCGAATAAAATTATCGCCTTTGTATTCATATAGCAAATTAATTTATGTATTTCTTTACCTTTTTTTTAATTGAAACCACAATACGCAGCATTGCATTGAATCTTCATTTCTTGTCATGTGTGTACAAAACAAGTACGAGAAATCATGCGTTAAGTATACATTATGCTTAAGCATACATTATGTATATTAATATATACATTATGAAACATTTTCCAACACTTCCTGAAATTTTCACTATTCATGGAAAAAGAATTGTTACTGTCCATAGCAAAATACGCATTCCAATACTTTTGAACAATCTTGTATTTCATCTGTCGGTTGATATTTATACTAAACAATTATTATATACATAATAATTTGTATAATATATTAATATACAATACTCTACATTTATACAATTTGAAATTTCTCTTTTAGCAATTTATCTAATAGATGACAATTTATCTGAATGTTTTTGTTAATCTCTGTGGTTTACCTAGTGCTTTTCTTACACGCATAAGTGACAACCTGACATTGGTTATCAGTAATACGTACGTTAATTTAACCCTGGTTTAATGAGTTTCGAACCAGAATTTTTTCAAAGAAATGGAATTAAGTATGTTCCACTAACAATCCTGAAATTAAATAAATAAAGATTCAGGCAATGTATTTTCCGGTTTGAAATGAGGTTAACCTGGATCGAACTAATCCAGGTATTACGGAAGATTAGTTGAAAGTTGGCAGCTATGTACATGCCAATATTTAGCTAAACTTTAGTTTAAACTAAAACACTCTTAAAACTACTTAAATCATATTTCCAGAATTTATCATACATAGGGGACCATGTATCTAATTCTTTGCGTGAACTTGCATATTATTATATATATATTCTACAAACATTTCTTAGAAAACTGAATGTAGTTCAGCGTAAAAATGCTTAACTTATTTTAAAACCACCTTTAAGAGAATTGCGCTCATGTTCAGTAACCTTTATGAACTCTTTTGTATAGTCATGTATATCAATTTTTGCATTTAAACACACCATCTAATAGGCATACATTTAGTGAGACTTAAAAATGCATATCATGTTTAAAATGCATTTCATCCATCAATCAGCAATCATCGATTATATACAGTATTTCGGATAGAATATACAGTTTGAAATATTTTGTGTGTCCCTGTAAATGCCATGCACTTCGTATTATGCATGAAATAACTTATATAGGCCTCAGCGACGTCTATCAATTTTGTTGTTCATGAAATAATTTAATAAAATTCAGACATGTCGCAATCAACTTCCCCCCTTTTTCATTGTGTAACTGAACTCTATTGTGTGGCCCTGTAAATGAATAATAACAATTCTTTTCACAGCCTATTTACAAAAGGCATATTTTAGTGTACTTCATAAATTCATATAAATTTGAATGTGTTTGACAGGGTATAACATCTTTAAAATACATTTGAAACTATTTTTTCTCTTAGGCCATAATGTGACTAAAAATTTTGACTGTCCCTGTAAATAAGCTAATCATGCTAGAAACATAATTTGGAAATGGGATTCGTTTTAGGATGAATGTCAATAACTTCCATAATTTTCATTACAATACGAGTATATTTACGATAGTTAGAGAGCAGAGAGATGTCCAGATGGACAAATGGACAGAAAATCAAAAACATTAACACTTTACAATTTTGTTGCAAAGTGTTAAAAAGAGCAAGATGCAGATATGTTCATACTCGCAGCAAATGGAAAATAAAACTTTTAATTATGAAAATAATTTTTCTCCCAAACCGCTACAAACTGATTACTACATTCTTCAGGGGATCGATCTACTAAAACTTCATTTCGCATATATACTACTACTGCATGAAAAAAAATCTATGCTGCATGTTTTTAAAATATGCAGAATAAGCTATATTTTTGCTTACAAAGTATAATTTTTTGGAAAAATGACGTAACAATAATTAATAAACTTAAAAATTCTAATAGAAATTTTGTTATTAAAAACGTGTTAAAATTTAATTATGGAATTCTTTTTTAGCCTTTCGTATGAATAGCAAACAGTTAATGATAGAAA
Organism: Maratus speculifer; assembly: GCA_964019185.1. NCBI lineage: Eukaryota > Metazoa > Arthropoda > Arachnida > Araneae > Salticidae > Maratus > Maratus speculifer. The sequence continues at coordinate 198,750,474 of OZ025299.1, forward strand.
ATTTTCTTGCTAAAATAATGTTTAATTAAGACATTCATTGGCGAAAAAATTATTTTGAAGAGAGGAAAAGCTGAAAATAATTGATTTTATTAATGAAATAATCGGATTTTTAAATAAAAGCAATTTTGCAAAATAAATATGTTATAAATAGCTCCCAGCAAAATTAATCTTACTGTTTTCTCCAAAATTAAATAATTTCAGGCTCTTTCGGTTATTACTTTTAGTGTATTTAAAAAAACATTTCATTAGCACAATACTTTTAAAAAACAAAAAAATATTAACTGCTTTCTAAATTTGATTATAAAATCTATTAAAAAAAATGGATAGTTATTTGTGTTATTGTTTTAAGTTAAAAACTACATGCCGTTTAACTGAAACTAATGTACGTAATTTATTTCCATAGCTTTATACCGATAGTATTGAGTTAAATGTAAAATTCACAGTGCACACAAAAGTAGGTTTTTATGCTTAATGAAAAAAAATTCTAACAATCGTTATTTCCCGTAGATAACCTGCAGCTAAAATAATTCTGTTTTGACCCAGACATTTTCAAAAATAAAATATAACATTATACAGGATGTCCACTCTCAGTTTTTATATGATGTCAGAACTAGTATTTATTTAATAAAAATTTTCAAGTATAAATACTTTGCAAATGCTGTCAATATATCTGGTAAGATTTTCTGTTTTGACAAAATGGTGCCAGATTGAATTTAAAAATAATCGTGTGAGGCAACCTTGTAAATTGAAGTAATTGAACTCGAAATCAATAAATGTCAAATATTTTTACTTCGGGAACAATAATTTCATATATTTTTATAACACAATGTAATGTATAACCAGAAGTATATTTTCTATTTTTTAAAACCGATGACTAATATAAATCATATTCTTCGAATTATCGGAGCAAAAGCATGGCGACATATATTTTTACGAATGATGTAACAATCCTAATATTTTAGTAACGCTCATTATTTTTGTTAAAACAGATATCAAGAGAGAACTTATGTGTTAGACTTTGACCTGTTTCTTTATATTAGATCAGCAGTAAACGGATAGACGCCCGAAATGAAGCGGAAATGAATAGGAAGGAATCACTTCGGGAAATGAGACATTTAGTAGATATTCTCGATTGATTTAGTGTGTTCCATTTACTGTCTTTATTAGCATGGATTGAGTAAAAACTTTATAGCAATATGAGATAATGTGAATATGAGAAATGAAAATTCGTTAGAGAGACATTTCACTTGATTGCTTAAATCTACCCGCAGATACACAATAAAGGAATTATTTATTTGAAATATTTTTTTTAATTGATGCAAAATATATTCAAATTCTTAAGGAGTTGGGATTATACAGTAAATATCACAGAACGTGAAAATTGTTGAAAAAATGTACTATTTATCAACTAAATACAGAATAAATATACAATAGATATGTCAGCATCATCATCAATAATGGTGATACAATCAATGAGGGATTTTGACATCCCTTAATATGCTTGCGAAAACTTACAATCTGTGGCATTTAATTAATAATTTATAATTTATTCAACAGGCATATGCAGAGTGAGTCAGTCATAAGTATCGAAACAATAGGCTATCTCCTTAAATATTGCCCCTCGAACCATACTTTAAACTGCAAAAATTCATAAAAAGGTGAATTTTTTGATAAGATAAGGCACAACTCCATGGGGGGGGGTCTATTTGAAAAAATACGAAAATTAAGTTTTTATACGACCTCCCTTGAGCAAAATTCCCAATTAGGAAATTATTCCTTATCCATTCCTAAATTGAACAAAAAAAAAAAATCATCTCCATATCTAAAAACCTCACAGAGATATTAAAATCTTAAATTCTTCAAAATTCATGACTTACACCCCTTATCCATGCCTGTAAAGGAAGAGTTTTTGACTCATTTTGAACGCTTGTGGGGGTTCGTCCAAAAATTTCCCGTTATTAAATGTCGACTTAAGACAGTGCCTCTTTCTTGGACATAAAAAAGCAGCGTATTGATTTAAAGCTAAATTTATTTTCAAAATATATCGGTGTCTGTACTGAAGGTCTGCATGGATCGGAATATTTAGGTCCGGTCCGAAACCGACCCACAGGAAAAAAGTTCGACCCCGCTTGAAAAAATGTTAAAATCATTACCCGGATAGGCCTGGAGAAAGGTTTAAATCATATCCCAGCTGAGTCGTGAATTTCTACATAGTTTCTTACTTCGGTGCGGTTAAAAATTGTTTCGTATGGAAGGATTCTGACCAAAAATACTTATTATAATTTTTTGTATTTTATATTTATACATTTTATTATTAAAGAAGCGCCAAAGGCTGTGATATATTTATTTTAGCAATGAATCTCTATTTATATGTAAATATTTCACTTATATTTTAATATTGTTAATCCATATCCCATGCGTTGGAGACTTTGAAAAATGTTATACAGTAAAACCTTTTAAGACGAAATCGCATAGGAAAGGAAAGTTCGTTAGAGACAAATGCCCTTCCTAGGAGGTATAAATCGAATTTTTTTTCTTCATGTATTATTATATTTATTTTGCATGTATCAAAACATTTTCCGTTTAAGACAAAATTTCGTCATAGGCAGTTTTTTCACTGGTTTTATTGTATTTAATTTTTTAGCCTTTGAATATACTATTCTTAAAAAAATGATTTTTAAAAAGGTTTTTTTTTTTTCAAAATAAAAGCAATTAAAAAATATATGTGTTTTTCGTAAAATTTTTGATTGAACCAAATTTTACTTATTTTATGCACGTATTAGGTCAGTCAGAGACAGTGATTTTAATACGGATTGTTCGAGACCGGGATTGAAAATTCCGTCGAGTGCAGAGGAAGAAGGAAGCAGTCACCTCCGGTATGAAAAATATGCCCAATTACCAGCCTCTCCAGGTCGATAAAAAGCCTGAAGTTGTGACAGCTAAATTTATAAAAAATACTTAATCTACATCTTATAAAAAGCATTGTTCTGACGGTCATTTAAACAGTACATTTCGTTTTTCTGCATTATGCGTTTTCCCCACTATTTCTTTTCTTTAAATTATTAAAAGTTAAGAATTGTTAAAGAAAAAAAGTTCAAAATTGAAACATGTCATTAACTAATTATTTTACATTAGTTCTGTTTCGGCAAATTTGATAAAATATTTACTTTTGAAAATATGATTTTTTAAAAGTTATATTATTTTTTAATAAATATTTTAATAGATATAAAGTTATATTTTCAATAGATATTTTAATAGTTTTAAATTAATATTGAAAAACAAAAACCCTGGAACAACAAAAAAAAATCAGATTTTTATTTTTAATTAAATGGAAAAAATTTGAAATCTGATAAATAATGTTTCGATTTACAACGATTTTAAATTATTCCAGTACTAATCATTTGATACTGGGCCAGTAACCAGTATCAAACCCGTACTATTTATTTTAATATAACCAGTACTAATCATTTGAAATTTTTATAAATTTTATGAGACATTTTAGGACGTGATTTTCTTAGCAAAATACATGGCTAACCATCACAAAAAAAAAATCTAACTTAAAAAATATTTTGCATGTTTCCTAGAACTGTTAATGTAACATAGTTTTTCGAATTGCGGCATTTCAATTTGTGTCTAATCCCTTAAAACCAGATGAATTATTTAAACGGCTATAAGTCTGCGAGTTTTTAAAATATGAATTTGCAATTTTTCGTGTCTTGTTCAGGACTGGATAAGAAAAGTTTTTTCTAATTGGGATTTTTATTCTACGGGAGCCCGTATAAAAATTTAATTTTCGCATTTTTTCAAATAGGCCCCCCATGGAGTTGCAACTTATCAAAAATTTCACCATTTTTATGAATTTTTGCAGTTGGAAGTATGGGTCTAGGAGCAATATTTAAGGAGATAGCCTATGGTTTCGATATTTATGGTTTCGATATGGTTTCGATCACCTTGTAAAAAGTTACAATTTAAAAACACTCGTGTTTAACATTTCAGTGCACTGTGTGAAGTGTCCGCCCTTTTCTTTTTTCCTCATTATGAAATTAGGTGATTTTTTCAGACATAAACATGGATAAAAATCTAAACAATGTGTATTTTAAAAATACAATTTATGAACAATTATATGTATACAATCAAAACTGCCAACCTCCAGATTTTTTTAATTTAAGAAAACAAACATTGAGCCAGAAAATTTATTTAATTAAATGTGTCTGGCATTAAATGAGATAGCTGTTAGAAAAGTATTTAATTTTGTCTATAAAATAAATTTCTGGTCCGAGAATAATTGTTTGATTTAAAAAAATCTGAGATTGACATTATTTTTAACCCTTTGAGTTCTTCGGGACAATTTATTCAAAATTCCTAAATGTCACATTTGCACTAGTGTTTTGTAAACAAAAGATTCGGCTTACAATATGCATGAAAAATTGCATTAATTTATTTTCAAATAAATTTGTTTATGTATTCTGGTGTCAATACAACAGTTTGAGATTCAAACTAAGCGGCAGAAAATTCACTGTCTTATTTAGGTTTAAGAAATGGTTGATGAATTTACTTATTTGTTTATAAACAGATACAACTAATGGATTGGCACATAGTACACAAACGCCAGTAAAGTGCTATTAATGTATTTGATGGGCAATTTTACGTTTATTTAAATGCAAAATATCTGTTAACCCCTCACCATTAAACGAAAGTGCATAGTTGTAATGTTTTATCTCTGTAATTTTTTTAAAAAGTCAAAAAAAAAAAAAGATTATTTTTCTAACATAATACAGTAAAACCTTCAAATAACGGACAGCTCGGGAGCGCTGAAAATGTCCGCTATTCGGAGGTGTCCGCTATTGGAAAAACCTCGGCGATTCAAAAATTGATAAGAAATGAGTATGTTTCCTTATGTGACTCATATATGTTCTAAATGGTACTTACGTGTTAACGCCACCGCAGCAGAAGTTGCGCTTATCCGCCAATAAACAAAAAATCTTCAAAATCAATAAATGAGAAAAAAAAAAAAAAAAACTTGGTGCTTAAAAAAAAAAAAAAAAAAAAAAAAAAAAAAAAAAAACTAAAATGTATTAAAAATGGTGTCGAAAATCAGCAAACAGAGAGGAATCCGAAATATATCTGCGTGAGTGTGCAAACAACAAGATTGCTCATTATAAGCGCATTACCACAACTTCTGCTGCGGTAGCGTTAATACGTAAGTACCTCCTAAATAGTATATGACCATAAAAATATACCACCGTCTATTATATAAATAATCAGAAATAAAATTTTTTTAAGCAATAAAACTGAAACGTAATTTTGAACACCTTTTGCTTTTGCTTGCGTTTACATGTAATTTGCTTTTCAGTGTCAAGTTCTACTCAAGGTGGTAGTTTTAATACTTTTGAATCATCTTTCTTTTTTCTTATAAAAAATTGTATAACTGCTCACTATATTTTGCCGCTTCTTAAAAGCATAAAATCTCAAATTCTCGACGAGGGAGGAGCCATATCATTGCTCTGGAGGGTACATTTTCTCCCAACTCACTCCCTGAATTCAGTACAGGGCACGGGAAGGAGATTTTTTCCGGCCTAACCCTACATTTTTCAGTGGTCAGAAAAAATATGACACATTGTCCTAATAAATTTAGAGATTTTTTCTTTTTTTTCACTTTTTTTTCACCTTAAAAATAAAATTCTCAGCCTTCATCGTCAAATTAGTGTCCGCTATTCGGAATGTCCGTTATTCAGAGGTTAAAAATATAAAAATTAAGGTTTTGGGAGTGGGGATTGGAAAACTGTCCGTTAGATAGAGGTGTCCGCTATTCGGGAGTGTCGGTTATGGAGGTTTTACTGTATAAAAAAAAAATAAGTATGCCTTTTTGTATCAGGCTTTAAAGTATTATTAAAAACAAAATACATTAAAACAGCATTATATTTGCAGAATTACATCAAATTAAAAAAAATATGCTTCTACAGCAATGAAACCAATAGCTTAATGTACGGATATATCAGTTCGCAAAAAAAACGAAAGAAAACAGATATTCAAAAAGAAATTCAGAGAGTAAAAACAAATAACACAAAATATTCATTAGAAAACTCTGTTGAGTCTAATCTTTGGCTCACAAAAAAATTAAGAATGCACGCAGAAAGGTAATTAGCAATCAATCACAAAATGCTTTGTTACGCGGTATTGGCGGGTTAAACATGTAAAGTTTTCATAGTTTTACTTGTAAAAGAACACTAATTCAGTGAAAGATTGTAGATGAATATACCTCATTTATAGCAATGTCACCAAAACTGCACAGCGGTTCCAAAAATTCAACCTTATACCTAAATTGTAGCCTTTCCATGCTTATGAATCATTTTATGTAATTTTATTTTTTAAACTGCAAGCTAAATTATTTATTTTTTTTCAAATATTCGTAAAATCCAAATAAAAGACATAGCTGCCACCATCTTACGCTTTTTTGCCCCACAAAAATATTATAGTACATTTTAACTTTTATAATCGTCTTAACAACTTAATGGTCGCTTTAAATTACGGTTTAAAAATTCTAATTCATTATTGACACCACTTTCTATTTTTTTTAAATATTCATCTTATTTAAGGGGTGTCAGGAGTTTTAAAATGGTCAAAAAATCGATTTTTTTTATTATCTATTTCAAAAGTTTGAACAATCCTTAACAAAATACAAAAAACCGCTTTTCATTATTCGCATTACTTTTTGAGTTATATGTGTTTAAACATGACCCACTCTCAAAATCTGCTTCCGCTTCATCCATTTAAAGGGACCTTGGCATTTGTTTACATTTTCGCCTGAAGCTTGAAACTGTGTTTCTGTCTCACAAGTGAATCTAGTCATTCGCATTTTTCGTTTTTCTTTACCCCATGATTTACTGAAAACATTTTTGAACAGAAGAAGGATGTGCACAACTATACTTTCGCTGATTTTGAAGCTCATGTTATGATCAAAAAAAGCAAACGTGAGTTCGCTGCTTTCGATTTTGATGATTATATTTAGCATTATTTTGCAAGTTATCTTTATTTTTTCGAGTTTATTAGAATAATTTCTAACTGAGTATTTATTATACTTTGAAAATGAGTAAAGCTTACAACAGATCTGTGGGATATAGAAGTAAGAAACGTCGTTTTCATGGAAGGAAATCTGAGAACAGCTCTGATATTTTTACTGGAAAATCGGCTTCCTCTAAGAAACTGAAGCTTGACATTTCAAGTGCACCTGAAAATTCTAATAGTTGTGAATTGACAGGCTATCGTCTAATAGATATAGCTGTTTTTTTCAAAGAAATTTCTAAGTATGTTTCCTGCAATATTTGTCATGCTAGTGTAAATTTTACAGAGGAATCAATTCGTGGCAATGCATCAGTTTTCAGTGTGAACTGTGAAAACTGTAATCTGAATAATAAAATAAATAGTTGTCCCATGATTGGACCCAAACATAATGTTCCAGAGGTAAATATTAGGCTAGTTTATAGCTTACGTTCAATAGGTCAGGGCTTAGCTGGCCTCAGAACACTGTGTTCTCTTATGAATATGCCACCACCTATCTCCCAGAAAAGTTATGATACCATAACCAACAAACTGAAGGTCGCCTAAAAAAAAGCTGCAGTGAAATCAATGAAAGAAGCTGCTGAAGAAGAAATTACACTGGGTGGAGATTCCAACATTTGCATCAGTGGAGATGACACGTGGAAAACACGAGGGCACACATCAAAAATTGGTGTGTGCAGTGTTATTGGCATTGAAAGTGGAAAAGTAATTGATGTAGAAGTACTTTCCTCATACTGCAAAGCCTGCGAGACATCATCATCTTCAAGCCATGATTGTAAAACCAATCATTCGGGAAGTTCCGGCAGTATGGAGGTGATAGGTATGAAGATAATTTTTCTACGTTCCGAAGTTACCCGAAGTGTGAAATATCAGAAGTACCTCGGAGATGGAGACACAAAAACATTCCTCGAACTAACCAAAGCTGAACCATATAAGGAACTTAAAATAGAAAAACTCGAGTGAATAGGGCACGTGCAGAAGAGAATGGGCTCTCGTTTACGTAAACTGAAACAGACGCTGCGCGGTGTGAAACTTTCCGATGGCAAAGCCCTAGGAGGAAAAGGCCGTGTAACTGATGGTTTGATCAATAAATTGACAGTGTACTATGGCAATGCAATAAGATCAAACACGCATTGTTTAGAAAGTATGAGAGCAGCGGTTTGGGCAACGTACTGCCATATGTGTTCCACGGACGAAGAACCAATGCATATGTTTTGCCCAAAGGGTATCGATTCTTGGTGCAAGTACGAAAGACATGTCTCTTCACCTAATACTACAGCACCTTTTCGCCATAAACCCTCAGTGGCTTTAGAGGTGATGAAGAAGATAAGATGTATATATGCGGACCTAGCAGCACCTAATTTATTAAAACGCTGCCTTAGTGGTAAAACACAGAATCAAAACGAAAGTTTTAATTCAGTCATTTGGAAGTTTTGTCCAAAGGTATCTGGTGCTGGTTTCACAGTTGCAGAACTTGTCACTTATGAAGCAGTAATTGCTTTTAATGATGGCAGTAGTGGTCGTCTAACTACTCTGGAAGAATTGGGTATTAATCTAGGTATCTACACAGTCGAAGCTGCTAAGTCGTCTGATCTGAAACGAGTGCGCGTTGCTAAAAAGCGAGCCGATTTCAGTAGTTCCCAGCTAAAAAAAGTTTACACTTTGTTTGCAAAAAAGTTTAGATTGTACACAATTTGTGCACAAAAAGTGAGTATTTTTGAATACTCCGAAAAGTATGTACTTCTTGTGAAAAATATTTTCATGTTTTATGCATACAAAAAAGTGAACATTATAAGTTATCAAAAACGGTGCACTTTTTTTGCATAAAATAAATAAATATTCAGTGTGTGCAAAAATTGTGCAATTTTTTTTTTTTTTTTTTAAATCAAATATTCCAATTTTACAAATATTATGTACTATTTTTTATGGATGTGAAAATTAGATTTTTTCATTACAGGGATTATTATTTCCATACCTGGTGCCTTTTCTAAATTTGTCAAAAATTTCCAAGGTAAACTAATGTTGTATTTAACTTTCATTCAATCGGAAGGAATAAATTGGATTATGTCTTAATAAGCCAAAATAAAATGAGTTAATTAAATTTCAAAATCGTGAGGTTGTGGGCCCTTTCTCAATAAAAGAAAATTCTCAGTTCGATTTTAATTTTAAGGTAAACAAATTAAATACATTTTAGTATGCTTATCAAATTTGAAGAAAAACAAATTTAATTATTTAAATTTCAAAATCCAGAAATAGGGGTAATGAACCTCCCCCCCTCGCTTCATACCGGAAAATTCCTTGAGATTATCTTATATTTTAAGTTGCTTAAAAATAATAAAATCTACTATCTTTTAACACATTTGCTGCCGCTTACTTGAAGATGTGATGATAGTTAATGCCGCACAGAAGTGGGTTTTTCCCAGAAGCCGATTTATTTTTTAAAACAAATAATCAGTGAAAGATTTTCCCATACCAGCGCGTGACTGGCTATTTGACATCACCTCACATCATGCACTGGCACGCGAGTGGCCGCTTAACGTTGGTGCCATATCACGCGCTGGCGCGTGATCGGCAGCGAATGTGTTAAAAATATGAAAAATAGAAATTTTGTTTAATTATAAATATTTAAACTTAGGGGAGGGGTAATGTTTTTAGTAAAACCCTCTAGCTTTACGGAAATATTTAATTTCTCGTTTATTTTAAATTTCTCGAAAAGACATAATTTTACTGTGTTTTTCAAAATCATTCAAAAATAAAATTCAATTGTATTTTAGACTAAATAATATTTAAATCAAACTTAAGGGAGGGGCAATGACTCTCATATGACCTCTTCCCCATAAAAATCGTTTAATTTTAAATTACTTGAAATAAACATATTTTATAGGGCATTTCAAAACGAAAAAAAAAAATAAATAAAAAATATAGTTAATTAAATTTCAAAATCCTGTTAAGGGCAAAATGTGCCTACCCCTAGAAAGAATAAATTTTGCTGTGTTTTTCAAAATCGGAGAAAAACAAAACTTAGTTAAATTTCAAAATCGAGAGAGGGGCAAAAGCCATTCTATGCCCCCTTCCCCCATTGCAAAATTTTTAATTTTTTCTTTTTTTTTTAAGTTATTCGAAAATAATAAATTTGACTACGAATTTCAAAATAAGAGAAAAATAAATTTTAATAATCAAATTTTAAAAAGAAAGGGGGGGGGGAATTGCTCTCACATGCTTTCATCCCCCTATCAGAAAATTTCTTACTTCCTCTTTTATTTTAAATTTCTCGAAAAAAATAAATTTTACGAAGTTTTTCAAAATTAAAAAAAAAATAAAAAATTAAGTTTCAAAATCGAGGGAAGTGAAATTGAACCGCCCCCCCCCCCCCACACACACACATGCTCACAACGCGCGCAAACACTCCACTTTCTCAACGAGCTTACAATTTGCCCTTTTCCCTTATCAGGTATAACTTCCAATTATTATGAAAATTACTTGCGCTTTCAAAAATCAGACGAATCCTGTTTAATAATTATTAATTTATTTATTATTCTTGCATGTACCGCTATAGCGATCTTTCCAACTCCAGGAGCCAGAAGCATTAATACTTCTCAACTCAGAGACTTGGAGCTGGTGTGTTTACATGTGACGGGCGTCACTCGACCGCGAAGCGAGAGAAACAGACGGATACCGCGTGTTCCGTCGTTTTTTATTTTTATTATTTCTAATTTAAATTATAGCGTTTATACCAAAGTTAATTTTTAACAAGTATCTTTGTGAAAGTTTCAGATGACTCAGTCATTTGTAAGTACAGGCAAACCCTGTGGAATCGAAAAAAAATTTCGCCTGTAGCTCCAGACAGCTCTACAAGTTTACCAACATGTGACTACCGCAAAGAGTTAGCGAAACATATTACCAATATTCCGTATCGCGTCATTCTTCACCTTTATTATTTTTCGGGTGAATTACAGTGCCAGATTTACTGTGGGGCACGGGCCCAGGGCTCTGATTTTCAGGGGCTCCCATATGCTGCTGAAGATTTTTCAATTATTGTCATAATCTGATGTGTTTTAATATCGAATGAAAATTCGACATTCCGTTACATTCATACTATAGTTTTATAACGTCGTATATTTTGTCTGAAAGATTCATTTATTACTTTATAATAGTGAATATTCTCTTTCATCTTTATTACTTTAAAAATACATTATATTCTTAATTTTTGTTTAATCCTTTTCCTGTTATCATTAGATTATTTGAATGATGAGCTTAGCTTGCAGACAGCAGAGACCCCTAATATTTAAAATAATTGCAGCTTGGTGTTGTCAAAAATTCATTATTAATTGTTCGCTACTTTATAATTCCAGATATATAGACTTAGGAAAAGGTAATTAGTATCACACAGTTTATAATAAAAAGTTTTTCCATTTAAATTGTAAAATAATTATTTAAAGGTAAGCTATCGATTATCATATTTAACACTAGAACCGCGGTGACGGGTCATTTTGACCCGTAGCAATTGAAAAGATGTCGATTCTAACCAGAAAACTGTATTTAAAAAATTTAAATCTATTCTGCACAAAAATAACATAAATAAATAGGTTAAATAATTTTAAATAAAAATTCTGATGTGAAATATTTTCATTAAACTTGAGTAAAATTTCCCGCGGTTCCAGTGTTAATTTATTAATGGATATTTGAAAGTCAATAATGGTTATTTAGTAACTATCTTTTTTCATTTTTTAAAAGTCAATCATTCTGTAAGTATCGGTGCAAGGGGGGGGCCATTACATCTGTTCCCAGGGCCCCCAAATTTCTAAATTGGTTCCTGATTAATTATAGTTAGGTGTGAAATATAGTTTTTTTTTGTGTTTATTAATAATAATTTTTACTTTTCGTATTAAGTAATAAAAAGCTAAACATGGCAGAAGCAAAATAAAGGCTTGATGAAAAAAATTCTGGAAAAAAGAAAATAAAATCTGCGATGCCCATCTTACGTCTCAAACTTTCATCTGCTGTGCTTTCCGATGATCCCTTCAGTCACCACAGTATTTCAAACATTTTGTTTGTGTAGATTTTATTTTGCAAAGCACTGGGGAATTAATTTCTATTTTTCATAAAAATTTCCATATGTTTTGAAAAACAATTTGAGCATGCAGTAAATGTTAAATGTTCACAAATTAAATTAATAACAATGATTAAAATCAATATCAATGCATAAATTAACATAAAAATTAAATTAATAATGTGTGATTGTTATTACAAACATCAACCATAACATTAATTAGTAACATTAAATTTTCATTTAATCCCCAACAATTTTTTAATCCACAGCAAGATCTTATATTTTGTGATGTACTGTTAACGATACTGAATGAAAAATTATATCTATATCAAAAGACAAACCCCCTCCACCCCTAGCGATATCTTACACTATCATTTGCCAGAGCCCCCCCCCCTCTAAAATTATAAACTTATACCCTTTCCAGCTTTTAGAGTTCTTTGAAGTTGTTTACTTTTCTTTTCACAAGGTATTTCGGTTTTTTGTCCTTTATTTTCAAACGTAAATTTTGCCAATCAGCTTCATAAACATCGCAAATTTTGTCAATCAGCTTCATAAACATCGCAAATTTTGTCAATCAGTTTCGTAAAAACTGCGAATTTTGCCATTCGGCTGTGTAAAAATCGCAAATTTTGCTGATTGGCTTTGTAAAAAATCATGAATCTTGCCGATCATGCAAAGTAAAATTACTAATTTCGTTGAGCAGCTTTGTAAAAATCTCTCATTTCATCGATCAGCTTCATAAAAATCTCACATTTCGTTGATCAGTTTAGTAAAAATCACGAATTTAGTCGATCGGCTTCGTGAAAATATTGAATTGTGTTGATCACGTGTGAAAAAATGGCTAATTTCGTTCATCAGCCATGAAAAAATTGAAAACTTTATCGATCAGGAAAAATCGTGAATTTCGTAAATCAGCTTTGCAAAAATCACGACTTTTTTTGATTGTTTTTGTAAAAATCATGAATTTTGTTGATTGGATCTTTAAAAATCACCAATTTCATCAATTGGTTTCATGAAAATCATGAAATTTTTCTATCTGATTCATAAGAATTGCAAATTTTGTTGATCAGGCATAGAAAGATCATGAATTTTTTCAATTGGTTTCATAAAAAGTGCAAATTTTGTTGATTGGATGCAGAAAAATCAGAATTTCTCTGATCAGGCACTTAAAACTCTTGTTGATTGGCTCCTTCTCTCCTCTTCGTTCATAAAGTTCACATTTTTTTTCAGCACCAGTCACTTATGTTTGTTCTTAGCACTTTTAATAAAACAAATTTTACTCTTCTGAATAAAGTCCAGGAATATTATTACATAATGAAAATAATCCTTACTATAATTGTTATATATACAAGCAAATAATAACTGCTGATATATCCTTGCCAACTGAATTGGATATTTTGACTGGGTTAGCGAACTTAAAAGGATACCCTCCTTCCCACTCACCTCTGAAACCATATTTTTTATGTGATTACAGGCCACAGGTCATTTCCTCGAAATCGAATTCTCTCCAAGTTATTAATGTGGCCCTTGATCACTCGGACATATTGGTAAGTGGCCCTTCTTTTCAAAAGGTTGTGCACTCCTATGCTAAAGGATTGCAAAAAAAAAAAAAAAAAAAAAAAAAAAAACGCGTTTTTTATGAATGCCGAGGAAATATGATTTTTGTAAAAGGATCATGAAAAAAGCCCAAATCTTGCCAAAGGATTGCAAAACAAAAAAGGGAATATTACCAAAGGATCGCGAAAAAGATGTAATTTCCTTCTAATGATCACAAAAAGACAATTTTCATCAATTGATTGTAGAGAAACACAATTTTTATTAAATGATCTTAAAATCAATGCAAATTTTGTCAAAGCTTTGTAGAAAAGACAAATTTTTTCAAGGGATTGCAGAAAAAACATGATTTTTGTCAAAAGATCGTGAAACAGACACGATTTCTGTCAAAGAATTGTGAAACAGACGCAATTTCTATCAAAAAAATCACGAAACAGGTGGGAATTTCATCACTGAATCATAGAAAAGACTCGACTTTTGCCAAAGGTCAGCAAAAAAGATGCGATTTCCCGCAAATGACCTAAAAACTCCAGTTATCCAAAAAGCATGAGACCAAAGTATTTTCGTTTAACAGGGTTTCCTTAAGATTTTTCGAACAACCAAGAGCTTATGGTGAAAAGCTGTGATAGTAATTCAGTACAGCATTGTAACATACTACAGATTATGGTAGATATGAAACACTGATGAAGCTACTAAGATCTTATGAGCGTCACTTTGAAACATTGGAGTACAAGAAGATGCAACAACATCAAATGTGATGTTATTTAAAAAGTGGAGTGATAAGCAGCATTGAAACGATGCAAAGCTAAGAATAATAAAAGAATCGCAACATATTATGTTACAAAACAATGAAGTATTGTACAATGTCTATATAATAAAGACCTCAAAATTATGCATTGGATCAAATAAGTAAGTTAACTCTGTTTATTTTCTAAAGAATATGCTTTTGTAGCACTAATTAATTCTACTAATGTCCAAAAGCACCTTTCAAAGTTTTGATTTTTACTTCTAATTTTTAAAGCTAATAAGTATTAAAACAAATTTCAATGTATCAGATATGCTACTTTCCTGTGAAAACCCGGAATTCTGCTTTTTCGGCAATGAATTTTATTATCCCTGAGATTGATACAAACATGCATTAAAATTTGTTGATATTTTTATGGGGGGGGGGCGGGGGGTAACGGATGAAATACAACAAAAACGCGAGTAAGTACCGCACCAAATTAAGAATCGCTCAAAAAAGGCTATAAATTCATTAAAAGATTGTAGAATAAATAATTTTTTTCCACAATTGCAGGAGATAATGTGATTTCTGTCAAAGGATTGCAGGAAAACACGCAATTATTGTTAAAGAATCACGAACAAGGCCCAATTTTTGTCAATGGATTGCAGGGAAAACATGATTTTTGTAATCACATGTCAGAAAAATTCTTAAATTTTCGTCAAAGATAGTAGAAAACATCCAAATCTTATCGAAAGATCATGAAAATTTATGGGAGTTTTGACGAAAGTTCGGGGAAAATATGGGAATTTTGCTAAAAGATCACGGAAGACATGAGACTTTAGCCAAAAGATTGTAAAAATTGTGACTTTTGTTGTAATACAGAAAATACGAGGATTTTGATCGAGGAAAATAGACATTTTGTAGAAAGATTGCAGGAAATAAATCTATTTTGTCGAAAATTGGGATAAATGTATGAATTTTGTCAAATTAAATAGGGTCATTCTTAAAAAAGTCCCTTTTCCGATTTTTTTTCCCCATTAAAAACAAAGTAAAAAAGAAATCCTTTGGAGAGTTGTATACATTTCTAAGGATAGAAATTGAATATTGCTGCAAACTGATGCTAAAAAGTCTGCTTCTGGGCTTAGAAACATATAGGGATGCACAACCTGTGGCCCGTGATGGGTTAACGTGTGGCTCGCAAACTTAGTCAATTTACAACTAGAAAAAAAAATGCAATTTTTGTGCTACAGTCACTTAAACAAATTGTAGATTTCGTCAATTTACCACAGGAAAATATAAAATTTGTCTGTCACTTAAGAATCGAAATTTTCGTAGATGGTGCAAGGAAAAATCACGAATTTCATTAATCAAGTGCAGAAAAATCGTACATTTCGTTCATCACGTATAAAAAAATTGCAAATTTTGTCTATGAGGATTGGAAAAAATAGCAAATTTAGCCGATCAGATGTGAAAAATTGTTGACGATGCACGAAAAAATTGCAAATTAAACTCATTAGTTGCGGAAAAATCGCATGTTTTCTCGGTTTATCATGTGAAAAAAACGTGAATTGGTTGATCGGACACGAAAAAAATCGTGAATTTTGTCAATCAGAGAAGAAAAAATAGCAAAGTTCGTTGATAAGGCACTTGAAAATCACGAATTTTGTGATGACGTGCGGAAAAATTGAAATTTTTGTTGATTAGCTGCGAAACAATAGTGAAATTTGTAAGTTTATCTACAGAAAAAAGTCCCGAATTTCATCTTTTCCCTTAAAAAACTGAAGTTTTCGTCAAAATTAGTTAAAAATTGCGCATTTCGTTGATCAAGCACGGAAAAAATGCAGATTTTTTCGGTTAAAAGAGGAAAAAGCGCACATTTCGTCGATCGGGCACAGGTTTTATTGATCGGATTCCAAAAAATTGCAAATTTCGACGATCAAGCTCAAACAAAGTCGCAAATTTCGTTTGATGCAGAAAAATCAGGAATTTTGTCGATCATGTTAGTAAAAATTGAGAATTTCGACAATCGGCTTTAAAAAAACGCAAATTTGGTCGATAAGATTTGTAAAAATAGCTAAATTCGTCCATCTCTATGGAAGAATCATTTCATGAGTCTCACGAGGAAAAATTTCTAATTTCGTCAATCAGCTTCGTAAAATTCGAGAATTTCGGCGATCGACTTCATAAAATTAGCAAATTTTGTGGGTCAGGCGCGAAAAGATAATGAATTTTCTCTATCGATTTCGAAAAAATCATGAATTTCGTCGATAAGCTTTGCAAAAATTGCCAATTTTGTTGATCACTTCGTAAAAATCGTCGATTACGCGAAGAAAAATAGCGAATTTCGCCGATCAGCTTTGTAAAAATCGCAAAATTTGTTGATCGGCTTCATAAAATCACAAATTTTGACCATTGGCTTCGTAAAAATCACAAATTTCATCGTTCGGCTTTGTAAAAATCGAAAATTTCGTCTATCAGTCACGGAAAATCGCGAATAATATCGTTCATGTGAGCAAAAAGCAGAAATTTCGTCGATCGGCTTCGTAAAAATCGCTAATTTTGTTGATCAAGCACAGAAAAATTGTAAATTTTGCTGATCACGTGCGCAAGGCGTGAATTTTTTTGATCGGCTTCATAAAAATCAAAAATTTTATTGATCATCCGGAGAAAAATTGCTAATTTCGCCATTCAGCTTCGTAAAAATCGTAAATTTTGCTGACAGCTTTAAAAATATCACTAATTTCGTCGATCAGATTGTGAAAATCGCGAATTTCGTCGGTCGGCTTCGTATAAATCAAAAATTTCGTCTATCAGTCACGGAAAATCGCGAATTATATCGTTCATGTGAGCAAAAAGCGGAAATTTCGTCGATCGGCTTCATAAAAATCGCTAATTTTGTTGATCAAGCACAGAAAAATTGTAAATTTTGCTGATCACGTGCGTAAAGCGTGAATTTTTTTGATCGGCTTCATAAAAATCAAAAATTTTATTGATCTTCCGGAGAAAAATTACTAATTTCGCCATTCAGCTTCGTAAAAATCGTAAATTTTGCTGATCAGCTTTAAGAATATCACAAATTTCGTCGATCAGATTGTGAAAATCGCGAATTTCGTCGGTCGGCTTCGTATAAATCGAAAATTTCGTCTATCAGTCACGGAAAATCGCGAATTATATCGTTCATGTGAGCAAAAAGCGGAAATTTCGTCGATCGGCTTCGTAAAAATCGCTAATTTTGTTGATCAAGCACAGAAAAATTGTAAATTTTGCTGATCACGTGCGTAAAGCGTGAATTTTTTTGATCGGCTTCATAAAAATCAAAAATTTTATTGATCATCCGAAGAAAAATTGCTAATTTCGCCATTCAACTTCGTAAAAATCGTAAATTTCGCTGATCATCTTTAAAAATATCACAAATTTCGTCGATCAGATTGTGAAAATCGCGAATTTCGTTGGTTGGCTTCGTAAAAATAAAGAATTTCGTCGATCTGCTTTGTAAAATTTGTGAATTTTCTCGATCAGTCTCAATTTTTTTTAATCAGTTTCGTAAAAATTGCGAATTTTCTCGATCACTTTCTTAAAAAACTCAAATTTGGTCGATCAGGCATGGAAAGTGGAAATTCATTGATTGGGCGTAGAAAAATCGGGAATCTCTGTGATGAGGGATGAAAAAATTTTGTTGATGGGCTCCTTTCCTCTCCTTCATTCTTAAAGTTCACATTTTTTTTTGGCATCGTCCACTTATCTTTTTTTTTAGCACATTTAATAAAGCAAAATTTACTCAAGAATAATATCAAGGAATATTATTACATTATGTAACAGATAAAGCAAGGTTTATTTTGAGAATAAACCTTGCTTTATCTGTTACATATATAAACGTAAAAACTGCTGATATATCCTTACCTTACCAACTGAATTGGATATTTTGACTGGTTAAGCGACCCTAAAGGGGTATCCCCCACTTCCCTCTGAAAGCATTTTTTATCTGATTATAGATCACAGATCACTTTCGAATTCAAATTCTTTCCATGTTATTCATGTGGCTCTTGACCACCCAGACATATTTGTAAGTGGCCCTTCTCTTGAAAAGGTTGTGCACCCCTACCTTAAATGAAAATAAAGGTCTGGTGTTACCATATTTTAAATTATCTACCCATCCCCCACATCTTATAAAAGTAAAGGAGTATTTTTACAATTTTGTTATAAATGTTCTTCCTTACTCCTATATATATATATATTTTTGTTGTTGTTTATGTATATATCTTCTTCAGGGTTGCAAGTTTCTTCCGCAGTGGAAAAAAACCGCCGGAAAAAATGGAAGAAACTGTTTTTCTGCTAGAATTTACCATATAATTTCAATTTCGTAAGATATAATAAATATCTTCTTCCTATAATCTTAAATGAATTAATTCCATTGGACCAAAACAAATTTAATTAAATATATATGCTAAATTAATAACTATGCTAAATGATAAATATGCTAAATGAATAATCCACAATTGTTCTTCGATCTTTCAACAAAATTCACGATTTCCTGTGATCTTGCGACAAAATTTTCATATTTTCCACGATCTTTCGACAAAACCTGTATACTTTCCGAGATCTTTTGACAAAATTCCTGATTTACCACAATCTTTCAACAAAATTTTCGTATTTTTCACTATCTTTCGACAAAATCTGTGTACTTTCCGAGATTTTTTGCCAAAATCTTCTTATCTTCTGTAATCGTTTGAGAAAATTCACGATTTTTCTTCAATCTTTCAACAAAATTATCGTAGTTTCCCCTGATCTTTCGACAAAATCTGTGTACTTTCTGAGATCTTTCGACAAAATTCTCTTATCTTCTGTGATTCTTCGATAATATTCACAATTTTTCTTCGATCTTTCGACAAAATTCATGATTTCCCGTGATCTTACGACAAAATTCTCTTATCTGTGATCCTTAGACAAAATTCATGATTTTGCTTCGATCTTTTGACAAAATTCCTGATTTACCACAATCTTTCGACAAAATTTTCGTATTTTCCATGATTTTTCGACAAAATCTTCTTATCTTCTGTAATCGTTTGAGAAAATTCACGATTTTTTTCGATCTTTCGACAATATTATCGTATTTTCCTCTGATCTTTCGAGAAAATCTGTGTACTTTCTGAGATCTTTCGACAAAATTCTCTTATCTTCTGTAATCCTTCGACAAAATTCACGATTGTTCTTCGATCCTTCAATAAAATTTACGATTTCCTGTGATCTTTCGACAAACTTTTCGTACTTTCCAAGAACTTTCGACAAATTTCTCTTAAAATTCGCAATAAAATTTCCCATGATCTTTAGACAAAATTTTAATTTTTTCCACGATCTTTCGACAAAATCTGTATATTTTCCGAGATCTTTCAACAAAATTCTCTTATATGTGTTCCTTCAAAAAATTCACGATTGTTCTTCGATCTTTCAACAAAATTCACGATTTCCCGTGATCTTTCGACAAAATTTTCGTATTTTCTACGATCTTTCGAAAAAATCTGTGTACTTTCTGAGATCGTTCGAGAAAATTCTCTTATCATCTGTGATCCTTCGAAAAAATTCACGATTGTTCTTCAATCTTTCAACAAAATTCACGATTTCCCGTGATCTTTAGACAAAATTTTCATATTTTCCATGATCTTTCTACAAAATCTGTATACTTTCCGAGATTTTTCGACAAAATTCTCTTATCTGTGATCCTTCGACAAAATTTGCAATTTTTCTTTGGTCTTTCAGCAAAATTCACGATCTTTCGACACAATTCTCGTAGTTCCCACGATCTTTCGACAAAATCTCTATACTTTCCGAGATCTTTCGACAAAATTCACGATTTTTCTTTGATCTTTCGACAAAATTCTCTTATCTTCTATGATCCTGCGATAAAATTTGCGATTTTTCTTTGATCTTTCGACAAAATTTTTGTATTTTCCTCCGATCTTTCGACAATTTTTGTATTTTCCACAATCTTTCAACAAAAACTTTTCTTCTGTAATCGTTTGAGAAAATTCATGATTTTTCTTCGATCTTTCGACAAAATTATCGTATTTTGCTCTGATCTTTCGACAAAATCTGTGTACTTTCTGAGATCTTTTTTATCCAGACCGCTTAATATATCCTAAATTTTGCAGAAAGTCATGATGAAATACAAATTTTATCGAAATACCACAAAAAAAAATGTGAATTTTGCCAAATGCAAAGGATCTGATTTTGTAAAAGTTTCAAAGAAAAAAAGATTGTAAAAATGCCATGAAAAAAGCCACCTGCCATGTAATTAAAAAGAACCGCCAGGTGCTTACCACTGCCTAACTTAAAATAAGAAAAAACATCACAGCACTGGCATTTCCGTTAATGGGTTTTCAATTGTTAAAACATTCTTGCACACTTTATTTTGCATTTTTAAATTATTTGTTCCAAATTCACTTTTCGATAACTAAAGTAAAATCAATTGTCACGTCCTTTTCAAATTTTTCTGCCAAACGATTTTTTTTCCCCTGTAGATTTGAAATAATTATTTAACAGGGCATTTTTTATGATATTTCAATTTTAATTGCAGGTTTATTTACTTAATGTATGCTTTTGTTCACAATGTAAAATTTATATGCATTTTTATAGATATAAGTTTAATTTATGCAGATTTTAATTATTCAGCAGAAAAAAAAAAAAACCTTCATATACAGTGTAAGACTATTTGGTATGTAAAAGGAAAAGTGCAAAAAATCAGCGTATTTGGCATCGCTGATTATTCATATAAATTATACAATTTAGGGATATTCAGTATGCAAAGAAGTGTACAAAAAAATGTAAACAAAATCTGAGCGTATTTGGCAGCTCTGATTGTACATAAAAAGTGTACAATTTAAGTATAAAAAAAAGTATAAAAAAATAAGTGCACAAAAAGTGAGCGTATTTGGCGTCTCTGATTGTGCATAAAAAGTAAACAATTTAGGTATGCAAAAAAAGTTAAAAAAAATAAGTGCACAAAAAGTGAGCGTATTTGGCACCTCTGATTGTGCATAAAAAGTGAACAATTTAGGTATACACTTTTTGTCGACAATTCGGTTTGTACTTTTTGTGTATAAGCAGAGGTGCCGAATACGCTCACTTTTTGTGCACTTTTTTTTTACACTTTTTTTCTACACTTTTTTTACAAACTTTTTCTAGCTGGGTTTAGAAGCTATAAGAGCTAGAAGCTTAAAAGAAAAAATAAAATTTGATAAACTAGAGCTAAAGGAAGGAACAACATATGACCCAGGAGCATTTTAAATAGTCCAGGTTAGTTTTTAAACTTTTTTTTCATAATTTTAACTTTAAGTGTCGTTTTCTCAGAACTGTATTTTTCAAAACAATCAGTAAGATTAAAAAAAATCTATTTGAAGTATCATCTGGAAATTTCTCACATATGTTTATATTAACATTTTTATAAAATGAATTAATTTTGTAAAGATAATTTAAAATTTAATTAATTTTTTAATGATTAATTAATTGTAATTTTAACGATTTTTCAAATTTTCAAATTCAGATGCCATTTTAAAGTAGTTAATTTCAAGCAATGTCTATATCCTTAATTCATTCTATAAAATAGAGTTTAGAGATCATTTTAGTCTATGAATGAAGTTTATAGGTCTACTCAAAGTTTAGTTATCTTACGGATAGTGATAGCCTTTTTGAAAAAATACATGAAAATTTCATTCCTTAAATGTTCTTGCTATATTTGTTTTAGTCTGTTGTGAGTCTTTATTTTATGATATTATTAGACCTAAACCCTATCCCAAATATACCACAAAAAATTAAGTAAATACTTTGAATATTTATGAAGTTATGCGAACTCGAAGCGGAAGCACATTTTCATGAAGTGCGTTAAATTTAAAACTCCTGACACCCCTTAATGACAAATTATACCAGAATAAAACCAATTACACTAATTTATAAAACTGGTGGGAATAAAAAAGTTCTGAATAAAAGCCGTGAAGCTTGCAGCCTGCGAATGTTTCGGGCGAAACGATTAACTAGTTAATCTTCCGAATAAGTTAGTATGAAAGTTTTTTTAAAAAATGTTTGTGGTGCGAAATAGTGAGAGATTCGGCAGCTCTGAAAATAACATTTTAGAAAAGAAAAGAACTTTAACCCTTTGAGCTCTGGTGGGTCAAAATTCTAAATGTCACATTGGCATCAGTATTTTGAAAAGAAAAAATTTCGTTTATGATATACGCGAAGTTATGTTTTACACCTTTTACAAATAAATTTGGTTAAATATTCCGGTACCATTTTGACATTTCGAAATTAAAATTAAATGGTAGAAAATTTAACCATCAGAGCTCAAAGGATTAAATAATATGCATACTTTTCAAGATTGTGAAAATGGTTTAATTCAAATCAAAAGAAGTTTATCGATGTATAATTATATTTTGCCCTTTTAACCACATTTTCGTAATATAATTTTAAATGTGGTACATCCAATGTATCTCAATATTCTCATTCTTGCAAAAAAATAATGTTCATAAATAGCATTTTGGTTATGCTACACAGATAAGAAAGGGAGGGAGAATTTATATTGACTAGTTACTTATTTACGTCTACAAGGTTCATCGTATATCATGTCCTTTCGACACTAAATAAGAAAAATTGAGCTACCTTCTAGTATACCTTTTTTTCAGACAAATGAAAAAAAGTCTTTTCGTTATTTTTATGAATAAATGTGAAACTAGTATGGCGAAATGCCAAAGCAGAAAAGGTTATAAATTTTATCTTTTCAGACAAATGTTAAGAAGCATTTTATTTAAGATAAACTGTAAAATATAAAATATCTATAGATATTTATGTTTCGATGATTTTTAAATATACTTTTAGCATTACAAAAATACATTTGTTGCTTTTAGCTTTCAAGTAAGGAATATCTAGGGACAATAGTTCAATCCAACTCATATAAATTTGGTTAATGGTTGGTTGTATAGGATGGGGTGCCCCATCCAGATACAGTCAAGCAAAGGTAGAAAAGTAAAAAGTTAGGATGTACAATTAAAAGTAAATAAATAGAAAGGGCAAACTGAGAAACAAAGTTATAAAATGAAAAAACATTAAAGGATCATATGTTAAAATAAAATCCAGCACTTTTTAAAAAAGTAAAGAGTGCCCCATGAGGTAATTCCCCAATGAGGTTTGTTAAGGTTGGTGATGATGAATTAAAAAATGTCCTGTACAAGTGTCGGAGGCCTGGGCAGTCAGTTAAAATATGTTGAAGAGTCAAGAGATCAAAATGACATTTTGGACACATGGGTGCATCCTCCCTAAATAACAGATGTTTATGTGTGATCCTTGAATGTCCAATTCTCAGACGAGTTAGAATAACATCCCTTTTTCTTGGATAAATTGGAGGCCAGGTCACAATTGTTGGTTTGATACCATGCAGTTTATTATTGAAAGTCAAGTCCCAGCTTTCTTGCTATTTATTATAACTAAAGCGTTTAATAGTTAGTTTAACGTCTGAGGATGGGACTTTATGGTGAAGAGGGTCACGAGCAAGTTTTGCCGCCATATCTGCTTTTTCATTTCCAGGAATACCCATGTGTCCAGGTACCCAGCAAAACAGAATACTATAGCCGCGCCTAGTCAAATCTTTATAAATGTTAAGGATGGTTAATACATATAAATGATTACTAAAAGATTTAATAGCATCAATAGAACTATTTGAGTCTGTGTAAATAATGAACGATGTGTTATGATGATGGGAAATGTGTAACATGGCTCTTTCTATTGCAATTAATTCAGCTGTAAAAATTGAAGTGGAAGGGTGAAGCTGGTAACTCAAAGATGCGTTATCATAAAAAACCCCACAACCAACAATGTCGCCATTTTTCGAACCATCTGTATAAATGTCTGTATACCTATTATAATTTGCACGATGAGCAGAGAATAATTGCTGAAAAACAATAGGGGCCATGTCATTTTTATCAAATCCTTTAAAAGGATGGAGGGGGGTAATGCTGGGCGGCTTCCAAGGAGGGAATACATGCAAAGAGTATTTACTCACCTCAATATCATTCAAAGGGCTATTGTTAATTAGGTTTCTCATTCTTACTCCAAAAGATGGAATGCAACAAGGGCGATGCTGATAAAGAGTATCATTGTCAGTACTTAAAATATAAGGATGAAGTGGATGACCAGGATGAGAAAGGACACGATAAAATAGTTCCAGTGAAAGTTTTTCACGAGTATAATGCAATGAAGGTTCATTGCAGTCAACATAAAGACTTACGACTGGAGAAGTACGAAATGCACCAGAGCAAACACAGAGTGCGCTATGATGCACAGTGTCAAGTTTTTCTAAAACAGATTTTCGGGCAGAACCATAGACCTGGCAGGCATAGTCAATTTTTGTACGGATTGCAGCCCTATATATTTTAATTAGAGAAGTACGGTCTGCTCCCCAAGAGGTGTTAGATAGTACTTTCAGCAAGTTCAGCGACTTTTCACATTTTGTCCTTAATTGTAAAATGTGTGGTAAAAATGTGAGCTTTTTGTCAAAATGGAGGCCTAGGTACCGAACGCTGTCTACAACAGGAATTTTAGTTGAGTTAATAAAAATTTCAGGATCTGGATGCAGATTCCTTCGTCTACAGAAGTGCACACAAGAAGTTTTGTCCTGAGATATTACAAAACCATTTTTATTTGTCCAGCTAAGAATACTTTTGATTGCAATTTGCAATTGTCTCTCGATAAAGCGAATATCCTGCCCCATGCACATAATACGGAAGTCGTCCACATAGAGATCTCCTTTCACAGAGGGCGGAAGTTGATTAAGGATATCATTTATTGTTATGGCAAAGAGGGTGACACTCAGGACACTACCCTGAGGTACACCCTCCTCTTGTATATAAAAACTGGAAAGGATTCCTCCAATTAGAACTTGGAAGAGCCGAAGTGCGAGGAAGTTTTTGATAAAAATAGGAAGGTTTCCGCGAAAGTCTAAATTAAAAAGGTCACGTAGGATCCCATATCGCCATGTTCTGTCATAGGCTTTCGCCATGTCAAAGAAAACTGACACCAAATGGTTGCGTTTGAGAAATGCAATACGAATGTAATGTTCAAGGTGGATTAGGTTATCGATAGTTGATCTACCACGTCGAAAACCACTTTGAAAAGCGGCAAGGCAATTGTTTGTTTCCAAAACATGAATGAACCGACAATTGACCATCTTTTCAAGAAGCTTGCAGAGGCAGCTAGAGAGTGCAATTGGCCTATAATTATTGGGATTAGTAGCATCTTTTCCTAGTTTGGGAAAAGGTATAACAATAGCTCTGCACCATGCATTAGGGAAGGTCTGTTCAGTCCATATTCTGTTAAAAAAAGAGAGTAGATTGTTAAGGGAGAGTGACGAGAGATGCTTGAGCATGATATATGTAATGCCGTCATGACCAGATGCAGATATGTGGCTGTCTTTCAAACATTTTAAAAGCTCTGACATAATGAATGGTTGATTGTATGAGAGTGAATTATGAGTATTAAAATTAATCCTGTTCATTTCAGTTCTTCTTTTGTAAGATAAGAAAGGTTCAGGATATGCGTCGGATTTTGAGATGGATGCAAGGGTATTAGCTATGGTCTCTGCTATGTTCTTAGGAGATGAGATGGTGTGACCGTTGTAATTTAAAATGGAAATATGATTTTCTGACTAAAGGCCCATACAATTTTTCACTTTTTGCCACAGTTCTCTGGATGAGATATTGAAGTTTATGCTAGATACGTAGTTAGTCCAGGACTTCCGTTGGCTCTTGCGTCGCACTCTTCTAGCTTCAGCATTTGCTTTTTTATATGCCATATAATTAGTATTATTAGGGTACCTCCGAAAGAGGCCCCAAGCCCTTTGTTTTTTCTTCTTTGCATTTTGGCAATCATAATTCCACCAAGGTTTTCTGTGTTTATGAGTAGATGATGTTTTTGGAATGCTAGAATCTGCAGCATTGATAATACACTGTGTGATATTATCAAGTGCATCGTCTATGTCACCCTCTATCATATCATTTGTAATTTTAGCAAGGTCTGTGAAAGTTGGCCAATAGGCTCAGTCATAAACATAGCGTTTAAAACAATTATTAGAATCCATGTGGGGAGTGGTCTGCGATATAAAAGTAGGAAAATGGTCACTGCCGTGGAGGTCATCAGAAACCCAGAAGTTCCAATATGGATAAATGGATGGGGAACAGATAATGAGATCTATGGCATGGAAGGAGTGAGTAGGCTCGTGAAAGTAAGTATGATCTCCATTATTGAGCAGGCATAAGCCATTGTCAGATATAATTTTCTCAATCATACTACCACGTTGATTAGAGTCATGGTTTCCCCACATTTGACTGTGGGCGTTAAAGTCTCCGAGAATAATGAAAGGAATGGGGAGTTGAAGAATAAGATTATCTAGATGTGCAGATTGTATTGGCAGATTTGGTGGCAAATATATGGTACAGACTGTTATCAAGCGATTAATATGAACACGGACTGCAACTGCTTGTAAGTTAGTATTTAAATTGATATAAGTATGAGGTAAATTATTTGAGATAAAAAGAGCTACTCCACCAGTAGCTCTGTCAGTACCTGAAAAATCTTTTCTATATGTAGAGTAATTGGGCAATTTTGCTTTGTCACTAGGTTTAAGATGCGTTTCTTGCAGAGCTAAACATAACGGTTGATTGTCAGAAAGAATATTACGGATTTCGTCATATTTATTACGAAAGCCACGGCAGTTCCATGAGATAATATTTGTCATGATTGGGTGAGTTAGATATAAGTATCTATGTCGTTTTGTTCGGAGGTGGTAGACATGCTACTATCTCCATCGTCCAATTCTGCATCCTGTTCTGGATAAAGGTCAAGAGCATCATCATCCTGCACAGTGGTCACATAAGTTTTGATATCCTGCTTTGGAGTTAATTGATGTTCCTGTGTTTTATTCTTTTTCTTTTTGACTAGGTTTTCAGATGATACAATAGTTTTAATAATTGGAAGGCTGTGTTTTTCTGTGTCAGATTTACGATTTGTTTTTAAAGGGGAAGGAATTTTGGTTGTATTTTGAGTGCCTCTTTTATGGAGTGGAGCTTTAGGAAAAAGAGATTGAGATGATTTTGAAGTCCCATTTTGCGGTGATTTAGGAGGAACGGAATTCACTAATTTAGATGAGCTAGATTGTGTAGTTCTATTAGTTTTATTTAAATTATTAGAGGAGCTATTTCGTGGTCAGCTATGCCGCACCGACCGCAAGTGAGTTTCCCTCGGCAAGAGATTTTTGAGTGCCCAAAGCGTTTACATTTAAAGCAACGCAATGGGTTTGGTATGTAGGGTCTAACTGAGCATGATAAATACCCAGCAATTATATATTTAGGCAAGTTGGGTGTATTAAACGTGAGGATGATGTGCTTCGTAGGTATTTGGACTTGATTAGAGGTTTGCTCGTCTTTACGGTAAATTTTTATTCGTTTGACTTCGATGACGTTTTGGTCTTCAAGGTTTTCTAATATTTCGTCTTCAGTGACATACGAAAAATCAGACTCCGACATCACTCCGCGAGATGTATTTAATGATCTATGTGGCGATATGGTGATGGCAATGTTAGCAAGATGTGTACATTTTTTAAAATTCAAAGCTTGCTGGCTATTGCTGACTTCTATTAGTAGTTCACCTGTCCGGAGTTTTTTTATTGTCTTGGGCTCACCAACCAAACCTTGTATTGCTTTATGTATTAAAAAAGGTGATGTCATTTCAAAAGTTACATCTTGACGTTTTATACAAAAAATCTTTCTTTAATTTTGTTGGCATCGGAGTTGACAGTTTTACTTTCCATTTTGGAAGAAAACTCTTCAACCCGTTCTGCCCATGAGGTAGATTGTGAGCTATAGTTCAATACTTTATTCTCTTTATTTTGTTGTGGGGCTACCACTTCGTAAGCAGATAGATCCATCTCTGATGAGATCTGAGACATTATAGTTTCAGGCTGATTTTTAAGTGAGTGATGGAATTGTGGGGCTACCACATCGCATTTCTTAATTCCTAAATTTGTCGCCATATTAAAGAGAGAGAGTAAATAAAACGCCAGGCATCGGGCCTGGTCACCGACCTTTCTTCTTACCGTTACGTCTGGTGCAGGTCTCAAAAGGGCGAAAACTATTTTCAACCGACCCCCACGTTTTTCGAACATTGGGTTAAACTCGATAGCATCTCCGAAGCTCCGTTTCTTTTCCAAGGAAAATGGGTAGTCGTAGGTAAGCCTTTACAGCTCTGTCCAACCTACAGCCGGCCCTTACGTCGAAAGGATCCAGTCGCCTGGTAGCAATAGCCCCTCCTAACAACCACCATGCAAGCATGGCGCCCCCCGTACTCAGAACCAGAGTTCAGAGATGCCCTGCACACTGGGACTCGATATCAACCTAAAGAGGAAGAGACGAGTCGATGAGGTTAAAAGAAACCTCAACACCCAGGGTGTCTCACGTGAATAAAAAAAACCACTATTGCCTATATAGAAGTTATATCAGAGGGAACTTAAAAAAAAGGTGTTTTTTTTGTCTGTCATTTCTATTTTTTTTTTTCTTTAAAAAAAAAAAAATAAATAAATAAATAAAAAAAACAAGAGAACGAGAGCAAAGTTAGTAGAACAAAGAACTATGTAAACAAAAAGTTAGTAAAACCAAGAACAAAGAGTTAGTAAAAAACGCAAACAAGAACAAAGAGTTAGTAAAAAACACGAACAAGAACAAAGAGGTATAACAAACTGAAAAGAGAAAATTAAATAGTGTGAAACAAAGGGAAAAGGATAGTCAACTAAAACAGAGAAGAAAAAAGGAAAGGAGAAAGATCGCTCGGGAATCCGGGGTCGCGAAACCCGTAAATACCTAGAGAAGGTATTCCCCTGGGGGACATATAAATTTGGAGTTATATTTTTATGATTTAAAAACCCCTTTACTATTATCATCATTCAACAAAGTAACATTTACTTTAAAACGTTTATTTACATTTCTATTAAGAGTAAAATATCGTACAATTTTGAATAAAAAATAAGGTGTGTTTAAATAGATCATCTTGTAATCCATATTTTTTGTTTAACCCATTAACGCCCAGCGTCCTCGTTTGAGGACAGTTACAAAAACAGCAAGAAAGCGGTTTTCCCACCAGTAAAAAGGAAGAAAAATTTATACCTTATTTCACGAGACAGAATCCTTGATAAATTTAGATAAAAGTTAATTTGCTTTTAAAAGTGGTGGGAAATACAAAATTTAAATTTTAGCGAAGAAAATAATTCGGGCGTTAATGGGTTAATAAATACATGTCGTTATGTTTTTCACAGCAAAGTCTTTTTTAAATTTTTTTTTTCAATATTGTGTATGCAAAAAATTCTTATTACATAATTTCGAATAACAAATACTACAAACACCGTAATTTTCGACGTATAATCCGCGGATCAAACAATTTTTTTGGACGCAGAAATCATATTTAATGATTGAAGAGAAATATTTACGGCGATCTAATCTGTAAAATATTTTTTTGTTTAAAGTCTGGGTCGAAAAATGATTGTTTGATCTTCGGATTATGCCCCGGAAATTACGGTACTCAATTGCTAACTACAAGCGTCAGAAATACGTAGCATCCACGTCTAGATCTTTTTGTGTTTAATGTCACAGCTACAATGACTCCAACCTCTATGTCTTACTTAAAATCATCTTCTTATTTAATCGCAGAATTTCTCTAATAAAATAGAACAAATACTGCTAATAAAATTCTGTCGAATGAAACTTCGTATCTATAAAAAATATTTCAGAAAAATACCCAGATATATTTTCATAACAAATCATGGTTGCCAGTTTAGTCTCGAATTTTAGTTACAGATTTCGGATTCATATCAAAGAACACGAAAACATTTACCGATTTATTCCGTAATCACTTAGAGTAAAAATTCTTACTGAATTCCGGTCTGAAATTGCAATTTTAGAATATAAATAGAGGCCAAAGTGGCAACCCTGTCCCGAGAAGTAAAATTGACGTTGCAGGAGGCAACTTAATCTCAAGTCCAACGGATTTTATAGAACGCTCCTTGGTTCTCGAAAAACAGGGAGGAGGGGGGCGCCAGATATTATAACAAAACTTAAACACTTACTTTGTAAGAAAATTAATGTGTTCATCGTAGCTTGGTGTGTACAGTGCTTGTTCGCTTTTCCGGAGACTCGGAACGTGCTGCAGTTAATTTCCACATCTTTTGTTTTATAAATATGCTTGCATTTATATTTTAATAATCGTTTATAATTTAATATCATTGATAATTAAAAATCAATCATCAAGTGTATCAATTATGACTTTTATAATTGTTTTCGAGTGATGTAATTACTAATAAAAAAAATAATAAATAGGTGAAAACATTAATAATTCACTAGTAAATATGGTATAATTTCGTAAAAATCGCTTTAACGGGCGGGAAATGATTCATAATTGTTTAAATATAGAAAATGCTATTTAAAAGTTTAAATATGTTATCATTATAACTAATGGACGATATTAACCGCTTCCCTGTTTTGGTCGTACGTCGTACGGTTAGCTTGTTTTTGCCAGCCATGATTTGGCCGTACCACTTACGGGCATTTATATTCCAATCGTAATTCATTATTCTCCTATGTAAAATTTTATTGTAAATATTGCATTATTTAATCCGAACATTTTCTTCTGCTTCAATTAGCTTAATATTCTGTTTTGAAAAACCGCTGATAAAAGATTGAAAATTCGGAAAAAGACATGAAAAGAATAGACATTATTTGAAAGTTTTTCAAAAATATTGATCATTTAAGTGGTTAAAATTTTTAACTGAGATTAAACAATTATAATGAGAAGTATATAAATAAAACAAAAAAAGTG
Organism: Maratus speculifer; assembly: GCA_964019185.1. NCBI lineage: Eukaryota > Metazoa > Arthropoda > Arachnida > Araneae > Salticidae > Maratus > Maratus speculifer. The sequence goes on from OZ025299.1 coordinate 198,781,760, forward strand.
AGGTAGCACGTTCATGCATCGAACCGGAGTCCTCAGAGCAGCAAACAGACACCGTACCGATCGAGCTATGACCAACATAGAACTCATGTTACAAAGTAAGTATTTAAGTTGTGTTACCCATTGTTTCTCGAGAACTAGGGAACATTGTATAAAATCCGAAGAACCTGAGACTAAGGAGTCTCTACCCTACAGTATATGTAAAAATAATAAAAATCCGTAATAACAAGAGTCGTTCCTCTCCTTGTTAGATTGTTTTTTGGAGCCTACAGTAATATTTTGAATACTTTAATTAATGCTCAAATTCCCATGTTTGTTTGCGTTCTAGAAATTCCGTAGTTGAGAGAATCCGAATTCACACCAGAAAATTTCAATAATAAATTTTGGTTTATTTAAATACAGATATTAAATACTTATATCGAAACACAGTCGGTAGCATATTGTCTCAATACAACAACATTAAGACGTCTAGTAAGATTAAAAAAAAATGTCTGGCTGATTGCTGTGAGAAACTGTATTTGCATCTAATGGAACAACTTCGGAAAAAAAAGTTTTGTTTAACCCATTAATGCCTGAATTATTTTTTTCGTTAAAATTCAAATTTTAAATTTTCCCACCACTTTTAACCCATTGGTGCCTAGCGTCCCTTTTTAGGGACGCTTCAAAAGGTGCATTCAGCACTGTTTTTGACACCGGTAAAAAAGAAAAGCAATAATTATTTTGCTTTAATGATGCATTTTCGTGATTAATGAACTAAACTTAAATCTTCTAAAAATAGTGGTGCCAACCAAATAAAATTTACGCAAAAGATGCTGGGCACGATTGGGTTAAAGCAAGAATAACTTTTATCTTAATTTATCGAGGACAATATCTCGAGAAAGAAACTACTTATTTATCCTCCTTTTTTACTGGTGTGGAATGCGCTTACTTGAATATTTTAAAACTGTCCCAAAAATGGGACGCTAGGCACTAATGGGTTAAAAGTATATCTCAGATGTGTTTTATAAAAATTCCCTGCTGTTTCCCTAGATGCAAACATAGTTCTTCATAGCAGTCTGCAAGACATCTCATTTTCAAGTAGTACTAAATGATCTAATGTTGCTCTGAGGCGACGATATATGCAACATTGGACATTAAGGCCCCCGGATGTTTTGAAGAAAACACTGTCGAAAAATCCGAAGGAGCGCAATAGCGTTTCTTTTTTTACGTAGAAATGTCCGAAGCAACGCGATAGTGCTTCTTTTATCTTATGCCGAAAAGAAGAAATAATTGCGCTATTCAGAGAATCGGAATTCAAACAGAATAACTAAATAGCAAATTACAGTTTATTTAATAACGAAATATCTGTAATTATTTAAAGCATAAATTTCTATTGTAAATTCTTATTTTAAAATGCTGTTGTGAATTCTGAATATTTGAATTTAAAAAAAATTACTAAATCGGGAACACTGTTGGTAAAAAAAAAATATGCTACCATGATCATTAAAATGCTAAACCGTATCTTACAATTAGTGCTGTCAGGCATCCTGCTTATATAAGGGCTCCAAATACTCCGGACACCACTAATTACCTGCAGTTTATTTTGACAGTGTTGCGAGTTTCGTCTCCAATATTTTTAAAAATTCTCACCAAAAATTTCTAGAAAATATTTCTTTAATTTAAATGTCCGTGAAATGTCTCTCGTTAAATGAAGCATATACTGTTCTTTATTTTTGCATGAACTCTAATTTAATGAATGAATGTGGAAATCAAACTGGCAAACCTGTGACTCGCCATATTTCATTGCAGATATCTGCCATGAGATGATGAAAGAAAATTACTTTAACAGCTTCCCTGTTTTGTCCGTACAACGTACGGGCAATCTGCTTTTGCCAGTCATGAATTTATAATACCGCGTACCGGCATCTATACCCCAATCATAATTTATTATTCTCACCAGTAAAATTTTATTGCAAATATTGTATAATTTAAACCGAGTATTTTTCTGATTCAATTAGCCAAAAATATCTATTTTGAGAAACAGCTGGTAAAAGAATTCTGTAAATGACATGAAAAAATTAGACAATAATTGAAAGTTTTTTTCAAAAATATTGACTAGTTAAGTGGATAACATACTGGCTTCCAAAGCTTTTGGAGCTGTGAGATACCTGGGAACACATGGGCATAATCAGGGTGAGATGCTCAAACGCTCTGAATCCCGGTATTTTTTTTAATTTCTGCTCTCGTTATTCAAAAGACCAGAAGATATTTGCCACAATATTTTCTGTTGTGAATCAAAGGAAAAAACCTTACAGCGCTGCTGGCTTTGGGCACTCACCCTGGTTACACTACTTGAACACTAGATGTTAGTAAGAGTTAAATCTCGAGGTTAATTACTACTATTTTTCGTAAAAATTCTGCGCAGGAGACATCCCCACAAACACTCGACTTAAGGCCTAAGCTAGTTTCGTCGCGGCCAAAAGGAGTTAAGATCATTTGTACAAAAACAATGTTGTACCGCAAGTGAGCCGTCGCTAGTTGCGGCAGCTATCGCCGAGCCGTTAACGGCTCGAAGATGACAGAACTGTGGCATTTACTTTGCCGGCAAACTCTTAAAGGTCGGTTTCGGGCAAAAAAGTAATGGCCCTCCAACATCTATAAAGCAGAGGGCTAATATAAACTGACCAGCATTTTTATTTTAAAAGAGAAAATGTATATATTTTTTATCTTTATTTCTTTCAAAAACAACTTTCTTTCTTACATTAAGTCTGTGTTTTAATAAACATATGCATAATTTACGAGATTTATGTTTAAAACAATAAAATAGATGACATATTTTATTTAGTTTGAAAATATTTTTATAAGAAATAAAAATTGTCCTCAAAATGTATACAGCATTCCAAGCTTTTTCTTCACCGGCACACCTTTACATTCATTATTCATAAAAAAGAGTTGAAAAAAAAAGAATAAATATTTAAAATATAGTAAAATAATTTAAAATAAATATTAAAACAGAAAAACGCTTTTAGATTGTGCCTAAAGCAGTCCATGCTCCCCCCCCTCCTCCCTATTACTCAGTCATGCAAAACTTTCGCATACATGCATAAAATCATTTTTACTCGTACATGCATAATATATTTCTAAAATCATCGATTTCTGTATCTCTGAAATTGGCATAAAAAATCCAATTATTTTCACATTTTTTTTCTAGGAAAGATCATTCTAATATATAAAAAATGATGTTATCAGAAAAAAAGAAAGAATGTATTTTGATTTATTTTGCATCTGCATGTTCGGATAGCTTTGCTTGGATATATTTTAATGGTCATACTGGAAATAATGAATGTATTATTCAATTTATATTGATTTTAATAGCCAAAATAAACAGAACACAAATTTATAAGAAATTGGAACAATACAAAGATTTAATTACAGTAAGATGCATTCATTGGAAATGCATATAATACAAAATATTTACAAGATATTTACTGATAAATGTGAATTTTTTTATGTATATTTTTTCAAATTCTATAATAACAAGCATTTTTGCTGAATGCAAATTAGTAAAGAAAAAAGAAAAAAAAGGGGTATATAAACTGTATCTAAAATATAAATTTTTAATATGATTTCAAATATATAAGCATGTTAAATAAAATTCCGGGGGGGGGGTAGGATTTAAAATTCTGATTCAAAGGAAAAAAGAAAATTCCATGTCTGTTGAATTCTTAACATTTGTATGTATTTATTTGTTTTATTATTTTTTTTACTAATAAAAAATACAGATAAAGCCATATGTTGTTTTTCATATGTATAAAAGTAAACGTGAATACACAAATGTTAGACGCATGTCACTCAATGCTGAGTAAAACGGAAAAAAAATTAATTTTTTTTAATCTGTGTTTTTTCATTTGAATAAAAATGAATTCAAATTTGCGTGTGTTTGAAAATGAAAATGCTGTAAACTGGAATTGAGAAACATATAGTATGTATGCATTTTACTATTTATATTAAAGGAAAAATATTTTTTTAAATCGAGTTCTGCCGTGTGCCGTGTACAATGTTCTCAAATTTTACTAAAATCTGAAAAGAAAATATGTCTATATTCGACCATTCGAACATATGCAGGTACTAGAAGTTGTGATTTGTGCAAAATATTAATATGAAATACATCTTCTTAGCTCTAAAATAAAACAATCTCTTCGTTGCCTTATAGAATTAAAAACAGAAAACTATTTAGAATCATTTTTTCCCTTCTTGTAGTAAAAATCAAGTCCCCCAGATAAGGCTGCGTGCACATTGAAATACACTCCCCGTTAACTGAATTCTTGAAACAGGTGCCATATGCCTTTTATATAGGACTCATTTGTGGTTTCTTCATAATAGAACGAAGCGGAATAAACAAAGAATCGGGAGATAAGCATATCAACCCTACTTGACGGAAAGATTCCTCTTTTGCAGGATAACTGTCCCTTTCCTACAAAACTGATTAAAGATCAAAACACCATGTCGCCACAATAAACGATCCGACGAGTAACCGCAAGAAGTGGTCAGATCTGTTTGGGCCTTAGTACAATACATGCTCTCCTTCAAGATCAACAAGTACGGAGGGAATTTTCCAAGAATTTTTGTACCGCTGTGCTGATAAGCAGAAGCAGATTATTTGAGTTATAAGACAGTCACATCAGGGAGAGAAAGCGTGTTAACGAATGCTACCACAATTTGGATATGTTACCACAATATAGGTATATTTTATTATGTTTATTCATTAAAGAATTATTAATTTATAATTTATTATAACCTCTTGAGTTTTTTTTTTGCATCGACATTAGACTTGTTTGTTTCCGGAAACCTAATAGAAAGATATAGGAAACATATCCCTTTTTAAAACATCATACGCTTTTAAAAATGTACTTGTAATTTAACAAATATAAAATAATATTTACTTTATACCCTGCTATTCATCGCTTATTCGTTATTTTAAAGTTTTGTATAAACTAGGGAAAGCAGCTAATTTAAAATTATATACTTTTAAGAAATTTTTAAAAGGTTGAAAGTTTATCATATTTTCATATAACAATCGTTGTTTTCCACCGTGCATGTCATTAAAAATATTGCAAAAAATAAAAGAGTTTAATTTATATAAAGTTTACACTGATTGTTCAAGGTAAAATTTATTTTTCTTTTCATATATTAGAAGTGAAAAAGAGCGATTTTATGTGTGATTATTGTCTTGTACAAAATTGTGCAAAATACCATTTAATAGATGCTTCTTTAACCTAAAAAAATTCTTTTTGTAAATGTTGATTGAATTATTTTAGATAAAATAGTTATCGGTTTCATTTTAGATTCTTAAAATAGATTCTTTTAACGTTATAAATAACATGACTGTGAAAAACGGCTTTTTTTGAGCCAAGAAAATTTAAATTTTTCATCGAGAATACTTCATTCATTAAACAATTAAATAAAATTCTAAAAAACTCAGAATAAAATTGTCAGATTATTGAAAATTTTGATACATTTTCAATTACTGTAAATAATTCTCAGCTAATTTGAAAAGGTTAAAGTAATATATTTTTAAAATAGCAAATATTATCACACATATATGTAATAATAATTCGACGAGGGCTATGTTCCGTAAACTCTTAAGAATGTTTCTTCTAAGAATCAGCAGCAGCACGAGCAGAGTAGTCGCTCCGGCAGTTTGTCCAGCAGTGGAAGAGTTGCATTGGGGTATTTCCCCATTATAAAAACGAAATCCATGAGTCTTTCAATTCCTTTATTTATTAACTCATAAACTACGTAAGTTCTTCCCCACATTCACCTTGGCCTGGTCATCAAATATTCCAAAACTTCGGGATTAAGCTGCATTCCAAGATAGTAGAATTTTTCGGGGAAAAAGGAACAGCATCCTAATATTTTAAAAGTCAATTGCATTTTGCGCTCTGAAAAAACCAAATGAGAAAACCAGATTTGCACGATAAACTAGCCTCTCCTCACTCCGCGTCAATCATTTTAAAATCCAACCAGGATTAATCGGCTTCTACGTAATAAAATTGATCATCTCTGACTTTCCTACGAGGCGTGAACCTCGGGTAAGGATTATATCTTGTCTCGCAAATAGACAAGCCTTTTAACATATCCGCTCACTAACACAGTTCATGTGATCAATAAAAAAAATAAAATTAAAATCCCTAGAATATTCTAAAAAGGAAAGATTACGAAATAACTTCCCGCCTTTTTGAGAAACAAGCAATAGATTTTTAATAAGTTAAATAAAAAAAAGAAAAATGACTTTAGCGGGTAAAATATTAATATATTACGAAACTAAGATTAAAATATCTTCCACAATTTTTGAATTAAAAACTCAGAGAGAGCAAAATGGCGCAATTTTATATATATATATATATATATATATATATATATATATACATATATATATATACAGGGTGTTTCGCTACCAGACCGACAAACTTTGAATTGTGATAGTAGACATGAACACAAACATTATTAAATGGGAAACCATGGGGCGCAAACGTTTTCCGTAGGAGCTAAGGGCCATTAAAGTTTAAGGTCCAAAACTTCAAACGATTATAAAAAACGGAAAAAAGGGTGGATTCGTTTGCGGTTTTCGGTAAAATAATTCTTTATATCACGATTTGTTTGTAAAAAATGTTTAAAGGTTCCGTTCAAAAGTTGTCGATAGAAGGCGCTTTAGTTTTTAGAGTAACGAACAACTACTTTTTACCGTTATTTTGTGCATGGAGTTGAAGTTATTCTAAAGTTTAGACTGTAACTTAAATTTTAATCCCAAAATCGGAAACATTGGGATCGGGTAACTAGCGAAAATTGAACTGTGAAGAGAGGGGGGATTTTAACCACTCATAAACATTATACAAACTGATCGATTTTGTTGCGTTTGCGTGTAGGTTATTCCCTTGGTAATTGTTTTATTCAAAATGACTTACAGTTCTTGTGTCTCCATTTTTTTTATAGAGAACGCTTCCAACACATCTCCGACATTTCAATGGCATTACTACAAGGTGTTTTACTACCAGGCCCACATACTAACAGGAAGTGTTAGGGATGCAAAGCGACTCGGAATCACATAGGAATGTAACGTTGAAAATGCTTTTTTAGCGAGTTGTGGTTAAAAGAAACAGAGGAAAAACAACAGAAACAGGTAGTGAAACAGCAACACTTTAATGTGGCAGAAAACAATTTAGCTAAGCGTTTTACTACAAAAAGTGTCCGAAATTACGATCAGAAGTAGTGGGGCATGCTTGACAGCAGCGATGCATGCAATTCCTCACGCTTTGAAATATTCTTGGCATCTCGGATAGCCTTCTGGCAGCTACAGAAATTCGAGCTGAGATGTCTTCCACTGACGGAACGGGAGTCTCATACATTCAACTTTTCATTTGACCCCAGTAGAAGAAGTCCATACAGATTGAGATTCAGATTGAGCCAGGTGGGGAAGCCTACCAATTAGTTTGAGCTCAACTAGCCCCACCCAGCAATGTTTATTTTAAAAAAATACAGAACAATTATACACTAATAAAATAAAGGTAGGTAACAAAAATTAATTAATATAATGAAGTAGGTGCGACGATCTGGCAGGCCAACTAACCAGGCCAACACTACCTATCCACCGCTGTCCATATGTTACGTTGAGGTGTCTGCGAACATCATTGGTATAATGTGTAGGAGTCCCATCGTGCTATAGAGTGGCGCAACGAAAAAGGAACATGTGCTTTTACCAGAAGTTCCGACAGAATGTGTTGTAGAAATATCAAATTGCTTTTTTCTCTGCTTCTTTTAACCCTAACTCGTAAAAAAGGCATTTTCGACGTTACATTATGATATGATTCCGAGTTGTCTTTGCATACCTAACACTTCCTGGAAGTATCTTGGTCTAGTAGTAAAACATACAGGAGTAATGGCATTGAAATTTCGAAGATGTGTCGAAAGCGCCCTCTATCAAAAAATGGGGACACCAATGTTGTACGAAATTTTGAATAAAATAAATACCAAGGGAATGACCTACACGCAAACTGCAACAAAATTGATTAGTTTGTCAAATATTTATGAGCGTTCAAAATCCCCTCCTCTGTTCACAGTTCAATTTTCGCTAGTTACCCGATCACAATGTTTCCGATTTTGGGCTTAAAATTTAAGTTAAAGTCTAAACTTTAGAATAACTTCAACTCCGTGCACAAAGTAAGGGTAAAAAGTAGTTGTTTGTTACTCTAAAGTCTAAAGCGCCCTCTATCGACAATTTTTGAACGTAGCCTTTAAAAAATTTTTACAAACAAATCGTGATATAAAGAATAATTTTAGCGAAAACCGCAAACGAATCCACCCTTTTTTTCGTTTTTTATAATCGTTTAAAGTTTTGGACCTTAAACTTTAATGGTCCCTAGCTCCTACGGAAAACGTTTGCGCCCCATATTTTCCTATTTAATAATGTTTGTCTTCATGTCTCCTATCACCCCTCGAAGTTTGTCGGTCTGGTAGCGAAACACCCTGTATATATATATATATATAGAAATTTTTTTATATATGAAAATGATGCAAAAAATATTCGACAGGTTTATTAATAATTCTTTAATGAATAAACATAACACATTGGTGACAGCCATTAACAGGCTTCTTCAGTCATGCAAAAAGATTCGTTCGGTGATACTAATCCTATAGAAGAAGTTAATAAATATATCTCTGTTACATTTTAATATTTTGAAGCGATTTTTTTCCATTGGATAGCTGAAATTAATCTGTACAAAGGCCGTATATTACTTTTTCTAGTTTGTTTGCAGATATCTTTAATGAGGATGTTTTTACTTTCGGAACCGGATTAAAAAGTGAAAGTATTTTCATAAAAAAATCTGCAATAAAAATCGGGAAAAAACGGCCTGCGTACAAATCAATCTCAGCAATCTAATGAAAAATAATAAATAAATAAATAAATAAATAATTTAAAAGTATTGGAACGCAACCAGGATATCTTTATAAATTTCTTCCGTAGGATCGGTATTACTGATGGGTCTTTTCGTTAGCTTGAAGTAACCTCTTAAAGTCTAAAAACCAATGACAATAAAAGTAAAAAAAAAAATCATAAACCATTTAATTTATTACATACATTATTAGCATAAGTTCAAAATTTGTTCCATAAAAAAATGTTTGTTGGAAGATTGTTTAAATTATAAAGTGGTTTTGCATAAAAAACAATATATTATTAATCATTAGGTACACTTTTCAAAAAAAATATAAATTTACTTATCTTCAAATTTTTCAAAAATTTTCAAAACTTATAAGTTGAAATTAAATTTATTTGTTTATTATTTAATTATATACTTTAAAAATTATGTTTAAATGTATTACATGTAAAGTTTTAAAGTATATAATTAAATAATAAACAAATAAATTCATTTTCAACTTATATGTTTTGGAAATTTTTGAAAAATTTGAAGATAAGTAAATTTATATCTTTTTTGAAAAGTGTACATAAAGATTATTAGTATATTTGCTTTACATGCAAAGACAGTTTATCATTTAAATAATCTTCCAGCAAACATTTTTTATAGAACAAATTTTGAATTTATGTTTAAATAATTATTCTTACAAACACAAATGGCTGGGTGAGGGTGATCTCCTGGCCTGCCTTTATTTTTAATGGCCTTTAAAAGAATAATTGTGGCCAGTTTGTGGCTGTCTGATATTTTTGATGAAACGTTAATGGCACATTTGTGGGCAACTTCTTGTGTTCATGGCGAATGATCTTCTGTGTGCATTCTGGTCGGCGTGACAGTTTTTTGCTTGAGCCGTTACGGCGAAAGATGGCGGGCCATAAACAATTCGGGCCACCGCTAACGACGCCTATAGTGGCCCACCAGTTATGTGTTTGTTGGGATGGTAACATTATTGCTAATTTTTAAGCTTTTTTCTCATCACAAATTTGAAAATTTATTTTTTATCATTGTTTTTATTTGTTTAAATAAGACTATAGTTTCTAAGAAATAGAAGTTCTTGGAATAAATTGAAAAAATGATAGCTAGACAAGATCGAGAAAGTTTTATTTAACATTTTCAGGAACAAAACATTTTCGGAAATTTCTCACCGTAAAACTTTGAAAAGACAGGGTTCGCGCAGCTCTAACACTAATTTTTTACAGTATTTTCAATGTATTTCACTACAGAAAAATTTCACGAAAATTGCGAATCAAGGAGGTGGTTGCGAATTCTATTTCTTAAAAATTAAATATAAATTTTCTCATCATTAATAGTAGTGCAAGTTTCCTTACAAAATATAAGGATTGTGCGAACCCTGAAAGAGAGAATGGCAAAGAAAGTTGCTAATACAATTCTTGAAAAACATTAACAGTTTTTATTCACTCACTTGATAAAAGTAATTTTTTTTCATTCCGAAATTTCGATGCCTTTGTGGCGCTTAGGAAATTAAATAAATGATCCAAATATGATCCAACGACTTGTTCAAACCTTTCGATTGTGTTCAATGCGCCGATTATATGCAAGCAATTACGGCGATGTCAAAAAAATCTGTGATTACATTAGTGGAGATTACCCTTCGGAAATAATGGTGGATATCAGCACGGTCTCATCCGGTTTGTCAAACATGAATCTAAAACGTATATATAGGCAAAACAGATACAAAAATAATCACACGGTTTTGAAATGTGTCTACTTTTTAATACCACTCATTTCGAATACTGAACTTTCTCCTCTATTTATCATGAAAATACGAATCTAAAATAGTTCCATATATATGATTAATACGTTTTCATACATTTCATTCAAACGTTTAAACGTAAATAAAAATAATAGCTATTCAAATTTAAGTGGTTTTAAAATTATTTTTTCATCCGTTTCAATTTAGGAAAACCTAAAATATTTAAACCTAATTTCACATTTTTTCTAGAATTGCATTTACATTTTAACTCATTGTTTAAAGCTGAATTTAATGATTATTTAAAAAATATTTTATTTCTAGAAAACGGAAATTTAAATATATTATTCGTTCAGCAAATTTATTATTGTAAAATTTATTTTAGTTTCATTACAACTAGATCTCCTTAACATTTTGTTTTCCTCTCAGTTAACGAATATTTTATGCAAGAAGAGCATTTTAACAATATTTCTTTATTATTTATCTTACTGTTGCAAATCCATTAATATTTTTCTTACTTTTATTTATTAATGAGAGAAAAGGAACCGAAAAACTCTCTATCAGTGTTGAAAGATTTTTTTTTTTTTTTATCTAATTTTAAATTTCCCCTTATTTGTTCAAAGAAATTTTGCGATCAAATACGTCGAGGTTTAACATTCAAAAATGCTTGTGGAAACAGTGTGCATTCTAGTGGAAACAATTGGAATGCATAAACTCAGTGTCGATTACCCCTCATACAGTCTTTAAAAAAATGTTTTTTTTTATTTGATATGCTGCCACCATCAATATATGTAATATTGGACACGATGTCATAAGAATTTTTAAAAAATGTTTTTTTTTATTTGATATGCTGCCACCATCAATATATGTAATATTGGACACGATGTCATAAGAATTATAAAAAAATGCTTAAACGAGGTTCTCACATTATTACCACTAATTTGTTACAGTATTTTAATGTATTTCCCTAAAGAAAAATACTGCGATATCTAACAATAAAGGTGATGGTTGGAAATTCTGTTTCTTAAAAATTAAATATAGATTTTCTTATCATTAATAGTGGTGACAGAGTTCTTAAAAAATATAATGAGTGTGTAAATCTCGTTAACATACTTAATTAATATTAAATAACAATTTATTTACAAATAATTCACAGAGAAACAAAATATTATTTACTTTCAAGGGTTCAGATATGGACGATCCGGTCCAATAATAAGAAAGGAGTTATGAAAATTGAGGAGGGGACATGTAGTGTATTGTCTGGCAATTATTAGTGAAATAGCTGAAATGGTTGTCACAAGATTTTTACTGTTTTTTTTTTTAATTGGATCAAAAATTTTTGATAATGCAGGTAAAATTATTAGTCAGTAAAAAGAAGAAAATTTCATCTATGTAAAGAGTCTTCTTGATGGGAAGTTTTTCTCACAAACATGTTAAAAAAATTCTATTTATTTTTACTGGTTTAGCCAAGTATAATAATATTTTCATTCACACAAGCAGTATGTTGTTTTGGTTGTCACAATGTGGCTGAACTATTGCTGCCGAAGCAAACTTCCAACGGTAAAAATGAATAATAGTTTTTGCCATTATTATTCAAGTAAATTTACTTTCAACCCCTTGAGGATGAGCTACTGGTGTACATTCCGATTAACCCTTTGCGGCACAGAGAAAATTTATTTCTCATGTGCTGAAATTAATGACTGACACCGGTATTCGAAAAGACATTTATATCTAATTAAGAAAAGGCTATGCTGAAGGGATTCAATAAACCGACATTTTTTAACCTCCTGACAGCCACGAGCTGATTTTTCCGTTCACTAAGCTGCAGTTTTCACTGCAGTAAAAGCATTTTTTAAATTAATATAATTTCACAAATATAATGTAGTTTTAAAATATTTTGTTATGATTAACACTCTCAAGGCTTATGCTCCAATACATAATAAAATATTTTATGTCATGTTAAAAAAATAATATGTTTTTATACTTATTAAAAATTGGAAAGAAAACAACATTACAGTTCTGCAGTTTTGCAGGACGGTAAGGGTAAACATTCCGGTGCAAATGTAGTGTTTGGGGATTAAAATTAAGTGGTTTCGTAGATATACCACCGCGCCGCAAGGGGTTATGTTGCTGTGAATCCTTCATTATTCTCGCCAGGTATTTTATTAAAGAAGTACCTTTATTTGATATGCTGCCACCATCAATAACTTATGTGATATCGGACTCGCTGTAAGAAGAATTATAAAAAAATGCTTAACACATTTAATTAATATTAAAGAACAAATTATTTACATATTAATAAAATATTATTTGCATTTCAGGCTCAGATATAGAAGATTCTGTCCAATAATAAGAATGGGGTTATGAATAAAGAAGCGGAGGCAGTGTATTGTCTAGCGCTTGCGAGCGAAGTAACTGAGTTGGTTGTCACAAGATGACGGCTATTTTTTTTAATTAGATCAACAGTTTCTTCCACTAAACTTGATTAAAAACCTTTGTCTAACATAATCGCCTTATTTATCGGAAATTTCGTTCACATATATGGTAAAACAATTCTATTTATTTTTACTTTTGTCAGTTTGATTAAGTATTATAATCTTTTTTACTGACACAGATATAAGGTTGTCTTGGTTGTCACAACGTAGCAGAGATACTACCATCGAAGTCAGTAGAAATTTTGTACTTATATTTATCTACTTATATTTTTCTACGCGGTAATGAAAGAGGTTACAGTTAAAGCTTCCACTATTTTAAGTACATGTTACTTCTTCTTTGTTAACCCTTTCTGGCTCAGTGTTACCACTCCGGCAACACCTAATTTTAATTCCAAATTTACAAACGGCACCGATAATATTTTAGTAAAATTTTACTTTTACAATGACAGCTTCAATTAGGGAATTCTTAATTTCTAAAAAGTCTTTTGTAAATTCAGGTGTCAGTCAACAATTTCTCATTTTACGAACAGAATTTGTCTGCGACGGAAAGGGTTAATAGTTCCATGACGGTAAGCTACATATTAAATGCTCTCTAAGCACCGAGTTAACCCTCGTAGTACCATTGGGGCCTTATTTGACTCCAGTTATTTTCTATTTTGAATTTTTTAATTTTTCGAACCAGAAAAAATGAAGAAAGCATGCTGAGGCACTAAACTTATCAATAGTTTAAAAAGAAGGAAATGTTTTGCGGAATGTTTAATCTTTTATCACCGGTTTTACGAAACAGAAATTTTTGCTGATAGCATCAAAAAAATGTTTATATTAAAAAAAGCAAAACTTAAAATAAAAATTTACTGGTGAGAATAATAAATCATGGATGAAATAATGATGCCTGTACGTAAAAAGGTCAAATCATGATTGGCAAAAATACGTTGCCTGTATGACGTATGGGCAAATCAGGGAAACGCTTAATATACGAAATTAAATAACCCTTGTACGAAGAGGTTCAATATAATAAAATTAAATATCGTGTTTTAAACTTTAAAAACAAACAATCTCCAAAAAATATTAAAAACTGGTACTAGGAGGGTTAACTTATTAAAATTTACCATTTCCTTCTCACCCTACTGTATCTCTTTAGGTTTATTGGAGGATTCCACAGATTGCGCCGTTTAGATATGTACGTAGCTGCCAACGTTTACGCTTTCTTCATAACACTAGCGTTTAGTTGTAAATATTACCTTATTTAACCACCGAAATATTACGATTAAACAAGACAAAATCTTTATTAAATTTTAGTGGTTGCACAAAAGGGTAAAAGAAGGCATCTATGATTATGAAAAACCCATATTTTCATTTTCATAAAAAATTGTATTAATAAACATCAAGAAGATATTATAGGTTTCAACTTCACGGAAGCGAAAGGGGTAATCAGACAATTACATCTAAAACGAATTTAAAGCAAAGTATTTTTTTCTATTTGATCATCGTGATTAATATGGACAAATATATTTTATTATTATTATTATTATGATTTGTGGAAGTTTGCCTTATTTCACCTTGTCGTCCATTTTAAGTCGGTGTCTGTTGCAAACAGGTTTCAGTACCTAGTATTGCATTTGTTTTTCAAAATACTTTAATAATTTGCATAGCTGCCAATTGTTATGATATGCGTTAACCTGCAACATTTTATATTCCCGATTTCTGCAATGAAAGTAGCAATTTTTGTTTGATTTTATCACGAAATTCATGTAATCAAATAAAGATGATCTTTTCACTCAAAAACACTAGTTTTTAAGCAAAAAAAAAAAGTTGAAAATTTTCTGTTATTATATGGTACTGCTAGGCTTTAACCTTTTCCATTAACGGCGTTTCCCTTAACCCTTTCCGGCACACTGTGCCCTGTCTAGGATACCTAATTTTAATTCCAAATTGCAAATGGCACCAGTAATATTTTAGTGAAATTTTGCTTATGCATCAAAAGCTTAAATTAATGATTCAAAATATCTCAAAAAATTCGTTTGTGAGTTCCGGCGTCAGTCGATAATTTCTCCTTTTACTAAAAAATTTTGCCGTGCCGGAAAGGGTTAACCCCTTGGGGACGAGCGACACGTATACGTGCCGCAAAAAAAAAGGCTTAAGAATCCTTGTTTATCCCCACCGGTAAAATTATACTGTAAAATTTGCCTTATTCAATCGGAGCATTTTCTCGATTTAAGAAGGTACAAATTTCTGTTTTTTAAGTCTGGTGACAAAACATTAAAAATTTCGTAAAAGGCTCCCGTCGCGAAGGGATTAAGAAAAGGTTGAAATAACTGATTAACATCGGAATTTACGCAGAGATTTATCTGAAAATAAGAAAAAAATCTTTTTCCATACATGATAAACAAAAAATATTTATATCAGAATTCTGGTTTCACTTTGGCACTTCGGAATCATGTTTGATATTCCATGCATCTTTTTCTAATTTCTGAAATTTTACATTCACACCAGAAAGTCTGTATAGTATTGTCCTCAATAATTAATTACGGCCATTTCGTAATTACCAAAAGTAAGAATTCTTCTTTTACAATATCTGATGTGAAGAAATGCGCCTTCGGCAGCCGCCATTTTGTCTCAAAGCTAAGGCCTAATATTTAGATGCCGGTGGTGCAAATGGTTATTGACGAATTGAATATTCTTAAATAAAGACGAGATTTTAAAAAAATTTAAAATTTACTTTCTTCTAAGATTCACTTTTTTAAAAATTCTGGTATGAATTCGGTATATATGACTACCGTAATTTCGGGTGTATAAGCCGCAGATCAAACAATTCTTTTTGGACCCAGAAATCTTATTTAGTGATTGAAGACAAATATTTACGGCGATCTGACTAGTTATATTTGTTTTTAAAAAAATTCTGGGACGAAAAAGAATTGTTTGAGCTGCGGCTTATACACCCGAAATTACGGTAAATAATCCAATTACCGTAATTTCGGGTGTATAAGCCGCGGCTCAAACAATTCTTTTTGGACCCAGAAATCTTATTTAATGATTAAACACAAATATTTACGGCGATCTAATTAGTAACATTCATTTTTGAAAAAATTCTGGGTCGAAAAAGAATTGTTTGAGCCGCGGCTTATACACCCGAAATTACGATACTTAGAAACATTGATGGTAATATACACAATGCGCCAAGAAATTATAAAACAGTGGCTTAACCAGGGTGGGTGTCCAAGTGCTCTGAATACCGGTAATTTTTTTAAGTTGTGTTTCCATTATCTAACCAGAAAATTTTATGTTATGAATCAAGGAGAAGATAACGTTACAGTGTTACTTGTTTTGAGCATCCACTCTGGTTACATCACTGTAAAACCACTTTGATTTTGAAAATTATTTAGTATATAAATGTTATAATTATTGTTCAAAAGCATGAGGTATGAAAGTACAACATGTTTGTTAAAATGAGTTTGCAGTAATTTTGAATAATGTAATAAATATGTATGTTAACAGAAATGTAAGCTATGATTAAAAAAATAACATTTAACAAATTATTAGACAACTTGTCTAAAAATAAAAATATTACGTAAATATGGTATTGGCCCTTTATTTTTCCTTCTAACATGATACTCTCTGTTTCTCATAGAAATATTGAAATGATTAAGTACAGTTTTAAATATATTGTGCTATTCTTTTAAATTTGTTATTTCTTTGCTCATTGGCAGATAAAAACTGTTTATTACTAGCATAAACTTTGCAATTTAATATGCCTCAAACATCTTGTATAGAGTTCGTGTCTGGAATTTGACTTGGTCATGCCAATATGAGTTTTTTTTTCTTTTTTAAACCATTGCTGGGTGGATTTAGACATACGACAAGAAGCATTGTCCCCCTGAAACATCCAGTTAACAACCTAAAAATGACCCAAACGGTATCAATTAACAAAACCTAATATTGTGTAGCGTTCTTACATTCCGAATTTCGGTTTAAATCCCATAATTCATCATGTCCAAAACACCCCAAACCCTTGCTGATCCACCTCCCATTTATGAACAAAAGCATTGGTTCGGTTCCTTCCTCAAATCATGTCAGTAGTGTTTATAACCTCTGGACCGTCAATAATATATATAAATATATATATATATATATATATCGTTCAGATATACCAAAATCTTTACAAAAAAAAATTTTTCTAACTTCGGTCGCAGACAACCCTTCACTCTAAAGCAGGGCAGTCCAACCTGGAGCCCGCGTAACACTACAATTTTTTTTTAATTTTTGCCTGATTAACCCTTTAATGGTCCTATTAAATTACGGTTTAAAAATTCAAATTCATTATTGCCATCACTTTTTTGAAAAAAAAAGTATTCATCTTATTTAATGCCAAGTAAAATGATACCAGAATAAAACCAACTACACTGTTTTTTAAAACTAGTGGGAATCAAACGATTCTTAGTACAAGCCGAGAAGCTGGCAGCCCGTGAATGTCTCGGACGCGATGATTAAGTTGATAAGTCTCCGAATAGCTCCTATTCATTAAGATCTTAATTTCTGTAAGAATTTTCTGGTATCTCTTGGACTCGAGGTTGGACAGCCTTGCTCTTGATATCTTCTAATATCGTAAACGACACTATACGTATAATACTATACGTATTATACTGGTTCTAATATGAAGTATAATATGCTAGTTTCCTCAGATGGTCTTATCATTTCTTAACGGTCTCCTTATTTACATTTAAAGAATAATTGAAGTTTTTAATAAAATATAACATAAATTTTAATGCAGCAATTATAACAGACAACGTGCTACGGTCAATTTAAAATACACACGCTAAAAAATTGCCTATAGTGTCTTTTTCTTCAGAAATGCACCAATTTGTTAGCAGTCTTATAATTTCTTAACGCGCTGTATTATACCATGGACATTAGAGGAATCGCGTATAATTTAGTAAAATTTCTTCGCATTATAAGAAGATTTCCGGGACAGGTAGGAAAAATATTCACAGTGTGCTACTTTTTAACACTTTTCAACAAAGTTCAAAAGTGTTTAGGAATTTGGTTTCTCTATCTTTCGTCTGTCTGTTCTCTAACTGTCTTAAATATGCTTATACAGCAAATTAATTAATAGATGTTATTGGTTGTTTCTAATGGGATGTTCGGTATTTAAAAAGAAGTATGTAGCATTTGCTGTTCATTTGAAGCGATACCCAAAATAATTCCGTTACATTACGGTATATATGCAAAATCCGCCTGCGATTTATTTTATTTTTAATATATATATATATATATATTTAAATATCTCAATTTATATATATCAGTGAGGTGCACTGCAATGCACTTGCAGCAGATTCTGACGTGCATATAATTTATCACTCATTTATAAGAACACACACAAAAGAATTTGGCTGTTATAATGCCAATGAAAAATAATTGATGAAACTAAGTTTTCACATGGTCTACGGGTTTTTAATTATTATTAATATTAATTCGAGTATTACTCGGTGTGCATAATTTATATAAATCATATACTTGGCTAAAAAAAAGATCTCAAATGCATTTTCGTTTAATCTCGGAAAGACTAAATGGGAAATTTCAACTTTACTGTGAGTTTAATTGAATTAACCTTTTTCATACCAGTTAGCATACAAACAAATCTATAATTATATGGAGGGCTTCACAAAAGAATTCGTATATTTATCAGGCTATTGATAGTAATATTAAATTAGGTTTTCGAATTCGGTATGCATCTTCTACATAGTTTATTTAGACTGGAACTTTCACAGTAACAGACTGTGAAGTTTCTTTTTACCGTGCTTTGAATGCGTTGGAAAGCGTTTCATAATCTATAATAGACGCATGATTTTTTTTGTGCTTTTTATTCAAATTTCATTTCTTTAAAACGGTGTGATAAATATGATTTTCATCTAATTTAATCTGTCATTAAATAAGGCAAATTTCACTAATTAAAAAAATAATAACTGGTAGCAATGAAGCAATCCCCACTAAAAATAATCTTAAGATTATCTGAAGAAAGCTCAACTTTCTTCAGATATTTTACTGAAATTAAACGAAATTTTACAGATTTAGCTTTGCCTCAAAAATATCTGCAGTATTTTCTAAGATATTCTTAGAAGTATCTGAAGAATGGGCCAAAAAGCTACATATTTTTTTGGTAGGGATCTCAATTTAAAAACATGACGCTCACTGGTTTCCTGTGGTAGAAAGAACTTTTTATCTTAAAGTATTGTTAGCCACATATTTCCTGGCAGATTTCTATACCATAATTTCCGGCGTATAATCCACAGATCAAACAATTCTCTCGGAACCTGGAAATTTAATATAGTAATTAAATACAAATATATACAAATAAAGATCGTAAAAAGAAACTTTTATTTTATTTTTTAATTTTTATTTGGGTCAAAAAATGTTTGATTCATCCGTGGATTATACGCCGTTAATTATGGAACTTTTTACAAGATACATCATTTAAGAAGATCATCGTTTGGAAATAACGGTAACCAAATATGTCATCACGCTGAGCTAAACTATTTAATTTATTTTTAACGCAAAATAATAAGTAGAAATATTAGGTTGTCTCAAAAAATTTCTTCTTTTTTTTGACAGAAAATAAACCAAGCAAATTACGAAAACAGTGGGATTTTAGTGAAGAATATCTGTGCTATTCTATTCTGTGAATCTTCTACATTTCCAGGAGTCTTATAATGTTTTTTTTTCAAAAAAGTTTTGATTTGGTTCCACAATACTTAATGAGCTGACTTTTTATGTCCTTCAAACAGTTATTTTTCTGAGAAGAGAATTTTTGAGAGAAACAAGCGAATAGAGCAATTTCTGAAGAGTAGGAAGGGTGTGTCAGAACATTTCAATCGAACGCAAATAATTTGTTTTTCGCATGAAAGATTGTCCGAAACGCTTCTTTTGCAATTCATGTGCTATTTTTTAAAAATAATCAACTGGCACTACTTTCTCAAATAAAAATATTTTACTCACACTTTGACAACATTTGAAAAAGAAAAATACTACCTCCGTCCCAAATTAGTTGCTACATTTAAATACTTTTGTACTGATTAGTGATACTGATGGTTTTATGAATATATTCGTTTTTCAGAGATTTCTATACTGCTATGTTATCCGTCAATAACGTTTATTTACCAAGCATTCTCTCCATCTGTTTTTAAATCAGTACGAAATTAGCTTTTAAAAAATCCAGGATTCGCACGCTTTTAAGCCTCGTCCCAGTTAATAAAGATACTTCCACCATTAATCGCATAAAACTATCTTTTGTAGCTAATGATTTGAGAATTCATTAGGGAAAAATGATCTTTCATCGAGCCCCATCTTGATCGTGCTACCGCTGTCATAAACACGACTTTGATAATTAATCTTTTGATTTTGCAATGCCTCGGAGTTTCAGTTTCATCTAGTGTGATGTTAAAAGAACATTTACTTTTTGTAATACAAAACCATTTTTTATCGGTATGAATACGATGAAACATTTTCAAAAAGCATCTATAGGTTTGAACATGCTGTAAACAAAATTGAATTATGACGAGCTTATTTTTTACTCTTAGACTTCACTTATTGGTGGATGAAATACGCTTCATATGATTATAAGTGTATCTATGAATAATAATTTTTAAAATATCCTAAAGTTGGAAATGATTAATACAGAGCACAACGTTCTATTGCAATTTTTACTACAACATTTGAAAAATGATAAACTAAGCTATAATGCTGCAGCGATTAAATTTAAAGCTCATGGAAGTACTGTATCCCTTTTACGGAAGAAGGCAAAGATGTCAAAATAAATTATGATAAAATTTACAATGTAAGTTTACAAAAATTGATAAATGTGGACGTAAAATGTCCTTCACGTTTGAGCAAAATTGAAGGTATCCCAATAAAGCGAAAACAATCAATACGGATACTAAATGTGTCGTTAGTAATCCTAAACCAACATTACACAAGATTCTCAAGGAGGGAAAAGTTTACTTCTTTGCATATTTGATTACAATTTGCGTATTGTTATTAAATATTTTAATGAAATATATATATTGATATTGATATTTCAAAAAATAAATATAACTCAGTTTAAACGACGCGCTGATCAATATAAACGTGAATAAATTTGGACCTATATTTTTATTTTTATAACTTGTTGATGTTGGGCTAAGAACTTATATTGATCTTTATTTCCTGAAATCTTTATTATCTATAGATATTGAATAGGAGTCGGAAATATTCTACAGAGATTAAAAATATACACTTCGATACAGAGAAACTTGATTCGAATACAAAAGTTTTATAGATGACTTTTGTAAAATATAAGAATGCATAAATCAATAAAACGAAGGTTATAGAAATAAATTTTGTGAATAGAAAGAGGCCATTAGTGAGATGAAAGTAATTTTAGTGTTATACATCATTGAGTATGAATGGATATATGTAAATATATAAAACCTGTTGTGATACACTAACAGCTATTTGAAAGTTTTCTTTTAATGTTTCACCAGAAAATTTAAATAATTCTTAAAATATTTTTTTAAAGTGTGATTGCAATTTCTATTTAAAAATGGTATCATCTAATACTTTTTGATTGTGATAAAATTTTGGGCGACTGAAAAGTAAATGTTTTTCCAAAATCCTGCAAGCAACTGCACTTGTTAACCGTTTACTTGATTGTTAATCGAAATCGGCCCGAAGGTTTTCGAGAAATTTTGACTATCGAATTAAAAAGATGAGGAAAACACGATTAAAGTTTGATACATGATTTGCCCGTACGATGGGCACAAGTTTTTGCCAATTGGGATTTGCCCAAACCACGTACGAGTATTAATATTCCAAACACGATTTATTATTCTCACCAGTAAATTTTTAATGTAATTTTGCATTATATATAATCCGAGCATTATTCACATAGAATTACCCCAAAAATTCTGTTCTGAAACACCGGTAGTAAAAAATAAAAACTATATAAAAGGCATGAAAAAGGTAGACATTATTTGAAAGTTTTTTTAATAATAGATCAGTTAAGTGGTTAAAATAATAATATAAAGTAATGTACTTCGTATTCCTGTAACCAAAACTTTTTTGTGTTCAGTGACAAATCTTTCTTAAAAATACAGTAAAATTTGTCTTTTCTTGATGCAATATACAAAAATTCCTGAAATGTGAGTACCACTAATTCGGAAATTTATTTATATATATAATTAATAGAAGAATATGAATTCGAATTATTCATTTAACCCTTTGAGCTTTGGGGTGCAAATTTCTTCAAAATTCCAAATGTCACATTAGCACCAGTATTTTGGATTTTAAAGAAAAAAAAATTGCACGGAAAAAAATGCATTAAACCTTTTTTAAATAAATTTGGTCGAATTTTCTGGTGCCATTGTGACATTTCGGAATCAAAATTATGTGGTAGAAAATTCTACCAGCAGAGTTCAAGGGGTTAAGAGCAGACAATCTTACGGAAAATATGCCAGATTTAAGACTCGTTTCCTCGGAAACTGCTCAACAGATTTTGTGGAGATTTTAAATCCATTATCACTGGAGTGTGCTCAAAATAGAGTCAATTTTTCTGAAATTTAACATTTTCATATATTTTTTTAAGTACCGTAATTTCGGGTGTATATGCCGCGGATCAAACAATTCTTTTTGGACCCAGAAAACTTATTTACTGATTGAAGACAAATATTTACGGCGATCTAACTAGTTATATTTGGTTTTTAAAAAATTCTGGGTCGTAAAAGAATTGTTTGATCTGCGGCTTATACACCCGAAATTACGGTAATTAAGGTGTTTCGACCCTTTAATTGTTTGAAACTTAATTATCGGTTTACTAAGCTCCAGGTTTCACTGCAGTATAAACAATATTTAAGATTATATAATTCTATAGGTTTACAGTATATTCAATACATTTTAGAATGATTAATATTCTCTAGGGTTACATTCATATTTGTTACTAATTTTTTTAATTATAATGGTGAAAAAATTACATAAAAATTCTGAGCATTCTAAACAAAATGCAGATAAAACAACATTAGAAATTTACCCTTTTTGCAAAACGCTCAGGGGATTAAAACTGCCTGCCATACATGATCTTATATTTAATCTCTATCACGAAAAATCATTTATCAAAATTGTTCGAGTATTTTAAGAGATAATAGGATTTTTACCTGAAAAGCGTGATTTTTCAGGAAAAACAAAAATCTAAGACACTTCTAACTTGCGCAATTTTATCAGACACATGAATTAACAAAAGTTTTCAGACAACTTTTTGTTTTTTTCTAACAAGAAATAAAAAATTATGCGTCAAGCATAGATTTTAAACACTTTCCATCACATTCAGAATAATGTAACAAAACTGCACCGTTGAATAATTTAAAGGGGGACAAGGGGCAGAGAAACTAAAAAAACAACATTTTTGGGATTTTTTTTTCACGGAGTAGGGTAACACCCCCAGTAATTGTACATTAAGAACTTGTCTTTAAACTTACTTCAATTTTCATTATAAAGAAATAAGATATTTACTAAGAAATATTTTTAAATCAAAGAATGCATATCTGTGTATGTATTTTGCCCTCTAAAAGCAAAAAAAAAATTAAAAAAGTATTTTTATAAAAATATATTTATAAAAAGTTGTTAAAATCACCAGTAATTGGCACCTAGAGCACCAATGTATGACACCTTGTAATCCAGTAATTGGCACATGTTTATATTAAAAAAATATTTTACATTTTGCATTAGGTTTAATCGCTTTAAATGAATTTACTGTAGATGAAGATGCCATATTTCAGGTTTTTGAGAGTAAGAAATCAGCATATTTGTCTGAAATGTGAACTTTTTAAAACAATACAATAAACTTATATTAATACTCGGTAATTGTCATGCTGTCCTCAGTAATTGTCATATGAAGCTTTAATGGATTCCAATTACTGATAATATTTCATATTTTCAAATAAAAACAAATGATAAACAAAATTAGTCTATAACTTTAAAGGTACTTCCAAAAAGTGGTTTAATCTCAAATTCCTTGCGAATTCCTTGTAATTTGAATAATTGCCAATTACTAGCAACTAGTAAAATTGAAGCACCATTAATTGGCATCTATCATTAATTCAGAAATCCAAATATTTGTGTCGAAAATAGTTTTATACAATTAAAGCAGCCCTTTTTAACTAAACAAAACTGTTGTCAATTAAAATTTAAAATATATTATAAATCAGATAATAATGAATTGAAAAGCATGCCTTCCTTAAGCGAAAGAAGAAGCATTTGCAACAAAAATGGCTAATTTAATACAAGCCATAATTATCTCTCTTTCCTTGGCACTATTGTCATCTAGTAGTATACCGTAATTTCGGGTGTATAAGCCGCGGATCAAACAATTCTTTTTGGACCCAGAAATCTTATTTAGTGATTGAAGACAAATATTTACGGCGATCTAACTAGTTATATTTGTTTCTTAAAAGATTCTGGGTCCAAAAAGAATTGTTTGACCTGCGGCTTATACACCCCAAATTACGGTAAATCAAAGTTATAATCTTTAACGTAAATGAGCATATAACTAGTATATGGTCTTGCATTTTTAAAAGACGGGATATAAATCTTATTTTAGGACATGTTTGTAGAATGTGCCAATCATTGGTGCATGCCAATTACTTTGGATGTTACCCTACCTTAATTATTAATATTTTAAACTTATTGTAGATCATTAAGTATTATTCTAAGAATATTCTGCTACATTTTCATAAAAAATTATTGAAAATTCAGCCAGTGGTATTGGTGAGAACCGAGTCACCTCCCCCAAAATTCTCCATGTGATAATCAGGAAAACTCATGAATGCTTCATCTGAAATTAAAAAAC
Source organism: Maratus speculifer (assembly GCA_964019185.1). Lineage (NCBI taxonomy): Eukaryota > Metazoa > Arthropoda > Arachnida > Araneae > Salticidae > Maratus > Maratus speculifer. Next base: position 198,806,720 of record OZ025299.1, read on the forward strand.
CAAAGGGATTTCTTTAGTACATAAGTTTATCTTGAACTTGAACAAAGGATTTAACAAAATATTCATTTTTTGGTGATGGTGCAATTAAAAAACAATTTTTTGCCAAATATTGATCTTTTTATTTAATTAAAATAAACGTTGTGATTGAAAAAGTATGCTTCGCTCAGAAACTAGTATTTAGTATGTAGATGAAATGTGCAAAGTTTAGGCGAAATCCGTCCGAAGGTTTGCGAGAAATTTTGACAACTGATTTTAACACTAGAACCGCGGGAAAATTCATTCAAGTTATATAAAAATATTCATCACCGGAATTTTTATTTAAAACTGTTTAAATTATTTATTAAAAATATTTTTTCTTGTTTTTTGAGAAAAACGCAATAAAATTTTGAATAAAATATAGACATTTTTTTTAAACTTACATAGAATTGCCCATCTCAGCTCCATAATACGACTCGTGTGCCTATGCGAGCCATCATCCAAAGCATACTTTTGTTCCATCCTACGAAACCAACTCAAAAGTACGCTTTTAATGGCTTAGTGACTGTGAGAGAGACAAAGCGCCTGGAGACTTCATTGACTATAACTCGGAAAGTTTTGCTTCTAATGACTTAAAATTTTCAGTGAATATTCTTTATAAGATGTAGTATATCAGAAAATAAAAGAAATAAAAGAATCGATTTTTTACCCTTCCCCCCCCCCTCCCATTAATATATTATATCTAATTCAAAAACGCATTTTCTATTACACAGAAAGTAACTTGCAGTAAACCTAAGCAACATATATCAATTTTATTACATGTGAAATAGTAATGAGCCTAAGTAAGTATGTGTAAAGTACATATATAATATGTATGTACATAAAGTATATACATAAGTAAAATATGTCCCCCCCCTCCTCCCGATACTTTATGTACCCTTATGAAACAAAATTCTTTTGTGTGATTTCACACAGCAAATTCATTTTCTGAAACAAACATTCTGAACAAATTCGTTTTCTGAAAATGAATAATTAATATTATTTGTGCGACATATGCTACAAAATGTATATTTTAGTGTCTTTTAAAAATGTGTATCTATTTAATTGTGTTTTGGCGAGTTTAACATAATTAAAAACAATAGAAATTATTATATGCCATTGGCCTTATTGTAACGGAATATAGTATTTGGCTGTCCCTGTATTTGAACTATGTATCCGATGTTCAAAGATAGAAAACCAAAGATAGAAAACCATCGATTATAAATGCACAAATGAAGAATGAGAAGGTAGCAAATAGCTATTTCGAATCTACTAACGAGATTCTTCACCAGTGCAAAACTCAGCGAGTTAAAAAATAGCAAAACTGAGCAAAGAGTCAGAGAGACGCAGACTTCTATACCCGCTATGGGAACAATCCAGTCTAAAGAAAAGCAACCAATGAGAAGAAAGCAGCCAAAAACAACTGGGTGGACAAGTAGCGACATCTATCTGAGAACAAGCAAAACAAAAACTAAAAAGCGAGTGAAAAAAAATTAAATTACAGATTTCCAAATACTTGGAAAATAAGGAGTTCTAGATAAGTCATTGACTAAGGAGTGAGAATTTTTATGATGTGGTAAGCTTCCCAAAAATCAAGATCAAGAATGGAAGAACATTTATGGATGAGGGTGGCTGAAGAAAAATTAAACTTATGTTGTGAAGACCAACAATGTTGAGCAATAGAGAAACTCTTGATTTTTGACATACCTTTTATGTTCCATTAAACGAAATCTGAGAGCACGTTCAGTCTGACCAATATAAGAAAGACCACATTGGCAAGAAATTTGGTAAATACCATGGTTCGTACGGGTACCGTTATTTTTCATCTGATGTACCAGAATTATTTTACGAAAAAAATAACTCGAGTTCAAACATGAGAAATTTCGTTTTACTTAATGGGAGATCTTCTTCAAGAAAGTACTGGCACCAAAAAATTTCCTGGTCATGAAATTCCAGGATCCGTACGAACCATGAATACCCCAGTTATCTAAGCGATCAATGAGGTGCTTAAGATTTGAAAAAGCAATTTTATTAACAGGAGAAAAAGTAACATTGAAATCGAACCTTTTGTTTTAATTTTATCATCTTACTGACTGATTTTGGGGGAAAAGGCAAAACAACCAAAGCATTGGAGTTCGAATTAAAGTTTTTTCTTTCAGATTGGGTGGATTTTGTCAATTTTCTATAAATTGAATCTATAATATTAGGGGAATAACCACGATCAACAGCAATAGATTTTAGATAATTAAGTTCATCACTGAGTAACTGAGGAGTTGTACAAATATTGAAAGCCCGGAAAACAAAAGTTTTAAAAGCCGCAACTTTCCGGTTAGGAAGATGAGAAGAATATCTGTGAGGTGGAAGACTGACCGCAAAAGGCTTGCGAAAGACAGTAGTCTGAAAATTATCTTCATTGCGAATAACAAGTACATCCAGAAAAGAAAAGCAATTGTTCGATTCAGTTTCAAAAGTAATTTGAATGCAAGAATCAATAGAATTCATGACAGAGAGAATATGATTTATATCTGAATTTACTTCAACTAAAGCATAGATATCATCTACGTAACGAACATAGAACGGAAATTTTAAGAATTCAAACAATTTTATTTCAAAATAATGCATATACAAATCGCATAAAGTCGGACTAAGAGGATTACTCATAGCCAAACCGTCAATCATACGAAAAAAATTCCCGTTAAATACAAACGTATTTTGAGATAAGCAAGCACGAGTTAGATGAATGAGCTCCTCGATTTCGAAAAAGGAAAAATGAAATTCACAGAGCCTTTTCTTGATGCAATCTAAACGACCTTCGACAGGAACATTAGTAAATAATGATTTAACATCAAAAGAAACCATCATGTGGCCTTGTGGCTTAAAACTGTGCAGTTTCTTAGCAAATTCAAAAGAATTCTTAACAGTGAAAGAATTACTGCTTTAGAGAGGAGAAAATATAGAAACAAGATATTTTGCAAGTTTATAAGAAGCCGTACCGATACTGGAAACAATGGGTCTAAAAGGAATTACAGGGTTATGGACCTTAGGTAAAGCATAAAACCTGGCACAATGAGCAATTGAAGGAATAAGAGACCTCTTTAATTTAGTAGGAATAATGTGTGAAGATTTAGTGGCATATTTAATAGCATCGATTTCATTACAGGAAGGGTTTTTGTGGATATCCACATAGGGACCATCATTAATTAATTTATGGGATTTTTCTAAATATGAAGACTTGTCAAGAACAACAATCTGGCCACCTTTGTCAGCCTTAGTTATGATCAAATACGGATCAGAAGACAAACTTTTTAAACAATGTTTAACTGAACTATTAAGATTTGGCTTACAAACATTCGAATTGAAATCAACAGTATTGGCAATGAGATGCCTAATAGACTCTTTTTGTGAAGGAGAAATAGCGCTATCCTTAAAGGCTCTTTCAATAGGAGCAATCTGACGGGGTAACGAAGGAGGGGCAGAAACAGAGAAATTGTTGTTTAATTTTAGAGCATTTCGCTGATTATTACATAAAGCGACACTAGAAAGATTGACAACAGCATTTTTGTTAACAGTAAGTAAATTTATAGAGTTATTGGCGAAAGAATTATTACAAAGCTTATTAAATTTCCTTTTTAGAACTGTGCAATGAATCGAAGAAGCTTTGAGGACTCTATTCCATGAAATTCTGTCTATAGAATCAAAATCAGGAGATGAATTACCAAGAGAGATATGTAAGTAATATAACTCGCGCTCTATATGAGCAATATTCTGGCGAGTCTCTTGAATCAAAGCCCTTAAAACAGCTAATTTAGATCGAAATAAGACCTTATCTATCCTACTTGAATTAAATAAATTACAACGTATTGAAATGAATCTAGGAATCACTTTTTTGCGACTACAGTCACGTAGAAAATGTAAGTGCTCCAAAAACCTATACTTTTTCAGTCGTAAATTACAAAATCTATTGATTTGTGACATAGCAAATAGAAGAAAAATAAAAACAGCAATAGTGGAATCAAGGCCCGTTGACGCCAAATACATTAAAATAGCAAATAAAGCCTTTGTGCACAAATGTTTAAAGATAGAAAACCAACGATTATAAATGCACAAATAAAGAATGAGAAGGTAGCAAATAGCTATTTCGAATCTACTAACGAGATTCTTCATCAGTGCAAAACTCAGCGAGCTAAAAAATAGCAAAACTGAGCAAAGAGACAGAGAGACGCAGGCTTATATACCCGCTATGGGAACAATCCCGCCTAAAGAAAAGCAACCAATGAAAAGAAAGCAGCCAAAAACAACTGGGTGGACAAGTAGCGACATCTATCTGAGAACAAGCAAAACAAAAACTAAAAAGCGAGTGAAAAATAATTAAATTAAAGATTTCCAAATGCTCGGAAAATAAGGAGTACTAGATAAGTCATTGACTAAGGAGTGAGAATTTTTTATGATGTGGTAAGCTTCCCAATAATCAAGATCATGAATGGAAGGGCATTTATGGATGATGGTGGCTGAAGAAAAGTTAAACTTATGTGGTGAAGACCAACAATGTTGAGCAATAGAGGAACGTTTAAGCTCTTGATTTTTGACATACCTTTTATGTTCCATTAAACGAAATCTGAGAGCACGTTTAGTCTGACCAATATAAGAAAGACCACATTGACAAGAAATTTGGTAAATACCCCAGTTATCTAAGCGATCAATGGGGTGCTTAAGATTTGAAAAAGCAATTTTATTAACAGGAGAAAAAGTAACATTGAAATCGAACCTTTTTAAAATTTTAGCAACTTGCTGACTGATTTTGGGGGAAAAGGGCAAAACAACCAAAGCATTGGAGTTCGAATTAAAGTTTTTTCTTTCAGATTGGGTGGATTTTGTCAATTTTCTATAAATTGAATCTATAATATTAGGGGAATAACTACGATCAACCGCAATAGCTTTTAGATAATTAAGTTCATCACTGAGTAACTGAGGAGTTGAAAAGGACTGAGTGACTGAGGAGTTATTCTATTGATTCTTGCATTCAATTTGCTTTTGAAACTGAATCGAACAATTGCTTTTCTTTTCTGGATGTACTTGTTATTCGCAATGAAGATAAGTTTTAGACTACTGTCTTTCGCAAGCCTTTTGCGGTCAGTCTTCCACCTCACAGATATTCTTCTCATCCTCCTAACCAGAAAGTTGCGGATTTAAAACTTTTGTTTTCCAGGCTTCCAATATTTGTTCAACTCCTCAATTACTCACTGATGAACTTAACTATCTAAAAGCTATTGCTGTTGATCGTGGTTATTCCCCTAATATTATAGATTCATTTCATAGAAAATTGACAAAATCCACCCAATCTGAAAGAAAAAACTTTAATTCGAACTCCAATGCTTTGGTTGTTTTGGCTTTTTTCCCCCAAAATCAGTCAGCAAGTTGCTAAAATTTTAAAAAGGTTCGATTTCAATGTTATTTTTTCTCCTGTTAATAAAATTGCTTTTTCAAATCTTAAGCACCCCATTGATCGCTTAGATAACTGGGGTATTTACCAAATTTCTTGCCATTGTGGTCTTTCTTATATTGATCAGACTAAATGTGCTCTCAGATTTCGTTTAATGGAACATAAAAGATATGTCAAAACTCTAGAGCTTAAACGTTCCTTTAATGCTCAACATTGTTGGTCTTCACAACATAAGTTTAACTTTTCTTCAGCTACCATCATCCATAAATGCCCTTCCATTCTTGATCTTGATTTTTGAGAAGCTTACCACATCATAAAAAATTCTCACTCCTTAGTCAATGACTTATCTAGTACTCCTTATTTTCTAAGTATTTGGAAATCTTTAATTTTTTTTTCACTCGCTATTTAGTTTTTGTTTTGCTTGTTCTCAGATAGATGTCGCTACTTGTCCACCCAGTTGTTTTTGGCTGCTTTCTTCTCATTGGTTTTTTTTCTTTAGGCGGGATTGTTCCCATAGCGGGTATATAAGCCTACGTCTTTCTGTCTCTTTGGTCAGTTTTGCTATTTTTTAGCTCGCTGAGTTTTGCACTGATGAAGAATCTCGTTAGTAGATTCGAAATAGCTATTTGCTACCTTCTCATTCTTTATTTTTGCATTTATAATCGTTGGTTTTCTATCTTTAAACATTTGTGCAAAAAGGCTTTATTTGCTATTTTAATATATATCCGATATTACAAAATTCTGCAATAAATATCCATTTAAAATTTCAAATGTTTCGGTTGGGTAGATTTTATACTGTTATATGCAGACAGACGGATCAGGTGACGTCTATCGGTACTAAGTATTTATATAAATACTGATGCACTTAAAAACAATTAAATTTAAAACGCATGCCAAAATTTAAATTCCATTTCCAGCTGTCATTTTTCAAAGACAGTATTATAACCTATTCCTTTTTTGCGTCCCTGTAAACATATTAAAATGCTTTGAATGTCCTGTTCTAACGTAATTGCTATGAAATTCAGTGATTTTTATCAGTTTAAATATATTTTCAATAGCGTAATGTTGTTAAAATACTCTGCAAATGACTTTTCCCCGTAGATCACAATGTAATTGAATTCTTTTGGGTGCCCTTATAAATAAACTATTAATTCCACATATCCCATTACAATACCAAACATCCCTAGTGGATCCTAAATAAGATTTACAACTGTATGAAATTCTCTACCTCCCCCCCTCCCCTGCCGGATTATACTTATACTCTAACGCAAAAACTTGTTCCGGGGATGGTTATCCCTGTCATCTTTGTCCCTACATGAAAATCTAAGAATATGTACGGGAGTGAGAGCGTGGACAGTTTGACAAAAAGCCAAACGGCCATATGGAGAGACGTCCAGGCGGACAGACAAACTAAATTCATAAGAAATTTCAGCTCAGTTGGAAAATTTTAAAATTACAGTAACAAGCAGCTTTCAAGTACACACATTTACAAGTGCGTACATTTTCGAATACACACGTTATTTCATTTCTATTTCTATTTCTTTTTATTTGTCTGTTCTTTTATTAACGTAAAACAATTCTCGCAAAGTACAATTTTAAATTAAATTATGTAAAAAAAAAATAATAATTTATACTTTCTCGAGATATTTTATTTTAAGTAGCAAAATTTTGTATAATAAATTTTTGAAACAGTGTTTATAATAATTAAACATAAATAAATAAATGAATTTGAATTAACAGAATTGGATTAAAAATGCTTAGATAATGCTTATTTTTATTTGTTTTTCTCGAGAATTACATCTCGCGTTTTTTACATTTGTTTGAAAAATAACAATTTAATAATTTTAAATAAAGTACTTTTGATAAAATATATTTTAAAAAAATCCTTAACAGATTAATTGTAAATATATTAAAATTTATTTTTGAAGATAGTATTCCTTATTAAATATTTTTAAGGATTTGGTGTATTTATTTCATCATTAGGATTATCATAATAAAAAGAATCTACCAGACATTTAAATTTAATGAAATTCCTATGTTACTAATCTAATAAAATTACTTTATAGTTAAGTCACGTAATGTGAAAATAACGTTTTTAAATATGAAAGATAAAAATATCAAAAAATGAATACGTTATTTCATATTTTTTCAAGCCCTTCCGAATAGAAATTCATTTCCAAAAAAGACCGTAATTTCGGGTGTATAAGCCGCGGATCAAACAATTCTTTTTTGACCCAGAAATATTATTTAGTGATTGAAGACAAATATTTACGGCGATCTAATTAGTTATATTTTTTTCTTAAAAAATTCTGGTTCGAAAAAGAATTGTTTGATCTGCGGCTTATACACCCGAAATTACGGTAATTAGAAATTAGAAGCAGTGCAGATGTTTCTGTTGGAGAATAAAAAGCCTGGTCCTCTGATTTTTAGGTCAGGCAATGTTTCTGTACCAGTATTTCTTTATAGAAAATCTCTTTTTAAAAATGGAAGAATTGACTCCAGCCATAGAAGCCCTCAAGTTCTGAGAACAATAAGTGTGACGTCATAACTAATGGGTCGACTTCTCACTAGTGTAGTAAGACACCCAGGAAAATTTTGAATAGGAATTTCCTTTTATTTAGTTAGTGAAATATATATCATCTTAGAAAAAAATAATAACTATTTCAATTTACTGGTGAAGATTCGGAAACTCCTTAACCCATTCGTGCCCACCACCTTTTGCGCAAATTTTATTCGGTTGACACCACTATTTTTAAAAGAATTAAGTTTAGTTCATTCATTACGAAAATGTTTCAATTAAATAAAATAAAGTTTGCTGTTCTTTTTTACCGGTGTCAATAACAGTGCTACATGGGCATTTCCATGAGCATTTGTCGTGTAAGTCACATTATTAGTAACTTATAAATTGTTGGCCACTGTTATTTCCGAAAGGTTTGCATGACCTTATTCAATTAATGAAAAAACTCAGGTAAATTAAATTACATTTTTTTCTTTCTAAAATACTGGTATCCAAAATCATAGTATGTGACTTACACGACATGTACTCATGGAAATACCCACATACACCTTTTGAAGCGTCCCTAAAAAGGCACGCTAGGCACTAATGGGTTAATAAAAATTCAGCCAGATGCGGAATGCCGCAGTGTTGCCGTACCGTTATGAACTTTCATGTAAAAACTTTTCACACCATAATTTCGTAATGACATTTTGCATTTATAAAGTCAGTGGTCGTTCAAATTCTGAAGTTTCAAGACCAGGAAATTCTTTTTCATAGAATTTTAATATGGGTTGTAATTATGAACTTATATGTTACATTGATCTCGTACAAACATATCATTATGCAACTGTTGCAATAAACTCTAAATACAATACAACTTATAAAATCATCAAAAAATTTTGAAAATATTGTTTATAAAAATCTGTGCTGCTCAGTTAAGATAAATTAATAATCATTTATAAAACAGTATTTAATTTTAAAATCCAGATTATTAAACTTTAAATTAAAAGCTAGTTTGTGTGGAGGAGTGAAGGAAACACCTTACGGGGGATTTGGCATAATTTAATCTGTACTCTTTATCATACTTATGTAATATTAAGCAAAATTTACAATGTTACATTATAGCATTACGTTGTATTTATATTACATTGCCAGTGTAGATGCCCGTCCTGGACGGCGGGTAAAAATTGTGCCTTTCTCATAAATTAAAAAAACTGATAAAAATAATTGGCCTGATGAAAGCGCTTAGACGAGCAAAGCTTGAATAGTTTATGCTCTAATAAACACACTATTGGCATTTACAATATTTCTGGGAAAATCAGGCTTTGCGGCAGATATACCGTAATAAAATTGAGATTTTTTTAATAAAACAAAATTTTAACAACTGTACAATATAACTGCTTCATTAAAAAAAAATCTGCCGCCACTATTGGAATAATAGTGATAATTAATAATTACTACTATTTTTATAGTACTTTAAAATTGTAATTTTTTTTCGTTTACCCCCTGTCTCCTCCCGAAATAAAGAAAGATTATCATTTTCCAATTTTGTTGGCAAATTTCTGTTTTTCCTATCAAGCTTCAAACGCACACAAACGATATACCGGTCTCGGAGGGAGCGTCAATTCCAATGACAGTTTTTAAAGGGAAAAACCGGTTTTGGTGCGTTCTGCCTTATACGTGTTTTATTATAAGGTACTTGTACCCAATATGGACAGTGCTCTCAATAGGGACATCCCTAATATTTTTAAATGTAACAATATTTATAGAGAGATCGCTCTACATGTCCGTGACGAAAAGCAGTTGAAAAGATAATTGAGCCTGCTAAGTACAAAAAAGCGCGCTGTTCGCCATTTAGAAGGAATCTTATTGTTTCGTGGTGTGCTGATAGTAATTACAGGTAAGTTTAAATTCTTATTAGATATTGTAAAATTAATGTAAATATTGAAAAGTGGGGTGTTTTAGAAATCTTTTAAAACATATTTTCGTATTGCTATTGCATAAATTGCTTAGAAATATTTTCTTTGTTTATTTATTGCAAGATTTAATAAAACTACTCCCGATTCCCAATATGGACACCTTATGTCCACATTGGAAGTACAGCAAGTGAATCTTCAGATTCACAAAAATAGAAAGATAAGCAAACCAACTACATTATTTTATAATATTTCGTAGTAACTGAGGTGCTTTGATCGGTCTTCGGAAAGCCAGAACCGAAAATGACCCACCCACCCCCCCCGTACTAAAGTGCATGTTCTGAAGATACTTACTGTGCCCCACCCTCCCCCGCAATACTTTAAGATATATTTTTTTATCCCTTCTCTCTAAAATTCCATAGAAGAGTGGTTCTTTCATACACCCTATACAGTTGGTCAATAAGGAGCCACTTGTCCATAATAGGGACTAGTGGTTCCTTATATGGACATTTGTAAATATTTTTTTGTTTTTATCATTTAAATTAAACCATAATAGTTACAAGGTCGTTAATCTTAATAATGATAGTCAACAGTCCAGGGATTATGGTTATATAGTTTTGGAGTCCTATCACTTATACGTGAGGGTGAAAAAAATACATTTTCCTTAGGGTGTTCATATTAGGCACAGGTACTTTATTGAGAAAGTATGTACTATAATGTTAGAAATAATGTGTTTGAAATGCTGAAACATTTCTAAATAAGGATTTTTTTATGAATTTCGTTTTAAATCATTGTGACGCCTTATGACGCCTTATAAACGGACAAAAGTCGGATTGTTTTTTTTTAAATTAAATAATGTATTATTACATTCTCCATCAAGCCGAGATACAACCATCAATTCATTTTGAATTTCTTGTACTGTTATGGAACTTGAATAACGTTGATGGTTTCATTTACAAGAGAAAGGCCAACTTTGATAATCACAGATTTTCATTATTTTTGCATATGTTGTAGAGCAGAGGCCCCTTAGACTAAGGTTCAACGGATTTTATACAACGCTCCTTAGTTCTCGGAAAACAGGGGGGTCTATTATAATACAACATAAGTAGTTACTTCGTATTGCAATTTTTGTGTTTGCGTAGCTCACTCGGTATAGCTTTAGCTTGCAGATTTGCGGGTCTCAGGTTCAATCCGAAAAAGCCCTGGATTTGTTTTTTTTTTATTTTTATTTTTTTGTTTTATAAATATACTTGTAATTAAAATTTAATAAACTCATTGATAATTAAAAATTATGCATCAATTATAATTTTAATGCATTTATTTTTAATTGTAATTAAATTGTTGCATAAAGCACCATAAAAATGTTACTTTTTTTAATGACTTTCAGATTATATTTCGTATAATCTTTAACCTATTGATTTTTTAACCCTTTGAGGGGCAAGCAATTGCGTTCGAGTAATTCTGAACTCCCACCGGAAATTTGTAAAAAAGTTATATCAAAAAGAGGAAAAGCAATTTCACGACTGTTTTCCACCAAAGTTAGAAAAGTGAAATTTAATAAAATTTTTCTGGTGTGAATCTTCATCAATCGTAGGCGGTATATAATATATACCGCCGCCCCTCAAGGGGTTAAAAATTGCTTGTAAAATATATTTCATATATTCTTTGTCGATATAATGACATCTAACATTTGTGTTAATTCGTGAATTTAAACAAACACCATTTATATATTGCCCCAATAAGTAAAGTAGATACGATTATAAAACTGCTCTATTTTCAAATTAACAAGCATATTTATATTAAAAGTAGCACAAGAATTAAATTACAAACTCTTTTTTGCATGTTAAAGATTTTTAATTTTTTGTAATACATATGCTTCGCTATGATTTACATTGAATTCTCTTTTATCTTATTTTTTCATTTATTTTTATTTTGATACAACTAGAGGGCACAACAAAAGATTTTGTAATTTTTGCTGCTCATAATAGGTCTAATTTCTTTAAATGCTGAGAAAAGATGAATAAAGATTAAAACATAAAAAAGGCTAAATAAAAATGAAAAAAAAATGATTTTAATTAATGTATGATTTTACATTTTTAAATTGAGATTATTAAATTATAATTACAAGTATATTTATAAAACAATAAAGGAGGAAACATATGTAGAACATTTCGATCATTCAGTATTTTTAACTTATTCATTTCCTTTATTAAGGCAATACATAAAATGTGTTTCTTGATACTGATGAATTGCCACAATTATTCAGCATCATTACATCGATAAATAATAAATGAAATACATTATAAAAGTCATTTAAAAAAATAACCGTTTTATATAATGAATTTAGTGACAAAAAAAGTTAAAATTATAATTGATGCGCAATTTTTAATTGAGAATGAGTTTAGTAAATTTTAATTACAAGTATGTTTATAAAACAGAAAAAAATCCAGTCATTTTCGGGATTGAACCTGAGACCCGCGAATCTATAAGCTAACGAGTGAGCTACACCAACGCAAAAATTGCAGTACGAAGTAACTACTTATGTTGTATTATAATGTTAGACACGCCCCCCCCCCCTGTTTCCCGAGAACTAAGGAGCGTTATATAAAATCCGTTACACCTGAGACTAAGGGACCTCTACTCTACAACATATGTAAAAATAGTCAAAATCTGTGATTATCAAAGTTGGTCCTCTGCTTGTTAGTCAAATTACACCTTAACCCTTTCCGGCACGCGCAAAATCTGTTAGTAAAATGAGAAATTGTCGTTTGACACCGAAATTCACAAACGAATTTTTTAGATATTTTGAAATCTTTAATTTAAGCTTTTATTTCAAAAGCAAAATTTTACTAAAATATTGGTGCAATTTGCAAGTTTGGAATTAAAATTAGGTATCCCTGACCAGGCACTGTGTGCCGGAAAGGATTGAAAAAGAACATTTCATTACTGATTTCTATACAAATATCTTAATTTAAAATATAGAATTTTACATTACATTTATTTAATTTTATATAACGCTTTAATTAAAACTTCTTTGAATAGTGTTACTTGAGAAACTTATAGAATTTAAAATTTAACTGCAGATTTTGAATGAAGTTTTGAATATCTTTTCCATTGACGAAACTATTAATGAGAGGCATTTAGAAGTTAATTTTATACTTCAAAAGAACGGTTTTCTCTGCTGAAATAAGATTTGACGATCAGTCCTTCTGAATTTTGAGCTGGATGTAGTGTTGAAAATATTTCGAAAATTTGTCGCATTCCTTTCGAAAATTTGTCGCATTCCATGTATGAAATCTATTGCTTTTAATTGCTAAAAGTTTGTTAAAAGTTCAGGAAATATTGAATTTTCGCAATTTCAATACTTACATGAGAAAGTATATTAATATTCACAAGCTTTTGAGTATGAAGTATTTATACAAAGCATATAATGATATAAACGTGGTAAATTTTCTTGCTTCGTTTTTATATTAGTCCTCTAATGCTCATGGTAGCATTTTTACAAACATCCATGGTTGCCAGATTTGCCTTCATTTTTAATCAGATGTTACGGGGTCATTCAGAAATAAAGAATAGTATTTCATACTTTCGTTAACAAGTAAAATTAAAAGATCAATAAATGCGAAATTCTTCTTTCGAAATTTACGGTATAAACTTGAAATTTCGGATTAAAATGAGGCTAAACTGGCAATCATGCTACAATGTTAGAGTTCAAGATTTAATAGATTTTTTTGTTTAGATATTCTGTTTTTACACCAGAAATTTGAAATAGGAATTGGAAGTACAGATTTTTACTTTGACTAATTGCAGGATTTCATTAATAAAGTAAAGACGAAATTTGCTACTTAAATTTTCTGGTGTGAATTCAGATTCTTAGACTTGCACAATTTCTAGAATGCATTCTACTCTGTGAATTAGAGGATCAAACTGTTAATTCAAAAATCTTTTTATAGATTTAAAAAAATTGTGACATTAGAAGCGATATTCTTTCTTCTAAATTCCTTAACTCCTTCGCGATATGAGCCTTTTACGAAATTTTAAGGTTTTGACACAGGTTTTTAAAAACATATATGTTTGCCTTATTAAATCGAGAAAATATTCCTATTAATAAGGTAAATTTTACAGTAAAGTTTTACTGGTGGGGATAAAGAAGATTCGTAATCCTTTTTTGTGGCACGTATATGTGTCGCTCATCCACAAGGGGTTAATACTTGCTAATCCAACGCTGTTTTAACCCTTTCCGGCACACTGTGCCCTATCCCGGGTTACCTCAGTTGAATTCCAAACTTGCAAATGGCACCAACAATAATTCAGTAAAATTTTGTTTTTACAGTGAAAGCTTAAATTAAGGGGGTTCTTAGTGTCTCAAAAGATTGATTCTAAATTCCAGTATCAGTCGATAATTTCTCATTTTACTAACAGAATTTACCAGTGCCAGAAAGGGTTAACAAGATGAAACATAGACACCTGAAAATTAATTAAATTAATTCAAATTGAAAATTAATTAAATTAAATGCGTTTTGCTTCGTTGTTGTAGTTATCGAATCCTGCATTCTTTCGTTTATAAAATAAAATTACTTCAGAGACTTTCATTGTCCTTTATCAGAATTTTTATAAGGCAATATTTGCCTTATTTGATGGAAAATCATTCAATAATCAAATATAGTGACAGGTGCTTCACAAAATTTGATACTAAAACACCTGAAATCCCATGAACTCCTTGATGCATGCAAACACTAAACATAATATGTTTTAATATAAAATTATTTGGGTAATTCCATGAGCATATGTCGTTTAAGTCACATACTGCGATTTTTGATACCAGTATTTTAGAACGGAAAAATGTGACTTATTTTATCAGAGATATTTCATTAATTGAATAAGACCATGCAAATTTTTCTAAAATAACGGTGGCCAACAATTTAGCAGTTACTAGAAATGTGACTTACACGACAAGTGCTCATGGAAATACCCAATTACAATTTTCATACTTCAAAAGAATAATACCGAATTAAAAAATCTCAGGAATTACGTTTTCTAAATCTCTGTATCTCATTAAAAAGAAAATATTTCATTCAGATGATTTGCTGGAGGAATGGCAGTATTATGTATGTTTGAATATCACATCTGTATTTAACATTATTGTAATTAAACTTTGACTTCTTGTAACTCTATGAAGATTTCTGAAAATGAATTTAAATTGCACCTCTGAGTTACTCCGATTCAAGGATTTCAAAAACAGTATCAAAATTCAGTGCTACCAATTAAAAAATCAATATATGTACATTTTTACTGTATAGACGACAAAAATTATAAAATTTGCTTTCTTATTATAAAATAGACACAATCTCGCAATATAAACGCAAATAAAATACGCCTCAAATGATGTTTCCTTATCATTATTTAACGGAATTCTTTTGTGTAATCCGGTAAATAAATAATAAATAAACTTTGCACCGCATATTATACAAAATGCATATTTTACTGCACTTCATAAATGCATATTAATTTCATTTATTTTAAAGGATATAACATCATTAAAACGTACTTAAAACTAGTTTTTCCTGTTGACTGTAATACAACAGAAAACTGTTATCTATCCTTATATTTTAAATATATATCCGATTTTCGTAAAATTTGAAATGACGCGAAAATGTTCGTCCTCAATTATATATTTAAAATTTTAAACCATTCGGCTGGTCAGTTTTTCTCTGTTACATGTAGATGGACAGACAGACAGACGGACCAGACGACGACTTTAGGTGCTACGCAAGAAATGTTATGCTCAATTTAAAAACGTGTCCTATTAATATGACTCCAGGTCTTAATGCATACCCTTTGAGCTCTGATGGTAGAATTTTCTACCACATAATTTTAATTCCGAAATGTCACAACGGCACCAAAAAATTCAACCAGATTTACTTGAAAAAGGTTTAATGCATTTTTTCGTGTATATTGTTAACCGGTTTTTTTCTTTGCAAAATACTGGTGCCAAAGTGACATTTGAAGTTTTGAAGAAATTTGCCCACCAGAGCTCAAATGGTTAACCCTTTAACGGACAATCATTTTCATTGATAAAATGTTGAAATAAATGATTTACACCGGTAATTGCGAACAAATGTATTTCTTAATAAGAAAAAAGTGATTTTTCACATACATAATAAAATGGATATCTTGAAATTAAAATTCCGGTGTCGATGTTGCTCATCGAAATTAAAACTTTGTGCTTTCATATAAAAAACAATGGACGTTAAAGGATTAAAGATAACTACGTTTATAATTACTGAATAAATTAGGTTTTGGGTTGTAGATTTTTTTAAATAAAATAATTTTAACTTTTGAAACCGGTTTCAACCGGGTCTGAAATTGAAACTATCCTAATAAAAAATAATGTGACCAAAATTGAAAAAGTAAAAACTAGCCCGGTTGTAGATCGTCCTCAGCTATCCGATGCAAAAAAATTATGTAAAAATATTAAAATTTCAGCGAAATGTTTGAAAGGAATGTCCCCATAGACTTTTCATTATCATCCGAATCTTTCTCTGTGATTAGTGTGGCGCAGGGCTCGAAAAATCTACATGCCCGACATCAGTGTTGTTAGACGGCGACTTTTTAAAAATTTGATTGGCACCACTTTTATTAAAGGATAAAATTCCTCTTGATTAATATGTCATTAAACTAAACGTAATTTTACCAATCCAAAGAAGTGGTGCCAATCTGAATTTTTAAAAAGTCGCCGTCTAACAACACTGATGTCGGGCATGTAGATTTTTCGAGCCCTGGTGTGGCGCCTTTCCGGCACACTGTGCCCGGTGTGGGATACCTAATTTTAATTCCAAACTTGCAAACGGCACCAGTTATATTTTAGTAAAATTTTGCTTTTACAGTGATAGCTTAAGTTAAGGGATTCTTAATTTCTCAAAAAGTTCCTTCTAAATTCCGGTGTCAATCGATAATTTCTCATTTTACTACAGAATTTGCCTGTGTCGGAAAGGGTTAATGAACTGACAACATTTTAACCCTTTGACGGTTAAAGCACTTCTATTCATAAAATACTAAAATGATTGAATGACACCGAAATTTAAGAACAAATTTATTTCATAATATATAAATGGTTTTTTTTATGTTCTTTGTAAAATTAAAATTTTTATTTAAAAATTCCGGTGTCAGTATGGCATTTCGCAATTCAAATTAAGTGGTATTCTAGGCGCGTATACGCGCTTATAACCACGAAAGGGTTAAAGCTTGCTTTGTAATAGTTTGATGCAACCGATGATGTTTTTGTCGGTATTTTTTGCGTGTGATTTGTAATTGATATGTGATTTTTATTTTATCAAATTTCATAAATTTTAGAGACTGCTACACGACTAATTACATACATTCAATGAATTTGTTTTCGATTTTAGTGGCGCGGAGTGTTCACACATCCATTAGTGATTGTAGTTTTAACGAATTTTTAAAAATTCCAGACACTAATCCAAAAAATAATTTTAAGCAACCAGTGTTGATATTTTCGGTAAGAGGAGGGGTGGGGCATAGATCTCATATCCTGGATTGTGATTTGGGATTAACCCTTTCCGGTACAGTGTGCCCAGTCCGGTATACCCGATTTTAATTCCAAACGGCACCAATAATATTTTAACAAAAATTTGCTTTTACAATGAAAGCTTCCGTTAAGAAATTCTTAATCCTTTGAGCTCTGATGGTAGAATTTCTATCACATAGTTTTAATTCAGAAATACCACTCTCGCACCGGAATATTTGACCAGATTTCTTTGAAAAAGATTTAATGCATTGTTGCGTGTGTGTGTGTATATATATATATATATATATATATAGGATATTGAGTGATTAACTTATGATTTAAGAAAAACTAATATTCTTGATAAGATAAAAAAGGTTTAATAGACATAAAATATATACGTAGCATTCAAAAATAACAGTAGAACTGAATAATATTCAGTATAAATAAGCTTCTTTGAGCTTTGGATTAAAAATCCATCAAACTCGCCATCGCTGAAATCTATAGAACACCTCGTTCTTTCCACGCATCATTACACGAGTCTCATTTTGGATATCACGTTCATTAAATCATTGAGTTTATTATCTTTTATTGCTGGATACTTTATTCTTTAATCCCACATTCTCGGTCATCCTGACGTTTCTGACGTCCTCGGCAGCTGTTTATAAAAATTTAGACACAAATTTACACATATAAAACAGGTAAACATAAAACAAAAACATGTCACGTTATGCAGATGCGTTACTCCAGGGCTTCATATATTCTGCAGCAGTTGAAGTCTTGTTGGGACCATCATGGTCTCCAATTTTTTCTACATCATAACGATCATTTGACTTTACTTTAGTAACTTTATAAGGTCCATGGAATTTTTCCTTTAATTTCAGACCTGTGCCGTACTGCGTTCTTTGGATTGCCACGAGATCATTTAATTTATATTTATTGGGCTCTCTCCTCTTCTTGTTAAATTGTTTTCTATTTTCTTCTTGTATTTTCAAAATATTTTTTCTCGCTTCTTCTCTTGCATTTTCCCGTTCCGTCATCATGTGGTTTATATCTTCTTCCTCTAGTATATATTAATCCTTAAGTCATTTTTATTTTTCATTTTTACGCCAATCATCAATTCAAACGGGCTGTATTTTGTACTTCTTGTAACTGTACTATTGAGAATTCTCTGCACATCTGCCACATATTTATACCATTTTGTGGGCTCATTCCCACATAGCTTTGCTAGTACAGGAATCAGGATGCTATGAATTCTTTCGATCTGTCCGTTTTCCCTGGGCATCCCTGCAGTAATTTTACCGTGTTCTCTCCCTTGCTCTTTGCAGTATTCTATAAACTCATCTGATCTGAACGCTGGTCTCCGATCCGTTATTATTTTGCTGGGATTCCCGAACACAGTTTGTTGCAATGATAACTTTTCAATGACTTCCTGAGCTGTCGTGGATTTCACCGGATAAAACCATACGAACTTAGTAAAGGCATCTACAACTGTGAATATATGCTGATATTTCTTGTTTGTTGATGGCAGCGGTCCAATATGATCAATGTGGTATGTGCTTAATGGTATATCCTCTTTTGGTATGGGCGTTAGAAAACCTTCGGCTTTGTTTCTTTTCTTGTTAAATAGAATACATTCGATGCAATTTACTACCACTGTTTCAACTTGTTTTCTCAGGTTAGGGATGAAGAACTCTTTTTTTACTAATTCTTCTGTTTTGGCTGCAGCAAAATGCCCTTTATCGTGTGTTTTACGAATAATCTCTTTTTGCATTTCTTCAGGCACTACAAGTAACTCTCTTCCGTTATCAAACTTATACAACACGTTATTCTTGATAAGATATTCATTTTCTTCACCTTTTTCAACTAAAGATTTTATTGATTTTATGAGCTCATCTTTCTCCTGTGCTATAGCTATTCTAGCTGTCATCTCACTCTGTGATCTTGTAATTACTAAAACAGTATTCCTGCTCAAAGCATCTACATGTTTCATTTTATTCCCTGGTCTTGTGTCATTTCATAATCAAATTCTTCCATGAATAAAGCCCATCTTGCGACTTTTGGAGCCAAATCACTTTTGTTTAATGTTTTCTGAAATGCTTCACAATCAGTTACTATCTTGAATTTTGTACCAAGTAAGTAGTTCCTGAATTTTTTAAGAGCTTCAATTATTGCCAATACCTCCAATTCATAACTACAATATTTTTCTTGTTGCGGGGTTGTCTTTTTGCTCATGTATTGTATAGGGTGGAATTTTCCATCATCCGCTTTTTGTAGTAGTACTGCTCCGAAACCATGGCTACTGGCGTCGGTGTGTAATTCCAGTGCTGATCCTTGTTTAAATAAATGCAATACTGGTTTTTGCGATAATATTTCTTTTAATTTTTTAAACGCCTGTATTTGTTCTGTGCCAAATTCAAATGTGACATTTTTACGCAATAAATCAGTCAATGGTTTGGCTATTCGAGCATAGTTCGGAATAAATTTACGAAAATAACCTGTTAATTCTAAGTATGATTGCAATTGTTTTATCGTTTTTGGTTGAGGGAAATTCCAAACAGCTGATGTCTTCGATTCAGATGGTTGTATCGTCCCATTTTCAATTATATAACCAAGAAATTCTATTTTTTTCCTTAAAAATTTGCATTTTTTGAAGTTAAACTCTAGCCCATAATCCACTGCAACTTCAAGTACTTGTTTCAATTTCTCTAAATCTTCTTCTTCAGTTTGTGATGGAATAATAAAATCATCCATATAAATAACTACTGTGCCGTCACGTAATAACTTTCTAAACACCGTGTTTACATATCTTTGGAACTGGTTTCCTGATGTACATAAACCAAATGGACACTTCAAAAACTCATATTCCCCTTCGTGTGTCACGAATGCGGTGTATTTCCTGCTTTTCTCCTCAATTTCAACATGAAAAAAACCATTCTTTAGATCGAGAGTCGTAAATACTTTTGATCTCTCTAATTTATGTAAAACATCTTCAATTAAAGGTAATGGGTACTGATCTTTGATTATTTTCTTATTCAGTTTACGGTAATCTATGCATAACCTATACGAGTTGTCTTTCTTTTTAACTAAAACTACCGGTGCAGCGTAATCTGAAAAACTGCGCCTTATAATTCCGTCTTTCAACCATTGACCTGGAAATCAATGGTTGATTTCCAGGTTAATCGAAAACATCATCTGGTTTTCGATTATTTCTTGCTCTTTAAAAGGAAATCTTCGTGGCCGTTGACAAACAGGATTTTCATCAGATAAAATTATATTCATCCGTAATCCTGTATCTTTTGATTTATTTGGCTTGTATCCCTTTAATAAATCATTTATTTGTTTTCTTATATTAAAATTTCTCACGTGATCTAAATCAATTTCATCATCTTCTATGACGCTCGCTAAATTAATTAAGAAATTATCTCCTGCATTATTATCATTTACAATTATAATATTTTCATCACGTGAATTATCTAACGTTGACGTTTTCTTTTCATTATTATTTCTGGCAGCATGATTCAATTTTATGTCAGAATTCTTCTGAACTTCAGTGTAACCTACTTCAATATTGTTGCGTTCGCCAACGATCTTAATTCCGTTCTCGTCTATCGCCAAATTTAATTTGCTAATCACATCATATCCCAATAAAATATCATATGAAAGAGATTCTAACACATACAAATTTGCTTTGATTAGAAAACCATCAATATTAAATTCATATGAAAAGTATCTTTTAGGATAAACAACTACTCTTTCTATTCCTGACAAAGAAATATTATTTGAACGTAATCTTGGCGATCCAATTTTGGTATAGTATTCATAACTGACCAGACTGATATCACTTCCAGTGTCAAAAAAGATCTGTGTCTTTTCACCGTTAATATCAATATTTATCATGCGATCCGGCTTGGCGCTGTTTGTTTGTTTGATTACTGCAAAATTTATCTCCTTGTGATTGGATAATCGCGGGTTTTGGCTCCCGTTAATATCGGTGTCTAACATGTGATCCGGTTTGGCGCTGTTTGTTTCTTTGATTAATGCACAATTCACTTCTTTGTGATTGGATAATCGCGGGTTTTGGCTCTGATTTTGGCTGTCATAATTTATTTGACTATTATTCCCATTTTTACACTGGGATATTACGTGGCCAAGACGGTTACATTTAAAACATCTAATTTGTGCCCTGTTCCTTTCATTTAAATTAGAAGATTCATTTCTATTAGCTGTATTATCTGCAAATTGTTGTTTTCTTAAAGTATCATAACGTTGAGATGGTAACCACGGTTTTGAATTGTTATTTTCGCGCATTTTTGACTTCCTATCTTCAAAGTGGTGTGAGTGTCTATTCATGGTTTTAACATTACGCCTTGCTGTTTCATAATCATCTAGTTTACAAACTAATACATTAACATTTTTAATTTTGGGAAGATCATCGATAAAATGTTCTTTCATTTCTATCGGTAACCTTCTCTTGATTTGATCTACTAATATTAATTCTTTTAAATCTTCAAAATTGGATACATCAAGACCGGTAATCCATTCTTCTAAATAATTCCTTAACTCAAATGCTAGATCGCGCCAAGTGGCAGAGTTTTCTTTCTTATGCGACATTAATTTTTGCCTAAACTCTTCTGGCGTCAATTTGAATCTTTTGAGCAGCAAGTTTTTTACATAATCGTAGTTATTTGTTAATGTTTCTGGTTCTCTAGTTATAACATTAACAATTTCTAGCGGCATTAAACTTAATAAGTGCATGACCCAATTCTCTTTTGTTATATTCATCCTAGAAATCTGTCTCTCGAATAGAGCTAAATAGATACTAATATCACCCTTCCCATCAAAGTGTGACATTAATTTAGACAAATCTGGTTGCTTACCTGAACCAGTTACAGCCGAACCGTCACTTGTTCAATTTTTCGTAATTCGTACTCCATCTCCATCTTCTTTTCCTCTAATCTTCTTTCTGCTTCTAACCGTCTTTCTTCTTTTTCTGCTTTTAGTCTTTTTTCTTCTTTTTCTGCTTCTAGTCTTCTTTCTTCTTTTTCTGCTTCTAGTCTTTCTTTTTCTATTCTCTCTGCGGCAATGACTTCAAGTCGAACTTTTACAAAATTTTCTTCATAATCCTTCGATTCCGTCACCAACTTTATCAAATCTATGATTCTTGGACTCTGAGGCACAACTATACCTAGATCATCACACAATGTTAACAAGTCCGCCTTTCTAGCTTTATTCAGAACAGACATTATAATTTTTGTTTACACTTCAACAAAACAATATATTATACTATCTTGCAAGTTTGATTACGGATAATTTCTAATCATTACACATATAACAAACAGTTCCCTTTTTTTTTTAATAATACGTTTTACTTTAAAAACAACACATTCTTCTTAGACTTAGATCTTCTTAGTACAAAATAGCTTTCATCGTGAAATTCAAATTCAAATATAAATCAGCGAAATCATTCAAATCCCGGCAATGAACCCCCAAAACTTGTGGGATATTGAGTGATTAACTTATGATTTAAGAAAAACTAATATTCTTGATAAGATAAAAAAGGTTTAATAGACATAAAATATATACGTAGCATTCAAAAATAACAGTAGAACTGAATAATATTCAGTATAAATAAGCTTCTTTGAGCTTTGGATTAAAAATCCATCAAACTCGCCATCGCTGAAATCTATAGAACACCTCGTTCTTTCCACGCATCATTACACGAGTCTCATTTTGGATATCACGTTCATTAAATCATTGAGTTTATTATCTTTTATTGCTGGATACTTTATTCTTTAATCCCACATATATATATATATATATGCCAATGTGCCAATATATATAGATATGTGCCAATATGACATTTGGAATTTTGAAGAAATTTACCCACCAGAGCTCAAAGGGTAACCCTTTCCGGCATACTGTGCCCGGTCTGGGATACCTAATTTTAATTCCAAACGGCACCAATAATATTTTAACAAAATTTCGCTTTTACTTTAAAAGCTTTTATTAAGGAATTTAAAATATCTAAAAAATTCGTTTGTGAATTCCGGTGTCAGTCGATAATCTCTCATTTTACTACAGATTTTTCCCGTGCCGGAAAGGGTTAAACAAATTTTATAAATTTTATAAGCCGCTGCTTAGCAAATTTAATGTATCCAGTGATGTTTAATTGCGTTTAAATGGTCGTGTGATATTCATCCATCTATTAATGATTGGGGTTTTAACGAATTCCATACATTTTATGGACTGCTGCAAAATAATATGGAGAGAAAAATTGGTTGACAATATTTTAGTGATTCATATCGCACGGCTAACAGAAAGTAGTACCATATTTAACCAAGAACCACAAGAACTATATTTAATTAAAGAAATTAAAAAACATATCTGCGAAATTAAAGGGCAAAAATTACTGTCAGGAAAATTGGTGGATTTTTTGCTTTGATTTGAAAATGTTTTGCTCTGAACATATGAGTTGCGCATGTATAATATCATGTATGAAACGTTCATTTCATAATGTGTATGACATACATAAACTTTCGGACCACCGGATATAACTATTTGGTATCCAAATTTCCACATTCTTTAATCTTAGAAATTCTG
This sequence comes from Maratus speculifer, assembly GCA_964019185.1. Lineage (NCBI taxonomy): Eukaryota > Metazoa > Arthropoda > Arachnida > Araneae > Salticidae > Maratus > Maratus speculifer. The sequence continues at coordinate 198,830,713 of OZ025299.1, forward strand.
CAATTAACTACGAATAAACTATTTACAGAAATATTTCTACTCTTATGCCATATATCTGGATTTATGACGCCGAATAACTCGCTTAAAAAGTGGGGTTTATTTAGTCAGAATTTTTCTGAGATTATTTCAAAGGGCATTTTCTATACTAAAACGCTTGTATTTATAAATCCTGAATCTTCTCAGCTTTGTGCATTTCATAATCATGCAAACGAAATATAACATATTCCCATATTTCTCTTACATTTACGAATAAGCTTAAGTGTATTATGGAGAATTACCGATAAAAGAAATGTATTTTTTCTTCCCATGGAAGCATTATGAAACACTTTCTTGATGATAAATTGTCAAGCAACAAAAGCACACATTTTTTTTATACATTTTAGGCTTTTAAAACTTATTTTTAGAATTACGTAAATGCATTTCTTGCATTAAGCTCTTAAAGGAAAATATGCAAGTAAAATGGATCATCTTACTTATGTGTATCAAAAATACATTTATGGTTTTAAATTTCTTTTATCATATTTCAAATATTTGAAGTATTTTTACTAAAATTATTTTATTTGTACTTCTGCTGCATGAAAAAAAAAAAATTCTTTTTTGTCGAATCTAAATAAAAGTGCATATATTCTTGTGGAGGGAAAATAATTCTGTTGATTTTTTCGGATGCAAGATAGCGATTATTATACTAAGGATGCTACTAGTAAAAATCATTGCCTTCTTAATCATAAAAAATTCTGCGATTAGGGAAAGTTAACAATTAACTGATTTTCGTGCAAAACGTACGAACAAGACGAGTTTGTTTAATCCATCACTTAACCCTTTGCGGCGCAGGGCAAATTCATTGCTTAAGTGTTGAAATTAACAACTGGCACCGGAATTTGAAAACAGCTTACTTTTAAATAAGAAAAATCTATATTTCACGTATTCAGCAAACCGTAAAATCTTTACCAAAATTCCGGTGCCAATGTGGGGTTTGGGTATTAAAATTAAGTAATTTCATAGATATACAGGGTGGCGAGTGGTTAGCTAAAAACACAGTCAATATAGATGATAAATACCAGTATTTTGTTAAAGATAAATTCAGTTTATATAATCTCTTTATATTATTTGAAGCATTTTCTCTAAGAAAATACTGGTAGTTTTCTCTTTTCTTGACTGTGTTTTTCCCGGTTTTCCCTGACCACTCGCCACCCTGATATACCACCGCGCCGCAAGGGATTAACGCTTTTTAACAACTGATTTTTTATTTACAATTTCACACTACTTAATTGCATAAATGATTAGCCAAAATATTGCGTGTAATTCAGCTTAAAAAATAATGATTATACCATATTTCCAATTTATTTATTTAATTAATTTAAAATATTTATTTTCTTGAATATTTTTGAATGTTAGTTTTGCTTAAGATACATGAGATCGATAACAATTTTTCTCAGTTTGTACATTTGTTTATTTTAATTTAGCTACAGTTTTTTTATATGAGGATGCTTTCACTTTTAATACCCATTTCAACCGTTTCTGAAAATGAAACTATCCAGTACGAAGACAGAAAACTAAGCTTCGAATCACGCTTCAATTTCACATTTTCATAACAAAATCATTCATTAAGTCCATTACTTCTTAACCAATGCAAAAACATTTAATTGGGTTGACTATTTTGCTAAAATTATTTTTTAGTTTTATTACTGGTAAATCAAGTCAAAAGCTCTCAATAAAGTTGATACAAAACTGGTTATAGAAAAAAAATGATAAGTAGCTAATTAAAATCGCAATAACTCCAAATTGTGGTAGATTTTTTAAACAAAATTTTGATAAAGGCTTAAAATTATAATCTCATTAAAAATAGGATTTTAACATTACAGCTTTATACATGTTTTGCTCATTTCTTTTAAACTGCATTTAAATAATAAAAAAATACTCCATTTAAACATATGAAGATGACAAACCAATTTCCATTTCGTGCTGCTGTTTGTAATTAGAGAAAAACTAAAAAAATAAAATAAAAATCCCTCGTAAATACGATTCTTATTCATAGAATGGGGAAATATTTCGAAACATTTTTCAGCTTATTAATTATTACTTGTCATTTCTAGACTCTTTTTTATAACCCCATCGAATGAATTCATTTGTGTTAAATTATGCTGTTCAACATAATTAGACATTTTTTTTTCCAAATACAGTTTTTTTTTCTTGAGAAATGAGATAATTTGCTTAACAGGGATATTTCAACTCATTTTTTATACGAATATCATTAATATTCAATGGATATGTGCATTTTATTATACGAAGTATTTAATAGTTCTGTATTTTTTTCTTGTTATTGTTGTTAATTTTATAAAAAACTGTATTTCAGTTTTTTAAAAATATCAAAGCATACTAAGGTTAAAACTTTCTAGCATGTAAAAAATATATATTTATTGTAGAAACGAAGTTTTAAAATCATAACATCTCCTCTCCTTTAATTATTTAATTTGTTTCCTAGCCTGGACACATTTGATCTCATATGGAAAATTTGCTACTTTTTTAAATCTCTTCTGATCACCCATAAAAATTTAGATTTATTTGACAAATACTTTATTTTTATCTCATAAAAATGAAATTTTTGTCAATTATTTTCACTCTTTCATTAAGTTATTTTAACCCTTTAATGATCGCATTAAATTACCGTTTAAAAATTCAAATTCATTATTTCCACCACTTTTTTGAAAAAAAAAATATTCTTCTTATTTAACCTTCCTACCCTGAATGGGTCTAATCGACCCATATTTATAATTTTTTATACGATTCGCACCAGAACTTTTTTCATAAAGAAAGTTAAATAAAAGATTCAGAGAAATAAGCCAATCAAATATATTAAAATGTTTTAAATAACAATTCTAGAGTGAAATGTTTTTATCAAGATTGAGTAAAATTTGAACAGGGTAGGAAGGTTAATGCCAAGTAAACTGATACCAGAATAAAACCAATTACACTATTTTATAAAACTGGTGGGAATCAAACAACTCTGAATAAAAGCCGTGAAGTTTGAGCCCGTGAATGTCTCGGGCGCGACGATTAATTAATTAAAATTTTACTTTCATGGCTGCCAACTGTTTTTCTTTTCTCCTTTTTAGTTTATAGAAAATTTTTTCTTAAAAAACAAAAATGGCGTGAATTTACATAAATAATTTTAAGCATGGGGTACCGGGCAATTGAAAGTTTTCCAGTTCGCTACTTCGTTTCAAATTCAGATTTTTCAATTAACACCACACTACTAAAATTGAATAAAATTCCTTGATTTCGAGACTCTTAATCTTGATTTTATCCTTTAACCCTTTGAGCTCTCGGGTGTAAATTTCTTCAAAATTCCAAATGTCACATTGGCACCAGTATTTTCTAAAGAAAAAAAACCGGTTAACGATAATCGCGAAAAAAAAATGCATTAAACTTTTTTTCAAATAAATTTGGTCGAATTTTCTGGTGTCATTGTGGCATATCGGAATTAAAACTATGTGGTAGAAAATTCTACCATCAGAGCTCAGAGGGTTAACATTCATTGGTTTCGTTAAGAAAACACAAAATTTTAATTCCGATATGCAATATAAACACCGATATTTTAATTTTAGAAAATCCCTTTTATTATGTATATGAAAAATCCCTTTTTCTTATTTATAAATATATTTGTTAGCAATTACTTGTGTCATTCATTTATATCAACATCTTAGCTAAGAAAATGCTTGTCCTTTAACACTAGAACGCCGGGAAGGTGTCAAATGGACACCGATCACTAAACTGATGGCCAATTCAAACCAGAAAAATCTTCAAGAAATAAGTTATATATCAGTTGCAATGAAATGAGCTTAACAAATAAACTAAATAATTTCAAATATTTTTTCTGGTTTTAAATGTATTTTATAAAAGTTGCGTAAAATTTCCCGCGTTCTAGTGTTAAAAGGTTAATAAGACGGATATTCATGTTCCATAAACCTGGTAGCGATCAAGAAACCTCGCTTTTAATAAATAAATAAATAAATGAATAGCATTAAGCTAAAACCCATTTAAAACAAAATAATTTGACGTATTTAATAAAATAGTTGACAGCATTTACATTTCTTTGTAAATACTTAAATTTAACATAAATTTTTCCCTCAGTTAATTATTATCTCATTGAAAGGTGGTGGAATATATTTTATCGTACGTAATTTAAATAAAAGTGTAACCAGAAACTTTCAACAAAATTTTATATTTCCAATTTTGGCGGCTAAATGTTGAAATATTGCCTTATCTTATTAATTTTTTTTTCGATTTTTCCGGTGAGAGTTCTATGTTACAGAGACATTGCTTGCAACTCAAGTGGTTAACCCTTTGAGCTCTGGTGGGTAAATTTCTCCAGAATTCTAAATATCACATTGGATGCAGTTTTTTGAAAAGAAAAATCGGTTTACGATTCACATAAGGGGGGGGGGGAATGGGGGAAGTACTTCAATCCTTTTCAAAATAAATTTGGTCGAATATTCCGACGCCAATGTGACAATTCGAAATTAAAATAAAGTGGTACAAAATTCAACTATAAGAGATCAAATGTTAAAAATCGTCAAATTCCGGCGATGAAATGAAATTAGGAAACCTTACACTAAACCTTAAAAGCGTACACTAGTCACGCGGTAAAAGCCGAGCGCTAATGTAAAGTCTATGGGGGCGTTCTTTTCGAATATCTCGCTCAAATTTTAATATTTTTGCATGATTTTTTTGCACAACATAGCTGAGGGCGATCCACAACCGGCCTTGTTTTTACTTTTTCGATTTTGCTTGTATATTTTTTTATATTACGATAGTTTCAATTTCAGAACCGTTTTAAACCGGTTCCGAAAGTTTAAGTAATTGTTTAAAGAAAATCTGAAACGAAAACTGAAAAAGTAAAAACTAGGCCGGTTGTGGATCATCCTCAGCTATCTTGTGCAAAAACATCATGTAAAAATATTAAAATTTCAGCGAGATATTCGAAAAGAACGCCCCCATAGATATTACATTAGCGCTCGGCTTTTACCGCGTGATTAGTGTGTGCTCTTAAAGCCTTAACCCTTTCCGGCGCAGTGTTACCACTCCGGCAACACCTAATTTTAATTATAAACTTACAAACAGCACCAATAATATTTTAGTAAAATTTTACTTTTACAATGACAGCTTAAATCAGGGAATTCTTAATTTCTAAAAAAGTCTTTTGTAATTTCCGGTGTCAGTCAACAATTTCTCATTTTACGAACATAATTTGTCTACGCCGTTAAGGGTTAAACCTTCCAAACCTTAGGTTGACGAATACGCGTAATTACACAAACTAAGTTATTAAAAAAAGCAGATTATTTGTCTGAATTTCTGGTGCAAAATTACCTGCAGGCAAAATTATTGTATCATAATTGCTACCTTTATTATTTTATTATTTAATTATTAATTAACCTTCCTACCCTGAATGGGTCTAATCGACCCATAGCTATAATTTGTTTTACACGATTCGAACCAGAACTTTTTTCATAAAGAAAGTTAAATAATAGATTCAGAAATTTAAGTCAATTAAATATATTAAAATGTTTTAAATAACAATTCTGGTGTGAAATGTTTTTATCAAGATTGAGGGAAATTTGAACAGGGTAGGAAGATTAATTATTATTTTATAATTAAATTAATTATTATTTTATAATTAACAACGCATTACAGTTATTAAATTTAACTAACTTTCTGACTTTTAAAATCATTGAAAGGAATAAAATTATATTTATGTGTGCTAAGTTCAAAACATAATAGCAACGTGCTTAAATTCCGTGAAGTATCTTACCTTTTCTAACGCTACTTCACTCCTTGAAGGGAGGCGGTACATTATATTGGGTTGTTCGGAAAGTCCTTTCCGCTTGGGAAAATCAATTTGTACCGGAAAATTTTGTCCATTAATATCTAAATATAAATATCGGAAACAATGTCTAGCAATTAAATAGCAGAATTTTTCTGTACGAATTGATTTTCCCAAACGGAAAGGACTTTCCGAAAAACCCAATACACTAGCCTACAAAAGTTAAGTTACAACAAGTTTTTCGAACTCACCAGAAAAAAAATGGCAGTCAGATTAAACTTCATAGTTCATATGAGTGAAAGTAATAAACTTTAAAAAAGCTTGCACAAAAATTGCAGCTACTACTTTTATTTTATAGAATAGAATACGCGACTACGAAGCTATCGTAATTTTACGTGTAAGTTTTGTTGTATTTGAACTATTGTTGTCAATATTGTTTACAACAACCAGTAGAGATTAGAAGTCGTTTGCCCGATTCATTAAGATGGCGGGCGGTAGGAAGGATGAAAATGTGGTTGTCGCAGGCCGATACTACTAGGTGGCTCAATGTGTCTCGCAGTGCCCAACGACTCTGGAATCAGTATGAATCCAAAGATTATGTGTCCAGAAGACATGTTTAAGGCCGCCCACGTCTTATAACGTTTGAATAAGACCGGTTTCTATCTCTTTCAGCCCGAAGGTGAAGACGCACTACTGTGCCGCAAATCATTGCTGACCACTTTGCAGCATCAGGGAGAAAAATCTCCGCTAATACTGTGCGAATACGTCTTCACAATGCAGGTATCTATGGAAGGCGACCAGTTGTGTGTGTCCCCTTCAATAAACGACAGAAAAGGGCCCGCTTATGTTGGGCAAGAGAATATTTTTCCTGGACCAGACAACAGTGGGCTTCTGTACTTTTCAGACACGAGTCCAGATTCACACTGGAGAGCGATTCAGGACGTCTTCTGATCTAGAGAGAACAATACACTTGATACCATCAATCAAACACTGTCGAAACACACAGGTATAGAAGCAGTTGAATTATGGTTTGGTCAGGGATCTCACTCGGAGGCCACACTGACCTGCATGTGTTTCATGGAGGAACTGAGAGATATTGGATAAGATCCTTGATTTATTTGTGTGCCCATATGCCGGTGTTATTGGCAATGGCTTCATTCCAATGAATGAATGTGAGACCACACTGAGTTGTGGTTGTTGAGGATTATCTTGAGGATCACGGTTTAGGGAGAATGGAACGGGCAATTCACTTTCCAGACTTGAATCCAGTAGAACATCTTTAGAACAATTTTGGAAGACAGGTTGCAGCTTTAAGTATTCCTCAAAGGTCATTAAATGAGATGGATCAAAGCTTACTCCTTGTCTGGTCAGCCCTAACTATTTCGGTGTCTGACAATTTAATGGAGAGCATGGAAAATCGATTCCGCCAATTTATTCAAGTCCAGGGTGGACATATTCCTTATTAGTACCAGTTTTTTAATGTTTCTGTCATATTTAATGCATAACACTGTGATGTACTAATTTCTCCAAGAATAGAATTTCCTACCATGAGTGCTTTTTTCTTGTAATTTCATTTATACTTTTAACTTAAGAAAATTTCTATATCGCATTTAACAAATAACAGTTTAGCGCACATTTCCTCCAAAATTGTTGTTTCTATATTCATTCATTTGCAAATTATGCGCAAAAAATCGGTTTTACCTTAATTTTTGGAGGCTAGTGTATAAAGCATCTGATATTTCTCAAGATCCGCACTGGTACCCGAAATTTCGGCATCAAATTTTACTTTTTTTTAATGAACACGATGGAAACCTCGAACTTATTCCTATAAAATTTGCTCGCAAATCCCGGTGTCAATCGATTATTTTAACATTTTAATAAAAGAAGCTTCTGACAAGGGAACCTCTTCCCTAATTTGCCCGTATGCCATACGGGTAACATGTTTCTGCCAATCATGATTTCTTAGTGGCACGTACGGGAATTCATATTTCAATCATGATTTATTATTCTCACTACTAAATTTTCGTTGTATAATTTAATTTCGAGCATTTTTCTGATTCATTAGGCAAAAATGTCTGCTTTCTAAAACCGGTCTTAAAAATTACAGATTCTGTAAAAGACATAAAAATAGGCATTATTTGAAAGTTTTTTTTTTTTTTTTTTTGAAAAATTTTGATCTGTTAAGTAGTTAAGAAAAGAAAGTCAACTTAATACTTTTAGTGCAATCACTGCTTTTAGGTACTGAATTTGTGCAACATTTCTGTGATTAAGGCTACAGTGGGCTCTCAAAACTATTTTTTTTTAATTTTCAATGAATTTTTTTTTTAAATTTCTGGGAATAATCATAATATATATATCTCTTATTTCTCACCGTCTGAATATTATGCCGTCGTCACAACCGTCTGAATATTATGCCAAGCTGAAAACACAAAAATTTCTGCTGCAGTAGAGCTAAAATGTTTTACGCGTTTCACTGTTTCTTGAATTTTAATACCAGTATTATCTCAGTCTCAAATAATCCAAGAGAACTATATAAATATAGAACAGAGAAAACGGGGAGAGAAAAAAATCTTTAAATCGAATATCAATTTTAAAAGAAATTAACTTATCTTTTCTGCAATAATAATATTAAAGTAGTAGTTGAGGGCCACCGTAATATTTACCTTTCATGGATATGCATAATATAAAATATGAATATATAATATTTTTAAAATGCATTGCAATTCCAAATTAATATTTAAGCGTATATTTAAATATTTTTAATGTATAATGTTGCTCTATTACTGAATTTCGCGGCTGCTACTTGATTCTCCCTTCGACCAGTTTCGACATATAAAATAAATCACCAAGCTATTAATAAATTATACGAACTGGTACAATTTTTAATTTAAATAATAAAACAACAAATAAATTTGTAAAAATTTCATTATACTACAAATAAAATATCGAATCAAAAATCACTTAATGACGTAAGAAACACATGTAACGTGTTTAATGTCAAGTGAATGTGACATTTACGGTAAGCCAATTTTGGCATCTAATCTTACAGCTTGCCGATAGTTTTTTGATCAATGGATTAATCCAGTAATACCAATTTGCCTAAAGCAAGCATCCTTATAACTGCAAAAATAACAATTATATTAACGAACAGTTTACTGCGTTGAATTATGCGTCTCTTGTCCAATTAAAATATATCTTTGAATTGAAATTTGAATGAAACACATGAAAAACGGAAGAATGTGAAAAATAAGATTACAAATATCTTGGCAACTAATTATCCAATCGACTTCGTTTTTTGTGCAAAATTTATGTTTTTTTATTGTCTTTTACATCCACTCATTAAAATAAAAAAAGTAAAAATAAATGTATATGCCTTTCATCAAAACGAATATTTTGAGGCTCCGACGAAATAGTTCCGGATAATCGAGGTTACTGATATTGAATAGGCTTTTTTCCATTCTTACATGCTATGTGTATATTAAATTTTGTGTCTTTATTTTAATTTGTTCGGGAGATAGAGCGTTTACCGACTCACAGAAAGACAGATTGACAGATACACAGACAGACGTACGGCAAAGATTTTTTTCTAAATATATTATTTTTTGCCAATGTCTGAAACATGTAAATCTGCCAAAAAAAAATTCAAAACATTTGTAAGGCTTACCCTATATTACATATGTGGGTTTATAAAATTAGTCTTAATCCCGAGATCGACATTTCACATTACTTCGAAAGGTTTCTTCCTTATATACAATCCACGTAAATTAAAGCTGAATTTAATGGTTCTTGCAAGAATATTTTATTCTTAGAAAGCTAAGAGGAAAATATAGTTTTATTTTATTTCTTTATATTTTTTTTATGTAATCGATCTCAAAAACCCATTAGTGAAACACTTTCTTAATATCTTGTTTCTTCCCAACTTAATGATTTTTTAATGCAAAAACATCATTTTACCACCAATTTTTATTATTTCTTTTAGTATTTATTACAATTACATCATTATTTTATATACAAATTATTGCGAGTTCATAATACATTGAGATTTTTTTCTGTCGAAATATAAATCACTTTATTTCATGTTTTATACCATTTGAGATGACAACAAATTTTCAAGTTGGAATATCTGTTGTTTTAATACCGTAATTTTCTGCGTATAATCCGCGGATCAAGCAATTCTTTTTCGACCCAGCAATTTTACTTTGTAATTGAACGCAAATATTTACGGCGATCAAGCAAGTTATATTTTATTTAATAAAATTTCTGGGTCAAAAAATGATTGTTTGATCCGCGTATTATACGCAGAAAATTGCGGTAAGTAAATATTAAAACAGAACTTTAAAAAATAAATTTCCAGCTGGAAATGATTCTTTTTTCAAATAACTTGATTGATGCAGCTATTTTTGAAATACAATAATTTAACTCATTAGTTCATGTAGATATATTTTGTATTAAAGGCGGCCACATCTCCATAATTTTTAGCCCCTTAAAGGGCGATTGGATATATTTTATACCATCTAATTTTAATCCAAATTTGCACAAGAAAGATTTGATTGCATTTTACTTTTTTAACTTTGGTGGCTAAAAGATGAAAAAGTGCTTTTCATTATTCAAAAACTAATTTCTTCAAAGTCTTTGGTGACAATTTAGCATTATAGAAACGTAACTTCTTCACTGTTAAAACCAAAGGTTGCATATGGCACTCCTAGAGGTGAAACGCTTGTCCTGTCAGCGACACCCCTAAAGGAGCTAGAATTGCACCCCTAGAGGTGCTCTAGGGCACCGCATAGGGTGGCATGGGGTGCCTTGAGGTGTCATGGGGCACCATGAGGTGACTTATGGCACCCCTAGTGGTGCAATTATGGCTCCTTTAGGCATGTCGCTGACGGGACAAGTGTTTCACCTCTAGGAGTGCCATATGCAGCCTTTAGTTTTAACAGTGTTGTCCCTCATAGGGTTAAGGGAAACTCTCACATAATAGTTTTACTTGCAGATTTCAATAATCTTAGATGCGATTTAAAGGTTGCAGAATGTGATCCATGTTACTATACAATCGAACATTAAAATTTCGCCATGTATCTAAAAATTAAACTTGAATTGAACTGTTAATTAACACATTGGCGATTAATTAAATCCCATTGTTTGCACTTAAAAATTGATATAACTTCTATGAAAGATTTTCCATATTTGTTTAACATGAATATATTAAAAAATCTCATAATTAAAAATAATATTAAAGATGAATTAATTTATTAGTATTTAGTAGATTTTAATGTGAATAAATTTATTATGTAAAATGAATTTTTATATCTGAATGTGATACTTAATTAGATAATAGATCTTAGCGTTACAAAAAATGCTTACCATAATTTCGGGTGTATAAGCCGCAGATCAAACAATTCTTTTTTCATCCAGAATTTTTTAAGAAAAAAATACAGCTAATTAGATCGCCGTAAATATTTGTCTTCAATCACTAAATAAAATTTCTGGGTCCAAAAAGAATTGTTTGATCCGCGGCTTATACACCCGAAATTACGGTACAATGTGGTTTGCTCTATTCAATCAGTTTCATATAAAACAGTATTCCCAAATTGTCCGCCTTCTGAATATCAATATTTTTTAACGGAAAATTTCATGGTAAGTTTTCAATCCATTTTATATCTAAATTAATCTCCGATGGTTTTGCAAAATGTGCAAGAAAAATCTAAAAAGAATTTTTTTTCAAAGAAAAAACTGCTATTTGAAAATCGGAACATTTGGGTAAATCTGAATGTCCTTGGAGGCATCGCAGCAGGGAAACATAGAAGATGGGACTTATTTCGAAAAATTTAAACTTTCTAGTTTTTTATCATTTTTACGCTTACAAAGGTTTCATAAGAGCTATTTGGCGAAATTGGATCTATTACGAGGGACTTCTACCTAAACAAACCATCAATTCTAAAAATTACTACTGGCAACTAAACGAACTGATGGTAGCAATAGTCATGAAACACATTGAAATAGCAAACAAACAAGGTATTATCTTCTATTTTGACGACTCCATTTTACATGTACCGTAATTTCGGGTGTATAAGCCGCAGATCAAGCAATTCTTTTTCGACCCAAAACTTTTTAAGAAACAAATATAACTAGTTAGATCGCCGTAAATATTTGTCTTCAGTCACTAAATAAGATTTCTGGGTCCAAAAAGAATTGTTTGATCCGCGGCTTATACACCCGAAATTAAGGTATCTTTGACAGTTAGAAACAAACTCCTTGCATTCGATTGACACATTCTGAACCTCCATAGTTACTCTTTTAACATTGCTCCGTTCGACTATTTTTTTCATTCTATCAAAAATTTTGTTCACGAAAACAATGAACTCTTTCAATGGCATAAAAAATCATCTCGCTGAGTATTTTGCCACCCAGTCAAAAAACGTTTTAGAAAGAAGGAGTTATTAGACTACCGGAAATATAGAAGAGGATTTGTTCAGCAGATTTGCACATACCTTCGCATATAAAATATTGCCCTTATCGGAATTTCCATGGTTTATATTTTGCAATAAATAAATAAATAAATAAGTAAATAAAAATAAAAAATAAAATAAAATAAAAACAAAAGAAACTTTTGAAATAATCTAATATTTTTCTGAAAACTTTTATGAAAATTTCTCAATTGGCTAATTCCATGAAAACATGTCATGTCTGTCACATACAACGATTTTAGCTACCAATATTTTAGAAGGAAAAATATGACTTAATTTGTCGGAGATATTTCATCCGTTGAATAGAGCGAAGCAAGCTTTTCGAAAATAACGTTGGCAAACAAGCATAGCGATTTTTAACTGCGTGACAGACATGACACGTTTTCATGGAAATAACCAATTATGCTTTTCTAAAATTTCTAAATAAGTTTCTTTGATAAAAATCCTCAACAACAAATGGCGAAACTGAAAAGAAGTAACGATTTTTTCATGCAACGAGAAACTCCTGAGATCAAATATTAAGAAACGATTTTTTTAATTAAAATTTTGTCTTATTTGAAATATATGTAATTCATTATATTTCAATAACGAACCATTGATTATATTGCCGAAAAAAGATTAAGTAATAACAAAATAATTCGAAAGACATTCAGCACTCACAAATAAAATAATCAATGCTCGTTATTTTTGGATTAAAACAAGATTTTTAAAATTAGTATCCATTTTTTCAAAAATACTTCAATTGAATAACAAATAACTTTATAAATTCATAAAGATTTACTTCCAGATGTCGATAAGACTATTTTTGAAGTCTTGTAATGATTTCAATCCAAGTTTTATCACACGAAATTTTCATATTTAGATTATTATATCAAAATATTAATTTCATCAATAGATACAAATGCAGCAATAAAAACAGGAATATTTTAATAAAATAAATATATATAAGTATAAATAAAATAAGTAAAAAAAAATTACAGACTGATACCGGACACATTTTTAAGCGAAATTACACAAATTAAAGACACTGAAAGAAAGGGAGGGCTGGGTTTGCAGTGATGAAGCTATCGAAGAACCCCAGCTAAGTCTCGCTTACTATTAAAACAAGTATCTACCATGATTAGTTTATCTACAGGGAGAATCAAAAGTTTTTCATTGCATTACGGCCCATGGGGAAAAATCGTTAATATACTCGGATTGCCATGACATTTTAGGACGTTATTGACGTTTACCCTAGCACAAGTCCTATCGAAATTGAAGTTTCTACCATGATTAGTTTATCTACAGGGCGAATTAAAAGTTTCCTATTACATTACGGCCTATGGGGAAAAATCGTTTCAAAGGAATTTTAAAGATGTTATACCTGTCAAACTAATATACCTGCATATTAAAATATGCATTCTATAAAATATAAGGTGAAAATGTAGCTATTATTCATTTACAGGGCCACACAAAAGAATTCCATTAGATAATGGTAAAAGGGGGAATTGTGTGTGACATATTTTAAATATATTAAGCTTTTTCACGTATAATAAAATTGATATATGTCACTGAAGCTTAATATAAATTATACACTACTGTCTTGCATAATATGAAGTACATAGCATTTACAGGGCCACACAAAAGATTTGAAATAGTATATTCTTTCCAAAGTACCGTATTTGTGTCCGATGATGGCTGATGAAATGCATTTTAATTATGATATGCGCGTTTATATTTCGCTAAATATATGCACATTATATGGTGTGTATAAATGTTATAGTTGATATACAGGGCCACCCAAAAGGGCTCACCAACGTTACTGAATATGAGCGTAAATTATTTAAACGTGGTTATTAAATAAGTTATGCATTTTTACGCTGAGCTGCATTCAATTTACTGAGAAATGTTTGCAGAATATAGATAAAGGGATATACAGGGCCACGCAAAGAATTCGGTACATGGACGCCTATGAATGATGATTTGTGAGAATGTGATATCAGGTGTTTTAAAAGTGTTTTAGTTTACAATAAATTTTAGCCTAATGCTAACGTGTAATAAAGGTACAATGTAAACTACAGGGCTGAACAAAAGTATTCAAATATGTTTCCATCTAATAGTATTAACTGCTGAAAAAGAAATTTCAAGCAACTGGGTATTTTCTTGCTAAGCTAAATTTTCCCATTATATGAACTGACATGTGAAATACAGGGCTATTCTAGTGTACTGGAATACATATTTGGGTATATTTGGCTATACACTATTATTTCCCTAAATAACAAAGTTTTGTTAAAGATTTCATTAAGTGTTGGAAAGTGCTTCATAATCTATGCTTAACGCATGATTTTTCTTACTTGTTTAGTTTGTAAATTCTGGTTCTAGCCCATCATTTCATCATTTTATCATTTTACAACCAGAACTAGTTTATTGCAACCTTTTATCGATAAAAGTGTTTTCTCCATGAAAGGGTTAACCGTTTCAGAAGCAAGGTATTTCTGCTCCAAAAATATCCAAATAATTGTTTCACACCGCATATTAAGAACAAATTTATTTGAAAATAACCAAGAGAATTTTTCACGTATTTTATGAGATTGAAATTGTACTAAAAATTTACTGGTGCAAGTTTGCAATTCGAACAGTAAAATTAACCGTTTGCAGACTGCAAACGGCGCCCCTGAAAGGGTTATGGGTTACAGTAACTTTAGCACTAGAACTGCCATAGGGGTCAAAATGACCGCTACAAAATAGAAATATTTTTAATTGAACCAGTAATGTCTTCCTAAAATAAGTTCAATGTGTACCATATCGAATTAAGTTAAATAAATAAACTAAAAAATTGTAAATAAAATTTCGGCTTGCAATAATTTTAGATCCCTTGGGTAAAATTTCTGACAATTCTAGTATTAAGACCATCTCTTCTATTTTGAATAATACTGTAAGATATGTGGTGGCACAATACTTAATACTAAGAATTAAATAAAACTTTTAAAAAATCTTGTAGAATAACCTATTTTACTATTTTTTTTTTCCAAGGAAAAAAAAAATTGACATTTTAAAAATTATTACTATTTTTATAAATATGAATATTTTTTGCTTCGATTTTATTCCACATTCATTAGAATATACTACATAAAACTGCTCATGGATTTTTAGATATGTGGGATTTTACATTTAATATAGTTTTTTTTCTCTCCAGTATATTAAAAGATGAAGAAAATTCAAGGAACTCTCAATATAAATATATATCTTTTAAATAACTGTAAACTTGAATGTAAAATTGATGCACAAAAATATTAAACACACCATAAACACAAGTAAAGAAATCAAACCTTCTCATACATTCGCGAAAAAGCCTTAGTATTTTTCGAAGAGGTAAGTTATAAATATATGAACATGGAGAAACACCAGTTTAAAGTTTTAATTTGTATGGGTAGTTGCCTTGGATCTATTAACAAAAGTTACACAATCTCGCGATATTACCGTTGTTTAGGAAAAAAGTAAGTGTCAAAAAGTTTACTATTAAAGAAGCTTTCAATTAATATTTAAAAAAGAAAATCGATATTTTGAACATTCTTTTAATATAATACTAAGCGAGATATAGGTGCGTTCGTTCGATAGCTTCATCGACCCTAATCCACATTTCCCACTTTTCAATGTATTTAATTTGTATAATTTTGCTTTTAAATATATTCGGTATAAATTATTCATTTTTTTCTTCCATTCCTGTAGCGAGTCGGATATATGGTTCAAATGTAGGGGGCGTGGGCAAAATTTGGCCGCTCCCGTGAGTTGATCAGTGTTGCCAGTGGGCTACTTTTTAAAAATTCAGATTTCTTGATTATCACCACGTTTTGGAAAGTGTGAAATTCGTACTATTTAATGCCACATTAATTCAGACAAACACAAACAGTATTTTACGATTTTAAAACAAGTAAGAAAAATCATGCGTTAAGCATAGATTATGAAGCACTTTCCAACACTTAATGAAATCTTTAACAAAACTTTGTTATTTAGGGAAATAATAGTGCATAGCCAAATATACACAAATATGTATTTCAGTACTTTTGAACAGCCCTGAATTTCATATGCCAGTTGATAAATTAAGAAAATTTAGTTTAGCAAGAAAATACCCAGTAGCTTGAAATTTCTTTTTCAGCAACTTATACAATTAGATGAAAACATACTTGGAAACACACTTTTGTTCAACCCTGTAGTTTACATTGTACCTTTATTACACGACAGCATTCAGCTAAAATTTATTGTAAACTAAAACACTTTTAAAACAACTGAAATCATATTCTAAGAAATCATCATTCATAGGCGTCCATGTACCGAATTCTTTGCGTGACCCTGTATATCCTTTTATCTATATTCTGCAAATATTTCTCAGTAAATTGAATGAAGCTCAGCGTAAAAATGCATAGCTTATTTAAGAACCACGTTTAAATAATTTACGCTCATATTCAGTAACGTTGGTGAGCTCTTATGGGTGGCCCTGTATATCAACTATAACATTTATACACACCATGTAATGTGAATATATTTAGCGAAATATAAACGCGCATATCATAATTAAATTGCATTTCATCCTTCCATCAGCCATCATCGGACACATATACGGTACTTCGGAAAGAATATACTATTTGAAATCTTTTGTATGGCCCCGTAAATGCTTTGTACTTCATATTATGCAAGACAGTAGCGTATAATTTATATTAAGCTTCAGTGACATATATCAATTTTATTATACATGAAAAAGCTTAATATATTTAAAATATATCACACACAATTCCCCCTTTTACCGTTATCTAATGGAATTCTTTTGTGTGGTCCTGTAAATAAATGATAGCTATATTTTCACCTTATATTTTATAGAATGCATATTTTAATATGTTTGGCAGGGTATAACCTCTTCAAAATTCCTCTGAAACGCCATAATGCTACGCCAAAGGCCATAATGCAATGGGACACTTTTTATTCGCCCTGTAGAGAAACTAATCATGGTAGAAACGTTATTTTCGATAGGACTTGGGCTAGGGTAAACATCAATAACGTCATAAAATTTCATGGCAATCCGAGTATATTAACAAATTTCCCCCATATGGGCCGTAATGTAATGGAAAGCTTTTGATTCGCCCTGTAGATAAACTAATCATGGTAGATACTTCATTTTCAGTAGGGTTTGTGCTAGGGTAAACCTCAATAACGTCCTAAAATTTCATGGCAATCCGTGTATATTAACGATTTTTCCCATGGGCCGTAATGTAATGGAAAACTTTTGATTTGTCCTGTAGATAAACTAATCATGGTAGAAACTTCATTTTCGATAGGACTTGTCCTAGGATAAACGCCAATAACCTCCTAAAATTTCATGGCAATCCGAATATATTAACGATATTTCCCCATAGGCCGTAATGTATTGGGAAACTTTTGATTCTCTCTGTAGATAAACTAATCATGGTAGATACTTCATTTTCAATAGGGTTCGTGCTAGGGTAAACCTCAATAACGTCCTAAAATGCCATGGCAATCCGAGTATATTAACGATTTTTCCCCATAGGCCGTAATGCAATGAGAAATTTTTATTCTCTCTGTAGATGAACTAATCATGGTAGATACTTCATTTTTAATAGGGTTCGTGCTAGGGTAAACCTCAATAACGTATAAAAATTTCATAGCAATCCGAGTATATTTACGGGATTTAGAGCGCGGACAGATGGACAGATGGACAGACTTCTAGACAAACCGAATGCTTAACCCCTTGAGGCGCAAAGCACATCTGCTACTAAAATGTTAAAATGTTTGATTGACACCGGTATTTATAAACAATTTTATATGAAACAAAGTAAAAGCTTTTCTTCGAGTATATCATATGAAACAAAAGTTGATTCTTAAATTTTGGTGTCGATGTGGTATTTGGGAATTAAAATTAAGTGGTATATAACATATACCGGTGCCCTTCAAGGGGTTAAGCACTTTTCAACTTTGTTGGAAAGTGCTAAAAAGTGGCGCGAATAAGAAAATTTTAATTAAAAAAAGTAGCCGTCTGGCAATACTAGAACTAATATTAATAACACTGGTCAACAGCTGTTTTGGTGCCGGGATATTTTTAGCTGATTTTATATGAATTTGATGTCCTGAATTCAAATATGGCATTAGTGTTTCTCTATCAGCTCAGTTTTTTAAGATAAACAACTTTTTGTGAAATATATATTTCATTATTTTAAGGTAAATCCATGTATTAAAAAATTTATATAAAAATAAAATAAATACAAGATTTTTATTTTTTATAATACACAAATGTTAGTTTTTATTATTATGATATATACATATTGAAATAATATTTTTTTAATTATATTGTACAAATATTTTTACTCACAAAAATATAGAAAAACGTCACTGATGAAACTGATACTCATTGAATGCTTCGGAAGCTTCTTTTCAGTGACATTCTGGAATATATTTTAGAACAGTGTCTTTTTAAACTCAAACTGTAATCGGAAACCCTTTGCATATCTCATCTTTTTTGGTAACGGTCCTCCATAGTCTTAATATTGTGGTGAAATCTTTCGGGATGTTTATCATTTGTGCCTTCTTTATTTTCAAGAAAATGTTCTAAGTGGCAATGTAAATAGTGCACTTTAATGCTTCTAGTACACCCAAGAGATTTAAAACTATTATGCTTTTCATTTGCCAGTTCTACATAGATTTCTTCTTTGCATTTGCCCGGAATGTTTTTGTGAACTGCCACAAAAAAAGTCCAGGCTTTTTATTCAGCCTCATTCGTTGAATTTACGAAAGCAGGATCCTTAATCAGTTGTCTTATTTGTTGTCCGTTAAACATTCCTGTTTTAATATCTTCATAACTCAATTCGGGTGTTTTTACCTTATATATGCAAATCATAACCCGTTCTTATGGAGAATTTACACAAACTGCTTCATAGGACAGAACTTGATATGCAGTGCAGAAAGTATGATTTTCTTTCGCCCAACTAAAGTGTTATTAATGACATTCCTTTCTCCAACATCCATGTTTTCTTTCTTAGGCCTCTCTTTTCTAATCTAGTGGTGTGCTTTATCCCTGCTATCCCAAAAATAGAAAAACAATAGTATTTTGTGTAACTTCTTTGCTGTCCAAGGACAATCATCTGGAGAATATTTAGGAAGAACCAATTTTTCTAACAGTCCTCTAAATTCATGACAAAATACAAGATTGTTTTTTTAAGAGAAGTAGGGTAGTAGACAATTTTGTCTTGTGTGATAAAATGTAAGTTTGGCTCTTTGTTCTAATAAATTTTTGTCTTTTAATCTTGAAACCAACCAGTAATTCAGAAGCTTCTTTTAAAACATTGAAATCTCTTTTGAAATCATTTAAATCAACCTGGTTGAAAAATTTAGGCATTGATGACGTTTCCTCATAATCACTGTTACCTTCACAGCTATCTAAAAGATGATCCAAAGGACAATATTCATCCTCACTAAGCTCTGGTAGCTGATGAAACGTTGGGATCGGTAGTTCCTCTGAGTGAGGAAGTGGGGGTCTCGAAGACACTAAATCAGGATAAGTTTTCTTATTACAATTGTTTCGATTAATTCAAATAGTATTCCAGTGCTAGGTAGAAATAATAGTCATAGAAATGGTTTTGGAGTTCTCTCCAAACCATTGGTAAACCGAATTTGAGACTTATTCTCTTCCGTCAGCTCACTGTCATAAATGCTCTGTACAAATTTTACAGACCTGTTGCGGTGCGCAGATTTTATCCTGATCACCAAGTCTAACCCCAAAGTATCCAACATAAGCTCTCTTTTCAAAGTCAGTAACATATTTTCTGTGTTCTTTCAACTTTTATTCTCCGCATATGTAGCAAAACTTATCTGGATGATTTATACAACTTTTTCTACTTGAACTCATATAAATTCCATTCTACAACGCAAACACAACAATCTACAACACTACGAGTTTTACGTTAAATTGATACGAATTCTACCTTAAACACAAATATCATGGAAGTTCAAAAACTTTAGAAAGTCAAAGAAAGCCAGTTTTGTTTCCATGGAGCGAACTCTGAAACTAACCTTATCTCTTGGAGGCTTTTACATTTGGCTTTATGGTTGAGCTGCGCAAAATCATAAGGATGCGCAGATCTTCAGTTTTGCTTGCACATTTCTTTTTTTCAAGGTCTTGTGGTATTTCAACGTCCTTCTAATCGCCTTGAGCGTCGTTACAGGGCTATGTATCATAAGGTCAGTTTAAGTGTTCAAGGTCTCTTTAGTTCTAAAAAATCTTTAGTTCGTTTTGCATATCTAAAAAAGTAGAGCTGATAGAGAAAAACTGATTGCATATTTGGAATCAGCGTCCCAAAAATATCCAAAATCGGTTGTAAAATCTCAGGCACCAAAAGAAAAATTATTTTTTTGTAGGCCTGTGTAATAGTAAGCCAGACGGACAGACAAACCGAATGCATAAGCACTTTTCAACTTTGTTGGAAAGTGCTAATTAATAGAAAATAAAAAGAAAGGCTGATTTTACTTAATTTATATGTAGAGAAAAAATTGACGAGTATTATTTATTTTATTAATAAATTATTGATAATTGAATACTTTATTTGATTCAACAAAACAAACTTTAATTTTTAGCACTTTCCAACAAAGTTGAAAAGTGCTTATGCATTCGGTTTGTCTGTCCACGCTCTAACTCCCGTAACTATACTAGGATGGCTATGAACTTTTTATACATTATTGAGGTTTACCCTAGCACGAACCCTATTGAAAATGAAGTATCGACCATGATTAGTTTATCTACAGAGATCATCTAAAGTTTCCCATTACATTACGGCCTATGAGGAAAAATCGTTAATATACTCGGATTGCCATGAAATTTTAGGACGTTATTGACGTTTAACCTAGCACAAGTCCTATCAAAAATGAAGTTTCTACCATGATTAGTTTATCTACAGGGCGAATCAAAAGTTTCCCATTACATTACGCCCTATGGGGAAAAATCGTTAATATACTCGGATTGCCATGAAATTTTAGGACGTTATTGACGTTTACCATAGCACAAGTCCTATCGAAATTGAAGTTTCTACCATGATTAGTTTATCTGCAGGGCGAATCAAAAGTTTCCTATTACATTACGGCCTATGTGGAAAAATCGTTTCAAAAAAATTTTAAAGATGTTATACCTGTCAAACATATTAAAATATGCATTCTATAAAAGATAAGATGAAAATGTAGCTATTATTCATTTACAGGGCCACACAAATGAATTCCATTAGATAATGGTAAAAGGGGGAATTGTGTGCGGCATATTTTAGATATATTAAGCTTTTTCATGTATGATAAAATTGATATATGTCGCTGAAGCTTAATATAAATTATACGCTACTGTCTTGCATAATATGAAGTACATAGCATTTACGGGGCCATACAATAGGTTTCAAATAGTATATTCTTTCCGAAGTACCGTATGTGTGTCCGATGATGGCTGATAGAGGGATGAAATGCATTTTAATTACGATATTCGGGTTTATATTTCGCTAAATATATGCACTTTATATGGTGTGTATAAATGTTATAGTTGATATATAGGGCTACCCAAAAGAGCTCACCAACGTTACTGAATATGAGCGTAAATTATTTAAATGTGGTTCTTAAATAAGCTTTGCATTTTTACGCTGAGCTGCATTCAATTTACTGAGAAATGTTTGCAGAATATAGATAAAGGTATATACAGGGTCACGCAAACAATTCGGTACATGGACGCCTATGAATGATGATTTATGAGAATGTGTTTTCAGTTGTTTTAAAAGTGTTTTAGTTTACAATAAATTTTAGCCTAATGCTGACGTGTAATAAAGGTACAATGTAAACTACAGGGCTGAACAAAAGTATGTTTCCAAGTGTGTTTCCATCTAATAGTATGAATTGCTGAAAAAAAAAATTTAAGCTACTGGGTATTTTCTTGCTAAGCTAAATTTTCCCATTATATGAACTGACATATGAAATACTGGGCGTTCTAATGTACTGGAATACATATTTGGGTATATTTGGCTATACACTATTATTTCCCTAAATAACAAAGTTTTGTTAAAGATTTCATTAAGTGTTGGAAAGTGCTTCATAATCTATGCTTAACGCATTATTTTTCTTACTTGCTTTATTTAATTCATGAAAGCACCTGGGTTTCCCAAAGATACCACTCAGAACGAGTACACATTTCTCATTTATTTTAATAAATTTTCTGGTTGGAAGTGTATGATTTTATTTAGTAGAAAGTGGAAGGATGGCAAGTAATGTTATTGTTATTTTTAGATGTATTTTAACAAATATACTATTTCGAATATTCTGCATTGAACTATCATTCGATATCCACGGTTATTTCTCTTTTATAATTACACCCAGCATTCTGTGGAAATAATCCTTTTAAATGAAAACTCTGGTACATGTAAAATAAGGATTATTTTTACTATAGCTGCAACACCTTCGGATATTTACAAACCATTATTTTCGAATATACAATGCACCAATAATTTAACAATAGAAATTTACGATTAAGTAAGGCGACGATTACTATTAGGAAAGAATGGTACACATTTAGTAAATGGGAAGTTTTGGTAGTTATATAGTACAAAAGATTGCTAATTCGGTCTCCTATTAAGTGTTAATCTACAGATCGCTCAATTCTGGGAAATATCTTTAGTACAATTCGTTCAACAAATAAACCAGATTTTAACATCACGTTCTACTTTAGCATATGAAAATAAATAGGTATCGTACAGTATTATCAGTGGACTACTTTTTCTAAACACAGATTTTTTGATTGGCCCCATTTTTTGAAATGGTAAAATATCCATAGTTTTCGCCTGAAATTTTATGAGAGTAAATAAGATTATATAGAAAGAATATTACTATTTTTAAAAAAGTGGTGTAAATCAAGAAACTTAAAGTTAAAAACTAGCGCACTTGCAACACTTATCTAGCAAAGGAATGTGTTACATTTAATTGATTAAAATTCATTGTTTTGACCTCGTTTGTATCCATTTTGGAAAAGGTTTTTGTAACATGCATATAGTTTTTTTTACACAACTAAACAATTAAACTTTGTGGATATTCAATCCATGAGGGGTTATGCCTAAATTTACCATCCCTGTTTTCTTGGACTTAAGTCCCGGCCATGTGGTCAGTCAAACACGAGACCGTCTGTGTTTAGTTCTCAAGTAAATTTGGAATAATTTTTTTAAATCTCGGAGGGATGAGATGCTGACTGAAACTTATCCAGTCGACCTGCAGCGCAGAAATCAGATACTGTGACTATTACGCTAGTGGATTTCTTTTTTAAAGTAATATTTATGACTTTTCTCTTTTGACAGTCTTAATTTTTTATTTTTAACTTAACAAATTACCTGAGTAAGTCGAATAAAAATCCTTTTGAACGAATTTGAATTAATTAATTTTGATATCTTCCAATCAATATACTATACCCGTGAATATTGCCATGCAAGGTTTGTTAATTCAATTTGTAATTGTCTGTCAGGTTAATATGACTCTAATATATATCGGTCAGTTCCTACAATAGACAAGTTAGGATAGATTTATGTCATAATATCTAATCAATCATGAATAGAGTTAGAAATGCTTGATGCACTGGTGTGTTTGTTGCGGTAATGTAAAGTAATGTGATATGCTAAATATGGTCAACGTGCATAAACTAGCGTGTATGCTTAGAACTTTCTAAGTTTGATAATAATTCAAACTTTACAAACTGAAGCTAATAAGACATTTTTTATTATTTTGTCTGTTGTTATATATTTTCTTATATACATATTGTGTTTAATTTTTGAATTTTCATAAAATTGCAATAATTTACTTTAAAATAACGAATATTATCCTCGTTTAACGAATTATTAACGAATTTTACCTCATAAATGCATGAATTTTCTTTGTTTCGAAAAAAAAAATATATATTGTTATCAAAAGGTTTATTACACAGAAGAAACAATGAAAAAAAAAAATCAGAGGTACATTTTTCGAGTAAACCATCAAACTTTTCTTATGTTGCACATCGCTAATACAAGTAAAAATTATTGTCCTAACTAAAATATTGAAATTTATTAAACATTTTAATAAGTATGAATCTAAATGCCGTATTTTACATAAATTTTTATTTTATAATACTTAATTATTCAATTCATGAATTATTCTTTTATAATTGTGTTTTCTTATCTTATATTAAGGATCAGACACATGAAAATTTAAGATAGATTTTTAACTTTATGTAATTGCATATTTGTGTATTTATTGTAGAATTAATATTTTTGAATAAATATAGAGACTTCTAAAAGATAAATAAAAGAGATGACGCTATGCAGCACTTTGCATTTAAACTTTAAACATCCGTTCTAATTAGGTGTTCACACTACCCCGAAAGATCATATAATCATATTTTACATATTTTTTAAGACAATTTGCTGACTTATTTTTTTTGTGAAATAGTATATGTAAAAGAAAATAATAAATATCAATTGTTTAATTAATATTCTTTGAAAAAAAAACTATCTGGGATTTGAAAGTAACTTTAGTAATTCTTTCTTCATTCTTTGAAACAAATTTGGTTCAAAATGGTTAATATATTGTAACCACAACAAAATTGTCAAAGAAAAAATATATTTGCAAAACGGTTATCTGAGTCGCTGCCATCGAAATCCTCAAGGCTTGCGAGACACCATTACTAATAAACTGAGTTCTCGCAAGTGTTGGGATACTAAGTGGATATTTTTGAATTGCAGTTTTTTTTATTTAGTTAGTGGAATAACTATCATCTTATATAATGATTATAACTATTTAAATTTACCGATGAGAATTTTGATTTCCCTAAATAAAAATTCAGCCAGATGTGGAAGGCTACAGTGTTGCCGCATCTGGCTGATTTTTTATTGCGGAATTCAAAATTATCATATTTAATTTTAAATAGTCATTACAGTTTTATAGATGATAGATATTCCACAAATAAAATAAAATTGCTCTTAAAAATTTTCAGGTGCCAATTCCAGTACTAGTGAAAACTATGTCGGTTAACACCAGAACCGCCGGCAATTTTAGCAAAGTTTGATAAAAAATATTTCACACTAGAATTCTTATTAAAACTATTAAAACTTATTTAATTAATCTATTTCTCTGCTTCTTATATTTACCGTAATTTCGGGTGTATAAGCCGCAGATCAAACAATTCTTTTTGGACCCAGAAATCTTATTTAGTGATAGAAGACAAATATTTACGGCGATCTGACTAGTTATATTTGTTTTTTAAAAAATTCTGGGTCAAAAAAGAATTGTTTGAGCTGCGGTTTATACACCCGAAATTACGGTAATATACCTTTTGAAAAAATTTCTGGTTCCAATCGTTTATTATCAATTTGTCAGGGGTCAAAATGACACCTAATGGCGGTTCTAGTGTTAATGATGACATCACGGCTTCTGATCTCAGGCCTTGAAGGTTTCGATGAAAGAAACTGAGTCCATTTAAGTTTTTAATTTGGAAATCAGCATTTCAAAAGAATAATCTCAATCTTGAAATCAGATCTTCTTTAATCTGAATCATAAACTGAAAACTTTACACTTTTCGGTAAACACTAAAATAAAAATTTAAAGTAACACTTTATGTAAATACAGATTGCTCCCCTTAAGGAGCAAAGCACTTCTGTCACGAAATTGTTAAAACGGTTTATATTCAAATAGGGATTTTTGACAAAATTTATGTTAAAGTAAGTAACTGCATTTTTTCGTGTACATTATACAAAGTAAATTTTAATTTTAAAATGTGTAGCAACTAATGTATTTGGTCATTAAAATTTAGTTGGAGCTGCCAACTACTACACCTGTTTAAATCATATAAACATGTTTGGAACCACAATTTTAATTTAGTAAAATGTGTGCCAAATATATTCAATCCTGTGTATTACATCCGATAATGTTAATAATTTATAAAAATTTCTGTTTCTTATATGTTTATTTGACTTTAAATAGGCGTAGTAGTTGGCAGCCGTGTTATGTAGTATATATAATATACCGGTGCCGTTCAGGCACAAGAAAGGACGGTTTCTTTACAATTTTATAAAAAAAAAATTATTCAGCATTATTTAAGTTATTTAATTAACTTACCTCTGTATGGTACACATTTATTATTTTCTAAATCCAGTTTGGAACGACATTTTTGAATTTGATATTTGTCAAAATGATCTGTCATCTCGGTTCTTGTGTTAAACAAGAAGAAACGAACATTAAAATTTAGTATCTAGAAGAAGAAGAAAGCTTAAAAGTCGGTAACTGTAAAAGTAACTGTGAAACCCATAATTTTCCAGGATTAATTCTTATTTTCTAATAAAACTGATAAATTTTCCTAAAAAAACAGCGCAGCAAACAGCAAAATTTAGACTAATATATAAAATGAAAAATAAGAAATTATTGAAGCAAGGATTTATAAGGCCGTTAGGTTTTAAAGATTTCAAAAGATCTTGATTTATTGGCACCTTATTTTCAAAACTTTCTCTGTAAAGTATTAAAGAGAAATAAAATAAAGCTTGAAAGTATTGTATAAGTTCTGCATAATATTTCATCATTTTGTACAACTATTGTTAAGTGTGTTTTATATCAGCTATCTTAAGTCTAACGGTAAGTGAAAAATACTGAAGAAAACTTTTGGCTGAAACCCAGAAGTACGAAATAGGTGACAAATTTTAAAAGTAATTTTATTCTTAATTTAAAGTATTAGCTCTTATATATTTTCAGAAAAATCTTTTATGCATTTTTTATTCATGTTTATATCTTAGAAGATTGTAGAACTATATTCTTATATGTCTACCAATTTATAAAATAACATTTTATATTACGTTTTTTTTTTCGTAAATTTCTAATAAAACATTATTTTAATAATTTTTAGATTTTGGCGCTGTACATAGATGTGTCATGTAATAATAATAAAAATAATAATAGTAAAAATATTAATAATGATTATAATAAATATTATTTTTATTCGCTTTCTGTAACAGCTACGGAACATTTTCCTTTTTTTGTATACATAATGATACGTTTTATTACTATCCATTAGGTAATTTCTAAACCATTAGCTTTCGACGTTTATTACCAAATGAAGAAACTTTGCTTCCGGCTGTTATGCCGTTTTATTTGCATTAAAATTTAATAGTTTATTTAATCGCTGGAATCTCCGATGAAATAAGGTTATGTTTTTTGATAAAATCTGTTTTAACAATAAATGTTTAAATGTTGTCAGCTATGCAAAAATGCTTCAAATGCTTTCCCCAATATAAAACGAATATTTACAACAAAATGACATTTTTTGTATAAATTACCAAACTAAAAATTTATACCGTAATTTCCGGCGTATAATCCGCGGATCAAACAATTTTTTTTTCGACTCAGAAATCTTATTTAGTAATTGAATCCAAATATTTGCCGCGATCTAAAAAGTTTCTGGCTCGAAAAATGATTCTTTGATCTGCAGATTATACGCCGGAAATTACAGTATGATGTATGACTTTTATAAGTTATATTACGAAAACTTATTTCAGTGCTCAAAAGAGCAAAAAAAGATGAAGAATTAAATTTGTACAAACAAAATCCTTAGAAAGATAGCTTAACATCAGCAAATACTGCAACATTTTACTATCAGTATTAATAAATAGAAAATTTGGCCTTATTTAACTTTGAATTTCATATTATTTCATAAGGAAAAATTGAGAAACACAGAGTTGTCAATTTAACCTCCATATTTTTTTTTCAAAATTACGTATTAATACGGGAAATTTTTAAAGAAGAATCTTTATTCATATGATTACAAACTTTTTGAGATCAAATACAACAAAAACTGCTACTTTTTGTTTTTCATGCAAATTCAGATATTTAAAAAAAATGGAGGTTAAACTGGCAACCATGGATTACACTATAATACTGGCAGTGAACGGATACTAGCAAGTTTTCGGGACTTTTTAACTGTATGGGTTTAAATATCAACATTGCTAATACTTTTTTCCTAATACTTCAATATATATTGGTCTTCAAGCAAGTATACACTTCCACATATAAACGCTGAAGTGACGGGAGCAAAACAGGTAATCTCCGCTAATAAATTCAAAATTTTATATTTGTCATAATTGTTGCTGTTGTTGAAGTGTGCCTGATAGTCAAGAGGGGTTCTGGAGTTTCCATTGAACTGCACCCAGGCGGTTGGAAGTCAGGCTTCTGCAGCAGAGGATATTCGGAAAGCCTCAATACATGACAGTACCAAACATCGCCGCCTCCTAAATTTCGATATGTCTCTGAAGGGGAGAAGATGTTTCTCTAGAGATCAATACACATTGTAACTGCTACGACCGACCACAGGACATTCAGAACCACTTTGTTTAACACGTTGGCTGCCAACTACGAAAATACTCGTAGGTAGTAAACTGGGTTTCCTTGCCAGCTACGATATAACTCGTTATTGATATCATTATCTAAATCGACGATTACGAGTATTGCCGCAGTGTTGCCAGTGAGCTACTTTTTTTAAATTGAGATTTCTTGATTAGCACCACTTTTTTTTAAATGGCAAAATTCCTTTTATTTTCGCTTTTATTAATCTATCATTAAATAAGATGCATTTTAACATTACAAAAAAGTGGTGCCAATCGAGTATATGAATTGAAAAAAGTAGCCCATCTGGCAACACGGTATTGCCGTAGAAAACATATGCAGTGTTTTGGTGTTTGGCATAAAGAAAAAGACTAAATAATACACTTGGCGCACTGAAATGGATCATTTATTTCAATTTAACAATTTAAAGGCATATTACTGGAGATATGACATCTGTGAACAGATGCATTATCTCAACTTTGTCAGGGAATGTGTTAAAGAGCGCGTACATCGCATTCACTCTGTGAGTCTTGTCTTCGGTGATGTCGAGCATCGAACCCGGGACCACTGATTCTGGAGTTTGGTGCTATGACCACTAGGCTACCACGGCCATTTGTCATAATTATACAACAAATAAACACACAACACATAATTAGTCATTAATATTCATAATTATTAAATACAAGAAAAAAAAACTTTTGTAAATTATTGGCAGATATATGTCTAATAACCTACTTTGCCATAGCGGAATCGACGCACAAATATTTGCGTTTTTAGCAAATCCTAGATAGACAAAAATGTATGATGTTGATATTTTTTAATGTTTAAATGAAACGGATATGCCTTTATGAATATGCATGCTCATCTTACACAGATTTTTAAACGCGCTCTATAGGCAGCGTTGCCACAGTTGTAGATGATATTGAAATTTTATGACACAGGATGATCCTAAATATTTTTTAAACTGGCTTCTAGTCCCTGAACTGACCAATATAATTTCTCAATTACCTTAATAATTACCTTGAGTTTAGATATATTATTTTCAGTTTTTTACAACATTCTTAGGCTAGTACTGGCGAATATTTTTATATTCATTTCTACCGCAATTGAGAGAAAAAAAATCAGATTTCACATGAAATGATCATGATATAACTGTATGGTAGATGTTAGTTTTCTAAAATTGATGCCAAAACGATACAGAAATAGTATTTGGGGTGATATATATCCCAATCTCGTAATCAATAGATTGAACACATATCCAATTAATATGAAAAATGTAAAAGACTATTTAAGGTTCCGACTTCTCAAGGAATTTTCCAAGTTTATATTAATAGTTTTTAATGAAAAAATAAACCTTGGACAATCGCAAAGAGTCTTTAACCTTCCTACCCTGTTCAAATTTTACTCAATCTTGATAAAAACATTTCACACCAGAATTGTTATTTAAAACATTTTAATATATTTGATTGGGCTTTTTTTTTTTTCTCTTAATCTTTTATTTAACTTTCTTTATGAAAAAAGTTCTGGTGCGAATCGTATAAAACAAATTATAGATATGGGTCGATTAGACCCATTCAGGGTAGGAAGGGTAAGAAAATGCTGGTAGAGAGGAATTTCCTGGTTTGGAAAATCCCCCTACCAGTAGTAATCTCATCGCCAGTTCTAAAGAAATAATACATATTGCTATAAGAGCATGTACAATAGATCAAAAAATAAAATGGGAAGAATGGTATTAATGTCAGCTTGCTTTTAGTTCAGTATGATTTTTTTACTGCAAAATACTGAAAGATAGATTATTAATTTTTCATATACATTTATTTAGACATGTGTGTCAAGAAAAATAAACCTATATTGGTTTGATTCTTTTAGGAGCATAGAATTTCCATTCCAAAAAATATAGAAATGAATGAATGAAATCGGAATTTATAGCCAAATTTACTTGTAAATGAGAAAAAAGCTACTTTTAACATATATTGTAAATTGAGAATTTCCCCAAAATTCAGGCACCAGTATGACATTTGTGAATTAAAAAATGTTATTTTATAAACATAGCATCGCCTCTGACACAGGGCTCTCACTGCTCCTTATTATTATTATTATTATTATTATTATTATTATTATTATTATTATTTTGAAAAACAGTATTTTTTCAGAAAAAAATTCATCGTATTCATCGTAGGGTTCCTCTAAAATCGCTAGAAAAAATCCGTGCTGTGTAACTATCTATGAAATTTATTATGATTTTTCTTAGAAAAAATGTAGTGTTTAAAATACGGACCGTTTGGGAGCTGTGGTGACAAGGTTATGCAATTTTGTCTCAATTGGCAGATTTTTTATTTAGAAATGTTGAATTCACACTAGAAACTTTTGAACAGCAACTTTCGAATATTTTATTAATGGATTATCGATCATCTTACAAAGCAAGAATAACTGCCGAAATTTAACGGTGAGAATTCGGAATTCTGAAATTAACAATATAGCCAGAAGTGGCAATAATGCAAATAAGGAGAATATTTAGAAAATTAAATTCCCTCTTGATAAAAATTACATCCTTCTGTAATTCTAATTGATTTCCTGCCGGTTTAAAGTGTCATTTCAAACTGGTTTAATAGTTCCAAATTTCAAATTCAAATAAATATCAAATTAACATATTATTGAAGTTTTAACAAATATAGACAGCCAAAGAAAAATAGCAAAAATAAATACATAGAAAAAAATATCGTAAAACATTTTTGGATTTCTCTTTAGTGTTAGTAATTTAGGATATTTCATTGATTGTTTAGAAAAGACGAGTGTTTAACAGATTTAATCAGATAATTCACTACATAACTTTGATACAGAATAAACATCATGATTACTTTTATGTAACTCATTTTATATTTAACCGGATGTACTTTAAGTACATACTTATTTAGTTTATTTCTTATCATCTTTGTATTCTTAACTCTTCATTTGGAAATGCGACTAAGTTTCTAAGGGTTTATTACAATGAAATAACAGTAAAAAGTGTTTGTCTTCTAAACAACGGTACTTACTCTTAATAAACATAAATTGTAAGAGAACAATGCACTTGTTGATTACTTAGTAAATGAAAAGTGGAAATGTAGTTGTTATCTTACAAATATACAGGAAAAGTAGTAAACGTGAAAATGTGCCTTGCATGCCGGCATTTAGCATTTATTCAATTAAAAAAAAATCTTAACATATTAAAACGTTAAACGTTAAACAATGAAAAATTTTTTATTAAATGTCAATTAATAAAATTATTAATATTAAACTGCAAAAAAATTTTTTGTTGTGTGATATTTAAAAATAAATTAGGGGAAAATTTATAGATTATTGTAATAAATTCTATTATCCAAACTTTAAATATTTAAATAATTAAAAGCTCGAATATTTTTATTTCATAATATTTTTATTTCACTGCAACCGTGCTAGGGCTACCACATGTGAGTATTTTGCCATTATATTCGGAAAACTATAGAAAAAAAAACAAATCTTGTAGTATATTTTTCTTAAAGATTTTCTCGATCAGTATGTCAATAATTTTTGTTTTGAGTAAGTGTTATGAAGTAGAATTAAAATATACTCGTCTGTGGCAGCCCTGTCCATCGGGTTGCTGTAAATCAATAAGTTATAATTCGAACAAAAAGTTATTTAAGGAATGAAAGTAAATTGATTTTAACTGCTACGCGTGTAATAAAAGATTCTTTAAATTAAAAAAAACAGGTTCAGGGAATATAATTTTAAACATATGGATGGCAAAGTATGTATAAGAAACGTTTTATAAAATATAATATCTTGTTAATGATGTTTAATATTACAATAGAGACATATGAATCCGTTTAACGTAACATTTTACTCCGTATGTTCTGTGTTTTTCATATTTGCTCTGACGTATAGGTGAGGGAAATATAATTTTTAACAGATTTTTTCTACTGACGTAATCATAGATTTCTGATATTAAATGCGATTAAATATTCCGATAAGTCTTCATATCAAAAAGGTTATTTAATCTGTATACTCAAACGTGGAATAGTAAAATTATAATATTTCATTAATACAGGGTGAGTACGGTCCTAGAATTTACATGCCAGGAAATTCTTCCTTACCAGTGGTCCATTATGGATAATCTCTCCTTAAATAAGGTAAAAAGGCATAGCCGGATAAGCATTGAAAAATGCCTCTAAATAAAGTTTCTTGATTTTTTCTACTTATCGGAAAATGTGTTTCCCCTATTATCCCTTTATAAATGATATTTTATGAAATAAAAATGTTTTTCAACTTTTTAAAGCCCCATTTTCTGAAAAACTACAATACATAATTTCATGCCGTTGAGTTTATATTGATTCAAAAAATTCATATCTGGGAATTTTTACAAAAAAAAATCATATCTTACGGTGGCCTGAAAATTAGCATTGTCAGAAAATTCCTCATATTTGCCCGTATACTATATTTATATGTCGAAAGTTTGTGTTCAGTACTACTTGTAAATATTTGCAAAACATATGCATGCAAATTATTAAAATTTATTTAAAAGCGTTATTTGGGGCGGAGTTAATCATCTTCGACATTCGAAAAATTTAGGAATAAATTCTTACAGAATTGCTGTATTTTAAATTTTAATGAACACATGACCATCATTCTCAACGATCTCAGTACTGTTTCTATATCTAAATTTGTTATTGGTGTCGCATACAACAACAGGGATGAATGTTTTTGCAATGAAAACGAAATAAATTTTACGATATCGAAATGTAATGGCAGTGATCACATTTAATTTAAATGAAAATGTTTTTCAACATGTTTTCTAAAGAGTAATTATAGTTAATAGTTTTAATCTCTATTTCCAGTTGATATACCCTATTTACCTTCATGTTAAATGCTTATGTCTAAGTAATAGTTCACCGCTACGATCAGAAACAGATTTATTGTCCTGAATGACTTTTGTTGTTTACGATGTCATCTAAGAATCATAAACTGAAATAAGATTGTCGTGGAGGTTTCTTGAAAAGTACTTGTGACTACTGAAAAAAAGATAGAAACTGCATTATTTTCAATATCGACTGACGAGAATTAATCAGTGGGAAATAATATATGTGTAAAATGTAGAAAAGTGCAGAACAGTATCGCATTGGGTAAGATTTCATTTCGCGTTTTAACTTTACCAAATATTTCTTGCATTTTAATTTATTGTTTGCCCCCCCCCCCCCAAAAAAAATCTAAATCATTATTGCGATTGCGCAAATGGCATGAGGACAGTTGGCTGTTGCTCTCATTTGGCGACAACAATTATTATATTTTTCGCAGATGGTATTAATACAAAATTGTGCCAATTTAGAAATCTGAATTAAAAAAAAAGAATAGCCCACTGGCAACGCTGTACTGAGGTTGAGCGCTAAGATATTATGACTGCGTATGGATATCCGCCCATTCTTCCCTACTTAATTATGACTGCTGAAGATGTTCCCTACCTTCTCTTCAAGTTTATACACGAAATTCTGGGACACTCTCTACATACATTTTAACACTAGAACCGCGGGAAAATTCATTCAAGTTTTATAAAAATATTTCTCAAAGAAATTTTTATTTTAAACTGTTTAAGTTATTTATTGAAAATATTTTTGCTCAGCTTATATTTAGATTATTTTATTAAGAGTTTTCTGGTTCAAATCGACATCTCTCCATATGACGGGTCAAAATGACCCGTCGCCGCGGTTCTAGTGTTAATTTATTATACGTAATGCTAATTTCAAATTCATTATATTTCCTTTTAACACCTCTGAAATTGTATTTGTACACTGCATTTAGAATTAAATTATTGTTTATGCGATATCAAAAATATATAATATTTCTATCAATATCATTTTCGATGAATTTTAATTTAACGTGATAAAACGTATTTTCGAATAAGTATTCCATTCCAAACGAAACATTAAGAACACTTCGAAAACGAAAACATATTAAAATTCGTGATTTCGAATTTAGAAATAACCAAAATGTTAAAGTTCGGTTTAAATATATTCGCATAAATTAGGAATGCATTACAATAATTTTAATTAAGATTTATTTTAAAGAAGGAAATAAAGTTGTTTATAAAATGAAATAATTGATTTCAAAGGAAATATGGAAGTCTTTCAAGTATCAACATTAAAACATTTCGAAATACAGTAATTTGATACACGAGAAAACACATTTATATTTCAAAAAATGTTCATAAAATTAAAGCTGTAGATTATATTTAAGCATTACATTGTCATGCCGTTTGAGAAAATGGTATTTTGGTTTTGAATCTCTAGAGGTTATTAGTATTCCATTTTAAATTAGTATATCTTATGATATTGCCTTTATATACAAAATGTCTAATATATATCAGTAAATTAACCACGAAGATTTAAAAAAAATACTTTTAATTAAAACGCAAAGAATATTCTACGTCAATTCTAATGCATGAAAATTAGAGGAGAAAAACATGTCCTTTCGTTTGAATATACTCATTTTTTATTTAGCTCTCTTAGTTCCTTGAATAGCAGAGTGATCCTATACATCCCACTTAATTTTAATTGCCTAATTCCACAGTAACTCCGATATTATGGAATGAAATTTTGATTTCATAAAGTACGCGAAAGAAAGCTTTAATAATTTTCAATTAAAAATGTTAATAAATGCTAGAGTCATTCTCTCATATCAACATTGTAGCAGCAAAAGTATTTTGCCAGTGAAAGGTTTAATCCTTTGTGTTTCAGTGTTTCACTCCATGAAACATCCAACTTAATTCAAAAATAGTGCTGCAACCGATTTCTTTTGTGTGTCCCTGTAAATTAATAAAAAATACTATTAATGCTCTATTTTAATGTGGTCTTAGTGAAATTCAGTGATTTATGTTAATTTGAATAAATTTGAAATAGCGTAATGTCAGTAAAATACTCACTAAACCATATACTCTACATACCGTAATAAAATCGAATTATTTTCGAATGTCTCTGTAAATGAACCATTAACCCTTTCCGGCGCAGACAAATTCTATTCGTAAAATGGGAAATTGACTGATACCGAATTTACAAAACACTTTTTTAGAAATTAAGAATTCCCTGATTTAAGCTGTCATTGTAAAAGTAAAATTTTACTAAAATATTATTGGTGAAGTTTGTAAGTTTTGAATTAAAATTAGGTGTTGCCGGAATGGTAACACTGCGCCGGAAAGGGTTAATCTTAAATACTTCATATACAATACCAACCATGCTTTTGTGACCCTAAATTAGTTTTTTCGATTGTAAAAAATCCGATTACATTTACAGACTTTAGAGAATGGTCAGACGGACAGACAAACCGAACGCATAAGCACTTTTCAATTTTGTTGGAAAGAGCTAAAACCTGTTGAAATCAATCAATCTAGATAAAAATTAGTAGTCTATACCGTTTGTGATAGTCACGGCGCTATATTTAAGTATTAATCCTTTATCAGGCAAGTCGATTCAGCCGCTAAAATATTGAAAAAATTCCCTACCACTAAAATCTACAAGAAAATTGACTTGAAAATAATCAACGGCCATTTATTTGTGTGCATGTGTGTTCGTCATGTGCTTTATAGAAGCAAAATGTTTTACTGTAATTCAGGGGAGAATTGATCAATTTTCGAATAATATATTCACAGTAACAGATAAAATGTTAAGCAAATGTTAGACAAAAAGAATTATTTTAATGTGAAATGAATCATTTTGGCGTAGGCAAAACATCATCCAATCATTGTGTATATTTTTAATCAAATTCTAACAAAGGGAGGGTTCAACATTAGCATTCCTTTCAACCTTTTGTGGTACAATGGTCCCACTCCGGGCACACCTAATTTTATTTCGAAACTTGTAAACAACACTAATAATATTTTAATAAATTTTTGATATTCCAACGAAAGCTTAAATCAAGAAGTTCATGATTTCTAAAAAAGTCGTTTGTAACTTCCGGTATCAGACACCAAACTCTCTTATTACGAACAGAATGTATCGGCGCCGGAATAAGTTAGTCAAATTGTCTAAAAAAGTTTGAAGATAAAGAGGTTTCTTTCTATTTTTGTAGAGTTCGCAGCTTAAATTTAAGTAAAAAAAGGAACTCCTTTTTTGATACAAAATTTCTGGTAAAACTTGATTTAAAAAATTCCAAATTTTGATATCTGTGTTGTTGCGCATGCCTAAATGATTCATTCAAATAGTAAAAATATTTATTCTGCGCATAAATATTTTAAACATTTGCAGCGCAGGACACCTCCATTGCAAAAATGCTGAAATGACAGAATGACATTGGAATTTAAGTACAAGCTTATTTGAAAATGAGAAAACAACTATTTTGCTCGTACTTAATAAACAGTAAATATTTATACCAGAATTTGGTGCAATCTAGAAATCTGAATTTAAAAAAGTAGCCCACTAGCAAAACTGTTTCCCTTTTCTTATTATACTATTGCATAAAGTTTCATAATATGTCTTGAAAATGTTCTAACTAGGCAGCATTAGATTTATTATAGCCGTTTCGTTGTGTCAAAGCAGACGAATGATTGGTGAAACTGGAATATATAATGAAGTATAAAGAGTCAAGACTGATAAATTATGTTAACATAAAGTTACACATGAAACAGTAACGTATTTCAAAAATAGCGTAAGTAATTCTTTGCGCGATGCGGCCAGAAAATGATCTATTGACTCTCCTTAAATAAATAAATAGCTAAAAAATGAATATTGTAAAACATTACTAGAAAGAAAAGAGCAATGAGTTATTTATTACGTCAGATTTAAAAATAGTTTTGTTGTTGTTGTTCTTTAGTCAAAAAACTATTACACACATATAAATATATGAGCTGTATTACTCAAACAAGTTATTGATTTTCAAAATGTCATCGAGAACAATCAAAGAAGATTGATTAACCCGGGCGAATGCGCACCTGGCCTGACAGACCCAGAGAGAGTATGGTTTTTAGAATTTTTATCACTATTTTTAAAGTAATCTTCAACTTATTTTATCGCAGAATTTGTAAAAATTGGTTCCGTATAAATAGGGTGACGATTGTTTTTTACTTTTATTGCTGACAAAATGATTACTAATCATGCCCTTGGTATGAACGCGTTCTCCCATTTTAAATAATGTAGAAATAATTTGTCTTCTTCAATAAAAAGGATGCTTATCATATCGATTGCTCCATTTATACAGATTAACCCTTTCCGGCGCAGACAAATTCTATTTGTAAAATGGGAAATTGTTGACTGACAACGGAATTTACAAAAGACTTTTTTAGAAATTAAGAATTCCCTGATTTAAGCTGTCATTGTAAAAGTAAAATTTTACTAAAATATTATTGGTGCCGATTGTAAGTTTCGAATTAAAATCAGGTGTTGCAGGAGTGGTAACACTGCGCCGGAAAGGGTTAAACGCATTATTTTGGAAAGAAAATTGTTATAAATTCAAAATTATTAATTAAAAAAATAGACATGTAAATAAACACTAAAGTAAGTACTTT
This sequence comes from Maratus speculifer, assembly GCA_964019185.1. Lineage (NCBI taxonomy): Eukaryota > Metazoa > Arthropoda > Arachnida > Araneae > Salticidae > Maratus > Maratus speculifer. Next base: position 198,868,892 of record OZ025299.1, read on the forward strand.
CTGGAAAATAAAATTATTAGCCCTGTAAAAGATTCCACAAAGTATTGTGCGATAACTTGACTTATACCAACATCTTAGTAAAAACATCTAAGTATTGATGATATACCCTCTAGTGATCTTGCTCCACTTAGACATAAAATAAATTAAAAAGCTCTTGCCGAACCTGGTTCTTACGACACATCTCAGATAAATTTCAATAATTTATTTCCTTTAGGGTATAGAGGACAAACGCTCCAACACCTGATCACAAAGTGTTATAATCATATGGACCTCATGTTAATCGTAATATATTCGGTTTCTAAATGTCCATAAATAATTTCATGGGACTTTTTTGGCATTTATCAGTTTTTTGAAGTTAAGACAAAATTAATACTTGAGCTTACGTTAACACACGCGTGTGATAAATCTCCTCAGATTATATTTTTAGCTAAAATCGCGCTAGAAACGAATCTGCTGTTCTGTATTATAAAATACATCAATACACTTTCTTTTTAGGGACATGCTTTGCATATTTATTTTTAGATTTTTTAGCAGCAATGTTGAGTCCAATGAAAGGCCCGCAGCCCCCCCCCCCCCTATCCGGAACAATAAGGCGTTCTCATGGAAGGTTTGAGATTTTGTGTTTTCATTTGCTAAATGTGCAATACCCCCTTCCTGGAACTCTGTAATCCCCCTACTCTGAGACACAGAAATCCCTTCCGATGGTAAGGGTCTTAATTCAACATTGTGTTCCAGTTTCTGTAAAAAAAAAAACATGTTTTTTCCCTATAAAGTATACAAATGATTTGTTTTACCCTTAAAACATGAATTATTTCACAAAATGGATATTAATTACATTTAATAACCTGTTATTAATATATATATATAAGTATGTTTTATATTACTATTTCATTAAATTAAATTTAGTGTGTTTTTATCCGTAAGAAATGAACGTATCGAAAGAAAATAATTGTGCATGCGAAGAATTTTTTACATTAAGAGCAGGAGTGCAATATCTAGGCGCCAGTGAGCAGTCTATTTTTCTTAGAATAAAATTTAATATAATTTTTACAAGAATTTTACACGAAATATTGGGCGATATATAACGAAATAAATTTAATGGTGAGAGATTGCATGCTGCTGCCTAGATTTTTGCACCCCTATTAAGAGCCATATTTAATCTCTCCTAGAGTTAAAAAATCCTTTACCTATCCTTTTTCGGCCTTAACTTTGACAGGTAAAAAGTACGTCAGAGGCGTCCTCAAGACAATTATCCTTGTTTTCGAAAAAAAAAGTGTGATTGTGGTAGGTTTAACCCATTAGTGCCGAGCGTTCCTTTTTAGGGACGCTTCAAAAGGTGCTTGTAGCACTGTTTTTGACACCGGTAAAAAAGAACAGCAAACTTTATTTTATTTAATTGAAACATTTTCGTAATTATTGAACTAAACTTAATTCTTTTAAAAATAGTGGTGCCAACCGAATAAAACATGCGCAAAAGGTAGTGGGCACGAATAGGTTAATCCAAGCACGTGTGCTGACTGGTTAACCTCCTACCTGCCTTGCAGGATAACTTACTTCGTTATACACCCTTTCTGGCACGGGCAAATTCTTTTAGTAAAATGAAAAATTATTGAATTCCACCAGAATTTACAAGCGACTTTTTTAGAAATTAAGAATTCCTTATTTTAAGCTTTCATTCTAAACGCAAAATTTTGTTAAAATATTATTGGTGCCGATTGCAAGTTATAAGATTAGGTATCCCGGTCTGGGCACACTTTTCCGGAAAGGATGAAAAACGTTTCGATGCCACTCACTTTTACCTGTAATGTTCGGTGTATGAACTCTTTGTTCTAGAGAGGTGGTTCTCATTGCCACGAGTTCTCCGCGTAAATGGGTGTTCCAAATGCTTCTGACACTAGTATTTTAATCTTTTTTTTCGCCTCATCCGATGACCGGGAGAATTGTGACAAAAGTATGTATGTATATAAAAAATAAACTGCTAAATATTTGTGGTCACAAAGCATTTACAGAGTTGTCAAGTATTTGGCTTTTTGCACACGACTCTTATTTTAGAGAAAATGTTTTTTTTTTATATATTTTTTAATCCAGCAAATTTACCAATTCAGCAAAAGAAAGTTTTCTGTATTAAAATACTGGTATCCAAAAAGCTGGAGACTTGGCAGCTCTGCATTTGGCGTTCTGATATACGAGGGACTCCTGACAACACTAGTGGTGAGTGAGAGTCACCACTCGAGGGCAAAGGGTTAACTGATAGATTTTTTTTTTCAATTATTAGGGATATTCCGTAGTTGTTTTGAATTTATTCTGGAGAAAAATGAAGTAGTTAAAGAGTTAACGCTGTTATTTCCATTGTAGAATACAATTATTGAATGAGAATACTTTTTGGAAATTCCGTAATTCAGAGAACGCGAGTTCACACCAAAAAAAATATATTTACAAACTTTTCTTTATTAGCTTTAAAATGTTTGCTATTGAATAAGAAATATTTCCGTTTAAAATTTCTGTTATGAATTTTTAAAATCTCAATTCAAAAAAACTAACTAAATTGGAAACGGTGATGACAGCATATAATGCTACCATGAACGTTAGAAGTTTAACCCTTTCCGGCGCGGACAAATTCTGTTAGTAAAATTAAAAATTATCGCCTGACCCCGGAATTTACAAACGACTTTTAAAAAAATCAAGAACTCCTTAATTTAAGCTTTTATTGTAAAAGTAAGATTTTATTAAAATATTATCTGTGCCAACTACAAGTTTTGAATTAAAATTAGGTGTGTCCAAACTGGACACACTGTGGCGGAAAGGGTTAATAAAGTCTGTTGAAGTTGATAAAAAAAACGCAGCTATCTTGGTTCAAAAGTTATTGAATTTTAAGCGTTTTTTTTTTTTTCGATTTTGTCGCAATTCAAGGTGCTAGAAATTATAGTAAATGAATTTTCTTTATTCATTACCACATAGAAAGAAGAAAATTAATTAAAAATAAATCTTTTTCAAATTAGTATTGATTTTTCTTAAACTGGCGGGTACGTATGTACATAAAGCGATTAAGCAGATGAAATTTTTTGTGAAAGGAATTACTTTCTAAAAGGAACAATACTTCGTTCTTAATTTTGTACAGAAATGAATCAGTACAATATAAACTCGATGAACGTTTATATCAGAAAATAGTTTGTTAAAGAAACGTGATTCGAATATGAAAAAAAAGAACAAATACAAACATTAGCATTGTATTTCCAGTGTATTGATGAAAAGGAAAAGAATTTGTATTCAAAGCGATTAGAATGAACGCATAGAAACTTCAGTCATATTTGTTATCTTGTTTTAAAGTAAGTGAGAATATTTATTGAATACTAACAAGAAAAATATTTCATAAAATATCACAGTCAGAATAACTTACCGTAATTACGGGTGTATAAGCCGAGGATCAAACAATTCTTTTTGGACCCAGAAATCTTATTTAGTGATTGAACAGAAATATTTACGGCGATCTAAGTAGTAACATTCATTTTTTTAGAAATTCTGGGTCGAAAAAGAATTGTTTAATCCGCGGCTTATACACCCGAAATTACGGTAATTTTTTTTTTTTGTTTGTTTGTTTTAAAAATTTCTGTATATTTTTCCGAGCAAACTAATTTTCTGCATTCAATTAAATCTACAGAGTAATTAGTGATAAGATATAAGTGATTAATCACTCTAATACTAAAGAACAGCATTTTCGATTGATATAAATATTCTTCTGATTGTTATCTCTAAAATAAAAAACAATATTTGGTTGTGGTTAATAAAATCATTGAAATCTTCTAAAATTCCCTGATCATCAATGCGAAATCTTTTGTCATATGCTCTGACTCATTTGTAAACTTTGACATATAAAATTGTCACGCCTGAGAAATGAAGAAATTTTAAATCTAAATGCGTATACCTTTTCACAAACAGTCCGTTTGTGAGTCTGTGAGTGTGTATTTCTATCTGTCTGCATGTGACAAAAAATTTGTGGGCGTTCTACCTGAAGAACAAATGCACGGAATTTCACTAAATTTTAGATTCTGTTAGACCTTGACATAAACTAGGTCTGATTATATGGATAGAAAACGATTACAACGATTAGAAATTCACAAATAATGCATGAAACAGCCGTTTCGAGTCTACTATCGAAATTTTTCATCAGTGCAAGACTCAGAGAGCTAGAAAAAACAATACTGAGAAAAGAGACAGAAAATCGTAGACTAATACCCTGTTTGCAATAGATAAATGAGTCACTGAATTTCAAGCCGCTTAAATTTTTTGAAGCGGGATCCCTGGAATTAGGCTTCACCTGTTCGCATTAACTAAACATTGTAAGTGACTTAACTTGGTCAAACTTACATCTGAATATGCGCATAAGTTCTTAAATTTGTAACTGCAACTTTTAACTTCTTTTTTTTTTTACACAGCAATGCAATTATCCAGCCATATTTCAATTAAAAAATCGTGATGCTCCCAATTTCTTTTACGGGAGGAAATAATAGGTTAAATATTTTCCACTTTTTGCCTTTGATTTAAAAAAAAAAAAAAAAAAAAAAAAAAAAAAAACATGTGTTAAGCAGCTGGGGTAAACAAAAAACAACTTATAATAATAGTTTATAATAATTTGTAGGACTCAATTCCAGTAATTTTAAATAAGAAATATTCAGATGGCAGATTTCAACTCAACTCATAGTTAAGAGAGCATCAAAGGTTAAGTGAGTATCAGTAACTTGCTCAAGTGAGAATCTTGATTCGACCGAATCTTGGTACGACCATTTCAAAAAACTTTTCTACTTCAAAACATTTAAGTGAATAAACTTTCTGAGTGCGAACAGGGTATTGTGTATCCATTAGGGAGCGATCCCACCAAAAGCAAAGCAATCAATGAGAATAAAGCAGCATGAGCAACTGGGTGGGTAAGCAGAGACATGTACCTGAGAATATACAAAAGAAAACTGAAAAAAGACCCATTAAATTAAAGACTTTAAAATGCTTGGAAAATAAGGTGTACTTGATAAGTCACTGACTAAGGGGTGAGAATTTTTATTGATATGGTAAGCTTCCCAAAAATTAAGATGAAGAATAGAAGGATACTTATGGATAATGATAGTTGAAAAGTTTACCTACTGAAGAAAAGTTTACCTATGTTGTGAAGACCATCAATGTTGAGCAATCGAAGAGAGATTTAACGCTCTTCTATCTCGCTTTTTTTCTTAACACTAGAACCGCGGGAAAATTCATTCAAATTTCATAAAAATATTTCTCACCGGAATTTTTATTTAAAACTGTTCAAGTTATTTATTGGAAATATTTTTGCTCAGCTTATATTTTATAAAGAGTTTTCTGGTTCGAATCGACATCTTTCCATATGATACGGGTCAAAATGACCCGTCGCCGCGGTTCTAGTGTTAATTTCATATCAATTTTCTTAGAAATCCTGATGTCGATCAATCATTTTAACAATATCGTAACAGAATTATTTTGCCCTGAAATGGGTAATTTAATATAATAAATTTATTCATTTATCTATATATTTTTGGTTTCATAACTAACGCTTCACTGGTAATAAACTGGGAGGCTCAAATTTATGAATAAATGATTATGAAAAAGAATAATTAAATCATAAGGTAAAATTTAAAATGTGCATATAAATAGTTAAATTTTTAATTATACAAAAGAGTGAAAAAAATGTAATTTACGTAACTTCTTTTACTGCAATGCTATTTCATAACTGTATAGAAAATTATATTTTAACAATATGTGCATTTAGTAAACGTACATTTAGTAAACGTACATTTAGTAAATTAATAAATAACTTACGCGTCTTATCATTTTTATGATCAGGAGTTTGAAAATTCAAGAGTGCGTCTAATTTAATAATGCATTTACGGATGAGAGTATTTGTGAGAAAATTCATGCCACACCTTTAATGTATATTATTAAAGTCTTATAGATAACAGTCTCGAACCATCAATGTTTAAATAGGAAGAAATTTATTTTTGTGTGATTACTGTTTAGATATAAATTATTAAGAATACTTTTTTTAAAAAAATTTTGTGGTAATTAAAAAAAGACTTCATTAGATTCTGTAATATGGGTGCAAGAATATTTGAAATAATGGGTCATCGAAACCAACAAATTTAATTCACGTTAAAGTTTTAGTTCACACTTAAACTGTCAAATCTCATTTTAGGTGCGTTCGTAATTATGTAAATACGTAGCACCTACAGTTGTCGTTCAGTCCGTCTGTCCGTCCGTCTGCATATAACAACGCAAAAACTACCCAACCGAATCGTTTGAAATTTGAAATATACAATTATTATATAATTTTGTCGTGTCATTTAAAATGTTATGAAAATCAGATGCGTAGATCAATTACAGGGAAAATCAAAATTATTCCGTTACATTACGGTCAATGGGGGATAAAGTTCCAAATGCATTTTAATCGTTTGAAATTTAAAATATATAATTAATGCATAATTTTGTCGAGTCATTTCAAATTTTATGAAAATTGGATGTATAGATCAGTTACAGGGACAATCAAAAGTATTCCGTTACATTACGGTCAAAGAGGAAAAATGTTCCAAATGCATTTTAATAGTGTTACACTCATTCGAATATAACAGAGTACATGAACATATAAAGTATATATGTATTAAAATATACATTCTGTACAATCTGTGATGCAAAGAATATTTATTATTTAATTACAGGGCCACACAAAAGTATTCCACTACATAATGCTATACGGGAAAACATTATTTGGGGCGTGTGTTAATTATATTAAACTATTGTACATTTTATGAATATGATGTACGTTGTTGATATATAATAAAAGTTTTTTTCTGTATATTTTCAGGAACACAAACAAGATTTCGACCACTATACTATATCTGAAGTACTGTCTGCTATAACAGCAAGATCTGAACATTTTTAAAACTTCGTTACCGTACGAACTCGCCTCATTTGTAACGCTTCACGTGCAATTTCCAACTTTTTTATAATGATCTTAATCTATTAACCGCCAAAATTGCAACATATGGATTTTCAAATTTCTTATGAAAAAAGTTTCCCATCACAATGTTTTTAAAGAAAAATTTTGTTCTATTTAATTATCAAAATTTCTGTTATTAAATAAGAATACGCAATCTATAAATGTGTTCATGGTATAGTGAATTCCTTATTTTCAGTAATGCTTCATAATCCTGTAGTTTCATCTGGGTTCTTCAACTTTTTGCGTGCAGGCTGCATGTTACCACTAATTTTCGATAATATCTTCGATTTATTAAAAAAAACAAATTTTTCGTAAATTAAAACCATCTATACAGTTCGGCAGTAATGGCAGCTAAGCACACAGTTATTAACACTAACGTTTTTTTACTACAAAAGTTTAGGAGTAACCCCAACCTTTTTGAATGCCTTTACCTGCCGATTAGAAAATTTTGTGGTACAAAAGAATAGGTGCTGGCATCTATGGATAATCGGTATGTAGATTGAACGAACCGAGACGAAAATTGGAAAGTCTTATTTAAAGTTTAAAAAAATTAAAAGTTCATAATGTTTTCACTGTTAGTGAAAAAAAAAATCTAAAATTTCGTATATGTGAAGCGTTCTCCATTCGAGGATCACTATTTTTAATAGAAATATTTAGCTTTATTTAACATGAAAAAATTGCTATCAAATATGATTATTCAAAGGCTGATAGAAATAAAAGTCATCAAATACCGGTAGTTTTGGCAGTTATGTAATAAAAAAAAATTCTATGAGGAGACTTTTGCCTTTTGAGCGCTGCCATAGACATTTATTTTTTATTTTTACTTCGTATCACTTTTTCAAAACGAAAGTTGTCTACATACTTTTTCCCAAAACTTGCAAGAGAAATGTACAACAAAATATGTGTTTTTAAATACAGTAATAAGAAAAACAATATAAAAATAATCGCATGTGGAAACCCTGCGTTATGTATAATTCAGCATACGAAAGTATTCAATTAATTTTGATTTCTTCGAGAAAAAAAATGCTTTTGTAATCAACAAAATTAATTTTCCTTATGCTCTAAAAAATACTCTAAAAAGTTCAAATATATATATATGAAAGGAAATTTACATAGATCGTATTTATATCTATAAAAAATATAGACATGTTTAACCCTTAGAGGCGCAGTGTTTGCGATCTGGACACACCTAATTTTAATTCCAAACTTGCAATTTGCACCAATAAAATCTTGCTTTTACAATAAAAGCTTATATTAAGGAATTCTTGATTTCTTAAAAAATCGTTTGTAAATTCCTGTGTCAGTCGATAATTTCTTATTTTACTAACAGAATTTGTCCGCGCCGGAAAGGGTTAATCGTTGTTCTAAATGTTAAATTTTACATTCTACTTGATGCTTGATGACAGTATTTATGTGTCTTAGTTTCGAAATACAAATGCTTTATTTCCTAGATATTTTTCATGAAATAAGATACTTTAAATAAACTGCTTCCCTAAATATCTCATATAAAAAATTACAGATGTAAATGTTCATAATAAAGATTTAGAAAATGACGCAGTTTGAAATAATATTTTAAATAAATTATTGTTAGACATTTGTAATAATGCAAACATGCGTAAATATGTAAGGATGCAATCCTTTCTTTGAAAATGCCATATTTATGAAAATTTAAATAGTTGGAAAAATCTCTGACACTATTTCCCGATTTCAAATGCACGTTAAATGTTTCCTTTTCTTACGATGAAATTGTGAACATTATTTCGTTCTGTTTATCTCTAAATATTATGCGAACATTAGCGACTATTGTATAACATTGGAGATCTTTTGTAACTAAATATTGTCAAGATATCTATCATTTTGTACTGGGAATTTGAATAACAAAATTTAAAGAAATTGCAATAGATGAATGCTATATACTTCGTGTTATTTCCAATGTTGTGCAGCTGGCAGGTTTTTTAAGAAATAGCGAATTCAACCATAAATATTTGAAAAGCACTTTTTTTTTTACTTTCTTTATGGAAAATCGATCATCATACAATATAAATATAGCTATTAAAACATACCAGTGAGAATTCACAAAGCATAAAAAAACAGCCAAATGCTGCAATACTGATTGTTTGAAACTGCGAAATATATTAAATATTTCAGAAATTGATGCAGTAATTTCCCGAGTATTTGTTGGAAACCTCAACAAAGCCTTGGTTGAAAATATTGTCAAATCGTTTGTTCTGAAGGGACCGTTTTGATCCGGTTTTTTATTTTGCATTTCGGTAGTAAAAGCACCATCTTTTAATTGTGACTGTATGTATATTTTTAATTCAATTTTATGTACTGAGTAAATATATCTAGAGTCAGAAACATCTCTAGGAAGTGTGATGGACGGACAACTGAACCAGTGAGTTGAAATCTATTCCTTGATGCAGTCATGTAGGAGTTGTCTTATTAATATTTGTTAAATAACGAAGCCCCTAGTTTTTGTTTGATGAAGTTTTATGTTTATGTACTTATCTAAGTTTAACATTCATGATAAATGAATAAATGGATATGTTATTTTGAATTATACTGTTTTGTCAAAGTGATATACAGGGTGTTTCTAAATTCATGGTACAAACTTTAAGGGGTGATAGTAAACATCAAGACAAACAATATTAAATAAGAAACTAAGGGTCCCAAACGTCTTCCGAAGGAGATAGGCGCCATTAAACTTTAGGGACCAAAAATTCAAATGATTATAAAAAACAGAAAAGTTGGTCGATTCGTTTGGGGTTTTCACTAAAACTATTCTTTATGTCAGTATTGTCTTGAAAATAAACTATAAAGATAAATTTCAAAGAATGGCGATAGAGGGCGCTTTAGACTTTGGAGTAACGAACAACTATTTTTTACCGTCATTTTTTGCATCTCATTAAATTTTTTTAGAAGCTTAGACATAAACTTAAATTTTGAGCTCAAAATCTAAATCGTTGGGAGTGGTTAAGTAGCACAAACTGAACTTTGGGGGGAGGTTCAAATTTCAAATGACTATAAAAAACGGAAAAATTGGTTAATTGATTTGCGATTTTCCCTAAAATTATTGTTTATGTTAGTATTATCTTGAAAATAAATTATAAAGATAAAATTCAAAAAATGCCGATAGAGGGCGTTTTAGACTTTGGAGTAACGTACAAGTATTTTTTACCGTTATTTTTTGCATCTCATAAAATTTTTTTAGAAGCTTAGACATAAACTTAAATTTTGAGATGAAAATCTGAATCGTTGGGAGTAGTTAAGTAGCGCATACTGAACTGTGTTTAATGGGGGTGGGGAGGTTCAAATTTCAAATGATTATAAAAAATGGAAAAAATGATCGATTTGTTTGCGGTTTTCGCTAAAACTATTCTTTATGTCAGTATTTCCTTAAAAATAAATTGTAAAGATAAATTAAAAAAAATTCCGTTAGAGGGCGCCTTAAACTTTAGTGTAACCAAAAATTATTTTTAACCGTTATTTTTTGTATGTAATTAAATGCTTGTAAATGCTTAGACTTAAAATTTGAGTTCAAATTCTAAATCGATGGGAAGGGTTAAGAAGGGCAAACGGAACTGTATTCAGGAGTTGAAATGTTACCCTTCCCACCCCTCGAATGCAGTTCAATTTTCCGCTACTTAATTACTCACAATGATGCAGATTTTGAGCTCAAAATTTACAGAATTTTACAAGCATTTAATTAAATACAAAAAATAACGGTTAAAAATAGTTGTTGGTTATTCTAAAGTTTAAGGCGCCCTCTAACGGAATTTTTTGAAATTTACCTTTAAAATTTATTTTCAAGGAAATATTGACATAAATAATAGTTTTAGCGAAAACCGACTAATTTTTCCGTTTTTTATAATCATTTGAAATTTGAACCTCCCCACCCCCATTGAACACAGTTCAGTTTGAGCTACTTAACCACTCCCAACGATTCAGATTTTCATCTCAAAATTTAAGTTTATGTCTAAGCTTGTAAAAAAATTTTATGAGATTCAAAAAATAACGGTAAAAAATTCTTGTACGTTACTCCAAAGTCTAAAGCGCTCTCTATCAGAATTTTTTGAATTTTATCTTTATAATTTATTTTCAAGATAATTCTGACATAAAGAATAATTTTAGTGAAAATCGCAAATGAATTGATCAATTTTTCCGTTTTTTATAATCATTTGAAATTTGAACCTCACCCCAAAGTTCAGTTTGCGCTACTTAACCACTCCCAACGATTTAGATTTTGAGCTCAAAATTTAAGTTTGTATCTATGCTTCTAAAAAATGTAATGGGATGCAAAAAATAACGGTAAAAAATAGCTGTTCATTACTCCAAAGTCTAAAGCGCCCTCTATCGCCATTCTTTGAAATTTATATTTATAGTTTATTTTCAAGACAATACTGACATAAAGAATAGTTTTAGTGAAAACCGCACACGAATGGACCAATTTTTCTGTTTGTTATAATCATTTGAATTTTTGGTCCCTAAACTTTAATAGCGGCTATCTCCTTCAGAAGACGTTTGGGACCCTTTGTTTCCTATTTAATATTGTTTGTCTTCATGTTTACTATCACCCCTTAAAGTTTGTACCATGAATTTAGAAACACCCTGTATACATTGACGTCACACCACAGAACTTAAACCCTTCGTTTTATAACTCTGCTGTACTTACATCAGTATCTCTATTTGAAAACAATAATATTTGCTGTAAACTTCTAAATGAAGAGCAACTCAACTGTGCACGTCATAGCAACTAGTAATTTTGTAGAGTAACATTCATCTTAACCCTTTGAGGGGCGGTGGTATATATTTTATACCACCTAATTCAAACGAGATTCTCACCAGAAACTTTTAACGAAATTTTATATTTTTAACTTTGGCGGCAAGATGTTGAAAAATTGCCTTTTCTTATTTAAAAAGGAAATTATTCGATTTTTCAGGTGAGAATTCAATAATACGGAGACATTATTGCTTGCCCCTCAAAGGGTTAACACGTTCACGCCGGCGCGTCCCACCGGTGGCCCTCAAAAAGGTTTAAGAAGCTCTATTTTCCCCCACCAGTAAAATTGTAGAGAAAAATTTGCATTATATAATCGGAGCACTTTCTCGTTTTAATAAGGTACAAATTTCCGCTTCTGAAAACCGGTTGCAAAACATTAAAAATTCCGTGAAAGGGTCACGTCTCGTAGGGGTTAATCATTGGTATATAGAAAGGTGGTGTAACCCTGACCACATTTTCTCAATGACCAACTAGGCTGTAGCGCCATCTAGCAGTATTTTATAAATTTTGATGTAATTATGACATAGTTCCTCCACCAGAGGGCTTGTGCAACCTACCGTGGATTATTCAAGACAAAGAGGATTCCTGATAATAATACTAATCCATTATCTATCATAAAAATGTAAGCATTTATTTGAAAATGTATTGTCAAATAATATTTTTTGATCTGTCTTTGTTGATAGAAAAAGTTTGACATGGTAGCTATAGACTTTTATAAATATGGTTTGGCTTGTGAAAATGATTATCCTAACCCTAAAACTATAGCAGGATTTTAAAGTTGCTCTAGTATCTTGTTGTACCTATGAATAAGTTAAAAACTTTGTAAAATCACCGTAAAAAGAAAATTAAACCGGACGCGTTTCGAGCTACAACACTAGCTCGCCATCAGCTAATCACAACACGTGTCACAAGGGACAGAGTCGAAGTGGAGAAGAGTCGAAAACTTCGACTCGGTCCCTTGTGATACGTGTTGTGATTAGCTGATGACGAGCTGTTATTGTTGTAGCTCGAAACGCGTCCTGTTTAATTTTCTTTTTATGGTGATTTTACAAATTTTTTTAGCTTATTTATCAATTTTTTGCCAGTGATTACGGTATTTTTCAATACCATAATCAGATGTTTTTCCTTTGTACCAGGTCAAAGGTAAAACACGCTTAAAAATTTTCTAAACATTTAAACTTTTACGATCTATTTATTACTACTTTGTTGGAATTACTTAGTGATATATTTTTTACTTCAGTTGTTCATAAAAAAATGTTCAAATAATAACCTGGTGACATTTGGAATTGCGCACACGAGACTAGGATATGCACACTTCATAAGCCTCCTAAAGTCATAGCTAGAAACGTAAAAAAAAATTAAGTTTTAGGAATAATGAGTGCCAAAAGAAGAACATCTATCACCAGGGGTGCAAAAATCTAGGCGCCAGCGGGCAGTTTCTCACCACTAAAATATAAAAGTTTTCTTCGGTTAACATTTAACAGCATTCTTGCAAGAATTTTACGCGCAATATTAAACGAAAAACAACAAAATAAATTTAGTGGTGAGAGACTGCCTGCTGGCGCCTAGATTTTTGCACCCCTGTCTATCACCATGATTACTGCTGTTAGTGCATCCGGAAACAGCATTCCTCATTTTTTGTTTTCCCAGGTTCATCTTTAATCCATTTATGCTTCATGGTAAAAATCCTATATCAATCGGGTATGAAACTCATCAGGCTCGTCAAATGAAACCATATTTCAACAGTTCTTTCATTCTTTTCTAAAATATTTCATAATTAATACTAAAAAGTCTGTATTTAATAACCATGAATCTGATATTACTGTGCCAATAATTGATTCAGCCAAGGCTAGTGGTGCGATACTCATAATCTTTCACACTCACACAAGCCATAAAATATGCACTTGATAGAGATGCTTATGTCCTTTGAATATATTTTATAATTTAAGCTGTAAATAATTAAATGGTTTTTTCACGAAATGTTGGTAAACATCTTAAAATCTACAACACTGTTCAATTTGCGGCCGTAGCGTATTCTAAAGCCGTAGTTCCAAACAATGAAAAAAGGTATTAAGCACAAACTGAAGGTTGTGCATAAAACCTTGTTTGTGTTTTTCAATGAGAATGTTTTCTCTGATGCATTTTTTTGCAGTTACTGTAACAGACATTTTGACTGCGTGAAACTGATTTAATGTCCATAAACGAATCAGCTAAAACTGACAATACCGAAATTCAATGTAGATTCAATTATATCGCCACGCAGGAAACTGTGAGACCTCATCTAAAAGTTCAAGCAAGGTAAATGTCAAATAAGGGTCCATGTAAAGGGAAATTTCGTTTCGAGACTGATACTATAGCTGCCAACATCTTCCGCTTTCTCGGCCCGGAAAAATTTTACAGTAAATGTTACCATTTCAAATCGCCATAATCTGCTGATTAAATAAGGCAAAATTTTCTATAAAATTTTTCCGGGCCAAAAAATCAGAAGAGTTGACAGCTATACTGATACTCCCAAAAGGCTAATTATTGAAGCCCTCTCTCCCCCAAAATAAAATAAAATATGTATATATATACAAAAGGAAGATACTAAACGCAAGAAACAATGATACTGCAGAGTTGCCAAATCTCCGGATTTTTGTACATCAATATAATTTCAGAGGAAATGTTGTTCTGTTAAATCCCTAAAATGTTTAAATTCAGTAACACAATTTTCTGTATTAAAACATGTGTATCCAAAAAGCCGGACATTGGATAGCTTTGATACTGAATAAAGTGATTTTTTTCTTCATTGTTGTACTGTCTAATTGCCTGGTCAGAAGTATAATAGCGCATGATCAAACGTACAACTACGTGTTGTATTTTTTACCACAATGCTTTTATATTTAAAAAATGAAATGAAACATAAAAAAAGAAAATTTAGAACGTTCAAAAAAATTACGTATGATACAACAGATGATATTGATTATTATAAAATGAATTCCGCCTTAATAACTAAGCCAATAGAAATGAAAATTTGCAAAGTGATCAAAAGTGAAACAACTCCCCCTAAATGATACTCTTTGTATAAATCACCATTAAACGGAAATAACAAATAAGACTGATTTGTTATTTCCGTTTAATGGTGATTTATACAAAGTGTATTATTGTAATTAATAATTATCGCCAGTGTTATCGGTGTTATTTCATTCTTCAATATTTCCCTAAATAAACTTATTTAAGGATTTTTTTTATTATTATTATTGAGAATTTCCGATTTCTTACCAGAAAACCGATTTTAAAATTTTCATGTAAGTGAAATTTTTTTTTTCGGAATTTCTCGAATAGATTCAAAATTTCCAAATGAAAGAGAAATTCCGAACATGAGTGTGTAAACAGTGGACAGCATAAAGAAAGAACGTCATAAAAACAAACAAATCGGTTCATGTTTGTTGCAAAAATGCGCAAATCTTTTTGTTTCAATTACATACATGACACTCCAATTAATTTTAAATCAATAGTTAACACGAATCTTGCATTTTTTTCAAAACCTGTTTTTATTTATGTATTTTTCTAAATTTACACTAGAGGAATGGAGAAAAATATCAGGAGATTAAAAAATACAGTAACGATACAGCTATTTTTTCCAAATATATTTATAAACATATATACAAATACTGTGTTGTGTTAAATGTTTCGAACCGCACTTTCGAAAAAAGTTACTTTTATGAGAGAAAGAAGCACATGACGATGTGTTAAAGTATAATATAAATTTATATTAAAACATCAAATAATGTACGATAGTAAATATATTTAAAAAATTGGTTTCTATTTAGCAAAATTAGATCTACTACGAGCGACTTCCATCTAACCATACCTCCAATTCTCTAAATTGCTTCAAGCAACTAGACGAACTGAAGGTAGGAATATCCTTGAAATACCCCTAAATAGAAAGTAAAACAAGGTATTATATTGCATTATGACGATTCCATTACATATCTTTGACTGTCAGAAAAAAAATCTCCTTACATTCGATTGCGACATTATGACCCAGCCTTCTTACTCTTTGGACATTGTTCCATTCGACAACTATTTGTTTCTTCCTCTTAAAAATTCTGTTCATAAAAAAATGAACTCTTTAGATGACATAAAAAATTACATCGGTAAGTATTTTGCCAACAAATCAAAAAAGTTTTGGAAAGGAGCTTTTATTCGACTACCTGAAAGATAGAAGAGGTTATTCAACAGATTGGCACAAAGCGTTCTTTAGCCCATTAGTGCCTAGCGTCCCATTTTTGGGACAGTTTAAAAAAAAGTTCAAGTAAGCTCATTTCCCACCAGTAAAAAGAAGCATAAATAAATACTTTCTTTCTCGTGGCAAAGTCCTCGATAAATTAACCTTCCTACCCTGTTGAAATTTTACTCAAACTTGATTAAAATATTTCACACCAGAATTTTTATTTATATCCATTTAACACATTTATTTAACTTAAATCTTTGTGTTATTTATTTAATTTACTTTATGAAAAATTTTCTGGTTTGAATCGAATGAAACGCATTATAGGACTGGGTCGATTAGACCCATTCTGGGTAGCAAGGTTAAGATAAAAGTTATTCTTGCTTTAAAAGTGGTGGGAAAATGAAAAATTTGAATTTTAACGAGAAAAATATTTCAGGCACTAATGGGTTTACAGAGTTCACACACTTCTTATATTTTGTAATGACTCTGGCTCCACTATTAATTATAAGAAAATTTGCATTTAATTTTTAACCCCTTGAGCTCTGCTGGTTGAATTTTCTACCACATAATTTTAATTCCAAAATGTCACAATGACACCGGAAAATTTGACCAAATTTAGTTGAAAAAGGTTTAATGAATTTGTTCGTGTTTATCGTTACCCGGTTTTTCTCTTAGCAAAATGCCGGTGCCAGAATGACATTTGAAATTTTGAAGAAATTTACACCCCAGAGCTCAAAGGTTTAAGAAACAGAATTCGCAGCCACCATCTTGATTCGCAATATATTTCTTCAGTGAAATACATTGAAAATACTGTAAAAATTTAGTGGTAGAGATGTGTGAAACCTGTTTAACAAAATATCTCCTTTACCAAAATTCCCATGGTTTATTTAAAAAAAAAAAAAAAAAAAAAAAAAAAAAAAAAAAAAAAAAAAAAAAAAACGAAAGAAATTTTTGAGACTTTATAATATTCTCCGTAAGACTGTTACTATACAGGGCGAATGGGAAATAGATGGTCAAATTTTAAATGGTGGTAGAGGAAACAAAAATAAGCATTTCTTTTCTACAAAGCATGTCTGGAAATGGCGCGTTTAAGTGTTTGTGATTAACCACTTCACCGTCTGCCCCGAGATAAGTCGGGGGTAAAAGCACTGTTTTCCCATACCCGTCGCCAGTTAAGTGGTTAATTGAAATGTGAAAAAACGCGATAAACGATATTGTATAAGGTTCAATACATGACGCTTGTACTCGCACTTTTGGACACACGTTCTCTGGCAAAAATTGGTTCTTTTGATACTCTGCATCACGCTTTAAAATTTGTGAAGTTATTTATCTATCATCGTAAAATATTATTGCCAAACGAGAACATCAGTGAATAGTTGTCCTGTCATTAGCTTTTTCGCAATAATGTTTTGGGATTCAAGGCAGACCAGTATCATTTTGATTATATTATATGAAGCAACTGTAAGTTTTCATTGAAATATGCCGAGCTGGGATTTGTATTTTCAAAGTATTTGATGCATGTTTAACAAAATGTGTATCAATTAAAGAGTCTTTTTTAATCATTTCAGCCGAATAAGATATGTGGTTCTATTGGTATGAACCTGCAATTTGTTTTAAATTATCATTCCAATTCTTATAAGGAAATTATATTCGATTTTTGTACCTCACAGAAAAAATAAAATGATTGAGAAATCGTCAAAATAAAGAGATCCTTGCAACTTAAATGTTTAAAAGCGACAAATATTATATTTTAAATTAAAATACTTCTGTTATTAAATCAACTTATTTGTCACAGATTTAAAGTGAAAACTACTTAATGTTATTCAAGCACGACATCTTGAATGCAAACTATTTATTTATAGTTCTAATGAAGTCTAAAATACTCAGGTAGTTTTCATCGGAATGCGAAATGAAATTTGCGGACCAAACACTGCACAAAGTGAAATCAACGGACTGCGAAGAAATGTTTATCGCATATCTCGTTGTTTTAAATTGAATAAATGGGTCCAAATGTACGTATATTCTCTTGATAATAGTCACGCAGCATTATAAATGATGCTGCCTTTTGAAGATAAGACATCGGTGTTATTTTGTTGTCCTCTTTTATATTATAAAGTTAAAGTTACTCATATGCTTTTCAATTGCAGCGAAATTCTCTTAACAAAAGGGTGAAATGATTTATTGGCACCAGGAATTAAAAAGGTATTTATTATGACAGAAATATTTCCTTTTTGTTTTCACTATAATGATAAAAACAAGATTTTTCAAAATTATTCACGGTGCAGTTTGAAAGTTCATAATTAAAATTAATTGATCAAATTTTTAGTTTTTGTTTTTGTTTGGGTATTTCCATGAGCACTAGTCGTGTAAGTCACATTATTAGTAACTGCTAAGTTGTTGGCCACCGTTATTTTCAAAAGGTTTGCATGGTCTTATTCAATTAATGAAATATCTCTGATAAAATAAGTCACATTCTTCCGTTTTAAAATACTGGTATCCAAAATCGCAGTACGTGACTTACACGACATGTGCTCATGGAAATACCTGTTTATGAAGGTTAATTATCAACACAAGGAATATAGGCCCTAAGGGTGGGTGCCTTCCGTTAGGTGCCCTTAGAGGTAACTCGTAACCTAATTACTATTGATCAAACCCATATTTATTCAAGAAAATCCAATGTTTGAAGAAAACCACTGAAAAATCTTAATGATTAGGTGCGATACGGTTCGAACCCAACACTTCTCGTTTACCAGCTTCGACAGCAGAATATCTCGTCACTTCTGAGGCACGTTACTTTTTTTAAACCATGATCCTAAAAATCGTTAAAAGATATACATAGGTGACAATGTCTCGTAATTATTGCAGTGTCTGATCCCTAACAAACATGTTAACCTTTTGACGTCGAACAATTGCGTTTGTATAATTCTGAACTCCCACTAGAAATTAAAAAAAAAAAAATCAAATTTAAGAGAAGCAGTTTTGCGACTTTTTTTTTTCCTACTACAGTTTGAACAGTAAAAGTTAATTTTTTTTTCTGGTGTAAATCTTTTTTTAATCGTAGGTGGAATAAAATATATCCCACCACCCTTTAACCCTTTCCGGCGCACGCAAATTCTGCTCATAAAATAAGAAATTGTTGATTAACCCATTAACGCCCGAATTATTTTCTTCGCTAAAATTTAAATTTTGTATTTCCCACCACTTTTAAAAGCAAATTAACTTTTATCTAAATTTATCAAGGATTCTGTCTCGTGAAATAAGGTATAAATTTTTCTTCCTTTTTACTGGTGGGAAAACCGCTTTCTTGCTGTTTTTGTAACTGTCCTCAAACGAGGACGCTGGGCGTTAATGGGTTAACACCGAAATTTAAAAACGACTTTTATAGAAATTAAGAATTCCCAAATTCACGATTTCATTGTAAAAGCGAAATTTCTATAAAATATTCTTGGTGCCGTTTGCAAGTTTGGAATTAAAATTAGGTGTTGCCGGAGTGGGAACACTGCGCCGGAAAGGGTTAAGGCCAGGGGTGCAAAAATCTAGGCGCCAGAGGGTAGTTTCTCACCACTAAAATTTTAAAGTTTTTTTCGCTCAAAATTTATTAGCATTCTAGCAGGAATTTTACACGAAATATTAGACGAAGAAAAACGAAATAAATTTTGTGGTGAGAAACTGCCTGCTGGCGCCTAAATTTTTGCACCCCTGGTTAAGGCTACAGTGGACTCTCAAAGCTAATTTTTTTAATTTTCAATGATTTTTTTTTTATATTTCTGGACATAATCATAATATATATATATCTTATTTCACATTTTTTAAAAAATATATATTCAGAAGTTTTTGAGATACAGATTTTTCTTTTTTTAAATTAATAAAAAATGGCAATATTTCAAAATGCTCCATGCGAAATTCTGTATGCCCAATTTTTCTGATTTTCTGTTTAAAATGCTCTCTATGTATGTGTTAACAAATGTTACTAAGCATTTTTAGCATATTACTTGCAAAACATTTAAAAAATGATTTTAACTTAATTCTTTTGTATTTTCCGTTAAAAAATCATTAAAAATTTCATATGACTGAAATTTAAAATAATTACATGCGTCTAAAAAATTTATTTCTAGTTACATTTGTTAACACATACATAAAGAGCATTTTAAACAAAAAATCAGAAAAATTGGGTATAAAGAATTTCGCATGGTACGTTTTGAAATCATGAAAGCGACGAAAATATTCATTCTGAGAAAAACAGGTTTTAGTAACTACAGTGGTTATAATTGCTTAATATTTTCCTACTGTCACAATTTCAACTATTAAGGAATATATCATCATTTCTAGCTTATAGGTAAATGTTTTATGTTTTTATGGTAAATTCACATAAAATATGTGGCTTCAACAGTAATTCATGCAAAGGACGTGAAGTATCTGAATTTTAATCCTTTGAGCTCTGGAGTGTAAATTTCTTCAAAATTCCAAATGTCACATTGGCACCAGTATTCTGTTTAAAAAAAAATTGCATTAAACCTTTTTGAAGTAAATTTGGTCAAATTTTCTGTTGTCATTGTGACATTTTGGAATTAAAATTATGTGGTAGAAAATTCTACCTGCAGAACTCAAGGGGTTAAAAAATCTTCTCAAAAGTAACATTTCGTATTTTCTAATAAAAAATTTCCAAATTTTACTAGAAATATTCATAGTATAAATACCTCTTATTGTAAAAATTTTTGTTAAATATATTAAATATTTTTAATATTTTAAATATGTTAATATTTTTTAATTTACGCTAAAAAGATTGGGGACAAAAAGCAATTCCTCTAAATACATTGTAAACAAACGCTTAAGGAAACAGTTAAAAGTTACAGTTAAAGTATTTTTTGCGAAATCACAAAATTAATAATTTCAGTGCAGAATAATAACATTTTGTATGGTAAAACAAAAAACTAGGCTAAATTTTACGGATGTGAATCGGCAAAAAGTAAACAAAGGGGCGTGGCACAATCATCTGAGTGGACAAAAATGCTTCTAACTCTAGTAACAATAGTCGAAATTGAAAAATTATTTTTGTGTTCAATAGCAGGGAGTTCATATAATGTTATTATGCTAAAAAGGAAAATTCGAAAATTTGATGTTTTTTTGCGATTTTGAAAGTCTACTGTAGCCTTAAAGTGTTAAAAAACAGAAAGTCGATATATTACGTGCAAAGTTGCCACTAGGGAATACACTATGTGGCCAAAGGTGAACGGCCACTTATAATTTTAGACATTTTGTTAACTATATAAAAAGTACATGAGGAATTTTACTCAAACTCAGGTTTCTAAGTATAATTCTACAGGTCATATATTACCGTGAAATAATTTCCCCTAAACTCCGTAGAGCATGGTCAACAAATTGAAAACATAGACTATCTTTTGGATGACCTGTCAAATCTAAAGTAGCAAAAGCGTTCAAACTGTTGATTGTGATTAAGTGACTTATAGTAATAAACTGTGTTGATTTTTGTGTGGATAGCAAGTGCACTCGTAGGGAAATCAAGGTTTAAAAAAATCCTCAAATTTTGCCAAGTATTTTGCTTATAATTATCAGAGTTCTTAATAAAAAAATGTTCTTTCCAGAAAATACGACAAACAACAATGTACATAATACTCTATAATCAGAATTAACAAATAAGAAGAATTGTATGAAAAATGAGCAGGTTTACTAAATAGTTTTTCATTGCGCATGTGTGGAATCTATCAAAATCTCATTTACATATTGTGTTAGCTAAATGCATGGAGCAACTTTTGTAAAAGTCTCAAAAACATACTTAGAAAATTATGAAAGTGATCGCTGACAAAATAAGCTCAAAATCCGTTATTCCCAAAATGAAGCAAAAAAATGAGGGGTTGTATCCAAATATAGTAACACGTGCTACTTTGTGTATTCTATATTGACAATAACCAATTAATATATGGACACAATCCCTCATCGTTTCGTTTCAGTTTGGGAATAATGAAATTTGAGTTTATATACACCTTATATACACCTATTTTACCCATCTGTAAGCTTCCTTAAAGCCGATATATAGGTATGATATGAATGAGGAATTTTGAAATAATAAAGAGTCAGATAGTCTCCTGGTGTTTGTACTTCAATGCCTCACTTGCGCCCATACATTACTATACAATAATTGATTCTTACAGTGTCCTGTACCAGCCCTTAAGTTTGTACCATGAATTTAGAACCACCCTGGATATATGTGCCATACATATATATATATACCGTAATTTCGGGTGTATAAGCCGCGGGTCAAACAATTCTTTTTCGACCCAGAATTTTTTAAGAAATAACTGTAACTAGGTAGATCGCCGTAAATATTTGTCTTCAATCACTAAATAAGATTTCTGGGTCCAAAAAGAATTGTTTGATCCGCGGCTTATACACCCGAAATTACGGTATATATATTGTATATATGTATATTGTTCGCACAGCTGTACCACAAATTTTTCATGGTATTTTCAATGTATTTCACTGTAGAAAAATATTGCGAAAATTGTGAATAGAGGGGGTGGTTGCGAATTCTGTTTCTTAAAAACTAAATATAAATTTTCTTATCATTAATAGTGGTGCCAGAGTCCTTACATAATATAAGGAGTGTGCGAACCCTGATGTATATATACATAGATGTCATTTAAATTTGGTGTACCTAAATCACCGAAAGGAAATACTGATAATATTTATCGGCAGACATTTGCGATTTAATATAACCAAAATTAATATTATTTTATTATGTTATTCGAAATCGGGAATTTTTGGGCCATGTGAAATATGCAAAATACATTAATTATTCATCGAAAAGTGTTTTAAATTCTTTAGAAATCGCTGAAAATGAAAAATGAGTAGAAATGATTACTTGTATATAATTACGTTAACACGTCAGCACACGCGCTAGGATAAAAATTACTCCCAGTGACATTGTACACAAAATCTATAAATGTAGGCTGATTAAATATTTTAATCATCGTCACAGATATTAATTATAATAATATATTAGCCGGGCTTGAAATATAATAATACGTTTTATTGCATTTTATTCTATATTAATTGAATGCAATAAATCTTAAAGTGCGCAATAATTTCATGTTAAATAAAATACAAACCGATAAACAAAGTACGTCTTCAATATATTTGTGTTTTGCTTATTTTATAAGCATAATATCTCTATGAATCTTGTAAATAATAAAGTTCAGAGAATAAGTTTTATGTACATTACTTATTCTTGGTTTAAAATATTTAAAATTTATTAGAATTTCATAGATAAAAAGTACATTTATTTTGGAAATATAAATTTCATATTTCCTTTCCATAAAATTTACTATCCCAAAAGATTTAACATGGTAAAGTCAATCTCCATCGTCTCACATTATTTCCATTTAAAGAAAATAAACCCGCTTTAAAACTTTTTATCAATCCAAGAAATACATTTTGTGCATTATTGCAAGACACGGGGAAAAATAGAAAACTAATGCTGGATTTGAATGAACTGCATTATACATTCAAAATGTTTAATGTACTAAAACATGAATGATATTCGAAAATGTCTAGAATATTTGCATCATTTATAACTGTATAGTATGCAATAATAAGTTAAATTTAACATGCCCTTATTATATAGATTTTTTTAAAGATAGATTTCATATTTTTTTATGCATAAATAATGTATAAAATATTTTATGCATAAATATATATTTATTTAAATTGACTAAAGTATGATTATTGATAAACAAAATTTGTAAATTCCATTCAATGTTTAATTATTATATTATATTTTTATTCAATATATGACTATTTTTTTTATTTTTTCGATATATATATGGGCATTTCCATGAGCATTTGTCGTGTAAGTCACATTATTGGTAACTTAAAAATTGTTTGCCACCGTTATTTTCGAAAGGTTTGCATGGCCTTATTCAATTAATGAAATAACTCTAGTAAATTAAATCACATTTTTTCGTTCTAAAATACTGGTTTCCAAAATCATAGTATGTGACTTACACGACATGTGCTCATGGAAATACCCATATATATATATGCATATACAGAATTGCCAAATCTCCGGCTTTTTGCACACCATTATTATCTTAGAGAAAAATAAGTCATTTTAAATCGTCGAAATGTTCCAATTAAATAAAAGAACATTTTCTGTATAAAAATATCGGTATCCAAAAAGCCGGAGACTTGGCAGCTCTGTATATATATATGAGTGGGTGAGTGTGAGTGTGTGTGTGTGTGTGTAATAGATAATAATTAACCCTTTCCGGGGCAAGCTACTTGTATTCGTAAATTGTTGAAATGATTGAATGACTCCGAAATTTTATTTGTAAAATAATAAACGTCTCTCTTTTCGTATTTAATAAAAGTGAAATTTTCGTAGGAAATTTCTGGTGCCAGTGTGGTAATTTAGGATTAAAATTAGGTGTTGTCATTTGCCAACACCGCCCTTTAAGGGGTTAACCCTTTGAGCTCTGATGGTAAAATTTTCTGCCACATAATTTTAATTCCGAAATGTCACAATGACACCAGAAAATTCGAACAAATTTATTTGAAAAATATTTTAATGCATTTTTTTTTTCGTGTATATGGTTAATCGTTTTTTTTCTTTGACAAATACTGGCTCCAATGTGACATTTGGAATTTTGAAGAAATTCACTCTCCAGAGCTTAAAGGGTTAAAGGGTCCAATAGAAATAACAAATTAATAAACCTAGGTTACTGACAAATACAATACAATATACACTGTGTACAAGTTAAAAGTGAAAGAGGACTTTGGGGAAAATGGTTGCGACTGCTTCTAATAGCGGGGTTATCAGCTGGGCAAGAGCGGGCCTTTTTCTACCTGCTAATATCAACGAATATCCACATGCATGAATTCTCAGATTGCACTTAGGATAGATTTGTCAAATGTTAAGCCTTAGCACATAACTGATTGTATGGGCTTTACGACGTTATCTCCTGTGAGAACTGATATGATGCATCTTGTTGCTAGAATGAGTGTGTTTTGAAATTCCAGATTCACATCTCACACTGGTCCATTCGACATGTTATCGACAACTTTTCACGCCTGGCCTAGAAGCACCAAGAATGCTAATAAACAAAAAAGAAAGTCATTTTTTTAATTAAAAAAAAATTTAAATTATTGCAGATTCGGATTCTACGGACAAAAATACGTAACTTTCGTATTTGATGTTTATTTCGAATCGTCGTTTATCAAGGTGTAATTGAGCATATTATATCGATACATATTTCGGTTTTCCCTACCAGGTTTTGCGTGATTGGCCAGAATTTTGACGTCAAATTCCTCGTCTTTTGCAGGAATAGCGTTTCTTGAAAATCACCCGTGGCGATTATTTCGATAATGCTACGCTGTTAAAAATTTGATCCATTTCCTGTAGCGTCACTCCACAGCTTTTATAGAATATCTCTTTTATGACCAATGAGAATGCTCCATAGCACAGTAAAGTAACCATTTTCTATAAAAGCCGTAGAGTGACGCTACAGCAAATAATTAAAAAAATCATACACCCACATCAGCCGTATTTAGAAACCATTCGTTATTTATAAACCATTTGCTGGATAAAATAAAAATCCAAATAGAAAACTAAATTAATATATTTCAATGAATTTTTGTAGAGAAAAACAAAAAAAATATATACACTGTAAAAAATTAACTCATTTGCTACAGCGTCACTCCACCGCTTTTATAGAAAACGGTTACTTTAGTGTGTTATGGAGCATTCTCATTGGTCATAAAAGAGATATTCTATAAAAGCTGTGGAGTGACGCTTCAGCAAATGGATCAAATTTTTAACAGAGTAGCATTATCGACATAATCGCCAGGGGTAATTTTCACGAAACGCTGTTCCTGCAAAAGACGTGGAATTTGACGTCAAAATTCTAGCTAATCAGGCAAAAACCTGGTTGGGAAAACCGAAATACGTATCGATTTAATATGCTCAATTACACCATGATAAACGAGGATTCGAAATAAACTTTAAATACAAAAATTACGTATTTTTGTCCGTAGAATCCAAATATGCAATAGAAAATGGGGGTTATAATTTAAGATTTCAAAGTTGGACCCCCTCTGACCCCAAGGGGGTCGGTTGCGAACGTCAAATTTGGTATCACTGAGTAGCTCATTTAAAAATATTTAACATGTATATTTTCGTTTTTCAATCTCTTATGTATTTCTCGATTCGACCGTTTTCAGACTTTTCGGACAATATATTATATAGAGAATCATAGAGATTCGACTTTAAGATAAAACATTTAGAGCTATAAAAGTTTAGTGATATCCTTTGGCCCCGATTTGACACTCCTGTTTAATCCTTTAAGGGTGTATTCGAAAAAACGCTTTTCCACCTTCAGCAGCTCGAAATTTTCCGATACAATTTCAGACACATTTTTAAAAGTAGAATCATGAAACTTGCTGAGGGGATTCTTGAAGGGACGTATGAGGTGCCGAGTAAAGTCTTTTTACGTTCAATTCATTAGAATTTGATTTATAAGCTATTAACTTCTCTGGAAGACCCTTTTTTTCGTTCTCTCATCTCCCACTTCGGAAAAATCGGTTCAAATTGCCGTTTTTGATTGCTTTTTTTGCAATATTTTGTACACTTATCAAAGAATTGACCTTTACGGCACCTTGTGCACTTTCTAAATAAGAGAATCTGCGATTTTCATGTGTTTGAGAGCAAAAGTGAATTCAAAAATAAATCGGAAAACAAGCAGTTTGAATCGAAATACACCCTTAATTATTGCGCTTGTGGATTTCACGGGCATAGTAGTTTGCACGTTTCTTTAAAATTATTTTTTATCACCTTTTTTCAACATTACTATTGATTTTATTTTTGCATCATTCAATCTACCATTAAATAGAGTGAATATTTTTATTTCAAAAGTATGTGTCACTGTCTTTTACATAAATAAAAGTTTGCCGCAATTTCCAGTACACAAACCGCAGAAAAACTATCATTTTTCGACACACACACATTTTAAAATGAAATGTATCTTTTTAAATCGCGGTAAATATTGGGCTTCAATTACTAATTAAATTTTTTGTGTCCAAACTGAATTTTTTATTTGCGAATTATACGCGGGAAATTACTGTGTTTTTATTGGCGCAAATTTGTTTTCGAGAATTTTTCCAGAAAAATATGAATTTTAGGGCAGGCGTTTCAAACTTGAGATCCGTGGAGAAAAAATTATTACAATTCTCGAATAATATAGTTCAACTTTTTCAAAGACGGAAACTTGGTGATGAAAGAAGAGGCAAATTACTGTTGAAAGCTGGGTTCGCTTACTTTTGAAAATCCCCATTTCTGAAAATAATCCTAGTTAACCAACCTCCTAACCATATTTCTCTAATTATGTTAGGTGAAATTTTAAATCATATAATGTTAAATTTACTTATAGAAGTGAAGATATTTAATAGTAAACACCAATACAAATCATGGAAAATGGTAGGGTCGAAATTCTCACAGAATACGTTTTGTACACAGCTTGCTATGCAGAAAAATTAAATAACAATACTTTATGGCAAATAAACAAGATTTTGATTTAATTTTTATGTATTTTAAAAAAAAGGTTTTTTTTTTTTTTACTTTTTACCCTTCTCTTGTAAAAAACAGTGCCCTTTGAAGGAATGATAAATTTTAAGCTAAATGAATACGATTTAAAATGCATGATTACGTATATTTTCATGCGTTTCATGTATCTTTCTTTTAAAAATCTTTATCCTTATCTTCCGTAAAATCGTTTTTCTCATAAAAGGATCATAAAACGATACAAAATAATGCATTCAATACCGTTTTAATATATAGGAAAAAGAAACCCGAAACAAATCATGCATTTATTTTGGTATTATCAATATCGCCTTCCTTTTACATCATACCGAAAATAACAAATACTTTAACTTGGTAAAATGCTTTCTCATAATGTCTTGCATTATTCCCATCCAGAGAAAATAAACATTCTTTTAAACTTTTTATTATTTTGCGAAATACATTTTATTCATTACAACAATGGATAGGAAAATGGAAGCTTAGTGCTTGCTCTATTTGAATTAACGGCTGTTTCAAGTGCTTAATGTTGTGAAAAATGCATGATGCAATCTATTAAATTTGTTCAACTATTTTTATAACTTTTCATATTATAGTAGATGAAAAACTAAAATAAAATCTAAATGTCTTTAAAATTAAAATGTTTATTTTTAAAAATGGATGTTTCTAGATGTTTTTATAACACAAATTTGAGACACTTTATGCAAAGGAATATATTTACTCTTTTTTATTCCGATATTTTATATACTTTTGAGTTTACAGTATAGCTGCCGAACATTCAGTTACTTTCATGAAAAAAAAATTCATATCGTGAATAAATTAATCTTGCTATCTAGCGACTTACACAAAGACACAAGTTATGTTCAATTTATAATATTTTCTGTCCCAATGTGTATTTATTTAATTTCCAAATTCCAGATTATTAAGTCAGTTCACTTGAATTCTGAAAATATAATTTTAACATGAAATAAAACTAAAGAACATATAATTAACGTGAATCAAAGCGTTTGTTCTTAAAAACAGGTGGGGATTTTTTCAAATGCACATTACTTGAATCATTTTTTAAAAATATTAAAAATAAAATATTAAAAATAGTTAATTGCTAACAGCAGGAAATAGAATTTATTGAATGCATTTTTTTTATTGTAAAATTATATATATGTCCATTCTATTTTTAAAATCATCTGACTGACGCTTCATTTTTTTTACTCAAAACTTTAAACCCCATTAACTCCCTCAAATCCGTATAGCCTGGGACCAGATTTTGTACATATTTCTGAATATTGCGAATTTATGGTCACTGTTATGTTGAAATTTTTATACGGTAATTTGAACCTTATCATCCACTCAAAATAATAATATTTATATTTTTATGATAAAATAAAATATTAAAATTATTATGGTAACATAAGAAAAAATGATTAATATATTAACACTAGAACCGCGGCAACGGGTCATTTTAACCCGCAACATATGGAGAGACGTCGACTCGAACTAGAAAACACTTTGTAAAATAAGCTAAATATAAGCCAAGAAAAAAATAATTTCAATAAATAACTTAAACAGCTTTAAATGAAAATTCCGAAGGCAATTATTTTTATAAAACTTGAATGAATTTTCCGGGGTTCTGGTGTTAAATGTAAAAATGAATTTAATTTTTGATAATACATAACAAAATATGCAGAATAATTATGAAAATTTTTTTCATGAGTTATTCATTAAAAATTTGTATCATGAACAGGATTGAAACGAAATCGGCGGCAGAAAAATCTCTCTCACCACTACAGTTATTTCGTTATTTTTCGACTAAAATTATTGCAAGAATGCTATTAAGTTTTAATCGAAGAAAACTTTTAAATTTTAGTGATGAGAAACTGACCTTTAACGCCTAAATTTTTTAACCCCCGATCATGAAAAAACACTAAAATTTTTTAAGAAAATAGTAAAATAACAAAGTTTTTCTTCATGTTAGTGATATATAATAATCAAAAAAATGTTCATGTATAAATACACTTTATAAAAAATTACACTAATATCATCATTATCTTGAATGTTTTCAGGAATAAATTTATATTTCCTTTATGGAAAATCATAAATTCAGTCATATTTCCCAGAATTAACATTGAAATGAGACGAGAAAGATATAAAAATATAAAAATCTTGAATTTTCTCTCACATCTATTATCATCACATCATCATTCTAAGTTTCATTGCTTACATCTTCAACGATGTGCGAACTTTTGGAGTTTGTAGATTTTAGGATTGTATATTTGAAGAAATCTTTTGGAATAAAAATCACTATTTTAACCCTTTGAGCTCTGATGGTAGAATTTTCTACCACATAATTTTAATTCCGAAATATCACATCGGCACCAGAAAATTCGCCCACATTTATTTCAAAAAGGTTTAATGCATTTTTTCGTGTATATCGTAACACCGTTTTTTTTATCTCCACAAAATACTGGTGCCAATGTGACATTTGGAATTTTAAAGAAATTTACCCATCAGAGCTCAAAGGGTTAAGAAAAAATGCATCTTTCTACTCAGTCCCTGGGTTGCCAATTTGGCCTCCACTTTCAATTTAAAAAATTTGAATTCACATAAAAAATTCTGAAAGAAGTATTTTACTTTAGGCATTCATGAAATGTCAGACGCCAAATAAAGAAAGCTATACAATATAGAATTTCTGGTGAGAATTGAAAATTTCAGAATCAAAAAAGTGACCAAATCTGGCAACCCAGCTCAGTCCTCTCGAGGAGAGTGATTAGTTTAGCCTAGTTTTGTTTACCGTCATTTCTGAAAAAAATGTCTTAATTATTATTTTTTGATATTAGTTGTTTCAGGAGCGAGAAAAAAAAATTGAGTAATTGTTTAGTGACTCATAGAATTTAGAAAAAAATTCAATTGTTCACAAGTGCAATGTAGATTTTATTTACATTAATCATGAACCCAAAATTTTACATTTAATTTTCGGACGCGAACTTTCATAAAGCTGAAATAGTTTTACCCTTTCAGGGGCAAGCAATTACATTTGTGTAGTGCTGAATTCCCACCGGAAATTTGGAAAGCTTTTATTTGTAAATAAGGAAAAACAATTTTCAAATTTACCTTTCACAGTTATAAAAAGTAAAGCGCCCCTCAAGGGGATAAACAATGCTTTATTCCACATATAAATGATTAGTAAAGCGAAGGTTGTATTAAAGTAGATTTATTCAGAAATATGTTTAATACTCTAATTCCCATGATTGCATACATGACAGGGTTCGTACTCATTCCGTTTTTTCCCGATGATAAATCAGTATTTTTTATTTACTAAATTTTTTTCCAGTTTTACTACAAAACTAGTCCAAAGGCTCAAAATTTCGCCCTTTTAAAGCAGAGATGTTTTTTAATAAATAAATGCTGTAACCGAACAATTTCCTGGTCTTAAAATTTCAAGACCCATACAAACCCTCTTTAATAGTAACAGCGTTTCGAATTTAGTGGATTTTAATAATTTGCATGTTCTAACTTCAAACCAGAATTTTAAAACAGAAATATTTACTTTTTTGTAAAACTCGCATTCCACATTTAAATAAAACTAAATTTATGATTAAAATTTTTAGTGAGAATTGAGATTGGATGAGCTACAGAATTTGCAGAACCATCGGAATTAGAGGACGCGAAGTGAATACCTCTCCATGATATATGGTTTGTCCGGAAAGTAATAGGACTGAGTCGATATAAAAAAAATTATTGAGCCAATCATTACAATTTTTTAAAAACTTTCAAAATAGGATCCTTCTACGTCGATGCTGCGCTGCCAGCGCGATTTCCAAGCATTGAAGGCGTCACGGAAGTCATTCTCCGGAATAGCCTTGAGAGCCGCGGTGCATGCTGCTTGGATTCCCTCTGTCGCACAGTGGGGCAAAATCCCGAAAAGCTGGCCAAAATATGAAAATGTTATTCAAATTGTACGAAAATTCGTATACAGGTGTTTTTGGGGATGCTAAGTAAGAATACAAAATTAAAATTGAAAAAAAAATGGCGAATACAATATGGCGGAATAAAAATTAAAATGTCTCGAAAATTATTCAATTTATATGCAATTTCGTAAACTTTTCAGGATGCTATACAGACAGGATGCTATTTTCAGACATATTTAAACGAAATTTATGTACTTTAATGGAAAGTAAAACATTAGCCTATTTAATTTTTATATTATTAAAATAAAAACGAAAATATATTCCATAAATTAACCTTTAGAATCAACTGTAGTAAGGTACCCTGGGGTAATAACGCCAAGTTAAGGTTCTACCAATTTTCACGGCTTAGTTTTAGATTGTATTTTTCAAACAAATATAGGATCTGATACAGCAACTCATTGACTACCTATATAAAATAAAATAATTTAACAGATATGTATTCATAAAATGTAATGGCGTTTTTTCTTGACCAATGCTATTTGGCGTTATTACCCACCTATATGGGTAATAACGCCATGCAAACAAAACTATGAAATAAGATGGAATAATTGCATGTAGATAGCCCAATTCTAAAAATACAAACTCTACAAATTAGAAATTGACAAATTGCATTCTAAGCTATTGAAAATGTTCAATATTTTGTGAAAGTGTAAGAAAAATAAAGGTGTGGTGTGGGAGGGGGGATGAGGCAAAAGAATAACAGACCGTGAGCTTCTTTTTGCTTAAAAAGGATCATTTAAATAGAAATATAAGAAACATTGCACAGTTTTAACTGTGTTTATTTGAATCAGTATTTAGGATGTAGCTAGGCCACTGTAGGGAATCAACCGGGGTATTAAACCAAGGATTGGCGTTATTACCCCGGTATAGTTATTGCGCAGTACATTTTAAATTACAAATTATCTCGAGAAGATATCCAAAATCTTCAACAACATTTTAAAAGTACATGAAATGCACTACAAATTTATGTAATTAACAAAGTATTTCCGGATAAAAAGATAGTCTTCACATCACAAAACGTATCTCGCAAATTTTAGATCAAGCGTTAATTTTAGTTGTTTCTAAAAACAATAAGACCTAAATATGAAACAAATTAACTTGAAGCTGTTTTTTGCGATTTATATGACTAAAAACCCTTCTGCGCAGAGCACATGGGTGTCATTTACCTGATTATTTCATAATTATGCAAAATATAAGCACTTGGCGTTATTACCCCGCCTGGCGTTATTACCCCAGGGTACCTTATAATAAAAAGATTCTTCAGAGGTCAAGGTGTCGAAATAGCAGAACTTGTTGGCGGTATTGGAAGATCCTGTGACTCTTAAGATTAATGATTTTAATTTCTTCTACGACAAATTACCTAAACTAGAAAGGAAAGAATCTGATGACATTAAAAGACGCAAAAATATCTTTTTTTCCCTCGCAACTGCATCTTTGCGATACATCTTCTCGATGCCTTTTGATCAGTTTGTTGCATGATTCTTGAGTATCTTATGACATTTGACAAATTGGCAGTGATGAAGATAATGTTATTTCTTTGCCATTAATGAGTAGTTTGTGTACTGAAGTAAGCATATAGAACCAGGGGTGCTGCTCAAATCTACGAGATATTTGTAAGGGAACATTTTCGAAGTTTATCAAATAAATAACATGGCTACAAAAAAGTACTTATGGCATAGAAACGTTTAATCAAATTTTCGCATATGCTCGTTTAGAAACACAAATAGTTGCGTTTTCAAAGAATAGTTGAATTGTATTTCCATCATTTGTGCTTCCAGATCTGGGATTTAGTTTCTCGACGAGAAGTCTTGATTGTAAATGAAATAATTTTGGCATATTTTATTTTGCAATTTCGGTGTTCTTCTTTTCATGCAGAGTACGAGCTTTTCATTTTTTCTATCCAGTTTGTCTGCCAGGTGTAAGGTCTCTCTAAACATCTTTGCATCTTTGCACAAATATTCTGAATTCTAATTTATCTCAATCCACTTTTAATAAAAAATGTCAGATCGGTAAGATGTTGTTTTTATGCTGTCTGACATAGGTAGCAACGTTGAGTATTACACTAATTCGTTTTTAACGACTCTTTCTTCTGTATCAATGATTGTAATAAACGAAATAAATTGATTCTACTAGCATTTAATGCAATCCCATTCATTGACAGTTGGTTCCGTATTTCTTGAAAAAGAAAAATGGATCTTGATTGGCCCGATAAAATCAGTGAAATAAAGATCTCGATATTTTCAAATTGACGATTCATGAATTATTCGAAATATTTATGTACTCTATAGTAGCACGGAAGAAAAGAAAAATATATTAGACATACTGCCATCTTCATAGCTAAATATTTGTTTAAATGTACTCAGAATAGATGTGCCATCACATCCTCACTTGCAAATCAAATCCAAATTACTAATATAAGCGAAAGTAATATTCATAATGATTTTTACTCGCATTAATGAAATACGCTCAGTAGTTTCATCTAGTAAATATAGCCATTGACAAAATAATTCTTCTAATTTTCATAGAACAAACAAAGTTACTACTTATAAAGATAAGAAAATGTTATTCTACCGGATCAGTAATAGAGAATTATTTTCATTTTTTCATTACTAAGCTTACTTATCAAATTAATGTAATCTTATGATTATAGTACTTATTTGCAATATAATAGGAAATAAACTATTATAGAATTAAATAATTCAAAAATTTGAAAAATATTTATCAGCAAAATTATGTGAAAAGTAGTTAATTTCAAAATTTTTAAGGCGGCCGAAAAAGTGGAATTTTTACTTGCGGTTACTAAAATATGCGTGAAATGCAGAAAGGTAGTTTTTTGCAGCTGTTTTTTATGAATCACTAGAAAATAGCCCAAGTTATTACTTCCATTAAATTTCGTTGCGGAACACTGTGGAACATTTAAACTTTTTTATGTTTAAAAGCAAAAATATAAAAAAAATTCTAAAATTTTTTATCAAAAATGACAATGAATTTATTAATTTTTATATGCTTAATATAAATTTTGTAATACATGCAAATAAAGTACATACTATCATAGTGTGAATCCATTTCAAATCATTAAAATCGGATAATATTATAAAATATAGCACGCGTTTAGAGGAATTGTTGTTTTGCTGTTTTTGTTCGCTCTAAATGATACTCCTTCAAGCATCATTTTTGAAATGATGCTGCTTGTAAGGGCAAAGCAAAAATCTTTTTTTAAATGCAGTTTCTTACTCTCCAAACATTATTGTAGCCAACTATATAATCGAAATTCCCTAAATCGTAACTTCATTTTTCGACTTTTGGCCAGCTTTTTGGGTTTTTGCCCCACTGTGTGTCGTCTCAAAATGCGTGCCTTTCATCGTCCTTTTCAGGCGAGGAAACAAAAAAAAAAAAGTCCGGGGAGCCACATCTGGGCTGTAGGACGACTGCGGAAGCGTTGGGATGCTGGCCTTGGTCAGGTAGCTGTTCACAAGAAAGGCGGTGTGACCGCGCACACCTAGCGCATGTTCAAATACTCCCTCATATTATCATGAACCCAGGGTGCGTAGTCATCAAGAAACTCAGAGGATTTTAATTCTTTTATTATCAGAAATTCTTTAAAGTATTGGTTGCTACATCTGAAAAAGGATTTCTTTTTCGTTAAATAAGACAAATATCACATTATAAAAATTCTGGTAAAAAGTCCTTACAAGGTGCTTCCAAACTACGCACCATGTGAACCTCAGATTTTGGTAAATTTACCACCTGGGCAATTAAACTAATACTTAGCCAACGGTCTGAGTTCAAAACTTTGCGCACACGAGTCACATGGTCGGTGTTTGTCGAAGTCTAGGGTCTTCCAGCACGATTTTCATCGGCGGCCTCTTCCTGGCCCTGCAAAATGGCCTGGTGCCACCGAAACACACAACTTCTTGCTAAAGCAACATTTGGGTAAGCCTGATTGATCATATCAAACGTCTCTGTCACAGATTTACCGAGTTTCACACAGAATTTAATCGCATACTTCTGCTGTAACGAACGCTGCATTTTTCGGCTTGCACCATTCACAGAAACACTTCGCGCGAAAATGCCTGTCCTGATTCTCCAGGTGCTCGGAGACAACTGAACAGACACTCGTTCGTTAGCTAGGAGTGCCCTCTACGGAATCCAGTCGGTGCGCGCACGCTCCAAAGTACAGTCGCGGCGGAAGAAAATCTGTCCTAATACTTTCCGGACAAACCATGTATAAACAGTTTCTTGACGTGTATTCTAACCCATCGAAGTCCACAATATCAGTCATATACAATGAGTATACAGGACATTATTTGGATAATGCTGCGTTCCCAAAGCATATTTTAGGTAATATTAAATATCGTGTTTAATATCAAAATCTTCGTATTTAATAGCAAAATTCCTGACATTAAATAAGTCGAATGTTGATGTTTGGCAGAAAGATATTTTAAAAGTAATCACTCTTCATAACAGTGAAGTATTAAATAAATACATAATTCTAACGAATTCAGGGGTAGCCAACTGTGGCACGTCGAATACCACTTATTTCTTAAATTAAAAATCTTACTTGTTGTACAACATATGTACAATTATTGGGGTACATCTATGATCTCCATACATAGAGACTAAATCTTGGCAGCTCCCTTTATGCAGTCAATAATTACTATAAAATTTTAGTGGTGTACAGCATGCCACAGTTGGCCACAACTGAACTAAATTATTTTAAAACAAAACATAAATCAAACATAAAAGGCAAACAAATTTTTAAACTTTTAAGTTATACAACATTTTTATTTACAGTGAATTACTGTAATTAGCAATCGTGAAATTATTACTTTTTTTACAAAAGCAAATTAAATGCATTTTTTAAATTTTTAAACAAATTCTGACTAATTCCATTAGGAAGTTACAAACTTTTTTTAAAAAATATATGTATATTACTTTGTACGTCAGAGAAAACATTAATATACGTTAATCCTATCTCAAGAGAATTAGTTTGGGACTAAAATCTGTTTTGAAATGTAAACAAAATTCAATTTTAAATTCATACTTTTCTGTCTCAAAATTTGAGTCACATTTTCTTTTAACCGCTACATTGAGAGTGTTTGAAATTAATAATCACTCCTAACTCATTTTCTTTTAATGACCTACCAATCCTATTTGAATTTATATTGCTTCATTACGAAGCTGCGAGTGTATAAAAAGTAAGCAAATTATAAACAGAATGACTTAAATTCAAGAAGTATGTATTCATTTAAAATATCTTTTGTATTTGTATACGTGTTTTTTTTTAATTATGTAAATTGCTTTTATTTGCATTTCGTTTACACTAAGAATATTTCGGATTAATGTACTTTAATTTACTTTAATAAGATTTGATAAATACATAATATGAAAAAAACATACTTTTGTTATTTTTCATAAAAGCATATGGAAAAATTTTTAGAACTGAAAAAATATTTTAAAAAATTAACTTAAAGAATGTTACACATTAAAAATAGGAAATGATAAATCATGAAAAATATTGGTGCCTTAATTTCCGGCGTATAATCCGCGGATCAAACGATCATTTTTCGATCCAGAAAATTACAAAAATAAAATTTAACTTTTTACATCCCAGTAAATATTTGGTTCCAATAACTAAATAAACTTTCTAGGTCAAAACACAATAGTTAAACACCAAAAAACGCGGAACGCGGATTATACACCGGAAATTACGGTACATAATTTACTTGCTAATCGTTAAAGAAACAATATAACTCAATAAGGCATAAACAGGTGTCATACTTGTCCTGAAATTTCAAGATCAAGAAATTTAGCCGTGTCGACTATTTTCTCATACAAATAGCCTTGTTAAATAATGAGAAATTTTGTTCGTTGAATTTAGATTTATTTTTCTAATAGGAAATGCTGTTTTTTCACCTGCAAAATTTGATAGGTACGACCTCTGGGCATAAATGATTCCGTGTGTAACTTTGAGTTAAAATTCGAATTTCCCAAGAAAATGTTATTTGTGACTGAGGAAATTTAATTTTGCAATTTTTTTCACAAAAGACAGAAAAGTTAAAAATTGATTAACAATCTTTCCACAAATAATGACTACAATTAAATGGCATAAATAATAATACACAGTCCATAGAGGGATTAAACTCTTGAAAAAACGTAGCACAATTTTTTCTGCCATTTCCTCCGAGTCAAACCTTCTATCAGTGTTTCCGCATATATGGCTAAATTTTTAGGTATCATTTGTGTTTCAATGTTTCCGTACATGGAACACTGAAACATGATTCCGAAATTCTGCAGTGACACCAGAATTCTGGAGAGATATTTTCCGTTTATTACGCATGGGAAAAACAGCTTTTCTTATTTTCAAACAAATTTATGGGTAAATTCCTGTGTCATTCTGTCATTTCAATATTTCCGAATGGGAGTGCCGTGTGCCGAAAAAGGTAAAGCATTTCGAATTCTCACCAATAACTTTTAATGGATATTTTTCTTAATACTCTGATAGAGATTCCATAAATAAGGATGAAGAAAATTGCTCTTCAAAATTTTCTAGTGTGAAGTCCGTTAAAATTGAAGCGTACGGGATTAATCAGTTTATGATAATATACTTCAATATTATATTCTTCCGGTTATTAATAATGGAAGCCAGTAAGAATTTACTGCCTTCTCTTCTTATAAACCATGATCTTATTTATAGTTTACTTCACAAATTCAAGAATTTTAAATCTGGCAGACTGGGCAATATTGCCTTCAGTCAATTTTAAAAATGACTAAAGCAATCGGTGTTGCTAATTTTTTTTAATTCACATTTCTTAATTGCCCTACTTTTTTGAAATAGTGAAATGTCGCCTTATTTATGATATGTTAATTAAGGAAAAAACAAAAGGAATTTTAGCATTTCATAAAAGTGGTACGAATCAGGAAATCTGAATTTTTAAAAAGTAGCTCTCTGGCAACGCTGATTTAAATTGTGTGTTTAAAACGTATCATGGTAAAAATATTTAGCCCTTTTACGAAATAGTTGACTTCTACAGACATTGAAAATAAGTTTTATTCACAAATGAATAAATACCTAACTTCACATGTAAAATAAAAGCCAAAAGAAATAACACTTCCCTGCCCTTTTTTTCTATTTTTATGTAAAAATTATTTGAAATCCATTAACCCTTTCTGGCGCGTACAAATTCAGTTCGTAAAATGCGAAATTGTTGACTGACACCTGAATTTACAAAAGACTTTTTTAGAAATTAAGAATTCCCTCGTTTTAAGCTGTCATTGTAAAAGTAAAAATTTACTTAAATATTATTGGTGCCATTAGTAAGTTTGAATTAAAATTAGGAGTTGCCGGAGTGGTAACACTACGCCGGAAAGGGCTAATCCGTCTAATAATAGGAAAAACAGTAAAAAATTAAATTTTAAATTTTCAGCTAAAACTTAAAACTTTTTGGCGTCTACCCTACATGCAAAATTAGAGTTTTTAAATATTTTATTGCTATACTTTGCAATTAAATGGGCTTAAATTAATTTTATGTTAAATTAATCAATTTATTTCACACTCTGCAATTTGTTTAAATTAATATTTTTAAATATGAAGTAAAAGTAATAAAAGTAAACTTTGAATTAATAGCTTGATCGATTTTTTTGTTGTTGTTTCCGTAAAGAAATTCGATTTTTTGTCAAATGCAGCTATCTGAAGCTATCTGACATGGATAAAGTAACTGCTATTTTAACCTTTTGACTCTTCTTGATCAGTTACTGTGATCCCATTGTCCAAATTCATGGCTCATAGTAATAATTATAGTGTTTTTAGGTATGTGCTAGATGTGACACACGGTGCAGTGATGGGTTAAGTTCAGATACCATTTCTGTTCTTAAGAATTAAAATTAAGTGAGAAGAATACCCCCCAGCGCCTTTAGAAAATGTTAAGCGATTAGGTATGTTACACCACAGTTTCTGTAAGATATTGTTATACGTATTTGGATTCAAATTTTTCGAGGTATTTTTTCTGCTCGAAATTACCAGTAGTTTGAGGGTTCGTGAACTGTAAGATGACGATTATTGATTTAACCCCTTCAAGGCGATGGTTCGGTTTTGAATCACCTAATAAAATGCCGCATTGACATCAGAATACTAGAAAGAAAATTCTGCTTTTATTAAGAATGTGAATCAAAACTTTTGATTATTTTAAAATACATGTGTTTTTAAATTATGCTGTTATTTCCTCTTTTCAGCTTTTTACGAATTGGATTATCTTCCCCCTGATAAGTTTAATACAAGAATGCCCGATAGGAGTAAATTCGATTCGATCATATGATTAATGCCTACTTTTTCTATACAGTTATCTGTAATTTTTTTCTCAAAAGAAAAGTCTCCTCTTGCTCACAGGATGAGGTGGAGATGGGGACTTCATTAAAATGTCTTCATATTTCAAGTTTGTGCGGTCATTTTTAGAGGGATGATGAAATCTGTTAGAATCAATATCACCTTGAGGTGTCAAAGAATTTATAGAATAATTTTTTTCACCATTAACCCTTTAACGTTCATTGGTATCGCCACGAAACCACAAACTTTTAATTCCGATACGCAACACTGACACCGGTATTTTTATCTATAAATATCCCTTTTATTTTGCATGTGAAAAATCACATTTTCTTATTTAGAAATATATTTGTTCTTAATTACCGGTGTCATTCATTTATTTCGACATCTTAGTAATAAAAATGCTATGATCGTTAAAGGGTTAAAAAATGTGATCTTTTCAATAATTCCTGGAAATAAATTTCCATTATAAATTAAAAAGCACCAGTCACCAATGTCATAATCTGTTTTCAACTGTGATGAGTCAATTATAGGAACAATTTTTTTTCAGTGGATTCTGTTGTGTAATACTTTGTGGAGAGAATTAAAATTATTGGTGTTAAGATCGTTCTACAATTTGGACATGATTATTAAATAATCTTTTTGAGTGCATTTGCTTCAAAAACTTTTTAAAATACATAAAAAAGCGTAATATCACTGAAGAAAAACTTTTGAAATAAATAAGAAAAGTTTTATTATTGATTTTAAATTATACTTTTAAATTATCATGTCCGAAATTTTGTAACGATCGCAGCGATCGCCATTTTGTGTCGACCGTGCACAGGTAAATTGAGCGTGGTTCTCAGCAAGGTTATATTATTGTACTTACTAAATACGCTTTATTTATACGAAACAGATAATTATTTAAAATAAAGCATTATAATAAATATCTTTTAATATGTTTCACGACATCGGATCATTTTTAAAAATAATTTTAACGAAAAAAAATTGGCCTTTCGATTTTTATGCAATTTGGACATTTCAGTTTATTATTTCAGAAAAACGTATTTCTGCAAAGAAAAATTTTCGAATTACATAAAGAAACATAAGATCACAAAAGAATTACTTTTGAAAAAAAAAGTTTTACTATTAATTTTTTATCATATTTTAAATAATAATGTCCGGAATTTCATAACGGTTGAACGACTGCCATTCTGTGTCGACCGTACACGTGAAAGCTGAGCGTGCTTCTCAGTAAAATTATATTATTACAGGCATTAAATACGCTTTATTTACACTAAACACACATTTATGATAAAATATTATAATAAATATCTTATTACACGCTTCAGGACATCGG
Source organism: Maratus speculifer (assembly GCA_964019185.1). Taxonomy (NCBI): domain Eukaryota; kingdom Metazoa; phylum Arthropoda; class Arachnida; order Araneae; family Salticidae; genus Maratus; species Maratus speculifer. Next base: position 198,910,099 of record OZ025299.1, read on the forward strand.
ATCATCCTTAAAAATAAATTTACGGGAAAAAAGACAGGCGTTTCGATCGTTACGCAGTTTGGGAACCGATCGTTACGCAATTTGAGAAAAGTGCATATATTGCAAAAAAAAGTTACAGAAATACATATACAGGGTGTCCCAAAAGGTCGTTTACAAACTTAACATGCTGGTCTGTCATATCATGATGAACAATATTAAATAGGAAACTAAGGGTACCAAACGTCTTCCAAAGGAGATATGCGCCATTAAAGTTTAGGGTCCAAAATTTCAAATGCATATAAAAAACAGAAAAATTGATCGATTCGTTTGCGGTTTTCACTAAAACTATTCTTTATGTCAGTATTTTCTAGAAAATAAATTATTAAGAAAAATTTAAAAAAATGGCGAAAGAGGGCGCTTTAGACTTTGGAGTAACGATAAACTAGTTTTTACTGTTATTTTTTTCATCTCATTAAATTTTTTTAGAAGCTTAGACATAAACTTAAATTTTGAGCTCAAAATCTAAATCGTTGGAAGTGGTTAAGTAGCGCAAACTGAATTGCGGGGGGAGGTTCAAATTTCAAATGATTATAAAAAACGGAAAAATTGGTCAATTGATTTGCGATTTTCACTAAAATTATTCTTTATGTCAGTATTATCTTGAAAATAATTTATAAAGGTAAAATTCAAAAATGCCGATAGAGGGCGCTTTAGACTTTGGAGTAACGCACAACTATTTTTTCCGTTATTTTTTGCATCTCATAAATTTTTTTTAGAAGCTTAGACATAAACTTAAATTTTGAGATGAAAATCTGAATCGTTGGAAGTGGTAAAGTAGCGCAAACTGAACTGTGTTCAATATGGGTGGGGAGGTTCAAATATCAAATGATTATAAAAAACGGAAAAATTGGTCGATTCTTTTGCGGTTTTCGCTAAAACTATTCTTTATGTCAATATTTCCTTTAAAATAAATTTTAAAGATAAATTTCAAAAAATTCCGTTAGAGGGCGCTTTAAACTTTATAGTAACAGACAACTATCTTTAATCCTTACTTTTTGTATCTGATTAAATGCCAGCAAAAGCTTAGACATAGATTTTGAGCTCAAATTCTAAATCGATGGGAGGGGGTTAAGAAGCGCAAACTGAACTGTGTTCAGGAATTGAAATGTTACCCTCCCCACCCCTCGAACACAGTTCCATTTTCCGCTACTTAATTATTCACAACGATGCAGATTTTGAGCTCAAAATTTAAGTTTGAACTTTTACAAGCATTTTTTTAGATACAAAAAATAACGGTTAAAAATAGTTGTTGGTTCTATAAAGTTTAAGGCGCCCTCTGACGGAATTTTTTGAAAGATATTTGTAAAATTTATTTTCAAGAAAATATTGATATAACGAATAATTTTAGCGAAAACCGACCAATTTTTCCGTTTTTTATAATCATTTGAAATTTGAACCTCCCCGCCCCCATTGAACACAGTGCAGTTTGCGCTACTTAACCACACCCAACGATTCAATTTTTATCTCAAAATTTAAGTTTATGTCTAAGCTTCTAAAAAAATTTTATGAGATGCAAGAAATAACGGAAAAAAATAGTTGTACGTTACTCCAATGTCTAAAGCGCCCTCTATCGGCATTTTTTGAATTTTATCTTTATGAATTATTTTCCAGATAATACTGACATAAAGAATAATTTTAGTGAAAATCGCAAATCAATTGACCAATTTTTCCGTTTTTTATAATCATTTGAAATTTGAACCTCCCCCCGCAATTCAGTTTGCGCAACTTAACCACTTCCAACGATTTAGATTTTGAGCTCAAAATTTAAATTTATGTCTAAGCTTCTAAAAAAATTTAATGAGATGCAAAAAATAATGGTAAAAACTAGTTTATCGTTACTCCAAAGTCTAAAGCGCCCTCTATCGTCATTTTTTGAAATTTATCTTTATAATTTATTTTCAAGAAAATACTAACATAAAGAATATTTTTGGTGAAAACCGCAAACGAATCGACCAATTTTTCTGTTTTTTATAATCATTTGAATTTTTGGACCCTAAACTTTAATGGCGCATATCTCCTTTGGAAGACGTTTGGGACCCTTAGTTTCCTACTTAATATTGTTCATCATGATATGACAGACCAGCATGTTAAGTTTGTAAACGACCTTTTGGGACACCCTGTATATACTTTTAAACAAAAATGATTCTAAAGATACCGTAATTTCGGGTGTATAAGCTGCGGATCAAACAATTCTTTTTGGAACCAGAAATTTTATTTAGTGATTGAAGACAAATATTTACGGCGATCTAACTAGTTATATTTGTTTCTTAAAAAATTCTGGGTCGAAAAAGATTTGTTTGATCTGCGGCTTACATACCCGAAATTACGGTAAATAAAAGAATTTAAAGTACTTACTTAATGTGTTTTGGATGGAAATAATACACTATATTGCCATTGATTATGGGACACTTGCGATTTTAGACATTTTACTAAATATTTAGAAAAATACATGAGGAATCATCTCGAAACTCTTAGTGTATAAATATAATAGTATACGTCATGCATCTCCGTGAAGATTTTTTACCGAAACTCCATAGGGGACCGTCAACAAATTAAAAAAGAATGAATATCTTTTGAATAACCCTGTCAAAACTAATGTAGCAAAAGCGCTCAAACTCTAGATTATGATTGAATGCCTTATTTTAATACACTGTGTTCATTTTTATGCAAATAGCATGCATACTCGCAGAGTAATTAAGGTTTTTATAAAAATGGCCCCAAATTTGTCTAAATGTTTCCGTTATAATTTTCAGAGTTCTTAATATAAAATAATATTTTTTTCAGAAAATATGACAAACAACATTGCACACAGTATCCTGTATTCAGAATTAAAAAATAATAAAAATTGTATGAAAAATGAGTAGGTTTACTAAATAATTTTTTACTGCGCATGCGTCAAAGATATCAAAATTTCATTTGCATATTATGTTAGCTAAATGTATAGAGCAACTTCTGTAAAAGTCTCAAAATTATAGCTTGAAAATTCTGAAAGTAATCGTATATAGAAAAAGGACAAAATCCGTTGTTTCCAAAATGAAGCAAAAATATGAGGGATTTTATCCAAAAGTAGTCGTAACATCCCGTATTGTGTATTCTATATTGACACTAATCAATGAATATATGGATACAACCCCTCTTGTTTTTGCTTCATTTTGAGAAAAACGGATTTTCAACTTATTCAATTGACGATTATTTTCAGAATTTTCAAGTTATGACATAATATGCAAATGAAATTTTGATATCGTTGACGCATGCGCAGTAAAAAATTATTTAGTAAACCAACTCATTTTGTATACAATTTTCATTATTTTTTAGTTCTGATTATAGGGTACTGTGTGCAATGTTGTTTGTCATATTTTCTGAAAAAAATATTATTTTATATTAAGAACTATGAAAATTATAAGGAAAAAAACTTGGAAAAATTTGGGACCATTTTTATAAAAACCTTAATTACTCTGCGAGTATTCATGCTACTTGCATAAAAATGAACACAGTGTATTACAATAAGGCATTCAATCATAATCTAGAGTTTGATCGCTTTTGCTACATTAGTTTTGACAGGGTTATTCAAAAGATATTCATTCTTTTTTAATTTGTTGACGGTCCCTTATGGACTTTGGGTAAAAAATCTTCACGGAGATGTATGACGTATACTATTATATTTATACACTAAGAGTTTCGAGATGATTCCACATGTATTTTTCTAGATATTTAGTAAAATGTCTAAAATTGCAAGTGTCCAATAATCAATGGCAATATAGCTTTGTTTCAATCGTTACTTTTGGACATAAGAAAATACAGGAAAATTCTTTCTAGAAAAGTCCGTCTTACTTTAAAGAGCAATAAATCTATACTGCTATATTTTAACAAAATTTTTAGGCATTCATCAATTTCCTTTATGCATTCGATGTTCATCAATGGAATCTTCTGGAAACAAGTTAAAAAAAATTTTCTTGGTGCATTGGAACAGTTAACGTTATGAATGTTCAAAATTGGCCACTTTAGCGAAAAATCATAAAAATTTAAGATATGTATACAAAATTTTTACAATAAATTATGTCAATTTTTTTCTCTGAACAGAATTGCAAACTCGGTGAAAGAAAATTGAACTCAATGATGATTAAATTTATTTATTGAAAAGCTTAAAGATATGATGTGTGTACAGTGCCCACCTTTTGAAAACTGCCCATATATATACATATGCACTATCAATTATTTCGGTATTTCATTACAAGCGAAAACATAAAATGAACGTACAAATTTAAGAAAGCTGTAAATAAAACTGCATTAATCAAGATTAAAGGCTTTCGATTTAAAATTAATCAGCGTAAAAAAAAAGGTTTTTTTTTAAATTTACATATAAAACTTAAAGTTAGCCATACTACTTTGAGAGTTTTAAATTACTTTTTTGAGAAATATAAATAAGCATTATTTTCATCTTTAACAAACGAAAAATCCATCATTATTTTTGTATTAATCCAAAAATAACGAGTCTTGATTGCGTGATGCGTATACTTTTAGTAGTTGAAATATTTTTCGAGAAATATTCAAAAATTACTGTTATATTTCATCAATAATATGTCATTATTCAATTATAATGATTAAGATTTGTTAAGTTTTAGTCTTTGGATAATAAGAATACTCGGAATAAAAACAAGCAATGACGAATAAATAAGATTCTTAACAATATATTCAAGGAGAGTCTAACTTCTTAAAAAAAAGCTTTGAATTATATTTCATCATTTCTTTTGTAGGGTTTTCTGGAGTAAATCTAACAAGGAAACTTCTTTACGAAGTTTGGAAACGGATAAAACAGGCATTTTTAAAAACATTTCTATAACAAATCTATGAAGGACAGCGAGTTCGATAAATAATAATAGAAAATCTTTTTACATCCCCATTTTTATTAAAACTTTGTAATGACTTCGTTAGCGTTCAATGTAGAAAAAAATAATTAGCAGAATTGTAATATCTTGAAATTTTTAAAACATGAATTAGAAATGTTTTCAGATTTTAAATGTTTGCACATAAAAAGAAGACATTTGATTTATTGATAGATTAAAAATACTCAGAAAAAAAGCACTTACTTGAATAGAAATTTTAAAAAAGCTTTAAAAAATCTGATCATGTATACGTTTATGTCAAATATACTGAAAAAATCTAAACTCTGTTAAAATATAGGGCTATTATCGATATTTTTCTTGCGAAAAATTTACGTGTGAAGACATTAATCATTTTCATATTCTTCATATTTTTACTTCGAAATATTATTTATACATCATACGACAATGCCGTAAACTGCAAAAAATATTCGACATAACATTTTGGTTTCAAAATTTAAACATTATTATTATTATTACTAATATTTTCGTGTTTGAAAAAAAACTCCAGGTGAACTCGCGCAAAATTTAAAAGGAAAATAACGAAAGATAATATTTAAAAAATTAATTGCGGGAATTTTTATTGACATTGTTGGCACAACCAACAATATTTACGAATGAAAATGAATCGAGGAAAGAGCTCGAGCCGGGTCTTTGATTCAACCTTTCAACGCTGTGCCAACTCAGCCACCTGGAATGGCACACCTGGTCTGGCACCTTTCACACTAATACGTTAGTAAGTCTACAATCGCAGCACAAGAGTGTCGTTCCAGGACGCTGAGTTGCAAAAGCGTTTTTGTGTGTTGAACTTAAAAACCCAGGTCGGAACCCTGCCTTGGAAACTTGGTTTTAAGCAAGGGACGGTGCAAACACTGTAACCCTTTCCAGACAGTGTGTCTATCCCCCCCTCTCCCAGGCACACCTAATTTTAATTCCAAACTTGCAAACGACACCAGGAATGTTTTAAAGAACTTTCATTTTTCCAATGAAAGCGTGATTTTAGGAATTCGCTATTTCTATAAAAGTCGTTTTAAAATTCCGGCGTCAATCGATAATTCCTTATTTTATGAACAGAATTTGCCTGCGCCAGAAAGGGTTAATGACAAACTCTGCGGTAAAATAGCTTATTAATGCCTTTCTTTAAAAATAATGCGATTTTTTTTTTTAGGAAAAAAATAATTCCGTATTTAGAGGATTAAGAAACACTCACAGACCACGCAACACATCGACTGGATTACAAAATGATACGTTATTAACCCTACAAAGTCGTGATAAAGGCGGCTATTTTGAATAGCTGATACAACGCCAGGTTGCCACCCACTGAATAGTTGGCGGGGTCGTCGATACAATACTCCGCAAAAAACATTATTATAGTTCCTAGCAGATGTATTGCGACAATCGACCAAAAAAAAACTGCGAATGAAACCCGCAAATGCTGAAAAACAAATGTTTTTCAAAAAAAAAAAAAAAAAATTCGAATATTCCGGCGCCATTGTGACACTTCGGAATTAAAATTACCGTAATTTCGGGTGTATAAGCCGCGGGTCAAACAATTCTTTTTCGACCCAGAATTTTTTAAGAAATAACTGTAACTAGGTAGATCGCCGTAAATATTTGTCTTCAATCACTAAATAAGATTTCTGGGTCCAAAAAGAATTGTTTGATCCGCGGCTTATACACCCGAAATTACGGTAAGTAGTAGAAAATTTAACCATCATAACTCAAAGGTTTATAGCATTATTGGTATTTGTGACACTTTATTTCTAGACACTAGGGATATCGAATTGTGGTCCACCGGATACCACTAATATGCAAAAGAAGTAGTCGACTACTTGAATAGAAGAAATTCGATGATTATAAAATAAAAAGATTTCTAAAAAGATTTATTTTTGTCCGGCGTTCCATAAATTGGAATCCCAGCATAATGCCGTTATTTTTAACCTGAACATATAAATGGAAGAAATTTTAGAAATGGTGCCATTGTACGACAAATAGAGAATTGCATGTTGTAAGAAAAACATATTAAATCCAGAAAAATCTTAAGGAGAATTTATGAAATATTGACCTCTTGAGCCCCGGAATGGATGGTATTTATCCCACCTAATTTAAGGGAGACTCCCACCAAAAACTTGTATCGATATTTTAAAGTTTTAACTCCGGTGTGAAAATGTTGAAATATTGCCCCTTTTTACTTTAAAATGAAATTTTTCCGATGAGAATTGAATATTACAGAAACATTATTGCTTTCCCTCAATGGGTTAATTTAGAAAGTAACGTTTGTCACTTCTTGGTTGGATCTGTATTGAAAACATTAGCTTCTTCAAAAATAGTGTTTTTTCAGGGAACTTATACTTACGTAGTGTCATAGCTGTGAAGTTTTATACTTTTTTTCACACTACTAAAATGTAGTAGTAAAATCTTCTACTTTTAATCGGCAATGTCTACGATTCGATAAGTCAAAAATCCCAAACGACTTGTCATCCTTGATTAACCCTTTATCTATCATAGCATTTTCATTGCTAAGATGTCGAAATAAATGATTGACACCGGTAATTAAGAACAGATATATTTCTAAATAAGAATACGTGATTTTTCACATACAAAATAAAAGGGATATTTTTAGATAAAAATACCGGTGTCAGTGTTGCGTATCGGAATTAAAATTTTGTGGTTTCGTGGCGAAACCAATGAACGTTAAAGGGTTAATCATTATATGAGCTGTTCAAGACTCCTAGTGGGAGGTGATTTCAATGTCCCTCTGATATCACTGGATTATACAAGAAAGAATAAAAGAACAGAGATTTTTATTGATTACTTAATGACAAGCGACATGAGGATGATTAATTATCCGGATGCCCCTCACACCTTTATCCAAGGGGAAAGAAAAGGTCGTCCAGATTTGACGTTAGCTGGAACAAATTCCATATCTTCAAAATTGGGAGGTTGTAGAAGATTTCTTTACCTCTTTGGACTACAAATACATAGTTTATAGTTTGCAATTACAAGTTCTTGAGTCAATATATATCAGATATAAGTAGTAGGAAAACAAGAGTTTAAGCTCAGCCGCAGGTGGCACTGTGGCACCGTGCCTCCTGCTCCTCCGGCTGTCCCGCCTGCTCCTCCGGCTGCCCCACCTGCTCCTCCAGCTGCCCCGGGCCTCCTCTGGCTGCCCCGCCTGGCCCCTCCTGCGGTGCCTCCTGCGCCCACCGTGCCACCACCGTCCCTCCTACCCCCCACTATGCATCCCCCTCCACGAACGCCCCCTAGTGGAAAAAAGGAATATTCTATTATAACAGAGAGGTGAACAACCTTCCCTAATTAAAAATATTATCAATCACATCTCAACATTGAATCATACTATAAGATGAAGATTAAATTTATATTTGAATTTTGAATAACCGTAATTTTAATGAGTATTATTAATTAAGCGAAACAATTAAAATCTCAGTTTTTAGCCATTTTATTTAGATTTCTTCAACTACAAGATGAGATTATCAATTTAACTCAAGAAAGTTAAACATATATTTGAATTTTGCTTCATAGACATCTTAATGAGTAGTATTAATTAAGTAAAAACAATAGAAAATATCCAGTTTTATAGAAAAAGACTGATTTCTTACGATTTTTATCAACTATATGATCAATGTAACGACTTAAAAGTTGAAAGTTAAACATGTATCCTAGTTTTTCAACAGCTATAGCCTTAATGAATATCGTTAATTAAGTAAAAAAAACAATGGAAAATATCAAGTTTTATGGAAAATGACTGATCTCTTACGATTTTTATATACTTAAGAGAGAAAACTTAAACATACATTTCAGTTTTTCAACAGCTATAACCTTAATGAGCATTCATAATTAAGTAAAAAACAATGGAAAATATCGATTTTTATAGAAAAAGACCGATTTCTTAAGATTTTTATCAATTGCAACATCAGTGTATCGACTTACAAGTTGAAAGTTAAACATGCATTCTAGTTTTTCAACAGCTATAATCTTAATGAGTATCGTTAATTAAGTAAAAAACAATGGAAAATATCAAGTTTTATAGAAAAAGACTGATTTCTTACGATTTTTTCAACTCAAATTTCAGACTATCAATTTGATAGAAAGAAATTTAAGCATGCATTCCAGTTTTGGACAACCATTTCCTTCATGAACATTATTAATTAAGCAAAACAACAGAAAATATTAAATTTTTAACTGATTTCTTCATTTTTTTTTTTATTTATTTATTTTTTAATATAAAATCAGAATACAGAACTTAAAATAGAAATTTAAACATATTTTTTAGTTTTTGAACAGTCGTTACCTCAAAGAATTTCGATAATTGAACAATTAACAAAGGAAACTAATGATTTTTTTAACGAAAAAAGACGAATTAAACGAATTTGGTTAACTTTTACTCTAATTGGAAATTTCATCGTACTTTATATATACCAACTAAGTAGAATTTTAATACATAAACGAATAATTTAAAGAAATCCCCAGCACGCAAATGTGAACCTGCAGAGCATTTCTTATTACGTCATATCTAAACTAAAACTTTTTTCTGCAACCCCTCCAAGCATGCATTCCAGGTAGGGGAACATAACAAAGAATTTTGACGTCACAACTTACAAAGGAGTACAACAAAATGTTTACGTTCAAGAAAAAGTATCGCATAGAGAGAAAAAAAAAGAAGAGATTTAAGTTATTTATCCATTCTAGTTTTATAACAGTTACTATAACATTTCCAAATTAAAATTTAGAAGTCATAATGAGTATAATTAATTAAGCAAAATAATAGAAATATTAGTTTTTCAGAGGGGGAAAAGACGAATTTAAACAAATTTTATTAGTTTTACACTAGTTTAATAATAATTTTAAGGAGGAAAAAGACGAATTTAAACTTTTTTTTTTTTTTTTAGTTTTACACTATTTTTTCTCATCTCCAACATGGATATATCAATTTTAACAGAAGAATTAAACGTATATTATAGTTTTTAACAACAAAATCTTAACAAGTATCATTAATTAAACAAAAATAAATATCAGTTTTAAAGAAAAGACGAATTTGAATAATTTTACACTAGTATTTTCAAAAGCAACATGGAAATATCAATACTTATTCACATATTTCACTTATTCACTGTATTCAATACTATATTTAATAAATTTGGATACACTTTAAGAATTTCCTAATCTATAATTAAATATTAGCTGTATATTTAATGTTACCCATGTTTTCAACATTAGTTCATAATCGTGAATTTTGTATTTTAAATACCATGTATTCAGGTTCAGATTATTTTCACTTGAAATCATACAGAATTTTTTAATAGAGTTTGTTTTTGAAATCATTGAAGCAACTGTATTTAATATTTTTAACACCAATTTTCTAAGATTTTCTAACATTTTCTGATTATACATTCTTCAGAAGTACATTTCTAAATGCTACAATCACTTTACATATCGAAAAGATATCATTGAAGCAACTGTATTTAATATTTTTAATACCAATTTTCTAAGATTTTTTAACATTTTCCGGTTATACATTCCTCAAAAGTTATTATTACGTATTCTAAACAATAGCAAATATTAATTTTAAGAATAAAAAGACGAATTTAAACAAATTTTATTAGTTTTACACCATTTTTTCTCACCTCCAACACGGATATATCAATTTTAACAGAAGAATTAAACGTATATTTTAGTTTTTAACAACAAAAATGTAATAAGTATCATTAATTAAACAAAAATAAATATCAATTTTCAAGAAAAGACAATTTTTTACACAAATTTTCAACTTTGAAATACATTGCTTACATATATTGTTACAGTATATTACTAAACTTAAACTTTTTAAAAAGTTTGAATGTCTTTACAAAGGGTTCATACTTATATTTTTCACGTCTTGACTGCATTCGGAATCTTACAACAAAAGTATACTTTTATTATTATTATTCTAGAAAACCTAAAAAATCGTTTCTTGCTGCTTTAGACACTTGACATATTAAAACTACTCTACCCATATAATTAATCAAATTAGGACATGATTCATCTTACACTTCAAAATTTCTGAATTTTTACAATACTTATTTTCATCAAACTTTATTCTTGATCCTATATATTTTAATAGCACAGAATTTTCACATCTGTTTTTATCTACTTATCAGAAAATTATTAAAACACCCAACAACATTTTTCAAATATGAATATTATCTTTACAATTTAATGATGCAAAACATACACGAATACAAAGTTTAATTTTTACAAACATTTCATATTTCAAACCAAACTATTCGAAATTTTCACAACATAAGAGCAAACATTAGACGAACTTTTTAACATTAATATTGCTTAGATCTTTTCATCATAACTTTTAACTATGATAATTATCCATTTTTAGGTTGATTGTCGAAAAACTGTAACTGAAATTACATAAACTTAATGTAAAAAACCATGTTCTCACACAATTTCTTGAAATTCAACAAAGAATTGACTATTACTCCAATACTTATCTACTTCAATCTCGACTCTCGATAGTATATAGATATTGCATCATTACATACTTACAACTCTTTTCAAACGTTTATCAGAAAATCAAGTCAATCAAAGTCTAGTAGTTATCACACCTGTTCCTCAGAAATATTACTATCATATGAAACAGTAAAGAAAATTAATAGATATTTAATATTTAATAACTTCATACGTGAAATTACTGCCGAATGAGAATACTAATAATCAATAAAATCAACTGTTGGACAAAAAAATAGTACAGATTACCGAAAATTCAAATTTTTTCTACAAAAATTACAAAAATTAACAAATGAATGACCAGTTAGAGAAATAATTAAAAAAAATAATGAACATATTTACAAATTTATTAAAATCACACCTTTTTCTGGATTACAAACCACAATTTCTTGAAAATTTAACACCGAATTTGTAAGATTTTAATCCTAGTATTACATACACTCAATAAATATTCAAAATTAACAAAAAAATAATTTTTTAGTCTCATCAATAAGCAGAAATTCTATATTAAAAGAATATTTTCATAGTAGTACTTATAAAAATGAGAGTTTACAAACTGATTTTCATAATTTTATCACATTTAAACTTAATTTTTATACATAAAACATTATTTAATCAAATTTTATACTTTCTAATTCAGTAAAATTCAATACTTTTTTAGTTTTTAAACCAATACCACAATATTTATTTACATCAAACTTGATTCTTTACCTTTTATATTTCCACATTACACAAGTGAGTTAAATACTAACTTGGAACGGGAGTTGAAGTCAATTGATTCAATTCGATTTTCATCGTATACGCATTTCCCCTACACGAAATTTCTTACTTCTATAATCATCTAATGTATTAAAACTAATCTACTCATATTTTTAATCAATTCATCCGATGTTTCATCTCGCACTTCTGAATTATCATCCACCAAGTTGCTTAAAATATAAATACTATCTTTATAGTTTTAATGTAGTATACATGGCTAATCTTGAGTTTCCATCTATACTATTAATCAAATTATCATATGTTTCATCTTACAGTTCAACGATTTCTGAATTATCGTCCATCTAGTTGTTTAAAATATTAATAAAATGTTTATAGTTTTTGATTATACATAGTATGTATGAATACAATCTTTAATTTTTAACAGTTCATATTTCAAATAACCTATTTTCGAAACCAAACTATGTGAATTTTACCACAATACTTATCATCATACAGATATTTGTGTTTCATACTTTTTCTAAAAATTATCAGATATGTACTCCTCAGAGGAATTTCTATCATATGAATAAATGAAAAAAAATTAATTTATATTAAACGTACAGCGAAATTTGATTGCAATATATATGTATTTAATAAAAATAAATAAATAAGCGATTATTTATACATTAAACCTTTACTAAATATATATTTCTTGCGTTATAAAGATGTTTCAACAAGATGAACCAAAACAGCAGCAAACTTCAGAAATTAATGATCTGAATGATTCATCCCTAGCACATGTAGCGTTAATGAATAATACATATGTAAGTACTTATATGAAAAATACTAGAATTCGTATATGAATCGTAATTAGAGTAAATATAAAATGATTTGTCTTACTGCCTACACTTTAACAAATGCCTTTTTACCTATATTGTTGAAAAGAATCCTAATTGTTTGCATTTATTTCTATTACAGATGTGTTCTATTTGCTACAAACACTTCTTAAGTAAATGGAATTTAACAGAACATACAAAAATCCATACAGGTGAAAAACCTTACACTTGGGAAGATTACCAAATGCTGTTTTCAAGAAGGCATGAATCAAAAGTGCACACATCATCATATAAAGCATCGTCAGTTATATGTAAACTTAGTGAGGATATTCAAAAATTATTCAGACGTTTGAAGAATTTAGACATAAAGGAAGATATTTAGACTCCCATCATATTTTCATAACACTTACCACAATATCTCAAACTTAAAATTTGGAAGACATACACACTGCTGAAAAGTAATTTTGTTACCCGTGATTCTTCTAGCCAGCATGAATGTATAGATATTATTTTGCAATGTATTCTTTAAATGCCCACAATAAATATTCTTTTATATGCATATATCGTTGTGTTTATTTTTTAAAAACCTATTACATTAATAAAATAGGTTACACATACATACACATAACATTTTAAGTGAAATAACACTCTCACAACTTAAAAAATGCATAAGAACATACAAAAATAAGCAGATGTATGAAAAAATATACAAGTTTACAGAATAATTTCAAAGTTTTCTAGAAATACAAACAAAAAATATTTACAATATTAAAAAATTACAAAAGTGAAAAGAAAAAACACAAATGTAAAACAAAAACATCAAAAAGTAAAAAACTCAAAACAAAGTTTTTGAAAAAAAAATTTTACAACAAAATTTTTTTTACAAAAACCAAAACTTCAAAAAATATTTTTTCAAAAAAATTTTTTTTTCAAAAACATTTTTTACAAAAAATTTTTTTTTCAAAATAAGTTTTTACAAAAGTAAAAAAAAGAAAATCACAACGTTAAAAAAATGAAAATTTTTTGTTAAAAAAAATGTAAAAAAATTGCAAAAAAAAGTTGCAAAAATTTCAAAAAAGTTATGAAAAAAGCTTCAAAAATTTCGTTGTTTTTAATACAGTATGCAATGGTTTCGCCATTGCATTTGCTATTAAAAACAACAAAATTTTTGAGACTTTTTTCATAACTTTTTTGAAATTTTTGCAACTTTTTTTTGCAATTTTTTTACATTTTTTTTAACAAAAAATTTTCATTTTTTTAACGTTGTGATTTTCTTTTTTTTACTTTTGTAAAAACTTATTTTGAAAAAAAAATTTTTTGTAAAAAATGTTTTTGAAAAAAAAATTTTTTTGAAAAAATATTTTTTGAAGTTTTGGTTTTTGTAAAAAAAATTTTGTTGTAAAATTTTTTTTTCAAAAACTTTGTTTTGAGTTTTTTACTTTTTGATGTTTTTGTTTTACATTTGTGTTTTTTCTTTTCACTTTTGTAATTTTTTAATATTGTAAATATTTTTTGTTTGTATTTCTAGAAAACTTTGAAATTATTCTGTAAACTTGTATATTTTTTCATACATCTGCTTATTTTTGTATGTTCTTATGCATTTTTTAAGTTGTGAGAGTGTTATTTCACTTAAAATGTTATGTGTATGTATGTGTAACCTATTTTATTAATGTAATAGGTTTTTAAAAAATAAACACAACGATATATGCATATAAAAGAATATTTATTGTGGGCATTTAAAGAATACATTGCAAAATAATATCTATACATTCATGCTGGCTAGAAGAATCACGGGTAACAAAATTACTTTTCAGCAGTGTGTATGTCTTCCAAATTTTAAGTTTGAGATATTGTGGTAAGTGTTATGAAAATATGATGGGAGTCTAAATATCTTCCTTTATGTCTAAATTCTTCAAACGTCTGAATAATTTTTGAATATCCTCACTAAGTTTACATATAACTGACGATGCTTTATATGATGATGTGTGCACTTTTGATTCATGCCTTCTTGAAAACAGCATTTGGTAATCTTCCCAAGTGTAAGGTTTTTCACCTGTATGGATTTTTGTATGTTCTGTTAAATTCCATTTACTTAAGAAGTGTTTGTAGCAAATAGAACACATCTGTAATAGAAATAAATGCAAACAATTAGGATTCTTTTCAACAATATAGGTAAAAAGGCATTTGTTAAAGTGTAGGCAGTAAGACAAATCATTTTATATTTACTCTAATTACGATTCATATACGAATTCTAGTATTTTTCATATAAGTACTTACATATGTATTATTCATTAACGCTACATGTGCTAGGGATGAATCATTCAGATCATTAATTTCTGAAGTTTGCTGCTGTTTTGGTTCATCTTGTTGAAACATCTTTATAACGCAAGAAATATATATTTAGTAAAGGTTTAATGTATAAATAATCGCTTATTTATTTATTTTTATTAAATACATATATATTGCAATCAAATTTCGCTGTACGTTTAATATAAATTAATTTTTTTTCATTTATTCATATGATAGAAATTCCTCTGAGGAGTACATATCTGATAATTTTTAGAAAAAGTATGAAACACAAATATCTGTATGATGATAAGTATTGTGGTAAAATTCACATAGTTTGGTTTCGAAAATAGGTTATTTGAAATATGAACTGTTAAAAATTAAAGATTGTATTCATACATACTATGTATAATCAAAAACTATAAACATTTTATTAATATTTTAAACAACTAGATGGACGATAATTCAGAAATCGTTGAACTGTAAGATGAAACATATGATAATTTGATTAATAGTATAGATGGAAACTCAAGATTAGCCATGTATACTACATTAAAACTATAAAGATAGTATTTATATTTTAAGCAACTTGGTGGATGATAATTCAGAAGTGCGAGATGAAACATCGGATGAATTGATTAAAAATATGAGTAGATTAGTTTTAATACATTAGATGATTATAGAAGTAAGAAATTTCGTGTAGGGGAAATGCGTATACGATGAAAATCGAATTGAATCAATTGACTTCAACTCCCGTTCCAAGTTAGTATTTAACTCACTTGTGTAATGTGGAAATATAAAAGGTAAAGAATCAAGTTTGATGTAAATAAATATTGTGGTATTGGTTTAAAAACTAAAAAAGTATTGAATTTTACTGAATTAGAAAGTATAAAATTTGATTAAATAATGTTTTATGTATAAAAATTAAGTTTAAATGTGATAAAATTATGAAAATCAGTTTGTAAACTCTCATTTTTATAAGTACTACTATGAAAATATTCTTTTAATATAGAATTTCTGCTTATTGATGAGACTAAAAAATTATTTTTTTGTTAATTTTGAATATTTATTGAGTGTATGTAATACTAGGATTAAAATCTTACAAATTCGGTGTTAAATTTTCAAGAAATTGTGGTTTGTAATCCAGAAAAAGGTGTGATTTTAATAAATTTGTAAATATGTTCATTATTTTTTTTTAATTATTTCTCTAACTGGTCATTCATTTGTTAATTTTTGTAATTTTTGTAGAAAAAATTTGAATTTTCGGTAATCTGTACTATTTTTTTGTCCAACAGTTGATTTTATTGATTATTAGTATTCTCATTCGGCAGTAATTTCACGTATGAAGTTATTAAATATTAAATATCTATTAATTTTCTTTACTGTTTCATATGATAGTAATATTTCTGAGGAACAGGTGTGATAACTACTAGACTTTGATTGACTTGATTTTCTGATAAACGTTTGAAAAGAGTTGTAAGTATGTAATGATGCAATATCTATATACTATCGAGAGTCGAGATTGAAGTAGATAAGTATTGGAGTAATAGTCAATTCTTTGTTGAATTTCAAGAAATTGTGTGAGAACATGGTTTTTTACATTAAGTTTATGTAATTTCAGTTACAGTTTTTCGACAATCAACCTAAAAATGGATAATTATCATAGTTAAAAGTTATGATGAAAAGATCTAAGCAATATTAATGTTAAAAAGTTCGTCTAATGTTTGCTCTTATGTTGTGAAAATTTCGAATAGTTTGGTTTGAAATATGAAATGTTTGTAAAAATTAAACTTTGTATTCGTGTATGTTTTGCATCATTAAATTGTAAAGATAATATTCATATTTGAAAAATGTTGTTGGGTGTTTTAATAATTTTCTGATAAGTAGATAAAAACAGATGTGAAAATTCTGTGCTATTAAAATATATAGGATCAAGAATAAAGTTTGATGAAAATAAGTATTGTAAAAATTCAGAAATTTTGAAGTGTAAGATGAATCATGTCCTAATTTGATTAATTATATGGGTAGAGTAGTTTTAATATGTCAAGTGTCTAAAGCAGCAAGAAACGATTTTTTAGGTTTTCTAGAATAATAATAATAAAAGTATACTTTTGTTGTAAGATTCCGAATGCAGTCAAGACGTGAAAAATATAAGTATGAACCCTTTGTAAAGACATTCAAACTTTTTAAAAAGTTTAAGTTTAGTAATATACTGTAACAATATATGTAAGCAATGTATTTCAAAGTTGAAAATTTGTGTAAAAAATTGTCTTTTCTTGAAAATTGATATTTATTTTTGTTTAATTAATGATACTTATTACATTTTTGTTGTTAAAAACTAAAATATACGTTTAATTCTTCTGTTAAAATTGATATATCCGTGTTGGAGGTGAGAAAAAATGGTGTAAAACTAATAAAATTTGTTTAAATTCGTCTTTTTATTCTTAAAATTAATATTTGCTATTGTTTAGAATACGTAATAATAACTTTTGAGGAATGTATAACCGGAAAATGTTAAAAAATCTTAGAAAATTGGTATTAAAAATATTAAATACAGTTGCTTCAATGATATCTTTTCGATATGTAAAGTGATTGTAGCATTTAGAAATGTACTTCTGAAGAATGTATAATCAGAAAATGTTAGAAAATCTTAGAAAATTGGTGTTAAAAATATTAAATACAGTTGCTTCAATGATTTCAAAAACAAACTCTATTAAAAAATTCTGTATGATTTCAAGTGAAAATAATCTGAACCTGAATACATGGTATTTAAAATACAAAATTCACGATTATGAACTAATGTTGAAAACATGGGTAACATTAAATATACAGCTAATATTTAATTATAGATTAGGAAATTCTTAAAGTGTATCCAAATTTATTAAATATAGTATTGAATACAGTGAATAAGTGAAATATGTGAATAAGTATTTATATTTCCATGTTGCTTTTGAAAATACTAGTGTAAAATTATTCAAATTCGTCTTTTCTTTAAAACTGATATTTATTTTTGTTTAATTAATGATACTTGTTAAGATTTTGTTGTTAAAAACTATAATATACGTTTAATTCTTCTGTTAAAATTGATATATCCATGTTGGAGATGAGAAAAAATAGTGTAAAACTAAAAAAAAAAAAAAAAGTTTAAATTCGTCTTTTTCCTCCTTAAAATTATTATTAAACTAGTGTAAAACTAATAAAATTTGTTTAAATTCGTCTTTTCCCCCTCTGAAAAACTAATATTTCTATTATTTTGCTTAATTAATTATACTCATTATGACTTCTAAATTTTAATTTGGAGATGTTGTAGTAACTGTTATAAAACTAGAATGGATAAATAACTTAAATCTCTTCTTTTTTTTCTCTCTATGCGATACTTTTTCTTGAACGTAAACATTTTGTTGTACTCCTTTGTAAGTTGTGACGTCAAAATTCTTTGTTATGTTCCCCTACCTGGAATGCATGCTTGGAGGGGTTGCAGAAAAAAGTTTTAGTTTAGATATGACGTAATAAGAAATGCTCTGCAGGTTCACATTTGCGTGCTGGGGATTTCTTTAAATTATTCGTTTATGTATTAAAATTCTACTTAGTTGGTATATATAAAGTACGATGAAATTTCCAATTAGAGTAAAAGTTAACCAAATTCGTTTAATTCGTCTTTTTTCGTTAAAAAAATCATTAGTTTCCTTTGTTAATTGTTCAATTATCGAAATTCTTTGAGGTAACGACTGTTCAAAAACTAAAAAATATGTTTAAATTTCTATTTTAAGTTCTGTATTCTGATTTTATATTAAAAAATAAATAAATAAAAAAAAAAATGAAGAAATCAGTTAAAAATTTAATATTTTCTGTTGTTTTGCTTAATTAATAATGTTCATGAAGGAAATGGTTGTCCAAAACTGGAATGCATGCTTAAATTTCTTTCTATCAAATTGATAGTCTGAAATTTGAGTTGAAAAAATCGTAAGAAATCAGTCTTTTTCTATAAAACTTGATATTTTCCATTGTTTTTTACTTAATTAACGATACTCATTAAGATTATAGCTGTTGAAAAACTAGAATGCATGTTTAACTTTCAACTTGTAAGTCGATACACTGATGTTGCAATTGATAAAAATCGTAAGAAATCGGTCTTTTTCTATAAAAATCGATATTTTCCATTGTTTTTTACTTAATTATGAATGCTCATTAAGGTTATAGCTGTTGAAAAACTGAAATGTATGTTTAAGTTTTCTCTCTTAAGTATATAAAAATCGTAAGAGATCAGTCATTTTCCATAAAACTTGATATTTTCCATTGTTTTTTTTACTTAATTAACGATATTCATTAAGGCTATAGCTGTTGAAAAACTAGGATACATGTTTAACTTTCAACTTTTAAGTCGTTACATTGATCATATAGTTGATAAAAATCGTAAGAAATCAGTCTTTTTCTATAAAACTGGATATTTTCTATTGTTTTTACTTAATTAATACTACTCATTAAGATGTCTATGAAGCAAAATTCAAATATATGTTTAACTTTCTTGAGTTAAATTGATAATCTCATCTTGTAGTTGAAGAAATCTAAATAAAATGGCTAAAAACTGAGATTTTAATTGTTTCGCTTAATTAATAATACTCATTAAAATTACGGTTATTCAAAATTCAAATATAAATTTAATCTTCATCTTATAGTATGATTCAATGTTGAGATGTGATTGATAATATTTTTAATTAGGGAAGGTTGTTCACCTCTCTGTTATAATAGAATATTCCTTTTTTCCACTAGGGGGCGTTCGTGGAGGGGGATGCATAGTGGGGGGTAGGAGGGACGGTGGTGGCACGGTGGGCGCAGGAGGCACCGCAGGAGGGGCCAGGCGGGGCAGCCAGAGGAGGCCCGGGGCAGCTGGAGGAGCAGGTGGGGCAGCCGGAGGAGCAGGCGGGACAGCCGGAGGAGCAGGAGGCACGGTGCCACAGTGCCACCTGCGGCTGAGCTTAAACTCTTGTTTTCCTACTACTGAAAACAAAAAACACTACAAAACTGACTACAAAAAACAAGCCTATGACAAAATTTAATATAATTTTTGGTGAAAATGATGATTGCTTGGTGAAAACCTTAGAACGTGTAAATAACCTCGAAGCTTTGGATCATTGGCTGGGATATTTTAATGACTACCTACAATTTGTAATGAGATGATGTTTTAAATTAGGTCTTATAACGCATGAACCTACAACGAAATGGTACACTAAAGAATTAAAGATAGAAAGAAACAAGGTCAATGCCATGCAGTGTTGCCAGTTGGCTACTTTTTTAAAATTCAGATTTCTTGATTGGCACCACTTTTTTGAAACGGCAAATTACCTTTTGTTTTTGCTTAATTATCACTATGTTGAATAAGGCTCATTTTATGATTTGTAAAAGTGGTGTCAATCAAGAATCTAAATTTTAAAAAAGCAGCCCATCTGGCAACACTGATGCCATGTACAAAAGACATCGTAGGAATCTAAATAACGAGGAGTATGCTGAATCGTATTTGTTGGCGAGACGCCATTATAAACAAAATTTAAGGCTTGCTATGAAACGTGGGTGTACTGATTTTTGCTGAAGGACAGAACATGCTTATGGGAATCTCTATAAATATATATCCGATAAATATATTAATTACTCAGACCTTGCATTTACAACATTGGAGAATTCTTCATCTTTCACGGGTATGACAATGTTCTTCATCTTTAATGGAAGAACATTTTAAAATTCACATTTATCCTTCATCATAATATAATTTTAAAAGAAACAGATTTGAAAAACCTCCAGATTTTTATCATTTTAGAAGGAAAGTGTTATTTTATGCTTTAAATATGCAACATAATAATAAAGCGCCTGCAGAGGATAATATAGAGGTTCTGATTATTAAAAATATGTGCAAAGTGTTTAGATCATTGATGCTAGCTCATTTCCCCACTTGTTGGAAGAGGGGGATGATAATTTTCATTAGGAAATGTAACAGATCATCTAATTAACCTCGTTCATATCGACCGATCACGCTCTTGCCAATAATTGAAAAAAAAATATGAAAGATTAATTAAGATAAGAATTTTGGCAATGCTCGAGTCAAGATTTTTTCTGAATGACCATCAACATGGTTTTCTCGAGGGTAAGAGCACCCTTTCAGCATTATGATCCTTAAAGTCAATAGTTTCCGAGAATTTAACAATTTATAAATACTGTGCAGCTATATCATTTTATATTTCTGGTGCCTTTAATGCATTGGACTGGTCAGTCGCATCCACAATTATAGACACTCTACCGATCTTTGATTATTAAAAGTTTATTTTTAAAAATTACATCTCAAACAGATAAATAGGAATTAGATTCACGAGAGGAATTTGATGGTTTTGAATTTATTCAGGTTGTCACCAGGGTTCCTCTAGGACCATTGATTTGGACAACAGTAGCTGATGTTATTTTGAAAGAAATGTAGAAATTTACAAATGGAATTATTATCTTATGCAGATGACTCTATAGTAGTTGATGGGTCTAATACAAGTATTGATTTGGAATCAAGGATAAATAAACACGTGAATAAGTTTGTATCAATTTATAGTGATTTGAATTTGAAAATAAACTCAGATAAAACACGGGCTATTTTATTTGGAAATAAAACTATGAAGAAACGTCGACCTATTTTTAAGCTTCATCACCGCAGTATTTCAGTCAGGGACAATATTTTGCATCTGGGTGTCATGCTGGATAATAACTTTAGTTGGCTGGAACACTTAGGTCTGATTAGAACAAGGGTTACGAATTTTAGATGCAACGTCAGGAAGACTAGAATTCGAGACCAGGGAATTAATCCTTCTTTTCTAAAAATATGGAATCATACAGTATTACTTAAACAAATAAGCTATGGTCACGAAGTTCGGTTAGAAGATTTAAAGTAACATGGCTTACAAAGACTTTCGTCTGATCAGCGTGTATGTCTTCTTGCAGCTGTAAAAGCTTACAGAACAGTATCTTACCGATGCTTTTTGTTCCCTGGCTAGAATACCTCATATTTTTATTCAATTATCAGCTTCATCAGATAGGTATAAAGTTTTACATGGTGATTTTAGCCTGATTTTAAATGGCATTCATATAACTCGATATACTTTGATGCGTAAAATAAATAGTAATGAGTATCCGGATTTTTATGTTTATCACCATGTAAATTTTATTAAACCGCTTTTAAACAACATCCCAACTTTTACGCATCCGGTGATTTTCACAGATGGTTCCAAGATGTCTATGGGAACTTCAGCAGCATTCACAATATACTTGAGGAATGTAATTATCCATGAATATCGCATAAAACTTAACACTTTGAGCTCTGGGGTGTAAATTTCTTCAAAATTCCAAATGTCACATTGGCACCAGTTTTTAGCAAAGAAAAAAAACGATTAACGATAAACAAGAAAAAATGCAATAAACCTTTCCCAAATAAATCTGGTCGAATTTTCTGGTGCAATTGTGACAATTCGGAATTAAAATTATGTGGTAGAAAATTCTACCATCAGAGCTCAAGGAGTACCAAGCTGAATTGATTGCTATATCATAGGCTATAGATTAATGCCATCATCTCTCTTTTCAATCTTTCACTTGTACACAGGTAGCCTTTCTTCTTATTTATCTCTTCAACGACTATTTCCAACAGATTATCTTCTCTTTAAAACATTTGAAAATTTACGATTAATGAAAAATAAAACAATCCATATAGGCTGGGTTAATTATTTGAGCTCTGGTGTGTAAATTTCTTCAAAATTACAAATGTCGCATTAGCACCAGTATTTTGCAGAGAAAAAAAAATCGGTTAAAGATGTACACGCAAAAATGTATGAAACGTTTTTCAAATAAATCTGGTTGAATATTTTTATACGCGTCATGGCTCTTTCGCAGTACCAGGGGTCGGAGCATATAGGACAAATTTTATTATTTTCACCAGTATATTTTATCAAAAATTTTCAAGAGACTTTTTTTAAAGATATGAAATAGAAATATATCATGATGATCAATGATAAAAGATACTGGTCGGAATAATAAAAATTGTCCTATATGCTCCGACCCCTGGCAGTACACTTATATAAAATAAAAAAGAAATAATGATTTGTGTATTTGAGGAAAAAGAAGTGATGTCCGACATTTTCTATTTGGTAAATGCACCATAAGAGATTTTCAGTTTTATTATTTTAAAAATAGATCAGTAAATGGAATATCACTAATGTTTTGTCTTCTAGAACAAACTATAATTATTTACGTGATATTTATAATAACTTAAACAAATATTATTCCTTTGTTAAGTATCAATTTTATCTGTATAAGCTTGCCGTTTCTACTATACCTTGGTTTTTTATTTTCTGATTGGTTTATCTGAGCTGTGGTTTACCAGGTGGTGAAGGGGGATTTTCCTCCGGAGCAAACTGCCTATGCCAAATTTGGTTGGCGCTCCGGTTGGGTGATTCAAGTCAAAAGCCTCTTATAAATTTTTAGGGTAGGAAAAAAGGGTAAAATTCGATAATATGTAAATATATCCTGGAGTGTTCGTAAGACTCTTAGAATTTTCTGACTAGAAAATTATTCGGTGCCAGTATTTGCCTATAGAAAATTCCAAATTAATAAAGGCTAAATGTTTGCACATTTAATCAAGATTTTTTTTCTATAAAATAATGCTGGTATTTCTCCGGAAAATTCCCTGAAACGTACGAACCTTGTCTAGTTTTCCTGTTCCGGCAGGAGAGAAACGTGGCGCGCATGTACGCGAAACTAATTAACAACTAATGCCTATACATTACGCCTATATATTATATTATTCTGAAAAAAAATCATGGAACCTCTTATGGAATTCTCTACGTATTGCTTGATTTCCACAAATTATTAACATACCGTAATTTCGGGTGTATAAGCCGCGGGTCAAACAATTCTTTTTTTACCCAGAATTTTTTAAGAAATAAGTGTAACTACTTAGATCGCCGTAAATATTTGTCTTCAATCACTAAATAAGATTTCTGGGCCCAAAAAGAATTGTTTGATCCGCAGCTTATACACCCGAAATTACGGTAATAATATTCGCTTCATTAAATATCATTAATTAAGGAGAGGGTAAATTAAATTTCACTATTTCATTTTTTCAAATTATCACGTTATACATATAAAATAATAAGAAAACTGACTACACTGTATGGAACATTACACAATTTTTTAAATAGAAATATTTCTTTTACATAATGATATTAAATATAGATATAATGAGATGAATTACACTATTTCATGTTTTCAGATTATCACGTTTTATAGATAAAATAAATAACCGGCTGAGAACATTGTACTGAACATTACACGGTATGAGAAGCTGAAGTGAAATATTCTTTTTTTATAAACAAAAAATCAATAATCAATTTCGAAATATCTTCCGCATTTCTATATCTGTTTTCATAGGTGGGACATATTTCATTGTTACAGTTGTGTTTCAATTTAGTAAGTTTTCGATTTAAAAGAATCCAGTTATATTATAGATATTATTTTGGATACTCTTATATTTGGGCTTAAAAAATGGTAAAAAGATTTGTTTTAAAATATATTTAAAAATTTAAATTCAAATTTAGTGTAGCACATAATTTAAATAATCCTTAGCTAAAAGAATTGGAAAGTAATTCTTACCTTAAAATATTAGAAAGTAAGTATTATATATTATTTTCCCTCTCTCTTTTTCTTTTTTTAAGTATAAATTAAAAAAATTACTATTTAAAAAATCCTCGGAGGTTCTCGAACATAACTTTTCTTGTTTATTAACAAAATATAAAAATTATAAATTGAAAAAAAAAAAAAAAAGATCTTATTTGAATTCTTACAGAATTATAATAATTGAATACAATTTTTCTATTAATGCATGGCATTAAAATTAGTAAATTAAATTTCAAATAATTTTTCTTTAAAGTAAAAAAAATAAAGAAATAAATAACAAATAAATAAAGTATGCTAACACTAGCAAATGTTTGCCATAAGTCAAGATAAATCGTAAAGTATTTTTTTTCAGGATTTTAGGGAATAAAATTTATGTATACTTTATATTGCTGTACACGTAAACAAATATACATGAATAAAACTTCAACGTATAGCATATAAATGAAATATTTGATATTAAAATATATTCCCTCTCTCTCTCT
Source organism: Maratus speculifer (assembly GCA_964019185.1). Classification (NCBI taxonomy): domain Eukaryota; kingdom Metazoa; phylum Arthropoda; class Arachnida; order Araneae; family Salticidae; genus Maratus; species Maratus speculifer. Next base: position 198,935,536 of record OZ025299.1, read on the forward strand.
TTTTTTAACTTTAAAGAACTTTTATGCAAATTCACTAGCTTATGATGTCATATCATAAAATGAAAAATTTATGAGTAGTCACAGAAAGAACTACAATATTATCATCTTTATTATTTTAAGTGTATAATGAAAAAGAAATGTAAAATTAATTTGGATTTAAATTTTAACTAGATTTAACAAACATCTTCTTACTACTTTTTAAAGTCCAAATGTAAAAGTAAATGCACATATATATATATATCTTTTTAACACGCTTTTGAGTAGTTATTTATAAAAAATAAATTAAATGAATCTTGTATCTTTGCTGTTAAATTTTTGCATTAAAAATCACTTACATAATTAAACAAGATTTGGATAAAGGCATTTGAAAATAACTGATAGCTAAAACTATTAGAAATTATTTGTTATTATCATTTTTTTCTCTTTATTTCTCTTTTATTAAATATAAATACAAAATACCATGAATTCAGTTTAAAACGTCCACTTTGACACTATTTTCTGAAAGATTTACAAAAAAGGGGGGAAATGAGTGTGATTAACTAGATTCTCAACAACAACACCTGCTAGTTTCATACATTACTGAACAAAAATAAATTAAAACTTATATCTTAAAGTTGGCCTTTTCTATTTAAGAACAGACTTATCAAGATACAAAACTAACTAATTACAAAAAATCTTTTCTTTGATTTCTTAAATTATAAAAATAATTAAATATGATTTTTCTATGAATAGACGTATTTTTTTTTTCAATTTACTGCATGACATCTTAAACTAGTAAATGTGATATAAATCTTCTTTAAAGTGAATAAAAAAATAAAAAAAATTAATAAATGAGACATAAATAAAACCTGTTAATATTAACAGATGCTAGTTCTAAGTCAAAATGCACAAATATTCTTAAATAAAATTTCATTATCAAAGTATATAAAATAATGTTTGATATTAAAATATATCTCCCACCTCTCATTTTTTATTTTTATTTATTTATTTTCTTTTAAATAAATTTTATTTCAAATTGAAGTATCTTATGATTTTATATCATAAAATCAAAAATTTTATGGGTAATTAGAGAAAAGGACATATAATAATAATAATTATTATTATTATTTTAAGAATACATAAGAATGTTTTTAATCCATTGTTCAGAAGAATAATTGCAAAATTAATTTAAAGAATGTTTCAAGATATTATTATTTTAGGATTAACCAGTAGATAGTACTCGTTTCTAGTGTGGGAGGAGCCTGCAGTTTGTATATCCTGGAGCGTTGTGTGATTTAGCGCTCACTTATTTAAACCCGGCTGCGAACCACGTAGTGTTGTAGCCATGTGTCTAGCTTAAATAAGAACTCCAGACTCCATAACAACAACAACTACCGTAATTTCGCGCGTATCCGCCGCACCTCATGTACGTCAATTTCCTTCCAGAATTTAAAAATGAAATCCCAGAAATTAAATGAAATTAAATTTATTTTTCTAAGCATTCAGTTGATTTCTTTTTTACAATAAAATTTCCGGTCTGAAAACGATTTAACTCAGCCGCGGCGTGTGTACGCACAAAATTACGGTAATTTCTTAGAGTTTATCAAGACATATTCAGTCGAAAATAAAGCTGCCATTCTGTAAAAGTTCCAGTACAGAATACTTTAACAAAATTTACGTAAAATTTCCGGTACTTCAATGGTAAAAGTGCGAAGCAGTCAATGTATATTCAAAATTGGCTGCGTCTGAAATAGAGCAGATTGTGCACACCAGCATTTTTGAAATGAATATTTTATATATAATAAGTGATTTCTGAGACCGAAAGAGGTGAAATATACAAAGTAAGAACCATTCGAACATTATGGATGCGTTTCTATTTTAGATATACTTGTGTATATCATATATACACGCATCTATTTAAATCATTAATTTCATATGTAATCCAAACATATTAGATTTACCTTAATTTCCGGCTTTTAATCCATGGATTTTGTATTGCCAATGGATTACTTTTTTAAAAATTAAAATTTTTGATTTGCATCACTTTTTATAAATGGAAAATTATTGCATGTTTTAACCATAATTAATATGTCACTAACGAAGGCGTATTTAACCACTTAAAAAAAAGGTGCCAATTATGAAATCTAAATTTTTAAAATGTTCTGGCAACACTGCGCGGATCAAAGAATGATGTTTGGACCCAGAAATTTCATTTGACAAAATTTGACATCTTAACTTTCCTACCCTGTTGAAATTTTACTCAAATTTTATTAAAATATTTCACACCAGAATTTTTATTTAAATCCATTTAACGTACTTATTTAACTTAAGTCTTTGTGTTATTAATTTAATTTACTTTATGAAAAATTTTCTGGTTTGAATCGAATGAAACGCATTATAGGACTGGGTCGATTAGACCCATTCAGGGTAGGAAGATTAAAACGCAGTAAATATCAGGCTTGAATTTTAGAATAAAATTTCTAGGTCCAAACATGATTATTTTATCTGCGAATTATAAACTGGAAATTACGATAATTGTTAACCTCTAAGTGATTAAATATCTAACATTTCCGTTTTGTAAAATTAATTTTGCCTATTTTAAATTCAAAATTCAAAATTATTTTTAATATAAAAATCATGAAAATACTTCTTAAATCCTTTTTATCTTCATTCGATCCGTCATTTTATTGACATGAAGAATAAATAAACTGTCATTTTCAGCGCATCACGTTTACTCGGGTGACATATGCTCCTCTGAAGGATGAGGCGAAGCAAGAAATGGATTTTCAGAACTGCAGCAGATTGGGATTGACATAAAAGAAAGTGCAACAGCTAGAAATAAGTTTCAATATCTGACAACACAAGAAAATATAAGCCAAAGCTATTTAACATTTAGCTATAATATGTCTAATATTCTTTTCTCAGTCAGTTCCATTCCATTATATATTTAAAGAAATGCTTTTACATTTAGTTTTATTCAATTGTACGTTCTAGTGTATGGCGTGTAAAACGCTATTTCGTGCAAACTTTTAAAAAAGCAATTATATAGCATATAAAATCTCATCAGAATTTTTGTTATGTAATATTTGCCTTTTTTAATGAAAAAAAATCTATCTTCAGATATAGCGACCAGTAGCTTACGAAATTTCTTGTAAAAACAATTGAAATTCTCTAAATCCCTTGACATGTACGTACTGTGTTGTACACTATATGACCATCACCGGACACTTTGAATTTTTGACATGTTTTCGATTGTTTAAATATATGCTTGTTGGGTTCTTCTGGAAATTCAGAACTGTACAAATTATATTTGACATTACATTAATCAATTGCCATTTTCTAAGGAAGACAAATAGGAGGTCGACGAAAATATTATTTGTTATCACCCTGTACATTAAAATGTACGAAAAGATCTATCGCTGCAGAATACAATAAAGGAAGCACTGTATAACATGTTCACTGACTTTTGTAAAAAGAGAGCGATTACTCATGGAGATATAGCGATTTTTTCGAATTCAAAAAAATGCTTCTAAATTTCTAGCTTATATCATGCGAAGTTTTCAACCAAATTTAAAACCAGCTTCATAAAAAATGGTAATATGTACTAGAAACAATATAATACAATTGGAATATAAATGTTTAAATCGTTTTATGAAATATGAGTATTTTTATGAAATACTTTTTATCTGCTCATGCCTGAACGATAATAATGACATTTTTACAAAGTTTAATATTCACCTGTATGGAGCAATTAATAAAAAAATCAAATTAACCGTTCCCTTGATTTAATCGTACATCATACGGGCAACGTTTATTTGCTAATCCTGATTTGCCCGTATAACGTACGGGCATCCATAGTCCAATCAAGTTTTATTATTCTCAGCAGTAATTTTTTATCGTAAAATTTGAATTATTTAATCCGAGAATTTTTCTCATTCTCATAAGCATATATCTCTGTTGTGAAAAAATGGGGAAAAATGATTAAAAATTTTGTAAAAGACATAAAAAAATAGGCATTATTTGAAAATTTTTAGGATCCGTACTTATAAAGTAAAAAACGAAACCATTATAGGAACACTATCGTATCTGTCTGTTCGTCAACCACAGCCATTTTACTCATAAACTGTGAAACGTGGACAGCTCAATTTGGGGGAAGTAACAAAGACTTTTGACCTACATATTGACAGATTATTAAACATTTACAAATATATTTAGGATGAGTTAGGTTTTTTTTAAGTAATTGGCGAAAAAAAATATTTTCTTTTTATATCGTGTGGGGCAGTTCGTAAAAGCTTTCGTTACGCTGAACTCAAAAATTCATTTCTGTTAATTTTAAGTATTATATTTTGAGAGATATCGTCGAAAAAATAGTCCAAAATTATGTCCCCACCCATCTACTTCCGAATCTACTGAAACTTAAATTATGGTCAAATTAGAGGTTATAAATGTTACTTTAAACCTGGCAGGAAATCTATAGCGATTGCTCTAGATTACATAGTTTTTGAGAAAAGCATATTTTTCTGTACGGTGTTGCCATATGATAGTGTATGGCAAATTCAATCATCGTATACGGCTCGAACTCTGACTGCGCCAGCTATGTTTGTACTGGCCTGCTCAACAACAGCGGTTGCGATGTCATCCATCACCTGCGATATCTTCTTTTTCCTCTTCGGCCATCAGCAACCAGTTTCCTCAAAACTCCTAACCATTCGTTGAAGAGCACACGGTGTAACTGGATCCGTGCGCAAAGATCTCTGCCGTTTGTACAAATGAAGGGTTTTGGCAGTATTATTGTCAATTTGGTAGAAAAGCTGTATCAGCAAAATACACTCAGGAAACGAGAGAACCATCGTGGTGATCTCGGAATGTTTCAAACCTATTCGCTTTTCTTTTTATCTGTTACGACGGTCCTTTATCCCGCCTCTTATTAAAATTTTATTCTCAGATACTGCACGCATAAACCAATAAGTGCAGTAGAAAAGGTGTCGGTAATTAATACAAACAAATATTTACATATATTTTATGCTACCGAGGAGAGAATTCTCACCTAATAAGCACGATTCGAGTAAATAAATTTTAAATAATGTTTATTACCGATACCTTGAATTCTGTTTCTTATTGATTGTGTCATCTTCACGGGTGTAAAAATCATTGTGCACATTAAACAACTCCCACCACTACATTTTTAGTATTCTTCGCTTAATATACTGATAAAATTAATTGGGAGTGCAATTACTAATAAAATTTAAACGAATAATACTAAAAAAAAATTTGGTGGGAATCAGCCCACATGCACCAAGATGTTTACACTCTTAGTCATGTTACATTTTCTTATCATAAACCGATTGCAGCGCCTAGTTATCTCCAAGTGGCCTCAGCGCCTTTTTATCCTCTAGTGGCCTTTTTTTGAACTAAAAATGTTATTGTACCAATCTGTTACCCATTGTCTGATAAGCATATGCTCCAATTATGAAGTTGTTACATCCACTTCTTCTCTTATTAGGGCATCCCAAACAAATATAATTTAATTTAAAACACCCTGTAGAAAACAACATTTTTCGTATGAGTTCATTAGATTTTCAAAATTCACTTTTCACTTAAAATGTGTGTCAAACTGTGGCCTGTCGGAGACCACTCCGAGTTTTTACTACATTGAAAAAAGTTATTGGTAAAGTTCCGATAGTTCTAAATTGTGCATTTTAGTAATTATTTGTAATAATTTTATCTGATTAAACTCGAACCTGAAGTTAAAAAAAAACATCTTAACAACTTCGAAGGCAGTGGTTCATTTTTGGGCCACCTAATTTTAATTCCCAAATGCTAAATTGGAACCAGAATACTGGAATAGAAAATTTCCTCTTATTAAGTATGTGAACAAAAGCCCCCCCCCCTTTTTTTTTCTTTCAAAATAAATGTGTTTGTAGTTTTTGGTGTCACCCACTCTTTTCGGCATTTTGCGAATCGAAATACCTTGCCCCTCAAAGAATAATACTTTGTGGCATGTTACGTTTATTTCTTAAAATGTCCGCTTATTTTGGGTTTACTTATTAATCCTGTCCTTATGAATACAGGTATTTGCTCAAATGTGATGGTTAAATTCAGGGGTGCAAAAATCAAGGCACCAACAGGCTGTCTCTCACCGCTAAAGTTATTTCGTTTTCTTTCGTCTAATATTTCGTGTAAAGTTCTTGTTAAAATGCTATTAAAATTTCAGCACAGAAAAGTTTTAAATTTTAATGGGGAGAAACTACTCTCTGGCGCATAAATTTTGGATCCCCTGGCTAAATTTCACGCGAGGGATTTTACGCCAAATATTACAGCTAGAATAACAAACCAGTGAGTCAAAGCGCCAGTTGTTACCACTGTTTCGGAAATAAATTCCACAATATGTTAATAAAAAAAAAATCTCAGTAGAAAAAAGGCGAAGAAAACTTATCATAGAAATTTGTCGCGATTGAAGTTCTGGAAGTAGCAATCGGTTATATTTTTTTCGGATTGTTTACAGCTATCACTTTTTTGAAAGAGTAATATTTCCTCCGTTAGCATCTATAGTCGTCGTTCAGTCAGTTCTCTGTCTATCCATCCATCTGTCCGCATATAACGTGTGAAACGCAAAAACTACGTTAACGAATCGTTTGGAATTTAAAATCTATAATTATTTCATAAATTTTTTGTGTCATTTAAAATTTTATGAAAATTGGATTCATAGTTCTATTCAGGGCCTGATTATCAACGGGGCACTCTCCCACCAGAAAAAGTAAATAGAAAATTTTTTCTTACTCATGATAGTAATTTTGTCTGAAAAGGGCGTCTAAACAAGGCGAAAATTTCTATATAATTTTACTGGGGAGAGAGTGCCCCGTTAGTAATCAGGCTCTGGTTCTATTACAGGGACAATCGAAAGTATTCCGTTACATTATGGCTAGTCAGGAAAAATTGTTTCCAGTGTATTTTAATAAAGTTTCCCTCTTACGAACAAAATAAAATTGATATGCACCTATGAAATACATACTAAAATATACATATTGTACAATGTATGGTGGAAACGCGTATTTTGGGATGCGTTTTCACTGAAAATTTTCTTTTTCTTAATTTAAATTAAAAATTTTCCATTTTATCAGTGAGAATTCAATATTACAGGGACATTATTGCTTGCCCCTGAAGAGAATAACTTGCAATGTTCCACTTGTTTATTAAAAGTACAGTAATAAAAGAAAACACGGCCAGATAGTTCCTCCACACAACAAGCATCACAGTATCACTGTACTAGTGAGTTGTAAGATGCAAACTTTCTTTGTATATATAAAAGTGTTAGGAATAAAGCTGAGGAGACATATACAGGGCTCCCAAATGGTCCGCGAACTGAACATCAGAATTTTTTTAGAGACATTTTCTTTTTAGATTTTTCTTGCAAATTGTCAAGAAACCACGTTTAGAAGTTGATTCCAGCTCAAACCTATTATGAAATTTTCTGTTAAAAAATACTGATGTTCAGTTCGCGGACCATTTGGGAGCCCTGCATATAGCATATTGTCTACCATTCGCGGGTGAAGATACTGAGGAGGTTGTCACAAGATGGCAGCTATTTGTTTTTTTATTCAATGAACTATTTCTTATTATTACTGGCACAAATTTCCTGCGGTAATATTATAATAGAACATTTCCCTTTATTTTTGTTTCTAATTCATGAAAGAATTCTTTCACAAATATGGTAAAATTTTTCACTTTTATTAATTGGTGTTACTTTAAAAAAAAAATGTAATTTTTTCACTGAAACTAAGAGCGTGTATCTATGTTTTAATAATATGACGGGAACACAGGATCGAACTGTCGCCGCCGACGTAAACTTTCAGCAGTAAAAATGAATGTATGTTTTATGATTATTTATGAATGAACATTTGAATTAATAAGACGTTTAAATATTCAGAAAATTTCTATTTCAATTTGCTGGTGGAATTTTTCCCCGGCTGTAAATAATCCCATAGAACGCTGTTACATTTGATGCTACACTAGTTAACCCTTTCCGGCACACTGTGCCCGATTTGAGATACCTAATTTTAATTCCAAACTTGCAATCGACACCAGTAATATTCTAGTAAAATTTTGTTTTTATAATATAAACTTAAATTAAGGAATTCAAAATATTTAAAAAATTCTTTTGTGAATTTCGGTGTCAGTCGATAATTTCTCATTTTAGTACAGATTTTGCCCGTGCCGGATTGGGTTAAAGGATATATCAGTTCTTATTTATTAATAGTCCATAGTATAGGATGTAACGAATCCTATAAACTCTGCTTCAAAAATGCTATTTTCTAAAAATATTCTTTCATATGTTTAACCCGGGAGAACGCGCGCTTACCCAGGGTATGAATGGTTTTAACTCAGTCACCAATAAAATGAAATTATAACACTCACCTTATTTAGACGGAGACAATTCTTACAAATTTTGCGATAAATAAGTTGAAGATTACTTTAAAATTATTAGTGGTTACAATTGTAAAAACAATACGCACTCCGAGTCTTTTAGACCCTGCGCGCGTTCTCCCGGGTTAATAATAAAAATTCTGCAATAATATAAGGAAGATGTTACAACGAAAAAAATAATTAGTTGTCAAACTCACACACATCTGGTCGCATTGGTACTATGAGCGGATTTTTCTGAAGAAAATGTATATTAGCCATTTACAAAGCTTAAAACATTTTACTATATGTTTAACTCTTTAAGGGGCAAGCAATTGTGTTAATGTAATGTTGAATTTCCTCCAGAAATTTAGAAAAAATATTATTTTAAAGTATGGAAACGCAGTTTTTCAAACTCTTTTCTCTTAAAGTTATCAAAGTAAAATTTAATTAATTAAAATTATTGGAGTTACATTATATCCCACCTAATGTAACAGCCTCAAACGGTGTACCATTATTTTATATTTCAGAAATAGTAAATCATTATTTTTGGTAAAAATATTTTATAGTTATTTAAATTTTTTCAGCGTAACATAGATCTTCGAAAGATGACAAATAACACTTTAAAAGACGATGAAGTTTTAATCTTTGATCATAAATTCATAAATCAGCTTTTTACATCTTAAGCTCGAGATCAGATTTCTGGCCCATAAAAAACATATTTAAATGCATTTCGAGAATTTCAATTGTGGAGGTGAAATATCCACTCTGAAAAAATATTTTATTTACAGAATCACGTGCTTCGAACAGTTTGTTTCCAAACCAAATTTTCACTTTGAAATTTAGTTTTGTTTTACAAAGGACGTGATAGTTCAAACATTCAGACATGTTTCACATCTTATTTTTATTGGTGAAATTTTGTTGTAAAAATATTTAGAAATAGATTATATGTATATGTTTATACTTAAAAACAACGTTTACCTTCATCATGGGTTGAAAAATCCCATGGGTTTAGCATAATTTCTTATGATAAAATGAATAAAACAAAACAGCATTTAAATTCAACCTTTAATAGAACTTTAAAGGCATTCATTCGTAAAAAAAATTGTGTTTCTACTCTAACATTAGTTAGATTATAAATAATATTTAATAATTTTTTTAATGATCTATCAATTAAAAACTAAAAATTTCAAATATTAATGAAAATGGATTATTTTCTTACAGATATTATATACTTTCATTTTAATGTCCTTTTGGTTAAACCTTTGATTTAATATTATACTTTTCTTGGGTTTCGACAATCTTTTGTTCTTGTACAAAAGATTTAGTGGGCTCTATTTTCATTTGTATAGCATTAATTAATTTACTACGGGAATTCTCTTACAAGAAATTATTTTCTAACAGTATTTGCTTTTGTTAGACCTTTGTATGTTGAAAGAGAATTTCCCTACCCGAAATTTATGTTGGATAATACTTTCAGAGGTGAATTATAATAAATAATTAGTATAAGGCTTCACATTAATATAAATAAAATTGCATCATGCTGAACTAAATTATATATTTTTGGCGTTATTTATGTAAAATTAGTTTAGTTATATTAATTTTTATATAAAGATATCTATAATTTAAATAAATCATTTTTTTTTAATTTTCGCAGTATTTGCGAATTTCACTTCAGATTCAAAAAATGATTATTTCTGCTTTTCACCATAAATAGTGCTAAGCCCAGGACAAGCACCACTATCATGCAGACAGAAAAGAGCTTATTACAAAGCAAGTTTTTTTTTTTTGGGGGGGGGGTAAATATGTCTTAGTAGTAATTTTCACTTTAGTTAACTACAAGATCAGGGTTCGCACAGTGCTACCACTAACTTTTAAGAATATTTTCGAAGCGTTTCACTGTAGAAAAATAACGTAAAATCTGACAATGAAGGTTGGGATCGCATATGTTGCGGTTTAAAAATTAAATGTAAATTTTCTTATTTTTAATAGTGGTGGCAGAGTACTTGGAAATTCCAAGGAGTGTGCGAACCTTGCAATATTTAAAAGTAAATAAAGAGAATATTTGTGCTTTCCTTAACGTTCCTCTGTGACACCAATGATCAAAATAAAAATGTTTACAAATGATATTTATCACCTTGTTTTTAGCCCCTGAAATGCTATAATTGAATAGGTCAGGAATCAGGGGATGACGCGGTTACGAAATCATCACTTTTTCTTATAATAATGGACGCTATATATTAAAAGGCAATTTTAGACGCCACAAAAGTTTTATTCTGAAAATATGGTGGCAATTAGCTTGCAACAGGTCTTACATGCTGCAGTTACACTTTCTGTGATGCGTACCGACAGACAAATTGTTAACAATATTTCCGAATTGTAATCTTCGCATCGATTAAAAACAAAAATTAAGAAATAAAATAAGCGAAAAATTATCGTTTGGAATAAGTGGTATTTGGTGGATGCACCACACATAAAAAAGTCAAAGATTAACATAAAAAGGACATTTTGTCAGAATTAGTAAATTTTAAATCGTTGCTGATCTAACATACCATCAAAAATTATTTTAAACGAAAATCTGCGATCATGGAAAATATGATTTTTTTGTATGTAGATTTACACTAACTTTATTTACAATATTTTTCATTTTATTGCCACTTAGGCGAAAAGTTTTTCGTAATCATTTTCGATGATTAAATGCATTTTCACAAGAATCATTGATAGACGTTAGTTTTCTAATGAAATCTATATCTTCTAGACAGTTTCTTTGAATATGATGATGATAGATATGATTTTCTGATGTACACATCCATAAAAATATCCCAATTTATGGCTTCAATATGAAAATTTTAGAAGCCTTTCAAAAAATGTTTAAATATATGATATACCGTAATTTCGGGTGTATAAGCCGCGGATCAAACAATTCTTTTTGGACCCAGAAATCTTATTTAGTGATTGAACAGAAATATTTACGGCGATCTAAGTAGTAACATTCATTTTTTTTTAAATTCTGGGTCGAAAAAGAATTGTTTGATCCGCGGCTTATACACCCGAAATTACGGTAAATTAATATATTTTATCTCAAAAACGTAAATACTTTTTAAGTTAGCAAACATAAAAATAAATAAATGAGATTAATGGATCAAAACAAGTATTTTTTATTGTGTTCGCTAAGGTTACAATTACAATTAGGGTCAGGAATCAGTGCCAAGGAAAAATTCCTCTCTTTTCCATATCTAAAGACAGCAAAAAAGTTCAAAATTAAGCCACAAAGGAAAATTTCGATAAGTATTTTATTTCTGAGAGTTATTGGTGGGCATGGGAATGACCTTTTTATCATTTTCTATCTAGAAACTCTCATGTAGTTTTATTAATAGTTACTGGTCGCGGAGTTGTCTCTTCAGTGTTACCAGTGGGCTATTTTTTTTAAACTAAGATTTCTTGATTGGCACCACTTTTTTGAAATGGTAAAATTCTTCTTGTTACGGGTTTAGTTAATATGTCTTTAAATATGGCTAAAAAAGGCGTATTTTATCTTTTCGAAAGAGTAGTACCAATCAAGAAATCTGAATCAAGAAAGTAGCCTACTAGCAACACTGGTTTCTTTAAATACAGACTTGTTGAAAAACATAAGTGTCACTATTTCCTTAGGAAAATTTCTGGTTTAGATTTATCTTGGAAATGTATTAAGAACACGTTTTGTTGTGATAATTTTAATGCTATTATTATTGTTCTAATCCGGTATAATTTTTTTAATCAAAGGTGGCTAAAAAAGACCGCTAAAAGGTCCTGCAAATAACGTAATTGTAAAAAAATTTTAATGCGATTTTCTAAATTACGCATAAAATGTCAAACATTTAGGCTCACGTTTCTAGTAAAATTTATTATTTGTAAAATATATAAATATTGTCCGTCATTTGATCTTCAATTGTTGATGCATTCCGACAAATCTATTTAAAAATTGAAATATATAGTGGTGCTTATTCATGCAAATCATTATGTAATCTCATCGACTTCACCCGGGAGTATACTACCAGGTCTTTTTGACGCGGAGTGCGTATGATTTTTGCATTTGTAACTACTTATCTATTAAAAGTAACCTTCAACTTTTTTTTTTTTTTTTTTTTTTTTTTTTTTTTTTTTTTTTTTTTGCAAAATTTATAAGGATTGTCTCCGCATAAATAAAATTATGGTTATAATTTGATTTTATTGATGAAAAAGTTAAAACCATTTCTACCCTGTGTAAGCGCGTGTTCTCCCGGGTTAAGAAATGATTTATTTCACTAGGTATGCAACCTTTCTCTCAGGTGACCGCCTTTTCCTGTATTTCCCGATATTAAACTTCGATTTAATTAATAACAGGCCTTTTTTTATTAACACTAGAACGTTCGGAAATTTTACTCAAATTTGACAATAATATTTCTCACCGGAATTTTTATTCAAAATTATATAATTTATTTATTTAACGTAAATCTGCTAGGATCAAATTTAAATTATTTCAAGAAAGTTTTTCTGGTTCGAATTGAAATTTAATCGCATAGTTGGAGTTGAATCTACTCCTTCCGGGCGTTCTAGTGTTAAATAAAACGAAATATGTTACTTTAAAGTGTTGGTGCTTTCAAAAGTTCAGGTTATATACCAGGGTTCGTACGGTTCCTGGGATTTTCAGACCAGGAAATTATTCGATACCAGTATTTATTATTTATTATTTTTTTGTAGAAAATCTGCCCTTAAATAAGGAAAAATTCCTCACGCTTGAACTAGATTTATTTTTTATAAAAAATATTGATATTTTATGTGGCCGATGACAGAAACTTTTATACACAGTGGCATAACCAGGGTGGGTGCCTAATTACTCAAAATACTGGTAAATTTTGAAAGTTCTGTTTGCCTTATTTGTTCTACAGAAAATTTTCTGAAGAAAACCTTACAATATTACTGCTTTTGTCACCCACCCTGGTTACGCCACTGGTACCCCTTATTTACAGGAAGATTTTTATGTTCTAACCTATAAATTAAGCTAATATATTAATTTTAGTTTGCAGAAAGTTTGAATCAGTCTTTCTTTGTAAAACACCAAAGTTGCAACAAATTTAACATGATGAAACTGAAAGTTTTTAATAATACTAGACGCAAAATAATGAAAGAGTCAATGTCACCTCATTTTGAATTTGCAGCTAACTTGTCGTGCTAGTTAAACTCTTGTTGTGTCAAACTTATTGGAAATTGATGGGAAACAGGTAGAAAATTTAGCTATGTCATGACTAAAATGCTGCAAATTCTTTGCCCGCTAGTAGAAAGTCAGTATCTTTTAGAATATAAAGCTGAATTTTCTACCAGCAAAGAATATGCGGTACTTTAGTCATTACAGATTATTTTAAATCTTGTTTCACGTTAATTTGCAATAAATTTTATACAGCGAGTTTAACTTGCATTACAAGTTTGATGCAAGTTTAACACTAGAACGCCCGGAAGTTCTACTGAAGTTTGAAAATATTATTTCTCACCAGAGTTTTTATTCAGAATTATTTAATTGATTTATATGCCGTAAATTTGCGCAGATTAAATTTAAATTATTTCAGGAAAATATTTCTGGTTCGAATTGAAATTTGGTTACATGATTGGAGTCGAATCGACTCCATCCGGGCATTCTAGTGTTAAAGTTTGGTGGCTTCGGCGTTAGCGTTATCTTGCTGCAGTCTTGTTATAAACTTTCAGTCTTTTTATGCTGAACGTGGTGCAACTTTACAGGTTTTCAAAGCAAGATTGCTGCAAATCTCATGCAATCTAAAATTGCGATGTGGGAAGATATCTTAGTGTAAAAGCTGGAGAAAATACTTAAGCGTTTAACACAAGAATCCAATTTATAGTTTTGAAAAGGTGATAAGAGTATTATATATAAAAATTGATTTATTAACATAATGGAGTTTTGTATAACGCTGAGTCAGCCTAGTTTTCTACAATTCACACACAAAAAAAATTAAGGTACATGCATGGTATATTCTAGTTAGGTTTGAAACTATAGCACTTAAGAAGCAATAGGAGAAAAATTACCTACGCTATTTCATTATGATAATTATTGTGTTCGGCTTCTGTTGGTAAATTTTACGATATCTACCCAAAATGTTTTGAATGTAAGTAGCAATTGGAAAATTATGTTGCGCATTTTTTTTCCTCTACAAACATACATCCTTAAATATAATTTCATAGCTGCCAATTTACACGGATTTTTTTTCCGCCACTAAAATAATGATAAAAAATTGTTTCTGCGTTGGAAAGTGTTAGATTTTTGCGATAGTTTTAGCTAAAATTTTCTATTAAGTTTTTGTGGTAGTAAAAATCCGTACAAATTCACAGCTATGTAACAATTGTCAACATATTTTTTAATACAGCCCCTTAATAATTATTTTTAATAATACCCTTATTTAACAGAAGAATCCAATTTATTGATTTTAAAAAAGACAACAAGAGTACTATATATTGAAATTTATTTATTTACAAAATTGAGTTGAGTATAAAGCTGAGTTAATCTAGGTAACTAAAACCACAATAAAGTTTGGTAAGATGCATATTATAGTTAAGATTAAAAATTTAGCGTTTAAGAAACGAAGTTTGATAAAATGCATATTATAGTTAGGATTAAAATTTCAGCGTTTAAGAAACAATTGCAAAAAAAATTACCTCCGCTATTTCAATAGGATAATCATGACCTTTTCTCGACAAACGGATATCCGTAGTTACTGTATATTTGACAACATGTCTTTTTTTAATTAAATATACATATTTGACCAAAAACATTTTTTTAATTCAATTTACCTTGTTTCTATGTACCAGTTATTTTAAATAAACTTTAATTTGTTCTTTTTTTTAAAAAGGTTCTGGCTCAAAGTAATTTTTAAACCCTTAAATGCATGGTGATTCATTTGTGCATTATCTTTTATTTAACACTCAGCAATCACTATATTTATATAGAATTATTAATCTAACCCCTTGAGGGGTGGTGGGATATATTTCATCCCACCTAATTTAAAAGCGATTGTCACCAGGAACGTTTAACGAAATTTTATATTTTTAACTTTGACGGCAAAATGGTGAAAAATTGCCTTTTATTATTTTAAAATAAAAGTTTTCAATTTATCGGGTGAGAATTCAATATTAGAGAGACATTATTGTTTTCCCCTCTAGTGGTTAAAAATTACAAAGATATGCTACTGAATAAACTTCAAAATATCTGTTGAAATTTTCGGTGTCAAATCCTGAGTAGAAGAACAAAAATCACAATTACACTATTCTAGGAGCAAAAATCATGTATATCAGGATTAAGACTTCAAAAATAAAAATCAATATAAAATAAGAGTCTTGTAATCGTACTTATTAAAATATTTAATAAATTGCAATATTTTAGTTACCATAATTTCCCTCGTATAACCCGCGGATGAAACAATCATTTTTCAATTAGAAAAATTAAAAAATAAAATGAAGCCTTTTAGATCACGGTAAGTATTTGGCATCAATAACTGAATTAAATTTCTTGGACTAAACAGAAATCTTGATCCGAGGGTTATATGGCGGTAATTACAGTATGACAGGAGTTGAAATTAGAAAATTAGTTTTTCTTCGTAATTCAGATGTGCAACCTAAAAGGTTGAATATCATAAAGTTTTCTTTCTCTTACCGAATCTAAGAATTTACTTCTATTATTCAGGGTGAAAAGAAACTTTTTCAATTTTAGTTGTATAAAGATCTTTTGGCCCTCCTCCCTCTGGCTACTTCACTGCCATGGTAAACCTATATCTATGGGTATTCTATGGGTATCTATGGGTATCTTATTCCTATATCTATGGGTAAACCTCAATAGACTGTATCAATTACGGTAATTTCTTGAATATAATTCGCTGATCAAAGAATCATGTTTGGATCCGGAAACTTTTTGATAAAATTCAGTTTCTTAAATCTCAGTAAATATTAGAAAATTCTGAGGCCAATCATCATTGTTTGATTCGCGGATAATGCGCCGGAAGTTGCGGTATATGGTAATCCGAGTATATTTACTTGCGTTATATCACGGAGATGCAAACGAATAGACGCGCTTAAGAAAAATTGGGTTCAAAAACACTGCTCGACAATGCTAGAAAGTATTTAAAACGTCGTAGTAAGACACAAAAACTTTGTTTTTAACCTTTGAGCTTTCATGGTTGAATTTTTACTGCTTAATTTTAATTCTGAAATGTCACAGTGGCACCGGAATATTCGTACAAATTTACTTGAAAAAGGTTTAATGCATTTTTCCTTGTCGATCTTAAATCGTATTTTTTCTTTGCAAAATTTTGGTGCCAATGTGACATTTGGAATTTTGACGAAATCTACCTACCAGATCTCAAAGGGTTAAAAAAAAGTGACGATCAACTTTCGACATTTATGGAGGCGCACATTTTCCAGCTGAGAGATTCAAGCTGTTTACTTTTGACTTCACTAGTATTCGAAAATTAGCGCAGAGGTGGAGCCTAATGACACCAATAAGATTTCGTTTTTTTTTTTTTTTTTGCTTATTTCTTGACAGAATCTTGGAATTTTTATTAAGTTAAATAATATATAAAAACTATAAATATTTTGTGGTGCAAATAGGATTTGCCCCTGTGCTAGGTTTCGATATCTAGGTTCAAAATATTATCACTAAATTTAATGATTATCTAAAACCTATACTCATAGGCGCCGACATCCCTATGTTATTCTGGAGCCTGATCCGAGACAAAAATATCTGAAACCGAAAAATGCATTTATGGACATGTGTTTATCTTCTATAGAGCATTTGTTAGATTTCCTTAAAAAAATCACTAAATAAAATCTCCGGTTGAAAACATTTTTGTCTTCTATCAGACTCCAAAACAATTAAGAATAATGGCATTTATGCATGTGACATCTCCATAAATATGTTTTGGCTTTATTACAGAAATTTCATTCGAATAATACGTATTTCAAAAGTTATATTAACCCCTTGAGCTCTGATGGTAGAATTTTCTACCACATAATTTTAATTTCGAAATGTCACAATGGCACCAGAAAATTCGACCAAATTTATTTGAAAAAGGTTTAATGCATTTTTTTTTTTCGTGTTTATCGTTAACCGGTTTTTTTCTTTGCGAAATACTGGTGAAAATGTGACATTTGGAATTTTGAAAAAATTTACACCCCAGAGCTCAAAGGTTAAATCCATTTACAAAAGTTAGAATTCATTAAAAACAATGTCAATGGTCGATTTCTTATCACTATCTCAAATTAAGCAAGGTATATAATTTTTGCGAGCATTAGAAATAAAGATTCAATTTTTAAAAGTTTATCTGTATACTTTACAAAATGTAAATATACCGTCATTTAAAGTTACCTGATTATTATTCATTTCAATTAATGAGGAGGGGAATAAATTTTAGGCAACGAATGCTGCTTAATGAGTTTAAGAAAATTTATTCAGAAAATGCATTCATGATAAAACAATTACTTGCGAGGAAAGACATTAAAATTGCATGTAATCTTTTAAATTTATGAGTAGTTGATGTTAAAATTTTACAGAGTACAGGATTTTCGCTTTTGTTTTAAAAGGTTCCATGATGACTTATTTAATTTCTATTTTCCGTATTACTTAAAACAAAACTTTTACATTTGAGAAATTCTTTAATTTAAAATGATGATGTTCAAAATGTATTCGTATTACATATTCATCATAATACCCTGATATATAAAATCTTTTACCAATACATACAGTGAACTCGGTAAATACGTGAATCAAGGAATCATGAAAGACGACACATTAAACTTCAAATACTTCGGAATATATTACAATAAGGACACGTAATTAAACTTATAACTGGTGTCTATTGATTAAAAATAAATAAATATATATATATATATAAATATTTGGGACCTGAAGATTCTGCTTTGGTTCTACAAATTCCATTTGTATTCATATTTTTATTTTTTCCTTCCATATTCAATGTGATAATTATTAAATTCAATTATTCAATTCAAGTTATTAAATTCAATGGTATATTTTCAAAGGGTTAATATTGTTTACTATTAATGGTCTTATCTATATATATATATTTGTGTGTGTGTGTGTTTATATACAATTTATTTAAATTTTATTTTTAAATGGAAATAGCCCACTTCTAAACATAAAGGAATAATCTATATTCTCCCAGAAAAAATTGTGACGCATTATCTGAGAATCTTAACGTATGTGATGAGAAGGTTTAACCATTTCAAAAGCGCTGTTTGCAATCTGAAAACGATTAGTTGAAAACATTTTCAGTTGCACCAGTAATTCGTTTTGTACAATTTCGATTTCATATTGTACCTGAAGAAAGGCTCTTGATTATTTTAAAATAATTTTTTTAGTTAATTACTTTTATTTAGTTTAAATCAGTTGAGTATATTTTGAAGCGGAAATGCCTTGCCCATGAATGGGTTAAAGGACAACATAATACTGTTAATTCAACAAACTTAAGCTCCAAAATTGAACCAACATTTTTTTTCAGATATTGAGGTGGAAGTAAATAAAATTAAAAAGTATGAAAAAGACGCAAATTTCGGGGAGGGGTGGTTTACTTGTTCTGCAAATTCTCTACCCAATGAGCCTAGTTCATTGAATAAGACATTTTAACACTAAAAATATCGTAAATTTTACACAAATTTTATAAAAAATTCAAACCAGAATATTTATTAAAAAACTATTCAACTTATTGATGAAACTTATTTTTGCCTGTTTTATATATTTAATTCATTTCAAAGAATTTTTTCTGATTTGAATAAATATTTTGAATAAACCTATTGTGCCAATTGGACCCACCTGGTAGGCTGGTGTTAAATCTGATTCAAACATCTATCCATTTTTAATTCTTTGTGACGACACACACTCTCAATCAAAAGTTTAATTTCATCTTTCGTTAATTCGTGTTTATTTACATTACTGATGAGGGACTTCAAAACAGTCCGAAACATTTCAGATTATTTTTTAATCATGTGCTCCAAAATGTTTAATTAAATTGTGTGTGTTTTGTATTTGTATCTAATCCTTTCACGGTTAGTGTTTTTTCTATGAAAACAGAAAATTTTAATTAAGAAATGGAACAATAAGACCGGAGATTTAATATAATTTTTTCCTATTTATTTTGTATCTGAAATGTCGTTTTTTTCATGTATGCAAATAAATTTCTGCGCAATTTCTATTGTTACTATTTTATTTCAACATTTTAGCAGTTGAATTGTTTTGTTCGTGAAATGGTTAATTAATTATGATGAACAAACGTAATACGTTTCTTCAATTATCGACAATCTAAATATTATGCGTTGATTGTCGTACTTATTTCCATACTAAAATTTAAAAAATAACATAAATAGAATTTTAGAAGTTCCAGTTGGTTTGTGAGTAAGATTTTTTTCAAATTTGTTTTTCTTTAGACAAAGTTAAAGCCTCTAAAGAACTAGAAATTCGATAGGTTATGAGCAACATATTGTTAAACTATCTATAATAATTTGGAATGTACATATAAAAATGAAACATATATCATGAAGTACACTGTGTTCTTCATGGTCGGAAATGACCAAACGAGCATGACGCATGCAGTGTGAAACATACAGATCAAGAGGTTAATATAGTTTAAATGAGAAACAAATGGCTCGTTTTATCGTGTTTGCATTATGCGAGGTCAACTAAATTTCGGTATAAATTTTATAGCAAGTTGGGAATAGACTACAAATAAAATTAATTTTATACTTTCAGTAAAAGTTTTGCCAGTTTGGCATCCGTTTCCCAAGATTTCGATTTCAGACTGGAAATCTTTGAAAAATAATATTTTCTTGAACCCTTTGAGTTTTGATGGTTACATTTTCTACCACTTAATTTTAATTCCGAAATGTCACAGTCGAACAGGGAATATTCGACCAAATTTATTTGAAAAAGGTTTAATGCATCCCCCCCACCTCCCGTGTATATTGTAAACCGATTTTTTTCTTTGCAAAATATTGGTGTCGATAGGACATTTAGAATTTTGAAGAAATTTACCTCTCAGAGCTCAGTGTTGATTGAAAGCCTCAAATCTCTTTGAGGGTTGATCTTATACATTTTATCCCACCTAATTTAACCAAGAATAGGTCCACGAAATTTTGATGAAATTTTGGGGACAAAATGTGGAAAAATTGCCTTTCCTTATCTCAAAATAAAAAATTTCGGATGTTCCATTTAGAATGCAATATTACAATGTCGAGAAAATGTCAAGTTGAGCATTCTTTGCAATCATAACAAAATTTTTTCAAAATAGTCACCGTTCCAAACTTTTGTATAACATTTTTAGAGCTTACCTAATAAATAAACTGTTCACCGCATAATTGTATCGATCTTTGTTTTTGAGAAATTTATTTTTGAAATCAGGGTCTTATTTACTTGACACCCTGTAGTTTACAGTAATAACCACTGAACGCAGTCAAAGCTTTTTCACGATTTCCCAAAATTAGATTTCTTATATAAGGCAAGTTTTGAAATTTCCGTCGTCCTGTAATATTTGCTCTGTTTTCAAATTTCATGGTGCCACTTCCATCAGTTTTTTTTCAATTTATGATGTCTTTAACTTTAGAGTTTGGGTCCGCATCTGAAGATTTGTATGAAATTTGAGCAATGTCCCGTTTCCGTCCCACATTTAAATAGAGGTGAAAAGTCTCATCTTTAATATACATTCCTGATTGAAAATGCTAAAACAATATTTTTCAATGAAGCATAAAAACACATTTCAGGTCTGATAATTTTTTGTTGGTAACCTTCCGTTACACAAGCTTGCAAAATAATTCTTTTTATAGTTTTCATTTATTTATTTATTTATTTTCATTTTAGATTTTTCCATTAGCTAAATAGAAAAATACAGATCTTCTTCATCGTTTATGATTTCTTTTTACAGGTTGAGAACAAAAATCTAGTAGGATAAGAAAAATGTTAAAGTGGAATAAAAATTTAATAAATAAAAAAAACTCACTTAGGAACAATCCCAGGGCACACAAACTGCACATTTTTGAATACTGCTTTTTACCATTGTTAATTTTCTTGGTAGATTTCTCCAAAAGTTAAAAGAATAAAAAATAAAATATGATTTTCGTTTTTTTTTTAAAGGTGTATAAAATGAAAAAAATTGTTTTGAAATCGGACATTTTATATTTAATGACCTCATACTTTGAATCCATTTCTCATCGTACATTTCTAGGCATTGTATGTAACACTCAGTGTTTACTCTCTCCAGCAATAAATTCTATAGCGGCGCAGCTTAAGAAAAAGTAATTTTTTGGATGCATTCAAAAGCAACGTTTTCTACGCTATAAATTTCTACAAACTTTAACAGAACAATTAACGCAATCTACCGATCGTAAAAAATATATTATATTTGATATGGAAGCCTACGTTTGGAAATGAATATTTAATTTTTTAAAATAAAAATAAGATGTTACTGTAACTTTAAAGAACCGAACACTATCCGACGGAATGGTCCTACGTTGAGAGCACCTAATTTTAATTCAAACTTACTAATGGCCGGTGTTGCCAGATGGGCTACTTTTTTTTAAATCAAATTCTTGATTCACACCACTTTTTTGAAACAGTAAAATGTTTCGTATTTAATGACTTATTAATCACAGAGTAAACAAGAGGAATTTTACCGTTTCAAAAAAGTGGTGCCAGTCATGAAATCTGAATTGAAAAATAGTATCCCACTGGCAAACTGCTAATGGCAACAAGAATATTTTAATAAAACTTTACTGTTACAATAAAAGTTTATAATAACCAGTTTTTAATTTCTAAAAAAAATTATACATTTCGAAGTCAGCCAATCATTTTATCATATTACGAGCATAACTGTTCTGTGCCGGAAGGGTTTAATGCAGGGCAGACTTTGGCAAATAATGTTTTAATTCCAACTCCCTTTACTTTCTCAAAACAAAATAATAGTGATGCATTTTAACGCGCAAGTGAAATACATTGCAAAATTTATATATTTTAAAGAATTTGGAATAAAATATGAAAATATTCGTTAGTGTTAGCTGTGTAATGATTTAGAAAAATATACTGTTGCTAGTCCTGTGTTGAGAGTGGGCTACTTTTCAAAAATTCCGACTGGCACCACATTTTAGAAATGGTAAAATTATCTTTGTTTTCAACTTAATTAATATGCCATTAAAGAAAGCAAATTCTATAATTAAAAAAGAGGTGCCAATCAAGAAATCGGACATTAAAAAGGTAACCCACTGGCAGCTCTGTACTAGTCGCGAGGGACTTTTCTGTTTACAAAGCTGTTACAATTTTGTATGGTATAATTTTCCATATTAAATCTCTCATTAAAAATCGCGATTAATTATAACCAAAGAAAGTGCTAGTATTCTGAATAAAAATATCCACTCAACTATCAGCATTGTTCCAAGGTTTAACCCATTAGTGCCTAGCGTCCCTTTTTAGGGACGCTTCAAAAGGTGCATGTAGCACTGTTTTTGACACCGGTAAAAAAGAACAGCTAACTTTATTTTATTTAATTGAAACATTTTCGTAATTAATGAACTAAACTTAATTCTTTTAAAAATAGTGGTGCCAATCGAATAAAATTTGCGCAAAAGGTGGTGGACACGAATGGGTTAATTAAAGTAATGGTATGGTTTTAACATATACAGGGTGTCCCAAAAGGTCGTTTACAAACTTAACATGCTGGTCTTTCATATCATGATGAACAAGATTTAATAGGAAACTAAGGGTCCCAAACGTCTTCCAAAGGAGATATGCGAAATTAAAGTTTAGGGTCCAAAAATTCAAATGATTATAAAAAACAGAAAAATTGGTCGATTCGTTTGCGGTTTTGACTAAAACTATTCTTTATGTCTGTATTTTCTTGAAAATAAATTATAAAGATAAATTTCAAATAATGTCGGTAGAGGGCGCTTTAGACTTTGGAGTAACGATAAACTAGTTTTTACCATTATTTTTTGGATCTCATTAAATTTTTTTAGAAGCTTAGACATAAACTTAAATTTTGAGCTTAAAATCTAAATCGTTGGAAGTGGTTAAGTAGCGCAAACTGATATGCGGGGGGAGGTTCAAATTTCAAATGATTATAAAAAACGGAAAAATTGATCAATTGATTTGCGATTTTCACTAAAATTAATCTTTATGTCAGTATTATCTTGAAAATAATTTATAAAGATATAATTCAAAAAATGCCGATAGAGGGCGCTTTAGACTTTGGAGTAACGTACAACAATTTTTTTCAGTTATTTCTTGCATCTCATAAAATTTTTTTAGAAGCTTAGACATAAACTTAAATTTTGAGATAAAAATCTGAATCGTTGGGAGTGGTTAAGTAGCGCAAACTGAACTGTGTTCAATGGGGGTGGGGAGGTTCAAATTTAAAATGATTATAAAAAACGGAAAAATTGGTCGGTTTCCGCTAAAACTATTCTTTAGACCAATATTTTCTTGAAAATAAATTTTACAGATATCTTTCAAAAAATTCCGTCAGAGGGCGCCTTAAACTTTATAGTAACCAACAACTATTTTTAACCGTTATTTTTTGTATCTAATAAAATGCTTGTAAAAGTTCAAACATAAATTTTGTGCTCAAAATCTGCATCGTTGTGAGTAATTAAGCGGCCAAAAATTGAACTGCGTTCGAGGGGTGGGGAAGGTACTTAACATTTCAACTCCTGAACACAGTTCAGTTTGCGCCTCTTAACCCCTCCTATTGATTTAGATTTTGAGCACAAAATTTAAGTCTAAACTTTGGTAAGCACTTAATTAGATTTAAAAAAAAAAAAAAAAAAAAAAAAAAAAAAAAAAAAAAAAAACGATTAAAAATAATTGTTGGTTATTGTAAAGTTTAAGGCGCCCTCTAACGGATTTTTTAAAATTTATCTTTAAAATTTATTTTCAAGGAAATATTGACATAAAGAATAATTTTAGCGAAAACCGACCAATTTTTCCGTTTTTTATAATCATTTGAAATTTGAACCTCCCCACCCCCATTGAACACAGTTCAGTTTGCGCTACTTTACCACTCCCAACGATTCAGATTTTCATCTCAAAATTTAATTTTATGGCTAAGTTTCTAAAAAAAAATATGAGATGCAAAAAATAACGGAAAAAAATAGTTGTACGTTACTCCAAAGTCTAAAGCGCCCTCTATCGGCATTTTTTGAATTTTATCTTTATAAATTACTTTCAAGATAATACTGACATACAGAATAATTTTAGTGAAAATCGCAAATCAATTGACCAATTTTTCCGTTTTAAATAATCATTTGAAATTTGAACCTCCCCCCGCAATTCAGTTTGCGCTACTTTACCACTCCCAACGATTCAGATTTTCATCTCAAAATTTAAGTTTATGTCTAAGCTTCTAAAAAAATTATGAGATGCAAAAAATAACGGAAAAAAATAGTTGTACGTTACTCCAAAGTCTAAAGCGCCCTCTATCGGCATTTTTTGAATTTTATCTTTATAAATTACTTTCAAGATAATACTAACATACAGAATAATTTTAGTGAAAATCGGATATCAATTGACCAATTTTTCCGTTTTAAATAATCATTTGAAATTTGAACCTCCCCCGCAATTCAGTTTGTGCTACTTAACCACTTACAACGATTTAGATTTTGAGCTCAAAATTTAAGTTTTTGTCTAAGCTTCTAAAAAAATTTAATGAGATGCAAAAAATGTCAAAAACTAGTTTATCGTTACTCCAAAGTCTAAAGCGCCCTCTATCGACATTTTTTGAAATTTATCTTTATAATTTATTTTCAAGAAAATACTGACATAAAGAACAGTTTTAGTGAAAACCGCAAACGAATCGACAGAATATTTTTCTGTTTTTTATAATCATTTGAATTTTCGGACCCTAAACATTAATGGCGCATATCTCCATTGAAAGACGTTTGGGACCCTTAGTTTCCTATTTAATATTGTTCACCATGATATGACAGACCAGCATGTTAAGTTTCTAAACGACCTTTTGGGACACCCTGTATAAAACGTCTCTATTAAAATATTTTATTGCCTTTTACGCAAGGTGTCCAGAAAATAATGTCTGACTAATAAATTAAATAGTATTAACTGTAAGAAATTCAGAGTGTTGGTTCAAGGTCACAAATAATGTATAACGCAAACAATTTTAGATAAGTGCATGCTCGAATACAGTTTTTTTATTTACTAGATTACAATGACACATATGCAAAATGACGACTCCTGAGCATAAATCGTTGTGTGTGGCTGTGTTGAAGGTTTTAACCCGTTGAGGGGCGGTGGGATATTTTTATCCCACCTAATTTAAACGAGATTTGCACCAGAGACTTTTAACGAAATTTTATATTTTTAAGTTTGGCGGTAAAATGTTCAAAAATTGCTGTTCCTTATTTTAAAATAAAAATTTTAGAATTTTGCCGTGTGAACTCAATATTACAGAGACGTTATTGCATGCCTCTCAAGGGGTTAATTGCTTTCCTGAATTTCTCGTACGTCTAACGGACAACACCCGTACGCGGAAATCATGAATTGTTATTCTCACCGATAACTTTTTACTAAAAATGTTTCATTATTTACCGTAATTTCGGGTGTATAAGCCGCAGATAAAACAATTCTTTTTGGACCCAGAAATCTTATTTAGTGATTGAAGACAAATATTTACGGTGATCTGACTAGTTATATTTGTTTTTAAAAAAATTCTGGGTCGAAAAAGAATTGTTTGAGCTGCGGCTTATACACCCGAAATTACGGTAATCAGAGCATTTTACTGCTTTAAGACAAAAGTTTCTGTCTTGAAATACCTGTGCTAAAAAATTAAAAATTCTGCAAAAAACGCATGGGTTGAGGTCCCGAATGGGTTAAGGCGAAAATAAACAATTTATATTTGCATGTATAATATTTATTTTTTATCTGTAATTATTTTTTTCTCATACC
This sequence comes from Maratus speculifer, assembly GCA_964019185.1. Lineage (NCBI taxonomy): Eukaryota > Metazoa > Arthropoda > Arachnida > Araneae > Salticidae > Maratus > Maratus speculifer. The sequence goes on from OZ025299.1 coordinate 198,961,883, forward strand.
GTAATTTCGGGTGTATAAGCCGAAAATCAAACAATTCTTAATCGACCCAGAATTTTTTAAGAGACAAATATGACTAGTTTGATCGTCGTAAATATTTGTATTCAACCACTAAATAAGATCTCTGGGTCCAAGAAGAATTGTTTGACCCGCGGATTATACACCCGAAATTACGGTATATTTCGTAAAAAATTGACATGAAAATGTGACTTTTGAAATTGAAAAATAGGCATTGTTTGATGTTTTTGACAAAAAATTGATCTATTAAGTAGTTAAAGAGCATGCAAACTCATGAAATGCACGTTTAAGTGCATTACAGAAAAAAAATTAGGGCTTTATAAATAAAACGTATCTACTATCCATCTCTTCCTAATTATTTGCCAGAGTTAAGACACAGAATTGAAGAGGATTTTGCTTCTATTACTCCGGACTTTTTAGCTGACGCGTGGGAATAATTGTACTTTAGGTAGGATGGATACCGTATAAGTGAAGCAGCACATATTAAACACTTCTGAGAAAATCTAGGTTATTTTCCCTTGAATTTGATTTATATTTTGTTGCAAATAACCCAAATTAAACTACTATAGTATATCGCTGAAACTGTGTTTTTTTATGGACACCTTGTATAATGTTATATCGTTCGTTATGAATGTTTCGCTTTTTACCATAATAAGATTCACTATCCTTACCTTCGCTTTTTACCATACTAAGATTCACTATCCTTACTCCAATTTGCAGATAACAACCGAAAATTGTTTTTAAATTTTGTATCATATTTATTATATAGAAATGTCATTTAACAAAAAAAAAATAAAAAAAAAAAATAAAAAAAAAAAAAATCCCGGTAATCTAGCGATGGTTATCATTAAATATTATTAAAAGCAATGCTAACATTATGTTCATACATAAAACAATATTCTGACAAGTTATGTCGTTTCGAGGTTAATTTTTAATTTCCATATTCCAAGATACCGATATTTCTGTCATTAATTATTTGTGATTTATTATTTCAAATCACTCCTACCTTCTTAATCAATTTATCCAGAAACAGAATTATCTTGATAAATTACCTCTGAAAGAACATTAATTTTCTGTTATACAAACTGATTTATCATAAATATTTTTTCTCATATTTTTTTCTTTAATAAGGGTCAAAAGAAAAGTGTCTGGAAAAAGTATATAAAAGTATGTTATACTGCAACAGATTCGACAAAAGAGAAACAGTACAATGTGATTTGTGTAGAATCGCACTAAGTTTTTCAGCTAAAAATTAATTGAAAGAACGCTGACAGACTGAATGATTAACACTTTCAGGGACAAAGCTAATACGCTCCTAAAATCCTGAAACATTGTGTGTAACCTAAATTAATGATTGAAAAATATTTGAAAATAAATGTTTTCTTCGCGTGTAATAGAAGAAAAACAAACTTCTATTATAAAATAAAAAGTTCAACCCTTTAACGTTCATTCGTTTCTCTACGAAACCATACAATTTTAATTCTGATAAAATTTGATTAAAATTCAACACCGGAATTTTAATCAAAAAAATCCATTTTATTATGCATGTGAAAAATCACTTTTTCTTATTTACAAATATATCTGTTCGCCATTACCGGTGTCAGTCATTTAGTTCAACATTTTAGCAACGAAAATGCTTTGTCCGTTAAAGAGTTAAAAGATACAAAGACGTTAAATAATAAAAATGTTAAATAATAAATTTCATACAACAAAAATTCTGGTGCGAAACACTTTTATAAACCATGATTCAAATTTCCCGAAGTTCTAGTGTTAAAATTAAAAAAAGTTTCACTAGTAGGAAGGATATTTTTTGCTTATTTTATATATAAGCACTTTACAGGACAAATGTTTAAAAACCTTTATTCATTAATTAACAACATATTCTGCACATTCTAAAATAAACCGCATAACAATCTACCAGGATTTATTTAGCTAAAGACTAGAAACATGATGCGACGAGATATTAATATAAAGTGCTTGTTTTGAAGCAATGGTAGAAAAATTAAAATATTCAAGCTTTAGTGTATCCTGTATATACGGTGCAATTACGAATAAAATATCTTAATAAAGCTTCAGGCATTCTTCGCAAATTATATTTTTTATCTATTTTTACGAATAGTACCATTTGAAAAATATGTACGGAAAGCTGCTGTAAAGAATAATGAGTAACAACTTTTTTCTTCATTTCAAATACGCATTTTACTAATTTTTTCTGCAGTTTAATTCATTTGTTAATACAGTCTTTTAATTAGTTTCTAGATAATGCGTCGTAGAAGAGAAAAAATTATAATAGTGAAAATTAAATCTAAAACTGCTTCGTTGTGTATATTTTATCGCAAAAAATTATATAAAAAATATCAACTATTTGAATAAGCAGTAGATTCAGGTTTTCTCTGTACAAAAAATGTAAATACGTTCTCTTACAATGTGATGTATTTGTTTGAGCAGTTCAACGCTCATCATCATAAAGTATCCCATCGAACAATGGAATTGGAGTGCTTTATAGAAATTTGACTGAAAAAACTATATTTATTTTAATCGAAAAAATTCCCTCAAAACTAATTAGGGGAAGATGGGGATACTTGAGCCATTTTTTAAATTTTAATTTTTTTAATTTTTTTATAATTTCTTAGAACAAAATAAAAAATTGAAAATGAAAATTTGATATTTTTTCTTCAATTGAAAACCACTTTCAATTAATTTTGAACTATTTTTTTATGTCTAATAAATTTTTACTTTTTCTTTTACATCGTGGCTCAAGTATCCCCATCGAGGGGATACTTGAGCCAGATGTCACATTCGCACCAGTACTTTGCAAAGAAAAAAACCGATTTACAATATACGCGGAAAAATGCATGAAACCTTTTTCAAATAAATTTGGTCGAATTTTCTGGTGTCGTTATGACATTTCAGAATTAAAATTATGTGGTAGAAAATTCTACCAGGAGAGCTCAAAGGGTTAATCACCATACATTCAAAATGGTACCAGGGTATGTGATTTCTTTTTTACATGTTCAGAACTATAAATATGTTACCACGTTGCCAGTTTTAGGAAGAAAAATTTACCAACTGTTGAGATAATAGGGGTGGCTCAAGTATCCCCTATGCTCAAGTATCCCCACTCTCCCCTACATCGTTAAATTAAATATTAAAAGAATTTGTTTTATTTCTGTGTTATTTATTCATTTGGGTAATTCGAAATAAATTTTCGAACTTGCAATATTTTTATGGGACTAGTGATGTTTTTCCTTCATAACACATTTTCAAAAACCTACAACCAAACTATTTTTTACTTTCTCGGCAGCGTTTTTTCTAAAAAGGTATTTTTGAGTTATTTAACACTAGAACCGCGGCGACGGGTCATTTTGACCCGTATTGTATGGAGAGATGTCGATTCAAACCAGAAAAATCTTAATGAAATAAGCTTAATATAAGCTAAGTAAAAATATTTTCAAGAAATAACTTAAACAGTTTTAAATGAAAATTCCGGTGAGAAATATTTTTATAAAATTTGAATGAATTTTCCCGCGGTTCTAGTGTTAATCTACAAAATTTTGAGATTAGCTAAGCCAACATTTTCTATCCAAAAATACGCTTTTCTAAATTCAAGGATTGACGCATATTTGTGTCGGTCGTTGTTGATAAAGTAATGAAGAGTGCGCACAATTATTCCAAGATTTTCCAACAAAACATACATGACTATTTAATTTCAAATATTAAGAATAGATTATTAATTTTTTCTGGTTTAAAACATTAAAAATTAAATAATAAAATATAACTGGGGTCAGATAAAACCTCAATGGTACTAGGAGGGTTGATCAAATTTTAGCTATTAAAAGAAATTAAAATTATTAACAACCCAGGTTTGCAAAAATCTAGGCGCAGTAGGCAGTCTTTCTACCACAAAATTTATATTTTCCTTCTAATATTTCGTGTAACTATCCTTGTTAGAATTCTTATAAAGCAAAATTAAATAATGAAATTTAATGGTGAGATTTCGGAATGCCTAAATACAAAATAAGACAGATGAGGGAATACTGGAAATCATGTACCCTAATTTCCGTGTATAAGCGGCAGCTTTGTAAAGTCTTTTTCAACCCTTTAACGTTCATTGGTTTCGCCACGAAATCACAAAATTTTAATTCCGATGCGCAACACTGACACCGGTATTTTTATCTAGAAATATTCCTTTTATTTTGTATGTGAAAAATCATGTTTTCTTATTTAGAAATATATTTGTTCTTAATTACCAGTGTCAATCATTTATTTCGACATCTTAGCAATGAAAGTGCTATGATCGTTAAAGGGTTAACAGGAAATTTTATTTAAAAAAATGAAGTCATGTAAATGCTAAGCAGAAGTAAATCACATTTTATTTAAGACAAATTACTGTATGAAGTCAAATTATGTGAGCAGCAGCTACACATGAGAAATTCCGGTACGTTGCCGTTGATAAGCTTTTGTTTTGAACAACGTGCACATTATACGTGGTTGAATGTGACGTACCGTAATTTCTCACGTAAACGCCGTACCATGGATAACTCCATTTCCCACCAGAATATATATGAGGACCCCAGAAGCCAAGGGGTATAAGTGACAAAATTGAAAAAAAATAAACTAAGTACACAGACGACCTAAAAATATGCTTTTTTCATTTCAGGTAAAGAAATAAAAGTGATTTTCTTATTATTTGCTGAGTTATAGAGGTAAACCACTTTTTTCGAAAAACAAAAAATATTGATTAATTATACATTTAAAGAAAATTGTACTTTATTTTTTAACAGTTATTGAAATAAGAGTTCAAAGACCAGAATGCAATAAGCAGAAATTTCCTATTTCAATTCACTCAATTGTTATTGATGTTCCAATTTAACATCAATTAGCTTTAAACTCAATTTACTCCAAATCGAAATTTTGTCACTTGTACCCCTTGGCTTCTGGGGTCCTCATATATATTTTTAAATGTTACTTGCTTGTGCTTAGTAGGCATTTCACATCTTTTTCACAATAAATTTTCTGGTTTGAAAAAGACTTTACTAAGCCGCGGCGTTTATGGGAGAAATTACGGTTCTCAACTGATTATTCTTATTTCTTTCAAAATGGTCTGAGCAATGGAGAAAGCTAACTCTCTTCCACATACTGCCTAAAACTTCACGGTAGGTAAGTTAAATTATTATAATTACAAATCTAATAATAAAAACTACAATTTAGCACAGCTTCTTAAAGCGATATAAAATATTCCAACTATGAGTAATATTTTACTTACCGTAATTTCGGGTGTATAAGCCGCGGATCAAACAATTCTTTTTGGACCCAGAAAACTTATTTAGTGATTGAACATAAGTATTTACGGCGATCTAGGAAGTAACATTCATTTTAAAAAATTTTCTGGGTCGAAAAAGAATTGTTTGATCTGCGGCTTATACACCCGAAATTACGGTAATTCAATTTTAATAAAATCCATTCGTTTATAGTTAATTTAATTTAATATTAATGTCTTATTCTTTGGGTACGCCTAACCAAACGATATATATTAATTTAAGAATAGTTAGAAGTGATGAAATAATTCAGAAATAAGAAACAAAAACTTCTTTTTTATTAACAAGTGAATTCTTGTCATCGCTAACTACAGTTTCGAGAATTTCTTTTGAATTCCCTACATTAAACTGTTATTAAAACATATACATAATAAATGTTTACGTACGATGATAAATCATGCATACAAAACAAATCAATTAGAAGTATTGAAAGAATGATTGGCCATTTAGATAATTCAAAATAACTGAAATATTTTAAAATATTAAAATAACTTTAAATGATTTGTTCTGTTGTCCTAAATCCTTCATATAAAACACTTTCATGTTTTAAACACAACTCTAAACTATTACGGAAATTGATCGAAAGCAAATAAGATTTCAACCAGAAATTTTATGGAATCGACACTTTTAACCTTCCTACCCTGTTGAAATTTCACTCAAACTTGATTAAAATGTTTAACACCAGAATTTTCATTTAAATCCATTAAACATACTTATTTAACTTAAATCTTTGTATTATTTATTTAATTTACTTTATGAAAAATTTTCTGGTTTGAATCGAATGAAACGCATTATAGGACTGGGTCGATTAGACCCATTCAAGATAGGAAGGTTAAAATGAAATGTAAGAACTAGATCTCTGTAAGTCTCATACTTGGAATATTTTTGAAAAATTACTATTGAAATTACTTGTGTATGAAATAAAGTACGGGCAAAATTTAACGGAGGAATTCGAAAGGGAAATCTTTAAAAAATAAAATTTCTTTAAATATTTGGCACGGAAAGCCCAACGCGCCACGCGAATAATATTTCCCGGTGAACACATTTTTTTTAACCTATCTATATTTTTTTAGTAGTGCTTACATTCAAATAAAGGGCTACCCCGGTGGGCACAAATATTTTTAACAAATCAATGACTGTGTGTACGTACACTACATAAAGTTTCAAAATATGTTTACACCAGCATTTATAATTAGAAATTGTTTTTGGATATTTTCGATCTGATTAAACACATTTTATTGATTATTCGCCGAATTTGTATTATTTTTCAGCTACTGAATACGTCATAAAATTTTATTGAAAAATTGTGACAGAACGGTACTGGTTCTACTAATACTTTTAGTAAAGAATAGCTATATGTATCATTAAGTATGTTCTTATTTAAATTGTTAATAATTTATATTTATAAAACTATCGGATATTAAAACTATTCTAAATTTTAATTGTTTACACCATTTATTATAAAATCAACAGTATATTTCAAATAGATATTTTACGTTTAAAAAATACAGAAACTTCCAAAATAATTGAATAATTATAAATCAGGAAAACTTAAAATTTAACTCTTTTCCATTTAATTATATTAGTAAAAAAATGTTTCGACTTAAAAAATACTTTTAGAATGCCATTGGCATAATCCCAAGTTTAAAAATCGGTGTAAGTGATAAAAAACTTTTTTTTCACTGAACAAAAATTTCGGCAAACAGCCAAACGCGTAATTGAAGATGGCACTTAGTTTCAGTTGTGCTAAATTTCAGTTCTGTTGATTAATGCTTCAAACTGAGATTTTTCTGAAACCTTTATAAAAGCATACTTGAAATAATGGTTGAAAATTAATTTATTTTGTTGAAATATTCAAGCGACAGAATAAATTATGAGAAATTTGTTTTTCCTCAATTAAAATTTAGATTGCTATGCAGTCACATAGGTCCAAATTTTGAAATTTGAATGTACCCAGTTAAAAAAATGATTTATCAACACAGTACTAGTTTTTAAATGTAAATTTGGAGCCTATGTAAATGTTTTATTAAAAAATCGACAAAATTTTTTCTTCATTGATTCATATTATATATCTATATATATATATATGAAAAAAGGCAGAAGTGAAATCTCCTATAACATTATGGCAAGTTACAGTGGTCGCGCAAATCTTCTTTAGACTTAACCCTTTGGGGACGAGCGATACGTATACTTGCCGCAAAACGGCTTAACCCCTTCGCGACGGAAGCCTTTTACGAAATTTTTAATGTTTTGTCACCAGTTTTAAAAAACAGAAATTTGTTGCTTATATTCAATCAAGAAAATGCAAGCATGCAAGGCAAGTTTTACAGTATGATTTCACCGGTGGAAATAAACAACGATTCTTAAGCCTTTTTGCGGCATGTATACGTGTCGTTCGTCCCCAAGGGGTTAACAATCCTTGTTTATCTCCACCAGTAAAATTTTCTTTCTTAATAGGATCATTTTCTCGATTTAATAAGGTACAAATTTCTGTTTTAAAAAACCGGTGACAAAACATTAAAAATTTTGTAAAAGGCTCCCATCGCGGACGGGTTAATATTTAAACGGGTGGATTTCTTTTAAGATGTATAATTGATGCTCATCTGTGATTACGTAAAGCGAAAATTACTATACGGATATAGTTGTTGTGAAATGTACGTCTATTTACCCAATGGATATAATAACATAGAGGAAGAAACTAACATTGCCATAGATAATCTTACCGCCCCTGAATAGTAGGCCTGAATTGCTTCAGTTCAGGCTCGGATTTTTTTTAAGCTTATGTATCTAAATTTTAGACACAAATATTTTATAAAATATTTCTTTGATTTCTTTAATTTGTTTAATTTCAGAAATTTAAATCGAAAATATTCAGGTACCAATATTTAGAAGACCGCATACACGCTGATAAAAAATTGCCTTCGGTTGCAGCTATTTTTGTGTCGGCATTCAGGCTTGGTATTTGGTGGAAGGGTACCAGCTGCGGTAGTATCAGAGTGCGTAAATGAAGAAGTTATTACCAGATAACCGTTGATTTTTTAAATCGGATCAAAAGTTTCTGGCTACCGTGAAAACTTACTTCCAATACATTTTTAACAGAGCATTTCGCTTTAATTTAAAGGTTTTTCTCGCAAAAATGCCATTTTCACAGTTGTCACAATCAGGTGAAAAAGAGAGGTCCGACTATCAGTGGAGTTATGAATAAGCAGGAGGAGACTAGTTGCGAGTGGAGTAACTAAGGAGGTTGCCGCAGGGTGATGGCTCTTTTTTCTTTGGGACAACAATTTCTGATTACTGGCGGTGAAGACTTCAATCGAAAATTTCGCCTTACTTAAACGCCTGTCTATGGAGAATTTCTGTCAAAAGTATTGTTAAGATTTTTAATTTCTTTTCATTGGTGTCAGTTTGGCTAAATATTATAATAGGAAATTGTCTGGTTCTCACAATATGACGGAGCTATTACCTGAATTAAAGTAAACTTCTTCCAGTAAAAATAAATACCCTTTTTTCGACAATATTTTTGTTTGAAATGTTCCATTAATGAGGCGTATAAACAAGGAGAAAATGTCAATATCCAATTTACTGCTAATAAAGCTCCAGAGAAAGCAATTACAGTTGAAGCTTCGCTGATTTAAGGCTACACCTGTCCCTTTTTCTTAATAACACCATGTGACTAACGCCCTTTTAAACTTCCACCAGAAAAATTAATAAAGAATACTGCCCAGTTAAACTGATGGCATTGAGCTCACAGGCTACAAATGCTAATTGTACATTAAAGCCTTATATTTTCAAGGGTTGATTCCGTTCGAAAAAAAATTAAGAAGGGGAAACAGCTCTGCCCTTTCCTATTTTTTTATACTTAATCATTGAACCTCCTATAATATCAAAGACATGCTTTATCATATAAAAAATCTATATCCAAAATTCAGAGCAAATGAGATAATTCTTAATAAAAACCCATTTAGCATTTATATAATTTAAAAGGAGTTATCCCCCTCTTTTATACTTAACCATTAAACTTCCAAAACTATTCAGAGATTTGAACGAAATCTAAAAATTCTGCTTGAAAAACCCATTTATATAAATTAAGGGGGGGGGATTAGAACCCCTGTTTCCCCTATTTATACTTATTCAATGAACATCTAATAACAGTCAATAATCTTGTCAATAATCGCCTCATCAGAATGATCCTAATCTAAATTTTGAACGAAAACTTAATTCTGCATGAAAATCCCATTTGTATCAATTAAGGGGAGGGGCATGAGCCCCCCGTTCCCCCTCTTATACATATCGAATGAACTCCAAAAACTAATCAGGGAACCGCCTTGTCAAGATATACCTACATACAAAATTTCAAGTGGATCGGATATTTTTATCACGAGTTATCGCGTTACGCACGACCGCACGTACGAACGTACATACAGAACGGACGGGCACATAAGCTCTCAGGCTATGATAGCCTGTGTGATAAAAACTGTTTATGGACAAATTGCTAAGTAGAATCATGCGTTAATAAGGCATGCAAACCTTTCATTGGGCGGGGGTTACGCGCCATGTTCATCTACGTTTAATTCCGGAACTAATATATCGCACAAAATATTTTAATTAAATTTTCAAGTTTCGTTGGCATTGTAGAATAGTAGATATTTATTTTATAAAATTTTCTTTTTGAAATTCTTGTGATAGTCAATTAATTCACCACTTTACGAACAAGTTTCTTCTTTCCTTGAAACAGGGTTACGAATAAAAAGGAGTATACATATATTACACTCTCTACAAATCTCGAGTTAACACTTTCCGGCACACGTTGCTCGGTCTGGGATACCTAATTTTTATTCCAAACTTTCAATCGGCACCAATAATATTTTACTACAATTTTGGGTACTTCTATGTTATCCCGTCGACCAAAATATTATCGCCAGACTATAAGATTAAATGCCAATAATGGATGATCGTGAATGTCACATTCAATGACATTAAATGCGATTCACGTGTTTAAAATGTCATTAAGTGATTTTTATTTCGACTTTTTATTAATATTCTACTAATTAGTTTTTTCGTTATTTAAAATAAAAATTATGTCAACATGTATAATTTGGCTATTAGTTTGGCTATTTGTATAATTTGGCGAAATTGGTCGACGGGATAATCTAGAAGTACCAAATTTTGTTTTTACAATAAAAGCTTAAATTAAGGATTTCAAAATATTTTAAAAATTCGTTTGTGAATTCCGGTGTCAGTAGATAATTTCTCATTTTACTAACAGATTTTGCCTGTGCCGGAAAGGGTTAACCCTTTTTTGGCACACTGTTCCGCGTCTGGGATACCTAATTTTAATTCCAAACGCCCGGCACAAACAATATTTTAGCAAAATTTTGCTTTTACAATAAAAGCTTAAATTAGAGGTTTCAAAGTATCTAAAAAATTCCTTTGTAAATTCCGGTGTCACACGATAATGTGTCCTTTTAGTAACAGATTTTGCTCGTGCCGGAAAGGGTTAAGTATATTAATAGGTTGTCAGAAGATGGCGACTTTTTTTACATTGAACAAATAATGTCTGATTACTGCGAAAGCAAACTTCCCTCTGTAAAATTTGGACAGAAAATTTTACTTTGTTTTTGCGACTTTTAAGCAAGAAATTTAACTTATATATATTGCTAGTTTTTCTATTTGCTGTTACTGATGGCATTTGTACCAGGCAATATTATCTTTTTCACAAACACTGATGGGAGCTTACCTACATTCTCGCAATAGGGCTGGAACGCAGAGCTAAAATGGCCACCATGAAAGTGAATAGCATTTTTTGGAATTATTTATGATTAAAATGTCTTTTAAACAAGGAGAAAAATTCTATTTAAATTTACAGCTGGAAATTTGCACTGGTGGTAATCAAACATCGGCGAAAGTGGTTACAGTTGAAGTTTCACTATTTTAAAGATATGCCAGTTCCTTGTTATTAATTGTTCCATGGTCCTTGAAAGGTTTAAATAAAGAGAAAATTTCTATTTAAATTTTCTTCGAAAGATGTGATGCAGTTGCATAGCTTTTAAATATACTCAAGCGAAATTGTTTTTTTAAATAAACTTATAATGAATGAACTTCATTGCTGTATTTGTTTTAATCTAAACTTTCTCAGAACTGGATTGACGAAGACTTTCTGCGAACTTGTTTTTCCCATTATGCCCGAATATACACTGTCGCTACTTTCAGCCCTTTAAGGAAACAGAGTGAATAAAATTGGCCCAAATGTTTGTTTTCTTTTTTTATGCTTTCCCGGCAAAGAATTTGTAGCTCCTCAGATGAGAGCAAATATTTTCCTTAAATGGTTTTTAAAAAAATTTCAGACTTTTCAACTTCTGTTTTTAATATTTCAAATCAAAAGTATTACTATATTAACACTTTATGTACGTTTCGGAATACGTTGTTGGTAATATTAAGTTGTTAATTCTGGATTTACGAACCTGCTTCAATGAAGACCAATTACCACAACTCTTCCTAGCTAGTTTTCTTCACTTTATTTAATATTCGAATTTCTTTTAATAAACTGTTTAGAATGGTTGTCGCGTATACGTTTTATATAGTATTCGTATTTGTTTTATTGATTTTTATGTAAAGAATATTTTAATATACTTAATTATTTTAATCATAATCATTGCCTTGTATATTCACAAATTATTGGGATAAATAAGGTACAAAACACTGTTCATTATTACTAGTATTAAACATTAAAAACATTGTTAAATAATCCTAGTCCTTGATCTATTAAAAAACAGAAAAAACTTTTTAGAAAATAATTGCAGAGTTTCACCATTATCCAAAATTTTTCTTTCATTATCAGGGTTGCCCCTCATTCGAATTCATATATTTTGGATTTATCAGAAATCCTGAAAAAAAAAACTTTATGAAATAATAAAATGTCTGTCATTAACCCTTTCCGGCGCATTGTGCCCAGTCCGGGATACCTAATTTTAATTCCAAACATGCAAACGGCACCAATAATATTTTAATAAAATTTTACATTTACAATGAAAGCTTAAATTAAGGAATTCCTAATTTCTAAAAAAAGTCGATTGTGAATTCCGCTGATAGGCGATAATTTCTCATTTTACTACCAGAATTTGCCAGTGCCGGAAAGGCTCAAAAAAAGGACACATTTTTATTTATCTTTGCTAAGATGTTCGGGTCTATTTCAATCCAAAAGCTATATTCGGGTTATTTGCGTCTGTGCCCTTTTTTGGCGACCACTAATATTTTTGACAAACTGTTGTTCTGCTAAATTGCTCAAACGTTCCAAACAAATAAAAGAACAATTTCTGAATTAAAATACTGGTAGGAAATTTGGAAGATCTGCATGTTTGAAATAATGCACATTCGTAGTGAACACCTGATGAAGGTTAATCACTTAACCTCCTCAGTCCTGATGTCTTCTGTAGGGTAACCTAAAAAATACTCCAGCGTTGCTAGGTGTCCGGCATTTTTAATACCACTACTATCTTAGAGAAAGTGTTTTTTTTTAAATCGATCAAATATTCCAATGAAATAAAAAAATTTTCATTTATTATAATACTGGTATCCTAAAAGCCGGAGACTTGGCAGCTCAGGAGCACTCTTTAATTTTTTTAATTACCGTAATTTCGGGTGTATAAGCCGCGGATCAAACAATTCTTTTTGGACCCAGAAATTTTATTTAGTGATTAAAGACAAATATTTACGGCGATCTAACTAGTTATATTTGTTTCTTAAAAAATTCTGGGTCGAAAAAGAATTGTTTGATCTGCGGCTTATACACCCGAAATTACGGTAATATAAATATTTCCAGTATGGTTAAAGTTGCTTTTTAATCTTCCTACTCTGTTCAAATTTTACCGAATCTTGATAAAAACATTTTATGCCAGAATTGTTCTTTAGAACATTTTAATATATTGCATTGACTTATTTTTCCGAATCTTTTACTTAACTTTCTTTATGAAAAGAATTCTGGTTCGAATCGTATAAAACAAATTATAGATATGGGTCGATTAGACCCATTCAGGGTAGGAAGGTTAATAAATGCTTGCATATCATAAGTGCGGATATATAGACTTCTAAATCTTTGGAGATATTTCATAATGATTTTAAACTAGTTTTTGTAGCCTTTAATACTATTTATCTCAGGACTGAAGAGTTTAACTGATTTGTCCATGTTCCGTACGGGCAAATAGTTTATTTGATACATCACTTAAAGCTTTTTGATACAACTAATTTTTTTAATTACAGTTTCGTACTACTTAATAAAAGAAATTTTTTAATAAACATTACAAATATTTTAGTTTTTAAAAAAGTGGCGTTGTTTCAATATTATTAATTTATTGCATATAAAAAAGAACTTACGCGGTTAACCCGGCAGGACTCGGGACGGGTCTGATAGACCCAGGGTGAATATGTAAATATGTTTTTTACAACTGCCATCACTATTTTTTAAGGAATCTTCAACTTATTGCAATGCAGAATTTTTAACAATTGCCTTTGATTTAATAAGTTCTCAATCACTATTTGTATTTATTGTTGATAAAGTAAAAACCATTCATCGACTGGGGTGTGCACGCGTTCTTCCGGGTTAAAACATTAGTTAAGATACCGAAATTTTTGAATAAAGAAGCGCCAGACTGCAAACCTACCCACTATTGAATATTTCCAAAATTTTTGGGATAAAATAGTACAAGCACGCGGATTTGCTGACCCTTCTGTAAGCAATTTAATTTTTTATTTAACAAAAATAAATGACATTTTCAGTTTCTGATAATTTTTTCTACGTAAAATCGGATTTAATCAAATCTAATTGGGATTATTCAACAAATGAAGTTTTAGTCTGTCAAATTAATTTTCTGTTTTTCCTAAACTGAATTTCTAATAAGCACGATGCTTTTAATCTCGGATTACAGTATCAATAAAATAAAATGCTCAGATTTTTTATAAATTTTTTATTTACTAATTCGTTTTTATTATGCGTTTAATTTAATTCTAAGTTTGCCAATTTTTTTATATTTAAATTATTTCATTTAATGATTAATTAATCAGAACGTAAATTAAAGATTACGACTTCACTAATATCATGATTATTAAACACTGATTAATTATTAGTATAATGATTTATTTATAATTGGAGTTCAAAATTATTACTTGAGACCAAAATATTCAGTACTGTATTTAATTATTATTTTTGTTTAGGACAAAAAATTCCATTTATAGTTTAGTAAAAGTCGAATCTTTCTTTCATCAAGATGATTTAACTTTTTAAGTAATTTCAAATTTAATACATTTAACACTAGAAGCACCATAGCAGCTTTCACAATTTCAGCTTGGATACTTAAAAAACACTCTTCCTTAGGAGTTCACATTTTTTTAAAATTTTCCTAAATAAGCTCGAAAAGTGTTGCAACCAAATATGAATCGAATGAAATTAAAATTAGGGAAGATATTTTCAGTTATACCTAGAAGTGCCACGAGCAGTCAAATCGACTGATTGCAAAAATGGGTAGACTCATCTTGTTTTATAGCTCAGAAAAAAAGTTTTCATAGAAAATCATCATTCCCTACACTTTTGTTTCATCAACTGCTTTCATAGAACAGCAAATACCCATCTCTTCTCCCACTGGCGTATTTAGGGTGAGTGTGCCCAAAACCTGTAATATTGCAAAGTGTATTTCTCCATGATTCGTAGCTGAAAATTTTCTGGTTAGATAAGGATTGGCTCTCATTGGTCCGTTTTTTGAAAACCGGTATTGTTTCAGAGAAAAATTCCTGATCAGTTTCAGAACAATCGCCAGAAAAAAAAAGCCGTGCTGTGTAACCAACTACGAAATTCATAAACAAGATTTTTCTTTGAAGAAACTGGCGTTGAAAAACTGGAGCCCTGAATACGGCTAACAGAAATTTAAAAAATTACCGCTATTCAGAGTATTCGGACACTCATTTTCTACTGTTCATCCCTATTTTACTAACAGTAACAAAACACAATACCCCCTAGATATTCTTTTGGTGATATCGTTTAATATCACCTATATTATTCTTCATCAAATAATTCATATTATCCCTGTAAAATTATAATTTTATGTAAACTATCAAGATAAACATACGCCGTTCTGTTACCTTCTGTATATCTAAATACTAAATTATTTCCTTTTTATTGACTACTTTAATGTTCACAGATAACTCACTCTATATTTTTCTCTAAGAAAAATAAATAATGTTATTCACAGCCATATCATTTTAACGGTTCTTTTCGACTAGCATCTGCTTATTGTCTTTCTGTCATATTTTTAATTCGAATCTTTATTAACCCTTTCCGGCGCAGTGTTACCACTCCAGCAACACCTAATTTTAATTCCAAACTTACAGACGGCACCAATAATATTTTAGTAAAGTTTTACTTTTACAATGACAGCTTAAATCAGGGAATTCTTAATTTCTAAAAAAGTCTTTTGTAAATTACGGTGTCAGTCAACAATTTCCCATTTGACGAACAGAATTTGTCTTCTCCGGAAAGGATTAAAACATAGTCTAAACTTTAATTAAACCATCGGCTATATAATAATATTCAGATGTATTCTTAAATCTCTGTCTCTTTCAATTTACCGCAACTGTTCCAATTCTGTCGGCAGCCTTCAAAATCTTTTTTACTTTCTCACGTACCAGTTCTTTCTAATTATCCTCAAATAGGCATTTCAGTTAAATTTAAATTGCCCCATGTATTTTAATCTAACGGTCATATTTTAGAAACATTTGTATCTCATCCAATATCTGTTTCTCGCAGAAAACTTTACGAATAAAAATTGTGCATTCTACCACATTTTGCCAGATCTTCATAAAGTAATGATAATTTAATATGGGTCAAGCGGGGTCATCCCCGAGATACTTGTGTGAATACTCAAGATCTTCATTAACGCTTAGAGGGACAATTTAATTCAATTCCTAAAATGTAGAAATGATTCATTGACACCAGAATTTAAAAACAGATTTATTAGAAAATTTATAAAAGCTTTTCTTCATGTGCTTGATGAAATTCCAGTGTCAGCGTGGCATTTCGCAATTAAAATAAGTGGAATATATTTTATCCCACCGCCTTTTGAGCTGTTTTATGTTCATCCTCCTGACACGCGTTTGTGCTACATCACGGATATCTTCAATTTTATTTAACCCGGTAGCGCACGCGCCGGGTATTTTTGACCCGGAGTGCGTTTGATTTTTGCAATTGTAACCATTTATCTTTTAAAAGTAATCTTCAACTTATTTTATCGCAAAATTTGTAAGGATTGTCTCCGCTTAAATAAAATGACGGTTATAATTTGATTTTATTGGAGACAAAGTTTAAACTATTTCTATCCTAGGTAAGCGCGTGTTCTCACGGGTTAAAGAAATTCCGAAGGCATTTTAACACTAAAACGCCCGGCAGGAGTCAATTCCACTCCAATCACTCCATTGATTAAACTGCAATTCGAGTCAGAAAATTTTTCTTAAAATAATATAAATTTAAATCCCGCAATTTAGCTTCAAATAAATCAATTAAATAATTTGAAAATAGAAAATTGGTGTGAAATGTTATTATCATTCTTGAGTAAAATTTTCGACAATTCTAGTGTTAACCTCCTTACTCTAGTCGAACTTTCACAAAAATCATTACAATAAATAAATGTCTCGATTGCAATCACCGTAAAGCTTTACATATTTCATTTACCGTTTTTCTTCAAACAGGAAATATTTTCCATACCTCTACGATTTTTAGCGAAATGTAACAGTAAAAGGTTTCAAGCTGTTACCTTTAGTGAATTTCATTCTTTTATTCTCAATGTAATAGATGGTAGAATATAGCGTCATCTGAGTCTAGAAGCTCCCGTTAATAAAATTAAAATCCCTGGAAATTAGCTCCCATTTCCCCCTTTTATATTTAACCAATGACCCTCCATTTCTAATCAGGTAAGTACCTTATCAGAATAAATCCGTGACAAAACTTGAAGCAAATCAGATAATTCTGCATGAAAAGCCCATTTCGTTAAATAAAGGAGTGCTATCTCTCCCATTTATCCCATTTATACTTAACGAATGAACCCTTAAAATCATCAGGGAAGTTCCTTATCAAATTGAACCTAGAAAAAACTAGTCTGATGTGGCAATCTCAAAATTTTCTTCTATCGCATACACGTTAATACTTCCAGAAAAATGAAACTTATCAACGTCACTGGTTAAATAATCTACACCAAAATCTAATCTGCAACAACTTATTTCAAGTTGTAACTATCTAAAATTTTATGAAAATTTGTGTATTATTATATGAGATAGAATCACAACAGAAATCGTAAAAAACTGGATAGAACGTCATTTGTTGAGCGATTTACTCCAAAAGCTAAAGTATTATACTAATACTACTAATAATTTCATGATACTAATTTATACCAGGGGTTAGCTGGATTTGAAGTTTGATAAATATTCTTCAATTATTTCTGAGATAGGGCTATTGAGATAATCATGAATAATGCCACATAGCAACGCCACCGGTCGTGCGATTTACTCCAAAAACTAAAGAATGCTAATTTATATCATGGAGTAACTAAATCTGAAGTTCTAGGAAATTCCCTGCATTAGTTCTTGAGATAGAGCTATTGAGATAATCATGAATAATGCCGCTTTACAGCGCCACCTTATGGTCAATTTACACCTAATGGAAATCAGAACCATATTCTAAACTTGAATTCGGCACCAATAATATTTTAGTAAAATTTTGCTTTTACTATAAAAGCTTAAGTTGCGGATTTCAAAATATATAAAATATTCGTTCGTGAATTCCGGTGTCAGTCGATAATTTCTCATTTTAATAGCAGATTTTTTCCGTGCCGGTTAATCCATCAAGCCAACTATAACAATTCTAAAATATCTGTAGCTTAACGCTCTAATGCCCACGATAGCAAATATGCTACCACACGTTTTTGCAATATAGTGATTTTTTTTTTTTAAGTACTTCAATTTCACACCATAAATTTAAAATAGCAATACTCACTTTATTTAATAACTGGATCACTTTATTTAATAACTTTGTCTTTAAGTGAAGCGAAATTTATTGTTGAAATATTCTGGTATCAATTCAGATTCCCTGAATCACGGAATGTCTAGGACATATTCTATCTTGAGAATCAGAGGACTGATCAGCGTTGCCAGATGGGCTACTTTTTTAAAATGCAGATTCTTGATTGGCACCACTTTTTACAAACGATAAAATGAGCCTTATTCATTGACATGATAATTAAGGCGAAAACAAAAGGTAATTTACCGTTTCAAAAAAGTGGTGCCAATCAACAAATCCAAATTAAAAAAAGTAGCCCACTGGCAACACTGGGACTGATGCCGGTTAGCAATATCTTGAAGACCCATAGTCTAAATATTTTTATAACAGCTATTTCACCATCTTAAAATATATTATTGTAGAAAGAAATTTTGCTTGTATAAAAGCATGTAACATATAATGATATTTTTTTAATGTGGCATGTACCGGGTGTCCAGTAAATGACTGACCCATTTTAAATTTAAATATAAAAAAAAACGGTTTGAGATAAAAATGCGCAGTTTGCAGTATTGTTATTAGAATATCAACAAATTTTAAAGTACGCACTTCCTTAAAATAGTTCGAATTTCGGCTAAAAGATGGCGCTGGCGGCATCAGGCTGCAGAAATAGGGTATCTTTTCTTCTTTTCAAACTCATGATCTTTCCGGCTCATTTTCCAGAGTCGAATCTGAGTCGAAGTGTTGAATCGACTCTCCACTCAACTGCAGATAGGGTTTCTTGTTTGGCACGAGATTTAAAATAACATTTAAGATTGATATATGTCTATTGTATTAACCTCCTCAGACAAATGTCACGGGGAACTACAAAAACTAGTTTAAAATCACTGTAAAACATCCCCAAAGGTGTATCAATCTATAAATAAATATTTATGACATGCAAACATTTATTGAAAAACCTAAAAATAGTTTTAACAATTCTAGAAACATTTGAATTAATTTAAAGGATGTTGTTTAATGTTTCAAAATTCTCTTCGGAATATGTAATTTTTATCGCTTAACTGATTCTCTTTTTCATGTACAGTAAATTGAAAATATGGGATAAACGCCAGTTTTCTTAAGCTAAAATAATCGTCAGATTTAATTTAAATGTTTCTTCTACTAAATAGTATGAAATTGCATTTAAAAATTTTAGTAGTGTCAGAAATCTTTAAGTGATGGAAGAATAAAACTATTATTGCTAGTGCGTTGTAGGGGCCAATCAGTTAAATATTTAAAACAATGGTATGCAAATAGCGTTCCCAAGTCCCCTGTCTATGAAAAAACGGGTCAATTACTTATAAATCGGCACATTGATTTTTTAAAATCTTACAATATAGGAATCCATCTACAACAAATCATGTCTTAAACATAAAAAAATATTGATCCTGAAGTAGAAAGAAACATGCAAAATTACCTGCTAAGACAAAAACCTGCCTAAAATAAAATATTATTATTTTTTCCGAAAACCGAATTCATCCCTACTTTATATTCATATTTTGTCATTTAATGTATCTAAAAATTTTATTACGAAAGCCATGAGAGATTTTAAGATGTCTTTTGCACACACCTCCCTCCCTCACCCAGGATAGCAAACGTATTTATGCTGAAATGGAAGGATGTTTAAAAAGAAAAAAAAGTACCTGTTTTTATATCTTTATAGTCACTCCTTTTCAAAACTTCATTACAAAAAGCATCATAGATCTTAAAATATATTTTCGTCCTCACCCCCCCCCCCCCCCGTATTTAAATTACTATGTATGAGGAAAAGAACACGAAAAGACATTCTGAAAATATCTCCTGTATCTGATTTGAAATAAGGAATATCATTAAAAATATGATTTGTTATCTTTTTTTAAAAATATGTATGAAAAATGCGAATGTTCAATTTATTTTTTAATATTTTCATTTATAAAATCCAACAAAAATAAGTAGACATTCAGTTATATCTAAAATATCTATGACCCCACAAGTTGGCAATAGGTTCTGTCGTTTCAACTGGTAAACGGCAGGTGCTGGGTTCGAACCCAATCGCGTCCGTCGGCCTAACTGTTCGGAGTTTTCCGTGGGTTTTTTTCGAACATTGGATTTCCTATTGTAAATACGGGTTAGGTTCCCTTAGAAAGATCCCCACGGTGGGTATCTTATCCTTTTCGGGCCTATATTCCACGTGTAGATAATCGGCCGACATAAAATAAACCAAGACAAACTAAAATATCTATAGACAATTTCATGGCAAAACATTTTTATGAAAACTTTTTACTGAAATAAAGTTTCGTTTCTTTTACTTCCAGTTTTATTACTATTACATGAGACAAAAGATGTTGAAAACGTATCAGAAGCCAACGCAGTATTCACTGTCCCGATTCTTTCTTTCATTTACTATCTCCCAATTCTACATTTTTTTCCTTTTGGATTCGATGAGTTGAAATACGAATCGGCTTTAAAAGCCTACATTGTAAAAAAATTTACGCTTTTGCTGCGTGTCACTCCCTCGCTTTTATAGACTATATCTCTTTTGACCCATGAGAATGCTCCATAATTGGGTGAAGTAATTGTTTTCTATAAAAGCAATGGAGTGACGATGCTGCAAAAGCGTCAATTTTTTTACAGTGTAGGCTTTTAAAGCCGATTCGTATTTCAACTCATCGATTCCAAAAGGAAAAAAAATGTAGAATTGGGAGATAGTAAATGAAAGAAAGGATCGGGACAATGGATACTGCGTTGGCTTCTGAAACGTTTTCAACACCTTTTGTCTCATGTAATATTAATAAAACTAGAAGTAAAAGAAACGAAACTTTATTTCAGTAAAAAGTTTCCATGAAAATGTTTTGACATGAAGTTGTCTATAGATATTTTAGTTTGTTTTGGTTTATTTTATATCGGCCGATTATCTACACGTGGAATATAGGCCTAAAAGGGTGGGGTATCCTCCGTGGGGGTCTTTCTAATGGAACCTAACCCGTATTTACACAAGGAAATCCAATGTTCGAAAAAAAACCACGGAAAACTCTGAACGGTTAGGCCGACGGACGCGATTAGGTTCGAACCCAGCACCTGCCGTCTACCAGTTGAAACATCAGAACCTATCGCCCACTTGTGGGGCCATAGATATTTTAGATATAACTGAATGTCTACTTATTTTTGTTCAATTTTATAAATGAAAATATTACAAAATAAATTGAACATTCGCATTTTTCATACATATTTTTTTTAAAAAGATAACAAAACAAATTTTTAATAATATTCTTTATTTCAAATCAGATACAGGAGATATTTTCAGAATGTCTTTTCTTGTTTTTTTTCCTCATACAGAATAATTTAAATACGGGGGGGGGGGGGTGAGGACGAAAATATATTTCAGGATCTATGATGCTTTTTGTAGTGAAGTTTTGAAAAGGTGTGACTATAAGGATATAAAGACAGGTATTTTTTTTTCTTTTTAAACATCCTTCCATTTCAGCATAAAAAGTTTGCTATCCTGGGTAGGAGAGGGAGGTGTGTGCAAAAGACATCTTAAAATCTCTCATGGCTTTCGTAATAAAATTTTTAGATACGTTAAATGACAAAATATGAATATAAAGTAGGGATGAATTCGGTTTTCGGAAAAAATAATAATATTTTTTTTTAGGCAGGTTTTTGTCTTAGCAGGTAATTTTGCATGTTTCTTTCTACTTCAGGATCAATAATTTTTTATGTTTAAGACATGATTTGTTGTAGATGGATTCCTTTATTGTAAGATTTTAAAAAATCAATGTGCCGATTTATAAGTAATTGACCCGTTTTTTCATAAACAGGGGACTTGGGAACGCTATTTGCATACCACTGTTTTAAACATTTAACTGATTGGCCCCTACAACGCACTAGCAATAATAGTTTTCTTCTTCCATCACTTAAAGCTTTCTGACACTACTAAAATTTTTAAATGCAATTTCATACTATTTAGAAGAAGAAACATTTAAATTAAATCTGACGATTATTTTAGCTTAAGAAAACTGGCTTTTATCCCATATTTTCAATTTACTGTACATAAAATAGAGAATCAGTTAAGTGATTAAAATAACATATTCTGAAGAGAATTTTGAAACATTAAAGAACATCCTGTAAATTAATTCAAATGTTTCTAGAATTGTTAAAACTATTTTTAGGTTTTTCAATAAATGTTTGCATGTCATAAATATTTATTTATAGATTGATACACCTTTGGTGATGTTTTACAATGATTTTAAACTACTTTTTTGTAGTTCCCCTTGATATTTTTCTGAGGAGGTTAATACAATAGACATATTTCAATCTTAAATGTTATTTTAAATCTCGTTCCAAACAAGAAACCCTATTTCTGCAGTTGGGTGGAGAGTCGATTCAACACTTCGACTCAGATTCGACTCTGGAAAATGAGCCGGAAAGATCATGAGCTTGAAAAGAAGAAAAGAGACTCTATTTCTGCAGCCTGATGCCGTCAGCGCCATCTTTTGGCCGAAATTCGAACTATTTTAAGGAAGTGCGTACTTTAAAATTTGTTGATATTCTAATTACAATACTGCAAACCGCGTATTTTTATCTCAAACCGTTTTTTTTTTGTTACCGTAATTTCGGGTGTATAAGCCGCAGATCAAACAATTCTTTTTCGACCCAGAATTTTTTAAGAAACAAATATAACTAGTTAGATCGCCGTAAATATTTGTCTTTAGTCACTAAATAAGATTTCTGGGTCCAAAAAGAATTGTTTGATCCGCGGCTTATACACCCGAAATTACGGTATTTAATTTTAAAATGGGTCAGTCATTTACTGGACACCCGGTATATATATATAATATATATATATATATACGTGAGGAATCATAGCAGTGTTGTCAGTGGGATACTTTTTTTTAATTCATATTTCTTCACTATGACCTTTTTTCTAGATGACAAAATTCCTCTTTTTTGTCGGCGTTAATTTAAAAAAATGTAGGGGAGAGGGGGGCACATTTGAACTGGAGGCACCTTTGAACACTCTAAATATTTTCCTTCAGATGAATTATTTTTAGAAAATGTATATGGCAATACATTACTGCTGCTTCTAGGGAATAATTATACAAAGCTGCATCATTTTCTATGAACAGTACTGTTCAAACAAGGCATGTGTTTTTCTCCCTCTTGAATCTAAACTTAAGAAAATAAAGTTGTAAGATGTTTGTTGACAAACTTCTATCCCTAAAATTCTAATTTACTGTTCAATGCTTAAACAAAGGTGTTAGCTTTAGTTTATGAGCTTTGTTTTATTCAAATTCTTCAGCCGAATTGAGTAAACCGTTGTAATGTAATTCCATGTGATGGGGCATCATTGAACAAAAAAGTTGGGGCAATATTGAACAGTGAAAAAACACCGAATAAACTGGTGATAAATAATAATTTAAATAATTTAAAGAGAACACTTAAAACTATGAAGTAAAGAGTTGTTAATGTATCTAAATATTATTATTTATGAATTTTTTTTATGTTAAAAGAGGTTAATTAAGAATGTCAAAGAACATAGACTTATACTGCTAACAATTCCCCTTACTGCACACATAGGTTCCAATCTCTGTATGTATCAGTGATGGAAAGTTTGAAATCTAAATTTATTTAGTGGATAATTGCAAATCTTGGATACAAAATAATGATTCATGATTTAACAGGTTTCCAAGCATTATTTCTGGTTTCTATAACCGATGAAGCGGAATTTTATCAGGTCTCTTAAAAAAATAGCGAATGAAAAATTTTTATTTTCCCAGAAGAATCAGATATCACACTGGTGTATTTCAAGATTATTGTAAAAAGGTTTTCACAGCCAAACACAACTGGAGGGACATTTTGTGTTTTATCAACAATGAGTTTTGACATCAACATTGATGGATTTCAGTTTGGTTAAATGACAAAAAAATTAGTAATTTCAACAAAATGTAGCTATTTATATTTCTGTAACATATGCAATTTTTTATAAAAACTCTCAACATTTTCATACTTTATTCATTTATTCAAAGGTGCCCCTTGCTTGTTCAAAGGTGCCCCTACATGGAACAGGTTTGAACAAAAATCTTTCAACTTTTTAAGTTCTCACAACTTATTTAACCCCTTGAAGGGCGGTAGTATAAAATATATACCACTTAATTTTAATTGCAAAATGCCACATTGACAGCGGAATTTTGGAATGAAAATTTTAATTTTACCAAGTACGTAAAGGTAAGCATTTATCTGTTTTGAAATAAATTTGTTTTTATGTTCTGGTATCATTCGTTCATTCCAGAATTCTATGAATACAAGTGCTTTGCCCCTCAAAGGGCTAATTCCTTTGGAAAATGTTTAATTTATGGTTCATATGATGAAGAAATGCGCTATTTTTATTATGTAATATTTAAAACTCAATAAATATAAATCAAGTAAGAAATAGATAGGTTTTCTGAAAAAATGTTTAATGGTGCCCTCCCCTCTCCCCTAGAAGGCAAATTGTACAATTTCAAAAAAGTGGTGCAAATCAAGAAATCTGAATTAAGTAAAAGTAGCCAACTAACAACTCTGTATCGTAGAATTTCAAGTACAGACGCATATTTTTTAACCCTTTCAGGGGCACCGTTTGTAGTCTGCAAACAGTTAAGTTCCAATTGCCAACGGGTACCATTAAATTTTTAATAATATTTCGATCTCGTAATATACATGACAAAGAGCTCTTGATTATTTTCATATAAATTTGTTCTTAAATTGCTATGTTAATCAATTATTTGAACAATTTTGGAGACGAAACACCTTGCTCCTGAAAGGTTTAATGCAAGGCTGTCACAGGTGGCTATTTTTATATTTTGTTTCCACCAATATTATTTTGTTATAAATTTTGAAGTACATTTCCTTTGCAAGCATTTTTGAAGTGAATGTTAGTGATTTCTTCTTTAATAAAGTGATGAAAGTTTGAATAAAAAATGCAGTAAGAAAAACCTGTATATGCTTCAAGAACAATTGCAAGAGAAATGTACTACGAAATGTATTTTTTTAAATAGTGGTGCAAATAGAATATAAAAATAATCTCCTGTAAAAAAACAAAAAAAAAATTCTTTTAAATTAATGAAACAATAGTTCTTTTAAATTGATATATTTTTTAAAAGAAAATTTAAAATGTAATAAGAACAAATTAATAGCTGTTATTTATTGAATTAAATGTTAGTGCAAAATAAGCTCAATCTATAAATCACTACGAGGCTAATATGACATGAAATTATACTGGTTTTCAAACTATATATAAGCTGATTTATGTCAATATAATTTATCTATCTCATCTGCAGTCAGAGATGCCTATAAATCGACTGTGTATATTGTACTTCAAATTAATCCAAATTGTTCTGCTTATTATATTCAGGTGAATTAAATGACTATTGTTGGAACAAGATTTCATTATTTGAGCAGTGTCGCATGAAATTCTTTAACCACTTAAGGGAGACCCGTAAGAAAAAACCCAAAATTTTTATTATTGATTTTAAAGTAATGAATTTTGGTGTACTATTTAAGTATCTTCTTGTAAGGAATAATTAGCAAAAAAGTTCACTTTTTATTAAAAAGTATATTTTTTATGCGGATTTTTAAGATTTTTTAGTCGAAAAATACACTTTTTAAAATTACTACTCCTCATTCAATTTTCAATATTTTGGTATTACTAAAATTTCTTAAATAGTGTTATAGTATATAGAAAAGAACTAACAAGGAAGGTCTCCATTGGGGGCATACTCAGAATTTTTTGAAAAAAATACGAATTAAACTACTCATGTAGGTAATAAAGGATCAGTGAAAATTAGCGGCGGAATTACATTATTAGATATGTAAAAAAATAAAATAGTTTGAAAAATTGGCGTGAAAACCTGAAAGCGACGCGGGATTTGGCGAGCAGTGCATTTTCTCGCCAAAAGCAGACGATTTTAATGAATCTGAAAATTGATTTTTATTGACTTCACTGTTAAAAATCTGCAGCATTTATTGCAACGTCACTCCACTACTTTTATGGAATATCTCTCTTTTGACCAATGAGAATGCTCCATAGCACGGTGAATTGACCGTTTTCTATAAAAGCGGTGGAGTGACGTTGCAGAAAATGGTACAGATTTTTAGCGGTGTTGTAGCTTGTGCAACACTGTTAAAAACACACACTGCTGCATTTTGCTGCAACGCACTCCACAGCTTGTATATAATATCTTTATTCCAACCAATGAGAAAGCTCCATATCAGGGCCAAGTAACCGTTTTCTATACAAGCAAGGGAGTGCGTTGCAACAAAATGCAGCAGATTTTTAACAGTGTATTTTTCAATTTGGAACAATTTTAATCAATTTAAATTGTGTTTTAAATGATAAAATATATTAATTTCATTTTGTTATAAGTACATATAAACATATATGACAAAATTACACTTAAAGTAAAGTAAAAATGCAAAGCTAAAATTACTTAAACTAAACTTATTTAAATAAATTGAACATTGAATTTTTTTTCTTTAAAAAGTATTCGAAGCGTAAAAGCGTATTTTTCAAAATTTCGTTTTTTCGCCAACCGGAGATAAATCGCCAAATAAACGAAATTTTTATTATTTTTTACGGACGTTATAAGGAGGTTCCGCCGAAATTTTTTTATAAACATATATAACTATAGGAGAAGAACATTCTGTAATTTTTTTAGATTTTTCTGAGTATGCCCGTATGGAGACCTCCCTTGTAAGGAGAGATATTTTTAATTTTCTATTTTAATCAGCTAAAAAAAATAAATAAAAATACGCATGGTAAATTTCCTTAAATTCGTTATAATTTTCATGTTTACCAATTTATGTAAAATTTTCAGAAATAGTTTTAAAAATATCTCTCCTTACTTTTGTTGCAAAATTTTTTAAGATTCTAAAAACATAAACACATTGTTTCTAAATCATTTTACCACTGAGCCTTAGTACTTTGAACTTAGGCAAAATATGAAAAAAGACATTTTCAGGAAAACACGTTTTAAATGGCCGCTAGTTTTTTAAACTGTATAGTGAGTACAATTTGAAAAGCTCATTTTCTACCTGTTCCAAGTGTCCCCGAGTTCTGAAATTTTGCATGGATATTCGCAAATATGTATTTTATCGTTTTCTGAGAAAAAAAAAAATTGAACTTTTGACGGTTTTTGGCCGAAAATGGGGTTCGGGTCTCCCTTAACTAATTATTTTTTTACGGATAATAAATTGAAAATACGGGGCAAAAAACACTTTTTTAAGCTAAAATAGTCTTAATATTTATTGTAAACATTAATGACATTAAATGATAGGAAATTATATTTAAGAAATGTAGCGGTATCAAAAAGCTTTAAGTGATTTATCAAGGAAACTCTTCTTGCCCGTATGATGTGCGGATAAATAAGTTAAATGATTAATAACCAATGTTTTAAATTCATTCCAGTGGTATTTTCTGCATAACTCAAATTTAACACTTTGAATTCTAGTGTGTAATATTTTATTCAAAATTCCAATTTCTACATTGGCACCAGTATTATGCCAAGAAAAAATTCGGTTTACGAAAAGCGCGAAAAAAATGCATGAAACCTTAAAAAAATTTTAAAAATATGGTCGTATATTCCGGTGCCATTGTGACATTTCGGAATGAAAATTAAGTGGTAGAAAATTCAACTATCAGAAGCTCAAAGGGACAAAACAACATATTAGGTGAAAATGAAACGAGTTAAAGTTATCATTAGCACATAGCCAATGTTTGTACACTTCAAGGACTTTCAAGCACCTTTTATTAGATTTTTTTAAAGAAATACTTGACTTATGAATTAGAGATAAAGAAAATTGTCTTGAGCTGTAGTGACTGTATTTTAGGATATTTCTGGTACTGAAACATTTAAAATTCGCCGAATTCATTGCTACATACGAACCCAACTAGCTGCCACTCCACATGCTTTTTTGAGCCACACTAATTTACCGTAATTTCGGGTGTATAAGCCGCGGATCAAACAATTCTTTTTGGACCCAGAAATCTTATTTAGTGGTTGAAGACAAATATTTACGGCGATCTGACTAGTTATATTTGTTTCTTAAAAAATTCTGGGTCAAAAAAGAATTGTTTGAGCTGCGGCTTATACACCCGAAATTACGGTATTAATAACATTTACCAATTTTAATCACCTTAATTTGCTGATTAAATCAGGCAAAAATTTCTATGTATGATAAGGATGGCGTGCTACATTTTGGCATCCCAGCCATAGGTAGTAGAATGCTGTGCTTTTTAGAATATTTATGTAGATATACAGAAATAAAAAAGAATATTGGCCAGTTAAAGTAATGACATTTAAGCTCACAGGCTACACTTACTATTTGTACATTACAGCCTTATATCTTTAAGGGTTATATACCGTTCGAAAAACAAATTAAGAGGGGAAATAGCTCCTCTTATTTTCCCATTTTATACTTAATCATTAAATCTCCCCTAAACTAATCAGGGATATAATTTATCATATAAAAATCTATATCCAAAATTCAGAGCAAATAGGGAAATTCTAATAAAAACCCATTTATATAATTTAAAAAGTATCATCTCCCTCCTTTATACTTAACCATTAAACGTCCAAAATCATTCAGAAATTCGCTTTATCAGAAAGAACCTACATTCAAAATAAAAGAAAATCGGATAATTCTGCATAAAACCCATTTATCCATTTAAAAGAGGCGATAATAGTAAGTATTCCCTTTATAATTAACAAAATATCCCCGCAGCTAGTTAGGGAAAAATCTTATCACTGTGAACCTGTATCCAAAAATTGAAGCAAATCAGTTAATTCCGCAAGAAAAAACATTTTCCTAAGTTAAGAGGAGTAATCCCACCAATCCTTCATTTATACTTATCCAATGAATTCCCAAAAGCAATCAGGGAAGCGCCTTCTCAGAATGAATCTATGCCCACAATTTGAAGGAATTTATGAATTCTGCGTGAATAACCCATTAACCTAAATTAAGGGGGGGGGGTCCTCCCATTTCCCTCCTCTTAGGCATATCAAATGAACTCGCAAAACAAATCATAGAGGTACTCTCATCAAAATGATCCTATGTCTAAAATTTGAACGAAATCTGATAAATTTGCATCAAAAATTCATTTATCGAAATAAAGGGTGGTGGATTAGCCCCATCCCCCTCTTTATGCTTATCCAATGAACTCTCAAAAGTAAACATGCCGGTGTCTTCATGAGAATGATCCTATATCTAAAATTTGAATAAAATCTCTTAAATTCTGCATGAAAAACCCATTTATATAGATCAAGGGGAGGGGCATTAGCCCCCCGTTCACCTTCTTTATACTTATCCAATGAACACCCAATACTCATCACGGAGCGCCTCATCAGAATGATCCTTGATCTAAATTTTGAACGAAAACTGATAATGAAAAATTATGATCATGAAAAATTAATTTGTATAAATTAAGGGGAGGGGCATTAGCCCCTTGTTCCCCCTCTTTATACTTATCTAATGAACACCTAATACTAATCACATATCGCTTCATCAGAAAGTTCCTATGTCTAAATTTTGAATGAAAATTTAAAATTTTGTATGAAAATTCCATTTCTATAAAATAAGAAGAGGAGCATTTGCCCCCATTCCCCCTCTTATACATATCAAATGAACTCCAAAAATTACAGTCGCGTCTCCCTATAACGAAATTCCATACATCGAATTTCTTTATATAACGAAATTATATAACGAATTTCTATATATAACGGCCCCGTTTTCGCATAATTACATTGAAAACAGTCTCTATATAGTGAAATATCTATCTCCATATAACGAATTTTTTCATAAATTGGTCTTAATTTATTCAGTTTTAAAAAGCTTCGAAATCATATGGAATCAATTTTCCATCACTTATTTTTGATTTATCGTCAGTGCTGAGGTTTTTTTTTTATATTACCTCTCTCCTTGTTCTTTAAATCCAACGAATTCATCCCACCTCCCACACACCTTTCCACATCCTTCTCAAAACAGTGTCAATTGGATTGATACACATGTAAGAGAGGAATCAATGAGAGGCACATAAGAGAGGCCTTCAAATGAAGGGAAATGTTAACTACAATTTTCCATTCCTTGCTAAAATTTCAGCATGTTTTTGAGAGCGTAAACACTTTAAAATGAAAGCAACAAAAAATTACAGATTTCTTCGTCTGAAATTAATGCAAGTCTTCCTTATTTGATTTTCATTACGCTTTCAAATAAATGTCTGTTCTATTTTTTGAAACGGCTTAACCCATTAACGCCCAGCGTCCTCTTTTGAGGACGGTTACAAAAAAAGCAAGAAAGCGTTTTTCCCACCAGTAAAGAGGAAGATAAATATATACCTTCTTTCACTAGACAGAATCCTCGATAAATTTAGATAAAAGTTAATTTGATTTTAAAAGTGGTGGGAAATACAAAATTTAAATTTTAGCGAAGAAAATAATTCGGGCGTTAATGGGTTAAATAATAAAAAAATAAAATGCTAGGTTAATATTTACTTTTAAACATTTCAAATTCTTAATTTAAAAGATCAAAAATAATATTTGTTCAAATTTCACATAATATATACGATTTTTAACATCATTCTCTATACATCGAATTTCCCTATATAACGAATTTTTTACTGGAACGGCGGATTTCGTTATATAGATACTCGACTGTATATGCAAATTTTCAAGTGAATCAAATATTTTTATCTTGATTTATCGCGTTACCTACGTACATACGTACGTACGCATGTACAAACATACAGAACGGGTGGACACAAGTTCTAAGGTTTAGATAGCCAATGAGCTAAAAACGTATATTGCAAGACGATTTTTACAAACTGAAATGCAGTCCTTCCGGGTTTTTTTCAGTTAGTTTTTATTCAGTTTTTTCTAGATAAAATGTAAGATATAACTTTGTAAATTAAATTTATACGCTGCTTTCTCATGAGATAAGCGCTGTCTGTGGTCTGCTTAAAAAAATCAAATTTCGTTATTTGCATAACTTTTATAAAATGATAAAAATCTCCTTGTTTTCTCTTTAACTAATATGTTGTTATATAAAGATAATTTTACCATTTCCAAAAAATGGTGTAAACAACGAAACATGAATTTAAAAAAAAGTAGCTCACTAGAAAATTTGGAATTTTAACTGTAAATTTGTCATCTGTTACTCATGAGACTGTCTGTCAGCCGTTTCACACCAATGTGCAAGGCATCAAAAATAATTTCAGTTGCAACTTGCAATGTTTCTAGTTTGGCCTCCTATTTTTTCTTCAGAATTTCGTAGCAGAAATGCTTACTGTATTTAGTGATAGAGCTTTTGTAATAAAGTTCAAATTCTTCATTCAAATTTTCTATCATGGAATCGGAATTTATCAAATAAATAAATAAATAAATAGATAAAAGCGAGAGAGAGATAGACCAAGCTACCGTGCTACCACAGGTATCTATTTTTAAATTCTATTTTGCATCACTTTTCCAAGAGAAAAATATTTAACATATTTTACGTATGCTTTGTCAACATTTACAGGAGAAATATAGTATAAAATTTATTTTTTTAAATAATGCCGCGAGCAGAATTTAAAAATAGTCGCCTGTGGGAAGTCTAAAATTGGCAACACTATTCTTCATATGTTACATAAATTGATTTTTCATTATAGAGCTACTCCAAGTTCAGATGCCAGCCGATGTCATTCGCTGTATTAACTCATTCACGCCCAATGGCATAATTTTACATCGATAGACTTAGTGGCAACTACTTTACTTTGTTTATCTTAATTACTCTAATTTCTTTATGGATAACATAATTTTGTAAGTAAAACATAGTATGATATTTGTTGCTACATTTTCGTAGTTGCAACATTTCAAAATCTGAGTCCGGAGTCTGATTGAAAATGAACATGCATTTTATTTAATCAAAAATTTCAAAATTAAATCGAAAATCTACGTCATAGAAAGAATAATATTTTGCTACATATATTTTCAGGTTTATGAATGCACTTTTTACATTAGACTCTGGAATAATTAGTAGATGTTGGCATCTATGAATTTTGATAACAAATGATCTTGATGATTTCCACGGCAAAATAATTCATTTTTACTGAGAAATCTGACAGTATTTTATATCGAAGTTATATTGAAAACATTGAGAATGTTGCATTTATGTCTTTTTAAAGTTAAACTAAGGTAGATAAGACATTGTCGGCTGATTTTAATGTAAAAATTCGCCAAAATAATGTATTTTCGCCATATAACGTACAATTATTGTTCTTTGCAAAAAAAAACCTTTCAAGAAATAAAAAACAAAAATCTAAAGCAGTAAAAAATAAAATATTTTTGTACCAGAAAATTTACAAAAGTACAGGAGTTAAAAGATGTAATATGTTATGATCACAGTTGTCAAACTATGGCCCGCGGGTTACAAGTAATTTTTTATGGTTTTCTTGCCTTAGGGTAAGTGTACCAGTAGTGGGCCACCAGTTTTCAAAGTTGAAAAACAATTTTTCTAGTCACCCCTGTCAGATAACAAACCAATTGTTGGTTGGCTGGCACCCTTATCGGTTATCAGGCAAAGGGACAACTTCAGTATTCTCATAGTTTTTGACCTGGACTGGTGTTTTTACAGAACATACGAAAAAACTAAAGAGAAGCTAAAATTATTTTACGTAATCATCAAAACATCTAAATATGATTTCATTATTGTGTATATTTAAGTGTAGAAATGTAAAAAAATTATAACTTCTGTACAGTATGTATTAAATTTAAGGATGGAGTGGCCCACTACTGGAGCATAGAGGAAGGTAACATTTTTAATTTTTCATTTCTTCTAGAGAATATATTTTTAAAATTTGAATGTTTATTCTTATACATAAAGGTAAGGACTAAGCTAAAGTATATATATATTTTCAAAAATTCACTAATACTTTAATAATTATTAGATAAATATCCTTAAGTGGCCCACTACTGGTGCATTTACCTTATATTTGCATTAAATATTTCCTATTCAAGAAGTTTAACATTTCTTTAAAAAATTAGTTATCACCAATGGGCTACAATGTAAACTCTTTTACCTAATATTTATTAGGCCATTCACTTCTACTGTATTTTGTTGAAGATTCAGTTTTTAAATTTCAAGGTATATTAAGCATTTTATTTCACAATCTTACATGTCTTATGTTTTATATATAAACAATAATTTGTAGAAATATATACGTGTTACATAATTTCTTATTTGGACGTTCAGTTTTATTAATATAAAAAGTTTTGTGTTAATAAGATTAGTGAAAACCATTCAAGCGTTAGACGTTATAATTTAGTCATAAATACATTTACATTTTGTTCCATACTTTCTCTATACAAACGTCATATTTTCATATCATTCTCTCGAAGGAATTCAATATATAATTTTTCCGATATGTTTCCTATTTCTTGGTCGGATTACTTTTCTAAAAAGAAATTGATCTTGACACAAATGTCTGAAACTGTGTGAAATATTATTCTATAGATTTAATGAATGTTATTTCTCCTTGAAACAATTATGTTGAAAAAAATTAATGTTTTATTTGATTTTTCCAATAATGCAAGAAAAAGATTCAGCAAAATTAAATATTTGTAAAAGTTTCAAGTAGATGTCTTCAACTTTTGTCCCGATATCAACCAACTTATCGCTATTTTAAAACACGAAATTCTCCGTTTTAATCAAAGGAACATTTTTATTTAATAAAGAGAAAATTACCTTTAGGAATTTGAAATAGAGAACGATTTTAATGGAAAAAAGTTTGAAGAGCAATAACATTACCCTTTCATAAGAAAAGTGCATCTATTACTAAAATTTTTAAATGGTTGAATGACACTATGAATTAGAAATAAATTTGTTGCATAATAAGTAAAAGCTTATCTATAGTTTCATTTAACACTCTATCAGTCTTGCAAAAGGGCAATTTTGTAGTGCTTTTATATCTGCATTTTATAGAAAAAAAAACAGGATTTTCGCAACATTATTTCAAAATATTTGATTATGCTGATGAATATGAATCATGAGAGTATCAATCATTTTACAATGCATTAAAAATCTATATTATTTTAAATATTGCTTATATTGCAGTGATACCTGAAACTTAATGAACGCATTAATATGGGATTTTTAGAGAGAGGGGTAAAAAAATATATAGCATCTTACCGTCCTTCAAGGAGTTACAGAAAAAAAAGTAAAGTTTTCATTTGCGTGCGTAATTGCGCAGAATCTGCTAACAAAATTTACAATATCTCCCTATATAATTGCCGTATAGGTAAAAATGAGGAGTCAAAATATTCACAATTAAAAACGCGTTCAATTAATATTAAACAAATAAGATCGATATTTTAACCGATTTCTATTAACCGATTATTATTACCCAAGAAGTTTTTTCAGCTGTACAATACAATTTACTACTTTATACTTATTCTTTTATCTCCAGCAATGATTCTATTTTTATTTATTTAGTTCAGTATTTTACAAAGATTTTTTATACATCCTCACATAAGTATCTTCAGAAAATTTTCATAAGGAAGAATTTTTTCAGTCCTTTCTATGGAGAAGATTTCGCAAAAATGGAAGAAACCTTTTAATTTCATATCTGTTGAGCAATATTTTCTGCTATAGTTGATATTCAAATTTACGTGTATGTTTTAGTTATGATATATTTGTGCTCAACATCACTTTTGCTTGGCTGCTACAGGGGAGAACTCTCAAATTTTGTTCGGATCACCATTAAAAAAAAAAAAAAAAAAAATGTAGTACCGTAGTTTCCGGCGTATAATCCGCGGATGAAACAATTGTTTATGAACCCAGAAATGTTATTTAGTGATTGGAAGCAAATATTTACGGCGATCTAAAAAGTTACAATTCTTTTACAAAATTTTCTGGGTCGAAAAACAATTGTTTGATCCGTGGATTATACGCCGAAAATTACGGTATATTTCTCTTGCAAATGTTGTTAAAGCGATCTACAAAACTTTTATTTAAAAAAAGTGACGCGAAATAGATTTACACAAGTAAGAAAAATCATGCGTTAAGCATAGATTATGAAGCACTTTCCAACACCTCATGAAATATTTAACAAAGCTTCCTTATTAGGGATTATATTATTCGTTTATTCCCAAACTATAACCGAGCGATCTCCAAATCGAATGAAACAATATGACGATGAAACATCGAATGAAACAATATGATAAACTTTTGAAAAAATATGACTTTCCTGTCGTAAATCATGCCAAAATTATTTACAGCCATCGGGTCCATCTAAATAAATCTCTTTTCATCGGAAAAGACAACATCTCTCGATTCTGTGATTCGGTTAAATGTTTTTGACCAAAGTTTTTGCTAGCATTTTGTGGTGCTTACGAAGAGGGGGAGTTTCTTTAATTTTTTTTTTAATTAAAGAATGGAATTTTTACTTATTACATTTCTTACTGTTCGGCTTGTACATGGTAAATTAAAACTTTTCTTAAATTTGGGTAGACGGCATATTTATCAACAAGTTAACTTCCGGATTTCTCTTGATTGCCTTGCTGTTAAAGATTTTGATCTCCCTGTATGTTTCTTACTGCCGTAATCCCTCCTCTTCCTCCTTCAGTATTTCAGAGAAAACTATTTATTGCCGCCTTCGAAATTCTTATTTTTCATGCAAGTACAAGACATTCCAGCTTCATTTAAATTTAATATTTTCATCTGTTCATAATCGGATTTATTTTTTCCTCTTAGCATTACATTAAACCATAGGTATAGGAATAACTAGATTAAGTACTCAATGGTATTCTCCCAATATCTTTTGATTCTGTTGCGGCTCGGTGGCAACATCCATTAGAGTGATAAAAGCAAGTGGAACTTGCGATTCTACCATAGTAATGCATAGCACTATACGTAATTGAAATTGTAATTTTGTTTGATGCGTTATTAAGTAATTGAAAGAGTTGGATTTTGTGTTTCGTTCTTGTTATATCTTAAAATTGAAATGGACAAAAATTATAATTTTTTCAGCTAATTCACACTTTCACACTTTTTATAAAATGTAAATGAATGGATTTATTTATAACTTCATTCATGTTTTATTCTAAAAACACCAAAGATTTATTAGGAATCTTGGTAAAATGTTTCATGCTTTGTCTACCTTTGTTGAGGAGTGTTTGGCTAAGAAAATAATCTAAAGAATGTGCATTATTAATGCTTATTTATTTATTTATTTATTTATTTTTACACACACATAAATAAAAAGATAGCACAGTTAAAATAAGTAATTTTTTTCTATTTACCCTATTACACTTTTTTCGGGTGGGGGAAGGGAGAGGGCGAGATGAACGATTAACAACTATGGCTGGAAAAGATATTTTTAAGTTTAGTGGGTAAGGAAAATTTGATACAATAATTTATTGTCATTGCAAAGAAACATGGGCAGAAAAGAAGGAGAAAAAATACTTTTAAACGTCTGGAAATTTTGAAATACTTTGTGAAGAACAAGTCATTGAATGTAAAGGGGGGGGGGGTTAAAAACTGCAAACTGAGAAAGAATTTTACTTTAATTATTATTATAAACTTCCTGGAAAAAGAAAAGAAAATCATTTAAAACTGTACATCCATTTTAAAAAATTCTATTTTGCTTAGAGGAAAAAAAAGTTGAAAATTGACCGTAAAGCGTAGCAAATGAGGTTCTTCCACAGTGTTGAATTCAAAGGAGTGGCCCGAGGGCGACATTCCTCCCCGCAGCAATGAAATGTCCCCCTCCCAGATATTTT
The DNA here is from genome assembly GCA_964019185.1 of Maratus speculifer. Classification (NCBI taxonomy): domain Eukaryota; kingdom Metazoa; phylum Arthropoda; class Arachnida; order Araneae; family Salticidae; genus Maratus; species Maratus speculifer. The sequence continues at coordinate 198,999,049 of OZ025299.1, forward strand.
GAAATTTTGCGTTTTAAATGGTCAAAAAGTACATTTCTCCCCCCCCCCGGAACTCTAAAATGTCCTCCTCCCCCCAGAGCCACTGAAGTCGTCCCTACTGGAGAAAAGTGCCTGAATTCAACACTGTTAGTTCGTACGATAACGAAGTTTTAAAAATATTCAGATCTTGCTGTTATAGTAAACATTTTTTTGATTGTCCCTGTAATTGATCTATGCATCAGATTTTCATAAAATTTGAAATTACTCGACAAAATTAAGTAATAATTATATATTTTAAATTTCAAACGATTCGGTTGGGTAGTTTTTGCGTTGTTATCTGCGGACGGACCGACAGAGTGAACGACAACTATAAGTGCTACGTATTTACATAATTACGAACGCACCTGGAAAAGATATCAAGTACTGATTTTGATGCGCATACTGTTTTGTTTAGCTTCCAGGTTAAAAAGTATTTAACCCGTTCGCGACGGCGCGCGCATTTTGAAGTGCGCATCTGAGGACGGAGCGGGGAAATTCGATTTCACCTTCTGGGCCGGAGGATTTCGCGCAGTTAAGCCTAACGCTTGTCAAAAATTCTTTAAAAATTAATAAAAAAATAACTTTCGCATGAAACTTTTTGAAATTCACATACATGGAATATGATGTTATTTTACATATTTATTCAAAAAATGTGTGATATTTTAATTGAAAAAAAAAATGTTTAAATGTAAATAATGAATAGTTAATATCCTGTTTTTAGCTTTTAAAATGATATAACATGACAGAAAAATACTTACCAGGCTGTTAAATATCAACCTATGAAACATTTTGCTATAATAGAAAAACAAGCCTAACCATCTTGATATTTAATAATTTTTAACACTTTCAGTAACTGAAATAAATGTTTTACAAAAAACGATTTATTTAGAAATGAAAAATATTAAATAAAACATACAAACAACCTGCTACTGTTGCTTTGTAACACTTATATATGTATCTATCTATATATATATATATATGTGTGTGTGTGTAAGATTGGAATTAAAAAAAACTTAGTTTAATTTTATAATATTTTTTAAATAAAAAAAATATATATAACACATAATTAAAAACAAACACAGTCTTGAATAATAATCAGTAATGATGTGCAAAGTAAAAATTAAAAATGTACCTTTCCAAAATATGTTTATGCTAAAATTATTTCAGAAATAGAAAATATAATTCCATATGGTATATCGTATAATACGATATACCATAATAAGGTACCATATACATAATAAGGTATATCAAATAAAAATTATTGGATAATTATGAATAAAATTTAATAATGATTTGAAACTTTCAAAACTTTCGTTGATGTTAAAATTATCTTTTAAAATCTATGTTAACATATAATCTAATATATAAGTAAGAAAAAAATCTTGAATAATAATAAATAAAGCACAATAATACTTTAAAATACTCTTTAAAACTTAAAACACTCTTTAAAAACTTTTGTTCATGTTACTAGTAATTTTTAAAATGAAATGCATATATATGCAAGCATGTAATGTAAAACATATTAGATAAATATATAGATTATAGAAAAAAAACTGGTCAGTAACGCAGAAAAATATTCTTAATTTAGCTGCACTGAGAAAGAATGTTATCATCGTATCAGCTCTCACAATCAGTATGTAACCCCTTTTTTTCTTTCTTATTATTTTTTTATTTTTTAATTGCGAAGCACTCCTGAAATAAAATAAAAAGATAAATCTTTCCATCGAGATAAAAGAGCGGGAAAAAAAGCAATGAATCAGATGTTCATGTTATCATTCGTAACCTTAAATATGCTTATTAATACACTTACTTACGTTAACCGCAAATTTTTCCTTCTGAAGTTCAGTAGCATTATTTCTAATAAAGAAAAGTAAAGTTTTACTAGACGCGTAAAAAGATTTATGAAACACAAAGACGTGATGAAAAAATAATCTTTTTCCCATTGTAGTATTTCCATAAAAAATTAAATTCGCGTGGATTAAAAAAAAAAAAAAAAAAAAAAAAGTTTTCATTAGCTTTCCTAGTTTGAAGGAAAAGACTTCTTCCTTAATATACATTCAAATAGAATTAGGATAAATTTTTTATATGCTAAACTGTGAAAAACAAAACGTTCCGTTTGATCGGCATCAATGGTAGTCTCGCGGGATGTGAGTACAAACAGCGCCGGCATGAATTGTAGTCTCGCGGGATCTGAGTACAATCGGTGCCGGCATCTATAGTGGTCGCTCGTCCCCAAGGGGTTAAAGATAGTTGTTAAAAAGATTCCATTATTCTTATTTTTTTTATTCATGAAAATTAACTTCGCCATAAAAATACTAATTGTTGGTTAAAAATCAAATATAAACTTTGAAGTATTCACGAAGGCTTAAAATATATGTTTACGCATATAGATATAAATGCATTTTAAGAATGCACATTTTCGTACATTGACCACTGAATCACCGGCCATTTGCCACTCTAGTGGAGAAGAATCGTTCGCGCGCGGAGAATCAACTTTTCTCCCCATGTGCGTAATCTAGTTATTCCTATATTTATGCATTAAACACACCAAATACAAAATGAATGCTCGTAACACGCTTACATTTACCTAAACATTCAACGCGATCAGCTTTTTCAAGTCTGGCGTTCTGCCAAATGTGGTTAGAACCATCGGGTTTATATTTATATCCAACTTGATTTCATTCCTTGTGAGAAATTAGGATAATTTATGTTTTCCCTTTTTCAAAACAAAGTATATGTGTAATATTGTGATGTTGATCATGCAAGTGAAAAAACAATTTGCGTTATCAACAATTCCATTACTTTTTTACTTTTGTTAATTTTTTTATCGGCTTTATAATTTTTTCAATCTCAGTACAGTGCCGTAACCAGTGAGGGTGCTCAAATATTCTTAACTAGCTGACCCGCCCGGCGTTGCCCGTGTCCGTATTAACAATAGTAAACGAACTTGAAATTTGTATGATTTTATCATTAACTCGAAACATGCATAAATGCATTGTCTGAAATACGTGGCCACTGACTGTGCGAAAAATCGGTTTAAAAAACAACTAATGTTAAGCTCTAAAAATACTAAAAATGAGCGATGAGAAACGCGGGAGGGAATATGTATCCAACGACTGCGTGATTTTCGTGTTAAAGAGTTGATATTTACCAAAAATCACTGTTAAGTCACGTAACTAATTATTTTTTTTTTCACATAGAAATCCCAAGTGAAATATTTTGAATTTCAAACTAATTATATCACTCTTAAATCCGACTATACCATGAATGAAATCAATACTCGCTGGTAGCTAAAAGGTTGGTATATAGTGTTATAATTTCAGAGCCATTTAACAAAAGTAAGTGTTATTTTTAATTAAATCATGCGTAATGTTCACTCTGTGGATAAACTCCTAACCGTAAACTTCTGTACCGTAACCATAACCTGCCTGTAACCTAACTTCGACTTAACAGTATCTTACCGTAAATTAAATATAACATAAATGTAACCTAGCCTTCACTTTATTGTAACATATCCTTATTCTAACCATAACATAAATGCAATTTAACTTTAACCTAACTTTAACTTAACCCAAACGGTGACCTAACTGTAACCTAACGGGAAATTAAACATAATCATAGACTTACCGTAATGTAATTGCAACCTAAATTTTACCAAACCAAATGTTGGTTTCATGTCCATGGAAATTATTTTGTCTTGTTCGGATCTGGTTATGATTAATTAGAACATTTTCGTCGTGTTCAGATTTCGCTCGGTTAAGATTTTAGGTATTTTTTGATATTGAGTTTTAATGTTCGGGTCGTATTCATGTCCATGGAAATTATTTTTCCTTGCTCGGATACAGTTATAGTTTTTTGGAATATTTTTGTCGGGAACAGATTTGGTTCAGTTCAGATTTCGGCTTTTTCTTCAAATGGAATTTTTGGGTTCGGGTCTTCTTGCATGTTCACGGAAATTATTCTGTCTTGTTCGAATAAGGATATGCTTCACTGGAATACTTTTGCCAAGTTAAGATTCCATTCAGTTCGCGATTTTTTCAAAGAAATATTTTGGGTTCGGATTGTGTTCATGTCCATGGAAATATTTTGTCTTGTTTGGTTCCGGTTGCGTTTCTTTGAAATAGTTTTGTCAGATTCCGTTTTGGTTAGAATTAAATTTCAGGTATTTTTTCAAATAAAATTTTTAGGTTCGGATCTCGTTTATGTCCACGGAAATTATTTTGTCATACTCGAATCCAGTTATGATTCTTTCGAATATTTTGGTCGAATTTAGATGTGGTTTGGGTCAAATTTCAGGTTTTTTCAAATCGAATGTTTTAGGTTCGAGTCGGATTTATGCCCATACAAATTATTTCGTCTTGCTTGGATTGGGTTATAGTTCTTTGGAATATTTTTGTCGGATCCAGATTTGGTTCAATTCAGATTTCGGGTTTTTCTTCAAATATAACTGTTGGGTTCGGGTCTTCTTGCATGTTCACGGAAATTATTCTGTCTTGTTCGAATAAGGATATGCTTCACTGGAATACTTTTGCCAAGTTAAGATTCCATTCAGTTCGCGATTTTTTCAAAGAAATATTTTGGGTTCGGATTGTGTTCATGTCCATGGAAATATTTTGTCTTGTTTGGTTCCGGTTGCGTTTCTTTGAAATAGTTTTGTCAGATTCCGTTTTGGTTAGAATTAAATTTTAGGTATTTTTTCAAATAAAATTTTTAGGTTCGGATCTCGTTTATGTCCACGGAAATTATTTTGTCATACTCGAATCCAGTTATGATTCTTTTGAATATTTTGGTCGAATTTAGATGTGGTTTGGGTCAAATTTCAGGTTTTTTCAAATCGAATTTTTTAGGTTCGAGTCGGGTTTATGTCCATAGCAATTATCTCGTCTTCCTTGGATTGGGTTATAGTTCTTGGGAATATTTTAGTCGGGTCCAGATTTGGTTCAATTCAGATTTCGGGTTTTTCTTCAAATATAACTGTTGGGTTCGGGTCTTCTTGCATGTTTACGGAAATTATTCTGTCTTGTTCGTATAAGGACATGCTTCACTGGAATATTTTTGCCAAGTTCAGATTTCATTCAGTTCGCGATTTTTTCAAAGAAATTTTTTGGGTTCGGATTGTGTTCATGTCCATGGAAATATTTTGTCTTGTTTGGATCCTGTTGCGTTTCTTTGAAATAGTTTTGTCAGATTCAGATTTGGTTCGATTCAAATTTCAGGTATTTTTTCGAATGGAAGTTTCAGGTTCGTATCGGGTTCATGTCCACGGAAGTTATTTTGTCTTACTTGAATCCGATTATGGTCGTTTCGAATACTTTGATCAGATTTAGATGTGGTTTGGGTTAAAGTTCAGGATTTTTCAAACGGAGTTTTTTAGGTTTCATTCGAGGAACGTATTTTGTCTTGCTGGGATCGGGTTATAGTTCTCTGGAATATTTTTATCGGTTTCAGATTTCGTTCGAGTCATATTTCGGGTTTTTTTAAAGAAAATATTTAGGTTCGGGTCAAGTTTCATGCCCACGAAAATTATTTTTCCTTGTTTGCATCGGGTTAGGCTTCACTTGAACATGTTTGCGGGATTCAGATTTTGTTCGGGTCAGTTATCAAATCCATAGTTTTTTCTAAACAGGATTTTTAGGTTAAGGTCGGGTTTATACTCACAGAAATTTTGTGTATCACGAATCGGAGTGTGGTCTGTTTTTTTTCTGGTTGGGTTCGGGTTATGTTTAAATTAATCTAAACATTAAGGTTATAATCAGTTTTGCTACTATTCTTTTTATGGCTATTTCTGATAGATAATTTACTTTGCTATTTGATAATTTATTATGGTGAATGAATCGTTTGCGGATATAAACAATTGTACGCCAAACAGCTATTTTATTTTTGATTCAAAAACAAATTAAAGCCATATTACAATTTTAAATTTAATAGAACACATTTAAATTTAATCAATGATTAAAAAAATAAACTCATAGAAAAGTGTTGTGTATTTTTTTCTCCAACACAGCTAATGACTCTTACATTCTAATGTTCGAAATGCCAAAAATATGCGTACAGCCATATAGTAAAAAGAAATTAATAGAGTCGCCGTATAATGTCTTGGGGTGACGCAAAAAATGTAACTCTAATATCCGCTACATTAAGTCCAAATAAGCACCAACAAAACCATGTTCTTTGAAACTCCGATCAATTCAAACTGGTTTAAACCAGTATTTCTTTGTTTTTGTTTTATATCTTTTAAACTATTATTGAATAAATGACTAAAATTTCGTTTAAAAAATAACGTTTTGTGCCATTATTGCCTGTAATACACGATCAGAATCCATGAAAGATACAAATAGATCAAACACAGGCAAGAATTATTTGTTTATTTTTATCATATGACTTTGAAATATCAATATAGAAGCATCATTTAAGATTTTGCTTGAAAAGTTAACATTCTTTCGTTAATGTCTTAAAATCGTCTGCACTCTGAAATCTAGATTTTAGATTAATATTTGTTATTTAAGTTTTCATGCATGATTTTAAAAGAATGTTTTCATCAATATATTTTATATATTGACATAGAATTATTAATATGTTGTTAAATCATAAATATTTTTAATCTACGTTATAAAGTATTAAAAATTTCTGAAAAAAAAAAGAGAAAACTTTTAGTAATACAATTTTTTACTTCAAATCATATGTTTTCAATATTTTATTTAATTTTATTTTGACATTTAATTGTTTTCAATTTTCCGATTTCACTTAAAAGCAAACATTTATTTTAATACATAATATACCGTAATTTCGGGTGTATAAGCCGCGGATCAAACAATTCTTTTTGGACCCAGAAATCTTATTTAGTGGTTGAAGACAAATATTTACGGCGATCTGACTAGTTATATTTGTTTCTTAAAAAATTCTGGGTCAAAAAAGAATTGTTTGAGCTGCGGCTTATACACCCGAAATTACGGTAATAGAAAAAACCATTTAAAAAAAATTACTATTTCTTCGTAAAATATGCTTCAGCTGTAATCCATTTCTTCCAATCCGTCTTATTAATACAAAATTCCTTCCTTTTGCTTTTGTTTGAGACATTAAAATTTCAGCGATAAATGGTTTGATATTGCAAACCTTTTTTTTTTTCGGTTTACTTCGCCACCACCTATCTTTTTCCTCCATGGCGTACAGCAGCTGTGATGAAAAAAAAATCCTCATTTAAACAGACAGTTTGCCAGTCTATGAATTTTAAAGGTCAGTCCCAGCTTTTTTAATTATTTCTGCGAAACTTTTATGCAACCAACCAACCATAAGAGAATGAAAGTGAAAAAAGCGAAAAAAAAGCGATTTTTTATGAGAGTGAGGTTTGGAATTTAATTAATTACTCAGTTAATAAATAGAATTTTGAAATTCTGAGCATCAGGTGCATCAGGAGAGATATTGGGGTACTCTCAGAAAAATTTTGAGCTTTGTACGTACCGTAGTTTTCGCTAACTATCGCAGACACACACACACACAGAGCGATTTGTTATTTTATTAATATAGATAACGGTATTATTTAAACCCCATGACTGCCTAGTGAAAGGTTAAAATTGTAATGTTGTTTTCTCCGTAATTTATTAAAAATATTAAAAAGGCATGTTTTTTCCACCTGATACGAAATATGTTATTACGTATAAGCGTATAATCATTGAGAGTATTAATCCTAACTTAATTTTTTTAAAACTGGGTTTTATTTGTAGAATTATATTAACTTAAATATTGCTTGCGTTGCAGTGAAACCTGCAGTTTAGTGTGCGAAAAAATCCGGTCGCGGCAGTCAGGAGGTTACAGTTCTGTTCACATTATTTAACCAAAAAATCTGTGTTACGAATCAAGGAGAAGAAAACCTTTCAATATTAAGCCTTTGAGATCTGGTGGGTAAATTATCTTCTAAATTCCAAATGTTACATTGGCACCAGTATTTTTCCAAGAAAAAAATCAGTTTACGATATACCAAAAAAATGCATTAAACCTTTTTTAAAATAAATTTGGTCGAATATTCCGGTGCCATTGTGACATTTCGGAATAAAAATTATGTGGCAGAAAATTCAACCATCAGAGCTCAAAGGGTTTTAAAGGCTTTGGCCACCCACCCTTGTTACGCCACTGCTGCAGTGTTGCCAGAGGGCTCCTTTTTAAAATTTAGATTTCTTGATTGACACCACTTTTTTGAAACGGTAAATTACCTTTTCTTTTCATCTTTATTATCATGCCATTGAATAAGGCACATTTTATCATTTGTAAAAAGTGGTACCAATCAAGAATCTGAATTTTAAAAAAGTAGCCCATCTGGCAACACTGCACTGCTGTATACAAAAAAAATATGCATCAGTGAATATTTTGTATCTAGTGCAAACTTTGTCAAGGAAATACTAACTAATTCATTGAAATGTATTTAAACATTAATAAATAATATCTTTCATCTTATAAATTTATTTATAAATTTCATCTTGTATATTTTTATTTAGTCTATATATGCAAGGAATATCTATTTATTTTCCATTACGAAGTAAAATTTATTATCATAATATTTGTCTGTTTTTTTCTCCCGAACTCTGCCCTTATACATATCATATAAACGAATCCTTCTTTTGTGTCATCTGTAAGTTATTCTGCAAAATCGAAGTCAGTTCTCTTATGTAATATTGATTTGCAAACCTTTCGATAATTTTTGCCTTCTAGGTCATCTTATGTATTCCTCTTTCAGAATGGAGCAACATAACGTATGGAATTTTCTTCTGTAAATGTGAGATAAAGTAAGGTTACATTTTTCTAAACTATTCCGCAGTTTTTCTATTGAAAGTTATGTGTAAAAGTTTTAAAGACAAATCGTGTCACATTTTACACAATTACTACATTTTCAAAAATATTTTAAGCCTAAGTTTCCATTTAAAACTATTTATGTTTTTCATTACTTTTTAAAATCTAAGCAATTGATTTTTGTAAATGTGTTCACATTTACACGCATGTCCATAAATTAAGGATATTTCAGAATCACATAGAAATCAAACTCTAAAGTAAAAATTTCACTTGCAGAATTATCACACACATCTTCAAGACTAATATGCAAAATTCAGAAAGCCACCAGATGGTGCCGATAGTATGTCACAATGACGAAAGTGTGAGAGAGTCGTATATAAGGAACGGTGGCAAAGGAGTAAAACTGTTAACAATCATTTTCTAAGCCTCTCAAAGCCAAAACCGATCAGTTATGACACAGAGGACACATGTGGTTGATATTTTACGTGGCAGAATTATCGGCCGTGTGGAATGTGGGCATACTCAGATGGAAGTATCCGAGGAACTTGGAATTGTTCAATGTGTAATATCTAGAGTTTAGCAACGATTCCATGATAATGGAAATGTCAGTTGACGTTAGTATACAGGTCGTCCCCGAATTACGACCACGAATAAAGACCGTTATTTGGCAGTAACTGCCAAAAGAAAAAGACGGAACACAGCATCAGACGTCTTTTGTCAACTATCTATTGCCACGGGTACGACTGTTTCAAGGCATACCGTGTACAGATGTTTGGGAAGTATTTGTCTATATGCTCGCAGACGTGTGAGATGTGTTCCGCTCACGCCAACTCGCTGTCGCCTACCATCAGCCTGGAGTAGAGAACATGCAATGTGGATATCGTCACAGATGGCTTGTGTAAAGTTTTCCGACGAGTCCAAGTTTAGCTTGGAATCTGATTCACGTCTGACTTTCGTATGGAGAACGCCAGGCATCAACATCATTAAACGACATTTCTACAGTGGTGCAGAATTGCTCGTTTGGGGTGGAATTATTCCGGGCTCTAGAACAGATCTACATGTTCAAACCGGAAACATATCAGGCCAAATTTATCGGGACATCTTTCTGGAACAACATGTACGTCTGTTTAGGGGTGCTTTGAGGTCAGAATTTGTGTTTATGCATGATAATGGCAATCCTCACCGAGCAATCATCGTAAATGAATGTCTTAAAGCTGAGGATATCACCCGTATGGATTGGCCAGCATTTTTGCCTGACTTGAATCCGATAGAGCATGTATGGGATATTCTTGGCCGATGGGTTGCAGACTACCAACCACCTCCTACATGTGTGCCGGAACATTGGAGAGCATTGCTTGCTGATTGGAGTAATCTTCCCCAAAATCAGCTTGATAATTTGATACTCAGCATGCCTAGGCATTGCACGGACTGTATTTCATTCTCTAAGAGGCATACAATTTATTAACCTTTATAACAACCATATAATGTTAAGTTTTTTTAAGGGGAATAATTTTTGTAATTGATCTAGGGAGAAACAATTGTAGATTTTATGAATGTTATCATACATATAGCATCGTTTTTGTTCTTTTTCATTTGTTTAATGTATGGGCTTGAAGAAGAAGTCACATTTGTTTTGTTTCCGTGCATTTATTTGCTAAAACTGGCATTATCCTTAATTTATGGACATGAGTGTACATAAGTATTTAATATTTGTAGTAATTGTCTGGTACGTACACTAGCACAAATACCCAACTGAACGATTTGGAATTGAACACATATAATCGCTAAAGAAATTTGTAAAGTCATTTCAAATGTTTTGAAAATCGAATTGAAAGCTTAAAAAATATATTAATAAAAGTTGTATTCTTTTATTAAATCCTGTCATACGTAAGTAATTAAATGACATCTTATGATAGGTAATGAGTCTAGGTTGCTATGGTGATTATGTCCTGCTTAAGATGGAATCATACTATTTTCGTATTACTGAATTTAATAAACATAATTGTGGTAAATTTTATATTCATGCATTTTTGGCAACAATTATTGTATCAAAATCTAAACAGTAACAAAACTTGCTATAGTATGAAATCATTTTCTTTGACAAGTTTGACGTACAATTTTCGACATGTTTACTTATTTTATCGAGAAATTTCTTTTTCGAATGGAAGCTGTTTATTTAGTATCGGTCAAATGTGTGGTTGTTTGTATATTTAACATGAATTTTATAAAATAAGAGTAATTTTTCCTAAGCCAAATCAAATATAGGTTTTTAAGTACTTTTCTAAAATTTTGTGATAGATTAAAGTAAAAAAGGGGTAAAATAATAGTTTAAAAAAATATTAAAATTAAATAACTGAGAGACGAAGGAAAGAAATTACGAAAGCAATTTTCGCAAAGGAGATAGGGATGGGATGATGAGGGATCATTGACAAGATTATCAGAATTTTTTAAATAAAATAAACCTCATGAACATTTAGATTAGAGGAAGAGGCAAGGTAAGGAATAATTCTGACCGTGGAAAAATTGAAAGAATGACTGGAAGCCCAACAGCGAGAAGCAATAGAGAATTTAAAGATTTCTTTTTTTTTTACTTTATAATGATTTTTATGAAGCGTATTATTTTAATTATTACGTATCCCAGTATTTTAAATGTATTTTTCCTATTCATATTTCATAGTTTGGCATGGTACTGACGATATTTCACACACAATTAAAACCTTAATTTACAACGGAAAAAAATCATTTAACTCAGAATTTTGAAAACGAATAGAGGTAATTTGCATTGATTGGTAATGGATGTTTCCTCTATTCGTTTTCATCATTAGCCAAAATTCAATCAAATGAAAATAACATTTAAAAATCCGATTTTATTTTTCCGTTCAATGTTAAGAGATTTTTTTATCAATCCAAACATAAAAGAGAACATTTAAATTTCTTTCTTTCTGAATAATAGGAACATTATGCAAATTTTGAATTACTCTTTGGGTTAGTATATTATTGAATAAATCGCTAGTTATTATGACAAATTCATTTGAATACAAAGAAATATCCAAATTCATTTTATTTAAATAGCTTATAGTATTTAACGTTACTCTATTTAGACATTGGCTTTGTATTCTAGAGTAAGAAATTATTATTTAAGGATTATAAATAGAAGAAAGACGTTTTTTAAATGGATTTATGTATTTAGATAATTAATTATTTTATATATGAATTTAATTATTTTGATATACCGTGTTAATTTTCATTTATGATTTTTAGACCAAAGCAATAATTTCCTTTTATTTTAACATAGTTTAATACACATGGTGATTTATTTGAAATGTGATTTTCAATATAATTTGCACAAGCGTCATTACTATAAAACGTAATTTTTGAAAATAAATCATTCAAAATTAAAGTTTACAAAAAATAGTGTTTAAAATTTTGTGTTGAGTAATGTTCCCATATTTTGAAATAAAGATGTAAAAACTATCTAGCTGTTTCACATGTATTACCCTACAATTGATATTCCGTAATACAGGATTCGTAAGCATCAAGCGATTCAGGATATTTTAGGTGTTTTTGTACCAGAAATGTCTTAAAGTGTTCAGAAAATACTATAGTCGGAGACATGAATTTTTCTGATTAGTACCGGAAATATCGTGATTCGTCATTTCACGGGACAGGAATGTGTTTCGGTTCCAACCAGATATCTGATTATGAAATAAGTGAGAGACTAAGTAATTGATTTATTTTTTATTAATACATGTGATTTTTAAAATATCGAAATAATTAGTCCACTAAATCATGTTTTACAATTATTATGTATCAATTTAATATACAGTGCGTGTAAAAACTATAAAGACAGCAAAAAATATTATTTATTTATTTATTTATTTATATTTTACAAATTTCAAAACAAATGAAACTTTTTTCTGATAATGTGTAACATCAAGCTAAAAATCTCATAAAAATTTAGCAAAATTCAACTGTGAGTATTTTATTATGAAAATAAAGTAATAATACAAAAAACACTATTTTTGGCAGTGTAAAAACTTTAAGAACACCATAATAAATGTAATATAGTAACCAAAGAAACAAATATTTAATGTATTATGCACTCACCTATGCGTTTAATGATTGCAGATATTTCATCACTCCTCGACATCATTCATTTTTCGGGATTATTCAGGATATCATCTTTAATTGTAGATCTTGTAAGGGAGTGTCCTTTGTGATAAAGGCACTCTAGCATTTTGGTGAGATCGTGACGTCAATGTTTTAACATGTGTGGCGCGGAAGCGACATCTATCCTTTATTGAACTTGAACTTTCCAGAGCGTGTGTGTCGCCCTCGAATCTGCAGTTAGTTGCGGTTAGGAGTAATATGCAAATTTATAGCGCCGTCTTCAGTTTGCAACGTATAAAAGCTATGAGTTGGAGTGTTGTGTGTGTGTGGTGAGAAGGCGGAAGCCAGCTAATAGGGTGGTGAGGCGGCGAAAGCCAGCCAGGTGAAATAGATTGCGTTGTGAAGAGATAGCATCCAGTGAGATAGATTGTGCTATAAAGTGAGATAGCCAGCAGTGTGAGCCGAGTTAGTGGTGAGCTGAGTTACCCGGGAAGAGTGCCAGTGGGTAAGAATTAATTCAATACGTTGGACATTTTTGAGAATAAAGAGTGTTTGCAGCCACGGGCTGTCTTATTTTAGATTTAAACTAGCTTTTAGCCGCAATCTGAACGTGAAGCTGCTGTGAAGTGCCCCGAACTGAGCTTAAGCCGAGGTCGTGAGTATAGCTTATGGTTTAACTTCTTAGTATTGTGCTTAGTGACTGAAATCTTGAACTATCGCTCCACTTTCCCATGTTCCAGAGGTTTAAATAAACTGTTTGATTTTATCTTATATTTAGAATTATGTATTCTTTTAACCAGCAGAGTACCAGCCATGTCACAAATGACACCTAACGTGTGTTCCATCACGTTACAATCTGAGTTCCGATTCTGAAGAAAAATTTATTTTTATAAAATCACGTTACTAGATATCCCCAAAAGTTATCGATAGGATTAAAATCAGGATTTATGAGCGATCATTGCAAAGTTTCAATATTTTTCTTATAGAACTAAAGTTTTTTCTCACAACTTGTGTGGATAGGCGCATTATTCCTCTGTTATATCCGTTTTTTTTCTTTCCAGAACTGTTGGAACAAATGAAAGACAGTCAGAAAAAGTTTGTATATGTGTTTTCGAATTAAATTTTCCTGAAAGATATAATAGTGACACCACATCATTGAATAAAAAGCAGCACCATGTTCAAAAATCCGCCACGTAATTGATGCCTTAATAAAATCTCTTTTTATTTTCTTAAATCATCCCACTGTTATTTCCAGTCATTAGGACCATTTATGTTTTATTCCTTTTCATCGGATAAAATTAATTAAATTGATATAAGAAGAGAAAAAGAGATTTTATTAAAGCAGCAGTTAGGTGGCAGATTCATTGCAACATGGGGCTGCTGTTCTTCAACGCCGTGGTGTCATACATATTTTAGGATAATTTAATTAAAAGGCACATATACGAACTCTTTTTGACCATCTCACATTTGTTGCAATACATCTGACAGGGAAAAAATCATATAACAGCGATATAATCAGCCTATCCACGCAAGTAGTGAGATAAAACTTTAGTTCTATAAAAAAATATTGAAGTTGTGCAATGGGCGGTCGAAATCCTGATTTTGGTCCTATCGACAATTTATGGGGGGGGGGGGTCTAGAAGACGAGTTAATATAAATGAAAGGCATTTTCTTCAACATCAGGTCTCAGAATTACAAATGAATATGAATTGTACAAAAACAAACATGAATTGTGCTAAAAATTAATGATGTCGAGGAATAATGCAATATATTCAATCATTAAACGCATAGGTGGGTGCATAATACTTAAAATATTTGTTTCTGCGTTTAATATATTGAGTTTATTTTACTGCTCTTAAAGTTTTTATACTGGCAAAAATAGTGTGTTTTAATACAATTATTTAATTTTTAAATAAAATACTCACGACCGAATTTTGTTGAATTTTTTATTAGCTTTTAAGCTTGATGATACATATTATGAGGAAAAAAGTTTCATTTGTTTTGAAATTTATAAAAAAAATATTTTTTTTTCTGTCCTCATAGTTTTTACACGCGCTGTATATATATATATATATATATATACATATATATATATATATATTATGTGTGTTTCTAAACTCATTGTACAAACTTTAAAGGTAGGTAGGGCACACAGTATCAATCATTTATTGCGTAGAATGTACGGAACCAAGTGACGCATTAAGGTAAAAATGTTTTTAGAAATTATGTATTTTCAAGAATGGGATTTCCTAACAGAAAATTTCGATAGTAAATTTCGTCTTACGAAATGACTGTTACTAAATAAAGTGAGTATTGCTACTTTAAATTTCTGGCATGAATTTGGAATAGACGAATTAAAAAATCAACTAAGCAGGAAGTACTCTTGGTAGTATATATGGCTACATTGGACATTAGAATATCAGCCCTTTGAGCTCTGGGGTGTAAATTTCTTTAAAATTCCAAATGTCACATTAGCACCAGTATTTTGCAAAGAAAAAAACCGGTTAGCGATAAACCCGAAAAAATGCAGTAAACCTTTTTCAAATAAATTTGGTAGAATTTTCTGGTGCCATTGTGACATTTCGGAATTAAAGTTATGTGGTAGAAAATTCTACCATCAGCGCTCAAGGGGTTAAAACGTAACTTTTTGACTTTAACGTACACTTTATCGCTTATCAGGGGTGTCAAACGGTGACTCACCGGCCAGTACTAAAATTTTTATAGAACTGTTAATAAGAGATACAGACATATCTTGAAATTAGTGAAACTTCAACTGTAACTACGTTAGGAGGTTTCAATTACCGCCGGGACAAACCTTCATCAGTTAATTAGAATATATATGTTTTTATTATTTAACCCTTTATCTACCGCATTATGAATTCGTGAATTTTTTCATTTGAAAGTATTTTACGTAAATTGTTTAAATTAAATTAAAAGATTTACATAATCATTTAATAAATTTTTGAAGAATTTTAGAAGATTTGAAGGATTAATTAAATTTGAATTTACAATGATTTTGCGCAATATTTATAACCCCATTGAAATCTTTTATATTAAATTGCTTTCTTAGTATTTTTAGAATTATAAAATGTACAAATATGATGTTCTTACAATATAAATATAGAAATATTTCCGAATTGAATAATCCCCTCCTCCCTCCTTCAGCGCCAAGAATGCTGAAAAGATACAAAGCTAAAAGAAATTATCCTTTTAAAAATATTATTGTTTTGTATAACCAATAATGCTTTTGGAACAAATAAAATAATGTATCTGCAAATTATTCTAAACAGTATTACAACTAATTGACGTATTAAATGTATTTTATAATAAGTAATTTATATGGTACTTATAAGTACCGTCGGTAGATAAAGAGTTAAGGACATTACTAACCCCTTGGTTGGCGGTAGTATCTCTATTAAACTACTTATTTTTAATTTCCAAAAGCTACATTGGCAACGGAATTTTCATTAAAAAATTTTCAATTTATTTAATGCATGGAATATAGTTTCTTTTATTTAAAAATAAAGTTGATTTGAAATTCCGGTCTTAGTCATTAATTTCAACAATTAAGAAATGAATGTGCTCTGCGCCGCAAAGATTATAAACTACAACTATTTGGAAAATAATTGTTGTCCTCTGTACAGAACTGGGAAATCTGAAGTATATCTGAATCTTTTGATTGGCTGAACTCCGCAGCTTATTTATTGTTCTTTGTTGCCAAGCTGACAAAAAAATTAATAAAAACTTTAAAAAAATAATAATTTCAAAACAAATTGTGATAAAGATTTCAAACAAATTTCATTTAAAAAATGCATTTTTTTTCTCTACGCAACGGTGTAAAAATTTAAAATGTGCAATGTTTAGGAGTTTAAAAATATGCAGTTCTAAAAATTGTAAAACTGAAATTTCATTTAAGATTTGTTTATGATGGGTCCAGGAATATTAATGTTTAATCTATGCCGTACATAATATGAGTATTTTCCATTTATAAAATTTGGGAAAACTAGATTTTTCTTATTTTCAAATACGTGTATACGTAAATTACGATTCTTTCATTTACTTCAACATTTTTGCAATGAAAATGGCGTAAATCGTAAAGGGTTAATGGATAACATTAGAATTAACGCTTTGAGGGCCATAGGAGTGTATTCATAAAATTTTGAAACGAACGAATGACACCAGAACATAAAAACAAATTTATTTCAAAATAGATAAATGCTTTTATTTACGAACTTAATAAAATTAAATTGTTCATTTGAAAATCTAGTGTCAATGTGGCATTTTGCAATTAAAATTAAGTGGGATACATTATATCCCACCGCCCTTTAACCCTTTCCGGCACACTGTGCCCGGTCCTGAGATACCTAATTTTAATTCCTAAACTTTCAAACAGCAGCAATAATATTTTAGTAAAATTTTGCTTTTAGAATAAAAGCTTAAATTAAGGCTTTCAAAATATCTAAAAAATTCTTTTCTGAATTAAGGTGTCAATCGATAATTTCTCATTTTATTAACAAATTTTGCCTGTGCCCGAAAAGGTTAAGGTGTTAATATAAGGAAAGCTCCTCTGTTCTAAAAGAGCTAGCGGGCTATTTTTTAAAAATTAGATTTGTTGATTGGCACCACTTTTTTGAAATTTCCTTTCTTTTCAACTCAATTAATGCGCCATTAAATAAGACACATTTTACCATTTTCAAAAAATCGGTGCCAATGAGGAATCTGAATTTTTAAAAATGTAGACCGTCCTAGAATCACGCTATCCGTTTGCTACGAGGTGAGAAATTTGAAGATTTGTAATGTTAAAGTGTTTTCAAATATTCCGTTTATTTAATAATATAACAATCCATTAAATTTGGAACTAATATTTTAGAAAAATACATGTATCGACAGTCACATGTAAATATCTTAATCTTTTGAAGGGAAATATCATATTACATACACCACTCGCCCTTGAATTTAGAAGTTAAATTTTACTTTTCGTAATGTATATGAAGAAAAAAAATTACAAGACTTATATATCATTTTTTTTTAAATTTTTGGTGTCATTGATTCATTTTAATATTTTACTTACAGAAGTATTAATTATTAAGTATTAGAGTGAACATAAATCGAAGATTCAAATATACAAAGATAAATCTGCAAATCATTCTGCCAAACAATTTTCAGTTATGACTCAAAATAGAACCCAAGCTGTAATCGCTTTTGTAACAATAAAAAATGAGAAAAAATTGAGTATTAAAAAAATTTATGTCTGAATATACCATAAGCTGCTTGAAAAAAAAATTATGTTTAGGGTCTTATGGCAAAAGTTACCAAACAGTCCTACTATGAAGTCAAAATTAAGAGCTAATGTTGAAAATTTTAAAATTTATTGTAATTCTAATATTTAGAGTTATGAATAGAATATGAGCTTAACTTATAATATAATTAAATAGTACATGTTGTATGTATAATAGTATAGGTTGTATCCAGAGATGCAAGTGTTGCTTCCATAAAAGGCTGATTTTAACTACCAAAATTCAATAGCATTCTTTACTTATTGAATCTTCAAAATTGTGTAATTAATTAAGGCGTAAAATACTTAAAAAATTAGTTGGTACCAATCGGTCTTTTTTGGCGCAGTGCTTGCATCAATGGTTTTATCTTTTTCCGTTTTCATTTTCCACTGGATTATTTAAAACAAAATAAAAAGTGGCCTTACAATTAAAATATAAATTTAACTAATTATTAGCTTTATGTTTATATCCAAGTCAGTAAATAAGTAAAGTTAAATTTTTTAAATTTAAATATTACTTTATTTTCACCTATTTAAAAATTAATTCTCATGGAAAATGCTTTTAAGTAAATACAAGTAGTATACAAAGTAAGTATACAAAGCAAATATATGAATCCTTCTTTATTTTTATTAATATTCTTAGATGATGAATACAGCGAATGTAAGACGCCTTTGAATGCTGAGATTTCTATCTAATACATTTCTTAGATAAACAATAAAGCTCCTGAGAGTACTTACACAAAAATAATCTGTTTAAAGTAATCTCCAGAAATTGTTTTGAATGGGTCTTCAGGGGCAATCACGCATTACTTCCCCATTTACATAAGATATCTATTTATATATATAGGTATGCATATTTATACAAAATTATTTATTAAAGTATATTTCTCATTTTATTCGCCAAAATATTTTTAGATGAAATATAAAGCATTTATTTAATTTATAGCAAATGTTTGTTCCTTTGTCTGACCTATTGTAATAGTTTTATTTAAGTTAATAATTATAAGGGTTGACACGTCTCAGGAGAAGAATTACATACTTTCTGAAAAGTGATCTTTGAAATATTTATTGAAAACATTTAAGTGTATTGAGTGGCCATTACTTTCAGGAAATTCTGCTATCAAATCTCTTAAATTCCCGAATCTTTGGGAATTAAGAACTCTGGTAATTGCTTTCATTTGGCTTACTTTCAAAGAACAAAAATTGATTTAAAATGAAAATATTTATTAGAATTAAAGAATAAATTACATATATAACTGCTGTAATTTCCGTCGTATAATCCGCGGATCAAACAAATATTTTTGGACCCACAATACTTATTTAGTGATTGAAAACAATTAATTACCGCAATCTAATAAATTACATTTATCGTTAAACAAATTATGGGTCGAAAAAGAATTGTTTGATCCGCGGATTATATGCCGGAAATTACGGTAAAACTTAATTAAGCACTTGAAGCGATGTGTAATAAAATACATCCCATTTAATTTTAACTGCAAAATGTCACATTGTCACCGGAATATTGAAATGAAAATTTCTATTTCCTTAAGTACGAAAATAAAAACATTTATAGATTTCGATTTTCTTTGGTGTCATTCAATTGTTTCAGCATTTTAAGAATAGAAGTGCTCTGCCTCTGGAATGGTTAAATAACGTAATAGCTGTCGTATAATCCGCGGTTAACCCCTTGAGGGGCAAAGCACTTATGTTCCTAAAATGTTCAAATCACAGAGTACGGAACAGAGAATCAACTTTCATACACTGTAATGGCAACTTGTTTAACATGGGATTACGCATAGACAGTAGCGATACGAGCGGATGACTCTGAAACTACGATCATAACATAAGAGAGATTGCTAATTCGGCGACACATCGCTTCCTTGGCGACAAATGATATAGGAAAAAAGAAAAAAAATACAGCGAAGGCTTGCTGCTTCTTGTTTTGAAATTTATGAAAGAATTATTTTAATATTTATATAACTTTGACGTATTCGTCTTGCAAACAATGCATGTGTCTCTTCTTAACATAACGACCTAATAATTTAAACTTGAAAATTCAAGAACAATAACAGTAATAATTACGAATCAATGTAAGCGCGGAAATCTAAGATCAAATAGCATAAGCACGTGTGCAAAGATAATCAAATCAGCATTCAGCAAGAAGTGCCAAGCCAGAATATGGTTACAGTTAAACAGAAATCACGAGGATAAAAATCGCCAACGCGATGGTTTAGTTTTTAAGTGATCCACTGAGGGCGTTCTTTTCAAGCGGAGTTGAGGCTCTGTCTGTACTCTGTGGTTCAAATGATTGATTGACACTGGGATTTACAAACAGATTTATATGATAGAAAGTAAAAGCTGTTTTTCGCGTACATTGTAAAAAGCAAATCTTAATACTAAAATTCCGGTGCCGATGTGGCATAAGGGAATTTAAATTAAGTGGTATATATAATATACCGGTGCCCTTCAAGGGGTTAACCCTTTCCGGCGCAGACAAATTCTGCTCGTAAAAGGATAAATTGTTGAATGACACCGGAATTTACAGAATACTTTTTTAGAAATTAAGAATTCCCTGATTTAAGCTGTCATTGTAAAAGTAAAATTTTATAAAATATTATTGGTACCGTTTGTAAGTTTGGAATTAAAATTAGGTGTTGCCGGAGTGGTAACACTGCGCCGGAAAGGTTAAAGCAATCATGTTTGCACTCAGAATTTTTATTTAATAACCGAAGCCTAACATTTACTTCCATGTAAAAAGTTACATATTATGAAAAAAAAATTCTGGATCCAAACATTATTGTTTGATACACAGATTATACACCAGAAATTACTGTAACTAAAGCAAATTGAAAACTCTACTAGCTAATAACGTGCTATTCTATGTAAAGAACTCAAATCTTCATTTAACATCTTAGGCTAAGAATAATTATGCTCGTAAAATGGAGAGATGATTGATTTTCAGAAAAATTTATGAGCAAAATTCTTAGAAATTTAATACTTGGGGTACTTCATATTCATTATAAAAGCAAAATTATGTGAAAATATTCTGAGTAAGTTTTGCTATTTTGGAATTAAATTTAAGTCCTCATATTTAGTACCACCGTCACAGAATTTGTTATAACTTTCTGTGGCAAAAGGTTTCGATTTAAGTGAAACTCTTGCTGCTGCTGTCATAGTAGAAGCACGGCTTCTTTGCACCTGGCTAAGAAACATTAAAAACTTCGGAAAGGCCTAGCGCTTTTAATTTTATATGGTGTTTTTAGGAAAATCGCTTAGTTTTTACTGTTTTACATCAGTTTCAACTTATTTTCTTCGAATGATTGTACATCATATTCTATAATAAATATCTTTCAATACATCTTAAAGATAAATCAATTCCAATATGCAACATGAATAATATACATTGCAAACGATGTTACTTCATAGAGTGTAATGTAATACATTGGTTTAATGTTAGGGAAGGAGTGGGGTTCAATTATGTTATTAAATTTTGCATTATTTAATCCGAGCATTTTTCTGATTCAATTAGGCAAAAATGTCTCTTTTGAAAAACCAGTAGTAAGAGATTAAAAATTTTGTGAAAAACGCAAAAAACTTGGCATTATTTTTTTTTTTCAAAAATGTTTTAAGTGACAAGTCTATTGTGTTTGTCTTTCCGTTTGGGCTGTGAAATAAAATTCCCGTAACGCAATCTTAATACTTTGAGTCGTCGGTGGACAACGTAGCCTGAATTGAACTTTCAGAAACAGTCACCGGTGATTGACATGGTACTCAACGTGTTAATTGATACCATGGTGTTTTCTGTTTATCACTCTAACAAAAAGCTCATCTTTCATTCATAATTAAAACTAAAATGACGATTCGCAGTATGGAAATTTCTAATATCATACAACCAGGGATGAGATTTCCACGTTTTTCAACACCAGTATTATTTTAGAGAACATGTTGTTCGGTTAAAACACGAAAGTGTTTCGATTAAATGAAATAACTTTCCCTTTAACAAAATGTTGTTGTGAAAAAATGCTGAAATCTCATCCCTACATATAATATTTATTAATGGCTCTGTCCATGAGTACTTTCATTGTAAGTCACGTGCTACGATTTTGGTTATCAGTATTTTTTAACAGAAAATTGTAACGGATTTTTTCGGAGCTATCTCATTAATTTATTAAGCTCAAGTAAACTTTTCAAAAATACCAGTGGTAAACAAGCATAGCAGTTATCCACTATGTGACTTACATTACAAAATTTAATGTAATTAGCATATTTTTTCAGTAGCTTAAAATCCCTGAATTTTAAAAAATATCAGTCCATTCTAAAACACCTTATGTATTTATATAAATTCAAATTTAGATGTACGTAAAATATAAAATAGATTCGAATCAATAATGAGCGTCAATGTTCCTTGATCAACATACTGGATAAAAATCCTCCAAAAATTGCAATATACGCAATCTTCTAATTTAATCTAAATTAAATTATCAACAGCAACTAAATTATGATTAACAGTATTTTATTTCCCGAGAAAGGTTTTCTTTACGAAAAAAATATCAGCTGATTCATTTCGCAATTCTATTTTCGTTTGCTGACAAAATACAATATCAGCATATAAATTCGGCAATCAACAAAGATATTCGGGATGTAGGTAGAAGAAATCGCCAGTTTCCTCGCCCCACCCACCCACTAACTGTTTTTCAGTGTCTTTAATTTGTCTACTTTTTTCTTTTAAATGTGTCCGTTTGCAATTCTTCTATTTTTTTCCGTTGCTATTTAGAGTCCAAGGCCTTCGGGTCGTAAGTAAAGAGTTTCGACGCTGTCCGTGGTCGCCTGCCAGCGACAGCGCTGTCGCGCAGGAGAGTAGGGCTATTCGGGACGTAGGTAGAGGTCGCCGACGAGGATGGGCCACCCACCCACCCCCAACCGCCGTCCCAGACAAATATATTCGCGATGTAGGTAGAAGAAATCGCTAGTTTCATCGCCCCAGTCACCCACTAACAAGTGTTGCCAGTGGGCTATTTTTTTAAAATTCAGATTTCTTGATTGGCACCACTTTTTTGAAACGGCAAATTACCTTTTGTTTTTGCTTAATTATCCTGTCGTTGAATAAGGCTCATTTTATGATTTGTAAAAAGTGGTGCCAATCAAGAATCTGAATTTTAAAAAAGGAGCCCATCTGGCAACACTGCCACTAACCGTTTTTCAGTGTCTTTGTCTACTTTCTCTTTTAAATTTGTCCGGTTGCGATTTCTCTATTTTTCCCCTTTTCTAATTAGAGTCGAAGGCATTCGGGTCATAAGTAAAGAATTTCAATGCTATCCGTGGTCGCCTTCCGGCGACAGCGCTGTCGTGCAAGAGAGTAGATCTGTTTGGGTCGTAAGTAAGGAATTTTGACGCTATCCGTGGTCGCTTATCTGCGACAGTGCTGTCGCGCAAGAGAGTAGGACTGTTCGGGACGTAGGTAGAGGTCGCAGACGAAGATGGGCCGCTCACCGCGGTAAATCGAAGTAAATCGTAGTAGTAAATCGAAGGAGCTCTCATTCCGAATTTGTTTGAACGCAGAAACAGGGTTCGTACGGTTATCGTAACTTTCAGGTGAAAAGCCAGAATATGTTTATGAAAATGAGCAGCGTAACCAGGATGGGTGCCCAAAAACCAGTAACATTACAAGATTTTCTTTTCCTTGAAACATACCAAATAATATTCTTATTAGATAAGGCGAACATAACTTTAAAAATTTACCGGTATTCAGGCACTTACCGTATCTCCGACGTATAATCCGCAGATCACACAATCATTTTTCGACCCAAAAAATTTTTGAAACAAAATTCATCTTTTTAGATCGCGGCAAGTATTTTGTTTCAGTTACAGAATAAAATTTCTCGTTCAAAAAAGAATTGTTTGATCCTGGATCACACACTGGAAATTACGGTAACCCTTTCCGGATAAGGTACTTGTATGCGAAAATGTTGCAATAATTGATTGACACCAGTATTTACATGAAATTTTATTTCTAAAGTAATAAACGTGTATACTTGCGTATCTAATAAAAGTGTAATTTTCATAGAAAATTTCTGGTACCAGTGTGGCAATTTGTAATTAAATTAAGTGTTGTCATTTGCCAACACCGCCCTTCAAAAAGTTAAGCATCCACCGCGGTTTCGCCAATGAATACAGTGTTGCCAGTGGGCTACTTTTTTAAAATTCAGTTTTCTTGATTGGCACCACTTTTTTGAAACGGCAAATTACCTTTTGTTTTTGCTTAATTATCATGTCGTTGAATAAGGCTCATTTTATGATTTGTAAAAAGTGGTGCCAATCAAGAATCTGAATTTTAAAAAAGTAGCCCATCTGGCAACACTGAATGAATATATATATTTTGCCTAACGGAAACGGAGTTAAAAGGTTAATATATATTCTGGAAAAGTGTTAATATATATTGTGGAATAGGGTTAATATATATTCTGCGAGAAGAATTGTTACTTAAATAATCATGAACTGTATGGCCTTACAAAAAGCCAAAATTACATTTTTAAATTGCTGATACGAATTTGGAAAGCCCGAATAAAACACAGGTACAAGTGACAATCATTGCTCCATATGATTTATATTTGTATCTAGCTTTCACGCTGATAAATGAAAAATCTTTTAGTGTTTTGTTCTTTAAAAGTATAACAAAACCACCTATTTTATAATAATCAAAACATTGATTTATCCAATTGCTGCATTAATTTACACAGTAATTCGGAAATTATGTAATTTTTTTCAAGATGTTAGCTGTACGAATAGATTTCTCCTATTTATAGGGTTTTTTTTCTAATTCATTCGTAAATCAAAGATCACCTGCAATAGTATGACCTATAACAGTATTTTCTTTCTCAAGAGAGATTTACTTGTCGAAAGAAAGATCAGTTGATTTATCTCTTGGGACTTTAGTTACTCTTTGCTGACATGAAAAGGGAAAGTCAATCGATGAAGCTTTCTGTAGCCATTTATTTGAATCCCTAACTTCCGTAAAAATAAATCAATCTATAAGAAAGGCGACGAAAAAAATTATATAAAATGGTAAAATGATTTAAAATTCCGTTCCTTTAGCCAATCTTTATATAATAAAAAATTATTCTTTGAAATATGATTTATTTTAAGTTAACTAAAACTTATATATTTGAAAATTTCGTGTTTTAAATTTTTATGAAGACAAAAATTATATAATTCTCTGAAAAGTAGCCCAAAGTTACGCATACGCAAGCACGCGCATATAATTTTCCAACTGAATACTCAGCATAAGTGTTACTGAAAAAGAACATCCAAACTTTATTTCATATACTTAAAGAAAAATAATAATTGGAATACTTTTAAATTGCGTATATGTAGGTAACCCGTAAATGAGCATATAGCATGCCTTCGACGCGCTCCGTTTTTTAAACACCATTCTTTTTTTTAAGAAAATTATTCGCTGTAAGTGTTGTAGAAACTTACTGGAAAGAACGTTTTTTGTTAAAATGTTCAGAAAAGTAACCACGATTTTCTTTTATTAAAAAATGCTAGCATTTAAAAAAGGGACCCGCGTGAGCTACCAACATTCTGACCTAAAAAAAGTACCAGGAACTACAGTGCGTTAAAAAATTATAAGACTGCTAACTGATTGGTGCACTTCTGAAGAAGAACATACAATGTGCAAATTTTTAGCGACTGTATTTAAAATTGATCGTAGAACGTTTTCTGTTGCAATTGTTGCAATAAAATTTACGTTAAATTTACGTTACATTTTATTAAAATATTCTATTTTTTTAAACGTAAATAAGTTGATTGTTAATAAATAATACGACTAAATGATAAAATTAATGTATTACGCGAAACATAAGAATCATTATAAAATGCGCGCGTCTGTATATCGTGAAAGTATTTATAACATGCGTAGGTTTAGATAGTGCTATTTACAACGTATTTAAAGATTCATTTGTTAAGTGTTGTCTGGAAACGAAGTAAAAAAAATATAATGATACTGGTAACTCTCAATGAGCTATAGCTCAGTAAATGAAGCTTTCTAAACCTGACATTAGAAATCAAATAATTAGAAAAAAAATAATTAAGCGATATGAAAAAAAAAAAGAATTTTAACAGCACGGATTGATCGACAAATATTTCGATTATCAATTTTAAAAGATATTTAAACTCAGAAAATTTTTAACCGTTACAGCAAAAGAACTTCACACGTAACAGTTTGGAATCATCTGCTATCAGATTGTAAAGCTTCGAGTGGTATGAAAAACATACAAATCTATTGAAAAAAAAATATGTAAATGAAATATCAAGAAGAAAGACTAAAATGGCAGAAAATGTCATGCCATGGGACAAGAAAATAGAAACAAGTGATATTTTTAGATAAAAAAAAATAATTTTGACGGTCCGGATTGTTATAAATACTATTGGCATGATTTGAGGAAGGAACAAAAACAATACTTCTGTCAAAAATGGGAGGAGAATGAGTGATGGTTTGAGGAGCTTTCAGTCAAGATGGATTATGCTATTTAACCCAAATTTCAAGTCCTATGAACTCTGCGCAATATCAGGATATGTTATGTGATCATTAGATACTGTTTGGACCTTTTGGTGTTGCTAACTGGATGTTTCAGTAGGACAATGCCTCTTGCCATATGTTTATATCCACCCAGCAATGAAATACAAAAGAGTCAAATTTGTTACGACCAATTCGAAGTCCACCTTTGAATCCTATGGAAAATTATTGGGACGTATTAAGGCACAAAGTTTATGATAATAATAAACCGTTTTTAGCTACGAATAAATTAGGAGTATTCATTGTAAATGAATAGCACAATATTTCTGAATCTGTACTTAATCATCTGGTCACTTCTTTGAAAAAGAGAGTGTTTCGTGTTATAAAAATGAAGGCAAATATCGTATTAATTTACACATTATTATTTTTTTAGATAAGTGGTTTTATAATTTGTTTACGATGTATGTTTCAATAATTGCTTATATTTTTGTTATCCCCATTTATAAAATAATCATGCTACCCTTCACTCTGTATATTATGTCTCTTATTATTTCAAATAGTGATCACTATTTAGATGCTAGAAGTTTAATATAGCCTTAATGATAACTTATTTTCATTTCTTTAACTTATCTTGGCGCAGCATGTCCCTAAAGTGACTTTGCGCAATAAAACCGCAGTCAACCAACCAACCAACCTTTAACTTATCAAAGCTGTACATATTCTGTCACAGACGTGTTTTTAACATAATTTGATGGATGCAGCTTTTTTTTCTGCAAAGTGTGTGTCGTGATATTTGCCAAATTCCCCAATGTTATAGAAAATATTATACAGTCTGAGCTTTCCTATGTACAAAATATCTTGAGAGAGGCAGCATTAGCATTAAAACTGATAACATGCACATATTTCTAATTATTTTTTAAAAATTAATTATGAGAGAATGACAACGCTTTAGACATAAGGATAATCAATACAGAAGAAGCATCTCGAGATTCTATTCTTTATCCCTTTGAAGGGCGGTAGTATTAAATATATCCCACTTAATTTTAATTGCAAAATGTCACATTGACAACAGAATATTGAAATGAAAATTTTAATTATCTAAAGTACGTAAAATTAAATTATTTTTTATTTAATAATTGTTTTATTAATAATTAAAAATTATTTTATTTTTGTTATTAAATTAAATTAATTTGTATTAAAAACTTATTGGTGCCATTCGGAAATATGGGCATTAAAATTAACCGTTTGCAGACTGCAAACAGCGCCCCTCAAGAGGTTAATGAAAAATTTCAATGAGAAAAAAGGCAAAAACTGGTATTTATTTTTACTAGTGGAAGCTTATTCTAGCAGTAGTAGTTCTGTTACACTGTGACAACCAAGACAAAAACCTATCAATGTCCGAGAGAGTATTATAATACCAGGGCAATTGGCACCAGTAAAAATAAATAGAAATTTTCAACTATATTTTTGGCAAAGATTACTCGCTAAAACAAGACGAAATTTTCTATTCAGAATTTACTATTTGAAATTCCTTGTAAACCTTTTTACCAGCTGCAATCGGAAACTGTTGATCCATTAAAAAAAACGCCGTCTTGTGACAATCTCCTCATTCACTTCATTCGCAACTGTTAAAGAATATACTATATGTCTCCTCCTCTTTATTCCAAACTCCATTCTTTTAATTGTAAGATGAAATTTTCTGTAGAATATAATGCCAGTGAACAGTTTCAACATTTCAGCAAAGAAACAGACTTGCCAGATAAAGGGTTTTAAATAAAAGCTTTCATCGTCACATTTGGAAAGACTGCAGAGGTGCCAAGTAGAATTAAGAGGTGTTCTGCGTAAATAACTGCTCCAAATTCTCTGGGTACCACAAACTATTTACTGCTCATTTAGCCATATTCAATCTAAGATTATTCTGTTATTATGTACATCGAAAAAAATTGCTTTAATATACTGGTGACCAGAACATTTTTAGCTCCCATTTAGGTGGGATACCTAACAACACTAACGCCAAACTTTCTCTAATCTTCCGTGATAGTTGAGTTAATTTAACCGGGATTAATAAATTTTGCTCCAGAGACATTTTTAAGAAATCAATTTAAATAAGTTCCGCATAAAAACCTGAAGATAAATCAATAAAGATTCATGGAATAAATCTTCTGATTTCAAAGGTTGTTATCTTTTATAGCAGTAACGTACTTCTCCTATAAAAATTATTTAACGATATCTAAGAACAAACTTATGTGAAAATAAGTAAAAGCTTCTCTTTGGTTATATTATATATAGAAAGATTAATTCATAAATTCTGGTGTCAGTATAGGTTTTTGGAATTAAAATTAATGGGTATATATAATATACTGGTGCAAGGGGTTAACCCCTTAACGGTAGCATTAAAATACTATTTAAAAATTAAAATACATTATTGCCACCAATTTTTGAAAAAAAAATATATATTCATCTTATTTAATGGGCAAGTAAATCGATACCAGAATAAAACCAATTACACTATTTTATAAACCTGGTGGGAATCAAATAATTACGAATAAAAGCTGTGAAGCTTGCAGCCCGTGAATGTCTCTGGCGCGACGATTGCCGTAAGTTACGGCGTATAATCCGCGGTCAACAAATTCTTTTTGGGCCCAGAATATTTATTTAGTGATTGAAAACAAATATTTACAGCAATCTAATAAGTTACATTTATTTTTAAGGAAATTCTGGATTGAGAAAGAAGTAATTGATCCGCGGATTATACGCCAGAAATTACGGTATGTAGTTAAACTGGGTCGAATTAATCCATTATTACTCAAGCGTGGAATTTATGACATTTTTGACGATTTGTGCATCTGAAAATAAAAGAAAAATGTTTTTTGTATATTTACTCTTTATAACTGATTTATAGTCACTATTTTCAAATTAACGACGATATTTTCAAAAACGATGTACGCTATTTATTAATGAAATTAACTGCCATATTTTTTTTTCTTTTAAAGAAACCGTTTTCAATCTTTTGAAAAACTGATTAAATCAACCTTCACGGAATAATACACATTGTTTTACCATACTGAGCTTTCTTGATAAGTATTCTACTTTCTATTATTTAGAGGAAATATTACTCACAACAGCATGGAAATAATGAAAGTTTGAATGAAGTTGCTGGCATCCATGTTACCACTGGGCGTCTTAATTAGATCACAGCATAATTGGACCTTTGCGCGCGAATGTAAAATGAGATTTCTCCGAATTGTTATAAAGGGGCGACTAATTAGCTTTTCAATATTTATGATTGAAGTCACAATTCAGTGTTAATTTTTACTTGATTTACACTCATGACAATTTTTATTTTCTTTAGAAGATTACAAAAAAATTTTGTTTTGAATACGAAGCAGCCAGGATTAAATTAGTGAATAATTAATTTTTTATTTATATTTTTGGGAGTGCATCAATTTTATTACTTTTCTCAAATTCTTTTATAACACCATTTTTGACTTTGGAGTTTTATATGTTTTGAACTAGATAAACTAATGTTACTTTATAAGAGAAAAGTAATTATATGTAAAAATTCGAACCAGAATGTTTTTGAGAAATTAAATTAAATAATTTTTATGTATCAAAATATTCTTAACTTTGGTTAAATTAATCGCCGTATTACGAAATATATTGTGTGCGCTCAGCAGTTACGATTACATTAATGTACTGTACATTTTTTCTTCCTTTAGTCTCTGCGTACTATATGAAACTATTGAATATGAAAACGCTGTTGCCAGGGGGCTGATTTTTTTAATTCAATTTTTTAAATTGGTACCACTTTTTCGAAATAGTAAAATTCGTCTTATTTAACCTTATTTAATGGCACATTAATCACGAAAAAACATAGGGGAATTTTATTTTTTCAGAAAAGTGATGCAAAACAAGAAATTTCAATTTTAAAAAAGCAACCCTGTGGCAGCACTGGATAGTTTGGCATGTTATAGTCAAAACGTACATACCTCAGTGCTCTAGAAATGGGTTTCTATACAAGTCAAGCAATCTGGACTAATCAATACCACTTACTTTGGTGCAGTTTTTTAATTTATGGGTTTACTTGTAGTCTTTTTTCTGGTAACGATTATCACTTTTTCCGCAACGTAACCTTCATGATGCCTTTTGCGTGATGAACTGTTTAGAATTTCACACTTTCTGCTCATCTAATTATCGCAGCACAGATCACGCTCGATACTGTAAGAACACTTTTAACAGTTTGCGGTCTACGCTCGAGGCTGACTCGGGATAAATATTTTTCAAAAGTTTCTTATAGTACAAGTAATAAAGAAAGGTAAAATTAAAAGTAAAATGTGCCTTATTTTGTTACAGTAATTTTGAAATGGAAGGAAAATTCGTTGAAAAAAGTGGTGCCAACTTCTTAAAAATTTGTGTAAGTCACCAGATCACAAAGGGTTAATTTCCTGCAAGTTTTGAAATCGGGGCGATGTCATGTGAAATTAAATTTAGATTTATTTCATAGTGTCCATATATTATTTCCCTGGATTTTCTTACTTTTTTGAATTATCATATTCGAAAGACAGGAATTCACTTTCTGCTCATTTTCAGTGTTTTGTAATTCAATTCATTTATGTGGTTCAAGAAATTTAAATACAGATGGTCAGGGGTGCAAAAATCTAGGCGCCAGAGGGTAGTCTCTTACCACTAAAATTTTAAAGTTTTTTCGCTCAAAATTTAATAGCATTCTAGCAGGAATTTTACACGAAATATTAGACGAAGAAAAACGAAATAAATTTTGTGGTGAGAAACTGCCTGCTGGCGCCTAGATTTTTGCACCCCTGCAGATGGTCTTCCGGTGATGCTGCTTGCTTAAAAATTAGTAGATAACTTCTTTCAATACATAGAAGCGTTGTTTGAAATCCTGCTTTGGCAACATTAACCATTTTTCCAAAAGAAGATGCACACCTTTGCAATACCGTGAGTAAATATCTTTAAAACATTCTTTATACTATCTATTTATAAAAGAAATTCTTAGTTCATAAAATGGAACATATTAAATAACGATATCTATTTAACTTCAATTATAAAATTAAATTTCTTGGTCCAAACACGGTTGTTATATATGCGGATTATAGACCTGTAGTTGTGGTAGTACAATAATAAACCAATTCCGTAAATAACTAAAAAAGGAAATTATTTTCTTTATTATGATAGGAATTTCTAACCTTCCGTCTACCAGACAAAACACCCATTTATCTACGGTAACACCTAATTTTAATTCCAAACTTGCAAACGGCACCAGTAATATTTTAATATAATTTTGCTTTTACAATGAAAGCTTAAATTAAGGAATTCGTAATATCTAGACAAGTCCTTTATAAATTCCGGTGTCAATCGACAATTTCTCATTTTACCATTGACACCAGAAATATTGCTGTCGGGTCCAGTGGACCCGTCTGGTAGACGGAAGGCTAATCTTTATTTTGCACCTGTTACCAAAACCCAGAAATAATTGAACGAGAAAGCCAAAATTACGTTTTCTCTAGTAAATCTTTAAAAACGGCCAAAAGTGTGCAGGTTTTTTTTTTCTCTTATATATATATAACCAAAAACTTATCATGTCATTCCATCGTTCATAACTGCAGATAAACGTAGAAATGATACTTTTTCCTCGTTTTTGCATACTAGTATAATATTACGGAAAATGTTTTTTTTCTAAATCACAGTATTTTTCGATTAAATTAAATAACATTTTCTCTAAGATTATACTGGTGTGCTTAAACGCATAAACGTTCCATCCCTATTAACGCAAATCCGTGTTTTGGAGTTAGATAATTGCTCTGCATACTCTTGTATACCAAGCACTCTTGTACCTTGCAATGAATAAAGAAAAAAAATCTTACTTGCTGGTTTTATTTAATCATCAAACAAAATTATTTTTTCCAGGTAAAGATTAAACAAAGCGAATAAAACTTTGCGAAATTAGTGGTACTTTGAATATCTATTTCACCAAATTTGTCACGCATCTGTTAACAGCAGTGAAAAATTGTTATAAAAAGTTAATTTGTAATTTTTGTTATTTTTATTTCAAGACTTTTTTAAAATAAAGTACATTTAATAAAAGCAAAATCACTAAAAACTAATGTCAAAATTTTATTTTTCACAGTTATGTAATAATAAAGACATTACTCTAAATAAACATTTTATTTTCCAATCTTTTTTACTACATACAAACTTTAGATAGTCGAGAGAATGGTTACGAAAATCACATATTTTATCTGAGTAAATTTGAAAATTCACTTCCACTACAAAATGCTTTTATTTATTTAAGTACTCCTCACCTAATTTACTGAAAATACTTCTCAAAGAAAATTTTTGTAGGAAGTTCTTTTTTGGAACTTCGTATTTCGAATATTTCATTTTATACGTTGAGTATGATTTTTTTTTCAAGTTTTCATTGTACAATTTTTCTTATCTAAGATATTTTTAATAATTTTTTTTAATATCAAAATCATTTTATTTAAATCTCGTTTCAGATTGCATGCTGAATATTTTCAAAATATATTGTCTTAAAATTTTTAGTTTTATACTTAATAATACAGGCTATTCATAAACGAATGTCCCAGTTTCAGTGGCATATAGTAACAGAATAATTTAAACTACTTACAATTACATATTAAAGTAAAGGTAAAGAAATTTCCTTTTTTACTTTCGCTATTTCATAAAATACATTTATGTATTCTTATTCGTAACTTTTCATGGCTCTGGCAGCAACATTGTCAAGAATTAAAATCATACAAATATTCTAGAAAAAAAAAAAAAAATTCAAAACATGTAAACAAAAAAACCAAGCAAACTCAACCATAATGAAATTTACTGTAATATTAAAAATATATATTTGCGAAGGTGACATGTTTTATATTATTGTTTTATTGTTCTGTAGAGCAGGGGTGCACAACCTTTGGCCCGCGGGCCACAATTGTACCACTATTTCTATGCAGAATAATTTTCCTTATAGTAATTAACAGAAACTTTGCTATTAAAGAAAAGAAACTACACTTTTCGAATATTCTGGTGTCAACCGATTTTCTGGTAAAAAGGTTGTGCATCCCTGCTGTGGAGCATTTCTTACGTAATTATAGGAAGCTCCATAGAAGCAGAGTCATTGTTTATGTTTTTTCTGCGTGAGAAGATCTCAATTGATTTTTGGATAATAGACGAAAAATAAAATCTTCACGGATAAATTATTCAGATATATTTAAAATTTACCTTTAAAGGTTCTTTGCTATATAGTCTGGGCAAAGCTGTAGTTTTCTTGTTGTATTTGATGTCTGCTATTCTGATGTACGGTCGTGGAAAAAAAGTAAACACTCCCGCATAACTCCTCAACAAGATATTGTTGAAAACATTTATGGTATCGAACGATTGAAAATAAAGTCTACTTTTAAATGATGTATATAAAATATGCTTAAGGGGCCATCTACATATTAAAAGGGACCCAAACTTCATTTTTTTCAAAAGCAATACCCAATTTACAAATTTTTTCACATCTTCGTTTCAAACAAAGCCTAAACACCAAATTTCAAGTCATCTGATTGTTAGGATTTAGAATTATAAACATTCAAAATTTAGTGCTTCAACTGTTAAATTACATTTTCATATTTTTTATTAATATTTCTTGAAAGTATATTCCTAATGTGCTAATTCTTATGTAGCAATAAAACTAAAACACTCAAACTTAAATACATTGAATTTGCAATTTTTATAATTTTTTGATATGAAGTAATGTTTGAAATAAAAGTTAAAGAATTCATATGAATTAGGAAAATAATATTCGAAAAAAATTATGAGTTACAACTTACAATTTTTTTGATGGATTTCGATTTATTAAGTTCTGCTTTATAGAAATTTAAAGTTTAATTTCTTTTTCTGAGGAGTTTTCAAATTATGCTTTAAAATGACAAAATGATGGTTTAAGGGGCCATCTATGATAGAAGTGACTAGGTGTTTTAAAACTTCTTATGCTATCCTGTAATCCAGCAGTCATCCTTGAATGTTTGAGAGGCGTCTAAGACGCCTTGAACAAGAAGGCAGCTCTTCCGGTCCAAATTTTTACCCCAAGTTGTTTTAAAATTATGCTTAAAAAAGGCAAAATGATCGTTTAAGAGGTCGTTTACGTTAGAAGTGACTAGATTATTTGAAACTTCTTATGCCATCCTGTAATCTAGTAGTCTTTCATGACTGTCATAAGATGCATTGATCAAGAAGGCAGCTCTCTTGATCAACAATTGTGTACCGAATTCCAGTTCGGATACAGCCCCTAAAATATATTCGTTTGAAAATGATTTTTCGAAAAGTTATCGTACGAATTGCATTCAAATTTGTTTTTAGACTAATTGAAGGTAGAAGAGTTCATTTATACTGCGAGAATCGGGTACTGTTATTGAAAAATAATATAGTTACTGTTCTTTTTAGTATGTAGATTGCCCCTAAGCATATTTCGCGCACAACATTTGAAAGTAAACTTTATTTCCAATCGTTTAGTATTAGTAACTTTCTTCTTAGATATTTGGTTGAGCAATTAACTTATTAGTTTTTTTTATCCACGACTGCACAAAATTCCACGTTAGCCTGTTTGCTATATTTTCCTTGTTTTTTCAAAAGATTGAAAAACTCAATAAATAAGATCTCTCCATTGCTGCACAACCTTCCGAAAAAAATTTTAAAAAAGTATGTAAGAAAATAGAACCAATAGATACTTATGAAATATCAAGAGTGCATTATTTTATATAGGAATTAGAAACAGAAAGTTTAAAACAAGCATCAAAGAACACGTAGCAGACCCAAAATCCATCAAGAAAACTACGGCTTTAGCCAGACTATATTACAGGGTTCGTGCGCTTCAAGGACTTTCAAGCACTTTTTATCAGAATTTTTGTAAACTAAAACTTCCCTTAAATAGTGAAAGAAAATACTACCTTTAGATATAGCGACGAGTACTTTGCTACATTAATGATGCTAAAACAGTTAAAATCCCTTGAATACCTTCATGTGTACTAACCCTGACATTGCAAATAACCTTTACAGATTAATTTGGAAAATAGTACAATAATATTTTTCATCAAGATTTTATTTACTATTCATTATCCGAGAATGGATAGCAATCATCTTACGCAGTGAGTACATAAACAATGATTAATTCTCCATGGAGCTTCTTAAAATTTGGAAAGAGATGCTTAACAGAACAATAAAACAAAAAATTAAAAAAAAATCAGGTTCACGAATATCAATTTTTAATAAGCATTTGATTAAATTATGCTTGTGTGAGCGTAATTTTTGTTTGCCAGCTTTCAATGGAATTTCGTTTTTTGCGGAAATATTTGTATGATATTATTTCTTGAGAATGTTGCCTTCAGAGCAATGAAACATGTCGAATATGATTCAACATAAGCATTTTTGCTTTTTAAAATGAATCCTATATCTTTAGCCACTTAACGCATCTGCCCGTACGTTGTACGGGCAAAAAGATTTTGCTTCATCCATCACTTAAAATATTTTATCATTACCGTAATTTCGGGTGTATAAGCCGCAGATTAAACAATTCTTTTTCGACCCAGAATTTTTTAAGAAACAAATATAGCTAGATAGATCGCCGTAAATATTTGTCTTCAATCACAAAATAAGATTTCTGGGTCCAAAAAGAATTGTTTGATCCGCGGCTTATACACCCGAAATTACGGTAATTATTTATATTGCCGTAATTTCGGGTGTATAAGCCGCGGATCAAACAATTCTGTTTGGAACCAGAAATTTTATTTAGTGATTGAAGACAAATATTTACGTCGATCTAAGTAGTAACACTTGTTTCTTAAAAAATTCTGGGTCGAAAAAGAATTGTTTGATCCGCGGCTTATGCATCCAAAATTGCGGTATTTACAATTTCATATTATGTAATGACAGAAATGTTTAAATTAAACATTAAGATTATTTTAGCTTAACCCTTTGAGCTCTTGTGGGTAAATTTCTTCAAAAATCCAAATGTCACATTGCCACCAGTATTTTGCAAAGAAAAAAAAACGGTTAACGATAAACACGAAAAAATGCATTAAACCTTTTTGAAGTAAATTTGGTCAAATTTTCTGGTGTCATTGTGACATTTTGGAATTAAAATTATACGGTAGAAAATTCCACCCGCAGAGCTGAAGGGGTTAAAACGTCAGTAATGTTCTATTTCAAATGTAAAAAATATTTTATATTAAAAGTATAATGAAAATGAGAAATTAGTGTTAACTTACCAGAAATATTACATTTTTATAATAAATGAGTTGATTATTTGCAGAAATCATATGTTATTAATCGATACATTTCGATATAAATTCGGGATTAAAATAATTTCTATTAAATCAATCTTCTATCCTTTATTTATTTTATTTTTAGAAAATTTAAAACTGATCACATACTTGCGAGTAAAATGAAAAAGAATAATTAAATGACATTCTGTTGCCAAAGATGAAAATGGAGTTGCAATAGAATAAATACTGAATTAAAACAAAGTACTTGCAGACGATTTAAAACTTGACCTAATTTTTGTTTTTAAAAAAGATGATTTGGGACATGGAGGAAAAAGATAGGTGGAGGTGAAGCCGCAGAAATGTTTGCAATATGAAACCATTTATCGCTCAAATTTTAATGTCCCTAACAAAAGTACGTGGAAGGGATTTTGTATTAATAAGGCAATTTGAAAGAAATAAATTACAGCTGAAACATATTTTAAGAAGAAATAGTAAATTTTAAAATGGTCTTTGTTCTATTATATTACTTATTGAAATAAATGTTTGCTTTTAAAATAATTGAAATAGGAAAATTAGAACTTAATAAATGTCAAAATAAAATTAAATAAAATATTGAAAACATTTCATTTGAACTAAAAATTTTATTACTGAAAGTTTTCTTTTTTTCAGTACTTTTTAATAGTTTATAACGTCGATGAAAAATGTTTATGACTTAACAACATATTAATTGCATGTCAATATATAAAATATATTGATCAAAACATTATTTTTAAATCATGCATGAGAACTTAAATAACAAATATTAATCTAAAATCTAGATTTCAGATTGCAGACGATTTTAAGACATTAACGAAAGAATGTCAACTTTTCAAGCAAAATCTTAAGTGACGCTTCTATATTGATATTTCAAAGACATATGATAAAAATAATCAAATAATTCTTGCCTGTGATTGATCTATTTATTTCTTTTATGCATTCCCATTGTGCGTTACAGCTAATAATGACACAAATCGTCATTTTTGAACGAAATTTTAATCATTTTTTCAATAACAGTTTAAACGGTACAAAATAAAAAGAAAGACATACGGGTTTAAAACAGTTTGAATTGATAGGCGTGTTAACCCTTTCAGGCACATTGTGCCTGGTTTGGGATACCTAATTTTAATTCCAAACTTGCAATCGGCACCAATAATATTTTAGTAAAAGTTTGCTTTTGTAACAAAAGGTTAAATTAAGGAATTCAAAATATCTAAAAAATTCGTTTGTGAATTCCGGTGCCAGTCGATAATTTCTCATTTTCTATAAGATTTTGCCCGTGCCGGAAAGGGTTAAAGCACGTGATTTTGATGGGACTTAATTGGACTTAATGTGGCGGATTTTGGGGTTACATTTTTG
The DNA here is from genome assembly GCA_964019185.1 of Maratus speculifer. Taxonomy (NCBI): domain Eukaryota; kingdom Metazoa; phylum Arthropoda; class Arachnida; order Araneae; family Salticidae; genus Maratus; species Maratus speculifer. Next base: position 199,037,417 of record OZ025299.1, read on the forward strand.
GCGTCACCCTAAGACATTATACTTCCACTCAATTAATTTATCATTAATCTATGGATTTGGGATAAATAAAGCGATAAAGTATCTTTCAAAATTTTGCTAATGTTTTATTGAACAATGATCCTGTAAAAGTTTCCGCATAGTATAAATATATATAAATTATCCATACTAAAAAGCTAGGAAGAATTATTTAAATTTAATTTTTACATTCATTTCTCTAGTTAAGATGAATTTAATATCTAATCTATTTACTTTCTGTCATTTCTCCATGTACTTATCAAAAATATCAGTGAATGAACTATCGTTGTTCACATTATTTCCTGTTTTTGTGAGCAAATATACATAAATTATTCTGAATCGTTTTTGAAATTTTAACGATCAGAAATTTTCATTTTAGTTTTTTCAAGTAAGCAAAATGTTTAAGCTTACAATAGTACCACTAACTAATAAATATAAAGCAAAATTTTTTAAATAAAAGCCTGTAAAAATTTTATAAGAGATTTGATCTATATTTGTTTAGTTTTTCTACTGACTATACATGAAGAATATTAACTAATACATAATTATGTATTATTATATAATTTGAACTTAATTTGAAAATTTCAAATAAAAAAGTTATCATGCAGACACAAAATGACTTTTAAAAACGTTATTATTATCGCAATTATTCTTTATTCTAATACATTAGACAAAAATAATGTTTGTAGCGAATTCTTAAATACTTCATCAAAAGTACATTAACATTGGAACGCCCGGAAATTTTGACCACGCTTGACAATAATATTTCTCACCGGAATTTTTATTCAAAATCAATTAATTTATTTATTTATAGTAAATTTGAATGGATTAAATTTAAATTATTTCATGAAAAATTTTCTGGTTCGAGTTGAAATTTAATCGCGTGGTTGGTGTCGAATCGACTCCTTTCGGGCGTTCTAGTGTTAAGGTACCGTAATTTCGGGTGTATAAGCCGCAGATCAAACAATTCTTTTTGGACCCAGAAATCTTATTTAGTGATTGAAGACAAATATTTACGGCGATCTGACTAGTTATATTTGTTTTTTAAAAAATTCTGGGTCGAAAAAGAATTGTTTGAGCTGCGGCTTATACACCCGAAATTACGGTATTTTAAATGCAAAACTTAACTTTGTTAATATGAATTTTCAGTGGCATAACCAGGGTAGGTGTCCAAAATCAGTAATATTGTAAGGTTTTCTTCTCCTTCATTCATAGCAGAAATTTTTCTGCTTAAATAAAGGAACAGAACTTTCAAAAATTACTATTAAGAGCACCCTGCTTACACAACTGCTTTAGGAAACTGCTTTAACCCTTTGAGCTCTGGTGGGTAAATTTCTTCAAAATTCCAAATGTCACATTGGCACCAGTATTCTGCAAAGAAAAAAAAAACGGTTAACGATATACACGGGGGGGAAAAAATGCTTAAACCTTTTTGTAATAAATTTGGTCGAATTTTCTGGTGCCGATGTGGCGTTTTGGAATTAAAATTATGTGGTAGAAATTTCAACCATCAGAGCTCAAAGTGGTCCCACCAGTGGCCGAGAGGTACCGACCTCTCAACTGCTAGACGGCAGGTGCTGGGTTCGAACCCAATCGCGGCTGTCGGCCTAACCGTTCGGTGTTTTCGTGGTTTTCTTCGAACCTTGCGTAAATACGGGTTAGGTTCCCTTAGAAAGACCCCCACGAAGGGCAATCCCCCTGGTCCTATATCCCTAGTGTAGATAATCGGACGACAAAAAAATACACACACACAGAGCTCAAAGTGTTAAAAAAGTGGTGTTGACACCATGTTTTAAATTTATTGAATGTAAAAAAAGAGAATCAGTTAAGTGGTTAAGCCAACATTAAATTCTTTTGATATTTTCGAGTGATTTTTATGTATAGCTATGAGAAGTTTGTCTACCATTTAATTATGACAATTAAATGAAAATCTGTAAGTTCCTAGCTATTAAGTATGAATATATAGTGTCATTATGCCGGTGTAAAAAAAAGATTGCATAGTTAATGATGAACTATGAATTTGGAAAATTCTTTACCAAATATAAATATCATAAAAAGATATGTTTTATAATTCTTATATTAATCTGTGAAATATTAAATTTAACGTTTTACAAATATTTAGTACTGTAATCTACTGAAACGCAAGCATTTTGTCTGTGGAAACTTATTTATTAAAAATATTTTCATTTTTGAGTGTGAAATACTGTCACAGAAAATTATTTTTGCGTATGAATTGAAGTAACTGCTTGATATCTGTAAGAAAAGAGCCATTTATTTTATAATAAATTGCTCGGAAGAAATAACTTTTGAAGAAAAGTAATCCAACGAAATATTTTCTCACACTGTTTAAAAGACACATTTATATGCAAGAGATAAGAGCTTTTATATATTAAAGGATATATCTTTTGATCTTTCCACTAACTTCTAATATTTTTCTTTCGGAATTTGAAGAAATATTTTAAACGGAAAGACTCTATTTAAAAATGATAAATTCCTTCTTTACAGATTTCTTTATCCGAATACACTATAGACGGTTTTTAAATAATATTATCGTTGAGTGGTATGGCAATGTAAGGATTTTATGTATTCAAAATTACATAATACGAGTGAATTGTTTTATGCGTATAATTTTACATAAATAAGCCAGGAAATACATTAATGATACTTTTATTCGTCTTTCAATATTCGAAATTATATAAAAAATTATAATGATAAGCACTTTAATAAATATTAGCCTGACAGTGTATAATTAAAAAAATAGAAACTGAACTGTGGTACTCGTAATAGTTTTCTGCATTTATATAAGATGAAGTTATGTTTTAATCCTTTAGCGGACAAAGCATTTTCATTGCTAAGATGTTGAAATAAATGATTTACACCGGTAACTGCGAAGAAATATACTTATAAATATGAAAAAAGATTTTTCACATACATTATACAATGGATTTTTTTAAAGTAAAATTTCGGTGTCGATGTTGCATTCGGAATTAAAATTTTGTGGTTCCGTAGAGAAACGAATGAACGTTAAAGGGTTAAGAAGTGACAGTAATGAAACGATACTCCTCTTAAAAGAGGGGTTACACATTACACAGATATACGCGATAGTGTTTTTGTTTGATAAATTAAATTTCCCCAAAACGCTAAAACGTCCAACATTGAAAAGAAAAATTATTCAACCTTTTCTCATGTGAGTTTTTTTTTAATTTAACATTTTTCTCAGTTAACCCTTTCCGACGCAGAAACCCCCGTCGGGACCACATAATTTTACTTCAAAACAAACAATCGGCATCAAGTATTTTTTAAAGTAAATTTTGCTTTTAGAAAGAAAGCTTAAAATAGCGTGATTTTTATTCCGAAAAAAGTCTTTTTTATATTCTGGTGTCAATCAGTCATTCCATTATTTTAAAACCGGAATTGCTTTGTGCCTGGAAGAGATAACCTTTCTTTTTTGAATAGACCTGAACGACCTATTTCTATAACTCATTTCATTTGATCGAATCAGGAAATTATTTATAAAGTAAGTTAAGTAAAAGCTTCATAGAACTGATTTAAAAAAATAAGTTTTATATTTTAAAGTAAATATTTAGCTGCGAAATGATTTTTCAATGCTGAGTAAAATTTCAATAAGATAGGCATGTTGAACACATCCTAATAAAGTTTAAGTACTCACAAAACATCTGTTATTAAGTAAATCAAAATATACTATTCATATTGTCGAACATGTGTTAGGAATTTCTAAAGTTAAAAAAATCTTAAAATGCATACTCGCATGCAAATGCGTTAACCCTTTGAGCTCTATACCACTTAATTTTAATTCCGAAATGTCACATGACACCGGAATATTTGAGCAAGTTTATTCGAAACAGATTTAATGCATTTGTGAGTGAGTGTGTGTGTGTGTGTGTGTACATGGTAAACAGAATTTTTTCTTTGCAAATAATTGGTGTCAATATAACATTTGGAATTTTGAAGAAATTTACACATCAGAGGTCAAAGGGTTAAAGTTTTGAACGGTGCCCTTGAAGGGCATGCTAGGCTGCCACCAGTGTTTAGAAGTTAGTATACTTTTTAATTCGTATATTCTATATTCACATAAAAAATTTAAAACAGTAATATTTCCTAGTCTAAATAACATACCTTCCATATTTAGATAAATCGAAATTTATTATTAATTGTTTTTGTTATAAATTCAGATTCTCTTAATTACGGAATTTCTTGAAGATATCATACTGCGGTAATTACAGAGTTTAATCCACTACATAAAAAGCAGTAACAAATGTAAGAAGTGTCGGCCACCCTCGCAACCGCCAGCATGTATTGAGAGTTACTTAAATTTAACAGAATCGCCACTGGTTGGTTGTCTTAATAAAACTCTTTACAAACAATAATATTAAGGGTAGTTAGCTAAAGGGTTCGTAATATGATTATACCAGAAATAATATTATTTTGAAACACTCGTATTTAAAATGAAGATTAGTTGCCTTTATTTGCGGAGGCGGAAAAACAGAGACAAGAGAAATGTGTACATGTCATGAAATATAACTTTACCCCTTAACTGCCGAAGCTTTAAGAAAAAGAATCTTCAACTTATTTGCTAAAAAAATTCGCCGACAGAAATTTTGGAAAATAACCTTCCTTTTATTTAATGGTAAAAGTTTTTTTGTTAATAAAGCAAAATTTTTAACAAAAAAAAGTGGTTGTTCAATAGTTAATTTCAGAACTATGCATTTATTTGAGCGAGACGTACAGTGGCAGTCAAAAGTTTCCGGCCAGCAAAAATTTTTCAGTTAATTTGTAAATATACCCATATGAAGAGGAATCTCAAAGTGATACTTATACATTTTATGGACATATTAGTTAGGAACTTATAGAAGAACGTGTAAATATCAATAAATTTAATTGACAAAATTAAGTATAAAAGAAAACGCATGTTCTCAAAAGTTTCCGGCCACTTATCATTCATTAGTCTTTTTCTATCCATAAAGCGTTTTTGGTTGTGTTTATGAATGAATCAACGTGTATAGCATAGTTTGAATTCAAATTTGAAAAGTTCAATAAATGTTGTTCATAAATGAGTGATTAGTTTGTCGCTAAAAGGCCAATCTTCTCGAGATATTGCGGCTAAGTTATCGATCGGTAAAATCGACTTTAAACAATATTTAAAAATTATATAAAGATGGCCATGGCTTTCAGGACTTTCAGAGGTCCGGGAGACCCCGAAAAATTACTATTCCTGTGGACAGAATTATCAGGAGAAAAACAATTGATAATCCGCATAAAAATTCCGCTGCAATATACTGCGATTTACAGAATGAAAGTATTGCTGAAATAAGTCCGAATACCGTGTTATGATGCTGACGTGATACAGAACTTTATGGAAGAGTCGGTGTTAAAAAATTTTCAGAGGTTAAAAAAAATACCGACGTACGCTATTTTCGTTTTCCTAGGAACACAAAGTCTGGTCAAGTGAAAACTGGAAAAAATTCTATTTTTCCATTAATCGAATTTGAATTTTTTTTTGCTAGTGATGGCAGACACTACATACGATGACCTAACAACAAAAGGTTATGATTCGACCTATGTTATTCCTACAATGAAGCATGGCGGAGGACACGTTATGCCGTGGGGAGTATTTTCTTTAAAAAGTGTCGGTCCGTTATTTGAAATCCACAGCCAGATGAATGATACAATGTATAAGGATATCTTGCAAGACCATTTTTTGCCTTATTAGAGAAAAAAAATTTGGTCGCAACTATTTTTCGTAACATGATAACGACATAAATAATCTCTGTGCAAGCCTCGATAAGCATTAGTTTTCGCACAGAAAATTTCGTTTTTGAAATGGTCAGCCCAAACGCCCAACATGAATCCTATAGAAAATCTTTGGAAAGAAGTTGGCAAAAGTCTTCGGAACTATAAATATTGCAACTCAGCTGAAATTTCGCCAAAATTGCAAGAAATGTGGAAAAAATGTACCATAGACGATTTTTAACCTTTGATTGAATGAATGTCACGTTGCTGCGCCGCAGTACTTATTACTAAAGCTAATAAAATAGTTATACAATAAAATAGTATTTGTAAATGTTGTTGATCACTGTAATTTTCTATTACAATACCACTGTTTTACGAACTTGTAAAGGTGGCCGGGAAGCTCTAAGAACATGCGTTTTCTTTTATACTTAATTTTGTCAATTAAATTTATTGATATTTACACGTTTTTCTATAAGTAAGTTCCTAACTGATATGTCAATAAAATGTATAAGTATCACTTTGAGATTCATCTTCATATGGGTATATTTACAAATTAACTGAAAAATTTTTGCTGGCCGGAAACTTTTGACCGCCACTGTATATACACACCCGAGGAAGTTAAGGGGTCAAATTAATATTTTTATTTTAGATTATAGAAAAGAAAATTGTTACAAAATTTTGCTTTATTCAGTTAGCTTAAAATTATCAGGACATATTCAAATGGAAGGGTTCTTTGACACGACTGATATTTAGCAATTTTTTCTATTAACCCTTTGCGGCGCAGTGGTTTAGTAGATAAACCACTTAATTTTAATTCCCAAACGCCACATTCGCACCGGAATTTTGTTAAAAAAAATTACGGTTTTTTGAATGCGTGAAATACAGCGTTTTATTATTTGCAAATAAAGTTGTTTTCAAATTCCGGTGTCAGCCATTAATTTCAAAACCTAAGGAATTAATTTGCCCTGCGCCGCAAAGGGTTAACACTAGAACCGCGGGAAAATTCATTCAAGTTATATAAAAATATTTCTCACCTTAATTTTTATTTAAAACTGTTTAAATTATTTATTAAAAATATTTTTGCTCAGCTTATATTTAGCTTATTTTATTTAGAGTTTTCTGGTTCGAATTGGCATTTCCCCATATGATACGGGTCAAAATGACCCGTCGCCGCGGTTCTAGTGTTAAATGCCTGGGAAAGGTTTATTGTTATACGAATGGAGTAATGGATAAAGCAGAGGAGACATATATGGTACAGCCTTCGAGATCCGAGAGATGTAACACAGGAGGTTATCTCAAGATGGCAGCTGATTTTATAAAGGTTGATTGTATAAGGTTTAATGGAGCAAAATCCTGTGCAATATTTTTTTATTTGGGTATTTTTTTATTACAGCAGACTTTCATTAGAAGATTTAGAATAGGCATTTTTTCCTTATTTAAGCGGTTTTATTATGAAAAGTTCCTCTCATATATATTTTTAGATATTCTTTTTTTTTACTGGTACCAGTTTACAGGGACAGCATAATCTTTTTCACTGGTACTGAGAGATGTTTGTAGAGATTCTTACAATATACAGGGTGTATCTAAACTACTGGGCAAAACTTTAAGGGGTGACAGTACACATCAAGAAAAATGATATTAAATGGGAAACTAAGGGTCCCAAACGTCTTCCGAAGGAGATAGGAGCCATCAAAGTTTAGGGTCCAAAATTTGAAATGATTATAAAAATCGGAAAAATTGGTCGATTCGTTTGCGGTTTTCGCGAAAACTATTCTTTATGTCAGTATAGTCTTGAAAATAAATTATAAAGATAAATTTCAAAAAATGTCGATAGAGGGCGCTTTAGACTTTGGAGTACCGTACAACTATTTTTTACCGTTATTCTTTGCATCTCATTAGATTTTTTTGAAGCTTAGACATAAACTTAAATTTTGTGCTGAAAATCTGAATCGTTGAGAGTGGTTAAGTAGCGCTAACTGGACTGTGTTCAATGGGAGTGGTAAGGTTCAAATTTCAAATGATTATATAAAACGGAAAAATTGGTCGATTCATTTGCGGTTTTCTCGAAAATCATTCTTTATGTCAGTATTTCCTTGAAAATAAATTTTAAAGATAAATTTCAAAAAATTCCGCTTGAGGGCGTCTTTAACATTAGAGTAACTAACAACAGTTTTTAACTGTTATTTTTTTCTATCTAACTAAATGCTTGCAAAAGCTTAGACTTACCGTAATTTCGGGTGTATAAGCCGCAGATCAAACAATTCTTTTTCGACCCAGAATTTTTTAAGAAACAAATATAACTAGTTAGATTGCCGTAAATATTTGTCTTCAATCACTAAATATTATTTCTCGTTCCGAAAAGAATTGTTTGATCCGCGGCTTATATACCCGAAATTACGGTAAATTTTGAGCTCAAATTCTGAATCGTTGGGAGTGGTTAAGAAGCGCAAACTGAACTGTATTCAGGAGTTGAAATGTTACCCTGCCCACCCTACGAACACAGTTCAATTTTGCGCTACTTAATTACTCACAACGATTCTTATTTTGAGCTCAAAATTTAAGTCTAAGCTTTTAAAACATTTATTTTGATTAAGAAAAATAACGGTTAAAAATAGTTGTTGGCTTCTCTAAAGTTTAAGGCGCCCTCTAATGGAATTTTTTGAAATTTATCTTTAAAATTTATTTTCAAGGAAATACTGATATAAAGAATGGTTTTAGAGAAAACCGCAAACGAATTGGCGAATTTTTTCGTTTTTTATAATAATTTGAAATTTGAACCTCCCCACCCCCATTGAACACAGTTCAGTTTGCGCTGCTTAACCACTCTCAAGGATTCAGATTTTCAGCTCAAAATTTAAGTTTATGTTTAACCACTTAACCGTCTGCCCCGACATAAGTCGGGGGTAAAAGCACTGTTTCCCCATACCTGTCGCCGGTTAAGTGGTTAAGCTTCTAAAAAAATCTAATGAGACGCAAAAAATAACGGTAAAAAATTGTGGTACGTTACTCCAAAGTCTAAAGCACCCTCTATCGACATTTTTTGAAATTTATCTGTATAATTTATTTTCAAGACAATACTGCCATAAAGAATAATTTTAGTGAAAACCGCAAATCAATTGTCCAATTTTTCTGTTTTTTATAATCATTTGAAATTTGAACCTACCCACTCCCATTGAACACAGTTCAGTTCACGCCACTTAACCACAGATTTTGAGCTCAAAATTTAAGTTTATGTCTAAACTTCTAAAAAAATTTAATGAGATGCAAAAAATAACGGTAAAAAATAGTTGTTCGTTTCTCCAAAGTCTAAAGCGCCCTCTATCGGCATTTTTTTGAAATTTATCTTTATAATTTATTTTCTAGACAATACTGACATAAAGAATAGTTTTCGTGAAAACCGCAAACGAATCGACCAATTTTTCCGTTCTTTATAATCATTTAAATTTTTCGACCCTAAACTTTGATGGCGCCTATCTCCTGCGGAAGACGTTTGGGACCCTTAGTTTCCCATTTAATATTATTTGTCTTGATATGTACTATCCCTCCTTAAAGTTTTGCCCAATAGTTTAGATACACCCTGTAGAGGAAACGCAAGGCCTGACTACCGCCAAAGAACTGGTAAAAAATGTATCGTAATTTTCGGCATATAATCAGAGGATCAAATAATTATTTTTGGACCCAGAAAACTTATTTAATGATTGAAGATAAATATTTAATGCTACCTAAAAGTTTCATCGATTTAACACATTCGCGATGGGGCCCTTTTACGGAATTTTTAATATTTTGCCACCGGTTTTCAAAAACAGAAATTTGTGCCTTATTAAATCGAGAATATGCTCCGATTAAATAAGGCAAATTTTTAAGTAAAATATTACTAGTGTGGGTAAATAGGGATTCTTAAGCCTTTTTGCGGGCCACCGGTGGTACGCGCTGGCGTGAACGTGTTAAAAAAATTCAGGGTTAAAAATAATTGTCTGCTCCGCGGATTAGACGCCGAAAATTACGATTACATCTGTATTTAGCATTGTTCAAGACTGAAAATTTGCTTTAATAAAGCGTAGGTAAAGAAAAACAATTATTTAAATGTATTGGTCGAATATCTTCCTGCTGGTATTAACCACGTTGAAGAGCTACAGTTTAAGATTTGATGTTTTAAGGGATGACTTGACTGGGTGCAATCCTGTAGGAAATATGTGAGATTTAAATCCAGTTTCATCGGAAGTTACCTGTCACATTTTGATGCAATTTTGAATCAATATTCACTGGATTATTCTGAAGTCTTATAGCGGACAGTATTTTTTCTAACAGTCAACCTTTTTTTTTAGAACAATGGCATTTTTTCGAAAAAATTACATTTTTCAGATCTTTTTCAAACTAATAATATTTTTTATTTGTCTGTCACATATGATCTTATATTTATACTCTACTTCAATTTTTTATCGAAATCTCGCAATTAATTTAGGAGTTAATAGAGCTTTTAGTTGGAAAGTACAATTTTTCGAAGTGCTAAAAAACTGAGGCACTTTTACTTGTCTGAATTTCTCGCACAGTTTTATCAAACACATAATTTAAGTACTTTATAAACCCTTGGTTAAATTTTAAGTTACACATAATAAAATAATACAAAATGTTATATTAAAATTAATGTGTGTGGGAGTGACGTCCCATTCGTGTCTTCCCTTAAGGATATGTCCTTTCCTTTTTGTTAATAGTTCCATGATTATAAGGATATAAACACTATGCAAAAATAGTTTGGGGGGAAATAATGAGTAATTGCCTAGAAGTATCCGCCGCTGACAAAGGTAATAAATGAAAGCAAAATTACGTGAAATCTAGGAACAGAAAGATTTTTTAAATTTTTGAACTAGCAGACTGTCCATAGTAAAATAACTTTACTTTAAAGTTGTCTTCAGACGAAGCTGACGTTTATAATTTTTTGAATCTTTGTGACAGATATATTAAAGAAATGAGAAGCTGTTAAAGCTAAAAAGAAGTTCCAAATTTTGTCACCAGAACGCATTTTTTCAGGAATTACCCATTTGCATTTAAGAAATTTTAATTATTAACTTTTCTTGATTTTGTAGCAGTTACGACAAGGCCTTGGCATTTCTCAGAACATACGGTTCTCAATTGTGCAATATGCTATCTTAAGATTCGAATGCAATATGAATGATCATTCCAGTGGTGTAATCAGGATGGGTGCCCAAGTACTCTGAATATTGATAATATTTTAAAGTTTAGTTTGAAATTTTTTGTGCTGTGAATGAAGGAGAAGAAAAACTTACAACATTACTGGTTTTGGGCATCCACCCTGATTACATCACTGTCTTCATGTGGAATATATTTAATTGTACCAGATTTTTTAATATATTATAAATTTATATTAAATGTAAAATTCTTTAAACTTCCTATCCTGAATGGGTCTAATCGACCCATAACTATAATTTGTTTTATACTATTCGAACCAGAAATTTTTTCATAAATAAAGTTAAATAACAGATTTAGAGATATAATAGAACCAGTGAAACACTGTGAAATTGTTTTTTTTAATTGAATTAAATAAATACATTAACATTTTTTGATCAATGTGTTTCTTTCCTAATAACAAAATATCAAAAGTTTATGCACATTTAAATGTTTTTATATATCTGTAAATCGGTAAATAACAAACTTCGGACTATTTTTTCATCAATGAAGATTTACTTAACACTTTCGGGACGGGTGATGCGTACATTAATTGTCAAAAGGTGCATACGGAATTAGTTTCCGGCACTATCAATCTATACTAATAAAAGAACAAAACGCTCTGTCTGCATGTGTGTGTGTGTCTGCGATGGCTAGCAAAATCTACAGCACGTACGAAGCTCAAAATTTTTTTGAGAGTAGCCCAATACCTCTCCTGATGCACCTGAAGCTCAGAATTTTAATTTTTTGATTAGTTTCATAGATATTAATTATGAAGCGGAACTCACTCACATCAAAAAGTCATTTTTTAAATGTTCTGGGAAAGAAAACGTTTGCACATGCGCAGAAACTCAATTACGCATCTAATCGGAGGAAGAACCTTTCCCCCCCGTTTATTTCTGTTTTTGGATCATTTTGTTTAAATCCAAATCAACCAAACTGCTCGACGTAGTTAAACTTAAGAGACATATTTCGAAACATCATATTTTTAGGTCTCAAATGCAATAATCAATTCGAAAAAATGTTGCAGTTAACTCTTTGAAAACAAATATTCAAAATGGTCGTTTTTTCCAAAACTATTTTTCTCCCTTTTGTCAATGCCCCTCCAGGGCGTAATTTTTAAGATATAAACAAACCAAAAAGAAGATCTTAAATTTGAAACTTTCTTCTGACTGATGGTGTAATTGGTTTTAAAATATTTGGATTTTAACAATTTCGAATACACTGGCAAAAGAAGGTCATTTTGCGACTCGCAGAGAGGGTATTTTTTTTCCATGCTAAAATTATCTTAACCTGCATATTTCAACTCAATCTTTTAAAATCTTTTCAATAAACCATATTTATACTCCCTACAAAAAATTTGACACGTTCGGACGGATAGAAATATTTTTTACAAAATAAAATGTGCGAAAATTTTGATGAAATCAATAAAAAACAGATCGTTTTCATTGCGGTTTTGACTTAGCAAAACGCAATCCTATAGGTACAGGTAAGCAAAAAACATATTCTTTAATCTTAAAAACATTTTTATAATCTATGATGCAATCGGTTTTTAAAATATAAGATTTAACCCTTTCAAATACACCGGCAAAAGGAGGCACATTGCGACTCACAAATAGAATATTTTTTCTACGCTAAAAGTATCTAAGCGTACATATTTCAGCCCAAACTTTTAAAAGCATCTAAATAGATCAAATTTACACCTTCTTAAAAAATTTTAAAATGTTTGGACCAGTAGAAATAATTTTTACAAAATAAAAAGTGCGAAAAATTTGAGGAAATCAATAAAAACCAGATCGTTTCATTGCGGTCTCGCCTTTGCAGGGCGCAATTCTATATACGTCCTGAGAAACCGAAAATATTTTCTTAAAGCTAAAACATTCTCATAATTTATGTTGCAATTTCTTTAAAAAAATATGAGATTTAACCCATTCAAATACACCCACAAACACGAATTACATCCCGGCTAAAAGTAACTAGATGCCTATATTTTAGCACAATCTTTTTAGAGCCTTTCAATAAACCATATTTACATTACTTTCAAAAAGTTTGGAACATTCGTATGGATAGAGTTCTTTTTTTACAAAATAAAATGTGTGAAAATTTTTACGAATTCAGTAAAAACCTGAATGTTCCGTCGCGGTTTCGTTCGCTCTCGGTTCGCATAGTTTCCAAAAAATCAAATTACATAGAAAAGAAAATACCAAACAGCATGTGCTTTCAATTCAATATCTTTTCGCGATTTTTCCGTTTTAAAAATATAAATTTTGACAAAATGGACTTAAAGATATAAAATCAAAGAATTTTGAGTTTAATTTAAGGTTCATTTAGAAAGCAAATAACACATTTGAAAACTGAATAACATCACGGGCCCGGGCAATGCCGGGCAGGACAGCTAGTAATTAATATGGAGAAATGTAATATATCTCATTTTTAATTTGAAAAATGTTTTCGGCAATTAAGCAATAAAGAATTCTGCTTTAAAAAAATCGGCTCCAACCAAGTAAAATTAACGTAATGGATGCCATCTCGAAAGGGATAAACACGCGTTACACAACGGGAAACCGACTATGAACAACAAGATATCCCTGGAATGCAGAGTTTACCAAGTCGGGCTTTTCGCACACACCACTGTTATTTTTCAGAAAATGTTGCTCTTTTAAATTACCGAAATGTTTAAAATAACCTCTTGAAGAGCGGTGGTACATATTGTATCCCACCTAATTTAAACAAGGTTTTAATTAGAATCTTTTAAATCAATTTTATATTTTTATACTTGGAGGGAGAACGTTGTAAAAAGGATTTTCTATACTTTAAAATAAAGTTTTTTTATTATTATTCCGGCGAGAATTCAATTTTGGAGCGATATTATAGGTTCTCTCTCAAAGGGTTATATAAAAGAACATTTTCTGTATTGAAAATCCTCGAGACGAGCGTCTTTTACAGAATTTTTATTTTTTTTTTCTATCGGTTTTCCAAAACAGAAAATTTTGAGTAATTGAATCGGGAAAATTCTCGAAATAAATAAGGCAAAATTTACGGCACGTATACCGTCCTCAAGGGATTAAAATAGTGATATCGAAAAAGTCATAGACTTGATAGCTTGATAGGCTTGATACTGTATAGCTCCAAATCGTAGATCACAGAATTTCTGCTATTTAATATGGTAAAAGACATTCTTTGGGAATATTGGGCATCTACGAACCAAGCTGCCTTACACCAACTCCCAATCAACTTCGTGACTGGGAAGACTGATTTTATAAAGAATTTTTGGAAACTCTTTCTTAATAACAATAATGTGCTCAAGAAATCTCACCTTTCCCTAATAAGTGAAACGAACATATCGTTGATCAAAATTGTCCACTGTTCGCACACTCCTTATATTTTGTAAGGACTCTGGCACCACTATTAATGATAAGAAAATTTATGTTGAATTTTTAAGATACATAATTCGCAACGACCCCCTCAATTCGCAATTTTTTTTCTGTAGTGAAATACATTGAAAATACTGTAAAAATTTAGTGGTAGAGTTGTGCGAACCCTGTTGTCTGTACTTGCAGTTGCTTTTATTTAAAAAGACTAATTAACGTCTTATTCCTTTCAGGGGCAATGAACTTCTATTCGTAAAATGCTAAAGTCATTGACTTACACCAGCTTTTTTAAAACAAATTTACTTCAAAATAATTTAAAGCTTTTCTTCACGTATGTATAACAATTAAAATTTTCAATTTAAATTTCTGGTGTCAATGTGGCATTTCGGAATTAAAATTAGGTGATATATATTTTATTTCATCAACCTTTGAGGGGTTGATATTATAATGTCTATGGTATTATTTTTGATACCACGAGTATTCTCAGTTTTGTGGCATTTTTAACTCAGATATTCCGTATTAACACCAGAAATTTATAATAGAAATTTAAAATAACAATCTTTTCTTTATTTCAGGCAAACATCTTGTTACTAAATAAACCAAAATTTGTGTCTTACATTTTCTCACAAGTTCCGGTTTTTTGTATTACGTAATTTCTGGAACGTATTTTACCCTAAAAATTAGATGATTAAAGGGGTGGAATATTTTTTTCTACTTAGTTTTAATCAAGTTTCAAACAAAAGTTTTGTTATGTACAAATAAATATTTTGCTATGAATTTGAAAAAAATCTTTTCTTTTAAAAACATGTTTTTTGCCAGAATTTGCCTGTTTGGCCTTTTTAGTAACAACTACAAACATTACATTCTTGAGGATGGAATTTAAAAATATGTGTATTCCTTTTATTATTTAGTCCATAAAAAGTAAAATAACTGTTACTGTTGATTTTTCCTTTTAAAACTAATTAGTTTGAACAATTCAGGTTTTAAATTAAGTAATTTTCAGCATATTTGTGAAACTAACACGAAAAAAAATCAATATATAAACATTTTGCGAAAACTATTTTCGCACGATACTTAAAGATTTAAATCGTTGACATTTTTGCAATCGATTATTTTCTTTAAACTACATTCATCAACAACAATTATCTCTGAAAAGGAAATTGTTTGAAAAATTAATTGGTACAAATTGCAATTAATGACTTTTCGCTGATAGTTTCTTCGGATAGGTGGGCTTCCAAGAGAGCTCAGTGGATAGATTGTGGTGACTCTAAATTGAAGATCGTAAATAAAATTGCAAATGTATTTTGAAATGGAACATTTCCAAAATGAAATTAACCTGAAATGCGTTATTCCACAAATATTACTTAATATATGAACAGATTATTGAACGTTTAAATAGCTGTTAAAGCTCCCTAATAAACAGGACTTGCGATTTCATTTGATATATGCAGGTTAATCCTCACCAACCAAATGGTTCCAATATACCTACAGATATATTTAAAATATTAAACTTAAAAATTCAAACGTTTTAGTAGCAAAGTATTTCTACTCCAAAAATATTCTAATTATTACATCGCATTGCGATAAATGAACAATTTATTTGAAAATAATCAAAAGCGTTTCTGCATCTAAATTATGAGATTGAAACTGGACTAAAAATTACTGGGGCCAACTGGCAGTTTGGGAATTAAAATTAACCCGTGTCTGAAAATATTCATCAGCTGTCTCCATTTATAAACCGAAATAATCAGGTCTATCTTACGTTTTAATACTTACGGTTAAAGGTTATCTTACGTGAGTAGTGTATGAAAACAGGGAATTCAAACTTTCTTATTTTAAACCAACGATTTTAAGTATGCAGAAATTAAAAAAAATCTAAAGTTTCTGATCCATGGACACCTTAATTTTTATGAAAATTCATACAGCTTAGTATTCTCATCCATAAATAATACATAATTTTATTATAATGAAAATTTTAAAGAAAAATAATTAATTGCTACATGAGAAAAATTAAGATTTTCAAATAAGAGAAATAAAGGTGAGTATTTTTAATTTATTTTTTATTAATTTTTATAATTAACAAAAATTTAACATTTAAGTTACATTTTTCGTGATGAATTGTAATTATCATAAATTCCATTAAAAATTGAATTAGAAAGGTATTTTTCTTCTTTATACTATTTAATATATTTCGGGTGTGCTGACACCCTATGCCCGTCCTGGTATTATATTTCACGGCACCTGTCCTGTAGGATTCAGCATTTGCAGACTGCAAAAAAGTCCATAAAACGGTTAAAATGATCTAAAGATATAAAACAAACCATAAAAAACCACTATAGCTTTAAAAATATTTATTTTAATATACTGTAATAAAACTTCTGATAGTTATAGATTTAAAAACAGAGTTGATACATATGGCTATTTTTTTATTTATGCATTCCGAATTGTCGCAACTGAGCCTTAGCATTAACTTTTGATTTATAATGTTGTAGGGTAACATCCCCAGTAAATGGCACATTAAGAATTTGTCTTTAAACATACTTCAATTTTCATTGCTAAGAAATAAAATATTTACTTGCAAATATGTTAAAATCAAAGAATCCATATCTGTGCATGTATTTTGCCCACTAAAAGCAAAAATCTTTGAAAAAGTATTTTTATAAAAACAAATTTATAAAAAGTTGCTGTAGACACCAGTAATTGGCACCTAGAGCACCAATGTATGACACCTTGTAATCCAGTAATTGGCACATGTTTATATATAAAAAACTTTATATTTTGCATTCGGTTTAATTGCTTTAAGTGACTTTACTGTAGATGAAGATGCCATATTTCTGGTTTGTGAAAGAAAGAAATCAGCATATTAGTCTGAAATGTGAACACTTTAACACTTTAGGGCGCGCACTACACTTTAAAGTTGGAATTTAAAGAAAAAAAAAATAGGCAATCTATTTAGGCCTAGAGGAGTACACAGGTATTGTTTTGTAAAGATTGCACTAACCATTTTAATTATACAGCTGTTGCCGAAGTGGTAACCTCCCATAAGTAAAGCATTGATAAGCGCAGTGAAAAGAGCATTGCTGTGAAGCGCGTATTACAGTAAAACATTTTACCTATTATTTAAAAACAGTAGAGTCTGATCTCTGTGGTGCTGCCATCTAGAACTCATAAGAAAGATTTAAAGTAGCCATTAGAGTAGTCTTTAAAACATTCACGGAGTTTTTGTGTCTCTAAACAAGGGGAACTTTAGGTGTTGCCGACGTGGCAGCATTTTCAGAAAGAATCACGTTTTGAGCACCTTATCGCCGGAACAACGATTGGCGCTGAGATGAAGTCAATGCTAAGCACCCTTTCTTGTGTGTGATGTCAAACGTCTAGGGAATAGCAACCCTTCCTTCTGCAAAGAGATCGCGCTTATTGATAATTTGTTTTTACGTAAATGTTATCAAGCAATGACTTTAATATGAGGAACAGTTATTCACCGTTGTTTACGATTAAAACATAGTTTAAAACAAAGAGCTTTTTCAGATTAAAATGCTTTAAATTTCACAAAGCATATAAACATAGGTATTTTTTTTCACAATTCAAAAATATTATTTTCTTAACTCGCTATGTTCGAAGAAATGCAGAAGTTAATTAAAAACAGTAGTAAAGATTCTATTCAAATAAATATAATTCTATTAATCGTATGTTTTATGACACATTTGAACTTAAATTATTTTGTGTTTGGCGATGCAGCTAGCTGAACGTTCTCGCTTTCGCCAACTCGCCAAGGCTGGTGCTCAAAACATGATTCTTTCTGAAAATGCGACCCGGCAACACTGCGCGTTAAGGGGTTAAAGAAAATAAGCAGAAACTTATTTCTAGATAATACAATTTGGTGGAAAATATTATTTAGGAACAGTATATTTAAAATTAAATTACGTATGTAAATGATTTGTATATTGCTTTTTAAAACTTTGTTTCTCTTTATAGGGATGAAATTTCCGCGTTTTCGGACACAAGTGTTATGTTAGAGAAAATGTTGTCTTTCTAAATCGCAA
Source organism: Maratus speculifer (assembly GCA_964019185.1). NCBI lineage: Eukaryota > Metazoa > Arthropoda > Arachnida > Araneae > Salticidae > Maratus > Maratus speculifer. Next base: position 199,055,781 of record OZ025299.1, read on the forward strand.
AAATTTCCGGGTTAAAAGAAATAATATTTTCTCTAACAAAATACTGGTGTGCTAAAACGCGGAAATCTCATATCTATCTTTATCACTGGTATTTTTCAAAAAACAGTCTGGCAACTGTTTGGACAGAATTATGTAAGTGGAAATGGGGATTTGTTTCCATGATTCCGAAATGGCTTTGTTGATTTTCGATTGTTGAATTTCAGTTCAACAATCGAATCAAACTACATCGTTTTGGCATAAACCTCACGAACCAAGATTCGCTGGATGTTTGTTGAAGCATTTATATAAGGAGTTTTAATTGAAATGACCAAAATTTCGATGTTGTTTGTAGATAACCAATCTGAAGTTGACATCTATTTGCGAATGAAAGACCTTGAACCAGTTATTCGAATTCTGATCAATATAATCATATTTAATGGGAACAAAATTATTAGTAAGAATATCTTGGCATTCAGATTAGTTTATCTTTGTCTTTTTGTCTTGGTAAAAAGCAAATTTTTGTTTTTTGTATTAAAACCTACCTAAATTCTGACTGAGCCAACACTTTGCATAAGTTTTGAAAGCAAATATGGCTCACTTGGTAAAACATGCCAGCAATATCTTAAATCTTCTGTAAGATCAAGACAGAATATCTTTTCAAAATTAGTGAAAACGAATTTGCGCCATAGATTAAATTTGAAGACCTTGAAAGAAGCAGGTATTTTTAATCAATGTCATACTTTTTTGGTATTGGTTTGGCTTTTAATGTAGTGCATTTCAAGCACTCGAAATTTTTAAAACCATTTCTAACAGTTCTGGAATTTACTGAGTGTTCCAAAGTAGATTTTCTAGTAGAAGAATCAGCATAATCTTGAACCGTTATTTTAAACCATTGAGGGACTGTAGGGTACATTATATCCCACCTATTTTTAATCAATATCCACACTAGAAGCTTTTAACTTAATTTTTTTTTCAATTTTTCGAGGGAAAATAGCGCAAAGTTGCGTTTTCTTAATTTTAAGTAAAATTTTTCAATTAAACCTGTGTGAAGTATGTAGTAAATAGAAACAACTGCATGTCCTTAAAGAGTCCTCCCCTTTCAGCTCTGGGGTGTAAATTTCTTCAAAATTCCAAATGTCACATTGGCACCAGTATTTTGCAAAGAAAAAAACCGGTTAACGATAAACACACACAAAAAAAATGCATCAAACCTGTTTCAAATAAATTTGGTCGAATTTTCTGGTGCCATTGTGACATTTCGGAATTAAAATTATATGGTAGAAATTTCTGCCATCAGATCTCAAGGGGTTAATCCTTTGTACCTGAGAGGTGACTCTCGTTAACCACTGGTGTTGTCAGGTGTACCTCGCAAATCGGGACGTCAAATGCTCAGGACACCACTAATATCTTACACTTTATTTCGATTTGTTTTATCACCGATTATTTTGCCGTTTGATAAGTCGAAGAAAATTAATTTAAAATACTGTTATCTAGAGTATCTGTAGCACCCACGGGACACTAGTGGTTAATGAGAATCAGGTATTGAGTGACGCAGTAAAGAGAGATTTGATAGCCTTCCGCTTCTTTATTTCTAACACAAATAAATCATTGGATAATAAATATACATGTGCACAGTAGTTTAAAATTTACTTTTTAGGGAGAAATTAATCTTTCATATCACCCACAATCCTTAAAAGACCTTAGTTTACATTTTCATTTTCACTCACTGATTTCTAGCAAGCTAAGCTCAGAGCAGAAGCTGCATATCTTAAAACTACAAATCTACATAATGTTCAAATTAAATAATAATTTTTTCTGTATTAACCTTCCTACCCTGAATGGGTCTAATCGACCCAGTCCTATAATGCGTTTCATTCGATTGAAACCAGAAAATTTTTCAAAAAGTAAATTAAATAAATAACGCAAAGATTTAAGTTAAATAAGTATGTTAAATGGATTTAAATAAAAATTCTGGTGTGAAATATTTTAATCAAGTTTGAGTAAAATTTCAACAGGGTAGGAAGGTTAAAATACCGGTGTCCAAAAAGCCGGAGACTTAACAGCATTACAATAGTGTGTTTTGCAGCAGTAATATGACACGTAACACACACATTTTTGGACACTTCCAAGAAAATATGCAAGAATTATTTTTATTAGAAGTCTACCGTAATTTTCGGCGTATAATCCGCTTATCAAACAATTCTATTTCTGCCCAGGAATCTCATTTAGTGACTTAAATCAAATATTTGCGGCGATGTAATAAGTTATAATATTTATTTTTAAAAACTTTCTGAATCGAAAAATAATTGTTTGATCTGCCGATTGTACGCCGGAAATTATAATAGAAAAAATGGTATGAAAAAAATCTGTCACTTTCTTAATATGTTGCATTCTAAAATTATACAAAAAACAGTTACATATTTTTATTTGGACTAACAATAATTTAGTGGGAAGAGGGCTTATTAAATGGAAATTATCTATAGAGATTGTTCATAAAACTTAATTCCTCTTTTAAATATGAAGAATGATTTTGTGGCTTACCGAATTTCAATTATTTCATACGCGAATCATCCGTTTATTTCAAGAAGAAAATGATATCCCTTGGCTATCCAACCTGCGGCTTTTTGGGCGCGAAGGTAATTAATTTTTAATAGAATTATTCGCACAATCTTACATGAGAAAATTTGTGATTAACGAATGCTAAATATTTTTCATGAAAATTTTGTGACAAAATCCATTGATGTAACAAGATTTGAATGAATCTCCGGAATATTTAAATAAAGCGTTTGCATTAATAAATCTAATAAGCATTGTATATAGAAATAGGGGAAAAAAAACTTTTATTAGATTTTTTTTTATTCGTAAATCTCAATATATATGTTCCAGATCCCATAACAAAATTGCAAATTTAGATCACTTCTGGTATTTTGCTTATACGTAATTTGAGAAAACTTATTTAACTCACTTCTGTGTAGTTTAACACTTAACTTATTTTATCAATAAATCTATGATTCAAATCGACATTTAATCTTTTCATGGGATCGGATACGAATCTAGTTGCTGCCATTGAATTTCCCAAGGCCAGACTACACGAGGTGAGATGTCATCACTAATCGACAACCTCTGATTAATTTTGGAATTCACACCGGAAAATTTTGAATAGCAACGTTCTTTAATTTTATTTGTGAAATATGTATTATCTTTTAAAACACTAATAACTATTTAAACTTACTAGTGAGAATCTGGAATCCCACAATAAAAAATCATCCACATACCCCGAAATAACACTCTGGCATTCCGCATCTGGCTAAATTTTTATTAAGGGATTCCGAATTTCCACCAGTAAGTTTAAATAGTTATTATTGTTTTAAAATATGACAGATATTTCACAAATAAAATAAAGAAAATGGCTATTCAAATATTTCCGGTTTTAATTCCAGTACTAGTGAGAATTCGGTCCATTAGTGATGACGTCACATTCGTGTACTCTGGAATTGTGTATTTCAATGGCAGGTCTCCAGGAGGAGGTGTTCTAGTGTTAAGCTCTAGCACAGTATTATTCTGCATTTAGAATTTTTCCATTTCATAAACTTCGTAGCAATGGACTTCCTACAGTGTTACTCACTGACTTCTGAAAAAAGTACAATCAGACTCTTTCTATGAAAATTATATTTTGCCTTATGGATGATAGAAATTCTGTTGTTAAATGTAGTGAAGATTTTTTTAAAAGGGGTGATTGGCGGTCTTTTGTCTGATGAATTTTGATGAGAATCCATGCATTAGTACTAGTATAGTACTAGTATACTTCAGATACATGCGTATTTGTACTAGTATACTTCAGATACATGCATTGCGAAATCGTGGAAAATGTCGCATAACAGTGCCATCTGTAGGGCAATTTACACCAAAAATCAAACAAATTAATCTATATCAAGGATTAACTGAATCTGAAGTTTAAGAAAAATTCGTGCATTAGTCCTTGAGACAGAGCTATTGCGAAAATCATGAATGATGCCATATGGCAGCGCCACATATTGAGCGATTTGCACCAAAACGTAATCAGCACCATCCTATAGCAAGTAATAAATAAGTATAAAGATTTATGAAAATCCATGCAATAGCTCTTGAGACATGGCTACTGTGGAAATCGTAAATAATGAAACATAGTAGCGCAACCTGTTGAGCAATATACACAAAAAACTAATCAGATATAGTTTATATCAATGTCTCACAGAAAAATGCAACATAGCAGTCCCATCTTCAGGGCGATTTACATAAAAAACAAACAACTCTTTTCTATATCAGGGACAAACAGAATATGATGTTTTAGAAAAATTCGTGTTGAAATACATCTATTGCGATAGTCAGGAATAATGCATTATGGCAGCGCCACATGTTGAACGATTTGCGCCAAAATGTAATCAGCTATATTTTATAACAAGTACTAACTAAAGTTTCATGAAAATCCGTGCACTGGTTCTTGAGCTATGGATATTGTGGAAATTTTGAATAATGCAGCATAACAGTGTCACCTGTTGAGCGATATACACCAAAAACAAATCAGGCCTATTTTATATCAAGTTCTAACATAATCAAAAGTTTTTTGAAATTCCGTGCATGAGGTCTGGAGATATAGCGCCAACAAATTTTTGTAATTTACAGACAAACAGGCTGGCAGACAGTACTCACATACTCACAGACTATTAGACACACACTTTGCCAAAACATGTTTTTATGGGTTCCCTGACCCCTAAACCGTGTAAACCCGTCGAAAACCGAATTTCGAAAATTATCACGTATCAAAAAGTTTTTATTAACTTATAAATTGTCTTAAAAACAGTAGGGAAAAATCTTTGAAAAAACATTGAAATTCAAGTTGAAGGGACCGTTCAAATACAGAAAAATATCGCCTACAACTGTTGGCTATTTTGTTTCATCGCTTAGGATGAGAATTCAGGAAGGGAGCATTGAGGTTATAATAGAGAGAAATTGTCATATCCAGGGTTCGAAAAATCTATATACCCGACATCAATGTTGCCTGACGGGCTATCTCTTTAACACTTTGACTGCCGACTACGAGATAACTCGTAGATTGCGTTCTTTTCTATGAAGCCAAGTACGAGTTATCTCGTAGCCGGCAGAGATTATATTAGAAAAATATTGGTATATATTAGAAAAATATTGGTAAGAATTTTTAATAATATAATGTGATAAAAACAAATTGTCATTTTAGGCCAAATTTCTTAAAATTGCCGTGGCAGTCCAACGTGTTAAGTTCAGATTGGCCCATACTGTCCCAGAATGGTAAAATTCGTTTCATTTAATGGCATATTAATTAAGGTAAATTTTATCTTTTAATAAAAAGAGTCCAAATCCAATTAAAAAATATAGCCCGTCGCGGGCACATCGAGCACGTAGATTTTTGAGCCCTGGGCATAGCCTCGAAATTATGAAGCGTCAATTGTAACTAGTTTTATAGTGTATCATTGCCGCCTTAATAAAATACTATCAGTAAATTTAAAAAGAATTTTTCTCTATATTTAAACGTCTTTTTTAATATAGAATTTTAGTTATAATTGAGTTATTATTCATACTTACTAGGGGAAATTTATTTAGGATGTTATCAAGTCTTGTGTTCCACCTTATTGTGACAACCTTAACAAACTCCTGTCGTGTCAGTGAAAGAGATTAAAAACTCAAGCCATCTTCCGCCAGTAAAAACAAATCATTTTTTTCCATGAGAAAAATTTTGATTGAATCAACCACTGAAATAAGATGAAATTTTATGTTCAAATTTTCTTAGTGGTATTTTTTTTCTGCGATACTCAAAAGCTATTGATCTGGTGTGAAACATCAACTCCTATCTTATGACAACGATCCCCTTTGCTTCATTCGCAACTATTTATTTATGCATCTATTCGTAACGATATTTCTGTTCTATATTATATATATCCTGCTATTCATTCATCAATTTCCTGGTGTGACGCAGGGACGGTAATGAACATTGCAGATGATGCGAACACTACAGAAGTTATGCGTACTGTATATTCATAATGTGACAAGATATTTTTTCAAGAAGTTCAAAATAATAATAATAATAATAATAATAATAATAATAATAATAAAACTGCTTACTCTTTTCTAAGTTGAAATTTATCAATATTTTTCTATACTTTGAAGAGCCCATTTTTTATATCTTGCAAGGATTGAAAAGTAATGCCCTTTGTGAGCTGACATTTTTATGTGTTATTTAAAAGCACAGAGTTAACCCTTTGAGCTCTAATGGATAAATTTCGTCAAAATTCCAAATGTGGCATTGGCACCAGTATTTTGCAAAGAAAACATTCGGTTTAGGATATACACGAAGAAATGCATTAAACATTTCTCAAATAACCTTGGTGAAACATTCCGGCGCCATTCTTACATTTCGGAATTAACATTAAGTGGTAGAAAATTCATCCACCAGAGCTCAAAGGGTTAAAACCCTTTGAGCTCTGGTGGGTAAATTTCTTCAAAATTGCAAATGTCGCATTGGCACCAGTATTTTTCAAAGAAAAAAAACGGTTAACCATATACAAGAAAAAATGCATTAAACTTTTTTGAAATAAATTTGGTCGAATTTTCCGGTGCCATTCTGGCATTCCGGAATTAAAATTATGTGGTAGAAAATTCTACCATCAGAGCTCAAAGGGTTAACGAATTTAAAATTTTTTTAACTTTGGAGTAAAATTTAACTAATATTGGAAAAGAGGTTTTCAAATATGCAATTAAAACATTTTTTAGTCAATTAACTTGTGAAACTACAAAATTTTACAGAAATTATCCATTTCATGCACAATAATAAAAAAAGTAAAATAAATTTAAAATAAATTTAAAATAAATTATTTTTCAACATATTCATAGCTGTGTCACACAATTTATTACCAAAAAAATTAAATAGATTTTTTTTCTTATTTAATAGGCATATTATGGCGATATAAAAGGCAATATATAAAGTTGGTAATTATTCAACAACAATTTTTTTAAACAAAATAAAAATTTTCAAATGAATTTCGTGGTAGTTTTGTTTGAAAGTTTAGTTTATAGGTTCTATTAAATGAAGCATATTATACCTCGTGTAATGAATAATTGTGGGTTTTTTTTAAATTCATTTTTATGAATATCTCTAACATTTTTCTGTCCATTTGGTACGAAAAGGAATGATTGCTTTACAATCGATATTTACAATTTTAATAGATTGCGTTTTTCTTTAATAAATGTTAGCGGATTTGTTTAATCCAGTTTCTATGTTTTATAAATAAATAAATGTGCAGTAAGTCGTAAAGCATTTGAATAAACAAAATAACAGAATATGGCAATTTGAATACATCAATTTCATATATTAGAAGAAGAAAACAGAAATAATATAAAAAAACAGAAAATTACTTACAAATGAGGTCGCTATGTCTCAACAGACGCCACGATTTATTTATTAAAAGCGCCAAGTTAAAGCATATCTTTAGGATGAGAGATCTCAAAAAGCCAGAAAATATTCAACTTTTTTCGTCTAGTAGGTAAGAAATAAAACAGAAAATCACACAATGTATATCTCAGAAATAGCGCCAAGTTTAAATGTGTACTATTTTAATACTTTATTTAACAACATATTAATCAAGGTGAAGACATCGGGAATTATTCCATTTCATAAAAGGTATGCCAATCAGGAAATCTGTATTAAAAAATAGCTCAGTGGCAAGACTGATTTCACATTGGATAGTTTCGCATAGTACCGACGATATTTACCACTTAATTTCAATTCCCAAATGACACATCGGCACCAGATTTCAAGAAATAAATTTCGATTTGTATAAAGTACGCAAAGAAAAGGTTTAAGTTACTCTTGTAAATTTGTTCATAAATGCCAGTGACATTCAATAATTTTAACATTATAGCACCAAATATACTCTGTCCCTGAGAGTTAAGCCATGTGTTTGTAATTCTTACAAATTTTGAACACTTTTATAATTTACATTCTCTAATTGTCTTATTTTTCGAAGTAACTTTTTTTTTATTCTTTTCTAGAATATAGTAATAAACTAGTTACCGTATAATTATTTTTTATTTCATAAATTTTCGTTTCAAAGTACACATTTTTCCACACTTCTGAACAAATTTTATTCCAAAAAAAAAAAAAGAGACTCCAAAAAATTCCACAATATGAATAGTGATATGAAAAAGTTACAAAATCTATTCACGCTATCGAGGAAAAAAAATTAAACAAGGCGCTCGGTATCGTCAAAGGTATGTGTGGAATTTCTACTGTATCATTTATATATTTTATTTTTAAAGAACTACTGTATTTTTGTTCAGAATAAATAGAAGAGTTAAATTTTCCCAAGATGTGAGAATGAGTAGAATAAAATGATTTCTGTTTCACATCTTATTTCTGCATCAAAAATAAATCTGGAAACACAAATTACATACATTTCCGCTTGATAATAATAATATTAAATATCTTATACGAATTTAGAATTGAAGAAAATCTGATTTAAGTTTAAATTTATCATTGTTTCAAAACTGACGCAATAGATGCTAATGCTAATTTTAAAGTCTCTTGATATTTATCTTAACCCATTTGGTCCTCTAGAAAATAGGACATAATTAGGACATGTCTTTCGACGTGTTTTATTTTATCTTAAGGCTCCACACTAGGCACAGAAAAGAACCCGGATGATAATGTAAAGACTATGGGGGCGTTCTTTTCAAATATCTCGCTCAAATTTTAATATTGTTACAAGATTTTTTTACATACGATAGCGGAGGACGTTCCACCACAGGCCTAGTTTTTACTTTTTCAATTTTGTTTTTTTTAATTACTTTAAATTTTAAAATTGGTTCTGAAATTAAAATTATGATAATATACAAAATATATGGGCAAAATTTTTTTTCCATCATCGGTACGACTTAGCTTTTCGGCCATTCTCTGTTTTTTTTAATCCCCTCAAAATTGCCCCAACCTTCAGCTAAGTTCAGTACCATCTTTTAGGCTTAAAAACATCCAGTCCCATTTCGTCTAGTATGATGAGTACAAGGTGTGCGGCAACGAATCACATAGTTAAACCAATGTGCAATAAACCACAAAGATTATGAACAAAGCACTTAACCTAAACAGCCGACCCGTGTACTTGTCTTAGTGGTTCGCCACTTCGCCGGCTAATATTGCATCATGTACGCTAATGGTGCCTGGTGCATGTAAAATCCGTCGTGGGTGCAAAGTCCTCCAAGTTACCCGTGAATTATACCTCTGGAGGTGCCTTGCCAGGTGAAGGTCTCGTCATCTGATCAAGGTTCTAAATTACGAGACCATCTTGCGTAGCCATTTGCAGTTCAAACAACAGGATGTAACGTTAAATAACAGGCAAAACAAAGTATGCCCAGCGACAAGCAAGTACTGCAGAAATTATGGCATGCGAAGCAAAGAAATTAGGTTTATTGCTGCTACACGGCAATTAGTCGGTCAGCCGCCCCGATACCAGGTATCTAACCCGTTAAGCTGAGATAACTCGGCAGGTAGGGGCCTGGTCATCGATTAGAAAGAAAATAAAGCAAAATTGAAAAAATAAAAACTAGGCCAGTTGCAGATCGTCTTCAGCTATCATATGCAAAATAAATCATGTAAAAATATTAAAATTTGAGCGAGATATCTGAAAAGAACGCCCCCATAGACTTTACATTATCATCCGGATCTTCTTCTGTGCCTAGTTTGGGTCCTTAACAATTATTTTCGTTAATATGAGCATCCCGTTAGTATTGAATATGTCTAGACATTTATTATTTAGATTTTTTTGTCTTCTTTTACACATGTTTCCCTGTTTAATTCTTTCCGGGACAGTGCTACCACTTCTGGCACACTTGCTCCATTATAACATTTATAATCATCATATTATTTTAATAAAATTTTGCTCTTAAAATGAAAGCTTAAATTAAAAGGTTCTAAATTTCTAAAAAAAAATCGTTTGTAAATTCCGGTGTGAGTCAGTAATTTCTAATTTTATGAAATGATTTTGTCTCTGCTGGAAAGGGTTAACCATTTAATCGTCGCTCCCGAAACATTCACGGGCTGCATGCTTCACGGCTTTTATTCACAATTGTTTGATTCCCACCATTCTCATTATAAAATAGTGTAATTGGTTTCATTCTGGAATCATTTTATTTGTCATTAAATGAGATGAATATTTTTTTTTCAAAAAAGTGATGGCAATAATGAGTTTGAATTTTTAAAACATAATTTAATGCGACCATTAACCCCTTGAGCTCTGATGTTAGAATTTTCTACCACATAATTTTAATTCCGAAATGTCACAATCGCGCCAGAAAATTCGACCGAATTTATTTTAAAAAGATTTAATGCATTTTTTTCCCCATGTTTATTGTTAAGGGGTTTTTTTTCTTTGCAAAATACTGGTGCCAATGTGACATTTGGAATTTTGAAGCAATTTACACCCCAGAGCTCAAAGGGTTAAAGGGTTAATCACTTCAAGGGCGTTGGGATAAAGTGTATCCCACTTAATTTTATTTGCGAAATGCCATATTGACACCAGAATTTTAAAATGAATATTTTAATTTTATGAAGTATATGAAAAAAAGCTTCTATCCATTTTGAAATAAATTCTTTTTTAAATTCTGGTGTCGATCGATCATTTCAGAATTTTTAGAATAGAAGTGCTTTGCCCCTCAGACGCATTTTCTTACATATTAGACGATATGACATTAAAAGACAAAAGCAGATTTACCAAGCCTCCCGTTTTTTGCACATCACTGTTATCTTTGAGAAAATTGTGCTCTTTTAAATCGACCCAATTTTCTAATTAAATAAATGTAGATTTTCTGCGTTAACAAACTGGTGTACAAAAAGCTGGCAGCTCTGGAACAAAGGAAGTCATTGTCACAGCTTTTACAGAAAGCTCAAGAACTTTATTTTGACTGTAAGATCTTCGACCAAGATGAAATGAGGTATCAAAATCTTGTTGTAACTCTTGTAATAACTCAGTGGTTGGTTAAAAGGTGCGCATAAGTCAATGCTGTTTGCTGTTCCAAAGGCAAAACATGAATTTCATAATCATTCGGATAAGTGTTATATTTATATAATAAATACAATTGCTTTCTCAAATATATATTGTATAAATGCGTATTGCGAGAAAAAAATATTCGTGGAATGAACAATGTTGAATAGCAGGCATAAATTGTAACGCAAAATTGAATTAAGTAACTTTTGACTTAACCCTTTCCGGCACACAATGCCCGGTCTGCGATACCTAATTTTAATGCCAAACTTGCAAGCAACACCAATAATATTTTAGTAAAATTTTGCATTTACAATAAAAGCTTAAAATATGGAATTAAAAATATCTAAAATATTCGTTTGTAAATTCCGGTGTCAGTCGATAATTTCTAATTTTACAAAGAGATTTTGCCCGTGCCAGAAAGGGTTAAAACTTTGACTTATTAAATGAGTTGTGAATAAAAACGGAGATGGATTTAAACACTTTATACACATCCATGAGCTAGACCAAAATAAAATTAAGTACTTTTGCTGGACCTCAAATAATACAACTATTTCATGATCCTATTTTCAAGGATAAAATGAATGCTTTCGAAGATGTATGTAATTTTTTTAGGAAATAGAAAGTGTTGAAATAATAAAGAATTTGTTGTTTGTCTACTCTTTTTATTTAAAGCATTGGAATGCAATGTGTCTTTAAAACTGCTATTTCTGCATTCTTATTTGGATATTTTCGTTAATAATATGAGAATATTTTCTGATGAATGTAGAGAAAAGTTACACCAGATTGTAACTGAAATGGAAAAGAATTACAGTGGAAAATGAGTACAAATATGTTGGTGGGTTGATGCATACGAAAGACACAATAAGCGATACAAAAGTAAAATATCAACTAAATTACATTTTTCATGATAGAATTTATACATTTTATAACTGAGTAAATACATAAAAAATATTTTTTTACGTTTTTATTGTTTTGTAGCATTGTTGATGATTTTTGTTACCATATTTGTGAGTGAAATTTAGTATCAATAATGTTCTTAAGTTAAAAAAAATTTCTATTCAAGTTTTCTGGTGGAAGTTTTCGCTGGCAGTAAACAGAAATTGCTGATACGATTAAAAGAGACAGCTGTCATCTTGTGACAACATCCTCAGTTACTTCAGTCACAACTTCTAGACAATACACTATACATCTCTTCCTTTTTATTCATAACTCCATTTATTTTAAAGTTATTCATAACTCCATTTATTTTAAAGTTATGTCATTTCCATTTTATTTACGGTTCCATGGTTGTAACAAATCTAGGAAATTTTTAACTTAAGAAATTATGAAACTTAGACTATCGTTTATAGAAAATAAAATGTTTATGTAACTTCTTCCACTGAGATAAAAGAAAAAGTGTATAAGATCCAGAACGTTTCTAGCTTATTGACTTTTTCAGGGGCGCCTGTTTTCAGTCTGCAAACGGTTAGTTTTAATGCCCAAATTACAATGCGGCACCAGTAAATTTTTAGTACTATTAGTTCTCATAATAAACGTGAAAAAAGTAACTGTTTATAATTTTCAAATGAATCTGTTTGCAATTTGCGGTGTGAGTTAATTATTTGAACATTTTGGGAGCAGAAACGCCTTGTCCCTTAAAGGGTTAAAAAGTTGAATCCTAATATCCTAATAAAAATATATACATATATTGATATGCATGTTTCCATAGTATTTAAAAAATATATAATAAAATAAGAGAGAAGATTTTTAGCAAACTAATCCTAAAAAGGTTATTTATCTATTTTGAAATGACACAAAACCATTTCATTTCATGAATCTTTCCATGAATAAAGCTTTTAAGTATCTTGCAAATGATAAATGGCATTAGAATCTCTAAACACTGTCCATTAGGAAAAGCAAGCTATTGGGTTTTCATCAGCAAATATACATTTCCTATTTTCTTCTGCATAGTCAATATTTATTCCCTAATGTCACTCGAAGTACATTTCGATGCAAAAGGATTTCCATTAAATATTCTGCTTTTCATTTGTGATAGAATATTTAATGAGCAAAACTTCACATGGATAATTTTAATCTTGAAGTCTCTCTTTCTCCGTAAGCTCTATTCATATCTGAATATGAAAATACGGTTTTTGATAATCTTTGCATCTGTTTCAATAATACTGTTGAATGGCAGCAAAAATTAATGTTTTATCACAATCATATGTGTAATTAAAAATATAATTCTCTCAGTAGAGATTGTGATGATAATTTTAGATAGAAAAATAAATTTTGATACATTAATAGACAACTTTCCTGTTCCTGGTGTCAAATAAACGGGTTTAATTTTCTTTTTCTCAACAAATAAAACTAAATAAGTATAACATAAATACCAGACACATCTTATAAAATACGTTATGGTTTAAAACACATTTATCCCACTAAAACAACGGAATGTTGGCATGTAGCAGCTCCTTAGCTTTCTAACATATTCTTGCAATATCCTTATTACATACAGCGCCTTTAGAGTTAAGTACATTTTTTCAAAAAATAATTGAATAAGGAACTATTCTTTGGTTTTAATTATTATATTTAATCAAAGAATGACGACCTAGAGCATTATATACTTTTGTAGAAAACTATTACAAAAGAAATATAATTTATCATTGAAATAAAAAAAATATAAAAAACATAACAGTTACAAGTATACGAATTGAATTCATTACGCTTGAAATATTACACAACACAGAAAAAGAATGAAAGAGTCACAAAAAATTTATGTTAACACATGATGGGCAGTTTTATTATAAAAAATATATAAGAATGAATTCGTTAAAAATTCATAAACTTGTTTAATGGTATATGTTAACAAGAACCTTTATGGAACTTGAACAAAATCACCGTAATTTACGGCCCAGAATCTGCCGACGGAATCAAGTTTCGAAAGAGAAATTTTATTTAATAATTCACTTTAAATATTAACCGCGATTTATAAAGGTTACAGTTAATGCTTCTGGGTAAGCAAATAATTGTTTGGCCAATGGATATAGGCTGGAAATTACGGTAATGATAAAATCTACCTTTAACTGCTAAAGCTTACACAACGTTACCAAAAAAGTTTTGTTGTACATTTTAAATCTTTAAATTAACGTAATCTGTTGAATAAAAAAGAGAGAAAATTCAGTTATTTTTGTGGTAATAAAAGCGGTACATTTGGCAACTATATCAACATTTCGAAATTCTTTTACAATAGTTCTTTGGTTAAAATGTTATGCTGAAAGGATTAAAATTTAAGAGACGAAAGATTCCTGTGTGAAAGTTATTTGTTGAGATCTGACCAATTACTTGATAAGTCGTATGTGGCAATCCCAAAACTATCTTCTGTCTCATCCATTGCAATATTTCAAAATTCGTTATAACAGTGCCAAAATTCGATGGCAATCTATGGCCATCATGGGAATTCTAATGATATGAAATTCAGTGCATTACGTCTTGATATATGAAAATTGCTAAAATAATGTAAATAATGCAAAATGTTGGATATTAGCTCCACTTTTTGAGTGATTTACACCGAAATCTAATTTGCAACTATATATGTTAAAATCTAATTGAATCTGAAGTTTGATGAATATCCGTGCATTAGTTCTTGAGATAAAAAATAAAAATTTTAATTTTATCAAATATGTCAAAAAAATCTTTTATCATTTTTTTTAAATAAATTTGTTTTTAAAATTCTGATGTCATTCAGTCATTTCAACATTTTGAGCATAGAAATGATTTGCCCCTCAAAGAGTTAAGTAATGATGTTTCTCGTAAATGTACACAACGAAAAATGCAGTTTTCCAGAAAACGCAAATGAAGATTTAAATACAGCAAAAGGAGTATGTAACAAATATTCACTTTTATTGGCGGAAGTTTGCTTTGACAGTCATCCTTTTCTGCCGTACTATTACAACCTTTAGAACCTCTTGTCAGTGTCAGTGACAAAGAATATACAGTAATTTCCGGCATGCAGTGCGCGGATTAAACAATTCTGTTAAGCACCAGAAATTTTATTTAAGAATTGAAGTCAAATCTTCACCGTGATCTAAAAGTTTACATCTAATATGAAATTTTTCTGGGTCGGAAAATGATTCTATAGTTTTCGGATTATGCGCCGGAAATTATGGTAATAGCTGTGCAAACTCACACCAGTCAAAATAAATTGTCTTTTTATTATATTTATGACAGAATTTTTTCATGAAAAAGCCAGTTAAATATGGCACAATTTTCTATTCATTTATTTGTGGAAGATTCTCCGTTCAAAGAAAAACTAGGCAGATATGGCAATCCGAAACCTTTCTTCGATCTTATGCACGTTAATACTTCCTGAAATGTGCAGCATAGAAGCGCAAACGGTTAGGTGGTTTAAACCAAAATCTATTTAGCAACAACTTAGGTCAACCTATAACTGAAACTGAAGTTTGATGAAAATCCGTGCAATATTTTTCGGGATAGGGCATTGCAAAATAAAAAAAAACCTGCATAACAGTTGCACATGTTGGGGGGATGTACACTAAAAACTAATCAGGATCAAATTTATATCAGGTACTAACTGAATCTAAAGTTAGGTGAAAATCCATGCATTAGTTTTTGATATACATTTATTACGAAATCGTGAAAATGCAGAACAGCAGCGCCATCCGTAGGGATATTTACACTAAAACATGAACAACACTAATCTATATCAGGAAAGAAATGAATCTGAAGTTTTAGAAAATTTCGCACATTAGTTCTTGAGATAGAGCTATTCCGATAATCAAGAATAAGGCACCATGGTAGCGCCACCTGTTGAGCGATTTGCATCAAATCGTAATCAGTATCATGTTATATCAAGCACGAACTAAATATAAAAATCCATGCACTTGTTTTGAGATATTGCTGTTGTGGATATTGTAAATAATGCAGCATAGCAAAGCCACCTGTTGACGATATACACCCAAAACTAAACAGATCTAGTTTATATAAAGATCTAATAGAATCTAAAATTTTCTGAAATTCCGTGCATTAGTTCTATAGACGGAGCGCACACAAAATTCTTTTCACATACAGACAGACTTACAAAAAGAAAATTTGTAAAAACATGTTTTTCGTTTTCTCTCACACCGAAAATACCTAAATCCATCGAATACCGGATTTCGAAAATTGTCACGAATCCAATATTTTTCTTGTAAACATAGATGAAAGTAAAAAAAAAAATCAACTGTGATCTTGTGATAAACACTTTAGTTACCGTAATTTCGGGTGTATAAGCCGCGGATCAAACAATTCTTTTTGGACCCAGAAATCTTATTTAGTGATTGAAGGCAAATATTTACGGTGATCTAACTAGCTATATTTGTTTCTTAAAAAATTCTGGGTCGAAAAAGAATTGTTTGATCTGCGGCTTATACAACCGGAATTACGGTACTTCATTCATAACTTGCAGACAATAAACTATATACCGTAATTTCGGGTGTATAAGCCGCAGATCAAACAATTCTTTTTTGACCCAGAATTTTTTAAAAAACAAATGTAACTAGTTAGATCGCCGTAAATATTTGTCTTCAATCACTAAATAAGATTTCTGGGTCCAAAAAGAATTGTTTGATCCGCGGCTTATACACCCGAAATTACGGTAATAGTATTTTCTTTATTCATGACTATACTCTGATTAAACAGAGTTTGTACGCTTTAAGGGGTTTAAAGAATTTAGGTGTTTCAGAGCCAGAAATTTTGTAAAATATTCTTCGCTATAGTTGAATATAGAATTTTTTTCATTAAGTAAAGCAAATATTTTTTTAGGAAAATTGTGGTAAAAAGTCCTTATAGCATTTGAACCCTGTCAATCTATTGGATTGCAGTGTTCCATTACATGAAATACCCGACTTGACTCCAAAATGCCGCAATGACTCCAGAATTTTCCTTTAAATTTTTTCTGTTTATTCAGTACTGGAAAAAACTTTTTGTTATATCTATATAAATCTGTGTCATTCATTCATTTAAACATTTTCGCAATGAAATCTGCACCCCTAAGGGTTAAACAAACCATAGGACAAAGGATTAAAAAAATTGTCTCAAAAGTCACCGATAGAGGGATTTGTTGCACAAGTTTTGCTGATTCATTCTTTCCCTGTCTTGTTTAATCATCCTACAAAATTAAACCTTCCTATCAACTAATATTGCATTTAATACTGCTATCTTGTGCATATCAGAAATGACATCATGGAAAATGTGTCGGAAGTTTTTATATCCAGATTTTATATACACATCGCTTAACGTGATTGAGAAAAAATACTGTAACATTTTTTACAAATATTTAAAGGTATATAATAAATGAATGTTTTCATTTCATGAAAAGGATATGCTAACCGTTGCAGGACTAGCGTCTTTTACAGAATTTTTCATCTTTCTTCCCCGGTTTATAAAAAACAGAAATTTTTACAAATTGAAATAGGGAAAGTGTACGGATTAATTTAGGCAAAATTTTCAATAAAAATTTACTTGTGAGAATAATCAAGGATTCTGAGCCCATTGTGTAGCGTGTATACCCGTCGCTCATACCAAAGGGTTTAATACAGATAAGATTTCCGACTTTTAGCATACTAGTATGATATAAGCGAAAATGCTCTTCGGTGAAATCGAAAAAATATTCCAATTAAAAAAAAATAACATTTTTCTACAAGATTATACCGGATATCTCATCACTTGTTAATTATTTCTCAGAATAATCTCGCCAGTGTATGAATAAAATTATTTCTAACGTTGCAACAGAATTTTGAATACTTTAGCGATAATAATTAAAAAGTTTATAATAAAACATTAATAATTTTACAGAAAATATTTATTTCTATTTAAATTTATAACATGTAAAATATTCTTTAGTTTTATAATTCATTTTATAAGGACTGAAACACATTTGACAATCTCGCGAACGTTTTGAAAAATATAAGTATTTCATCATAATTCTCTTAGTGTAATTGAATTACTTAGTAATGCACAAAGTTACTAGAACGCATCGAATAAATCTAGAGAAAAGTCAGTGTCATCTGTTACCCAAGGGTGTAATTAAGCTACTCGCTAATTAAAATAGAAAATTTATAACGTGAATGCAGGTCTTCGTCGCGCTTTTAAAAAATTCAAAGTTACTACAAACTATATTACGATGGGAAATAATGAACTTTCTGTCAAAATATTTGTAAAGTGAAGAATTTTCATACTGTTAAATTCACAAATCTCTTTGAAAATGTAAATTAATGTAAAGTTAAAAGAGTTTTAAAAATAATTTGTTAGCATTAAAATAAAAACATATTCATATTGCTAAACTTATATTCAATAATTTGGTGACCGGATTTTAGAGATTGTAAACATTAACCCTTTAAAGAACTTTTTTATGGAGAATTTAAGAATTTAATCTGTAAAAGCCTATTTTATATTTTTTTGTTTTTTATGTACATGAAGATATATTTTTTAATTACACATAAATCTGTTTGAAAGTTCTGGTATCATTTACTCATTTTAGCATTTCACATATAAAAGTAGTCTGTCCCTTAAAGGGATAAAGTTCATGGTAACAATTGGCAATGAATTTGTGATGCAGATGCTAAGACAAATTTAAAAGTTCATTAACACTAAAACCGCCATTAGGGGTCAAAATGACCCCTGCCAGAAGGATAACTGTCAATTCGATTCAGAATTTTCTTCATATGTTAAATATACGTAGCCCAAAAATAGACTAATTAAATAACTTAAATAGTTTAAAATTAAAATTCTGGTGCGAAACTCTTTGTATGAAACTTTAGTAAAATACCCGGCTGTTTTAGTGTTAAGATAAGCCAAGAATGTCAATTTTTAACACATTGAGAGGCAATTGGACATTATACCACTTCTAATTTTGATTAAGACCCACTCCAGAAACTGAATAAAGCTTCATTTTTTTAGCTTAGGTCGGTAAAAGTTAAAAATCTGCTTTTCTCAATTTTTATATAATTCTTTTCAAATATTTCGGTGTGAATTCAACACTACAGAAAAACAACTGCTGGCCCCTGAAAGGGTTAACCGTAAAAATACCAAAAAAAGGTCATTTGTCCGAAACAAAATGAAAATATTTCGAATTCGAATAAAATGTTTTCATACAATATATAAAATATGAATTACCGCGAAATAACTTAAGTATTATAGTTAAATTAATTAATTTAAGGCGCCATGCAAGTTACTGAAAAAGACCCGGATGATAATGTTATGTCTACGGGGGCGTTATTTTCAAATATCTCGCTCAAACTTCAATATTTTTATATGATTTTTTTTTATATAAGATAGCCGAGGACGATCTACAACCACGCTACTTTTTACTTTTTCAATTTTGGTTTTAGATTCAAAAAAGAAGAAAAAAAACCCTTTAATTTTTTAAGCTGGTCAGAACCGGTTCTCAAATTGAAAATATCATAATGCATAGAATATATAACAAAAATCGAAAAAATAAAAGCTAGTCCGGTTGTAAATCACCCTCAACTATCCTACACAAAAAAACATGTAAAAATATTAATACTTGAGCGAGATATTTGAAAAGAACACCTACATAGACTTAACATTATCATCCAGGTTTTTTCAGGGACTAGTGTTGCGTTTTGGAGCAATAGTGCATCATTAAGTCACCCTAAAATCAGAAAGATACAGAGTGGTTCAAATTAAAATATCCCTGTTCGGGACACACTAGCGAGAGAAGCAATGGATGTAAAGTCTTCATATTTGGAAGATATACATATAAGACCATGGGAAACTGATTAGTGCAAGAAAATGGATCAAACAAAAACCGCTAGGGGATAATAAGGCGCTACGATCGGTTTAAGATAATAAAAATGTAACATGACCAAGGGTAAAAAATCTTGTTGCCACTGGGCTGATTCCAACTAATAATTTACATTAGCATTGTTCGTTTACATTTTATTAAACTTGCTTGGACTAAATTTATTAGTATTCTTATTAGGCGAAGATTACTAAAAAATTAGTGATGGGAGTTGGACCACTTTCGCCTAGATTTTTATGTCACCACCGATAAAGAACAGAATACGAGGTGTCAGTAATTAACTTTATTATTACACTAGCGAGCTAGGCCCGCTAGCTGGGCCACTTTTTCCAAACGAACCTCGATATTAAGCAGTATGTAATAAGCAAAAAAAAAAAAAAAAAAATCATTTAATAAGCAAGTCTTGATGTTCGAATCCTCAAGCACAAAAAAGTAAATTAAAGAGCTATGGTTATTATGCGCCCATTATCCCGTCAAAAATATGTGATTTCGCTACGCGCACTTGAAAAGAAAGATTGTGGATCGGAGCCATGGTCGCTTCGCGCCCATCGTCCCATTAAAAATATTTGGTTTTGCACGGTTGGCGCTACGCACCCATAAGATATTTTTTCGTATTTTTGGGCTCATCAGAAGCAGACTTTTACGCAGATTCTGAATATGTAATCAGTTTTTTTCCTACTTTAAAAACTGTCTGCATGATGGTTTAAGAAAAAACGCGCTAAAAAGTTTCTGTTTTATTTCTAAGTTCAATATTTTAGCGAAAACTACGGTAAATAATCAACGGCAAGTCGAAATAATTGATGCGGAAGAAAGCGCACTTAGCCCGAGGAGAAAAAGAAGTTTTCGGCTGGTTCTTCTTACCCAAAGGGGAAAAGTTCTAGTCATTCATCGCAAGGTGGCGCTGTGTATCTGCTTGGGAGCTCCGTTTGGGAAATGAGACGTTTTGCGTTCCGTTTCCCGAGAGGTTTTTAATTCATAACTTTTTTAATTTTGTTCCCACGGTCTCGAAAATGCCCGAAATGACTTTTCCGGAATTTTTCAAATCGAAAGACATATCTCGCGACTTCCAACTCGCCCGCGTTGTGAACTGTAATCGGCTTCAGACAGACAGACACACAGAGGCGCACGGATTTTATTAGTATAGATTTTTTTACACAAAAACAAACGATCCTGGTAACACAAAGCACATAAAATATTTACAGATCGGATTCAATATATCCAACTTGCCAAATTTGGCGTCTTTTTTAGTTCTAAAATTTTACGTTCCCACGAGAAACTTTGTATTGTATTGTTTTCTTTATTTAGTAACAAATAGTTTCTTATTCATAAATTTAAATTTCTCTTTCAAAATTTCTGATGTGAATTTGGAGTGAAAGTAGAGGCCAAATTGGCAATCCAGCATCAATGAGGTAAACAATTTTGGTGCAAAGTAATTATGTTACTAATATTTCGAAATGATTGACGGCCACGAGTATTTACAAATAATTTCATTTCGAAATATATGAATGGTTTTCTTTATCTATAATTTCGAAAAAATTTCCTTCTATCTTCAGGTTCTATTTTGCCAGCCAAGATTTAAAATTAAAGGGTATACATAATGCACCAATTGTATCCAAAGGGTTAAAATTTAGATGCAGAATGTTTTAAATATGTAATGTAAAAAAAATATTTTTCTACTCTCTTTTTTATGAAAAGAAAATCCCTTTTCTCTCTGAGCAATAAAGTCATCTATTTTACTTTAAGTATAGTATAGGCTGGAATAAATGAAATACAGTAATCCAATAGAGAGTATTTTTTCCAAGATGTAAGACTTGTATTAGTCATTCCTTATAAATCCTTTTAGTTTGTGTTATTTGATAATATTGCTTCATGCTTCATATGTCTTGGAATTTCTTTTATCCCAGATATTGACAAATGGAATATTCAAAATAATAGTCGACGAAAATAATACGACGATATATATATATATATATATATTACAGTGTAAATTGCATAAGCATTCTTATAAAACAATAATATGCATTAATATCGCTATTTTTATTTATTTATTATTTACACAAAAACATAGTCTTACCTAAAGAATACCATTACCGTAATTTCGGGTGTATAAGCCGCGGATCAAACAATTCTTTTTGGACCCAGAAATCTTATTTAGTGATTGAAAACAAATATTTACGTCGATCTAACTAGTTACATTTGTTTCTTAGAAAATTCTGGGTCGAAAAAGAATTGTTTGATACGCGGCTTATACACCCGAAATTACGGTAATTCTTCTGGCGCAAGAGAATAGTAAAACTCAGATTATCAATTTAATTAGTTAGGATAGTTGTAAATTATTTCTGAAGTTTACATGAAATGTGTTTTTCTTTTATAAATATTTTTATTTTTTTCAATCATGGTTTAGGTTAATTAAACAACAATAATAGAAAGCAAAACAACGAGTTCCTTAAAGCTCTCAACACAGATAACATAGGGGAAGATGGGGATACTTGAGCCATTTTTTAAATTTTAATTTTTTTAAATTTTTTAGAATTTCTTAGAACAAAATAAAATATTGAAAATGAAAATTTGATATTTTTTCTTCAATTGAAAACCACTTTCAATTAATTTTGAACTATTTTTCTATGTCTAATAAATTTTTACTTTTTCTTTTACATTGTGGCTCAAGTATCCCCATGGAGGGGATACTTGAGCCAGATGTCACATTCGCACCAGTATTTTGCAAAGAAAAAAACCGATTTACAATATACGCGAAAAAATGCATTAAACCTTTTTCAAATAAATTTGGTCGAATTTTCTGGTGTCGTTGTCACATTTCAGAATTAAAATTTTGTGGTAGAAAATTCTACCAGCAGAGCTCAAAGGGTTAATCACCATACTTTAAAAATGGTACCAAGGTATATGATTTCTTTTTTACATGTTCAGAACTATAAATATGTTACCATGTTGCCAGTTTTAGAAAGAAAAATTGAACAACTGTAGAGATAAAGGGGGTGGCTCAAGTATCCCCTATGCTCAAGTATCCCCACTCTCCCCTATATGTATCATCCACATTAAATTGATTTAATTTTAACTTTGAGCAATGTACCTTAATTTACGGTGTGTAATCCGAGGATCAAACTATTATTTTTCAACCCAGAAAAAACTTAAAATAAAATGTAAATGTTTAGATCACTGCAAATATTTGTTTTCAGTAACTAAATAAAATTTCGGGGTTCAAAAACAATTGTGTTTGGCGGATTGTACGCGGGTAATTACAGTAAATAAATATACCATAAAGTTCACGACATGCTCATTATTATCTCGGCAGGTTTTGCCTGTGCTGAGAAACATCCAATGTCCTTCATGCTATATAACTTTTCTGGTCACTTAACCATTTAATGGTCGCATTAAATTACGGTTTAAAAGTTTCAAATTCATTATTCCCACCACTTTTTTGAAAAAAATATTCATCTTATTTAATTACAAGTAAAATGATATTAGAATAGAACCAATTACACTATTTTATAAAACTGGTGGGAATTAAACAATTGTGAATAAAAGCCGTGAAACTTGGAGCCCGTGAATGTCTCGGGTGCGGCGATAAAGTGGTTAACCCTTTCCGGCACGGGCAAACTCTGATAGTAAAGTGCGAAATAATCGACTCTCATCGGATTTCACTAACGACTTTTATAGAAATTATGAATCCCTTAACTTAAGCTTTCATTGTAAAATCAAACTTTTATTAAAATATTATTGGTGCCGATTGAAAGTTTGGAATTAAAATTAGGTGTCCCGGACTGGGCACCGTGTGCCGGAAATGGTTTATGGTTGAACATATCATATAATAAAGGTGGTAAGATGAAAACTATTTTTTGAGAAAACATGTTTTGAACTACTTACATACGCTGCCATCGAAATTCTCAAGGCCTGAAAACTGGGGTTGTGACGTCATTACTAATGAACCGAGATCTCACTAGTATTGGAGATGACACCGGAAAATTTTGAATAGCAATTTTATTTTATTTCTAGAATATCTATTATCTTATAAAACTATTATAACTCTTTAAACTTACCGGTGAGAATTTGGGATTCATCAATGACAAATCCGCCAGATTCGAAAACCTGTAGCATTCCGCTCCTGGCTAATTTATTTATTGTTACATTTTTTACTTTTTACGGAAAACCGAGTTGTCATTAGTAAATTAAAATACTTATTATTGTTTTATAGGAATGATAGATACTGCACAAATAAAATAAAATAAAATTGTTATTTAAAATTTTCTAACACTAGTGAGAACTTGTTGCATTAGTGACGACGTGATGACTCCTGTGCCCTGGCCATGAAGTATTCTCTGATGCAAGCGCTGCGAAAAATGTCTGATCCTAACCAGTTAAATTTAATAGTATTTTTTTTTTTTTTTTTTTTTTTTTTTACTTTATAAAAAAAAAAAAAAAAAAAAAAAAAAAAAAAAAAACAGAAATCTTGTTATTAAATAAGGCGAGAAATACTGTTGAAATTTAGTGGTACGAATCGGTAATTTATGGTGCAACGCATGCATCCTTGGATGCTCTTCCGATTGAGCTGCCTCAAACGACAGTATTTTGGTAGTAACAATTGGTTTACCATGTGGAAATCTAAACAAAATAAGAAGTGAGTAAGAAAAACTCTAGTTAGATAACGCAACAGGACTTTTTGGAATATCTGATGGACTGGAATTTGTCTGATGTATGGAATTTGTCTGTTCCATCCTAATACCGTTGCTTTCATTTAGTGTAGTTTTTGAATTAAAATTTTTTAATGGTGAGTTAAAAAAAATAATATTTATATTGCGGACGCTTCTCGGAAGTATTCAGGATAAACGTCACTATTTTTTATAGAAAAAAACATCTAGGATAAGCGCGCAAAATTTCGTTTTATTTAAGAAAGCATTTTCTGTAAGTAAATACTGATATAGAAAATTTCCCTCCTCTTAAAATTTCAGGATGCATTCATCTCATTTAATCATATATTTAGAAAGGCTGATGTAAGGAGAATGACACTACCTAAAAGATTTACCGTAATTTCGGGTGTATAAGCCGCAGATCAAACAATTCTTTTTCGACCCAGAATTTTTTAAGAAACAAATATAACTAGTTAGATCGCCGTAAATATTTGTCTTCAATCACTAAATAAGTTTTCTGGGTCTAAAAAGAATTGTTTGATCCGCGGCTTATACACCCGAAATTACGGTATTAAATGAAACATAATGTAAATTCTGATGAATTTAACCTCTTTCCTGTTTTGCTGGTACACCGTACGATCAACGAGTATCTCCGATCATAATTTACCCATACCACGTACGGGCATCCATACTCCAATCATAATTTATTATTCTCATCAGTAAAATGTTATTGTAAATTTTACATTACTTAGTTCGAGCATTCATCTGATTCAATAAGGCAAAAATATCTGTTTTGAAAAAACGGTGATAGAAGATTAAAAATTTTGTAAAAACATGAAAAGCATTATTTGAAGATTATTAACATTATTTGGAAGTTTTTTATTAAAAATATTCATCTGTTAAGTAGTTAAAACAAGTCGGAAATTCACGTCAAGCATAACAAATGTGGTGCGTTCGTTCTATAACGAAGTTTTTAAAATATTCAGATCTTGGTGCAAAATCTACAGTACATCGGTTTGGTTTGGTTTATTTTTTGTCGGCCGATTATCTACACCAGGGATATAGGCCCAAAGGGGAAGTGCCCTTCGTGGGGGGTCTTTCTAAGGGAACCTAACCCGTATTTACGCAAGGTTCGAAGAAAACCACGAAAACTCTGAACGGTTAGGCCGGCAGCCGCGATTGGGATGGAATCCAGCACCTGCCGTCTACCAGTTAGAGGTCAGAACCTCATGGCTGCTGGTGGGGCCTCTATAGTACATCGGATACAGTACAGTCAATCAGGATAACTTTGACCTATCAGGGTAACTTTAGGGTAATATACGGATAAAAGTTTAAGTCTGCTACATCACTTGAGTTAAAGACAAAGATTTGGTATCAAAATATAAATAGTTGCACTAATGTAAGTTTGGCAGCTCATTTGAAATAATTAGTTAAGATTTTAACGTATCATAATGGATCAAACTTTTGTAAAATTGGACCAAAGTTATTCTGATTTGGAGCAAAGTTACACTGATTGTCTCTATAGTAGCAGGAATCTTTTGTGCGTTCCTGTAAATGCTATCAACTGTCTATTATAAAGGAAATAACTTCTAATAAACAGCAGCAACATACATCAACTTCACAAAATATGTAATATTTTTCATATAATTAAAAAGCGTCTCAAACGATGTTTCATCGTATGCTGTTATGTAGTGGTTAAGTATGGCTTTTGTGTGACCCTTTAAATTAATAGGAAATATTCTTTCCACCATAGAAAATAAATTATATCTTAGTACGTACTTCACAGATGCGTTTCAACTTTATTATGTTCAAAAGAGTGTAACGTCATTAAAATATACTGGAAACTCTTTTTCCCATTAGCTGTAATGTAACGGAATAATTTTCATTGTCTCTGTAATTACACTATACATCTGATTTTTATAAAATTGAAATGACTCAACAAAATTATGCAGCAAATATAAATTTTAAATTTCAAACGATTCCATCGGGTAATTTTTGCTCTGTTATATATCGATAGAAGGACAGACTGGATGATGAATATATGACTAAGTGAATGATGACTAAGTGCCACGTTTTTACATAATTAGGATCACACCTAAAAACAGAACACCAACTGGAAACAAGTGACTATGCATATCCATATAGATGTATAGCAAACTATACATATATTTCTGAAATGTAAATTTTTGCTATTTCATAATTCTTCAAATGAATAAAGTGAAATTTATGTTTTTTCCTTGATAAACTGGTACTTCGTCAAAGCGTTCTGATACGACCTAGGGATTTCATATAGTAAATGAACCGAAACATTTACTGTGATCTAAAGAAATACTATTAGTTTTTTAATGCTTCTTGGGCGGATTTTGATTATTTTATCCGCCAATCATTCGCCGGAAATTACGGTACTTAATTGTACAAATCTAATTAAATACAGTGGGGGGGGGGTATAAATGATCTCCCTATTTTAAGAGGGCAATAAAAATGTATAGGACATGGAAAACAAATATTTTATGTTTATATTCGGAAAGATTAATTTATGCCATTTTTAAATTTTTACAATCTGTAACCATTTTTACTATTAATTTCAAGGTCTTGTTCTACGAAAAATAATGTCGTCTAAATGTTTTCCTTCGATCTCTACCCCACTAAAAAAAATCTGTAGAAAATCTATAGCTTTTTGGCCCGAAATCTGTGGGAAATCCGAAGGTATTTGGCACATTTTGCACATATTTTAAAGAATATCTTTAAAAATCTGCAGATATTTTAAAGATAAAGCTAAGTCTATAAATTTTCTTCAAATTTCTGTAGAATTTCTGTAGAAATTGGCGATTTATTCAGGTAATCTTAAGATTATTTTTAATGGGGTATACACTTGTGAAGTCTCTCCCTGAAATTCAGCATAACCCTTCAACCATTGCTGGAAAAATTGCTGCAATTTCAAATCGAATAGCGTACTTCAGTTCGCCGAGTGTTTAGGACTTAGGTTTATGTGCGTAAACTTTAGCCATCAGGTAACCCCACAGGAAGAAGTCGTACGTTGCTGCATGTGACAATATCATTTTTCGTGCAAAAAAACCTCGAAACTAATAGCGAAAATTGTTACAGATTGCAAAAATTTATAAATGGCTAACATTATTCTTTCCGAATGTAAGCATAAAGTATTTGCTTTCAATGCAGTGTATATTTTTATTGACCTCTTAAAATGGGGAGATTTTTATGCCCCACCCTGTATATATTTATCAATAAACATTGTCATACATTATATTACATGCAAAAAAATCTGTGACATTTGAATTAAAATTATTCATTTAAAGTTTATTCTCCTATTTTATAATACCAGATAAAGTGCGTGACTTCTATCATTAGAGAAATACATGCTTAAAATGAAATTCCTTCATAATTGTCGCAATCCATTTTGTATGTAAAATGTTTCATCGTTGCACTTTAAGTTAGAAGAGCGCTACTTACGTCTTAATGGATAATAGTAAGGGATTGAAAGAGAATTTTGTAATCAGACGCAGCTGACGTAGCAAAATTTAATTCAGTTCAAGAGGAAACAAATATTCAGTTTAAAATCAATTTCTCATAAACTGGTGCATTACGAATATTAAGATATAGAAAAAATCAAAAATGATTATTTGTTTCGTCTTAACACTAGAATGAGGCGAATTTCTACTCAAGTTTTTTAATAATATTTAATACTAGAATTTTTATTTAAATCTGCTTAAGTTATTTAATGAATTCGGTTTTCCTTTGTTTCTTTAAACCCCTTGAGCTCTGCTGGTAGAATTTTCTACCACATAATTTTAATTCCAAAATGTCACAATGACACCAGGAAATTTGACCAAATTTAGTTCAAAGAGGTTTAATGCATTTTTTCGTGTTTTATCGTTAACCGGTTTTTTTCTTTGCAAAATACTGGTGCCAATGTGACATTTGGAATTTTGAAGAAATTTACACCCCAGAGCTTAAAGGGTTAAACTTATTTTATAAAAATATATCTGGTTTGAACAGATATATGTTTCATTGGTAGGGGCCAAAATGGCCCCTCGCCATCATTATAATGTTAATGTTCACAATAAAATAACCTTTATATTTTGTTTAAAGAAAAATCGTTCTTTGAATGTGACACATTGAACGAAGGTGGCAAAATTGGTCTCCAATTTGAAAACGAAAATTTAACTCTAGAGAGTCCGGAAATTTTAATCAAGTTTCATAATAATACTTCAAACCGGAATTTTTTTTTTAAATTATTTAAATGATTTATTTGCCATAACTTTATGTGTTACATATTTAACTTATTTTGTTAAAATATTTCTGGTTCCAGTTGCTATTTCATCATACAGCTGGAGTCGAATCGATTCCTTCCGGTAGTTTTAGTGTTAACTCCTTGGGGACGGGCGACACGTATTCGTGCCGAAAAAGGGCTTAAGAATCCTTGTTTATCCCCACCAGTTAAAGTTCACTGTAAAATTTGCATTTTTTAATAGGAGCATTTTCTCCTTTTAATAAGGTAAAAGTTACTGTTTATAAAAACCGGTGATAAAACATAAAAATTTTGTAAAAGACTCACGTCGCTAAGGGTTTAAATCCATCCGTACAATGGTGAATTTCAAAAGATGATTTTTTACTTAATGTTATGGCTAAATGTGTCTTATTAAATAAAACATAAAATACTATTTATTTTTGGTATGTATTCAAAATTTCAGTATAAAAATTGCAATCAAACTGTCAACCCTGCATTGAAAGATCTTAATTGCATTTTTTAACACATTAATTAGAATTTGTCGAAAACTTTAAATCAGTATTGGTCATCTGTTAGAAGGCTGTCTAACCTGCACTTTTTTTAAAAATTAGTCTTCTCCCATTGAAAGGGTTAAGTGATGCAAAGAATATAATTTTAAATAAAAAATTTCGTGTGAAGTATTTTTTTTAAACTGTAGTAAAATTTCCAGCCATTCAAATTTAAATGACTAATATGTAAAAACCATAAATTGATTAGCATAAAATTCGTTTCCTGAGAAAAATTATCAGTAAAAATGAAAGCTCGTGATAAATTACATTGTATAAATTATAATTAATACAGTTACACAGGAAGTCTCTCAGGATAAGTGAGCTTCCGAGAGAGTTGTCTGAGAAGAAACTACCGATTCAAAATAACAAATCACAAATGAATAATGAGGATAATACCCGGAACAGGATATTTTCCAAATTAAAATTAAACTTGAAATAACTCACACTTTCAATATTAACGGTAGGTAGGAACAGAATATTAATTGCATTTTTAATGGATGTTAAAGCTTGCTTAACAGAAATTCTAAAACTTTGCTTTTATATGTGTCATTTATAGATTTTTAATGTAAGGTTTAAAATTCCTTTCGATAAGAATTTTTTTAATAATTTGTTTCAATAATTAGTTGCATTATATGTGAGTATTATCTTGCTCACAAACAAACATCTTTTGCTAAATCCTTGGAGGCCTGATACAATGAATTTTTCATGATACTTGAATTTTTCGCCATTTAATTTTAATCCACAAACATCATAGTGGCACAGGAATATTTGACCAATTTATAAGAAAATAAATTACTTAATTTTTTTTTCGTGTATACTGTAAACCGAATTTTTTATTTTCAAAATACTGGTGCAAATGTGACATTTGGGTACTTTGAAGAAATTCAGCCACTAGACCTTCGAAAGTTAAATGTTTAAAATGGTTACATAATACAAGTTATTTAAATATTCGAAGTTAAACCTTTTCGGTAAAATGTTTCAAACACATATTATTTTTAGCCTTTTAGTAATTCCCATCTGCAAATATTTGAACAAGGTTTTTTTTTTTTTTTTTTTTTTTTTTTTTTTTTTTGCTTTTTTCAAATCGTTTTCAACAGTCGCTTTTGAAATGATTCCACATATTTTTAACAGAACTATGATATATCTCAAACCAGTGATCCAAGTTTGGCCCCAATGAAACTAGCATTTTCAAACCGAAACTTACATGTGACTTAATGACTTTATTACTTAATGACATGTAAGAGTAAAACACACTTAAAAAATATTGACTGTGTTAGATTTTTTATAAATTGTTGACCATTTGACTTTAAAAAAACATATCGCAAAACCTCTTGAATATATTAATAAAGAATTTCATTAATTTTTAAAACAGGCTTGTTTAAAATCGCTTTAATTCAAAATATTATTTATAAACATTTTCATTTAATTAAAAAAAACTGGAATTTTTCAAATAATTATTTATAAAGTAATTGAAAATATTTAAAAAAAAAAAAATATTGTAGTTTCTTTTAGTGGGAAAAAACTGATCGTATTATACGCCAGTTTATGCTTGAAATAAAATTACGATTCTAATACGTCACGTTCGTGCAGTTTTTGAGATGACGAAACGCGAGTTTCGCTATCAGTTTTGTAGGAAGTACAATCGTTGACAAAGGGTGTCGTTGACAAATGAGATTTTGAAGCCTATTTTGTTCTACGAGTTCAAATAAGGAAACAAAGCTGCAGAGGCTGCTATAAGAATATGCTCCGTGCTTGGAGAGACTTCAGTGAGTGAATAGACCGCTCAAAAGTGGTTCAACAGATTTTCGTCCGGAGAGAAGAGCCTCGAAGACAAGCCCCTTGTTGGTCGTCCATCCATCTTAGACCAAGTCCAGCTGGAGGAGGGAATCAAACAGAATCCTGATCTAACATGCCAGGAGCTTGCGCAAAGGTTCGGAGTATCTGACGAAACCATCCGATCGCATATTCATAGCCTTGGGATGTCGTGGAAACTTGATAAGTGGGTTCCTCATGTCCTGTCCGAGGAAAACAAGCTTCAACGATTGAACATCTGCTTGTCATTGCTGTCGCGCCACAACAAAGCCTCTTTCCTGAATCAGATATTGACATGTGACGAGAAATGGGTAATGTATGATAACCGAAAGAGGAAACATCATTGGTCGACTTCTGGTTCCGTCTCATTGGATGCTAAACCGGACATCCATCAAAAAAAGATAATGCTGTGTATTTGGTGGACTAGCGCTGGTATAGCTCACTATGAATTCTTAGAAAGCGGAAAAACAATCACAGCCGAAGTCTATTCGTCTCAGTTGAAAAGGGTTTCAGCTGCTGTGCTCGAAAAGCAGCCAGCGCTGGTCAACAGAAGAGGAATTCTTCTCCTCCACGATAACGCCAGACCTCATACGGCCAAAGCGAGCAGGGACGTGATAAAAATGTTGGGCTGGGACGTTTTGCCACACCCACCTTACTCCCAGGACATTGCCCCATCGGACTATTGTTTTTGGCCATGGATAATCACCTGCGGGAACAGCAGTTCCAAACTCAAGATGATGTCACAAAAACTATAACCCAGTTTTTGGACTCTAAACCAAAAGATTTTTTCAAAAAGGGTATTTATAAGCTTGTGTCTCGTTGGCAACACGTAATTGAAGCCAATGGTGATTATTTCAAAGAATAAAATAAGTGTTTGAGATTTTTGTGGGTCGTTTTTTATGTCTGATGAAAACCGCACAAACTTTCTTGGTTACCTGATAGTAATTTGCCGATAAATACACGCATTTAAAATCCTTCTATATATAATGTGTAAAGCATTTTTTTCTTTAAACGGAGTCAGTAGCGACTGGTCAGGGGGGTGCTGCATCAATTTAGTCACACCAGTAAAATTGTATGGTTATTTCAGTTTTATTTAATCAACATAATTCATCGAATAAATAATATGAAAGATTCTGTTAAATTTTACCGGTGTGAAAAATCGGTTGTATCACTCCCTGACGAGCCGCTACTGAACGGAGTTCTTAGTGACAATGGCAGTCATTTTCTCTCTGATGGAGATTTACTTGTCCATAGCAACCAACTTTTACGCATTTGTGTTACCACTAAAATTGTACAGATATTTTCCATTTGTTTAATCATAGGATTTCCACAATAAAATAAGATAAAATTTGCGATAAAAATTTTGTGGTAGGAAAAATGCGTAAAAGTTGGCAGCTATGCTTGTCTAACACTTTTAAAATCAAAATAACATTGCTTCTGTGGAATAAATAGCATATATTCCATTTTTTGAAAAATTAATAATAGTTAATAATGCAACTTCGAAACTTCTTTGCTAATCAAGCAATCTGAACTTTACAGAAAAAAAAAAACGCAAATTAGCATTACTAGCTTTTTATAAAATAATAAAGAAAAATTAAACAATATATTTTTATTTTTTCATTATTACTTTTATGTATAGATTTAGAAATATATACCGGGTGATCCGAAAGTCAGGACGAAATTTAAAAATGAATAATTCGAAAACGAATCAAGATGCAAAAATACGGTTTGCACCAAACGGATGTAAAAGAAACCGGGTTTTGTGTGGCAACGAAAAAAATCTTGCCGATCAACAGATGACGCTTTAGTGATTTAATGCACCAAAAGATAATTTAAAATTGAAAAAAAAAGTTGACAACTTACAATTCAGCTTAATTAAAGTTAATTAGTACTACAATGAATATTCAGTGTGCTGTCCATCATTCAGAAGTAAAGCTGTGATCCGAGGCACCACACCATTCACAACATAGAATAACATTTCTTGCGTTATGGCAGACACATTTTGTAGGATGGAATCTTTCAGTGCTACTAGTGATGCCGGTTGTTTGCGGTACACTTTTGACTTCAATAACCCCCACAGGCAAAAGTCCCAGCGTGCCAGATAGGGAGATCCTGGTGGCCATGAATGATTAACCGTATGAGCTCTGATCGTAGAATTTTCTACCATATAATTTTAATTCCGAAATGTCACAACGGCAGCAGAAAATTCGACCACGTTTAACCCCTTGAGGCGCAAAGCACATCTGCTACTAAAATGTTAAAATGGTTGATTGACACCGGTATTTATAAACAATTATATATGAAACAAAGTAAAAGCTTTTCTTCGAGTATATCATATGGAACAAAAGTTGATTCTTAAATTTTGGTGTCAATGTGGCATTTGGGAATTAAAATTAAGTGGTATATAACATATACCGGTGCCCGTCAAGGGGTTAATTAAAAAACTTTTAATGCATTTTTTTCGCGTATATCGGTAACCGTTTTTTATTTATTTATTTTTTTTTTTTGAAAGATACTGGTTCCAATGTGATATTTTGAATAATGATGATATTTACTCACTAGAGCTCAAAGGGTTAAAGTAGCGACTGATAACCCTTTCCGGCGCAGTGCTACCACTCCGGCAACACCTAATTTTAATGCCAACCTTACAAACGGCACCAATAATATTTTAGTAAGATTTTACTTTTACAATGACAGCTTAAATCAGGGAATTCTTAATTTCTAAAAAAGTCTTTTGTAAATTCCGGTGTCAGTCAACAATTTGTCATTTTACGAACAGAATTTGTCTGCGCCGGAAAGGGTTAATGCGATCCACCCCCAAATATTGAGCGTAGCAAGCGTTACACAGGCAGAGCTCCATCTTGCATAAAGGTGATTGTTTGGAGTGCCTGTCGCTCTTGCAATTCAGAAATCCTACAGCGCCATCTGTGGGTTGCCAATAGAACTATTTTTTGTAGCCACACAAAACCCGGTTTCTTTTCCATCCGTTTGGTGCAAACCCTATCTTTGAATCTTGATTCGTTTTCGAATTATCTATACTAATAAAATCCGTGCGCCTCTGTCTGCTTGAAGCCGATTAAACTTCGCAACGCGGGCGAGTTGGAAGTCGCGAGAGGTGTCTTTCGATGGAAAATATTCCGGGGAAGTCATTTCGGGCATTTTCGAGACAGTGGGACCAAAATTAAAAAAGTTATGAATTAAAAACCCCTTGGGAATCGGAACGAAAATTGTCTCAAATCCGAAACGGCCCTCGAACGGAGCTCCGAGGCAGAACACTGCGCTACCTAGCGGTGAAGAACCTAACTTTTCCCCTTTGGCTAAAAGAAGAAACAGCCGAAAACCGCTTTTTCTACCGGCGCTAATTGCGTTTTTTTTTTGCGCGTTTTTTCTTAAACCATCATGCAGACAGTTTTTAAAGTAAAAAAAAAACTGATTACATATTCAGTATCTGCGTAAAAATCTGCTTCTGATGAACTAAAAAATACGGAAAAATGTCTTAAGGGCGCGTAGTGCCCACCGTGCAAAACCAAATATTTTTTAACGGGACTATGGGCGCGAAGCGACCATAGTTCCGATCCACAATCTTTTTTTTTTTCAAGTGCACGTGGCCCACAGTGCGAAATCACATATTTTTAACGGGACCATGGCTCTTTAATTTACTTTTTTTTGTGCTTGAGGATTCGAACACCAAGACTTGCTTATTTAATGAATTTTTTTGCTTATTATATACTGCTTAATACCGAGGTTCGTTTGGAAAAAGTGGCCCAGCTAGCGGGCGTAGCTCGCTAGTTTATTTTTAAAATTCGTCCTGACTTTTGGATAACTTGGTATTTTTCATGAAAACAGAAAATTTAAACAATAAAACGTTTTCTTTTTTATATATTTTTTTCATGGATGGCTTTGAATTTAAAATAAGGAGCCATTTTTTAGATCGATGCATTTCTTGAGAAGCGATCCCCACAGATCTGGCAATAGGATTTTACAAGTTGTCAAAACCTTGGTAGAAAATAGCAAAACCGGATGGAGATTGTTATACTTTTTAGTTTTGAGTTTCCATAACCTTTGCTTACATAGCTTTAAATAAATTTTGAACCTTGAAATAACTTATTTATAAAATTTACATTTAAAATATACTAATAATCAAGCTAGTTATAGATAAATACGTGTAAGATATGAATTATTTGCACTAAAAGTTCTTCTTTTGAAATTATTCAGGGCATTTTTTCAATTAAATTAGACAAAATTTTCTGTTTTGAAGAACCGGCGAGTAAAAAATTCTGTAAAAGACGAACGTCGCGAAGGGTGTAAACGTGCGATTTTTTAACCTATTTTGAAGAAACAATTATCAAGCGAGACGATTAAGAGTTAAAAACTAAATGTTTTTACAAAAAAAAATTCCACTTTATTGAAATATAAGATTCATCTATTGAATTAATCGAAATTTAAATTTTACAAATAATATTCGAATATCAGAATCCAGATGAGGCGTGAATCGTATGAGTCCCCCCCTCCCCCTCCCCATGAAAAACATCAACATATATGTATATATACATAGTGAAAATTGGTGTTTTTAGATGTTCTTTAAGGTAGAAGAAATATAAGAAATATTTAAATTCATAATATATAATCATAATATATATCATAATATATATCATAATCATAAAATAAATAAGAAAAATATTTCTATAAAAAATATCTTTTAATGGAATAAAAATGAATAAAAAAATATATTACGCAAACAGATCTGTTATCTTTGTCATTTTAAAAGAAAATACCTCAGCTTAGCGCAAGCTTTATACGGAAAAGAGAAAGAAAATTGTCTTTATGAGATTACGATACGTAAAATACGGACTCCAAATAGACAGGAATAGGAAAGTTAATCCACTGGTACCAGAAAGTATCTCATTTTGTGTGTTCTTGTTGCTTAAGACAAAAGAAATGTCTCGAGTTTTGCATCTAGTGCTTTTATTGGATATCAGAGGAATTTTTTTTATAAGAATAAAATTTTACGTACAAAAGCCATAAAAATTCTTCTTTACATATATTTAAAAAATTATATTCAAGAAACATGATATGAAGTTTGCATATATAATATAAAATGATTCGTGCAATGCATAAGGGAACTGGCAATATTAAATTATGTTTAACATTCAGATTTAAATTCGCAAACGATATATTGGCACCAGAATTTATCAATTAAATTTTGCTTTGTGTAATGTACGCGAAGAAAACCTTTTAATAACTTAAATCTAAATTTGCTCATACATGCCAGCGTCAATCAGTCATTTTATCACTTTAGCAACAGAAGTGCTTTGCCCCTTAAAGAACTTGAAAACGTTATTCTTTTAACACTACTTTTCTGCAAAGAAGAATCTTTATAAATTTCGTAAAAATTTACATCGACGATGGCTTTTTGTAATTTTTGAAAAACATTCACTTATTGTTTTACTAAAAAATACTGATTTTCAAGAGGCAGGCCAGTGGAATTCTATAATAAACTATTTCCTGCTTCTTATTTAAAGCTGAATTGTTTATCCGGAGATCGCGTTATCGTAGTTGATTACTTTGAATCCGATTTCTTTCAATGAATAGAAGTCCCCTAATTGATTTAAAGATATTCCGAAGTTCATTCAAGAAAGATTAGTCGGAATTGGCGGTTTAGAAGTGTATGTGTATGCGGGAACTTTGTTTACGAATCAACTGTTAAACTAGATTTCTTAACCCTTTGAGCTCTGATGGGTAAATTTCTTCAAAATTCTAAATGTCACATTCTCACCAGTATTTTGCAAAGAAAAAAACCGGTTAACAATATACGCAAAAAAATGCATTAAACCATTTTCAAATAAATTTGGTCGAATTTTCTGGTGCCGTTATGACATTTCGGAATTAAAATAATGTGGTCGAAAATGCTACCATCATAGCTCAAAGGGTTAATATTCTTCTAATTAACATACCGTAATTTCCGGCGTATAATCCGCGGATCAAACAATTGCTTTCCGACCCAGAAATTTTATTTACTAATCGAAGCCGAATATTTACCGCGAATTAGAAAGTTACATTTTATTTTTAAAATTTTCTGCGTCGGAAAATGATTATTTGACCTGCGGATTATACGTCGGAAATTACGGTAATTCGAGAATTTTCTATAACTAGAAAATCATACATCATAAAAATTTGTGTTGTCACCACCTTCTCCAAAGTTTTATATTTTCAAATGAAGTCCTTTGTAAAATTTTCTTTGTTACCCGTTATAAAACTTTTTCAAAAACTTTCCTTGTTAGATTTATTTAACAAAAGATATTTCTGACTATTCAAAAGAAATAGATCAATATTTCTTTCCTGCTGATTTGCCATTTAAACTACTTTTTATATTCGAGATGCTTATAATTTTTAACATATTTTCGAAATAAAAATGCTCAGTTTAATCAAAGACAAACTTATGTAGTGATAGCCAAATAAATAATTTTATTATTAAAAAGCACAATTCATTTGGCCATGTGAAAAACATAGCTGCCAATCTTTGTTTTTTTAGTTCAAATTCTACCAAAAAATTTGTTACATACAAAATATAGAAAACCTAAAAAAATTAAGATAGGATTGAGTACTCACATACAATTAACCACGTAACTGATTCTTTTTTTTTTACATTGAATAAATTTAAATATGGGATGTGTATCACTTTTTTTATCTAAAATATTCGTCATGCTTGGTCTAAATTTTTTTGCCATTAAATACTATGAAATTGTACCGTAATTTCGGGTGTATAAGCCGCGGCTCAAACAATTCTTTTTCGACCCAGAATTTTTTTTTAAATGAATGTTACTATTTAGATCGCCGTAAATATTTGTGTTTAATCATTAAATAAGATTTCTGGGTCCAAAAAGAATTGTTTGAGCCGCGGCTTATACACCCGAAATTACGGTAATTAAAAAAATTGTGATATCAAAAGCTTTAAGGGATGGATCAAGCATTTATTTCTTACCCGTACGACGTACGGACATATCAGTTAAGTGATTAAATAAAAGATGCATAAGGAAGAGAAAAGATGTCTAAATAATGTATAATCTTTTACAAAATACAATAAAAAGCCGATTAGGAAAGTTGAAAACGCAAATGTTTGCAAAGAACAGTAAGCTTTTTGACGTCAATGGAGAAAAAATAATGTATAATAATTTTGGCATTGGGGTGCTTTCTCACTGCACTATGACTATACAAGACTTGTTTCTAAAAGTTTGGCTCATTCTAACCTCCACCGCTAACGAATAATGTCGTCGCTCGTGGGATACTTGTTCAGTAAAGGGTATAGTCAATAAAATTCAGTAAAGTTATTTTCAGAATTTAAGCTTCGTCCTATCTGTTTCCGGGACTTACAGCGGATGGTACACTGTTAGCATTGATTGAAAAAAAAAATATTATCCCATATATAGCTGAGTTTTACTTTTCTGTTAGCTTTAAATTTAACTTACCCCTTTTTTAGATCCAGACAGAAGCCTAACTACTTGTTTTTCAGTTTTTGTGGGCCAATTATGTACTTTCAAAGACCTTTTTTAAAGACTAAATTCTCCGCGGAGAACCTGAGAAACTTCGACTTTGGACGGATACTATATGACAGTCAGTCGAAATCGGTGAGCTATGTGCCCCCCTTTTCTATAGTTTTTAGTGAAATGTTAATTGGGCTTGGATAACTTTTGCTATCCCTTTCTGTGCCCGTTGATATAAAACTACTTTTACATACTCCGTTATTTACCTACGCCTGTCGTTGAAATGACATCGAAGTATGGGATAACCAAATTTATTTTTATACTCTATACGCCCCATTTCTGGAATTTATATTTAACCTCGTTTTTCCAACTGTGGAATGATACTTGGATCTGCACCAGATCTTCAAAATTATAACTTTTTAGACCGTGCTTTATTTCGAAATTCGCGTCTTCAATTTTCAATTTAGGTGGCGTTTACACGCTGCGGCTTTCCATGCTGCGTTGGCACTTCTTAAAAACCGCAATGTCATGATGTCTAACCAGAAAATTTGCTTCAGAATAGACATTTCTTCTTTTAATTAAAATCATTTTAAGA
This sequence comes from Maratus speculifer, assembly GCA_964019185.1. Lineage (NCBI taxonomy): Eukaryota > Metazoa > Arthropoda > Arachnida > Araneae > Salticidae > Maratus > Maratus speculifer. The sequence goes on from OZ025299.1 coordinate 199,094,933, forward strand.
AATTTTTGTATAAAATTAAAGCAAATATTAAATTTCTGAAATATAATAGTATTTAACACTAGAAAGACGGGAACTTTTACTCAACTTTAAAAAATATATATATAATACCAGAATTTTTGTTTAAAATTGTTTAAGTTAATCAACTAACCCCTTTTTCCATTGCACATTTTATAATATTTCTTAAATAAATTTACGGTTCGAATCGAAATAAATTCATTTGGTAGGGGCTAAAATGGTCCCTTGTCGTCAATCCAGTGTTAAATTTACCGTTGCTTGCAGGACTCTCAAATGATCCGCGAACTGAACATCAATATTTTTACAGACAATTTTATTAAACATTTCTAGAGTATTTGCGCTAAAATCAACTTCCAAAGATTGTCTCTAGGCAATTTGCAAGAAAAATCTAAAAGGCTTGTCATCTCACGGGGGAAACCGTCTTTGTCAGCATTTTACCTTTTTTGTTTTTTTGTTTTATTTTCAGTAGGTGTAATTCAAATTTATCAGGAGTAGAAGCATGTAAGACAAAGCACATATGAGCATAAAGAGCATTTTATCCGATCAAATGAGGAAAAAAAATCGGTTTTTAAGAACTGGTGATAAAAAGTTGAATATTTTTGTTAAAAAAAAAAAAAAAAAAAAAAAAAAAAAAAAAAAAACGCTCATTGCGAAGGAATTAAACGGAGCGAGAGGGTTTAAAAAAGCCATTACAGCTTTATTAAAGAATTATTGACCTAAACTGGCCTACTCATAAAAGTTAAATAAAACATTAATTTATCACTTTTCTTTACAAACCCTTTATAAATTTTAGCTGTGTTTCTTTTGTTAGCACAGAAATTAACGGCTTTATTGAGCGGTTTATTCACCTTTCTGTTTCAGTAGTTTGTGGTTAAAAGGCAAGTTTATGAAGATTTATGTTTTTAATGTACAGCTTAGAAGGTTTTATATGATACAAATAAATCTTTTTTAGCAAATTACTTTTTTCATTCAGAAGCCTTTTATGAACGTAATCTTTTCTTTTACGGATTCATAGTGTCAAAGTTAAAGGTTTGCTTATTATTTACTTTAAAATAAACATGTCTAAGAAGTAAAAAAAAATACCTACTTAAAAATGCCGTTTTAATCTTTAAAAACAGACTTTCTTTTTGCGGACATATTAGCATAAATATAAAATTATTTAACTTTATTTCAATTATTTAAATATATGAAACATTTTCAATGATTTAACTTTTGTAGTAACTAATAATTAATTCAAAGTCTTTACTTTCCATACAATTTTCGCAACTATTTCAAAATAGAAATATTTATATTTATCTAATACTTTTTATTCACATTTGAGATCTTTCTGCGATTATTCGCAGAACTGAAGATATTTTTGTGAATAAATTGAATGAAAAACTTTATTGTAAAATTATAGTATCAATGTACGCAAATTCTTAAAATTTTAACCCTTTGAGTTATTGTTGATGAACTTCTTCAAAAGCTCCAAATTTCATACTTGCATCATTAATTTGCAAAGAAAAAATTCGTCTCAACTCGAAGAAGTGCATTAACCTTTTTTCAAATAAATTTTGTCGAATATTCCAGGGCCAATGTGACATATCAGTTAAGTGAAAAAAATTACAAACACCAGAACTTATATGGGAAAAATATAAAAAAATTACACGAAAATAATTAAAACCAATCCTTTTTTTTCATGTACATTAAACAAAGAAAAATTTACTTTTATAATTCTAGTGCCAGTGTAGCATTTGACAATAAAATTAAGTGGCATATATAATATGTCTTCGCCCTTCAAAAGGTTACCTAGTTTGCGTATTCTTGTGTCGTATTATTTGAATATTTGCATCATGGGCTTATTTTTGTTAATCCACAATTTTTTTAAGCTAGTTCTATTCACACCATACTTCTGAAATTCTAAAATTCGCCATATATTCAACTTATATAATCCATCATTAAACAAGGAGAATATATATTTTTCATCAACCAACCAGAATAAAATTAAAAAAAAATGTATTGGACTGGAAACTTTTCATCACTCTGTATTTCAGGGAATATCTAATTTATTCCGAAATTAAAAAATGCTTTAAAAATTCTGATTAATATTGTTTGCTTAGCCCTTTCCGGCGCAGTGTGCCCACACCCCGGGCACACCTAATTTTAATTCCAAACTTACAAACGACACCAATAAAATTTTAGTAAAATTTTACTTTTTGAATGACAGCTTAAATCAGAACGTACTTAAATTCTAAAAAGTCCGTAATTGTAAATTCCGGTGTCAGTCAACAATTTCTCATTTAACGAACAGAATTTTTTCCGCACCGGAAAGGCAAAAAAATCTTTCAGAAATTCTTTATTGATATATTTTTTGACGTTCATAACTATATTACTTATGGAAAAATTGTAAGATTACTGAACGCGACTTTTCTATTATAGCTGTGGTTTTAAACAAATACTATCCTCGCTGAAGTACATACTTAATATTTCATGAGATTAGGGGCATTTGCTGCAATAATTTTTAATTGCGCTTGCGTGTATTATATATAAAGATCTCTATATATACATATTTATATATAGATATAGATATAGATGTATATATATGTATGACATAACATTTACCACTTTTACATTAATGATATCTTTGCTTTAATTAAGCAAGAAAAATTACAAAAAAAAAAAATCGAAAATTTCTAATGTACATGTCTAGTATCAATGTACTGCCAAAATTATATACCAGTCAACATTTCCAAGAAAAAGGAGCGAAATTGGCACAAATGCTTGTTTTATACTATCCTTGTTCAATTACATTCATTCTTTAAAAATAAAAAAAACCGATAAAACATCGAATTACTATTATTACTCTAATTTATGCTCATAAACCATTAAAGGGGCAAAGCACTTATATTCTTTAATTGCTAAATTGACTTATTTTCAACAGAATTTAAATATATATGTATATATATATCAAAATAAATGAAGCTTTTATTCACGTATTTGATGTAATGAAAATTTTTATTTCAAATCCAGGTGTCAATGTGGCATTTCGCTATTAAAATTAAGTGGGATATATTTTATGCCACCGCCCTTCAAGGGGTTAAACATGTCTCAGTCTGTTTCAGCTAATTATGGTAATTTCTTTAATTCGTTTCGGTAATTTTGTTTATCAATATCAAAAAATGTTGTTGGTTTTAATACACATCAACACCACAATTTTAAAACAAATCTTTGCTTGTTCTAAGATATGGGAAGAAGCGTTTTTAATTATTTTCATAAATTTAAGTTTGCAAATCCTGCTGTGAGCCTGATCTACCCATGTCCAAGAGGTTCTGCCTCCGAAACTGATAGACGGGAGATGCTGGGTTCGAACCCAATCGTGCCTTTCGGCGTAAATATTTTGTAGTTTTCCGTGGCTTTTTACAAACCTTCGATTTCCCTGCGTAAATACGGGTTATGTGCCCTTAGAAAGACCTCCCACAAAAAGGACTCGCCTTAGGGCCTTATGCCTCGTGTTGATAATTGGCCGTCATAAATACAACCAACCAACTAACCAAACAATCTGTCCTGTGCCTGTTTTTTCAACATTCTAGTAAGAGAAATTATTTCTGCCGGAAACTGTTTATAGTAAAAGTATTTTTATTTATTATAATCTCCGTCGCCAATGCCAAATTTCTATATCAAAGCAGAATTGACAGCTTTTAGAATGATAATCTATATATTTAAATATGAATACAGCAGGTGAAACATTTTCGGCTAACTTTGAAAATTTCTTCGAATGAGTGTTCCATTTTGGCTCTTTTTTTTAATTCAAAAATTACGATTCATATCAGAATATGCGAATAATGCATTTGGCTTTACTTAATGGGAAACATATTTTGAATTTTAAAAGTTAAAATTTTTCTTTTAAAATTTCGGGTATGAATTTCAATTTTCGAGTAAAAATGGAATTTCAACTGGTTATTTTTATGCACTTTCGTACGTATAGATAATATATTTATTTGTTACACCAACCAAACAATGCTGATTTTTATGCACATTATACCGACGCACAAATGAAATTTTTGACAAAAAATAGTGATTTTCGTAAAAATTTAAAATATGATTTTAATAAAAAAATATTCTATCGGTATTTCGCACAAATTTTATTAACTGAAAATTAAACAAAATCGCCGTTTTATGCGTTTTTATTTTCTCTAAATTTTTCATTAAAAATATAAATTTCGGTGCAAAAGCTTTTGAAAAAAAATGACTTTTATTAAAATAGGACTTTTTTTTTTCATCTAATAAAGTATCATTACTGATAATCTAATAATAGGGGGGGTGGAATATTTTCAGATAGGTGCATATATAGGGGAAAGTTGGATAAAACCGGGTCGGTTAATAAAACAGGGAACCAGGCTTTATGGATTTATTTGCGGCGGTATCTTGCCGAAACTTTTAGAAATATTTCTAGGCGAGAGGCTTGCCAGCTCTTAGTAACTAGAAGTCGTGTAGACGAACTCATTTCGCAGTGGTGATTTTTAAAAGATTTCACGTGAAAATGTTAAAAATTTGATGTCTGCAATATTACTTTACCAATCCTTAATACCTAAAGATTTAGATTAGGTAAGAATGACGCATGATAGTCAATTATTTACTGATTATTTTAACGTTTTGTATTGGTATCTACGAGTTATCTGAACAACGCTAGAGTAACGTTTCATCAAAACGGCGTGGTCGGACATAAACGGGGAGTTTCCGGTTTTGGACTACTCATTTATTTGCGCGATTGAAATAGAATCAACTTGTTTATGGATTTTTCGGCGATCTATATATATTAAAAAACTATACAAAAAATATTATTTTAATTAAGCGGCTATATAGAAGATTGTTTCTAGTCATTTCTATCGAAACATCTATCCTTATTTCCATCTCCTACAAATTAGAACTCGAACAAGAAGAATAAGAAAATATGGAAATTCAAGACAAGAAAAACTTAACCCTGAACCGAAGCTTTCCATGATGACAGAAAATAAAAGTATAAAAACTGATGTGAATAAGAAAATTCATAAGGAAAAAAACCTTGACATTAAACGAGGAAGAAGATGAAAATGAAGTAAGCATCTTTTGCAACGGCTTACATGAACAATCTAAACCTAAGGAGAGTTGCATACAATGCCTTTATTGCAGAATGCAAATGAACAAGATCGAACTTTCATTTGTGATTTTTGCGCCTTGTGAATTTCAACTCTTTAAGCATAACTTAACTCATTTTCATTTTATGTAGATTTGATATACATTCACATAATATAAGTATAATATGTCAATTTTCTTTTAATAAATAGTATTATTGCAAAATTACAATGTGCTTTAATTATTTTTTCCAGTTTCCGGTTTTGTCCGACCAGGTCGGACAAAACCGGGACATTGCACACGTCTAAAAAAGTGTTGTTATGATCTCAATTTCTGTTACTCGTGACAGAATGAATACTTTTTTCTCCCTAAGGAATCAATTTATCGTTTTAGTACAAATTTTGATTGTTTTGTTCACATAGTGCACAATACTAGAAAGAAAAACATTAGGGTCCCGATTTTATCCGACTTTCCCCTATCTGGTGAAAAGTTAAGGTAAATATACTGGCAGACATTTCTCCCGTTCTTCGGCTCAGTATTGATGATTATAGATTTTAACATCGGGCCAATAAGAATTAATATTTTACATTTGTGAATTTATATTTTACAGATGCTGAACTGTTGCCAACTTTCTAATTCTTTTTTAAAATATTTTAATTTTCCTTATATTCCATTATTTAATCTGATATTACATGTGAATATTTATACTTAAAAATGGTTGCGACAATCTAGCAATCTACACTGAAAACTATGCCTTGACTGCGTAAACCCTCTACTTTTCGAGAGACTGATTTGATCTAAGGTCTAAGGAAAACAAGAAAACTATCGAAAATACATATTACTATTTGTTAGCCTAAATTTAGTTTATTTTTTACAATATGGTGGCCCGAGTAGGATAATTTACTCGTATCATATGTCATGAGCAGTCATTTCCAGTAGTCTGAATATTATATTTTTTATATAATTTTGTGGGTGAAATTTGCATAAGATGAAGGATTTGAAGTTATACGAATAAATGATAGTTTTAAACAATAATCATGGAAACAGGAGGCCAATATTTTAACACCGATATTTCCAAGTAATAACTTTATGTTCTATTTGTGAATGTTGCCAAAATTTATGAAAATTTTTTGTTTGGAAATGGTTGGATTATTTTTTATATGAAAAACATTATTGTTAAACGTCATCAATGTACAATTCTTTTGAAACCAGAAAATTATTTCTGATATTATTAAACTCCTTTCATTTAAACCACTTCCACATTGGCATTGATAACCATTGATTACTCTGGGTAGAACGCTGTTTCTTTTCAGCTCTCTGCCAAAATAGCTAGTGTGTCTCATCTTAGGTTCATTGCTTTCAATGTGTCCTGCTTAAAGTCTGTTTTTAACAGATTGCATGACGGCAATCAAATTTTATTTTATTTACCTGCAATATTTTTCTTATTTCCATATCGATTTGAAGGGCGATGACTCATGTTTGGTCCACTTATATCCTAATTTTCAAACTGCCACCAAAAGTTTAATAAAGGCATTTTCCTTTTATTAAGCAAGAGGCGGCAGCTACATTGTTCTTAAGTGTTTTCAAATAAATTTGTTTTTAAATTATGGTGTCATTCAGTGATTTCAGCATTTTATCGCAGATGCCAAGATCCCTTAATTATTTTGGAGTTCAATACGAAACAAAAATCTTTCCGACCTTAAATTTTATTAAAACAAAATTTGAAAATGAAATCATTCATTATCAATTATCATTAATCAGTTTCCCGTCAACCCGCAGCTCAAACTATTCTGTTTCGACTCAGAAAACTCATTCATTAATTAAAGATAAATACCGTAATTTCGGGTGTATAAGCCGCAGATCAAACAATTCTTTTTCGACCCAGAATTTTTTAAGAAACAAATATAACTAGTTAGATCGCCGTAAATATTTGTCTTCAATAATTAAATAAGATTTCTGGGTCCAAAAAGAATTGTTTGATCCGCGGCTTATACACCCGAAATTACGGTATATACCGCGATGCAAAAGATTATATTTTATTTTAGAAACTTCCTGGTTCGAAATAAAATTGTTTGACCTGCGGGTTCTACAGGAAATTACGGTACTTTGCAACTGAAAGTGATAACATCATACCAGCCATTGACGTTTCATTTATTGTTAAATAAACAAAAGTCTATTTAAAATTTTTAAATTTTCCTTGGAAAGTTTTAATAGTTGATTTGTTTTATTATAATGGATATATTTCGTTAATAATCTAAAAAAAAATTTCTTGTGCAAACTCAAAATTTCTAAATAAAACTCCCACAAGTTTTTCATCACTGTTCGCGAACTGGCACATTAAATGGAACATTAAGCCGTTGAAGGCAGTGGTTTACTATTTGAATTATTTAATTTTGATTCGTAAGTACCACATTGGCAGCAGGGCTTTGGAATTAGCCACTTATATGATTCTTTTCTTTTACGTTCAATAAATTGAAAATATGGTTGAAGAAATTTTTTAAATGTAAAATATTCGTAATATTTAATCTAAACATTTCTCCCTTTAAATAGCGTGAAATTGTAATAAAAAATAGTGTTGTGAAAAAATTTTAAGTGATGGATCAAGCAAATTATCCACGCTCGTACGTCGTACGGGCAAATCAGTTAAATTGTTAAAATTATCCGTCAATTCCGTACGCGAAGAAATGTTGTTTTCTTAGTTTTAAAAAACATAGTTTATAAATTCTGGTGTAATTCAGTCACTTTAGAATTTTATTAATATAGCTCTTTGGAAACCCACTTGAGTTAACCCTCATACGGTATTCATTTCGGATGTGCATTATTTCAAGTACGCAGAATCAATATTTTAATTCTGAAAATGTTATTTTACTTTGTTGAAACGTTTGAGTGATTTAAGAGAAAAACAATTTTTCTAAAATAATAGTTGTGTGCAAAACACCGTAAAAACAAAAACTCTGAATATGGCTTTTGTGCTTGAATAGACCAGAACATCTTAGCAAGGTTAAAAGAAGATACATTTTAATATTTAACACTAGTTCGTCCATAGCTGTCATTATGGCCGCTGCCAATGAAAATTTTTCTATTCGAAATATTTTTTCTAAAATACGCTAACCCCTTGAGCTCTGATGGTAGAATTTTCTACCACATAATTTTAATTCTGAAATGTCACAATGGCACCAGAAAATTCAACCAGATTTATTTGAAAAAAGCTTAATGCATTTTTTTCGTGTTTATGGTTAACCGTTTTTCTCATTGCAAAACACTGGTGCCAATGTGACATTTTGAAGTTTGAAGAAATTTACACCCTAGAGCTCAAAGGGTTAAATATGCATCATGGAGAAATAAGATATATAAATTAAATAGTCTTAAATAAAAATTATGGCATAAAATATTTTTATAAAACTTGAGTTAAATTTGTGGTCGTTCAAGTGCTATATAATTCTTTAACATGATAAATAATCAAACAGTTTTAAAATTAGACCATATGTTTCTAAAGCTACTATTTCAAGAATTTTATTTCATTCTGAAATATGCAAACCATTTCTTTGTCATCTGGTATAATACCAGAGGCCATTTTGGATATTTAATGTAAATAACTGCTTATTTTTTGCTCTGAAATAAAACTTATTAATGAAAAACTGCGCAATCACATGGGGCAAAATTTCATAGACCAATACCAAATTTTCGAAATTGACTAACTTCATGCAGAAAGCAAAATTTCGGTGCAAAAATGGATACGCTGTAAAAATGGGCGCCAGGATGTGCAACCTGGCGCCGACGCGATACCAGAAAATTCCTACAGAAATCAAGATCTTATTGAATCAGCAATTATTCAGAGAGTTAGTGAATCAAAAATTTCTGTAATTTTTTTCTGGTATACAGCGGGCGCCAAGTTGAACAGCCCTGCTCTAGCAGTTCAAAATATTGATTATAATCAGGGTTTGGAGCATATTGGACAAATTTTATTATTTTTACCAGTATATTTTATCAATATTCTTTAAGAAACATTTTTATGAGATATCCAATAGGATTATATGATGAAGTTTATAGATAAAAGATACTGGCAAAAAATATAAAATTTGTCCTATATGCTCCGACCCCTATTATTCTGAGTACAATGTCTATCAGCTTTACTTTTTTTGTTGTTGTTGTTTAGCAGTCTGTGTAAAAATCATATAAGATTGGTATTAAATTTTAAGCGAAGAAAACTTTTAAATTTTATTGGTGAGAGACTGCGCGTAAGCGCCTAGATTTTTGCGCCTCTGGGTGCAATTTAGACACTTGAAGTTTCTGAAATTCTGAAGCAAGAAGTGTCAGAAGAAATTAAGACATTTTAAAATGCCTGAAAATTGAACATTCCGTTTCAGACACCCAAAAATCTGAATATCAGGCATTTCAATTTAGAATATGAAGCACTGGTATAATAGCACTAGAAACGCCGGAAATTGCACTCAAGTTTTGTAAAAATGATGTACACCAGAAGACTCTTTTAAAATATTTTAAACTATCTTTTTAACATATTTTTTTTTTGGCGTTATATGCATTTTTAATTTTTTTAAAGATATTTCTGGTTCAAATCAAACTATTCATGCGTGGTAGCAGTCAAATTGACTGCTCTAGGCGCTTTTAATGTTAAATAATAAATGACACACTAAAATTAAGGCAGCAACATAGTTACTGTGCTGTGTGGCATCAGAGATGCATTAAGAAAAGTTACAGATTATGTATTTGTCGTGTTATGAACGGTTCGCGCATCGAACATTTGTAACTGAAAAAAAAGAATGTTATTTTTTTTTCTTTCGGATATGACTCATAATATGTGCAATAGTTTTAAAAATATAAGTTTTTTAAAAATTCGATCATTTGTTCACGCTAATTGTCTATAGTCTTTTAAGATAATACTTTTGAAATGTATTTTTAAATAATAACTTTTTAAAATTTTAATCATTTTATCTTTTTTTCTCAAACACAGTAGTGCTTAATAATTAAATCCAGATATAAATTACCGTCAAACTGATATAATATGAAATTATATTAGTTCTGAAACAATATTAGATATGATTCGTATGTCTATGATTTATCTCATACCCATTGTAGTAGCTGATGCATGAAAGACGAATGTGTATTGTGTGGTTTCGATTAATCTAAATGGTCTGCTTGTTATGTGCAGCTGAATGGAATGGCTGTTACATTTAGGATTACGTGTCATCGTAATAATTTTGTCACTATTACATTGAATACTAGAAGTGTCTTTAAAACCCACATACTTTTTGTTTAGTAAGCAAAAAAGTCTTGTAAAATAAAGCAAACATTTATGAAAGATCTAGTGAATTTTTGTTCAACACTTTTATAGTTTGGCCTTTGTACCATATACGCAAGAAACTTTTGCGTGCTCCTTTTCTTAAAATCTTTAGGGATTAATTATAATCGTGGGCTCGATTTAATGAAATAATATTTTTGATTAAAATTTGTGAGAGTTTTAATTCAGAAGGAGTTTTTTTCGTCCATATTTTCAGTCTATCACGCATAAAGGGAATTATTAAATGTTTAATGACACTATGGAATGATGTTTAATAAGAAACGCTTGAATTTAGCTATGTTTTTGCTGATTTTTTAACATTTTACAGAATAAAGGAATATGATTCATAAGTTTAATTCATCCGCATCACTTTGTCCTTGCTTGAAGGGCCATACCTTTGTTTAAAAACATAAAGCATTTGATATTAACATAGTAAGCAAGAAATGAATAAAAAGGAAACTGCTTTTTTTGTTCGAATGTTTTTAATCTAAACGTCGAAAAGATGTCAGAGAGAAATTGATTTTTTCTGCTATTAAAAAGAGACATTTGTTTCTGGTAATTCTATATTTGCAACAAAGCTGTGTATTGTGCGATTTAAAATATCATAAAGTATATCCAAGTAAGGGTTGCCACGCTCCAGGCAATTTTTCAGTCGATATAGCAGTAATTTTTAAAAATAAAACTATATCTAGATTAATTGCACGGAATTTCGCTTTATTTAAAGAGAGATTCTCTGTAAAGTTCTAGTGCCGAAGAATTTTCTTGTTTTGAAATTCCTTGAAGCGTGGCAGCCCTGTATATATTTGTATTTTTGTAAAATTTCAATAAAAGGCATTTTATTTCTTCCTATCTTACTTTTTTAGCAATAGCTTTTAACATTGTGATTTGCCCTTGCAATTTAAAATGCTGTAAACTTAGAAAACAATTTTTATATACATAAGTTTGCGTTAAATTTTATGTAAATTTCTGCATAAAATATTTGTAAAGCAATTTTTTATATTTGAAACTCAACATATGTCACAGTTGTAGACGTTTATATATAAGACAGGGGAGCCACGGGTGACTATTTTTTAATTCTAACTGGCACCACTTTCTTTAAACAGAAATCTTTAAAAGACACTTTGTCAACTTTTCCAAGACAAATATGCTTTAAAATTTATATTAGAAAAATACTGGTGCGAATGGAATATAAAAATAGTCGCCTGTGACAGTCCTGATAACAGGGGTGCTAATTTGTTTTTTTTTAATACCAAAATTCCCCATTCATAAACAGACATTCAATGCAATTATTTTTTCTTAAGTTAATGGCAAACATTTTGCCACTGCTTAAAGAAAAAAAAATATTCTTTTAGAATTTCTAGCATAATATAGAATTTTTAAAATCGTAAAATGCGAAACTCCTAACGATATTTAAGTACAGTAAAGATATTTAAGCACAACTATTTTCAAATAGTGATAATTATGTTATTTTATTGCATAGCAATAATGTAAAAGAGAACAGAAAATAAATTGTTGACAATACAGTGGTAATTGATTGTAAAATAACTTGAATCTTTGTTTGTTTTAACCCTTTCCTGCACAGAAAATTTCTGTTCTTGTACCTGTGCAATTGATCTCGCACTTGGAGTAGTTGATTGTGCGTGTTTCGAGTGTTATTGGAATCAAGTTCCGCTTAGTCAGGCGGATCGGATCTTGTGTTTATCGCATGTTAGATTGGCTTGCAGAAAAACTGCTGATCGCCTGCGTAATGTTATCTTGAGTGTAAAGAATAAATTTAGAAACTGCTTATAGTGTTCGAAATTTAGACTTAACGTACGATGCCACTTGAGATAATATTTTAGTATATATGCGGGCGCACCGTTGATTTCAAATCATTCTGCCAGCTAGAGATGTCCAAGTGTAAGCGGTGGTGTTTTACATCGTTCGATCTCTCGACTTTGCCTGCATTTGATGGATTACTCCAGAAATATCTTGTATATGGTCGAGAGACTTGCCCGGATACGGGTCGCAAGCATCTCCAAGGCTTTGTTTTGTTTAAGAATAGGCGGAACCTCTGCAGTGTTAAGCGTTGGATACCAGAGGCTCATTTTGAACGCGCTAAGGGGTCACTGGCAGAGTGTGCTGATTATTGCAAAAAAGATGGCGATTTCACCGAATTTGGCTCTTTACCAGCTGATGAGAAAAAATCTAATGTCTTTAGAGATGTTCTGCTTAAAGCTGAGTGCGGTGACATCGCCGGAATTAAGGCCGAGTATCCGGGGATCTATCTCCGCTACAAAGCGAATATCCTCTCTTCTCAATTATTTAACAGAGGGCCATTGGATAATTCGTGCGGAGTGTGGATTTGCGACCCTCCCCGGATCGGTAAGGATTATGCTGTAAGAAAATGACCGAAATGCTGACCGAAATTTATAAATGACATTTTTAGAAATTAATAACTTTCTTTAAACTTAAACCTTTAACTGTAAGCAGAAAATTTTATTAAAATATTATTGGTGCCGTTTGTAAAATTTAAAACAAAATTTGATGGTCCTTACGGAGATCACTGCGCTGGGAAGAGGTGAAATAATGTTGCCAGGTGCTCCGCTTAAAGCGGGACTCTAAATGCTCTGGATACAAGTATTTAAAATAATTTCCTTCGCTTTATCTATTGGCAGAAATATCTGTGTTTAAAGATACTGGAATAAATTGTAAGATATTAGTGGTATTCAGATAATTCAGAGCCACAATCATGAGCTTTGAGTTGTAGGCCTGGGCGTTGGCTCAAAAGTGGCGGCCGCCGAAAGTGGAAATTTTTTAACAAAAGTAACGTTACTTCTATTTCGACACCAGCATTTTATAAATGATTACTTTACCTTTCTTAATTTCAGAGTATTAAAGCGATAAAACCTTTAAAAAATTTGTAGCAAAATTTAAGGAACGATGCATACGATTAAAAGCATCCGTCTTCAGCGGCGTCCTTTTCTGTCAGCGGTCAGACTTGTTATTCATGGAGCTGTGCCCCGATTTACGTGGACGACCTGACAATACTACATTTAAAACAGTAATTTAACGACGACTAATCCTTTCATTATGGGCTCGGACGTATACATCCAAGTGTCCCCTGATTATTCTAATCACACTACATTTTCAAAAAAAAAAAAAATCACTGCCACTTACATTAAATATGCTATATTTCATAAATAGCTATAAGAATTCACTATTTTGTAAGTTTTGGTATGATTGATTAAAAAAATAGTGATTACTCCTTGACCATAGTCCAAGGTTTAATCAGTGGCGTACCCAGATTGGGGGTCAGAATGTTCTGGATACCTCTCATTTTGTAAAGTTCTGTTTGCCTTATGAAACACAAGGTTCGCACTGATCCTTAAATTATCTGACTTTCCTACTATAAATTTGAAACTTTAACATTTATTGTATAATTCTATTGTAGATGTTAACAGAACCTTCGACAAAAGTTTTTGATTTAAAATACTGATAGCAATGAGTTAAAATTTTAGGAACGGTGCGAGCCCTGCGAATTGATAATTTTCTGCTATTAACCAAGGTGATTAAAACTTTACAATATTACTTTCATTCAGAACATTTGAATACGTTTCCTGGCTACGCCACTGCTGTTAAACTATAACTCATGTGGAAAAATTTCTTTGAAATACCTAAATGTCACGTTAACCCTTTCCGGCACGGGCGAAATCTGTTAAAGAAATGAGAGATTATCGAATGATACCGGAATTCACAAATGAATTTTTTACATATGTCGAATTTCTAAAATTAAGATTTTATAGTAAAAGCAAAAGGTGCTGTTTACAAGTTTGAAATTAAAATTAGGTATCCCAGACCGGGCACAGTGTGCCGGAAAGGGCTAACACTTGCATTTTGCAGACAAAAAAATTCCGTTTATTATATGCATGAGAATATTATATGCATTGATTTATTTTCAAATAAATTTGGTCGAATATCCCGTTTCCATTTTGACGTTTTGAGATTAAAATTAAGTGGGAAAAAAATCACACCAGAGTGTGAGGGGCTCACATCCTAATAATTACAAATACCTCTAATTCTAAATTAAAGAAAATTTCATTAAGCAAGATTTTATTAAATTGAAAAAACGTGTTTGAGTTATTTCAATCATTACTACACTGACTCTATTTCATTTTAAAATTTTCTATTCACCTTTCTTAGACAATATATATTTTCTTACGGTACAGGTCAGTTCGACGCCAACGTTTCGACGCCAACTGTTCGACGCCAACGTTTCGACGCGTGGTCAGTTCGACGCCGTACTTTTCGACGCCGGGGCAGTTCGACGCCATATATTTTTTATGAAACTTAGGAACTTCCGATTTTATTTACGTTTGCACAGCTTATTTAGACTTTCTAACAGCATATATATATATATATATATATATATATATATATATATATTTTTTTTTTTTTTTTTTTTTTTTTTTTTTTTTTACTTTTCTGTGTTAAAAAAAGAAAAGAAAAAATGTTTACAATGTAAAATATCTTTATTTTTATGTTCTTACTAAAAAACACCCATTCTTATTTAAATTAATTGCTAATGAGCTATTTTCTTCAAAACTTTTAAATTCCTTTACAATGTATTTTATTCTATTTTTTGCTATAGGAATATAATTCACAAATATCCACATTTTAAAAGTACTAATTAAATGAAACTCTTTAATAAAGACCTGTTTTGTAATTTTTAATCCTTGAATAGTTGTGTAAATTTTAAAGACTAAAACGCAGTAAAACTGTTAACGTTATTTGTTCAGAATTTGGAAATACCTTTAGTGTAAGTAAAGCAGCTTCCATAACGTATTAACTAGAATTCACATGCAATTCCTTTGTCCTCACCTTGACAAAGGGATAGGGAGCGTCCATAAAGGGGACAATGAGGGCGCACGTAAATGTACAAAGGAACCGTGACATTCCCACTCAGGGGGGAAGAAATGTTGCACAGAAAAGCTAACACCGCTTCCCCTAGAAACCCTTGCCGATATAAGAAGAAACGGGTTGAAACTTCGCATTGACGCCTGTGACTAGCTTATCCTTATCTATTCTTCTTTCTTTGAAACATATTACAGGCTTGTAAATAACTCTAACTCTTTTTTGACAAGTGCAACCCCCCCCCCCCTCCTCCAGTTGGGGGTTATGAAATCGCCTCAGATTTGTCGTTAAGTATTGCCGATTGTCAACGCATGCGCATTTCTTATCTTCTCTAAAGCGCCCGTAATCTATTTGGAAGCCTGTCGATATTTTTAAATTCAATGTTAGCACTTTCAACCGTAGAAATGTCTGAAAGCCGAAAATATATGACTAAGAGAGGTAAAGAAAAGTATGAGCACGATGGATATTTATATTGTTTCGATAAATATATAGAAAATGGAGCAAAAAAATCGTGGCGTTGTGAAGTTGAATTTTCCAAAAACAATAAATGTAAAGGAAGAATTTACACTGATGCAGTTACGAGTGAATTTTTAAAACTTGTTCGCAATCATGCTCATGAAGGAAATGCAGCACGTGTTGAAGTTGTCCGCACTTTAACATCAATAAAGCGAAGGGCAGGTGAAACACAAGAAACTCCCGCAGTAATTCGCATTGAAGAAACGCAAGAGCTGTCTGTTGGAGCATTAGGACAGTTTCCAAGCAGAGAAGCTGTAAGATTAGTTATTAAAAGACGTAGAAAAGACATAAATGCACTCCCGTCGCAACCAATTGACAGAGCTTCCATTGAATTGCCAGAAAATTATAAATATTACGGAGAAAATAAGGAAAATTTTGTTATCGCCGATTCGGGAGTGGGGGATAAAGACCGAATTTTAATTTTCGGAAAAGCCAGTGTCAGCGATTGGATTCACCTCGTAACAAAAATTTACGTTGATGGAACTTTTAGTCTAGCACCACATCATTTTTACCAGGTTTTTGTTATTATGGCCGAACGTGGAGGTTTTGTATTGCCAATCATTTATGCCCTCTTACCCGACAAGGCGGAAGAAACATATACACGAATGCTTGAAATGATTCAAGACAGTTGGCCATTTTTTAAGGCGAAAAAAATTTCTTTAGATTTTGAAATTGCCTTAATTAACACTTTTTCAAGCAAGTTTCCAGACGCCGAAATTCAAGGGTGCTTGTTCCACCTTGTGAAAAATATGAAGCGCAAATTAGCAGAATTCAATTTAATGCAACGATATAATACCGATGCTGATTTTGCTCTCTATGCACGTATGATTCCTGCGTTAAGTTTTGTGCCTATCGAAGAACTTGAAAATGCTTTAGAAGTTTTGAGTGAGAATTTACCTAATCAGTTAACCCCAATTTTAGATTACTTTGAAGATTATTATGTTGGAAGGATTCAGAGAAATAATCGTCGCCGTCGTCCTATTTTTAAACCAGAAATGTGGTCATGTTATGCTAGAACCTTAAATAACGAAGGACGCACCAATAATTTCGCGGAAGCAGCACACAGACGTTTACAGTCCGAATTTGGTGTTTCACACCCCACATTATGGAAATTCATAGATGGTCTCAGACGTGTTCAAAAAACAATTGACCAATGTTATGAGCAATTTGTACGTGGAGATGAACCGCCGCACAAGCGGAATAAGTATCTGCGAGCTGATATGAGAATTAAAGTAATAGTGATGTAATCTTATTTATGTGTAATCTTGTTACTCTGTAATTAAATTTGTCTGCAATATAACTTTTTGTAACCATATGTTTATTTACCATTTCTGTATTTTGCCTTTTTGATGCTGTTTTGTGAAATAAATAAATAAAAAAAAACAACCTCCCTCATGTCCCAGGGCCTTGACGTTGGCGAGGGGGCTTCTCACTAATCTGGGACAAAAAAAAAAAAAATCTAGAACACTTTCACACATATATTTATTTCAAATATGCATGCAAACAATCGATAATTCAATAAATAAAAATCAGTCATATTGCTTATTTATTTGAATCACGCTTCATATACATAACAAAAATATATATATATTATATCAGGCATATTGCATATTTATTCTAAAAATAAATAAAAATACGGAAAAAAATATATGGCGTCGAACTGCCCCGGCGTCGAAAAGTACGGCGTCGAACTGACCACGCGTCGAAACGTTGGCGTCGAATCGTTGGCGTCGAACCGTCGGCGTCGAAACAACCTGCTTCGATTTTCTTATATATGAAAACAATCAAAAATTATCTCATGAAGTTACTCATACAAAATATGTGTGAAAAAAATGGTTTTCAAAATTCAAAACACTAGACAAACACTAACATTATATTAAAAAGAATATTACCCAGTTATACTTTTGACATTGAACACATAGACTATTCAAACTAGTTATATACTACAGTCCTGTTTTTTCAAGGAATAATGTCTCGCGAAAAGCAAAATAAAGGGGCAAATTAGCTTTGCCATTTCCTCTCTTTATACATTTCATTGAACCCCCAAACCTAATCAGGGATACCCCACATGATACTGAACCTATATCTAAAACTTGAAGCAAATCGGGTAATTTTGGATGAAAAGAAATTTATTTAATTGAATAAAGGGTTATAACCGTTCCACCCTTTATACTTAATCATTAAACCCCCAACACTATTCAAATATTCGCCTTATCAGAATGAACCTATATCCAAAACTTAAAGCAAATCAGATAATTCTGCATAAAATCCCATTTATCTAATTTAAAGGGGTGGGGGGCGATTTTCCGTTCTCCCCTTTATTCGTAACAAAAGAACCTCAAAATTAATAAGGTAAACGTCTTATCAGTATGAACGAACCCATACCGAAAAATAGAAGGAAATCGATTAATTCTGCATGAAAAACTCATTTACATAAATTAAGCAGGGTATCCGCCATATCGCCCCTTTATACTTAACTAATGAATCCCCTAAACAAATCAGAGAAATGCCTTAACAG
This sequence comes from Maratus speculifer, assembly GCA_964019185.1. NCBI lineage: Eukaryota > Metazoa > Arthropoda > Arachnida > Araneae > Salticidae > Maratus > Maratus speculifer. The sequence goes on from OZ025299.1 coordinate 199,113,265, forward strand.
AATGAACCTAAATCCAAAATGTGAAGTAAATCGGTAAATTCCGCGTAAGTGTCCCACTCACCTAAATTAACGGGGTTTAATCCCTATCCGCACTTTATATTTAACCAAAGAACACCCAAAACTAATCATGGAGTCGCCTCATCTGAATATTTCTGTATCTGCAATTTAAATGAAATCTAATAATTCAGCATAAAAAACCCCATTAAAACCGACACCTAAATTAAGAGGGGGGATTAGACCCACCATTCCCTCCTTTATACTTATCCAATGAACTCTAAAAACTAATCAGGGAAGCTGCAGTAAACCTATATTCAAAATTTGAAGTGAATCGGATATTTTTATCATGAGTTATCACGTTACATACATACACACAGAACGGTCGGGCACATAAGCTTTAGGCTTTGATTTCCTGTGTGCTAAAAAGTGGTATAAGTGTGTATATATATGCTTTTTTATCTGTATTTTTAATATCTATATTGTGTTTAATTTTGAAAACTATTGGTATATTTTGTCAATGCCCATTTTAGTAAAATACTTTAGCGATCATTTTCTAAACGTTTTCATATATTTATATTGTATCATTATTGTCACATTTTATTTGTCATTGTTATTTTTCTACAGAAATATGACTTTAAAAAAAGTTATATACTGTTACTTGATTTGCATTATATTTTAACCTTCTAATGCTCATTGTATCATTTTCAGTATCATCAGTTTTCGGTATCATCAGTATATATTTTTTAATACTCCGCATTCATACCAGAAATTTAATGTAGATATTTTAGTTTAATGAATGGCAGACATTTCGTTACATATATAGAAAACAACGAAAATTTTCTGCGTAGTTTTTTTTCTAACGAAAATCCGATTCTCTGAATTAAACCAATTTCTCGAAGGCTTTCTGCTCTGGGAATTAGAAAGTTAAATTATGTAACTCTAGAAATTTCAGTCTTGAGTTCCAGCATATACAGTAAAACTGAAATCTAATGGCGCAATAAAAATTCCACTCACACCTTTGAGATTTTCGAACAACTCTCTTTATACTTTTGGCGATATCGTGAATGTATTTCGTAAAGTTTTTGTGATACTTTATTGATATGGCCAAAATTTTATAGACTCCTACATTTGAAAGAATACTGATATTTTTGTTCATAAAATGACTGAAAAGCCTTCAGTTATGGGAGGAAAGCTGCATAAAATTTTAAGTTTAAATATTTAAAAATTAAAACAAAATAAAGCCCTTTGGTCACAGAAATTATATTTAATTTATTCATAGAGTAATTATTTGTAGTCTTCTTTATTTGATAAAATTACAGTTTCAATTTTACTTCTCAGGAAAAAATTCGGAAATATTGAATGTAAAAATTAAGGTAAAAGAGGAAAACTAGAGAAGCAACTTTACAATTTCGTTTTTTTCTCCTCTTGTGTCATTTGATTCCTATCACTTTTTTAAGCACTTAGGGACGAGCGTCACGTTTATAGGTGGCGTAAGATGCTTAGAACCCCTGATTATTCTAACAGTTTTTTGATGTTTAAAATTTTGCCTTATTTAATCAGATAATTTTTCCGAAATAATTAGGTAAAAATTTATATTTTGAAAAACAGATGATAAAGGATTAGAAAATGTGTAAAAGACGCTCGTCGCAAAGGGCGTAAATAATTATATACCGCCTATTTACGAAGGTGGATATGAATATTACAGGGGCAAAAAAAAATATTAATCAACAATACAAAGAAAATACAAAAAGGTGATATAGAGGCCTACTGGCTGATCACTTTTCCAGTTAATCACCAAATATATTTAGATATTCATCCGAATGCAAAACCAACTTGTGTCCACGGTGGCATTTATGCTACAACCAATGTTATCAAGTTATTGGTTTATTTTTATTCAGACATTCCTCATTCATACTTGAAATATATATTTTTACTTTATTTTATGACAGATATTCCGTAATTAAAGAAAGCTAAATTTATTATTTAGATTATTTTTACAGGGTTCGCACACTCCTTATATTTTGTAAGGACTCTGGCACCACTATTAACCCATTAGTGCCTAGCATCCCTTTTTAGGGACGCTTCAAAAGGTGCATTCAGCACAGTTTTTGACACCGGTAAAAAAGAAAAGCAATAGTTATTTTATTTAAATGATGCATTTTCGTGATTGAGTTTGAGTGAACAATGCTTTGAGGTCTATAGCTACAAATGGCTGTTACCTCGAATGATCCATAAACCACAGAAACAAATACAGAACACTTTATTATTACAAGAAATCCAGTACATACATTTTAATACACATCACAGGGAAAACACCCGCACACCCATGCCGCTAGCTGGACTCGAACCAGGGTCCAGCGGTGTGGGAGGAGCTCACGCTACCGACCACGCCACTGGATCGGCCATTTTCGCGATTAACACTAGAACCGCGGCGACGGGTCATTTTGACCCGTATCATATGCAGAGATGCTGATTCGAACCAGAAAACTCTTTATAAAATTAGCTAAATGTAAGCTAGGTAAAAATAATTTCAAAATATTACTTAAACAGTATTGAATGAAAATTCCGGCGAGAAATATTTTTGTTAAACTTGAATGAATTTTCCCGCGGTCCTAGTGTTAATAAACTAAACTTAAATCTTCTAATAATAGTGGTGCCAACCAAATAAAATTTACGCAAAAAATGCTGGGCACGAATGGGTTAATGATAACAAAATTTATATTTAATTTTTAAGATACAGAATTCGCAACCGACTCTTCGTTTCGCAATTTTCGCAAATTTTTCTGCTTTGAAATACATTGAAAATAGTGTAAAAAATTAGTGGTAGAGCTGTGCGAACCCTGTTTTATATTAGCCGGGATTTTCTGCATGATGGAATTTTTAAAGCGCATTCTACCATGGGAATTACAGGATTAACCGGGCTTGATAGAAATCACATCTTGTTCATTGAGGCTGATGTTTTTACATAAATGCCTAAAGAGAACTTTACTTCAGTTACTTATTTATTCAGTTACTTATTCAGTTACTTTCAGTTCAGTTTCAGTTACTTAGTTCATGTTTTACTTCAGTTCACGTTCAGTTTCAGTTACTTATTCAGTTACTTATTCAGTTACTTATTTACTTCAGTTTCAGAAACAAGAAATGGATACATGGTGACAAACATGCGCATTGTGGGAAGGAAGGGTGGCGACTCCAGATTTCAACAAATAAAATTTTTAAGCAATTCTTGAATATGTCGAATAGAATCGGCATCATATTTGAATGCATGACGATAACTGCAACGATCACGAATGACCAGTACATGACGATCACTGCAAATGCCAGACCTTTTATGTCAGATGGCTTCATACCCTGTAAAAGTGTCAAAACGAGACCATATTTTAAAAAATCTTTCTGTTTCAGTCGCATTGAAGCATCTCCAAAATTATATTATCTACTCGCACAACAGGGTCAGTGTTATCATTGGGCTACTTTTTTAAATTCAAATTTATTGATTGTCGACACTTTTTTCACAAGACAAAATTCTTCTTATTTTTACCTTAATTAAAATGAGATTAAATAATGCAATTTTTAGAATTTCAAAAAAGAGGTGCCAGCCAAGAAATCTAAATTATGTAAAAGTAGCTCACTGGCAACTCTGAACTGGGTTTGGTCTCTATTTTTTAGCTCACAGGCTATTATAGCCTGAGAGCTTATGTGCCCGGCCGATCTGTATGTACGTTCGTACGTACGTAACGCGATAACTCATGATAAAAATATCGGATCCACTTGAAATATTGTATATAGGTATATCTTGATAAGGCGCTTCCCTGATTAGTTTTTGGAGTTCATTCGATATGTATAAGAGGGGTAATGGGGGGCTCATGTCCCTCCCCTTAATTGATATAAACGTGATTTTCATGCAGAATTACCAGTTTTCGTTCAAAATTTAGATATAGGATCATTCTGATGAGGCGATTCCGTGACTGTTATTAGGTGTTCATTGAATAAGTAACAACAGGGGGAACGGGGGGCTCATGCCCCTCCCCTTAATTGATATAAACGGGATTTTCATGCAAAATTAAGATATAGGATCATTCTGATGAGGCGATACCGTGGCTGTTATTAGGTGTTCATTGAATAAGTATAAACAGGGGGAACGGGGGCTCATGCCCCTCCCCTTAATTGATATAAACGGGATTTTCATGCAAAATTAACAGTTTTCGTTAAAAATTTAGATATAGGATCATTCTGATGAGGCGAGTCCGTGGCTGTTATTAGGTGTTCATTGAATAAGTATAAACAGTAGGAACGGGGGTTCTAATGCCCCTCCCCTTAACTTGTATAAATGGATTTTTCAAGTAGAATTGTCAGATTTCGTTCAAATCTCTGAATAGTTTTGGAAATTTAATGGTTAAGTATAAAAGAGGGGAATAACTGCTCTTAAATTATATAAATGCTAAATGGGTTTTTATTAAGAATTATCCAATTTGTTCTGAATTTTGGATATAGATTTTTTACATGATAAAGCATGTCCTTGTTAGTTTAGGAGGTTCAATGATTAAGTATAAAAATGGAGAAAGTGGAGAGGTGTTTCCCATTCCTAATTTTTTTTTTCGAACGGAATTAACAAAAATACAAGGCTGTAATGTACAATTAATATGCCTGTGAGCCTGTGAGCTCAATGCCATCAGTTTAACTGGCAATATTCTTTTTATTTATTCATATATTACTGACTCATACCAGAAATAAAGAATTATTTGATTTATTTAATAGGAGGCACTTAAAGATTAATTAAAGTAAAATTGTTTCTTTCGAAATTTCAGGTGTCAGTTTGAAATGTCCGATTAAAATTGAAAGGTAAACTGACAACTATGTAACGAAACCACTGTAAGACGTGTAACACCATTAGTCTCCACAAATCTGCCATAGGCGACCATTTTTTAACACTAGAACCGCGGCGACGGGTTATTTTGATACGTATTGTATGAAGAGATGTCGATTCAAACCAGAAAAATCTTAATGAAATAGGCTTAATATAAGCTGAGCAAAAAAAAAAAAAAAAAAAAAAAAAAAAAAAAAAAAAAAAAAATGTCAAGAAATAACTTAAACAGTTTTAAATGAAAATTCTGGTGAGAAATATTTTTATAAAACTTGAATGAATTTTCCCGCGGTTCTAGTGTTAATTCTAACTAGCACCACTGCATTAATCCCTTGCGCTCTGGAGCTGTTAGTGAAAATATTTACCAGCCACCATTGTCTGGCACATTACAATTTACATTACAAGATTTTTCTTTTAAGTTACTCTTGTAAAATGAAGGATCTTGTACAGCAAAAATAAGAGTTATAATTTTCTGGTGATAATTCGGAATGACTAATTAAAAATCATCCTGGTATTAGGTCCTACGTTGCATACGTCATTGTTAAAAATGACCAAAATAGCAAGATGTAAGCTGCATACTTCTTGGAGCTCAATAGAGTAATGTCTTAAAAAATAGTTTTATCCCAAAACACTGATGGATGTTTTCTAGTGCCCCCACTGATGCTATTTCTGTGCTTTTTACTTACACATCATACGTAGTATAGGGTAAGTCTTACAATCGTTTTTAAAATCGATAATTTCTTGACAGATTTACACGTTATAGAACTGGAGATTTCGAAAAACATATTTTTAGAAAAAAATTTTGCCGTCCGTGTGTCTGTCTGTGTGTCTGTAAACGCTCTATCTCCCGACCAAATTGAGATAGAGACTGGAAAATTTTTATGTTCTTAGTACGTAAGAATGGGACGAAGCCTATTTAATATCAGTAACCTCGATCATCAAGAACTATTTTTTTTAGGACTCTCGAAAATTCGTTCCGATGAAAGGCATATAAAATTTTTCGAAATTTTTTATTTTAAGGAGTGATCGCAAAAGGCAATAAAATAACACAAATTTTGCATAAATAACAAAGTTATTTATGCAAACTCGATACAACTATGCAGATATCTCGGCAACAAATTATTAGTTGCCGAGATATCTGTAATTCTGTTTTCCACATTCGTCGATTTTTCATGACCCTGTATTTCATTTAAATTTCAATTCAAAGATATATTTTAATTGGAAATGAGACGCTTAATCCGACGCAATAAACTGTTAGTTTATGAGAATATTATTTTTGGAGTTATAAGGATGTTTCGTTTTCGCAATTCAGTACTACTTGAGTAGTTTAGCGTGTTGTACAGCTCATATTCAAAATATTAGAATAATTACCTTTTTTTTAGAAATTGAAAATATCGTTTGGTAATTTAATGTCTTTTAATGAAAATATGCAAACGATATTTTTATTAAGAACTTATTGTTGATTAAACTTACTTGATATCTTAAATTTAATATCATTTTTGAAAAGATTAATTGCAAAAAAAATTATTTTGAAAAGTCAAAATATTAGAATATTTATTCAAGTGGTTCAAAATATTAGAATATTTCACATTAATTCTCCTTTAATTATTACCAATTCTTAACTGGTGGCATCATTGATTAAATTCAGACTATTTTATTTAAAATCAGTATTCTTTTTTGCAGTTTGTTTCTTTTTCGTCTTGAAATGGGCCGTGTGAGTGATATTCCTGAATCTACTAAACTTCGTATGGTTGATTTGTATCGGCACGGTAAAAATCAATGTTTTATAGCGAATTATTTACATTGTTCGCAATCGAGCGTTAGTAAAATACTAGCACAATATTCAAAAATTGGAAAATTTCAAAATAATCGCCGAAATGGTGGCCGAAAACCAAAAACATCTGCTAGAGATGACAGGAAACTGAAGCGTATAGTTAAGAAAAACCGTTTTAAAAGTGTGCGATTCTTGCACCGAAAATGGAAAGAAGAAGGAGTTGACGTTTCTACATCGACAACATTAAGACGTCTCCATAAATTTAAATTTGAATCTCGTGTACCGAAAACAAAACCTCTCATGACTGCAACACAAAAGCGTATAAGATTGAATTGGTATAAATCAAGACGTTTATGGAGCAATGAAGATTGGAAAAATATATTATTTAGTGATGAAAGTATGTTTTGTGTTTCATATGGTAATCAAGGTATTCGAGTTTGGAGTATGAAGCAAAAAGCATTTGATAAAGTATGCCTTAAACGTTCCGTAAAATTTGCTGCTAGTGTCATGGTTTGGGGTTGTATGAGTGCAGAAGGACCTGGAAAGTTATGCATCGTCTACGAAAAGGTTAACTCTCTGATATATCAAGAAATTTTAGAATATTACATGATTCCATCATCAGAAGATTTATTTGAAGATGATTTCATCTTTCAACAAGATTTAGCGTCCCCGCATACCTCGGTGTCAACTAAGAATTGGTTCCGCCAACGCAACATTAAGGTACTTCCTTGGCCACCAAATTCACCAGATCTTAATCCCATCGAAAACTTATGATGTATAATGAAGAAAAAACTTCAAGAAAATCTTCCTTCAAGTAAAACTGAGTTAGTGGCACGTATAAAGTCTATTTGGGCTAATATTGATAGAAATGTTTGTAAACACTTTGTATATAGTATGCAAGATCGATTGTACGCTGTTATGAAAGCTAAAGGGGATGCTACAAAATATTAACTACCATTTACTTCATATTCATAAGGTAATATTGTTGCGTAAAATAAAATATTCTAATATTTTGAACCAATCTAAATTTTATTCTAATATTCTGGTGTGTTTAAGGAAGCTGTATACCTAATTTATTGTGCTGTATTTTATATTTTATAAATGTTAAAATCTTATCTAAACATTCCAGATTTAATTTATAAGAAATTTAATTGAATTTACTTAGCATAAAAAATAAATAAATGACAAATAATTTTTTCTTATTACTTTTTCTCAATTATTCTAATATTTTGAATATGAGCTGTATAATTTATAGAAATAGAATTATCAGCAACTCATTAATAGAGCATTATTATACATAATAAAAATACTTAAATACACGTTTAAATTTTATTTTGGAATTGCAATGTATTTTATAAATAGTTTACAAATGTTTTATTTTCACATATTATATATGCATATACAGGGTGATTCAGAATTTTTTTACAATAAAAGAGGGGTGATAGTACACACAGGGCTCCCAAATGCTCCGCGAACTGAACATCAGTATTTTTTAACAGAAAATTTCATGATACGTTTGCGCTAGAATCAACTTCCAAACGTGGTTTCTTGGCATTTTGCAAGACAAATCTAAAAGGAAAATTTCTCTAAGAAAATTCTGATGTTCAGTTGGCGGACCATTTGGGAGCCCTGGAACAGTTATACAAACAATACTAAATAGGAGACCAAGGGTCCAAAACGTTTTCCTAAGGAAATAGCCGCCATTAAAGTTTAGGGACCAAAATTTCAAATAAACATAAAAAACGGAAAAATCGGTCGATTGATTTGCGGTTTTCACTAAAATTATTCTTTATTTCGGCATTTTCTTGAAATTAAATTATAAAGATAAATTTCAAAATATGCCGATAGAGGGTGCTTTAGACTTTGGAGTAACGAAACACTCTTTTTTGGCGTTATTTTTTGCATCTTTTTAAATGCTTTCGTAAGCTTAGACTTGAACTTAAATTTTGAGCTCAAAATCTGAATAGCTGGGAGTGGTTAAGTAGAAAAACTTAGCTGTGTTCAGAGGGTTCAAATTTTAAATAATTGTAAAAAATGGAAAAATTGGTCGATTCGTTTGCGGTTTTTGCTAAAACTAATTTTTAAATCAGCAGTTTTCTTGATCAATCAGTGTTTTCTTGGAAATAATTTTTAAAGGTAAATTTCACAAAATGCCGATAGAGGGCGCCTTAGACTTTGGAGTAGCGTACAACTATTTTTAACTGTTATTTTTTTAATCTCATTAAATGCTTTCAAATGCATTGACTTAAATTTTGGGCTGAAATTCTGAATCGTTGGGAGTGTTTAAGTAGCGAAAAATTGAATTGTGCTCGAGGAGGAAATAGGGTTAAATTTTAACTCCTGAACACACTTCAGTTTGCGCTTCTTAATTCCTCATAACGATTCAGGATTTGATCTCAAAATTTAAGTTTAAATCTAAGCTTCCGAGAACATTTAAAATGCTTTTGCAAGCATTTAATTAGAACCAAAAAATAATGGTTAAAATGAATTGTTGGTTACTTTGAAGTTTAAGGCGCCCTTGATTTATCTTTAAAAATTATTTTCAAGAAGATACTGACTTAAAGAATAGTTTTATTTTAAACCGCAAACGAATCGGCCAATTTTTCCATTTTCTATAATTACTTTAAATTTGAACCTCTCCCTCCCCTTTGAACACAGTTCAGTTTGTGCTACTTAACCACTCCCTACTATTCAGATTTTCAGCTCAAAATTTAAGTGTAAGTCTAATCTTCCTAAATCATTTAAAGAGATGCAAACAATAACGGCAAAAAATAGTTGTTCGTTACTCCAAACTCTAAAGCGCCCTCTATCGGCATTATTTGAAATTTATCTTTATAATTTATTTTCTCGAAAATACCTAAATAAAGAATAGTTTTAGTGAAAACCGCAAGTTAATCGACCAATTTTTCCGGGTTTTTTTAATCATTTGAAATTTGAACCCTCTGAACACAGCTCAGTTTGTGTTATTTAACCACTCCCAACTACAGATTTTGAGCTCAAAATTTAAGTTTGAGTGTAAACTTACGAAAACATTTAATGAGATGCAAAACATAACGGCAAAAAATAGTTTTTCGTTACTCTAAATTCTAAAGCGCCCTCTATCGGCATTTTTTGAAATTTATCTTTATAATTTAATTTCAAGAAAATGCCGACATAAAGAATAATTTTAGTGAAAACCGCAAATCAATCGACCGATTTTTCCGTTTTTTATGTTTATTTGAAATTTTGGTTCCTAAAATTTAATGGTGGCTATCTCCTTAGGAAAGTCTTTTGGACCCTTGGTTTCCTATTTAATATTGTTTGTCTTGATGTGTACTATCACCTATCTTTTATTGTAAAAAAAATTTGGAATCATCCTGTATATGATGGGTAAGTATTATGGTGGCCCTCAACGACTGTATTTGAAATAACTAAATAAAGTGTATTTTTGTTATATAATGTAAATTATTGAAAATTCAGAATTAAACATGGCTGTAGTCATGTGAAACTATTAAGAAAGAGGAACTGACATTTCCTTAACCCCTTAAAAGGCAAATGTTAACTTTAATTAATTAATTGTTTACTTAATTTTAATTCCTAAATGCCACATTGACACAAGATTTTTGAAGTGAAAATTTTCCTTTTATTAAGCACGCAAAGAAAAACATTTCCTCATTTTCTAATAAGTTTGCTTTTAAATTCCGGTGATATTCAATATTTTTAGAATTTCAGGTAAAGAAGTACCTTGCCCTTGAAAGGGTTAAAATAGTGAAGCTTCAACTGTAACCGTTTTCATGGGGTTCGATTATCACCTTGGCATACTTCCACCAGAAAATTTATGCAGAAAATTTCTCTTTATTTAAACAGCTCTTTAATGAAAAACGTCAATCAAAAGTAATAGCAAATACTGGCATTTTTACTGGTAAGAGTGTATTTCAGGAGGTAAGAGTCCGCCACATTGTGACAATCAAGACAAACTCTTGTCAGTGTCAGTGAAAAGATTATAATGCATTTGCAAACTGACACCAGTAAAAATAAAGAGAAATATTTTAGCATAATTCAGAGAGAAATTTCCCTTCAGTAAGGTTCTAAATCAAGACGGAAGATCATGTTCAAATTTACTGGTGAAAATTTTCACTGGCGGTAATCAGACACACTTGATCCGATTAAAAGAAACATTAGACATCTTGCGACAACCTCCCTAGCTATTTCATTCTTAACAGATAGAGAATACACTGTATTTTTCATCATATTTATTCATAACTCCATGGCAGTGATTATGCTAATTTGTTCTACAGCCTAAATAAAGCCTTATTAAGCTTGTCAAATTACGCTTTCACATAGAGGTAGGTGTCTCTTAATCCAATATATAATTTAGATTTTTGTGAAATCTTACTGTAACTTTGTTGTATTTCTTGAAATTTAAAATTGTACAATTTGAAATAATTAAAAAGAAAGTAAAAAAAAAATGTTTTTTATAGTTCATATCATTGAACATTTTAAAATAGAATATGATACAAGAGAACATTTTACCTCATGAGAACATTTTACACAAAAATTTACTTTGTAATATACCGTAGTACATTAGAAGAGTATTTCTATCTTTCTAAAAACACATGCAATTTTAATAAAAGATTAATTAATCTGTCGTTTTATCCATGTTAGTTCTAATAAATCGGAAAAGAGTTTTGTGCACTAATCGAAAAAAGATTTAGTTTCATATATTGGAAATCTTTAGAAGTCGCTTAGAGTTACTTAATTGAAATTCGCTTATAAAAAGATAATGTATCCCATCTAAAAAGTTTGAAATACGATCTGGAAAGAAGTTGTGAAATTGATTATTGATTTTCGTGAATGCAGGGTAAACATTCAATTCCGGAACTTCATATGTTGTAATTTCTGATAAAAAGCCTATATTACAAACTAATTACTATTTGAATATATATATACTTTATTCTTTAAAAATATTACTTTTATAGTAATTTAATGCATGAAGAATATTTCAGAAATATTTATTATTATTTAACATACAAGGGTGGTCGTATATTTTGATTTTTAAGCCACTTTTATTTTATAGAAATAACTTTCATACACATTTTGAAACTAAATAAGTCTAGTATTCTTATAAAATAATAATAATTAGGTAAATCTGAAAACATCATCCCCTGATATATGTAATTTGCATAGCTGCCGACTTGTACCGATTTTTCTTAACACTAAAATTTAACACTAGAACCACGGTGACGGGTCATTTTGACCCGTACAAACTTGTAATTTCAACATTTTTTTTTTCTTTGAAAAGTTGAAATTGGTGTGCAGAATCCACAACTCTATCATGTAATTTTGTTTAATTGACGCATATAACTATAAAGGATTAACATAATTTTTGGATAATAAAAACTTTTCAAATTGAGTCGGAATAAAGACATTATTATTACGTTTTTATGCATTCCAGATGAAAATTGTGAACGACAAATTGGAAAAAAATCAACAATATTTTTTGTTTTTGTTTATTCAAACAAAATTTCCATTGATCCTTATTATACGTCAATGGAAATTTTGTTTGAATAAACAAAAAAATATTGTTGATTTTTTTTTCTATTTTCCGTCAACGATTTTCATCCGAAATGCATAATATCGTAAAAATAACGTCATTAATCCGTATAAATTTGAAAACATTTATTATCCAAAAACTATGTTAATACTTTGTAGCTCTATAAGTCAATTAAACAAAATTACGTGAGAGAGTTATGGCTACTGCATACCAATTTAAATTTTGCAAAACAACAAAATTTTGTTGGAATTACAAATTGATTTTAGTGATGAGATTTTAGTAAGACTCAAATAAAATTGATGAAATTTTGCTAACATTTTATAAGAGTGTTAACAATATTTTTTGTCTTGTCTTGATTTTGTGTTGAACTTTTATAAAGTTATAAATGATATGACTATATACTGAGATCTTACTTGATCTATTTACTGAGCATTACATAACCATTTCAGGGGCCCAGTTTACAGTCTGTAAACGGTTAACTTTAATGCTTAAGCATCCATATGGCACCAGTGACTTTATAGTGCAAATTGGATCCCATAATATACGTGGAAAACAGCTAAATAGATTTGGATAGCTTGATTGCTACAATTTTTAATATAGAGATATTCGCTAAATTTCTTCTGTCATTGAACCAGTATTGCAGCATCTGGCTTTCTTTTTTTTATTTAAAAATTTTGAATTCCCACCAGGAAATTTTGTATAGTAATTTTATTTTGCTTAAAATCTTATATAGAAAAAATAACTATAAAAAATTACTGGTGAGCATTCGGAATGAAAAAATAATAAAATAATATGAATAATATTACCGTAATTTCGGGTGTATAAGCCGCGGCTTAAACAATTCTTTTTGGACCCAGAAATCTTATTTAATGATTAAACACAAATATTTACGGCGATCTAAATAGTAACATTCATTTTAAAAAAAAATTCTGGGTCGAAAAAGAATTGTTTGAGCCGCGGCTTATACACCCGAAATTACGGTAATAATAAATAGACGCATTAACACTGCATGTAACATTTACACTTATTATCTATACTAAGTTATACAAGTACTTACTTAACCACTGGAGCTCTCTGACGTAAGCAGCGTAGGTCATACTATTTTGATCATTTCGGACAATGACGTACGCAGCATTTGTCATGATATGAAGCTGATTTTTCAGTTTGACATTCCGAAGTACCACCTGAAAATTTTAACTCTTATTTTTGTTTTGCAATATTGATTTTCCTTAAATAAGTTAAAACAAAATTACCGATTAAATTTTTGTGGTGTGAATTAAAAATTTCTAGAGAAAAAAAACTGCGAAAAATGGAAACATAGCCGGCTACTGACAAACGTGCACTAACGGCTCTAGAGCGCTAAGGGTTAATCATATTTTTTGTATATTATTCTTAACCCCTTAACGCGCAGTGTTGCCGGGTCGGCAACACCAAAAGTTCCTCCTGTTTAGAGACACAAAAACTCCGTGAATATTTAAAAAACTACTCTAATGGCTACTTTAAAACTTTCTTATGAGTTCTAGATGGCAGCACCACAGAGATCAAACTCTACTGTTTTTATATAGTAGGTAAAATGTTTTACTGTAATATGCGCTTCACAGCAATGCTCTTCTCACTGCGCTTATCAATGCTTTACTTATGGGAAATTACCACTTCGGCAACAGCTGTATAATTAAAATGGTTAGTGCAATCTTTACAAAACAATACCTGTGTACTCCTCTGGTCCTAAATAGATTGCCTAATTTTTTTCATCTTTAAATTCCAACTTTAAAGAGTAGTGCGCCGGAAAGGGTTAAGCGGTTAAAGAAAAAAGGTGAATGTCGTAGGCAAATATTTTTCAGCGTTAGTATTCTCCCTTGAATTTTGATAGCAGTATTTCCCAAAATTTTTCCTTTACTTAGCACAGAATAATAAAAGGGAAAACTAAAAAAATATATATGTATTCAAATTCAAAGAACCGTGCGAACTTTGAATGCAATTCATCTGCGACAGCCGCCATTTATGTGTCACCACTCGAGAATAGTGTTCAGGGACGGTACGGAAACTGTCAGGTATTGCCGTATGTGGCAAATTTTTATTTAGAAATATTTAATTTAAACCAGAAAATTTTTAGTAAATTTTCTTTAACTTTGTGTATTTATCATCTTGCAAAGGGAAAATAACAAATAAAACTTACTGTGAGATATCGGAAAGCTAAATTGAAAAATGAGCCAGATATGGCAACACTGCATTCTTTACCAGAGATGGTGCATTTTCATTCAGAAATTTTGAGTTCTGACTAGAAAGTATTTAAAAAAAAATTCTTTATTTTATTCCTAGAAGATGTATCATTTTAATAACCAAAAAGAAATATCCAAAAATACACACTTTCTGCGGAGAAATTAGAGTTTCTTAACGGTACTTTCATAAATGACGCATAAATGTGTCAGCAGCCTACCGTAATTTCGGGTATATAAGCCGCGGATCAAACAATTCTTTTTTGGACCCAGAAAACTTATTTAGTGATTAAAGACAAATATTTACGGCGATCTAACTAGTTATATTTGTTTCTTAAAAAAATCTGGGTCGAAAAAGAATTGTTTGATCTGCGGCTTATACACCCGAAATTACGGTATATAATGTTAATAATGAAATATTAGTTCTCAAGAATGTGATAGCAATCAAGGATTTTCGAATGAAAAAAAAACCGTTCAACAGCAACAGTGAATAATTCTTCTTTTGTCCAAAAATATTAATAATTCATAAAGAATAATGTATGAAATGGACCGTCAAACTTTTCAGTTTCATTTTCATTTTCCCATTTTTACAGAAAAAAAAAAAAAAACGAATGAAAGTTTCATTTTTCATTTTGACGCATCAAACAAAAATAATGTTCTATTTTTCAAAGAATAAAATGATAAATGCTTTAGAAATTTAAACGGCTGTTATATGCTGTAGAAAATTTCTTTTTGAAATATAAAGAGGGGGAAATTCTTTGAGAAACTGCTTTAGAAATAAACACATTATTTCAGGAATGGTTTCCTATTTTTTTTTTTTTTTTTTATCACTATTGTTAAGTTACTAAAACACAAGGCCTTTCTAAACAATTACGAGTACTAGCTTTTAAAGACGAGAAAATATTATTATAAAAATTAAACAAAATATATGTTGTCGACTATGTCAAGTTTCACGAGTTTCATGAGATTTAATAACAACATTTTTCTAAAACTATTGGCCATCGTTTTAAAATTGAGAATTTCTTTATTAATTATGGTAAATATTTTTCTTTAAAAAAACGATCATTAGAAATACCCTCGATGTTAGAATCCTTGTTTATTTTTATTTTATTAAGTTTAATTGCTATTCATGGGCAATAATTTCGTTAGAAATAAAATTTGATCGGAATCAATGTGCCAATCGTACACGCTTACTTCAAAATAGAATGAAGAAATTTAACAAAATTTAGGATAATTTAGTATAGTTATCGATCGCAAGAATTTACGGGGTGGTGGGGAAACACGCTATTGAATGTTGAAAAAATACATTTTGGGGGGATTTTCTGAAGGATTAAAATGTCTAGAACACAATCCAGTTACGATATTTTTAAAATTTGAAATATTATATTACCATTTAGCGGCAAAGATGCCAACAAAAATTCAAAGATTTATGTTTTAAAGTACCGGTGACAAAAGTTAAAAAAATCTATTAACCCATTAGTGCCTAGCTTCCCTTTTTAGGGACGCTTCAAAAGGTATATTCAGCACTGTTTTTGACACCGGTAAAAAAGAAAAGCAATAATTATTTTATTTAAATGAAGCATTTTCGTGATTACTGAACTAAACTTAAATCTTCTAAAAATAGTGGTACCAACCAAATAAAATTTACGCAAAAGATGCTGGGCACGAATGGGTTAACCCCTTGAGGGGCGGTGGTATATATTATATACCACCTACGACAGATGGAGTTTCACACCAGAAAAATGTTATCAAATTTCACTTTTCTAACTTTGGTGGAAAACAGTCGTGAAATTGCTTCTCCTCCTTTTGATCTAACATTTTTACAAATTTCCGGTGGGAGTTCAGAATTGCACGAACGCAATTGCTTGCCCCTCAAAGGGTTAAAGACGCTTGTCCAGAAGGGGTTAAACCCGGAAAGTTTATACTAGTTTCCGTAATTTACGGCATATAATCCACGGATCAAACAATTCCTTTTCGACCCACAAAATTTTACTTAGTAATTGTAGCCAAATGTTTACCTTTATCTGAAATGCTATATTTTATTTTTAAAACATTCTGGGTGGAAAAAGTATTGGTTTATCCGCGGATTACATGCCGGAAATTACGGCACTATGTCTTCTTTCAGTAAGACATTTATTAAATTTTATTTTAAAATTTTTTACTAACAAAGAGTATCGCTGGGTTTCTTAGTAAAATATGCCCTTGAGTCAACCACATCGAGTCCTACATGGATCGATAGACCATAAAAAGAAATTCATTTCTCTCCAGTTTTAAGTTTGTATCTCAAGACCATGGGGCGTAATGGCCCTAAATGCCTGTTTAGGAAAAGTGCGCATTGTGGCAAAACTACTGAGAAGATTTCAACGAAAAAAATAAGGCATGTAAAAAAACCCCATAGGAATGTTTGACAATTTTTTCAGATTTTTTCAAACAAAAGAACACGTTTTCCAACAATTTTCCTGTTTTTAAATGTACATTGTAATTATAAATAAACTGAAATTTTGGAGTGACCACCTTAATTTTTTTGCATGAAATACTATGAGACATGATACATATTTACTATCAAATTCAATTTTCTACGTATGGTGCATCATATTAAAAAAGGGGAAAATCATATTCCGGCGATAATGTGGGGCGTGTCTCGGACAAATTTCATGCCTTCTGTTAAAAATACTGCTTGAATTAACATGTGAGATAATAACAGCCAACTTTCAACTAAACTTCCGTAATACCCGGATTAGTTTGATCCATGTTAACGTCATTTCAAACTAGAAAATATATTTCATGAATCTTTATTTATTTAATTTTAGGATTGTTACTGGAGCATACTTACTTTCATTTCTTTGAAAAAATTCTTGTTCGAAACTCATTAAACCAGACTCAAATTAACGCATGCATTACGGATAATCGATATCAGGTTGGCACCTATGTGTGAGATGTGCAAATAAGGCGTGAAATTTGATTCTTGGAACACCGGTTCTTTTCAGGACTACTTTATTTTAATTACTAAACTCCACATGGGCCCCAGAAAATTGAACTGGGAATTTTCCTCTTTTTAACTACATGACCAAAAGTTTTCGCATACAATGGAATAAATTTGTGCGTAAATTCTGGTGACGATAATTCACTTCACCATTTTAGGAATAAAAATACTTCTCCTCAAAAAGGATTAAGTTTTACATATTTATAACTTCTATATCTCTTTAGCTACCAATTTTTATCGGAGTATCCTACCCCTATTTTGGAGAAGAAAAATTTATCTTAGTTAAATTTAGAATTGCCGAGAGCAGTCAACATAATTGCGAATAAATGACTATAACCAGGTGTTATCAGAATTTTGTTTAAAAAAAGAGTTAAGTGCATATTTCACCCAAAAGTAAGAGTTTAAAGCTTTACATAAAAAATATGGTGAACATTGAAAAAAAAACATGAGTCGAATTTCCGGCTCTTCTAGAGTTAAATTTAAATTCTCTCTGTTAATTTAAATAACAAATTATTTTAAGACTACTTGTACGGATAAAAGTTTAAAAGTTAGTAGCTTTATATCAGGCTATTAACATAAAATATTGGAAAACGTAAATGCAATCCAAGAACAAAATATTTATTATAGAAACAATTTGCTTTCAATATTTTAACTCAAGTTTATAAACGTTAAATAAATATGCGAAGATTAGTTTTTCAAAATGAACATTTGTACGTATATTTGACTAAAAAGAAATGTGAAAATATTCCTTTAAAATGCCTGAAAACGAAATTCAACTGAGAAATCGGATTTCAGAAATACTATAGCTAAAGGATAAATAGCTTCAACTTTTTATTTCGTATCTAGGCTGATTTTGAAGCTTATTTATAGCTGTTGCTCTTTCTTGTCATTCCCAATCTGCAGGCAGAGTGCAAAATCCATTTCTTGCTTCGCTTCACTCATCACACGAGCATATGTCACCAGAGTAAACGTGATATGCTAAAAAAGACAGTTTAGTTATTCTTTACATCAATAAAATGAGGAGTAGAATGAACGTAAAAATCTTCAAGAAATATTTTAAGTATATTTTATATTAAATGCAACTTAGAGTCTTAAGTTTAAAATAAACAAATCTGTACGTTGAAAAAAAGGAAATAAAACGGGTTTCGACTTTTATTTCTAAATTTAAAAGTTTATATTTTATGTTTTTAATACATTACGTATGCAAATTATATTAAATATTATGAAGAATTAGTTGCATACAAAAAATGACAGACAAATAATATAAATGCTCATACGTCAGCAATTTTTCTTGTCTCTTAGTAGTCTTGATACGGTTTAGAGCTATATTACCGTAATTTCGGGTGTATAAGCCGCAGATCAAACAATTCTTTTTCGACGCAGAATTTTTTAAGAAACAAATATAACTAGTTAGATCGCCTTAAATATTTGTCTTCAATCACTAGATAAGATTTCTGGGTCAAAAAAGAATTGTTTGAGCCGCGGCTTATACACCCGAAATTACGGTAATTAATTCGAGGATTATTAGTGAGAATCGAGGATACAAGCGACTACGGATAAGAGGTTTAAATGTGGGTTAATTTGTATTGAAATTTTAACGGTGAAAGTTTTCCCCGTTCAAAATCATGCCTTGTATAATACATAATTTTTACTTGCGTATTCAAAATGTATGCATAAGTGCCAATTTCTGGATTTTTTTTATATACAAAAATTACATCTCGACCCAGAACTGAAGTAAAAGAAAGAAATTATCTGGGCTTTAAATGACTACTATATTTAATCAAAGACACATTAAATTAAACAAATTTTCTGTCTGGAAATATATTTATTTTATTTAATAAAAGCTGGACATTGGCAACTATGTGTTTGATTATATGTATAATTAAACTTTTGATTACGGGCTGAAACTGGCCATTGTTTTCATATTAACTTTCAAAACAATTTACGAAAATACTTTGTGGTAAAGTTCTTTTGCTTGTGCCCTAGTAAAAGTCTATGCTAGAGAATTTTTTCAGTAAGTGCAGCGAATATAATAAAGAAATAGTCACTGGGTTTTTTGCCAATCCCAGAATCAAAATTTTGATATTATTAATTATAATATTAATAATTACTACAGCGTGTCTCTAAATATAGACAAAATCATAAAATACAATTCACAATGAAAATAAGAATAGGATGAAAATTTTTTATACATGTCTAATTACAAACATTAAATGAAGCACAAGTTATGATTAATTTGTATTAGAAATAACAACAAATGCTAAATTTATTTAGAAAACAGAAAATTGGGCTTAACATAATTATAGACAATGTTTGTTTTATGGATTATTAAAGGTATTGAGGAACACAAGGACAAATGTTAGTATTTCATCGTGTTTCTGTTAAGTTTAATCCCCACAAATACATGGTTTCCATTGAAAGTGCAAAGATTCGCATTATTTTTGGAAAATGTTTACACTAAGTGCGCTGTATCACTATTATAAAGTCCTTGGTTGAAAAGTATTAGCGTCCATTCCCACATACTTTTTGTACTAAATGTTCTCATACGTTTTTAGTGGGATTTAAATATGGACTAACAAGGAAGGTCTCCATACGGGCATACTCAGAAAAATCTGAAAAAATTACAGAATGTCCTTCTCATATAGTTATATATGTTTATAAAAAAATTTCGGCGGAAACTCCTTATAACGTCCGTAAAAAAATAATAAAAATTTCGTTTATTTGGCGATTTATCTCCGGTTGGCGAAAAAACGAAATTTTGAAAAATACGCTTTTACGCTTCGAATATTTTTTAAAGAAAAAACTTTCTATGTTCAATTTATTTAAATTAGTTTAAGTAATTTTAGTTTTGCATTTTTACTTTACTTTAAGTGTAATTTTGTCATACGTTTATATCTACTTATAACAAAATGAAATTAATATATTTTATCATTTAAAACACAATTTAAATTGGTTAAAATTGTTCCAAATTGAAAAATACACTGAAAAATCTGCTGCATTTTGTTGCAACGCACTCTCTTGCTTGTATAGAAAACGGTTACTTGGCCGTGAAATGGAGCTTTCTCATTGGTTGGAATAGAGATATTATATACAAGCTGTGGAGGGCGATGCAACAAAATGCAGCAGATTTTTAACAGTGTATGACAGGGTCAATTCACTGTGCTATGGAGCATTCTCATTGGTCAGAAGAGAGATATTCTATAAAAGTAGTGGAGTGACGTTGCAGTAAATGCTGCAGATTTTTAACAGTGAAGTCAATTAAAATCAATTTTCAGATTCGTTAAAATCGTCTGCTTTTGGCGAGGAAATGCACTGCTCGCCAAATTCCGCGCCGCTTTCAGCTTTTCACGCCAATTATTCCAAACTATTTAATTTTTTTTACATATCTAATAATGTAATTCCGCCGCTAATTTTCACTGATCCTTTATTACCTACATGAGTAGTTTAATTCGTATTTTTTTTCAAAAAATTCTGAGTATGCCCCCAATGGAGACCTTCCTTGTAAGTAAATGGCCAGACAATGACATTGATAATATTAATATTAAACCACATCTTTGTAAAAATAGGCACGTAAATAGGTGCCGTGTCTTGTTCAAATACACAACCTGGTCCTCCAAGAAAATCCTTTGTATTGAAATTAAATGGTCCTGCAAGGTTCGCTGATAATTCTGATGGTTCATTTTTTGCTACGAAAGTCCAAAAATTTTTGGTCATTCAGTGGCGTAACCAGCATGGATGCCGATGTGTTCTGAAGACTGGTAATTTTTGAAAGTTTTGTTAGCTTAATCTAACCAGAAACCTTTCAATGTAACTGATTTGGGTAACGAAACTGGTTACGCCATTAACTTTAGATCCCACACCACTCCAAGCCATCCTTGTTTTTAAGCCTTGCTGCAAGGGACGATTTCTGGGATGCATTGTATTGCATTAACGTAAAAACCCAATTACAAATCCCTGCGAATTTGAAGATTTTGAAAATTAAAAGAGGAATTTTAGTTTATTTTTATTTTATTTGGTGTGGGGATTTTAAAAAATGACCTCCATTATTTTCCCTTCATGTGAGAATTTTTTGTAAAGTCGATATCAATATTTTAACTAAAATATTATTTGAAAAGGTATTGTCTCGAGCAATTTTACATATACTATCTGCAAGAGTGGTTTTTAATCATTAAAATATATTGAAAATAATCGTTTCTTAGTTTAGTAATTTGATATTTCAGCAAATGTCGATTATTTTTATCGTTTTAAAGGGATGAAAATCACTGTTGCCAGATCGTAACCTTTTTCGTCCCAATGTTGAGTCTTATCGCAATTGTCCCACTACCATTGATGCACGGATATTTTGTGCGGCAAGGCGGATGCCTTGCATTTTGTGTCAGCAAGGCGGATGCCTTGCTGACCTAGAACCTTTCAGATAACTTGATAATCACCGAAATTTTCAAAACGATGCGACGTCGGCATATTTTATTCTGTTGAGAAAGAGAGCCAAATTTTCTTAGCGTTCTTTTAAATGCAATTATTTTTCAGCTGGTACAGATGCATACTAGCTTCCGTGATCGATGGCAACGTTAAAGCTCCTTTTCGATGAGTCTTTAAACAGCATCAATTCATTTTTTTACCGTAGGCGATATCAAAATTGCTCATGATTCCGAGAACAGCTGAACAATAGACCAGCTTCTCCTTTTCCTCAAAGTACTTAACAAATTCTTTTTCTATATTCCTGAACTAATAAAAATATTTTTCTTTGGGCAATAATATATATTTTCTTTCTACCTGAAGCCTAGCAATTAAACTTCCTTTTTTGAAAGACCCAAGTCTCTAGTCAGATCATTAAGTTCACGCGGAATGATGGAATGAGATGAATCGATTCCAGAGGGCTAATATTCGGCATCGCAGCTTTGAAATTCTAGAAAATTCCGAGACTGAAGACTCTGAAGAAATGACTGGCAATTCAGTTGAAGGCAATGGCTCATCAGGTCCACGAGGCCTGTGTTATTAACCCTTTGAGCTCTGATGGTAGAATTTTCCACCTGATAATTTAATTTCCGAAATGTCACAACGGCACCAGAAAATTCGACCAAATTTATTTGAAAATGGTTTAATGCATTTTTTCGTGTATATCGTTTACCGTTTTTTTTCTTTGCAAAATACTGGTGCCTATGTGACATTTGGAATTTTGAAGAAATTTACCCACCAGAACTCAAAGGGTTAAAATAGGTTTATTTAAATTAGAAGGAAAATTGTAGATCTTATCCGGCTCAGATATATTCAAAATGCGGTCTCGCAAATATCCAGCAACTACTTCATATGTGTTAATCCTTTCAGGGATTTGTGTTTGTGTTTGTTGCAAGCATTTGTGTTTGTGTAATGTCAAATTCCGAACGCAAATTAAAAAAAAATCAAAATAACAAAAAAATAATAGATCAATTCAATCACTTAAGAATCATTCCCCGCATGAATCATTGACTACACTGTAAAAAAAAATCTGCAAAGGTACTAAACCTTTTCTAGGAAACTGGGATTCCAAGAACTTTTCCTGTAACGGTAACAGCAAAAATTCAAGTTTCAGAATCGATTACATGAATTTTTCCTGTTATCGTTACATGAAAAGTTCATGGAATCCCAGTTTCCTAGAAAATGTTTAGTACCTTCACAGATTTTTTTTTACAGTGTAGTGAGAGAATGATAAAATGTATATTATTAATAATATTAATATTAAACCACATCTTTGTAAAAATAGGCACGTAAATAGGTGCCGTGTCTTGTTCAAATACACAACCTGGTCCTCCAAGAAAATCCTTTGTATTGAAATTAAATGGTCCTGCAAGGTTCGCTGATAATTCTGATGGTTCATTTTTTGCTACGAAAGTCCAAAAATTTTTGGTCATTCAGTGGCGTAACCAGCATGGATGCCGATGTGTTCTGAAGACTGGTAATTTTTGAAAGTTTTGTTAGCTTAATCTAACCAGAAACCTTTCAATGTAACTGATTTGGGTAACGAAACTGGTTACGCCATTAACTTTAGATCCCACACCACTCCAAGCCATCCTTGTTTTTAAGCCTTGCTGCAAGGGACGATTTCTGGGATGCATTGTATTGCATTAACGTAAAAACCCAATTACAAATCCCTTCCTTTTTTGAAAGACCCAAGTCTCTAGTCAGATCATTAAGTTCACGCGGAATGATGGAATGAGATGAATCGATTCCAGAGGGCTAATATTCGGCATCGCAGCTTTGAAATTCTAGAAAATTCCGAGACTGAAGACTCTGAAGAAATGACTGGCAATTCAGTTGAAGGCAATGGCTCATCAGGTCCACGAGGCCTGTGTTATTAACCCTTTGAGCTCTGATGGTAGAATTTTCCACCTGATAATTTAATTTCCGAAATGTCACAACGGCACCAGAAAATTCGACCAAATTTATTTGAAAATGGTTTAATGCATTTTTTCGTGTATATCGTTTACCGTTTTTTTTCTTTGCAAAATACTGGTGCCTATGTGACATTTGGAATTTTGAAGAAATTTACCCACCAGAACTCAAAGGGTTAAAATAGGTTTATTTAAATTAGAAGGAAAATTGTAGATCTTATCCGGCTCAGATATATTCAAAATGCGGTCTCGCAAATATCCAGCAACTACTTCATATGTGTTAATCCTTTCAGGGATTTGTGTTTGTGTTTGTTGCAAGCATTTGTGTTTGTGTAATGTCAAATTCCGAACGCAAATTAAAAAAAAATCAAAATAACAAAAAAATAATAGATCAATTCAATCACTTAAGAATCATTCCCCGCATGAATCATTGACTACACTGTAAAAAAAAATCTGCAAAGGTACTAAACCTTTTCTAGGAAACTGGGATTCCAAGAACTTTTCCTGTAACGGTAACAGCAAAAATTCAAGTTTCAGAATCGATTACATGAATTTTTCCTGTTATCGTTACATGAAAAGTTCATGGAATCCCAGTTTCCTAGAAAATGTTTAGTACCTTCACAGATTTTTTTTTACAGTGTAGTGAGAGAATGATAAAATGTATATTATTAATTTTCAAAATTTATATACATTAAGTAAAGTAAAAAAAGAAATTCATTTTCCCAATTTATCCCTTCAGAGAAATCTAAACCACACATTAATACATTTTTAGAAAATAAATTATTTTTATAAATATAAGCGAGGGAATAAAATTTGCCCACTCTGTTAAATTATTCATTATACATTGAAGTATTTCTCCAGGAAGTCTCCAGATCATTTTCCCCCAGACAGGTTAAGCCAATATACTCATCAAGCCAGTTCTCAGCAAACGTGCAATGTTTCGGTTTATAGTAGTACCACTAGCTCAAATACCCAGAATGAATATTGAGGGAAGGAATATTGTGAAATACCAATTGCAAAATTTTGCCAAATAAAATTTGCATTGCCAGACAAAAAAAAAATAATAATACATATAAATAATACTTTATGTATTCATATTAAAAGACAGAAGGCAGACAAAATAAATATAAATATTTTAGTAAGAAATGATATTTTTGATAATTTGGGGTGATAGTAGTTGAATGAGAGGGATAACTATTTTATAGGTTTAGAAAATTATTTTAAATATATGAATTGTTGCAAACATCTTACGATTTTGCTTTGCTCGGAAAAAAATTATAGTAAATTTTGCCATTCTATATCGCTGTAATCGGTCGTTTAACACTAGAATTACGGAGGCGGGTCACATGTGACCCAAGGCGTACTTTTTTGCTCTTATACGTGTTATTGTTCAAAATAAAAGGTTGAAATTGTTTGACTTTTACTAAGTTTTCACTATAATACCATAACACAAGTTTTGTTGAAATCCAATAAACACACTTTTATCTACAGACATGTATACTTAGAACGACCAAGGTGGGTCATCGCTGACCCGAACAAGATAACAGCATTTTTTTTATTTCATTAGGGTTTTCTACTTTATATTTTTTAACAATAAAAGGATAATGTAAATAAATATATTTCACCTGATATTCATGAGGGGGAAAAGGGAGGGGGGAGTGTTTTACATCTGCTATGCACCTGCAAGACAGATGTGTGAGCTTTTATGCAATTGCAAGTTATTGTATCTAGCTATTTGGAATGTTGTAGAATGTTCTTATTTCTGTTATGAATTGAAACTAAATAAAAAAATACTCTTTTGCAATTCTAAGTTGGAGGCGTGAAAAAGAAAATAAAAACAGTCTGTTAGTGACATTCGCACATGTAGAAATGATGGCTTCGCGCCGTAAAGGTCTTTCTAATGAGGAAATTATAAAATTGCTAAATGAACTTTCTGAAAATGAGTCCTGCGATGAAATTACATCTGATGATGATGATAATTTTTATATAGATGATGAATCAAATATTGCTGAAAATGTAAGCAAAATCTCATCATTCGAATCCAGTTCAAGTGACAGTGAAATAAATGAAAATATTCCAAGTAAATGCATTGGAGGAAGTACTGAAACACCAATAATTCAGAAAAGTGTTATGAAAAAAATACAAAAGAATGGAAAAAACAAGACAACGAAGATAAATACCGTAAATAAATTGCCTCTTTAAAGCGATTTGGAAGAATCGAAAGATGGAACTATATGAAAAATAAAGCCTAAGTCTTCATTTCCTTCTGGTCGAAGACCTATTCAAAATATTCTAAAGGAAAAGCCAGGACCTATTCCTTACTCGAAAATAAATGTTTGTAATAACAATCCTGTGACATCTTGGAGACTTTTCATAAATGATAAAATTTTGAATATAATAAAGAAATGGACAGAAGTAGAAGCAAGATCAAAACTAAATAATGAAAATTGGAGTATTTCTCTTGATGAACTGGATGCTTTTATTGCAATATTGTATGTTCGAGGAGCTTTGGCCCCAAAAGGAGTCTCCATAACCAGCCTTTGGTCAAATACTTGGGGTCATAATTTTCTCCCTTCAACAATGAGCAGGAACAGATTTTTAGAAATCATTAGATATATGCGTTTTGAAGTAAAAATTTCAAGATCTGAGAGACTGAAAAATGATAAATTTGCAATTATATCAGATGTCTGGAATACATTTATAGAAAAATGCTATATGTGTTAGAAACCAGGAGAAAATATTACTGTAGATGAGCCGCTCTTTTCATCAAGGTCACGCTGCAGATTTTTGCAGTACATGCCAAACAAACCTGATAAATTTGGCATCAAATTTTGGTTGGCTGTAGATGTGAACTCAAAATACATAATCAATGCATTTCCATATTTAGGAAAAGATGATTCCAAATCAATTGATCAAAGTCTTGGTGAAAATGCTGCTCTTCGGCTATTGAAACCTTAACTGAATACAGGACGCAATGTAACAGGTGATAGTTTTTTTAAATTGCTAACACTTGTAGAAAGTTTTAAAGAAAATGGTTTGAGCTATGTTGGCACAATTAATAGAGCAAATAAAGAAGTTCCAAAATCTTTGAAGAAAACAAAAACTAATTATATTCAACAATCTTCATGAAACATAAAAATACAATTCTAGTTTCATATCAATGTAAAAAAACAAAAATGTACTTCTACTTAGCACATTTCATTCATCACTCGATGTTATTCAAAATGAAAAGAAAATTCCTGAAATTATAGATTTCTACAATTCCACGAAATTTGGAGTTGATGTTGTAGATCAAATGGCCAGAAAATGTTCCGTGAAATCAGCATCTAGACGTTGGCCAATGCATGTTTTTTTTAATATATTAAATCTAGCTGCCATAAATAAATGGGTAGTTTATAAAGAGACAACAGGTTGTTATATGAGTCGAAGAGATTACATTCTAAAATTAGCAGAGGAACTTAGAGAAAAAATACTTTGATAAGGAAAATGACATTAACGATCAAAGTCCCCCCCCCCCCCACAGGCATCAAACAAAAGAAAACGTTGTCAGGTAAAGCATTGCAAAGATAATCAGACTAATACTGTATGTGAAAGATGTTTAAAATTTGTATGTGGATCATGTACTGCTAAAATAGAAATGAAGACCATTGCATTTTGTGTGGATTATTTTGATTGAAAATAGCATAATGTACCGTAATTTCGGGTGTATAAGCCGCGGATCAAACAATTCTTTTTTGGACCCAGAAATCTTATTTAGTGATTGAACAGAAATATTTATTGCGATCGAACTAGTAACATTCATTTTTTAAAAATTTCTGGGTCGAAAAAGAATTGTTTGATCCGCGGCTTATACACCCGAAATTACGGTAAGTAAAAAACCATACTGACATGCATATTTACATTTTATTTTTTATTAACATCTTAGTAATAAAAAACAATATTTAAATGATATTTCTTACTTTCTATTATTTACAAACTATCAGTATATCTCAATGTATCTATTCTGAAATTAAAAATTTAAATATTATCATAGTATATATTCATTAAATTTCACATTCTGCAATTCTTTAATATCTAAATTGTATTAATTCTTAATTAAAATAATTGTATTAATCATAGGAACTTACCCTGTGCTTGTAATGCTGATAAAAAAAAAGAATAATGTTACTTAAATTGATGGGTCCCACATGAGCCATTCCGGTAGTTCTAGGTATACAAGAAATACGGTAATACTAGTGTTAAATAAGGCAAAAATTTCTATTATATTTCTACGGGACATAAAATAGATATAGTTGGCAGCTGTGTATATTTTTTAACTAATACTTCAATTTTATGGGCTAACATAATATAAAACATCTTTAACCCTTTAGCGTTCATTGGTTTTTCTACGAAACTTTTAATTTAAAAGAAAATCATTTTATTATGCATGTGAAAAATCACTTTTTCTTATTTACAACTATATTTGTTCGCAATTATCGATATCATTAATTTATTTCAGTATTTTAGCAATGAAAATGCTTTGTCCGTTAAAGGGTTGATCGACACGTTAAAAAAATGCATTTGGTTTTTCTGTTGAAAATGTTTAACTAACCTACGGTTCTAGGCTGTCCAACACGGCGCCCGGAAGATACCAGAAAATTCTTACAGAAATCAAGAACTTAATCATTCGGCGATATTCGGCGATTTAATACGGCAAAAATGTCTGTAAATTTTCAAAATTTTGCAAAATTTCATTTATTTTTAACTATTACGTCAAATGTCTGACACCAACGTAACCACTTCCTTGATTTGCTTGTACGTCATACGGGCAACATATTTTTGCCAATCACGAATTACTTGTATCACGTACGGGCATTCATATTCTAACCATCATGATTTATTTTCCCCCCCCGGTAAAATTTTATTGTAAATTTTATATTATTTAATCCGAGCATTTTTCTGATTCAAATAGGAAAAAAATTCTGTTTGGAAAAACCAGTGATAAAAGATTAAAAATTCTGTAATGACATAAAAACAATAGGCATTATTTGAAAGTTTTTTTTTCGAAAATATTGATCTGTTAACCCCTTGAAGGGCAATGGAATAAAATATATCCCACTTAATTTTAAAGGAAAAATGCCTCATTGACACAAGAATTTTGAAATGAATGTTTTAATTTTATCAAGTAGATAAAGAAAAGCTTGTATATTTTTTGAAATAAATCTCTTTTTAATCTCTGATATCATTCAATCATTTCAACATTTTGTGAATATGCCCCTCAAATGGCTAAGTGGTTAAATACTTCAAATGATGTATGTTCTCATCTTGTACTGCATTGTATTTTTTCAGATTTTTTTTTAAAGCAAGTTAATTCATTCTAAACTATAACAGGATATCAACATATTAAACTAGGGGTGCACAACCTGTGGCTCGCGGGCCAAACTGATACCACTAATTTTATGCAGAATAATTTTCCTTGTAATAATGACAGAAACTGTGCTATAAAAGAAAACAAATGCCACTTTTCAAATATTCTGGTGTCAAACGATTTTCTGGCAAAAAGGTTGTGCATCTATATTAAACCATGGTTGGCAAACTGAGAGTCAATGAAAAAAATATAAAAATAGTGCAGTTGCTAATTGTCGAACGTCTGCTATTCAACAAGACGACTATTTCTTAAAAAAAATAGCGTTATCCGGCTTGCCAGAGATTGACATGCCTGCCTCGAATGGAGAGATTTATCTAATTTTATAAACAATCAACTATTTATTCTCCGGTGTCTCTTACACAAATATTATTGGGTTAGCATCACTTTTTTAAAAGAAGTTTCCTTCAAGTACACAATTTTAAAAATACCCTGATTAAATAAGGTAAAATTATATTTTCATGTATTGCTGCTGTCAAAATATTATATATATGTATATATATATATATATATATATACAAGGCAAGAAAAGACGATGTCGCCGCACTGGCGACGACGGAACAGTATTGCCAAATGGGCTACTTAAAAAAAAATCTGATTCTTGATTCGCACTACTTTTTTGAAATCGTAAAATGCACTTTATATAATAATATATTTTTAAGGAGAAAACAGAGAAAATAATATTATTTCAAAAAAAGGCAACCGAACGAGAAATCTGAATTAAAAAAAAACCCCACTGGCAACACTGAAACGGAGTACAAAGGGTTAGAAAAGTTTAATTTAACTCTTAAATGTATTATTTTTATATTTTGTTTAAAAAAATTACATGTGATTCTCAAAAACATTTATTCAACAAGAAAAATAATGAAAACAAGAATCAAAGATATGTGTTTTGTATAATATAGCATTTTTTCCCTTATAAATCATCAGCAATGCAAGTAAATACTACTGCCATTACTAAAATATTTCAACTTAGCAAATATTTTAATAAGTATGAATCTAAATATATCATTTTATGTAAATTTTTATTTTATAAAACTCCCTTAAATACATGGATTATTCTTTTAAAATAGTAATTTTTATTTTTAAATTAAGGTTTACTCAAAAATTTTTTTAAGATCGATTCTTAATTTTTTAGTAGCATATTTTTTTAAATGTAAAACATTAATGTTTCTAAGAAAACTATATAAATTTCTACATTCACTATATAAATATAGTGGTTTCTAAGAGTTAAATAAAAAGTTATTCAGGTATGCATGTGTATACCTTTAAGTCATAGCTGCCAATATCTTACACTTTTTGTACTATAATTATTTTGTAGTAAGTTTTACATTTTTAAATCACCGCAATTTGCCAAGTAAATAAATAAAAATTTTCTTTTAAATTTTTGCGATGCAAAAAAGCGGAAGATTTGGTAGATATGCTTTAAGGGCTAAACAACGGTTTCAAAAATCTAGGCGTCAGCAGGCAATATCTCGCCACTAAATTTATTTCGATAATTGTCGTCTAATATTTCGTGTAAAACTTTAGCAACAATGCTACTAAATTTTAAGCGAAGAAAATTTTAGTGGTGTGAGACTAGCGCGTAGATTTTTTCGATTCCTGGGTGAAACTAATATGAGATTATTTAAGATTACAACAAGCTTTATTTACCGTAATGTCTCATAAATAACCAGCAGCTCATACAATTCTTTTTTGGCCCAGAAATTTCCAAAAAGAAAATGTGACATTATGTATTGATATACATATTTATCTTAAACCTTTGTGGCGCAGAACTAATTTAGTGCTTAAGTGTTGAAATTAAGGACTGACACTGGAATATGAAAACAACTTTATTTAAAAATAACAAAAAAGGGGCTATATTTCACACATTATATAAACCGTAATTTTTTTAAATCAAAAAACCGGTGCCAATGGAGCGTTTGAGAATTAAAATTAAATTGTTTCATAAATATACCACCGCGCCTCAAGGAGCTAACCCTTTGAGATCTGGGGTGTAAATTTCTTCAAAATTCCAAATGTAACATTGGCACCAGTATTTTGCAAAGAGAAAACCCGGTTAACGATAAACAAGAAAAAACGCATTAAACCTTTTTGAAGTAAATTTGGTCAAATTTTCCGGTGTCATTGTGACATTTTGGAATTAAAATTATGTGGTAGAAAATTCTACCAGCAGAGCTCAAGGGGTTAAATTACTGAATGAATTCTCAGGGTCAAAACAGAATTGTTCTAGCTGCGGGTTATCTACAGGAAATTACCGTACTTAGTGACTTCTTTTGTTCAAAATATCTATCATAATTTAATGAGATGTTAGTTAATCATGGAATGTATATTATTAATTAAACCAAAGATTAGTATTCAAAAATTCCAGAATAACTTGATAACGAATGTAGGGTAACATCCCCAGTAATTGGCACTTTAAGAATTTGTCTTTAAACTTACTTCAATTTTCATTACAAAGAAATAAAATATTTACTTGAAAATATTTTTAAATCAAAGAATACTTATCTGTGCATCTATTTTGCCCACTAAAAGCAAAAATATTTGAAAAAGTATTTTTATAAAAATATATTTATAAAAAGTTGCTGAAATCACCAGTAATTGGCACCTAGAGCACCAATGTATGACACCTTGTGATCCAGTAATTGGCACAAGTTTATATTAAAAAAAAAACTTTACATTTTGCATTGGGTTTAATCGCTTTAAATGAATTTACTGTAGATGAAGATGCCATATTTCAGTTTTTTGAGAGTAAGAAATCAGCATATTAGTCTAAAATGTGAACACTTTAAATCAATACAATATACTTACATTAATACCCAGTAATTGTCATGCTGTCCCCGGTAATTGTCATATGAAGCTTTAATGGATTCCAATTACTGATAATATTTCATATTTTCAAATAAAAACAAATGTTAAGCAAAATTAGTCTATAACTTTAAAAGTATTTCCAAAATAAGTGGTTTAATCTCAAATTCCTTGCGAATTCCTTGTATTTGGAATAGGTGCCAATTACTTGGAACTAGCAAATTTGAAGCACCATTAATTGGCATCTATCATTAATTCAGAAATCCAAATATTTGTGTCGAAAATACTTTTACACAATTAAAGTAACTCTTTTTAACTAAACAAAACTGTTGTCAATTAAAATTTAAAATATATTATAAATCAGATAATAATGAATTGAAAAGCATGCTTTCCTTAAACGAAAGAAGAAGCATTTGCAACAAAAATGGCTAATTCCATACAAGCCATAATTGTTTCTCTTTCCTAGGCACTATTGTCATCTAGTAGCATAAATCAAAGTTATAATCTTTAACGTAAATGGGCATATAACTGGTATATGGTCTTGAATTTTTAAAAGACTGGGTATAAATCTTATTTTAGGACATGTTTGTAGGATGTGTCAATCACTGGTGCATGCCAATTACTGGGGGTGTTACCCTATTAAATTTTAAGAAAAATTATAATACCGTAATTTCGGGTGTATAAGCCGCAGCTCAAACAATTCTTTTTCGACCCAGAATTTTTTAAAAAACAAATATAACTAGTCAGATCGCCGTAAATATTTGTCTTCAATCACTAAATAAGATTTCTGGGTCCAAAAAGAATTGTTTGATCTGCGGCTTATACACCCGAAATTGCGGTATCCAGTTTTCTAGTAAAATACTTACAGCACGAAATATAACGAATTATTCTACTTTGGAAAATCTAAGTTCTGAACAGATCTCTAAATAGAAAACTTTGACTGCATCTGTTTTAAAATGGAATTTCTTTAATGCAGAAATTTCGAGATTAAATAATACGAAAATATCTCATCAAAAATTGTGGTATTAAATAAATAGGAATGCCGGCGTATCGGAAAAGCATCATTTATAAAGCCAAACGCGTATTTAAAATTGGGAACAAAGACAATCTCATTCCTTTAATTATATTTCTATTCCGTAAAAAATATAGGTTAATTTCTGCGCAGTATCTTTCAGAAATAAGAACATGCTTGTTTTCCTTTTCTTGCAACTTTATTATTTCTTATTCCTGTATTTACGACATTTAGATATATTTATGATATGATCGGTAATATAAGGAGAACGATTAATTTCGTTTATGGCACCATTATGATTATTAAAGATGTGTCTCGAGGGTGTTGCTAAAAAAACATTCATTACTCTCCTGGGCAATTAAAGTTATTGAGAAAATACAGCAAACATTTTATGTTTCTTGAGTGTCTTCCATATTTAGGAGCCCAGTTAATTTAATATATAATCAAATTGTAAGATAAATGCAGTTCAGGGAATTTCTCTGACTTTAGGTCAGATAAAAAACAGTATTTTCGTATAAAAGAATTCGCCTTTGGTAAGCGCGCGATTTATAAATCGAGTTTTCTGCATAAGAATACCAGTTATTGAGTTGAAAGTGCAGTAGCCCTGTTTCAGATAACATTTATTAAGTCACACTTTCGAAAAGAGCGACCGGTATAGGTGCAACTTAAGGTACTCAGAATCCTTCAGTATTCTTGCCAGTTATTTTAATTGTAAAATTTACATTATTTAAGGACTGATTAATATTTAACACGTGGCAATGCCAAAACTTTCTTCTATCTCATCAATGTCAATACTTCAAAATTTGCTATCACAGTGCCAAAATTAAATGGCAGTCTGCGCCTATCATGAGGATTTTAACACATTCGCTGCCGATCACTGGCTGGCGTGTGATATGGCGCCAACGTTAAGGGGCCACTCACGCGCTGTCGCGTGATGTGGGGTGATGTCCAATAGCCAGTCACGCACTGGCGCGGGAAAATCTTTCACTGATTCTTTGTTATAAATAATAAATCGACTTCTGGGAAAAATCCACTTCTACAGTGCGGCATTAATCATTATCACATCTTCACGTAAGCGGCAGCGAACGTGTTAAAGATATGAAATCCCGTCCATTAGTTCTTTAGATATGATTATCGCTAAAATCTTGTACAATTTGCAAAATAGAGCTTAGCATTGTTGTCTATTAGGCGATTGACTATAAAACCTTATCAGGAACAACAAGTTTCAACGTCTTACCGACTCCTAAGTTAGATGAAAATTCGTTCATTAGTTCTTGAGTTAGAGCTATTAAGGAAATGTAAAAAAATGTTTCATAGCAGCGTCTGCTGTTGAACGATTCACACTAAAAAAAATCATCAATTCATGTCAAGGACTAACCGAATCTGAAGTTTGTTGAAATCCGTGCTTTAGTTCTAGATATCGAACAATTGCGAAAATCGTGAAAATGCTGCATAGTAGCACCATTTACGGAACGATTTACACCCAAAACTAATCATCAAAAAATTATATCAGGGACAATCTAAATGTAATTTTTTATTAAATTCCGTTAATTATTTTTTGATATAGAGCGCCCACAAAATTTGTGTCAAATACAGACCAGTTGTAAAAGCATAATTTTCGTGATCTCTGACTCCTAAACCGAGTAAATGAGTCAAAAAATGGAATTCGGAAATTTTCATAAATCCAAAACTTTTTTCTTGTAAAGACAGAAGAAAGTGAAAAAAAATCGGAAATTGCACATCAGGTGTATCAAATGAGGTGCGTTCGTAATATAAAAAATATTTAAAAATATTCCGACTTTGATGTGACAGTATACAGTACTTTGGATAGTGTATAGTGGTCGAACTCTTTTGCATACCCATGTAAATACTATCTGCTTTCTGTTATACAGGAAATAACTTCAGAACGTATATCGATTTCATAAAATGTGAAATAGATTAGTATAATTAAAACGCTCTTCAAGCATTGTTTTCCCTATACCAGTATGTAATGGAATATTTTTGTGTGGCCCTGTAAATTGATAACCAATATCATTTGCACCGCAGATTTTACAGAATGTACCGTAATTTCGCGCGTATCCACCGCACCTCAAATAAATTGATTTCCTACCAGAATTTATTTCAAATAAAATGTGACTTTCTTTTGCTTAGCATTTATTTATCTTCTTTTTAACAATAAAATTTCCGGTCTGAAAAAGATTTAACTGAGCCGTGGCGCATACGCGCGAAATTAGGGTATATTTTAGTATTTACTTCATTGATGCATAATTTTTTTTTTGGACGAGACATCATTATCACCATTAAAATCACATCACTAAAAGACAGACATCATTAAAATGCACTGAAAATTATTTTTTCCATTGGAAGTAATTTAACGGAATACTTTTGATTTTCCCCGTAATTGAACTATACCTCCGATTTTTTATAAAATTTGAAATGACGCGACAAAATTATGGAAAAATTATATATTTTACCGTTTTCTTAAACAGCCCCATCTACTTGTGACGTACTAAAAAAATGCTTTTATTAAAAAAGGCCAAATATTATTTATTTTTATTAATGATGTCAAAATCTAAATCCACCTACACCTTTTGACGAAGCATATGTGCATCACAAATATTGAAAGGGTTCAAGAGTTAAATTATCTTTTATTAGAAAATTTGAAATATATGTAAAACAATATTATTTAAAATTATGAAAATGTATTAAATTGAAAAAAAAATACCTTCATTTACAAAAAGAAAATATTACAAAATTTGGAATCATTGAACACACTTCTGCCCTACTAGCTATTTTGTAGTTGTAATAACTAATGAATCATCAAAACCTGTAATCCCACCACTCTCTGAAGCGCTAAGTCTCCATCTATTGCTCATTCAGCACAAAGAGATTTTTTTGTCCTATATGTTATTCCATAGTGATAATTAAAAATATGTATGCATTCCCATTCGCTGTGAATTATACAGGGTTCGCACAGATGTACCACTAAATTTTAAGAATATTTTCAAAGTATTTCACAGCAGAAACGTATCGTAAAATATGCGAATGATGGAGGGGGTTTCGAATACTGGGCTTTAAAAATTAGATGTAAAAATTCTTATTTTTAATAGCGGTGCCAGAGTCCTTAAAAAATATAAAGAGTGTGTTAACCTTGTTAAACTTCCTACCCTGAATGGATCGATTAGACCCGTTTCTATCATATATTTTATTCGATTTGAACCAAAAATTTCTTTATACACAAAGTAAGATAAAAGCTATTGAGAACTAAGTTAATTTAAAAAAAAAAAGTGTTAATTTTTTAAAATCAAGTTTGAGTAATTTTCAACGGGATAGGAAGGTTAAATGTTTTTTTAAAAGACAGCAGAAGCCATTTTTATGTAGAATATCAACACACACCACCACCAAATAATGAAAATTATTCCTTTCCTGATCGGGAAGGGAGGTGTTTATTTAAATTTTAAAAGATCAAGATATCCAGATTATTGTTTAAATAAGGTTGACAGGATTTTAAAAAATGCAAACAGAAAACTAATTTAACATATTTTTATTAATTTTCATAGAAAATAAATTTAACCCTGTCCGGTGCAGAGTAAATCTACTTGAAATAATTAAACTTCCATCAAAATTTATAAACGAATTTATTAGATAATACGAAATTCCTTATTTTCAGGTATATTTTAAGAAGAAAATTTTGATTAAATATTCCTCGTGCCAGTAAATTTAAAATTAAATGCCATTTTTTAGGGACACCACGCCGGAAAGGGATAAACCACCTTCAAAATAATCACAACTGACGATTTTCGAGAAAAACTATTTCTGCAAAAACCAGCTATATTGATGTGGTAAGTTTTGGCCAATCAGATTTCGAGACGACGATACCTGGTTGCGAAAACCAAAATATGTCTGTGTGAACTTTGCTCGATTACACCATGATCAACGAGGATTCGAGAAAAAATGTTAAATACAAATATTATATATTTTTGTACATAGAATCCAAAACTGAAATAAACAATGATGTTGTGATTCAAGATTTCAAAGTTGGACACCCGCTGAGCCCCAAGAGGTCAGTTGCGGGGGTCAAATTTCATAACGCTTAGAAGCTTTTAAAAGACATTTAACATGCATTTTTTTTCGATATGAAATTATATCTTGAGTTATTGGACGTTTCCAGACATTTCGGACACCGTGTTTATGTATATATATATGTATATATATATATATATATATATATATATATATATATATATATATATGTATATATATATATATATTACGAGCCTGGGTTGCGCAAACATTTTGTTAAACAATTTTTGTGTACATCTTCTAACCTACAAAGCACAAATTTCTCTAAAATTCTTTTAATAGGTTTCACTTTAAACACATAAATAACGATGATTTCTCTTCTGCTAAATTTTGATATATACTTCTACCGTCTCAGGCTTGCTTAAAGTTCGGAATAATTCCAATCTGTGTCAGCTGAACTTATCCATTTGAAAATAAATTATTTGTTAAGTTAGACGGATAAAGAAAAAGCGCAATAAGAAAAATAGTTCTTTGAACCATTTTCAGAGCATAAAATATTTCTAAATCCTAGAGAATTGGAATATTTCACGGGCTTGTTACAATGTGATTGATAGCGACACATCATTTATCTTCCCCAACGGACTTTCTTCTTTTTTCTGAAGATTCATTTTCATGTATACTTAATTACGTACATACAATATTTTAAGATTTGTTAAAAAAATCTAATGACGAGAAATATAATGGGCAGAAAAGATGCGTTTATTTATTTGGCTAAATAAAATAAATAAATAAATAAATAAAAGATCACTATTTTAACCCCTTGAGGGTCGGTGGGATAAAATATATCTCACTCAATTTTAATTGCGTAATGTGACATTGACACCGGAATTTTGAAATAAAAATTTTAATTTTATGAAGTACGTAAAGAAATGCATTTATCGAATTTGAAATAAATTTGTTTTTATGTTCTGTTGTCACCCGTTTATTTCAAAATTTTATGAATACAAGTGCTTTGTCCCATAAAGGGTTAGAGTAAATAAAAATATATATATTAAAAGCGATTAAACTACATACAAAAAGACTAAACATCATATAGCTTAGTTGAGATCGATTTCATTCGTAAGGCCTCAAAGTAGTAACAAAAAGGCTGTTTTATTGAACTTCGTACATAATATACAGGTACCACAATATTAATGTGTTCGTCATCCATTTTCCTTTTGCTAAACGATCCAACTACTACGTCTGAAAAAATATTAGAGTATTTTCATACTTTTGACGTTTTGAACCAGAAATGTAAATCTTGAGTTTTAGGTTTTGCAAAGCAATATTTAGTGTATTCTATTTATTATTTTTTTTCTCTTTTTACAAACATGAGGAAGTATTTGAATGAGGTCAAAATATTCCCAAGCGTTGCAAGAAGATTAACTCTAAAACAACCAAGTACGATTAGTTTGGACGAATGATTTTAAAGTTTATTTAAAATCATTTTACTCCAAAAATTTTTGGTAAATTTTTTTTCCGGCGCTTGGCACTTTCATTGCAAAAATATTGAAATGACTGTATAAAATCCGATATTATGAACAAATATATTTGAAAATAGGAAAAATCTATTTTTTCCACACGTTGCAAATGGAAAATATTTATACCAGAATTCTGGTATCATTGTGGCATTTAGGAATCACATTGGGTGTTCCATTGTAATGGAATACTAAAACGCAAATGTTGAAACATTTTAACTTATTTGTTTAACCCCTTGCAAGGCGGTGGTTTCATAGATATGCCACTTAATTTTAATTCCCAAACGCGACATTCGCACCGGAATATTGTTCAAGAAAATTGCGGTTCATTGAATGCGTGAAGTATAGCGTTTTCATATTTATAAATAAAGTTATAATCGAATTCCGGTGTCAGTCATTAATTACAATACTTAAGCAATGAATTTGCCGTGCCCCGCAAAGGGTTAAGCCTTTGGGGACGAACGACAAGTATACACTCCGCGAAAAGGCTTAAAAATCCTTGTTTATTCCCACCAGTAAAATTTTAATGTAAAATTTGCCCTATTTAATCGGAGCATTTTCTCGATTTGGAAAGGCACAAATTTCTGTTTTTAAAAACCGGTAACAAACATTAGAAATTTCGTAAAATGCTCAATTCGCGAAGGGGTTAACTCATTTATGTATGGAACTTATTTCTGTCTTTAATGTACTTCATATGTAACATATTTCATGAAATATTTTTGGTTTCAACATAAACCTATTGATTTGTTATCGGTTTAAATCAGCCTTATGCAGGACTCCCACTCGGTCCGTTTTTTAACACCACTTTTATTCAAAGAAAAAAATTCTTTATGAATTTCGTAGAAACATATCGGGAGAAGCATTCTTCGGGCAGTTTTTGCAGAAACCTACAACGAATTCATTTCTAAAAAATTAATAGTTTTCGAAAATCTGACAGATGGGAGTCCTGCTTTATGGCAGTTCTAGTGCTAAACAGCAACAGCAGACCTTTAATTTTTTTTGGCAAAATGCGCCCAATCCCCGTGCACGCCTAATTTTAATTCCAAACTTACTACGGCACCAAGAATATTTTACTAAAATTTTTATTATACAATGAAAGCGTGAATCAATGCGTTTTTAATTTCTAAAAAAAATCGTTTGTAATTTCCGGTGTCAGTCAATAATTTCTCATTTTACGAACAGGAATCGAACGTGTCGGAAACGATTGACCATTTCAGGTGCAAAGAATTTCTACTCTAAAAATTCTAAAATGATTGACTGAATTTTGAAACAAAGCTATTTATAATTCAAATAAAGGCTTATCTTTACGTTCATGAGAAAAAGAAAATTTTCATTTAAAAAAGTTGATGTTAATGTGATATTTAGGTATTAAAAGTATGTTGTTCGAAGATGACCCCCTCCCCTAAAATGATTAACATATTTTATTTCATTGCATATTTCTTAAGTTTAACCTATAAATGTCTAGATTATTTTGCTGTAAAATATTTAGAATTTTATCAATATTATGTGATTCAGTAAGATAATTTTTCATATTACTATAGATTTTAAGACACATTTATAAATATTATGTAAAATACAGGATGTTGCATAAATGCAGCGCTAGGTTCTAACGTGTTCAAATTTTGCAAAATACCTAAAAAATAATCATTATATTTTCTAAATGTAAAATAAACTTTTATTAATAAATAATGCATTTTTACATATATTTTGTACAGTGTTAATTATAATTTACTTTAATGTACAGAAATGGGTAAAA
Source organism: Maratus speculifer (assembly GCA_964019185.1). Taxonomy (NCBI): domain Eukaryota; kingdom Metazoa; phylum Arthropoda; class Arachnida; order Araneae; family Salticidae; genus Maratus; species Maratus speculifer. The sequence goes on from OZ025299.1 coordinate 199,153,517, forward strand.
AAAAATTACACAAATGCCAACATTAGATTATACACAGATTTTCTTAGCAATGTATTCGTAATACTCTCCGGCACAACTTTGTGTTTTATTCCTATAGATTTTATTATAGACAAGATGGTACCCGTCAAGATTTGATTATAAACATGTTAAAAGATTAATTAGAATAATGTCTGATATTCTTAACTATTTGCCTGTAAATAAAGTTTTGAAAACTTGATTTATTTCTATGTTATGTATGTGATTCCAACCAGATTCAGAGCGTTTCATAGTTCTGTCAGTCTAGCCTACTCAAGTAATCATCTAAAACAATTTTCAGCAGAATTTTAACAGCGCTTGTTTTTCAGTAGAAATGTAACTAAAATTAATTGAACTGATATTTATTTTGTTGAATTTTATCAGTGTTTTGAAAAAATATCCATGTTTAGTATTTTCTAATTTTTTAAATTATATTGAAAAGTTTTTATTAATTTTATTTTTATCAGTCTCATTTTAAATCCCTAAACTTAAAATTTCAAGCTACCAAGTAACTATTTATAATATATTTGAATTTTTTATAACGTTTTCATGCATTATGTAATTATTAAACCATGAGTATCACAAAGTAGTTCAATTATAATTCTTACATGACTATTTTTCTTTCCCCCTGTTTTCTCTTCTTTATTTTAATTTTTTTCTACGGGAAATAATTAATACTTTTCCTTATATGCACACAAGCATAAGTCTTCCTTGTAATGCTCATACAAAATATAGCAAAAGTTGTAGATTTCGTCAAATTTAAGCACCTTATTGACGTTTTTTGAGGGTGGGGGAATTCACTTACAAATATGGAAAAAATGTTCTATATTTTTCTACTGGTGTTAGTTTGCACAAGGATTAAAATCATTTCACTGGAACAAACAGCAAATTACCTTGGTTCTCACAATGTGGCGGAATTACAACAGTCAAATTAAACTTATACCAGTAAAAATGAAAATAATTTTTTGTCGTAATTTTTTATTGAAATTTTTAATAAATGAGGCTCTTAATTAAAAAGAAACATTCTACTTAAATTTACTGGTGGAAGTTTTGAGCCGTCGTAATGATCCTTTACGAAAACGGTTAGAGTTGAAGCTTCAGTATTTTAAGGAGTTGTCAGTTTTTTTTTCATAATAATTATACGTTGATGTTACTTGAAATTCATATAAATGAATCTCCATAACCAGGGGCCCCCAGGGGAATACCTTCTTTAGGTATTTACGGGTTTCGCGACCCCGGGTTCCCGAGCGATATTTCTCTTTTCCTTTTTTCTTCTCTTTTTTAGTTGTCTATCCTTTTCTCTTTGGTTGGCACTTTTTAATCTTCTCTTTTCAGTTTGTTATCCTTCTTTGTTCTTGTTTGATTTTTTACTAACTTTTTTGTTCACTTAGTACTTTGTTTTACTAACTTTGTTCTCGTTCTTTTGTTAAATGTATATATATATATATATATATATATATATACACATATATATAAGACAAAAATTACACCATCTTTTTAAGTTCTCTCTGAAATTACTTTTATATACAATAGTGGTTTTTTTTCACGTGAGTGTTTCACGTGAGACACTTTGGGTGTTGAGGTTACTTCTAACCTCATCACCTCGGCACTTCCTTTTTAGGTTGATCTCGAGTCCCAGGATGCAGGGCATCTTGGAACTCTGGTTCCGGTGTCAGGGGGCGCCATGCTTGCATGGTGGTGGTTAGGAGTAACACCAGAAGACTGGTGCCTTTCGACGTAAGGGCCGGCTGCAGGTTGGACTGAGCAGTAAAGGCTTACCTTCGGCTACCCATTTTCCCTGGGAAAGAACCGGAGTTTTGGAGACACTATCGAGTTTAACCCAATGTTCGAAAAACGTGGGGGGTCTGTTAAAAATAGTTTTCGCCCTTTTGAGGCCTGCGCCAGAAGTACGGTAAAGAGAAGGGTGGCGTTTTATTATATCTCTCTCTAATATGGCGACAAATTTAAAAATCAAGACAAGCGATGTGGTAGCCCCACAACCCCATTTCTCTCTTAAAAATTGTTCAGGTGTCAAAGAGAATACTGCACTAATTTGGGGAGAAAGAGTTGAAGATTTTCTATCCAATATGGATAGTAAAAATGCCAGCTCTAGTGCTAATATAGCTGAAGAAAGATTTTTTGTTGTTAACCGCCAAGAGGGGACATTTGATAAAACATCACCTTTTGATCAATAAGGCTATTCATGGATTGGTTAGTGAACCAAAAACTCTAAAAAAACTCCGTACAGGCGAACTGCTAATTGAAGACTTTAATAATCAACTAACGCAAAAAATGCACTCACTTTGCTAATATTGCTGTCACCATTTCTTTATACAGAACTTTAAATATATTCCGCGGAGTGATCTCAGAAACTGACATCTTATACGTCACTGAAACCGAAATAGTAGAAAATCTAAGAGATCAAAATGTGATCGAAGCTAAAAGAATACAAATCTACTGTTGAGATGAACAAATACCATCTAATCAAATCCAGATACCTACTAAGCACATTTTCCTAAACTTTAATACACTCACCCTAGCTAAATATATAAAAGCTGCATATTTATCATGCTCTGTCAGACCATATATCCAAAACCCATTGCGTCCCTTTAAATATCAAAGATTTGGTCATTCAAAAACCTCCTGGCGAGGTAATCTCACATGTGATCGGTGCGGCGTAGTTTACCACGAAAGTGTCCAGTGCCATGCACAACCTTCTTGTGTAAATTGTAAAAAAGACCATCCACCTTATTCAAAGACTTGTGAACAATGGAAGAAAGAGAAGGAAATTCAATCAATACGCACGAAAGAAAATATATCCTATCCCGAAGCAAGAAAAATAGTTGAGTCAAGAACACCCAAAGTTGGTGTATCATACGGTACCGCCTTATCCATAAATTCCCACAAAACCTATCAATCCACTGCAACACAGATAGACCTCTCTAGCAAAATTAGTCACCAAACTAAGCAAAAAGAACCCACCCTGTCAAGAAATTCTGGTAAAAAAAATCGATCTACGCAATCTAAATCTTCAAAATCACTGAATACAGTTCCCCCTTAATTACCACATAATTCCTCGTCAAAGCCGTCACTATCTCTATTTCCTAAACCTCCTCTCCATAAAAGAAGCCCTCAAAACATACCCTAATTTCCTGCCTATAATCCGCGGATCAAACAATTCTTTTTCGACCCAGAAATTTTATTTTGTAATTTAAGCCAAATATTTACGGCGATCTGAAAAGTTATATTTTATTTAATAAAATTTCTGGGTCGAAAAATGATTGTTTGATCCGCGGATTATACGCAGGAAATTAGGGTATATAAAACTGTACTTCCAAACCGTAGATCTAATGAAGAAAAACACAAAATACCAATAATTAAATCAGCTGAATCACAGAATGAAAATAATCTAAAAAAGAAAAAAAACTAAAGCTCCTAAGAATGACAATGTGAAACAGATGTCAATGGAGGATGACGATGCTGTAGAAATCCATCCTGAATCGGATGCCAAGTTGGACGATTGAGATAGTATGCCTACTACCTCCGAACAAAATGACACAGATACACATATCTAACCCCCCCCCCCCCTTCATTTATGACTAGTATTATTTCGTGGTACTGCCGTGGCTATCATAATAAATATGACGAAATCCGTAATATTCTCAATGATTACCATCGACTTTGCTACAGGAAACCCATCTGAAACCCAATGACAAAGCAAAATTACGCAGCTATGCGGCCTACCGAAAACATTTTACTGATAATGAAAGGGCCACTGGTGGAGTGGCCCTTTTCATCTCTCGCAGCTTACCCCATTCTCATTTACCGTTAACCCTTTGAGCTCTGGGGTATAATTCTTTCAAAATTCCTTATGTCACACTGGCACCAGTATTTTGCATTATGATAAACACGAAAAAATGAATTAAACCTTTTCGAAGTAAATTTGGTGAAATTTTCTGGTGTCATTGTGACATTTTTGAATTAAAATTATGTGGTAGAAAATTCTACCAGCAGAGCTCAAGGGGTTAAACACTAATTTACAAGCTGTTGCTGTCCGTGTACATATAAAAAGTCTCATTACAATCTGTACCATATATCTGCCACCTAACCAAACTATTAACTCAGCACATCTTGATGATCTTCTTTTCCAACTCCCCATGCCTTTAATTATGGTAGGAGACTTTAATTCCCATAGCCAACTGTGGGGTAACTCTGATAATAATCGACGTGGATATATGTATAATAGAGAAAGTAATTTCTGACAATGGCTTATGGCTACTTAATAATGGTGATTATACTTATTTTCATGAACCGAGCCGTACTTTCCATGCCATAGACCTTTCTATTTACTCCCCATCACTCTATCCATTATGGAACTTCTGGGTTTCAGATGACTTGCATGGCAGTGAACACTTCCCTATTTTTACTGCATTGACTAATCCTCATAGAGGTTCTAATAACTATCTAAAAAAGGTATGTATATGACAGAGCTCAATGAATAGACAGAGAAATGAAATATTTACTTGCAAATATTTTAAAATCAAAGAATGCAAATCTGTGCATATATTTTGCCCACTAAAAGCAAAGTTTTTTGAAAAAGTATTTTCATAAAAATAAATTTATAAAAAGTTGCTGCAGTCACCAGTAATTGGCACCTAGAACACCAATGTATGACACCTTGTGATCCAATATTTGGCACATGTTTATATATATAATAAAAACTTTATATTTTGCATTGGGTTTAATCGCTTTAAATGAATTTACCTTAGATGAAGATGTCATATTTCAGGTTTTTGAAAGAAAGAAACCAGCATATTAGTATGAAAAGTGAACACTTTAACCCCTTGAGCTCTGATGGTAGAATTTTCTACCGCATAATTTTAATTTCGAAATGTCACAATGACACCAGAAAATTCGACCAAATTTATTTCAAAAGGTTTAATGCATTTTTCTCGTGTTTATCGTTAACCGGTTTTTTTCTTTGCAAAATACTGGTGCCAATGTGACATTTGGAATTTTGAAGAAATTTTTACCCCAGAGCTCAAAGGGTTGAAAAAATACAATATATTTATGTTAATACTCAGTAATCGTCATGCTGTCCCCAGTAATTGTCATATAAAGCTTTGATGGATTCCAATTACTAATAATATTTCATATTTTCAAATAAAAACATCTGATAAACAAAATTAGTCTATAACTAACTTAGTGTACTGCCAATATAAGTGGTTTAATCTCAAATCATGCGATTCCCTTGTAATTAGAATAGGTGCAAATTAATTGAAACTATGTTAGCACCATTAACTGGCATCTATCATTAATTCACAAATCCAAATATTTGTGTCAAAAATAATTTTACACAATTAAAGTAACCCTTTTCAACCTCACAAAACTGTTGTCAATTAAAATTTAAAATACATTAGAAATCAGATAATAATGAATTGAAAATCATACCTTTCTTAAGCCAGAGAAGAAGCATTTGCAACAAAATGGCTAATTTGATACAAACCATAATTGTTTCTCTTTTCTAGGCACAATTGTCTTCTAGTAGCATAAATCGAAGTTATAATTTTAAAAGTAAATTAGCATATAACTGGTATATGGTCTTGCATATTTAAAAGAATGGATATAAATCTTATTTTAGGACATGTTTGTAGGATGTGCCAATCATTGATGTATGCCAACTACTGGGAATGTTACCACCCTATAAAACGGAAATCTTTCTAAGAAAATATTGATGTTCATTTGGCGGACCATTTGGGAGCCCTGTAAACCTGGAAAACCCCCTGTACCCCTGCTTCCAATCTAAATAATTGCAGAGCAATCGCACTCTCTAGCAGCCTTTGTAAATTAATTGAAAAAATGGTCAATTGCCGTCTCGTGTATGTTTCAGAGACTAACCATAAGTTCACTGCTATTCAAAGTGGTTTCCGACGTGGTAGGTCTACTATAGATAACGTAATCCATCTTGAACATTATATTCGGACAGCCTTTCTTAAACGCAACCATTTGATGTCAGTTTTCTTTGACATGGCGAAAGCCTATGACAGAACATGGCGATACAAAATTCTCAGAGATCTTTTTAACATGGACTTCCACGGGAACCTGCCAATTTTTATCAAAAATTTTATTGCCATTCGACTTTTTCAGGTCTGAGTTGGGGGAACTCTGTCTAGCTTTTATGAACAAGAGGAGGTTGTACCTCAGGGCAGTATCCTGAGTGTCACCCAATTTGGCATTAAAATAAATGGCATTCTTAGACAACTCCCTTCTTCTGTGAAGGGAGACTTATATGTTGACGACTTCCGTATTATGTGTATGGGACATGATATCCTTTTTATTGAAATACAGTTACAAATTGCCATCACCCACATTCTTAATTGAACAAATAAAAATGGATTTATTATTTCTCAGGACAAAACTTCTTGTATACATTTCTGTAGACGTTGGGATCTACATCCAGATCCTGAATTTTTTATTGGCTCATCTCAAATTCCTGTTCTGGATAATAATCGTTACCTCGGTGTATATTTTGACAAAAAACTTACGTTTTTACCACATGTTTTACAATTAAGGGCAAAATGTGAAAAAATTCTAAATTTAATTAGAGTACTATCTAGCACTTCTTGGGGTGTAGACCGTACTTCTCTTCTTAATACAGGGCTCCCAAATGGTCCGCCAACTGAACATCAGAATTTTCTTAGAGAAATTTTCCTTTTAGATTTGTCTTGCAAAATGCCAAGAAACCACGTTTGGAAGTTGATTCTAGCGCAAACGTATCATGAAATTTTCTGTTAAAAAATACTGATGTTCAGTTCGCGGAGCATTTGGGAGCCCTGTTAATATATATCGTGCTGTTATTCGTTCTAAAATTGACTTGGCTGCCAGATCTATGGTTCTGTTTGCAATTCTGTTCTTAAAAAATTCTGTTCTTAAAATCCATAGCGCACTTCGTGTTTGCTCTGGTGTATTTCGTACTTCACCAGTTCTACGCATGTATGTTGACTGTTATGAACCTTCATTACACTATACTCGGGGAAAACTTTCTTTGGAGTTGTTTTACCGTATCCTTTCACATCCTGGTCATCCACTTCACACATTTCTTGTAAATACTGACAATGATATTTTTTATCAGCATCGCCCTTCTTGCACGCCAGCTTTTGGTGTCAGAATGAGAAACCTAACGAACAATAGTCCTATGAGTAATACTGAGGTTAGCTCTTGTCCATTACATATATATCTTCCTTGGAACCCAACTGTTATCAGCACCCTCAATCCTTTTAAAGGTTATGATGGAAAGAATTTAGCCCCTTCTGCATGTAAACAATTATTTGCTGCACATCGTGCTGAATTTAGTAATCACATAGACATTTACACAGATGGTTCTAAGAATGGTAGTTTTGTTGGTTGCGGTGTTTTTTGTGATGGTGTATCTCTGAGTTATCGGCTTCATTCTTCGACTTCTATTTTTACAGCCGAGTTGATGGCAATAGAGAGAGTAATGTTACACATATCTCATCATCATAACACTCCTTTAATCATCTATACTGGTTCAAATAGTTCTATTGACGCACTTAAATCTTTTAAAAAGCATGCTTATGTCTCTGTCATCCTAGATTTTTATATTAAATTGATTAGACGTGGTTATAATATTTTATTTTGCTGGTTACCTGGACACATGGGCATTCCTGGTAATGAGAAAACAGATGAGACGGCAAAACTTGCTAGAAAGGCTTTATGCCGTACTATTTCATTTTTAGACGTTAAACTAGATATTAAACATGTTATTCATAATAAATGGCAAGAAGACTGGAATTTAGAATACAATAATAAGCTGCACCGTATTTAACCTACAATTGTGACCTGGCCTCCGATTTATCCAAGGAAAACTGACGTTCTTTTGGCTCGTCTGAGAATTGGACACTCAAGAATCACACATAAACATCTCTTGCTTCGGGATGATGCTCCCATGTGTTCTCACTGTCATTTTGATATCTTGACCATACATCATATTTTAGCTGACTGCTTGGGTCTCCGGCACTTGTACAGTACCTATTTTAAGTCTTCATTGCCACTCTTGACAGATCTCATTGGAAAACACCTCATGGGGCACTTTTTACCTTTTTAAAACATGCAAGACTTTATTCTGAAATGTAATATCTTCATTTGTATCATTGTTTTTTATGACTTGGTCTGTATTAGAACTTTAATGACATCTGGATGGGAAATTATAATTTCTACATTTGCCTGACTGTATCTGGATGGGATACCACATCCAGACAGTCTTTTTTTTTTGTCTCTTCTTATTTTGTCTTATTACTCTTTGTTTTGGCGCACCATGTCCCTCAGGGGATTTTGTGCCACTAAAATCCATACAACCAACCAACCAAACATAATCAGAGTTTGGAGCATATGGGACAAATTTCATTGCTCTTACCAGCATCTTTTATCGATGATCTCCATCATACATTCCTACTGCATATCTTACAAAAATGCCTATTGAAGATTCTATATAAAATATACTGGTAAGAATAATAACATTTGTCCTATGTGCTCCGACCCCTGGCATAACCAAAATGGATATCCTTTTAGTTTGTCAATTCTTTTAAGTAAAGAAAGCAGTGTAATCGTAAATCTAGCGTTTTAATAGAAAACCCGGTTTTGAAATGTCATTACATTTTTCGTCGTGGAAAAATAAAATGATTTTCAGATAAATATATATATATATATATATATATATATATATACTGTGGAGAAAAACTCTCTAAAAGCCATTGAGACGAACGATAAATTCCATATAAAATAAACAAAGTACTGAAAAATGTTTATATTGAAATTTTTCGCTATTATTATACAGCAGTAAACTTCATGTCTCTAAAATAAATTTTATTGCAGGAAACGTTTTGAAAAATCTATATATATGATGTTTAAAATATACTGTCAATGAAATTCAATAAACGTGGAAGTAGATATGAATTTTTTTAACATTGCGTTTATTTCGATTTAAAAATATTGAAAATTTTTAAATTACACATATTTTCATATATGTTAAATCAGTATTAGAAAAGAGAAAACAAGCAAGCGAATCTTCATAATATTTCAGTTAATTTTAAAAGTTTTTGCAATGATGAAATTAAAAGCAAATTAATATTTATCAAAACAATAACAAAATAAAACTAAGTTCTTAAGAATTTTTGCTACATTATTAATCCAAAACATCATAACAAATCTCTAAAAATTGACAGTTGTAAAATATATATTGATGAGAATATTATTCCCGGAACTTGTATAAGATTTCCATAGCTGCCAATTACTACGCCTATTTAAAGACGAATAAATATATCAGAAGCAGAAATTTTAGCAGATAATTAACAATATGGAGTGTAATACATAACATTGAATATATTTGTCATACATTTTACTAAAACTATTTAGTGGTTCCAAACGTGTTTATGTGATTTAAATAGGCGTAGAAGTTGGCAGCTCTGGATTTCTGTAATTGAGATATTGGTAACGAGAGCAACTTGTTATTTGAAATTTAGATTTACTTATATTACATGTTTGCCAACTACTACGCCTGTTTACAGTCAAATAAACATATTAGAAACAGAAATTTTAGTAAATAATTAAGAATATGAGCTGTAATGCATAACATTGAATATATTTGGTATACATATTACTAAAACATTTTTGTGGTTCGAAACATGTTTATAAAATTTAAATAGGCGTAGAAGTTGGCAGCTCTGGTATTAAAAAAAACTACAAGAGTCGTTGTCTGGATAATTTTTTTTTGAAAAAATATTTAATATTTTTACTGACACTTGAACCATTGCGTTGTTTATTCAATCCTTGTCTTTTCTCTAGTTACACTATATATGCAGATCTGCCTTTGTTGCAATTTTTTGTAAGTAAATCTTTTTCATGCACTTATAAAACATGCGAAAAGAAACTCTGTCATTTTTTGTTTTCGTAAATTACTTTTACTATGAAACGTATACTCGTTGGAATTTCGAGATAGTCTGTCATCTGTGCTTCGGACCAGAAAACTTGTATATACAGTGTTGAGTGGTCAGGTAAAAAAACACAGTCAAAAACAGACGAATCTGCCAGTATTTTTTTATAGAAAATAAGTCGGATAGGATGAAAAGATCAAACACGGCGAATTTCTCTTTCATAAATTATGGGTATTTAACATCTTTTATGACTGTATTTTTTCCTCACCGCTTACCACCCTGAAATTGCAGATGCTGGTCGGAAAAAAACTAAGCTGTTTTTATTACTTTAATTTTTTGTGGAAAAGCTGTTGACATAATAATAAAACCGCCTTGAATTTTACTCAAGTTCTATAAGATATATTCTACTCCAGATATTTTATTTCAGACTATTTGAATTATTTAATTAGTCTATCTATGTACCACTTAGATGTAGCAATGGAATTATGAATAAAAAAGAGGAGACATTGTGCATTGTCTATAAATTGCGGTTGAAGTAACCAAAGATGTCATAAAATGGCTACTGTTTTTATTTTTCCGATTCAAAGTTCCCGATTACCGCATATGAAAATTTTCACCAGAAAATTCAAATAGAAAATTTTGTGTTATTGTAGCGCCTTTTTCATGGGAAGTTTTTCTTACAAATATGGTAAAAAATTCCAATTTATTTTTACAGGCATCAGTTTGCCCAGGTACTGTAAACTTTCTATTGACACTGACAGGAGGTAGTCTTGGTTGACACAGTGTGGCGTAACTACCGCCAAATTAAACTCTTACCAGTAAAAATGAAGAACGATTTTTGCCATTATTATTCATTTAAACATTCCATTGATGATATATTTAAATTAACCCAGTAGAACCTAGCGTACCTTTTTAGGGACGCTTTCAGCAGTGTGTTTGACACCGGTAAAAAAGAAAAGCAATAATTATTTTATTTAAATGATGCATTTTAGTGATTAATGAACTAAACTTAAATCTTCTAAAAATAGTGGTGCCAACCAAATAAAATTTACGCAAAAGATGCTGGGCACGAATGGGTTAAGAAAAAAATTTCTGCATAAATTTTCTAATGTACCGTAATTTCGGGTGTATAAGCCGCGGATCAAACAATTCTTTTTGGACACAGATATCTTATTTTGTGATTGAAGACAAATACTTACGGCGATCTATCTAGTTATATTTGTTTCTTAAAAAATTCTGGGTCGAAAAAGAATTGTTTGATCTGCGGCTTATACACCCGAAATTACGGTAGTTTGCTGCCGTGGTACTGAACATTCTGATAAAGTGGTTGCAGTTCAGCACTATTTTATACGGGGTTAGGACATATGTCGTCCCAGATATTATTTCTTTATGCACTCCACACCACTTTTTTTAAAAATTATCTCTTTCATGTACTTGTACTAGAATATAATGAATAAGAATTTAACACAGTGAATTTTTTTTATAAATTGTGGTACGAATAAAAATAAAAATATTCGCCAGCTCTAGCACATAATTAAATGGTTAAGGCAGGGATGCACAACCTTTTTACCAGAAAATCGGTTGACATCAGAATATTTGAAAAGTCTAATTTCTTTTTTTTAATAGCAAAGTTTCTGTCATTATTATAAGGAAAATTATTCTGCATAAAAATAGTGGTATAATTGTGGCCCGCGGGCCAAAGGTTGTGCACCCCTGGGTTAAGGATATGTCAGTTCTTCTTTTATAACAGTGTCACGCATGTACCATACTAATGAAAATATTTCTAATTCAAATCGCCTATTATGAATTCGGTCATGGGTCGAAATGACTCCTCATGGCGCAATGTGTTCGATTTTGCGAATCTAGTGGAAAATAAGTCCAAAAATTGACTTGCAGTAATTTAACTTTTAAACATTTCAAATAACACCTAACACAATGGATGAAAAGAAGGTAAAGTGATAACAGCCAAACTCTACAACAACACTATCAAAAATCGGCTCAAAAATTTTCTTTTAGCGTTTTCAGAATGGTGATTGATGTAGTTGTAATTATCATCGATATTTTTCGCTGACTTGTTTTGTAAATATTGTCTTATGATAGCGTGGAATTTTTAAAATGATGTTGATACATTATATTTTATAGTTACAATAGTTATTTCATAATATTTTAAGTCAATATAACAATTACCGTAATTTCGGGTGTATAAGCCGCGGGTCAAACAATTCTTTTTTGACGCAGAATTTTTTAAGAAATAAGTATAACTACTTAGATCACCGTAAATATTTGTCTTCAATCACTAAATAAGATTTCTGGATCCAAAAAGAATTGTTTAATCCGCGGCTTATACACCCGAAATTACGGTATTAGAAAATTTCATAACATATGATAAAATTTGAAAATCTGTCAAAAATTTTGTGCACGACAATGCATGGAATACAGTTTTTTCAGTAATTTGGTATGCATGCAGATATTTAAAAAAATCTATTTCAGCTGCAACTATTTGCAACTCTTGAAGATAAGTATTTTTTTTTTTCAGGCTCGTATTTTATGTAATTTTGCATTACAAGTGGCTATAAGATAAATATATCTGCTTTTAAGCAGTATAAATCATGAAATTAAAATCTGGGTAAAACTATAAAGTAGCTAAAATCCATCCCGGAATTTTAACATTCATATTTTCTTATATATATATTTTATAAAAGAATAGCAAACGACAATAAATGACAGTAATTCACTATGTGATAACACTGGTATCTATGGCAGTATTTAATTAATTAATTATATTTTTTCAATAAAAGAAAACTCTTATTGTTGAAAATAAATATATACTATCTTTTTAAATATATGCACTGAATACAATAATGCTACGCAATTGTCATTGTATGAAAACGACAAGAAGACTTTTTATTATGATTATAGAATGACAATGACGTAAATTGTACAGTAAAATACGTAAAGATATATATTTTTCATAATAAATAAACATTTTATCTCAAGTAAGATCATCTTGATTACTTTAATATTGGTAATTTTCATTAAATTGAATTTTGACCCGCAAGATTCGCAAAATCTTACACTATGTGGCGGTTCTAGTACTAATTAATTATGGAATTCTTTAGAGAGAGTGTTACATAAAAAAAAGATCAACATTTCAAATTCCAGAATTTTTTAGTATTTTTGGAGAAAACTCTTGATTAGAATAAATTTTCAGCGAGCGTAAGTTGCCTAAGCTCATACAGGGGTCGGAGCATATAGGACAAATTTTATTGTTCTTACCAGTATTTTTTATGAACAATCTTCAAGATACATTTTTATAACGTGCGAAATAGAAATATATGGCAAAGATTATTGTTGAAAGTAACTGGTTAGAATAGTAACATTTGTCCTATATGCTCCGACCCCTGCTCATAGTACAATAACAACCAGCAATGCCTGCCACTCCCCCAATTTTGTAGGTACAGATTATTGGGAATTAAGACGGCCTATAGAGGCGATAATTCTCCCGTTAATTTCCCTTTAACTAATGCTAAAGTGTCAATTGGAATAACTCTTTAATGTAAATGCATTTAAAAGTTTGAAATATTCATATTCATATAATTTTTACTTTGTCATATAACATAGAAAACAAATATCATATAAAATCTGACATTGTGAAAAAAAATATTCTGAGTAAATTAAAAATACATGTAATGCAATGTGCTTGCACGGCACTATCCTGAAGCGAGAATGTCTCTTTTTACCATCAAATGGCGTACTCGAGCGTTTAAATCGCCAATAAGAAATCATTCGTGGTAAAACCTTTTCATCAAATTTCTCCCACGCTGATGCAGTCAGAGACAGCGTCTTGGAAAGTCAATGTCAGTGGCAGGAACAGTAACAATTGGAGTTTCCTCCAAATTTTAAAACAACAATTGGAACTCTTCTTTGGTTTTTTCACAAGGCAGAAATTCATATCGGCTATGTTTTTGCGTAAAAAACACCAAATCTCATGGCCACTTAATATCAAAAAAGAATTTTTCGAACTTAAAAAATAGTATTAATGCCAGAAATGTGCCCTTTTTTCTGATACATAGATTTTAGTTATTCTTCTAAAATTGCAGTTTGTATTGCAACTATTAATAATGAATTTAAGATAAGACATAGCTGTCAACAGCTTCCGCTTTTGTGGCCCGGAAAAATTTTGCGCATTTCAAACCGACGTAATCTGCCGATTAAATAAGTCAAAATTTTTTATTAAATTTCTCCGGGTTTAAAAATCGGAAGAGTTGGCAGCTATGGATAAGAGTTCAAATTTATAAATAGGCATAAATCCGAAACCATTAAATGACTTCATGTTTGCTATCGTAAGTTAAATGTTACTATGAAAACTATGCATGATATCAAAATAGGTTTATGTATTGAAAATATCAGTTTTCATATTTTTCACACACTATATTTTTAATTACTACGAAAAATTTGTTTGATAAAAATAAATTAAATTAATGATTAGAAACTCTAAATATCCTAATTAAAAATACTTTTAAGTATGGACGAAAGCTTCAATTTAATTGATATAAATCTTGGAATGTTTAAAATACGATCCACTTAACTATGAGGAAAAAAATACTTATCCATTTCTTAAAAAGAAAAAACACAAATATCTGTTTTTTTGTATGACAAGAATAAACACCATTATTGTGGGGAAAACAGGAAACATATTTGTTGCTTTATACAATGAGACATGGGATTTCTTTCGCTTTGTAAACAGACTCGGAAAACGTTTTATTTATGTTCAAAGGACTTATCAACAGTGATTTAGTACCTCGAACAACTCAATTAATTTTGATAGATGTGTCTGCTAGTTCTTTTATTCCATTTCATTTCTCACAAATTGACGGAACCAAGTTTTTAAAAAAATGTATTAAACTGTTAAGAAAAACACTTTATTATAATTTATAAAGTGTATGTTGCTGTAAATGTGCAACATTACATACACGGTGTATAAAAAAATAGATTCTATTTTGCTATAAAGTTTAGAAAAGGAAAAATTAGAGCGCAAAAAAACAATATAGAAGTAGTGAAATATGTTTTTCCATAAAGTAGGATTGCAAGTTTGGCTTTCACACTAGACATTGCCCGCGTTGCTTTCGTTATTAATTACAGTTAAAATTCTCTTGTAAAAGTTAACGGTATTGTTTCGAAGCTATTTTTAACTTAAAAAAATTGGGCAAACAGAAAACCCTGCTATAAGAAGTATTTGATGTAGATATAATATTGGAAACTAGTGTTGCAAGTTGGCTACTTTTTCTACGAAATTATTACGTATTATCATGACATCGCGTTACGGCATGAAGTTTTCTCATATTAAAGATGCGATTAGTACAAAACAAGTGTTAACCCCTTGAGAGGCAAGCAATAATGACTGCAATATTGAATTCTCACCGAAAAAAAAAAATTAAAATCAGAAAAGGCAAATCTTCAACATTTTGCTGCGAAAGTCAAAAGTATAAAATTTCTATAAAAATATCTGGTGAATTTCTCGTTTAAATTAGTTGGGATAAAAGATATCCCACCGACCTTGAACGGAATAAAATCTGCCTCGTGATATCGTGGTACAAGATGAGCAGAGCTCTAGCACCGATTCATAATTCTATTTCTACCAAGAGGTGTCAAAAGACACCTTTCACATTTCAACTTAAAATTAATTTCTAATTTTAAAAGTTTTACCCACAGTTAATTTTTTGATTTTTCATACAATACATGTTAAATTAATTCAGCGACCTAATTTTCCTCCAGCCAATCCTGGATATAAAAATATACATTCCGTATAAATATCTACTATGAGGTGTGTTTTGACACCTTAAGGATTTCATAATTTCTACGGATTTCTTAATTTCTAATTTTAAACAATTTACACATAAATATCAACACTAGTTTACCGCATCACATGAATTATAATCAGATTGAATAATTCCGATTTCAGTTGTAACGGAAAGTATAATAGTTGCTGCATAACTCTGATATTCGCTTATTTTTCATCCTGTTGTATTTTAGTATAGATGATTGCAGTGATTACCTCTAAAAACTTAATAACACATCTTCTTCACCAATTCTGGTATTTTGTTCTGTAAACATAAATTTCGTTTTCATTAGTGTAAAAACTGTGATATTGAATAAGAAAATTATTTCAGTATATTGCTGTTTTTATTATTACCGATGTTATTGTTGTTACAAAGATTGAATTTTTATACATGAGACTGAAAGTTTGTTAACCCTTTCCGGCCCACTGTGCCCGGTCTGGGATACCTAATTTTAATTCCAAACTTGCATACGGCACAATAATATTTTAGTAAAATTTTGCTTTTACAATAAAAGCTTAAATTAAGGATATCTAAAAAAATCTTTTGTGAATTCCGGTGTCAATCGATAATTTCTCATTTTCTAGCAGATTTTGTCCGTTCCGGAAAGGGTTAACCCATATAGCACACTAGCCTCCTCAAAGTTAGTAATATTAAAATATTTGATTTTTTAATTTTAAAAAAGGAAGAAGATAAAAATATTATTTTTTGCTCCCGTTGACGTAAAACATGTTGATTACATTTATGTATATCTGTATTTTATTGATTGATGAATTATTTTTAATGTATAGCATATAATAAATTTTAAATGAATTATTGAAATAAATTTCTAATAAATATAGTCATTGACTAAATACATGGTTCAACTTACCTATATTTAACTGATTATCTGAAATCCCAGTTTCAGTTTTAGCAATTATTTACATTTAAAAGCAAATTTATCAAAAGAGACCTTTTGGTAGAAATAGGCATACCAGACGGAGCTATAGCAGTTGTTGAAATTCAATACGAAGTATGTTTTTTATGATTCAGCGGGGTAGAAATCTATTGTGTTTGTGTTTTTCAAAGATTTCGCTTCAAGTATATTCCTTGGAAGAATCGTAAACGGTTTATTTTAAAATATTTTAGCTCGATATATCTGTTATTTTTGTGGCATCCCGAAATCATGTTGGGTGTTCCATGCACTGGCACACTGAAACAAAAGTGATAAGCATTGTTTCCATAGTGTTCAGATGGTGCATTACTAGTAGAAATTGATGAATTGAAGATATAGCATCCGTGCTGTTTGTTTTAAATTGAATAAAACTGATGCATATACATTTTCTTTAAAATTTTCAATTTTTGAACTTTTTATATTAGTATAACATCATAACTTATACGTATGCAGAGTGATTTTAACTCTAAAGAACTCTAATGAAAGTAAGAAAAAATAAGTAAGGGGTATACTTTAGTAATGATTAAAAAAACAGTTTTAGGTGCTGACGATTTATTTATTATTCTTTGTTTAAATGAAAATGAAAATTATAAAATTCAAAATCTAAATTTGAAAAATAATCATTATTTCAATGGTTACTTAGAATGAAATTATTACAAAATCCAAAAAATGTCAAAATCTCACAGCTTTTACGAAACACATTTCATTATTTCTGTTTATTTATTTCTTCTGTGAAACGCTATTTTGATCTTGTCAACAGAAGTTCCTCAAGCAATCATCGAAATCCGACGATGTAATCTTTGCCCCAGGAGACGTAGCTTAGAGGATGTTCTGTCTTGTAAAAGTTGTGATATCGGATTTCTTTTACATTTTAATCCTTTTTTAAATCTTATATTTATATCTATCCATTTCATTTCTACTGATATTTCCAATTAGTTGTGTTTGATGAAAAATGATGAAATAACAGCAAGGTAAAACTATTCTACAACACATATTTTTTGAAATGTATATATCATAATTTTATATATTCTTTTAATGCAGGTAAACATGTGTTGTATATTAACCCCTTGAAGGGCGGTGGTATGTCTATGAAACCACTTAATTTTAATTCCAAATGGACACATTAGCATCAGAATTTTGGTAAAAATAAATTCGGTTTATGAAATGCGTGAAATATAGGTTTTTCTTATTTAGAAATGAAAATGATTTTCAAATTCAAAACGTCAATTATTAATTTCAACACTTGATCAATGGAAGTGTTTTGTGTCGCAAAGAGTTAAAAAATCATAACGAACATTTTGCAAAATAAAACATAAATATTTATAACAGTAAATACCAACCTGAGAGCTAGTTTTTTTTTGTTCAGAAAAATATTATTCGGCTTATTGAATGAAATCCTGCAATTAAATAAAACGAGGAAAATATTTTAGTAAAATTGATATAAGTAGACTTTCTCTCACACGAATTTACAATTCGTGTTTTATTAGGACAAATAATTTAAAATTCGGAATTGAAACGGCGATAGCGGTCATTTTCAGTGTTATCAAATTTACATAGCTATCAACTTTATGCTGTTTTTTGCTACTGAAATATAAAAGATACTTTTTATTTCGATGACCGTTTCCGGCGCAGGTAAATTCTGCTCATAAAATAAGGAATTATTGATTGACACCGGAATTTTAAAACGACTTTTATAGAAATTAAGAATTCCTAAATTCACGCTTTATTGTAAAAGCGAAATTTCTTTAAAATATTCTTGGTGCCGTTTGCAAGGTTGGAATTAAAATTAGGTGTGCCCGGGGAGTGGGCATCTGCGCTGGAAAGGGTTAATCACAGCTTTTGAATATTAATGAAAGCGAAATTTACTGTCAAATTTTATTGGCAACACAGCGTAAAAGTTGTTTTGCATGACGTGAGAGGCTCACAAACAAAGTGGACCAAGTCCATTTCGAGGAAAAAGTAAGAAAATCAAATTTGAACTGGGATGTCAAACTATGGTCTGCTGGAAACTTCTTAAATTTTATGGAAATAACTGCCTTGTGTAATTTTCAAATCTCAAATTTGAAAAATCCGACTTTTTCTTTTGAAAAGTTTAGTGATATCAGGCGGTCCACAGTTTGACTCCCTGATTAAGAAGATTTATTAATACTGCTTTATTTACTTCCTCAGTAAACGAAGTCTATAAAGAAATGATACAGGGTTTCCAGTAAATGACTGACCCATTTTGAATGTAAATAACAATAAAAAAGCGATTTGAGATAAAATTGTGCGGTTTCCTGTATTGTTATTAGAAAATCTATAAATTTCTAAAAATGCACTTTGTTCAAATAGTTCGAATTTCAGGCAAAAGATGGCACTGGCGACAATAGGCTGTCGGAATACAGACATGACTATAGTTTTCATATGCATGAGCTTTTCGGCTCATTTTACAGAGTCGAATCTGAGTCGAAATGTTCAATGGACTCTCGACTTACTTGCAGAAGCAAGGTACGTTAGTTGGAAAGAGCTTTAAAATAATATTTATGATTGAACAATGCTATACTTAACCACCACAGTCATGAGACAAATGCGACGTGGAACTACAAAAACTTGTTTAAAATTACTATGAAACATCTTCAAAGGAGTATCAGTCTATAAATTAATGCTTATGATCTTCAAACATTTATTTTAAAAGTCTGGAACAAAATAATAAGAATTCTAGAAATTATAAAATTAATTTAAAGGATGTTCTTTAATGTGTCCTCCAGGCGACATCAGGCCTGAGGAGGCTAATAAAAACAGCAAAACAATAAAGCATACTTTTTAATAAGCAACAGTTTTCACACATTTACTATAAATAAATTCTATTCAGAATTTGCTTTTTCACCGCTTAACTTATTCTCCTTTTTACGTACAATAAATTGAAATATGAGATAAACATCGCTTTTTTAAGCTAAAATAATCGTAATATTTAACCTAAACATTCCTTTCTTTAAATAGTATGAAATTGTTTTTAACTGAATTTTGTATTTAACAGCATTTAACTGTAATTGCCACTGAATATATTTTATTGCATAGGTATTTTATATAAAACTAAAAGGCTATTTATTTTAATTCAATTTTATAAATATAAATATTGCCAAATAACTTGAACATTTTTATATATAATTTATAGTTTGTAGAAATATTTTTTGTTAATGTTCCTTATTTCAAATAAGATATAGGAGATAATTTTAGAATCCTTTCTCGTTCTTTTCCTCATGCAGAATACCTTTGGAAGTAGGAGAGGGGAAAGAGGACAAGAAATGTATTCCAGAATCTATGATGATTTTTAAAATGAAATTTTGAAAAGGGGCCACTCGAAGGATATAAAAAAGGGTACATTGCATTTTTTTTTTCTTTTTAAGCATTCTTCCATTTCAGCGTAGATTCGTTTAGTCGGGGAGGAGGGGTGAGAGGTGTATGTAAAATACATCTTAAAATCTCTCGTGAATTTCGTAATAAATTTTTCAAACATGTTTAACGCCAAATCATCAGTGTAATGTAGAGATGAATTCGGTTTTCGGAAAAATTAATAATATTTCATTTAGTCAGGTTTCCGTCTTATAAAGTAGTTTCGTATGTTACTTTCTCCATTGGCATTAATATTTTTACCTTCTTCTATCTTCAATAGAAGAAAGTATTGTAATCGAGATTTTTTTCGACTTCCGGTTTTCGACGAATTTACACGTTTTAGGGGTCAGAGATTCCAAAAAACATGTTTTTACAAAATGTCTGTCTGCCCGTGTGTATATGTGTGTGTCTGTCTGTGTGTATGTCGCCATTCTACCACCAAAAAGTGTATGAAGTTATGCATAGAATTGAACCAAATTTTTTAAAAATGTTTTTGACTGTGGCAAGCAGGTCCTCCTTCAGTTTTGAAATATTCCGCGGAAGGGGACGCTGCAATCGCGATTTTTGTGCCATTTTCAATATTGTACTGACCAAAAGTACATGAAGTTATGCATCGAATTAAACCAAATTTTTTGTGTATGTATATGACTATGGTTAGTTGCATCGCCCTGAATCTGAAAAAAATCCGCCGGAAGGGGGCGCTGTAATAGCGAATTTTATGCCATTTTCAATATTGCACAACATAAAAGTGTATGAAGTTAGTTCTATAACTGAACTAAGTTTTTTGTATATGATTATTTTTTGGTATGGCAAGTAGGTCCTCCCGGAATTTGAAAAAAAAATCTGCCTATCATTCTATTGTCCATCAGCTCGTGCAGAGACAGGAATTCATTTTTACCCCGATTAATTGACTGAAGCAGAAATTTAAGATGAAGATCAAAGTTGGTATGGTATTAAATTAAAATCATTAAAGCATTAAAGTTAGTAACTATTTTTTTTAATATTAAAATGTACATATGAGATAGAAGAAAGTTTTGGGATTGGCACATCCAACTAGTTTCTGTTTATTATAGCATTTCTTATAGACGGATTCCTTTTTTCTAAGGTTTACTAGACTTTATGGGCCAATTTAAAAATCACTGTCATTTTTTTTTTTAGACAGGGTGCTTGGCAACACTATTTGCGTAGCACTCTTTTAACCACTTGACCGACTTGCTTCTACGGCGCACATGCAAGAGGAGTTTGCTAAATCCACCACTTAAAACCTTTTTGATACAATTTTTTTAGAATAAAATTTCATACTATTTAATGACAGAAACGTTTAAATTAAATATTACGATTATTTTAGCTTAAAAATAGCTGTATATTTTTAATATTTTCAGTTTATTGTACTTAAAAATGAATTTGTTAAGCGATTAACAAAAATATTCAGAAGAATAATTCGAATAGAATTTATTTATGGTAAATGCATGGAAAATTGTTGCTTATTAAAAACATGTAATACTGGTTTTTATTAAGTATAATAAACATTTTCAATCATAATTATCATTTTAAATCTCTTTCCAACCATGAAATCCTATTTCTGCAGGTGAGTCGAGAGTCGACTCAAATTGTAGACTCAGATTCAACTCTGCAGAATGAACCTAAACGTTCATGCCTGTGAAAACTAGATTCATGTGTGTATTCCGACAACTTTGTGCCATCAGTGCCATCTTTTGCCGAAATTGGAACTATTTAAACAAAGTTACTTTTAAAAAATTATTGATTTTCTAATAACAATACAGAAAACCTCGCATTTTTATCGCAAACCATTTTTTTTATTTGCATTCAAAATGGGTCAATTATTTACAGAATACCCTGTATATACGAAATGGTATGCAAAAATAGCTTCGACAATTGTGGAACTGCATAAAACAGATTTTATCTGGCTTCCAAATGTATAATCTATGTTTTTCTGAATGGATTTCGTCTACTATGATTGCGAACACCTAAATTTTTATGTTTCGTCTAATCCAGAAAATTATTTACAAAAGAGAAAATTAGCAAACTAAAATTTGCAGGAAATGAAAATTTGAAATTGAAACTTTAAATATAAATTCTGGCAAAAATTATTTACATAAATCTTGGCTGAAATTTGCGGACGTTATTTTTGAAAAAAAAAGTTTTAAATAAACTTATGTTAAAATGCATTTTAAAAAATGAATTCCTTCCCAAAATACAAATTATATCCTAAAAAATTACTAATGAAATCAATTTCTAGAAGTACATGATATAAATACCCAAAATTACGGCTCGTTCCACGATCTGTTTTTGATTTAAATCTGAAAATCTATTTACATTTAGAACCGATTTACATAGTTTTAACCCATTCGCAACGAGAGCAATTTGCTTTATTTTTAATGTTTTAGCATCGTATTTTTTTTAAACAGAACATTTTTAGTAACAGAATTGCAAAAATGCGCCGATTAAATATGGATAACTTTGCAATACAAAATACCATATTTCCCCGCATTACAATCCTCCGCCCTGCCCGAAAAAATCGAGGTACACCAGCATGCCGGAAAAACTGTTACATACCGGCATGCCGTAAAATATGAGGTTTCGCCACTGGAGGATTGGCTGCTGAATTATTTTGGATTTTAGAATGCAGGGTATATGGTAACTGGTGAGAATAATGAAGGATTCTAAGCACTTCAAGTGGCACGTATACCGGTCGCTTGCCCCCAAAGGCTTAACGTAACATAATTTATGGCTAAACGCGGAACAAACCATGATGTGTCGACGCAGAATTTGTATTTTCTAAATGAATTTAAATATTTAGTACCCTTTAATAGCTTCCATTTTATAAAATAAGATTTCTGTGTACGGACGTAGTCGTTGCATTCGGGTTACAGGCCAAAAATTACAGTATGTTTCTACGCCTCATATGAAGAATATTTCTAATTAAAGATGTCGAAATAAACTGTTAAAAATGAATGGTCGAGGGAAAGAAGGGTGTCGAGATTGGAGTGACCATTTTTTGTGAATGTTTGTGTATAGTTAGAGTATAGTTGGTTCACCAATATATGACAGCCATAAAACGTAACACCCTAGGGGTCTTAAGAAAAGTTTCAAAAATTTCGCTACAGTTTATTCTTTGTCATGCGGCTGAATAGAATAGTTGCAGCATGTTTCACTTGAGATTTTTCTTTGAAAGTTCAAATCCTGGTCTGAATTATTTTTCAGAAGGAAAATTTTGATGAACTATTTTCGCATAGTAATTGAAAATATATGTAAAAAAGTGAATTAAAATGTGAATATATGGTACACATATTTATGTACATTATTTCAGTCATTTATTTGTATGCTAACTATACCGTATCGATAGACAAACTTTCTCCGTATTCGCTGCCATCGAAATATTCAAGGCCAGAGGACACGAAGCTTGACTTATCACTAATCGACTGAACTGACCGATTAGTGATGGTAATGTTTTTCTTCCCCTTAATACATAGCGGAAAATTTTCTGGTTAGATATAGCGGACAAAGCGTTAAAAAATTGCCGGTATTCAGAGATCTTAGGCACTCACCCTGGTTACGCTACTGTACCAACAAAAATTAACAAAAGTCACGAGAATTCCAGCCCATGGGGGTCACGCGGCTGACGACATTTGTTCGTATATGGTTGCCCGTGAATGTATCGGACGCGACGATTCACACTGGATAACTACCGGAAATTTAAGTAAAGTTTTGTAAAAATACTTCTCACCAGAATTTTGATTTAAAATAGTTTTACTTTATTACCGTAATTTCGGGTGTATAAGCCGCGGATCAAACAATTCTTTTTGGACCCAGAAATCTTATTTAGTGATTGAAGACAAATATTTACGGCGATCTAACTAGTTATATTTGTTTCTTAAAAAATTCTGGGTCGAAAAAGAATTGTTTGATCTGCGGCTTATACACCCGAAATTACGGTACTTAACCGCTTCTTTAAATTACCCGTACATCATATGTGCAACAATTTTTTGTCTTACGGGATTTGCCCGTACAACGTACGGGCATCAGTGTTGTCAGATGGGCTACTTTTTTTAAAATTCTGATTCTTGATTGACTCCACTTTTTTGAAATGATAAAACCCTTCTTATTTAATGACATATTTAATAAGTGGAAAATAAAGAGTATTTGTAAAGTGGTGCCAATTAAGAAATTTGAATTTTAAAAAAGTAGCCCACTGGCAATACTGACGGGCATTCACATTTCAATCGTTGTTAATTATTCTCACTAGTGTTGCCAGGTGGGCTACTTTATTTTAGTTCAGATTCTTAATTGGCACCACTTTTTTAAAATGGTAAAATGCGCCTTATTTATTGCCACATTAATTAAGGCGAAAAAAGGGAGTTTTGTAGTTTAATGAAAGTGGTGCAAATCAAGAAATATGAATTAAAAAACGTAGCCAACTAGCAACACTCATTCTCACCAGTAAATTTTTATTATAACTTTTCAATTATTTAATACAAGCATTTTTCTGATTCGATTAGGAAGAAACTCCTGTAAAATTTATGGAAAAATATGTATTATTTAAAAGTTTTTCAGAAATATTGATCAATTATGTGGTTATCGTTTTATCTTTTTTTATGTTTAAACTTATTTCATAATAAAATTTCTGGTTTGAACCGAAATATATCCATATGGTAACCGTCAAAATACCGGCTTAGTGCAGTTCTAGTGCAAAGGGGATTAACTTATTAGCGACGGGACACTTTTGTGAATTTTATAATGTTTGGTCACATGCATTTTAAAACAGAAATTTGTTCCTTATTAAATCAAGAAAATGCTTCGATTAAATAAGACAAATTTTACGTTGAAATTTTACTGATGCTGATAATAAACGATTCTTAAGCCTTTTTGCGTGTACGTGTCGCTCGTCCGCAAGGTGTTAATGTAAATATGTGGAGAATTCGGCCGATAAACGGTAGAACTCGCTTTGTGTTTCGGAAAAATATAATTATCACAATTAAATGATAGAAAATTTTCTATTACAAAGATCGAATGTCATTATTTCGAAATATCAATGACAAATAGCTGATTGGCCGAAAGCTTGGAAATCAATTATTTAATAGTCTCAGGAACAAGTCAGTTTAGTTACTAAAATGTAAAAATGATTTAGAAATAACTGAAATAGACCTTTTTTGTACGCGTAGAACAAAAGATGAATTTTACTGTAATATTATCAGTGTGACTCGCCGCTTTGGAGGCAAAATTAAGTAATAAAAATCCCCGACATCACTTGAAAATTTAATGCACTGAATGTTAGAAAGTTATGTCCTAATTTTTAAAATAATGAAATTGGGAAGAATTTTGAAACTCATTCGCTCTATTCCATACAAAATATCATATTTCTATTTTAACTCTTTCTTTTTTATTTTGCACCTACAATTTACCAATAGTTGTAGGAGAAATATCTCGTATACTCAATAAACATTTAAAGAGGGAAAAATAAAAATTTTCGCTCCGAATACTCGAATGTTTGGCTAAAAAAACTCACTTTTATTATATTCGAAGAAACAAGTTTGTGGTGGAGGAAATGCCCCCAGGGAATGCCATATTATCGTTATGCTACTAACAACAATAAACAGATTGTAGTAATATCCTTTGTGATAATACTTCATGGTTATAAATATAAATTAGATTATATCAGGATTCAGACAATAGGGTATAACAATAGTTTGTTTACTCTAAAACTAAAAACCTATATTTAAGGTTGCTATAATGCATTGATGAATAATGGGTTTTCTAATTCATAATAAAAATTTTTAGGATGATTGTTTTTTCCACACTAAAAAAATGTGCAGAAAACATTTGAAATATATATTTTTTAATTTTTATGCGTTACTTATTACGCTTATTTATATTTGTGAATTCCAGAATGTAAATCAAAACATATAATCTATGTAAGATAGCTGTGAGATAACGTATTTTATGTAATTTTAACACAGAGAAAACGAGAACACACTAATCCCTTAACACTCGTGAGGGTTAGGTTCCGCGAATGTCAAAACCGCGGCCTCAAAAGGGCTAGTTTTAAATTATGTTTTCACCATTATTTTAAAAAATGCATTTTGCATTATATTTTTCTTTCAAATGCTGCCAACTTATATGTAAAAAAAAATCTTTTAAAAAATATTGAAATGAATATTGAAATGTTCTGTTATTTCTATTTCACGAATAATCAAAACTCGCAGATGTGAAAACTGCGAAGTCAATGGATTACTGTAGTATAGTAATGCACAAACTTTTTGCCAGAAAATTGTCTGCTACCAAAATTATTTGAAAAAGGACGTTTGTTTTATCTAATAGTTACATTCCTGTCGTTATTAAAAGAAAAATTAATCTACATGACAATATGGTATCTTTGTGGCCCGCTGGCGAGAGAATGTGCCTCCCTACTGCCATACATTCAAAATTCATAGTTAAATTGCAAGTTCTGTATGTTTTTTTTTTTTTTTTTTTTTTTTTTGTATTTTTATTTTCAAAATATGCACCATTATAATTTAACATTTCAATTTCCTAATTAATATTTAAATCACAGAAATTGTAAACATTTTGTATGATTGTCGATTTTGTAGGATTGTTCTGCTATTATAGGGATGATATTTCCGCGTTTATGGACACCAGTATTATTTTATCAAAAATGTTGTTCTCTTAAAACACAAAACTGTTCCCATTAAATTAAATAACTTTTCCTTTAACAAAATACTGGTGTGGAAACACGCGGAAATCTCATCCCTACTATTAACCATTTTAAGCGGCAAAGTATTTATATTCATAAAAGCAGAAATGAATGAGTAGCACCAGTATTTGGAAACAAATACTTCTCCAAATAAGTAAAATCTTTCATTCACATTCTTAATTATAGAAAAACTTTCATTTGAAAATTCTGGTGCTAATATGACATTTAGGAGTTAAAATTAAGTGCTCCAAAAATGAGCCAAATAATTAAACAATATGAAAATGGGAAAAAATTTGATTGATCGGAAAATATTAAGAAACAGGGACAGGCAAATGAAAAAATGATTATTTTATAAACTGAGATTTGTTAACTGTTTTATGAACTGAAACTTGAGAATTGTGTTTTTATTTAAGAACTTAAAATGAAAAAAGACAATATCTCATTTATAAGGGAATTATTTATTCTAATATCATAAATTCGCGCGTATTTGCCGTACCTCAGATAACTTGATTTATTATACCAGAGTTTATTTTAAATTAAAAGTGACTTATGTCTGCTTAGCACATATTTGATATCTATTTTTAAATAAAATTTCCAATTGGAAAATGGCTTAACTAAGCCGTAAAGTGTACGCGAGAAATTATGTTAATTTTAGAGTACACATTTTCCGACTTTTGTAGGTTTGAAAGCTTTTATCTCGCGTCATATAAAACAAAAACTCATTCCAGTTTCTATTCTCAATATTTTGATTAGAAGCATATGAATGAAATGGTACGGTAAAAGTTTCCAACCTATGTTTGTTTGTTGCGATGTATATTAAAATATATATATAATAGTAAAACTTTCTTTACATAATGGCAGGAAATTTAAGATTAAACAAGGTTAAGATTACTTTTCTAAATTTATGAGGACTAAAAGATTTTCAGAGAGAGAAGTTGAAGGTAAAAACACTTATCACCATAATTTTCTAATACAATTAATAGTCTAAATAAAAAATTTTCTGCCACTAAACAATGCAAAATATTTCTTTTTTAGGTAATTGTAGTTCTAGGGATCAAAGACCATAGGATCAAGAAATGGGATTATGTATACAGTGGAGGAGATATAGCGTATTGTGTCTACCAGTTGCGTATAATGTAACTGAGGAAGTGTCAAAATGTGGCGACTAATATTTTTTACGTCAGTGAAGAAGTTTCCAATAACGGATGAAGTATATATCCAATAGTAAATTTTGATTAGATAAAATTACCTTATATTAGAGACTTTTTCGTTACACGATTCTGCTTAACCATTTGAGCTCTGATGGTAGAATTTTCTAGCACATAATTTTAATTGCGAAATGTCACAACGGTACCAAAAAATTCGACCAAATTTGTTTGAAAGAAGTTTAATGCATCTTTTCGTGTATATCCTTAACTGTTTTTTTCTTTGCAAATTACTGGTGGCAATGTGGTATTTGGAATCTTGAAAAAATTTGCCCACCAGAGCTCAAAGGGTTAACATCTTTGATAGAATGATTTCTCTTAACCCGCGAGTAGTCGCGACTTTTTTGACAACGTCATTAGTCGCGCTCGGTCTTTTCGCCGCTGACCCCCCGCATACCAAATATGTAAAATGAGAAATATTTTTCGCCTAATATACGATAATAACATTACAACAAACATATAAATTTGCAGTTCTCTTAAATTATGCATTTTATTAATAAGATCTGGAGTAATTAGAAAAAGTAAAAATGAACTCACATTAGTAATTTTTACGTAGACTTTTTTGCCTATTTCAAGTTTGTTTCTAAAAATATACATGACAGAAAAACAGAGGTGTCCTTTTACTTCATTAAGGTGGTTGAGAAAGCTTCAAAGTCAGCTATATGGTAGATCTCCGTTGTATTTGTAATGTGATGCAAGTTAGGAGAATATAAGTTATATGGGCGGCGAAAAGACCGACACGCGACTACTGACGGGCTAATATCAAACAATACAAACGGACATATCTCCAATACGAATAAAGTTGTTTCAACTCAGTGGTAGTATTTTCCGTAGATACATACAGCTAAAAAGCTCTGTTTGCGGTCGTTAGTGAGAAATGAAAACTTTTGATAAAAGATAGTACTATCTCCAAGACAGAAGCCGGTCACATAGCATTACACTTTTCAAGAAGATATATCTTTAAATGCAAATTAAAGTCATTTGGTTTATTAAAAGACATTACTGGTATATTGCAATTGATTAATTGAAATTTGAAAACGGATAGTGTTGCATGCATAAGCAGGTAGTTTTTACACTGTTGAAAACTGACAGCAAAGTGTTTATTAGTTATTTGAATTTCTTTTGTAATTATGTATTATTTTTTTAAGTTCTGCTCTCCTTATCGAACCAAAAAAATTCTGTTATGATTCAAAGAAGAGAAAACCTAACAATATTACTGAGTTTGGGCACAGACCCTTGTTACGCCACTGATATTTTTAACGAAGATTAAATTTACATCTCTTTAATGTGAATGCTTATAACATATCAGTCAAATTAAGTGTTTCTATATATACCAGAATCTTCAAATTCAAACGAAGTAAAAATTATTCCTCCTAGTAGCATTGGGGTTTTATTTGACAGCAGTTATTTTCTATTTTGAAATTTGTAATGTATCAAACCCGAAAAGAGAAATAATGTCTACTTAATATATGAAAACAAGAAAAAAATCCAGCTAAAAACGTAACCTCTAATAAAACTGAATTGAGTGTTTGGTTAAATTAAGTATTTGGTTTTCAAATTAAGAATGCCCATAAAATATTAAAAGTTTATACAAGGAAAGTTAAACTGAATTTCATAAATAAATGTTGAAAGTGTTTCTGTAATTCAGGTACAAATTTCGAAATATAATACACGTGGGATTTAGAGACATAATCTGATATAAACATCTGAGTGAAACATATCCTTCATATTTTAAACAAGTACCTAAGTAACAATACAAAGATTGTACTGTATGAAATCTTTAAAAGCATTGAGAGGTTTTTCCTATATTTTATAATGTTGTTTTTATTTTGTGCATTCCTTTGGGTATCACAAAAATAAAAAGTTTACAAAAAATGATTACATAATTTTTATAATCGCCTAAAAATAAAATGTGCAGTTCTAACAGTTTTTTAAACTAAAGAAAATATCTAAGGATTTCATAAAAGTGATAGATCAAGAAGAAAGAAGTCAAAGCATTTGGCAGATTCTACATTAGATAATTTATTGTAGCGTGATAACGCAGTTGCAACTACTTTGTGCTATTGATTTTCATTTATGGTCTTGTCAATAGAAAAATAGCGTCCCCAATTTTTAAAATTAATTGAGCACTGTTTTCATATTATCTCCACCTAAATCCAACTCATAAGGAAAAACGATTTCAATGGAAATTCAGATTCTAGTTCGTTGATTTTATTGATACTGGAAGATGAAATTGTAAAACAATGTTTTGGAATACAAAGAATTTAAGCAGTTATGAATTTAAGCAGTTTTAACACTTTCCTGCGCAGTGTGTCCGGTCTGGACACACCTAATTTTAATGGCAAACTTGCAATTGGCACCAATAATATTTTAATAAAATCTTGCTTTTACAATAAAAGCTTAAATTAAGGAGTTCTTGATTTCTTAAAAAGTCGCTTGTAAATTCCGGTGTCAGTCGATAATTTCTCATTTTAATAACAGAATTTGTCCACGCCGGAAAGGGTTAACTATAATATGTGAAAGTATGTGTAAAACCGTTAAAATACGTAAATCCCTTTTTATACGTATCTAGTTACTAAAAAAAAATTTTCAGCTTACAAGAAAAAAAAAAAAAAACTTGCACAAATTAAGTTGTCAGAATACAGAGTGTGTGCAAATACCGTTATTTTCCAGGTGAACTATAAATATTTTTTTTTCTAGGAAAATAAATACAGTGTTCAATAACGTAAAATATCTCCGTATTGAAGTAGTAATTCAGTAATTTTCTGCAACAAATTATTGGTACCAAAGAATTTCCTAGTCTGGAAATTCCAGGATCCGTGCGAATCCTGGAATATGATGTAAAAACAGGGCCTGACTACATGTAGGCTTCCACCAATAAAAATTAATATACTTTTAGTCATAATTTCTAATTGAATTTCTGTATTTAAAAAGCTTTCAACCCATTGGGGGTCAGAGTATTTCTATTTACAAAATTCTGAAGTGATTGACTAACAGAATGTAAAAAAATATATATATATTTCGGAATATTTAATGCTTCCCTTAAGATACACTATAAAATTAGAATTTTACTTTCAAAATTCTGGTGTCAATGTGGCATTTCGCATTTAAAATTAAGCGGGATACATTTTATCACGCCGCCCTTCAAGGGCTTAAATGTGAAAACTTCCCTTTAAATTTACTGGCGGAAATTCGTTTTTGCTGTTAAGTTACCCAGTAAGAACTATTACACATGAAATTTCACTATTTTATTTTTATGACAGTATTTCATATTTCCATCAATAAAACGCACTGGGTCACAGTTCCCGATATACTAAGCCTGAACGCTGATACAAATATCGGTGTCGGCTGTCGTATGCGCATTTTTTCAAGGGTTTGTACGGTTCCTGTATTTAGACACTGGTATTTTCCAAAAGCTCTTTTCGACATATTTTATCACATAAAAATAAATCAGATAAAAGATTTTAAAAATATTGCATTCAAATTAAAAGCGCCGTACAAATGCTGAAACAAAACTGCTAACGACTGGGGCGTGAAACCGAATACCACAAATATATAAGAGATATAGTTGGTTTCTTGAATCCCTGAAATTTGATGATTAGACAAGGATATGATTCATGTAACATTTTAGTAGTAACATGTGGGATACCGTTTGAAACCTTTGGCCTACAACAAGCGCCATTTTTATGCTTTTGATGAGATATAATATTCAGAGTGGATTGCTTTGGTAGAAGAAACCGTGCACCAGTGGCGACTCATGCATAAGTGTTTTAGAAAACACTAATAGCATGCTTCCAATTTTATTTTTTATTGCCGTTATTTTTAACAAGCAATTAGTGCAGTGGCGTAACCGGGTAGAGTGCTCAAGTAGTCTGAATAATAGTCATTTTTTAAAGTTCTGTTCGCCTTATCTAATCGGACAATTATCTACTATGAATGAAGAAGAAGAAAACTTTATAATATTTTTGGTGTGGGTCTTTCATCTTAATTGCGCCACTGTTTATGTCTTGTTTAACCCTTTAAGCTCTAGGGTGTAAGTTTCTTCAAAATTCCAAATGTCACATTGACACCAGTATTTTGAAAAGAAAAAACCGGTTAACAATAAACATTAAAAAAAAAAAAAAAAAAAAAAAAAAAAACATAAAACCTTTCTCAAATAAATTTAGTCGAATTTTCTGGTGCCACTGTGACATTTCGGAATTAAAATTATGTGGTAGCAAATTCTATCATCAGAGCTCAAGGGGTTAACCCTTTCCGGCATGTACAAAATCTGTAAGTAAAACGAGAAATTATCGATTGACACCGGAATTCACAAGCGAATTTTTTAGATATTGTGAAACCCCTAATTTAAGCTTTTATTGTAAAAGAAGAATTTTACTAAAATATTGTTGTCTTTTGCAAGTTTGGAATTAAAAGTTGGTATCCCAGACCGGGCAAAGTGTGCCGGAAAGGATTAATGGCACAGGTTTCTGACAATAACAATTTCTTTCAAAAATAGAGGTAAAAAAAGAAAAAAATTACCAGCCATTCATGTGGCACACCTTAGAAAACCGGTCACAATTCATCACCGAAATACACGGTATTCTAAATTAAAAAATACTGATTTTGAATAACTTAATTGATAAATAGATACAATACGCTTATAAAATCGTGAAGGGATCGTAATATTTCCTCGTTAAAACTGGGTGCTTGTTAATAACGGGTTCGTAAAAAATTATAAAAAATCATGCATATTTATTTTATTATATGTATTTTATTTATTTCTAATATCTCTTCAGCACAACAAAAATTGATTCATTTCCTTTGAACTGATTTTTTGTCTCTTTCTTGTGCTATTTTTCTTTGGAAAAGACTCGTACCCCTAAATAACATCGTCATTTGTATGCCTGGCTTCGAAAATGTGTGAAGTTTTTCTACGGACTTAAAAGTCGTTGAGTATGTTGCAGGCGATTGAGCTTGAAATTTTTCACATTCTTCGTTATCATCGTCACTTTCTTCATTCTTTTCATCTTCTTTAGATTGAATTTCAGCTACAACATCTTCGGGAGTAGGTACCTCGGAAATACTCATTTCCAATTTTTTCAAGTTTTCTACTTTTTCTACTTTCACAGAGATTCGCCCCTCTTCAGGAATGTCCAATACAGTCTTATGATAGCTATTGGTAATACATGAGGAAGCAAGGTTTCCCCATGCGTCATTCAATAAATATATCGCTTCCAGTATATTTAGATTAGCATTTGAGGTTCATATTTTTTCTCTTCTATCAAGAAGCATCAAAATCTAGTGCTTAAAAAAGTTTGATTTAAAACTTCTGATGACCCCTTGGTCCATAGGTTTAATAGTACAGAAGTGTAGAATTTGGTGGTAATATTTCAGCCCTAATGTTTGAAAGTCCCGTGATTTCAGTTATCAATTAATCTGGGAGAACGCGCGTAGGGCGTAAAAGACCCGGAGTGCGTATGGGGTTTTACAATTGCAACCATTATTTTTTTAAAGTAATCTTCAACTTATTTTATCGCAAAAATTGTAAGAATTTTCTCCGTCGAAATAAAGCGACTGTTTTAATTTGATTTTATTGGCGATAAAGTTAAAACCATTCATTCCCTGGGAAAGCGCGCCTTCTCCCAGATTAAAAGGAGAATTTTACATTTTTCTTTCTATAGTTGGCACTCCTATTTTAAAATAAATTTTTGAAAATGTCCACAATCATCCAGGCATTCCTGCTGCTGTGGTCAGAATCAACAGGAAGCTTTTTTACATGCTTAAAACACCTAGGATTTTCGGTTATCTTTTATGTAGCCTTCTTTGATGACTAGCCACTTTTCATTCATTTCATGTCATGATATCTGTCGTGTTTGCGGATTTTACTTCACCACAATTTTTTACAAAGGTTATCCCATGTTTGTTCGTGAATAGATCAAGTCATTCAGGTGAACATATAAATCCAGAATAATAGAATTCTTCATTAAAATTTTCTGCTTGAACTTTTAAAAGTGTATCACTTGCAGACAAATCTTCACTCCATTGCACGTTGTCCTCTTCAAAAGAACTTCGTCCAAGTCCTCTTTATTACATTACTTCAAACTTTTAC
This sequence comes from Maratus speculifer, assembly GCA_964019185.1. NCBI lineage: Eukaryota > Metazoa > Arthropoda > Arachnida > Araneae > Salticidae > Maratus > Maratus speculifer. Next base: position 199,187,633 of record OZ025299.1, read on the forward strand.
AATCATTCTTATTTTGATCGTACGCAGCCATTAATTTGTCAAAGTTCTTTGACAAAGTTGAAAATAACAGAAAAAAGTACAGGGTTCGTACGGGTTCTGGAATTTCATGACCAAGAAATTCTTCGGCACCGACGTTTTCTTATGTAAAATTTCTGACAAAATAAAATAAAAAAACGCACTTTTGAACTATATTTTTCTACAAAGAAATGGTAGTATTTCACCTGGATAATAACGGTACTCGTACGAACCATGAAGTAAATCATATTTTTTCCAGACTTCGTAATTTTAAAAAACCGCTATTTCTCTTAAAAACTTTACTTTTTCATCAACTGATAAAGTTTTACGTTTTGATATCGCAAGATAAAAGTTGACGAGCGTACTTTATGAATGCAGATCAAAAAAAAGATTTTCACGTAAGTCTTCTACCCTGCCACTCCTACGCAGAATAAATTTCCGTTCTATCAACAACCTCCGTCCTCTACTTACGTCTCTTTAAGGTGGCGTAGGAGGTCAAGCAATGTGTCCTCCACACGATGACAATTGCTGCCATCATTTGTTCTCAGGATTTATGATTCATCACTTATTTCCGGTTCACATTCAAATGTCAATTGAATTTTTCCATGAGACGATTATCTGAGCTAGAGAGATGGAAGTCAATAGAAATTTCATGAATCACAAAAAACAATGCCCGTTATAACCGTGGTAAAAAATAATCGATCCCCCAAGTCATATCTTGGAGGGAAACACCTAAACACCCGATTTTAGTGGTTGACTCATAGGTTTACCATTATGTTTTCCTGCTCCCAATCATCCATGTTTTCATACTTTTCGGTGCAAGAAAGCCCAATGGTAAACCTATGAGTTAACTGTTAAAATACGGTTTTTAAGAGTTAACTAATAAGGTATGTCTTTTTGAGACCGATTGCATTCTATTATGAGAGACAAGATTTAACTTATCTTAGAATTTCATCCGTCAACTCGATGAGGTAATTATCTGTGCTGCCGCTTCTCGGTATATTATATAATATTTCTTGATAGAATATGCTATTTTCGCGTAGAAAGTTAGAAAGCTGTTTAGTATAATTTTATCTCTTCTGAGTTACGCACAATTCTGAATAGCATCCATATATCTTCAGGATCCTCAGAAAGTATTTTATTTCCGAGATTTAAACAAGAATTTTAAAAAACAATATCTGTGCAGCCCATAGGATCCAAAAACTTTTTCTGGTGGATTATACTGTGAATCATATTTTTCAAGCCGCATAAAATATATTTAATTATTATTATTATTAATTATTATTTACTTATTTTTGTACGCTATCAATTGGACTTCGTAACAAAATTTATTCATGCAAGGGCAATGATGAAGGGCAATTTGATCTAAAGTTAGCTTTTTTCTCTATTGATCATGTTCGATGTACCTAAACACGTTTTTTGAGGGTAAGTACTATTCGAAAAATCCATATTTTCTTTTGAGACTAGTTAAAAATACAGATGAATCGTCAAACACCTACGGACACTTTCCAGAAGTTACTTGGTCATAAAAAAATAAATAATAATAATTTTTTTAAACTCTGAAATTTATTGATTTCTGAAGATTCTGAAACAAAAGCAATGCTCTTCCAAATAGTTGGTGAAATTAGAAGAGGTCATGCTGTATTTTTGTTGATCCTGCAAGATCAAGAAAGATATTTTTTTTTGCCTTTTTTTTTCACAGTACAACAGTCACTCGGTTACTTTATATCAGGAAAACTTATTATGAACCAGAAAATGTGTTTAACAAACTTTTTATTATTTCTGTACAGTTATTTATTAACTTCTTTCATTTTTTAAAAAAGACTCTTACTTTATTCGAATTTAAAAACAACAGTAACATAAATTAAGAAAGCTATGATATCGAAATGCTAAAGTTAATATACCATTATTATTTATGCATGAAAGAATATATTTTATAAATAATTTTTATAGTGAATGATCTGTGAGAATTTATTTATGCTCAGCAAAATTAATGAAACTTTTTTTTCTGCACCGATGATAAATGTAAAAATAAAATGCAGCATAGGCGTTTATAAAAAAATTTAAAAAGTAACACAAAGATTCAAATAAGACTTTTATCAGTTTGAAGTTCGCATTTTTTACCCTTCTTTTCACTTGTGTATTCAATATTTAATTTCTGATACCATTCAAATCAAAATCCGATTCACTACATATAGCAACATTTATTATCTTACAATATATTAATAATAAAATTTCGGAAAGAGGAGAATAATTTTTTATTTCCCCTTTTTTGATAATAGAATGAAATTTTTCTAACATAGAAATCTATTGATTAAATGTTTCGAAATTTGAAAAAAAGCAGTTTAGTATTTGCATTTTATTCATATGAAATATAAACATTATAAATTTAAAGATATAAAAAAAGGAAAAGAAAACCTTTTTAGTGTTAAAAATATAAAATTTTCTTTGTACTGAAATATTCAGTTACCATTTATGCTTTTAATAAAAAATAAAAAAAATAAATTGCAAAAAAGTTTGAAAAATAAAAGAATGTATATTTAGAGCTAATATTTTTAAAATCTTAATGCTGTAAATTTATATATTCTTGTATATAATTCATATGATTTGTTTTTGTACATAAGGAAACACAAGAAATGTATTTTAATGTTAAATTCAAAAGAATATGAAATGCTTACAGCTTACAAAATACTAGAGATTCTTGTGTACGATATTTTAACCCTCTCACTGACAAGCCCGTCTATAGACGTTCCCTAAGCTCCAGGTTTCACTGCAATGCAAGCGATAATTAAAATGATATAACTCAGTTGATTTAATGGATTTTTAATACATTTTGCAATGATTAACACACTCAAGGATAATATTCATATTCGTAAATAAGATTTTTCTATAATTTTGGAAGAATCATATTTTTTTAGCAATTAAAATAAAATGCTAAGAAAACAACATTACAATTTTGCCCTTTTGCAAGACTGTCAGAGGGTTTTAAAATAATGCTTCATAAAGTCAACCAATTCGGCGTCTTTTACATTAACTTAATTCGGCTAGCCCCACTTTTTAGAAGGAAATTAACTACAATTGCACTATATCCAACAAGTTTAAAGAATATTTACATGCGAACTGGTCATGTCTGTCACAAACTACGATTTTTGCCTGCCAGTAATTTAAAATAAAAAAAATGTGACTTAGTTTATCGGATATGTGTCATAGAGGATATACTATAGAAGGACAGCTCAGGCGAGGAAATTTGGTCTATAGAGCATAGTGTCTCTCCCGGTCACCTTTATTAAGGTCTTAAAAAATTAGAATTCAGCCAAAGCTGAAATCGCGACAGTATGGGGTATTAATACAAAAACTCTTATCAGGGCCACACCTGCCAGATGCAAAACAACCTAACGCAACAGAGGGCAGGTAAGATAAAACAGGAACAAACAGGAATCATTTAACAAAAGAAAAGAACAAAATAGGAAGCTATCCACCGGGGAACAGATCACCTACACGACAATGGGCGGATGTATGTATGACAACAGTAGCACTGAGAAGGCGCAGCAGAAACTGTTGCATGCCTAGGCAACGTTGTTAGAATTGAGATTTGGGATAGATTGTTATGGATGTGTTTTAGTCTGTTTAGTAGGAGGTGCGTGTAAGTATATTATGGAGCGTACCTTTTCGTGGAAATGATGGGCGTTTTAAGTGCCAGTGTCATATAAGATCACAATGGAAATAGGCATGGCTTGCCTATTCTCTTGCATTAGTTGCGTAGTTCCGTACGAATGCGAAAGTGTTCGCAGTCCCTTTTCCCAATTACTGCATTCTGAAAAACAATGGAGTGAACTTTCAGAAAAAGGTAACTTAATTAAATATATCAAAAACATACAGAATGCAGTAATTCGGAAAAGGTATAGCGAACATCATCGCAGAAACAAAACGAAATAAAAATAGAGTAAAGCATTCGTACGGAACTGCATAAATAACTGAAGAGATTTTCAATGTATCGTAATTTCGGGTGTATAAGCCGCGGATCAAGCAATTCTTTTTCGACCCAGAATTTTTTAAGAAACAAATGTAACTTCTTAGATCGACGTAAAAATTTGTTTTCAACCACTAAATAAAATTTCTGGGTCCAAAAAGAATTGTTTGACCCGCAGCTTATACACCCGAAATTACGGTACTGTCCATCTTGTCAGCATCACTGCCACAGCCATTCCGAAGATAATTTTAGAATAATGAATACCAGGTATGCATGGTATGCGAGGTATGCATTTTTATTCCCAAAGTGCGTGTGTCGTGTGCAAGTGCATCTTCTGACTTTACTGCATATGCAGTGCTATCTGTCGATTTGATTAAAAAGGTTTTTTTTAACCACGCCTAAAATATCCTCATTGATTTCGTAGCATATTTGTGAAAAATCAGGTAATTTCGATCAGTGGGTCTTTTGTTACAAGGTTTTATTTTCAGTACTTAGAAAAAACAACCTGTACAACATTCACTTAGTATGGGTAGGAAACAGTATGCTGACTTTATATTACAGGATATGCCCCTGAAACACAATACATGTTTCATTCCGTAGCAACAGATGCTTCACATATTTTTTAATTATAATACAATGATTTCCGAATAAAAATATTCGCCATCTTTAACACTAGAAAATACGGAAATTTTAACCAGGTGTTACAAAAATATTTCACCCAAGAATTTCTATTTTAATTTACTTAACATATTTATTTAATTCATTATTCCGTGGTGCATATCTAACTAAAGAAAGAAATTTCTCATTCAAATTCAAATATTTTTATTTGGTTCAGTCAAAATTACCACTTTAGCTGTTTTAGTGTTAATTATAGATTATCTGTCATTGTATAAGATTAGCATTAATCTACTTATAATTACTGCTAAAATTCAAGAACCGTTTAAATTGAATGTAAATACTCAGTAAAATACCTTTTATGGGCAATACAATTACAACTAAATAACATGAGTTCCGTGATGTTATATGGTGTTACCCTTTTTATCATTGATATAAATTTTATTGAAATAGATTGTATTCTGTAGTGCCATTTACAATTCCGAAAAGAAGTTTCAAGAATATGAATTTTAACAAAAAATTATATTTTCTATATTCAAATTTTCGTTTCTGCTTCTTTTTCTCCAATTCATGCCCTAAACTTCAGAATATATTTGAGTGTAATGATTATATATCTGATTCTGGAAATATACTATGCAAAATAATAATTTACTTTTTAAAGCATAAATTAACCTGGCAGGATTGGTTCTTGTTGATTTAAAATCCCAAAATTGAACTCAGTTGTACGTGGTTTTCATTAAAATAAATTTATGACAAAAATTCTGATTCAAATCGGATGCAATACGTTATAGGAACGGATACATTAGTGGTAGGTGGATTAAATGGTACATATCTCTTGAAATCGAAGCGGGGAATGACGATTCAACAAAGCAAAGCGCTTTCATCCATCAGAACAATAGCAGCCTCTTCTGTATAAACATTTAATTACCGCACCCATATTCCTATACGAAATGTTCTTATTTATGTCCCATTTTCCAGCGTTTACAATTCTGACCAATAATTTTGAAACACCCTGTATATTCTTATTCACAAATATATGCCAGGATCCCATTAATCCCTCGTAGCATATTGGTTAACTCGATCCACTTTAACAACGCTCTAAGCAACAAACTATATTTTACATACCTTTATTTATTTACTTTAAAGTTTCTGCATTTAATTTATTTAATTTAATGTCTTAAAAAAATCTCTAGCTAAATTTTATCCATATCAAATTAACAAACATATTACGGAAAATAAGTAGGAACATGGCCCTCTGATGATTCCGTAATTTCTGACGTATAATCTGCGGCATACGTAAGCAATCATTTTTGGACCCAGAAACTTTAAAAAATAAAATAACTTTTTTGATTGTAATAAATATTTAGATACTAATACTAATTAATATTTTTGGGTCAATACTGAATTGTTTGATTCAAGGATTACACGCCGGAAATTACTGTACACACTTATTTTTTATGGAATGAAATATTGTATTCAAACTTAATATTCTGTAGACAGTTTTAAAATATTCTTCTTAAATATAGTTCAAGCACTTTAGGATGCTATTAATTCAATATAAGTAAGAGACTGTTATGTGTTTAAAGGAAATGTTTCGAAAATATTTCTCACTTATAAAAGAAAGTATCCTGCTTCTGTCGGTTTTAAAGATGAATGTCCATGAAAAGTATAAAAATGGAAAAAAAGAAATAAAGAATACAAATCTACGTTTTATAGGGATCTTTAATATTTTTTAAACTCACAAACAAACAAAAAAAAACCCATCATAACGAAAAGTACATAAAGAAGTTTTTTTCTGAATTTTCTTAGAGTAAAGCAATTTATATCATAAAGTTTTAGAAGTAATTCATCTGGGAGGACGTAGTGAAAGCATTGATAAAAGAGAGCATTGAACTTATGTTCCATATACAATAAATAAAATTTTTATTTAGAAATATTTTCTTTTTATTGAGAAATATTTTCTTTTTATCACGAATGTAGAAAAAGATAAATCTTATAAACCAGTTTAGATTTTAATTTTTAAGAATTAACATAATCCCGTTGTACTTATTTCTTGCATATGTTAACCCTTCATTGTATAGTGTGCCAAATCTGGTACATATCTAAAGAACTATAATTCTTATGTGTCATGAATTTGGCCAATAGGATCACTGTAACTGATCAAATAAAGTCAAAAGAACGAATAAAATTTATTTTGTCTATATCAGATGGCTGTATTTCACAAAAAATAGAGTATGTTCTTCAGAAACAAAAACAATTTCGATCGAGCTATTAAGGCAAAATATACTTTTTTTTTTTACTGAATACATACAAATATTAATATAAAATAGTTGCAGAGTGTTAAGCAGATAAAGTAAATTAATTTAAGCCCATTTAATTGCAAAATATAGCAATGCTATATTTTAAAACCCTAACTGTATACATAGGATACACATCATAAAATATCAAATTTTAGCTGAAAATTTGAAATTTATATATATTTTTTAATATTTTTCCCTATATTTGACAAATACATTGATTTTAAATACTTTTTTTTTATAAAAATAGAAAAAAATGTGCAGTGAAGGGTTGAGAATATAAAACATTTTTACAAGAAATTCGCTTACCAATATAAAATCCTAAAGTGCATCTCTCCTTAATTAATCACAAATCTTCCGCAATTAAGGGCACTTGGAACATATAAAGGCCCAACTTTTTGAGAATCCAATTATTAGCATAAAAAATAGAACTAAAATATAATGGTGCTAAATGATTATGTATCTAAAAGGACCTAAAAGATTATGTCGCTCAAAGGTTTTAACCCTTTGAGCTCCGGTGGGTAAATTTCTTCAAAATTGCAAATGTCACATTGGCACCAGTAATTTGCAAAGAAAAATTTGTTTAAACACAAACACAAAAAAATTTCTTTAAACCTTTTTTAAATAAATTTGTTCGAATATTCCGGTGTCACTGTGACATTTCGGAATTAAAATTATGTGGTAGAAAATTCAACCATCAGAACTCAGAGGGTTAACCCCTTGAAGGGCACCGGTATATGTTATATACCACTTAATTTTAATTCCCAAATGCCACGTTGACATCATAATTTAAGAAACAACTTTTGTTTCATATGATATACTCGAAGAAAAGCTTTTACTTTGTTTCATATAAAATTGTTTATAAATACCGATCGCAATCAATCATTTTAACATTTTAGTAGCAGAAGTGCTTTGCCCCACAAGGGGTTAAATGCACTTATCTTAAGCACTGTGGATGCTATATAATTTTTTGTTTTGCCTTTTTCACGTAATGTTTTTTTTATGCTTTGATACATTTTTCTATTTTTTTTTAATTTTGTCGATATTATTCTGTTGCGTAGGGATGTCAAACTATGGGTTTACCAATATTACTAAAGTTTTATTATTCTGCTCGTATTATGTAGTCATTGAATCTCTCCGATTGAAGAAGCCCAGTATTTCTTTAAAAAATTAGCGATAACCTGTATATCATAGTTTAACATCCCTGCTTCTGTGCAATGTTATTTGATTTTTACGTAAGTACAGACGTTGTATTCAGATTAATTCTCTTGGCCAAGGGGTATGAACCCAAAATTGTCCGACTGTCTTCAAATTTTTTGTTTGTTCAGTTGAAACGTTTCAAAATTGTGGAACTAAATTGTTTCTTTAAAAAGTATCACATTATTTGTCGAAGTGAAAATTTTTAAAGAATGAAATATGTTAGTTGTGGAAAACTGGTGTAGAAGTGGAGTCTATTGACACTACAGAAATATTATAGCATTTAACCGCTTAAAAAATACTCTGAAACTCTTTCATTAAATAAGTCGAAAAATGCTACTAAAATTTAGTGGTATAAGAACACCTTCATTTAGAATTTCATGTAGAACATAGGCTCTACCTCTGTGCCGGTTTTGCACCACTGAATATATATTCTTAAAATAGTCTGGTCTCAATGTCTCAAAGTCTGGTGTCAATGTGGCATTTCGCAATTAAAATGAGTTCGGATTAATTTTATCCCACGCCTTTTCAAGGGGTTTTATACCACTTTAGAGCACTTTTTGATATTTTGTAATTGAAAATAATTTCTTTTGAATTAAGATAAAAATAATTTTTTTATTTCAAAATAGATAGATAAAGATATAAAATAGATTAAGATATAATTTTTTTTTTTAATTTGTGCTGACAGAATAAAATTTGTCTAAGAGACGCCGGAATCGAATAGGTTAGCTGACCTATCCATTCAAGAGAGATTTGAAAAACGTTAATGTTTCAATTAAATAAAAAAGATTAACCGCTTCCTAGATTTTCCCGTACGCTGTACGGGCAACGTGATTTCGCCAATCCTATTCCTAATTTTTGATTGTTAATTTTGCATTATTTAAACCGGGCATTTTTCTCATTCATTTAGACAAAAATTTCTGCTTTGAAAAACCGGTGCTGAATGATTAAAAATTCTGTAAAAGACGTTCTTCCGAATGGGGTTTGTGGAAATAAACAAATTTATATTTTTATATCTAATCTTTATATCTGATCTGTAATTTTTTTTCATACATTTCGTATAAAAATGAAATGAAAATATGATTCATTGAAATAAAAATATTAGCATTACTTGAAAGTTTCAAAAATATTGATCAGTTGAGTGATTTAATAATTTTAAAAAATGACCTTACTTTTGTATAAATATTATTTGTTACAAAGCTTTTATAGGGATTAAAATTTAAATTATTATTTTTTGTAACACAGTATTCATATTTTAAGAATTTTTAGAACGGAGAGACACAAACTGGAAGCAACGTACTACGAAACTAATTACATGCTTCTTTAGTTTGTTAGAAACTAATATCCTTAATTAAAAAAGCAACAAATCCCGAATGACTTCAAAAGAATTTGTGATGCGTCTTTTATATTAATGTCTTAGATTCTTGTAACTATTCAGTATTGCATGAAAAATAAAAAGCTGCATGTGTTCTATTTTATTACTTTTTACAATACAGTGATGTTTATTTATGAGAAGACTTTTAAAAAAATTGTAGGACTTTGTACGTTTTTATTAATTATGTTAATTCAATGGTATTTGATTTCAATATTCTGTAATTGATAATTGAATTGGAAAACCATGCTTCTTTAAACGACAAAAGTTTTTTCATATGAATCCTAATTAAGAAGCAGCATTTACATTCTACTTATGTTAATTAATATACAAAACGAAATTATTTTTAACTTTGTATTCGTTTCTACAAAGGAAACTTTCCAGAGTGCTAAAAATCGGTCTTAAATGAAATAGATTTTAAATTTTATTCACTTTGGGAATTATATATTCTCTATATAAAAGAAATAATAAAATGACGAAATATATTTTTAAAAGTTTCGCATTATTTTAGAAATTTATATCAAAAAATTAAGTCATGCAAATATTTATTGTATTAGGATTGAAATGATGCCTTTTAAACTATTTTATTTATGGAAAATTGTATATTTTCGAGCTACTTTCGAAGAATAGAATAATTACTTGCAATACATATTTAATTCAAATTATAAAGAATTCTATATTTTTAAGAAAATTTTAATTAAATACCTTAGTTTTAATGAATTTATGCGTTATCAAAGTTTTAGAAACATTTTTTTCTAAATAAGCATCTATAATGTATTATACAATTAAAAAAGGCATGGACGTATTTATCATTATAGAAAATAATAACTCTACTGCAAACACTACTGGAAAAAACTTTAAAAAATTCGTTAAACAGCAATACGTTTAAATAACAGTTCTTTTCTTTTAAATTTAAACCATATGTTACTTTTTGACAGTTATGTGCAAGCTGAGAAATAATAATAATAATAATAAAACACCGTCTTCAACAAAAATTTCAATATATTGATTTATCACCAATTGTTGGAAAGAAGCAGTATTTTATAAGTAATAATGTCCCGTAGTTTCTAACGCATAATCCGGAGATCAAACAATTATCTTTTGATCCAGAAATTATATTTAATAATGAAAATGCAATATTGTACTGCAATCTAATAAGCTAATGCTTTTAAAATTAATTTCTGAATCAAAACGTGATTGTTTGTTCCGAAAATTACACGACGGACATTATAGGAAAATTTTTGAATACTATTTCACTGTTTTAAAAAGGGGTACTTTACATATGAATTATTGCACCCAGCTTCATTTTACAAATTTTAACACCCACTTTTTACATTTTCAGGGAGAGAGTTGCATAAATACACACCTTACAATATAACTTTTAAGTTTTTTCTTGTACATTCATAGAAAGATAAATATAAATGTGCAAAATTGCCATATGTTGTCTCTTTTAATTCTGAAATTTTACATATATAGCAGAAATTCCGTACTATATTGTTGTTGCGTTATTGTTATTTAACCACTTAACTGGTTCTTATTTAAGTGCTTTAAATTGAAAATGTGGGTTAACACCATTTTATTTAAGCTAAAATATTCAATATATTAAGTCTAAGCATTCCTGCAATTTAAACAATATGAAATTGTAATTATAAAAAAATTAGTGGTGTCAAAAAACTGTAAGTGATGAACAGGGTTGCCAGTTTGGCCTCCATTTACGTTCATAAATTTCATCTTCACACCAGAAATTTTTTAAGAAGAATTTTTTCTTTGAATAATTAACACTAGAACCGCGGAACCGGGTCAATTTGACCCGGAGCAAATGAAAGATGTCGATTCGAACCAGAAAATTCTTTATAATAGAAGTTATATATAGGACGCAGAAAAATATTTTAAATAAATAAGTGATTTAATTTAAAATGAAAATTCTGATGTGAAATATTTTTAGGAATATAGAGAAAAAATGTCCGCGGTTCTAGTGTTAAGAAAAATCTGACATTAACCCCTTGAGCTCTGATGGTAGAATTTTCAACCACATAATTTTAAGTCCGAAATAGTCACAATGACACCAGAAAATTCGACCAGATTTATTTGAAAAAGGTTTAATGCATTTTTTTTTTTGTGTTTGTCGTTAACCGTTTTTTTTCTTTGCAAAATACTGGTGCCAAAGTGACTTTTGGAATTCTGAAGAAATTTACACCCCAGAGCTCAAGGAGTTAAGTAAAACTGGAATTACTTTTTTAATCTACTGGTGTGAATCCGATTTTTTTAAAATTAAAGTGGAGGCCAAATTGGTAACCTCGTGATGAATCAAGCAAATTCTTCTTGACCATACGACGTGCGGCTAAAACAGGGAAGCGGTTAATCCTTTCAGGAAAAAGGTATTTCTGATTGAAAAATGTTCAAATAATTGATTCACACCGCAATTTATGAACAAATTTATTTGGAAATAATCAAGAGCTCGTTTTCACGCATTTTACAAGATCGAAATTGTATTAAAAATTAAATAATGCCAGTTGGCAGTTTGGATAGTAAAATTTCACCGCTTGCAGGCAGCAAACGGCGCCCTTGAAAGGGCTAAATGCAGACTTTTACTGAATATATTAAATAAAAATTCTTCATTCAGAGCTTTTGATACAAATTGGAAGTTTTAAAATTGAAAGTACTGTCAAAACTCTCAACCCATATAAATATGGTCACACTTAATCCATAAATTTGGAAAGCATTTTTTTTGACATTATAAGAAAAGTGTCAACTCTCATACGTAAAATTGATTGGTAATTATAAATATGAAATATACTTATTTTATATGAAAAAATCTAGTAATATGCTGCATCAATATATCTTTCAGTTTATCTTTTATTCACGCCACTTGTTGTAAACCTGAGTTCTAAAAATAATCTCGCGCACCATTACCTGAAAAATAATGAAAAAAATTCACTTATAAGCCAATCTCCGAATTGTTGTCTCCATGCAGGTAACATGCCCCACTTTCCATTATCCCACTTTCTTTAAACACCGAGTGCCAAAATAGTGTCAGAATTTTAAAAATATCAGGTAACCAAGAAAGTTCGTGCGGTTTTCATCAGACATAAAAAAAGGACCCACAAAAATCTCAAACACTTATTTTATTCTTTGAAATAATCACCATTGGCTTCAGTTACGTGTTCCCAACGAGACACAAGCTAATAAATACCCTTTTTGAAAAAATCTTTTGGTTCAGAGTCCAAAATCTGGGTTATAGTTTTTGTGACATCATCTTGGGTTTGGAACTGCTGTTCCCGCAGGTGATTATCCATGGCCAAAAACAAGTAATAGTCCGATGGGGCGATGTCTGGGGGATAAGGTGGGTAAAACAAAACTTCCCAACACAATGTTTTTATCACGTCCCTGGTCGCTTTGGACGTATGAGGTCTGGCGTTATCATGGAGGAGTAGAACTCCTCTCCTGTTGACCAGCACTGGCTGCTTTTCGAGCAAAGCAGCTGAAACCCTTTTCAACTGCGACGAGTAGACTTCGGCTGTGATTGTTTCCCCGCTTTCTAAGAATTCATAGTGAACTATACCAGCGCTAGTCCACCAAATACACAGCATTATCTTTTTTTGATGGATGTCCTGTTTAGCAACCAATGAGAGGGAACCAGAAGTCGACCAATGATGTTTTCTCTTTCGGTTATCATACATTATCCATTTCTCGTCACATGTCAATATCTGATCCAGGAAAGAGGCTTTGTTGTGGCGTGACAGCAATGACAAGCATATGTTCAATCGTTGGAGCTTGTTTTCCTCGGACAGAATATGAGGAACCCACTTATCAAGTTTCCACGACATCCCAAGTCTATGAAGATGCGATCGGATGGTTTCGTCAGATACTACAAACCTTTGCGCAAGCTCCTGGCATGTTAGATTCGGATTCTGTTTGATTTCCTCATCAGCTGGACTTGGTCTGAGATGGATGGACGACCAACACGGGGCTTGTCTTCGAGGCTCTCGTCTCCGGACGAAAATCTGCTGAACCACGGTTAAGAGGTCCGTTCATTCACTGAAGTCTCTCCAAACACGGAGCATATCCTTCTAGCGGCCTTTGCAGCTTTGTTTCCTAATTTGAACGCGTAGAGCAAAATAGGCCTCAAAATCTCCTTTGTCAACGACATCCTTTGTGAACGATTGTACTTCCTACAAAACTGATAGCGAAACGTGAGATACGTTAAACAATTCTCTGCTGATTGCAATTTAAAGGCAATGTACAGAAATGACGTCATCAGAATCAGTATGACCACGCCTACGCAACAAAAGTAGCTGTTCTCAAAAACCGCACGAACTTTCTTGGTTACCTGATAAATGCTTTGGTAGTGCATCTGGAAAACAGGATACTAATTTCATCAAACATTTTTGTAGATTTTTTATATAAATGATTATTGTTGCACGTGGAAATATGAATAAAAAGGAAATGACATACTCTCAAAACTAGAAGTGTCAAACTGCATTGTACCTGCTATGACTAGTTTTTTTTTTTTAATAAAGAGACTACTTCTCGAATCCCAGAGATTAGATAATTGGATAATACAATGATAACTATAGAATTTTAGTGGAATCTGGAGGCCAATATTTGCATAGATGACAACATATATTAATTATATCGAAGCCTGGCCGAAAATTTGTGTTCCTTAACCAGAAATGATACATAAGAAAAAGTGTCTTCTTTCTATAAAGTGCATTTTCGATTTAGTTTTAAAATTTTGTGTTAAATAAAATTTTCGGTTTAAAACATGTTCATCTTGGTTCAGACTCCGTAATAATTAAGATATGAAGGCATCTATTTACTTGACACCATTGTTTATGTGTAGCTTCAACTGCAACCGGTTTCACAGTTACTCGTTTCCGCGAGAGAAAACTTCGACCAATAACAGAAATTCTCTCCGTATTTAAAATCTTTATTAAAGCAGTATTTCTCTCATTATTATGGCAAAAAAAAAATTAATTTTACAGGCAACAGTTTACATAGGCAGTAGCCATGTCTTGCGTTTCTGAAATTTTCTGACAACCTAAACTGTCTCCTCTGGGTGTCAGCGAGACAGATTAAAATTCCCAGTCCCACTTCCACCAGTTTTTTAATGATCTCAACTCAACTGTTAAAAATTTTATTTAGTAACTGGCTTTCATTTTCTCAGACGATTTCATAATTTTTTGATTTATGTGACTGCGTTTCCAGATTTGGCAACTGTTTTAATTCTTTTAATTCTGATATTTTACAATCAAGCCAGAAATTCTATATATAATTGTTTTATATGTTTTATGACAAATGATTCATGAGTACTTAAAGCAAATGTTCTTCTTTTAGAATTTTGCTGTGTGCTCGGAGTTTTAAATTGAAAGTAAAGGCCAAACTGGCAAATCAGTTTTATGATACTGAAATTTATTTTACAAGCGGTGGAAACGGGCAAAAACCCTTCAAAAAATGGTCTAAACTGCGATTTCTACGTGATCTCAGGAAATATCAAAACTATTTCAAAAGTAGTGGTTGCAAAGTAATGGTGACTGTCGCTGCTCCAATATAGGATAAATTTCACGTTGTTGATAGTATTACCTTGGGTTTGCAAGAGCCAAAAATGCTCTAATTTTTTCTTTTGTGCAACAGATGGGTATAATATTTTGAACTTCGGCATATTAATTAAGTAAATGATTCAAATGCTTTTTAAAAACCATCGAAAGAAAATTCAAATTCAAAAGGATGAAGGGAGCGAAAGGCGTTCTAAAAACGTTCTAAATTATGATTTTTATATGATGTTCCGAAGACCCAATCCAATTTTTAAAATAAATTGATGGTGGTAGTACCTGTTACAACATAAGCTATGTTTTATGTAGGTGCAACTACCACCATAGGAGTTCAGAAGAAAAAAACATTCTGAAATACGTTTCTTGTGATTTAAATTAGTTTAGAAATTTTAAATATGGCATGGTAGTTACTTATGAAACATAAATATTCTCTAAAAATAGTCGAAAGCAAATTCAAAATTTAAAGTTTTGAAACGAAGGGAAGGAGCAAAAAGAGTTCTAAAAAATTTGGAAAATACGATTTCTGTTGAATCTCTGAAAATAATAATCTGATTATAGAACTAATGGTTGCCAATCAAAGGTAACAATCTCTGATCCTACATAAACTACATTTTATGACGGTGTCACTACCACCTGGGATTGGCGGGAACAGCAAATTTTTTAACCCTTTGAGGAGCGATGGGATATATACTATTTCACCTTATTTAAACAAGATTCGCACCACAAACTTTTAACGAAACTTTATACATTTGACTTTGGAGGGAAATGGTTGAAAAATTGTCTTTCTTTATTTTCAAATAATTTTTTCCGTTATTCCGGTGAGAAAACAATATTACAGAGACATTGTTGCTTCCCACCAAGTGTTTAAAAACGTTCTAAACTATTATTCCAGGGAACAGGGCAGTAAAACCTGGCACCTGCGAAACACCATACAAAATTACAGAAATTTTTGACTTGTTAAATCTCCAAATATATCGGATTAAATAAGGTCTTGATTTCTGTAAGAATTTTCTGGTATACATTGGGAGCCAGGTTGGACAACCTTGCTATGGAATATTATAAAAAGTCAAAGACATTTCAAAAGTAATGTTAGAAAATTAACGGTGACTATCCCTATTTCAACATAGGCATTTATTTTATGTTGGTGACAAAACGGAGATGGTAGACCGTTGATTTGTTTAATTTTGATTCGTATATGCGTATTAAAAACATGACTGTCACCTGCGAATATTTTTATATTCCGTTTTAACCACTATTTAAAAAGTACATTTTGTTATATATTTCTCTTGCAAATGTTGTCCAAGAATACGCAAAAGATTTTTGTCTTTAAAAAGTGGTGCATAGTTTAATTGAGAAATAGTCGTCTGTGGCAGCCTTGTAAGAAGATGTTTTCTAAAAAATTCAAAATTTCAAATGAATAATAAATTATGAGTTATGAATTGAGGATAAATATTTCAAAATATTTTTGAATCATCATTTATTTAACATTATTTTATTTTAAATTAGTTAATATTCTTATTAATTAATTATTTTTTTCTGTCCAATGCAGTATATGAATGAATTTTTGTTAATTGTGGCTTAAATGGACCCTTTTGAATTATTTCTAAAAGTATAATTTTTTTCTACTAAACATTAGACATACAAATATCACTTACCTTATTTCAACATGTTACGCGAGCAAAGTTACGCGAGATATGTTGGTTACTTATAATAGTTGAAATAAATTTTGTCCTTAAAATGGATTTAAAAATAATTCTGTAATTATTGATTACAATGTTTCAATATAGTTCTGACCAATGACAAAAGAAAGATTAGAATTTCTAAGTTGACATCTAGTTTATACAAAAATGAAATGTATTACAATTTTGCTATCAAAATGTCATTATTATTAAGTAAATAATCACTAGTTAATAAATAACAATGCGGCGATTGTCGTTTTTATTTTATGTGCATGTTTGATAAATTGCTAATGGATTCGGTCGGTGGAATTAATCATTTACAATTGCCGAAGGAACATTTGTGTGTCTAATGAAATTAGAAACTTCATTAATAAAGAGCGATGATTTGTTTATTAACTCAAAGTTACATTTGTAATTGTTTTATCATTGATTTATCTAATAACGATGTTTGAGGACGGATTAAATCACAAAGAAAAGCTAAAAATGTACACTGAAATACACAATTATAAATGTTATGTGTATAATGGACCGTAGTTTTAAATACATATTTTATATTTCCATATTTATTTTGCAACATTCTATTTTAAAAGTATTTTGTTAGTAAATTTCTCTTGCATGTATGTTAAGGTACAAGTAAAAGTGATAAACAAGTTTTATCAAGTAAATGAATTTGTTAAGGGTGCCAATGTCATTTATATGGCGGTCTTTAAGCATTAAAATACGCACTAAATTTATAAAGGTGCAAGAATATGAACTAAAAATTTTAAATTATACCAAAATTTATTTTAATTTATTTCTATTTTTCATAGAAAGAAAAATACGTAAATTATAAACAAATGCACGAAAAGGAGGAAGGGAGCAATAATTGATATTTAATGCGAATATTTTCTGTTACCGTAATTTCGGGTGTATAAGCCGCAGATCAAACAATTCTTTTTCGACCCAGAATTTTTTAAGAAACAAATATGACGTGTTAGATCGCCGTAAATATTTGTCTTCAATTACTAAATAAGATTTCTGGGTCCAAAAAGAATTGTTTGATCCGCGGCTTATACACTCGAAATTATGGTATTTTCAGTAGTTTTTGTTACAATATATACAAACTAGAAGATAGCCTGTCAAAATGACGTGCATTTTTAAAGGATAATAAAAAATTACAACAACTGTGGTCAATCATAGTCACTTTAGGCTGAAACAATTTTGATAAATACAGCGATTAAACTTGGAAAGGGAAAAATCTAAAAAAAAAAAAAAAAAGAAAAAAGAAAGAAAGAAAGAAAGAAAGAAAATTTCAACAGAAATCTGCATTTAAAACTATAGCAAAACTATCTGGTAGATGGGGGTGGGGATTATAATGAAATTTAAAACGCACCCGCGGTTTTCTTAATACTAGAACCGCGGAGACGGGTCATTCTGACCCGTTTCCAGTGAAACCATGTCGATTCAAACCAGATAGGTCTTCTTAACCCTTTCAGGGGCAAGGTATTTCTGCTCCGAAAATGTTCAAATAATTGATTCACACCACAATTTATAAACAGATTTATTTGAAAATAATCAGGAGCTGTTTTTCGCGCATATTATAAAATCGAAATTGTACAAAAATTTTACTGGTGCCAGTTCTAAATTGGAACAGTAATATTAAGTGTTTGCAGCCTGCAAACACCGCCCCTGAAAGGGTTAAAATAATTTACATATAAGCTGCACAAAAATTATTTGAAGTAAATAAGTTAAATAGACTTAAATAAAAATTCCGATGTGAATTATTTTTATAAAACTTGGGTAAAACTTCCCGCGGTTCTAGTGTTAAATAAAAAGTTTTAATTAAATAGTGTTTTTGAAATCGTGAAAAGATTTCAAAGCGAAGAAAAATGCAGTAACGTCATTTACTGCTCCCACTGTAAATCTGACCATTGAGAACGTTCCATTACGACTATGGAACGGTTTCATTGGTCAGAAAATAGATTGCCTTTAAAATCGGAGGTAACTTCGCACAATGTTTTTTATAGATTTGAAATTCGCAAGAGTCATTCACGGCTGTAAAGAAAAAAAAAGTAAAGCAACCCGAATATAAAAAATTTAACAATATTGCATTTAAAACGCACCTTCGCTTTCCTTTAATCAAAAGTTTTAATTAAATATACACTGTAAAAATTTTTACTCATTTGCTACAGCGTCACTCCACCGCTTTTATAGAAAACGATTACTTTACTGTGTTATGGAGCATTCTCATTGGTTATAAAAGAGATATTCTATAAAAACTGTGGATTGCCGCTGCAGCAAATGGATCAAATTTTTAATAGTGTACTTTTTGAAATCGTGGAAAGATTTCAAAGTGAAGTAAAATGTAGTGACGTCATTTATAGCTCCCACTGTAAATCTGACCAATAAGTACGCTCCATTACGACTATGAAACGTTTTCATTGGTTAATGAGTTTCTTTTTCTCGTGGATAGGTTGAACCCGGAATTGTTATACACGGAGGGGTTTTATATATATAATATATATTTTTCCAAATTGCACAAATTGAAACTCTGTTTTCACATTTGAATATTGCAGATTTGCAAGAATCTAGCAGCCAATGGGCAGTGTGTTAGCACTAAATTTTGGCAGTTATTTTTCGTCTAATATTTTGTACAAATAATTTGTAAAAAGGCTAATAAAATTTAACCCTTCGGACTCCGGTGTCTCTTACACAAATTTTATTCGATTAGCACCACTTTTTTTTAAAGAATTTTTCTTGAAGCATACAATAAAAAAAAAATCTGTATAATTAAGTAAAATGTTATTTTCCTTTATTGCTGCTGCCAAAAACAAATTTTGGAAGAAAAATGATGTCTCCGCAGCGGAGACAACGGAGTGCCTAGGGTTAAGCGATGAAAACTAATAAAATTTGGGAATGAGAGTCTGCCCACTGGTACCTGATATTTACAGCCCTTTAATAATGTGCATTAGCGAGCAAAAGGCTTTTTCAACATTTATGGAAATAATTATACGTATTTATGATAAGCGAATTTATAGGCTAGTACAATAGATAATGTCTCTTTTTATGGTTCGCATAAAAACAATTGAATATTTTAGGTAAAAGCCTGGCCATAAATATTTCTTATGCGTTTTAAAGGATGTAATACGCTGAAATGATATGTGCTTAATTTTATTATATGTAAACTATACATTATGTGTATAAATGAATGAATCTAATCTACAAGGTGGTTAAAAATAAAGTATGCGTGTTTGGGACACACTAGCGAGTGAAGCAGATGATGTAAGGTCTTTATTTTGGAAGATATACGTATCAGACCATGGGAAACTGATTGGTGCAAAAAATAAATTTAGTTCAAACAAAAGCCGCTAGGGGATAATAAGGCGCTGAGATCGGTTTAAGATAAGAAAAATGTAGCATGACCAAGGGTGAAAACACCTGGGTGCAATAGGCTGATTCTCAACAACAATTTTTATTAGCATGGGATTCGCTTAACCCCTTGAGGGGCGGCTGTATATATTGTATACCACCTACGATTGATGAAGTTTCACACCAGAAAAATTTTATTAAATTTCACTTTTCTAACTTTGGTGGAAAACAGTCGTGAAATTGCTTTTCCTATTTTTGATGTAACTTTTTTGCAAATTTCCGGTGGGAGTTCAGAATTACTCGAACGCAACTGCTTGCCCCTCAAAGGGTTAAATTTTATTGAATACGCTTGGATTATTTTAATTAGTATTCTTATTAGGCAAAGAATAGTAAAAATTTAGCGGTAGGAGTTGGACCATTTTCACCCAGATTTTAAAATCTTTGATAATGACGAAACCGATAAAGAACAGAATACGAAGTGTTAGTAATTAACTTTATTATTACAATTTTTTAAACACAAACTGACGATCTTAAGAAACTGTTAGCTACAGCACAAATGAAAGACACGCGCGTGGTAACACAAAGCAAACAAAATTTTCACAGGTTGGATTCAATATGTTCATTTGTCTTCTATGCCAAAACGTGAAGCCGTGCCACCACATAATTCACGGCGGCGTGTCGCCGTGGACCAATCGCGACCAATAATGCATACTTTCAAGAGTATCCAATTCTTCAAATCCACCAGATTTCTATATTTCCTCCATAAACTTTATTTTTGAGGTAACCTTAAAACCAAAAATCACACGAGGTCAAGTCAAGTTAACGTGGAGGCAATCTTGTAGGCAATGAATGGCTGATAATGCGATTCTCCGTAAAATGGCATATCAGCAATTTTTGTTCTTCACGTCCAATGTGAGGCGGCGCACCATCTTGTAGGAAAGTTGTTGTAGAGCAAGACACCCATACTGCTAGAGTTCTGGAACGGCCACACTTTGGAACAAGTCCCGATAACGTGCTGCAGTTAAAGAACAGGTTTTTGGTCCCTGAGGAATGATTTTCTCAAAGAAAAATAATCCGAACCTAAAGGTTACAGTGAAACCGATCCACATCGTAACATGCAGAGAATGCAGGGGCATTTGTTGGATTTTCAGTACACCAGATACGACAGTTTTCTGTATTCACTGTTCCGCACATGTAAAAGTGAACCTAATCGGTCCATAGAATGTTCCACGGCCAATTTTTATCCACCTTCATCCTTGCGTAGAATATTAAAGCGAACGTTTCGAGAAGACGTTTATCGCCAGACCTCCATATATTTGTGTTTGGCAAATCCTATTGCCGTGATACGGTTCGAACATTGGATTCTCCAGCTCTGTTTGTATTGGCCTGCCCAATAACAGTGCGACGTCCTCCATCACCCGCGGTACCTATTTTTTCGTTCTCGGCTTTGCTTGTACATTCACTGTCAGAAAAATTCGTCAATATACACTAAGTTATCGTTATTTTTTCACAAATAATTTCTGTTCTCCCAGAAAACGTATTTGTTCTGTGAGTTCATTCCGAGCGTCGAAAAATGAGGAAAAGTTTCCGTTTATATCCAGCACGCATGCGCATTGGGTCTGTTAGTAATAAGTTCGAATTTATTTTTAAAATGAAAAACAAAAATATTCTATTGATTAAAATGTCTAATTTAGTTTTAAAAGACAAAAATGTTTTCGAATTTAAAAATAAATAACAATTACTTTCTTTATTCGTTCAAAAATTCTCACAAATAGAACATCCATGTTTTTTCTCTAACATTCTACGTAATATATTTAAAATTCACATTTTTATACTATATTAATACTAAACGTAAAAAAAACCCAGCCACAGTTTCATTAAAGATGAAATCTTTCCGAGATTAACTGCATAATTTAAAGCTTTTTAACGAAATACACCAACCCACACCATATGAAATGAACGGTTCTATTTTAACGCACAATCATCATGAGCAGCCGTAGCGCCGTGGATTAGCGTTGGTCTGGTAATCCTGGGGTCCTTGGCTCGATCCCCGCCTCTTCCGCATTGATTTTTTCCAAACTTTTTTCAAGTGACGGATATTTTTCCTCTTTTGACAGAGAAAAAAATAAACAGAAAATCGTCAATATACAGACAATTTCTGGCAGCAGTGCTGCCAGTGCATTTTCTGTGAAAAGACGGAAGTTTTTTTGAGAGTGTTGTACGTGCAAGGAGAGTTTGCTTTTTCTATCAGTTAAACTTTTTTGACGCTATTTCATGCTATTTAATTGCAAAACTGCTTAGACTCAATATCACAAATATTTTAGCTTTAAAAGTGGGTGTCAGTTTATTTTCAGTTTATTGTACGCATAAAAAGAATCAGTTAACCGCCTTAATCATGCTAGAAATATTACAAGGGACGCCAGTAATTTGGTTAAAATTATTGTGATATATCTTCAACGATGTAGATATATATATATATATATATATATATATATATATATATATAGGCGCTTATGAAATGTGTGTATTTACTAATCCTTTGAAGGGAAAAGCACTTGTGGTCTTAAAATGCTGAAATAATTGTATGACACCAGAATTTTAAAACAAATTAATTTTAAATAATAGTAAATGCTTTTTTTGACGTACGTGATCTAATTAAAATTTTCATTTTAAAATTCTGGTGTCAATAAAATTAAGTGGAATATATATTTTACTTCATCGCCCATCAATGGGTTAAAATATATTTTTGACAATTCTGAAAGGATGTAAATTAATTAACCCTTTGAGCTCTCGGGCATAAATTTCTTCAAAATTCCAAATGTCACATTGGCACCAGTATTTTGCAAAGAAAAAAAATGGTTAACAATAAACACACAAAAAAAAAATGCATCAAACCTTTTTCAAATAAAGGGTATAGCGAGATAAGAATGGCGAAATGGCCCCCATGGTCAATGACTGAATTATTATTTGTACTAGTATCAGCACTCTAAAAGAGTACGAAATGCAAGGTCATTGACCCCCCATCTTGACCTGTCTTTAAGATATTCGATAAAGTTCGTGCGCGCGCCGTTATTTTTTAAATGTATTTTTCTGAAAAACTATAAAAGCTAGAGAGATGGGACCAATTGCGTATATTGAGAGATACTTTGAAAAATATTTCATATTTTTTTCAGAGTTTTCGTGAAATGACAACTGTGCAGAATATTGAAACAAAGTATAAATCTTTTATTTTACTACTGTTCTGTTACGTCTACCGCGCCGAAAAAAATACATAATATTCTTTAATTTATATACTTATAGCACACAAAAAATTATCAAAATCAAAGAGGCGCTTTTTGAGTAATATCTAAGAAGAAAATAGAAAAGGTTAAAATAAAAATTCTAAATAGAAAAGGAAGAAAAAGAGAAAAATTGATACCGGACAAATTTAAAAGAAAAAGTAACACTGATATACGGCTAGCGTGTGTCAGAAACACGGCTAGTGGGACATTGAAATAGAGCTAGTGAGTGGGTGGAGCGATGAAACTAGCGATCGCCCCGACCTACACCCCATGTATGCTTGTCCTATTGAAATTCTGCGTAAAAAATTTTTAAGCGATGGAGTCAATGTTGTAATGAATGAAAGTAGAGATGATGATAATTATAGTTAGACCTATCATTATCATGTCTACCGCGCCAAATATATATATATATGTATATAATGTTCTTTCATTTATATATTTATAGCACGCAAAACCTGATCAAAATCAAAGAGGTGCTTCTTTGAGTAATTATGATTTTAATAAGTGAGATCACGGATGGTAGGAACTAGCTAAAGAGGTCTTTTTTAGAATTATTTATTATAATTACATCATAAATAAGATTTCAAACATCATTATTTTCATTTATTACAATTTTGACTTCATCATTTAAAAAATCCCTGTCGGCTTGGCCTATAGGCGGAGGTAGATTTCGAAGAGTGCTCATTTCAACAACAAAAAAGAAAATTTGATTACAGATAAACCCAGTTTAACAACTTTATTTGTCCTCTTTTGAAAATTTTTTAATTTCATTTTTCTGTAAGGACTGGTTTTATCTGAATCATCTTAAGCTAAATTCGGATCAAATGCTCATTTTGACAACATATTTTGAAATAATTCTGACTTTATTAAAAAATCGACTAATACGGTATATTATATAGTTCTTAATAACAAAAGACTGCCAATTGAATGCGTTTGAGAACAAAATTGAATTTAAAAATGAGTTATAAAATAACCAATTTTGAATACAACCTTAATTCTTAATCATGATAGCTTCGGGAAATTTTGCGCGAGTGCCCCCTATGTCACCAACAGAAACTGTTTTTTATTCGAGTCACTATATAATCTAGCATCCTCTTCAGTAGCGATAACTTTCTTTCTTCCACGAACTTTATGCACAAAAATGTCACAAACTTTACATTGCACGAACATTATTGTCACCGTAGAACTTTCGGCGGCCGTAAACAATTATTCTCACCTAATTATGACAAACCAGTCAATTGTTTATGTATTGTTGTCTTGACACAGCAAGACTAATAAAAGATACGTAAAATCGTATTATTAGGATGAGCGAAGCGAATCCTCTACTAGGCCACTCAAATGACATTTTGTCGTACGCCTTACAAAAAAACTATACAGTATTTTGACTTGAAATTAAACACAAATATAAATTATGATCTGTAGATTTGCAGAATATTATTTTTTTTACAGAAATACTTTTCAAAAAATTATTATTTTAATTAATTTATTTTACATGTTTTTCCATTACAAACGCATTTTTTCAAATAAAAAGTAAAACACGTACGTTTTCAGAAGAAAAACTTAAATCATGGGGTCAGTAATTATAGCTAGAATCATCATTAAATGAATAAAATATATTTTCATTATTCTGACAAAATATCTCAAAAACTGCTTTCAGATTTTCAAACTATGCTCATTCCTTTTAATTATGTATAGTTTCGTGATTTATTTTATAAAATTTATAAAATACTTTTTTTTTAGAAAAATTATAGCATATTTTTAATGAATTAAAATTTGTGAAAATTTTCCTATTAACATTCAATTATAAAAGTATTTTTCTGTGTTAGGAATTCAAATACACAATTTATTCTTATTTTGTGAAATCATTTAAGCAGACGATATTTAAGAATTTTAAAAGAATTGCATTATATTTTTGTGAAGTGGCAATAAAAGAATTGTAAACAAATAAAATTAATATTTTGTATAATTCTACTTCGAAAATATTATTATTTATACCAGTCTTATATCATTAATAAACAATCTGAGGAAATTTTTAGTTATTTGGTAAAAGTAAATTTTTAAATTAAAATGTGCCGAAACATAAAATTATATTTTTGCTTAATAAGGATGCAAAAGTAATTTAAAAAATATATTATTACTTTCAAATATTTATCGTATAGCATAATACTTCGCGAATCCAAACAAAGCATGGCTTTTGCTAGTATATATAAAACCCTTCCGGGGTCAACCTATCCACGAGAAAAAGAAACTCATTCACCAATGAAAACGTTTCATAGTCGTAATGGAGCGTTCTCATTGGTCAGATTTACATTGGGAGCTGTAAATGATATCACTACATTTTACTTCGCTTTGAAATCTTTCCACGATTTCAAAAAATATATTTAATTAAAACTTTTTATTAAAGGAAAGCAAAGGTGCGTTTTAAATGCAATATTGTTAAAATTTTTATATTCGGGTTGCTTTAATTTTTTTTTCTTTACAGCCGTGAATGACTCATGAGAATTTCAAATGTATAAAAAACATTGTGAAAAGTTATCTCCGATTTAAAAGGCAATCTATTTTCTGACCAATTAAATCGTTCCATAGTCGTAATGGAGTGTTCTCATTGGTCAGATTCACAGTGGGAGCTGTAAATGATGTCTCTACATTTTCTTTGCTTTGATATCTTTTCACGATTTCAAAAACAATATTTAATTAAAACTTTTTATTTAAGCAAACCGCGGGTGCGTTTTAAATTTCATTATAATCCCCACCCCCATCTACCAGGTAGTTTTGCTATAGTTTTAAATGCAGATTTCTGTTGAAATTTTCTTTCTTTCTTTTTTCTTTTTCTTTTTTTTTTTTTGTTAGATTTTTTTCTCTCCAAGTTTAATCGCTGTTTTATCAAAATTGTTTCAGTCTAAAATGGCTATGATTGACCACAGTTGTTATAATTTTTTATAATCCTTTAAAAATACAAACACATCATTTTGACGGGCTATCTTCTAGTTTTATAATAACTATCCACTGACTGATGGATTAAAACAGCAAAATCTCCCTACGAATATCATAATGGGTATTTACGTCGGGGCGACCGCTAATTTCACTACCTTACTCACTCAATACCTGTATGTCTGTGCCTCACTAACCGTATATGAGTATTACTTTTTCTTTTAAATTTGTCCGGTATCAATTTTTCTTTTTTTCTTCCTTTTCTATTTAGAATTTTTATTTTAACCTTTTCTATTCTTAGATATTACTCAAAAAGCGCCTCTTTGATTTTGATCATTTTTTGTGTGCTATAAGTATATAAATTAAAGAATATTATGTATTTTTTTTTGGCGCGGTAAACATAACAGAACACTACTAAAATAAAAGATTTATACTTTGTTTCATTATTTTGCACAGATGTCATTTCACGAAAACTCTGAAAAAAATATGAAAATTTTTTCAAAGTATCTCTCAATATACGCAATTGGTCCCATCTTTCTAGCTTTTATAGTTTTTTAGAAAAATACATTTAAAAAATAACGGCGCGCGTACGAACTTTCTCGAATATCTTAAAGACAGGTCAAGATGGGGGGTCAATGACCTTGCATTTTGTATTCTTTTAGAGTGCTGATACTATAACGATTATTTCGTTATATATTGGTTATTTTCTTAAATTATTCCTTCCCCCCTGTCTCTTTTCAATTCAAAATCAGTTTTAAGTGTCCTTCATTCACTTTCCATTTTTTTTCCCTCGCATAGATTTTCTCTAACCGAAAAATCGGCAGCTGCTTAACTTTGTCTGTGAGAAATACACTCACATATTAATCAACCGTTTAAAACATTTCCAGATGTCTGCTATTTCCGATCGAAGCAATTCTGCATTACCTTATATGGACATCAGCTCTGTTTCGCAGTTAAAATTTATGCTTACGCTTCTTTTTCCTTTCTCGACAAAAACCTAAAAAGAATTTAACATCTGCGCAGTAAAATCTGATGTCCCTTTGGTGTGCCTCTTTATTAGACATAACAACACGTGTAACATTCTATCGTTTGGCAACCTTTTCCTTTCCCATCCTAGCTAGGAAACCAATTTGAATTCTTATCTTGCCGGCTGCATTTTAACTGTATTTGGCGTATACTATCCATTGTGCATGGGCGAACTTGTGTATGTTGGCGATTTTCTATGATGCCAAAGGTGGCAATTTGTTGCTATGTACGAGGTCACTTGACTCTCTGCGCTCGTCTTGTTAACCTGCTATTCTTCGTTCGGAGATTTTCTCCGAGAGTTGTAAGTGTGCCCCCCTTCGTAATAGATGTTAAAATAAAGTGTAACTTTGCAATCATCGTGGGGTTTTTTTTGTACATCTGAACCTGGATACATGATCATTTCGTTCTTCTAAATGCCTTAACTAATATCTGCAACCACCAATCTCCCTTACAAATCTTTGGTGCCGTTTGACTCTCGTTTTTTTCCCCACATAAAAAAAAAAAAAAAAAAAAAATATGGAGGGGGGCACAATCAACTGCGACTTTACGGCGGATGTGATGATTTTGGTTCTTCTTTCTTCTCTGCATCCCCGGTAAAAAAAAAATGCAACTGCTAGTAGTCTTGCCCGCTAAAAGTCAACAGATGTGGAATTGATTTCCCCGACTTCATCTGCGGTCGGCGTCGACAAGTGGTGTCCCCGTCCTGAAGTTCCTTTCCTGGACGCCCCCTTTTTCCTCCCCTGTCCTCTCCAGCTCAAGTGCTTCGGAGCGTCTCCCCGTGAAATTCCATCTTCTGCGGCCAAGTATCACCTAAGCGCTGGGGCGCCCACCCTTCTTTCTTCCACTCGTTTGTGTGTGATTTGTGTGTGATCATCGATTTCGCCTAGCATTTTGTGCTTCTGTTACGGTGTGCTCAACTTGTGCTTATATACCAGTGTTTGTGTTGTGTCTACATAACGTAATCTACAGAAAGTTCATTGTGTTGTTATCCATCGTAGAGTGATTCATCGTGAAAAAAAATAGTGATTCATTCGCGGGTGTCTGCAACGAAAGTAAAAAAAAAAAAAATTTTTTGCACATACAAAATAAGTCTTCAATTCGGTGAAAATCCATCAGAAAGAATTCATCGTATGAATCAGTTAACAGTGCACAAAAATTAGTAACTAAATAACAGAATTCCAACTAAGAATAAAAAAAAATGATGTGTCACTACCTTTGATAAGTTATCTGCTATTCGTCAGTAAAAAAAAATATAAAAAAAAAGAAAAAAAGTGCACAATGAAAATCCAACCTCAAAAAAAGTCTACATTTTGAATGTGGGAGCAGAGCGTGCCCCAGTTCCCTAAGTTTTGTCTTATTAAATTAGTAATCATTTAATTATTTCTTTAAAACTAAATCTGTAAGTTACCCCAAGTATTTTCTTTACTTTATGTTCTGCTTCCACAGTCAGTTCATCATAATCAATATTGCAGTTTGGTGTTTTTAAATCATATTTTATTCAACATAACTATTATAATCCTGTTATTGTGTTTTTGCAAAGATTTTTAAAATTGCGAAAGCACGGTAACTGTTGTCATTTCTAGTTATTATTTGTGTGACATTTTATGCAGTTTTTACCAGTTATTTACATTTATGTGCTAGTGTTTCATATTTTACGTCCAACACCCCTTCGTTTTGTTTTAATTTTGTATTTGGACTCTCTAATATGCTTAAATAAGTTTTTAGACAGTTTTGAACTTTAATGACAAAGTTAAAATAAGATTTTTCTTTTTCTTCTAAAAAAAAAAAATATTTTAAGTTACAAAAAGGGAACTTTTCCCTTGTAAAAAAAAGTTAAAAGAGGATTTAATTTTATAGCTTACTTACTAACTGTTTTTGGTGTTTTCTTGATAGTTTTCTTTGCTTTATTATCTAAAGATAAAGTAAGTACTTTTTTTAAAGTGAAGGAATACATAGATATATGTTTCAAAGTGTATTTATGTTGCTTTTATTTAATTTATTTTCTAAATGAGTTACCTTTCTATGTCTCCCTTTGCTTTACTGTTATAAAAGGTTTAAATAAGATATCTTTAAAGTGAGGTATATTTTAAGATCTATTTATTTTGCTAATTTACATATTTTTACTAGCTAGGAAATTTTCTTGTTTTCAATGTGCTTTAGGGTATAAATCCGGTCTGTGTAACAATTTCTCAAAACTTGTGAGCTTAAACAAAACAAACAAAAAAAAAAAAAAAAAAAATTGTAACCATGGCGGCAAAACAAATTCCGATAAATATCATTCAATTTGATGGAGATCCAGATTTACTTACATTTTTCTTTGATCAAATTCGCGTCTGTGCAGAAATTAATAAATACAACCCACAAACAACAATTGCAATCTTAAAGGGAAAGTTAGTTGGGCCTGCACAAAAATTTCTAGCCCAAAATCCCGACCTGCAAAAGATAACAGACCTTGATTTGTTGGAAAAGGAATTTGCGTCATTTTTCGCCCCCCCTAGTAAATGTGTTGCTTCTGTTGAATTGTCCAGTTTAGCACTTATGCCTTCTGAGACGATAAAAAACTTAGCTCATAGACTAAATGTTCTTGCGGCGACTGTTTATGCAGATATCAACGACGAAAGTGCACGCAACACTATTAAACTTATGAAATTTCTAGAAGCCCTTCCTTCAAATATTAGAATAAAATTACAGGAAGAAGGCATTAATGATTATAAAACAGCAGTCGAAAGAGCACAAACCCTTCATGAAATTTTAAGGAATGAGAAAATCTTACATTCCTTACCTTCGGTACACAGACCAGAAAATCTCATCGAATCGCAACTGAAAGAAATTTCCGAGAAAATAAATGCATTATCCTTTGCCCCTCCTGATACTAAAACCGAAACTGAGCAAAAAAATCTCCAGACTAGACCAAAACATTTCGCAGGTGTTTCACGCTTCAAAAAAAATTACAAAAATCGAAACTACACTAGGCGTTATTCCCCACACAAGTTTTCACAAAAAAAACCAGTTGTTTGTCAGTTATGTGGACGAAACAATCATGATGCTCTCTCTTGTTTTAAATGGAAAAGAGCAAACACTCAAAGAAAAAATAATTACACGAATTCCACTCCACAATTTCAGGAAAACTGAAACAGAGATACAATTTTTATGCTGATGGTGTTGTGTCTCAATCTAATACTTCTACATCAGCAACTTTTGTTTTTGACCCTGTATTACCTAAAATTTCAAGTTCGAGACTAGTTAATTCAGTAGCTTCCCAAACTTTTGACTCTATTAAGATAGCAAATAACATCAGTACACAAACAGAAAGTGATAATGTTCAGATAATTTGTAGTGTAAACACTATGTCACCATCCCTCCCTCTTGTTAAAGCCACTATAGCAAACCATGATATTACTTTATTGGCTGATTCTGGTAGTAGTATATCTTTACTTTCACAAAAATTATTCAACCAACTTAAACCGGTCTTAAAATATAAAAGACTGTCCACTGACGTCAATATTAAAACTGTCAATTCTGATGTTTCATTTTCCGCCTGCATCAGAACATCCATTAAGCTAAAACAAAAAGCGTTTTCACATCACTTTTATATTGTTGACATACCCGAGTCTTCCAGTTTTGAAGGCATTTTAGGTTTCGATTTCATAACTAGATACAATGTTGTCATCGATACTTTTAACAAGTGTCTCCACGTCAACAATAATTTCTCTGTTCCTTTAAAAACCAGTAAAGAATCTTCTGGAGAGAAACAATCAAAATCATGCAATTCTTTGAGTGATGTTGTATTGAATCAAGCGGTGTTCTTAACTCGAAAAATTATAGTAGAACCTCAACAACAAATATGGTGCTCTGTTTACACCTTCAATAACATCAACAATGACAGAAATTATCTTTTTGAATATTTGGCACAAACAAAAGAATTAACAGGAAATGATGCCATTATTCAAATGAACAAATTATCCAATAAAAGAAAGAAAACTTCACAAATACATCAGTTCTTCTCAATAACACTTAAAAACACTTCTGAAAAGACCATTCATCTCCCTAAACACACAAAAATAGGTCAATTATCTGAGATTGAGGAAATTCGCGACTATACTTCTGAAATGTCTGACAAGCAAAATAACTCAGAACAGCACTTTGTAAATTTTATTCAGGCGTCTAATGAAATCTTACAAAAAAGAAAGCAGGAGTTATCGGCTAATGATTTTAAACTTTCTCACTTAAAATCTGACGAAGCAAAGAACCTAACTAAATTGCTACTTAGTTATTATCCTGCCTTTTCCAAATCATTAGACACACTTGGTCATACTGATAAAATTGTACCTGATTTGAAGTTCATTAATGACTACCCCATAAAGACACTCCCTTTCCCTCTTCCCCAAGCTGTGCAGAAGGATGTTTTAAACCAAATCAAACAGTTACTTGATGCCAAAATCATTGAACGTCATTGTTCCGAATGGGCCTGCCCCATGCTTCTTGTTAAAAAGAAACCAGACGGTACAGGTATACAGAAATATAGACTCGCATTAGATCTCAGAATGGTTAATACTATAATTCAAGGTTCGTCCTATCCACTTCCAAAAATTCAAACTATTATTTCAAATCTTTCACAATATCGTTTTTTCTCTTCTCTCGACTTTCATCAGGCATATCATCAGATTGATTTGCCTGCAAAATTTCAAAATCAGCTCACATTCACTACAATGTTCGGTTCTTTTCGGTATAAGAGATTAGTATTCGGCTTAAAAACAAGCGCCTCAATTTATCAAGCTTTAATGGACTCGTTACTTGATGAATTACAGTTAGAAGGTGTCTATACCTACCAAGATGATCTCATTGTTGGTGCCAATTCATATCAAGAAATGTGTGATAAGTTGGATAAAATTCTTGCAATACTAGTAAAATATAATTTAACGCTGTCCCCTAACAAATGCACTTTTCACAAAACCAGTTTAGATTATCTTGGATTTCACATAGAAAATCAAACTATTTCTCCTGTTCACTCCAACATTGTAAAAATAACATCTTTTCCAACACCTACAACAAAACGTCAATTAACCCTTTCCGGCGCGGAGTAAGTTTAATTGAAATAATTATCTGCCACCAGAATTTATAAACGAATTTATTAGAGAATACGAACTTGCTTATTTTCAGGCATTTTATCAAAGGAAAATTTTAATTAAATATTCTTGGTGCCAGTAAAATTAAAATTAGGTGTCCTTTTTAAGGGACACCGCGCCGGAAAGGGTTAAAAGCACTCATAGGCGTCATTACATTTTACAAATCTCTGGTTCCATCCTTTTCTGAACTTGTACAACCTCTCATAAACTTAACTACTCCAAACGCTAAATTTAAGTGGACATGTAAACATCAAAAAATTATGGACACCATACAGAAGATATTCTTTAATCCACCCATGGTTAGATTACCTGATTGGAACAAAAAGTTCTATTTAAATACTGATGCGTCAAATATTGCCATTTCTGGCGTCTTACTACAAGAACATGATAAACAACTATTACCTGTTGCATACTTTTCAAAATCTTTAAAAGCATCAGAAAAAAAATATCCTGCACTTAAATTAGAACTCATGGCAATTCATAAATCAGTTACTGCTTTCAAATATTATTTATACAACAGAGAATTTGTAATACTTTCAGATAGTAAACCATTAGAAAAATACAACAAAACTACAAATCCGGCTGATATTATCTCTCGTTGGCTCATGGATCTCTCAGAATACACATACAAATTTCAACATATTCCAGGTAAAAAGAATGTACTCGCTGACTATTTATCTCGCTGTAACTTTGAAAATTATCAACAGACTTTAGCTACAAACCCTGAACTTATTCATGACACTCAACCCTTACCTATTGTAGAATGTGATACTCCACACTCCAGCTCGAGTGATTCTAATATGCATGTTAACTGCCTTATTTCTGGTACACAAACAAATCCTGACCCTTTATTAGAAATTTCGAATGAAACATTTGCTACTGAACAACAAAATGACCCTACTTTGTCTGTTGTTTATAAAGAAATCTTAAAGAAAGGATCTTCTCAAAAATTTCCTAACTACTTCATTCATCCTGATTCGAAAGTATTAATGTTAAAGAAGGAAAATATTTTTAATAACACTTTTTCGTATCACATTATTGTTCCAAATTCACTTAAAACCAAAGTCTTAACAATTTCACATGTATCCCATTTTGGCTTTAATAAAACTTATGAATTCTTGTCAGGTAGATATTTTTGGAAGGGTATGTATGTAGACACTTTAAACTTTGTTGCATCCTGTATCAAATGTCTTCAAACTAAACATCACCAAACTCCACCTGCACCCTTACAGCCCACATACACTCCCAGGTACCCTGGTCACACTATTAGTACAGATCTCCTTGGACCGTTTGCTAATGGAAAATATGTTTTAACTATCACTGATCATTTTTCGAGACATATTGAACTCTTTCCACTTAATGACATATCTGCGAGCAAGGTTGTTAAATGCTTATTCTCTTACATAACCACCTTTGGGAGACCTTCGGTTGTCTTATCAGACTTAGGACCCCAGTACACTTCTCAGGTATATAACATTTTTAATGATACAATGGGCATTAAGGTATTACACAGTTCTGCCTCGAGACCACAATCAAATGCGATTGCAGAGCGAATCAATAAGTCAATCAAATATTCAGTTAATATTCTTTTACAAGAAGGTCATTCATTCGAAAATGCAGTATTTATACACAAATCACTTTATAATGGTTCGAAACATGCAACTACATTATATTCTCCTAATTTTCTTCATTTTGGACGTGAACTTTCTCTAATTTTTGACACTTTTGATCAGTCGTGCAACCAACCCTTTCTTGATAAACATATTGAAGTCCACAAATTACTTGATGATTTGAGTAAGATATATCACAAAGCCTATAACAACATTAAATCTGCTCAAGATAAAAGATATAAATATTACGGTCAGAAAGCTAAATTAAGATCCATTTTCTTAAAAGACATTGTATATCTAAAATCAAATGACAAGTTTAAAACAAAGTATACTGGTCCATATATTGTCACTTGTAAACATTCCCCTGTGTCATTCTCAATTAAAAGGTTGTATACTCCTGATAACACAGCATTTCGGGTACATATTGATAGACTTTTATTAGCACCTCCTCGTTATGGACATTTATTTGATGCATCAAGTCATATAAACAACACTAACTTTAATACGTTTTATCAACCTCACACATACAATCTAAGAAACAGAAGCTAATGTAAAAACACTATTTATTATTTTTATGTCTTGTTTTATGATACCACATATCCAACCAAAGAGCTCATGGTTGTGTGTATGTTGTTGTTGACTGATCTTTAACAATATCATGGCTGGTCCATCAGTATTGCTCTGAAGATCTCTTAGGAACAATATTAGGTATCATTGTTATCCTTTAACACTTAGATATGTCTTCATACTCACTAAAATTTTATTTACTTTTATTTTGTTTTCTTTTTGCAGTACACTTAAAATTTCTTTGACAATACTCATTAATTCAGTATTTTTCCACTAACCTCCCACTTAACATTTCTAGTACTATAAGTCAAACATATTATAGTTAGATAAACAGGTACTGTAGTCTAGAAAAGTAAACAAATGATTCATGTAGTTAAATAAAACACAGTTTTTATATATGACTTGTTCATCACCCCACTCGATTGTGACATATTTTTCGTCTCTCGTCACTCTAGGATTGTCTGCCCATATTAGTTATTATATGATATACATTTTTTTTGTTTTTTTTTTCTTTTTGAATTCTTCCCTTTGAAGTCTTGTTCCCGTTCAAAATTAAGGCCCTAAGGGTTCAAGCTTCATTGTGTTGAGAGACAAAATTTTGGAATTGGAGTTTCGATTCAAATTTTTGAATTGTGATTCCAATTCACATCAATTCAAATTTTTTTTCATGTAATTCGACGTGGGCTCCTTCAGAAGACCGCTAGTGCCTTCGGGGGAGCATCACAATTCCCTCCTCATCTAAGGCTAGGCCCTAAGCCGATGCCATAATACTTGTGTTGTACACAAGATTCAGGGTGACGCATATTTTTTATGGGCGTGCTTGGAGCACCTCTTTTTTTTGTCATCCTATGCTTCGGCATGAAACAATTTTTACAAAAACATTTTTATTTTTTTAATATACATCATATTACTTTTTTAATTTTTGAAAAATATAGTGCTATTATGTTATTTTGTGTATTGCCATTTTATATTCATTTAGTATTAGTTTCATGTTTTGTGTATATGTTTCAAAATTTTATTTATGTCATGATAACAATCAAAGCTGCAGTAAGATTTTTGTACTGTCTGAGTCGACTCAACTTATACATATAAAATACAGTACTACCTTGGATCCATGAAATACAAATATAAAAAAATATAGAGACTTTAGAACTGCTGACTGTTTTTGAATACAAAAGTCTCCATTATCATGACGTTAAATTTCTACATATATATATATAAAAAAAAAAAAAAACTTTTGCATTTATGTATGTTTTTATGTTATAATATTTTATGCTAGCCTATGCACATTGGACAGCAAAAGTTTTTTTTGTGGTGCACCAGGTGATATATATAACGATTATTTCGTTATATATTGGTTATTTTCTTAAATTATTCCTTCCCCCCTGTCTCTTTTCAATTTAAAATCAGTTTTAAGTGTCCTTCATTCACTTTCCATTTTTTTTCCCTCGCATAGTTTTTCTCTAACCGAAAAATCGGCAGCTGCTTAACTTTGTCTGTGAGAAATACACTCACATATTAATCAACCGTTTAAAACATTTCCAGATGTCTGCTATTTCCGATCGAAGCAATTCTGCATTACCTTATATGGACATCAGCTCTGTTTCGCAGTTAAAATTTATGCTTACGCTTCTTTTTCCTTTCTCGACAAAAACCTAAAAAGAATTTAACATCTGCGCAGTAAAATCTGATGTCCCTTTGGTGTGCCTCTTTATTAGACATAACAACACGTGTAACATTCTATCGTTTGGCAACCTTTTCCTTTCCCATCCTAGCTAGGAAACCAATTTGAATTCTTATCTTGCCGGCTGCATTTTAACTGTATTTGGCGTATACTATCCATTGTGCATGGGCGAACTTGTGTATGTTGGCGATTTTCTATGATGCCAAAGGTGGCAATTTGTTGCTATGTACGAGGTCACTTGACTCTCTGCGCTCGTCTTGTTAACCTGCTATTCTTCGTTCGGAGATTTTCTCCGAGAGTTGTAAGTGTGCCCCCCTTCGTAATAGATGTTAAAATAAAGTGTAACTTTGCAATCATCGTGGGGTTTTTTTTGTACATCTGAACCTGGATACATGATCATTTCGTTCTTCTAAATGCCTTAACTAATATCTGCAACCACCAATCACCCTTACAGATACTAGTACAAATAATAATTCAGTCATTGACCATGGGGGCCATTTCGCCATTCTTACCTCGCTATACCCTTTGGTTGAATTTTCTGGTGCCAATGTGACATTTCGGAATCAAAATTATGTGGTAGAAAATTCTACCAGCAGAGCTCAAGGGTTTAAAATGATGTTTTTCAATGTCCCCTGCAGGTGACATCAGGACTGAGTAGGTTAAGTGGTTAAAATTTACTGGTAAGAATTCGTAATGAATAAATAAAGCATCAGCCAGAAAATAGAGGAAACAATCATGTTGGCAGCTACATCATCGTCTTTAACACTAAAACAGCCGGTTTTTTATTAAAGTTTTATAAAAAGTGCTTCACACCAGAATTTTAATTTTAAACTATTTAACTTATTTAATTAGTCCATTGTTATGCTGCTTACATTTAACATACCTTATAAAGAAAATTCTGTTTCGAATCGACTATTATCATTCTGGCAGGGGTCATTTTGACCACTAATGGCGGTTCTAGTGTTAACCCATTAACGCCCAGCGTCCTCGTTTGAGGACGGTTACAAAAACAGCAAGAAAGCGGTTTTCCCACCAGTAAAGAAGAAGAAAAAATTATACCTTATTTCACGAGACAGAATCCTTGATAAATTTAGATAAAAGTTAATTTGCTTTTAAAAGTGGTGGGAAATACAAAATTAAAATTTTAGCGAAGAAAATAATTTGGGCGTTAATGGGTTAAGCTCCACTCCAGAAATTTTTAAGCAGTGATCCATAGATAGTCTTTTCATTATTGCTTAGAAAAAAATCTTTTGTTTTTAATGTAAATGGTACACAACTAAGTACGAAGCTTATTGTTCACAAATAGTCTTATTCAAAAAATAAACACTTGGTAGCCTTGGTCTAATTTTTGAGTGTCTAATTAAACTTCTTTTACAATGAAAATTATCTTAATCTTTGCGAAAGCACAGACAAATTAGCCAGCTTCACTCATGTAAGTTTTTTTCTTTATTTTTTTTTAATCTTTTCTTTAAAATAGAATCATAAAAAGAAAAACTAGTAAATATATATAAAACTAAATCTTCCAACGCAAAGTCATGATTGATTAAGACAGATAAACTAGTAAAAAGTCAGAACATGTTGTAAAAAGAATGTTTGATGGAAAATTGATAATAGCTTAATACAATTTTGCAATTGTTTTACAGAATTGATTCCCCTTAATGTTTCTTTAAACTGAAATATATATTTTATCGCAAGCAACGTTTAGAAATTATTTAAAAAAAAATCAATGCAGAGAAAAAAAATTATCATGAGGCAGACATTTTTTTAATTGCTTTTCTATTTGTCTGAATAAAAGAGGTTTAATAAATCATTTTAAACAAAAAAATGAAATTACAAATAGTATAAAAATAAAGTGTTGGTTAATTGAACAGGTAAATTGGAATCATTAATAAAATATTTGTAAAAAAAAAAAGAAAAAAAAGGGATAATTAATGTACTATCGAATTTTGTTGTAAGTGTATTTGCTAAGATTAATTATTTGGTTATCGGCGATTATGTGTTTGATAATTAAAAAAATTGCTTTTAAACAAAGTGTATCATGAAGAAGATTACCTTCGGTCCGATTTTTACGAATATTTTCATATACTAACTTTATATTATACAAGATGAAGGTCTGCTACGGGCGACAATTTTTACATTCTGTTCGCATCAGAAGACATAACATTTTATAGTAAAATTCAGTTATAGACAGATGACATTTTATAGTGAATTTCTCTTACGAATGTTGTCAAAGCGTATATGAAAGTGCTTTCTTTTCAAAAAAGGGTACGAAATAGAAATAAAAATTAGTCGCCTGTGCAACTTTGAAGATTCCCATTAATGGTAGTTCCTAATTCAATAATTTATTATAACAGTGTAATTTTGGCTATTTAAAACAAATCATATATCAAATTGAAGGTAATTTTTCTTTTTCCTACAAATACATAATTTGTACACCTTTATGTATACGGCGCACATCCAACTTATAATTGAAATGAAAAAAACTTCTTTAAACACCATAAAATAAGTTAACTGCGCAAGGCCTTTCGACAGAACTTAGTCTTTCTTCGTCAGGCGCAAAAAAGACGTGCGTCCACAATGAATGTAGCGGCACGACTGAAGGGGAATGCGGGAGGGAGAGGGAGCAAGCAGAAGGAACAGCCAATAGGAAAGAAGAAGGCAACAGCCAATCACGGAAGAGCATAAACAAAACTAGATAGACAATGAAGGAGAGGAAAGGAAGAAGAGGGGAAGGGAAATGGGAAAAAAGCGGGGTAAATTAAAAAATTAACTAAAAGGAGAGATTAAAATGAAATAAAATGTACGCAAAAAATATATAAATTAGTAATAATAATAAAAAATAAATAAATAAATAAACGAAGAAAGACTAAGTTCTTTCGATAGGCCTTGCGCCGTTAACTTATTTTATGGTGTTTAAAGAAGTTTTTTTTTCATTTCAATTGTGTATAACACCAGTTTCAATTTTATACATTGATCCAACTTATAGTACAATTCTTCCTGCACTTCCATTCACCCTTTCAGGGGGGAATTATTTCAGCTTCACGAATGTTCAAACAATTTATTCACACCCTAATTTACGAAAACGAAATAGTTTAAAATAATCAATAGCTCTTTTTCATATATATTATAAAATCGAAATATAACGAAAATATTACTGGTACCATTTCACAGTTTGGGTATTAAAATTAACTTACTACAGACTGCAAACTGCACCGGTGAAAATGTTAATATATCTGGATTAATATTAACAACAACCTGTTCAATTCAGTGTCTCAACACTGGTAAATAACAAGGTTCGCACACTCCTTGGAATTTCCAAGGACTCTGGCACACTATTAAAAATAAGAAAATTTACATTTAAATTTTAAGCCACAACATTCGCAAGCCTCAACTTCATTCACAGCTTTCACGACATTTTTCTGCAGTGAAACACTTTGAAAACATTCTTGAACTTTAGTGGTAAAACTATGCGGACCCTGATATAATTAGATGGCGGCAGAATTTAGACAGAATTTTCATACTGCCCCAAAGGAAAAATATCGCACGACGTAATATCCAGTAGTGTAGCTTTTAAAACTTAAGTCCAGAAAAAATTGTTTAAGGTGGCATGTACATAATTAAAATGCAATGCGAATCACAAAAAATGAATAATTTGATTTATTTTTTAATTACTTCAAATTCGAAAAGATATCAAATTGAAAAATCTCCTACATATAATCTTTTGAAGTTGCATTCATAAACTGAATTATAAAATTATGACACATTTATGAAAATTATTCATAACTCCAATTCATAAAGAGGAGGAGACATATAGTGTGTTGTCTAGCAGTTGCGATTGAAATAACAGAAGATTGGCACAGGATAACAGCTGTTTTTTTATCGGATCAACAGCTTCTATTTACCACTTAGAAAAACTTCCACAGGTAAACTTGAATAGAAATTTTCGCTTTATCAGCGATACCAAGTCTCTCTGGCTTTAATATCATTATTTTAATACTGAAATAATACTGTAAATATGATTTTACATAATTTTAATGTAGTTTGACCCATGAATGTCCGGAGTACCGTAATTTCGGGTGTATAAGCCGCGGATCAAACAATTCTTTTTGGACCCAGAAAACTTATTTAGTGATTGAAGACAAATATTTACGGCGATCTAACTAGTTATATTTGTTTCTTAAAAAATTCTGGGTCGAAAAAGAATTATTTGATCTGCGGCTTATACACCCGAAATTATGGTATATTTTTTCTAAATTTAAATTTTGTATTTCTTACCACTTGTAAAAGAAGAGCAATTATTGTGTTATTTTGTCGAGGAGTTTGCATCGTGACAGAAAGTATATACTTATCTTCATATTTACTAGTGTGAAAAGCGCTGTCTTGCCTAATAAATTGCCTTTTCTAAGTCAATCGATCTAAAATTGTGTCACAGGGCACTGAAAAAGGATTAAGTTAAAAATATCCCGGGCATTTTACGTAAGACATAATATCTTATCTCTTTAATTGCAACGCTGAATTTGGGGTAGCTTTCAAATACTATTTAAGCGAACTTAATGCATTTCCTTTTAAAAGTTGTATTGGAAACTTTCGTAGTTAAATAGATAGAAGTAATTGAAATAAGTTTTAAGAAAGTAAATAGCTATTTTATAACTATAGAAAGCTTCAAATACTTTTCAATGGTCTATAATGGTGTACTTCGTATGGGCAGATTACAGTTAATAGGAGTTATTTTGTTGAAAAGTCAAATCTCACTTAAATGAAATTATTTCAACGAGATGAGAAAGGACAGATTAAGATTGATTTTATTATCTGAGATAAATTTAAATTTAGGAACTTTTGCTTACTGATTAGTATTTTGCATTAATAACACTTTTTATACGGTTTAATTGTGACACTTAAATTGTGTGTCTTAACCCATTAATGCCTAAATTATTTTCTTCGTTGAAATTCGAATTTTGTATTTTCCCATCACTTTTAAAGCAAGATCAACTTTTATCTTAATTCATCGAGGACTTTGTCTCGAGAAAGAAAGTATTTATTTATCCCCCTTTTTTATTGGTGAAACTGTCCCAAAAATGGGACGCTAGGCACTAATGGGTTAAGATAATTTTTCTATATACTCAGAATTCATAAGTATGCATACATTTCCTTTCTAAAAAGTAATTTTCTCGTTACATAATTGCACGATTTCGAGATAAAATAGGAGGAAGATTTTCTTCCGAAATTAAAGGTACTGAAAAAAAGCACTAGTACAAAACCTTACACATATAAGATTTCTTTAGAAGATACTTAATTGATCGATTATTTTTTAAGGAGGTTTAGACAAAATGATAAAAATAATGCGCACACTAATCATCAACAACGATTCTGATTAAAAACTTGGTAATGGATGAGACATCATACGCCAAGGAAATTACTGCCTCTGTAAACGGAGTACTTCGCAAAGAGCACTACGTATAGTTATTTTCATTTTTGGAGACCACATTTTTCGGAATTTTGTTACAAGTTAATCACTGAAAGTCACACGTTGTCACAAGTTAATCATTGCCGGAGAAAATATTTTGTTTTAACCCTTTGAGCTCTGGTAGTTAAATATCTTCAAAATTCCCAATGTCACGTTGGCATTAGTATTTTGCAATGAAAAAATTCGCTTTACAAAACGTATATACAACTATATACAACCTTTTCCAAATAAATTTTGTCGAATATTCCGGTGCCATGTGGCATTTTGGGATTAAAATTAAGTGGTGGAAATTCAACCATCAGAGCTCAAAGGGTTAATATATTATTGTGAATCACTGTTGCCAGTGTGTTGCACAATTTTAATTCAGATTATTTCTTTAGCACCACTTTTTCGAAATCGTAATATTTACCTTCTTTAATGATATATTAATGAAGGCGAAACAAAGGAGATTTTTTCTATTCCAAAAAATGGCGCCAATCAAGAAATCTTAATTTAAAATAAGTTACCCACAGGCACCACTCGTGTCAATATTCAAGTTGTGTATGGCCCTTACACAACATGCTTATCAAAAAATTACTCAAGGCAGAAATTTAACATTTTAACCCTCCTTTTTCATAAAATGTTTTACCCCTTGATCTCCGATGGTAGAATTTTCTACCACACAATTTTAATTCTGAAATGTGACAATGACACCAGAAAATTCGACCAAATTTATTTGAAAAAGGTTTAATGAATTTTTTCGTGTTTATCGTTAACCGATTTTTTTCTTTGCAAAATACTGGTGCCAATGTAACATTTGGAATTTTGAAGAAATTTACCCCACAGAGCTGAAAGGGTTAAAGATATATTCAACATTTAATCGCAAGAATTTTATGATTATATAAGGCAGTTTTTTTTTATAAAACGTTTATGGTTTCCGGCCGATCATAGTTTTATACAACTGCAGAACGTTGTAATAAACTGCCTGTCTGAATATCGTTTCTCATTAGGAATTTCTAAAATTATTTTACTCCTTATTTGTGTTTCCGTCATTGAAAAAAAACTTGCCAGAGAGTTAGCCTTGTTTAATTCTAATTTCTTGATCGGTACCACTATTTTGAAATAATAAAATTTTCCTTGTTTAATGATGCGTTAATTAAATATAAAACACAGGGAACTTTATAATTTCAAAAAAGTTACGCCAATCAAGATATTGGAATTAAAAAAAGAATTACAATAGGAGTTAAATCGCCAAGCTACTAGCGAAATTACACAGTTTGACATAATTTTTATTGTAAATAACGAAAGAACAAATAGATTAGTAAAAGATTAATAAAAATACAAATAAATCGTCGAATTCAAAATCACTTGATGACATAGGAAACAAGTATAACAAGTGAAATGTCAAGTGAATTTGGCCATTATGATAATCCTTTATGTAGAGATGAAATTTCCGCGTTATTCCAGACAGGTACTTTGTTAGAAAAAAAATACTTTGTTTAATGATCACATTTTTTGACTTCAAAGAACAACATTTTCTTTAGCAAAATAGTGATTTGCAAAACACGAAAGTTTCATGAATATTATAGACTTTTTATCTTAGAATTTGGTGATATTGTAATTTCCAGCGTATAATTCGCAGATCGAACAATCATTTTTCTACCCAAAAACATATTAAAATGAAATATAATTTTTTGGATCGCGGTAAATATTTGGCCTCGATTACAAAATAATATTTCTGGGTCGAAAAAAAATTTCGATCCCGGAGTATGCAAAGGAAATTACGGTAGGTTTTTGGGATTATCAAGTAATACCGATTATTGTAAAAGAAACAACCTTATAATTACAAAAATAATAATCATATCAATTAGCAGTTTACTACTTCAGAATAACCATCTCTCTTCCAACTAAAATATATATTTGAATTGAAATTTGAGTAAAATTCAGGGTTATGAAAAATCGAAGTGTGTGAAAAGTATGATTATAAATATATCGGCAACTAATTATACGATAGACTTCATTATTTATACTAAATTTGTTTTTTTTTTTGTTTTTTTTACTCCTTTAAATAAAAAAATTCGAAATTTTTTATGTATATTAGAACGGATATTGCGAGTGTCCAAAAAATAGTTTCTGGTAATCGAGGTTACTGATATTCAGTAGGCTTCTTAGTACATACTGTACATACTAAATTTTAAATCTCTATCGCAATTTGTTCGCAAGATAGAGAGTTTACAGGTTTACATACTCAGAGACGGACAGACAAATGGACGCAATTTTTGTTTCTAAAAACATGAAAATAACACCACAAAAAGGGTTTTCACCATGTATGATATTTAACCCTTTGAGCTCTGGTGGGTAAATTTCTTCAAAATTCCAAATATCACATTGGCAACAGTATTTTTCAAAGAAAAGAACCAATTAACGATATACATTGAAAAATGAATTAAACCCTCTTCAAATAAATTCGATCGAATTATCTGTTGTCTCTGTGACATTTCGGAATTAAAATAATGTGGTAGAAAATTCTACCATCAGAGCTCAAAGGATTAAGTATGCAGGCCTGATAAAAGATAAATGTATTAAAATTTTAAAAACATTAGCTGTTAAATAATAAAATGCCCCGAAAGCTTATAACTTGGCACAAGCCTTTCCAAGGAGAGGAAAAAAATGGATAAAATACCCGGCGTTCAATCTATATTCACACGTATGGCGTGGAAAATTACTTTAACATACTAGTATGCAGAAAATTTGGAAAAACGATTTACGCTGGACCCCTACCAATACTGGTAACGATATGAAACACAAGAAATGTAGGACATGAACAGGGTGAAGAAACATGTTTGTTATTCTTAGCGTAGCAAGAAACTAAAGAATAAGCACAAAAGAGAGACAGGGATCGTCATAAAAGAAGTTTTGCAAAATTACGACGCAGAGGTATTATGCCGGTCTCATATCTCTGTAGCATGATAGTTCTAAAATACTCGAAAATACCAGACGTGTGATACTTTCTGATCAGCTGTTTAATGCATACAACAAGTTCCT
Organism: Maratus speculifer; assembly: GCA_964019185.1. NCBI lineage: Eukaryota > Metazoa > Arthropoda > Arachnida > Araneae > Salticidae > Maratus > Maratus speculifer. The sequence goes on from OZ025299.1 coordinate 199,232,391, forward strand.
AAGAACTGTTTAGCATTGTCCTAGCACTTTTACAGTACCGTAATTTCGGGTATATAAGCCGCGGATCAAACAATTCTTTTTGGACCCAGAAATTTTATTTAGTGATTGAAGACAAATATTTACGGCGATCTAACTCGTTATATTTGTTTCTTTAACCTCCTGACTGCCGCCGGCTGATTTTTTCACACACTAAGCTGCAGGTTTCACCGTAACATAAGCAATATTTAAATTAGTATAATTCCACAAATAAAACCCAGTTCTGAAAAATTAAGCTAGGATTGATGCTATCAAAGATTATACACCGATACTAATAACATATTTTGTATCAGGTTGGAAAAAATATCTTTTTTTAATATTTTTAATAAATTACAGAGAAAACAACATTACAATGTTACCCTTTGGCTGGGCAGTCAGGGGGTTAAAAAATCTGGGTCGAAAAAGAATTGTTTGATCTGCGGCTTATACACCCGAAATTACGGTACTATAAATAATATGTAGTACTATAAATAACATGTTTTCTCACCCTGTTAGTGTTCTTCCTTTCTTGTGGTCCTTATTTCGAGTAGTCGCATTCTATAGGTTAAATTTTAATGTTCCTTTTACTATTTTGAAAATAATACTGTCATCGTCGAATTCTATAGGGAATTTCTATTCCTCCTACGCTTTTTTGAAATTAATACAGTGGGTGTCAAAAGTTTAAGCACAATAGCAATTTCAAAATAAAACTTTAAATATTAACTTTATTTCAATATCTGTCTTATATATGTTCATAATATCTATTTCAACACCATATTCATTGAAATTAACTTTCAAATTTTGTTTCAAACCATGGAGTTTAAGAATAGAACAAAAATAACCGTGTCAAAAGATTAAGCACAAAATCATTTTCATGCAAATTTTACATTGTGAAGTAAGCTGTTGCGCATGCAAACAATTTCTGGTTGCATAAGAAGCAGTCAGTGGTTGTTTTTGAGTTAATACAAAATGCCTAAGTCGAAAGAATTTTCAGAGGAGGAGTTGATAAAAATCTGGAATATGAGAGCAAAATGTAAGTCTGTTTCTGAAATTACAAGTGCATTAAAACGATCAAAACGAGTTATTTATCAAATTCTTGCTCGTGGTAATGATTTCAAACGAAAATTTCGTTCAGGAAAGTCGCGAGTGACTAGTTTGCGCGAAGATAGTCGCATCAGAAATTTGGATTTAACTGATAATTACTCCCTTTCGTAAATAAAACATGCAGTCGGAGGACAAATATCTAAAAAAAACTGCTCATAGAAGAGTTTTGGAATTCAAATACATCAAACACCGTAAAATGCTCGATTACCGTGTCTCAAACGACACCATAAAGAAGCAAGATTACAATGGGCCAATGGGCCATATGTCATTTGGTGAAAAGTGGCTGAATGTCATATTCAGCGATGAAAAAAATGGAACCTCGATGGCCCTGATGGGTTTAACACTAGAACCGCGGGAAATTTTACTCCAGTTTTATAAAAATAATTAACATCAGAATTTTTATTTAAGTCTATTTAACTTATTTATTTCAAATAATTTTCGTGCAGCTTAGATATAAATTATTTTAAGAAGATTTATCTGGTTCGAATCGACATCTTTTCACTGAGTACGGGTCAAAATGACCCGTCTCCGCGGTTCTAGTGTTAAGTACTATTGGCAGGATCTCCGCAAAGAACCTAGGAGTGTATTAAGCCAACAACATAATGGTGGTTCTGCAATGGTATAGGAGTCTATTTCTTTCAATGGTCAGACATCTCTAGCATTCATCAGTGGTCGTGAAAACTCTGAAAACTACCAAGAGACACTTGCCAACCATTTGCTTCCTGTTGCCGAGGTTTTTTGGAGAAAAAAATGGTTATTTCAACATGATAATTTTTCGATCCATACCTCAAGCTCAACTTTATTGTGGCTTAAGCCGAAAAAAGTGTCTGTTTTGAAATGGCCGGCAATTAATCCTGATTAAAACCCTATAGAAAATATGTCGGGTATTCTCACTCATATAGTTTATCCTAATGGAAAGAAGTATTCTTCAGTTAAAGATTTTAAAGATGCCATTGAGAACGCTTGGTTTAAATTTGAACCAGAAACAATACAGAACCTCATTTTATCGATGGAGGACCGTATATTTAAAGTAATTCAGCAGAAAGGAGCAATAATCAAGTATTATTTTTTTTATTCTTGTTCTGCTAAAGACAAAAAACTACTGTGCTTAATCACACACTCATTTTTGTTGTTTTGATAAATTTTATTATTTAAGATAAATTTTGTAGTATAAATCTATTAACTATCTTTTTAAAACTACAATTTGTAGGTTATGTGAAAAGGAAATTAACTTTCACTCATTAATAAAATTTTATTTTGAAATTTTCTGTTGTGCTTAAACTTTGACACGCACTGTATCTTCATCGTACATTATACAGGGATGAGATTTCTGCTTTTTTGCACACCAGTAAAGTCGTAGAGAAAATGCTACATTATTTAATCGGAATATTTTGTGATTTCGGAGAACAACATTTTCTCTAAGTTTATACTGGTGTCCAAAAAAGATGACATCTCATCCCTGCTTATATAGAATATTTTAAATAAAGTGATTATGATTATTACTAATGATTGCTACTATTTAAGAGATGGAATAATAAAATTTTCCCTACCGAATGTGATCGGTTCTGAAACCAGAACCGTTCTAAAACAGTCTAAAATTGAGCTGGTGTAAAATATGGTGATCCTGAAAATATGCGTTGGTCTATATTGTGACAGTGTTGTATGATAAGTCATTAAAGAAACATTTTTTTAAATGGTATAAAATAACTAACGTTTATTTAACTAAATCAAGAGCATGTTTAAATAAAGAAATGTATATAATGACAACAAACAAAATAATTACATCTGATAAATTTAAACTCTAAATAAAACGTAAATTTACACTGTGTAACTCTTTTAAATTAAAGTAAACATTTAGTATAACTAATTATACAGCATGACATGGAACAATGACTAACAGGTACAAATGAAAACAAACTACTCACAGAACTAACAACCGAAAAATGCCGGCCGCTGAAAGCTCAATTTTCTTTACCATGGCATCTTCAAACAAGCGTTGATAAACGATAATAAACATTGACAAAGTTTCAGAAAAAGAGAACGAAAGTCTATTTGAACAAGATAATTCACCGGGAGAAAACTAATACAACGAAATATCATTCAACTTTCATAATGAAGAATTCACCCATTCAAATAATACTAAAGTTCCTTAAAAACGGTAAAACAGCAAAATTAAAATGTGTACAACACCTTCCAGTCAAAACATTTCTGAACCGCCGTCAAAACAAACACGGCTCTTTAAATACACCGCTAAGTATCGACGTGAAACGTCCCCTTCAGTATTTTGCCGAGTTGAATTAACACGTTCCCGACTAACGAAGAAAGAGCTGCAATCACTGACGATTTGCGACTTGTGATGACTGCAAACTGCAGAAGCGCCAAAAGTTGCGATCGGCGAGACTACGTCAAAAAACGCGCGATAGTTTAATCGAAACGGAAGAAAAACAAATACAGAAATAATTTGGAAAATACTATATACTATGGAATAAACCAGATAAACAAAATGGATAACAAGATGGGAAAATGGAGAATTGGAGAACCATGAAAAACTAAGATTGGAATAAAATAAAACCTGTAAGTCATGCTGCATTACCATATTGTTACAATATATATATGTTTATGAAGTATTAAGAAAGTAGGTATGACTAACAGAATGACACATCTGTGTGTAGTCACTACCGCGCAAGGAAAGTGTTCCAAACAGGCATTTCTGTGAGATTTTCCATCGATTAACCCTTTAACGATCATAGCATTTTCATTGCTAAGATGTCCAAATAAATGAATGACACCGGTAATTAAGAACAGATATATTTCTAAATAAGAAAATGTGATTTTTCACATACATAATAAAAGGGATATTTTTAGATAAAAATACCTGTGTCAGTGTTGCATATCAGAATTAAAATTTTGTGGTTTCGTGGCGAAACCAATGAACGTTAAAGGATTAAGTTCACTGTATCGCTCCTGAAAATTTGAGACCGGTGTGCTGAAACATCCTATATAACATTCAGCACTACATTTCAAACAGAAACTATGCTATTTTGATAGATATTACAATGCCAGTTTTGGGGCATAGTTCATTTATATTATTCAGCTAAAGAGTTACGGGTAAACACTGTGAATCCGATTATTACCTATTTCCTTTTATTAAAAATTTCATAAATTAAACCAAGTTTTTTTCTTTTTGAGAATTCATAAATTGAAAGTAACAGTGACGCAACCATGGTGGTTGCCCAAGTGCTCTGAATACCAGTACTTTAAAAAAGTTCTGTTCGCCTTATCTGATAAGAAAATGTTCTGCTCTGAATTAAGCGGAAGAAAACCTTACGATATTACTGGTTTGGGTCACCCACCCTGGTTACGCAAAAGAGTAACGTAATTTCCTGCATAAAATCTGCGGATCAAACAATCATTTTTCGACCAAGAAATTTTATTAAATAAAATACAACTTTTTAGATCGCCGTAAATATTTGCCTTCAATTACAAAATAAAAGTTTTGGGTCGAAAATTACCGGTTTGATCTGCAGATTATACGCAGGAAATTACGGTAAACACTCTTATTAAAACAATTTTTGTGACGCATTAAAACGAATGTTGGACATTAATTAATGATGGCTGCTACAGCCTTTTATATGTATATAATAGTTTTACTAATTTTTTTCTGTTCTAATAGGATAATGAAAAATGGAAAAAAAATTAATTTTTATGAAATATAACAGTCCGTACAGTGATATAGCATTTAAACTACAAGAATTACACATGACGCAGTGCTGAGAAAATCAGAATTTAAAAACTAATAAGTGAGAATGAATCATCTTAATATTATTTAGTTGCTAAGTATAATCTCTGCAATCATTGTAATGCACCCCGTTTAAATAGTGTTCAGCTAAAAACCCATTTGCATAGCTGACAACTTTTACGCATTAAATTGTACAGAGATTTTCCATTCGTTTAACCCCTTAAGTGCCACAGACGTATATATCCTTTGCGCATAGTCGATGCGTTAAGTGCAGGGCTCCCAAATGGTCCGCGAACTGAACATCAGAATTTTTTTAGAGAAATTTTCTTTTTAGATTTTTCTTGCAAATTGTCAAGAAGCCACGTTTGGAAGTTGATTCTAGCTCAAACGTATTATGAAATTTTCTGTTAAAAAATACTGATGTTCAGTTTGCGGACCGTTTGGGAGCCCTGTAAGTGCCACTGACATATATATACGTCAGTCCAAAATATTGTCCTTTATACTGCGCTGTACCAGTAAAACCACGCCCACAGCTTTGGAATTTACAAAAAAAAAAAAAAAAAATATTTTGAAGGTATTTTTAAAAGACTGGAAAAGGGGGAGAAGGAACTACCTTGCTAAACGCTATCGCACTGAGCTAGTGACGTGAAAATACAAGCGAATTTTTTTTCCATATTTGACAAGGCTCCGCCCTTTTTGTACACCACTATTATTTTAGAGAAAATATTGTTTGGTTCTCCGTTCATTTTTGCCTTTCTATCGCATTGCTATTTTGATGTCACTACCTCAGTCTCATAGCTTTATTAGTGAATCCACAAAAATTAAAAATTGAATGTAACATCTCTCAGTGATTATTTACAGAGTCGCACGCTCTTGAGCCACGCCCCATTTTGTTAAGCTACTAAGTTCTAACTGTGGTACTGGGGAGTGAATCTCATAAGTTTTTCTCGGCACGTAAGGGGTTAATCATATGATTTCGACGATTTAATAAGACAATATTTACTAATTATTATAAAAATTTTGTGGTAGGAAAAATGCGTAAAAGTTGGCAGCTGTGAATTTGATTAATTTTGCCATATTGCCTTAATTTACCATTAAGTCTTTGTACAATTGATCAACTAAAAAGGATGGTGTTCAACACTAGAAGCACCGAAAGCACTGAATTTGCACAAGAGATGTCTTTCAAAAAAGAGTTAAATATGTATATCACGCAAAAAAAGTTAAAAGAAAGTTCAAATTACTTTAAAGAACAAGTCTGGTATATACTTTTTTTTATGAAACTTAAATAAAATTTCCGGCGCTTCTAGTGTTATAAATCAAATTTTTTCCAACACATTAGAAAATACAGTACCGCAATTTCGTTCAAATCGTTTGCCAAAATCCAGAAGTACATTACTGGTTGGAAACAATATGGCGTTTAAAATATGTCATATTCACATACAAAAGGACTAGCATAGCAGTCGTAGCCTGCTTGTTATTTAATCCCTTAGGGACGAGCGACACGTATACGTGCCGCAAAAAGATTGTTTATCCTCTCCAATAAAATTTTACTGTAAATTTTGTCTTATATAATCCGAGCATTTTCTCGATTTAATAAAGCACAAATTTCTGTTTTTTAGAAACCGGTGACAAAACATTAAAAATTTCGCAAAAGGCTCCCGTTGCGAAGAGGTTAATGTTCAAACAATGTCTGAATAGCAGACACCTCAGATTGCACTGCATAGCGTGAATACCGTCGGTGTTGATAGAGTACAATTGGCCATAAGTTTATTTTTTCGTGTCGAGATTATCCTTGTTTTTTCTCTGCGACTCACGATTATTGCATGTCTTTTTTTATTTTTTTGCATGTCGTGTCTTTGAATTTTTAGAACAATTTGAGTTAACTAAGTTTGAGATAAAAATGAGTACGTATTTAAATATGAATGAATACACATTCAAAAACTTACATGAGATATAAAATGTATATAAGAAATTGTATTGTATATATTTATTTCTTTACAATACAGTTAAAAGAACTTTTTCTTCTCTCAGAACACAGAAATTAGCACCAACACCTCGTTTTTGAAACACACAACATACACATATATCATAGTTGAGATTGTTAATGTTATGCCTGTGTAGATTTGCAGGTACTCACTATTCAGAATTTTAACCTCTTCTAAGGCGGTGGTTCATTTTTGGACCACTTAATTTTAATTCTAAAATGTGAAATGTGTATTAGAATATTGCAATGGACATTTATCTTTTAAATACGTGAACAAGAACTTTTACTTATTTTGAAATAAATTTTATTACCAATTCTGGTGTCATTCTTTCATTTTAGAATTTTACGAATAAACATGTGTTGCCTCTGAAAGGAATAAGCCTAACGATATAAAAATGTTAGGATTCGAAAAAGTGTTTCCTAAATAGAGTTGTCCATTTTTCACTTGTGGTACTATTGTGGTCTGTTTATAAGTTTTTAACCTTTAAAATGTAATGTATATTATTTTGAAAAATCGTGTCTACCGAACTCGACCCGTGAGAGTGGAAATCCGACTCGAAATCGACCTAAAACTCAAACAATGAAAGCTAAACCGACACGCAGCAAAAATGTAGGAATCAGCCGACCCGAAATGAAAAATACAGAAACAAGACGACCCGAATAGCGTGTCGGGATGGTTGCAATAAAAAGCGTATAATCCGACCCAATGCAGGTATCTAACTCTTATTACCCACTTCCTTGATTTTCGCGTACGTCATACCAGCATCGTGTTTTTTCTATCTCATGATTTGACCGTACCACGTGCGGGCATCCAAATTCCAATCATGATTTCTTAATCTCACCAGTAAATTTTTATTTTAAATTTTGCATTACATATTTCGAGCATTTTTCTCATTCAATTTGAAAAAAAGGAATTCTGTTTTGTAAAACCGGTAATAAAAAATAAAAAATTCTGTAAAAGACGCAAAAAAATAATTGTCATTAATTGAAATTTTATTTTTCAAAAATATTGATCAGTTAAGTGGTTAACCTTTTGATTACGGGCTAAGAGATGGCGACTATTTGTATTTTTATTTGTTCCACAATTTCCAAAAAAATTCACTGTTGTTGATTTCTGTTGATTGTATCGTATTAAAAGAATATGACAGAGACAAATTTTGAAAGAGTGGTTTGAAAAGAAAAAAGAAATTGTCGCTGGGACGGCATATGCCCTAACCCCGTAATCAAAGGGTTGATTATGGAATCTACTGTTACTTCAAGTTATTATTAACCCCTTGAAGGGCACCGGTATATAATATATACCACTTAATTTTAATTCCCAAATGCCACATTGGCACCAGAATTTATATATTAAGTTTTGCTTTAAAAAATTATTCTCGTAAAAAGCTTTTACTTGCTATCATTTGAATTTGTTTATAAATACCGGTGTCATTCAATCATTTTGATATTCTAGCAACATAAGTACTCTGCCCCTCAAGGGGTTAATATTATTATTACTATTATATTTTTTATTGTTGCAAAAACTCGCAATACGACATTTGTTCAAAGGAGAAAAGAGTGACGCTCATGTATGCAAACAGAAAATATACATTAAGCGAATGCATGTAAATTCTGTTTCGGATACCAGCAATCGTTCTGTTACCAAACTTTCAATCCCAAGGTTAACTGAGCACTCGGTTAGGTTCAAACCCCATGCTATTTATCTCAATAAATAGTTTGCGGCATCATTGTTCTTTGAAATTTTTGCTTCTTGTTAATTTCCAACAATTATATTAGTTTGTCTGCACATTAATAAAATGTTCTGCAGACATATTTTCAACAAAGTAAAAGTACAAATTTTGATTGCTTTAAGAAAAGATAAATCCCTATACTTGCCTTATAAAACAGTATAAATATATAAAATACGCATTAAGTATTAAAAAAAGATATTTCTTTCATATCTAAGTTACATTAAAGGTGAATTAATAAAGTTGTGCTTTTGAGCGAAAAAAAAAGTTATATGTTTAAATTCAAAAAAGAAACAAAAATATTAGAAGAAACAAAAATTTCTTTCAAAGTTATAGTAACAATGTAGGAATTCAGATTTAAAATTAAGTGGGATAGAAATTGATCATATATGCCGGAAGGATTTAGTCTATGTCATGAAACGCATATCTCTCTGTGTTTTAAAAGTATTGTCATTCTTAAATTTGAAATTTAATTAATTTAATTTATTGTTACAAATTATTTTGAAACATTGAAATTTGATATACGAGGGCAGTATGATAAGTACCTGGCCTCGGCCAAAGGTGTTACTACTAGAATTTAAAAAATGATTCATTTCATAAAGATGGCCTTTCGCATCATAGAAATTTGCCAAGTCACAAAGTAGTTTAGCATGTGAATAGAAGCCATTTGAATAAAGCAACTTTAGTGACATTTCAACAGTGGAAAAATCAGAATATTCAGTGAGACATGTGAGATTAAAAGGAACTCAAAAATATTTATGGGCACCTTTGTTATCAACCGTAAAATTTTGGAAAGCTTAACACTAGAACCGCGGCGACGGGTCATTTTGACCCGTATCATGCGCAGAGATGTCAATTCGAACCAGAAAACTCTTTATAAAATAAGCTAAATGTAAGCTGAGCAAAACTAATTTCAATAAATTTCTTAAATAGTTATAAATGCAAATTCTGGGAAGAAATATTTTTATAAAACATGAATGAATTTTCTCGCGGTTCTAGTGTTAATTTAAACGCAGCCATACAAGCATTTTTGATGAAAAAGGTATAGGTCATCCAATTGAGGTTACGACATCAGAACTAATTGAAAGAATCCACATTATTGTGGTAAACGATCAGAAAGCGAAAGTGCCTGACGTTGCTGAGACTGCAGGTATCTTAAATAAATGGTTGTAAAATATTTTAACAATTCATTTGAATATGGAATAAAGAATACTGCCCAGTTAAACTGATGGCATTGAGCTCACAGGCTACAAATACTAATTGTACATTAAAGCCTTATATTTTCAAGGGTTAATTCCGTTCGAAAAAAAAAATTAAGAAGGGGAAACAGCTCTCCCCTTTCCTCTTTTTTTATACTTAATCATTGAACCTCCTATACTATCAAAGACATGCTTTATCATATAAAAAATCTATATCCAAAATTCAGAGCAAATTAGATAATTCTTAATAAAAACCCATTTAGCATTTATATAATTTAAAAGGAGTTATCCCCTTCTTTTATACTTAAACATTAAACTTCCAAAACTATTCAGAGATTTGAACGAAATCTGAAAATTCTGCTTGAAAAACCTATTTATATAAATTAAGAGGGGGGGGGAGGCATTAGAACCCCTGTTGCCCCTATTTATACTTATTCAATGAACACCTAATAGCAGTCACGGAATCGCCTCATCAGAATGATCCTAATCTAAATTTTGAACGAAAACTTAATTCTGCATGAAAATCCCATTTATATCAACTAACGGGGGGGCATTAGAACCCCTGTTCCTCCTATTTATACTTATTCAATGAACACCTAATAACAGCCACGGAATCGCCTCATCAGAATGATCCTAATCTAAATTTTGAACGAAAACTTAATTCTGCATGAAAATCCCATTTATATCAACTAACGGGGGGGGGGGGCATTAGAACCCCTGTTCCCCCTATTTATACTTATTTAATGAACACCTAATAACAGCCACGGAATCGCCTCATCAGAATGATCCTAATCTAAATTTTGAACGAAAACTTAATTATGCATGAAAATCCCATTTATATTAACAAACGGGGGGGGGGGCATTAGAACCCCTGTTCCCCCTATTTATACTTATTCAATGAACACCTAATAACAGTCACGGAATCGCCTCATCAGAATGATCCTAATCTAAATTTTGATCGAAAACTTAATTCTGCATGAAAATCCCATTTATATCAACTAACGGGGGGGGATTAGAACCCCTGTTCCCCCTATTTATACTTATTCAATGAACACCTAATAACAGTCATGGAATCGCCTCATCAGAATGATCCTAATCCAAATTTTGAAAACTTAATTCTGCATGAAAATCCCATTTATATCAACTAACGGGGGGCATGAGCCCCCCGTTCCCCCTCTTATACATATCGAATGAACTTCAAAAACTAATCAGGGAAGCGCCTTGTCAGGATATACCTACATACAAAATTTTAAGAGGATCGGATATTTTTATCATGAGTTATCGCGTTACGCACATACGCACATACATACAGAACGGGCGGGCACATAAGCTCTCAGGCTATGATAGCCTGTGAGCTAAAAACTTTCAGCAAAATGACTGCTGCAAATACTCCCTATTGACATTGAACACATTCGTGTATCAATTTCAAAAGAATGTTTCGAAAAGTTAAAGCGAAATCCAAATAATATTTTTTTCCATCTTTTCATAACATGGATTCATTACAGTATACCAGAACAATCTATAGAACAATAAAGAGATCTATTTAAAACAGTGGGGTTTTCATGGCAAAATTGCGCCAAAAAATGCTAAGACGGCGTTATCTGCAAACAAACATATGGCTACAGTGTTTCGGGATGCATTTAGCATAATCCTCATCGAATACCTTGAAAATGGCAAAACTATCAATCGAATATATTATTTTAATTTATCATTTCAACGATTTTGTGAAAATGAAACGTATGCATTTGGTGAAGAAAAAACCTCTTTCATCAAGGCAATGCACGTGTTCACACCAGTCTCATCGCCACTGCAAAATTCTATGAATTAGGATATGAACTGCTTCTGCATCCACTATATTAGCAAGATTTAGCCTTTGGCGATTATTTCATTTTTCCAGATTTGAAAAAATAGCTCGGTGGAAAAAAAATTTCTTTTTAACACTAGAACCGCCGGGTATTTTACATAAGTTTTACAAAAAGCGTTTCTCACCAGAATTATACTTTTACATTATTTAACGTATTTAATTAGTCTATTTTTGCGCTACATACTTTTAACATATCTTGTGAACAAAATTCTGGTTCGAATCGATTATTATCAATCTGTCAGGGGTCATTTTGACCCCTAATGGCGGTTTTAGTATTAATGACGAGGGTATTGTTGAAACAAATGCCTATTTTGATGGGTTGGAGAAATCGTATTTTTTAAAGGGGGTAAAAAAGCAGAGAAAGTTGGTCTAAGTGAATCGAACTAAAAGGAGACTTTTGTTGAACAATAAAGTACATTTCTGATGTAAAAATATGGTTTCTTGTCAAGGCGAGTTACTTATCATACAGCCCTAGAATATAATGCCAGGTTATGCACAGCGAAAATTGAGCAAATTAAATTATTTTAAAACAGTATCAGTAAATTTAAAAATATCAGCTACGAAGCATTATGTTCAGAAATGAAGATTTTAAAAATATAGCTGTTATAACCTTTTGTTATACTTCCTTCTGCGCTGAATATTCAACAGTTACTGACATTGATTCAAGGCAAAAATTTAAAAAATTCGGTTTATAATCACTTTTTTAACTTTTTACGGCACGGTGAATCTATTTGAAATAATTAACTTCCACCTAAATTTATAAACGAATTTATTAGAAAAAAAAGTTGCTTATTTTTAGGTTCTTTATAAAACGAAAAATTTAATTAAATATTCTTGATGCCAGTAAAATTAAAATTATCTGTCCTTTTATAGAGACACCTCGCCGGAATGTGTTAACCCTGCCACTCCGTTGTCTTCCCTGAGGAGAGATCATCTTTCTTTCCAAAATTTGTTTTTGGCACCAGTAATAAAGTAAAATAAAATTTTCCTTACTTAATCAGGAAATTTTTGAAATTGTCTACTTCAAGGAGAGTTCTTTTTAAAAAGTGGTGCTAATCGAATAAAATTTATGGAAAAGTCACCGGAGTACGAAGGGTTAAAAAGAAAAACTCAGCATACATTTCTAATAAGATGTTTCAAAGATAAATTTGCCACAATGACATTCTTGTGTTACTTTTTTACAAAAGAATTTCGATACGAATTTGACGATCTCCTAAATATTTATCCTCACTTCAACAAATGAAAAATGTAAAGTGAATAACTTATTATTTTTGTGAATAAATAATTTAATTCATCGTAATGAGTTACTTAACAATATAATAAATGTGATACTCTAAAAGTTTGAAAGCATAAAACAGAGAATTTAGCAAATTTATTTAAATTAATGGTAATTAGATGCTTTATATTGTTAGGCTCTCAGCTTAAGTGTTCATTTCGAAAGAGTTGTTTAGGTAGCAACTCCTCAATATAAATAATAGATCACAAATGAACAACGACAGCAAATATTTGCGACTGGAGCTTTGCCAAATTAAAATTAACGAAGAGACAAGTTTATATTTCTTAATGTTACGTGTGTGAAGAGTATATTTTCTTTTTTAAAGGATACTAAAAATTATTAGTACTAATATAACATTACTTTTGTGTTTGTTTTTTATTTTAAACGCGTACCAATGAAAATTATCTTTAATATGTAAAATGTAGCTGAAATAAATGCATCGATAATTTATAACACTTAAGGAAATATTGTGTTCCTGGCAAAAAATGATTTAGGAATATAAAATAATAATAACAATAATAATAATAACACATTGCAAAATAGTTTATATGAGAGATAAACCTTTGAAGGGCACCGGTATATGTCATATGCCACTTAATTTTAATTCCCGAATGCTAAATTCATAACAGAATTTAGGAATTAACTCTTGTTTCACAAAAATTACACGAAGGAAAGATTTTATTTAGCTTCATATAAATTTGTTTACAAATTCCAGTGTCAATAAATTATTTTAATATTTTAGCAACAGAAATTCTTTGCCCCTAAGTATGTTGACTCCTTCCCCCACAAAAAAGTTCTGTTCGCAAATTGACGGAAAGATTGATCGACACCGGAATTTACAAGCGAATTTTGTAGAAATTAAAAACTGGTTACCATAAACTTCCACTGGAAAAGCAAACTTTTATTAAAATATTCTTTTGAATATCGATTTAAAATTAGGTGGTTCCGAAATGCGACCACTGCTTCAGAAAATGTTACAACAAGTGAAAGAAATACATCTGTTAACTATACGGCTTTGTGATTATGCTCGTAATCTAATAGTTTCGAGACTAAGTGGGATTTTTTTTTGTCTTAGGCAAGCTGTCACCGCTTTTTCGTAATAGTAGAATTTAATTCACTTCAGTCAGTATTCTGGTAAATTCGATGGATATGGAGCTTGAATAGCGAAGGAAGGCAGATTAAGTGGGGTGGAATTTGGACGAATCATATGGTTTCAAAATGTGTTATTTAATTTCTAAAACATTTGCAAGAGAAATCAGTCACAAAAAATATTTTTAGAAAATGAAGATATAAAAATATAACTCTGGTAAAATATTGACTTTATTTTGTTCCGTGACAAATGTTCAACATTTAGAGACCTTCTATAATGTATAGAACTTTCAACGATTTTGTATCACATCTTCAAAAAAAATCTCTTCAATTTATTTATAATACAGTATTTTCTGGAGAAATCTACCAAAAGATAATTTTTTTCTAAATTGTTGCAGGACGTCATATAAAATTAATCTCTCATCGACCGCTGAATACTAAATGGTGTTATGAAAAAAGAGGAGTGAAAATTTAGGGTATTGTCTAGCAGTTGCGAGTGAAGAAACTGAAGTGGTATCACAAAATTCCGACTGTTTCTGTTAATCGGTATCAACTTCAAGAAGTAAATCTCAATAAAAAAATTCTTATTTAACCCTTTCCGGCACACTGTGCCCGTGCTTAGGTATCCCGCTCTGGGATACCTAATTTTAATCCCAAACTTGCAAACGGCTTCAATTATATTTTAGTAAAATTTTGCATTTACAATAAAAACTTAAAGTAATTTAAAATATCTAAAAAACTCGTTTATGAATTCCGGTGTCAGTTGATAATTTCTCATTTTACTACGGATTTTGCCAGTGACGGAATGGGTTAAACGCCTTATTGATGGGGAAATTACGCTCAAAAATATGGTACAAAAATTATTTCTTTTTACTGGTGTTATTTTAATCAAGTAATATAATCTTTTCTTTGATGCAGACAGTAGGTTGTTATCGTTGTCTCAATGTCGAAGGGCTACTACTGCTGAAGGAAACTTCCATCCGTAAAAATGGCTATCATTTTTTTTGCCATTATTTCTCAATGAAACTTTCCATTAATGGACGTTTAGTTTAAAAAAAAATCTATTTAAATTTACTGGTGGACGTTTTACGCATTGATAACGAACCCCATTGAAAGCGGCCATGGTTAAAGCTTCACTGTTTTAGAGATATGTCATTTCCTCTTTCTTAACAATTACATAGAATATTAGACTTGAGTGCAGACACAAAAACGGCTGATGCCAAAAGCGGATTTTTTTTCAACGCTTCTTTTTTAACAATCCCCTGAACCAGTATTTTATAAAAGTTTTCTTTGTCTTGCTTAATCTCTGTCAAGTGAAGTTGAAAGCTTTTACAAAGTTTTAAAATCAAATTTAAGAGTGCACACAAGCTGAAAAAACGCCTTTGGCAGCTGCCGTTTTTGTGTCATCTGTCAGGCAAAGTATTCAAGAGGCGATTGCCGGATCGTAATCATAGCTTTGGCTCGACTGAGTTTTAACCGCCTTCTTGGCGCGTTTTCAAAATATCGCAAAATATCATTGGCGCGCTTTTGCGTTTCGTCTTCCGGAGTTTCACTCCAGAAGACACTATTCAAAAAAGCGCAATTTAAAGTGGCGATAATGAAAATAAATCCAAAATACATGTTTTAAATCATGGAAATTTAAAAGAATTTGAAATATCACACATAAAAAAACAAATAATCCACTTACCGACAAGCTAGGTTTTTAACGGAGTTTGAGAGATCGCGACAGTAAAAATAGAGCAAAAATACATATATTAACGCAGAATCTTAAAATATTGCAAAAATTAGGATGTAAAAAGCATGCATATTGCGAAAAATTAAAACAAATATCTCATTTACATACAAAATTATTTCATAAAATTTAAGATTCCAAAATCGGATGACCATAACCAAAAATTTAATTTACAGAGATTTTAGAAGAAAAAAAATCCTTTCTCAAGGGGGCAGAGCCCCCCTGAACCCCCCGGTCACATTTTTCTTTAAAACATGTATAATATTTAAACATTTAAACAGTTCTGTTCAAGAAACAAAGAAATTCAACACATACCTTTTTAAAAACAAAATCAGTCTTTTTTTAAATAAAGAAAGCAATCAATAATAGATTTTCTAAAGAAATACATTAAGTTTTGAATGCAAACGGTCATTTTCATTTATATTTAATGTTTAATTACTCGACCAACTCTCATCGTAAACCAACGGTCACAACCAACACACAAGAAATTTACGACGTCACACAACGTCAAGGCGCCAGAATTAAAATTCTACAGTTTCTCTTCTCCCTCTCTCGTCCAATAATAAAGCTAGAAAAGAAAGAACGAACAGAGCATGCGCCGCAAGCTCCCGTAAACGAGGGAGAAATCGCTTGTTTACTCCGAGGATTGCCGTGAAGAGCGACAGCGAAAAGTAAAGGAAAGCAAGGCGTGGCGTAGTTATCCCGCGCAGAAAAAACGCTGCCAAGAAGTCGGTTAAAACTCAGTTTACCCATAGCTTTAACTAATGTGTCTAACATTGCTAAGGTTTTTTTAATAATAATACCGTAATTTCGGGTGTATAAGCCGC
This sequence comes from Maratus speculifer, assembly GCA_964019185.1. Classification (NCBI taxonomy): domain Eukaryota; kingdom Metazoa; phylum Arthropoda; class Arachnida; order Araneae; family Salticidae; genus Maratus; species Maratus speculifer. The sequence continues at coordinate 199,248,947 of OZ025299.1, forward strand.
GGATCAAACAATTCTTTTTCGACCCAGAATTTTTTAAGAAACAAATGTATCTACTTAGATCGACGTTAATATTTGTCTTCAATCACTAATTAAGATTTCTGGGTCCAAAAAGAATTGTTTGATCCGCGGCTTATACACCCGAAATTACGGTAATTAGCAGAAAAGTGATCTTTGAAAATGCGAACAATTGTTGTCAGATTCGATGAAGCTTCTAAACTAAGTACCGAATACTAATATTAACACTATACAGATTACAAATTACCGTAATTTCGGGTGTATAAGCCGCGGCTCAAACTTTTCATTTTGAACCCAGAAATCTTATTTAATGATTAAACACAAATATTTACGGCGATCTAATTAGTAACATTCATTTTTGAAAAAATTCTGGGTCGAAAAAGAATTGTTTGAGCCGCGGCTTATATACCCGAAATTACGGTATGTTTTTGTATTCAATCTTTCGCTTCACACAGAAAACATTTAACCCTAATTTTTCTTCATTCAATCAAGAATGATCTATTATGATAACCAAATATAAGGGCTTCGATAATGTTAACTAGTTTACGGGAACGATGAGCGGCTTTTGAATAAATCCCTCGGGCGCGGTGTTGCCAATGTGTTGCGTTTATAAAGTCATGTTTTTCGACTGGCGCAATTTTTTCTGTAAGGTAAAATTCCCTTTTTTTCACTAATTAGTGAGTCTTTCAGCAAGTTTAAAAAAATGTGAATTTTACTATTTCAAAAAAGTGGTGCCAATCAAAAAGTCTGAATCCTAAAAAAGTAGCCTACTGCCAACACTGTTCGGGACTGCGCAAAAAAAATACATTACATACGTGAATTATATTCACGTTTAAATAATTCCATCAGAAATTAATAATAAAAAAATCATAATTTGTAACTTTTGTGACATTTTAATCAAGTAGCTCCAGAAACTTTGAAACTAAAAGGATTTTTTTAGGGTTTATGAAATTAATACTAATTAAAGTTAGAAACTATTTTTTGATACAAAACTTTCTATGAGGAATTGAATGACAATTTACAATAAAAGGTTGTCAGGTATGCTTTTGCGTGATCCCGAATAGTTCATTGGAAGAGTTATTCTGTCCTTTCAGTAGTTTTAAACAGCTTGAGATCCGATATATGGTGGTTGCTGCGTTAAAATTACCGTAATTTCGGGTGTATAAGCCGCAGGTCAAACAATTCTTTTTCGACCCAGAAAATTTTAAGAAACAAATATAACTACTTAGATCGCCGTAAATATTTCTCTTTAATCACTAAATAAGATTTCTGGGTCCAAAAAGAATTGTTTAATCCGCGGCTTATACACCCGAAATTACGGTAAGCACACGCGTTCACGGCAGAAACAAGGGACAGTGTTGCCAAGCCTTTGTTTTTGTTTCTTTACAATTTTAACAGTCACAGTAAAAATATAAGATTGTTTAAATTTTGCCACTTTTTGAAATATTACAATTCTACTTAATTAATGAGAGTGTAAATATTGTGCATTCCACTATTTTGAGAAAATGGCAGCATCATGCGAAATGAAAACGTAAAATTTTGCGACATAGCAACGCTTATAACGTTTGGGTTTGAGGGATTAAGCTATCTGAAATCTGATTTATTCTGGATGTCCCCGTATCATAGCTGCACAGTATTCCACTTTTTTGTTCCATAAAAATTTAATAATATTTAATAGTAAAATTTAATAACGTTTAATACTTAATCGGCTGTTTACGGCGATTTAAAATGCAGAAATTTACTATAAAACTTTTTCGGTGCAAAAAATGTAAGAAGTTTGCAGGTATGCTGTGAAACGAATTGTAACTTTAAAAAATATGTCACAATGCAAACAAGCAATTCTCTTATTATAAAGAACTCTTTGACAACAAAGGTGGTCAATGTGAGATCTGTGGACCAGAGAATTACTAGAACATATTAATAATATAATTGAACTTATTTTATGAAAGAAGGCCGACGATTTAACAATTTTAAAATTCATTCCAAGAGAGCTATGACCAGCGTTACACAAACAGAGTAGTTTTACAAGTAGTTTTTCAATAAGAAAGTATAAATAATATTTGAAAATCTTTAAAATACTTATTTTTCAACGATTTAGCACCACTTCATAAAAAGTAAAATAGATTTATATTTATTATTTTGGCGAAATAATCATTATTTATTTGACCTTAATGAGTCACATACTACTATAATAATTATGATATTATAAATGTTAATTTATTTGAACCAGTTTTTCCTTTTATTACAAAGACAGATAAACCTTTAAAATGATAGTTTAAGACAAATATATTTAAAAAAATGGTAATTAGATGCTTTATATTGCTAGGCTCTCAGCTTAAGTGTTCATTTGGAAAGAGTTGTTTAGGAAGGAACTCCTCATTATAAATAATAGGTCGCAAATGAATAATGACAGCAAATATTTGGAACTGGAGTTTTGCCAAATTAAAACTAACGCGGAAATAAGGTTATCAATATTAATGTTTCGTATTAAGAGACTATATTTTCTATTCTTAACCCATTCGTGCCCAGCATCTTTTGCGTAAATTTTATTTGGTTGGCACCACTATTTTTAGAAGATTTAAGTTTATTTCATTAATCACGAAAATGCATCATTTAAATAAAATAATTATTGCTTTTCTTTTTTACCGGTGTCCAAAACAGTGCTGAATGCTCCTTTTGAAGCGTCCTTAAAAAGGGACGCTAGGCACTAATGGGTTAAAGGACATGAAAATTTATTACGTACTAATTTAATATTGCTTTTATATTTGTTATTTTATTTAAATGTCCCAATAAAAATTATATTTGATATGAATGTTTCGATAATTCGTAACATTTAACCCCACAACTACGGGAAATTTTATTTTAAAAAATGTTTTTAAATAATGTACATCAAAATTTGTATTTAAAACTATTTCACTTATATATTTAACTTATTATTCACTGGTTTAATTGATCTTAAAGAAATTTTTGAATTGAATAAATATTTTAATTTTGCCTGTGAGGTCTATTGCAGGATTGCCATTATTTTACTTTTTATAAAATGAAGTACAAAATACATTTCTGGCACAGTCTAAAAATTAGTGAAGAAAAATGGAGGCCAAACTGGCATCCCTAATAGCATGCATGGTCACAGTGACGTCACTGTGAGTCACTTTGGTCACATCACATCTGTGACCAAAATGCCACCACTCAGTGTCGTCACATTGTGACTGAGATGTGGCTTTCTTAAAAATCTTTAGAAATTTATAAATACCCTTCAAAACATGTTATTTACTTTAAAAAATATGTTTATGGCAATTTAAATATCGTCGCTTTTGTGGCAGTTTCGTCATAACGTTAATGTCAAATTAGTCACAAATGACACATTTTTCACTTTACCCCGTAAAGCATGGTGACGTCACTGCAACGTCGTTGTGAAGTCACCTTGTGACTTTGTGACCATTGATTGTCGATGTGACGTCACGTGACGTCGATGTGAAGTCACAGTGACTAAAATATGAAGTCGTTATGGCCGTTTTAGAGCTCTTTTGTGACGTTTCACAAAGTGGTCACAATGTGATATATTTGAGAAAAATGCGTCATTTGCGAGTAATTTGACATTAACATTGTGACGAAACTGTGACAAAAGCGATGGCATTTAAATTGCCAGAAACATGTTTTTTAAAGTAAATAACATGTTTTGAAGGATATTTATAAATTTCTAAAGATTTTTAAGAAAGTCACATCTCAGTCACAATGTGACGTCACTGAGTAGTGGCATTTTGGTCACAGATGTGATGTGACCAAAGTGACTCACAGTGACGTAACTGCGACGACAATGACCATGCATGCTATTAGCCCGTAAGACATGGTGACGTCACGGTGACGTCGTTGTGAAGTCACACTGTGACTTTGTGACCGTCGATGTGACGTCACGTGACGTCGATGTGAAGTCACAGTGACTAAAATGTGAAGTCGTTATGGCCGTTTTAGAGCTTGTTTGTGACGTCACATTGTGACCACTTTGTGACGTCACAATGTGACCAATTTGTGAAAAGTGTGTCATTTGTGACGATTTTGTCATTAACATTGTGACGAAAGTGACAATGCTTTCAAGTCACATTGTGACTAAATTGTGAATTACAGGTGAGTCCAAAATCATGGAACAAACTTTGAGGGGGCGGTAGGACTCACTATAACAAATAATGATGGCACAGAAATATATGTGGCAAGACGCTACACTAGCCACCAAAAAAAGACCCGGATGATAATGTTAAGTCTATGGGGGGGGGGGCGTTGCTTTCAAAAATCTTGCTCAAATTTCAATATTTTACATGATATTTTTTCCATAGGATAGCTGAGGTCGATCCACAACCGGGCTAATTTTTACTTTTTCGATTTTGGTTATATTTTTTTATATTACAATAGTTTCAGTTTTAGAACCGGTTTAAACTGGGTCTGAAAGTTAAAGTATTTTTCTTTTAATCTGTAACCAAAATCAAAAAAGTAAAAACCAGCCCAGTTGCAGGTCGTCCTCAGCTATCCCATGGAAAAAAAATATCCGAAAATATTAAAATTTTAGCGAGATATTTGAAATAGCGCTCCCATACACTTAACATTATAATCCGTGTCTTTTGCAGTGACTAGTGTGGCGTTTTAACGCGTCACTTCCAGTCATACATTTCTATGCCATAATTATTTATTATAGTGAGCTCTACCACCTCCCTTAAAGTTTGTCCCATTATTTTAGACTCACGCTGCAGATCATTGGTGACAAAACTTTCGTTAACACTGTGATGATTCTGTGACTTTTTAACTTTTCTTAACGATTCTCTAACAATTTAAAAGAAACAGGATCTGATGAAACTATAACTCCATGCCATGTTCCTGTTAAAATAGGGTTTGAGTCCTAAAATCATATATTGACAATTTATGAACAAATACTGTATAATATATAAAAATAGTTACCTGCAGTAAGGAGACTTTCTTCTAAATTAAAGTTAAAAATTCGATTTACCTCACATGCCTTACAACTCTGGTGTTGTTTTCAAAATTTGAAAAATATTACCTTTCAAAAATATTTATATATTTTTCCCCACATGCTGAAAATTGCATAGCTTCAATTATATTTATAACTGACACACATTTTGTAGTATGTTGTTCAAACTGTTTAATCTTTTTGAACTTTTTTTTTTAACTTTTACTCGCTTTAATATCCACAAATCCCAGCATATATCTAAAACTGTACAGCTTGCCAATATTTCTGACCAATAATCCTGATGTTTATAAATATATAGGGTGGATGCTCCAGTTTTGGCCACATTAAGAAAAAAGTTTAAATGGAAATTTTATAGTTTATACTAAAATTTTATACTGAATAAAGCATATTAAATCGCAATAACAGTATTCTTTAGTAAATTTAGTTGTCTTTCTGTTAATTATAATAACTTTCTATCAAATATTTTAAATTGTGAGTAATAACTCGTTAAGTAATTTCTTTCAATTTGCACCAGTTTTGGCCACCCTAATATCTTGTAATTTTGCAAACATTTTAACTGATAATAAGTAAAAATAAAGCATTTTTCTGCAAAATCTGTTTTACCACACACATATTTGTTTGCTGCATAAAAAAGATTTGCATTTTTTTAAATGAAATCATAAAAACATCAAATAAAATATACTTAAGCTGATTTTAACTGAACACTTAAATTTAAAAACAAAAAATATATTTAATTCATAAAAAAGACTTATCGGACATAAAAAGCTTATTTTAACATTTTGCATATTTTCATTTATATATACCATATGTTATACTATACCAATATTTACAGTTATATGACTAGAATCTTGATATTATTCTATTTTTTCATGAAATAGTATTTTGACAATCTCTAAAATCCATTTTTTTCAACTGATTTTTAACTTTAATTCCTCGTACTTAGCTGCCTGTCAGCCTAATCATTTGGAGTTAGTTTTCTTCAAACCTTAGATTTCCTTGTGTAAATATGGGCTAGGATCTTAGAAAGACATTCACAGAGGGCATCCCCCTTCTCTTCGGCCCATATCTCTCGTATAGATAATTGGCCATCATAAATAGCACAACCCTATTACTTGAGATTCAAAAATAGTAAAAACTGGTCTCCATTCTGTAAACTTGTGTTGCAAGGTAGAACGAGATACTACAAAACTAAACCATCTTGAAAAGCTGACAATGAATTTTGAAAAGCCATAACTTTACTTCCTATCTTATAACCAGAGTTGCATAACATAGACGCACGCGCGCACGCCGTGCGCAGAAAATTTTAAGAAAGAAACAATTTTTATTTTTGCAACTATTTTTAGTACAAAAAAATAAAAATATTCCCTCAATTTTATGAACAAGTTATTTACTGTTAACGCGAATGTTGTCAAAACCCCTAAAAAAATCGCGAATTTCAACAAAGAAGCGCGTAAAAAACATGCATTTCGACAAAGATTTGCGTGAAAAACGTGCATTTCTGCAAAGAATCGTGTAAAAAAAACATTTCGACAAAATACCGCGCGAAAAATGTGAATTTCGTCCAAAAGCGAGTAAAAAAGCAAATTTCGTCCAATGTTCGTCCAAAGACCGTGCAAAAAACGGAAGTTCCATCCATGAATCGCGTAAAAACGCAAATTTCGATGATCTGAAAAGAAACACGAATTTCGTGCATGAATCGCGTAAAAAACTCGAATTACGTCCATAAATGCTTAAAAAACGCGAATTATGTCCATGAATCGTGTAAAAAACACGTTCATATATCGCATAAAAAAGGCAAATTGCGCCCACAAATCGCTCAAAAAGCGCGAATTTCGTCGGTACAAAGCTCAAAAAACACGAATTACGTCCATGAATCGCATAGAAATAGCAAATAACGTCCATAAATCGCGTAAAAAATGCGAATTACGTTCATGAATCGCATAAAAAAAACGCAAATTACGTTCATGAATCACATAAAAAACGCGAATAACACACGACATTAAATTTATTTGCAGAAAGTTTTTAACCCAATATTACGTGCGCAGAAAGTTTTTGGTTTTATACAAGTCTGCTTATAACAGTGTTTAATCTAGACCATTTTTAAGAGTACAGAATTGTCTTTTTTAAACTTGTTAAAATGAATCCTATTTAGAGTTTAAAGATTTTCACATTGAAATTTTGCAAAAGTTATGCAACTTCCTCATTTTGTTTTGAAAAAAATACAAGAAACGACTAAATCATGCTGTAATTTTATTGAACTTTTAAATTTATAAGTCATAAAACATTTTTAAATATATTGCTGAAATTTTCACTATAATTAGTCTTGTAGTCAAAAGTGGAGCATAATGTTGTGCCCTTTTTGGCCACACCATGGCCATAACTGGTACACATAGCAAATTTAAAGTACCAGTTTTGGCCACCCCTACTTTAAGCTGTAAAAATAATTAATTTAAATATGAAATTACAACAGAGAGAAGGCCTACTTTATAAAGCTTCATGACAATTTGTTTCAGAACAAATAAAGTTCGATAAATGCCTAATATTGAAAGATTATGAAAACTTGTTACCTAAGCAAAAACCTTAATATATGTGAGTGCACACTATAGTTTTACACATTTATCTTTTTGCAAGTCATTTTTTATCAAAAAATAAACAAATGGGATTGGAAATGATAAAAGAGTGTTAGATTAAGGAGTAAGAATGCGTATAATTTGTTAAAATCAATTTACAGACTAAATAGAGGGTAAATCATTCCAGTGTGGCCAAAACTTGTGCAGTTGCCAAAACTGGAGCATCCACCCTATATCTTTTAATTATCTTTTGTTGTAATTTTCCAACTGATTGAAAAAGTGTCCAGGTCAGGATTCGAACTAAGCAGTCTTTCGCGCAAATTGTCAATACTTTGTGACTGAACTATCCTGGAAGAATCTGACGCAACAATTCACACAGTGAATACGAACGCATACTTATCATTATTATACATAACCCTATGTAATAATACTTTAATTTTTTTTCAAACTACCCGTATGATAAATGCATACTATTCGTATGAGTATATAATGATATTTCTCCTGATGAATTGTGCGTGCTAAGTTGCTCTGTTGGAAGAGCATTGGCAACATACATCGAGGGTATCTAGTTCAAATCCTAACCTAAACACTTTTTTACTCATTTTGGAAAATTAATATTCGTTTGATTAATTTACCAATTAAAATCATTCTGTTAAATATAATATAGAATTATCTTTTGATAAAACTACGTGAAGTTTATGCGCAATATTCGTAATATAGAGATTTTATTTGAAAATCGAGTACAAATGAAGATGAGGCAATTAGTTCTAGTATTACGCTTAGTTATTTTGTTACTATAGTGGCCTGTGCGCATGTATGATTACACCATGGTTTAAATTCGTAGTTAAACTCATATTTATATATTGTATATGTCATATAGTATAGATGTGCCGGTAAAGGACATCCTTAAGGAATTTTTTTTTTAATTTCCTTATTAATAGTTATAATTATTAGATTTCAATAATATTTAAGTATTCTCAGCCTCACTTTCCAATATTAGACAAAATTTTATTGAAAATAATAGAAATACATCAAACACTAAAAATTTCAGCAATGTACATTTCACAATAGTGTACATGTAATTAATTGTTTTTATGACTATTTAGAACCAGGATTTAATGAACACATACTAATGAAACAAAATTGTTATTTTCAACACAATTTAACAATTAAGATATTAAAAATTAATAAAATAATGCGATAATTACTCATTTTTATAAATAAATAATTGTTATTACCACAAAATCAATATCTTAATTATTTTAGATACATGGTTTAAAATAATAAATGTCATGGAATTACAGTTATCAAATTTTTGGGATTATGAGAAATTCAGAAAGGTAATAAAATAGTTTTACAAAAGTATTTTTGCAATATTAGTGCAGAAACTAGTATACACTATATTGCCATTGATTACTAGACATTTTACTAAATAACTAGAAAAATACATGAGGAATCATCTCGAAACTCTTAATGTATAAATATAATAGTGTACGTCATACATCTTCGTGAAGATTTTTTACCGAAACTCCATAGGGGACCGTCAAAAAATTAAAAAAGAATAAATATCTTTTGAATAACCCTGTCATAACTAATGTAGCAAAAGCGCTGAAACTCTAGATTATGATTGAATGCCTTATTGTAATACACTGTGTTCATTTTTATGCAAATAGCATGCATACTCGCAGAGTAATTAATGTTTTTATAAAAATGGCCCCAAATTTTTCTAAGTTTTTCCTTTATAATTTTCAGAGTTCTTAATATAAAATAATATTTTTTTCAGAAAATATGACAAACAACATTGCACACAATACCCTGTAATCAGAATTAAAAATAATAAAAATTGTATGAAAAATGAGTAGGTTTACTAAATAATTTTTTACTGCGCATGCGTGAAAGATATCAAAATTTCATTTGCATATTATGTTAGCTAAATGTATCGAGCAACTTTTGTAAAAGTCTCAAAATTATAGCTTGAAAATTCTGAAAGTAATCGTCTATAGAAAAAGGACAAAATCCGTTGTTTCCAAAATGAAGCAAAAAAATGAGGGATTTTATCCAAAAGTAGTCGTAACATCCCGTATTATGTATTCTATATTGACACTAATCAATGAATATATTGATACAACCCCTCTTGTTTTTGCTTCATTTTGAGAATAACGGATTTTCAACTTATTCAATTGACGATTATTCTCAGAATTTTCAAATTATGATTTTGTGACTTTCACAAAAGTTTTTCTATACATTTAGCTAACATAATACGCAAATGAAATTTTGATATCGTTGACGCATGCGCAGTAAAAAAGTATTTAGTAAACCAACTCATTTTGTATACAATTTTCATTATTTTTTAATTCTGATTACAGGGTACTGTGTGCAATGTTGTTTGTCATATTTTCTGAAAAAAATATTATTTTATATTAAGAAGTCTGAAAATTATAAGGAAAAAAACTTGGAAAAATTTGGGACCATTTTTATAAAAACCTTAATTACTCTGCGAGTATGCATGCTATTTGAATAAAAATGAACACAGTGTATTACAATGAGGCATTCAATCATAATCTAGAGTTTGAGCGCTTTTGCTACATTAGTTTTGACAGGGTTATTCAAAAGATATTCATTCTTTTTTAATTTGTTGACGGTCCCCTATGGAGTTTCGGTAAAAAATCTTCACGGAGATGTATGACGTATACTATTATATTTACACACTAAGTGTTTCGAGATGATTCCTCATGTATTTTTATAGATATTTAGTAAAATGTCTAAAATCGCAAGTGTCCAATAATCAATGGCAATATAGTGTATTTATCACTATTTTCAACAATTAAACAACCCCAAACTCCTTTATATATTAATTATAACGTTAACTTTTGATTATGTGTATATTTTTTAATTTATTAAAATGTGATTTTAACCATGTAATTAAAAAAATGTGATTAAAGTGCATTTTAAAAATAATATAATTAACTATTTTCAAATCGTTGACATGCTGTTCCGTATTTCAACAAAATAAATGTTAAATTTATTGAATTTACTAAGGTAAGTGAATTCAAAAAAGTTAAATTAATATGATACTTATTTCTTTTATAACATGTTTTTTACGAAATTAACAGAAATCATTATAAAAAAAGCAGGAAAAATAACATTTTCTTACCTCTTTCTTATCGGCATTATCCTCTAGTTCCAGTTTCATAATCCAAATAGGCAAGATAATTTCGAAGTCGGAATGTCCGAATGAAGTACAATGACATTGGCGCGCTCATATTAACGAAACGCCACTGATACTGTATTTTTTCGGGCCGACATTTTATATAAAATGTCACCTGATCGCATTTTTGCATAACTTTTTAAAAATTTTCAACTTACGTACTAAATATACACACATAACATCATAACAAAGTTACTAGAGCAGCTGCATAATATTCTAAAGAATAAATACACTAGTGTCAACTATTCTGGTCGTTGCCAAACGATATTTTTTAAGCAGGTGATTTTTTGTTATTATTGGTTGTTTGAGCTCCGAAGATTTATAAGTTGAATGCGCATGCGCATTAGTTTTATGAGGGTATCCCTAATTAAAATTTTGAGTTAAAAATTTTTTTTCACGCATTTCTATTTTACTTTTAATTAGTTTCGAAATACAGTGGAACTTTCATTTAACGAAGCCCATATTTAATGAAATTATCTACTTTTTTAATTTTCTGTTGAACCTTCATTTAGAACACAATTAACATTTAAATTAATATTCATATTAAAAAAATTCTACTTAGCAAAATTTGTTGCACTTCCGTGCGTGCACAATATTCAAAAGGATAGATTGCTGTTAAGATTGATTGGTGAATATATTTCAGGGGATTGTATGAATTGAAATTATGTATTTATTTTATCTTTTAAATAAAAAGAGAAAAATGCGAAATTCTTTCGATATGCTAAGAAAGGGATTCTAGTTCCACGAAAATATTATAGGTCCATTCTCTGAATACTTAAAAAAGATGCGAAAGTTTTTATGAGTGTATCTTTCATAAGAGATCGCACACAAAGTAATATTCCAATTTTTTTTTAATTTTTCGATTTGAAATACAAGAGAAAACGAGAAATAGAACGCTGCGATTCAATTTTTGTTTCCCTTCCTTTATTACGTGTTTTTTTAGATATTATACTAATGATTTTTTTATGTGGCTATATTGCATAACAAAAATTACTATCCAAATTAAAACACAGTTTTATAATATTTCCATTTTTATTTGTAGCTTACTATACAAATTTCATGAATTTCCGTGGGTTTCTATTCAGATATTTTTTCATAACGAAGCATTTAAGTGTAAAGAGAAATTTCCTTAAATGGAAGTTTCACTGATAGGTTCATTGCTGGGTGCTTAGTTTCATATGATGGGAAGTTTATCTCACATATGTGATATGATGTACACGTTACACGCAGTGCATGTAACGTGTGACATAATAGCGATTGCATAATATTCTTCTGAAATGCCAGAAAACACGTTTTTTGCCAGTAAATAACATGGTTTGAAGAATTTTTGTAATTTTCTAAAGTTTTCTAAGAAAGTCACATCTGAGTCACAATGTGACGTCACTGAGTGATGGTAATTTGGTCACAGATGTGATGTGACCACAGTGACTCGCAGTGACGTCATTGTGACCATGCATGCTATGAGGGATCTTTTGAAGAATTTTTGTATATATTTTTTAATTTTCTGAGAAGGTCACATTTCAGTCACAATGTGACGTCACTGAGGGGTGGCATTTTGGTCACAGATGTGACGTCACATTTCAGTCACAATGTGACGTCACTGAAGGGTGGCATTTTGGTCACAGTTGTGACGTGACCACAGTGACTCACAGTGACGTCACTGTGACCATGCATGCTATGTGGGTAGGGTACGGGATGCCTCCCGTAAAGCATGGTAGCTTCACTGCAACGTCGTTGTGAAGTCACATTGTGACTTTGTGATCATCCATTGTCGATGTGACGTCACGTGACGTCGATATGAAGTCACAGTGACTAAAATATGAAGCCGTTATGGCCGTTTTAGAGCTTTTTTGTGACGTTTCACAAAGTGGTCACAATGTGATAAATTTGTGAAAAATGTGTCATTTGTGACTAATTTGACATTAAAATTGTGACGAAACTGTGACAAAAGCGACGATATTTAAATTGCCAGAAACATAAAGTAAATAGTAAATAACGTTAAAGTAAATAACATGTTTTGAAGGATATTTATAAATTTCTAAAGATTTTTAAGAAAGTCACATCTCAGTCACAATGTGACGTCCTGAGTGGTGGCATTTTGGTCACAGATGTGATGTGACCAAAGTGACTCACAATGACGTCACTGTGACCATGCATGCTATTAGGGCTGCTCCATAGGACCCGTATGGTAGGCGAAGAGCTTAGCAAGTATTGTGTTGCAGGTGAAAATTAATTTATGAATTTAAAAGTATGATAAAAACCCAATGCAAAATTGTTTATATGATAGTTAAAGAACGCAGAAGAAAAACACTTGTCAACAGTTAGTGGCTATGCTCCTCATCTAAGATTTTTGAAAAACAATTAAGACTTTTTAAGATCTTGAGTAAGCATTCGCCACTATTTTGGAATAGTACCGCATATTTCACGACATGCAGTCAAATTTGCGGATTGAGCTTAAATATTTCAAAAGTCATTTTCACCCAATATTTAAGGATAGTAATATTCGGTTAGTTAAAACGAAAGATTTCTGACACAAATAATTCGAAGAATATTGGAGTTTTGAAGTGGATTAAGGGTTTTTACTTTGTCACCAATAAATATAAATAATAATCGTCACATTATTTAACCCAATAACTGCCATTTTTTTTTAATTTTTAAAATAAATTTAAGTTTTTGCATGTAAACAAGTGTAATACATAAAATTTTACAATACAGAAAATAAAAATATGAATTTTTTGCATTTCGAAATTGATCCCTATTTAAGGATCATGGTACGTCACATGTAAAAATAAAATTATGAGCGCCATGGAATAACACTCTATTTATAAACCAACATCACAATTTACACATTGTTTCTAATTTTTTTTTTCAAACGGCATATTTTTTTCTGTTTTCCTACCAAAGTTATTTCTAAATAATGCCTTTCAGGATTTTTTCTCACGCCTACTGGTACGCGTTTCTGTGAATTCACACTATACGATGGCCTTCCATTATTTTTTGTATCAGAGAGAGAGGATAAATTCAAACAAAAACATTGCAACTTCCCTTCTGAAATTTAATAGTGGTATTTCTCGAATTCGCTCCTTTTTCATAGTATGTTATTCCGAACATACATGATGATAATCATTATAAGAAAAAAAGATTAATTTATTTCAAAATAAACCATCAGATATTCACTTAACAAATAGATAGATGTGAAAAGGTGTGATTTACGAGATTTTTTTTAAAGCTATATATATCCATAATTTTTATATCACACAAAAATTTTTAGCATATACGTTCACAGTAGACTATGAAGTAAGTACAAAACTTTAACGCTTTGATTACGGGGTTCGGACATTTTTAGTCCCAGTGACTATTTCTTTATTCTATTCACACCACTTTTTGAAAATTTGTCTCTGTCATATTCTTATATTAGGATACAATCAAGAGAAATCTACAACAGTGAAATATTTTTGTAAATTGTGGTACGAATAAGAATCAAAGTAATCGCCAGCTTTTGCCCGTAATCAAAAGGTGCAAAATTAACCCTCTGGATCCCAGACCGCCCGAGATATTTTAATTCGTATATCTCCATTCCCACCAGAAAATTAAAACGGCAATATTTGTTTTAATTAATGCCAGTATATACCGTATTTAAATAAAAGGAAATTAGCCATTGAATTTTTCCGGTGTTAAACTAAATATTTTATTTCTAGAACGTATTTTATCATGGGATTTAAAGGGTTAAAAAAATTGGACAGTCCTTCCGTTGCTTTGTACGTTAAAGGGATAAACCTTTGTGATTCAGTGTTCCATTGCATGAACACCCCACTTGATTTCCAAATGCCACATCGACACCAGAATTCTGATATAAATATGTTTCATTTACTATGTATGGGAAGAATAGCTTTTTCTTATTTTCAAATAAATTTGCACGTTCTCACCGGTGTCATTCATTCATTTTAACATTTTTGCAATGGAAGTGCACTGCGCCTCAAAGAGTCAAAGGTCCTGTGTCCCACTATAAATCTTCGCACTCCATTGTCGCCACTGCAGCGACATCATCATTTGTTTTAGAAAAACCTTAAAGGAAAATAAAATTTTTCTGGATCAGTCAGATCATTTTTGAAATTGTGTACTGGGAAGAATTTTCTTTCGGTGCCGACCGATTAAAATTTGTGTAAGAGATGCGGGAGTCCAAATGGTTAATAGAAGCATATTAGGTTGTCCCAAAATTTTCTTTCTTGTTTTTTATAACAAAAAATATAACATGGAAATTTCGATAGTGGCGATTATTTTATTGACGCAAGTGTGCAAACATTATTTGTGCAAATCTGTTTAACAAACCTTCTCCTATTTTTCTGGCAGTCTAATAATGCTTTCTTTCAAAAACATTTTTCATTTCATGGCAAAATGCTTATCGAGGTGATTTTTTATGTCATTCAAACAGTTATTTTTTATGAGGAGAATGTTTGAGAGAAAGAAACAAATAGTAGTTGGACGGAGCAATGTCCGGAGAATAGGGAAGACAGTCAAAATGTCTCAATCAAATGCAAAGAGATTGTTTCGGACAGCCAAATATACATATAGAATGGAGTTGTCATAATATATGATAATACCTTGCTTAGTTGCTAATTCAATGTGTTTCCTGGCAATTGCTGCCTTCATTTCGTCCAGAAGTGAATAGTATTTTTTTTAAGTTGATGGTCTGGTTTGGTGGAAGTATTTTGTAGTAAACCAAATTTCACCAAATACATGCCAAAACTTTTTTCTACAGGTTCCCGGCTTTAGCGACAGGAATGGGACATTTATCTCATCTGGATCAGAGCGTCCTTGGTTGCTATAAAGTATCCAGCTTTCTTCTATGAGGACCACTCTTTTCATAAAAGGATATCTTTCGCTGATGAAAATGTGTCCTTTAATGTTACACTCCATCAAGTTGGCCGCTATTAACAATTTTTATATTCTGTTCGCACCAGTATTTATAAAGAAGGTTTTGTAATATTTTTATTTTGAAAGTTTTGCTAAAGTGCGATGAGACGATTTATAGTTTCAGGAGATGTCAGTTAACCACTTAATGGTCGCATTAAATTACGGATTAAAATTTTAAATTCACTATTGCCACCACTTTCTTGACACAAATTATTCTTCTTATTTAATGCCAAGTAAAATGATGCCAGAATAAATCCAATTACACTATTTTATAAAATTGGTGGGAATCAAACAATTCTGAATAAAAGCCATGAAGCTTACCGTGAATGCAACCCGTGAATTTTCAAGGGCGACGATTAAGTGGTTAACCATTTGAGCTCTGGTGGGTAAATTTCTTCAAAAGTCAAATTACCACATTGGCACTAGTATTTTGCAAAGAAAAAAACGGTTAACAATATACGCGAAAAAATGCATTAAACCTTTTTCAACCAAATCTGGTATATTTTCTTGTGTCTTTGTGAAATTTCGCAACTAAATTTATGTGGTAAAAAATTCTACTATCAGAGTTCAAAGGGTTAAAATAATAATATGGCACATGAATTGCAAATGATGTTTTTCGAACAATCTTTGAAAGGAGAATAATATTCCATTTGTTTGACTGAGCCATAATGATACAACCTCCCTAGTATACGGACATTGCTGCGACCAATTACTATTTGCTTTTAGCTCACAAAAATTCTTTTCACTAAAAATATTAACAAATTTAAGCCCTTGCGGCGCGGTGCATATCTATCAAATCACTTAATTTTAATTCCTAAACGCCACATTGGCACCGGGATTTTGGTAAAAAAATTTCGGTTTATTGAATTCAAGAAATATACCATTTCCTATTTATAAATAAAGATGCTTTAAATTTCAATATCAGTCACTAATTTCAACACTTAAGCAATGAATCTGCTCTGCACCGCAAAGGGTTAATGACGTAAAAATCACCTCGGTAAGTATTTTGGGAAAAATATCAAAAGTGATTTGGAAAGAAGACAGTATGAGTCTCTTGGAAAGATAGAAAAGGGTTTGTTTAACAGAATAACGCATACATTCTTTAATAAAATCTCGTTGTTTTCGAAATTTGCATAGGTTATTTTTCCCCCAAAAAAACGAAAGAAACATTTGGGAAACCTAATATTTTGAAAAGTTACTAAATTTTACGTCTTAAATGATTAATTTAGATTTTCGAAATCATAATACGGAACGATTATTTATACGATTTTTTTCTTTCGGTTTCTTTTCCATTTTCCTTTATTTGATATATGTTAATATTTTACTTTCGTCTAGCTCTGATTCTAAAATTATTTACCCCTCAACTTAAAATATATTTTTCTTTCAAACTGAGCTGTTTCATCTTAATGCTACATTCACTTCTATTATTTTGCTGTAGATTTATGTCTGTATTTCAAATAGCAAATCAAAAAGAAATGGCTTACTTTACAAATACAATAAATTATTGTCTCCTTTTATAGTTTTTGTATGTCTGTATAAAATGTGTTTTTCTTCTCACTTTGTAATTGATTTTTTTTTCATAGATGCATCCTGGAAATATATATAGCTTACAGAATTATTTTTTATGTAACACTTCTTGATACATTATATAATTTAGTACCAGTATTAATAAAATTTTTATAATATTATTTAAGTAATTTAGTATCAGTAATTTCGTAGAAGTATTAATAACATTTTTATAACATCCGTTATTGGCATTACGAGAGCTGTAGTAAAAAAAAAAATACATTACATGCATAGGACGTACAAGTCCTTTATTTGTTTGAAATTTAGATGTTGAACTGACGTACATGGTGTAAACAAAAAGTTAAGTAGTTTGATAACCCTCACTTAGCCAAAACTTAATGTATTTACTGCTGCTAATCTTTCGATTTTTTCATCTTAAGAAAAAACATATTTCGTAAGAATATGTTGTATTTCGTTGATAATATTTATTTTTGTAATTTTTCTGATTAAAAACATGTTATCAATTTAGAATCTATGATATTATTTATTATCATTGCTACGGAAAATGCTATGATATTATTTAGTTTTTTTTTTTAAATCTCTCATTTAAAATTTGTTTAAAACTTAGAATATATGATTTTTTTTCCAAGTATTACAAAAAATATCTATCAATTTAATTGATAATATCTAAAATATTGATCCATTATCGATCCAGTAACCTGTAGGTTTCAACTCAACAGGTTCATTATTTATTTCACAGAAGTTCTTCAGATAAATTTCAGTTTCGAAAAATTAAATTATGATTAAAACTCTCAAGGTTTATGTACCTATACGTAATGGAAAATTGCAATAAATAACATTGGAAACACATCCTTTTTTACCAATAAATTATCGAGAAAAATTTACAATGTGACTCATTTGCTCGGCAGACAGGGGTTTAAATCCCTTATTAAAAAGCATTTTTTTAAAGAGAAAATATTTTTTTATTATAAATTGCAGTTTTATGACCTATTTATATTTTTAAATTATAATTGCTATTATAATATATGAACAAGTCTATCTTCCTTCTATAATTGGAGAAAAATTTAATAATAAATATCACAAACTTAAGTAATGCTTGTAGCATAGCGGGCAAACAATGACTGCTATCCATTTTCAAGATCATAGCATTCCATGCGCTGAAACAGGTGTTCAGGTTAACCCTTTATCTACCGACGGTACTTATAAGTACCATTAAAATTTCTTATCATAAAATTATTTTGATTCCTCAATTAGTTGTAATACTGTTTAGAAGGAGTTACAGATACATTATTTTATTTTGTTCCAAAAGCATTATTGATTGCACAAAACAAAAATATTTTTAAAAGGATGATTTCTTTTGCTTTTGTATCTCTTCAGCTTTCTTGGCAATGAGGGATGCGGGGTGGGGATTTTTCAATTCGTAAATATTTTTATATTTATATTGTAAGAACATCATATTTGTACAATTTATAAGTGTACAAAATACTAAGAAAACAATTTAAAATAAAAGATTCGAGTTGTGTTATAAATATTGCACAAATTACCTATAAATTTAAATTTAATTAAATCTTTTAAATCCTTCTAAAATCCTTCAAAAATTTATTAAATGATTATGTAATTTTTTTTATTTACTTTAAACAATCTATGGACAATGCTTTAGAATGCAACATTTTCATGAATTCATATTGCGGTAGATAAAGAGTTAAAAACAAGAAAATTTAAATCGTTGAGTGTGGGCGTCATTTAACCTTTTATACTGGAGAAACTCAACTCACTTATCTCTAAGTTAGCCAGGTGCCCCACGTGAAACAGGGTTTCAAATGCTCTGAACATCACTAATTTCTCACAGTTTATTCCCGCATATTTAATCAAAAATAGTTCTGCAACGCGTGGTTGCCATTTTGTATTCCATTTTTATTCAAAAATTTCGACTTAATATCGGAACCATTTTACTATTTTACTTATACTTTTAAGCATTTTTTGGTGTGAATCAGAATTTTTTAATAGAATTGGAGGCCAAACTTTAATGCTAGAACAGCAAAAAGGGTGATTTTGACTTATGCCAAAAGCATAGTTGCCGACCTCCCCACTTTTTTTAAACGAAAAAATCTACTTTACTCAAAAAATTAAATATTTGTTTCTTGATTCGATATGGTAGTTATTCAAAGCCAATATGCTTTCATTTACTAAATAAATTTATTTGTTTAAAGTATGTTTTGTTAATTTTAAAAAAGCGGGAGATCAGCAATTATGCAAATGGCTAATATTCAATTAAAACAGGGCGATTTTACTAAGAGTCTCAGTCGCAGCCATCGAAATACTCAAGGTCAGAGTACACGAAGTTTGACGTCATCACTAATCGACCACTTGTCTCTAGTGTTAGAATTATCACCGGAAAAAATTGAATAGCATTTTTCTTGTATTTTATTTGCGGAATAACAATCACCTTATAAAATATTAATAACTATTTAAACTTATTGGTGATAATGTGGAATTCCTAAATAAAATGTGAGTCAGATGCGGAATACCATCGACCAGGGGATCTCAAACTATGGTTTCGCGTACCAGTAAGTGCGCTACTTTTTAGCTTACAGGCTATCAAAGCCTGAGAGCTTATGTGCCCGCCCGTCCTGTATGTATGTACGTTCATGCGTACATGTGTAACACGATAACTCATGATAAAAATATCCGATTCATTTGAAATTTTGGATATAAGTTTATTATGATAACTCGCTTCCCTGATTAGTTTTGAGATTTTCTTCGATAAGTATAAGAAAGGGAACGGGTGCTAATGCGCCTCCAAATAATTTATATAAATGGGTTTTTCGTGCAGAATTATCAGTTTTCGCTCAAATCTTAGGCATAGGATAATTCTCTTTAAGGACCTCCTTGATTAATATTGGATGTTCATTAGATAAGTATTAAGAAAGACGAGGGCTAATGCCCCTCCCCAGAATTTACAAAAATAAATTTTTCATACAGATTAATCAGTTTTAGTTCAAATCTTAGGTGTAGGATCATTCTCATGAGGCACCTCCGTGATAATATTGGGTGCTCATTAGATAAGTATTAAGAACGAAATCGGGAGCTATTTCCTTCCTCAATTTGTTTTTTGAAGGTCATTATTATATAAGGCTGTAATATAACAATTAGTGTACATAGCCTGTGAGCTCTATGCCATCAGTTTAACTGGGCAATATTCGTTTTATTTAAATTCAATTTTCTTGATTGGCACCACTTTTTTGAAGCAGTAAAATTCATCTTAGTCAATGATTTATCAATTAAGGCGAAAACAAGTGGCATTACACCATTTCGAAAAATTGGTGTCCATCAAGAAATCTAAATTTAAAATGTAGTCCCCTTACTGGTACGCGAAACCATAGTTTGAGAATCCCTGCCACAAACTTCAACATAAGGCTGATACTTTATTTAAAAACAAAAACATGCATTTTATTAAATACTAGCTGTTTAACCCGTTCAAAGCATGGATTGATACTTCGGATTAAAATTAAAATCCGGATAATTTAATTACTACAGATTAAAGCCCTTATTAAAAAGTAAAAGTATATGTAAAAAATTCACATGAAATAGCATGAAACGAATATTAGCATAAAAAGCAATGACAACAAACATTTTTAAAGTATCTAAATAAGATATTTTCTACATATTCTCTATTAAAGTGTTGAGTTGTTCTATAGCTGTTCGATTAACCTTTTCTGGCGCAGTGTGTCCGGTCTGTACACACCTAATTTTAATGCCAAACATGCAATTGGAATAATAAAATTTTAAGAAAATCTTGCTTTTACAATAAAAGTTTAAATTAAGGAGTTCTTGATTTCTTAAAAATTCGTTTTTAAATTCCGGTGTCAGTCGATAACTTATTATTTTACTAACAGAGTTTGTCCGAGCCGGAAAGGGTTAAAAATTTATCTACTACTTTATTTATCTACTACTTTTTTATTTATCTACTAAATATTTGTCTACTACTGGGCATTTTTAATAAAATTTAATTTATCATGCTGCTATGGTATAGCGACAATAAAACTATATCTTTATAGTAAGGAAGTAGAATAAAAAGTTTTGTTAATGTTTGTGATTGAAGGCTTTTATTTATTTTTTTGAAAAAAGTTATAACTAAGCGCTATTAAATAATCTATGATTGTTAGCATGCGGAGTAAAATATTTACCTATTACAGAGTGGCGTATGTAATATATATATTTCATACAGCAGTAAATATTTAGAACTGGTTAGAACTCGCTCGGTTACTGGTTCAACGTAAAAAAATGTAATTTAACAAATCGCAACCATTATATGAAAAATGATTTTTTTCAAAGAATAAAATTTAAGACAAGTAAATTCTATATTTAGAAAAATAAAAATCATTATTTTTATGATGATCAAAGCGTGGCTTACATAGTAACAGAGTCATATATTACGTACGCTATGGGTTAAACATTAATGTTCTGGACAACCAAGAAACAAATTTTAAATGAATGTCAGTTTTGCAATTTTCGGTACTGAAAATTTTATGCTTTTGCGCATTTTTAAGTTTTACACCGTTGTATAGGGGGGAAAATTTACTTTTAAAATCAATTTGTTTGAAAGCATCATGATGATTATAATTTATATTTATTAGTGACAAAGTAAAAACCATTAATACACTTTTCGCCCGTTCTGGAGGGTTAAATATAACGTGCATTTTATGCATTCAAATCTAGTACATGAGATCCTTATCCTCTCCTAGCTTAAGAATAATAGAGGCGCGAAGGAAAGCAGAACAATTACAAGTTGATCTTAGAATCCACAGCGCTTCACACTGAAACGTCCAGACTTTAGTTTCAAGATCGATCCAATATTTTAATTGTTATTTTCAGAATATTATTTCATAATTACTCTTTTATATTAATCTGCTGATAAATATTGATTTTGCGATATAAAAAATGAACTCCATACGTGTGCTATTGTCAGATTACGATATTCCTTTCATTCGTCTGGTCAGGCTTATTGTTTTGATAAAAACCTGTTGGGGAATTTTTATAAAGCTTCAGTGAGGTTGCCGGCTGTTTCAGAGATAAAATTCTGATATCTAGAGTATTTGGAGTCCGATATAAGTGGGGTATTTGCTAAAACTAGTACTGAGAGAAAGTCACCTGTCCTACAAAAAGTTTAAGTTATATAATCTTTGATAAGTTAACGTATATTTAATCAATACAGTAACCCTTTAAAATTGCGGTTTTAACATTTTCGAGCTTTGATATTTCGCAAAACAGACAATTCAGAAATTTTCAACATTCGCGAATACGTTGCTCCATTTTTTAAAATGAAAATCTTTTATATGCTCGTTGTCTGTGGCAGCTTTGAAGTCGTGATTTCAGCGCTCTCAAATGGTCCATGAACGGAAAACCAGTATTTTTAACAGAAAATTTCATAGCATGTTTCTACAACATTTGAGCCAAAACTGACTTCCGGATGTCATTCCTGCGCAATTTGCAAGATAAATATAAAACAATGTTTTCTCTAAGAAAATATTTACATTCAGTTGGCGGACCATTTGGGAGCCCTGCGGTTTTGGCATTTGTGGAGGTTTCCGGGAACCTAACCCTCGAGAATGTTAAAGGATTACAGTATTCGTAATTATGTATAGAAATTTTCGCTTTGTTCTATTCCGGAATCGTATGAGTAGGTTATGACTAAAATATTCTGTTACTGAAAAATAAAAACCTCCGAAAACCTAACCTACATGAAACATATTCGTGACACACGTACTGAAAGGGTTAAAAAGCAGTGCAATATAGTTTATGATATACCGTAATTTCGTGTGTATAAGCCGCAGATTAAACAATTCTTTTTGGACCCAGAAATCTTATTTAGTGATTTAAGACAAATATTTACGGCGATCTGACTAGTTATATTTGTTTTTAAAAAAATTCTGGGTCGAAAAAGAATTGTTTGAGCTGCGGCTTATACACCCGAAATTACGGTATATTGTTTTCATTTAAAGAAAATTTTGTATCCTCATTTGAAAATAATATTTGCATTTTATAAGTAACTTGCAAGTAGCTGTTAATTTGCTTTATAAAAATTGAAATTCTTCTAAAATTTTGGTTAGTTTTAAACATTGAAGCAAATGACAGTTCACTCAAAAAAGTGACACCGCATGATCTATAATAATATACACCTTTATAGCTTACATATTATGGAACTGAAAATGTACGTACACTTTGCTTGAAATATCCGGAGTAAATGATCATAAAAACACTTCTCTCTTTTGATGTATCGACGTATTTTATCATTTTCAGCTTCAGTTTCTGATTTACTACTTTCTGATAAACTTCTTATAGCGTAAAATGGGAAGACTATCATAAAACAAAATTATTGGGTTGTTTGAGAAAAAGACAGAAAAATAGGGCATTTCTTCGGACAAAATACGGAACAGAAATACATATTGTTAGAGTGAGTAATGTTATACCAGACCCTTTCATTATGTTTTACTCTAGAATAAATCAGATAATCTCTTATAAAAGAATGTACATCGTTATTAAAAATAATTTTGCAAACAATGGAAATAATAAAATAGAAACGGAACTTTGAAATAAAGTGAAGTCTGCATCTCGACTTAATAACTGTCATAAACCTTGCTTTTTTCGTGTCAAGTGTTAAACTAGCCAGTTATGCCGCTGCAATTGAAATCATCAAGACCTCGGGAAAGGAATAGTGAAGTCATCAATACTGGACCGAGTTCTCACTAGTATTGGAACTGACACCGGAAAATTTTGAAAAACAATTTTATTTTATTTTATTTGAGGAAATATCTAAAATCTTATTAATCTTGCTATTTAAACAAACTGTTGAGAATTTAGAATTACACAAGAAAAAATCAGCCAAATACGACCACACTGTAGCATTCCGCGTCTGGCTTAATTATTAACGATGGGAATCTAAATTTTCAGCAGCTTACTAACACAGTGTACATAATGATAACAGTGACAAATTTCCAAGTGGGTGAAAAATGTCCGGGCATGGATTCGAACCAGGAAAGTATTCAATGAAGCCGCCAATTCTCTTTTAACAGTGCGAAATTTTGCGGACCAGTGTTGCTAGTAGCATAATTTTTTTATTCAGATTATTGAATGGTACCACTTTTTTCAGCCTGTAAAATTCCTCTTATATCCTTGATTAATATGTCAGTAATGTCAGTAAGTAAATATATATATATATATATTTCGTTTCACTGACAGTTGTGAGTGAGATGGCTAATGTGGGGCACAAGGTGTGCGGGACGTATTTGGCTATCGTGTAGATGTTTCCGTGCAGCAAACGGTGGATACATTGAACATTTATGAGTTAATCGGTCTTAAAAAAACCTTTAAAACTTCCTCTTTTCATTGGTATAAAGATTGTTCATTTTGGATTTGTACTTTAAAAAATACATCTTTTTGAAAATGGGTCCATCATTTCGAAGAACCCTGAATTATTATTGGATAGTTCCATGGGTTTTTGAAGTCTAAGTCATATAGCTGTTATCAGCTATGCGTATCGGGCACTTTTATTTTGAAAGAGTTAGCCTGAATTTTTTTATCAATAGTAAGATATTCCCATGCAATATGTCACATTTTCCTGTTCTAGAATACTATAACCCCAAAAATCCATGAGTGTGACTTACGCTACGAGCGTTTATAACCATAGGCTATAACCATAGATGCCAATAATTCTTAATTATTCCGGAGTCTAAACCAAAACTTGCGTCACGATTATGCTGAAATGTGACGCAAAGATTGTACAAAAAAAAGAACATGGTGGGGAAATGTCGCTTTCTGCACCCCAGTAACTTTAATGGACAAAGTCCACCGAGGTTGCAAAAAATATCTTTGTCGGTCGATTTCAAAGTTCAAACGTCATTCGTTGTTCGTTAATCCTTATCCCCTTGAGCTCTGCTGGTACAATTTTCTACCACATAACTTTAATTCCGAAATGTCACAATGGCACCAGAAAATTTGACCAGATGTACTTCAAAAAGGCTTAATGCATTTTTTCATGTTTGTGGTTAACCGGTTTTTTTCTTCAAAAATACTGGTGTCAGTGTGACATTTGGAATTTTGAAGAAATTTACACTCCAGAGCTTAAAGGGTTAAGGGGCAAGCATTAATGTCTCTGTAGTATTCTGTAGTATCTGTAGTATCTCAGTAGAAAAAAAATGGTTGTTTTAAAATAAAATAGGACAAATTTTCACCATTTTCCCTCCAACTTTAAAAATATAAAATTTTGTTGAATGTTTCTGGTGAGAATCTTGTTTAAATTAGGTTGGTAAAATATATCCCACCTCCCTTCAAGAGGTTCACAAAGATATCGTCGTTTGTGAAAGGCAGGTTAATTTATTATTTTCTTTTGGTACATTAAACTATTAAGTACAAGAGTCCTGTACAGGTATTTAAAATGGACATTAGTTATGTTTCTTTCTTCTTTGAATTACAAATATTTAAAAACTACATATATATAATTAAAAAATCAAGGTTAAGAAATACTAAAATTCATTTATAGATTGTATCATTGTTTAAGAATAGATTTCATGTTTTGCTCAGATTTATTGATAGATTTCAAACACACAGAAACTGTTTTATTCCTTTAAAATTTACTCTATTTATTAATCAATATATATATATATTGGGGGGGGGGGGGGGGTAAACGCTAAAAATACTATTTTAAAGTATTATAAAAATTAATATTAATTATTGGCATTACTTCATTAGTTGCTGCAGCTTTTTTTAATCACGCAGTTTTATTGCATATTTCTTAAATTTTTGTTTTTATTAAGAAATCTAAATTTTGTTATGGCATATAAGCCGGAAAGCCTGGTTTACCCAGAAGTATTATAAATGTCAATATTGCATTTAATAGAATATAAATTAGCCGAAATTTTCTCATCCAAACGCTTCTATACCGTCAATTATTTTTGTCCTTTTTTTTTTTATGTGAAAAACACGATTTTTCCCCAGCGTCCTTGAATGGTGTATAGTACTTTAACTATATTTAAACAAGGTCTAGTTTATGTGTAGCAGTGGTGCATTCTTTCAGCGATGTTCTACTTTATTAATAGTTTTTTATTTTTTTTACAGTTTTTTAGTTGTTTTAATACTTTATTTACAAATGATGCCACTTGTCGTTATGTTGTAAAACTTTTGTTTTTAATGGAACAATTTGAGGTAGATTTTTGCAATAATGACAATAAAATGCTTTCTGAGAAATGTTCAGACGAAAATTGTAAGTACTGTATTTCTTTTAAAATAGTAAGTGAACCAAAATTGGATCGCGTGGGAGCCATACGCACTCATTACGCCTACACGGTTAATAAAACATGTAAGGAAATCATAAATCTTAAAAATCAATTTTCGAGAATTATATAGTTACGAATTTTGACAAAATATTTCAACGTTACTTCAAAATAACCATTCATTTCATTGCTGTTATTTTTAAAAAATATTTTTTATGTCTACACATGAATTTTCTTTTACGGATCTGAATTATTTATCTGTAAAATTACATTTAAAATATGAAATGTCAGTCATAATTTTAATTTTGATTACTTAGGGAAGAACCTTTCTAAAGTATCTGTATCATTATTAACTACTTTCATAATTTTCTCTCCCTTTCACTAAAATCATTAGTAAACTGAAGATAGCGCATGAAATTCATATTCGTGTATTCTTAGATAGATCTTACTGATTTTATATCATGTAAAATGTTCCAAAATTTTACATCTAATCATTTAAGAAACTCATTTAGCTAGTGGGAGGAACATCATTACTTCTAGTTTGAAGACGAAACTATCTAGTTTTAAAGTAAAGCACGACAATTATGAAGAAAGTTCATTTACTGCATGCATCTTGAAAATGATAGAAAATACATAATTTATCCATCGTTAAATTGTGAATGTTTAAAATTGTACACTTCATTTATGTTTAAAAAGAAACAGTCCTTAATCATTACGGTAAAAAATAATTTGAATTAAAAAGAGCATCATAAATACTCTGTATAAATACTCTTCAGCAATTTAAAAATCCGTTTACTTATTCAACGAATTTAAATTATTTCATTTAAACTGTCTAAGCTTTGTTGAACTATATTCAGATATCATATGTAAATGAAATGAACATGAAGAAAGGTAATGCATTAGAATCCTGTTTTTAGGTGCGTTCGTAATTATGTAAATACGCAGCACTTAACTTCGTCGTTCAGTACGCCCGTCTGTCCGCATATAACAACGAAAAAACTTCCCAACCAAATCGTTTGAAATTTAAAATATAAAATTATTGTACAATTTTGTCGATTCACTTCAATTTATACTAAAATTGGATGTATAGTTTCACTACAGGGTCAATCAAACATATTGAATTACATTACGGCCAATAGTTTCAAGCGTATTTTAACCACTTAACCCTTTGCGGGGCAAGGCAAATTCATTGCTTAAGTATTTAAATTAATGACTGACACCGGAATTTGAAAACAACTTTATTTGTAAACAAGAAAACGCTATACTTCATGCATTCAATAAACCGTAATTTTCTTTAACAAAATTCCGGTGCCAATGTGGCGTTTGGGAATAAAAATTAAGTGGTATATCTATGAAACCACCGCCCCTCAATGGGTTAATAGTCGCGCCCGAGACATTCACGGACTGCAAGCTTCACGGCTTTTATTCAGAATTGCTTGATTCCCACCTGTTTTATAAATTAGTGTAATTAGTTTTATTCAGGTATCGTTTTACTTCTCATTAAATTATTGAATTGAATGTTTTTTTTTCAAAAAAGTGGTGGCAATAATGAATTTGAGTTTTTAAATCGTAATTTAATGCGATCATTAAAGGTATTCTGGATTAATAATTATTTACATGGTCTTTTTCTAAACAACTACCGCGGCAAGTAATGCATTGATCCCAATGTTCCGTCCACTTCTTAACCACTTTATCGTCGTGCCCGAGACATTCATGGGCTGCTGCAAGCTTTACGACTTATATTGAGAATTGTTTGATTTCTACAAGTTTTATAAAATAGTACAATTGTATTTATTCGGTATCATTTTACTTGTAATTAAATAAAGTGAATGTTTCTTTTTTCAAAAAGTGATGGCAATAATGAATTTTTAAACCGTCATTTAATGTGACCATTAAGGAATTAACCCTTTCCGGCGCAGGCAAATTCTGCTCATATAATAAGAAATTGTTGATTAACACCGGAATTTAAAACGACTTTTATAGAAATTAAGAATTCCCAAATTCACGCTTTCATTGTAAAAGCGAAATTTCTATAAAATATTCTTGGTGCCGTTTGCAAATTTGGAATTAAAATTAGGTGTTGCCGGAGTGGTAACACTGCGCCGGAAAGGGTTAAAAACATGTAAAAGTCCGTTTTTTGAGAGCTTTTCAATACCGCCTCCACAGTCTTAACACATGCTTTGTTGCTTGCAAAATTGTTGCCTCGTAATGGATTCTTAAGTTTGGGAAACAGCCAGAAATCGCATGGAATGAGGTACTGTATGGAGCGTGTTGTAAAACCTCTACGTTGCTCTCCTGCAAAACATGATGGGTGTTGAAGATCGTCCCTCACGGTCAATATTTTCCACATTTTGCCTTCCTTTATGCCTGTGACAAATACTTCTCCTCGACATTGCTTCATCGTTGAAAGCTTTGCATATCATCTCAAAAGTCTCCGATGCTGATTTTTGCAGACGAACACAAAATTTAATCGCATAACGTTGTTCAATCGACGCTTCCATTTTGACAACTGGCGGCTCTCGTAGGCACCCACAAACACACTTCAGTTCAATCACGTAATACTCAGGAACATGAGTTTGTACAAGTCAGCTATCGGTAGCTTCTGTTAATGTAGACAACAAACATCTTTTATGCCACAGAAATTAACACTCCGATGAGTGGTTTCACGGCAGTAAAATCAGTCTTATTACTTAATGAACAGCTTACGTATAAATACATAGCATCTATAGCCATCGTTCAGTCCGTCCGTCCGTCTGTTCGTATATAACCGAGCAAAAACTACCCAACCGAATTTTTTGAAATTTAAAATATATAATTGTTGCATAATTTTGTCCAGTCATTTCATATTTTATGAAAATCGGATGCATAATTTAATTACAGAGATAACAAAAGAATTCCGTTACATTACTGCCAATTGAAAAAAACAGTTTCAAGTGTATTTTAATGATGTTATACCCTTTCTAACATTGTAAAATTGATATGCATCTATGATTATCTACTAAAATATACATTCTATACGACCTGTGGTGTAATGAATGTTTGTTATTAATTTACAGGGTTACACAAATGTGTTCCAATACATAATGGCATAGGAGAAAAAAAATGTTTTGGGGCGCCTTTTAATAATACTAAACTGTTTCACATTTTATGAAATTAATATATGTTGCTGAGTTTTACTACAAGTTACTTCCTGTATAATAGAAATCTGATAGTACTTACAGGGATACACAAAATATTTTGGATATCCTACTGTATCCGAAGTACTGTAAACTTTTACACCATGACCTGAATATATTTTAAACTACATTATAGTACGAACGCACCTCATTTGCTACGTCTGACGTGGATTTTCTGGCTTATTTAGATGTGAAACTAACGTTCTGAAAATATTTTTTCCTATACTACAAAATATTAAAATAAAAAAATGTTGTATAATCATGAAATTTTTATTTAAAATTTTGAACTATTAGTTTTTGTTTTGGAATTGTATAACAACTTGATATGTGAGGGAAAACATCCGTTTATTCCACAATCAATTGCTCGGAAGAAATAACTTTCGAAGGAAAGTAATCCAGTGAGATATTTGATCCACCCTCTAGCAAAGACATATTTATATGCAAGGGATAAAAGAGTTTTATATGTCAAAGAATATTTCTAGTGCTCTTACTCTATGTCCTAATATTTTACTATAGAATGCTGAAGAAAAATTCCAAACGGAAAGCCTCTATTTAAAAAAGAGATTTTTTTTCTTCAAATATTTCTCTGTCTGAATGTAAAATAGTTGAAGTTTCGTTGTGTGAAGTTGAGCTACATATATAACTTTTAATACATTCCGTAAGTATATCTTCGACGAATCATTTAAAGCATATCGCTTTCAAAACAACAGACTGTGAAATACATTATTGTCATTTTATTTAAGGCCTAGTTTGAGAATTCTAAAGGCAAACTCATTTTATATGTCAATTTTTTTTTTGTAATTGGTTTGGATTAGGGATAAACTTCGTAAAGTGAGAATGATTTGGTTTAGTAGATATATTTTTAATATGTATTTTCAATTTTCCTCCACTTAGAAATTACTGCAATGTGCATATGGTCTTTATTTTACAGTACTATTTTTTGAATTAGCATTCCTTTCTATATTTAACATTCCTTTTCTCTTTGGATATATATGACCCGAAAAGAAATTGAATTGCGCATAACTTTTTTACTAAAAAAAATGCTCAAAATGGTTGTTGTGTAATAAAAAAAAGTGGGCAAAGTTTGAGCAAAACCATTTTTAGTAAACTGTTGTGAGCAGTTAAATTTCATTTCTAGTCATATTGATCAGATGAAAATAGCAGTGTTAAACATTGTAAAAAATCTCAAAAGTACTTACGGAATAATGGCGATTGCTTTTTTGTAAAAGTAATACTCAACATTAAATCCGGCACCCTGTAATAAAGCTATTTGAATGAAGTTAAAATGAATGCAATAGTTTTTAATTAATTTGTATTCAACTTTCAAAAACTAAATATATTTTTTTCCGTTTGTCTGTTTAATTTTTTTATATTGAATATGTCAACATTTTTGCCCGATTGCCATCGTTTTCAAAATCAATTAAAACATATTCCACGGGTCTGTTATTTCAAATTAATCTCTCTTTTACAGTGGTATAAAAAATTAAACAAGTAATGAGCAAATAATCGTAATTAACCTGATGATAATATAATTTTGATTAACCGAGCAGGACGAGAGCTTGGTGTTTTACACCCCAAAACCGTGCTACGTATTACTGCTTTTTACTTTGACACCAATAAACATAAATAGTAATTTTCAACTTTCTTAGTCGGAGGTAATTGTTACAAAATCTGCGATAAAATGAGTTGAAGATTATTAAAAAAAAATAGTGGTAACAATTGTAAAAAGCATATGCACTCTGGGTCTATCAGGTCCATCGCGCCTCCTCTGGGTTAACACTGAAACCTTCGAAAAGGAATCGATTCGACTCCGACCATATCATTAAATGTCAATTGGAACCTTATATTTTTTAATACAGAAAGTTATATTCAATCCATGTGGAATTACACTAAGTAAGTTAGTTAAATATTTTAAATTAAAAATTGTGGTGTGAATCAGCATACGCAAAACTTTCGGGCGTTCAAATGTTAAATGATTTTTCGTACATTGGAATTAGGGTCAAGGTTTTCAGATTCTGAGCATAAAATTTTTGATCCCGAAAGCTACACTTAGGCGTTTTTGCAGTGTTTTCCCGAAAAAATTGGAACTCCTAATAATCTGGACACCAGTATTTCAAAGTAGTTTTATTCGCCTTCTCTGATGACAGAATTATGTATGATTAAAAATGGCAAAATAAAAATGCAAGTATTGAGTTGTGTCAAGAGATTTTGTTTCCCCAATTAAAGCGGGGTTTTTGACAATATTGGTTATACAAGGCTATTCTAAATTCATGGTTCACACATTGAGGGTTAGTACAAGGCACTGCAACAATAATTCATTATGTAGGAATGTATAGGCACAAGTAACGCGTTGAGGTATAAACACTAGGGGTGGCAATTTGGAAAGCGTTCTAAAAGCAATGCTTGATACATGTATTTTTTATTTCATATTTACTAAACTGAGTAATTATCCGGAGAAACATATGCAGAATTTCATTAAAAAATTTCCTTTCGATTTCAAAATTTGTGGTACTTTTTGTGTAGAATGAATGCTGCAAAAAGTTTAAATTATTAAAAAAAAACGATTAATTCACATGATACTTTATCAACATAAATAATCAATTTTTCTATGCTACGGAAAAAAAATCCAATTTGCTTACTTTCTGCTAAACAGAATTTGTATGTTTGCGATAATGTTTATAAATTTACACTGCAGAGGATTAAAAAAAAAAAGAAAAAATTAATGTATCTTTCTCACAAGTTAATTAACCCTTTCCGGCACGGCCAAAATATGTTAGTTAAATGGGACATTATCAACTGACACCGGAATTCACAAACGAAATTTTTAGATATTTTGAATTCCTTAATTTTAGCTTTCAATGTAAAAGTAAAATTTTACTAAAATATTATTGGTGCCGTTTGCAAGGTCTGGAATTAAAATTAGGTATCCCAGACCAGGGACAGTGTGTCGGAAAGGGTTAACCCTTTTAGCTCTGGTGGGTTAATTTCGTCAAAATTCCAAATGTCACATTGGCGCCAGTATTTTGAAAAGAATAAAACCGGTTAACGATATTGCCGAAAAAATTCATTAAACCTTTTTCAAATACATGTGGTCGAATTTTCTGATGTCATTATGACATTTCGGAATTAAAATTATGTGGTAATTTTGAATAAATTTATGCACCAGAGCTCAAAGGGTTAAGGCCAGTTTTTAATTAACGTCGGTTTGTAGATAACGTTTATTTATTTAATATTAATTATTGCTACGAAAGAAATAAGTTTACTCTCCTGACATGTAATGTAATCCGTTTTATTGAAAATCGCTTCAGTATTTTACTGAAAAAAAAAATTTTCTTAAAAAATCGAGGCGATGAAGGTTTGAAATTACAGATAACAGTTTCTGGATTATTCGCAAAACTTACGCCATCTGGTGACCTGAGAGAATGGAAAAAATATATGAATCTGATTTGCTTCTCACATCGTCGCTATTTCTTTTTTAAAAATACTTTGAATAGATCTTGCATTACATCCCACTTGCAAATCTATTTCAGATTGCTACTGTTATCAGAAGTCAGTCATAATATTTTCCGTTTGCAATAAACAAAATACGCTCAGCAGAATGATGTAGAAAAAGATTGCAGTTGTTAAGAATTTTTTTCTAATTACAATAAAATAAACAAAAGCATTATTTAGAAGGGTAAGACAATTTATTTCTGTCGGATCAATGATCGAGATTTTTTTTATTTCTTTATTTCTTTTATTTTTTCTCATTAATCTTGCTTGTGAAAAAAACACCGTAATCACTGGCGATAACCAGGGTGCGTAGTCATCAAGGAACTCAGAGGATTTTAATTCTTTTAGTATCAGAAATTCTTTAAAGTACTGGTTGTTAAATCTGAAAAGGGGTTTCTTTTTCGTTAAATAAAACAAATGTTACATTATAAAAATTCTGGTAAAAGGTCCTTACAAGGTGCTTCCAGACTACGCACCCTGGATAACTTGATAAATAAACTAAAACACTTTGTAAAATCACCATAAAAATGAAAAATTAAGCAGTAAGCGTTTCGAGCTACAACAATAACAGCTCGTCATCAGCCAAACCAACACGTGCCCGTAAGGGCACAGAGTCGAGAAGTTTTAGTTTATTTATTAATCTTGCTTATCAAATTCATTTATGCTTATGATTATAATACTTATTTGTAATATAATACATATTAATCTATTGCAAAACTAATCTAAAATTTTCAAAAATATTTGACTACTGAATAGTGGTAAAAAGTATGAAATTTCATAGTTTTTGAAGCGACTAAAAAAGGCCATATTTACTTGTGATTGAAAAAAACTCCACGAAACGCAGAATGGCAGTTTTGAAAGCTGTCTTAGAATTTCGTGCCGGAATACCGAGGAACTTATAGATTTTTTTTTAACTTAAAAACAAAAATATCTATTTTTTTAAATAACCAAATAATCGTAAAATTATTATTTTTTTGACTTTGTATAATATTTATAACACGTGCAAATAATTTGCCCACTGTCATTCGATAAATCCCTTTTAAAGCATGAAAATTAAATAATATAAAAACTTGTTGCACGTTTTTTTTTTTTTAATTTATCATTGTTATCGTGATTTTGTTTGCCTCAGACGATGATACTTCAATCGTCACTTTTGAAATGATGTAGGTTTTCAAGGAAAAATGAACATTTTTTAAAATATAGTTTCTGATTCGCCAAACATTATTCTAGCTAACTTTATAGTTAACCCATTAACGCCCGAATTATTTTCTTCGCTAAAATTTAAATTTTGTATTTCCCACCACTTTTAAAATTAAATAAACTTTTACCTAAATTTATCGAGGATTCTGTCTCGTGAAAGAAGATATATATTTATCTTCCTCTTTACTGGTGGGAAAACCGCTTTCTTGCTGTTTTTGTAACTGTGCTCAAAAGAGGACGCTGGGCGTTAATGGGTTAAAATTCTCTAAAGAATAACTTTATTTTTTGACTTTTGAACAATTTTTGGGGATTTCTTCTCACTTTCTCGGACTTTTATGCAATTGATAAAGCTTATTTAGAGTCATGAAAGTATGTTTGGTATTCCTTATGAAGGATGTACGATTAATGGTACATTTACAGGGACACTCAAAATAATTTAATTACATTATGGTACATGGGTAAAAATCCTTTGTAGAATATTTTAATGACATTGTGATATTTTAAATGTATTGATACTAATATAAAATAATGAATTTCACTACAACTACATTAAAACAGAGCATTCATACCATTTTTATTAATTTATAGGGACACACAAAAGAAATCATTTACAGTACTTTCTTTGCGTAATAATTAGTGTAGAGTATGCTTTAAAATTTGGTATGCGCTTTTAAATTTAATTAGCTTTTTGCAAATTACTTTTTATATATAAATTTTCTAATTCATATGCAATGCTTCACAAAAATATTCTCACACAATTCTCCTTATTAGAGGAAATAGCTGAAGGGGAATTTTCAACTGAAATATATGTATCTCTTAAATCAACAAATTTTGGAATGCATGTTGACAATCGATACAAATCTTATATCATATACAGGGCTGCTATAAAATTCGCATAATTTTCGGATTGCAGATGGGAACAGCGAAAATTCGATTCGAAAAAGGTTAATAATTTTCATATTGTGAAATGGTTAGTAATAATTAAATTTTTTAACGGTCCGTTTTTCACATTATTCTGAATGCATTTGAAAGTGCTTCATAATCTATAAATGACGCATGTTGTTTCTTTTTTGATATGAGTTAATTTTGCCTTTTTATCAGAAAACTTTCTGTGACTATATAAGTAGCTGATTGCTATTTAAAAAGCAAGCACAAATTTGAGCTCGTTGGCCACAACATCGGCTACATGATAAATAAAAAAATTAACATTATATCAAAAAAACATAAACTTCCTTATGTATTACTAGAAATAAACACGAATGTTGCAATAGAAGGTTTATAAATCCAATTTCAGTTCTGAACAAATTTTGTTCAATAAATATGGCTTCTTAAACTTTCACCATACCAATACACGGATGTAGAAAAGTAACAAAATCAATTCAGAATATTCAGGAAAAGATAAAACGAAATGTTCGGCATCGTCTATGGTACGTCTGGAATTTCTTTTGTATCAGTGTTACGGTTTATTTTCCAAAAATATTCTGAATTTCTGTTCCGAATAAATTCCACAGTTAAATGTTTATTACACATAGGTAAAAAGATGAAATAAAATGTACTTTTTCAATGTTTGCGTCACATTTTGTATTTCCACTGTTTGTAATAAGATTTCGAAAATAAAGCTCTATGTACACACTTTCTGAAAATAAAATTTAAATATTTGTTATGGATAGCACAACAAATAAAGTTTCAATTAGTTTTCATATTCCAACCATTGCAAAACTAAATACTTTTTTTTAGATTTAGCAATTTTTGTCTCAATTAATCAGTCTCGTCATGAACACTAGACCTACCAGAAATTTGAGTCAAATTTTGGAAAAAATATTTCACACAACAATTCTGATTTAAAATAGTTTTATTTTATTATTTAACTCTCTCCGTTGAGGACAAATTCTGTTAGTAAAATGAGAAATTGTCGACTGACACCGGAATTAACATACAACCTTTTTACGAATGAACAATTCCCAAAATTAAGTATTCATTGTAAGAGCAAAGTTTTAATAAAATATCATTGATGCTATTAGCAGGTTTGGAATTAAAATTGGGTGTGCCCGAGGACTAGGCGCTCTCTGCCGGAAGGGGTTAACGTATTTCTTTGTTTCTTTTAAACTTATTTCATGATAAAATTTCTGGTTTGAACCGAAACATATTCATATAGGGGCCTCCAAAATGATGGCTCAAGGGTAATTCTAGTGTAAACCTCTTAACCCGGGAGAACGCGCGCTTACCTAGGGTATAAATGGTTTTAACTTTGTCACCAATAAAATCAATTTAAAGCAGTCGCTTTATTTAGACGGAGACAATTCTTACAAATTTTACGATAAAATAAGTTGAAGATTACTTTAAAAAAATTAGGGGTTGCAATTCTAAAAACCATACGCACTCCGGGTCTTTTAGGCCCTGCGCGCGTCCTCCCGGGTTAATGGCCGCATTACATTACGGTTTAAAAATTCAAATTTATTATTGCCACCACTTTTTTGAAAAAAAATATTCATCGTATTTAAAGGACAAGTAAAATGATGTCAGAAAAAAATCAATTAAACTATTTTATAAAACTGGTAGGAATCACATAATTCTGAATAAAAGCCGGGAAGCTCGCAGCCCGTGAATGTCTCGGGCGTGTCGATTAACCCTCTGAACTCTGATGGTAGTATTTTCTACCACATAATTTTAATTCCGAAATGTAACAACGACACCAGAAAATTCAACCAAATTTATTTGAAAGATGTTTAATGCTTTATTTTTTTTCCTGTATATCGTTAACCGATATTTTTCTTTGCAAAATACTGGTACCAATGTGACATTTGGAATTTTGAAGAAATTTACCCACTAGAGCTCAAAGGGTAAAGTGGTTAAATAAAGCAAATATCTGATGTACCACATAATAATTGCCAACATTTAGTTTTTTTCGCACCATAAAATTTTAAAAATACCTTTTTAATTTTTAATTCGCTGTAGCTTGTCGATTAATTCGGATAAAATTTCTATTAAGTTTTTCTAACACGAAAATGGCGTAATATTTTGCAATATTTCTACATTTAGTGACATTTGAAATATTGAACAATATTGGTAAAACAATGACCGACATGGTTATATTTTATTGAAACATTTTCCTTCCCAATCGTTATCTGGAAAGTTACGATGAATGTAATATTATAATAATATTTTTTTCTGACATGATATGAAATAGAGAGGCAAGAAAATTGTAAAATAAAATAAATAATTACTTTTGATTAAGAGAAATATGAAAGTAATTTTTAAATTCTTTATATTTATCGAACTGATGTAAAATTTTCTATATATAACAGGACAGATAAATCAGAGTAGATTTGTACTGACAAAATTTCATACAACTGGGAGTAGTTTATGAATCAGGTTGAAATAATTTAGCTTCAATAATTCAACATGGAACTATTTATCTAAATGTATTTAGTTTTTGTTCCGAAATGTCACAATGGCACAGGAATATTCGACCAATTTTATTTAAAAAATATTTAAAGCAATTTTTCCTGCGCGTCGTACACCGAATTTTAAAATTACAAAATGCTGGTACCCCCCCCCCCAAAAAAAAAAAAAAAAATTGTAATTTTGGAAAAAATTTTCCCAGAACTCAGAGGGTTAAGATGCCGATAATGTTCAACGTAAACATCAAAACCTGGTAAACATATGTCTAAACTTTTCGATTAAATTTATATTTCCAGGGCTCCCAAATGGCCCGCGAACTGAACATCAGCATTTTTTAACAGAAAAATTCATGATATGTTTGCGCTAGAATCAACTTCCAAAAGTGGTTTCTTCCCAAACTGCAAGAAAAATCTAAAAAGAAAATTTCTCTAAGAAAATTCTGTTTTTCATTTGGCGGACCATTTGGGAGTCCTGTATTTCGATGGTGCATTTAATAAAAACAAGTGGCGATGAATTTTTAAGAAGTGACATTAAAATTTTCACGTCGTAATATTTAAAAGCGAACGCACATTTTAATATTTAACTGGAAAACAAATGATAATGTTTCTGGTTTATTCCAGATACGTTTATTGCTTTGAAGATTTTTATCAGAATTAAATCATTTCTTATATATTCAGCTTTACCTCCTTTTAGTCCTTTCAAGAGCGCCATTTGCAGCCTGCAAACGATTAATTTTACTGATTCAATTGCGAACTGGCACTAGTAAATTTTTAGTATATTTTTTATCTCATAATATATGTGAAAAAGATCTCCTGATTATTTTCAAATAAATTTGTTCTTAAATTGCGGTGTGAATCAATTATTCGAACATTTTTGAAGCAGAAATACTTTGCCCCTGAAAGGGTTAAATTTTGTCAACGAAACTACAAAATTTTAATTCTGATATGCAATAAAGACACTACAATTTAAATTTTAAAATATATATTTTATTATTATGTATGTGAATTTCCTATTTACAGATATATTTGTTCACAATTACCGGTGTCAGTCATTTATTTTAACAACTTAGCAATGAAAATTCTGTGTAGGTTAAAGGGTTAAAACATCAATTTCATAATTTCTGTCATTATGTAAATTGCCCTTCAGAAATAGTGATGACGGTTTAGCCGTTGGTATCGGGTTCGCCACCCCTTATTTACAACATACAGATTTGTTTTAAGAAATTTTATATGTTTAACGGTTTTCTAAATTTTTTACAATAAAATAATTTTCCCCAGAGTTTACTAAAAAGTGGAAATTTATATTTCCACCAGTTTCATTAAAAACATGGTTCATATGTATAATTCTTCTGTATCATTTAACGTTTATTGATACAGAGTGAGGCAAACGCACTCCTAACCTAAGAAACCTCACTTTGGAAAACGTGAATTTTATTTGCTGTGGATACATTCATGTTGCACTGTAAATGCTTATTTAAAGACGTTGGAAAGGTTTTTAATCGAACTTAAATTGAGTTATTTTGGAATGTCCAGCTGATAAATGAGTAAGCTTCCTGTAAAATGAACAGATACATTGGTGACGAAAGCGCGGGCAACAGAATTAGTTGCCACAAGCACATGCAAGTAGGATTCTTTTAATTTTTATAATACGAAAAGTTTTGCTAAGAATATATCAAATAGAAAATTATAACTTCCTGTTATAAAAACTTATGAAAAGAGAAAATTATCGCGGAATATACGTTGAGTGATATACGAGGAACGTTTCCATTTTCTACGGTACACTGACTGAATTGAAAATGCCATTTTTTAAATTTATACAGGTTTATGTATAAAGTATACAGCTTTATGTATAAAGAGAACATCATTGGAGGATCATGATCTGATTGACTCAACACAGGTAATTTAAACACTTTTTCTGCTTTAAACGTAATTTTTATGGAATTTATAAAAAGTATTATACAAAATAACTTTACTTAATATCCTAAAAGCCTCTCTGCATTTATGGCATTGTTATTATCGCTAATTGGCAGGCATGCAAGCACTCCACCAGAAATGGCTATTTTTCACTGCTAAATGTTTATGCTATTAAACATTTTATTATACCTCACATTACTAAATGAAATTACCGTAATTTCGGGTGTATAAGCCGCGGATCAAACAATTCTTTTTCGACCCAGAATTTTTTTAAAAACAAATGTTTCTACTTAGATCGACGTAAATATTAGTCTTCAATCACTAAATTAGATTTCTGGGTCCAAAAAGAAGTGTTTGATCCGCGGCTTATACACCCGAAAGTACGGTAATTCATTTTGTAAGCTAAGGAAAACTATAGAAATACAGGACTTGCATCTCTGCTTATAAGCCACTGAGGAAAAGAGCTTGCCTAAATGCATAGAAAACGTAAAACACATATGGAATATTTTCGCGTTTTATGGTGTA
Organism: Maratus speculifer; assembly: GCA_964019185.1. NCBI lineage: Eukaryota > Metazoa > Arthropoda > Arachnida > Araneae > Salticidae > Maratus > Maratus speculifer. The sequence goes on from OZ025299.1 coordinate 199,289,136, forward strand.
TTTTACTAAACATTTCTGGTAAATAAAATACAAATTGTTGCCATTGACTTTCATAATTTTATTTGGTTTTCAAAGTTAAAAAACTATTAGCATAATTGCCAATATCTCTATTATTTCATAGCAAGATTTTCTTGCAGAAATACTTGCTTTGTACAATCTCACAATTTACGCAATTAAACAAAGCTAATATTTTTGTAAGATTTTGCTGGTTTTAAAAAAGTTGGGAGGTGTGCAACTATGACTATGAGCCATTTTCAGGAATTTTTGCCGTATTTGCGAAACACAGGGGCGCTGAAAAATGAACGATTCAGATTTGTCAAGTCTTCGGCTTTTCGGATACCAGTATTTTAATACAGAAAATGTTCTTTAATTTAATTGGAACAGTTGGTAATTTAAAAGAACAATATTTTCTTTAAGACAGGGCTGTCCAACCTGGCGCCAGCTATACATCAGAAAAATTTACAAAATTTTTTATGTAATTAACCATTCGGACGCCGGCGTCTCTTCCACAAATTTTGTTTGGCCAGCACCACTTTTTAAATGAAGTTTCCTTCAAGTACACAATTTCAAAAATTCTCTCATTAAAAAAGGCAAATTTTGTTTTCCTTTATTACTGATGGCAAAAACGAATTTTGCAAGAAAAGATGATGTCTCCGCAGTGGAGACAACGGAGTGCCAAGGGTTAAATCTCCGAATATCGCCGATTCAATAAAGTCTTGGTTTTTGTAAGAATTTCCTGCTATCTTGCGGGCTCCAGATTGGACAGCCTTGCTCTAACGTAGTACCAATGTGCAAGAAGCCGGAAACTTGGCAACTCTGACAATGCGTATCTGATTGGAAATTTCCTGTAAAGAAAAAGTTTTAAATGCAAAGAAATGTTTCGGATTTTGTTATATAAGATCAGAAGCTTCATTATACAGTAAGTATTTATTTAATATATTATTAAAATTTTAAGTTAAAGACCATTATCGCACTTTGCAGTCATTTCATTTAGTCACAATGACCTTATATATTCTGTGCAATATACAGGGTGTCCGAAAAGTCTGGAAACGGTCGAATAACTCGAGAAATACATAAGAGATTGAAAAACGAAAATATACGTGTTAAATATTTTTAAATACGTTACTCAGTGATACCAAATTTGACCTTCGCAACCGACCCCCTGGGGGTCAGAGGGGGTCCAACTTCGAAGTCTTAAATAATAACCCCTATTTTTTATTGCAGATTCGGATTTTCCGGACAAAAATACGTAACTTTTGTATTTGATGTTTATTTCGAATCCTCGTTTATCACGGTGTAATTGAGCATATTAAATCGATACATATTTCGGTTTTTCCAATTCGGTTTTGCCTGATTGGCCAGAATTTTGACGTCAAATTCCTCGTCTTTTGCAGGAATAGTGATTTCTTGAAGATCACCCGTGGCGATTATTTCGATAATGCTACACTGTTAAAAATTTGACCCATTTGCAGTAGCGTCACTCCACAGCTGTTATAGAACATCTCTTTTATGACCAATGAGAATGCTCCATAACGCAGTAAAGTAACTGTTTTCTATAAAAGAGGTGGAGTGACGCTGTAGCAAATGAGTTAAATTTTTTACAGTGTATAGGATTTTTTCATGTTTTTCTCTACAAAAATTCACTGAAATATATTAATTTAGTTTTCTATTTGGATTTTTATTTTATCTAGTATAATTCGTTTCCAGACTTTTCGGACACCTTGTATATATATATATATATATATATTGGTTTGGGGAAAAAGTAAGTTCGCTTTTTTTCGTGTTTTTCAAAGTGAATTTATTTATATAAATAAAACAAAACTAATCAAAATTTATGTGCTATTTTGTTGATGACCTTTTGACATTTTTCTGGTAAAACAATAATTCCGTCACTGTAGAATTTCTGAGAATTCTGGACAAAAACTGAATAAGGTGATTTTCACAAGCTTTTTTTGAAACCAGCTTAACACCTTCAAGAGAGTACCGCATAGGGCGGAACAAATGGTAATCCGTCGGATCCAGGTCCGGACTATATGATAGGTTCATCAAAACTTCCCAACAAAGCTCTTTCAGTTTTTGCCGAGTGACTAAAGATGCTTGTGGTTTAGCGTTGTCGTGATGGAAGACAGCGCCTTTCCTTTCGATCAATTTTGACCGGGTTTTTTAATTGCCTGCTTCAATCGCATTAGTTGTTTACAGAAGATAGTTTGATTGATGGTTTGGTCAGGTTTGAGCAGCTCATGATGGAAAATTCCTTTCCAATCCCACCAAACACTCAGAATCACTTTCGTAGGCATCAATCCGGGCTTTGCCACCATTTGTGAAGCTTCGATCACGATTTTTTTAGCACATTGCTGTTATACGTGATTCCCTTTTCATCACCCGTAATGATTTCTTTCAAAAATGGGCTCAATTTCATACCGTTTCAGTAGCAATTCACAAATGAAAACTCTGTCCATTAAATTTTTCACTGTAAGTTTATGGGGAACCTAAGTATTGAGTTTCTTTTGGTATCCAATTTTATGTAAATGGTTCAAAAGTGGTTTATGGTTAATGTTTAGTTGCGTAGCAATGTCGTGGGAAGAAATATGTCAGTCTACCTGGATTGGTTTTAAAATTTCATCGAAATTTTCAAGGATTGGCCGGCCAGGGAAAGGTTCATCTTTGACATCGAAATTTTCGGAAGGAAAAAGAGGAAACCGATTCTAACTTTGGCGTTTACTTAAGCACTGATCAACATAAATGCCACACAAGTTTCGATGAGCCTGCGCCAATTTTCCCCTTTTTGGAAGTAAAAAACTAAAATGTGACGAAAATGACCTTCTGAAATCTCTATTTTTAAAACGCAATAACTTTTGACTGGTTAAACAGATGACGCTACCTTTATATCTAGAATTTTCTAAAGACTGTTACCTTTCAAACGCTGTATAGTATGACTTAATTGAGTAAGTATTACTCGAGATATGGGACTTTAAAGCTATCTTTTGGGAAAAAACGAATTTACTTTTCCCCCAACCCAATATATTAAATTTAATAATGTTCGTTGACATACTTTTATGCGTCGTTAGTTGTTGTTACGAAATCGATATTCTTACGAAGACAAATAAAAGAATATTCCAAATGCGATTTCGATTTTTCAGACGATTTTTTCAAACCAATTCGTGTGTTACTGTTTTTTAAAGAACTCAGTACTGCCCTTTATCGTGCATAAATTTCATAGAACTCGCACACTAACGAAATATTAAAATTTTTTCTTGAGTAACTCTTTTTCTCGTGAAAAATTTATATAACCAGCAGAAATTATCAATTTCTTTAGGAATATCACATAGTTTATGTTTATGTATTGATATCTAGCATTGTATATAAATTTTTGTATATATTTTCAAGAAATTCAATAAATATGGTAATTGCATTATGAGAAATAAGTTTCGTGAATGAGAAAATACATCAAAAGTTTAGAAAGTATGTTTCATGTTTTCATTATATTGGTTGAAAGGGTATAGCGAGATAAGAATGGCGAAATGGCCCCCATGGTCAATGACTGAATTATTATTTGTACTAGTATCAGCACTCTAAAAGAGTACGAAATGCAAGGTCATTGACCCCCCATCTTGACCTGTCTTTAAGATATTCGATAAAGTTCGTGCGCGCGCCGTTATTTTTTAAATGTATTTTTCTGAAAAACTATAAAAGCTAGAGAGATGGGACCAATTGCGTATATTGAGAGATACTTTGAAAAATATTTCATATTTTTTTCAGAGTTTTCGTGAAATGACAACTGTGCAGAATATTGAAACAAAGTATAAATCTTTTATTTTACTACTGTTCTGTTACGTCTACCGCGCCGAAAAAAATACATAATATTCTTTAATTTATATACTTATAGCACACAAAAAATTATCAAAATCAAAGAGGCGCTTTTTGAGTAATATCTAAGAAGAAAATAGAAAAGGTTAAAATAAAAATTCTAAATAGAAAAGGAAGAAAAAGAGAAAAATTGATACCGGACAAATTTAAAAGAAAAAGTAACACTGATTTACGGCTAGCGTGTGTCAGAAACACGGCTAGTGGGACATTGAAATAGAGCTAGTGAGTGGGTGGAGCGATGAAACTAGCGATCGCCCCGACCTACACCCCATGTATGCTTGTCCTATTGAAATTCTGCGTAAAAAATTTTTAAGCGATGGAGTCAATGTTGTAATTAATGAAAGTAGAGATGATGATAATTATAGTTAGACCTATCATTATCATGTCTACCGCGCCAAATATATATATATATGTATATAATGTTCTTTCATTTATATATTTATAGCACGCAAAACCTGATCAAAATCAAAGAGGTGCTTCTTTGAGTAATTATGATTTTAATAAGTGAGATCACGGATGGTAGGAACTAGCTAAAGAGGTCTTTTTTAGAATTATTTATTATAATTACATCATAAATAAGATTTCAAACATCATTATTTTCATTTATTACAATTTTGACTTCATCATTTAAAAAATCCCTGTCGGCTTGGCCTATAGGCGGAGGTAGATTTCGAAGAGTGCTCATTTCAACAACAAAAAAGAAAATTTGATTACAGATAAACCCAGTTTAACAACTTTATTTGTCCTCTTTTGAAAATTTTTTAATTTCATTTTTCTGTAAGGACTGGTTTTATCTGAATCATCTTAAGCTAAATTCGGATCAAATGCTCATTTTGACAACATATTTTGAAATAATTCTGACTTTATTAAAAAATCGACTAATACGGTATATTATATAGTTCTTAATAACAAAAGACTGCCAATTGAATGCGTTTGAGAACAAAATTGAATTTAAAAATGAGTTATAAAATAACCAATTTTGAATACAACCTTAATTCTTAATCATGATAGCTTCGGGAAATTTTGCGCGAGTGCCCCCTATGTCACCAACAGAAACTGTTTTTTATTCGAGTCACTATATAATCTAGCATCCTCTTCAGTAGCGATAACTTTCTTTCTTCCACGAACTTTATGCACAAAAATGTCACAAACTTTACATTGCACGAACATTATTGTCACCGTAGAACTTTCGGCGGCCGTAAACAATTATTCTCACCTAATTATGACAAACCAGTCAATTGTTTATGTATTGTTGTCTTGACACAGCAAGACTAATAAAAAATACGTAAAATCGTATTATTAGGATGAGCGAAGCGAATCCTCTACTAGGCCACTCAAATGACATTTTGTCGTACGCCTAACAAAAAAACTATACAGTATTTTGACTTGAAATTAAACACAAATATAAATTATGATCTGTAGATTTGCAGAATATTATTTTTTTTACAGAAATACTTTTCAAAAAATTATTATTTTAATTAATTTATTTTACATGTTTTTCCATTACAAACGCATTTTTTCAAATAAAAAGTAAAACACGTACGTTTTCAGAAGAAAAACTTAAATCATGGGGTCAGTAATTATAGCTAGAATCATCATTAAATGAATAAAATATATTTTCATTATTCTGACAAAATATCTCAAAAACTGCTTTCAGATTTTCAAACTATGCTCATTCCTTTTAATTATGTATAGTTTCGTGATTTATTTTATAAAATTTATAAAATACTTTTTTTTTTAGAAAAATTATAGCATATTTTTAATGAATTAAAATTTGTGAAAATTTTCCTATTAACATTCAATTATAAAAGTATTTTTCTGTGTTAGGAATTCAAATACACAATTTATTCTTATTTTGTGAAATCATTTAAGCAGACGATATTTAAGAATTTTAAAAGAATTGCATTATATTTTTGTGAAGTGGCAATAAAAGAATTGTAAACAAATAAAATTAATATTTTGTATAATTCTACTTCGAAAATATTATTATTTATACCAGTCTTATATCATTAATAAACAATCTGAGGAAATTTTTAGTTATTTGGTAAAAGTAAATTTTTAAATTAAAATGTGCCGAAACATAAAATTATATTTTTGCTTAATAAGGATGCAAAAGTAATTTAAAAAATATATTATTACTTTCAAATATTTATCGTATAGCATAATACTTCGCGAATCCAAACAAAGCATGGCTTTTGCTAGTATATATAAAACCCTTCCGGGGTCAACCTATCCACGAGAAAAAGAAACTCATTCACCAATGAAAACGTTTCATAGTCGTAATGGAGCGTTCTCATTGGTCAGATTTACATTGGGAGCTGTAAATGATATCACTACATTTTACTTCGCTTTGAAATCTTTCCACGATTTCAAAAAATATATTTAATTAAAACTTTTTATTAAAGGAAAGCAAAGGTGCGTTTTAAATGCAATATTGTTAAAATTTTTATATTCGGGTTGCTTTAATTTTTTTTTCTTTACAGCCGTGAATGACTCATGAGAATTTCAAATGTATAAAAAACATTGTGAAAAGTTATCTCCGATTTAAAAGGCAATCTATTTTCTGACCAATTAAATCGTTCCATAGTCGTAATGGAGTGTTCTCATTGGTCAGATTCACAGTGGGAGCTGTAAATGATGTCTCTACATTTTCTTTGCTTTGATATCTTTTCACGATTTCAAAAACAATATTTATTTAAAACTTTTTATTTAAGCAAACCGCGGGTGCGTTTTAAATTTCATTATAATCCCCACCCCCATCTACCAGGTAGTTTTGCTATAGTTTTAAATGCAGATTTCTGTTGAAATTTTCTTTCTTTCTTTTTTCTTTTTCTTTTTTTTTTTTTTTGTTAGATTTTTTTCTCTCCAAGTTTAATCGCTGTTTTATCAAAATTGTTTCAGTCTAAAATGGCTATGATTGACCACAGTTGTTATAATTTTTTATAATCCTTTAAAAATGCAAACACATCATTTTGACGGGCTATCTTCTAGTTTTATAATAACTATCCACTGACTGATGGATTAGAACAGCAAAATCTCCCTACGAATATCATAATGGGTATTTACGTCGGGGCGACCGCTAATTTCACTACCTTACTCACTCAATACCTGTATGTCTGTGCCTCACTAACCGTATATGAGTAATACTTTTTCTTTTAAATTTGTCCGGTATCAATTTTTCTTTTTTTCTTCCTTTTCTATTTAGAATTTTTATTTTAACCTTTTCTATTCTTAGATATTACTCAAAAAGCGCCTCTTTGATTTTGATCATTTTTTGTGTGCTATAAGTATATAAATTAAAGAATATTATGTATTTTTTTTGGCGCGGTAAACATAACAGAACACTTCTAAAATAAAAGATTTATACTTTGTTTCATTATTTTGCACAGATGTCATTTCACGAAAACTCTGAAAAAAATATGAAAATTTTTTCAAAGTATCTCTCAATATACGCAATTGGTCCCATCTTTCTAGCTTTTATAGTTTTTTAGAAAAATACATTTAAAAAATAACGGCGCGCGTACGAACTTTCTCGAATATCTTAAAGACAGGTCAAGATGGGGGGTCAATGACCTTGCATTTTGTATTCTTTTAGAGTGCTGATACTAGTACAAATAATAATTCAGTCATTGACCATGGGGGCCATTTCGCCATTCTTACCTCGCTATACCCTTTATGCATTTTGGACATACGTTTCAAGAGTTATGCTACCTAGAATTATGAATAATAAAATAAATTGAATCAATAAAATAGACTTATACAAAAATGTAACTTATACTAATAATTTTATAAGCGAAAATGATATGTCATACATCTGGCAAATAAGATATTTGAAAAAATAAATAAATTCTAAAAAGCAAAATAAGTATGTAAATTCCAGTGGAATTACAAACTTCTCGATTTACAGAAAACGAGTAAATTCTTACAAAAATGTTAACTTTTATTACAGAAATTTTTGCGATTTCTTAAAACAAGTATGATTTTATTGGTATTTGGAATCGACAGTTAGGTAACTGTGTATTATATGTTAGGCCAACATATAATATGCAGTTGAACTGTTCCAAAAACTCAACCGCGGTCTGCAGGTGTACCAATATTTTACTATGCCAATCTTAAATTTCCATAATTACATAAATTTAAACAAATTTCAGAAACTGAAAAATGTTCATATTACGTTCCGAAAAAGTGGCACCTTTGTAGTCACAGTTGATTTATGAATATCCCAGGTTTAGATTTAAGATTTTCAGTTAGTCCTTGACATGAATTGACATTTTTTGTATTTTGAGCAAAATCTTTTAATAGGTGACACTGCAGAGATGAATTTTTACGATTTCCGCAAAATCTCTATGTCAATGAACTAATACACGAATTTCCATTTAACTTAAGATTCAGTTTGACGTTGACACAAGTTGTTGCTGATTAGGTTTTGATGTTAATCGCCTCAAAGATGGAGCTGCCAAGCAGTATTTTGTAATATTCACCCGATTTTACTGATAATTATATCTCTAAAAATAATGCACGGAATTTCAAATCTTTAGAATCCTCATCATGGACATAAATTATCATTTAATTCTGGCACTATAATAACGAATTTTGAAATATAAACATGTATGAGATCGAAGAAAGTTTTGCATTGACTAGTTTAACCCTTTCCGGCGCAGACCAATTCTGTTCGTAAAATGAGAAATTGTTGACTGACACCGGAATTTACAAAAGACTTTTTTAGAAATTAAGAATTCCTTAATTTAAGCTGTCAGTGTAAAAGTAAAATTTTACTAAAATATTACTTGTGCCGTTTGTAAGTTTGGGATTAAAATTAGGCGTTGTCTGAGTGGTAACACTGCGCCGGAAAGGGTTAAATTCAGTTTTCATGATTTTAAAATGTAAAATCCATTTTTTTTATTGTAAAATTCGTTTTATTTAATCTTATTTAATGACAGATTAATTTAATCGAAAACAAGGGAAATTTAGCCATTTCTGAAAAGTAGTGCCAATGACGAAATATGAATTTTAAAAAAGTAGCGCAATTTCGTCTCTGTATACATAGTGGATACTTTGGCATAATACCGGAGGAATCTGATTGTGTTTTCTTCAATATGCAGTTTAATATTAATGGCTCTGGTGTCGTACATAGTGATGGACGGAGTGGATGATTCTACTATTCAAATGAGTCATTAGGCCATAAGAAAAAACCTAATTTCCAAGATTTTTATATATCTTTAATCAACTACCAGAAGGAATTTTGTAAAAAGAGAAGAAGCAAAATCAAATTTGAAAGCATTAAAAAATTTTAATAAATTATCCTTAGAAAAATTTGAGGATTAAATAATTTTTTGCATTTTTTATTTTTAATTTGCCTTATATATTTATTTATTTTTGATGAATTCTACAGAAAATAAGAAACATCATTTTCAATACTAAAGTTTTCCAAAAATTGAACTTTAAACTATACAGGTTGGAAGTTATGCTTTAGAGAGGGATATCAAAATATGGTAAGCCAAACACCAATATATATATATTTTTTGAATCCTGTGTTATCAGTAAGCACCTTTTTTTTATTAAGTTTTCTTGATTAGTACCACTTTTCGAAAACAGTATATTTTCCCTTGTTTTCACCTTAAATAAGGCAAAATTTATTGTTTTCAAAACATGAGGTGAAAATCAAGAAATTGGAATTAAAAAAAAAGAAGCACATTTTCAATACAGGTCGAATATCAGCGATCCAAGAAGAAAACTACCGTAATTTCGGGTGTATAAGCCGCAGCTCAAACAATTCTTTTTCGACCCAGAATTTTTTAACAAACAAATATAACTAGTCAGATCGCCGTAAATATTTGTCTTCAATCACTAAATAAGATTTCTGGGTCCAAAAAGAATTGTTTGATCCGCGGCTTATACACCCGAAATTACGGTACTTCTTGAAAATTTTCTGGTGTCGGGCTGGTCACAGTTTGACATTCAAATGAGTCATTCAAATAGTGAAATCCTTCATTCAGTCCATCACAGTAACACACATATATCCCATATACAGGGCTCCCACATGGCCCACCAACTGAACATCAATACTTTCTTAGAAAGATTTTCGATTTATAGTTTTCTAGCAAATTGTGCAGAAATCGCCTTGGAGGTTAGTTTTAGTGAAAATGCTATAGAAACCTACTATGAAATTTTCTGTTAAAAAATATTGATGTTTAGTTCGCGGACCATTTGGGAGCCCTGCATGTACAACCCTACCCTCTCCGGTAAAGAAATATTCCGCTCGTAAAATGATGAAATGATTGGCTGACACCGGAATTTATAAACAACTTTTTAGAAATTAAAAACTTGTTACTTTAGATTGTCATTTTAAAATCAAAATTTTATTAAAATATTCTTGGTGTAACTCGCAAGTTTATAACTAAAATTGGATTGTTTCGACATGGGACATCTTAGTCGGAAGGGGGTGCCGTTGAGCTCTGGTGGATAAAGGGCATAGCCGGATAAGCATTGAAAACATGCTTTTCAGACGAATTTCTTGATTTTTTCCTATGTGTGTCTACCTATATGATAATGTATTTCCCTTACTATCACCTTCCACATATTGATATTTTATGAGACAAAAATGTTTTTTCAATTTTTTAAAAACCTCAATTTCTCAAAAACGAATATATCGAATTGCATGCCATTAATTGAGTACATATAGACATTAAAGATGTATAACTGGGAATTTTCGCATAATTTTCTGATTATATAATGTGTGTGAAAAAGTATTTAAAAATTTACAAAAATAAAAATCATATCTTACAGTTTTCCGAAAATTATAATTTCCATGCAAAAAATTCCTCATATGTGCCCGCATATTATATATAAATACCGAACGCTTCAGTTGGGTATTACATATAAATATTTACAAAAACATGTAAAAAAAATTATTAAAATTCATTTAAAGGCGTTATTTGGGGCGGAGCTAATCCACCTCGACATTCGAAGAATTTTTGGAATATACACTTACAGAATTGCTGTGTTTTAAATTTTAATGAAAATGTAGACATCAATCCGTACCCTGAGGTTACTGTTTCGATATCAAAATTTGTTGTTAGCTTCGCATACAACATCAGAGAAAAATATTTTTGACATAAAATCTAACTATATTTTTCAATATCGAAATGTAACGATAGTGATCACAATCAATTTACCGTAATTTCGGGTGTATAAGCCGCAGCTCAAAGAATTCTTTTTCGACCCAGAATTTTTTAACAAACAAATATAACTAGTCAGATCGCCGTAAATAATTGTCTTCAATCACTAAATAAGATTTCTGGGTCCAAAAAGAATTGTTTGATCCGCGGCTTATACACCCGAAATTACGGTAAATGAAAATGTTTCTCACCAGTTTTTATAAAGAGAAATTATAGTTTGTATTTACAAGCTTGTTGTATAGCGGTTGTATGTAAGTAGGCGCTGCGAACTACTGCTAATTATACTAAGGAATAGTTCCGATTTATGATAGTTTTTTCTAAAGATTTTTTTTAGAGCGTGATTCCTGATTGTTACGATGTCATTTAAGAAAGATAATCCGAAATCTGAATGTTGTGGAAGTTAAAAAAAAAAAAAAAAAAAAAAAAAAAACTAGTGGCTGCCGAAAAAAAAAAATAGATGAAAAAATCGTATTATTTTCGAAATCGACTGGAAACAGTTTATCAGTTGGAAGTATATGTGCAAAGTGCAGAAAAACACAGTACTCCAAAATAAACGGTATCGAACAATGTAATTTTACATTATATGTTTTAACTTTACTAAATATTTTCTTCATTTTTATTTATTGTTTGCACTAGTTAATAATCTTGTTGTATTTTGAAAATCTCAAAAGCGTAAAGTTTATGAATTAGTTTCATAACTGTTTTTTACGAATATGTTAATACGTTTTCAAATTAAAAAATTAGTAAACATCCATAACAGTTTAATTTATTTTCATTTTTTAATTACATTTATAAATAATCATTTGTGTTTAATTTCTTAGTTAAAAGCACCTTTTAAATTATTTTAAACATATTATGAAGCTTTGTTTGCTTATTTTTAACTGAATGATTTGGTCATTTTCTTGAACAATGCTCAATCGCATTAGCGCACCCAAAAGGAGATCAGTATCAAAGACACCACTGTTTCAGAACACCAATTTCTGTATTAATTAAACGAACATTTTGCAATTACATAAAGCAAAGAGTTGTATTTTAAAATGGTACCATTCGTAACTTCCTCCCACTCTGGTTCCGCCATTGTTCTGTAATTACTCACTATAATTCGATTAGAATCAAATAAGCCTGTTTCAATCTCTAAATGGTACGATAAGCTTTAAAAATGCATTTACAGACCTGTATTAGACATTTCGAAGTTATTACAATGTTACTATAAGATATGATACTCGAATTTTATTTTTTTATTTTGGAGGCTTTTCAGAATCTATGAATGGTGATTTTTTTATTTCATTTTCAGACGAGGAGAGTGTTGCCCGTGGGCTACTTTTTGAAAATTCAAATTTCTTGATTGACACCACTTTTTTGAAACGGTAAAATTCTCTTCTTTTTGCCTTAATTTATGTGACATTAAATAAGCCTCATTTCACCAATTCAAAAAAGTGGTTCCAGTGAAGAATCTGAATTAAAAGAAAGTAGCTCATCTGGCAACATTGGACGAGGATGGGATGTCGGCATCATTCGAAGACGATCCTGTTTATACGATACGTGATACGAATTCTTCAATATTCGTTCCCGAAGAGTTTTTAGAAATGCCCATGCAAAAAACCGCGTCAACACATGGTTACTGCTGTATTTGTGAAAAAAAGAAACAGTTAGTTGTTGTTCCTAATGAAGCGATACTGCAAACGTACATAAAACGCAATATAAATATATCCCTTATCGAAATCGATGTTGTAACACACACAATTAAAAATCGTTTTTATGATAATGAACTAGAATCTATTAGAATTGTTTCTAATACATCGAAACTGAGCAAAAAGGAATTAACTAAGCTATTACAGGAAACAATTGATGAATGTACGTTACCTCTAATAAAAAACATCGAAGGAATCCCTAAACATCATATCGGGCTTTTTACGGGATTAAATATTGATCATATCAAAGATCTGCGAAATATGATGACTTCTATCCGAGATAGTAAAAATCGTACAGCATTAGAAGCCATTTTTATATTTTAGTTAAACTTCGAACTGGTATATCTAATGAATTGATTTCTGCTATTTTTGATTTAGAAAGAGAACAAAGGGTTTCTGATTATACCGCAAGCATAGTTATAGCATTTGAGAAGGATATACTCAAGTTTGGTTTTGGAATCAATAACAACTCTGGACAAGATTTAATTGAAAACCATACAACAGATCTTGCAAAAAAATTATACAATGCAAATAATAAATTAGTTTCGATTTGCGATGGTACATACGCGAGAAATCAAAAGAGCATATATGGGTGATTCTACGATAAGAGGTAATTTGTACGGCAATCCGCTTAAAACAGATTTTTTATTCTATATGTTGCTATTTTTTGCAATGAATCGCATCATCTTAATATACTTTATTAAATAACATCACGATTGAATGCCTAATTAAAACACATTTTTCTGAATTTTCTTACAAAGTCTAAAAAAGTCTCTCCCCTGGCATGTCCCCTTGCCGGTTTCAATTTAACTTTCAAACAATACATATATCTTTTCCGTAAGATGCTTAGCTAAAGTATGTTTAATTGGAATTTAAATAATTATACTTACGTATTATAAAATAAAAAATAAAATATTTTTGTTAATTTCAAATAATTTTTAAAATTAACTTTTGTCCCGCTTTTTTTGTGTCTCTACTCTGTCAAATTTCGTTCCGCTGAAACAAATATAAATTCAAGGATGGCTGTATTGGAAGTACTGCTTAACCCTTTGCGGCGCAGGGCAAATTAATTCCTTAGGTTTTGAAATTAATGGCTGACGCCGGAATTTGAAAACAACTTTATTTGTAAATAAGAAAACGCTGTATTTCAAGCATTCAAAAAACCGTAATTTTTTTAAACAACATTTCGGTGCGAAAGTGGCGTTTGGGAATTAAAATTAAGTGGTTTATCTACTAAACCACTGCGCCGCAAAGGGTTAAGGACATCTATTGGCTTGAAGTTAGCAATACTAAACGCGCAAGCCATTTAAGCGTCGCCATTTTTAGTTGTTGTGACGCGACCGTGCAGTGTAGTGGCTTTGCACGGTGATCGTGTATCTCCCCTGGTAAGTCATAAAACTTATAATATTCATTTAATTCAATTGAATTTACTGCCCTAATTAAAGAATACGGTAATAATTAAAGTGAAATACACAATTAACAGAAAAACTATTTCAGTCAGTTAAAAAATTTGAATTTACATAAAAATGTCTCTCCCCTGCCGTATTTCCCCTGGCAAGATAACTGCGAGGGGAGCGAGTCACTGACCAGAAAAAGTTATAAAATATGTATAAAGTGACTTGCCCTTATATGAAAAAGTAAATAAACGGGACAAAAATCATAATTTAAAGGTTTTTGATCAAACTCAAACTTTTCTTTTTGGCCGAATTCTCTATGTTTTTGAACCTCTTATCGTAGAATCACCCATATAACGAATATCAGAGAAAATCTTATTCAGTACAGAAGAAAGTCCCTTTATGCAAACCCTTGACCATATGCCCCACAGATTGTTACATTATTCATATGTTAGGTCCATACCTTGCAAATCAAAACGATGCTAAAATAATGAAATAAATAATTAGTTGTCCTGATAGTCTTAGTCAATTAATAAAACCAGGGGACATTTTTGTCCTTGATCGTGGATTTCGTGACGTTGCACCTGATTTAGAAAAAAAAAGGATATGAAGTATTCATGCCGGCTTTAAAAGGCCAACAAAAGCAACTAACTGTAAAACAAGTTAATAAATCAAGATTTGTGAGAAAACAAGCTGGGTTGTCGAATCTGTACATGGAATGTTAACCCTTTGAGCTCTGATAGTAGAATTTTCTACCACATAATTTTAATTCCGAAGTATAACAACGACACCAGAAATTTCGACCAAATTTATTTAAAAGATGTTTAATGCATCCTTTTTTTTTTCGTGTATATCGTTAACCATTTTTTTTCTTTGCAAAATACTGGTGCCAATGTGACATTTGGAATTTTGAAGAAATTTACCCACCAGAGCTCAAAGGGTTAAAGGAAAAATGCCATCTTTTAGATAACATAATCTATAACAAAATGTTGGCAAAAGTTAAAAGCTATTTCCGAATTGCTTCTTTTTTGTTAAATAAATTCGGCAAAAGATTAATTTCCGATTAAAAAAAATTACAGATGAAGTGGTTGATCACATGTTTAGCAAAATAAACGATGAAAATACCTTAGTAGCTGTAATCGAACAAAATAACTGGTTGAGTAGAGAACTCCCTTTTACCGAGTTATCTTCGTGTGACTTATTAGATTTTCCGAAAGTGTCCGAAAGAGAATTAAAAATATTTTTTACAGGTTCATGCCAATACAATGAAGAAATATCTTACTTGGTGGAAATGATGAAGGAATACTCTTCGATAAATACAAATTTCATTAAAGATAAAACAAATATTTTGAAAATAGAAGTTCCATCACGGCATATATCAAAGAAAACTTACCGTTGTTTTATACAATATAAACTTAATGCTATTGGCGTGTCTGCTATATTTAAACATTATCACGAATGCCTAAATCGCATGAGAACAGTTGGTTGCTGCCCTCATTTTCCAGTAGTAATCTATTATCTGTCTTACGGGAGATATTTGTCAAAAAATTGTAAGACCGTCAGAAATACTATCTAATCTATTCAGAAATGAAACCATAACTATTGTGATTGAAGACGACAGTGACAATGATTAATTTCTTTCTTCAATCTTTTTTTTCTATATTTACTGTTTTTATTATTTAAATTGTTATTTTTATACAGAAAATAATGTAATGCATTATGAAGTGTCAGCTGTTTTTTCTTATAAAAGTCACAGTTCTTGAAAGTGAGGTCTAAAACACTGAAACTGACTATACAATTGATGTATATATATTTGCATATAAGTTTATAATATATTCGCTAAAAGTTAACTGTCTTGACAATATTTTGATCTCCTGGTAATTTGCCCACTGTTTTTGGACTTATAGTTTTTTTTTTTTTTTGAAATTTTCATCTCATCAAGCATTAAAGAATTCAAAGTTATAGAAATATATTCTTCCCTACAAAATATCATGCAATGTTGTCAACTTCTTTTTTATTTTATTTTCACTCAAATTATGTACCTTTCGCTAATATTTATCTTTGCACTAAACAGCACGGGAATTCGCCATTAGACAAATAAATAACTGCGAGTACTGGGTTGCCAGATTTGGCCTCTTTTTTATTTTTTTTAAATCTGAAATTTTTTTTCACACCAGAAATTCTGTATGGTTTTGTTTTCTTTACTTAATGACAGAGGTTTCGTGATTACCCAAAGAAAAAAATTCTCTTTCAGAATTTCTGATGTGAAATCGAAATTTTAAATTGAAAGTAGAGGCCAAACTGGCAACCCAGAGCGAGTAGCATGTGTCTTGAATAAAAAAATTATCTATTAGCACCCTGTCCATATATTACATTCAATTTTTAGGTATATGATATTCATACAAATTTACCTCATTTTGCTGTGGCTGCGCCCTGTATAATTAGCGGAACTACTTGCACGTATTACCCTTTGCTAAAAGTGGTGAAAATGTTTGAATAAAAATCATTATATTAACTGTCGTAAAATTTCGATATTGAAGAATCTTGATTTCCAAGCAAAAATATTTTTCTCTATTGTCTCCGATAAAAAACATCAATTTTCGATATCGAAATAATATCGAAAGTGCTGAAAATTATGGCTTATCTGCTAAATGAAATCTAAAATGCGGCAGTCGGCTCGTTGCCTGCTGGCATTGTTCCAAAAATTCTTCAAATGTTGAAGTTTGTTAGCTCCACCCCAAATAACGCCTTTAAATGAATTTTTATAATTTTTATGCATATTTCTGTAAATATTTATCTGTAGTACCGAACGCAAAACTTTAGTATTTATATATAATATGCGGGCACACATGAGAAATTTTTTACAAGAAAATCGTAATTTTCGGAAAACTAAGATATGATTTTTATTTTTGTAAATTTTTAAACGCTTTTTCACACACTTTTCATAATCCGAAAATTTCCACTTATGCATCTTTGATATCTATATACACTCAATTAATGAAAAAATGAATCAATGAATGACTTTAAAATATTTAAAAAACATTTTTATCTCATAAAATATCGATATTTATACGGTGATGCTTGGGGAAATATATTGCTAGATTGGTAGACACACGTGGGAAAAATATCAAGAAATTTTGTTGAAAGGCATGTTTCCAATGCTTATCCGGCTAAGCGCTTTCTTCAAAATTCGAAATGTCTCAGCACCAATATTTTACAAAAAAATAAATAAATAAATAAAAATAAAATAAAAATAAAAATGCATTATATCTTCTTCAAATAAATTTGGTCGAATATTCCGCTGCCATTGTGAATTTCGGAATTAAAATTAAATGGTAGAAAATTAAACCATCAGAACTAGAAGTTTTAAAAAGTGAACATCCAACCCATATTTTTCTTTGAAAAATTGTATAAATATGCAATACATAGGGATTTATAACAAATGATTTATCTTCTACATACATTATAAAACAATGCTAAACATGTACATCTGCGATCAAATAAGAAAACTTCGCAATAATAAAATGTGAAATTTTATATTAGCAATAATTAATGTCTATGTAGTATTAAACACACTTTTAAATGATCTGGTCACTTACATGCAAGAATCGTTTGTTTACACCCTTACTTAATACATTTAGATAGCCCACATTTAAAATTACATTTTCACTGAACTTATGTAATTAAAATATAAATTTAAAATTAATGTTAGAAATTGTTTTGTTTTGCCATTGTTTTTACCTTAGCTTTTATTTTTTATTATTTTTTATTGTTTATAAAATAAACAGTTTAAGTGGGTAAATGAGTAAAATTCCATGAACTTTAAAATGGATCAAATAACAGGGTTCGCACACTCCTTATAATTTGTAAGGACTATGGCACCACTATTAATGATAAGAAATTTTTTTTTAATTTAATAAACAGAATTCGCAACCAATACCTTGATTCGCTATTTTCGAAATATTTTTTTGCAGTGAAATACATTGAAAATACTGTAAAAATTTAGTGGTACCCAGCTAAAAATGAACTCCAGTGAAACTGCAAAGAAAATGCAGTTGAAAAACTGTGGTGATTTGGCACAAATCACTGCAGTTTTTTCGAAGTCAACAACTACAAAATCTCTACAGTGAATGTGTAGTTCATAACTGCACATTTTCTGCAGTGAATTTGAAGTTAAATGCCCCTCCTACCCAAAAAAATTGGCTCTGCTGGCGCCATCTATTGACCATACTGGTAAGCTTGCTTTTTAACATTTCAAAGTCAGATTTTGACTTGGAAACAGTTGTACTCAAATTGACGATCCCAGGTACAGGAGAGACACACGCTTTGACCACTTGCCCGTTGAGACTTGTGTGGTTAGCGCTGTGCGAGGTATAAAGGGGAGGCATTTTAATTAAAGGTTATTTGTTGCAAAAGCTGAATGGCAGGCAGAAAAAATGGATATTTTAAAGTGCTTTTATTTTATTATTTATTTATTTATTGTTATTCATTTATATGGGCGTGTATTTTAAAAACAATTTAATATTAAATAAATAAAACAAATACTTTAGCGAATTAGCTAAAGCAAATGAATTGGTTTTTCTTCTGAATTTAAAAATCAGTAAATATTTAATAAAATAATTTTATTTTTAGGCTAATTGCGAAAATAATAATTTTTTTATTATGAATTATAATGTAATTACATGCGTTGTGTTAATTTTATAAAATATATATTTTTGATATGGAAGTACTTTACTTTAATAAATTATGGGTCTGTAATTAATATTTTTTACTTAGAATAAAAATTCATTTTATGTCGTTTAATGATAAGGTAAAACTTATTTTTTATTATTGTGTTAGAATGATAATTTGTTTTTTATAAACATTTTTTATTTTATTTTATTTTTTTTTTGTGAGTTTTTTTAAATAGGGAATATTTCTGAATCTTTCTTGCAAATTAAAATAAATAAACGAATTTTAGAGTTTTTTCTGATAATATAATTTTTTTAGGAATTATAATGTAATTAAATGTGTTAATTTAAGAAATATATATTTGTAAAAAGGAAAAATTAATTTTATAAAATAAGAATATAATATTGTGTTAGAATAATAATTTGTTATTTATAAAAAAAAATTATTTAATTTAAAAATTAAATAAAAATAATATATATATATATATATATATATATATATATATATATATATATATATATATATATATATATATATATATATTGGTAGTGAGTTTTTTAAATGGGGAATATTTCTGAATCTTTCTTGCAAATTAAAAAAATAAACGAATTTTAGAGGTTTTTCTGATAATATAATTTTTTTAGGAATTATAATGTAATTAAATGTGTTAATTTAAGAAATATATATTTGTAAAAAGGATAAATTAATTTTATAAAATAATAATATAATATTGTGTTAGAATAATGATTTGTTATTTATAAAAAATTTTTAATTTAAAAATTAAATAAAAATAATATATATATATTATTTTTGGTAGTGAATTTTTTAAATGGGGAATATTTCAGAATCTTTCTTGCAAATTAATTTAAAAAAAAAAATAAACGAATTTTAGAGGTTTTTCTGATAATATAATTTTTTTAGGAAATATAATGTAATTAAATGTGTTAATTTAAGAAATATATATTTGTAAAAAGGAAAAATTAATTTTATAAAATAAGAAGTTCATAATTAATAACTTTGAATTACAATAAGGACTCATTTTATGTCGTTTTTATTTTTTAATGTAGCATATGTTTTTAATGACTATGTAGATATATTTGATTGTTAACTTATCTACATTTTTACCTAAAAATAAAATAGAAACATTAATTTAATTTTCTCCTTTTTTTCTTTGGTAAATAATTTTTTACAAAGGGAAATTTCTGATTTTTTTTTAAATTTTAATATAAAAAATGACTAGATTTTTCAATATATTTATAAAAAATAATTTTAAACACTTTTAATAATTTAATATTTGCATGAAATAAGAAACTTTGATGTGCTTTTAAAATGAATACATAATTAGAAAATACACTTCAATTAACTGGTGAAGTATTTTTTTTTCTTTCTACGATTCATTAAGTTTAGATCGAATAATAATTTTAAAGAGCGATTTAAAAAATTATTTGATAATTCAAATATTTGTATGTCGATTACAAAATGAAGTAATAGTAAATTAACACGTTGACGGACACTTGCGTCTATAGCCGTCAAAGCGAAAATTTTAAGTGTTGAAATTAATGATTGACACCGGGATTTGAAAATAATTGTATTTATAAATAAGAAAAAAGCTAAATTTTACGAATTTAATAAATAGAAGTTTTTTTTACAAACATTCTGGTGCCACTGTGCTCTTTGGGAATTAAACTTTGGGAACTTGTTCTTATTGTCCGTCAATGTGTTAATTGCAAGTAATTGTCAGTTATGAAGATGGAGATGTATGGGGGCAGGAAGCAGAGGAGCTCGATGGATTTTAAAATTTAATTAAATAAAATTTCCTTTTTTTTTTTTTTTTTTTTTCAAAAACTTAATGTAAATTTTTCGAGTAACTTAGAAAGAAAGAAAAAGACATTTTCAATTAAGGAGGGGGTTGTAGACTCATAGCCCCTCCCTGGATTTTGAAATTTAATTAGCAATTTTTTCTCCACTTTACAAAAGCATAATAAAATTTATTCTTTTAGTGTGATTTAAATAAAGAAAAGAAGAATTTTCCGTGAGGGGTGGGGGAATAGATGAGCCATTTTCCCTCACTCGATTTTGAAATTTAACTAATTTTTTTCTCCGATTTTTGAAAAAATACTAAAATTCAATCTTTTTCTTTAGCTTAAAATATAAGAACTAAGAATTTTCTGTTAGGGGGAGGAAGGTAGAAAAAAGTATTTGCCTCTTCCTAAATTAATATATATATATATATATATACATTAACAAAATTTTTCTTTTCTGATATTTTCAAAAGCATAGTAAAATGTATAATTTTCAAGAAATTTACAATAAAAAGTAAGAAGAAATTTCGCATTAAGGGGCTGGTGAGTGAAAGGCCCATTGTCCCTCATAACTTTTGAAACTTAATATATTTTTTCTCTGATTTTGATAAACCTCGCAAAATTTATTCGTTTAGAGTAACTTAAAATAAAGGAACTAAGAAATTTCCGTTGTATGCAGGGGGCACAGGTAGTCACTACCCCTCACTGGATTTCGAAATGTAATTTAGTGAAATTATTTTTTTTTCTCTTAGCTTACAATAATAAAGGAACTTAGAATTTTAAGTTAGAGGGAAGGAAGCATAGATAGGGAAGCCCATGTCTGAATTTAAAAAAAAGGAAATGGATTTTAATGTATTAAAACTTGTAATTTCCAAGTAACAAAACAAAGTAGGAACTAATAAATTTTTTACTACGGAAGTGGTTCGATGGGATGAGAAATCCCTAGCTCGATTTTGAAGCATATTTGAAATTATTTTTCTCCGATGAAATTCTGTGAATTTATCGGACAATAACTACAGTTATACCAGAGATGCATCGTAAATGTACTTCTAAATTAATGGTTGGATAATAACTTCAAATTCACTGCAGTGATTCTACGGTTATAAAGTCTTATATATTTTTTAATTTTTGATTATAAAATGACTTTATAAAAACTACAGTGTATTCAAAGTTAATAGCGCACAGAATGTTTAAAATAAATTACTGCAAAATCACCTTTAATTAACTACAAAATAACTAAAGTGATTTTATAGTTGAGATTGCACTACAGAAAGACTAGAGAAATTTTAGAAAAACCTCAAAAACACTTCACTTCTACAAAAAAAACTGCAGTTCATTTTTAGCTGGGTACAGCTGTGCGAATCCTGAATAAGCCCAAATAAATTACAATATTATTTTCTAAATCATGTAAAATTGCATATATATATTCACTTTGTGAAACTTAAATTACACTGTTCCAGTAATTCTGGTTTCCTTACAGAATAGCTTTATCAAAAAAAAATATTTAAATCCAAAGCTTTTGATAAAATTTATTCGAAAATCAGTCTCTCTCGTTTATACTCAACGAAGCAGAAGTATATTGATAACATTTTAAAACATTCTTTAAAACTTAAGATCTTCAAAACTTGAGATTACTCTTTCATGGAAAGTTCGTTAGATTTATCATTAAATAAATCGTTTTAAATAAACCGAGAAGTGCATCTTACTGTATATTTGGTGAGCATAAAATACATTTATTTCTAAACAAAGCTGTGGTAATTAGTGTAGTCACACTTATCTCTTGCAATGTTAATAAAAATTAGTTTTAAAGAGAAAACGAAATATAAAAAGATACTTTTAACCATGGAATGTGTTACGCTTTACAAAATGTTCAGTTACATGATGATTGACATTGCACAATGAATTGTTGTTCAAATTTTTTTCTTAAAAGTTCTATATTATAAAATTTATCCTCTTGAAGAGCAGTGATATAATAATTATTTAAATTACACAGTACAAGTAATTCTGGGATCCTAAAAGGAGTTCCTACCTGGGTTCCTATCATTTATTTAAATTACTCCGTATCAACAGAATAACGTCATTAAAATATATAATTGAATCCTAAGCTTTTGATAAAATTTATTCGGAAATCAGTCTCTCTCGTTTGTACTCAGTGAAGCAGAAGTATATTGATAACATTTTAAAATATTCTTTAAGGCTTGAGACCTTCAAAACTTGAGATTACTCTGTCATGGAAAATTCGTTAGATTTATCATTAAATGAATTATGTTAAATAAACCGCGAAGAGCATTTTTCTGTATATTTTGCGAGCATTAAGTATATTTATTTCTTAGGTAATCTCTAGTATTTAGTGTAGTCAGACTTACCTTTGTAGTTTTAATAAAAATTTAGTTTAGTAAAAGAAAACGGAATCTGAAGATATACTCTTAAACACGAAATGTGTTACTCTTTACAAAATGTTCAATTTCGTGATGATTGATATCGTAGGACGATTAGTTGTTGAAATACTTTTCTTAAAAGTTCTATATTATAAAACTTATCTTCTTGAAGAACAGTGATATATTATTTATCTAAGCCCTTAAGCTGCGCATTAAATTACGGATTACAAATTCAGGATGATTATTCCCACCACTATCTTTGAAAAAATAAAAATAAATGTTCACTTTATATAAAGACAAACAAAATGGAACCCGAATTAAGCCAATTTCACTATGTTGTAAAACTGATGGGAATTATACAATTCTGAAAAAAAGCCGTGAAGCTTACAGCCCGTGAATATCACGGAAGCGTGACTTAAGGGGTTAAATTAAACTGTACCAGTAATTCTAGGTTCATAACAGACGTTTCTATCTGGGTTCCTATTATTTATTTAAAATACATCGTTCCAGTAATTCTGGGTTCCTGACAGAATAACTTTATCAAAAAAATTATTTAATTCCTAAGCTTTTGATAAAATTTATTCAAAAGTCAGTCTTTCTCGTTTGCACTCTTTAAAACTTGAGATTATTCTGTCATGAGCAGTTCGTTAGATTTATCATTAAATGAATCATGTTAAATAAGCCACGGAGCGCATTTTACTTTATATTTGGTGACCATTAAGTATATTTCTTGCATTAACGGAAATGATTCGTAGATGAATTAAAGAAAAAAATAGATTATATGAAATTGGTGAAACAAGCAACTTTGAAATCTCACTACAAGTTGATGATAATTCAGTGAATTCAGAAACATATGTCATATGGAACCAAGTGATGCATTGTTATATCCAGTGATGTAAAAAAAGCGTACCGTAATTTCCGGAGTATAATCCGCGGATCAAATAATTATTTTTCGACCCAGAAATTTTTTTTAATAAAATGTAACATTTTGTATCGCGGAAAATATTTGGCTTCAATTACTAAATAAAATTTCTGGGAAAAAAGAATTGTTTGACCCGCGGAATATACGCGGGAAATTACGGTATGGTTATTTTCTTGTAAATATACAGATTACCTATATTTTTCCGCAATGTTAATTTTGTTTCTTTTATCATTTTATGTTATGCAAAGTGTATAATTTAAAATTTATTATTCATGATTAAGGGATAAGTCACAAGAAATATGTGACAGTTAAGTTACACAAATTCATTGCATACTTTTCAGTAAAGATGCGTATTCGATCATTGTGTAAAATTTTTCTGAGTAATGTATTATAGAAATATAAAAATATTAACGTTAAAATAACTAGTTATTTTAAATCATACCGGTGTCGGAAAAATATTGCTTGATTCCCAATTGCCACAACGACAAGAGAAATTTGGTATAAGTATTTTTCATTCAGTATATAAATAAAACAACGCCCCCCCCCTTTTTTAATAAATTTGTTTGTAAATTCCGGTGCCCTTCATACATGTAATCATTTTAGCAATGGCAGTGCTCTGCGCCGGAAAGACTTAAAATTGTGAAGCTTCAGCTCCCAGCTAAAAATGAACTGCAGTTTTTTTGCAGAAGTAAAGTGTTTTTGAGGTTTTTCTAATGTTAACTGTAGACTTTCTGTTGTGCAATCTCAACTATAAAATCACTTCAGTTATTTTACATTTCAAAATCACTATGAGTGGTAGTTGACAATCTATGCCCCCTGCCTTCAACGGAAATTTCTTAGTTCCTTTATTTTAAGTTAATCTGAACGAATATATAATGCTATGTTTATCAAGATCAGAGAACAAATATATTAAGGTTCAAAAGTTTTGAGGGACAATGTGCATTTCACTCAACAGGCCCTTAATGAGAAATTTCTTCTTATTTTTAATTGTAAATTACTTGAAAATTATATATTTTACTATGTTTTTGAAAATAGAAGAATAGAAAAATTTTGTTAATTGTTTTTTTTTATTATTTAGGGAGGGGCAACAGCTCTCTTCTACCTTTCTCTCCCTAGCTGAAAATTCTTAGTTCCTCTTATATTTTAAACTAAGAAAAAAGATTTAAATTTAATATATTTTTAAAAAATCGGGGAAAAAAATTAGTCACATTTCAAAATCGAGGGATGAAAAATGGCTCATCTATGACCCCTTCACTCAACGGAAAAATTTTCTTTTCTTTATTTTAAATTACTCTAAAACAATAAATTTTATTATGTTTGTGTAAATTAGAGAAAAAAAATACTAAATAAATTTCAAAATCCAGGGAGGGACAATGAGTCTACCCCTATATCTTTGCTTTTAAAGTTACTCGAAAAATTTACATTATATTGTTGAAAAAAGAAGAAAAAGAAATTAAATTAAATTAAATTTTGAAATCCAAGGAGAGGCAATCTGCTTCCTGCCCCCATCCCCCTCCATCTTCATAACTGAAAAGGACTTACAATTATTTCATTTTGAAATAGACATACAGGTATTTGAATCATCAAATAATTTTTTGAATCGCTCTTTAAAATTATTATTCGTTCTAAACTTAACCATAGAAAGAAAAAAAATGCTTCATAAGTTAATTGTACTTATTTTCTAATTATATATTCATTTTAAGAGCACAACAAGGTTTAATATTTCAAATAAATATTTAATTATTAAAAGGATTTAAAATTATTTTACAATCAATAAAAATACGAAAAAAATCTAGTCATCTTTTTATATTTAAAATTTAAAAGAAAGATTCAAAAATTTCCCTTTGTAAAAAAGTACCATAAAAAAGAGATCAAATAATATAGAACCTATTTTTTTAATTAAAATTAGTTTTTCTATTTTACAAATAAAAATTTTTTTTTAATTAAAACATTTAATTACATTTTAATTCTTAAAAGGAAAATTGTATTAACAGAAAATCCTCTAAACTTCACTTATGTTGTTAAATATTCTTAAATTTATAAGAAAAATTCAGAAAGATCCACCATTCAAAAATTAAATGATAAAAGTAAAAAAATTAATTTTATTCTTAAATTAAAAAATACTTATAAGTAACAAATTACTATTGTAACATAAGAATAAAAAATATGTTCTACCTAAATTAGCAAAATACATAAAATATTTTTTATTCTAAGTTATTAATTTACTACCTATATTATTTATTAAAGTAAGTGTTTCCATTTTATATGTGTTTTGAAAATTAACATAACGCATACCATTACATTATAATTCATAATAAAATTATATTAATTGAACAAATATTATCTGAACAAGAATAAAATTATTTTATTAAATATTTACAATTTCTTACATTTATAAGAAAAAACAATTTTTGCTTTAACTAATTTGCTAAGGTATCTATTTCATTCGTTTAAATATTAAATTAACATTTAAATACGCGCAAAAAGAATTTACAATAAATAATAATAAAATAATAAAATAAAAGCACGTAAAACTTCCAACTTTTTCGTCTCCCATACATCTTCAGCGATAAACAATCACTTATCGAAATGCCTCCCATAATACACTTATTACCTCCCATACTTACAGATCTGCGTGGTTGAGTGGACAGATCGTGCGTTTCCTGTACATAAGGTCCGCGGGTCGATTCCAACTGGTTCTAGTGTAAAAATATGTGTGTTTGGAATGTTGTTTAACAAGATCAATAAATGGCGCCACCACTGTAGGTTTTTTTTAACTTATCGTTGCTTATCAACTATAAATTCACTGCAGTGAATGTGTAGTTATCAACTACACATCCACCGCAGTAAATTTGTAGTTATGTCGACTTCAAAAAAACTTCAGTTACTTGTGCCAAAACACTACAGTTTCCCAACTGCAGTTTCTTTACACTTTCACTGCAGTTCATTTTTACCTGGGATCGCTTTCGCAGAGGTTCATTTCCACCGGTAGAATCTTCCACCAATAAGTTTCAATAGGCTATTTTTACTTATTTTAGCGCCTTTTTAATATAAATTTTCAGACATGAATAATGACCAAAGCAATTATTCATTTTTACTGGTGAAAGTTTACATTGGCAGTAGTCAAGTTTATCGTGTCCGCCATATCTCATAACTGCCAGCAATTTCCGCTTTTTTTGCCCGGAAAATGTTACATAAAATTTTGCCATTTCAAATCGCCGAAACCTGCCGACTAAATAAGTAAAAAAATTCTATTAAATTTTTCCGGGCCAAAAAATCGGAAGAGTTGGCAGCTATACTATCTACACAAACTCCTCTCAGTGTCACTAAAAATGATTATAAAACCTGGGCAAACTGACACTGATAAAAACAAACGGAAATATTTTTCATATTTCTAAGAAAATATTTTCATGAATAAGGTGGTTAAATAACACATTTTATTTTGAAATTTATTGGCGGAAATTTTGCCCCGTCAATAATCAGAAACTGCTGATATAATTAATAAAAACAGCCACAATTTTGTGACAACTTCCTACTACCATTGCAACTGGTACACAGCTCACTAATGTTATTATGATTTTATGTTTCTCGCTTTTTATTTACAAGTTCATTTGCTAGTTGTTATCTCAAGAAAAATTTCTAAATTTCGGCCGATTATTTTTCTGACTTTTGTTAAATTAATTTACGCAGACAGTATCAATTTAAGATAGGTCTCTTTAAATCATTTTGCATAATTACGACTTATATGCAGAGTGGCGAGTAATTAGGGAAAAGCACCGTAAAAAGGTTGATAATTACCGGTATTTTATTAAAGAGAAATTCGTCTTTTTTAATCCCTTAATAGTATTTGAAATATTTTCTATAAGAAAATACTGGTAGTTGACTGTGTTTTATGACTGTGTTTTTCCCTAGAATTCGCCATCCTGATATGCATCCATTTAAAGAATTACTTTTTTATTCCAAGTCCAAACTTCAAATTACAAAAAATAATTTTGCCTTTAAATAATTACGAATTGCATGTCGTTAAATAAAGTAAAAATTGCTGATTAGAACTTCTGTTATGAATTTTGAAGTTTCTAACTATAACAAACTTCAAACAAATTCGCACTTTGAATGCTATTAAGTCGGTGATCATATTCCAGTTTTTAAATCAATAATCCCATTTTGTACATTTCGCCTGAAATACCAGAAATATTTTCAAAGAATTTTACGTTTAAAAGAAGCAAAAATCGTTTCAAAAATCATCCGATATTGAAACAGCAGATACAAATAAAACTCTTGCATAGAATGCTGGAAGCGCAAAAATGGCCAAAATTAAACTTATGGTACTCAGAGAGTTCTGTAGCGCGGTCTAATAGCCAGAATGGCGCCAAATTTTGTTGGAATATTAAACAAGTCGGGAGATGAAGTATTCTGCGAAAAGACAATTTAGTCCCAAAGGTCACTACCAAGCAGGGATGAGATTTCCGCTTTTTTGCACACCAGTAAAAGCTTAGAGAAAATACTATATTTTTAAATCGGAACATTTTTATGATTTAAAATAACAACATTTTCTCTAAGATTTTACTGGTATCCAAAAAAGCGGAAATCTCATCCCTACTACCAAGGGAATATGTAGCGCTGTGTATTCGAAAAAGAGTTTCAAAAAAGAAGAATCAATACTGAAATAAAATTACCGTTAACACTAGAACCGCCAAAAGGGGTCAATATGACACCTGCCAGAGTGATAACAGCCGATTCGAACCAGATTTTGCTTCATAAGATATGTTAAATATATGTGGCACAAAAATAGACTAATTAAATAAGTTGAATAGATTAAAATTTAAATTCTGGTGCGAAACAGTTTTTAAAAAACTTTAGTAAAATACCCGGCTGTTTTAGTGTTAATTTAGATCATCCATCTAAGGTTCGATGTCGCCACCGTTTTTGTGGAACACATGTTGCATTCTATGCACTTTACAGAATCTCCCATTCAGTTCATGATATGTTATCCTTCAACGTAGCCAGGTCCTGGACGCCTCCGTGATAGACCTTGGCTTTAGGTAACCCCATAGCCGAAAGTCGCAGAGTGTAAAATCAGGAGACCGAGGTGACCATACAGTTGGAAAATAGTGGTTAGACTCTTTCTTTTCTGAATTTCTGTTGTAGCAGCTGCTGTACCCGCAAAGCAATATGTGCAGCGGCTCCATCTTGCATGAAAATGATTTTTTCCAGGCACTGCCTTTTCTGAGGAGTCGGAATAACAAAGTTGTTTATCTTTTGGCAATATTTATCTCCAGTAACATAACAAGTTACGGGTCCTGTCGGAGTAAATGTTCTCATAGAAGAATGGACCTATGATCATATCCTCTGTGAAACCACACCAAACAGTTATCTTTGGTCAATGCAAAGGAATTTCCATGAATGATCTTGGTGACTTGTTATCCCAAATTCGGCAGTTCTGAGTATTTACAGTTCTATTAGGTAAAAGTGAGCCTCGTTTCCTCATAAGATTTTCCACGGCCAAGCATCATCCAACTCCATTCTGGCAAGAAAAGTGAGAACAAAACCAATCGCTTATCATGGTCTGTGTGATGAAAATCTTGTACACGGCTGATTAGGAGTGGATAATCTTCCTTAGGATTCTCCATACCGTACAATAAGGTTTATCGAGATTCCGAACTATCCCACGAGCGCTGGAAGTGGTAGCAATATTGTCTGGTGCTTTACCGACAATCGCCGTTGCTACTTCGATTGTATCCTATGATACGGGTTTTTGCCCTCTTCCTGACTGAACATTTTGAGAACTTCTTTTCGCAAACTTCTCAACCATTGCTTTCAAACTATTAACTGACAAAGGACCGTTACCTTTACCTTTTTTCTACAAGCACAAAGAGTGGATGGCGCATTGCACTGATTAAGGTAAAATAATTTCATTAGTAGAGCTCGCTCGACTAAAGAAGGAGACATTATGAAAGATAACTTTCAATGAAATTGCTTCTAATTGTAGCTCAATATCTTTTAACCTTTTAATTCCCATGCTAGAACACGTTCTAGAAATTATGTAGTTCATTTCACACCAGAAAAATTCAATGGCTAATTTCGTTTTATTTAAATACGGAATGTTCTGTTATTGATTAAAGCAAATATTGTTGTTTTAATTTCTTGGTGGGAACTGAAATATACGAATTAAAATATCTCGGGCGGTTTCGGATCCAGAGGGTTGACCCTTTCGGGTCTGAATTTTTTTTTACGTTCCAATTTTTAAAATTTAAACATGAAAAAGTATTGCTCTTAAAGGCAAAAATTAAGTTTTATTACAATATTAAGATTATTTAAGGAATTACATTATGTACTATTACTGGTACAGTGGTCTTTTGAGGAACAAGTTGTCATTTACGGGAATTGTATTATTAGTACAATACGCTCAAAAATATAAATGTAGTACAATATCAAATCGAAATTTTGATAGATATATAAAAAAATGTTAAAAAATAAATTTAAAAGTACGCAATTACCATAATTTCTGGCATATAATCCGCGGACCAAACAATTACATTTCGAAAAGTTTTTAAAATAGAATTTAACATATTAGATCGCGGTAAATATTTGGCTTAAATTACTAAATAAAATTTCTGGGTCGAAAAAGAATTGTTTGATCCACCGTTTATACGCCGGGAATTACGGTAGCATTATATAATTCACAATAGTTGAAACTCAATTTACACTTTTAAACAGAAAAAAACCGTGCAAAATTGAAAAAATATAAAAATAAAATTTTCCTTTGTTGGTAAATTCTGGTGACGTCTCTTATTTAGTATGAAATGTATTGAAGCTATTCCTGTCCCCATGAAAGCATACCGTAATTTCTCACGTAAATGCCGCACCTTGGATAACTCAATTTCCTACCAGAATAAATTTTTTAAAAAATATTACTTGCTTGTGCTTTGCACGCATTTGGCTTCTTTTTTTCAGTTAATTTTCTGGTTTGAAAAAGACTTTACTAAGCCGCGGCGTTTACGCGCGAAATTACGGTAAGTAGACGTTGCATTTTTCAGAAAAAGTATGTTTTTCTAAAGTTACATCCTTCTTATTCGCACCTTTGTTACACCTTGCTTCTCTCTATCATGTGGCCTCTATTATCACATATCTTACGTCCCCAATTGGGCGAAGTGATGGTTTCAACTTTTTTTAGAGGGAATAGTCATGGTGGGTGATTTACTTGAAGGACCACGCTTCACAGAGTATGTAGTTTGTTTTTTGAAAGCCAGTGCTTTTAATCCTTTGAGCTCTGATGGTTCAATTTTCTACCACTTAATTTTAATTCCAAACCGTCACACTGACACCGGAATATTCGACCAAATTTATTTGGAAAATGTTTAACCCTTTGAACTCTGGGGTATAAATTTCTTCAAAATTCCAAATGTCACATTGGCACTAGTATTTTGCAAAGAAAAAAAACGGTTAACGATAAGCACGATAAAAACCATCAAACCTTTTTCAAATAAATTTGGTCGAATTTTCTGATGCCAGTGTGACATTTCGAAATTAAAATTATGTGGTAGAAAATTCTACCAGCAGAGCTCAAGGGGTTAAAAGAAAGTTAACACGAAAGTTAGCTCGAGGGGTTAATGCATTTGTCCGTGTATACTATAAATCGAATTTTTTCTTACCAAAATACTGGTGACAATGTGTCATTTGGAATTTTCAAGAAATATACCCATCAGAGCTCAATTTTTTTTTTTTTTTTTTTTTTTTTTTTTTTTTTTTTTTTTTTTTTTTTAACAAATAGGCTAATAATATTGCATAAAAATATTATATGACAAAAAAAGAGAAACATTGCTATAAAACAGAGATATTCAGCTTAAGTTACTACAAATTTCATTTCTAAAATGTGCAATGTGCAATGTGCCATTCCTATGCAGTATGCATATTTTAGTAAAATTAATTCCATTAAAGACGCTATACTTTACGCTACTAATAGTACACATACTCAAAGATTGATAAAGCATAACTTTTGAATATTTTTTTTTGCAAAATTACATCAAACATTAGCTATAATAACTTATTTTACAAAAATAGTTTCAAATAATAATTCTTATTTTTTATAATATCAATAATGTGAGCAAGTTCAAAACAATTCCCTGCTTGACGGGCATTCAAAGTTTTATCCCTCTTGAATGAGTGTTCCTGGACTTGTAGGGCTACATATAAGGGAAAAAATTGAATTCACGCTTTCAATAAGAGTCTTCAACCACTTAATGGCGCATTAAATTACAGTTTAAAAATTCAAATTCATTAATTCATTATTCCCACCACTTTTTTGAAAAAAAATATTCATCTTATTTAATGACAAGTAAAATGCTACCGGAATAAAACAATTACACTATTTTGTAAAACTGGTAAAAATCAGACAATTTTGAATAGAAGTCGTGAAACTTGCAGCCCGTGAATGTCTCGGGCGCGACGATTATTACTAGAATGACGGAGAAGGGCTGATTTGGCCCCTTCTTAGTTAATATATTTCGGTTCGAAGCATAAATTATTTTTTTAAACATGTTTAAAAGGAACGAAGGGAGGGGGGGGGGTGGTTGATTAAACAACTTAAATAGTCTTAAATAAAAATTCTGGTGTTAAATATTTTTTATACAACTTGTATAAACCTTCCCGTGTTTCTAGTGTTAAGTGGTTAAAATATTATGAGGCTCTTGAAAAACAATCATTAAATACTGGAAATATATTTTACTTGAAAGATGATGTACAATTAATAGTACACCAGACCCGGAAGGGTTAAAGCCGAACAAGCTGGCACTGTGCCAAGAAGTGTAACGCGAAATTTGAATAAAGAACTTCTTCTGTTTTATTTCTTTGGGGCTCTTTAAATGAAATTCCAGATAAAGAAACTTTAGCAGTGTTTATGAAAATTTTTATTTTTTTTCTTTTATAAAATGTTACAATTTTGAACTTGGATTAAATTTTTAAATTCTTTAAATAAACGGCAATTTTATTTCAGTATTGATTCTTCATTTTTTGAAACTCTCCTTTTCGAATACAGGCGGTCACTGGCAGTGAGTTTTTACACTATTTTTTTTTTTCGCGGAATCCTTCGTTCCCCTTTTTTTCTTAATCTTCCTACAAAATTTGATGCCATTCTCGCAATTAGATCGTGCTATAGGACACTCTCAGTACCGTCAGTTGAGTTATGGTCACCTTGTATATGCGTCACCCGTCCTGAGGAGGTACATTTTCTCTTTGGTTAAATGAACGTATGTTGATGAAATTTTCATCAATATTTAAACAACTGAAATATACTCATTTAACGTTCAATAAATAGACGATCATTTTCGTCCCTTTTTTGTCATATAATTTCATCATGCTAACAAATTTTACATGTTCTCAAAAATTTCATTCAAATTGTTTTCTTTTTTGCGTTATTTAAGCAGTCTAAATTTTGTATACAGTATAAAAAATTGTGATGCTAACAAAGGTTATTCTTCTTACTTTTATTATTGAATAATATTTCTACCCCACATTCTGCTTTTATTTTGTGAAATATATTGCACGATTCTATCACTATGTATGTGTTATATTAACATAAAATTTCATTAAAAAAATATGTTTTCTTAGCTATCGTATAAATTGTTTTTAATCGAAATAATTGATTATACAACATTCCTGATTTATTACTGCTATTTAAATTCAGATTACCGCCGCAGAATCTGCTAAACATGGAATGCTCGAGTATCGCTACGTAAGCTCCATGTAACGACGCTCTTAAATGGAAGCCTGGGAGAAAAAAAATAAATAGAAATTGAAACAGGACAAATTTAAGGGGTAAGCCTGTTTCGAGCTTAATGTACGTTGTATCAGATTATCATATTTATTGTTGCTAAAAAATAATAATTTGTAAAAAATGTTTTAGTTGTTTTTTTTTTCAGAAAATATAAGTCTGTCTTAACTTTAATTTTCTTACTAACCATTTTTCTTACTTCCCTCTTACTCATTAATTGATTTATCTAAAATTGTGCATTTAGAGAATTTTTAATCTTTAATCACCGTGTTTCCAAAACGGTAATTTTTGTCTAATTTATTCGGAAATATGCTTTGAGTGTAAACAAGACAAAATTTACAATAAAAAACAACTGGTGGGAATAATCATGGAGGATTAATTAGAATGAAAAATGCTTCCACGCAGAAATCGCGGCTTAATGAGCAAGAGGATTCCAGCACAATGGTCCTACACCCGGACACACCTAATTTTAATTCCAATCTTGCAAACGGCACCGAGAATATTTTAATAAAATTCAGCTTTTATAATGAAAGCTTACATTAATGAGTTCTTTGTTTCTAAAAATACCATTTGCAAATGTCTAACTGAGGCAGTAATTTCTCATTTAACAAACAGAATTTTTCTATGCTGGAAAGGGTTCAGAAATTTTATATTGAATAAAATATTTAACCCTTTCCGGCAAACTGTGCCCGGTCTGGCATACCTAATTTTAATTCCAAATTTGCAAAAGGCACCAATAATATTTTAGTAAAATTTTGGTCTTACAATGAAAGCTTAAATTAAGGAATTCAAAATATCTAAAAAATTTGTTTGTGAATTCCGGTGTCAATCGATAATTTCTCATTTTACTAACAGATTTTGCCTATGCCTTAACTCTTTGAGCTCTGATGGTAGAATTTTCTACCACATAATTTTAATTCCGAAATTTAACAACGGCACCAGAAAATTCGACCAAATTTACTAGAAAGAGTTTTAATGCATTTTTTCGCGCATATCATTAACCGGTTTATTTCTTTGCAAAATACTGGTGCCAATGTGACGAAAGTTAACACATATGAAAAGAATTTTTCTTGCCAGAAAGGGTTCAGAAACTTTATATTGAATAAAATATTTAACCCCTTGAGGGGCAAAGCACTTGTATTCTCAAAATGCTAAAATGACTGATTGATACCGGAATTTGAAAACAGATTCATTTTAAAATAGATAAATGTATTTCTTCATGTGCTTCATATAATTGAAATCTTTATTTAAAAATTCTGGTGCCAATGTGGCATTTTGCAATTAAAATTAAGTTGTATATATTTTATACCGCCGCCTTTCAAGGGGTTAAACGAAAGTTAATATATATATTACAAGCCTATAATCTGTGGATCAAGCAATAATTTTTCGACCCAGAGAAAATTCTGTATATTTCAATAAAAGCACATTTTAGAAAATATCTGAGGAAAGTAATCGATTATGAAATAATTGAGTTCATTCATGCAAAAGCATTAAAGTGTATTTTGTATGTGTTAATTATGCGAAGATTAATGATCAGAAAATTAAAATCCTTAAACTTTTTTACATTTTTAAATGCAATTAGGAAAGATATAATGAATAAACAAATATTGATGCAAAATGTTTAATAACATATGCAGAAGCCAGAGCCAAAATCAAAATAATCATCTATCCACAAAGCATATTTAAGAGATTTGTAAAATCTTATACTGAATAACAATAATTTATACCATTGATAATTTATACCACCTTACAAGATCGAGCTAGAATTTTCTATTTGCATAGATGAAGATTCTAGAAATACATTTCAGTTTAAAATTTACAATTCATGAATCATATTTATTTTTTTCATTTCATTTCAACAAAACATATATTTTCGTCATAAATTTTATAAATAAATACGAATTGTAACGCATACAATTTTTAAACGAAATTGATTTTTTGAGGCTTCAAATATGCGTTTTCAAAATTACAGCTCATGCTCCATGTAGATTTTTTGTTCTAGTAAAAGAAAGATCAGCTGTGCAATATCTTTTACAACGAGTAAAAATGAATTTAACGAGTTTATAATTCAACGCCCCACCAGTGGCCGAGAGGATTAGACCTCTCAACTGGTAGACGGCAGGTGCTGGGTTCGAAGCCAATCGCGGCCGTCGGCCTAACCGTTCGGAGTTTTCGTGGTTTTCTTCGAACCTTGCGTAAATACGAGTTAGGTTCCCTTAGAAAGACCCCCACGAAGGGCACTCCCCCCAGATCCTATATCCCTAGTGTAGATAATCGGACGACACCAAATAAACCAAACCAAACCAAACTTATAATTCAACTATGAGAACTTCCCATGCTGTTATGTTCTAATTGTAGATCTCCCAGTAGTCCGTTTTTGAAAACCAGTAATTTTTTTAAAGAAATTCATGGTAGGTTTCTGCAACAACTTCATAGAGAAAGCCGTTGTTGTCGTGTTTCTAAGAAATTTTTAAATAAAATTTTTTTGTTAAATAAAAGTGGTGCACAAAAAGCGGATGTTATGAATGCCTTCTTGGTTTGTGAACCAATTTTTGTTGCTGTGGGCAACGAACCTTTTTTTTTTTTTTTTTTTTCTTTTTGGACGGACGATTTTTTTTCTTTTGTAGTAGAATGTTTTGAACCGAGTTGTTCGGTAAAAAGTGAACTCTCAGTGAGAGTAATAATTAATATTCCCTTTTGTAATTAAATATAAATATCTTTTTTTAACCCATTAACGCCCGAATTATTTCCTTCGCTAAAATTTAAATTTTGTATTTTCCACCACTTTTAAAAGCAAATTAACTTTTATCTAAATTTATCGAGGATTCTGTCTCGCGAAATAAGATATATATTTATCTTCATCTTTACTGGTGGGAAAACCGCTTTCTTGCTGTTTTTGTAACCGTCCTCAAAAGAGGACGCTGGTCGTTAATGGATTAATCTGAAGTTTATTTAATTCATTTGAGTAAGATTTACTGCGTTTTTGAAATTTAATATTTGAACTGACATTTCAACACAAACTTTTCGACAATTTGAACAGCATTCGAACGACTTAAGCCTGCAATCTTCGAGTTGATATGCATCAGCGGATCAAGTGGGAACCCTGTAATAAGTTAAAATAGACCATTTTTTAATACGTTTTATTTTATTTCACCTATAAATTTTATTTACTTTTCTTATTTATCTACATCGGGGGTATCAAACCGTAGCTCGCTGGATACCGCTGAAAAATATATAGGTAGCTTTTCCTTATCTAATCATCAAATTTCTGTGACTGAAATTTTCAACAAAACTTCAGTGGTATCCGGGGGGGGTAGCTATAGATTGGCCCCCTGATTTACACCGTACATTCTTGCAGAAAACAAGTTAACAAAAGTAATGTATATACAAAAAATCTCCAAGTTTAATTGACATAGTTTCTATTTTTAACAATTTACAACATAGTTTAAAATTTTTTATGAATTCAGCTTGTATGGCCAACGGACTGTCTGCCTATCCTAGCTACAATTACTGTAAATAAAATCGGACTGCCATGCAATTTATATTTTTTATTAAAATTTACAGTGGAAAGTTCGTTTTTGCAAATGAAGTGTGCAGTGTGTATTTTTAACAGTTTATTTGCAAAGGTACTAAAAACATTCCGTTGCTTTACAATCAATGTGGAAAATATTTTCCAGAGTATTCCAATGATGTTAAAATACTTCAAATATATTGAAATTAATACAAATCACTGCAGTTTACAACAAGATAATTAATATTGAATATTGCTTGCGTAAATTTAATTGTGCTTTTAGAAGACTATGCAAGACACACAAAAGTGTCCAGTTACACTATTGTCAACAATAATAGTTGATGGAAGTGTGTTTTGAATTTTGGTATTGGTTTTTATATTTAACTAATTTTTAGAATATAACTCCCTGTCTATAATTGCTGAAACGTCGGTGAAGGGTTACTGTGAAGACATGCAATTTTTTTTTTGCTGTTTGTATGTTTGTCGGACTGTTCAGCGATAACTGACGCAAAATGTTTCCGATTAACTTGAAATTAAGTAAGCATATTGATGAAGTACAGGGATTTAGCTGTACAGCTTTTTTGTTTTACTTGATTCATTCATTAAGAAAACATAAAACATTGCTTTTTTGCGCCATAATATTTTCCTTTGTCAATTCAGACGATTTTCAAGTTTCCATTTGTTGAAAGATAGGGGGATAGGCGAAAGCATCGCTGACAATTCAAGTTCTACCAGGAAATTTGCATCGAAAAAGAAGTCTCTTGTCATAATTGGAATTTATTGAAGAATCATATCAAAATATAGAAAGTATTTTTTTTTCTTCAAAATTTTTTATAATAATTGATTAAAATATGTCCACCCCTGACTTGAAAGCTTTGGTGACATCTACTGTCTGTTAAGTTTTCACAAGCCGAAATAGGAATCGATGGCCAGACGCGGAGTTAGCCATCTTCCACTCACCTAATGACCTTGGAGGAGGATTTAACCAATTAATCACCGCGCCCGATATATTTACAGGTTTTATTCAGAATTGTTTGATTCCCACCAATTTTATAAAATAGTGTAATTGATTTTATTCTGGTATCATTTTACTTATCATTAAATAAGAAGAATATTTTTTTAAAAAAAGTGATGGCAATAATGAATATGAATTTTTAAGCCGTAATTGAATGCGACCTTTAAGGGGTTAACACTAGAAACGCGGTCACGGGTCATTTTGACCCGTAGAAAATGAATAAGTGCCAATTGAAACCAGACGTTTTTTCACAGAATAAGTTACATCTATTCTGAATTAAAATAGTTTAAATAAATAAGTTAAATAATTTAAAATAAAAATTTTAGTGAAGAAGGTTTTTATGAAATCTGAATAAAATTTTCCGCGCTTCTAGTGCTAAGAAGCCACACTAGTAACTGCAAAAGACCTAGCTGATAATGATAAATTGTGTATTATTTCTGATTAACCACTGAAGGGCATAGGAATCCATAAATAGAGATCATAAACCACTTTTATCGTACTTAAATAATTACCTTTTAATCGAAATATGTCTGTCAGAAAATAAAGTGAATATTTCCGTTTAAAATAAGTATTGTCGAAAATCTTTTAGTAACTAAACATTCAACCACTTTTTGAACAAATGGGTTATGGGCAAATCTGTTAAAGAGATATTAAGTATATATGGATTAAAAATACTTTTCTAAAATAAATTGCTCATAAGACTTTTACTTTTTACATTTATGCATAGTTGTCAACTTATACGGATTTTTCATATCCCTAAAATTTCATGATAGATTATAGCTAATTGAGTCCCCGAAATTTGAGCAATTTTAGCGTTGAAATAAGTCAAAAAATTTGTTGTTAACCCTTTGAGGGTCAAAGCACTTTCTTTCATAAAATGCTGAAATGACTGATTGACACCAGAACACAAAATCAAATGTATTTCAAAATAGATAAAAGCTTTTCTTCACGTATTTCATATAATTAAAATTTTCATTTCCAAATTCTGGTGTCAGTGTGGCAATTTGCAATTAAAATTAAGTGGTATATCTTTTATACCACCGCCCTTCAAGGGGTTAAGTTCAAAAGTTGACAGCTATGTTTACGTCTAGTATGTTTTTAACATACTAATTATTAATAAAAGAAAGATTTTTTTAAACTATTAACAAAGAAATGTGAGCCTATAAATCAGGAATGGAAAAATTTGGCCCACCGTATATCAGTAGATTTTTTAAAGTATGATTGAACAGGGCTCCAATCGATCCGTTTATCAAAAACCACTATTTTTCAAAAAGCATCTTTACAAATTTCGTAGAAATTTACTAATGAGGGCCTTTTTCTAACAATCTTTGCAGAAACCTAGTAGGAACTCTTTTTTAACCCTTTCCGGCACGGCCAAAATATGTTAGTAAAATTAGAAATTATCGACTGACACCGGAATTCACAAGCGAATATTTTACATAGCTTAAATTTCTTAATTTAAGCTTTTATTCTAAAACCAAAATTTTACTAAAATATTATTGGTGCCGTTTGCAAGTTTTGAATTAAAATGAAGTATCCCAGACCGGGCATAGTGTGCCGGAAAGGGTTAAATAATTATTGGTTTAAAAAAAAAAATATGTGGAAATCCATATTTTTTGTTGTTTTATACAATAATCGAATACATGCGACAAATCCCTTGAACTGTGATGGTAGAATTTAGTATTACTTTATTTCAATTTCTAAATGTCACAGTGGCACCAGAATATTCAAACAAATTTATTTGAAAAAGGTTAATGAATTTTTCATGTATATCATAAACCGATTTTTCCTATAGAAGATAATAGTGCCAATGTGACAGTTGGAATTCTGAGGAAATTTATCCACACAAGCTCAAAGAATTAAAGGATTCAAAATATTTATTTAACCACATACCTAATCAACATTTTTGGAAACAACTATTTCAAATAAAGTCTGATTTTTCATGCCTTTTAAAGAATTTTTAATCTTTTATCACCAGATTTTCAAAACGGAAAATTTTGCCAAATTGAATTAGACAAATGTTTGGATTAAATAATGTAAAGTTTACAGAAAAATTTTGCTGGTGAGAACATTAAATTATGATTGGACTATGGATGCTCTACGTGGATCTGGCAAATCATGATTGGTAAAATTACGTCACCCTACGACGTACGGGAAAAACAGGGAAATGGTTAAAGAAATGGTAAGTTCGTGGGAAAAAATGTGAGAAACCCCTTCTAACTCTGCAAGAATTATCGTAGAAGAAAGATGTTGTTACCAAACGATTGGAAATGAAATCTACATTTACATGTACATAAAATGTTCTTAGGTGCCAATCTGCATTTAAAAATGAGCCCGAACTGTCTTTTTTTTCAATAGCAATATGCAATTCTGACAGCATATATGTATTCTACACCCTTCAGTTAGCCTAAAATCGAAATTCAATGCAATTCGTAAGATAAGATTCCGAGAAATTAATTATTTTAAAATGAGAATATTTTAGGGACTTTTTTCTAATCGAAGTTCTCTACTCCTTTGTTGACTATGAGAGACGACTTCTTGATCAAGACATCTTAGGCACCACTAGTTTTTAAATGTCTAGTTACTTCTATCGTAAACTGCCTCGTAACCTGTTTCCTGAATTGCCCAATTGATTCAAATCATGATTTATTATTCGCACCGGTAAATTTTTATTACTATTTTTCTTATTCAATCAGGCACAAATTTCTGTTTCAAAAAGCCGGTGATAAAAGAATAAAAATTCTGCAAAAGACATGAAAAAATAGGCATTATTTGAAAGATTTTTTTTTCAAAAATATTGACCAGTTAACCGCTTCAAGGCAAAGCAGTTCTTTTACTAAAATGTTAAAATAATTTATTGTTACCAGTATTTATAAGCGATTTTAAATGAAACTAAGTAAAATATTTCTTTACGTACATTATATGAAACAAAAATTAATCCCTGAATTCTGGTCTGAATGTGATGTTTGGGAATTAAAATAACGAGGTATGTAGCATATACCGGTGCCCTACAAAGGGTTAAGTTGTTAAACCATCATTTTGATGTTTTTTAAGGATAAATTGAAAACTACTTGAGATAAAGTTTTAAAATTTTGGATTTCCATAAAGCAAGACTTAATAAATCTAAATCCATAAAAAAATTGTAGTTTGCAATTCATATTTTTTTCGGATTTTAAATCCATAGTTCATAATTCATGTCATAAAATTATAGAAATTTTAAATTCAACGTAGTTATTTTTGAGTATTTTAGTTTTTGTTGCTAAATAAAAAATTCACACATTTAGAGTATAATTTCAGAATATATTATTAAAAATGAGAAAATTTAATTTAATATTAGAAGCACAAAATTTTTAATATTCATAATTCAGAAACTTATCATTCAAATGGCTTGCAATTTGGTGGGCAGGCATGGTTTGAACCAAAGATTTGCAATATATTTTTAAAATTGGGTATTGCTGTTGAAAAAATAAAGTTTATCTTCCAGAGCTCCCAAATGGTCCGCGAACTGAACATCAGAATTTTTTTAGAGAAATTTTCTTTTTAGATTTTTCTTGCAAATTGTCAAGAAACCACGCTTGGAAGTTGATTATAGCTCAAACGTATTATGAAATTTTCTGTTAAAAAATACTGATGTTCAGTTCGCGGACCATTTGGGAGCCCTGATGTTATTTTTGATGCATAGTTAACCCTCTAAGCAAATTTTAGAAACATCAATTAATTGTAGACTTTATTTCGAATCGTTTGGAATCAGTCACAGATTTCTTTGATAATTTGTTAAGGAGTTAGTAGGGGGGTTTTACTTTTTTTTTTTTTTTTTTTTTTTTTTTTTTTTTTTTTTTTTTTCATGCACGACTGTACATTTCGAGCCACAGTTTACTCTGATATGAAGCAATTACTTAATTATTCAGAAAATAAATAAGTAAATAATAATAATAAATATAATGTTTTTCTTTATAACCTCTGACTTTTATATCTCTAGGGGAAATTTTAAGAAAAATCTCCACAAGGAACTTTATTTTTGTAATCTATGGAATTAATAAGTTTTGAAAATAATCTCTATTTGTGGCTCTGCTGTTATGTTGTACTTTGTACACATTAATCTTATATTATTTACTATTTAAATCATTTAATATATTTTTACTATTACTTTCGTTTGTTTTGCCTTTTGGATATTCACAAACACATCCTTAAATTATAGTTTATAAGAAATTTAAAACAAATTTCTTTAAAATTTAAGGTAACAAAACACAAAAATTAAACTACAAAATACAAATATTCAGTGATTAATCATACTTTCATACAAAATATGCGTATGAATCATTAAAAAATAGTAAATCTATAGTTAAAAAAAGTCCAGTGAAACTTAGATTCATTAATATGATAAATGAAAATCTAATCATTTGTTGAAAGAAAGAGTAATCCATTGTTTGTATTTCAGAAACAATTTTTATAAACAATCATAATAGCTTTTAAATTAATTCTAAGTTTTTAAAATATGTAAAATGAAGCTTTTTCACTCCATTTAGTTTATTAATTTTGAGAAACAGTTTTCTCAGTCGATAATGAGAAAGTGTTTCCAAAACAAACATTAAGATGAAAAATTGATGTGTATTCAAAATTTATAATTGTTTTTCACGAAACTACATTAAATTTTTTTCATTTCAAATTAAATGTTGATTTTAAAAGTTTTCAATATAAATTATGTACTGTAAAATTTACGAAAACTTTTAAAGTGGAATTTTTTTTAGAGAAAATCATTGAAATCGAAATTTAAATGCAATACAAAAGTTAAACATTTAAACTTAGCAACACGTTTGGACTTTTATTTGTTTCTTAATAAAAATGACCAGAACATTTTAGATACATTAAAAAAGTTTTAGTTTTTATTATTGCATGTATAATGTTAGGAGTTCATTAAAATTTGCGTGCTCAAATAAATATTAGAAAATTAATGCATTCTGGATACATTTGAAAACTCTTCTCAATACCATCAGTGTAATGCTACTGAGCGTCCTTTCTTTACAGATTCTTTGCTAATGTTGAATTTTTGCTATGTACCATAATTTCACATGTACACACCGCAGTCAAGTCTTTTTCAGACCGGAAATTTTATTATAAGAAAGAGGACAAATCAATGTTAAGCAAAAGTAAATCATATTTTACTTAAAATAAATTCTGGGAGGAAATCCACTTGTTTGAGGCGTGGCGGGTATGGTATACCTAATATATTAACTATGATACAAATTTTAACTATTCTGTGTAAACAAAGAAATAATATTTTTTTTTAATTCGAATTTTTAGGAAGTATTTCGGAAATGAATTATTTAACGATTTTGTTGTTGTTAGATCCATTGTTAAAAATTATGCATTTCTAAAAATCACTATTCACTAACTTTGGCTACTTGTCAGGGATAGCAACATATATTTAGCTGAAAAAAGACTTACAGGTGTGGAAAAAAATCATTGCAGCAGCAAGCAGTCTCTCACCGCTATTTTTTTTTTTTTATCTAATATTTTATGTGGAATTGTGGTAAAACTGCTGTTACATTTTCAGCGATGAAAACTTTTAAATTTTAGTGGTAAGAGACTACCCGTTGATGCCTATATTTTTTTTTACCGCTTCTTTTTAGGTATCAAAAATAGAATTTCTTGACATGAAATTGGCGGAGTCATGTAAGCCATTTTCTGTATTTGTTGGCTTACATTTTTTTATTATAAAAAAGTGTTGCAAAAATGCAAAACTAGCATAAAACAATATACGTGTACACTTTTAGGCAGAGTTTCCAACCTCCGGCTTTTCTTAATTCATGAAAACGTACTTTGAACCAGAAAATTTATTTAATTAGAAGTGCCTAGTATTAATTCAGAAGATCATTTGAAATTTACTTAATTTCGTTGACTCAATAAATTTCTGGTTAGAAGTATAATTGTTTGATTTTTAAAAAGCCGGAGGTTGGCATGTCTGCTTTTAGGGCTTCGAGTGGTCAGGGAAAAACACAATTAAAAATTGAGGATAAAAAACAGTATTTTCTTTTAGAAAATATTCCTAATAATACAAAGTAATTAAAGAAGATGAAGTTATCTTTAATAAAATACTGGTACATAGCAACTTTTTAAAGGGCGTTTTTGCTTGACCACTTGCCACCCTGTCTATATGGTTATTAACCATTTGAAGGCCGATGGGATAAAATATATCCCATTTAATTTTAATTGTAAAATACTACATTGATACCAGAAGATTTAAATGGAAATTTTAATATTATAAAGAACGTAAAGAAAGGAATTTATCTACTTAGAAATGAATTTTGTTTTTTAATTCTGGAGTCAATC
Source organism: Maratus speculifer (assembly GCA_964019185.1). NCBI lineage: Eukaryota > Metazoa > Arthropoda > Arachnida > Araneae > Salticidae > Maratus > Maratus speculifer. The sequence continues at coordinate 199,333,664 of OZ025299.1, forward strand.
AATCATTTCAGCATTTTATGAATAGAAGGGCTTTGCCCCTTAAAGGGTTAATGACTGGACGAAATTCAATTTTAGACATTTTTTCGAATATTTAAAGATGTACTTGTTGGATTCTTCTGGTACTTCAGGAATATAAAAATTATTTTTGACCTCATATTTAACAGCGTCCATTTGATAAGGAAAACAATTGAAGTGTCGACAAAAAATCAAAGAAAGTTACTAATATTTGGCCTTATTTTCGTACACTGAAATTCATGTGGTGGAAATGTTTTACTGTATAGACATTGTCTATGCTGTAAAACATTTCTACCGTTTTTGTAAGAATAGCACGTATATTCATGAAATATAGCATTTTATTTTAATTTTCGAAATTTTCTTGCATGTTTTTAGCTTATATAATGCAGCGTTTTTTACCAAATTTAAAGCCAGTTTCATTCACATTAGCCACACGTTGTAGAAACAATATAGTGAAAGTAAAATATAAATATATTAAACATTTTATGCAATATGAGTAGTTGTATGAAATAGTTTTTAACTACGCATGCGAGAACAATAACAACGATCATTTTACATAAATTAATAGACAAATATGTGTAACAATTCATAAAATAATATAAAATAAAATGTCGAGAAATTTTTGTATGATATCGGTCATAAGAATGAGCTGATTTTAGTTCTCTCTAAATGCTGCAGAATCATAAGGGATTTTCTACAAGTTGTTAATTTTAATATTATTTTTTTACTTTTAATTATTTATTGGTGCTTTAGATCTTGTTAAATAATTACCAGAACAAACCTAATCCATAATGAAAAATAAGTATCAAAATCGAAGCTTTTTGTTCCAAATTTCTTCACTGGTAATCATTAACACTTGAACCGCCGGAAATTTTACCCAAGAGTTCTAAAAACACTGCCCACCAAAATTTTTATTTGCAACTTTTTAATTTATTTATTTAAATTTTTACCGATGCGGTACATATTGGACTTACTTTAGAAAAACATTACTGATTCGAATCGAAATATTTTTATTGCAAACGAAATGACCTCTTATCAACTTTTTCTAAAAACTCAAATAATAAAAAATATTTCGTGGAAAATCCTTTATCTTTCTTTTTTTTGTGAGAAACTAAAATACAGCCTCCACAGGGTTCGCACAGTTCTACCACTAAAATTTAAGAATATTTCAAAGTATTTTACCGCAGTAAATTATTGTAGTATCTTTGAATTAATGGCGCGGTTGCGAATTCTGTGTTTTAAAAATTAAATGAAAGTTTTCTTATTTTTAATAGTGGTGCCGGAGTCTTTAAAAAATATAAAGAGTGTGCGAACCCTGCACCACTAACAAACATATTTCAGAATTCTCATGATATTTGACATAATTTTTTTTTATAAAGTGCTTCATAGAGTTGACTATTAAGTTATGTAAAATGATTCTTGTTATCATTAACCCATGCGAAGAAAAAAATATTCTACACAACTTCTCAAATTGCGTAAAATATTTCATATATTTATATTCCAGTTGTACTACATTGTTTCTACTATATATATATATATATATTAACTAGCATTAAATTTGGTTAAAAACATGCAAATCTAAAAACATGCAAGATTTTTTTGAACTTTTAAAAAAATCGCTGTATTTCCAGGAATATATGTCCCATTCCTACAAAAATCAGTCGATAAGTTTTAAATGACCTTCATTTTTGTTGTGTGTAGCTATAGATTACTTCGTTCATTTTAATTTACAGGAGATCCAAAGTATTATTTTACATTAAGTTTTTGTCGATCCATATTTCTCTTCTTTATCAAATGGTCTTTGCTAAATATGAGGTAGAACATAATCTTTATAATTCTGAAGCTCCAGAATAATCCGAAAACTATATGTTTGAAATATTCCACAAAATATATAAAATTGAACGTCTTCGGTCTATAATGGCCATATGAACCCTGATATGATGTGTCAATGTGGTTTACACTTTATTAACCTCCTCAGTCCTGAGATAAATTTTATGTGGCACAACAACACAAGTTAAAAAATATTCAAAAACATCTCCAAAGATGCACCATTCTACATATCGTCGTTTCTAACATGCACACATCTATTAAAAAAAGTCTAGATGTAATTTTAACAACTTTAGAAGTATTTAAATTAATTTAAAGGATGATTTTTAGTGTCGCCTCTAGGCGATATCAGGACTGAGGAGGTTAAAAATCTCTGATTCAAACCAAAAAATGCAAAGTTCTTTTCAGATTTTTTTATGTCGGAGATTTGTTGGCATCTAAAAGTAAAATTCTTCTACAAAAAAAAAAAAAAAAAAAAAAAAAAAAAAAAAAAAAAAAACCTCTAGCGTGTCGTCAAAATTTTCAAAAAAAAAAAAATGCCAAACTGGCATCTCTTATATATATTTATAAGGATAACAAACACTTCCAATTTCCAGTTTGGAGGCAGTCCTTATTAAGAACTAAAATGTATGTTTCATGTCATCAAAATCGTTAGATCTGTAACATGAAGATGTTATCTTACTTTTTTCAGTTAAACATTTTTGAACATATTGTATGAAAAATTAGAAAATATGTCCGTCTGATGAATGGATTAAAATTCTCTTTCAGAGTTTCTATGTTCAAGAAATTTATGGGATTTGCAATCTATACAGGTTTATCCAGTGGCGTAGCCAAGGTGGATGCCTAAATACTCTAATACTGGTAATTTTTTTTTATTTCTGTTTGTTTTATCTGACCCGAAAATTTTTGATATGAATCAAGGAGAAGAAAACTGTACCGTAATTTCCTGCGTATAATCCGCGGATCAAAACAAATATTTACGGCGATCTAAAAAGTTATATTTTATTTAGTAAAATTTCTGGGTCGAAAAATAATTGTTTGATTCGCGGATTATACGTAGGAAATTACGGTACAATATTATTTGTTTGGCCCACCGACCCTGCTTACGCCAATGTTATTACAAGAACTAATATATAAACTATTATTCTACTGTGAGAGAAATCTCAAAGATTAAAGAAGGTGATACTCTGTTTCAAAATAATTGTGGAGTCAAAGCGTGAAGGTTGGCAGCTATTGTTTAGACACTGTTTATTTTAATATCGACGTTGCTACATAAATTAAAAATCGAACTTTGTTCAATTTTTGAAGTTTTGAAAATTTGATTATTTCTAGGAGTCTATCACTAGTTCCATCAAATAATTTTTTCCTTATTTAATCACCGATTAAATAAGTTCAAACTGCAAATCAAAAATATTCACTAGATTTGCAATACTATGTATATGAAATTTTATAAACACATACAGTTATAAAAAAATGCCTACGAATAATTAAAACATGCAGATTCTTTTATTCTTTCATCAAATATGTATGAAATTATGATAAAATATGTAATATTGCCTGGAAATTTAAGCACTTCGATGTAAAAATTTTTTAATTAACAAATTCTCAGCCATTTGGATAGAGACGTCTGTTTCTGATCCCTTGTTTCGCGATTTGTTGTGCTTCTAAATATGTTATTTTTTTAAAAGAAATGACTGAACATGGTTCAATCTCCTATAATTTACTTATAGTTTAATGTCTTTTAATTAACAAGAGTGGTTTGATAGTTTTTGTGTTATGATCTCACCCAGATTTAGAAAAACGAAATTAACGAAGACGTATTTTCGAAGAATTTAAGGAAAAATGCGTTTGTGGTGCTCTCAAACAGTTTATTCCTACATACGCACTGCTCTACAGCACGAATTACTTAAAGCACGACTTCGAATTTAACTAAACAGTTTCACAAAGAAAATCTATAATTATAGGAATACTGAAATGTTGCAATTGTTTTAAGTTGCGTTTATAAATTTGTGTACTTTTTACATGAAAAGAACTGACATAGACAAAAAATGGTTGACGTGTAAATTAGCAGTTTATTCCACACATTGTTTATTAGATAAGGCAAAAATGAAAGTTTTGCAAAGACGTTCTGTTCTGAAGAATCAAATCACATGGAAGTTAATCGATTACAGCAATCAGAAAAATTGTCCGCGAAAGATTATTTTAAATAAAATTTCTTAACACTAGAACGCCCGGAAATTCTACTCAAGTTTGAAAATAATATTTCTCACCAGATTTTTTATTCAAAATTATTTAATTGATTTTTTTAACGTAAATTTTCGCGGATTAAATTGAAATTATTTCAATAAAAATTTTCTGGTTCAAATTGAAATTTAGTTACATGATTGGAGTCGAATCGACTCCATCCGGGCGTTCTAGTGTTAAACATTAGAGTGCTTTCAATGATAAATTAAGATATATTTTTCCTGGATTATTTTGAAGCTTTATCTTGTAATATCATAATTTATACTTTATAAAATTGTGCATGTATCCTTAATGAATTTGCGTTATACGAATTTATTAATATTTTAACGCAAGTGCACGACTCTCGCGATTTCCCTGGGCTTCGAAGTTACCGAATGTGATTTATTTAGCATCACTTTTTTAAGAAGAAATTTTACTCGGATTTTGACAATATTTGTAAGAGAAATTTACTAAAAAATGTAATTTAAAATTATCTTGGTCTGAATAGAATAAATTTACCTATTGTGTTATTCCACAGAAATCAACGGATTCGTAAGCGGCGGATTAATATTACTGTATAATATAAAATACAGCTTTTTAGATTTTTAACCTAAAAAGTCAACCAAGGTGTCAAAATTGGGTTATATTAAAGAAAATTGTCGACGGAATTTTGAATATTTAAATATTTTCTATTTCAAAAACTAAATTCATATTCTTAAAAAGGCTATTATTATTCCAAATTTTTCGAGTAGCCGTTGGCCGAAAGGTTCTGCTCTCAAAACTGATAGAGGGCAGGTGCTGGGTTTGAACCCAATCGCGGCCGTCAGCCTAATCATTCGTAGTTTTCCATGGTTTTCTTTGAACCTTGGATTTCCTTGCATAAAAACGGTTAGGTTCCCTGAGACAGACCCCCCCACGGAGAGAACCCCCTTACAGCCTATATCTCTCGTGTTGATAATTTGTCGTCATAAACACAACCAACCAAATTCACCCTGATCGTAATTTTACGTACATTTTCTGCAAATAAAGTCAGTTGAACATATTCTATGTTATTTTTCGTATAATGATATATTTAAATGCACCTATGGATAAAAGAAATAAATTTGAAATGGCATCACCATGCTTGTTGAATAGAGGTAGAAGTTTCCCGAAAACCTTTTTTGGAGATTCTATACCCTTTTAATATTGAATCTTATCGTTATAGTAGACGATAAAACTATCTAAAGGTTTAAACTTACAGTATTTTGAAGCATATAAATTTAGAACTACCCTAGAAATCGTTACTTCAGTATCATTAAATTCCTCCCCAATATTTTAAAAAATGGAGAGAGGTATATAATTCTTGGTGTATCACAAAATTTCAAGGATATTTTTAGCTATTCGTTTAGCTACAAAATACTATATGTCTGAAAAGCGAAACTCATTTCCTCTCAGAAAACGCTTCTATTGAACGATGAAGTGAACTTTAAAACGACATTCGTTTGCGTTTTATCACGGAAAAGGCATATTCAGAAAATCTTTGATAAAATTCAAAATTCTCAATAATCTTTTATCGCTTTCATGCTATATTGCCACAAGTTTGGCAAAAGGAGGGGCTATTAAACGTAAATAATAATTTATAACTTTCTGTATTCAAAATCTATAGATCAGGAAAGAAAGTATTTATATTAAAATCTTATAATGAGAGTTCCAAGTGTAAATTAAGCTTTTTAAGCTGTATTTTTCTAAAACAAATTTTAGTTATGATGAATTCGGTAAATCAGATTAACAACACAAAAAATCTTAAGTTATTTATTTTTGAACATTCTAATATTTCTATTTTATTTCAAAAACTGCATTCATATTCTTAAAACGACATTATTATTGTTCCAAATTCATCGTTGTTGTAATTTTATCATACATTTTCTATCATACATTACACTTCAAATAAAGTCAGATTTATTCAATATGAACTTATTCTTCATGATTCGTATATTTATATGTTTAACCTTTTTAAGGTGTTCGGGTCTGTTTCGACCTAGAATCCATATTCAGAGTTTTTGAATCTTTGGCTTTTTGAACATCACTATTATTTTATAAAACCTGCTGCTTTCTCAATTCGTACAAATGTTCCAATCATTAAAAGGAGGGATATTAAACGTAAATAACAATTCATGTAACTTTCTGTATTCAAAATCTATATATCGGGAAAGGAAGTACTTATATTAAAAACTTATAATAAGAATAGCTAGTGTAAATTAAACATAAGCTTTTTAACCCTTTGCGGCGCAGGGCTGATTCATTGCTTAAGTGATGAAATTAATGACTGACACCGGAATTTGAAATTAACTTTATTTATAAATAAGAAAAATAAAAACTATATTTCACGCATTCAATAAACAGTGATTTTCTTTTCCAAAATTCCGGTGCCAATGTGGCGTTTGGGAACTAAAATTAAGTGGTTTCATAAATATACCAGCGCGCCGCAAGGGGTTAAGCTGCATTTTTCTATAACAAATTTTAGCTATGATGAATTCGGTAAAAGATATTACCAAAAAAATACATATGTTGTTTATTTTTGGACTTTTTAGTATTTTTAATCTGAAATTATGTATAAAAATCCGTCATAGTACTTAAAAAATTGTAATGTAACCAGCACTGACGACTCCTTTTTACTTAACACTTTGAGGGATAAAATACTTATATTCGTAAAATGAACAAATCCTGATGACTGATTGAGCCCATAATTTTTAAATACAGAAATTTTAATATTATTACAAGCTATTTTCACGATCTTAAAAATAGAAAATTTTCATTCTAAATTTTGTGTCAGTGTAATGTGTAGAGATTGAAATTAAGAAATTCAGAACTGAGCAATGTGTCCTTCTAGGTGTTGATTTTACCACAGTTTAGAAAATATTCCCTTTTCGAAGATAGCTCAAAAAATATTCTGACATAAGTGTTTGCTACTAATTACCGTAATTTCGAGTGTATAAGCCGCGGATCAAACAATTCTTTTTCGACCCAGAAATTTTAAAAAAATGAATGTTACTTGTCAGATCGCCGTAAATATTTCTGTTCAATCACTAAATAAGATTTCTGGGTCCAAAAAGAATTGTTTGATCCGCGGCTTATACACCCGAAATTACGGTAATTGTCCTAAAGTGAAAAGAATAGAGTAAAAAATAATCATAAGCCATACGGCATCATATGTACGTAATCAAACGTTTAAAATTCTGTACATTCCAGGGTTCGTCCAGAATTTTCTAATTGAAAATCAAAATTCTCTCATTAAACAAGGTAAAGTTTTGTATGTTTGAAGTACATTTATTTTTTTGTTAAAAAAATTCCGGTATATAACCTGGAAAATAACAGTACCCGTCCGAGCAATGAATTCAGGGGATTTTAATTGTTTTGGCACAAGAAATTTTGCATAGTAGTGGTCGCTATATCTGTAGAGAGATTTCTTTTTTTTTTATTTTATTTTCAAATGAGCCAAATATTATCTAACGAATATCCTGCTAACACGTGCTTGAAATTTCTTGAAGCGTATCGACCCTGCAAACATCCTACTCTTTTTGTTACCGCAAAAATTTTACCTCTTTAAGTAGCCATAATGAGAAAAAAATCTGTTAATTTTTTATGGTACAAAACGATTTTGTTTATGTAGATATTTTGAAACGGTGTGTCGTCAGCTATGCTATATTTAAGTTTTGGAATTTCTACAGTGACGACGAAATAAGCTTCAAATTGGAAGACAATAAATAAATAAATTTGAATTCAAAAACAGTGTTGCCAGTGGGCTACTTTTTAGGTGCGTTCGTAATTATGTAAATACGTAGCACCTATTGTTGTCGCTCAGTCCGTCCGTCCGTCTGTCCGTCCGTCTGTTCGTCTGTCCGTCTGTCCGTCTGTCCGCATATAACAACGCAAAAACTTACCAACCGAATCGTTTGAAATTCAAAATACATAATTATAACATAATTTTGTCGAGTCATTTCAAATTTTATGAAAATCGGATGGATAGATCAATTACAGGGACATTCAAAAGGATTCCGTTACATTACGGTCAATAGGGAAAAATGTTTTAAATGCATTTTAATCGTTTGAAATTTAAAACATATAATTATTGCGTAATTTTGTCGAGTCATTTCAAATGTTATGAAAATCAGATGGATAGATCAATTACAGGGACATTCAAAAGGATTCCGTTACATTACGGTCAATAGGGAAAAAAGTTTTAAATGCATTTTAATCGTTTGAAATTTAAAACATATAATTATTGCGTAATTTTGTCGAGTCATTTCAAATGTTATGAAAATCGGATGCATAGATCAATTACAGGGACAATCAAAAGGATTCCGTTACATTACGGTCAATGGGGAAAAAGTTTCAAATGCATTTTATTGATGTTACACTCATTCGAACATAATAGAATTGGCATGAATCTATGAAATATATACTAAATTATGCATTCTGTACAATCTGTGATGCAAAGAATTTTTATTATTAAATTACAGGGCCACACAAAAGTATTCCACTATATAATGCTATGCGGGGAAACATGGTTTGGTACGTGTTTTAATTATATTCAACTATTTCACATTTTATGAATAAGATATGCGTTGCTGAGGTGTAATAAAAATTACTTCCTGCATATTTACAGAAACGTAAAGATTTCGACTACTATACTGTATCCGGAGTACGCTCTACTATATCAGCAAGATCTGAATATTTTTAAAACTTCGTTATCGTACGAACGCACCTCATTTGCTACGTTCACGTACAATTTCCAACTTGTTGAAAATTCACATTGTTTGATTGACATCACTTTATTGAAATGGTAAAATTCGCCTTTAAAATGATACATCAATTTAGACGCAAAAAAAGGGAATTTTACCATTTCAGAAAAACGGTGCGAATAAAGAAAAACCGAAATTTTAAAAAGTAGCCCACTGGCAAACCTGTTCAAAACTTGCAAACGGCACCAATAATATTTTAGTAAAATTTTGCTTTTACAATTAAAGGCTTAAATTCGGGCTTTCAAAATATCTAAAAAAAAATAGTTTGGGAATCCCAGTGTTAGTCGATAATTTCTTATTTTACCAACAGATTTTGCCCGTGCCGGAAAGGGTTAAGATCCACTGGACAAATTTTAATGGAAATTTGCACAGCTATTTTCAACTAAATATTCTGGAATGGTATGTGACATAAGAATATCAACATATAAATTATATAAGAAAGGCAAGAAAAATGAGCTAAGCTTCTTTTTCAGGATCGCCCATGGCTTGTTATTCTGTGTTTTACTTTCTTTTATCTTCAATAGAAGAAAGTATTGTAATCGAAATTTTTTTCGACTTCCGTTTTTCGACGGATGTACACGTTTTAGGGGTCAGAGATTCCAAAAAACCTGTTTTGACAAAATGTCTGTCTGTCCGTGTGTCTGTGTGTATGTCGCCATTCTACCATCAAAAAGTGCATGAAGTTATGCATAGAAATGAACCAAGTTTTTTGTGAATGTTTTTGGTTGTGGCAAGCAGGTCTTCCTTCAGATTTGAAATATTCCACCGGAAGGGGGCGCTGCAATCGCAATTTTTATGCCATTTTCAATATTGTACCGGCCAAACGTATATGAAGTTATGCATCGAATTGAAACAAATTTTTTGTGTAAGTGTATAACTATGTCTAGTTTGTCCTCCCTAAATTTGAAAACAATCCGCCGAAGGGGGGCGATGCAATCGCGATTTTTGTGCCATATTCAATATTGTACCGGCGAAAAGTATATGAAGTTATGCATCGAATTGAACCAATTTTTTTGTGTAAGTGTATGACTATGGCTAATTGGTCCTCCCTGAATATGATAAAAATCCGCTGGATGGGGGCGCTGCAATCGCGATTTTTGTGCTATTTTCAATATTGTACCGACGAAAAGGATATGAATTTATACAACGAATTGAACCAAAATTTCTTTCGTAAGTGTATGGCTATGGCTAGTTGGTCTTCCCTGAATTTGAAAAAAATCCGCCGGAAGGGGGCGCTACAATAGCCAATTTTATGCCATCTTCAAAATTGCACCACCTAAAAGTGTATGAAGTTAGTCCATGAACTGGACTAAAATTTTTGTATATAATTATTTTTTGGTAAGGCAAATAGGTCCTTCCTGAATTAAAAAAAATCTGCCTATCATTCTATTGTTCATTGGCTCGTGTAGAGACGGAAATTCATTTTCACTCGATTAATTGATTGAAGCAGAAATTTAAGGTGAAACCAAAGTTCGCATGGTATTGAATTAAATCTATTAAAACATTAAAATGAGTAACTATTTTTTAAAAATATTAAAATGTACGTATGAGATAGAAAAAAGTTTTGGGATTAGCACATCCAACTAGTTTAAATGTAGTATCCATATTATTATCAACTGCACATAGCAAATAAGCTGTGGCGTACAACTTGTTTTGAGAATTCGATTATTAGCTTGTTTAACCCATTAATCGCCGTAATTATAAGGTTGAAATTTTCATTTTTGTTGCACAATTCCGTTTGCCACCACAAACTGTGAAAGATAATTATCGATTTATCGATCGATAATTATCGATCTTAAACTTTTATGCTTTACCCTATGTCCAATATTTTAGTATATAAAATATTTTAGTATATATTATTACATATTTATTTATTTAGTATATATTATTACATATTTATTTATTTAGTATATATTATTATATAATGGGTTTATCAAGATTTGTACGCGTCGTTTATTTTCCTGACCAGAAAATACCCTCGGCACCAGTATTTTTTTACAGAAAATCTCTTGATAAATGAGGCGAAATTTCATGCGTTTCAAGAAGGGAGACATCTAGTGTAATGTCTCTCAGTTACTACGAGTACACTCACAAGGAAGGTCTCCATTGGGGGCATACTGAGAATTTTTTGAAAAAAATACGAATTAAACTACTCATGTAGGTAATAAAGGATCAGTGAAAATTAGCGGCGGAATTACATTATTAGATATGTAAAAAAATAAAATAGTTTGGAATAATTGGCGTGAAAAGCTGAAAGCGACGCGGGATTTGGCGAGCAGTGCAATTTCCTCGCCAAAAGCAGACGATTTTAACGAATTTGAAAATTGATTTTAATTGACTTCACTGTTAAAAATCTGCAGCATTTACTGCAACGTCACTCCACTACTTTTATAGAATATCTCTCTTCTGACCAATGAGAATGCTCCATAGCACGCTGAATTGACCATGTCATACACTGTTAAAAATCTGCGGCATTTTGTTGCAACGCACTCCTCCGCTTGTATATAATATCTCTATTCCAACCAATGAGAAAGCCCCATTTCACGGCCAAGTAACCGTTTTCTATACAAGCAAGGGAGTGCGTTGCAACAAAATGCAGCAGATTTTTAACAGTGTATTTTTCAATTTGGAACAATTTTAATCAATTTAAATTGTGTTTTAAATGATAAAATATATTAATTTCATTTTGTTATAAGTACATATAAACGTATATGACAAAATTACACTTAAAGTAAAGTAAAAATACAAAACTAAAATTACTTAAACTAAACTTATTTAAATAAATTGAACATAGAAAGTTTTTTCTTTAAAAAGTATTCGAAGCGTAAAAGCGTATTTTTCAAAATTTCGTTTTTTCGCCAACCGGAGATAAATCGCCAAATAAACGAAATTTTTATTATTTTTTTACGGACGTTATAAGGAGATTCCGCCGAAATTTTTTTTATAAACATATAAACTATATGAGAAGAACATTCTGTAATTTTTTCAGATTTTTCTGAGTATGCCCGTATGGAGACCTTCCTTGTCAGTATAATTATGTTGATTGAAGTAATTGATGTAGTTGTCACAAGATGACGGCTGTTTCATTAAATTAGATCAACAGCTTCTTCCACCAGTAAAATTGAATCCAAAATGTTGTCTGATTTAAGCGCCTTATTAATCGTAAATTTCTCTCACAAATCTGGTAAAAAGTTTCAATTTTTTTTTTTTTTTTTTTTTTTTTTTTTTTTTTTTTTTTTATTGGTGCCAATTAGACCAAGTACTATAAAAATCTTTTCACTGACACAAACAGTAGATTATCTTGGTTGTCATAATATGGCGGAACTAATATCGCCAAAGTAAATGATCATCTAGTAAAAATGACTATTGGTTTGTACCATTATTTTTTATTGAATTTTTCAATATGTGAGGCGTTTAAATAAAGAAATTTTTTTAACTTAAATTTATTGTTGGGACTTTTCAGCGATGGTAATGAATATGTCGAAAGTTTTTACATGTGAAGCTTCACTATTTTAAGGATGTGTCTGTTCCTCTTTCTTAATCCTTTAACTCCCAGTGAGTCCAAATGGCATCATGATATTATTTTTAGCTCACAGGCTATCAAAGCCAGGGAGCTTATGTGCCCGTCCATTCTGTATGTGCGTATGTCCGTAACGCGATAACTCATGATAAAAATATCCGATTCACTTGAAATTTTGTATGTAGGTATATTCCGAAAAGGCGCTTCCCTGATTAGTTTTTGAAGTTCATTCGATATGTATAACAGGGTAAGCGGGGCTAATGCCCCTCCCCTTAACCCTGTAATGTAACATCGACACCAGAAAATTCGACCAAATTTATTTGAAATATGTTTAATGCATTTTTTCGTGTATATCGTTAACCGGTATTATTCTTTTCAAAATACTGGTGCCAATGTGACATTTGGGAATTTTGAAGAAATTTACCCACCAGAGCTCAAAGGGTTAACCCTTTGAGCTCTGCGGTATAAATTTCTTCAAAATTCGAAATGTCACATTGACACAAGTATTTTGTAAAGAAAAAAAAAACGCTTAACGATAAACACGAAAAAATGCATTAAATCTTTTTGAAGTAAATTTGGTCAAATTTTCTGGTGTCATTGTGCCATTTTGGAATTAAAATTATGTGGTAGACAATTCTACCAGCAGAGCTCAAGGGGTTAATTGATATAAATGTGTTTTTCATGCAGAATTATCAGTTTTTGATCAAAATTAAGATATAGGACAATTCTGATGAAGCGCTCCGTGATTAGTATTAGGTGTTCATTTTATAAGCATAAAGAGGGTAACGGGGGACTGATTCCCCTCCCCTTAACCCCTTGAAGGGCGGCGGTATATATTATATACCACCTACGATTGATGAAGATTCACACCAGAAAAATGTTATTAAATTTCACTTTTCTTACTTTGGTGGAAAACAGGCGTGAAATTGCTTTTCCTCTTTTTGACGTAACTTTTTTATACATTTCCGGTGGGAGTTCAGAATTACTCGAACGCAATTGCTTGCCCCTCAAAGGGTTAATTGATATAAATGGGCTTTTCATGCAGATTTTTTATACAATACATTATATCCCTGATTTGTTTAAGGGGTTCAATGATTAAGTATAAAACGGGGAAATGGAGGGAGCTGATTCACCTCCTTAATTTGTTTTTTCGAATAGAATTAACCCTTGAAAATATAAGGCTTTGATATACAATCGGTATGCATAGCCTGTGAGCTCAATGTCATCAGTTTAACTGGACAATATTCTTTATTTTTTCTGTATTTAATTCGGATATTCATCATTCATACCAGAAAAGTAAAATAGTAATATTTGTTTTATTTAATAACAGACATTCCTCACATAAATGAAGAGAAATATATGATTGAAATTTTCTGGTGTAAAATCAGATTCTCTGAAATACGGAATTTCTAGAACATATTCTACAATAGGAATGAAAGAAATAATATCTTCATGGTGTAAACTAGATTTATTACTTTTATAACAAAATATTTTTAACCTAAAAAATAACGTACTGATAATATTCCTGATATATTAATCCTGATAATATTTAAGTAATTGTCCATCTAAAGAAATGACTTACGTTAATAATAATCCGAGTTGCATGTTTTAAGGATATCATCACGGCTGGGAATTTAAATTAAATTTATATAATATTAATATTTACTTAATAATTATAACACTGTGCAATATAATATAAATTTTAAAACAACGTTAAAAACGATGGAATAGGTAAACTAGTCTGGAAAAAGGTTGCCTTTTTCGGCTTGTTTACGTATTTTTAAAATTTATAATAGCAATAATTAGATGAAATTCTGGAGGGTATATTTTTGTTTAGAAAAATACAGAGATTTAGTTAATAATAAAAAACATTGTTTACATAAAACAAACACATACGTACATTTATAAATTTTAAACAATTATAAACAAAAGCATTATTTTTTAAGTCAATAAGTGTAATATACATAATATAAACATCACTTTAAAATATCAATTTAATTTAAATGCTTTAAGTGATAAATTAAAATAACATAAAAAGATTATAGCTTGACATGTTTCATTGCTCTTACGGCAACATTTTCAAAAGCAAATAAAATGATAAAAAGGAATTTCCCGAAATAAACAGAAAAAACACAAATCACGTGAACATGAGCATATAAAAATAAACTGGAAATAAAATGAATAAAAATAATTGTGAGCGTGACATATTACAAATTATTGTCTTAAAAACCTTTGAAGCATTTCTTTCCATATTTTAGTAGTTCCATGGAGGCAAATTCATTGCAAATATTGTCTTTACGTATGAAGATTTCTATTGATTCTTTTATAATTGACAGAAAATATGATCTAGAAGGGTATATTATTCTGCTATTTTTAAAATCTATTTGTAATGGTTCTTTGCTGTATAATCTTGAGAGAGCTGTAGTTTTCCTATTGTATTTTATGTCTGCTATATGTTCTTTAATTCTAGTTTTGAGTTTTCTACTTGTTTCACCAATGTAATATTGTTTTGTTCCATCTTATTTTGTGAATGGTATTTCATATACGCCAGATATTTGATGTGGTTCTATTGGGTCAATTTTCCTACATATTGAGTTTTTTAATTTAGCAGACGGTTTTGTAACAATGGATATATTGTATTTATTGAGTTTATATTTTAAACGTTCGAAAAATCCAGGAAAATATTGTAGAGAGAATATATTCGAATTTTGTAGTTTAAAGTTACTACTCTTTTTACCATCCATGCTTTTAATTAACTTGTCTATTGTACTTTTACTATAACCATTTCTCTTTGCGATGTCAAATGTTATATTTAATTCTTTGTCTAATTGTCCCGGAGTACAGATTGTGAAGGCCCTTTTGAGGGCATGTCTAAATGCAGATATTTTGTACGAAAACGGTGCTTGAGCGTTATGAGGTATAATGATTTGGTTGGCAATCGGTTTTCTGTAAACTGTACGTTCGATTCCTTGTGGCGTTTAATTTACACACATTATTTTACACAGATTAATAGCATTGACTCTAAAATTAAGTTTACATTGGAAATAGAAAAGAATGGTACAATACCTTATTTAGATGTATATTTATTTGTATCAGAGAAGAATGAGATATTAAAACACATTTCATGTTCTAAACATTAAATGTTATGAAAAGTAATTAAGTTTATTTCAGATAAGTTTTATGCAAGAGATTGATGTTTGTAACACATAATATTTGTAATATATTTTTCTTAGATGTGAATTTCTTACTTATTCCATTAAATCCTAAATTTCGATGCACATTTATGTTACAGTATGCTTTTTCTTCTACAAACAACCTATAATACAAAAGATTTTATCAGTTTTATCTATGTACAATAGAAGACTATTTTTCTTTTCATAGGTGAAAATGAAAAATTACGTTTTCCTTTCTTTTCATTTCAAAAATCACCGAATGTCAAGATTCTATTCACAGCTTTTTGTATGAATTATTAATAATGTGGGGTACAAGAAGATCCATAAAAAATTTTAATATCAGTCCTAACTCTTCAGAAAAGAATGAAATGAAAGTAATATTTTATATTTTGAGTTACTTAACACTAGAACCACGGCGACGGGTCATTTTGACCCGTATGATATGCAGAGATGTTGATTCGAACCAGAAAACGCTTTATAAAATAAGCTAAATATAAGCTGAGCAAAAATAATTTCTGTAAAAAACTTAAACAGATTTAAATGAAAATTCCGCTTAGAAATATTTGTATAAAACTTGAATGAATTTTCCCGCGGTTCTAGTGTTAATTGAAATATATGTAAGAAATTTGGCTACATTTGTTATATAATATTTTTCGCACCTAGATATTTGCCAAGTATCTCTTTTTCTGTAAACCATTATTTCAGAAGAATATTTTCACTTATTTTAATTTTTAGTATGTGTCGTACAAAAAACCCAGCAAACACAAATTTGTCGAAAAAGTTACGATCGGATGTCAGAATTATCATGTTTGTCAAGTACATCGATTTTCAAGCATCATTGCGGCATGTTTTAATGACAAAAAAAAGTTATATCATACAAGTGGTGCCAATATTATTAAAGAAAGGCGATAGAAAATCCTAGTGCTGTAAAAGCGTTAAATACTGTTATCTATCAATTATCCTATACATGACAGTAGTTAAACATGTCACTTATGTATGTGTTTTACGGTATCACCCTTAATACCATGTATCTGATAATTTTCTAGCGCGACACTGATTTAGTATCGAAGTCCTGCCATATTATTCGTGTACAAGTTTGTCGTAATGAAAAAGAAGAGTGGCAACATCCACGAGGCTTGATTCGGAATAATGGCGTCTTCCGCTGTGATATGTGTTTGTGTGTTGCATAGCGTGGCGTAACTATCTTAATTCGTCGTTTCCTTGTGGATTTTTTTTTAATGTAAAAGGTAAGTGCTTTACTAAATATTCTTTATACACTAATTATTTAATATTTATAACTGAGTAAAAAATTTTAAATATTGTAGGTGACTTGCAAACATCAGTACACGTTTTCATAATGTAAACAAACAAACATTTCTTAAAACATTATTTACGTAACTTTATGAGCGATCGATACAAGTTTTTTTTTCTTAGGACCCATTTTATAAAAAGTAAAAGTTATTTTAGATATGTATCATATCTTTATACTTCTTTTTTGTGTGAAAAACATTGTCCCCAAAAATGAAATACAGTTTCTCAAAATAACAACAAATGTTTATTAATAATTACTTCTTTAAATCCTTCTGCTAAAGTTTTTCTTTATGGTAAGTTTAATTTGTTAAAATATTAAACATTTTAACAAAAATAATCAATGAAAGTATGTTTTTATCGAATGGAACTTTGAGAAGAGGTGCCTGTTTTATTGAAAGAAATTTTTTGAATGGGCCTCTTTTATTGAGATTATTACGAGTACAAAACTGCGAAGGAATTTTGTTTTGAAACATCAATTTAGTTTTAAACTTAACCACCATATTTGTTTATTGTTGAGTTTGACTTGCAATAATTTTCAAAAATTGCATTTTGGCATGTTTGGAAAAAAAAATCAGGGACTTCATTTTGAAGACGCAAAACACATTTGTTTAAATAATTTGATAAAGTGCAGGGTAAGCCCAGTCTTGTATTAATTGAACCATTAAATGATTGCCAAAAACTGTTATCAATTGTTTATTTTGTTTATCATTGCTAATTTCCAATCATGTTAAAGACAATTTTTTAATGTATACATTTATGAAATCATTATGTATATTTATATTAACATTTACTGCTGTTTGTCCACTAGAATGAATATAAATTATCAGATTTAATGATTTACCTGTGTAGGGTCACCTGCAGGGTCGAAGCTATCGCCAGGGCACTGCCCTGAGGCCTCCATGCCTTTGGGACCCCCAAACTGATGGTTAAAAAACACTATTGATTTTAGTTTCTTGTCTAACTTCCTATAAAAAGCCGAGCACCTAGCTAAAAATAGTAATTAGATAAATCAAAGCACTAGAATATATGTTTTTGCATGTCTGTCGATATACTCCGTACACTTCATATGCTAAAGCAGCTCTAGAACAGACAGCAAAATGTCGAGTCGAATGTGTCATGTCATGTTTGCCGATCCCACTGAAGTTAGTATAAGAAAGAAAATATGAGTTTTTGATCACTTGAATGATACAAAAAGCATCTAAAAAATTCTAAAAAATCTCTCTTATATAAAATCGAAAAAAAAAATTATCAACATTTATCTTTCAAAAGGTTTTTTAGCAGAATCAGGAACAGGTACTTATGTATTAACGCCGCCGCAGCAGAAGTTATGCTAATGTGCAAATAAAGAGCAATTTTGTTGTTCTTACGTGCATGTAGTTATGTTTTGGATTCCTTGTTGCCTCGTTGTTTGCTCATTTTTGACAGCATCTTTTGTGTACATGAGAACAAGAATGTTCTTTATTATTCTTCTGCTTATTCTTATTCTTCACCTGGCGTTAGTACGTAAGTACCCAGAAACATATGATTAAGTTACATAAACAAAAATGAACCTAAGCAAAACACTCTTCAAAGTATTCAACCAATCAGAAGTCTGTATTTTCTCCCCTATGCTAGTTTTAGTGGGATCGACAAAAATTTCGTCGGCGCCAAGTACCTGCCCAATTCTATGTTTTTAAGCCATTTTTTGGTTTATCATACTGCGTATATTTAAACAGCGGTATACGGGGAAAAAACTGCACATGAGGCCTCCAAGTTTATAGTTACGGCCCTGGTCACCTGGGGTAATTCCTGATCAAAAATCAGCATCCAATTATTATGAAAGCTATTAAAGGTATTGTTCTTAATTACCCCCCCCCCCATGATGGTTATATAATAAAAAATCTTTATTAAATATATATATGCACATAATTGAAATTTGAAATAACTTTTAAGTGACCAAGAATTGATCTGGAAACGGGGTAATTCTCTGTCTTTCTTTGGTAATTATTGGTCAGAATCCTTTTTGATGTAAAGAACGTATATTGATAGTTACTTTTTTAAGACTGAGTATTAAAGTAAATATAATCAATCTTGTAAGTTTTATTCATCTCATAATTGTTTAATAATAAACCATAACTTGTTTTGGTATAGATACAAAATTATTTCATATACAAAAGACTTGTATAGTTTACAAAGCATGAACTAGCCAAAGAATTTTTGTAGCATTTATTAGCAGTATTTATTACTTTTTTTTCCACTGTAAATGGATTAATCCTTACAAATTTATTGGTTAAATGTTTATTTTTTCGATTTTATGACTGAAGTTTCTGGATCCTTTTTCAAGAAATTTTACATAAACTTTAATATGGATCTTTAACACTCGGCATAAAATGTAATGTTTGTATTGCCTATATATATGTTTATACATGATTTCAGCATTTTGCAATAAGAGAGTTTTTCTACTTAATTCTTCTGTCATAGGGTGTGTCTTATCTTACCGTTAGAGCAATTACCGTTTTTGCATTTACAATTATATTTTTAAGGAGGCTTTAAACTTGCGATTAAAAAAAGTTGTAAGACAATAGTTTTTAGGGTGTACACTTATAATAGATAAAATATCATATATAAATATAATAAAATTATATTATTAAGCAATAACCAGGAAATGCCTCACAAATATGGGACAAGTTAAGATTGTAGAAAAATAATGAATTCTGTTTAAAGACAGGGAAAAAAATATGCGAATTTTGCTGAAAAATTGCATATAATATGAGACTTTTACCGAAGGATTTCAGAAAATATGCAAATTTTGTTGAAGAATCACAGAAAATATGCAAATTTTCTCTAAAAGGGCTGTAAAAATTTTGCTAAAGGATCATGGATAAATGCCAAATTCTTTGAAAAGACCATGGAAAAAAGTGTGATTATTGTCAAATGGGCGTGAAAAACACATTTTGTCAAAATACTTAAAAAAAAAAATGCAAATTTCGTCAGAAGTCTGAGTTTTACTTAATTAAAATAATGCATACTTTGTGACGATCAGCCGTTAGCATCCCCCTATCACCACCACCAACCATAGATATGTACTACAATTTTAATATGTAAATGCTTCCCTCTTTTATGATTTTCCTTCACATTTGATTAGGGGAGGGGGCAGATTAATGGGACTTTGTTTTTTACGATATGAATTAAAAATGAAAGTTTAAATTATCATTTAAATTAGGTTGATAAGGTGTGGAAAATCTCAAATTTTGTTTATAAGAAACAGAAAAATCATGAATTTTGCCAATGAGGTGCAGAAAAAATTTCGAATTTCGAAGGTCAGGCACTGAAAAATCATAAGTTTTGTCAATCAAGCTTGGAAAAATCGCAATTTTTTTCTATCAGATGCATAAAATTGCACATTTCAATGATCGTCAGCTTTCTTGATGATGCGTCAAAAAATTGCATATTTTCTTCATCGGCTGTAATAAAAAACAAATAATTTGTCTATTTATCGCTCAAAAAAAAAAAAAAAAAAACATGAACGTTGTTTGACGCAGAAAAAAAAAAGAAATATCGTTGATCAGGCATGAAAAAATTGCAAGTTTTGTAGATCAGGCACGGAAAAAATCACAAATTTTATCGATCAGTGCATGTAAAAATTACAAATTTTGTTGATGAGGTGCCGTAAAGTTGGAGATTTTGTTCATTGGCAGCATACAATCACAACTTCATCAATTTGTCGAGGGGGGGGGGGGAATGCAGTTTTCATCAGTCATTTAACAATCTCAAATTTCATTTATCGGGTGCAGAAAAAAACGTACTTTGTCAATGGTTGGTGGAAAAATCTCAAATTTTGTCGACATGGGTGCAAGACCTTCAGTCTTGAAGAAATTTTTGACTAATTCTAAATTCTACTTTATATACTTAAATAATAGTAGTTTTACTGTCACGAACATTTAATCACTTTCTTTTATTGTAAGAAATCAATTTTTTAGCCATAATGCAAGGCTTAGAAACATAGGTGCAAGTTTTTCAGTCCTGAGACGGAATTCGGTCTCTTAAAAATTCCTGAGGACGGAAACGAGATGGAAAAATCTCCTAGGACGGAAGTGGATAGTGAAAAACACGCGCTTTTCATGATCGCGGAAAAAAAACATGATTTTCGTGAAATGATCGCGGAAAAAAGTGCTATTTCTGTCAAAGGACTGCAAAAAAGACACGTTTGCCGTCAAAAGCTTGCGAAAAAAAAACGCGATTTCGTTCAAAGGATCGCAAAAAACACACTATTTCTGTCGAAAAACGGCAAAAAACACTCTAATATCATCAAAGAATTGTGAAAAAAGGCACGATTTTTATCAAAAGCTTGTGAAGAAAACGCAATTCCTGTTAAAAGATTGCGGAACAGATATCATCTCAGTCAGAGAATGCGAAATAGACGCGGTCTCTGTCAAAGGATTGCAAAAAAAAGATGAGTTTTCTGTCAAAAAGTTGCAGAAAAAACGCAACTCCTGTCAAAGAATCACGAGAAAGATGCTATTTCCGTTGAAGAATCACGAGAAAGATGCTATTTCTGTCGACTAATTGCGAGAAAGATGCTATTTCCGTCGAAGAATCGCAAAAAAGATGCTATTTCCGTCGAAGAATCGCTAGAAAGATGCTATTTCCGTCGAAGAATCTCTAGAAAGATGCTATTTCTGTCGAAGAATTGCAGAAAAGATGCTATTTCCATCGAAGAATCACGGAAAAGATGCTATTTTTGTAGAAGAATCATGAAAAAGACGCAATTTCCATCAAAAAATCGCGAAAAAGATGCTATTTCCAGTCAAAGAATACTGAGTAGATGCAATTTTTGTAAAAGGATCGCAAAAAAGTGCAAAATCGCGTGAATTTAATCAAAGGATCGTAGAAAAGACATGAATTTTGACAAAAGAATCATGGAAAAGTCGCAAATTTTGTCAATGTATCGAGAAAAAGAGGAGATTTCCATCAAATGATTGCAATAAAAATGCGATTTTTGTTAAAGGATCGTGAAAAAATGCGAACTTTGCCAAAACATCATGGAAAGATGTGATTTCTGTTAAAGGATTGTGAAAAAGACACTATTTCCGTCGAATAATTGCAAGAAAGGCGCTATTTCTGGTCAAAGAATACAAAATAAGTACACTTTTTGTCAAAGGATCGCAATAAAGGTGTGAATTTAAACGAAGGATTGGGGAAAAGGTGCAAACTTTGCCAAAAGATCGAGAAAAAGCGCGATTTCCGTGAAATGATTGCAAAAAACCCACAAATTTTATCAAATGATAGCGGAGAAAATGAAATCTTTGTCGAAGGATAGCGAAAAAGGACGCGAATTTCATCAAAAGATCGTATGAAATACTTAGACTTCATCGAAAAAACGCAGATTTCTGCTGAAAACTGTAGAAAAATCACAAATTTCAGTGGAAAATAGTGGAAAATTGCAAGTTTTGGTTTAAAATCGTAAAGAAATCACAACTTTCAGCAAAATATTGTAGAAAAGTTGAAAATTTTGTCGAAAGATTGGGGGAAGAAACTAATTTCATCATGTGGTCATGGAAAAAAATACGAGTTACGTGCTTATGTTCTCAATCAGTGGGAGGGTGCGGTGTCAAAATATTTTCAGTCTTGGCAAAATTTCAAACTTGCACCCATGCTTAGAAATCTTCTAACCCCTTTTCATTTAGTTACTTCTAATACTCAGAAAAGATTTCACAGATAGACTTCTTGTACCTATGTTTGTCGATCAACTTCGTAAAAATCTCGAATGTTGTTGATCGACTTCGTACGAATCTCGAAGTTTCTCGATAGACTTCGTACGAATCTCGAAGTTTCTCGATAGACTTCGTAGGAATCTCGAAGCTTCTCGATAGACTTCTTACGAATCTCGAAGCTTCTCGATAGACTTCTTACGAATCTCGAAGCTTCTCGATAGACTTCTTACGAATCTCGAATTCTCAATAGACTTCTTACGAATCTCGAAGCTTCTCGATAGACTTCTTACGAATCTCGAAGCTTCTCGATAGACTTCTTACGAATCTCGAAGCTTCTCGATAGACTTCTTACGAATCTCGAATTCTCAATAGACTTCTTACGAATCTCGAATTCTCAATAGACTTCTTACGAATCTCGAAGCTTCTCGATAGACTTCTTACGAATCTCGAAGTTTCTTGATAGACTTTGTACAAATCTCGAAGTTTCTCGATCAACTTCGTAGAAATCTCTAATTTCCTCAATCAGGCATGAAAAAATCAAAAATATTATTCTGGAGCGGAAAAAATTGAAAATAGCATTCTTCGAACATGGCAAAATTGTGAAATTTGTCAATTCGGCTTGAAAAAATTGCAAATTTTGTTGATTGGTCACAAAAAAGCACATTGTGTCTTTAGGAGAAAAAAAATCACACAATAGATTGATATGAAATGGAAAAATCGCTGATGTTGTCTATGATGAATGGAAAAATTTTAAATTTCGTTAATCGGCAGGGTTTGAAAAAACCCGGGTTTTTTTTAAAAAGCCCAACCCACTAGGCCCACTTGTCTAAAACCCGGGTTTTTCTGAAAAAACCTGGGCTTTTTTGGTTTTTATCGAATTTTTTTTTAAACACTTTAAATTTCTAATTTTCATATATATAACAGCTAAACTGTTCATGTATCAGTGAAACCTGGGTATAATTTTGCATTAAAAATAAATCAACAAAATGTATAGATTAAAAAACCAAGTTAATTTAAAAGGTAGATTTGTGTCTGATATGTCTAGTTTCTTGCATTGATATATTAAGCCAGCTGTAAATGGATTTTTTGAGTTAACGAAGGAGGTTCAGAATGTTTGGAAAAAAAAAATGTACTTACTACTACTAAACACAATTTGAAGTAATTACAAAAATATATAAATACATGACGATCAAAATTACACTTTGCTTTTACAAAAATTGATTACCAGTAATAATTTTGCGAATGAAATTATCATTAAAATACTGTATTGATACTAATGCCAAATCAGAATTAGTATTTTTTTAATAACTAATTAACAGAATAAACTAAATAATCTTACATAGCTACTTCTATAAATTAGGATTCCCAGCATATGTGGTATTTTGTTACGAGTTTCAATTGTAAAACATAACATAGAATAAATTATATATCATTTTTTTATGGGGAAAAGTTTGTTTTTGTGTTTCTGATATATAAAAAATTAAATTACAATTATTTCTTTTTAAAATTCTCATTGGGAGAATTAAGATATTTTTTCCTCTTGTGGTGAGAGAGAAACTTTACGAGTGGTGTATTGCTATTAAGAAATATATCTTAATATCATTATTAAGATCTTAATAACGATTTTAAGAATTTAACCTTAGGCAATTTAAAGTTGAAATTTTGAAAAAAAAAAAAAAGTTGGTTTTTTAAGTTGGGAAAAATCATAACAACCCTGCTTTAAGTTAAATGTGCTAAATTTATATAATGTCTTTCATTAATTTCAAATAAGAAATCAGTTAAATTGTGCAATGATACAGTTGTAAAATCCTGCAAAAATTTGAAAAAACCCACAATGGGTTTTATAATTTGACAATGAAACCTATGTGAGGGTCAATTTGGATAAATTACCTAAAAAATTCTAATGAAAATTGCACTTTATATATGATAACTTATATTCCTTTTTCAGTAATGGCAGTTACCGTAGTAAATAAAACTAACAAAATTTAAGAAATAACATTAAAATTATGTAATTTTAGTATAAATTTGGCTTTGAATAACTTTAATTAGCAAACCATGTCTATATATATATATATATATATATATACATTTTTTTTTTTTTGTTACATTACTAAAATTACTGAAAATAGTTCAAAATGTAACGTAATTTACTATGGAGTGATCCCACAATCAGTTAAGAATCCGAAATATTGCAAATTTGTCGATGGCGTACTGAACAATCACAAATTTCTATAATTAGGTGCCAAAAAAAAATGCAAATTTTGGTGATCAAACTCAGAAAAAAATCACAAATTTCCTTGATCATGTGCGAGGAAATCATGAGTTTCGTCGATCGACTTTATAAAAAACATGAATTTTGTCAATCGGGTGCAGAAAAACTTCATATTTTCCCGATCATTTTTGTAAAAATCGCAAATTTTGTTGATCAGTTCATAAAGTGCAAATCGCCATGATTGCTCAACCATGAAAAAATTGCACATTTCAATGATCAGGCATGGAAAAATCTTGATTGACTTCTTTTCTCTCCTTCGTTCATAACATTCATATTTTTTTTCTGCACTAGTTACTATGCTTATTTTTTAGCACTTTAAAACAAAATTTACACTCCCGTATAAAGTCAAGTAACATTATTACATCTTGAAAATAATCTTACTATGTCTAATCTATTACATATACAATTCTTTGGCAAAATTTGTGCTTTTGTGAAGCTTTGTTAATTTGCATTTTTCGCAACTGTTTAACAAAATCTGCTTTTTTTGTGATTTTTATTTACAGACTGACAAATTTCTAAGCCTAAAAGAAATAATAGCAGTAAAACAAACTCTAAAAATTTAAAAATAAATAAAACATAAGGGGTTGTCTACTGTACTCCACTCTCCCCTATACAAAAATATACAGCAAATAATAATAATAATAATAAAAACTTTTAATTATTCTTATACAGACATGTAATTTTAGTAAGTCTGATCATGTACTACACTGTTGCTCCCATAATTGGTATTGTTGGATAATCACACGTGTACAGTGTACCTATAACGTTTTTATAGAAAAGCATTCATTTTGAATAAACACTACATTTTCGAATAATTACATTTTGCTTTGAAAAATCATACATCTTAAGGTATGCTTAATAAGATAATAGCAAATAAGTTTTTGACTTCATATAGATGTTAATAGAAATTTAAATTTTTTGTATATATGCCTGTTGTATTATTTTTTAATTTCTGTTTTTAGATGGTGTTGTTTAGAAATTCAGGAAGACCTTCTTTCGCATCTCAAATATATATTAGAGTATGAGGATATTTCCAAACATGTAAGTTATTTTTTATTTTTTTAATAGAGTTCAAATTTTGATAAATAAAGTAGACTTAGAATGTGTTATCTTTCAAAGTTCTCTTTTAAATTTTCTAGCTAATAATTCTAAACTATTCTTGTTTTCTGTCTGAAATAATTATCATTAAAAGCTATTTATACTTTAAAAAACTGAAACCATTTATGGTGCATATTACACACTGCTCATGTCTTTAAAGGTTAAATTTTAAACATGGAAACTCATAATGAAGTATAAGGGAGGGGAAATTTTTTCTGGTGACTAAAATTTAGAAAAATTCTAGGCTACATTTACAGAAACATTTCTGAAAACAGAATTGTCCTAGACAGTGTCAGAAATTAGCAGTCGTTAGTCGTCAAATGCAACTAAAAAATTGAATTTGACCGACTAGAAAATTATTCTTGGTCGTCAAATTTGACGCCTAGCTTTTTAAAAAATTTATTAGACATTCAGCTCCAAAAATTAAAAAAAAAAGGTCTAGTCTAAAAAATCAGAACTAAAAAAAATCGCTAAAAAAAGAAAAAAAAAATTCATCAATTGCTCGTATAAGAAATTGCCACTTTCGGCAAAAGATGGGTGAAAAACGAATTTTTTTTCCCAAAAATAACAAAAAAGCAGAAGTTTTTTTATATGATAGCATAAAAAAAGGCAAATTTCTACAAAGTATTGCGAATAGAGATGCAAATTTCTACAAAATATTGCGAATAGAAATGCAAATTTCGTCAAAGAATCGCAAGAAAAACGCGAATTCCATAAAATAATCGCAAAAAAAGTTATTTTCGTCAAAAAAATCTTGGGGGAAAAACGAACTTTGTTATAGAATCGCAAAAAAAATGCAATTTTCTATGAAGGATCGTGAAAACAAATGTTAATTTCGTCATAGAATCTTTAGAAAAAAGCTAATTTTGTCAAAGAATTACAGAAAAAATAAGAATCTTGTCATAGGATCACAGTAAAATCTTAATCCCATCAAAGGCTCGCGAAAAAAAGCAAGTTTCTTTAAGGAATCCCAAATAATCAGTAATTTTCGCCAAAGGGTTGCGAAAAAAACCACATAATCAACGGGGGGGGGGGGGGTTCCCAGCCCTGCAGAAAACGACAAATTTTGTCAAATGATTGCGAAAAAATACTGCCAATTTCGTCAACAAATCGCAAAAAAATGGCAAGGCTTGTCAAAAGATCGAAAAAACGGCAAGTTTCGCAAAACTATTGCGAAAAAACACGACAAAGTTTGGCAAAAGATTGCGAAAAAGGCAAAATATTAAAAAAAAAATCACGAAAAAACCAGCAAGTTTCATCAAAAGATTGCGAAAAAACCGACATGTTTCGTCAAAAGATCACAAAAAAAGGCCAGTTGCGTCGAAAGATCGCAAAAAGAGCTGCAAATTTTGTCGAAAGATTGCGAGAAAACGGCAAATTTTGCCCAAAGATAGCAAAATTCGTAAAAGTGGTGCAAACCCCCCCACCCCCCCAAAAAAAATTAAGAGTGGATTTTTTTCTTGTCTCTGTAGTAACCTTAAAGAAAATTTGATGCGAATTTCAAAATTATTCTTTTACTCCAAATCACTTCAAAATTACATGCAGTATCACAGTAATATTAATATGAATTTTAGAAACTGCAACTAAAAATCTTAATTTGACGCCTAAGGTTTTTACAGTAGTCGTCATTTGACGCCTGCCTTTTATCTCCCAATTTCTATCACTGGTCCTAGATTTTCTAAAAAAGCAGAGTGTTACTTGTAGGTAGAAGGCACTTATTTAATTCTTAAGATTCAATAACTATATGTTGAAAGTCTGATTTCTGGCTGCACAAGTTTTATGCAAACTTTCATCCTTACAGTGTGGATAATTACCTAGTTATATTACAACTGAATACTGGGGTTCCCACTTTAGGGTGACATCATGATCAGGATAGATGCTGTAGAGCAGTTCGCTGTTCAGGGTAAAGTAAATAAGATTACCGTATATACTCGCGTATAAGTCGAGAAATTTTAGACAAAAAAAGAACTTCAAAGGGGGGGGGGGGTCGACCTATATGCAAGATTTAAAAAAAAAAAATCTAATAACAAAATATCGGAAAATAGTTTGCTAGTTAATCATTGCTGCAGCACCCCATTATGTTTGTAGAGTTCAAAATCCAGAATCCTTCCAACCTCAACGATTCCGAATTCAAGATCATTTTTTTGTTTATTTTTCAAAAAAAATCTACCCAACCCTGTTGCAAAGAACAAAAGGAAAAAAAAAGTGCCATTAAGATGGCTTTCAAAAGGGAATTGTTTAAAAAGATTCATGGAGTTGTTCGATGTTCTTGGTGAATTTTTAAATGAAAAGCCTGACATTAAGGCCCTACAAACCGTTGATGGAAAAGCATATGTTAGTTATTTATCAGATATCATTGAAAAGTTTAATACATTAACCCATTAACGCCCAGCGTCCTCTTTTGAGGACAGTTACAAAAAAAGCAAGAAAGCGGTATTCCCACCAGTAAAGATGAAGATAAATATATACCTTATTTCGCGAGATAGAATCCTCGATAAATTTAGATAAAAGTTAATTTGCTTTTAAAAGTGGTGGGAAATACAAAATTTAAATTTTAGCGAAGAAAATAATTCGGGCGTTAATGGGTTAAATAAACGATTTCAAGGAGAAAACAAAACACTTGTTGATGCAAAAGTGAAAATATTTGGGGTTTTTTGCGTCTGCTGAGGTTTGACAAAAACATATTTCAGACAGAAAGTTTGACCTATTTTTCTGGTTAAAAAAATGCAAGATAACAGACACCGCTATAACTGCCATTGTCAATCATCTGAAAATGTTGGCCTCTGATATGAATGATAGATTCGTTGATTTCAAGCAAATGGATTTTCCATCATGGGTCATGCAGCCAATGTTAGTTGATTTATCTAATGTTTCAACACCATACAGAGAAGAAATCGCTGAAATTAAAAACGATGAGTCAATTAAAACTCTATTCAACATAAAAGGCAATATGGTGTGGCTTTGTGCTGAGACTGAAACTAAATAGCTTAATTCAACACAATTTGCAAGAAAAATATTGTTACCCTTCCCGTCTTCATACCTTGCTGAATGTGGCTTGAGTGCAGTAAACGATTTACTACTAAAATAAAGAAATCGACTAGACATCATTAAACGAGGGATTTGAGATAAAAGCTGACAAAATTAGTGCCTGATATAAAATATCTTTGCAGCCAACATCAAGCACAAAAATCTCAATTTTATTCTATTCATCTTAAATGTTATAATTTGAATTTATTTTATTATATATTTTATTTATTTATTTACTTTTACTATAAGCAATTAAAATGACAGATACATAATCAAGAAACATCCAGTTAAAGTTATTTTTGTGTATCAAAGTTCACTATTAAATATTTGAAGATCTAATTTGTTTTTTTTTTTTTCATTGCTGCATATTATTATTATTACTCTTATTAAATCTAGAAGCGGCTGCACAAACCATCACCTTATCGAGTTGATGACTGAAATTTATGAACTAGTTAAAACTTGATTTGCATATCAAAATGCAACTGGTCTACCAAGTCATATCTTAACAAACCTGATTTTAGTGGTTGACTAGTAGATTTACCATTTGTTTTCTTGCTAGCAGTCCTCTACATTTTCATACTTTTGACTGCAGTAAAGCACTTACCGATCAATCACTAAAATCAGGCCTTTAGCGGTTTCCACCAAGATATGATTTGGCTGACCAATTGCATTTTAATATACAAATCAAGTTTTGTCTAATGCTGAAACTTCAACAATCAATTCTATGAGGTGATGGTTTGTGCAGCCGCTTCCTGGTCTATATTATTAACGATTGCTTCCTGAACACATTTCTTTCATTTATGTTCATTTTTTCATGACCTTTCTTTTACTTGTTTATGTTTTCTTTTCCATTCCATTTTTAAATGGCTATTTTTTTTAACTTCTTTAAATGGAATAACAGCTCAATTTTTATATAATAATTATTTTTCAGAGAGAGGGGAGGGGGGCCATCAGGGTTTTAGATATGATTTGGTGGGGCATGGCCTGAAAAAGGTTGAGAAACACTGGTATAGTTAATTATTTAGTTTAATTCTTAAGGGCTCTTTTGGTTTATGTATGATTTAAATTCTTTCAAATGTCATGTCATAATATTTTATGGGAAAGTATTGATTGTGCTGTTGATTTCTATTCTTTTGAAAAATGTTGAATAAATCCTAATTCTCCAGTAGAGAGGGGCACTTAACATCCAGTTACAGGGACATGGGAAATTAATGTGTGGTCTGATGTAAATGTGTCTGCTTTTTGTAACAAACTGGATTTTTTTTTTTTTTTTTTTTGGGGGGGGGGGGGTGAGATATTGCAAATGAAGTATTTATTCATTTTCGAACAATACATGACTGTAAGAATTCCAAAATACACACTGTAGTGTTCTTAAAATTTTATGACAGTTTGTAAAGGAATTTTGAAGCAAGATTCCAAAACTTTCCAGAGATAATTAAGTTGTCTCAATTCTTTGTCACCTTAGTTATTCCAGCTGCAAAATAGATGGTTGTGAAGTTGTTCAATCCTGAAAAACTTCAAATGAAAATAATTGTCTTGCAAGAAAATATTTCCCTACCAGTGTATAAAAATACATCCTCTTAAGAATTTTGGGGTAAAAATGTTTCAGTAATGTATGAAAATTGCAAAAAACTAGCTATTTACCTGGTTACTGTTTTTGACTCTTCATGTCTTCATATGTATGTAAAAAATCTTTGTTCAAAATTAATTTTTTGATAAACAAATATCGTTTTCAGATTAATGGATGCCCACCTTCAAGATACTTTTTCCATTATTTATTCACCACATGAACAAAACTGTAAAAATCTGGCTCAAGAAACAAGTGTAATTCTTCGCATTAATTTTTCAATAGATGCCTTAAGAATGCCTTTTCTATTTCGTGATGAGAACATTTTTAGATCTTATACCTATGTATCTAGTAATTGTTCAGAACTAATGCATAACTTTTCTATTACATGTGTGTATATCTATAATAATAATAATAAAATATAAGTAGGTAGTACTTATGTGTTTTGTTCTTTGGATCTCAATAAAAATTTTCGGAACCCATTTAAAATTACTTGCCAATCTCTGCATTAGAATTTCAATAAACTGCTGATTCTCTTCTATACAATGAAAATATAATCCATGGAAAATGCTGTCTAATGGTTAAATCACATAAAAATAAGTTAGTCTTGAATAAAAATCCTAGTATAAAATATTTTCATATATATTGAATAAAATTCCTTATATATTTAGTGTTGATGCTTTGTATGTGTAATTTACTTGTTCTCAAGGTGTGAAAGTCAATTGTTTTATTATATTTCTACAATTTTAATAATCTGATTTTGTGCCTACCAATAAAAATTTTTGATTTTTTAAAAATGTTATTTTATGTTGTTTAAATAGGTGGAGAAATTGTCAGATACTTGGAGCACCCAACTTGGAAGGAATCTGGGTTCGAAGTATACCAGTATTGAGAGTAAAGGATTGAGGACTTCTGAGCCAGTTTCTGAATTTTGAAGAAAATGTATTATAAAAGAGCATGATAACTGTCGATATGAAATATTGTATTGCTAAATCTCATCTTTAAAAAAAATTAAAGGAAAATCTTTGTTAAAAAATATTAAATATATATAATTTGTATTTTGTAAGCAAAAATTGTAGTTAATAAATATTGTAGCACTAACACTAGCACTGTTCTATATTGTCTGTGTTTATTTATTTCAGCTATCTTAACATGGTAGTCATTTTCAGATGAAACATAGACAAGAATTGACAGATGATTTGAAAAAAAGACTCATAAGGTTTATCGCAAACAAGGAGGGGGCGGGGATGAAGGAATTTTTTTTTTATTTTTATGTCTCACCTATGATTTGAGATAAATGTTTTGGTGTGTGTATGCATTATTATTAGTATTCTATTTGAAATAGTTTGTACATTTTTAATTTAATTATATTTCATACAAAATTTTCAGTTGTACTAAAGTCTCTCAATATCAAAGTTTATGAAGCATAAATTATTCCATCTATCCCCACCCCCCTTCATTCCCAAATTTGTATTGTTGAAATTTTATTTAAAAATTTTTTTGCTATTTAAATGGTTTACGCATCTCAAATGACAAAATGTTGTTAATTTAATTAGTCACTTAAACTTTTTTGGAGTCCAAAAATATTGAATGTGATGAGGGGAAAAAAATCAATAATAAAATGGAAGTTTTTAAATGAAAAAATCTTATGTCAAAAGTACTTTATTACTCAAGTGTGTGTGTGTGGAGAGGGGGGGGGATTAGGATATGTGTTAAGACCTGATAATATTTAAATTAGTAAGTAATAAGAAATTTTTTTATACTTCTATTATGTAGGGATTACTGCAAGACAATAATGCTATTAGAGGAAAAAACAATAAAATATCTAATAAGTAAAAATAAACTTTTTATTTAATGCTAATTTCACCACTAATAATAATAATTTGTATTAATTATAAATCTTTTACTTATAGACAAAAGCAATTTGATCATTGAATAAAAATTTGAATATATTTTATGAGGGGTGCAGAAAATCTAAGCGGCGTCGGGCAGTCTCTCACCACTAAATTGATTTATATATATTTTGGCTAATATTTTGTGCAAAATTCTTGCTAGAATGTTATTAAATTTTCAGCAAAGAAATTTTTTTAATAATTTTAGTGGCGAGAGACTACCCACTTATGCCTAGATTTTTGCACCCCTTTTTATGTTTCATGATTAGTTAGAAAAATTAAGAGAAAATCCCCACCCCCCCTCCATGTATATGCATTTATATTAGAAAAATGTTTGCTTCTTTGAAGCAATATTTGATTTTTTTTTTCAATGTACTACACTTGGAACTTAATTGAAATGCTATTGTAAGGGAGGGGGGGGGGGAATAAAACATTTTTATTGTAAAAAAGGTGCGATTGAATAGTTGAGCAAAAATTAGAATATTTTTTTATCCTTCATAATTAAGACAGTTAAAGGACTTTTTTAAAAAAACTTGTTTCAAAAATATTTTTTTCTTTGGAATGTTTTTTCTTTTCTCTAAATTGGAATTTCAGGCAAATGTACGATAAAAAGATGAAGGATAACATCCGTAATATATGAAAAAAAAAACCTATTGTATTATGTGTGCTAGTTAGATGCATTTTTTCCTGATCAGTTAAGAGTGGATTTTAGAAAAGTTTTTTAATACGATCAATAGTATGAAACTTCATAAAAAAATACACGTGTGAAACTGAATAAAGAAAATATTTATGTTAAAAGATTCTCTAAGCAGTACACAGAGATTCTGTATAAAATTTAAGTGAAGTTAAATACAGCGTTACAAAATGTGCTAATTGCAAAATATAGAAGAAAAAATTCTTCAGTGCTAATTTTCCATAATAAAACAACGCAAGCTTGATTTCCTTATTATAAAATTTAGAGAAAATCTTGCAACAATTTTATTTCGAAACTTGAGAAAAGGTCTTAAAAATAACATTGTACCAAGGTTTTTTTTTTTTTTTTTTTTTTTTTTTTTTTTTTTTTTTTTTTTTTTTTTTAATCATTTTCTAATTTTATAACTGGAATAATTTTTTTTACTCTTTCAAAGGCGGTTGTATATTTATGGAACTAATTAATTTTAATTTCCAAATGTTACCAGAATTTTGATTAAAAAAAATAGTTTGATGTATGTAAAATTTAGTTTTTTCTTCTTTACAAATATACATGTAAATTCCTGTGTCATTCATTTCAACATATTAGCAATGGAAGTGATTTAGCCCTCAAAGGATTAAAATAGTATAGATACTACAAAAAAAAAAAAAAAATCTATTAAAAGTATCCGCCGACATGTGCATAAAGTGTCATTAGATTGGCACAAAATGTTATCATATGGGCATTAAAAAAAACGTTCAAAATGATTCTCATTGGATATCAGCAATATCAAATTTGTGGCCTTATTTTATCATTTTTATGCCAGAAGTGTCGGAATTCCTACGTATTTGTATCAAACACGTATCATCTATATCGCCGATTTTCGTCGTGGTGCCATATTTCTGGCGCCATCATGACAACGCATGAAAGTATCGCCAAAGATATCGAAGGAAAGGACAAAATCGATACTTTTAGGTTACGATTCACTGTTATCGAAATAACACCTCTAGTACTTGTCGAAAGATATAATTTTTGTACCATTCTGTTAGTTCTGTGTTTGCTGAGAAATGATTTTTTCTGTTAGATAAATAGAGGTACTTGCGTATGACCAGGGAACGTTTTATAAGAATACAATGCTACCATTCCAAGGCAAGATAAGAATAGTGGTCAATATCAAAATGCAATATTGGACAATATCAAAATTTATCCTTAACGGACATTAATTGTCTCAGCAAAGTGAAGGCTAATAAACAGCGCAGTATTAAAAGTAATACTACGCTGTGTATTATGGTGTTTATGGCGTAGCTGTTTATGTGCTGGACATAAACAGATACGAAACTATATTAAAAGTCAAACAAAAGTCAAAGAGTTCTTTCGTCAAGCATATCTCAAAAAGTACTTGTCTGATTTCGATTCTGTTTGTACCAGAAGGTTCCTATGAAGGTAACCTACTGAATGCACCTACTACGAAAAATTAGTTCCAAATAGTTTGAATATTATATTTTAAAATCTGAAAAAAAAGCACAATTTATTTGCTTACGTCATAGAATTTTGGTATCGGTTGGATGTTTTCGTAGACAACCGAATTAATACATAGAGTATATAAAAAAACATTTACCCACACAGTAATATTACAATGCCTCAAAACATATTAAAATTTAATCAATCAGGTAAAAAATCCGTTCTTTTTTCTATATAAAAATAAAGAATTTAAAACATTGATTTTGAGATTTTGTGATAATCTCTTAAGAGCGTACACTAGTCACGCGGTAAAAGCCGAGCGCTAATGTAAAGTCTATGGGGGCGTTCTTTTCGAATATCTCGCTCAAATTTTAATATTTTTGCATGATTTTTTTGCACAAGATAGCTGAGGGCAATCCACAACCGGCCTAGTTTTTACTTTTTCGATTTTGCTTATATATTTTTTATATTACGATAGTTTCAATTTCAGAACCGGTTTAAACCGGTTCCGAAAGTTTAAGTAATTGTTTAAAGAAATCTGAAACGAAAACTGAAAAAGGAAAAACTAGGCCGGTTGTGGATCGTCCTTAGCTATCTTGTGCAAAAACATCATGTAAAAATATTAAAATTTCAGCGAGATATTCGAAAAGAACGCCCCCATAGACTTTACATTAGCGCTCGGCTTTTACTGCGTGACTAGTGTGTGCTCTTAATAGCATATTTTACTCGTCAAAAGAATATTTTATGCTTCCCGTATGAAAATTAGAATATTTTAAAAAATATTTCAATTTTTGGCATCATTTCTTCTTATTGTATATATTTTTGTTCATACAGTAAAGAGAATTAATTGAGTGGAAGTATAATGTCTCGGAGTGACGCCAAAAATGTAACCCTCAAATTTCCTACATTAAGCTCAATGTGCTTTATTGGGTACCTGGACTCGAGTTTGAAGGAAATAACATGTTGGTGGCATTTTACCGTCGGAATTTCAATTTGAATGTATTTTTTTTAATGAGTAAAAATATAAATAAAGATGACGAAATCTTGTGCATCGTACGGATGCACAAAAAATCTAGAGATAAATTCTGCAAAGAAAATAATAATTTTTATCATCGCTTCCGATAAAAAATGATGGTATTTTAAAATGAAGGTTAGCGAAGTTAAAACGTGAAAACTTTACTCCAAGTAAATGTATATTAAATATACAAGAAATAAAGTTCATATTTAAAAGAAAGAAAAAAAATATGTATAAAGACAGATTAAATTTGATTTGGAATATGTTTTCTTACTTCATCGTTGGAACGTATTGATACATGCACGTCGTACACTATTTTCTTGAACTTAGCTCTGACGGATGCTGCAATAAATAAAATATCCCTTTGGTCTATATTAAATTTAAAGTCGTTAATAACAGATGACATTTTACATATGCAACAATAAATAAACTTTTATGCATTTAAACTGGAAGTAAATAGCATATGTGCAAATAGAAATAATCAGACGATATGCAAAAAACGAAGCACATGCAAAACAAACAAATACAGTGTCTCACATAAGTGATGGGACACTTGTGCTTTACAAAAGGAAACTAATCAAATAAATTAAAAAAAAACATGTACACATTTTTTTGTGGGTGTGTTTCATACTTAAATTTACTAAAGATTATTACATAACATACATTTTGTCAAAATATTAAAACATTAATTTAATAAAAATACAAATGTTTAGAACGGAGCAAAAAATAGCTCACATAAGTGATGGGACACCATTATATATGCAACAAAAATCGTCTGAAATAAGCAATAAAAATATTTTTGGGGG
Source organism: Maratus speculifer (assembly GCA_964019185.1). Lineage (NCBI taxonomy): Eukaryota > Metazoa > Arthropoda > Arachnida > Araneae > Salticidae > Maratus > Maratus speculifer. The sequence goes on from OZ025299.1 coordinate 199,370,015, forward strand.
TTTTATTTTTACTTAAAAGCAATTGGCAATAATTTATAAAATCATCTGCAGTATTTATCTCCAGTTTGTTTTGGAATTTTTGTGTTTTTTATTTCTGTGTAGCCATGAATGCTAAACGAAAAGAAACTTCGCCTGAAATTCCAAAATTAGTTATTAATTTGCATATTGAACGTGGAAAATCTATTAGAAAAACTGCTGAAACAGTTAACTTGAGTCGTTCAACAGTTTTCAATATCATTAAACGATATAAAAAGAATCATATGATTCAGGATAAAAGAAGACCTGGCCGACCATCAAAGCTATCCAATGGAATAAAGCGAATTATCGTTCGAAATATTAAAAAAAATCCAAGAAATAGTGCTTCAAAAGTTGCTGCTGATTTACAAGCATTATATGGAATAATTGTTAATCCTGAGACTATTAGAAGGGTAATTCGATCTGCTGGATATCACGGTAGAGTAGCCAGGAAAAAATTCTTCGTAAGTGAAAAGAATAGAAAACTCAGACTAGCTTTCGCAAAATCCAACATAAATAAGAATTCTGATTACTGGAATAAAGTTATATTTGCTGATGAGAGTAAATTTAATATATTTGGTTCTGACGGTAGAATCTTGGTGTGGAGAAAACCCAGGGAAGAATTTCGCAAACAGAACTTGGTACCAACAGTAAAACATGGTGGAGGAGGAGTTATGGTATGGGGGTGTATGTCGTCCGCTGAAGTTGGTAATCTTGTTTTTATTGACAGTATAATGGATCAGTAAAAGTATATTGATAATTTAAAGCAAAATTTGAAATCTTCAGCACGAAAATTGAACCTTCATAACGATTTTAAATTCTACCAGGACAATGACCCCAAGCACACTGCTCTGAACGTTAGACTCTGGCTGCTATATAACTGTCCTGAAATAATAAAAACACCACCACAATCTCCAGACTTAAATCCCATAGAGACTATTTGGCAAGAATTGCAATCAAACACACCATTTCTTCAAAACAACAACTAAAATCGGTGCTTCAAGAAGAATGGGGTAAAATCACTCCAGAAATCACAAAAAAATTAGTCGAATCCATTCCAAAAAGATTAAATCATGTTTTAAAAGTAAAAGGAAATCCAACAAAATATTAAAACCTTTTAAAAAGTAAAATTTTTGGATAAATATTTGATGGAAAAATAAGTGTCCCATCACTTATGTGAGCCATTTTTTGCTCCGTTCTGAACAATTGTATTTTTACTAAATTAATATTTTAATTTTTTGACAAAATGTATGTTATGTAATAATTGTTACTAACTTTAAATATGAAACACACCCAAAAAATTTTTGCACATGTTTGTTTATTTATTTTATTGCAGTTTCTTTTTATAAAGCACAAGTGTCCCATCACTTTTGTGAGACACTGTATAAACACAGGAGGGAGGTCACACGTTGGTGGTTTATGACGTCACGCCAATGAAGTCCATTAAGCCCTAAAAAACCAAGTGCTTTGACACGCCTGTTAATTCAAACTGGTTTAAAACCGTACTTCTTTGTTATTTCCCGTTTAAACTGTTTTTTAAGAGATGATTAAAATTTCGTTATAAAAAGACGATCTTTGACATTATTAGCTGTAACACAATATCGAATGCATAAATGGTGCAAATAGATTAGTAACAGACATGAATTATTTAATTATTTTATCCTATGTCTGTGAAATATCAATGTAGAAGCGTCATTTATGATTTTGCTTGAAAAGTTAACATTCTTTGGTTAATGTCTTAAAATCGTCAGCACTCTGAAATTTAGATTCCATATTAATATTTGTTATTATATAAGTTTCCATGCATGATTTTAATAGAATGTTTTTATCAATATACCGTAATTTCGGGTGTATAAGCCGCGGACCAAACAATTCTTTTTGGACCCAGAAATCTTATTTAGTGATTGAAGTCAAATATTTACGGCGATATAACTAGTTATATTTGTTTCTTAAAAAATTCTGGGTCGAAAAAGAATTGTTTGATCTGCGGCTTATACACCCGAAATTACGGTATTTTATACAGGGTGTCCGAAAAGTCTGGAAACGGTCGAATAACTCGAGAAATATTGATCAGATTGAAAAACAAAAATATACGTATTAAATATTTTTAAATAAGCTACTCAGTGATACTAAATTTGTCCCACGCAACCGACCCCCTGGGGGTCAAAGGGGGTCCAACTTTGAAATCTTAACCCATTAACGCCCAGCGTCCTCGTTTGAGGACGGTTACAAAAAAAGGCAAGAAAGCGGGTTTCGCACCAGTAAAGGGGAAGATAAATATGTACCTTATTTCAAGAGACAGAATCCTCGATAAATTTAGATAAAAGTTAATTTGCTTTTAAAAGTGGTGGGAAACACAAAATCTAAATTTTAGCGAAGAAAATAATTCGGGCGTTAATGGGTTAAATTATAACCCCCATTTTTTATTGCAGATTCGGAATCTACAGACAAAAATACGCAACTTTTGTATTTAATGTTTACTTCAAATCCTCCTTTATCACGGTGTAATCGGGCATTTTCGAAGGGTACATATTTCGGCTTTCCCAACCGTTTTGTGCCTTCTTGGAACCTGATTGGCCAGAACTTTTGACGTCAAATTTCCCGTCTTTTGCAAGAATAGCAGTCAGTTGCGAATATCACGGAGTAAGACAGAGGAAGGAAAAGTAATGTTAAAATTTTGCCACATGGATTTTTCAACTATAGGGGGCGACACGCAGACGGTGGGCTGTCGATCGATGCTTCAGCAATGCTTTTCAATGGAAAAAATGTTCATTTATTTATTTATTTTTTCTTTAACGAAAAATCTGAATTTTTAGAAAGTTGTAGAAATGAAAATCTGATTGATTCAAGTTTTCTTCACAACATACATAGTTTATTAAAGGTACTTGGCGCTTCATTTCCTTTTTTAAGCCATTTAAAATACGAAATCATTCTAACAAAAACCAAAGGACAAATTTAATAATTCATAACTTTGGATATTTATGCAATTAATGCATGTAGAATTAAAGCAAATTTTTATTTTAATTATTCAGAGGAAAAAAAATTGTGTAAATAATAGGATCTTTAGTATACACATTTAAAGTAATTTAAACATTTTTTTTCACTTGTTTTTTGTCTTTTATTTGTGACTGTGCTGTAAAAATAAATCTATTACTTAAAATTATTTTTAGCTCATTCAGGAATTTTTGATCCCCTTTTAAATCCCCTTTTTCTCCATCCTGACATTCAGGCCTGCATGAAAGGGGGGGGGGCGCCCCGTCCGAGGAGATTGAGGAGGGAATACCGTTTTGCAGGAATACCGTTTCTCGAAAACCGCCAGTGATGATTATTTCGATGATGCTATAGTATTTTATGTGATTTTCTCTCCAAAATTTCATTGAAATATATTATATTAGTTTTCTATTCCGATTTTTATTGTATCCTGACAAACATTTCAAACTAAAAACTTGCGTATTTCGAACTTTTAACGTAGAAATAAGCACCTGCCCTCCTGAATAGAAAAAAGATAACCTTCATTATTTGGGGGGGGGATGTGTGTATATTATGCGTTTCAATAGATTCTGCTGTTAAAAAAAATCTAATACGGCTTGTAAGGCTGTATTTTTTTTTCTTATTACTATAGAAAGATACAAGACATCGTAAATTCAGGGTACTTATAGGTCTCGTTATTTTCCAAGTGAAATATCAGTATTTTTTTTTTTTTTTTTTTTTTTTTTTTTTTTTTTTTTTTTTAATAAAATAAATAAAGCTACTTCAAAAACTCGTATTTTTTCCTTTTTTAACCAGTGATTTTCAACAAGAAAATTTTCCTGTTCTAGAAATTCCAGTACACGCACGAAAAAAAATCAGGTGGGTGTGGGATTAAAGGTTTTCATGATTGAAGTAGGGCAGACGTTTTTTCAATAGTTCTTTGAGATATATCATAATTTTTAGTAAATTAATATATTCTTTTAAATTTTAAATTGTTTTTCATAAATTTAATTACGTGATATTGGCAAATCATGATTGGCAAACACACGTTGTTCTTATAAGGTGCGACTAAATCAGAGAAACGGTTAATCAATAGAAAGAAATCGGTATTTTAATTTTTTTAATCTAAAATATATTTTAATTCCTTAGTACTTTCGGGACTTGTGGTCCATATGTGCGTCATCAAAAGGTGCATGTGTAATTTATTTATGGCACCATTAATAAATAAAAATTATTAGCTTTTTTTTTTTTTATTAATTAGAATATTTGTTGGAAATTCACAAGTAAAGGAAACTATTAAAAAACACGGCGCATTCCCCCTTAAAAAAATGTGTAAATGGTGTGGTGTCGGAAAACTTTAGACGAAATGATTATTTGTTGACAGAGACGACCTTTTAGGTTTTATAACAGGACGTTAGTGTAGAAAATTATTTATTTATTCATTATAGCGATAAAATAACAAATATGTCAAAATGCAGAGTGAACGAAAAATCGGAAAACGGTCGATGAATTCGAGAAATACATAGATTGAAAATCGAAAAAAAAAAAAAATAAAGAATACTGCCCAGTTAAACTGATGGCATTGAGCTCACAGGCTACAAATACTAATTGTACATTAAAGCCTTATATTTTCAAGGGTTAATTCCGTTAAAAAATTAAGAAAGGGAAACAGCTCTCTTCTTTCCTCTTTTTTTATACTTAATCATTGAACCTCCTATACTATCAAAGACATGCTTTATCATATAAAAAATCTATATCCAAAATTTAGAGCAAATTAGATAATTCTTAATAAAAACCCATTTAGCATTTATATAATTTAAAAGGAGTTATCCCCCTCTTTTATACTTAACCATTAAACTTCCAAAACTATTCAGAGATTTGAACGAAATCTGAAAATTCTGCTTGAAAAACCCATTTATATAAATTAAGGGGGGGGGGGCATTAGAACCCCTGTTCCCCCTATTTATACTTATACAATGAACACCTAATAACAGTCACTGAATCGCCTCATCTGAATGATCCTAATCTAAATTTTGAACGAAAACTTAATTCTGCATGAAAATCCCATTTATATCAACTAACGGGGGGGGGGATTAGAGCCCCTGTTCCCCCTATTTATACTTATTCAATGAACACCTAATAACAGTCACGGAATCGCCTTATCAGAATGATCCTAATCTAAATTTTGAACGAAAACTTATTTCTGCATGAAAATCCCATTTATATCAACTAACGGGGGGGGGATTAGAACCCCTGTTCCCCCTATTTATACTTATTCAATGAACACCTAATAACAGTCACGGAATCGTCTCATCAGAATGATCCTAATCTAAATTTTGAACGAAAACTTAATTCTGCATGAAAATCCCATTTATATCAACTAACGGGGGGGGGGGCATTAGAGCCCCTGTTCCCCCTATTTATACTTATTCAATGAAAACCTAACAACAGTCACGGAATCGTCTCATCAGAATGATCCTAATCTAAATTTTGAACGAAAACTTAATTCTACATGAAAATCCCATTTATATCAACTAACGGGGGGGGGGGATTAGAGCCCCTGTTCCCCCTATTTATACTTATTCAATGAACACCTAATAACAGTCACGGAATCGCCTTATCAGAATGATCCTAATCTAAATTTTAAACGAAAACTTAATTCTGCATGAAAATCCCATTTATATCAACTAACGGGGGGGGGGCATTAGAACCCCTGTTCCCCCTATTTATACTTATTCAATGAACACCTAATAACGGTCACGGAATCGCCTCATCAGAATGATCCTAATCTAAATTTTGAACGAAAACTTAATTCTGCATGAAAATCCCATTTCTATAAATTAAGGGGGGCGGGGCATTAGAACCCCTGTCCCCCTATTTATACTTATTCAATGAACACCTAATAACAGTCACGGAATCGCCTCATCAGAATGATCCTAATCTAAATTTTGAACGAAAACTTAATTCTGCATGAAAATCCCATTTATATCAACTAACGGGGGGCATGAGCCCCCCGTTCCCCCTCTTATACATATCGAATGAACTCCAAAAACTAATCAGGGAAGCGCCTTGTCAGGATATACCTACATACAAAATTTCAAGTGGATCCGATATTTTTATCATGAGTTATCGCGTTACGCACATACGCACATACATACAGAACGGACGGGCACATAAGCTCTCAGGCTATGATAGCCTGTGAGCTAAAAACGTATTAAAAAAATATGCATTTGGTTCGATCAAAGTTGCCCCCCCAACCCAATCCGAACCCTGAGGGGTCAGAGGGATTCCAACTTTGAAATTTTGAATAATAACTCCCATTCCTTATTGCAGATTTGGATTCTAATGACAAAGATACGTAACATTTGTATTTAACGCTTTCTTCGGATCCTGGAAGATCGTGGTGTACGAACAAAATACATCAGATACACATTTTATTTTCATAACCATATTTTATCTTCCATGTTTTGTCTTTTTTTTAATATATAACTTTCGATTTTATATCGGAAAGTACCAAAATAATTATTTAATGACAAACATTTAGCGAATATATAAAATGAAATTGCCTTTTTTTTTAAAGTTATGGTGCGAATTTCAAATTACGCAGTAAAAAATGAAACTAAAGTGGCAACGCTGCTTGGCCGGAATAGTGCTTCTCAAAAAACATCAGTAGCGATTGTTTCAAAAGTGATTAATATGCTTTTAACAAAAACATTAATAGAAATAAATTAATTTTCTTTTTGCCTTTTTTCTTTATCCATTAAATCATTTTTTAAAAACAACTTCTGTATTTTTTATTTTATTTTTTTTTTTAATGTTTAATACGTGGAGTGCCACGTCGACTGACACTGAAATTTCTGTTAAAACCACGTCAGGTGACTGACAATGTAAAATATGGTATAAAACTTTGAAAAAAAATTATTCTGTTTTAAATACAGGGTGTATCTAAACTTTTGGTCAAAACTTTAAGGGGTGATAGTATACATCAAGACAAATAATATTAAATAGGAAACTAAGGGTACTAAACGTCCTCCGAAGGAGATAGGCGCCATTAAAATTTAGGGTCCAAAGTTTCAAATGATTATATAAACCGGAAAAATTACTCGATTCGTTAGCGGTTTTCACCAAAACTATTCTTTGTGTCAGTATTTTCTTGAAAATAAATTATAAAGATAAATTTCAAAAAATGCGGATAGAGGGCGCTTTAGACTTTGGAATAGCGAACAACTACATTTTACCGTTATTTTTTGTATGTCGTTAAATTTTTTTAGAAGCTTAGACATAAACTTAAATTTTGAGCTCAAAATCCGAATCGGTGGGAGTGGTTAAGTATCGCAAACTGAGCTGTGTTCAAGGGGGAGGAGGTTCAAAATTCAAATGATTATTAAAAAAAATCCGGAAAAATTGGTCGTTTAATTTTTGGTTTTCACTAAAATTACTCTTTAAATCAGTATTTTCTTGAAAATAAGTTACAAAGATAAATTTAAAAAAATGCCGATACCGTTATTTTTTGTACCTCATTAAATTTTGTTAGAAGATTAGACATAAACGTAAATGTTGAGCTCAAAATCTGAATCGTTGGGAGTGGTTAAGTAGTGCTAACTGAGCTGTGTTCAAGGAGGGAGGGAGGGGGTGAGGCTCAAATTTCTAATAATTATATAAAAAAACGGAAAATTGGTCAATTTGTTTGCGATTTTCGCGAAAATTACTCTGTAAATCAGTATTTCCTTGAAAATAAATTTTAAAGATAAATTTTTTTAAATGCCGATAGTGGGCGCCTTAAACTTTGGTGTAACGTAGTACTATTTTTAACCGTCATTTTTTTTAATCTCATTAAATGCTTTCAAATGCTTAGACTTAAATCTTTAACTCAAAATCACAATCGTTGAGAGTAATTAAGTAGCGCAAAATTGAAATTGTGTTCGAGGGGTGGGGTGGGGGGGAGGGGTGGATTAAATTTCAACTTTTGCCCTTTCTTTTAAACTTTTCAACTTTTTTCCTTTTTTTTAAATTCAACTCTATAATTTATTTTCAAGAGAATACTGTCATAAAGAATAGTTTTAGTGAAAACCACAAACGATTGGATCAATTTTTCCGTTTTTTATAATCATTTAAAATTTTGGACCCCAAACTTTAATGGCGACTATCTCCTTCGAAAGACGTTTGGGATCCTGAGTTTCCTATTTAATATTGTTTGTTTTGATGTGTACTACCACCCCTTAAAGTTTTGCCCAAAAGTTTAGGTACACCTTGCAATTATTAAGAAAGTATAATCTTATAAAAAATAAAAGTTAAGTAAATTTTAAACAAGTTTTCAGTAATTACTTAAAGCAATGCACAGCTGACTCTCTCTATCTAAACACTCTCTAATGTGGACCCAGTATTATGACTGCATTACGACAGTCCCAGCGAAACTCCATAGATTTAACAAAAAACACACTGTCTTTTCTGAACACCCCACTATTATGAATATTACTTTTGATCCCCATTTCTACTTCACCCCTCTGCATACTGAACATACGTTTGCAATCTGGATTCGAAATCTCATCATGGAAATTTAGAGATGTTACAGAAGAAAAACGTTCAACGAACTCGATTAAGAAATAAACAGACAAAATCACTGCTACATTTTAAGCTTGTATTTGCAGTTGCAATTTATTTGAAAAGTTCAAATAAAATCTTTATTTAAATTCTGAGCTCCTGTTGTCACATTGTTGTCAGCCGACCTCTGTAAAAGATTGATTTCTTATATTGATCAATTACTGAGAAAATGGCAAATAAAGAAAGGCTCATACATTTCTTGCTATTTAATTTTAGCAGATTTCTTTTTTCAAATGATGGGGCATTCATTAAGGTTTGTTACAATCTACTTTTCGGTTAGCTGAGTGCCAATTCATACATACATATTACATGCATGTACTATATATACACAAATATGTGCTGGCTATACAAACGATGAATATAGCATGAGAAAGCTGCATAAATTTCATGTGGGGGTTGGATTAGAGATTTAGATGATTTGTTATTTACTGCAACTACAAAATAACGAATACACAATATTTTTTTCAAAAATTCTAATAAATGTAATATTTTTTTGTAATTGAATATAATTTTTTCAATTTAACATTTTCTGTCATAATTTTAAATTTAGTCATTTAAAACAATCGAATAATTTATTTTTTTAAAAGCCAATTTAGTGATCCCAAAGTTGACCACCCACCCAACACCTTGGTTTTTTTATATGAATGCTACTGTGAAATATTGAATGAGGAACTCCATTTTTTATTGCTGATTTACATTATACAGAAATAAGTACGCAACTTTTGTATTTACCTCTATTTCGCTTCGACATAAATGACGGTATAATGGACAAAAATCATGTCACTGATGTGTAATCTCAAAATACGGTTTTGGCACTCTTTCTGAGACCACACCGAACAAAGAAAACGGTCGTTGCAGCCAGATTTGAATTCAGACACTTTTCTCCAGGAGGGACTTTTGTAGCTCCGGTGGGGGGGGGGGGGGATTACCCTTTTTGCCTATTGAAAACCCAAAATCCCAGATTTTCCGGGAGGGACATTTTATTACTTCGGGGGGGGGGGGGAATGTTCCCCATGGGCCACCCCCTGAATTCAACACTGGTTGCAGCAACTGAGAATTAAGAAGTTGGCGCATGCATATTTGCATGCGCCATGCGCCATTTGGACATGCTTTTCGGATGAAGCTACATTCCAAATAAGTGGAGAAGTTAATAGACACAATATGCGGTATTGGTCCGATGTGAATCCTCATTGGATGAAAGATACCCATACGCAATATCAAAATAAAATTAATGTTTGGGCGGGACTATTGTGCAATAAAGTTGTCGGACCGTTTTTTATCGAAGGCAATTTAACTGGTGAAAAGTACATCGATTTATTAAAGAGCCATATAATACCGGAGATCCGAAAAATAACTGGAATAGATTTCGGCAATGTCTGGTTTCAGCAGGATGGTGCTCAATGTCATTTTGCATTGATAGTGCGCAATTTACTAAATACTATTTTCCCTAGGCAATGGATTGGTAGAAGAGGCGCAATTGAGTGGCCGCCAAGGTCACCTGACCTAAACCCTTTAGATTATTTCTACTGGGGATACTTGAAAAACAATGTGTACCACACAAAACCTTTAGACATTGGTGACTTAAAGGAAAGGATAATTCAATTCTCTGATATGATAACACCACAAACTTTAGAGAAAGTAATTGATAACTTCTATGTGCGACTACGACTTTGTCAAGTCGTTAATGGTCATCAGTTTGAGCATCTCATTAAGTAGAAAATTCTCAACGTATTTTCTCTGTTTTCCATTTTGAATGTTTTTATTTTTCATGCATTATCTTTTGTTTATTATGGTTAACTTTGATTTTAAAATTTTAAATGCATATTCATCATGTATTTTTTTTTTACTGTGTAGGATAGCTGCACGTATCCATTTAATTTCCTTTTCTAATGCAATTTACAGAGTTCGTACAAATCAAACATATTCATCAGATTTTAAGCATTATACTATAAAAAATTTTGCAAACTACTGGTTATTATATTGAAGGTAATTTTTTTTCGTTACGTAAGGCATAAATTATTTTATAAAAGTTTTGATAACAAGTGCTTAAAAGTGCTTGAATCGTACGGACCCTGATTTAGTATTTATTGATTTTATAAAGTTTGCAGTAACTACAGATGCAGATTCATGGTCGCCAATCGCCACGTGCGCCACTAAACTTTTTGCTTGTTTGACTATTTTTGACGTTTAAGTCGCCTACTTTGGCAAATTTTACGTTTATATCTTCAGATCTTTTAACGAAAATAGCATTTGTTTCCATTTTTTCGTAAACTTTTGATAATATTCAGGATTTTATAGAGATCCTCATACGCAATTTCAGGGGATTTTTCGCCATGCTTTCACGAAATTCTTGTTTTCTATCGCAATTGTTTGATGAAATTTACTAAGTCTTTTGTGATCCTTTGACAAAATTGTCTTTTTTTCTGCAATCGATTTACAAATCGGTCGAGTTTTTCTTTAGTCATTTGAAAAAAATTGTGTTGTTTCTGTGATTCTTTGATAAAATTAGAGTCCTTATTACGATCCTTTGATTACATTAGTGAATTTTTTTCTGTAATCCTTCGACGAAGACGCGATTCTTTCGCAAACATTCGCGAAATTCGCATTTATTCTATTTTTTTTTACGAAAAACGCTTTTCTCCTAGATATTTTAACAAAATAGATTTTTTTTTTTAATTTGCAAAACTCATGTTATTTTTTTTTTTTTTTTTCAAATTTTTGGACGAAGTTTTCAGGGATTCATTGGCGACCTTTTCACGGAACTTTCGTTTTTCGTTGTTAACGATTAACAAAATGGATTTTTGGACGGTCTTTTTTCGATATTTTTTCATGATGTGTTTTTATGCCTGAAATTCTGGAATCAAATGGCTTAAATGTTTGGAAAATTTGAACAGAATCGCCCTTTTAAAATAAGAATTTTTAAACATATTTTTTTCTTGTGTCTTTTTACAAAATAAATGTTTCAATCGTATTTTGAAATTTAAAATGCAAAATAATCTCACACAGTCGCAATTTTCATTTTTATATGAACTTTTAGAAAATGATAATAATAAATATATATATTTTTTTTAAATTCCCCATTACCATGTTTGCTTAGCTTATTTTTATTGATATATTTTTCCTTAAACTCTATCTTCCTATCAACTTTGTCTTGTGACTATACATAGCTTACGACTTACGTTACACTTAATTTTACATTCAAATTAAAAGAATTGTGTGAGTGAAGCATTTATATTTGACGCAAATAGTCTGCGGTTTTTTTTTTTTTTTTTTTTTTTTTTTTTTTTTGTAGATGTGCGTTTATTTTCCCCCCTTAAATTACTGACTTTTATGCACATATAAGTGCTATTCTTTTATGCGTTTCTTACAAAAGGTGGCCACTGTATTTTTCGGGCTTATTAGCCCCTGGTTTCTTAAATGTTTTGAGAATCTGCACCTATAGTACTTCATTTAGATATTTCATATATTTTAGAAGTATATACTCAAAATTGTCAGTTTTTTTTAGTTGTTTAATTTAAAAAAAAAAAAAAAGAAAAAGAAAAAAAAAAAAAAAGATTCTTTGTGCGATATGTAGCAAAGCGAATAAAAGAAGAAAGTTCATTCAATAAAAAATTGAAAATGTCTCAAAGAATTGTAGAATATAATAACTATCAAAATATTTATAAGAAACTTTAGTTCTGGAAAAAAAAGTCCAATTTTTAAAAATACTCATTATTCTGTTGTTAATTATTGTTTACTTTTTTTAAATGTTTAGTTTAAAACTTTTTTTTTAATTCAATAAATAATTGATTTTTGCAATTATGCTTGTATTTCATTTATTTTCAGTTTACAACATTCATTTATAAAATAGAAAAAGAAAAGAAACTTATAGTGAATGACTCAGTAACAAATATGCAATTGGCCACCAAAATGTGAAATAGTCCCCCTATGGGCCGTACGCTTCATGTTATATTGGAAATGACTATTCTACGTCTTTGTCGTTCATCCTGGTAGTGCTGAACATAGTGCATTCATTCAGAATTTAGACATTTCCGATTTCCTGTCCATGACGGAAGGATAATTTTTTTTCTTTTTAATTTTTTTTTAAATTTTAAAACCAGAACTTCAATAAAAAATAGGATTTCCTACTCATGTAACGAATCTGGCTGTGTTTTGCTTGATTATAAGATTATCTATGGCGAAACGAAAGAGAATGTTAAATTAAAAATTGCGTATTTTTTTCTCGTAGAATACGAATTTGAAATAAAAAATCAGTATTATGATTCAAGATGTTAAAATTGTCCCCCACCACATACCACACCTCTGATTATTTCTTTTTTATATTGCATAAAAGTAAGGTTTTTTTTTTTTTTTTTTTTTTTTTTTTTTTTTTTTTTTTTTGTATCATATAACTAGTGATGAGATTTCCGCTTTTTTGGAACACCAGTATAATCTTACAGAAAATGTTGATCTGTTAAATCACAAAAATTTTCGATTACATAATATAGCATTTTCTGTTAAATTTTACTGGTGTGCAAAAAAGCGGAAATCTCATCCCTGCATATAACGCAGTTTTTATTTTTTTATTTTTGCAATTCCCAATGGCTATAAGATGAGGGCGTATTAGAATACAGCCTTTTGTGCGCGTTCATAAAGCGCACCAAGAATGTGTGCTTACAGAATACACATATATTACACCCTTTTTGTTGCATATAGTATCATCTATAGCAATACAAAAAAAATACACACTAAATGCAGTGGCGTAACCAGAGTGGGTGCCCAATAATTTTAATCATGATATGCGCTTTTAAGTTTCACTAAATCTATGCGTATTATATGATGTGTATAAATGTTATATCTGATATACAGATCTGCACAAAAGAGCTCTGAAACGTTACTGAATATGAGTGTAAATTACTTGAAGGTATTTTTTAAATAAGTTATGCATTTTTATACTGAACTGCATTCAGTTTATTAAGAAATGTTTGTAGAAGATAGATAAAATGATGTACAGGACCACGCAAAAAAATAGATTCATGGATGCCTATGAATGATAATTTCTGAGAATGTGATTCCCATAATTTTAAGAGAGTTTTGGTTTAAAATACATTTTAGCTAAATACTGACGTGTAATAACAATACCAGGTAAACTACTGGGCTGAACAGAAATATTGAGAATGTTTCCATCTATTACTATAAATTGCTTAAAAAGAAATTTCAACCTGGACTTCATTTTTTTGCTTAATTAAATTTCTCTACTATATAGCATACATATCAACCGACATATCAAATGCAGGGCCCTTTAAAGTATTAGAATGCATATTTAGATACAGACAGTAACTTTATTTCCCTAAATAACGAAGCTTTGTTAAAGATTTCAAGAAGTGTTGGAAAGTGTTTTATAATCTATGTTTAACGCATGAATTTCCTACTTGTTAATGCTGTTTCGACTTCTTCATTATTCTCGATTCACATTCTATTTTGACTTGGTTCAAACTTATTTAGCACACAAATTGTTTCAATTTTTTCTATACCTTTTAAAATCAATCATGTTGTACTTTTAGCAATTCCATATTTCTTAGCAATTTCAGATTTTTAAATTTTTTTCGAATGTACCTCATGTAATAATATTGAACTTTTCTTGTAAACCTAAGAATTGCTGTAATTTGTGGCCTTTTTTGAGAAACTATACACTACATATAAATACCTTTATAAATTCACTCTGGTAAACGAAGTAAAAAAAATGTCTGAACACATGCTATCTTTGAAACGAATATGAAAATTTTAATACTAAATTTTGAATTTTCCATGTGTGAAGAAAGAAACAAAATACTCCCTTTAGATAGAAATCAACCGTAATCCTGGTGGCATGCAGTTGATGATACATATTGTAATTTCCAAAAGTAAAATAATAATAATAATAATAATAGCAACAGAACTCGTTTTCAAAGCTCTCATTATTGCCAAAGAAAAAATAAACTTCAATTTTTCTAGGATATTTTGTTCACATCAAGCAACGAAATCTTTATGAAGACATCGAGAATTGCTCACAGTGAGCAAAATTTTACGTTAAACGTGTTCATCTTAAAAGTAGAAAAAACACATAATTTATAACTCTTTTATAGGGACAGTGGGAATGTTAGAGTTAAAAACAATTCACAATAAGCGTGTTCACGTTAACGTCATCAACTGTTATGTCGAATTTTATTTTTTAATTGAACAATATCTGTTGTGTTAAAATTCAGTTATCAAAATTTTGTACGAAATTTCCGCTTGAAATTTTGGTACCCTGTCGCACGTCCACACATGAAAATTCATATTTTAAGTATACCATGCTGCTTTTCTTTCTTTTTTTGTATGCATATATTTTTTACATAATGTTTGAATGGCTAATCTAATTTTTATAAATAAACTTTGTAACATGGACTTATAACTTACAAACTTTATAACACGGAAAGTATCCTGTTTGTGAAAATGGCTAAGCTATCCAGATAATGAAAAGGGAACGAGAAAACCATGCAAAGAAATTATCAGTCGAAATCCTTAAAATTCTCTTTCATCTGCAAAATGTCCAAATATTATTGAAAAATATTTTCTCCATTTTTGCATAAAAATGAATTAGCTTAAAACATGAAACGCAAGAGGAAATGAAATACAAAGAAAAATGAATTGATGAGGACATTTTAAAACTTAGATTGATGAATCATTTGACATCATTTGACATCTACGAAGATTGACATCATTCGTAGAAATTGATGACGAAATTTGAAAACAACTTTATTTGAAATTAAGGAAAAACTGCTTTGCAGGAATTCAATAAACCTATTTTTTTATATAAATTCCGTCTTGTGTGGCGTTTGGGAATTAAAATTAAGTGGTTTCATAGATATACCACCAAGCCCCAAGGTATTAACACCTTTTTTTGACTTAAATTATCCGTAACCACTTGCTACCCTGGTATTTTTGCCCGTAGAGTCCGAATCGAAAATAAACAAGTTGGAAATTGCACGTGAAGCGTAGCAAATTAGGTGCGTTCGTACGATAATGAAGTTTTAAAAATATTACTTTCATATATCAATCTCATAAAATTGTAAATAGTGAATTACAATTAAAACGCTCATCAAACAATGTTCTCTTTATACCATTATGTAATAAAATACTTTTGTGTAGCCTTGTAAATCAATAACAAATGTTCTTTGCACCACAAATTATGTATGATGTATATTATAATATGTACTTTATAGTTGCATATAAATTTTATTAAGTTCGCATGAGTGTAACACGATTAAAATGCATTTGAAACATTTTTTCCCATTGACCGTAATGTAACGGAATATTTTTGATTGTCCCTGTAATTGATCTATGCATCCGATTTTCATAAAATTTGAAATAACTTGACAAAATTATGTAATAATTATGTATTTTAAATTTCAAACGTATAGAATATATTTGAAACTTTTTCCTAATTGACCATAATGTAATTGAATACTTTTGATTGCCCCTGTAATTGATCTATGCACACGATTATCAAAATATTTGAAATAACTCGACAGAATTATGTAATAATTGCGTATTTTAAATTTCAAATGATTAAAATGCATTTGAAACTTTTTTCCCCATTGACCGTAATGTAATGGAATACTTTTGATTGCCCCTGTAACTGATCTATGCATCCGAGTTTCATAAAATTTGAAATGACTCGACAAAATTATGTAATAATTATGTATTTTAAATTTCAAACGATTCGGTTGGGTAGTTTTTGCGTTGTTATATGCGGACGGACAGACGGACGGACAGACGGACGGACAGACGGACGGACTGAACTACCACTATAGGTGCTACGTATTATATAATTACGAACGCACCTAAAAATGGCGGTTATCATTTAAAATTTCAAATTTGGAATGCCTCTGATATCCAGAGGTCAACTTTGGTATCCCTGAATAGCTTTTACAAACATAATTAAAACACTCATTTTTTCGTTTTTCAATTCGATGTGAGATTCACGAGTTATTCGACCATTTTCGACTTTTGGACACCGACTTTTGGATTCGACTTTTTTGGACTCCCTGTATATAAACAAAAACATAATTGCCAAGACAAATTTAAAACAAATAACAGTGTGTGCAAAATGATCAGAGACTTTTAAGACAAATAAAGCATTTAAAAAGTTTAAGATTTATTTAGAATTAATTCGAAGGGGATCTATCGTTTTAGATTACTTTAAATATCGTATAGGTTTGAATTTTGTTTTTATTTGTAAACTAGCTGACCCGCCCGGCGTTGCACGGTTCCGAGATAATAATATTACAGGAACATGAAATTTGTGATTTTATCTCTAATTCGAAATATGTCAAATTACGTTGTCTTAAATACACGGACACTGACTGTGTGAAAAATTGGATTAAAAATGAACAAAGAATATTTAACGGTAAAAATGTTCAAAAGGGCTGCAGTGGGAAACGGGAGAGAAACTACTCAAGTAATAATTAGAATTTTGAAAATCTCAATGTCAGATACATCAGGAGAGACTGGGGTACTTTCAAGAAAGTTTTGAGCCTCGTAATTGCCGTAGATTTTGCTAGTCATCGTACAAAAACATACATGCACACAGACAGTGCATTTAGTTATTTTATTAGTATAGGTTACGGTGGATATTCAAAATAATTCCTTTACCACTAATTCATTAGTTTTAGGGTTTTTGCCTTTTTTACCTGCAATTTAAAAATAGATAAGACCATGATGCATACTAAAATCTGCAATATTGAGAAAATTGACTAAAAACCGATGTTAAACGCACAAAAAATCGTTAAAACCACATCGAAAATCGTACTGCAAATTGCAATGAAAAAAATCACTGAAATTGAAAAATCATACCAGGCAAAATTAGTTAATTAGGGTTTGAAACAATTTTATTTTTATGATTCTTAAAAATAGTCTCAAAATATGAAGAAATACCGAATATCGCAATTAAAAATTGTTAAAAGTTCCCAAAATCGCCGCACGAATTCCGAATAAACTTTATTGAAAAGAGAAAAAAAAATTACTATATTGAGGGAAAAAAATGAAACCGTATTCCTTTCACTAATATGGAAAAATCGCCTCGAAACATAAAGAGAACACAAAAAATCGCCTAAAAAATTAAATTAAAAAATTCTAATCAAAAAATCAAAATTCGGGCTTCGAGGTGCAAAACTACATGTATAGAGGGTACCTTCCCTCCAAATTTTGTAACTCTACATGCAGCGGTCTCTTCAGAACAGCGTTGACACACGCACATACACTCTTTATTATTATAGATGTTCAATTTGTATAACTTATTTCTTACAAATATTATCATTAAACGCAGAAAAAATTGAATTAATTTTATTAATAATGCCTCGTTGCAGGCTAAAAAAAATTTAAGTAACAAATCGATTTGTTTTTCAAATTACGTTTATGTTTATGCATTTTGTCACGTTTAAAATTTTATTGCAAAAATAAATAAATAAGTGCACGTTTTTCTTTTTACATTATCCATCCCCTATGATAATTAAAAATGCGTCTGTCTTTGTAAACAATCAACAGATCCAACAGATTACTTTTCATAAAAAAAAAAAAATTAAAAGATCAAAAATTTTCAAATAATTCAACTTATTAAATTTAAAATAATGAAAAAATTAAAAATTGAAAAAAATTAAATTACAAAAAATATCACATTTATTAGAATTGTTGAAAAATGTTTGTTGATATGTTATTTTTATTTGCAGTAATTATTCAATCTCCAAAATCTGTAACCCCAACTTCACTTGAAATTTACAGTATTTACCCATCCTTTGCTTAATCAGCACAAAGTAACTTTATACTTGCATATTTTTAATAATTTGTCTTACATGTTAATCTACACTGTAGTAATTCCCATACACTCCCATCCGCCCGCCCCTTTGAATTAAATGATTAAAAAACAAAGGCAGAACACATCGAAACGAGGATTATCCACATACCCTGCCCTTTATAAACTATGTATGTTGTGAAGAAAACTTGAATCAGATTTTCATTTCTACAACTTTCTAAAAATTTAGATTTTTCGTTAAAAGAAAAAATAAATAAATAAATGAACATTTTCCCCATTGAAAAGCATTGCTGAAGCATCGATCGACAGCCCACCATCTGCGTGTCGCCCCCTATCGTTGAAAAATCCATGAGGCAAAATTTTAACATTACTTTTCCTTCCTCTGTCTTACTCCGTGACTGATTCGCAACTGACTGCTATTCTTGCAAAAGACGGGAAATTTGACGTCAAAAGTTCTGGCCAATCAGGTTCCAAGAAAGCACAAAACGGTTGGGAAAGCCGAAATATGTACCTTTCGAAAATGCCCGATTACACCGTGATAAAGGAGGATTTGAAATAAACATTAAATACAAAAGTTGCGTATTTTTGTCTGTAGATTCCGAATCTGCAATAAAAAATGGGGGTTATAATTTAAGATTTCAAAGTTGGACCCCCTTTGACCCCCAGGGGGTCGGTTGCGTGGGACAAATTTAGTATCACTGAGTAGCTTATTTAAAAATATTTAATACGTATATTTTTGTTTTTCAATCTGATCAATATTTCTCGAGTTATTTAACCGTTTCCAGACTTTTCGGACACCCTGTATATTGACATGCAATTATTAATATGTTGTTAAGTCAAGCATTTTTCATCTACGTTATAAATTATTAAAAAATACTGAAAAAAGAAAACTTTTATTATTACAATTTTTTGTTCAAATCAAATTTTTCAATATTTTATTTCATTTTATTTTGATATTTAATTATATATAATTTTTCGACTTCAATTATTTTAAAAGCAATCATTTATTATAATAAATAATATAACAGAGCAAAGACTATTTTAAAAATTTACTATTTCTTCATAAAATATGCTTTAGTTGTAATTCATTTCTTTGAATTCGCCTTATTAATACAAAATCCCTTCCAAGTGCTTTTGTTTGGGACATTAAAAATTAAGCAATAAATGGTTTCATATTGCAAACCTTTTTTGCGGCTTACTTCATTTCCACCTACCACTTTTCTCCATGATTTTTATTACATGCATTCTTTTATCTTATATTTTGTGTGTAGAACTCATGTGACTCATTTTTTTGGCACACATATGCGCGCCAGATTTGGAGCGATTCTTTTGTAACGCACATTTGGGATTAGTATATGTATGGCGTTTGTATATGTATCCGGGATTCGAAAGCATAGTTTCCGAATACCCCTTACGTTTTTTGGGTAGCTGAACACGAATCTGGCATTATCCAACAAAATTTCTCCCCGGAAACACGTTTTTTTGGCAAAAAAGTGTAAAAAACGTGGCTTTTTTTCGTTTTTTCTAAATAACTTCAGAATTATGGATTTTACATAAAAGTCATCAATACATAAACTAAAGAGCACAAAATTTCCTACATTTTATGTATTTAAAGTTTTTTTTCTCTGATCAATGGTTTAGCCCTGAGAGAGCCGCAAAAATGGGTGTGAAAAGCAAAAAATCCTGAAAAACGTGAATTACGACACCGTACGTCGATGAAACATGAAAAACAACCATTTTACGCAAATTTTCTCCACTTAATAATACTAAATATATTACTATTGACTATATTTTATTAATCTGATGTTCATCGTTTCTTTCATAACTAAAAAATAAATAAAAATGAGTATATGTGTGATCAAAATCTTCATCTGCTATTACAAAATAATAGTAGTAATAATTTCTTAATTTGACTTTTAAATAATGTAAATAAAATAACTAAAACAGGCTTTAACTGATCCCATCTGCACTTTCCCTCTTGATTGAAGGGGTACAAGTGTGAAATAACGTTGGCCAATCGCCCACCTCCGCATTCCATGTCCAAGTTCAGTAGAATACTACCCCCCCCCTTCCCCGCCAGTCTCGCCTTTGTTAGAAATATGCGTCGCACAGATCACTAGCTTATCAGGAGGACACATTCCTGTCAGTTTCCATATGCAACTGCTTACTTATAATTTAGTAATTCACTGTTTGCGTCTTCGTGAATATAGTGAACAGCTAAAGTGATTTTGTGCGATGTCGCTGTGTTTTATTTGTGACTCTCCTTTAGAAGAGTTAGTCAGTGAAAGAAAGAAGTCAGTGAAAGTTAGTCGAGGTATTGCAGCGTTAATCAAGGCAAATAGAGAAAGAAAGGATGGAAAGGCAGTTTTCCTAAAGGGGAAAACCTCAGAAGATATACATGTTAAGTGTAGAAAAGCATACGTAAATGAACGGATGATTACTGCTTATGTGAAGACAGTTGAGGAACAAAGTGCTAGCACTTCTCAAATTTTAAGATCATCAACTCCTCAGTTTAATTTTCGAACTAATTGTTTGGACTGTGCATTTCGGAAGAGTTCATTGCAGCACAAGCAAAAAATCCACCAAAAGAACGCAATACTGTATACAGTTTGCGACACATGGGAGTACAATTCTGAAAGCTGCAAGAACTCGCAATGCTGATTATGGGCAGGCTATAATTCAGCGCATCGAACCAGTGAATGATTTGATCGCAGCAGATGCTCAATACCACATCAAATGTTTTAAATATATTTATAGGAGGCCGAAGGTCCAAGAACAGAAGAAACGTGGTCCATTTGCCGAGGCAATTGACACAGCAATACAAAGTACATACAATTACCTTGAAAATCATGATGACGAGTGTTAATTCTCCATGGAAGAGCTAATGAAACAGGTTACAGGGAGTTATCAACCTAATATGAGAACTATAAAGTTTAACCTAATTGAGAGATATGGAGACGACATACAAATCACAAAGAATCAGAAAAAAAGTCCATTGTGTGTTTCAAGAATATAGGAGGGAAAATACTGACTAATGCATGATATTAGCAAACATGTAAATCTGATCGAGATGAGAGACTGCGAGTGCTTGAAGCAGCAGCAAAAATTATTTGCGAAGATATCAGATAGATGATTTGCTTCGGGAAACTGCAAATATATCGCAGTTATGTGTCAAGACGAAGAGGATGAACTAGACTTTGAAACCGATCTGGAAACGGATTGCCCACACAATGAATCAGAGGATCCAATGGAAGGGGAAATAATTATGCCGCAAGGTATCAAATATTTACTATTAAAAAAACTTTTATTTATAACATTGATAGTTATAAAAATACCCACTAATTCCATTCGTCTATTTTCTATTTTGTAGATGTCGGTGAAAAGCAGGGATCCTCAAATAAAAGAAAGCGAAAATAAAACTGTTTTTTAAGTAGGGGAAGATGGGGATACTTGAGCCATTTTTTAAATTTTAATTTTTTAAAATTTTTTAGAATTTCTTAGAACAAAATAAAATATTGAAAATGAAAATTTGATATTTTTTCTTCATTTGAAAACCACTTTCAATTAATTTTGAACTATTTTTCTATGTCTAATAAATTTTTACTTTTTCTTTTACATTGTGGCTCAAGTATCCCCATGGAGGGGATACTTGAGCCAGATGTCACATTCGCACCAGTATTTTGCAAAGAAAAAAACCGATTTACAATATACGCGAAAAAATGCATTAAACCTTTTTCAAATAAATTTGGTCGAATTTTCTGGTGTCGTTGTGACATTTCAGAATTAAAATTTTGTGGTAGAAAATTCTACCAGCAGAGCTCAAAGGGTTAATCACCATACTTTAAAAATGGTACCAAGGTATATGATTTCTTTTTTACATGTTCAGAACTATAAATATGTTACCATGTTGCCAGTTTTAGAAAGAAAAATTGAACAACTGTAGAGATAAAGGGGGTGGCTCAAGTATCCCCTATGCTCAAGTATCCCCACTCTCCCCTAAATGTACTTACTAATGTACATAATTATTTATTGTTAAATAATTCATAATGAGTCGTCGTTTTTATTGTTAGCAACTTCATTGTAAAATATAGTCGATCATAATATCGTCAGTTTCATTTAAAGTCAATCTTTGCAAAAAAATGGTCATTTTTCATGTTAAATCTATGTACAGTGCCATAATTCCTATTTTCCGGATTTTTTTAATTTTCACACCCACATTTTGAACTTCTAGAACTTTAAGAACTAGAATCCGTGTCAGCTTTTATATGTTAAAGCCTGTTTTAGTTATTTTATTTACATTATTTAAAAGTAAATTAAGAAATTATTACTATTATTATTATTTTGGAATAGCAAATGAAGATTTTGATCACAAATATGCTCATTTTTATTTATTTTTTAGTTATGAAAGAAACAATGAACACCATATTAATAAAATATAGTCAATAATAATATATTTAGTATTATTAAGTGGAAAAAAATTGCGTAAAATGGTTGTTATTCAAGTTTCATCGATGTACGGTGCTGTAATTCACGTTTTTCAGAATTTTCTGCTTTTCACACCAATTTTTGCGGCTCTCTCACGGCTAAACCATTGATCGGAGAAAACACTTTAAATACATAAAATGTAGGAAATTTTGTATTCTTTAATTAACGTACCGATGACTTTTATGTAAAATGCACAATTTTGAAGTTATTTAGAAAAAACGAAAAAAGCCACGTTTTTTGCCAAAAAAACGTGTTTCCGGGGAGAAATTTTGTTGGATGAGCCAGATTCGTGTTCAGCGACCCAAAAAACATAAAGGGAACCAAAAATCAAAACTACACCAAAACTTGCATTTATTTGTCCTTTTTGAGCACGTAATGCCTGGACTATATATTTATTTACTTCTATGAAAATTCAATCGTTTTCCTCTTTTTAAATTTCAGTGCGAATGCAAAGTTTGAAGCATGACATTTTTAAATATATGTCTACCTACAAAATATTGATAAGCCTTTGTTAAAAAATTATTTATTAAGCTTTTTTTGCTGACTTGCTCTGGTGAATACAGTCCAAATCCCTATAAAAGAGGGGGAGGGTAGTAAAATAAATCACTTCATTCAGATGGTATTCTCATGATGTAATCAGATATTTTCACATGCGTTGTTACCATATTTACTGAATGATTCATTTTGAAAAATGAAAATTGGGAGAAAAATGCATAAAATGCCATATATTCCTGGATGTAACGCGCAAATCAAACGCGTGTAGTCAGTGGTCCACTTTCTTTTAACACCTTAATGGTCGCATTAAATTAAAGTTTCAAAATAATAATTCATTATTGCCACCACTATTTTTAAAATAAAATATTCATTGTATTTAATGACAAGTAAAATTATACGAGAATAAAACAATTACACTACTTTATAAACTGGTGAGAATCAAACAATTCTGAATAAAAGCCGTGAAGCTTGCAGCCCGTGAATGTCTTGGGCGCGACGATTAAGTGGGTAATTCAGCTTTCTTGAATAGCACCACTTTTTTGAATTCTTAAAATTAGCTTTATTTAATGATATATTAATGAAGGCGAGAAAAGAAAGACACCAGAAGACATGGGTTATTAGTGACAAAACAGAAAAAACGGAGCTGAGAGCAAAGTATAGATATATGTAAATAAGGCTATTTGTTTGAAGGTAAATGAATATAACTGATTTTCTAATTCTATGTTGCGTTTTACACGTCAACTACTTAAGCTGTTTAAAATACTTAACTATTTAATTATTTAATCTGTACTTAAATTTAAAGTAAAATTTGTGTAATCCACTTTTCTTTAATAGTTAATCAGGTAAGAGTTCAATAACACCTAATAGTGACAGCGTTTATTTTACGAGATTGAAAAAGAATTGAATTGCATACAAGGAATAGGCAGAAGTTTCTCTATCTGTTCGTATTCTGCAGGCTGTTTTTGAAGTGTATGGTTCGATTCCATAATGTTGGGCATTTGTATTGTTATATACTGTATATAAAAATTACATCAAAACATCAAAGTAGTCAATAATTGCTATAAAATATGTCGGAATATTTGCAATGTTTCAGACGCAATTGAGCTTCCTAGATTTTGTTAAGAAATGCTACACAGGATAATGAACTAATTATATAAAATTATTCCCGTTCCTCTTTTTATTCTTCTTTAACCCTTTCCGGCACGGACAAAATCGTTAGTAAAATGAGATATTATCGACTGACACCGGAATTCACGAACGAAATTTTTAGATATCTTGAAATCCTTAATTTAAGCTTTTAATGTAAAAAAGAAATTTTACTAAAATATTACTGGTGTCGATTGCAAGTTTGGAATTAAATTTAGGTATCCCAGACCGGGCACAGTGTGGCGGAAAGGGTTAATATTGCAGTTTATTTCATTGTGCTTCAGTTGACTTTTTTTGTTGCTGTTGTGTACCAGTTTTTTGATTCAATTTAAATGCGGAAGTATTTTTATCATTTTATTTCCATGATAATGTTGCCGTAGGATATAAACGAAACGTGTTAAAATAAGAATAAATAAAGCAACTTTTGCCTTTTTAAAATTTATTTTATCATTTATAGCCATCACAGTACCATTACTTTGATTCGTAATGTTATCGAACATTTCTAAATTTGACAAAAACGTCGATTTGAGAATGTTATGAAAAAGCAGTTGCTAAATTCTGAAGTACACTAGAGCAAAGTTTCATACTTTAACAGCATCATCAGCTCCAAATACTAATATTTTCCAAATATTGTTCGCCGTACTAAATATATAAATATAAATTAATCTTAGTTTCAATTTAAAAAATTGCGTTACTTACAAAATATAAAATGACTGTACAAAATTCTTTGATTTTTTAAATTAACCCTTTAACGTTAATTGGTTTCTCAACGAAATCACAAAATTTTAATTCCGATATGCAACAGCGACACCGGAATTTTAATGTATAACAATCCATTTCATTATATGTGGGAAAAATCACGTTTTTTTATTTACAAATTTATTTGTTCACAACTACTGGTGTTATTAATTTATTTCAACATCGTAGCCATGAAAATGATTTGTCTGTTAAAGGGTTAAACTTCATATAACAGCTAAGAATTTCAAAGATTTGATTTGCAATCGTTTACTAACTGTTTAAAAATGAAATCTAAACCATTTAATACTTGCTATTAAACAACATCAGATCATTATATTTGTTGGTAGCATTGTTAGGGAAAATATGTAAATAATATATGTAATATAGTGGTAGTATTTAAAAATTGTTTGTACAAATGCGATTTTTGAATATTGCCTGAGAAGAAAAATTTAAAAAGAAAAGTACCCTGTTAAACTCATGGCATTGAGCTCAAAAACTAGTCACTGATTCACCAGAACAGAAAGAACTTATGTCCAAAATTTAAAGAAAACCGGATAATTTTGCATAAATATCCATTTGTATAATTCAAGAAGGTTTATCCCTTTACACCTAACCATCAAACCACCAAAACTATTCAGATATTCGCCTTATCAGAAATAACCTATATCCAAAATTTAAAGCAAATCGGGTAATTCTACATAAAAACCCATTTATCTCACTTAAGGGACTAATCTCCCGTTTACCCCTTTATGCTTAGAAAAAATTCCCACAACTAATCAGAGAAGCATCTTATCAGTAAGAACTTATACCCACAAATTGAAGTAAATCGGTTAATTCTGCATGTAAAATCATTAGCTAAATTAATATTTGGGGTATCCCTCCCTTGATACCTCTTTATATTTATCCAAAAAATACCAAAATCGTATCAGGGCAGAGACTTATCATAATGATCCTATATCTAAAATTTGAAGCAAATCCGAAAATTCCGCGTAAAAAACCCATTTACATAAATTAAGGAGGATTATTTCCGATTTTTCCTCTATCTTGACCAGTGGATACCCAATACTGCTCATAAAGGCGCCTCATCTGAATGATTCTATATCTAAAATTTGAATGAAATCTGATATAATTCAGCATAAAAAATCCATTAATCTTAATTATGGGGATTAGACCCCCCATTCCCCCTTATACTTATCCCATTAAGTCCCAAAACTAATCCTAGAGGCGCCTCATCAGAATGATCCTTTATCTAAAATTTGAATGAAATCTGATAGTCTGCAGGAAAACCCATTCATATAAACTAAGGGGGGATTAGCTTTCCGTTCTCTGCCTTATACTTATTGAATGAACTCCCAAAACTAATCAGGGAAACGCCTTATCAGAATAAACCTATACCCAAACTTCGGATATTTTTAACATGAGTTATCGCGTTATACACATATGTACGTACATATACATGCACACAGAACGGGCGGGAACTTCAGCTCTCAGGCTTTGATAGACTGTGAGCTAAAACCGCTGTAATGTAAGTAATCGTTTCATATTGAAATTCAGTCAGTTATTACTCATGTTCTGACTCAAAGATCAATTTACTCCAAATGTAAATATTGTTAATTGCATCTGTTGGGCTCACATTTATATCATTTCTTAAAAGTAGTGCAAATAATGGAGATAAGAATAAAGGAGACATATAGTGTATTCAAAGGCGTAACCAGTATGGATACCCAAAACCAGTAATATTGTAATTTTTTCTTCTCCTTGAATAAAAGCAGAAAACTTTCTTGTTAGAAATGACGAACAGAACTTAGAAAAATTATCGGTATTAAGAGCTCTTGGGTATCCGCCCTGGTTCCGCCATTGTGTTTTGCCTAGCAATTGTGAGTGAAGTAGCTGAAGAGGTTGTCAACAACATGCAGTCTGTTTCTTTTATCGGATCAACAGTTCCTGATTATCACTAGTGAAAACTTAAACCACTAAATTTCATTACAAAATATCGCCTGATTTAAGCGCATTGTTGAAAAAAAAGTTACTCTCACAAGTATAGTTAAATTTTATATTTCTTTTTACTGGTATTAGTTTGGTCAAATATTATAACCTTGTCATCGACTCAGTAGGTTTGTGTTGGTTTCATAATGTGGTGGAGCTAAAACCGCCGAAGTAAACAGTTACAGATAATAATGAATATCGGTTTTGGCCATTATTTTACAATAAAATTTTCCATTAAAGAAGTGCTTAAATGAAAACATCTATGCTAAAATTCACTGATGTAATTTTTCGCAATTCTAATAAACACCTTTGAAAGCGTTTTCAGTTGAATCTTCCCTATTTTAAGAACATGTCTGTTCCTTTTCTTTAATAGCTGCCACGCTGTCAGTCAAGCAATCTGAATTACAAACATGTAAAAATCCAGGTATCAGCAGGCAGTCTGACACAAATAAATTTATTTCGTATTTTTTCGTCTAATATTTCGTGTAAAGTTCTTGTTAAAATGATATTTTATTTTAAGCGAAAAAAAAAAAAAAACGTTTAAATTTAAGTGATGAGAGACTATCCGCTGGGGCCTAGATTTTTTGCACCCCTACTGAATAAGAAAGAAAAAGCCCACAAGCAGCACTGACTCAAACAATTTTATTTCAACCGCAAAAATATATTTAATGAAATATTACATATCACATCGTTGTAATTTAACCTTCTTTAACCCTTTCATAGGCAAATTAACTATTATTTGTAAAATGCTGAAATAATTCTGTAAAACCAGAATTTAAAATCAAATTTATATAAAATCAGATAAAACTATCTTTTAGCATATTTAATATAACTAAGCTTTTCTTTGCTTAACATTGGTATCAATGTGGCATTTTGAAATTAAAATTAGGTTAAATATATTTTATTACACCGCCCTTCAAGAGTACAAAAAATATATCCTACGATTTGACTGTAAGAAATGAAAAAATTTCGAATCAAAGCAGAAATTTTACCACGTCTTTATTTAATAGCTGCATAACCCATCAAATATAACCGAATATATCATTTAAACAAGTCAGAAAAATCACGCGTTAAGCATAGATTATGAAACTCTCGAACACTTTTTGAAATTTTTAACAAAACATCGTTATTTAGGGAAATAACTTTACCATCTATAGGCATATATTTATTCCAATACTTTTGAAAATTCCTGTATTTCATCTGTTGGTATATATATATATCATATAACGAGGAAGTATAGTTTAGCAAGAAAATGCCTAGCAGGTTGAAATTTCTCTTTCAGAAATTTATACTAAAAGATGGAAACATACTTGAATTCTTTTGCTCAGCCCTGTAATTTATCTTGTGTCTTTATTACATGCAAGTATTTGGCTAAAAATTATTTTAAACCAAAACACTCTTAAATCTATTGAAATCACATTCTCAGAAATCATCATTCATAGCCATCCATATATACAATTTTTTGTGTAGCCCTGTGTATCATTTAACACTAGAACATGCGGAAATTTTACTCAAGTTTCATACTAGTATTTAACACCTGAAATTTATATAAAATTATTTAATTGACTTATTTAACGTAAATCTGCGTATTTGAAATGTAACTTCAAAAAAGATTTTCTGGTTCAAATTGAAATGTACTTATATGGTTGGAGTTGACTCAAGTACTTATGGACGTTCTACTGGTTTGCGAGCTTTTTTGTGCAGCCCCATATATCAACTATAGCATTCACACACACAATATAATTATATAAGATTTAGTGAAATTTCAAATAGCATATCATAATTAAAAATCTTTTCATCCATCCATCAGCCATTATCGGATACATAAACAGTAATTCGGAAAGAATATACTATGTGAAATCTTTTGTGTGTCCCTGTAAATGCTCAGAATTTCGTATTATGCATGACTATACCATATAATTTATATTAAGCCTGAGTGACATATATCAATTTTATGATTCATAAAGTAGTTTAATGTAATAAAAATATAACGCAGACAATTCCTCCCTTTATTATTAGGTAATAGAATTATTTTGCGTTGCACAGTAATGAATAGCAGTTTTTTTTTCACCGCATAATTTACAGAATGCATATTTTATTGCACTTCGTAAATGCGTATAAATTTAAATATGTTTGACAGGGTGTAACAACTTTGAAATTCATTTTAAACGACTTTTTTCGATATGCCGTAATGTAACGGTAAACTTTTGACTATCCCTGTAAATAAACTAATCATGCCAGAAACTTCATTTGAAATGAGGGTTCATGTTACAGTATACGTCAATAACGTTCAAAAATTTTAGGGCAATACGAGCATATTTACGATAGTTAGAGAGCGGAAAGACTAACAGACAAACCGAAATCAAAACACTTTTCAACTTTGTTAAAAAGACTTTAAAAAGAGATGTGTTTAACAAGTAAGAAAAATAATGCGTTAAGCACACATTATGAAACACTTTCTAACACTTCATGAAATCTTTAACAAAACTTCGTTATTTAGGGAAATAAGGGCACATATCCAAATATAGCCAAATATGTATTCAATACTTTTGAACAGCCTTGTATTTCGTCTGTCAATTGATATACGTACTATTTAATGAGAAAATTTAGTTTAGTAAGAAAATGCCTAGTAGCTCGAAATTTCTTTTTCAGCAATTTATACTGATAGATGGAAACATATTTGAATATTTTTGTTTAGCCCTGTAGTTTACCTTGCATCTTTAATACACGTCAGCATTAAGCTAAAATTTATTTTAAACTAAAAAACTCTTAAAAGAACTGAAATCAATTTATCATAAATCATTATTCATAGGCGTCCATGCATCTAATTCTTTCCGTAGCCCTGTATATCATTTTATCTATATTCTGCAAACCTTTCTTAGTAAACTAAATGCAGTTCAGCGTAAAAATGCATAACATATTTAAGAACCGCCTTTAAATAATTTACGCTCATATTCAGTAACGTTGGCGAACTCTTTTGGGTAGCCCTGTATTCAACTATAGCATTTATACACATTATATAATGTGCATAGATTTAGTGAAATTTAAATGCGCATATCATAATTAAAATGCATGTCATCCATCCATCAGGCATATCGAATACACATACATTACTTCAAAAAGAATATACTATTTTAAATCTTTTGTCCCTGTAAAGGCTATGTTCTTCATATTATGCAAGACAGTATCATACAATTCGTATAATTTATATTAAGCCTCAGCGACAGAAATCAATTTTATTATACGGGTGATTCTACGATAAGAGGTAATTTGCACGGCAATCCGTTTAAAACAGATTTTTTATTCTATATGTTGCTATTTTTTGCAATGAATCGCATTATCTTAATATACTTTATTAAATAACATCACGATTGAATGCCTAATTAAAACACATTTTTCTGAAATTTCTTACAAGTCTAAAAAAGTCTCTCCCATGGCATGTCCCCTTGCCGGTTTCAATTTAACTTTCAAACAATACATATATTTTTTCCGTCAGATGCTTAGCAAAAGTATGTTTAATTGGAATTTAAGTAATTATACTTCCGTGTTATAAAATAAAAAATAAAATACTTTTGTTAATTTCACATAATTTTTAAAATTAACTTTTGTCCCGCTTTTTTTGTGTATCTACCCTGTCAAATTTTGTTCCGCTGAAACAAATATAAATTCAAGGATGGCTATATCGGAAGTAGCGTTTAAGGACATCTATCGGCTTGAAGTTAGCAATACTAATGATGTATAATAGATGTATGTCACATCTATTCAAATTGCTACGATTTTATACTGTAATTTAGGTCCGAAATATGTGTGATGGGGAAAAAAGCACAGCATTTGTCGGCTATATGATTTACACAAGAAATATCCATGGAACTGCTTTTTTAAGTAATAAGCAGGGCTCGCAGCGGTCCGTTTTCAGAAAACCAGTATTAACTAAGAGAAAAATTCGCATTAAGTTTTTGCAATGCACATAAAAGTAACGGCAATTTAAATAGAAGATATTTTTTAACACTAGAACGCTCGGATAGAGTCGATTCGACTCCAATCATGTAACTAAATTTCAAATCGAACCAGAATTTTTTTTTTTTTTTTTTTTTGAAATAGTTTAAATTTAATCCACGTAAATTAACGTTAAATAAATCAATTAAATGATTTTGAATAAAAATTCAGGTGAGAAATATTATTTTCAAACTTGAGTAGAATTTCCGGGAGTTCTAGTGTTAAAAGAAAAGTAATGTTCAGTTAGCCGATCGAAAGGAGCCCTGTACTTCGTGATGAGCGCATGCATCGTGCAATGGGGATAAATACTTTTTTTCCTTCCATTACTATCGAATAAACATTTTGAAGAAATTTAATCATATTATTTGGGCTATTGAATTAAACAAAGCTTTTCATTTAGGGGAGTTGTGCGTAGGGCAGGAGGTGCCTGTATTGGTGCGGTGGGATATTTTCCTTACTTAAAAATTGGCACCATAAGAGCCTACTCTTTCTACAGTAGCATAAAGCATTTTCTAAAAAGTACTATCTATCTCTACTTCGAGAGTTCTTCATTCTATTATAAAACAGAGCAGTATAAAAATAATTAGAATATAATAATAGATTAAGTTAATTACCATGAAAATATACATTTTAATGCTTTATGACTTCATATGCATTTACATACGACATAAAAATACAATCATGTATCAGTCAAAAATTTAACAATATAAAATAAATAAAAATACAGTAATTCCTTACCATTTGCAGTTTTAACATTCGCGAGTTTTGATTAGTCACGAAATGGAAAATACAGAACATTTCACGCCATGTTTTAAAAAGAACGCGTTGACAATGTTTGCAAGAAAAATATTATACAAAATTATTTTCTCTAAACAAAGAATAAAAAAATAGCAATAGAGAAGATAATATAAAAAATAGCAGTTTTGCGGTCGCTGTTTTCACATTTGCGAAACCTAACCATCGTGTATGTTAAGGGATTACTGCACTGAAAATCTAGTTTTCTTGAAAGAAGGAAATACTTATATAAAACCGAGCATTTAATCCCATTAGTAAAAAAAATGAAAATTGCTCTATAAGTTTTATCGAATATATTAAGAATTGCAATTTTTTAAAATGTATTTTTAAATATTCAAAGCCTTATTTACATTTTGTTA
The DNA here is from genome assembly GCA_964019185.1 of Maratus speculifer. NCBI lineage: Eukaryota > Metazoa > Arthropoda > Arachnida > Araneae > Salticidae > Maratus > Maratus speculifer. The sequence continues at coordinate 199,402,412 of OZ025299.1, forward strand.
AATTAATCGAAATAACATTTTATTTAAGAATTATTAAATATAAGCTTACTAAATTTATCGTTTTAATAAAAAAAATTCTGTAAGGAAAAGAAAAGTAATTTAAAGATTAATTTCTATTACAGCAGATTAATCAAAATATTTCTTTCAATGTATCTTTTTTCTTTTTAAAAATAAATACAAAAAAGCTTTTACATTCATAATATTTTCTATATTTAGTAAAAGATTTTATATAAAATATTCGTTATTTGAGTGTGTAAACTTTTGTGACATTTATCGACTCAGCTTCTAAATTACATTCAACTACATGTTTTAATCAAAAAAGTTAAACATTATTGTTAACCATTAACTGTTGTTATAACCAAGTACGGGAAAAATTTTGTTTTTAAACGCTTCCCTTACAATTAGGTTGTCCCAAAAGCTTCTTTTTTTTTGACCAAAAATAATCCAAGCAAAGGGCATAGCCGGATAAGCACTGGAAACATGCCTTTCAATCAAATTTCTAGATTTTTTTCCCAGATGAATCTGCATGTCCGATAATGTATTTCCCGGATTATCATTTTATAAATATTGATATTTTATGAGATAAAAATGTTTTTTTCGATTTTTTAAAAACCTTATTTTCTCAAAAACTACTGTACCGAATTACATGTGATTTATTGAGTTTATATAGTCAGTAAAGATGCATAACTGGTAATTTTTGTATAATATCCTAATTATAAAAAGTGTGTGAAAAAGCGATTAAAAGTTTTTGAAAAATAAAAGTAATATTATATATTTGTCGGAAAATAACCATTTTCTAGTAAAAAATTCCTCATATGTGCCCACTTATTATATATAAATGGCGAATGTTTGCGTTGGGTACTACATATAAATATTTTCGAAAATATGTATAAAATTTATTAAAATTCATTTAAAGGCGTAATATGGGAGGAGCTATGCAACTTCGAAATCTGAAGAATCTTTGGAACAAAGTAAACAGACAATGTGTCAAGTGATGTATTTTGATTTCAGTAAGAGTAAAGGTCATAATTTTCAACTATGCCGATATTATTTCGATATCAAAAACTGACGGTATGTATTGAAGACAATGGTGAAAAATATTTTCAAATGTTAAACAACAGCACTCATCGATATGTAAATGTAATGATAGTTACTATGATGATTTTTATTCGAACATTTTCACCACTTTTAATGAAAGGTAATGTGAGTAAGTAGTTCAGTTATAATTGTCATTGCTTTGGTCCTTTTAAAATCGCAATTGAAAATGAATGTTATATAAAATATAATAATTAGAACTGGAACCTAATGTGCTCTTTTAATTCGTCGTAAAGAGATATCATTAAGATTGAGTAGTAATGGATAATTTTTTATTCAATATATGTGCTAAGTATAACTTTTTTTCAAATAGTAGATTTTTGAGGATTTTTAATCCGAAGATAAATATTAACGAAAGGTACATAAATGTGAGTCAAAAGAAAAAAAGAAAGAAAGCCGACAGCAATAGATGATATTTTGTATTGAAAATATATTTCTATAATATTGAACCGTTTAAAGTTTGATGAGTTAAACATGTTTTTTAAATAAATGTAGTCCAAAAAAGCGGAGAGAAAATTACCAGGAGATTAAAAGATTGTAAAGACATAGCTAATTTTTTGTGACTATATTATAATCTTATATGCAAGTGCATAGTCGGGTTCAGCGGTGTAGGCCCCAATTTCAAGATCCCCATTTACGGGGAAAAAACTGACACCTGATAATGTATTACATTATCTTATACATAAAAGTAAAAATAAAAATTTCTTCTGTAACCACAAGGTTTTTCAAAAAAATTCCATGACAATCACATTTCGGATTATTATTCTGAGAAGACATATTAAGAAATAGAAATCATTCATTACATTAAATCTGTTTTTGATCGTGGCGTTTAACTATTACTTAGACATAAACATTTAACGAGATGGTAAACAAGGCACATCGCTCAGTTAGGAAGCTTGAAACAACTAACATTAATTTATCTTTATAAAAACGCATGTAAACCATTTTCATTTAAATTAGCTTTGGTCACTGTTGTTATATTTCGATATCAAAGAATGTAGTTTGTTTCTATGACAAAAATTATCTTCCCTGTTGTTGTATTCAACACCAACAAGAAATTTGTTATCCAAACAGTATCATCAACGTTGAGTATGATGACCATGTTTTCATTAAAATTTAAAATACAGCAATTCTGTAAGTGTATATTCCAAGTATTCTTCAGGTGTCGAAGATGAATAGCTCCGCCCCAAATAACGCCTTTTAATGAATTTAAATATTTTTAAACATATTTTTGGAAATATTTATGTGTAGTACCCAACGCAAACTTTCGGCATTTATATATAATATGCTGGCACATATGAAATTTTTTTTACTAGAAAATGGTATTTTTCCGACAGCTATAAGATATGATTTTTATTTTTCAAAAAATTTTAATCTTTTTACACATGCTTTTTATGATCAGAAAATCATACAAAAATTCCCAGTTATGCATCTTTAATGTCTATATAAACTCAATTAATCACATGTAATTCGTTTCAGTAGTTTTTGAGAAAATAAGGTTTTTAAAAAATCGAAAAAACATTTTTAACTCATAAAATATCAATATTTATAAGGTGATAATAGGGAAAATAGATTGTCAGACAAGTAGACATACTTGGGAAAAAATCAAGAAATTTGATTGAAAGGCATGTTTTCAATGGTTATCCGGCTATGCCCTTTCGAAAACGGTGAGATTTTATAGAAGAATATATGTGGTAGTCTGTTCTGCGAACCGGGAATCTCATAATGCCTTATTTCGAAAAGATTTTTCTTTTCGTTCCAGAATCATTTCCAAGGTGATTTTTTCATCATTCAAACCGCCAATTTGTTTTGGTTGAAGAGAATGTTCGAGAGAAAAAGGACAAATAGCAATTGGATAGAGGAATGCCTCAGAATTAGGGAGGGTACTTTAGAATCTGGGTTGGCAGATTTGGCCTTTTTTAACCCTTTCCGGCGCACGCAAATTTTGCTCATAAAATAAGAAATTGTTGATTGACACCGGAATTTAAAAACGACATTTATAGAAATTAAGAATTCTCAAATTCACGCTTTTATTGTAAAAGCGAAATTTCTATAAAATATGCTTGGTGCCGTTTATAAGTTTGGAATTAAAATTAAGTGTTGCCGGAGTGGTAACACTGCGCCGGAAAGAGTTAATTTTTTTAAATCTGAAATTCTGTATGTTTTTTTTACTTAATGCCAGACATTTCGTGATTACACTTAGTAAAAATTTTTCTTTTAGAATTTCTCATGTAAATTGTAAGTTTAAATTGAAAGTAGAGGCTAAACTGGCAACCCAGTTGGACAATCTCAATCAAACACAAGAAATTTGTTTATCCGAATCAATAATCGTCCCAACAGTCTCTCTTGCAATTCATCTGCTATTTTTTAATTCATTCATTAAAAACTTTCTGAAAATAAAAATATTTTAATCACACTTTGACAACGGTTGCAAAAGAAAAAACACTACAAAATGTGCTTTTAAAAATATTGATGCGAATAAAATATAAAAATAGATGCTAGTAGCCGACCTGCCTATGACCTGTTGGTGAACAACATTGTAAATCACATTTTCAACACCAAAAGTTCCTTTTATGAAAAGATTGCTCCCCGCGGACAAAAATTGCTAACTTTATAACAACCAGGAATGTAAACAATCCTGATTCAGTCGAGATAAAGGTCTCAATTCCCGTCGCTAAAGCTGGACTGTTACAGAAGAAACTTTTGATTTCTATTAAGTGTAATTTGATCTACTACGAGAGACTTCATCCTAAAAAAGACCGTCATTTATAAAAATTACTACTTATAACTAGACGAAATGGGGGTAGAAATAGTCATGAAATACCCAAAAATAGCAAACAAATAAGATATTATCTTCAGTTATGACGACTCCATTCCACGTGTACAGTTAACTGTCAGAAATAAACTCTTTACATTCGACTGAGACATTCTGACCCAATTTCCCTTTCCTTTCTAAGGAATGACATAACACATTACCTCGATAAATATTTTGCCTCCAAATCAGAAAAGTTTTGGAAGGAATTTGTTATTAGACTGCCATAAATATAGAAAAAGTTTGTTCACCAGATTGACACAAGCATTCTTCAATATAATGCTACTTTTATCAAAATTCCATAATTTATTTTTGGTAGAAATAAATAAATAAAGAAAGAAACTTTTGGGGTATTTTTTAAACTTGCATAAAATAAGTTTTTCGCATTTTTTTTAATTACTTATTTTTTAACTCTACCCCGCACCACTTTCTCTAAACAAAATCCTTGAGATGCTGTTTGCCAATATTTGTAGGAGAAACATACTACAAAATTATTTTTTTTTAAATAGCGATACGAGTGGAATAGGAAAATTGTCGCCTGTTACAGTTCGGAATACCTAAGCTTCCTCCGAATAATAAACACTTGCACATCATACGATACCGAAAAAACTCGGGTTAATACTCTAACATCACAGCTGAGTAGGAACTTACATGAAATTTATTTTTACAAAAGCAAATGAAACCACATACGAAACTGAAAATTTTGTTTTAAAATACTGGTGTCAAAGTTACAATTGTGGATTAAAATTAAATACCATCCCTGTTGCGGCATCGACCGCAAACGACGAAATATTTTTACAATTATCGTCCAAAATTATAAGGTTGCCCGTTTCAATGTTTTAGCTGAGCGTCGTTTACCACCACAAACACTTTAAGGGAGACCCATAAGAAAAAACCCAAAATTTTTTTATTGATTTTAAAGTAATGAATTTTAGTGTACTATTTAAGAATCTTTTTGTATGGAATAATTAGCAAAAAAATTAACTTTATGTTTAAAAGTATATTTTTTTATCGGGATTTTTTTTTTTTTTTTTTTTTTTTTTTTGTCGAAAAATACACTTTTAAAATTACTACTCCTCATTCAGTTTTCAATATTTTGGTATTACTAAAATATCTTAAATAGTTTTATAATATATGGAAAAGACCTAGGGAGAGATGTTTTTAATTTTCTATTTTAATCAGCTAAAAAAAAAAAGAAATTACGCATGGTAAATTTCCTTAAATTCGTTATAATTTTCATGTTTACCAATTTATGTAAAATTTTCAGAAATAGTTAAAAAAAAATATCTCTCCTTACTTTTATTGCAATTTTTTTTTAAGATTCTAAAAACATAAACACTTTGTTTCTAAATCATTTTACCACTGAGCCTTAGTACTTTGAACTTAGGCATAATATGAAAAAAGTCATTTTCAGGAAAACACATTTTAAATGGCCGCCAGTCCTTTAAACTCTTTAGTGACTACAATTAAAAAAGCTCATTTGCTACCTGTTGCAAGTGTTCCGAGTTCTGAAATTTTGCATGGATATTCGCAAATATGTATTTTATCGTTTTCTGAGATAAAAAAAAAAAAATTTGAGCTTTGGATGATTTTTGGCCGAAAATGGGTTTGGGTCTCCTTTAAGATAATTTCCGCTTTATATAATCTTAAGTTTTATTGTCTTTAACTAAGGTTATTTGTTTAATTGAAAAATGGTGGTGGGTATGTATATAATATAAATATGTGCATTTATTTTGATCGTTGGGCAAACGCAACACCAGTGGATAATGACTTAAAATAAAAAGTTAAAATATTACGATATTTTATTCTCTTCTCGTTTTATCAATTTTGCAGTTTTTATCCATATTTTAAGTTTGTATTAATAAAAAGAAAGCTTGTCAGCAGAATATAATGTACCCTATTTGTATTTTTGATTCAATTAAAGAATATATATGCCCAAGTTTATTCATATGTTCATAGTTGGATTCGGCCGAATGAAGTAACATCTATTATAAAATTTTGGCTGCACGAAAAAGCATAAAATTTGGCAGTTGTGAGCATGTTGAAAATTGTAAAAAAAAACACATGAATCGTTCGTATCATTTGGAGAAATCGGTAAAGGTGTTTAGCCCCTTGAGGGCATTGGGATATATTTTATCCCAAATAATTTAAACAAGATTCTCGCCAGAATCTTTGAATGAAATTTTATATTTTTAACTTTGGTGGCAAAATGTTGAAAATTTTTCCTTTTCTTATTTTAAAATAAAATTTTTCGATTTTTCCAGTAAGAATTCATTAATAAAGTGACATTATTGCTTGCCCCTCAAGCGGTTAAAAACATTACATAAGCATTGGATTGGGAACATTTCTCTTATTTGAAGTCGGTTAAAAAGAAAAGAAGACATCATTATTTGAACGGCTGAGATTGCGATTCCAAACGCATTATAATGATTCAAGCTCAAACACAGGGGAATAGTGCAGGTTCTCCCATTGAATTTGATTATTTTCCTTATGTTTGTACTATCTGTTTTACTTTTGAATGCTTTTTATTACATTTTCATACTACGTATCACATTAGGATTTTTTATCAGCAAGATTATGAGCTTAATATAGACTGCTTCCATGAGTACTTGTAGTGTAATTCACCATCTAAGATTTTTGGCTACCAGTATTTTAGAATGAAAAAATGTGATTTATTTTATCGGAAGTAACCCATTAACTAAAAATCCACCTCAGTCTTGAGACAAATTTTACGCGGCACTGCACAAACAAGTTTAAAAAATATATAAATCATCTCCAAAGACGCATTAGTCTATATAACGATGCTTCTAATATATACACATTTATTTAAAAAGTATACATGAAACTTTAACAATTCCAGAAGCATTTAAATTAATTTAAAGTGTGTTTTTAGTGCCGCCCCCAAGCGAAATCAGGACTGGGGAGAATAAAGTGAAGTAAACAGTTCGAAAATAACGGTATACAATAAGCATGGCAGTTAAAAGCTATATGTGACTTATATTACAAAAACCGACGGAATTAGCATGTGGAGAGTAAAACAAAAAAAAAAGAAAAAAAGGAAAAAATCTTTATGCTAAGTAACCCGTTATGCAGTAGAACAGGGGTGTGAAACTGTTGTCCGCAGGATACCACTAAAATCTTTAATTAATCGTCGTTATCTTGAACCGCAGAGAACCGAAAATTAGATAAGTCAACTATTGCAGTTAATTTTTAGTGATATCCTATTGACCATATTTTGCTACCCCTGCAGTAGAATATACGATATTTCATGTACATAAAGAATGCAAGAAATAAAACTTAAATGATTATTTTTATTAAAATAGTAAATCAAATCTAATTTGATTCATTGATTACGAGATTGCGACACATGCCGCCCCAGAGATTTTTTCTTCTTGAATTCGTATCACTTTTTATAATATAATTTCTGTCAGAGATATGTACTACGATAAAAGAAAAAAATTACCACAAACAATTTTTTACTCAAATTTTCGTGCAAGTATATATAAAAATATCTGCAAACCGTAGTCCGTAATTGAAATTTCAAACATATTGTTTAGATAATTTTCTTATTTAATATCCTGTAAATCATTCTAAAAATTATAAAAAAGTTTTCTCGTTATTTTAAATATGTCTTCAGTTTTTAACATCTGAAATCCCTACTTAAATTACTTAACTTATCATTTAACGCATTTGAAAAATGAATTTATCATGCTACATTAAATTATGTAATATATTATTATTAATAAAATGAGAAGATGTTTTTTCTCAAAATGTTATATATATTATAATAAAAAACTTATCTTTGAAAAAGACATTTCGTCCGAATTTGAACTTTACAAATGTAAGCCTCTTATTAGTTCTTTCGAAAGGATTAAATGTTGCAATTATAATTATATTTTTTATTGTAATACTATCGAACTTGAAAGGCACCGACTTACTCTAAATAAATGGAAAAATGTTCATTAAAATTTTAGTATCTTACACAAAGGTAAATTTATTCACAATGGATATTTGTAAAGAAAAAAATTGTCTTTGCCTCATTAGAGAAAACTCCTGTAATTAAAAAAACTAAAACAAGGATTAACTTAAATTAAATAATGATTTATAAAATTATTTACTGAATGAGTTTATAGTTTATGTCTATAAAAGATTTCTTTAAGACTGGAAAGTCCAGAAATTTTACTCTAGTTTGATAACAATATTTTGCACCAGAACTTTTATTCAAAATTATTTAATTGATTTATTTAACGTAAATCTGTTATAAAATTAACTTTTTTTTACAAACAATTTCTTGCTCGAATTGAAATTTAATGACATGGTCGGAGTCGATTCGTCTTCTTCCTGGCGTTCTAGTGTTAAAACAATTGTGTTTGTAACAATTTTTTTTCTTTCAAATTATGTCTCTAAATCTTTTATTATTGTATTACTTTTTCTTGTTTTTTGCTGATTTCTATACATTTCTCCATACAATCATCAGTCTTTTTCTGTTTTATTTTTGAAACATTTCGCTTCTCCTCATTCTTTGCAATCCAAAGAATCATGATTAAGAGCCAAGTGTGTCAAGATGTAGCCCACCTTATAACATGAAATACTATAACATTTTAACCCTGCAAGACGAGACCGGGATTTTTTGAAACCCCTAGACCAATCAGTATATTAATGCCTTTTACTTTTTCACCAATGAATATTAATATTATTTATAAACTTATTTAATTGGAGCCAACTATTAGAATTCTGCGATAAAATTATTTGAAGATTACTTTTTAAAAATTAGTCTTGGCATTTGTAATAACTATACGCACTCTGGGTCTAACAGGCCCGTCGCATGTCCTCCCGTGTTAATGGCATTATTCGTCAACGCTTGATCGTTGATGAAAGTGATTGGGGCTTTACATATAAAACTTATAAAATTTTTATTCATATAACCGCTGAAGGCCGCCAATATATTGTTTATATCAGTTAATTTTAATTCTCGAATGCCACTCTGGCACTAGAATTTTGGAGTTTTGCTTTCTTGAATGTACGCGAAGAAAGGCTTTTAGTAACTTTTTTCATAAAGAAATCGGTATATCTTGGAGTCATGCCATCATTTTCATATATCAGGAACAGACGTGCTTTGCCTCAGAAAGAGTTAAAATCTTGAAGGGCGCTGGTATGTCTGTGATATCACCTAATTTTAATTACCAAAAGCCACATTGGTGTCACAATTACTATAATAAAGTTTTGGTTTATTATATGAGTGAAATATAGCCTTTTCTTATTTAAAGATAAATTTGTTTTCAAATTCGGGTGTCAATTATTTATTTCAACCTTTTCGCAATGGAAATGCTACGCCGCAAGGGATTAAACCAGAGGTTTGAAACTATGGCGCAGTTTTGCATGTGGGTTACATTGTATCAATTTCGATTTCTTGATTGATACCACTATTTTGAAATGGTAAAACTACCTTTATTTAATAACATGAATAATTAAGTGAAAGCAAAAGGAATTCAACCATTTTTCTTAAGTGCCAACATAAGAAATCGGAATTTTAAAAAAGTAGTTCACTTGCAACTCTGCTATGATCCATCATGTATTACTATTTAAAGAAATAGCCAGAGTTCATGAATCGCATAATTTCCATGATTAAATAAAGCAGTTATTTCTATAAAGTTTTAGTGGCATCCTGCGGGACACAATTTGAAAATAGTGGTTTTACTCACTGGTATTCGAAAGTCTCAGCAATTCCAGGAGATAACATTTTTTTTCATATCTAGAGGGATTGTACCAGTCCTAAAATTTCCCAAAAATTAAAAGAAAAAAAAAAAAAAGATACCTGTTTTGAAACGTACGACTGCTGCATATAGTGTAAATTGTGTTATTTATGACCAAAAATTCATTGCCTAATGAATGAGAACTAAATGAAAGAGAAATGCTGTTATTCAAAAAATAGTGACAAGTGGCTCGATGACGTGAAAACTATAAACCTCAGATTAAAAAGAAATTTCATTTTATATGCTGAAGAAAATAGCATGTTTTTCAAAAAATACAGTCGTACAAAAAAAAGTAAACACCCCCTACTAACTCTTCAACAAATTATCATAGAAGAAAGTTACTGGTATCGAAAATGTGGAAATAAAGTCTACTTTTAAGTGGTGTATATAAAATTTGCTTAGGGGGCTCTCTATATATTAAAACGAAACCAAATTCATTTTTTTCAATGGCAATACCCAATTTTAACAAAATATTTCAAATCGTCGGTTAAAACTATGCCTGGACACAAATTGAAAGTCATTTGAAGGATACCTTTTTGAAATATAAACACTCAAAATCTAACACCAAATTGAAAGTCATTATAATTATAAGATTTTGAGTTATAAACTTTCAAAATTTAGTGCTTCTAATCATAAAATACATTTATATATTTTTACTAATATCTCCTGAAATTATACACCAAATTTGCTAATTTTTTATGCAGCAATATTATGAAAATTTCCAAAATTAAATTCGTTGAATTTATATATTTTATAATTTTATTACACGAATTACGAAATTAATTTTTGAAAAAATTATGAATGTCACAATATATATTTAATTTATTTCGATCTATTAAGCTCTGCTTTATAGAAATTGAAAATTTCAAACTTTTCTTCCAAGTAATTTTCAAAGTATGCTTAATAAACGGAAAGCTGATGGTTTGAGGAGCCATTTACGATAGACGTGTCTAGATACAATGAAATCTGTCTATGCCGGAATCTATCTAAGCCGGAAATCTGTCTGAGCTGGAAAAAAAACCTGCTTAATATGGACCGGACATTTATTTTGAAGTCCCAGCCAATATAGCATACATAGTTACAGTGACGTCACTGTGAGTCACTTTGGTCACATCACATCTGTGACCAAAATGCCACCACTCAGTGACGTCACATTGTGACTGAGATGTGACTTTTTAAAATATTTAGAAAATTACAAAAATTCTTCAAAACATGTTATTTATTTTAAAAAAACATGTTTCAGACAATTTAAATATCGTCGCTTTTGTCACAGTTCCGTCACAATGTTAATGTCAAAGTAGTCACAAATGACACATTTTTCACAAATTTGTCACATTGTGACCACTTTGTGAAGTGGTCACAAACGAGCTCTAAAACGGCCATAACGACTTCACATTTTAGTCACTGTGACTTCACATCGACGTCAAATCGCGTCACATCGACTATCGATGTGACGTCACGTGTGAAGTCACAATATATTACCCTCCCCGTAAGACATGGTGACGTCACTGCGACGTCGTTGTGCAGTCACATTGTGGCTTTGTGACCATCGATCGTCGATATGACGTCACGTGACGTCGATGTGAAGACACAGTGACTAAAATGTGAAGTCGTTATGGCCGTTTTAGACCTCGTTTGTGACAATGTGACAAATTTGTGAAAAATGTGTCATTTGTGACTACTTTGACATTAACATTGTGTCGGAACTGTGACAAATGCGCCGATATTTAAATTGCCAGAAACATGTTTTTTAAAGTAAATAACATGTTTTGAAGAAATTTAATAAATTTTCTAAAGATTTTTAAAAAGGTCACATTTTAGTCACAATGTGACGTCACTGAGTGGTGGCATTTTGGTCACAGATGTGATGTGACCAAAGTGACTCACAGTGACGTCATTGTGAGTCACGGTAGTCACGTCACACCTGTGACCAAAATGCAACCACTCAGTGACGTCACATTGTGACTGAGGGGTGACCTTCTTAAAAGACATCCAAAACATTTTATTTTTCTTATTTCATTGCTATGTCATTGCATGTAATGTACATCATGTCACATCTGTGACAAAAAAACACCACATTGTAAAGTGGTAGTGAAACAAAAATATGAACTTCAAAAATCTTTGAAAATGTCAATATACAGAGAGAAATAATTTGAACTGTACTTTAAATGGACCGTGTAAATGTATTTCGGAGCTTGAATCACATCGATTTTTTGCGCATCTTACAAATTAAGTTTTATTTAATTTTTCGTAATTTATTTTCGACATTTCGGAAAATGATTAAATTTTTCCCAGTTATAACAAAACCTATAAAGAATCACTTGCACAACGACAATAATCCATTTCAAGTGCCAAATATGCAAAACAGTTTTCTTGTCATAAATCTTGTTAAAATCGTGCTACGAAATATCATTAAAATATACAGTTATATATTACATAACGTTTTTATCATTTCAGAACTGTTTAAATAATTTTAAATATTAATGAATTGATGTGTATCTAACATTTTAAATTAAATGTGTAATTTATTATCCTTTACAGTGAAAATATGTGTGTAAATATAGAAAAATATTTGAATTAAAAAAATGGATGTATTACACATAATTATTAGTAAGGATAGACAGAAAAAAGTTTTTTAGACCGAAATCGAATCGTAGTAATTTTCATATTTTCCGTTGAAAACTAAAATGTCTATAAATTGTTTTGAGTAACTAATGCATGCAGAACTATACATAATTATTAATTAATTATAAAGGTGGCCCAAGGTGGCATTGTGCCTTTGACAAAAACTTTATTGTCATATAACATGAAATGTAATTAATTCATCGGCGACTCAAAATGCCTTTCTAATTATCCCTTTCTTGCGCAGTGTTGCCGGGCCGGCAACACCTAATTTTAATTCCAAACTTGCAAACGGCACCAGTAATATTTTAATATAATTTTGCTTTTAGAATGAAAGCTTAAATTAAGGAATTCGTAATATCTAGAGAAGTCCTTTATAAATTCCAGTGTCAATCCACAATTTCTCATTTTACTAATAGAATTTGCTTGCGCCGGAAAGGGTTATACGAATTTTATCTGATTAAAAAATATTTCAGGCCTAATACCTCGATTTATCTTTTATAATGATTTTTGTAAATGATCATTTGTTCTACTAGAAATTTCTCAAAGGTATTCGAATCACTTCTGCATTTTCAAACTACAATTTTTATTATTACAATTAAATCTGCAGGTTTTAATGTGCATCTAGGTCACATATAACTATTTATTCGAATTTCAAATTTTCGTTTTAGAGGTATGTATTAAAAAAAGTTACTTTACACGATGCTTTATTCTGCAGAAAATTAATGTGAAAAAATTACTGATTGACAAATAAAAATCTTTTCATCCTCTTTAACCACCCCCCTTTTTTTATATTAACAAGATGCTATGTATTTTTGCATGTGATACAAGCTTTATTTTTTTTAAAAAAAGGTTTTTTTATTATTATTAGCATTAAATCTATCATTTTTACTCTTTAAAAACAATATTTTATCTAATAAACTCTAATTATGAATATTTTTATTATTATTATTTACAAAAAAATGGTTTTACAATTTATTTTAATTTGAATTGTTTTGAAACTAATTAAAAAGGGTAAAAATACATTAAAAAATTCTTTAAATAAAAAAAAATAATTAATGACACTCTCATAAAATTATTTATTATTATTTATTATTTAACTTCCAGAAATATTGTACAGAAAAAGAAAAAACAAAACGGACATGCGCGTGGAAAGTTAAAATCGTCTGCAAAGGAAGGAATAAATAAACGTAAACAGAAATATTTTAAATTGATGATAGACGCAAGAAGGTAGTTGGCTGGAATTTATGGCAGTTGTGGGTAGTTGCGTATTGACACGGATTTAACAATTTAAACAAGAATGTCCACTGCAGTTCTTCCAAGCGGCAAAATATAAGTCCGAGAAAATTAATGGGGCTTTGACTGTTAAAATGATTTGGTCTTTGCCACTTTAATTATTATCGGATTTAGTTTGTGCGGCAAAAAGAATACCTAGAACGAATGACTTTGATGGAAAAAATGTATGAAAAAATATTATTTTTCATGGTTGCATTTTTTTATTATTATTCTGAGAACGATTTTAATTAGTTTCTCAAAAACATGCTATAAAACATTAATGCTTCATTAACTTAACCCATTAGTGCCTAGCGTCCCTTTTTAGGGACGCTTCAAAAGGTGCGATCAGCACTGTTTTTGACACCGGTAAAAAAGAAAAGCAATAATTATTTTATGTAAATGATGCATTTTTCTGATTTATGAACTAAGCTTAAATCTTCTAAAAATAGTGGTGCCAACCAAATAAAATTTAAGCAAAAGATGCTGGGCACGAATGGGTTAATAAAGTCTAATACATTCATTATTTATTTTGTTGTCAAAGAAAACTTGATTACTAATAATTTGGATTAGGTTGTTAAAGGTAGTGATTTTAATTGCATTTTAAATCGCGTTGTTTCCTTTTTTTAAATATATGGTTAAAATAATATGTTTCCAAAAACATAAAATCATATGAATATATATTATAATAAATCGTTAGTATTATTATCAAACATTTAAAGATAATTATATTTTGTAATAAAGAATCTTTTTTATAGAATACAATTATTTACAAACATCTTTTTTTAATTTTTTTATTAAATAATCTTCTGAAACATTGCATAATTTTATTTAAAAAAATGTATCTGCTCAGAAGAGGAATTTATAAGAGAACGAGAAGAACTATTAAAAGAAATCGTAGATGTTTGATATTTAAAAAAAACATTAATGTTAGTGATTGTTTAATGTATTTTTCAACCGGTGAAATGTTATAAAATTTCTGAATGGAAAGTCATTGTAGGTGAAAACGTTTCAGTTGTAAATATTCTTATTGGGATATTTTCAGAGAGAATTTGGAAGTTATGCAATCAATAAGAATTTAAACATGATTGTATTTAAATCAAATAACGCAAATACTTGAACGGTATGAAGCTAAAAAGTAATAACTGTATTTTATTATTAATATTTCATTCCAGACACTTACTATTTTCTTTCCTGAATCATTTTACAGAGGCAAATTTCAAAATATCCATTGTATGTAGTATTAGTGTACATCGTGATTAAAGTGGGTATTATAAATGCTCACTAATATTATAAATAAAATATTAATAATTATAATTAATGTATATGTTGTTCTATTTTATAGCTATCGTCGGAATTTTTATTAGGTAGATGTGTCTATGATGGACAGTCTTCCAGTAATGGATAGCCCCTTAATGTTTTTTTTGTTTATTAATATACTAATAAATATTTAGCTTTATTTTTTTCATAATTCCTCTTTGCATGTTTTAATAATATTTTAATATTCATAGAAGACAGTATGTGAAGATAATTTGCGATTATTTTTTGATTTTTGACAAATTTGTCACTAACTTTGTGACGGTGGCAGCATTGTCAATGTTGTGAGGTCCCACTGGGACACAATTATACAGTGATGAACATTGTTATGTAGTGTAAAATTATTTACATCTATAATTTTATTATAGTTTGGCGGTCATCTCAATTAAAACTTGGGAGCTGCTATAAAAAGAATGTACCAAAGAAAGTCATTGAATCAAAATGTAATGCCATGCAGACTTTAATCTTTGTTACATATTTTTTTATGTTGAAATAAATGAGAATATTTAAGATAGTTGAATATTCGATATATTACAATTATTTTAAATTTAGCAATTTGTTTTTCTAATAAGCACTAAAATTATCAAAAAAAAAAAAAAAAAAAAAAAAAAAAAAAAAAAAAAAAAAAAAAAAAAACACTTCTTTTAAGGTGTAACACTAGTCACAGAAAAGGACACGGATGATAATGTAAAGTTTGTGGGAGCGTTCTTTTCAAATATCTCGCTCAAATTTTAATATTTTTACATGATTTTTTTGCAGCGGAAGGCGATACACAACCGGCCTAGTTTTTACTTTCTCAATTTTGGTTTCAGATTTAAAAAAAAAATATTTTAAATTTCAAAACCGGTGTAAACCGGTTCTGATATTGAAATTATCATAATATAAAAAATATTTTAACAAAATCGAAAAAGTAAAAACTAGGCCGGTTGTAGATCGTCCTTAGCTATCCTATGCAAAAAAATCAAAATTTGAGCGAGTTATTTGAAAAGAACGCTCCCACAGGCTTAATATTATCATCCGGGTCTTTTTCTGTGTCTAGTGTTACACCTTAAATGAAGTGCTTTTTCGATAATTTTAGTGCTTATTAGAAAAACAAATTGCTAAATTTAAAATAATTGTAACATATCGAATATTCAGTTGTCTTAAATATTTTCATTTATTGCAACAGAAAAAAATATGTAACAAAGATTAAAGTCTGAATGCCATTACATTTTGATTCAGTAACTTTCATTTGGTACATTCCTTTTATAGCAGCTCCCCAGTTTTAATTGAGATGATCGCCAAACTATAATAAAATGATAGATGTAAGTGATTTTACACTGTATAACATTGTTCATAACTGTATAATTGTGTCCCAGTGTGACTTCACAACATTGACAATGCTGCCACCGTCACAAAGTTAGTGACAAATTTGTCACAAATCAAAAAATAATCGCAAATTGTCTTCACATCTATCGTCACAGAATAGTCACAGTTTTAATGACAATTTTATCACAAATGACACATTTTTCACATTTTTGGTCACATCGTGACGTCACAAAGTGGTCACAATTTGATGTCACAAACGAGCTTTAAAACGGCCATAACGACTTCACATTTTAATCACTGTGACTTCACATCGACGTCACGTGACGTCACATCGACGGTCACAAAGTCACAATGTGACTTCACAACGACGTCACCGTGACGTCACAATGTCTCACGGGAGGAAGCAAATTTACTGTTTAAGACGGAAGATAATTTCGCTGCGAAAGATAAATGGAAATAAACTTTATCTTTTCATAATAACATGTATTGTCCAGTCCCACTCCCACTTATTTCTGAAGTGATACGAGAATATTAGCATGATTCTATTACTGAATATGACAGCCAATTGTTCAAGAATGTGTCTTCGGATATAAGACAATTTCATTCTTCGGTTACTGTAAAACAAGGCTGTCTGTAAATTTTTTATGGTGTTCAGGGGTGCCAGTTTGGACAGGCCTGCTGTAAAGTAATCTGTTTAAAAAGGAAGGCTAATATATTGTCACCTTGTGGGGGATTATAGCACCCTTTCATCATCTTCCGAAATATTTTCGTCCTTTGTCAACTGATAACTTTTGTTTGTCGTATAATATACAACAAGGGCTGATTTCTTCATTGAATTTCAGACAAAGGGAATATTGCCGCAAATTTATGAAATATTTACACATTTTTTTCAATATAATAACGACTGTGAATAAGAAAGTGTAAGTAACTTTAGCTTGTATTTAACCAAATACATGCTAGTGTATATCGTTGTAGAATATAAAGTCGATATCTGTTATACAATTTAAGTCATTATTTCTAAATGGATAATAAATCGAAAACGTCAAATATTTTATCCTTGAAAGACAAAATTGGATTATGATGGATAAAATGGATTATGATTACATGGCTTCTTGTATTAAACCGTGGTCATTTTTATAAGGATGTCATGTATTCTCGTAAAGAAATTGAGGTTTTTATAAAAAACAGATTTATTATAACAGGTTTATAATTTGCAGAGTTCATAAAATAAAAAACTTTACTTTTCAGAAAATATCACACATTATATTGTACGTAATACCCTGCAACCAGAATTTAAAAATAATAAAAGTTGTAAGAAAAATGAGCAAGTTTACTAAATAATGTTTCACTGAGCATGCATCAGCGCAATCTAAATGCAGAGTTGCCAAATCTCCGGCTTTTTGTACACCAATATTATTTTACAGAAATTGTCGCTATTTTAAATCTCCGAAATGTTCCAATTAAATGAAACAATATTTTCTGTATTAATATTATGGTATCCAAAAAGCCGGAGATTTGGCAGCTTTGTAAACGTAATTTGAATAATGTGTTAATTAAATGTATAGAGCGACTTATGTAAATGTCTTAGATACATATTAATACTTATACTTAGACACCCTTATTAATCGTGCTGTTGTTGACTCAAAAAGTCATGTTAAATTTTTCCGAAACGTTTTTCCACGCTCATTAGATGAGTGAGATATTGTATATGTTTGCATATGATGTATCACAGTTATATACTTCTTTAGATAAAAGTCCCCATAAATTCTCAGTAGAATTTAAATTAGAGCTTTTCTGGCGGCCATTCAAAAAAATTAGATAGAAATGGCCTTGAATCAAGACTATAATGCTCGATACATATTTCAAATTGCATTGTCTTCTCGAAACAAATAATCACCACCTGCGATAAGGGGCAATAAATTGTCAACTACTATATCCGCGTGTGATTCTGAATACATTCGACCATGAATGAACACGGACGGTGTTCTTGCATGGACTGCTTAACCTTCCGAAGTAATCATGTAGTTTTGTATGCAGGGCTGCGAGAGCAACTAGTTTAATTCTATCTGACCCAACTCTCTCAAAATAGAATGTCTTAACACACCCTTTATTAATATTTGCAAGAGAAATATATTTCAAACTTTATATTAGAAAAATACTGATGCTAATATAATATTAAAATAGTCGCGTGTGGTATCCCTGTGTATTTACCGTAATTTAGCATATCTATCATTGGTATTCTTTTGCAGAACATTGCGTAAAGTTCGTCTAGTGCACTGTGGATTCTGTTTTCATTTGAGCAGAATGTTCCATTTAAAATATTTTTATCATACAAATATTTGAATAATTTTCTCTAGCCAAGCAACTTCTACATTTACTTTTCACTTGCCCTCATATTTTTTTTCCATGGCTGTAATTCCTTTGGGTTTTTTACTCATAACGATGAGATCTTTACAAAGATAAAACTTCAGCATTGGCACATAACAGGATTTTCACTTCCCTAATTAGATTCCATAATCCAGCTCATTTGTTTTTCAGCAGAAAGAACTTATTACAGGATACAAGATTGAGCGAAGACTTCCATGAAATTTAATTTAATCTTTCAAATAATCTGTTTCTAATTTTTCTGGTGCGAAGTTTTAAATTTATCGCATGCAAAAATGACATCAAAGCTGTAAAATCTAAATAAAAATGGATGCCTAGCAGTCAACTATGCATCAATCGTAAAAGTGTGCTATTTTCAACTTCGGAAAATTCTTCTATTTACATGTTCATGTTTAATAAGTTAACTGATCAATATATTATTTCAAAAGTTTCTAATTATCCGGGTTTTTTATGTCTTTTGCAGAATTTATAAACTTTTATCGTTGGTTTTACAAAACAGAAATTTGGCTAAATGAATCAGAAAACTGCTCTGATTAAATACAATAAGATTTACTGGCGATAATAATAAATCATGATTGGTTTATGGATACCCGTTACACCTACGGGAAAATCATGACAAGCAAAAAGAGGTTGCCCGTATAAAAAACGGGCAGAAACGGAAACGTTTAGCACATTATAACTTCGTAACAAAGAGCGCATAAAAACGATCTTGTTCTCGATACATTAGGTGAAAAACCCTTCAGAATTTCAGCTTAATCGCCGATTTCTTTATTTATATATCGTAGTTCTTTAAGAGACTGGTGATAATAATTTTATTGAAAACAATTTGATTAAATTGTTGTTATTTGTTTAACACTAGAACGCCCGGAAATTCTACTCAAGTTTGAAAATAATATTTCTCACCAGATTTTTTATTCAAAATTATTTAATTGATTTGTTTAACGTAAATTTTCGCGGATTAAATTGAAATTATTTCAATAAAAATTTTCTGGTTCAAATTGAAATTTAGTTACATGATTGGAGTCGAATCGACTCCATCCGGGCGTTCTAGTGTTAAATAAACAGAGATGCCATATTTTAATTCAAAGATTAATAAATTAGTACGTTTGTGATTTAGTAACTTCAATTTAGTTGATATTATGGCAGAAATAGACAAATTGAACGCATGGAAAGTATTTTCCATTTGTAATAATGGTCATAAATCATTCGCTATTTTAGAGAAAAAAAGCACATCCAATCACGAAATACTACATAAGTAAAATAATTTCTACTAAATAAGGTTTGTAAGGATCAGCGAATTTTCCAGGTGAAATAGCAATACTTTTTTCACGGAAAAAAAATTAATCTGGGTTAAACGCATGAAAATGACTTTATTTAAATATTTTTTATAAGAAAATACTAATGCAAAATAGTTTCCTGGACTAAAAACTCCAGGACCCGTAAATATTGTTTTTCATTTTTTTTTTGTCTATGTCAGATTTTACGTGTATATATAAAGTGAAATTTCTTTTTTCGGAGTGTGTGGTAAAAATTCATTATTTATAACTAAAACTAGTCGTTGTGACGTTAAACATTTCAGTTGTGAAATTAAACACACAGTTCGTCTGGTGCGCCAGGGGACATGAGATCAATTTTTTATTATATTTTTTGTGTGAATTTATTCTTATTTAGTATTTTGAACGGTATGCAATTAAATAATTACAAATTTAGTTTATCTTAATAATTGTAGCAAAGTGATCCAGCAGTTCCTGATGGCATGCAATCTATTTAGATAACGCTATGTTTAAGCTGTATGGTAGTGGGAAAAAATTATCCCTCCTACTCAATCCGTAATAAACAAGTGTAAATGAAAGATACTGGTACCAAGTGATTAACCCCTTGAGGGGCAAAGATCAATTGATTGACACCGGTATTTATAAACAGTTTTACATTAAACAAAGTAAAAGCTTTTCTTCGAGTATATCATATGAAAGAAAAGTTGATTCCTAAATTTTGGTGTCAATGTGGCATTTGGGAATGAAAATTATATGGTATATAACATATACCGGTGCCCTTCAAGGGGTTAAACATTAAGTACACTTTCAAATGATGTGAAAATATTTATACAGGGTGTTTCCAAACTCATGGTACAAATTTTAAGGGTAGGTAGAGCTCACAGTAACAATCATTTATTGTACAGGAATGTATGGGACCAAGTGACGCATAAAGGTAAAAACACCAGGGGGACATTTAGGCCCCTTTTTTAATTTTCAAAATTTCTCATTCATACCAGAAAATTTTATTCTATCCTTTTCTTGACATTTCGTAACTACTTAAGAAAAAAATTCTTCTTTGAAAATTTTTGGTTTGAAATCGAAATTTTTGAATTGAAAATAGAAAATTTTTGAAATAGAAATGGAGTTTTTGGTAGATTACACTTGGCGGAACAGGGCAATAAGTGACTGTTCGTCATTCAATACCATGCATTCACGTTGAAGATATCGCCATTTTTAATTGTACAGTCGTTCGTCATGGAACACTTTACATATGTAAAAAAAGCCGACATGCATTTCACGTACGATCGTGCAAATGGCAACGCCAGATATGCCCTACAAATGTATGAGGAGCAGTTTTCTCGCAGAAGAATGCCTGATTATAGAATGTTTCAGTGCTGACACCGTCAGCTGTCCGAAACAGGTTCTTTCCACGTCACTAGACAGGAAACTGGGTGAGAAAGCTCTGTATACAGCGCAAGCCTGGAAAAAATTATTTTGAATTTTGTGAGTGAAAGGCCCGAATCAAGTACAAGAGCTGTTGCGCAAAATTTAGGTATGAGTCATCCGACCGTTTGGAGAGTGTTAAATGAAAATCGGTTTCATCCCTTTCGTTTTCAACGTGTAAAGACTTTATTGCTCTATTTACAGATGAGGCAGTATTTACACGCGAGGGTGTATTTAATGCGAACAATTTTCATCTTTGAGCAACCAATAACCCACATGTAACGCAACCACATGCTTATCAACAACGATTTTCTGTGAATTTGTGGATGAGTGTTGTTAATAATTATTTGACTGGCTCATACTTAAAACCAAAGAGCTGAATGGTCGCTGTTACCTAATTTTTTGCAACAGGTTTTACCAGAACTACTGCAAGATGTTCCAATCGCCATTTGTAACCGGATGTATTTTCAACATGATGGAACGCCCGCGTACTGATGTGCGCAGTTACATAAAACCACATTTGGGGCTCAAAGTATTCCGGTGCCATTGTAACATGTCGGAATTAAAATTATGTGGTAGAATATTCAACCATAAAAGCTCAAAGGGTTTTAAAGGCTTTGGGCACCCACCCTTGTTACGCAACTGCTGCAGTGTTGCCAGTGGGCTACTTCTTTAAAATTTAGATTTCTTGATTGACACCACTTTTTTGAAACGGTAAATTACCTTTTGTTTTCATCTTTATTATCATGCCATTAAATAAGGCACATTTTATCATTTGTGAAAAGTGGTACCAATCAAGAATCTGAATTAAAAAAAAGTAGCCCATCTAGCAAGACTGCGTGGTGGACCAATTCCTTGGCCACCTCGATCTCCTGACTTATCGAGCCTCCATTTTTTTATGGTGACATCTGAAGAGTCTTGTTTATGAGACTCCAGTTGACTCAGATGAAAATCTAGTATCTCGCAAATCCGAAGCTGCTGCACGTGAGCGGGAAATACCTGACATCTTTAGAAGTGTACACCAATCGTTCCAAAGACGCTGCGAAGCATGTAACCACAGTTGGTGGGCATGATTTTGAACACTTATTGCAGTATTATTGTATGCATTATTATATACTTGTAAACTACATTGTGAATAAACATTTTATCATATTTATTCATGCATTTCGTTAGATAAGTTTGCCAGTTTTGCCCTTTTTTAATTCAAAAATTTCGATTTCATAAGAAAATTGCAAAGAAAAAAAGTAATTATGAAATGTCAAGAAAAAGATAACATAAAAATTTTCTGGTATGCATGGGAAATTTTGAAAATTAAAAAAGGGCCTTAATTTTAAACTTTTTACCTTAACCCTTTCCGGCGCAGTGTTACCACTCCGGCAACACCTAATTTTAATTCCAAACTTGTAAACGGCACCAATAATATTTTAGTAAAATTTTACTTGTAAAATGAGAGTTTAAATCAGGGAATTCTTAATTTCTAAAAAAGTCCTTTGTAAATTCCGATGTCAGTCAACAATTTCTCATTTTACGAACAGAATTTGTCTGCGCCGAAGAAGGTTAATGCGCCACTTGGTCCCGTACATTCCGATACAATAAATCAGTGATGCACAACCTTTTTACCAGAAAATCGTTTCCCACCAGAATATTTGAGAAATGTAGTTTCTTTTCTTTAATAGCCAAGTTTCTGTCTTTACTATAAGGAAAATTATTCTGCATAAAAATAGTGGTGTTTTTGTGGCCCGCGGGCCAAAGGTTGTGCACCCCTGCAATAAATGATTATTATTGTGTGCTCTACCTACCCTTAAAGTTTGTACCATGTGTTTAAAAACAACCTGTATATAATATCTAATGAACATTTTCTGTATTTATATAAAATATGCGTGGAAATATTAAGAATTTCTGACAGTAGAATCAATAAGCAATGAATTATAAACATTAGTATAGCTTTGAACCATCTCAAAGTTATACTGAATATAGGGTATGATGGTAGAGCGTTTTTTTTTGCATTTTTTTAACTATTAATAAATAAATAATCACAAATATTAATACATTTACGACATTTAGATAATAATATGTCTGATAAATAAGTACACTGCTCGACATTGAAAATGCAACACCAAGAAGGAATGGTCAGAAATTTATGCAAATTTTAGAGTAGACGCACGTCACTGAGTAATGTGAATGATGTGAAATGCACTGGTCTCCGCCGCACGTGATGTAAGATATAAGGGAAGGAACTTGCAGAATGCGCAATATTCATGTTGTTATTCCTGCCTGACGAATTATCGAAGAAATTTTGTTTTTGTGTCGAAGGATACGTGTACAGAAGAGAACGCCAGACCGCCGTCAACGAAGGCACTTCCAGCAAATAGACGATTTTACGAGAGATATGGTGATGGGACTGAGAAGTGGGGGTTGATCCTTACGTCAAATCGCAGCTGATACCTACATGAATGCGAGCATGGTGCATCGGCTGTGCCGAACATGGTTGGAACAAGGAAATGTGGTAAGATTGAGGGGTGCAGGTGCAGCCAGAGTGACGTCAGCACGCGTGGATCGACGCATCCCTCGACAAGCTGTGTCGGATCCGCAAGTTACTTGTACCTCGATTCTGCAGCATGTACAAGATCCTATGGATGTTTCTGTGTCCACCAGAACCATTTCCCGTCGATTGGTTGAACATGGCCTGCATTCACGGCGTCTGTTAAGAAGATTGCCACTGACTCGACAGCATAGACGCCAAAGTTTGGCATGATGCCGGACTAGAGTGACGTGGATGACATAATGGCGAAACCTCATATTCTCAGATGAGTCACGCTTCTGTTTATCCAGTGGCAGTCGTCGCATACGTTTGTGGCGTCTTCGTGGAGACAGACTGAATCCGGCATTAACTGTGGAACGCCCCACTTCGCGACAACGAGGCTTAATGGTTTGGGGCGCTATTGCGTATATTTCCATGTCATCTCTAGTTCGTATTCAAAGCACTATGACGGCCCAATGATACTTGGATAATGTACTGCGGCCGGTGTCAATCTCCTACCTTCAGGGGCAGCTTAATGCAATTTTTCAGCAGGATAACGCCCTACCACACACTGCTCGCATGTGTCAACATGCTCTGCAAGGTATACAGATGTTTCCCTGGCCACCGTACTCTCCTGACTTGCCACCAATCGAACATGTGTGGGATGTGATTGGACGTTGTTTACGGACTCTGCTCCTGCCTCTTTCAGAAGATGAACTGTGGCAAATAGTTGAAAGGGAATGAAGAGCCATCCCTCAGGACACCATCCGCACTCTTATTGACGCTATGCCTAGACGTGTTTCTTCGTGCATCGCTATCCGCGGTGGTCCTATATCCTACTGAGCGGACGCCGTTTTCGTTCTGTATTCTGACTATCATTTTGAAATAAAGATCACTTAATGCTCCTTGCTGTCTCTGTATTTTTCCCAAATTTCATCACTTTATGACCACTCCTTCTTGGTGTTGCATTTTCAATGTCGAGCAGTGTATATTCTTACTATAAAAATTTAATTCAACTTCAAAACAGCATTCATCATTTACTCGAAAAAAGTGCTTCAGAAAAACAGTTGGGTGATGCTATTAATTGCGCATAATATTGCTTCTTTATTTTGTAAAATGGAGAGTAGAAACCCCAGTTAAGAACCTTGACAACAGAGAGCAGCATTCGAGTTTTTTTAGACTTTGAAGTCAAACATATTGAAAATTATTATGTGGCGCTAAATTACACCTCATGGTTCAATGTTACCCTCAATGACTGTACTTATCAGGTAACCAAGAAAGTTCGTGCGGTTTTTGAGAACAGCTACTATTGTTGCGTAGGCGTGGTCGTACTGATTCTGATGACGTAATTTCTGTACATTGCCTTTAAATGGTAATCAGTAGCGAGTTCTTTAAAGTATCTCACTTTTCGCTATCAGTTTTGTAAGAAGTACAATCGTTGACAAAGGATGTCGTTGACAAAGGAGATTTTGAGGCCTATTTTGCTCTACAAGTTCAAATTAGGAAACAAAGCTGCAGAGGCCGCTAGAAGAATATGCTCCGTGTTTGGAGAGACTTCAATGAGTGAACGGACTGCTCAAAAGTGGTTCAGCAGATTTTCGTCCAGAGACGAGAGCCTCGAAGACAAGCCCCATGTTTGTCGTCCATCCATCTTAGACCAAGTCCAGCTGGAAGAGAAAATCAAACAGAATCCTTATCTAACATGCCAGGAGCTTGCGCAAAGGTTTGGAATATCTGACGAAACCATCCGATCGCATCTTTAGAGCCTTGGGATGTCGTGGAAACTTGATAAGTGGGTTCCTCATGTCCTGTCCGAGGAAAACAAGCTCCTGCGATTGAACATCTGCTTGTCATTGCTGTCGCGCCACAACAAGGCCTTTTCCCTGGATCAGATATTGACATGTGACGAGGAATGGGTAATGTATGATAACCGAAAGAGAAAACATCATTGGTCGACTTCTGGTTCCGTCTCATTGGTTGCTAAACCGGACATCCATCAAAAAAAGATAATGCTGTGTATTTGGTGGACTAGCTCTAGTATAGTTCACTATGAATTTTTAGAGAGCAGGAAAACAATCACAGACGAAGTCTACTCGTCGCAGTTAAAAATGGTTTCAGCTGCTTTGCTCGAAAAGCAGCCAGTGCTGGTCAACAGGAGAGGAGTTCTTCTCCTCCACCATAGCGTCAGACCTTATGCGGCCAAAGCGACCAGGGACGTGATAAAAACATTGGGCTGAGAAGTTTTGCTTCACCCACCTTACTCCCCGGATATCGCCCCATCGGACTATTACTTGTTTTTGGCCACGGATAATCACCTGCGAAAACAGCAGTTTCAAACCCAACATGATGTCACAAAAACTATAACCCAGTTTTAAGACTCGAAACCAAAAGATTTTTTCAATAAGGGTATTTATAAGGTTGTGTCTCGTTGGGAACACTAATTGAAGCCAATGGCGATTATTTCAAAGAATAAAATAAGTGTTTGAGATTTTTGTGGGTCGTTTTTTATGTCTGATGAAAACCGCACGAACTTTCTTGGTTACCTGATAAATCATAAATTCATCATTAGTAACGATATAAATATTTACCAGTACTGTGAACCCAGTTTTATGTTAGAAAAAATTATCTTCTTCAAAAACGATAAATTAATTCTACTATCAGAAAGAAAGAAATCTTATTTAATAGTTTTATTGTACATATTATATATTACATCTTTTTAAATAATATTTTTTCAAATACATTTTTTAAGATTGAAATAATTATTTACGTTAAGCAAAATAAAATTTAAATATAATTTGACCTGAGGATTCATAAAAATTCTGCTATATCAGCTTTATTGTTTTCAGAAAAAGAAAAAAAGAAATAAAAGGAAATTGAAACAAAATTAAGGATTATCTTGTATTAAAGCAGATTTCAAAATATTTTTTAAAAACTTACTCTTTTTCTATTATAGAAGATATTGATAAAACTTTTTTTTTAAATCTCGAAAATATTTTTTTAACTATAAAAACACGTTAAATTAAATATTACTTATTTGTGGTATTAAACATTTGCGGATTATACTTTCTTAGTTTCGGAATAATATTCTACCACACATTTTAATGAGAATGATGAAAGTTAAAATATTAAGCATTTTTTTTTTTTA
This sequence comes from Maratus speculifer, assembly GCA_964019185.1. Classification (NCBI taxonomy): domain Eukaryota; kingdom Metazoa; phylum Arthropoda; class Arachnida; order Araneae; family Salticidae; genus Maratus; species Maratus speculifer. The sequence continues at coordinate 199,429,341 of OZ025299.1, forward strand.
TCAAAACTCGGAGTATTTTTTATTCTTTTCTATAAATAGTTATAAGGTTTTTACAAAACATTTATTGTGTGCTTTACGGGCATTAAATTTTTGCCTGGAATTCGTTTGTCACAGGGAAAAAAATAGAGACAGAGAGTTAGTCTTTGAATTAGTTAATCTAAAATTTGCTTTCATTAAAGAATTTTTTTATTCTATGCTAAATTTGTGGCAGTTTAATGGAATCAGGGTTTCTACGCATCAAAGTATTCAGAGGATCTTATATGTTTTAGTGCTTGACATTTTTTAAAGTAATGGTTATTAAAACTGAAGATAGAATTTATTTTCATTAAATAAGACAAATATTCCTTACATAAATTCTGCTAAGACTTGCTTGGAAGCCCTTCAAGCGTCCGAACACTGGGAATGCTGACCAGAATTTCAAGAACTTTACTCTTAGAGCTTTGATAAGTGAATTTTTTCCCATTCAGTTTAATCAACAAATGTCACATTGACACAGGAATATTCGACCAGATTTACTTGAAAATAAATGAATGCATTACTTCGTGTATATAGTAAAGCGAAATTTTCCTTTGAAAAGTACTTGTGCCAATGTAACATTTTGGTATATTAACACTAAAACAGCCGGGTATTTTACTAAAGTTTTATAAAACGTGCTTCGCACCAGAATTTTAATTTTAAACTATTTAACTTATTTAATTAGTCTATTTTTGTGCTGCTTATATTTAAAATATCTTATGAAGAAAATTCTGGTTCGAATCGGCTGTTATCATTCTGGCAAGGGTCATTTTGACCCCTAATGGCGGTTCTAGTGTTAAAGAAATTCAATCACCAGAGCTTAAATAATTAATTTGTATTAACTCATTGCCCGCTGGTATTGCATTGACGTAACGATTAAAACTTGTGATCTTGCCTAAAATAATTACATTGATATTATTTTTTTAATTTAAAAATTGCATTTTTTGGCCGAAACTTTGCGATCTTAATAAAAAAAACTGAATTTGTTATGGCAAACGACTTTTAATTGAAATTTTAAAATCCTCAATTTCTAATTTGGATATTCAATGTGTTTAGGAAAGACAAGACAACTGTAAGCCTTTGAAAATAAGCGAGTTTTAAAACCTGTTTATTCGGCAGCTATCTAATCGATTTTGATAAAACGCATCGAAATAAGTTAAATACGTTAAAAAGTTGTGAATAAAAATTCGTAAGGTAACATTTTTAGATCACGTGGGTAAAATTTACGGCAGTTCTACTGTTAACAATGACTAGCACAAAATTCCTTTGGTAGGTTAAAAGAATCTCATTGCTTCTCTGGTTTAGATTACCGTAATTTCGGGTGTATAAGCCGCGGATCAAACAATTCTTTTTGGACCCAGAAATCTTATTTAGTGATTGAAGGCAAATATTTACGGCGATATAACTAGTTGTATTTGTTTCTTAAAAAATTCTGGGTCGAAAAAGAATTGTTTGATCTGCGGCTTATACACCCGAAATTACGGTATATCCCTAAATTGAGGTGGCATAGTCATTATTTTCTTGACTACTGTCTTATATCAAGATTATATAATAAATAATTTAGGTTTTTATGTAGGTTACAGCTGGACACTTCAGATTATTTTTGCTTTCGAATTCCCTTAATTTAATTTAAATTCCTTCAATTTTATGTTTGTTTGCTGTTGATAAGTTCCTTGTGTGTGTTCAATAATTTTAGCTATAGAAGTTCACTTTTGTTGCAATTAAGCGTTAGATTATTTTCTGTTACCCTTTTATTAAACTCATTTATTTTTCTGTCTGCTGGGCTTATCAATTGTTCTTCTAGTTGTTTCTAATAGACAGATAACCCCCAGTTATTTTTAGGTGTAAATTTTAATATATTCAATAGTTTTTGAGATACAGATTTTTCTTTTTTAAAATTAATAAAAAATGACAATATTTCAAAATGCTCCATGCTGAATTCTTTATGCCCAATTTTTCTGATGTTTTGTTTAAAATGCTCTCTATGTATGTGTTAACAAATGTTACTAAGCATTTTTAGCATATTACTTGTAAAACATAAAAAAAGTTTTTAACTTAATTCTTTTGTATTTTTTGTTAAAAAATCATTAAAATTTCCATATAACTGAAATTTCAAAAATTTAAATGCGTCTAAAAAGTTTATTTTTAGTAACATTTGTTAAAACTTACAAAGACAGCATTTTAAACCAAAAATCAGAAAAATTGGGCATAAAGAATTTCGCATGGAACATTTTGAAATTATGAAAACGACGAAAATGTTCATTCAGAGAAAAACAGACTTTAGTAACTACAAAGGTTATAATTGCTTAATATTTTCCTACTGATACAGTTTCAGCTCTATATAAGGGATATAATATCATTTCTAGCTTATATGTAAGTGTTTTATGCTTTTATGGTAAATTCACATAAAATATGTAACTTCCACAATAATTCATACAAAGGACGTGAAGTATCTGAATTAAAAAAAAATTCTCAAAAATAACTTTTTGTATTTTCTAATGAATTTTTAAAAAAAATTTCTAGAAATATTCGTGGTATAAATACCCCTTTTTGTACAAAGTTTTGTTAAATATATTAAATATTTTTAATATATTAAATATATTAATATTTTTTTTTACGCTAAAAAGATTGGGGACAAAAAGCAATTCCTCTAAATACATTGTAAACAAACCTAAAAGAAACAGTTAAAAGTTACAGTTAAAGCATTGTTTTGCGAAATCACAAAATTAATAAGTATTCAGTGCAAAATAATAACATTTTGTAAGGTAAAACTAAAAACTAGGCAAAATTTTATGGATGCGAATCGGCAAAACAGTAAATAAAGGGGCGTGGCAGAATCAGCAGATTGGACAAAAATGCTTGTAAATCCAGTAAAAACAGCCGAAATTGAAAAATTCTTTTTGTGTTCAATAGCAGGGAGTTCATATAATGTTATTATGCTAAAAATAAAAATTCAACAATTTGATGATATTTTGCAATTTTGAAAGTCCACAGTACTCTTAATAAGAACAGGGGTGTCAAAATGCAGTCCGACGGATACTATTAAAAATGTTAAGAAAATCGTTGCCTTATCTGTTTATTGAATCTAAGATATAAGGAGCCAACTATTTCTTTAAAAAATTAGTGGTATCTGGTGTTTTACAGTATGACATGCTTGATTTAAATGAACGACAAGATGATACCATATGATTTATGGATAGTAACACTATAACTACTGTAAGTCGTCATTTTAATGGATACTAATAGAATATGTTTCGATTCAAACCAGAAATTTTATTATGTAATAAATTTAAAAAATACAAAGAAGAAGGGAAAAAAAGTTAAATAATAAAGTTAAACTATTTTAAATCAAAATTCTGGTGTTAAATATTTTTATAAAACTTGAATAAAGTTTCCCGTAGTATTAGTGTTAGTTACTAACTACACTGAGAAAAAAAATATATGCCGCGTTCAACTAGAACGAATAGTTATTCACTTTCTAAATACCTAAACTAGAAATATAGATGTCCAAACTATGCGAGTAGGGTAAACAACTAAGCTGAATAAGCGAAATGACTTGACATTTCTAGTCTCTTCTTTTCTAGGAGACGAAATGACAATGAACCGTTTCAGTAGCGAGAAATTATCGCTTGCTTTTAGGAATGATTTCTTAAGCTATAATTCTAGTTACTAAATCTAATCTCTTGAGTTCGCATCCATTTGAAGAGATTTTTACATAAACTTGACAACAAAAATTTCGGAAATGTACTTGAATTCTAGTAAGAGACTCTGGAACTCACTCAGAAATGGAACTAAAATTTATAAGGATGACATGGAACTATTTTTTCTAGAGCCATTACTTAGATTCTATATGCCAGAACCATATTTTTTTGTCAGTGTAGTTAGTAGTAGAACATATGCTATGCAAAGCATAGACTTACCATTAACATATGTTCTAATTTCCCTTTTTTCATGATATTTATCCAGCTATTATAATTTTAGATGGATTTTATTCTATTTTCATTTTACATATCATGTAAATGATTTTTAAGCGCCATGTGTAATTGCTGAATAATGTAATAAATAAATACAAAATACACTCTTTAGTCATACCTGCACATGATGTACACAATGCGTTAAATAATGCGTACATACAACACCTGTACATAATACGTTATACGCAAAATATTTGGTGTTTCATACATGATAAATACATTAATTTAAAGTTAAATATTTATTTTAATTAAAAAACACACTAATAAAAGAATTAGTTTTCAACTCTCTTTCGTAGAGGAATATTTTGATTTAACACCGTGTTGATCTTCTTAAAAATTCTGTTGCTTTAATTATATCTTGTGTTTTAAAAATAAAGATGCCATGCACAAAACGCCTAATATTTTTCAAGTATTTCATTTGGAAGATCCGCGCATCTTCTTATACTAAATCTTATAACTTACTGTTAATAAAAAATAGCAAAGCGTAAGTCTTAAAAACTCTTATTTATATTACGGTAAAAAAATGACTTAATTGTAAAAAACGTTTAATACTAATGGTAATTTTACAATCATAAGCCTCTTACAAGTTGTTTAGAACGGATTAATCGTTGCAAGTATTTATATATATATATATATATATATATATTAATTCTACACAAGGAAAAAAGATCGTAATTACATCAATTAGATAGGACGTTTAATATTAATAGCTTAGTCTCTTACACTAAGCTAAATGTATTTACAGTGGCATATATATTACGGATTCTAAACATTATGAAGTGAAAATTATTTTTACTGAAAACATTTGCGGGAAGGTTATAAGGAGTGATATAGTAGAAACTTGAAAAATTTCAATTCACTTCACATACCTGTTTTCTCCCGCTTATTATTAATTTTCCGATTTCTTATAAATTTAGAAAAAATTGGTATCAGTAAATTTAGCATTTAAGTTTTTTTTTATGTTATTTAATGTTCGTGAGTTCAGAAATAACATTCTTTAAAAACATATTGTTTTGTTCTTCTAGAAATGAATATACACATTACTGAAATAATTATAATATATATGCTAAATTTCGGCTTTTTAAAAATCAAACAATTATACTTCTAATCAAAAATTATTCAATCACTTAATTGATCAATATTTTCGAAAAAACCTTTTTAAAAATGCCTATTTTTTTCATGTCTTTTAGAGAATTTTTAATCTTTTTTTAACGGTTTTTCAAAACAGACTTTTTACCTAATTGAATCAGAAAAATGCTCGAATTAAACTACATAAAATTCAGAAAAATATTTCCTGGTGAGAATAAAAAATCCCAATTGTAATATTGATGACCGTACTTCGTACGGGCAAATCATGATTGGTAAAAATACGTTGCCTGTACGATATACGGGCAAATCTGGAAAGCGGTTAATTAACGAAAATATGCAAATTTCAAACCACTATCCCATCATACATTTAAATGCCCGGAAGGAGTCGATTCGACTCCGAGCGTGTGATTAAATTTGCATTCGGGCCTGAATTTTTTTTTGCAACAAGTTAAATTTGAACCTCGTATATATATATGTTAGATAACTCAATTAAATAATTTTGAATCAAAACTTTGTTGTGAAACATTTTTAAAAGTCGAAAAAATTTCCAGGCGTTCTAGTTTTAATATCTCACACTTCCAATTAAACAATTTTTCTGGTTCAAAGCATGTTTTCTTAATTTCAAAAAGCCGGAGGTTGGCAACTATTTTACTTATACAGTGCGTGTCAAAGTTTAAGCACAACTGAAAATTTCAAAATAAAATTTTATGAATGAGTGAAAGTAGCTTTCCATTTCACATAACCTACAAATTGTAGTTTTATAAAGATGGTTAACAAATTTGTGATATACAATTTATCTTAAATAATAAAATTTAGCAAAACAACAAAAATAAATGTGTCAAAAGTTTAAGCACAGTAGTTTTTTATTCTTTAGCAGAACAAGAATACAAAAAATTAATACTTGATTACTGCTACTTTCTGCTGAATTACTTTAAACATACTGTCTTCCATCGATAAAATGAGGTTTTGTATTGTTTCTGCTTCAATTTTAAACTCAATGGTATCTTTCAAATCTTTACCTGAAGAATACTGTTTTCCATTTGGATAAACTGCATGAGTGAGAATACCCCTACATATTTTCTATATGGTTTAAATCAGGACTAATTGCCGGCCATTTCAAAACAGACACTTTTTTCGACTTTAGCCAAGATGAAGTTGAGTTTGAGGTATAGATCGAAGCATTATCATGTTGAAATAACCATTTTTCTCTCCCCCCCCCCAAAAAAAAAAGAAAACCTCGACAACAGGAAGCAAATGATTGGCAAGTGTCTCTTTGTAGTTTTCAGAGATTTCACGACCACTGATGAATGCTAGAGATGTTTAACCATTGAAAGAAATAGCCCCCCATACCATTATGTTATCGACTAAATACACTCCTAGGTTTTTTTTGCGGAGATCATGCCAATAGTACTTAAACCCATCAGGACCATCGCGGTTCCATTTTTTTTTCATCACTGAATATGACATTCAGCCACTTTTCACCAAATGACATATGCTGTTTGGCCCATTGTAAACTAGCTTCTTTATGGTGATAATCGAGCCATTTTACGGTATTTGATGTATTTGAATTCCAAAACTCTTCTATGAACAGTTTTTTTTAATATTTGTCCTCCAACTGCATGTTTTATTTGCGAAAGAGAGTAATTACCAGTTGAAACCAAATTTCTGATGCGGCTGTCTTTGCACAAACTAGTCACTCGCGACCTTCCTGAGCGAAATTTTCGTTTGAAATCATTACCACTAGCCAAAATTTGATAAAAATCTCGTTTTGATCTTTTTAATGCACTTGCAATTTCAGAAAAAGACTTACATTTTGCTTTCATACTCCAGTTTTTTATCACCTCCTCCTCTGAAAATTCTTTCGACTTAGGCATTTTGTATAAACACAGAAACAACAACTGACTGCTTCTTACACACCCAGAAATTGTTTGTGTGCGCAACCGCTTACGTCAGATTGTAAAATTTGCATAAAATCGATTTTGTGCTTAAACTTTTGGCACGGTTATTTTTGTTCTATTCTTAATTCTTATTCTCCATGGTTTGAAATAAAAATTTTTTATTTCAATGAATATGGTGTTAAAATAGATATTACTAACATATACAAGACAGATATTGAAATAAAGTGAATATTTAAAGTTTTAAAAATTAATTTCAATGAATATGGTGTTAAAATAAATATTATTAACATATACAATACCAGGGCTCCCAAATGGTCCGCGAACTGAACACCAATATTTTTTAACAGAAAATTTCATAGTAAGTTTCTACAGCATTTGTGTTAAAACCAACCTCCGAAGGCGGTTTCTGCGCAATTTGCTAGAAAAATATAAAACGAAAATCTTTCTAAGAAAATATTGATGTTCAGTTGGCGGACCATTTGGGAGCCCTGCAATACAGATATTTTTTAAGTGAATATTTAAAGTTTTATTTTAAAATTGCTATTGTGCTTAAACTTTTAACACGCACTGTAATAATAACAACAATAAACGATTCTTCTGACACATCTTATTATAAGAACAAGGCTTGCAATTTCGTCGCCTATTTAATTTTAACACTCATATTTGAACCAGAAATTTTAATTATCAAGCCATAGCTAGTAAAATAAACAATAATAATCAAACTTGGCGAACCTGTTTAAAAACTTATTTTTATCATGTAAATGTGTGTGGAAGTTGGCATCTCAATAAGAAAAGTTATCACCAAGTGCAATCAATTAAAATCAAGGGAAAAAATATGACATGGGAAAGAGCTGGTTCAGACAAACGTTCTTTTTCCTGTATTTGGTAACTTGGTAACTTACGAATATTGGAAGCAAATTCTACCACCACAGTTCACTGTCATTATAGGATATTATTTATGAAATTCTTTTGTCTCTTATGATGAAGCATTCCCGTCTGTTTTTTAAACAATTGCGTTTTTATTGCGCCTGATATTTTCAATCATGGAGCCTGGAATTTTTTCTTAAAAATCAACTAATCATCAACATTTAATGTAGAGAAATATTTAATAATATAATTCATACCTAGTTAAACTCATTACATATTAATCACTTAATTGATTACCCGTATGTCGTATGGGCAAGAAGAGTTTGCTTGATCCATCATTGAAAGCTTTTTGACACCTCTAAAATTTTTAAATACAATCTCATACTATTTAATGGTATAAATGTTTAGACTAAATTTTACTAATATTCTATCTTAAAAGTGGTGTAATCCCATATTTTAAATTTAATTTATGTAAAAAATTTAACCCTTTGAGCTCTGCTGGGTAAATTTCTTCTAAATTCCAAATGTCACATTGGCACCAGTATTTTGCAAATCAAAAAACCGGTTAACGATATACACGAAAAAAAAAAAAAAAAATTAAACCTTTTCCAAATAAATTCGGTCGAATTTTCTGGTGCCGTTCTGACATTTCGGAATTAAAATTATGTGGTAGAAAATTCTACCATCAGAGTTCAAAGGGTTAAGTTGTTAAAAATATTTCAATATGATTAAATTTTTATTTCTTGCATGAAAATGTTTTCTTCCAAGTATGTTAAACTATTCCTCGCAGAAACTACTATGTTTTTAAAGAAATAGTAGATTTGTTATAGCGCAGAATTTTGATGATTGGCTAGTGCAGTGATTTCTATAAAATTTTAGTGGTATTCGGTGGACATCAGTTTGACACTCCTGTGTCTTTACTACAGAAATAATATAAAAAAAATATTTTTATTTATTTATTTTGCATTTAAACATAATATATTTCTAATCATTAAACTTGTAAATGAATTATGCATAAATATATACATTCATATATGGTGAATAAAGAAACAATCTCATATATGCAACAAGTTAATATACTTCACCTTTTATAATCTCTGACATCTGCCGATTAAGTATAACAAAAATTTCGATTAAATTTTTGTAGTAGACAAACGGAATAGATAGCGGCTACGACACTAACTGTACAACCTAAATTGAATGCAAATTTTTCAAAACTGCCATTATGAATTTGGCGTAAAATAGAGTCCGGTTTTAAAGAAATAACTGTTTACTTTTAATCATTAGGTGATTTTTTTGTCCAAAATGTATTTATTTGATTTTAGAAAAAGTGGAATGTTGCCTTCTATTTTTTTAGAACACTACTATTTTCAATGAAAGGTTCTTTTTTAAAATTTTTATTTAAATATTCTAGAAATTACTTTATGAATTCCATAGGAGAGTGTGCGTTTGTGGGTATGGCTATCACTGTTTTTGATCCGAAAAATATGCTTTATTTAATTGAAGGATTTTACGATTTAATAAGGTTAAATTCTCTGCATAAAAATAGTGTTAACCATGACACCATATTTATCTATCTATCCAGTTCTAGAAATCGACAATGAAAAATAGTTTTTTTGGTGAAAAAATGATGGCCAAAGACGTGGAAAAAATAATATTTGATATTTTCCCCCCCAAATAATTTCTTATCTAACTGCTTTTTGAAATATTACAAATTATTTCGAATTGTTATATTTCAGGAAAATAAAAACATTAACTTTATAACAACCCTTTATCTACAACCCTTTCTTAAAACACCTTAACCCATTAACGCCCAGCGTCCTCTTTTGAGGACGGTTACAAAAACAGCAAGAAAGCGGTTTTCCCACCGCTTTTTAATAAAGAGGAAGATAAATATATACCTTATCTCAAGAAACAAAATTCTCGATAAATTTAGATAAAAGTTAATTAGCTTTTAAAAGTGGTGGCAAATACAAAATTTAAATTTTAGCGAAGAAAATAATTCGGGCGTTAATGGGTTAAACATTCTTCTTTTTGACTAGCTATAAATTGAAATATTAAAAAAAATTCTTCTATCAGCAATTTGTAATTGAATTGAATTTTACAATAGTTTATAATTTTTCGATTTAGAAACATTTTCTAGTTTCAAAGTGAATTTAACCCCTTGGAGGGCACCGGTATATTATATATACCACTTAATTTAAATTCCCTTATGCCACACTGACACCGGAATTTTAGTAATAAGATTCGCTTTTAACGATGTATGCGAAAAACAGCTTTTACTTTCTATCATATAAATTTGTTTATGAATCCCGGTGTCAATCAATCATTTGAACATTTTAGGAACATAAGTGCTTTGCCCCTCAAGGGGTTAATAAAATATTAAAAATCATTACTGTAAACCTATTAGTCTTTTCCTCATATTATATTAAAATAGTTAAAAAAATTTCTATCTATTGGAGGTTTCTGGTTAATTTCTTTTTTAACGAAGTCACTGAATTTAAAATGTAAAGAATTTTTGTAATGAGTATTTAAAACGCTTTATTAAATATTTTGTGTTTAAAGCATTTAAAGTATGATAATGAATTTTCAATACTTCATTAAAAGTGTTTTGAAGATTTTAAATCAACAGACTTTTAATTTATTGGGGAATGCGTAAACGGCTGAAAACTATTTTAATCATGTTTAATAGCTCAAAAATTTAGTTTTTTTTAAATTTAAATTTTAAATTAAAGTAGATAATTTTCGCAAAACAAGAAAAGAGAACTCAGAAATATACTTTACGCAACCAAACAGATATATTAACATATTCATGTGTGTTCAAATTTACATGCATTTAATGTAATTATTACACTACCCACAGGTTGTAGAGATACTACTTTTTCTGAATGTAAATATAAATATTACTTGCTCTCATATTTTCTATCATTTAATAACATGAATATTGTTTTTTCCAAATAGTAGTCTGATAATTTATTTCAGGAGTAAAGAATATCACTGTAATGTTACAATTTGGAATCGATTTTTTTATTTAGATTGTTTGAATGCCACTACTTTTTTAAAATGGTGATATTTGCCTCACATGATCTATCGTCAAATAAGTGAGTATTGTCATTTAACCCATTAATAGAAGTGTAATGAAAGTCGGCCGTTAACCTTTTTAAAGACAGCGTACTTCTAAATATTTAAATGCTGAAATAACTGATTGGCATCAGAATTTCAAAACAGGTTTATTTTAATAATGGATACAAGCTTTTTTTTTGACGTACTTGATATAATTAAAATTTTTATTTCAAAATTCTGGTGTCAATGTGGCACATCGCAATTAAAACTGAGTGGGAAATATTTTATCCCACCGCCTTCCAAACTGTTAACGGGTTTTCCCTTTAATCTCTAATGAGTAAATTTCTTCAAATCTCCATATCTTACATTAGCACCCCTATTTTGCAAAAAAAAAAAAAAAAAAAAAAAATTGCTTTAAGAAATACACACACACAAAAAAAAATGCATGAAGCCTTTTTCAAATAAATTTGGTCGAAAATTCCGTGCCACTGAGACATTTCGGAATTAAAATTAAGTGGTAGAAAATTCAATCATTCGAGCTGAAAGGGGGAGAAATTGAAAATTTGACTAGAATATTATCTTTTAAATTTTGCGCTGGTGTTTTTTATTTTGTCCTACTCTAAAAGTTCGAAATTTTCATTTTAATCAGTGCAATATCGAAAAACATTTAATATATCAGCTTTATGAAAATTATGTAACCTCCCCCCACCCAATAAAAAGAATGAAAATTCATATTTTTTCAAAATTAGTTTTTAAAAATAATATTGCCACATATGCAAGTTTTTATATAGGTCAGAGGATAATCACAAAAGCTATTTAATTATGAATAAAAATAAATAAATAACTATACTACAGTAATAACACAAAGAAAAACATAATTACAGTTCCCAATTCTTTTTGTTTTAAATACATATCTTAAGATTAATTTATCATTTTTGTATTTTTCGTGTAATTCCATATAAATAAAGTTATGTAAACCATAATTTTAAGTGCAAAATCCGATACCGGACTGGACACATTGTGCCGGAAAGGGTAAAAGAACATTTATCTAAGATAATACCGTTGTGCATGAAGCCGAAGACTCGGCAAGTCTGCCTTTAGTTGTTTTTATACTACAGTCGCACTTTTGCTACACTTGTATGTGACTTTTCATTTTATGCGTTCACAAAATATGCAAATTTACATGTATGAATATATATTTTGTACTTCAGGATATTAAAATTTATTTTAAAGGAAAAACATACATCGTACACAATCTGTACGTGTTTATTTAAAATAAAATATAACTATTACAAAATATTTTGAGCATCACTTTTTGGAAAATATTTATTTGCAAATACTTAAATACGTTTCTTGGCCTTTTTACTAACAGAAGAATTTAAGTTTCAAAAGTTTGATCTTAATATCGCATAACATATTCCGGTACACAAAAATTCTTTTCGTAAAATGATGAAGTGATTGACTGACACCTGAATTTAGAGACAAGTTTTTTAGGAATTAGGAACGTAAACCTTCATTTTAAAAACAAATTTAAAAAAATAGTCTTGGTGCCGTTTTAAGTTTGGAATTAAAATTAGGTGCCTTGATATAGGACAACTGCATCAGAAAATGTTAATTCATTGAGGGGCAATTTATGTATGCTGATAAAACGTTCAAATGCTTAGGTAAGCAATAAATTATAAACTTTTTAACCCTTTCATTCCCAGTGAGTCCAAATGGCATCATAACATTTCTTATCTTTTTTTCTATATTTAATTCTAATATTCCAAATTCATACCAGAAAATTAAAATAGAAATACTTATTTTATTTAATAACAGACATCCCATATTTAAATAAAGTGAAATTTATCAGTGAAGTTTTCAGGTGCAAATTCAGATTATCCGAATTATGGAATTTCTTAAACGTATTCTACCATGGGAATGAAAGGGTTAAATTCCAAATTAGGATTTAAAAATGTTACTATTATGCACTTTATCAAAGCAAAAATACATTCCCAAAATTCCGGTGCAAATGAGGAATTTAAGAATTAAAATTAAGTGGTATATCTTATATCCCATCGTTCATCAAGGTGTTAAGAGATTAAAATTAAATAATTGAAAAATCAACCACCACCATCCAAGTGTTTAACAGGAATATTTATCTTTATATGCAAACACCGCTATACAATCGCAAGGATATCATTATTTCTTTTGATATTTTCCTAATATAACTACTGTTCAAACAAATTATGTTCGTATCCGTGTAAAATTTTTTGCATCACGAACATGGAGGTGATACGCTTAACTTGTGATAAAATCAATTTGCATGGTCACGCATCTCAACGATAACAGTTTTTCGGCTTATTATACAGTGAAAGAACAATGAAATATTAATTTCTTTCGTCACGTCTCAGCTGAACTTTCAGTAATATCAGCAAAATTATTGTCTACGTGTTTTAGAGAAAATGTTGCATAAATTTAGATTTCTTTTTTCTTTAAAGAATATATTTTACTACAAAAAAGCCATGATGACTTTATAAACGTCGTCTGTGTTTAGTATATTATATCAAATTAGTTATTTACATAGAACATAAAATAAAAAAGGCATTTTGTGAAGTTGGCATATATTGTATATATATTTCTTTAAAAGAATGTTTTGAAGTTAGCCTATATACGTAACTCTGTTTTACACGAATACTATTCCTGAAAATTAAACACCATTATTTTAAACTGTTATACTTATCTGAAATACTCATACTTAAATGTCAAAAATCTGTGAGTAAATAAAGCGTGGTATACTATTAAAAGTACTGGTATTAATACTTTGTTTTCCAATTCCGAGTCTGAATCGGGTTCAATTTCCATTACAAAATTTGTTTTTGGCATCATAATAATTGAAAATAAAATTCCTGTTATTTAATAAGATAATTTAAATAATGTAATTAAAGATAATTTTGTTTAAAAAATGGTACAAACCAAATAAAATTTTCGAAAGCGTCCCACATCGCAAAGAGTAAAAAGTACAATCAATGTAAAATAAAAATAAATGGGCTCCCAAATGGTCCGCGAACTGAACACCAATAATTTTTAACAGAAAATTATATAGTAGGTTTCTACAACATTTGCGCTTAAAATAACCTCTGAAGGCGTCTTCTAAGTAATTTGTTAGAAAAGTATAAAACGAAAATCTTTCTAAGAAAATATTGATGTTCAGTAGGCGGACCATTTAGGAGCCCTCAAATAATTACATATACGTTTGTTCACAGATCTTTCAGGGTGAAATCACATCATGTAGGGGAGAGTGGGGATACTTGAGCATAGGGGATACTTGAGCCACCCCTATTATCTCTACAGTTGGTCAATTTTTCTTTCTAAAATTGGCAACATGGTAACATATTTATAGTTCTGAACATGTAAAAAAGAAATCACATACCTTGGTACCATTTTGAAAGTATGGTGATTAACCCTTTGAGCTCTGCTGGTAGAATTTTCTACCACATAATTTTAATTCTGAAATGTCACAACGACACCAGAAAATTCGACCAAATTTATTTGAAAAAGGTTTAATGCATTTTTTCGCGTATATTGTAAATCGGTTTTTTTTCTTTGCAAAATACTGGTGCGAATATGACATCTGGCTCAAGTATCCCCTCCATGGGGATACTTGAGCCACGATGTAAAAGAAAAAGTAAACATTTATTAGACATAGAAAAATAGCTCAAAATTAATTGAAAGTGGTTTTCAATTGAAGAAAAAATATCAAATTTTCATTTTCAATATTTTATTTTGTTCTAAGAAATTATAAAAAATTAAAAAAAATTAAAATTTTAAAAATGGCTCAAGTATCCCCATCTTCCCCTATACATAACTGCCAACAACTTACGCTTTTGAGTACCGAAAATATATTATAATAAATTTTACCATTTTAAATCGACGTTATCGCCTGTCTAATATTAAAAAAAATTCTATTAAATTTTTGAGGTACAAAAATGCGGCAATGTATGCATCTTTGGAAACGGCATTAGGTCTTCTTTTAGATGATGAATGAAAGTTTCTAAATTTGGGTCCTCTGCAGATGCATAATCATTCCATCTTCGATTTTCTAAATGGTAACATCCAATTTTGGCTCTAAATGTAAGTTTTTTGATTCAACGGAGCACTGTGCTTGGTTTAATTCATAAAAGAAGATTGACGAGTTTTTTTACTACTTAAATTGCAAGAAAATTTGTGTGCCTGTATTCAAGTACAAAAAATTTTCCTTTAAGTAATCTCAGATTTTTACCGATTAAATAATTGAAAATTACAATATAAAAAGGTCTCATGTCAAACAATTAAAAGAAGAATTATTGGGTAACATTTATATTTGCATTATTTAAATATTTGTTTTTTTTTCCTATCATCTGATTGAAATATTGGAGGTAGCCTTCGTAGGGATCATCGTTTTCGACTTGAGGTAGAATACTTTCTTAGTGATAATAATAAGTTTTCTCGCAGTGGGTCCTCTGTTGGATAACTTGTTTTGTGTTAGTTAAACTCGGTTACTATAAATTGAATACAACTGAACCAAACTGTTACATATGTGTATTGGGATGGCTTCTGTCGCAGCATTTTAGTACCGTAACCAGGGCGGGTGCCCAAAATCAGTAATATTGTAAGGTTTTCTTTTCCTTAATTTATAGCAGAAATATTTTTAGTTAGATAAAGCCAACAGAATTTAAGAAAATTACTGGTATACAGAGCAGTTGGGAACCGACCTTGGTTACGCCACTGCATCCAGAATCAACTTTAATGCGCCACGTGGTAACCTTTATTGACTATACACTTGCAACGCTTTATGTTACTTTTTCTAAAGAAACCTTGCTGCACGGGAAATGATTTCGTGAGTGAGTGAAGCAGTTGTCACCAATGTTTCGGAACACCAAATCTTTTGGAGAGCCAGAAATTTTGCCGTTTAAGTAACACAAAAAATAATATTCAGAATCAATTGTGAGATTTTTCTTTAACCCTTTCATTCCCAGTGAGTCCAAATGGCATCATGACATTATTTATTTTATTTCTATATTTAATTCGGATATTTCGAATTCATACCAGAAAATTAAAATAGAAATACTTGTTTTATGTAATAGTAAAAATTCCATAATTAAATAAAGAGAAATTTATCATTGAACTTTTCTGGTGTAAATTCAGATTCTTTGAACTACGGATTTTCTAGAACGTATTTTACCATGGGAATGAAAGGGTTAATGGCGCGTGTCCTCGCCACGCTTTTCGTGCCTTCACTTTTATTTATTTTTTTTTCAGAATTTGTCCTAAATGTGTTATACATTCAGTTCTCTTACAAAGATAACTACAAGAAAGTTGCAAATAAGTTACATTTTGAAATTCATATATCTTAATTGACATAACTTTTTGGGAATTATAAAATTCATATTATATAGTGACATACTACTTAGGGTATAAACAACTGAAAATGTACTATTTCAAATAAGTGGCGCTTATAGAGAAATATAAATTACAAAAGTATCTCACAATCAACACTGTTTAACAAAACATATTTTTGGACACACAAATGACGGTGTATTTTTATTTAAAAATTTTTAAATTAACTTATCATATATATCATTACAATAGTAATGCAGTTTCGAATAATATTTTATGTAATTTTTAAAATTTGTACGATAATATTGTGGACAAATCAGAATTTCTCTTAATAAATTTCGTAAAATAAATGAAATTCGAATACATTTTTCTTATAATTTAAAAAGATATCATAATACTTTTTAACTATTACACAATTTATTTTAATCATTTTCTTTAAATAAATTACATGCAAAAGCTTAATAAATATATATTTTTTCAGAGAATTAATACAATATTTGATACAGACAGATTATAAAATTTGTCACTATTTAATATTCGCTCTTGTTGAAACGTATATTTTTATTATACATTCTTTTATGAAAATCTCTCAGTTGCTTTATATTTCCCTTTAACAAGGAAAGCGCATTTACTTTCCAAATTATTTTGAAAAATAAAATTGAATTACGATGAAGAGTAAATCATTTTTGTCTCGGATTGTAGTTATTTAGCGATAAAAGCAATAATTGCAAAAGATAAAACTGTTGCTTAGAAATAATTAGGTGCTATGGAGGATAGAAATGAAAAGGGATTATTCAAACTTTTAACGAAGTCTGTATTAAATATCTGATATTTATGGTAACTATTCATAACGTTCGTATCAGAAAGGATAAACAAGATGTTCAATTCATTTGTAGATTTTATGTTTAATAATTAAAGTTTACTTGATATAAATTTCAAATAAAAAATTGATCTTTTAACAGAAAGGAATTTTATTTATTTTAAAGGCTTTGTGTGATTCACAATTTACAGTAAATATTAAATATTATTTAAACCCTTACCTGATTTGCCCGTACGCCTTTCGTCCAAGACGAATTTGCTTAATTCATCATTTAAAGCTGCTTGACACAACAATTTTATTAAAAAAAAAATAATTTCATACTATTTAAAGGCGGAAATGTTTAGACTAAATCTTACGAAAATTTTATTTAAAAAATTGTGATGAGAATCCGTTATTTTCAATTTATTGAACGGAAATAAGTGCCAGTTAAGGGGTTGAAGATATTCATGAAAATAAACATTGTATATGGTTTAAGTATACATATAGCCCAGTAAATTTAGACCAAAA
Source organism: Maratus speculifer (assembly GCA_964019185.1). Lineage (NCBI taxonomy): Eukaryota > Metazoa > Arthropoda > Arachnida > Araneae > Salticidae > Maratus > Maratus speculifer. Next base: position 199,446,932 of record OZ025299.1, read on the forward strand.
AAGGGGTCGATAGCTAAGAAATTTATAATGAGCTAAAATTTTCAGGATTAGCTCCTGGATATGTATAGAATGGATCCTGAAAAGTCTCAAAAAATTCGATGTCGGCTTCTATCCAAAATGGCGGATCAACTGTGGTCGCCAAATAATTGCGCCTTGTTGGATGTTTTTCTGCATATTTACGTCAAAAGTGAATATTTTTCGCTTCTAAAGGAAACCAATGCAGGCAGCAAGTATGCTAATTTGAATATTAGCTTAGGTTTATAAAATAAAGAAATTATAAACAGCGCTGCGCGAAGTGGAGGGGGGAAGGATGTAGTCGCCGCGGGTAGGGAAATTTAGGGGGCGCCAAATTTATACTACAAACGTCATTTTTAGCCTATCACAAGAAAAAGTTAGGGGGTGAGGGGCGTTAAATAGCAACTTTGGACAGGGCGCATTTTTCTCTTCGTACGCCCCTAATTATAAATGTACGGTAATACTATTTATTTAAACTGAAATTACTTAAAAAAATAAAAATCGTTTTTTTCTTTGGAGTTTTCATCTATATTTTCACACACAGGCATTCTTTAAACAAAAAATGCAGATGAGAATAAGAATAAAGTGTAATGAATGAATTTCCTACGCATGCGCTCCATACAGACATGGGGGGGGGAAATGGAGAGGAATACGAGTTTGCTGAAGCTATACTCTGCTAATAAGAATAAAAGACAGTGAATGAAGGAATTTCCTACGCATGCACCTCATACAGGTATGAGAGGGTGTTGGAGAGTAATGCTGACGCCTGCTCTGCTCATAGTTAATTGTTTCATCAAAAGGCGTGACTGAGCATGGTCATTTTCGCTTCTGTTTTTGCTCTATGTAGCTTTTTATAACCGAATATAGTTCAAATGGATTGTGATCAGTTGTGTGTGATTTGTGGTGAAGCATTGAATGTTGGTAAAACAGTTACAGTGACAAGGGGCTTTCAAACCCTTTTCAATACTAGTAAAAGACGACATGACGAATTACACGAATATTTTTTGGATGCCAAAAGTTTAACTGTGCATTAAGATTGCAGAAAATATTACCTCATGCCATCTTTGATCACAAAGGAAATTTCACAATCCTTTCGATAATCAATGCCCTAAACATTGGTGACGAATATAGCTAGGGGATTGGTTGCTGATGATGAAACAAACTATGTCAATGCAAAGGAAGTTGGCGAAAATTTACTGTCTTCAATAATATGGTTTTCATGTGGGTAATGTTAGTTTGAGGAAATTAAAATTCAACGGAAGAAGAGAGTTATACCAATATCGGCAACAAATAACACATTGATAATAAAGAATTCAACTGTAATATTACAATCATCTACATTGTTTACCAGGATTGCTGCTGTATTCAAGTCAAATGAAAATTTACGAGATTACATCAAATACGAATTGGCTCGTCAACATCCCTCCATCTTTGATAAAGTTTCAGTGAGGAAGAATGTTAAATCAACTTTAGCTGCAGTCATTGAAACAATTGAGCCTTGTGTTGAACTTCCACCAACTTGCTCGTTTATTGTAGATGGAGGATTTCTTTTGCATGCATTGGTTTTGAATAAGTCCGATATCTACAGAGATATATACCTCAAATATGTTAGATTTGTCCAGAAACACTTCTCTCCATGTGAAGCAGTTGTTTTTGATGGGTATACTTGTGCCTTATCAACTAAAAGTGTAGAGAGGCAAAGAAGATTTATGTCGAAAGTGTCTACAACTATTGCTTTTGACGAAAACATGGTGGCCCCAGCCAAACAAGCTGTTTTTTACGGAACTCCGAGGACAAGGCTAGACTTATTCGAATGGTCATGGACTACTTCCAAATCGAAGGAATAACTGCCCTACAGGCGGATGTTGATGATGATGCATTAATCTGTACAACAGCAATTAATTCAAGCAAGACCAATTCTAGATTAGTCACAGTAGTTGGTACTGACACAGATCTGCTGACCATACTCATCGCACGAGGTAACCCAGGAAAACCACTCTCCTTTCTACAACCTCACGAACAAAAATGCTATAGCATATTTAAAATTCAAAAATCACTTGGCCCAATGAAAAATTCCATTCTCTTCCTACATGCAGCAACTGGATATGATACCACAGCAGCAATTTTTAGGATGACGAAATCCTCAGCTTTTAAATTGATAAAGAAAACCATGAGCTGATTTCTTTGACTTCCTTATTCAACAGTCCTCAACTTACACCCCAAAAGGTACTTAAAATTGGGGAGATATTCATGAAAAACTTTTTTGGAGGAGAGAAAGTTGACTCCCTAGATGAGTTGCGATATACTTGTTACAATAAAGAAGTAACCAAAAATCTCTTATCAAAATTTAATCTGGCCGTTCTTCCACCAACAAGTGCAGCAATTTCGCAGCATTCACTTCGGGTATCTTGTCTGGGAAACAACCTAAATAATATTGATTTGGAATGGTTCATTAAAAAGGCAGAATAAACCCATAAAATTCCAACACTTCCGCAGTGCCCGAAGATCTTCTGCAGCTTATCTCTTGTGATTGCAAAATAACTGCTCCAAAGGACTGTGATGTAAGATGTCAGTGCAAGAAGGCAGCTCTCCAATGTTCGAGGTTTTGTACCTCTTTCTAAGGAGAAACATGCAGAAATTCACTTTGTCCTATTAACGGATTTGAAGTCGACGATAACGGTTACGACATTAAATGAGTGGCATTCTGGTAATTTTATTTTAAGTTTATTTACCAGAAGATTATTAATTTCTTTATTACAATCATTATTATAATGTTTTGTTGTACCGTAATTTCGGGTGTATAAGCCGCGGATCAAACAATTCTTTTTCAACCCAGAAATTTTTAAAAAATGAATGTTACTAGTTAGATCGCCGTAAATATTTCTGTTTAATCACTAAATAAGATTTCTGGGTCCAAAAAGAATTGTTTGATCCGCGGCTTATACACCCGAAATTACGGTACTTTTACTTTGGATTTAAATTGTTATGTCTTGTAATAAATAATTTAAACTTATTGTAACGTTCTTTCTTTTTTTTCCATCACAGTCCTCTGGCAAACATTTCTATATAGAAAGTTGGAATGTCTGTCATTTTTTAAAACAAAATTTTAAAAATAATCCTCACAAATAGGATTACAAACATGCAGATGACTTGTCAATAGTTTCTTAAGCACGAGGCAAAACAGGCTAAGGGCAATGAAATTCTATTAATTTGACGGCAAATAAATGAATGTACAACTCACTTGTAGCTTTTATTTTGATAAAAACTAGGTACAGTGCTCGACTAATCGACTAAGGCCTAAGCAGCCATCTCCCTGCGGAATCCCTACATCTTAAGGTTCTTAAGACCATTAAAAATCCTCAACAGAGAGGTTTTTTTAGCAATTTTTATTGTTTTTTTTAATTTATGAGGCCTTTTCTGGCACCAGGGCTCGGGGCACATGCCCCGTGTGAACCTGCTTTAGTCAGGCCCTATGTATACACTAAAACAGGATGTAAGTAGAGGTCACATAATTTTTCAGAAAAAAAAATATTGACTTATTGGCTTAGAAAAAAAAAAAATTGGGCGATGCAAAAAGGTCTTAGCGGCCATCTTTGATTGGCCATTTTTGGTAGAACCATACATGAGAACTTCTGAGACTTTTAAGGTTTTTTTTTTTTTACTTGTCATAAAGAGCTATTTCAAAAATCTTCAGGTCATTATGAATTACATATCTATCAAACCCTAAATAACGATGCAAAAAAGCCTTAGCGGCCATCTTTGATCGGCCATTTTGGATAGAAGCATACATGAGAACTTCTGAGACTTTTAAGGGTTTTTTCTTACTTGTCATAAAGAACTAATTCTGAAATTTTCAGCTCATTGCGAATTACTTAACTACCAAACTTTAAATTTACTAGGCTAATACACTGCTCAAAACAATTAAAGGATATTGCAGTTTTAGGTGGATTTTGTATCTGGGAAACTTTTTATCTGATTGATACATGGTCGACAGACATAGTAGGTTATATGAGAATAAATTACACATGTTTGGCAGAAAAAAAATGCATTTTATTGCGCATTTGTGTACAAAAGGAAAAAAAACACAATTTGTGCATATGAGAAAAAAAGAATAAGAAAAGGTGTTTTCTTCAAAGAAAATCATTTTCAGTAGGGGGTATGGTTTCCACGAGCGGCCAGCAAAGTTGAACACCTTTGAGGCATGGGCTCAATGAGGCTATTAATGACGAGTTGGGGTATTCTGTCCCACTCTTCCAGAAGAGCTCTTTTCAGTGCTTGGAGAGTTTGTGGGGGTTGTTGGCGGCCAGAAACTCGTCTTCCTAGAGCGTCCCAAACGTGCTCGATTGGATTCATGTCTGGAGAACACGCTGGTCATTCCATTCGAACGATTCCTTCCTCGAAAAGGAAATCCTCCACCAGGTTTGCACGATGTGGCCTGCAGTTATCGTCCATTAAAATGAAGTTATCTCCGATTGCTGCAGCGTAAGGGACTACAATAGGTCTGAGAATCTCATCCCTATATCGGCGACCAGTCAGAGCTCCATCTCGAATGATGTAGAGGTCAGTGCGCCCGTCAATGGAGATGCCACCATACACCAACACTCCTCCACTGCCAAATATGACACTTTCGTGCACGAACGCAGGATTATTCCTACTGCCACGGTCCCTCCAGATGAAAATACGCCTATTATCCGGATGCACAGTAAAACGGGACTCGTCAGAAAACAGAATATTGCTCCATTCATTTCTCCTCCAGTTGACAAGCTCGGTTGCCCCCTCCCTGCGGTCGCGACGATGCCTTGATGTTAATCTAACACATACCATCGGTCGGCGAGCATACAGACCTACAGCATGTAGCCTTTTTCGGACAGTCTGAGTTGAAATCGTGGTGCCTGTAGCCGAGCGAAGGTGTTGTTGGAGAAGAGTAGTGTTCATGTTTGGGTGTCTCCGAGCTGTTAACGCTAAATACCGATCTTCATTGGGCGTTGTTGCCCGTCTACGACCTTGCCCTGGTCTTCGGCCTGCACATCCACTCTCCAAAAAACGATTCCAGATTTTGGAAATGACACTTTCTGACACTCCAATGGCTTGCGCTACTTCGGCTTGAGTTTGGCTCCCTTCTAACCTACCAACAATTCTCCAAGCTTCTGAATCTGTCAAATGACTTCGCTGAGACATCGTACTCATCGAAACAAAGCAATCACTGAATGCCGATCATCCTTGTCTTCATTCTCTTTTATCCAGTTGAAAGTCAAATATCATTCGCTGACGCTGAAGCGACGTTTTTGACGTCGAACTCAAAATTTGCATACTGCACAGTTTGAAAACCAGAAAAATTTTCATTTGTATTCGCTTCTTCTATTTTCGGCAAAAAAAATTTCGATTATATCTTTATTTTATATAAAACTTCAAATATCCTTTAATTGTTTTGAGCAGTGTAGTATAACAGTTGCGCACTCAAGGAGAGAGAAAATATTACCATAATTTTCGAATAGAGTCTGTAGCCTTTAATTCATAGATGTTTGGAGTTATATAAAACAAATACTCTGTTCAAAAATAGTTGTAACTTTTACACATTGACTCACACTGATAGCTCACATACGATGTGTGCGTGTTAAGTACGTGCATAATGGCGTTATAGAATGCTGCGAACGTGGTTTACAGTGTTACCGCATCTAGCCGATTTTTACTTTCTTCTATCTTCAACAGAAGAAAGTATTGTAATCGAAATTTTTTTCGACTTCCGGTTTTTGACGGATTTACACGTTTTAGGGGTCAGAGATTCCAAAAAATATGTTTTTACAAAATGTCTGTCTATCCGTGTGTCTGTGTGTCTGTCTATGTCGCCAATCTACCATCAAAAAGTGTATTAAGTTATGCATACAATTAAACCAAATTTTTTGTGAGTGTTTTTGGCTGTAGCAAGCAGTTCCTCCTTTAGTTTTGAAATATTCCGCCGGAAGGGGGCGCTGCAATCGAGATTTTTGGGCCATTTTCAATATTGTACCGACCAAAAGTATATGAAGTTATGCATCGAATTCACCCAAATTTTTTGTGTATGTGTATCACTATGACCAATTAGTCCTCACTGAATTTTAAAAAAATCTGCCGGAAGGGGGCGCTGCAATCGCGATTTTTGTGCCATTTTCAATACCGACCAAAAGTATATGAATTTATTCATCGAATTGAACCAAATTTTTTGTGTATGTGTATGACTATGGCTAGTTAGTCCTCCCTGAATTCGTAAATAATCCACCGGAAGGGGGCGCTGCAATCGCGATTTATGTGCCATTTTCAATATTATACCGACCAAAAGTATATGAAGTTATGTATCGAATTGAACCAAATTTTTTGTGTATCTGTATGACTATGGCTCGTTGGTCCTCCCTGAATTTGAAAAAAAAACCGTCGGAAGGGGCCGCTTCAATCGCGGTTTATGTGCCATTTTCTATATTGCACCGAACGAAAGTACATGAATTTATGCATCTAATTGAAAGAAATTTTTTGTGTAAGTGTATGGCTATGGCTAGTTGGATCGCCTTGAATCTGAAAAAAATCCGCCGGAAGGGGGCGCTGCAATACCGAATTATATGCCATTTTCAATATTGCACCACACAAATGTGTATGAAGTTCGTTTTAGAACTGAACTAAACATTTTGTATATGATTATTTTTTGGTAATGCAAGTAAGTCCTCTCTGAATTTGAAAAAAAAAATCTGCCTGTCATTCTATTGTTCATCGGCTCGTGCAGAGACGGAAATTCGTTTTTACTCCGATTAATTGATTGAAGCAGAAATTTAAGATGAAAATCAAAGTTGGTAGGGTATTGAATTAAAATTATTAAAGCATTAAAATTAATAACATTTTTTTAATATTAAAATGCATGTATGAGATAGAAGTAAGTTTCGGGATTGGCACATCCAACTAGTTTACTTAAGCATTTCGAATATTCAGCAATAAGTTTCACAGTATTTTTTTGTTTTATAAGATGATAAATATTCCCTAAATAAAGTAAAAGAAAATGGCTATTGAAAAATTTCTAGTTTGTAATCAGCATTTCTAAATAAAAAATCTACGAAATGCGCCAATACTTGTGGTAACTGTAACCCGTGATTTATTTCAACAATTTCATCATTAAACACATTGATATAATTAAAAATATAAGTAAGTAAGAGAAATATTACTGAAATAGTAAATCAACTAACGTCGCAAGTACTGAATTAGGCCTAGTCAATGAACAGAAAAATACAAAGTGATAAAAAGTAGATCTAAAGTGAATAACTTTCCAAGCAAATCATACAGAAATATACAATAAGTGATAAAAAATAAAAATGCATATGCTACTATGTCAAAAAACAAATATTTACCATTTAGGGGGAACTGGGGCACATTGAAATATGGGGCACATTGATACACCCCCTGTACTGCACACAGGGTCATTACAGGAAGTTTCACAACAGTTCAAAAGGTGATACTAGTGCACTGAACTACATACAAAAAGTCTTGGAATGATTCAGTAGTTTGATGAAATGGGACAAGTGATTAATTGTTTTTGTGGGTCAAAAGTAAATTTGAGTTGTACAACTGAAATAGTATTACACAACTATTCCAGTATTTTCAACCGAAAAAAATGCTCTCCCTGGCAAGTAAAGCTATTCTTTATTAGTTACTCATTCTTTATCGTTAGATAAACTAAGAAGTGTTGGAATTGAGATTTATTTTATTCAAAATGGCTGTATGGGGCACACTGATACAGTCTATCTCGGGGCACATTGATGCAACCTAAATCCTTTTCTAGCTCATTTTTTCATTAACTTTTATTATTTTATTTACCATACACTCCTTAACCCAACCATTTTTCTCCAAAAATTTCTAATATTAGGTTTTATTGAAGAGAAATAGCTCTATTCTCTTATAGCTAAATTCTTTATATTAGAACATTTTATAGTATTTTTGCAAACAGAAGACGTATGAACTTACCCAACATCTAGTGGTAGTAGAATTAACAAAAGAAAAGGATGGCAGCCTAGAAAATCTTAATTTTTATCGATTCTCCAGAGAAAAAAGTATTTTCGACATGAGAAATGTTAAGTAAGAGAAACAAGCTGCAGAACAGCACAGGATAATTGTATTATCCTGAGAGATTGTATTATAGAATTTTTAATATAATTATCCTTTATTTTCTGTTTATAAACCGATTTATAAACAGAAAGCATGGTAATTTTTTCACCTTTCCTAAGAAAGAAGATAATGCTGTGGTTGGAGTGTTAGATATGACAAAATTACCACAGCCAACAATCAGACAAGGAACAGACAGAACATCAGGTCATTATTCATTTCATTTTGATTGCTTTAATATTGCTTACAAATAAATTGTGGGTGATTTGAATTTCTATAAATAAATATAAAATGGTTTCCTAAATATTTTTCTATGAAAAATATGCATTAGTGTTATTTTGTAAACATTTTTCCAGACGTATCAACGTGTCACGATGTGTATGAAACTGCCCTGGGGATGGAGCATATTGATACAAATTACTGTTTTCTTACTTTTGTTATAAAATTATATGCAAAAATAATATATAAAACAACGATTGTACGTTTCTATAATACATTACACATGTTTTTCTGACACCACATGGAAAAATAACTTGAAATTTCTGCTTTTTGGACATCTAAAAAATTCTTAGAAAAAAGCTGTATCAATGTGCCCCAGATTCCCCTAAATAGAAAACTTCAACGGAGCAGAAAAAAACCGTCAAACTCTGTCGAAATCAGTAGGGATCTAACCTACAACCATACATTTTTCCGTCATTTGAAAATATTCAATTCGTATGATTAATTTACAAATCAGTTTTATTGCGTTGAAATAATAGTACTCATCGTTATATGGAGTTTTTTTACCTACGATTATTCTGTCGAGCTGTCTAAATGACAGACCAGATGTTACGACCAGTAAAGTTATCTGAGCGAGAAATATCCGCCGGCTATCACCCAGTTAGCTTAAACGGTAAAGCATTGGCCCAGTAAGCCAAAGATCTGGGTTCTATTCCTGGTCTTTGCAATATTTCGCTCAGTTGGAAAAATTCCGTAATTTATATCCGTATTCCTTTGTAATTTCATTTATAAGCTTATTTTTCTTGTTTACAAATAATATAATTTTCTATACAATGAGTTCAAAAGGTTTACGTGGAGGTATCGCAAAGTTTCAATAACCGACGAGTATTTTTCAACTCTGGAGAACACGCGCTTACCCAGGGTAGAAATGGTTTTAAATTTGTCACCAATAAAATCAAATTGTAACCGTCATTTTATTTAAGCGGAGACAATCCTTACAAATTTTGCGATAAAATAAGTTGAAGATTACTTTTAAAATATAATTGGTTACAACTGCACAAATCATACGCACTCCTGGTTAAAAAGACCCGGCGCGTGTACTCCCGGGTTAATAATATCCGACCGCCACATTTTCTAAACTAATGTGTTTTACATATGATTTGAGATCATTTGACTGAGAAATATATTGGAAAATGTATTATTTTTTAAATTTTGGTGAGATATAAAATATGAAAGTAGTTGCCTGTAACTGAAACTTTATGATACTTCCACTTAGATACGCAGGGCAAAATAAAAAAAAAATAGTAAAAAAAATTAATCATATATGGGAAGAAAGTAATCGTTTATTTATGTTTTTGTATGCAAATTTACACATATTTCTAAACATCGAAGATAAATATCTATTTTGAAAATATTCGTGAACATTGTTCATGAATTATTATTTAGATGTAACTGATTTAATCATTTTATTGTAAAATCTACTTGCGCCACTTTCTCGACCTTGTGCTGCTGTCTTTGTTCAATAACATTTATCTTTCTAGTCAATAATAAATATATTACATGATCAAGTAAATTCGCGAACTTGGACACGCAATGTTATCTACAAACTTTATTGAGAAAATTTAAAATTCTCATCGCGTAACGATTAATATAAAAATTGCTTAGAAATATTACATTTTATCTTCAACAACGCAAAATTGCTTTTCACTTTCACATGTTTATTTCCCAGAATTAAATAATCAATAAAGAAAATCCGTGCCGAATGTATATTTAAAGAATTCAATTTCAATTGACTTCAGACAAACGATAAGCAAGACAGCCAATAAATCTGATTTGACATTCATTTTTATTAAATGGATTTGTTTCTAAAGGATTTTTTATGTAATCGAGTAGTTTTCATGACATTTGGTTGCCTTGATTTTTAACACATTGATAGGTCAATTTCTTCTCTGCATATTATTATGATGTTATTAAATGACTTTAGAATTTGCAAACAAATGTATTTCGAAATAATTAAAAACTTTTTTTCACATATGTTATAAAATATAAACGTTATTTAAATATCCTTGTTTTAATATGGCATTTTGGCATTAAATTTAAGTTCTTTTTTTTTCATGGGCAGCAGGCGATACAGATATTATCCTTACCGCCGAACAGAGATCACGAAAAAATAGAGATATATGTAAAAGATAACAACAAACACTGGAATAAACTAAAGGAAATTAGCATGATAAAAGCACAAAGTCAAGATATTAAGATATGTAAAGAGCCTCTGGCATCCCTGTAACGGGAGTAAATACAGTTCTTCGTGAGCACCGAACAATCGAAGAGATGGTCATCAGTCATCTTCTCCCACTAAAAAAACTGTAGAAAATCTGTAGTTATTTGACCCAAAAAATCTGAAAGAAATATGTAGGTATTTGGCCCATTCTGCAGAAGAATATCTTAGAAAAGTATGCAGATATTTTTAAAATAAAGCTAAATCTGCAAAATTTCTTCAGATTTCTGTAAAATTACTGAAGATATTTCTTCAGATAATCTTAAGATTATTTTTAGTTTGGCTGCGTCAATGCTTCAGAGAAGGCAGACAGGACTATCCACTATCTGGATTCTGAAAAGATGAGCATATAAATAACCATACCTTGCCGCAAGACAAAAAGGAGCTACAGAACTACTTCTTGGATAATGAGAAAAGTTAAGAATGGTATTTCTGCACAATTTTTCTTTTGTTCGTTATTTTAGTAGTGGTGTATGAGATGTCTTAAGTATTTAATTAGCCAGTAAAAAGGCAGATTTATAGTTAATTAACTTACATGTAATTACAGCAAAACCTTTTTTAGCCAACTCATCATCATTTTCGTTACCGGAAATATCACAGTGTGAGGGGATTAAATTTAAATGGGATATATTAATTTCCAAAGCGCTACAACCAGTTAAGTATGCTCTATTTAGCCAGGAAAGTGCTGCGAGGTACTTGCCGATTTTGATATAAAAAGTATCATTGGAAAGATCTCGCCATGGGGAGTAAAATAGATCAAATGGACTGCCCGACTCAAATCAGAAGTTTTTGGGATATCTCAAATTTATGTCACACAATTCGTTCATTTATTACAATAAATTTATGCTGTTACATTTGCCATTTAGTTATATTTAAAGTTTTTGCTGTTAAATGGCTTCCTGGTAACTTAAATATGTTAATTATGTTTAGAAAATAAATACGGAAAATGAAGAGAAAAAGAAAGAATAAAAAAAGAAAATAACTCTTGGTAAAAAATGGCTGCAAATGCACAGCTGCCACAAGAAACAGATTTTATATACTATTCGCATCACTGCTTTAAAAAAATGAAATGTATACTATATTTCGCTTGCATATTGTGTCAAGGTACATTTGGAAGATTTTTATTTGAGAAAGTGGTACGAGGGAATTAAAATATAGCCCCTAATGGTGCCTCTATAAATGTATTGTTCGTGTGTATAATTGTGGATACTGGATATTTCTAGTGCTCACTAGACGTTGTAGTTTTCTATATTGAAGTGTGCAGAAAGCCATTTAATAGCAAAAATTATAATTTAGTGACATAAGTTGTCAGATATCGCGAAAACGGCTGGATTGTAATGGGAAGTTCCATTGAATCTTTTTTTCTCTAAAATGAGATCTTTCAAACGATACCAGTCTAGTCAAATCAGGAAGTAATTCTTCCTGCACTTACATAGTCAGTGAACTGTGGCATTAACTTATAATCTTAGATGACGCAACAGTGCTGTAACCAAGGTGGATGCCCAAAACCAGTAATATTGTAATGTTTTCTTCTCCTTGATTCATTCAGAGATTTTTCTGATTAGGTAAGAGAAACAGAACTTTTAAAAAGAATTCTTCAAAACCAATCACATATTTCCCAAGTAAGAAAGATTACTATAAGAATTGCTGCAAGAATTTAATGTTAAAAAATCCCTGTCTGCTTGGCCTATAGGCGGAGGTAGATTTCGAAGAGTGCTCATTTCAACAACAAAAAATAAATATGATAAACCCAGTTTAACAAATTCAGAGGACTTGGGCACAGTGTTGCCAGATGAATACTAAAATTTCATTTAGAATACCACTATTTTCAGAGACAGATAGTCGCCTTATTTATTAACATATTTTTTGTGATTAACCCTTTCAGGGGCGGTGTTTGCAGGCTGCAAACACTTAATATTACTGTTCCAATTTAGAACTGGCACCAGTAAAATTTTTGTACAATTTCGATTTTATAATATGCGCGAAAAACAGCTCCTGATTATTTTCAAATAAATCTGTTTATAAATTGTGGTGTGAATCAATTATTTGAACATTTTCGGAGCAGAAATACCTTGCCCCTGAAAGGGTTAAAACAAGCGCAAATTATCATACGAAAATAGTGGTATTCAAAATAAAATTTTAGTATTCGCGTAGCAACACTGCCTGGGCGTCCACCGTAGTTATGACACTGGAGTTCATCAATGTTTTCAAAAATGAGTAGTTGTTTCAAGTTGGAACAATTATAATTAATAGCCATTTTGACTATTCGACATACTCAGATTTGAATATTTTTTGCTCACTTTTGAAAATGTTGTTTTTCAGTGTAGCATACCTGCAATTTTTACGGTTTTTTAATGATTTTTTTTAAAGGTTTGCCCAATTATATTTCTTTTTTATTTACCTCATTGTCATAGTAAAATTTGGGACAAAATTTACAGAAAGAGAAGAGCACTTCAAATAAATAATAATTATCTACCCTGGGATAAGATTTGAGTTTTTTTGTATGGCAGTATATTCTTAGAGAAAAAGTTGTTCTTTCAAATCACAATAATAATCGCATTAAATAATACAACATTTTCTCTAACGAAATACTAGAGTACTAAAAGCAAAATTTTATTAAAATATAATTGGTGCCATTTTCAAGTTGAATTAAAATTAAGTGTGCCCACACTGGGCACAGTGTGCCGGAAAGGGTAAAAAGAATACTTTTAAACTGACTATTCATTACTCAAGTTAACGCAATGTGAAAATGAAGTTGATTTGCATTTTCTTTTATCATAGATCCAAATAAATAATTTCTGTTCTTCTAATTTTTTTCAGAAAAATATTTTTCAAAGGTGCCAAATAAAATGTCCCCAAATATTTTTTTAGGAATGTTTGTAGCGTCTTTAATAGTATTTTATAAATGTTAGTAATGTCATAAATATAGGGGGGTGTGTTACTAGTATTTTTTTGTTTTTAATATCTAAGAAATCGAGCCGTTATATGAGACAAGAAACACTGCTAAGATTTACTTGTACCAATCAGTCATTAATGACACAACACTTCCATCTCTGGTGAAAATCTAGAAAACCATCTGTCTATAACAGAGCAAAAGATTGCAATACCATTGCAAACTAAGTAAAAACAAATAAATTGTTTTGCCATATTTTCTTGAAAATATAGCTTAAATGAAACGAAATTTTCTGTTCAAATTCACTGAGTTGAAATTAGGCCTGGTTCTAATCAGAAACGTGATGCGATTTTTTTAAAATAGCCGCCTTCGTGTGACAATGACCCGAATCCTCGATGACCTGAATCGGAAAAATGGAAGAATTTAGAAAGTGGAACTGACATATCCTAAAATTAATGAATCTTCAACTTTAACAGCTTTCGGAGGTTTTTATTACTGCAGGGGATAACATGAATTCGTAAATTTAAGTAATTATTTTTCGTTATAGAATCACCATAACATTTTAATTAAAAAATGGCAAAAAGTGTAAAATCATGTTTAGTGGCGGAAGTTTAATTCTGCGGTTGTAGTTTTGCCATATTCTGAAAACGAAGTCAACTTCTGATAGTGTGAGGGAAAAGATTATAATACCTAATCTAACTGACACCAGTAAAATAAAATAGAATTTTTTTTTACTGTTAGAAACTTTTTACTTACTAAACAGAAAATTACTTAGATCATACATGCCAACTTTGCACGTAACTTCCGTAAACTGTGAGTGAATTTAAACAAAGTTAACGCATTAGTGCCTAGCGTCCCTTTTAGGGACGCTTCAAAAGGTGCATTCAGCGCTGTTTTTGACACCGGTAAAAAAGAAAAGCAATAATTATTTTATTTAAATGATGCATTTTCGTGATTACTAAACTTAAATCTTCTAAAAATAGTGGTGCCAACCAAATAAAATTTACGCAAAAGATGCTGGGCACGAATGGGTTAAACAAGTTTTCAACCAGAAGTATTTTAAAAACATGAGATTAAGGATGTTCTACGTGGCAACATAGAATTAAATAGCTATTGATACATTTAATTTTTTTATGGGAGGTTAACTCTTGTTTAACCCTTTGAGGGGTAAAGCAGTTCTTTCTTAAAATGCTGATATGATTGATCGACATCAGAATTTAAAAAAAATATTTCAACATAGATAAAAGCTTTTCTTCACGTATTTGAAAAAATAAAAATGTTCATTTTAAAATTCTGGTGTCACTGTTGCATTTCGTAATTAAAATTAAGTGGGATATATTTCACCCCACCGCCCTTGAAAGGGTTAACCCATTAAGGACAAGTCTCTTTTACAGTTTTTTCCACACAGTAATTTTGAATTATTTAATCGCTAATAATTTCAGATTAGATAATGTCAAAAATTCTAAACTAAAATACCGGTATTGAAAATTAGAAGTTTTTTTTCGCTTAACGTGGCAAGTTTTCTTGCTAACCAGCTTTTAATGAGTTAACACACCTTTTATGGAAGTTATATCAGGAATTGGCAAGTATGTCCGATATTTCACGTGCAACTGTTTTATAACACACAATATACCTCCTCCTCTTTATTCATAACTTTTACGAATAACTCCATTCTCGTAACTGGTAGACAGTACACTATATGCAGAACAGCCAAGTCTCCGGCTTTTTGTCCACCGGTATTATTTTAGAGAAAATGTTGTTCTTTTAAATCCACAGAATGTTCCGATTAAAAAACAGCATTTTCTGTATTAAAATACCGGTATCCAAAATGCCGGAGACTTGGCAGCTCTGCTATATGTCTTTACATCTTTATTCATAACTCCTTTAACACTGGAACTATAGTTAGCGGTCATTTTGAAGGCTACCATATGACTATGTTTCGGTGAAAGCCAGAAATGTGATTATAAATAAGTTTAAAAAATACAAAGAAGAAAAATTTAAATTATAAAGTTATAATGTTTTAAATGAAACCTCTGGTGTGAGATATTTGTATAAAACTTGACTGAAATTTCCGGTATTTCTAATGTTAAATATACGTGTTACAAACTTTAAAATGCCCCGTGCAAGAGAAAATATTCTTATACGCTTGTATGCGTAACGTAGTGAAATTTCCAAAATACACCTCGCTGTTTTCTGAATATTTCAGCTTTGTTTAAATCTACTTATTCTTGTCCTTAGTACCATATTTGTTGAATTAAATCACCAATTTCGTCAAATTTGACCAGCAGTATGATCTGGCTACTTACTGAAATCCGCAAGTCATATTTGGCCAACATATAATATCAAATATTGCTTTAAAATATTTAACTTTCTAATGACATTTTCTCATTCTCCTTAAGTTCTTTTAAAACAATTAATTTTCAATTGTCTTTTGTAAATCGAAAAAATAGAGAGCAAAAAGTTTATCTAATTTCTATATCTATTCTAAGATCTATTTATAAATTATTCCAAATAATATGTTACTTTTCTAAGATTTTAGGCTATTTATAACTTTCCTTGAAAATTGTTTAACCCAATTTTAAAAGATGTAGCGTTGAAAGTACTTTTTTTAATGATTATGTAGGATTATGTTGAAATTAAGCTTTGAAAAATATTTTGTCTGAAACAGTAGTTTTATAAACCCAGAATCTAAAGGCCTTTTTATGTTGTTATTTAAATAGATATAATCTTTATTTATTTGTCCATAATATGCACTGTTAAGGGTTTCTTATTTTTTTTTTTCTTTTGAAATATATAGGAGAATGCTCGAGGTTCTTAGTTATCATTATCTCCGAATAAGAAATTGCGCGCTTTTCATTCACAAATATTTGCGATTAAATACACAGAAATTTCTATTCGAAAATATGTGAATCTAAATATAAGCACCTCTATGCACATTTTCATAAAAACAAATGATAAGTTCTTTAAATTCATACCGGCATTGGCGTCCACTTTCCGATAATTTCCGTAAAAATATACTGATATCTCTTGTAGTAAATAAACATGTTTCAAATCAGAAAATATGTTTATTCAAGTCTATCTCGTTTCATTCTGTTCCGTCGATTTCTTTAACATGGTATCGCACATTTTTTACCGTTGTGAAAGTAGCTAATTTGATTTAAGTCACACTGAAATAGTTTTACGGAATTTTTTGGTAATTTGGCAGGTACGTACCTAATTTACTGTAGCAAATAAACATATTTCAAAATAAACTAGTCAGATGTGGCAATCCCAAAACTTTCTTCTGTCTTATGCAGTTAACCCTTTCCGGCGCAGACAAATTCTGTTTGTAAAATGAGAAATTGTTGACTGACACCGGAATTTACAAAAGACTTTTTTAGAAATTAAGAATTCCCTGATTGAAGCTGTGATTGTAAAAATAAAATTTTACTAAAATATTATTGGTACCGTTTGTAAGTTTGAAATTAAAATTAGATGTTGCCGGAGTGGTAACACTGCGCCGGAAAGGGTTAATACTTCCTGAAAAATGCAGCATAGAATCGGCGTCAGTTAGGTGGTTTAAATCAAAATCTAGTCAACAACAACTTATGTTAACTTACAACTGAATCTTAAGTTTGATGAAAATCCGTGCATTAGTTTTTGAGATAGAGCTATTGCAAAATATGAAAAAAAACTAAATAACAGCGACACATGTTGGGTGATGTACACCGAAAATTAATCAGGATAATTTTTTTTATCGTGTACTAACTGAATCTGAAGTTTGATGTAAATGCATGCATTAGTTTTTGAAATACATTTATTGTGAAACCATGAAAAATGGCGTATAGCAGCGCCATCTGTTGAGAGATTTTCACCAAAATCTAAAAAACACTATTATATTACTAAAAGGACTTATTACAATGTTTTATAATAAATTAACAATAAATTCGGCTCATCAATGTATATAATAGATATTAACATCTTTAATTTAAATTACATACTCATTGGTGCCAACCTGACATCTATTATCCGTAATACATGCGTTAATTTGACCCTGGTTTAATGAGTTTCTAACCAGAATTTTTTCAAAGAAATGAAATTAAATATGTTCCAGTAACAATTCTGAAATTAAATAAATAAAGATTCATGAAATATATTTTCTGGTTTGAAATGAGGTTAACCTGGCTCAAACTAATCCAGGTATTACGGAAGATTAGTTGAAAGTTTGCAGCTATGCATACTATGTACTATACAAAGTAGAATAAATTTCCAATCGTTTCAAACTATAATACTTGGCCATCATCAGGAAAAGCGCTAAGGGGAAGAAAGTCCTGGACGTAAGTTGATGTTGATCACATTTTTGTGCAAATCGTATAACAAGCACCGCTCCTTTGGTGCATTTTCACGATATTCTCGATACCTTGTTCACTAAAACTGGCGCACGGAGTTTAATAAAACTTCATTTTTTGCTACATTTTCATATTGAAAGGTTGTTATTAGAATGTAGTAAACACAGCGTTACAGGTGTTTATTGTATGATTCTGGGGCTTGAGATTTTTCTTGCAGACGACTAAAAAGTGATTGACGAATGGCGAAATTACTAATCTAGAATGCTGATATTCAATTATTTGTTTGAAAGATACGATGCTTATATCTCCTTTTAAAATGCACGCGATTCAAATGTACCTATTCAATTTCTCATGACGACGATGAGCATAGCTTGTAATTTTTAACGACCATGTCACTGTCGTTAGATTATCATTTAAAACTGTCATAGCGAATTTTGAAGTATTAACCTGAATGAGATCGCAGAAGATTTTGGGAATGCCATATCTAACAAGCTTGCTCACATTCACGTAGCAAAATTTCTTAATAATCCGATGCTCATACTAGCATATATGATACCAAATGTGCTTCAAATTTATTAGATTTTTTAATTAAGATATAATATTGAAACCTGAAGTTAAAAAAGCAATATATGCATTATTAAATAACAGACACTCTGTATTAAAATAAGGCCCCACCAGTGGCCGAGAGGTTCTGACCTCTCAACTGGTAGACGGCAGGTGCTGTGTTCGAACCAAATCGCGGCTGTTAGCCTAACCGTTCGGAGTTTTCGTGGGTTTCTTCGAACCTTGCGTAAATACGGGTTAGGTTCCCTTAGAAAGTCCCCCACGAAGGGCACTCCCCCCTGGACCTATATCCCTAGTGTAGATAATCGGCCGACAAAATACACCAGAAACACCGTATTAAAATAAAGCGAGATTTATTATTGAAATTTTCTGGTATTAATTTATATTCTCTGAACTTCGGAATAATTCCTTTGACGTATTCCACCAGTGTTCCTAGTGGGCTACTTTTTTAAAATTGAGATTTTTATATTGGTATCGCATTTTTGAAACGGTAAAATTCCCTTTGTTTTGGCCTTAGTTTATATGTTTTTAAATAAATCACATTTTACCATTTTAAAAGATTTGTGCCAAACAAGAATCTGAATTAAAAAAAAACCGCCCATTTGGCGACACTGTATTCCTCCTTGGTAATTATAAGGCTAACCAACTTTTTGAAAGAAATCACTTTTCAAGAAAATTAAGTTCCAAAATACTTTTATTCAATTAATTTTGCCCAATAATTCTACTGCATTTTCTTCCGAGAAAATGCACAAAGCAGAATACATGATTAAATAAACACTATAAAAGACGCTATGCAGGGATAAATATTCTAATATGCTTGTATGCCTAATTTATTCAACATGCCAAATTATATTTCACCATATTCTCAGTTTTCCGCTGGCTGCTTTGTTTAAATGTACTCATCTTTCTCTTAAGTATTATATTTGTTAAATTCGATTACCAATTTTGCAAACTTGGACACGCAATATGATCCAGTAATTTATTGAAAATTGCAAGTCACACATACTCTAAATATAATATGAAATATTATTTCTAAATATTATATCTTGTGTAATGGATCTTTCATCAATAACGCAAAATTATACGCGCAGAATTCTGTTCCGCATTAAATTATTTGTTTGGTATATATAGGAATGCCATACCAGTTTTTTACCATGAAGATATTTAACCTTTGCGGGGATAAAAGACACCATCGTAAAATTCTTACATAATTGAGTTACACCAGAATTAACAAATAATTAACTTAATCCTTTGCTCTCAACCATGGAACTGTTGTTAAAAAGAAATTGATATGTATTTAAAACAATTATGTTTGAAAAGTAACCTCTTTCCGAGTGGCTCTTTATCACCAGAAAACATTTTTGCCATTAAATTTATTTTTTTTGTTTGCTTAATCGCCTGTTTTTACAAATTGTCTGTCTGTCCGTGTGTCTGTTTGTCTGTACGTCCGTATGTCGCCATTTTAGCATCAAAAAGTACATGACGATATGCTTATAATTTAACAAAATTTTTTATGAATGTTTTTGGCAGTGGCAAGGAGGTCCTCCTTCAATTTTGAAATATTCCGCCGGTAGGGGGCACTGCAATCGCGACTTTGGTGTCATTTTCAAAATTGTACCGACCAAAAGTACATGAAGTAATGCATCGAATTGAACCAAATTTTTTGTGTAAGTATATGGCTATGGCTAGTTGGTCCTCCCTGAATTAAAAAAAAAACCCATCCAAAGGTGGCGCTACAATCGCCCATTTTCATTATTGTACGACCTAAAAAGGTATAAAGTTACGCATAGAATTGAACCAAACTTTTTGTATATGGGTTTGGCTATGACTAGTTGGTCCTCTCTGAATTTGAAAAAAAGATCCGCCGGAAGAGGGCGCTGCAATAGCGATTTTTTTGCGATTTTCAATTATAGAACCACCTAAAAGTGTTTGAAGTTATGCATATAATTGAACGAATTTTTGTGTATTACTGTTTGGTTATAGCTAGTAGGTCATACCTAAATCTGAAAAAATCCGCTGGAAGGGAGTACTATACTCACGATGTCTCTGCAATTTTCATTATTTTACCATCAAAAAGTGTAAGTTATGCATAGAACTGGACAAAAATTTTTGTGTGTGATTATTTTTGTGTATGGCAAGTAGGTCCTCCCTGAATTTGAAAAAAAAAATCTTCCTATTATTCTAATGTCCATCGGCTCGTGCGATGGCGTTTGCAGCATAGAAGGGAACTCGTTTTTATTCCCATTAATTGACTGAAACAGAAATATAAGATGGAAATCAGAGTTGGTTTACTATTGAATTAAAATTATGAAAGCATTAACATATGTAACTATTTTTTTAAATATTAAAAATGTACGTATGAGGTATAAGAAAATTTTAGGATTGGCGCATTTAACTAGTTAAAAATTGTTGGACGAAAAATGATTGTTTGATAGGCGGATTATACGCTGGAAATTACGGTAAGTTGGTTGGTTGGTTGTATATGGCTTAATGGCGCAAAATCCCTTCAGGGACATGCTGCGCCAAAAACAAAGACTAAAAAAGCAAAAGTGAGTAATAACTGGATGGGGCATCCCATCCAGATATAGTCAAGCGAAGGTAGGTGATTAACCCGGGAGGACGCGCGCAGGGTCTAAAAGACCCGGAGTGCGTATGGTTTTTACAATTGTAACCACTAATTTTTTTATAGGAATTTTCAACTTATTTTATCGCAAAAATTGTAAGAATTGTCTCCGTCTAAATAAAGTGACTGTTATAATTTGATTTTATTGGTGGCAAAGATAAAATCATTCATACCTTGGGTAAGCGCGCGTTCTCCCGGGTTAAAAATTAACATGCCAAAAAATTAGAAGTAAATAACTAGAAATTGCAAACTGTGAATCAAGATCATAAAAAGAATAAGAATAAAGATTAACAGATCATATGTCAAAATAAAAACCTGCGCTTTTTAAAAAAGCAAAGATTGTCCCATGAGGTATTTCCCCAAGGAGGATTGTCAAGGTTGGTGATGATGAATTAAAAAAAGTCCTGTACAAGTGCCGGAGTCCCGGGCAGTCAGTTAAAATATGGCGAATAGTCGGGTGATCAAAGTGACATTGTGGACACATGGGTGCATCCTCTTTAAGAAATAGATGTTTTTGTGTTATCCTAGAATGTCCAATTCTCAGACGACTTAGAATAACATCCTTTTTTCTTGGATAAAATGGAGGCCATGTCATGATTTTTGGTTTAATACTATGCAGTTTATTATTGTGTGTCAAATCCCAACTTTCTTGCCATTTTTTATAACTAAAGCGTTTTATATTTAGTTTAATGTCTGAGAATGGTACTTTATGGTGAAAGGGATCACGAGCAAGTTTTGCTGCCATATCATCTTTTCCGTTTGCAGGAATACCCATGTGCCCAGATACCCAGCAAAACGAAATGCTATATCCGCGCCTTCTCAAATCTTTATAAATATTAAGTATGGCTATTACATAAGGATGATTTTTAGCTGATTTAATAGCATTAATAGAACTATTTGAGTCTGTGTAAATAATAAAGGATATGTTATGATGATGAGATAAATGAGACATGGCTCGTTCAATTGCAATTAATTCAGCTGTAAAGATTGAAGTGGAAGGATGAAGCTGATAACTCAAAGAAGTGTTTTCGTAAAAAAACCCACATCCAACAGTATCTCCATTCTTTGAGCCATCTGTATAAACATATGTATACCTATTATAATGTGCACGATGAGCAGAAAATAATTGTTGGAAAATAGCAGGGGCCATGTTATTTTTGTCGAATCCGTTAAAGGGATGGAGAGAGGTAATGCTAGGGGGTTTCCAAGGAGAGAATCCATGTAAAGAACATGTACATACCTCAATATTGCTCAAAGGTCCATTGTTAATAATGTTCCTCATTCTTACTCCAAAAGATGGGATGCAGGAAAGGCGATGCTGATAAAGAATATCTTTGTGTGTACTTAAAATGTAAGTATGAAGTGGATGGTCAGGATGAGAAAGGACACGGTAAAATAGGTTTAGTGAAAGTTTTTCACGAGTATAATGCAACGATGGTTCATTGTAGTCAACATAAAGACTTAAAACTGGAGAAGTACGAAATGCACCAGAGCAAACACGGAGTGCGCTGTGGTGAACAGTGTCGAGTTTTTCAAGAATAGATTTTCTGGCTGAGCCATAGATCTGGCAGGCATAGTCAATCTTAGTACGGATCGCAGACCTATAAATTTTATTTAGAGAAGTACGGTCTGCTCCCCACGAGGTGTTTGAAAGTATTTTCAGCAAGTTCAGTGATTTTTCACATTTTGTCCTTAACACTAGAACCGCGGGAAAATTCATTCAAGTTTTATAAAAATATTTCTCACCAGAATTTTCGTTTAAAACTGTTTAAATTATACATTAAAATTATTTTAACCCAGCTTATCTCAAACTAATTTTATAAAAAAATTTCTGGTTCGAATCAACATCTCTGCATAAGATACGGGTCAAAATGACCCGTCGCCGCGGTTTGTCAAAATGGAGGCCTAGATAGCGAACGCTGTCTATAACAGGGATTTTGGTTGAGCCAATAAAAATTTCAGGATCTGGATGCAGATCCCTTCGTCTACAGAAGTGTACACAAGAAGTTTTGTCCTGAGATATCGTAAAACCATTTTTATTTGCCCAGCTAAGAATACTTTTGATTGCAATTTGCAGTTGTCTCTCGATAAAGCGAATATCATGCCCCATGCACATAATACGGAAGTCGTCCACGTACAGATATCCTTTCACAGAGGGCGAAAGTTGATTAAGGATATCATTTATTTTTATAGCAAAGAGGGTGACACTCAGGACACTACCCTGAGGTACATCCTCCTCTTGTACATAAAAGCTGGAACGAGTTCCTCCGATTCGAACTTTTAAAAGTCTATCCGCGAGGACGTTTTTGATAAAAATAGGAAGGTTTCCACGAAAATCCAAATTAAAAAGGTCACGCAGGATCCCATATCTCCATGTTCTACCATAGGCTTTCGCCATGTCAAAAAAAACTGACACCAAATAGTTGCGTTTGAGAAAAGCTGTACGAATGTAATGTTCAAGGTGTATTAAATTGTCTATAGTTGACTTACCGCGTCGAAATCCACTTTGAAAAGCAGCAAGGCTTTTGTTCATTTCCAAAACATGAATGAGGCGGCAGTTGACCATCTTTTCAAGAAGCTTGCATATAGGCAGCTAGAGAGTGCAATAGGCCTGTAATTACTAGGATCAGTAGCATTTTTTCCTGATTTGGGAAAAGGTATAACAATAGCTCTGCACCAAGCATTATGAAAAATCTGTTCAGTCCATATTCTGTTAAAAAAGCAGATTGTCATAGCAGATTGTTAAGAGATAGAGAGGAGAGATGCTTGAGCATGATATATGTGATGCCATCATGACCAGGTGCAGAAATGTGGCTATCCTTCAAACATTTGAGAAGCTCTGATACAATGAATGGCTGGTTGTATATAAATGAATTATGAGTATTAAAATTAATCCTGTTCATTTCACTTTGTCTTTTGTGAGATAAAAATGGTTCTGGGTATGCGTCTGATTTTGAGATGGATGCTAGAGTATTCCCTATAGTCTCAGCTATGTTCTTAGGAGATGAGATGGTGCGTCCGTTACAATTTAAAATAGAGATTTGATTTTCTGGGTAAAGGCCCATACATTTTTTCACTTTTTGCCACAGTTCTTTGGTTGAAGTATTGAAGTTTATGCTAGATACGTAGTAAGTCCAGGAATCCCATTGGCTTTTGCGTCGCACTCTTCTAGCTTCAGCCTTTGCTTTTTTAAACGCCATATAATTAGAATTATTAGGGTACCTCCGAAAGAGAGGGCCTCTTTCGCATGGGGCATGCCCTTTGTTGCTTCTTCTTCGCATTTTTGCAATCATTATTCCACCAAGGTTTTCTGTGCTTATGAGTAGAGGATGTTTTTGGAATACTAGAATCAGCAGCATTGATAATACACTGGGTAATATTATCAAGTGCATCGTCTATGTCACCTTCTATCATGTCATTTGTAATTTTAGCAAGGTCTGTAAAAGTTGACCAATAAGCTCTGTCATAAATATAGCGTTTAAAATAATTGTTAGAATCCCCGTGAGGAGTAGTCTGTGATATAAAAGTAGGAAAATGGTCACTGCCGTGTAGATCATTTGATACCCAGAAGTTCCAAAAAGGATAGATTGAAGGAGAACAAATGATAAGGTCTATTGCATGAAAGGTGCGTGTTGGTTCGTGAAAATATGTATGATCACCATTATTTAGCAAGCATAAGCCATTGTCAGATATGATTTTTTCTATAACGTCACCATATTGATTTGAGTTTTGCTTACCCCACAGTTGACTATGGGCTTTAAAGTTTCCCAGAATGATGTAACGAGTAGGGAGTTGATTTAGGAGTTGATTAATATTTGATGATTGAATAGATTGATTAGGTGGTAAGTAAATGGTACAGATAGTAATAGGTCTGTTAATATGGGCACGGACTGCAACTGCTTGTATGTTAGTATTTAAATTTATATTCGAATGGGGCAAATTACGTGATATAAATAGAGCCACTCCACCGGTGGCCCTGTCACTACAAGTAAAGTATTTTCTGTAGGTTATATAGCTGCGTAATTTCGCATTGTCATTAGGTTTTAAATGTGTTTCCTATAGAGCTAAGCATAGTGGTTGGTGGTCATAGAGTATATTACGGATTTTGTCAAATTTATTGCGATAGCCGCGGCAGTTCCACGAGATTATATTAGTCATGAAAAAGGGGGGGTTAGATATCTATATCTATGCCATTATGTTCAGAGATAGTACTACCTCCGTCGTCCAGTTTTTCATCCGGTTCAGGATGAAGGTCCATAGCGTCTTCATCCTCCTTATCCTTTTTACTTAATTTGTCCTTTTTCTTCAAATTCGGCTCAACTTTTAATGTTTTATTCCTTCTTTTTGGTGGGGGAATTTCAGATACTGTAGATTTGGCTCTTGAAACATTTTGTTTTAAGGAAGAAGTTGTGGTGGTAATTTGTAAGTTCCTGTTATGTAGTGGTATTTTGGGAATATTGGATTGTACAGATTTTGGAGGGACAGCTTGAGATAAATTGCCAGAAGTAGATTGTGTTGCTTTGGATATCAGATTTGAGTTAGTGGATATTTTCTTTTCTTTTTGTTGTTTTTGGCAAGTGGTATGTCTATCGGGTTCAGTCTGTGTTGCAATAGTTTCATAAGTTTTTGTAGTGGT
This sequence comes from Maratus speculifer, assembly GCA_964019185.1. Classification (NCBI taxonomy): domain Eukaryota; kingdom Metazoa; phylum Arthropoda; class Arachnida; order Araneae; family Salticidae; genus Maratus; species Maratus speculifer. Next base: position 199,472,606 of record OZ025299.1, read on the forward strand.
TTTGATACAGCAGCAGCATAGGAGATACCAACTTTGGGTGTTCTGGACTCAACTATTTTTATAGCTTCTGGGTATGATATGTTTTCTTTTGTCTGAATTGGCTGTATTTCTTTTTCAATTTTCCACTGTTCACATGATTTTGAATAGGATGGATGGTCTTTTTTGCAATTTACACAATGTGGAGGAGCATTACAGTTAGTACTATCATGGTCAGCAACACTGCACCGACCACAGACAAGTTTACCTCGGCAATTTGTTTTTGAGGCCCAAAGCGTTGGCATTTAAAACAACGCAGTGGGTTTTTGATATAAGGCCTGACAGAAAATGACAGGTATCCTGCTTTTATATATTTAGGTATATTAGGTGAGTTAAAGGTAAGTATTATGTGCTTGGTAGGTATCTGAATTTGGTTGGCAGGTATTTGATCATCTCGACGGTAGATTTTAATACGTCTAGTTTCAGGAATTCAATGACATTCTGTTCTTTTAGATTATCTAATATTCCTTCATCAGCAACATGCAAAAGGTCTGTTTCAGAAATCCCTCCACGTGATGTGTTAAGAGTTCTGTGTGGACTTACGAAGACAGAGTTATTGGCAAAGTGTGTACATTTCTTTAGATTTGAGGCTTGAGTGCTATTGTTTACTTCAATAAGAAGGTCACCAGATCGTAATTTTTTATGGTTTTAGGTTCACCTATCCGACCTTGGATGGATTTGTGTATTAAAAAGGGAGAGGTCTTATCAAAGCTGCCATCTTCTCTTTTGATAATGAAAAAACGTTCAGTACATGCATCTTCGTATAATTCGTCCGATCTATCAGCACAAGATTTCGTTTGGCCGTTATATATGTTCTTTAGCAGGCCTGAGCCTGATGCAAAGAGTTTTACAGTAGGATTGCTCTGAGACATAATATTCTCAGGCTGATCATCAAGCAAGATTTGGGGTTGTGGGGCTACCACATCGCTTGTCTTAATACCTAAATTTGTCGCCATATTAGAGAGAGAGATTAAATAAAACGCCAGGCATCGGGCCTGGTCACCGACCGTTCTTCTTACCGTTACTTCTGGCGCAGGTCTCAAAAGGGCGAAAACTATTTTCAACAGACCTCCACGTTTTTTGAACATTGGGTTAAACTCGATAGCATCTCCGAAGCTCCAGTTCTTTTCCTGGGAGAATGGGTAGCCGTAGGTAAGCCTTTACAGCTCTATCCAACCTACACCCGGCCCTTACGTCGAAAGGAACCAGTCTTCTGGGGTTACTCCTAACCACCACCTTGCAAGCATGGCCCGCCCGCGTACTCGGAACCAGAGTTTAGAGATGTCCTGCACCGTGGGACTCGAGATCAATTTAAAAAGGAAGATCCGAGGCGATGAGGTTAAAAGAAACCTCAATACCCAGAGTGTCTCACTTGTATAAAAAAAAACACTATTGTATAAAAAGTAATAAGAGAGGGAGCTTAAAAAAGGCATCCTTTTTGTCTTTAAACATTTTAATTTTTTTTCTTTTTTTTTCAAACAAAAGAACTATAACAATAATAGCAGAAAAAACAACTATGTAAACAAAAAAATTAGTATAAATATCAAACATGAACAAGAACAGAGAGGGATAACAAACTGAAAAGAGAAGATTAAAAAGTGTGAAACAAAGAGAAAAGGCTAGACAACTAAAAAAGAGAAGAAAAAAGAAAAGGAGAAAGATCGCTCGTTAACCCGGGGTCGCGAAACCCGTAAATACCTAAAGTAGGTACTCCCCTGGGGGAGACATTATGGTAAGAAATTCTTTAGTGCCAGTATTTTCTTATCGAAAATGTCTTTTTAAATAAATCGAAATTTCACGCATTTAAACTAGATTTCTTTTTCTGCAAGAAAATACTGTTGTTCTGCCTTGAAAATATCGGTACACGTATTAACCCTGTATTAATATTCAGTGACATCTGAATTAATTTCACGGAATTTATTCACATTTTGAACCAGAAAGGGAATTTAATAAGTTTTAAATTATTTAATTTCTGGTTTCCATGTGGAACATGTGTAATTTCAATTTTTAAGAACTGACTATTTCGAATGAGTACTCTTCCTGATTCAAAATTAATTCACATATTACGGAAGGTTAGTGATAGATGATAGCTATGTGAAACATAATACAAAGTGATTCTACATTTATGGTAAAAACTTTAAGGGTTGGTGCATGACACTGTAACATATGTACAAATGTAACAATCATTTATTGTATAGGAATGTATGGCACAAGGTATAATTAGAGGTATAATTAGAGTTGAGGTATAATTAGAGGCTTGTTTGGTCCTTTTTTATTTCAAAATTTCTCACACCAGAAATTTTCTGTATTATTTTATTCTTTATTGTAGAGATATTTTCTACGATTACGCAAAGAAAAAAATTCTTCTTTGAAATTTTTCGGCGGAAAATCAAAATTTTTAAATCCAAAAAACTTACAAATCTGAAATGTCTGTCAAACACAGGATATACATGAGAAAAAATAGAAATGGTTTTTATTAATGCAAAAAATTTGATTTCATATCGGAAATTGTCAAAAAGGAATTTAGTCTTTCCTTAACCCTTTCCGGCACGGGTAAAATCAGTTAGTAAAATCAGAGATTACCGACTGACACCGGAATTCACAAACGAATTTCTTAGATATTTTGAATTCCTTAATTTAAGTTTTTATTCTAAAAGCAAACTTATATTAAAATAGTACTGGTGCCATTTGGTAGTTTGGAATAAAAATTAGGTATCCCAGACCGGGCTCAGTGTGCCGGAAAGGGTTAATCATGGAACAACTGTCTATAATAAAGGAATGAATAGTATAGGAATTTTCTAGTGTGAAGGAGAAATTTTGAAATAAAAAAAGGGCAAAGTGTGCCTCTTGGTTGTACCTGAACGCGCCACTTGGGACCTTACATTCCTGTACAATAAATGATTGTTACAGTGTCTTGTACCAACCCTTAAAGTTTTTACCAAAAATTTAGAATCACCCTATATCTAATATTGTTTAAAATATTTTATCTCGTATTAATATGTCATATTCATTTCAACTTTTCATAAATGAAGCATTAGAAACAACATATATTTATTTTTTGTATCACAGAAAGAAATAATCAATAACAAAGATTATGGCCGAAAGAATATTTAAACAATTCAATTTCAATTGACTTCTGGCGAACGGTATCAAGACAGGTAATAAATCTTATTTGACTTCCATTTTTATTCGACGGATTTATCTAAATACTGATTTGTTGTTCCTAAGATTTTGTGGAAAATGTAGGGATTTTTGTTAAGTCTTTGTTGCCCTACTTCTAATAGAAATAGCACTGATCTAAACTTTAACTCTATTTTTAAAAGTTTTGTATAGGATTAGATTAAACTGTGAATTCTATGATGTTAGTTTTTTAAGAATTACGGGGTGTGTAAAAAGACATCAGTATCATTGAATAGAATTTTTCGCTTTGTTTATTCTCAGATAGTTTGAATAAATTATATAATTCAACACCAGGATTACTTAAGCTGCTTTTTAAATAATAACTAAAATAACTCTAAGTTAAAAAAAAAATGCCAGTTTCCTTGGAAATTCGAAGAATCGTAAAAATCATAGTATTATAAATCATAGTATTCTTAGTATTTATAATCATAACTTATAAGCCTTTAAACTTAAAACTTCTGTATATTACCGTAGGATGTTTTTTAAAATTTACGCATACCATAATTTCTCGTAGATAATCTGCAGCTCTAACAATTCTGTCTCGATCCACATATTTTCAAATATAAAATATAAAATTTTGTATCGCGGTACATAGTTAGCTGAAATTATTGAAGTAATTTTCTGAGTTCGAATGAGACTCGTTTGAGCTGTGGGTTATTTACCGGAAATTACTGTAACCAGTTTTTCCATATACATTATTTTTTTAAAATTCAGATTCTTGACTGGCACAACTTTTTTGAGAGTGTATATTGGGCCATATTTAATAACATATTAATTCAGATAGCAAAAAGGGCAATTTTGACGTTCCAAAAATTTGATGACAATCAAGAAATCTGAACTTAAACCTTTTAGTGGCAAGGAGCGCCGTCACGCTGCTCTCGCTAGTTGTGAAAAATGCCAGCGTCTCGATATCGCTTCTTTTGACCGTTCACTTTTATCGCGCGCAATGTTCGATAAAGTGTTATTTAAATTTATTTAATTTAATGTCGCCTAGCAACAGAAATACCAAAAAGTAAGAAGTTTTTTCATTGCAAACGATAAACTGTGAATGAAAGACATTATCATTTTATTTCTGCAGTTTTTTCTGAGCTGTGAAAAAATATCTTTGTTTTTATCTTTGTGATATAATTTTGAAGATTGGATAAACATAGTGACGGCGTGTTACCTTGTTCGTAGTTTTATTCATTATATTGCATTCTAACTATTTTCGATCGCATATTTTTATATAAACATCGTGATTATTATTATTTTTTAAATATTTCTAATTTTGGTTTCAAAATGTCGGACACAATTCAATGTTCAGATACAGCACGACGACAGAGCAGCGCGACGGCGCTCCTTGGCACTTTTCAGAGCAGCGCGACAGGGCTCCTTGGCACTAAGAGAGTTAAAAGAGTAACCCATTGGAAAGTCAGCGTATACCTGCCATGGAACTATTAATACGAACTGACACATCCTTAAAATAAAAGCTTTTACTGTAACCGCTTTCGATTGGGTTGACTACCACCGGTGTAAATTTCTAGCAGCAAATTTAATGTGATTTTCTTTCCTTATTTAAACTTCTGATTAATACAACATTTCAGTCACCACTAATCGCAAGTGATATTCATTTTTACTGATGAAAGTTTACTTCGGCGTTAATCAGTCCTCGCGTTTCCGCTACATTTTGAAAACCTAGATAACAACCTCTCATTGAAAGTAAAAGAGATTTTAATACATGAACAAACTTCCACCAGTACCAATACAAATAGAAAATCTAACCACATTTATGGATCATACCCCCTCCCGCCCATAAAAAACCGTTTAAATAAAGCAAAATATTTTATACTAAATTTTCTGGCGGTAGTATTCGAAATTTACTGGTCTTTCGTTCGTACGTTCTTCATATTTTATTGTCAGACGGATGCGCACTACACCAAAATAACAGAATATTACCAAACACGAAAGAAACCTACCGGAAGTAGTACATATGGAAATATTATTGGCATAGATGACATATAGCGAGATTTTTTTCTGACACCAACGTGGTGATAAGTTCGGTTTCAATTATCAATTACATATATATTTTTAAATTATTTTATAGAATTTTAAAAAGAAAATAATAATAATTAAAAAGTTTAATTAATTATTATAGGAGAACAGTTTAAATAAACAGTTATAATAAGCAGTTTATTAATAAATAAACAACAATAGTTCGTTACTAAGTGAGGCATTAAATCATCATTTTGTTGAAATTGCGCCAATGAGGTGCGTATTTGACCTGTGTGCCATATTATCTTATTTTGGCTAGTTGCGCATCCTGCTCGGGTGGAAAATTTCCTAATTGACCAATACATTGATAGCAGCGTATTTAAATAAACATAAACAAAGAAAATTATGAATATTTTAGCAAGTTGCTACCATTATTTTTGCTATAACACAAGAAGAGCATCTTCGACTTAAATAAAAAAAAATTCTTAAAGTACATACTTTGCGCATATAGTTATAATTGTTAATATAATAAGTAAATATAAAATTAATTTATTAATAATTTGTTAAAAATATTTGTATTTTCTTTTGTATGCTAAAATTTGTGTAAAACTGTGAAAATTATATAATGTGAAAATACTCTTTAATAACTGGCGTTGGTTTCATTTTTTTAAAATTTTTGTACTTAAAAAAAAAAGTATTTGAAATAAGCTGTGCCGGAGCATACTTTCCTGATTATCTAAAGGGCAATTCAAGATCAGAAACAGAAACACTGCATATTGTATTTTTATGGTGAGCCTTATTGTCATATATATATATATATTCAAATATCTGCCGTGGGGGCCATTTTGCTATTTTTATCCGTCTAGATCCTTTCTGTTCTAAATTTTCGGGAAGTTTTTCAATTGTTCCATTAAATTATTTCATGCGTATTCTTGGAACCCTCATTAATCTGAAGTTATAAATTATTAAAAGTGCCATGTGTTGTCATAAAACACGCTGAACTGGAAATAGGACAAACTGCTTTCGTTATATTTTGTCCATCTATCAAAACAGAGTGGTTATATCACCAAGTACGTTCTGTTCAAAAATTTGGCACCTTACACGGAAAATATGGAAACATTTGGCAAATTTCTAGGACTAATAAAATTGTTGGAGTGTTTAAAACCTTAGTCAAAGTAAAAATTATGAACAAATAACAGGATATTTAACCCGGGAGAACGCGCGCTTACCCAAGGTATGAATGATTTTATCTTTGCCACCAATAAAATCAAATTATAACAGTCACTTTATTTAGACGGAGACAATTCTTACAATTTTTACGATAAAATAAGTTGAAGATTCCTTTAAAAAAATTAGTGGTTACAATTGTAAAAACCATACGCACTCCGGGTCTTTTAGACCCTGCGCGCGTCCTCCCGGGTTAATAAGTGATTTATCACATTGCTAGCTAAAAGTAGAAACAGCAGCTTGAAAAAGGTTTTAATCGGGAATCGAATCCGGAACCCATGGAATAAAACGCCAAGTGTTATATCATGTAAACTACTAGGAAGATGTCGACTTAGCATCTCTCACTTACATATGTTGGTAACGCTGTAACTACAGCACAAGATGGAATAGTCTTCATGATCACACTATCCTGAGGTGAAGCATGAGGCACAAATACCGTAATTTCCGGCGTATTATTCGCGGATCAATCAATTTTTAAAATAAAAAGTATAATTTTAATTCGCGGTAAATATTTGGCTACAATTATTAAGTAAAATTTCTGGGTCGAAAAAGAATTGTTTGATCCAGGGATTATAAGCCCAAAATTACGGTTAACCCTTTCAAGGGTGGTGGCTAGAGGGTCTAGCCACCTAATTGTAATTGAAAAATTGACAAATGGCACCAAGAATATTTTAATAAAATTTTGATTTTTCAATGAAAGGTCAAAATAGCAAGTTTTTATTTTCCAAAAATTTTGTTTGAATATTCTGGTATTAGTGAATTATTTCATCATTTTACGCGCGGAATTCTTCTGTCCCTGAAAGGGTTAACCCTTTCCGGCACGGGCAAAATGTGTACTAAAATGAAAAATTATCGACTGGCACCGGAATTGACAAACCAAGTTTTTAAATATTTTGAATTCCTTAATTTAAGCTTTTATTCTAAAAGCAAAATTTTACTGAAATATTACTGGTGCCGTTTGCAAGTTTGGAATTAAAATTAGGTATCCCAGACCGGGCACAGTGTGCCAGAAAGGGTTAATCTAGCATCGGTAAACACATGTATCAATTCAGATGTTTTAATTCATTTTTCAATTATTTTTCAAGAGAGAAATTACAATCGAAGTTATTAAATATTTTATATCTGATTTATAACAATGCTAAACAAACGTAGAAAAAAACAGAGCGAAGATTCTCAAGACGGAAATCGAACCCGAACCCCTTGGAATAGTGCACGAAGTGCTTTACCAGTTATGCAAAGAGAACGATACCCAGTTTAGCATAACCCACTTACGTATGCTGGTATGGATGCAAATGCAGCATAAGATGGATTATTGTTCATGAGCACTCGGTCTTTTGGCGAAAAATGAGACACAAATCCCGATTCACCGATGATGTGTGTATTACAAATAATTACCGTAATTTCCCATGTATACGCCACGGCTTAGTTAAGTCTTTTCTAAACCGGAAATTTTATTGAAAAAAAAAGAAGTGCAATAAGTGCTAAGGAGAAGGAAGTCACATTTTATTTAAAATTAATTCTGGTAGGAAATCAAGTTATCTGGGGTGCGGCGTATACGTGCGAAATTACGGAAAGTGTCAGGTCTTTCGAATATGATCATTTACCTGCAAACTACAAAGTTAGGAACTACATTTAATAGAATCATATCGAAGAAACTCATTTTTCTCTGCAGAATAACGTGAAATGAAAATTTGTTTTAAAAAATTTCACTATAAATAAATAGAGAAAATTTATAAGACAGGTCTATGTGATTAAAAACAGCGATATTATATGAACATTCGCAAAGGTCCCGTTATTTTCCATGTTACATATCACGATTTATATACAGAAAAAATTATGTAGTTTAACCCCTTCGGGACGAGAGCATTTTATGAAATTTTTAATGCTTTGTCACAGGTTTTAAAAGACAGAAATACGTAGCTTATTAAATCGAGAAAATGCTCCGATTACATAAGGCAAAATTTACGGTATAATTTTACTGGTGGCGACAACCACGGTTTCTTAAGCCTATTTACGGCACGTATGCGTGTCGCTCGTCCCCAAGGGGCTAAATACGGGAAAATTTACCTTATTGTTGGAGAGATTTTTATATGAAAATACTGGTATCGAAGAATATCTAAATTAGAAAATTCCAAGACCTGTACAATCCCTGTTATATATATATATATATATATATATATATATATATATATATTTACAGCAGGTTTTAAAACTTCAAATAAGTTATTGTCAGATAACAGACACAAGGGAACTCAATTATTTTCCATTCGATCGCGTTTGTATGTAGTAATCATGACCTTATTTATTCGATGTTCATAAAGCCAAATGTAATGGGCAATAATCCCGGGGATCGAAAAATGTACATGCCTGACATTAGTGTTGCTAGACGGGCTACATTTTAAAATTTTCATTGGCATCCTTTTTTTTTAATGGTAAAATTAATTTTATTTAATGGCATAATAGTTAATGTGAAAACAAGGGGTATTTTACTAGGGGTGATCAAATGAAAAGGTACGAAACTCCCTAATTACCAAACCGGTTGAAATTTGAATATGCTGCTTGAGAATAAAGTAGTGAGACATCGAGAGATGCGATTGGAGTATCCAGCGTAGTTGTGAACACGCATAGGCGCTTGTGCATGAAGGGGGAGAGAAGCAGATAACATATGAGTTCCGTCCAATTGACTTGGCAGTGCCTGTGAGGCCATCGTGGCTTTCCCATAGCAAAATCCGATGATTAAAGGGCAGCGAGGCATTATCAGATTCCTCACTGCATCAGACTTTAATCAGGCACCTCGCTGCCCTTTAATCATCGGATTTTGCAATGGGAAAGCCATGATGGAATGACTGCCGCGTCAATTGGACAGAACTCACTTGTTAACTGCTTCTCTCCCCCTTCAAGCACAAGCGCCTACGCATGTTCACAACTACGCTGGATATTCCAATCGCATCTTTCGATGTCTCACTACTTTATTCCAAAGCGGCATATTAAAATTTCAACCGGTTTGGTTGTTAGGGCGTTTTATACCTTTTCATTTGATCGCCCCTAGTAACATTTATTAACCCCTTGCGGCGCGCTGGTTTCATTGATATACAACTTAATTTTAATTGCCAAACGCCACATTGGCACCGGAATTTTTGTCTAAAAAAATTACGGTCGATTGAATGCGTGAAATCTAGTGTTTTCTAATTTACAAATAAGATTGTTTTAAAATTCCGGTGTCAGTCATTAATTTTAACACTTAAGTAATGAATTTGCCATGCGCCGCAAAGGGTTAAAAGTAGTGCCAAAAATTTATTCTTTAGTTATAAAACAAAAAGCCCGTCTGGCAATACTGATGTTGGGTATTTAGATTTTTCGAGCACTGGATAAAACTGGAAATATTTTGAATGGGATTATGATTAAAGAAATGTTTACATATTGCTTAGATTCTAAGAGATAGAGCTATATATACAGGGTGTTTCATAAAAAGTGGGCAATATTTTACGTTGTGGTAGTAAACATCGAAACAAACCATTTTAATCAGGAATGCATGGTCGAATATTAAACGCAAACATGCACGTGCATGCGGAACATTGGTCCGCCAGTATTAACAGTGGGATGCGTTTTTAAAATTCAAATTACTTGATTACCACCAGTTTTTTGAAATAGCGAAATTCATCTTATTTAATGACAAATCAAATAAAAAGGAAATAAGACAAGTAATACAATTTCAAAAAGTTAGTGGAAATCACAGAATTTGAATTTAAGAAAAGTAACCCACTGACATTGCATTTTGTCTGGAGAAGTTTGACACATAAAGAGTGCATATGTGATATGCGGTAAAAAAAGAATGCGTATGCACAATTTTAAGTCTATGAATGTTTAAAAGTTGTTGATCTGATTTGCATCTCTCAATTGCGCTAAAAACATAACGGAAGATATTGCCTTTCGCTAAGTTGGAAATGTCTGATTAGTGGCTTAACTCTTTGTGGCGCAGGGCAAATTCATTGCTTAAGTATTGAAATTAATGACTGACACCGGAATTTGAAAACAACTTTATTTATAAATAAAAAAACGCTATGCTTTACGCATTCAATAAACCGTAATTTTTTTTAACAAAATTCTGGTGCCAATGTAGCGTTTGGGAATTAAAATTAAGTGGCATATCTATGAAACCAGCGCGCCGCAAGGGATTAACCAAGGAGGGTGCCCAAAACCTGTAATATAGTTAGATTTTTTTCATATTTTATTCATAGCAGAACATTTTCTTGTTAGATAAGGCGAGCAAAATATTCAAAAATTACTGGTGTTCGGAGCACTTGGGCACCCGCCTTGGTCACGCAACAGCTGATATGCATTTTATCTACGGAAGGACTAACGGAAGTTGCTCAGAGACTCAAAATTGTGCGGAGATCGGTATCTCTTCTTCATTTTGTCACTTAATCGTTCTTTGTATGTTTTTGACTTGCATAACAGCATCATGTTTGGCGACATTTTTGGTAGTCTTTGCGTTTTAATTTCGATTATGAACTTTTTGATAAAAGTTGTTTGTTTGGGTGTGTACTATCACATCTTAAAGATTTGCCCGTTTTTTATAAATCACCGTCTATAGCAAGGCTGTTCAACCTGGAGCCCGTCGGATACTAGAAAATCCATACAGGAATTAAGATCTTATTGAAATGGAGATATTCGGAAATTTATTAAGGTAAAAATTTCTACAAATTTTTTATGGTGCTCCACGGGCGCCAGGTTCGACAGCCCTGATCTATAGTGTATTTATTCAGAGGGAAGTAACTGAGAAGTTTATCACAATATGATGGCGGCTGTATTTTTCATTAGATAAACATGTATTATCCGTGCCAAACTGTCGCATGTAAATTTTTAAAAGAAAATTTCACACTATTTTAGCGGCTTGTTCATGCAAAATTTACGTTACTGTTTATTTGATGCGAATGTTATGAACTGGGATTATAGAAACAGGTTGTCGGAAAAAATATCAATAGCATAGCATCAAAACTCAATGGCTCATTTTCTTACTAGTATACGTATAGTTTGACTTTTAAAAATATTATAGTGTTTGAACAACAATTAACACTTTTGCTCCGATGGTCGAATTTTCTACTACTTAATTTTAATTCCGATATGCCACAGTGACACCGGAATATTCTACCAAATTTATTTGAATAAGGTTTACACTTTTTTTTTGGAAGGGGGAGGGGGGGGGGAGAGTGCATATCGTAAACCGGATTTTTTCCTTGCAAAATACTGGTGCTAACCAGACATTCGGAGTTAAGAAGAAATTTACCCATTCGAGCTCAAACTGTTAAGGCCAAATTTATTACAGAATAATATTGATAGTAAAATGTTATACAGTTTCCTAAAGCTATGCCAAAGAAAATTATATGATTTGATACTCCCATGGTATTTTTTTTACCAGGGTTCGTACGCTTCAATGTATTCACGACATTTTATCTGTTCTAATACCTGAAACTTTGTAAAGTACTGATCGGTATGTAAAAAAGTTTCTTTTCATTAAATAAAACAAATATTAATTCATAAAAAATCTGATAAGAGGAGCTTGAAATTCCTGGAAGGGGACGAACCCTTTTTATGTTTTAATAAAGGCAATTTGTATTTATAAAGTCATCATCATTGCTACTGCATCTAACGGATTGTTTAGTTAGAATTATTAATTTTACACCAGAAAAAAATTATAGACAATTTTCTTTTATTATATTTATGAAATATCTGTCACATTATAAGAATAACTATTTAAACTTTCTGGTCCTAAATTAGGAAAACTTTAATGAAAAATTAGCTAGATGCAGTATTTTTTTACATGTTCACTGCCCTCTGAATACTATGCCTAAGCATTAAACCAAAAATGGATGCTCTTGAACGTGGTTATTTCTCAGCGTGTGTTTTGACCCTTCATAAATTGTTACAATAACTTTTTTTTAAGTTTCCTCCGCGCGTTTTTTCCTGAGTTTAATGGAGACAAAGAAATCTTTTATAAAATACTGGTGTTCAAACATTAGTATCGTATATACACTGAAATTAATTCGCGTGCAGCAGCCTCCATTTATATCAAGCAAAAAACTTTTTAAATTTAGATGTGAGAGTAGCAAAACTTGTTTATAATCTTTTGTCTTCCGTGCCTAGCAGATAATGTAAGATATTGTGAAGGGAATTTTTCATTTAAGATATACAAATCTCGGACATCTGTAAGCCTTTTTTTTTGGGGGGGGGGGAGGGGGAGGACTCGAATTATAGTTATCGTTAAAAAAAAAAAAGCCTGAAAAAATGCACTGTGAGCTCCGCCACATAGTGTTAATGTCGAAAATGCGAAAAAATACAGGGATTTTGTTTTTGGAGCCAACATGCTATTTTATTCCGCAGCCCCGGTAACGGATAGTGTGACGGCATTAGTTGATAAATGCCAATAGTTTTTAAGGTAATTTTATATCATATCCAAATAAGTTTTGTATGAAATTCCTAATTTATACCGAAATTCGGAAGTAGAAATTTCGCTTTAAGTAATAGCGATGCGTCTGTCATTAAATAAAGCAAAAGACATTTGTAGGAGTTTCTGGTAATAATTCGGAATTTGAATTACACAAAGCAAGTACATGAGCTATTGATGTCAATTCCTAGATCAACTATTAGTGCAGTTAACGTTCATATATTTTATTAACCCTTTCCGGCGCAGGATAATTCCATTGTGAAAATGACTGAATGTCTCCGGAATTTACGTAAAGAATTATTTTAAATAAGACTACTTACTAATTTTAATAAATGGAAAATATTTATACCATAATTCTGGTGTCACTATGGTGTTTCGGAATCATGTTGGGTGTTCCATATACTGGTACAATGAAACACAAAGGGTTTACCCCTTAAATCTAATGCCCGTGACTTCCACGAGCTGTGTAAGCTACTTTTGCAGATTGTTCAACTCCACCAGTTTTTTTACACCATAATTGCCTGCATATGCCGATCATGTTATAAGACATTAAATTATATGAATATATCTACTTAATAAAAAGTGGTTGCAATCAAACAATCTGAATTATAAAATGTAGCCTTTACTTATCGGAAATGTTTAACCTCTTCAGGGGTAAGTTATCTTAATAAATATTAAATTTTATTCCATAATTTTGGTACCAGTATAACATGTAGGTATTGAAAAAAGGTGGTCCAAAACTGATCCACCGCCTTTCAATGGGTTAAGTCTTCGGTTTATTTCGTTGAACGACAAAACTGCTATTGACTGAAAATAAAAAATTGTCAGTAAAAATGCGTTTTTATTTCTATTTCAATTTGAATTCAATGAATTTCTCAAAATTAAATATTTCTCTTTTGTATTTGGAAAGAGAAATTCTCTCCAAGAGAAAATATTTTAAATGTTTCTTTCTTATTAGGATATATTTCTTATACTTTATTAATAAAGAGAGACATTTATTTTCATTAGTTATTTATATCTTTCTCATTACAATCAATCATGCATATATTACAAAATTAGGACAGTAAAAGCTCTATATTCCTCCTCCATAGTAATAATATTTTTTTTCATTTACTTACAAAATTGAATATATTTATCAAGGTACATGCACCATTTATTCTATCTTAAGAGTATGTTCATAACTTGTAATATAATGATTTTTTTTATATTTAAACTTATAAACAGATTATAAAAATTAAAAATTACAGGTTAATTTTATTTGAAATAAAACTTACGTATCATAACAAAGTGAACAAAATTTGCAATACTACAGTGCAAACAGTGCATTTTACATTGAACATATAACAAAGAACAAAAGTGCATTAGTGAGGATATATTTCTGTACATACATGGTAAATTACACGAAATGTCAATGGATGAAATTGTAATCAATTTTTTTAAGAATTCTCCAAAACAATTTAAAATATCATTTAAAAATATTTTTGAATGGCAGTTTCCGATTTAAAAATTGAAAAATCTTGGTGGAAAAATTCATTTATTATCCGCTGAAAAAATTATGAATTTCAGCACTAAAAATTCAATTTTCTTAAAATTATCTACATTCATGTCTTTCTCGCTATTAAAGATGTGAAAGAATTTAAAGATACTTTTAAGTATTAATTCAAGATGAAACTTTTCGTAGAATTTTGATTTTGTTTCTTTCCTTTTTGGTAATTCAAAGCTAAGTAGAGAATGTTACATGCATTGATGCAAATATCTGAATTTGTATAAAAAAATCATTTAATATTAATCTAATTACTCGTTAGTTTTAAAGGTCATTATTATGATAGTTTAATGTAAAAAGCTGTTTTTATACACAAATCTATTTTGTTGTATAAAAAGATTTATTTAAAATGTGGCAAAGACTTAAAATAAATACTAAAGAATTGAGCAATTTGAAATCACCTATTACATACAATGTTTTATAAAAATATTAAATCCACCCACTTTTACTAAAATTACGTGGGTAAAACAAATTTTTTATATCATTATAATACTTTCATTTATAAGTTATCTAATAAAGAGTATATACCACAAAATACAAAAAACGTAAATCTAAATGCACCAAATAACAAGTAAAGACCTGATACTATACTTAACATTAAATGGTTGCAGCCAGTTTCACCCTAGAATCCAGGTGAATAACCTTTGTTCTAGAAAAAGGTTTATATATATATATTTATTTATTTATATATATTATATTAATGTAAGTATAAATTCATATACATGTAAAATATTATATAAACTTCTTGAATTTCTTCAGTATTCTTTCAACTGATTTATTTTTCTGATTAACTCTCAACCAGCACCTACAATGATCTTACTAACCTTTAAAAATTTTGGCATTCAGAATATCATCTATGAGAGTCAAGCATGTTTGACACCATAGATTTTGTACATTGGATCTTCCAACAATGTCAACAAAGCTCAAGGACCATGTGGTGAGGAAAATAAGATGAAGAAAGTAACAAAGGTTGTGGCAAGTAAAAACATCCCCATAAGGAACCTATCACACACTACTGATACTTGTTGCCACTCGGATCGGATATTTTCTTGTCTTTCTTGGTCTGCTAATCGAGCTTCATGCCGTTCAATGGTTTCATAAACTTTGTTTAAAACGCGCAGGAAATGTCTTTCGAATTCTTCGCTTGTGACGTCACTTCCACCACTATCGGTTTCTTTCCGATGTCTCAGTCTCGGAGAGAAAGAATAACGCTCAATATGGTCCATTGGAATTTTCTCATCTTTAGACGAAGAATCATCAGAAAATGGATCTACTACATGTGGAGCCTGTAATAAAAAATCCAGATCAAGAAGCGATTTAACATAATATCATAGAAATAAGTCTATATTTAATCTTAACATGTTATCAACCGTGGTTAATTCATTAAACACTTTTGAAATTAGGTTTAAATACGGTTATATTTGCTCATGAAATTATTCAAAAAACCAGGTACGCAGTTTTGCCAATGACTACTTTTTAAAAATTGTTATTCCTTAACCCCTTCGCGACGGGGGCTTTTTACAAAATTCTTAATGTTTTGTCACCGGTTTAAAAAAAAATTGTGACTTATTAAATAGAGAATATGCGCCGATTAAATGAGGCAAAATTTACCGTATAATTTTACTGGTGGCGATAAACACGAATTCTTCGTGTCGCTCGTCCCTAAGGGGTTAATTAACACCACTTTTTTTTTAAATGATAGTTTTCCCCTTTCCTTTCAAATTAACTATTATGAAATTAAATAAATGGATTTTTATTATTAGAAAATAGTGATGCCATTCAAGAAATCGGAATTAATAGAAAGTACCTTACTAACAGCACCCTTCGTACGCTTCAAGGGATTCACGAGATTTTTCGCTGTTTTAATAACAGAAATTTCGTAAAGTACTAATTGCTATATATGAATATAGATTATTTTTTCATTAAATAAGGCAAATATTACAATACAGAAACTCTAATAAAAGTTAACTGAAAGTCTTTGAAGAGTACGAACTTTGAAAAAATATGCTGCCACAGGTTAGTACGCCTCCAGGGTCTTTTATCAGATTTATCGTAATGTTATATTTTATTACATTTAATGATAAAAAATATATTTTCAGAAATAGCGACCAGTGCTGCATGAAATTTCTGTTACAAAAAATAAAACCAAAAATCATCTGAATCCCTCAACTTTTTGAACATTAGTAGGTGAATTTCTTCAAAACTACTTTGTAAAATTTCTGATGAAAGGTGATTGAATGTCTTTGAAGCGTAATAATCCTGTAGTAGATATTGTCTCCTACGCATTTTAAATGTTAGCGTATTTCAATACTATATTTAACGTTATTTATTGATATATTTAATAGTTTTTATGTTATATTTTTAGTAATTTTTAGATATTCTTTGAGCTTTGCTTAGATTTTTTGTTTTTTATGTATAAATTCAGGTTTCATTATTTTACTTTAGAATGCATATTTCAATACAGTGTTGAGAGATTTTTCGAGTTTCACCTTGACTTTTTACACTGAGAAGTGAATTTTTGTTTTAACCCTTTGCGGCGCAGTGGTTTCGTAGATATTTCACTTAATTTTAATTCCCAAACGCCACATTGGCACCGGAAGTTTGTTTAAAAAAATTACGGTTTATTTAATGCGTAAAGTATAGCGTTTTCTTACTTATAAATAAAGTAGTTTTCAAATTCCGGTGTCAGTCATTAATTTAAACACTTAAGCAACGAATTTGCTCTGCGCCGCAAAGGGTTAAACATTCAACCTAATACAATTAAATATGCTATGAACGATTTTCGTTTTTAGTGTATTTTCTTCAGATTTTTAGCGGGTTTTTTTAGTTCTTTTTACGCTCCACGTTGATAATTGTCATTCTTGAAAGATTTCCAATTACAGTGTTTGAGACAATTTTTTGTTATTGATGAAAAAAATATATTACAATATTTTACCCCATTATAATAAATATTTTCTGCTGCTATTTTTTAATATTCTGCAGATTCAAATCTATTTTTAGATGAAATTTTTAGTTTTATTTTTTACTGGGCGATTTTCTGATATTATTAAAGGCATTTCGTATAAAAATTTTATTCTATTATAGAACATTTTGTCTTCCGTGATATTTGGATTTTGGTGACTTTCAGCGATTTTTCGAACTTTTACCTGTTTTTTAATGTAATTTTAAATATGAGTTTAATCCATTCTTTAGTTCCGATGCGTATTTTCGACAATCGGAAGCTGACTTCATTTTCAAACTTTTTTGCCTAATGCTGTAAACAGGGCCTGATTATCAACGGGGCACTCTCCCACCAGAAAAAGTAAATAGAAATTTTTTCCTTATTCATGATAGTAATTTTGATTGAAAAGGGCGTTTAAACAAGGCGAAAATTTCTATGTAATTTTACTGGGGAGAGAGTGCCCCGTTAGTAATCAGGCTCTGGCTGTAAATTTTTCGATTGCAATGTGTTATCCTTTAATAGCAAATTTTTACCATAGCAGTGTTCGTACGTGTCATGCAATTTCCATGCCAGGAAATTATTTGGCACAAATAACTCTATTAAATCTCTCCTTAAATAAAGTGAAAATTCACGAGTGCCATCTCTGTCATTGCAAATCCGAAGACCCGAGGACATGAGTTTTGACATCATCACGAATGAACCGTGTTCTCACTAATATTGGAATTGAACCCGAGAAATTTTGAGTAGCAATTTACTTTTATTTTATTTGTGAAAAATCTATCATCTTATAAATTTATGATAGCTTTTTAAACTGCTGCCATTGAAACCCTCAAGACGTCGGGACATGAATCGTAAAGTCATTACTAATTGGCCAAGTTCTCACTAGTATTGGTACTGACACCGGAAAATTTTGAATAACAGTTTTCTCTTATATTATTTGGGGAATATCTAAAATGTTATAAATCTATAATACCTATTTAAACAAACTGGTAAACATTTGGAATTCCTCAATCAAAAATCCGCTAGATGCGCAACCACTGTGGCATTCCGCAATTCCGCTGAATTTTTATTTAGGACAATCCGAATTCTCAGCCAAATTTAAATAATTATTATTGTTTTATAAGGTGGTAGTTATTCCACTAATAAAGTAAAAGGAAATTGCCATTCAAAATTTACCGGTATGTTTTCCAACACTAGTGAAAACTCTATGTTAGTGATGATGTCACGCCTCCTGCCTTCAGGCCTTCAGGGCCAAATTCTGTTAGTAAAATGAGGAATTGTCGACTGTCACCAGAATTTACAAACATTTTTTTAGAAATCAAGAATACCTTTAATATAAGCATTCATTGCAAAAGCAAAATTCTATTAACCCATTTGTGCCTAGCGTCCGTTTTTAGGAACGCTTCAAAAGGTCCATTCAGCACTGCTTTTGACACCGGTAGAAAATAAAAGCAATAATTATTTTATTTAAATGATGCATTTTCGTGATTAACCAACTAAATTTAAATCTTCTAAAAATAGTGGTGCCAACCAAATAAAATTTATGCAAAAGATGCTGATCAGGAATGGGTTGAAATAATATTGGTGCCGCTTGCAAGTTTGGAATTAAAATTAGGTATCCCAGACTGGGCACACTGTGCTGGAAAGGGTTAAATGATGGCTCAAGCAAACTCGACGTATGACCAGTTCAGGAAAACGATTAATGACTGGAACTTTTTAGGATTATGGGTTTAAATTAAAAAAAAAGCCCTTTAAAATTTTCAAAGGCAAATTATTGAGTTTTTGTAATGTTGAATTCGCACCGGAATTTTCAAAATCGTTTTTTTCAAACAAAGGAAAAGCAATTTTTTTACCTTTCTCCCTATTTTTCTTCTCACCAAAGTTATAAAATTAAATATTATTTTATAATAAATGAAATATTTATGGTGAAATCTTAATTAAAATTATATTGAATATAATATATTTCATCTCCTCTCAAGTTCTTACAAGTCACCGTTATTTTCGAAAAGTTTGCTTGGCTTTAATTAAATAAATGAGGTATCTCCGTTAAAGTATGTCATATTTTTCGTTCCAAAAAACTAGTACCCAAATAATCGTAGCACGTGACATGTGCCACAATTGCTCGTGGAAAAATCCAGTATACCAGCCTGAAAACAATAGTTTCTTACGTCATTTTTAAAATATGCAGGTATACAAATAAAGATTACATTACGTCAAAGAAAAAAAAATGTGAAAATTTCGGAAAAGAAAATAATCTTACATCTTCTTTCCTCTTTGAAGTCTTCCATCTGCAGCTGACAAAAACAATTTTTGCCAGAAAACCAAGAATAAAGCGCCGCATTGAAGATGGCAGCTCTGATCCTCGATTACCTTTGTAGTGGACGTTCAAAGTGAGAACAGAAAAGGCAGTTGCAAAAGCCACTAGACATATAGTTGTTCCATAGTACAGGCCTGTAAAGATTTAGAGAATTAACTTGTATTTTAATTATGAATAAAAAAATAGGCATTATAATCTTAATCCTCTCATTCATAAAATGTGTTTCATTAATTGTCATTATTCACAAAAAATATTTTTTTCTTTGAATTTGTGGACACTTATGGAAATTTTTATGTTTATAACTTTTTCTTTAAAATGACCTATGTTGTTCACTTACATTGTGTGACTGTCTAAACAAACTTTTGATGTTTCTAACATTCGGTTTAGATATATAAGAAAATTGATATATAAGAGTCTGCATTTTGTGAAACAGAATTTTTTCTATAAGTATACAAAGTTAAAAACTACAAAAATTTCAAAAGAATCAAATGGCCGTCATTTTGAAACAAGACGATGGATGAAGCTGGCCAGCAAACACAGTCGAGACATTAGTACTCTTATTATGCATATAAAAAATCATACAAATTGGTTTATAAATTCGAGAGTTACAGCATGACAAAATTCAGATATATCTATATATGTATGTATATAGCTATATATATAGTGTATATATGTAAATCAACATTTCTACGGAAGGTGGTTTTGGGATCTAGGGGTCATGGTCGACGAAAATATAGGAAAATTTACCGATGGTCTTTCCCCGGAAGGCTGCAATAGGTAGATTTTTAATGAAAGCTAATGTAATTTTTGTAATGAAAGCTACCTAAATGTGTCCACAATTTTGGCCACCACTGTAGTCCCTTATAAATTAATTTCCGAATTCCAGAAGAAAAAAGATAAATACAAGTTTATTTTAATATTTGTCTTTATCTTATGACATGTCACAATTGTTAAACCTTCAGAAATTAAATTGCACCAAGTATCCGTAAGTTTTCAGAATAATACCTATTCTGAAAATTTTTCATTTTGTCTTCAAAGCACCGGAATCGGAAATTTAACTTAAACGCAGGTGTATATGCTAATATATTAAAAAAATGTGTAACATATTGATGCTTGAAAAATATACTGAAGAGGTGACGAACTGTGATCCGTCGGATACCACTGAAATTTCATAGCTATCTTTGCTTTATATATTAGTCGATTTTCTGCAATTCAACGAGTCGAATGTATTTTTAACCCCTTAAATCTTACTTCCGTCATATTCACGGGCTGCGATCGTCACGGCTTTTATCCAGAATTGTTTGATTCCTACCAGTTTTATAAAATCGTGTAATTGTCTTTATTCTGATATCATTTTACTTGTTATTAAATAAGATGAACATTACTTTTGAAAAAAATGGAGGCAATTATCAATCTGAATTTTAAAACCGTAATTTAAAGCGACCGTTAAGAGGTCCAGATTTATTTGATATCTGGCGAGCTACAATTTGGCATCCGAGTGTTTTGTGTACAAAAAGGAAATCTCAATGTGGGCTTAATATTACGTTGTAATAAAAAAAATCGTGAAATGTTTTAGTTCGTGTAAATCGTCTAATATTTAGTTCATACCCCGAGCTTAATTTCCATTCATCTAAGATCTAAAGCGATAAGTAGGACCTCTAAGTACGGTTTTTATCTTAAGATATAGTTTTCGGAATACTAGTATAGCTCCAATAAAACTTGTCCGATTCACTAGTTCTTGTTTCTAAATACTTAGGTTCTGCAGCAACTGTATGAAGGATAAAAGAAAAAATATACTTCATCTGCCACCAAATTATGATATCAATCGCTGTCTTAGGGTTCCTTTTGCAGTTTTTTAAAAAATTATCCGATTCCCTGGTACCTTAATTTCCGGCGTATAATTTGCAGATCAAACAATTATTTTTTGACCCAGAAATCTTATTTAGTAATTAAAACAAAATATATGCCACGATCTATAAAGTCAAATTTTATTTTTAAAAAATTCTGACTAAAACTGATTATTTGATCTCCTGATTACATGCCGGAAATTACGGTAAGCTTTTTTAACGTAGTTCTGGCGTTTTCCTGCTACTTCATAAAATAATAAAAAACGTTTTATCTATGTACCAGCAAACACTTTTCCCATATTAATGTTCCTATTTGGCATGTTTTTATGTTTACTCACTACAACCGTAAATTATATATCGCATTACTCTTAAAGGTAAATTGTTAACCCCTTGAAGGGCGGTGGTATAAAATATATACCACTTAATTTTAGTGGAGAAACGTCACATCAGCACCAGAATTTTGAAATGAAAATTTTAATTTCATCAAGTACGTGAAGAAAAGCCTTTATCTATTTTAAAATAACTTTGATTTTATATTCTGGTGTCAATCAATGTTTTCAGCATTTTAAGAGTAGAAGTTCTTTTCCCTTCAAAGGGTTAAATTTAGACAAAGAGATTCCACCAGTTAATTAAAAATCACGCTATAGTTGAATGTGATTCGTTTAAGTGCATGTTACACCGCTTGCGGGCGCATTTTTTACTTTAGATCTATGGATCCGATTTCAACGAGAATTCTTTAACTAAACTTAGATTACAAAATCACGATTCAACTACGTTCTGCTATGTGAAACTGTTTTTCAAACTTCTGTCACCAGAAACAAGAACATTAGCGACGCGTTTTTCTCTCTATTTCTATGGGCTACATTTCAATGGAAATTGATTTATTCTATCAGCTTACATTTTTTTCGCAGATTTTATTTCCACCTTACATTACGAATGGTAATATTCTTACATCGAGCTCAGTCGGCCCGATTACTGTTAAGTTTGGCTCACTGATCATTTTTCAATTGTCTCAAGAGCTTGAGGAGCATTCTTGCTATGGGCTGCTTTAAACAGCAGAGTGTCAGATCACAATTTCGTTTGGTAAAAGGTTTTTTGGGAACATACTAGACGTTGCAAAAATCTTTGTGGCCTCAGAAAAAAAGTTCATTTGAAACACTGTATGCTGCGAAGGCAGTGTGATTCGAAACTACCGTAATTTCGGGTGTATAAGCCGCAGATCAAACAATTCTTTTTCGACCCAGAATTTTTTAAGAAACAAATATAACTAGTTAGATCGCCGTAAATATTTGTCTTCAATCACTAAATAAGATTTCTGGGTCCAAAAAGAATTGTTTGATCCGCGGCTTATACACCCGAAATTACGGTAGGTTTATTTGAAACATTTCCCGAAGATAAAAAATCATAGAAACATATATAAAATCATCTCGTTATATTACAACCAACGGGCAACGCCAGACGGAACCATTAATAATACATAAACGCGATTTCAGAAATATTGATTTATTCTGATAAGTTCTTTAGAAATAAAGCTTTTTATAAACGCATATAGATAATTTCAGTTGTATTATAAATTTCTTGGACTAGTTTATCTCAAATAAGAGCATTGATGTCAGCAAAATCAGCTGCTTGCTTTTACGTATTAAAATTTTGATCTGTATTTAATAATTTATTTCTGTTTTTATTATTATTTGAAGTAAAATCCCTTTCAGATAAGATTCCAAATTTGAATACAGATTGTATTATCTGGTAAACCATAACATTTTCGACAGCCTAAGCGCAATTGTGTATCCAAATACATACATTGTCGAGTACCGTAACACCATCTATTCAGTAGTATGGTTATTGAATATTTGAGAGCAAGTGCATATTGAATAATTAAACTACTGTTACAGTAATAAAATTATTATAAGTTTTCGTAAATTCGAATAAATATTTGTGATGCGAACAGAAGTAAAGAATGGAACTAAATCTATTAAGGAGATTTTATTGCTTTTTTATTTATATCAATTCATACTGCTTCTTAGAAGGAAGGTCTCCATACGGGCATACTCAGAAAAATCTGAAAAAATTACAGAATGTTCTTCGCACATAGTTATATATATTTATAAAAAAAATTTCGGCGGAACCTCCTTATAACGTCCGTAAAAAAATAATAAAAATTTCGTTTATTTGACGATTTATCTCCGGTTGGCGAAAAAAACGAAATTTTGAAAAATACGCTTTTACGCTTCGAATACTTTTTAAAGAAAAAACTTTCTATGTTTAATTTATTTAAATAAGTTTAGTTTAAGTAATTTTAGTTTTGCATTTTTACTTTACTTTAAGTGTAATTTTGTCATATACGTTTATATGTACTTATAACAAAATGAAATTAATATATTTTATGATTTAAAACACAATTTAAATTGATTAAAATTGTTCCAAATTGAAAAATACACTGTTAAAAATCTGCTGCATTTTGTTGCAACGCACTCCCTTGCTTGTATAGAAAACGGTTACTTGGCCGTGAAATGGAGCTTTCTCATTGGTTGGAATAGAGATATTATATACAAGCGGTGGAGTGCGTTGCAACAAAATGCAGCAGATTTTAACAGTATATGACACGGTCAATTCACTGTGCTAAGGAGCATTCTCATTGGTCAGAAGAGAGATATTCTATAAAAATAGTGGAGTGACGTTGCAGTAAATGCTGCAGATTTTTAACAGTGAAGTCAATTAAAATCAATTTTCAGATTCGTTAAAATCGTCTGCTTTTGGCGAGGAAATGCACTGCTCGCCAAATGCCGCGTCGCTTTCAGCTTTTCACGCCAATTATTCCAAACTATTTTATTTTTTTACATATCTAATAATGTAATTCCGCCGCTAATTTTCACTGATCCTTTATTACCTACATGAGTAGTTTAATTCGTATTTTTTTCAAAAAATTCTGAGTTTGCCCCCAATGGAGACCTTCCTTGTTAGTTAACTCTAATACTTTGTGCACTGACGGTACTTTTAAGATTTTATTCAAGAAATTTAATATAAAATTTGTTTGATCACAGATCTACCACTAAATTTTTACAGTAATTTAAATGTATTTCACAAAAGAAAAATATCGCGAAAATTGCGAATCGAGGGGTTGGTTGCGAATTCTGTTTCTTAAAAATTAAATATAATTTTTCTTATCATTAATAGTGGTGTCAGAGTCATTACAAACTATAAGGATTGTGCGAACCCTGGTAATTTATTCAGTTCATCAACTCTAATTTAATGATTTTTTGATACGTATACTTGCTATTATTAGTGCATTATTGTTACAGTATTATTTTAACATCTTCAGGAAATATTTTCCTCAATATTTAAAATGTACATCTTAATACTTAGAGAGTCCCCAACCGTATTTTTATTCATATTTTGCATACTGTAATTTCCGTTGTATAACAGATCAAAAAATTCTGTTTGTACCCAGAAAATTTATTCAGTAATTGAAGACAAATATTTACCGCGATGTAAAATGGTACACTTTAGAATTTTTCTAGGTCGGAAAATGATTGTTTGATCTGCGGATTATACGCCGGAGATTTTGGTACTACCTAACATAGATTAAGGGAAAAGTATATTTGAGGTATATGCGACAGAAAAAAATCTACTGAAATAAATAAATATAAGAGGTAAATGTTGAGATTTGCAAAGTTCATATAGAATTGAATATATCTATATCATCTCAAGAAACTCATTAAAAAGGAGTTTTAGCTAATCCTAAACTAGGAAATTGTGATGAAACGGCATTTTATTGAAACTTTTAGACTGAGAATTGTGACATTTGTTTGACGATTTTTATGCACGGCAAATAATCGTTGCAATGTTTTTATTGGACGATTATCGATTATAATTTTAAAAATAAATAAAATTCTTCAGAAATTTCCATATTAATAAGGACACAATTTTTTAATTGAACTTTATTTAATTGGTGGATTCTGAGATTTAACAGAACAGCATTTTCTACACCAGAATATTTGTATGCAAAAAGCCAGAATTTTTCTAACTGTGCATACGTAATAAACGGATAAGATCTATACCAGAAATTTGGTGTCATTGTGGCATTTCGGAATCATGCTGGGTGCTCCAGGTACTGGAATACTGAAACGCAAAGGGTTAAAAGAAATCTATCTACTTGTATTTCAGTTTATGCACAGCATTTTATTTATTTATTTACAGGGTTCGCACAGCTCTACCACTAAATTTTTACAGTATTTTCAATGTATTTCACAGAAGAAAAATATTGCGAAAACTGCGAATCGAAGAGGTGGTTGCGAATGCTGTTTCTTAAAAATTAAATATAATTTTTCTCATGATTAACAGTGGTGCCAGAGTCCTTACAAAATATAAGGAGTGTGCGAACCCTGATTTATTTATTCAGGGTTCGTACGTATCAGGGGATTCCTGGGATTTCAGGCGGTTTTGCACCAGAAAATTCGTAAAGAACTGATTGCTATATCTAAAAATAAAAATTTCCCCATTAACCCCTTGCCGCGCGGTGGTTTCATAGTGGAACCACTTAATTTTAATTCCCAAACGCCACATTCGCACTGGAATTTTGTTTAAGAAAATTACGGTTTATTGAATGGGTGAGATATAGCGTTTTCGTATTTACAAATAAAGTTGTTTTCAAATTCCGGTGTCAGTCATTAATTTCAACACTTAAGCGATGAATTTGTCCTGCGCCGCAAAGGGTTAAATAATGCCAATATTACTTTACAAACATTCTGGTAAAAGATCCTTGAAGCTTACGAAACTTGTTATTGTACTCCTTGTTAATGTTTTCTATATTCTGAAATCCTTTGCGTCATTTTATCTTTGCGTTTTAAGTCCTCACTACAATAAGTCTGCAAGTCAGATATTTTAATAAAAAATGCGATATCAAGGATATCAAATGTGAAATTTAAACAACTGTTTTTATCAGTTGTGGGGGACCTATGCTTAAGGAACTTTTCCCTGGACAGACATAAGTATTTTTTTTATTGAAAAATAAATTCAGATAAAAAGCGCAAAATTTCGCCTTAGTTTAAAAAAATTTCTGTAAGAAAATACTAGTACCGCAGAAATTTCTGATCTTGAATTTTCGGACAACTACGGCCCCTACAATTTATATGAAATATAGCATGGTTTTTTATTTAAAATAAAGCTATTCGAATTTCCATACACATCGTCGTAGCTATATTTCATTGTTTCGCTCCCGTGATTTAATTTATCAAAAATAGTTGTAGACATTTTAATTAGGATGAGCGAAGCGAGGCTACACAAATTACATTTTGTCGTACACTTTACAGAAAAACTATTCAATATTTTGACTTGAACTTAAACATAAAAGGATATTTCAATGAGCACATATCGTGTAAGTCACATACTACGATTTTGGATACCTGTATTTTAGAACGGAAAAATGTGACATTAATTGGATAATGCCTTGCAAATCTTTCGAAAATAACTGTGGCCAACAACTTAGCAGTTACTAATAATGTGACTTACACGACAAGTGCTCAAGGAAGTACACAAAAATAAATTGTGGTCTGTAGATTTGCACAATATTATTTCTTTTACAGAAAAACCTTTAAAAATTATTATTTTAATTAATTAATTTTACACATTTTCCTATTACAGACATAGCTTTGCAAATAAAAATTGAAACACGTATATTTTCGGAATAAAAAGTAAATCACGGAGTTAGTAGTTATAGATAGAATCGTGATTAATTAAATAAACAAAATATAGTTTCATTATTCCACCAAAATATCTTAAAAATCTTTGTAGACTAAAATCGAAGTATTTCCAAGTGAAAATTAGATATAAAATAGATTGACGTATTTCAGAAAAATGAATATTGCGTCATAACATTTCTATACAAGATTTCCGCGTAAAAACGGAAAATGTAATAGACAAATGTTACATTATTTTAGAAATATAATGAACGAACGACGAAATGATGACGACTTTTTATACAGGGTGGTTATAATTAAAGTTACCCTGTTTGGACCTACGTAGAGTCCGCTCTGGTTGCCGATATCGATGAAACTTAGAATATAAGTTATATGGACCATGGGAAAACGAAATCTGCAATTAAAAAAAGTTCAAATTTCGACCACTAGGTGAAAAAAGACGTTTTAAAACCACAAATCTCAAACTGGAAACAGAAATCTTCCAAATTTAGACCGATAGATGGCGGTTTTCACCAGCAAGAAAGGACTTTATGCAAATTTGGAGCGTTTTAAAAAGCCAGTACTCTCTGCCGTACATTCATTCTGCATCATGCCGTTAGAAAAGAAGGAACGAGCGTTACTGGTAAAGTTGGTTTATCAAAACGGCAGTAATTTGTCAATTGCACTGCGAGAATACCGACGCTTGAAAAGCTTACGAAAAGGACCAGTGACGAGACAAGCCTTGAAATAGATGATGTCTAAATTTGAAAAGACTGGGGAGTTGGGTGTGCAGCAAGGAAGAGGGCTGAAAAGAATTTCAAATGAAACTGCCGAAGATGTTGCTCTTGCTGTGGTCGAAAGAGTATCGGGTTCCCAATATTCTTCGACAAGTGTGTCATGTGATTTGTCTCTCCCTTTTTCTACAGTACGGAAGGTTCTACGAACCATTATAAAGTGGTATGCATAAAAGATTCACGTTGTGCAAGCGCTGAAACCTTCATCCCGGACGCACAAACTCAATTTGCGAAGTGGTTTTTGGCTGGATTAGCCGTTGATAATGCATGGCCGTGGAACATTTTATGGTCGGGCGAATTTTACCCTAGATGGAGCAGTGAATACTCAGAACTGTCGCGTATGGGGTACTGAAAATCCTAATGTTCTCCATAATCAGTCTTTACATCCTGCTTACGTAACTGTTTCGTGTGGCTTTAAGGCTGTTTTTATTCTTGGTCCCTATTTTTTTAGGAGAACACTTCTCAGGGTCCTAAAAGGTGTTTCATTACGGGTACTCGTTATTACAATCTCCTTCAGCAGCAGGTCATTCCATCTTTACAAGAGCGGGAGTGTTTAGAGACTACCGTATTCGTGCAGGATAGTGCCCCTTCTTATATAGCCCGAGCAGTGACAGCATTACTTCGTGCCCAGTTTGGAGATGATCGGATAATTTTGAGAAATTTTCCGACAACCTGGCCTCCTCGCTCCCCGAACTTGAATCCCTGTGACTTCTGGTTGTGGGGATTTCTGAAAGATCGTGAATATGGAGGAAGCATATGGATATTATCTCATTTAAAAGCAAGCATAACACGTCATATGTCTACAATTGATCGAGAAACCCTTCGCGCTACTGTTGAACACGCGATAATGCGTTTTGAACATGTGCTTGATGCAAATGGAATGCACATTGAACATGTCCTGTAAATAAAATAAAAAAAAAAGATTTCTGTTTCCAGTTTGAGATTTATGGTCTTAAAGCGCCTTTTTTTCACCTGGTAGTCGAAATTTGAACTATTTTTTTTTATTGCAGATTTTGTTACCCCATGGTCCATATAACTTATATTCCAAGTTTCATCGATATCGGTCAACCAGGGTGGACTCTACGTAGTTCCAAATTGAGTAACTTTAATTATAACCACCCTGTATTTTAGACTATTGAAAATAACTGCAGAATTTATATTTCAAATCGTAAAAGAACATTATGTATGTTATTTAATAGCAAAATACACATTTTAATAATTGTAATAAAAATTGGTTGGACATAGCGCATATATTGGTGGCTATTTCTTTTAATTATATAGTAATTTCAAGGTTCCTTTTATGAAATTTTTAAAATACCTTTTTAAAAAATATATAGTATACTTTTTATGAATTAAAATTTGTGAAAATTCAATTATTTACATTCAATTATAAGAATATTTTTCAGTATTAAGAATTCAAATACATAATTTATTCTTATTCGTGTGAAGTTATTTACGCAAATAACACTTACGCATTTAAAAAGAATTATAATATGATTTTTTAATGTAAAGTGGAATACCAGTAAACAAATAAACTTAATTCTTAAATTCGTTTTATAAATTATCATTCAAATTCGAAGATTGAAAAGTGAACCAAATGAAACATATTTATTATTAAGAATTAATTACTATTAGTATTATTTTTAATATGTTTGCCGTTTAAAAATAATTTATGTAATTTGGCTGAGTTCACATTTCTAAAAATAAAATGCGCCAAAATATAAACAAAAGTTTTTGTTTGATGCAAAAATAATATAAAAAAGTATTGTTACTTTCAGTTATTTATCTTATGAAACAGTGCTTCGCGAATCCAAACAAACCACGACTTTTGCTGCTTTAAAATGAAGACAAAGTAAATAATTTCTGCGTGTTAAAGCGATACTTTTTAATGGAATGTGTGGAATTGTACAGTCATATTATAGGGTCTTTCGGAAAATTAATTCGTACAGAAAAATTCTACCATTTAATTACTGGATACTGTTTCCGATATCTTATCTTTAGTAATTAATGAGCAGAATTTTCCGGTGCGAATTGATTTTCCAAACCGACACGACCTCCCGAACGACCCAATTCGTCAGAAATTTAACACTTGAGGAGCGGTGGTATGTCTAAGAAACCATTTAATTTTAATTTCAAAGGACATATTGGCACCAGAATTCTTGTTTAACAAAATTTGGTTTATTAGATGCGTGAAATATAGCTTTTCCTTATTGCTAAATAAAGTTGTTTTCAAATCCCGATGTGAATCATTAATTTCTACTTTTAAGCAATAAAACAGCTCTACGCCGCAATTTGATACCTCACTGAACTAGGTAGGTGATTCTCACTGACCATTAACCTTTCCGGCACACTGTGTCCGGTCTGGGATACCTAATTTTAATTCAAAAACTTGCAAACCGCACCAATAATATTTTAGTAAAATTTTACTTTTACAATAGAAGCTAAAATTAAGGGTATAAAAATATCTAAAAAATTCGTTTATGAATTCCGGTGTCAGTCGATAATTTCTCATTTTACTAACAGATTTTGCCCGTGCCGGAAAGGGTTAAGCGTCCCGAGTAAACGGGCACTCAAAATGCTCAGAACATATTTATTTAAAATTTATTTTGTTCGCCTTGTAGAATTG
Source organism: Maratus speculifer (assembly GCA_964019185.1). Classification (NCBI taxonomy): domain Eukaryota; kingdom Metazoa; phylum Arthropoda; class Arachnida; order Araneae; family Salticidae; genus Maratus; species Maratus speculifer. Next base: position 199,503,211 of record OZ025299.1, read on the forward strand.
CCAGATCAGCTGTGATAAATGATTGTAAAATAAACTGTAAGATATTAGTGGTTTCAAAAACATTTTGCATCCCGAATTATGAGTGAAACCGAGTCTCCACTCAAGTTGCAAAGGGTTAACTGGTAACTTTAAATATCACCATTAATATATATATATATATATATAGGGGAAGATGGGGATACTTGAGCCATTTTTTAAATTTTAATTTTTTTAAATTTTTTATAATTTCTTAGAACAAAATAAAATATTGAAAATGAAAATTTGATATTTTTTCTTCAATTGAAAACCACTTTCAATTAGTTTTGAACTATTTTTCTATGTCTAATAAATTTTTACTTTTTCTTTTACAACGTGGCTCAAGTATCCCCATGGAGGGGATACTTGAGCCAGATGTCACATTCGCACCAGTATTTTGCAAAGAAAAAAACCGATTTACAATATACGAGAAAAAATGCATTAAACCTTTTTCAAATAAATTTGGTCGAATTTTCTGGTGTCGTTGTGACATTTCAGAATTAAAATTATGTGGTAGAAAATTCTACCAGCAGAGCTCAAAGGGTTAATCACCATACTTTCAACATGGTACCAAGGTATGTGATTTCTTTTTCACATGTTCAGAACTATAAATATGTTACCATGTTGCCAGTTTTAGAAAGAAAAATTGACCAACTGTAGAGATAATAGGGGTGGATCAAGTATCCCCTATGCTCAAGTATCCCCACTCTCCCCTATATAATAGTAAATCGCATATTTTCACTATTCTATAACGAAAAGAGAAATTTAACAAAAATTATTGTATCCAATATCATTAATCTTTCTCATTTATGTTATCGAATATCTTTGATATTTATACAGTAAAACCTCCAAATAACGGACACCTCGGGAGCGCGGAAACTGTCCGCTGTTCGGAGGTGTCCGCAATTGGGAAAAATCTCGGAGATTCAAAAATTGCTAAGAAATGCTTAAAGTGTCATTAATTAACTTTTATATGTCCTAAAATTCTAATATATGATCAATCAGAAATTAAAATTATTTGTTAAGCAAAAAAAAAAAAATTAAAATAAAATGGTACATTGCTTTAAACACTGTTGCATTCATGCAAAAAAATGTATTTTAAAAGTTTCCTTTAATAAATAAGCTTTAGTTTCCTTAAAGTTTCCTTTAGCATTTAAAGATGGCATTGTTTTTTTTTTTTTTTTTTTTTTTTTTTTTTTTTTTTTTCAATGTGAAGTTTTAACGATGTCAATAATTTTAATTTTCCTTAATCATCTTAAGTGTCACTGCTGATTGTATTTTGCCACTTCTTAAAAGCATAAAATCTCAAATCTTCCGGAGGGGAGTGTGGGAGGGGGGTATTGTGATGCTCCGGGATGTAATGTCCCTCGGACCATCCCCTGAATTCAATACTGGACGTGGGAGGGAAAGACCAAGTGGAACCCGTCCCACTCTCTATACATTTATCTGTGATCACAAAATTTCGACACATTGCTGTGACAGATTTAGAGGTTTTTACTTTTTACTTCGTTAAAAAGCAATTTCTCATACTTTATCGCAAAAATTACTGTACGCTATTCAGAATGTCCGTTATTCAGAGGTTAAACATACAAAAATTTAGATTTTGGGAGTGGGGATCGGTATACTGTCCGTTAAATAGAGGTGTCCGCTATTTGGGAGTGTCCGTTATGGAGGTTTTACTGTATATACTTGAAAGAATTCACACTTACTTATTAGAGGTGTTTGTTGTGAATGAGGCATGTTGTCTTTCACAAGCATGAGGAAAACTGTCAACGATAACAATGTATTGATGCTTAGTGTAACCTTCTCTCCTGACTCAGATGGAACATAAAAGGCTAATAATGAAATTCCGTTGATCAGAAGACACGGTAAGATAAGGTTAAATACATAAAACATTGGTCTTCTTCGAATTTTGATGACATAAGTTATATCTGGATAAGGATCTTCACAACACGGATATCTCTCAGCACTAGAATACGACGTAAATTCATCTAAATCGAATTCTCCATTTGCTTGATAATGAGTGAAATCTCCATATTCTTTCATGCGCATCAAATCTAGCTGTTGGAAGAAAAATGAATATCTTGAAAAAAATCTGCTACAAAACTAAATATCATTTAAATATGTCATGTGTAAGATATTGAAGTCAAAACAATGCCAAAAACAGTGATAATCATAATAAACGTTTTCTTATTAACGATCTGCTATAAAAACAAAATGTCCTTTGAATATGCATTAAGATACTGTAAATAAGACAAAGATGAATCTGCTGCTATTGTTAACAAAAAGTCTCCTTCAAAATAAGAATGTGACTTAGAATCGATCACTTTTATTCTTAGGTATCTAAATGTTAGTTATATTTTCGCAATATTTCAATATCTGGCATACGTAAAAGAAAACAGGCACACAGAATTACCATTTCTTTTCAGAAATATTAGGATTCCAATTCCCTGAAACGTACCATTTATATTCTAAGCAATTCTTACCAAACGCACTAAATTTGCCTACTTTGTAATTTTCATATGCTTTAATTTGGTATGTAAGAATTGTTTTCATTATGCAAGGATCATAAAATTTTTAAAATATCCCAGTAGTCTGGCAAAAGTTTTCCCGTTACAAATTTCTTATTTCAATTTTAAATTGTAATAGAAATTTGTAATCCCAATATTTAATCACATGTATGGTAATAGTATCCGATGACTTAATAATCTGAAAGATTTCGTTAATCCGAAAGGGCGCACGCAGTGCTTGTTAGACCCGAGTGTACGGTTTTTACATATGTCACCACTAATTCTTAGAAAGTAATCTTTAACTCGTTTTATCGCATAATTTGCAACAATCGACTCCATTTAAATAAGGTGATGATTACTATTGATATATGTTGGTGACAAAGTAAAAACTATTATTACACTGCTCGATATTGGGGTCTCAAAACATCCCGCGCCCGCCATGCTGTGTTAACCTTCCTACCCTGTTCAAATTTCACTCAATCGTGATAAAAACATTTCACACCAGAATTGCTATTAATAAACATTTTAATATGTTTAATTGGCTTAATTCTCTGAATCTGTTATTAAACTTTTTTTATGAAAAAAGTTCTGGTGCGAATCGTATAAAACAAATTATAGATATGGGTCGATTAGACCCATTTAGGGTAGGAAGGTTAAAAACCGTGTGGTAAAGTAGATGTTCTCTTCTTATGACAATACTTAATATTAAATACAGGGCTCGCACAGTTCTACCACTAAATTTTAAGAATATTTTTGAAGTGTTTCACTGCAGAAAAATATCGTAAGCCCTATGAATGAAGGTAGGGGTTACGAGTGTTGCAGTTTAAAAATTAAATGTAATTTTTTTTTAAATTTTTAATAGTGGTGCCAGAGTTCTTAGACATTCCAAGGAGTGTGCGAACCTTGTAAATAACAATAATTTAATTTTCCCTTACATAAAAAAAAATATTTATTCATCTAACATCGAACTGTGTTATCTTGCTTATAACGTATTGTTTTAGATTCTGCATTCCAAATAACATACTCGTTTAAGACCACCTAATTACAGACCAAATTGGTTTTACTAATTTGCCAACTCATTTTTTATTTAATAAAATATAACTTCAATAAATAAATTTAATCTAGTGATCTATAACTAAACAAAGAGAAATCTTTTTTTACGAAATTATTGGTATCTAATTATAGAAAAACCAATTGCAGTCAAATCGACATTTATCAACTATTTGTAATTCGATTTCAATAAAAAAATTCTTTAAAAAATAGTTATATATATATATATATATATTGTGCTCAAAAATAAGTTAAGTAAATAAGTTAAATTAGTTTTAAAAATCCGGTGTATTTTTTTTTATTTTTTATTTTTTTTTTATAAAACTTAAATGAAATTTCTGACGTTTCTAATATTAATTGATTTCCAATTCCTCTGCATAACCACTAATCATCAGACTTCACATACCTGCGATCCATCATAAGCCCATGAAGCAAATTTCAAATTGCAGGTTTGCACATCAAAAGGGAAATATTCTACATCCATTGCGCAAACGCTTTTGAATATTCCCGCAGAAGGCCACAAAACATCGCCACTGGCTTGTACAATCACATTTGTATTCACTACAGCCACGTTGAATTGAGCATCAGCACTAAATTAGAAAAAAATAATTTATTAAAATTTATGTAAGTACCAAAATTTCTGACGTATATTCTGCGGTTTAACAATCATGTTTGAGCCCAAAATTTTTATTTAACATTTGAAATAAAATATTTACGTGTTTTAAATGTTACATTTTATTAATTTCAGTTTCTGGGCGAAATATAATTGTTTGAACCGCGGCTTATACGCCGGGATTTACAGTATAACATTAAAAAAACTTCAATAGTTGCCAAATCTCCCAAGTTGTACGGCCTGTAATTTTGAAAAGTAATATATAATTTATTTAATCACAGACTATTAAAATTATACAGAGCAAATATTTCTATTCGGAAATAGTAGTGCTGGAAATCACCTGTCAAAATATCAAAAATAATAGTTGAATTTGAGTTAGGTTATATTTAAAATGGAAGAAGAAAACAATTGGGTCGGTCCAGCTTTTGATGTCGGTCCAACAATGCTTTTGCTCTTAAAGCATGACGTTAAAGTGAATCTTGGGTTTAAAAATAACACAGAAACATTCTTTAATAAAACAAAAAAAAGGTATTTTTGCAAAATTATCGAAAAATACCATTTTTCATCTTCATTCACTGTATATATTTGATAGTATATGCATTCCGTTATTTTTTTCATGATCAAATCAAAACGTAAATCTTTGGACTGCTGGATGCCTTTAACAATCAATTGTAATATACGCTTTATTTAATCGCAGAATCTTTGTGTATAAATAGAGTGACAAATAGACACATCTGAGCCCTTCACGGTTAGCTATAATTTAACATCCTTAATTTTTTCATGGACAAAGTACTTCTATTAGGAAGATGACATAATTGAGTTACACCGTTAATTTACAAACAAATTTATTTGAAAATAAGTTAACCCTTTGAGCTCTGTCGCGCAAATTTTTTCAAAATTCCAAATGTTAAATTTGCACAAGTATTTTTCAAGGAAAATATTCGGCTTACGACATACACGAAAAAAAAAATCATTAAACATATTCCAAATAAATTTGGTCGAATATTCCTGGGCCATTGTGATATTCCGGAATTATAATTAATTCGTAGAAAATCAACCATTGGAGATCAAAGGATTAAATCTTTACTTCAATTATTTAATTAAAAAATAATACAAATTTTTTTCTCAATGTGAGATATTGGGATTAAAATTAATTTTTATAATATAAACCACTGTCACTGAAAGGGTTAAACTAACCCTTACCTTGATTTTCATACGGACAACAGGTATTGCGTCATACGGAAAACAGGTATTTGCCAATCATTATTTGCGTGTACCAGGTACGGGCTTCCATATTCAAATCATGTTTTATTATTATCACCAGTAATTTTTCATTATAAATTTTCCTATAATTAATCCGAGAGATTTCCGGATTCACTTAGGCAAAAAAAATCTGTCTTGATAAACCGGTAACAGATTGAACATTCGGAAAATGCATGAAAGAATGGCATTATTTGAAAGATTTTTTTAAAATATTAATCAGTTAAGTGGTTAAATCAGGCCAATTTTACAAAAGTGGGGGTCAAAGACGCTTGAATGTGTTTGAAGCATACGAACCCTATTTAAACATTAGTATTACTGTAGTTTCCGGCTTATAATCCGCGAATCACACAATTCCTTTTCAACGCAAAATTTTATTTAATAATTGTAGCCAAACATTTACCTCGATCTAAAATGTTACTTTTTTGCGGGGGGGGGGGGGATGATTGTTTAATCCGCCGGTTATACACTGGAAATTACGGTAGTGATACAACAATAGACTATTTTTCTGATGACGATAGACTCACTGTACATCCAACTACAACAATCATCGGGGCAAAACTATTCAATGGCCCTAGTATTCAGGTGGTTGTACATTAACAGCTTTTGACACAAAATTGCTGCCAAAAATAATACAAAATATATATTCTTTAATACTAGTGGAAGTGTGCCTCATTGGTAATATCAGTGCTGTCACAGGCGACTATTTTATATTCTTTTCGCGTCAATATTTTCTTTAAAAAGTTTTTAAGAATATTTCTCTTGCAAATGGTGTCAAAATGTCTGTTAAGTATTTCTGTTTCGAGAAAGTGGTGCTAGATAGAATTAAAAAAAATAGTCTCAAGTGGCAGCTCTGTAATATGTGGTAATATGGCATTATAGGATTTTTTTCAATTAAAAAAATATATCAAAAATAAACACAATATTGGGTGAAAAACCAAAAGACAAAAACTAATAAAGTTAGTCAAAGAGATAACATATTTGTCAACTCTTGCGCTTTTTTGTACAACAAAATTCTTATAAAACTTTTATATTATGTAATCATAAGCTTAAGGCATCTAAAAATGATTAACATTTACTATTAATTTTTGGTGTACAAAAGAAGTCTAAGATTTGACAGCTATGTATTATTCAGGCCATAATATTTGACAAATGAATATAAGAATATGTGAATTTTAACTGTTTTTAGTAAATGTCTTAGAAGACTATTACTTATTATAGAGCACTATGTCAGGTTTCCAAATGTGCGACGCTGGTAATCTAATGACGGATATTCCTCCAAAATCAGAAGCATTCCACCTTAGGTGGACATCCATCCATTTCTGAAAAGATAGTAAAATTTAAGCATAATTTTTTAAGACTATAACCTAGAAAATATTAAAAATTTATCAATTTTAAAAGTATAAATTTATCTGTAAGTATTTATCATAATTTCTTAACCAGGGAAGACAAGCGGTAGACCGGATAGACCCAAAGAGTGTGTGGGGTCATTCCATTTTAAATCAACAAATTTTCAAAAAAGTTGTTGCATCACCATTTTTAATTTTGATAAAAATTTGCATGTCCATTCCCCATGTTTCCTAGACCTAAAAAAAAATATTTTTTTTGTTTTAAAAAATTTTATTTTTGATGTATAGGCCAACTTTGTCGTTTGGCAACAGTAAAAATTTGGTATTTTAAGGCTTTGTCTAATGAGCTGCAACTTTTTTTCTAATAAAGTTTTAGAGCACAGCCATATCTCATTGCAAAGCTAAGAGAATGGTCTTTTTTCATATGGTATCAATAAGTTTGAGATTTAAAAACAAGGCGTATCTTTTCAAGGTCAAAGTTAGTGATACAAATTTGATTTTTTACCATTTTTGAAAATTAAAAATGTCATGAAGGGCTTGGAATAACAAGCCCTCTTTTTTTTCTTACATTCATATGGATGGATACTTATTGTATTAAAAAAATTGTCTCGTTACTCTGCCCCCTTCACAAGATATGGCCCTCCAAAGTTGCACATTTTCTAAAAAATCCAGTTTTCAATGCTAAAAAAATTAATGTGGGGGGCAAGGTAAAATTTTTTGTACTTGCCTGATCTTAAGTACTTCATACCAGCTTTCAAACAAAAAAAAGATTGCTTTGTTATTCAAAGGCATTTGGGAGCTTTAGGGGGTCTGAATTTTCAAATAATCGCTCTGAAACGACAGTTTTTTCATGTGCTTTTTTATTTTGTAAATATGCATTTTTTTGCATATATTATGAACTTATCTTATTTAAAGGTTTTAGATTAACCTCATAAATAGTATTTTAACATATTCCAAACTCTCATCATTTGTAAGCATCCATTTGCTAACTATGACAGGAATAGCCAGGTCTCAACTTGCCCAGTTTGCTTCCCATTTGTTAACAAACATGAACAGTTCTTTGTATCTTTCCTATTAGTGGTTGGCACTGTGCCAAAGACAGAGCTGTTCACATATTATTAGATACAACTATCCAATAACATCAGAATAAGAGAGTTGCATAATGATGTCACTGCAACTGCTCAGTTGATTCTTTAACTCTGGAAAGTTGCTAAGCAAGCGTTCCTGTTGTATTCTTGATATTTCAGTGTTTAATGTATTTTTTTTTTTTCATATCAAGAACCAGTACATATTTATAGAATATTTTGGTGAAGCACTTTTCTTCATAAGTTTTTTTTTTTAATTTGTTTTTCTACATATAAATAAAAAATGGATTCTTAACCCTTTCCGGCACGGTCAAAATCTGTACTAAAATGAGAAATTATCGACTGACACCAGAATTCACAAATGAATTTTTTAAATATTTTAAATTCCTTAATTTAAGCTTTTATTGTAAAAGCAAAATTTTACTAAAACGTTACTGGTGCCGTTTGCAAGTTTGGAATTAAAATTAGGTATCCCAGACCAGGCACAGTGTGCCAGAAAGGGTTGATGGGTCTTTTTACATATAAAGAGTAAATTGTGGATAACCCTAAATGTTCTGTAGGAATTTTTAAGAAAGATAATTGTAACATTTTAAGTTATAGTAGACAGTTAACTATAAACAGTATTTCAAAAATTAGTGATGAGGATAAAACTTTACTACATTTAAGAACTGGATGTAAAAGCATTGAAACTGTTTGTACATACCATGAAAAAAAAAATCAAGACAAATATTCCCACCAGGACCTGGAACATCTTTTAAAATATCACGTCAAGATAACCAAACTTGGGTTCGATTTCAAGACATCTTAAAAATTCTAACTCCATCAGAATTATGGTCTGCACAGGAAAGATGTCATAATATCACACCTGAGATGAGTGAACATTTATCAACTCTTCTCCGAAAGAGAGCAAAACACTGAACAATATACTTTTGCATGCTTTGAGAGTTCAGTTTTATTCTATGTCTTCAGGTGTTAAATTTCTTAAATTAGCTTATTAAAGTTTAAATAAATTCTTTGATAATTCTTCTTTGCCTTTTCTAACTGTTTTCAACATATAAAATTAGCAATCTTTCACAAAAAACTAATATCAGGAAGTATGGAAAAAATTGTCGTTTCAGAGCGATTATTTGAAAATTCAGACCCCCTAAAGCTCCCAAATGCCTTTGAATAACAAAGCAGTCTTTTTTTTGTTTGAAAGCTGGTATGAAGTACTTAAGATCAGGCAAGTACAAAAAATTTTACCTTGCCCCCCACATTAATTTTTTTAGCATTGAAAACTGGATTTTTTAGAAAATGTGCAACTTCGGAGGGCCATATCTTGTGAAGGGGGCAGAGTAACGAGACAATTTTTTTAATACAATAAGTATCCATCCATATGAATGTAAGAAAAAAAAGAGGGCTTGTTATTCCAAGCCCTTCATGACTTTTTTAATTTTCAAAAATGGTAAAAAATCAATTTTGTATCACTAACTTTGACCTTGAAAAGATACACTTTTTTTTTAATCTCAAATTTATTGATACCATATGAAAAAAGACCATTCTCTTAGCTTTGCAATGAGATATGGCTGTGCTCTAAAACTTTATTAGAAAAAAAGTTGCAGCTCATTAGACAAAGCCTTAAAATACCAAATTTTTACTGTTGCCAAACGACAAAGTTGGCCTATACATCAAAAATAATTTTTTTAAAACAAAAAAAATATTTTTTTTTAGGTCTAGGAAACATGGGGAATGGACATGCAAATTTTTATCAAAATTAAAAATGGTGATGCGCACCCCATTTGTTGATTTAAAATGGAATGACCCTGTGGTTTTTACAATTGTCACCACTAATTTAAAAAATATATAATTTAACTGATTTCATTACAGAATTTTTAACAAATGTATCCTAATAAATAAAGTGATGGCTATAATTTATATTCATTCGTGACAAAATAAAAACCGTTAATAAACTGCGAGGTTTTGGAGTGTTAAACACCCCGTGCCCGTCCTGATGGGTTAAGGATACAGAAATAAAAAAATTTCCTTGAATTAAAAACAATGGTGTAAAAATGTAGACTCCAGTGTGTGGGCTCTCACCAGATAATCGTATTAATTTTCCTTCCCTTAAATTTTATAAGAATTCTTACAAACATTATGCGAAGTATTAGACGAAAAATAAAGAATAAAATTTAGTGGTGAGAGACTGCCCACTGGCGCCTGGATATTTGCACCCGTCAAGCAAAAAAAGTTTCTTTGCAAAATAATGAAAGGATTGACTGATACTGGAACTTACAAACATATTTTTTAACCCTTTCCGGCACGGGCAAAGTAAGTAATAAAATGAGAAATTATCGACTGACACCGGAATTCACAAACTATTTTTTTAAATATCTTGAATTCCTTAACTTAAGCTTATGTTGTAGAAGCAAAATTTTAGTAAAATATAACTGGTGCCATTTGCAAGTTTGGAATTAAAATTAGGTATCCCAGACCGGGCACAGTGTGCCGGAAAGGGTTAATTAAAAACCGGATGTTCTAAACTTTTGTTACAAAAGCAAAATTTTATTAAAAGAATCTTGGTGTTGTTTGTAAATTTAGAATAAAATTATGTAATGCCGCAATGAGATCAACGACCCGGAAAGGATTAAAAAGATATCTTGAAATTATGTATCCCACATATAAAAAATATACTAACCAATTTAAGATTTTCGGAAAAGTAAAATAAAATCTAAATAAAAGATTGGCTCTGGCTAGAAGGATCTTTTTTTAACCTTTTACAGGCCAAATTCAGATCCAGGCATATTTTAAATAATTTTTTTGCACAGTATGCCTTCTAATGCCTTAGTTAAGGGATATTAGTCATTTAATATGATGCAAATTTTTTTTTATATGTAATTTTCAGAATGTTCCCAATTGGGAACATTGGTCACTTCCGGTGGTCATTTTCCAGTGTTCATTGGTCATTTTTATTATTTTCCGTGCATTTACCCATAAATAATAGGAATATAACTTCTGTTTAAAAAAATCTTGATATTTAATTCTAAAAATCTGTTTCAAAAAATCATTCTTATGACTGATTATTTTATAGTGAGCATTGGCCATTTTTTATGATTTTCTGTACATTTCCTCATTAATGATAGGAATGTAACCTCTATTTCAAAAAATCAAGGCTTCTTTTTACTCTTTCGGCTAATTTTTTCGAGTCAAGTTTGATTAAATTTAATTTGTAATAAATTTTTAAACTTATGTTCCCAATTGGGAACATTGGCCTGTAAAAGGTTTATGTCTATTTTGAGTAGAATGTTATAATTTTGTCTACAAGATATCAAGTTGTAGCTCCTTTTCACTTTCGCACACAATGTTTTATTTGCAAATGTTAAATAAAAAAAAAAACAACTAGAAGTTTAGTAATCGTAAAAAAATTAGAAATAAAATTTTATTTTCAAGAAAACAGGAAAAATCTCAGTTTATTTTTTTTAAAGAATTAAAAATATCTATACTCTTCTTGCTCAGTTCATCTATATATTTCTGCAACTATCATTTTAGAGCCGACTATTTCAATTTATGTATTAAAAAATTGTATAGTGCAAAATCCATAAACAGATTGGCGCAAATATTTACATAGTATTTGGATATTTATCGATTTGTATTTCGCAGCGACGATAAACAATTACCTTTGTGGTCTGTTTCTGTTGTACATAAAAATAAATATCTCACAAGTAATGTAATTACTGACACATAATCTGAGGAAAAAATATTCTTGTTGTTCCCCCAAAATTATACATTAAAAAAATTCATTTATTAAATCGCATAATTATTTGACTTCAAATTTAACCACTTGAGGGGCAAGCAATAACGTTTCTGTAATACTGAATTATCGCCGGAATAATCAAAAAGTTTTATTTTAAATTAAGGAAAAAGATTTTGCCCCAAAAGTTAAAAATAGACAATTTAGTTAAATGTCTTTTGTGTATATTTTGTTTAAATTAGTTTGGATAAAATATAGCCCTCTGCATCTCAAGTGGCTAAAAAAATTCTGTATCCAAACATGACTGTTTGATCCGCAGATTATAAACGGAATTTTTTTAATGAAATATGTTACTTGCCTTATATATGAGCCATTCTTCAGCTAGAACTGAAAATACACTCATTAATGTTAAACCTCTGAACATGTGCTATATTCGTATTTATAAAATATCTGCTTAGGGTACTAAAACTTTTTGTTCTTCTTTCTGAGTACTATTTGTATTTCTTTTTTCTTTTTTGCAAATTGTTAATATCTTTCTAAAATATATAATTAATTTATTGACTACACATTTTAGCGAATTAAAGTTTTAACAAAATTGAGTAAGGTTTTAACACTTCAAATAAAATTAAGCATATATTATAGATATATTTTAACACCGAAATTATTTCTATAACATCTGAAAAAAGCGGGAAACTCTCAATAAGATATCAATGAAAGAAAAAAATATGTTAAAAATTAAAGCGTTTAAAGCGAAAAAATGTATTTATAAACAGATATTTTAAAATGAAAACACATTCTATGAAGATACATTTAACATCAGCGAGCGGAATTTGAGATTTTAAGAAAAAACAAGGCATGATGAGATTGATGTATCTACGTTTGCATATCTACTTTGAATTTTTGGCTTTTTTTAATATTTTCTAAAATCTAACGACACAGTATAACGAAAAATATATACCGTAATTTCCGGCATATAATCCGCGGATCAATCAATTATTTTTCGTCCCAGAAATGTTATTTAGTAATTTAAGCCAAATATTTACCGCGATTTAAAAAGTAACATTTTATTTTTAAAATTTTCTGAATCTAAAAATGATTGTTTGAACAGCGGATTATACGCCGGAAATTACGGTACCTGTAGGTGTGAAATATGCTTTCAATTATGTTGAAAAATATATTATTTGTAAAAAATAAATAAAATAAATAAAATAAACTCATATAATAACGCATGACGTATGTATTTTGAAGAACCATAAATCTTAAATAGAGATTAGATACATTAAAGTTCTGAAAAAAAAACACTAAGAAAACAAGAATCTCTGGATAATGTTTCTACTCGAATTTCTTGACATGCTATTTTAGAAAGAAGTATACTAAAGAAATACAGGCAAAGTTGAGTAGAAATACAATTTTTTTTTTCAAAAAGAAAACCCGTTCATAAGTATAAAATACTGAATAAAGTACTGTTTTATCTATTTCTTGAAACATACGGCACACAGATTTATACATATGGGTTCAGTAAATGGTAAAACATGAGTTTCTGGAAATATTCCAGTAGAATTGGAATGATTTCAGGAAATGGAACGAAACTGCGGAAATTGAGTTTATTTTAGGAAATATAGCGAAGATAAATTACATATTTTGGAAGAAGATGGAGATTCAAGCCTGAAATTTTAGAAAGTATTAAGGTACGGCGCAACTTTTTTTCTAAAGAAATAGGAAAAAATAAAGTATTTCAGAAATGTTATAGAATTGTTTTATCTTTTGTTAATTTTTTTTAAACGTTAAACTCAATTATTCAATTATTAAGAAATAACATCAAACAGAGTTGACACCATGGGAAATTCATATTCATAATTTTAACAACTATTACTCACGATAATCGTCGCTTTATGTACGTAATTTCCTGCATATACACTTGTGGCTTAGTTAAATCTTTTTGATGCCGGGAAATGTTTTGCAATAAGAAATAAAATAAGTGCCAATCAGAACATTTTATTTAAAGTAAATTCTGGTTCTAAATCTGAGGTGCATGAGATTTACGCAGGGAATTACGATAATAAATGCCAGAAAAATGTCGTGGGTAACCTGAATAAAATATTTCACACTGGGTCATTGACACAGTGTGAAATATTTTCTGTCATTCACATTGTCGATGGTGTGCAGGGAAGCATCGAAAATTTTACTGAAAAGTAATCGTTATTTTATTTAGTCAGAGAACTTAAAAATACTCGAACAAACAGCGCCAAAATTTCGGATCGGTAAAAAGTGGTATACTATCGACTGGTAACCTTTGTATTCATAGCTACAGAACTATAACAAAATTAGCTGCTAATGCGAAACATGTGGGTATAGGCAATTTTCTCAGACTACAGAAAACATAAATGTTGTGTTTATATATTAAATCAATCACATGTATTATTAACACAATTGTGTTTTTAAGAAGAAATAGGATAAACAATATAACACATTTTTGAAGAACTGAGTTGTATCTTTGTAAAATTTAAATTCAGTATTCAAATATTATGATGAAATAAAATTTTAGAAAAAAAAGACGCCACAAGCATTTTTCTCAGTTTAATAAAATCACGTATGCAATTTTTATAATAATTTAAATACCGTAATTTCGGGTGTATAAGCCGCAGCTCAAACAATTCTTTTTCGACCCAGAATTAAAAAAAAAACAAATACAACTAGTCAAATCGCCGTAAATATTTGTCTTCAATCACTAAATAAGATTTCTGGGTCCAAAAAGAATTGTTTGATCTGCGGCTTATACATCCGAAATTACGGTACATGCATATTACATAGTCAGGCCTCCGCATGTCCTTATTTTGAATACCAGTATTCCAAAAAGAAATATTTTCGCGGTAAATGTCTACAACATTTCTAAAAATAATACAACATTTCCGAGTTGTATTATTTTTATAGAAATAGCCTTCGGGATAGGTACGAGGTGCTATTTGTAAGTTCTGAGACTGCGAATCTCTCTGAGATAGCAGAGGAGAAAATAGATCAAAGCACATTCCCCAAACTCTCCTCTACTCATTTTACTGCTTAATTTCAAGTTGTGACGCTGTCTTAGAAATAGTCAAGGCCAGTGGACACGAGGTGCGAAGCCATCTCTAATTGACCAACTTCTCACTAGTGTTGGAATTCACACCGGAAATTTTTGAATAATAATTATCTTTTATTTTATTTTTGGAATATATATCATCATATAAAAAAAATAACGACTGTTTAACCCTTTCCGGAGCAGTCTGTCCAGTCAGGGCACATCTAATTTTAATTCCAAACTTGCAATCGGCACCAAAAATATTTTAAAAAAATTTCGCGTTTACAGTGAAAGCGTGAATTTAGAATTTCGTATGTTCTACAAAAGTCTTTTTTAAATTCCGGTGTCAATCAATAATTTCTTATTTTATGAGCAGAATTTACCTTCGCCGGAAAGAGTTAAGCTTATTGGTGAGATTTTGGAATCCTCTAATAAAAAAAACATCCAGATTTGGCCAAATTGTGGCATTCTACATATTTCTGCATTTTTATTTCGAGATTCCGAATTATCACGAGTAAGTTTAACCCTTTGCGGCGCAGGACAAATTCATCGCTTAAGTGTTGAAATTAATGACTGACACCGGAATTTGAAAACAACTTTATTTGTAAATACGAAAACGCTATATTTCACCCATTCAATAAACCGTAATTTTCTTAAACAAAATTCCAGTGCGAATGTGGCGTTTGGGAATTAAAATTAAGTGGTTCCACTATGAAACCACCGCGCGGCAAGGGGTTAAACAGTTATTGTTTTATGAGAACATAATTTTCCCAGAAACAAAATAAAATAAAACTGACATTCAAAAATGTCCGGTGTGAATTACAACACTAGTGAGAAGTCGGTCATGTAATGATGACGTTACACTTCGTGACCTCTCGCCTTAAGTATTTCTCTGGCAGCAGTTATGGGTATGCAATTTGTTTCTACGATTTTTTTTCGACTTCTTGTTTTTGACAGTTTTAAATATCAATGCACAGAACAGCGAGTATGCATCAAATTTCGTGTGAATGTGAAAAACTGCAACCGAAACTATTGAAATGCTTCCTATGTCTTTTGATTATGAAGCTTTTAAAAGGAGAAAGGTTTTTGGATGGCACTTGCGTTTCAAGGCAAGTCACCCTTATTTTGAGGATGGCAAACGTTCAGGGCGAGTATGCGCCATCAAATCAAATTAAAAGTGGAAAAAATTTGAAAACTCATTAGGAAGACTGTAATCCAATTATTCAAGAACTTGTTGACAAAGTTGGAAATAGTTTTGGAGATTGCCAAGACATTTTGACATCAATTCGACCATACGTTGCACTGCTCAGGGTTACCGCAGGCGACTATTTTTTAATTCTATTTCACACCACTTTTTCAAAGAAAAAAATTATTTACATACGCTTTAACAATGTTTGTAATAGAAATCTAGTAGTAAATGTAACTTTTAAAAATAGTGGTGTGTAAAGAATACAAAAATAATCGCCTGTGGTAACGGTTACGGCTGAAAAGTTTGTTTCAAGATTCCGATAAACGATTTCTTGATATATGAATTTTTACCTCAAAAAATAGGGTTTTTGTTTCCCACCCACGCATTTTATCAGATCTACCAATCTGTAAGTTATCATTATTCCAATATTAAAAAGTAAATTAAGAGGACGACTATTTGCAATTGTATCTGAATATCAACATGTGTCGCAGTATATATTTTACATCTTTCCAAGGAATGACTTCCGAGTGCTTTCCTGAAGAGGAAAACGCGATAAGATCGCTGTAAATGATCTCAAGATGACTAATTTATGTTCAAATTTATCTTACCGACATAAAGTCCGGTAACTTTTTGATAGCACCTCATATATACAAAATTCAAGTGTGAAATCTCAATTAAAATAATCGTATGAAAAAAATTATATTCAAAGTCGATTTTATATTTATATAATTATATATTATTATATAAATATGTATACATACATATAATATTATATAATTATTTTATGTTTACATTTTATATAATTATAATCAAAGTAAATGCTATGAGTAGAAAATATATTTGACATACCTGTGTTAACCAGCCATTTGTTATTAATATTTGATTCTTTTCATCCTGTAAAAATAAATCCAGTAAACAATTAGTTTAGTAACAACATAAATGTAAACAGAAAAATATTTCACTGCTTTATATACAAATGAAACAAGATAAAAAACAAAGACATAGAATATACTGAAAGGTCATGTACAATCGTTAAGAGGTAATAATGAATATTTCAAAATATTTTTCTATGTAAGGAAACATGATCAATAGGAAGCATAATCATTGAAAATATCACTATCACATAATCAGTGTTGCAAATGGGCTACTTTTTTTATTTTAATTCAGATATTTTCCTTTTAATTGGCACCACTTTTCTTAACTAGTAAAATTTGCCTTATTTAAATTTCTTTGATTACATATTAATGAAGGGGAAAACAAGTGGAATTTTACCATTTTCAGAAAAGTGATATAAATGATGAAAATTGAATTAAAAGAAAGTGGCATTTCGGGAACACTGCACACCATAGGAAACATGATCATTTTTACAGAAATCCCATTTTATGCAATTTCATACTATACTAAATGTACCTATTATTATTAAAGTTTTATTAGAGTTTTTCGTGGTGACTCAGTTTTATTTCGGATGTTAAAATAAAAACTTTCTTTGTCTCATTCAATTAATGACGTGCCTTCAGCAAAATATTTTTCCGTTATAAATTACTGATAGACATAAATCGTAGCATGTGACTCACACCACAATTACTCATGGAACTAATCATATATATATTCAGTACTATGTCAAAAAATCTAATAAAAATTAGTGTTGCCAGCGAGCTACTTTTAAAAAATTCATATTTCTGGATTGGCACCACTTTTGTTTTGTAAAATGAAAGAATTCAGCTAGGTTTTACCGTAATTAATATATTGTTAATTAAGGTAAAAACATAGGTATCGTCAGTATTATATTATGCTATCTATTACAAAATAGCGCTGCTAGTGGACTACTTTTTTAAAATTCAGAATTCTTGGATTAACATTACTTTTCTGAAATCGTAAAGTTCCGCTTGGTGTAGTTTTAGTTAATATTGTCGTTAAATAAGGAGGAAACAAAAAGCTAAAAACGAGGAGATTTACTATTTCAGAAAAGTGATGCCTTTCAATAAATATGAATTTAAAAATAAGTAACTCATTAGCAAAATTTTTTCATACTCAATAGTGTGGCATAATTCCGAGAATATGCAGATATTTAAAATATAAATATAATATGCTTTTTTAAAAACTGATAATAAACGTTGTGCCCCAGTATAAGTGTCTGTCATTTGCTGCGATTTTCTTTTATCACATATTCATAATAATAATCTTCATTTTATTTAACGCACATTTCTGAAATTAAAAAATGCGGAGATTCGAAATGCGATAACAAGAAAAAGTGCACAGTTAAAATGATGGCATTGTCCTCACAGGCTATTGACATTAATTATATAATATACTCATATTTCAAAGAACAATGCCCCTCAAAAACTAAAAAAATCGCAAAAAAAATAATTAAATTGGAGGAGGGGTGAGCTCCCCCATTATCCATTTATACTTAAACTCTGTAGCGTTTGGATTCATTGCTGAGAAAAACGTCATTAGGTACTCATTGAGGAATAATCATCATATTTATCCCGGAAAAAATACAGGGTTCCCACCAATTACTTTTGTATTGTAGCACTATTGTTGCGCAATAACCTTTTGGTGTGTCTGCTATAGAGTAATACGGCTGCCAGATTTGGCCTACTTTCTTATTTCTGAAAATTTGCATTCATCCCAGTAATTCTATATAGTATTGTTTCCTTTATGTAATCGAAAACTTTTTTGTGATTAGAGTAGTAAAAGTTCTTCTATTGAAATTTCTGATGTGAATTTGTATATTTTAAATTGAAAGTAGAGGCCAAACTGGCAACCCAGTGTTGTGGGATCTCTACTACGATGTTTAATGTTTGAAAATTGTGATATTGAAGAGGTTGGCAACACTGGATATGATGCGGATACTACACCCCAAAGTTCGCAACAAAAGTTTAACCATAGATATATACATGAGATTTTACCCGTTTGAAAGATACTCATTAATATTTTTTCAAACACATGTATATCAAATTTCAAATTAATTTCGTACGAAATATATTGAAGGTTTTATAATAAATTGTCAGTTTTTGTTTTAAATAAACTTTATAAAAATAAATTACAGTTTGATAGAGCCTGAATTGAACAGGGTTGAAAGTATTGTGTAATCAGAATCAGAATTATTTCTATGATATTAACCCCGTAACTCCTAAATTTTTTAACATAAATAAAAAAAAAATAGGAGCTGAACACACCTGTTTCTATACTTAAATATTTGCCTTAATTAATTGAAATATATCTGACAATCAATGATGAAAAATTTACAGTTACAAATTAATGGTATATGAAAGCATTTAGAAACGAATCAGGTAAAGTGTTCTTCCCCGAATCCAGATCGGGCAACACAGTTAAGGTGTTGAGAAAAAAATTGAAGTAGCATTCGAAAACACATTAAAACAGCTGAAGTGCAAGCGTTTAAATTTAACTACTTACGTTTCCAAACAGTAAAATTCGCCTTAAAATTTCACTGAAATTTGTGATTAATAAAATAACAAAAACGCAATTGCGTTGCTGCGATCTCTTTTTGTCCACAAGGAATGAACAGAGCGCGTAATCCATTTAAATTAGAATAAAGTACGAATTATCCATATCTAAAACGGTCTTAGACGCGGTGCTTTTTATCTGGTGTACATGGAACACAAAAGGATTCCAAATTTTGAGTTTTTAATTATCAGCCTAAAAATAGAGCTAAAAGATTATGGTGCTAAATGATTCTGGACCTAAAAGATCGGACCTAAATGACGGGGCTCGAAAGTTGTTACATAATATATCTTAAGCGCTTAAGGTATTAATGTATATGTTTGTGCCTTTTTTTTCACAATGCACTTTTTTATGGTTTGTTCCACTTTTATAAAATTCTGTTTCAGGTAAACAGTTTTTTCCAAAATTGTGTAATTAACTTTTTTTATAAATATCTAACACCATATAAGTTTCAGATAAAATATTTTAAAAATAATGCAAAGTATGTTTTCAATATTTTTAGAATTTTCAATTTTTTCTGTAAAATATTTCTAATTTTATTTCTTTTAAGCCAAAAAACCTGCTTCGAATTATTCTCAAACACAGTGTTTTCTGACATCATAACAGTTTTTAAAGTGTTATATTTAACAGTAATTCTTTTAATTATAAATTGCATATTATTCATTGAATGACCCAAATTGTTTTCCATATTGAAGTACTATTAGACAGAAAAAAATATATAATACTTACAACATCTAAAATTTGATACAAAGCCATATCAAAAGCCACTTTTAAAGGTTGTGAGGCATTTAAAGCAGGCCTTACGGCAGGATCATAATTTGACATAAGGTATTTTGTAAGTCGATACTCCTGTTCATCACAGTGCACCGATATTACTGTAAAAATATATAAAATTGTTATTCCTGAAGTATAACAGTAAATATACATTACACTATGAAAAACAAAATTCGAAAAAGTTGTGCCTCTGTTTTGGCAGCCCTGATTTCTGTTTAACTCAACAGGAAATATGTAGGAAAAAGTAGTTATATCCCTAAAACTTTGCTTTTGTGACTTTTACAGTGGTACTTACATAAGCATCCGGCTTTTGCTCTTTTACAATTCTTTGGTAGCACTTTTTAAAATAGAATATTTTGCAATAGAGTGTAACCATCGAAAAGCTTTTATTTTAATACTAATTAATACCTGTTTCAGAATACTGTTAACAATAAAGATTTCTTTTAACATTTTAAGAGCAAATCAATTGTTTTCTAAAACTGATGAAAAGATTGATTGACACCAGAATTTAAAAACAAATTTATTTCAATTGTTTTCTTTTCATACTTGATGTAGTTAAAATTTTTATTTTAAAGTTCTGATGTCAATGTGGCATTCCGCAATTAAAATTAATGGGATATATTTTATCTTACCTCCCTTCAAGGGGTTATATATTTAACCCATTAGTGCCTAGCGTCCCTTTTTAGGGACGCTTCAAAAGGTGCATGTAGCACTGTTTTTGACACCGGTAAAAAAGAACAGATATCTTTATTTTATTTAATTGAAACATTTTCGTAATTAATGAAATAAACATAATTCTTTTAAAAATAGTAGTGCCAACCGAATAAAATTTGCGCAAAATGGGGTGGGCACTAATGGGTTAAGCTACCAACAGCCAGTAAGATTTTACTCATAACTGTTTTCTCACGTTTCCTTTAAATCTGGCGGATTTTATATTTAGAGCTATCTAATTTAGACCAGAAAATTTTGAATAGCAATTTTCTTTTATTCTATTTGTGGAACATCTACTATATTTCACATAAAAATATCGATGAGGATTCGAAATGCCTAAATAAAAAATCAGCCAGATGCAGTACAAATGTCCAAGTTTTCCAATAAAATGTACAATCTGACGGGACATTATTTTTGTTGGTTAAATTTGTTTTGGGCTCTAATAATAAAGGGAAATAAATACGCCTTATTCAGTTATAGCATTTCTGATATTATTTAATTCTAACTAGCTTCATTTGTAAAAATGGTGTGGACCAAATAAAATTTGTGTAAGAAAGAAAATAGTCAAAATGGTAATGACAATACGCACATTTAGACTTTTCTTTGTCCTGACCACAAAATCAAAGTTTTTGCTGCGAAATTAAAAAATTTCAAGTTTTTATGACAGAACCAATTAGAAAATGATATTGATAACGCAGAAATAAAAATTGTGTTACATCGTGTTATTTCTTGAAAAGTTTTTACTATTGAAAAAAAAAAAAGATTATTTTTATGTCATTTAATGTTTGGTTATTCATTAATTTCTTTTATAATATTTATGTAAATAAATCCATTATTATTCAGTAATAATTTACTGAATTATTGGATGGTGTTTATGAAATATGAAGGAAAATTACTCCAGATTGTGTCCGAGTATTCAAGTCAGAAAACGAATATGCATAACTGTCAAGTCTAACGGTTTCTTTTGTAACAAAAATTTAACAGAAATTTTAGTATTATTTAATCTCGACTTGCGCCGATTAAAATATATAAAAATTAAAATAATAAAGATTATAATAAATAATATATATATTAATAAAAATTATAAAGATTAAAATATATAATATATAAATTTTACTATTATTTTTTTGTATAAAAAAGTATAAGAAGTGGCAGCTATGCGAATACAGGATCATGGATTTTCTTTCCGATGCTCGCTGTTTTTTGCCATATTTTTTAGATAATGTTTTTTAAACAAGACGCTTAAATAAGAGTAGATTTTCTGTCCATATTTAGTGGTGGAAATATAGCCCCGCCCTATAGTATAAGATATTGCATATCTAGAGGAGGAAAAAACCAACAATCGACTTGCAATAATTTCACTTTTAAACACTTCAAATACATCTAATCACAGATGCCAAGTCTCCGGCTTTTTCCACACCACTATTATCTTAAAGAAAATTGTTTTCTTTTAAATCGCCCAATTGTTCCAATTTAAGATAAAAACATTTTCTGTATAATTATACTGGTGTGTAAAAAGCCGGAGACTTGGCAGCTCTGATCTAATACATTAGAGAAAAAAGGGAAAATTATAACAGTCTAACTTCACAACAACACCATTAAAAATTGGCTGTTAATCAAAATTTTCTATTAATTTAATAGTTTTCTAAAAACTATTTTATAAATGATTTTTTAAATAGTTTAGTAAATTTTCTGTTAATTAATATTTTCTATTTCCGATTTCAATTGATATTTATGGATTAAAAAATACTTATTTTCTAAATACGCTTATATGATAGTATGCAATCTTCGCAACAATGTAGCTACTTTGTATTTAATATTTACAATAGTTATTTAGGAACGTTTTAAAAAAAATCTTTTGTTAATAACTGTTTCAAAATTTAATAGCATATGATAAATTTTAAAAAGCTGACAAAAAATTGGGCACTTGTACATTGTAACATAATACTTTTTGTATTTATATATGCATGTAAAATAAATCACTTTCTGTTGCAACTATTTTCAATTCTTCAATAAAACTATCCTAATTTCCCGTAGATAACTCACAGCTCAAACAATTCTATTTCGACCCAGAATATTCAATCAATAATTTAAGATAAATAAATACCGTGACACAAAATGTTATACATTATCTTTGAAAAATTCTGTGACTAAACATAATTGTTTCAGCTGCGGGTGATCTACGGGGAATTACGGTAATTTTTTTGCAGATACGGAAGCGTAAATTTCAAAAAGAGAATTATGTGGGATTTTCAAAATTATGTTACTGGATATGAATTATTCCCTGTGAATTCTAAAAATATATAGACAGACTATGTGTTACACAAATATAGTCTTTAACATTACTATGTTGTGTTAGTCCAGATAAAGCGGCTTATCCATTCATTTATAATTGACAGTAATCGAAGTTGGAGAAACAGACACTGCTTAAAGAATGTTGTTAAAATTTAAATAAGAGATGGATAGATTCGAATATCAACCCTTTGCACTCGAGAGTTGACCCTCAATGGTGATGTCAGATGTCCCTCGTAAATGGTGACGCCAAATGCTTTGGACTCCACTAAATCTTAACCTTCCTACCCTGTTCAAATTTTACTCACTCTTGATAAAAACACTTCAAACCAGAATAAAATAGAAATTAAATATTAAGATAATAAATAAAATATTTTAATATACTTAATTGACTTATTTCTCTGAATATCTTATTTAACTTTCTTTATGAAAAAAGTTCTGGTTCGAATCGTATAAAACAAATTATAGCTATGGGTCGATTAGACCCATTCAGGGTAGGAAGGTTAAAGTTTATTTCTCCGTGTTTTATCACAGATTATTCAGCCTTTTTACAAGGGGAAGAAAATTAGTTTAAAATACTGATATCCGCAGTATTTAGAATACCCCTTTACGCGGTACACTAGTGGTCACTGAGAATCACTCTGGAGTACACAAGGTTAACAATAAATAATCTTCACAGAGTGATGATGAAACCCCAAAAAGTTGATCAACCAAAGTAATCTTTGTAGTAAAAAAAAATCAGTGGTCAATATCAATGAAATAAAGCTACTTAAAAATGCAATGCTCGGTTGGAAAATGCAAGATGATGAATAACTTAAAAATGATTCGATGATATAGGAGTAACATTCACAACCTTCCTTGAGGCTTATTGGCACTACATGCACATTTAAGATTCATGTAATACCCCTTGCATATTAATTATAGATTTGATGCAAATAAATAGCAGTTTTGAAAACCTGAAGAAAAATGAAATGTCACTGTAAGAAAAAATGTAATTAAAATATTTAGATCAAAAGTAGTTTTATTATTATAACCCTTCAAAAGAAGAATGAGATAATAATAATTAGGAAATTGAATCGGGAAATCTCTTGAAGATGCTTGCTGTGTCTGCCAACGGGTGTTGATAAGTACTTATGGAACAATTTATATAAATGCACATGACATTGGGATATTAGATAATTATTAATCCTAATCATTGAGAATTTGTAGATTATTTACTTGTTTAAAGTTGTTTAATTTGTGATTGCGTTTATTTAATTTAACGGTTCATAAATTGATGTTCTAAGAGGTTTTATAGTTTCAGATCTATTTTTTAACCAAAATTACGAAGCCCGTAAAGGATCAATTTCAGAAAAGTTATTTTTCTATTTTTTACAACGTCATTTTGTTTGGAAAAAAAGTTGAATAAGTATTTGTTTTAGTATTTTAGCTTCAGAACTGAAAAGGTTAACCTGTTTGGTACGAATTGTTCTCACTGAAATCCTTTCACTCGAATTTTATACCGTTGACACCAATATTTTTAACCACCACTTTCACTTCCATTTTTTAAACATGGCGAAGGTCAAAACATTATAAAATTTACTTTTAAAACGAAGTGTTGCGGATCAATTAAGAAATAATTTTTGTCATGTCCCTGTGAATATCAACTAAATACAATGACAACCTAGTGACGAATCATGTACAAAAAAAAAAAAAAAAAAAAAAAGAGAGTGGAAATAAAGGTTGAGTTTTAACCAATTAATCGTCGCGCCCGAGACATTCACGTGCTGCAAGCTTCAAGGCTTTTATTCAAAATTGTTTGATTCCCACCAGCCACGTCACATCTGTGACCAAAATGCCACCCCTGAGTGATGTCACATTGTGACTGAAATGTGACGTCACACCTGTGACCAAAATGCCACCCCTCAGTAACGTCACATTGGGACTGAAATGTGACGTCACATCTGTGACCAAAATGCCACCCCTCAGTGACGTCACATTGTGACTGAAATGTGACCTTCTTAGAAAATAAAAAAATATATACAAAAATTCTTCAAAAGATGTTATTTAATGGAAAATATATTTTTCTGTAAAATAAAAAATTAATTAAAAAAATGGATGTATTACACATAATTATTAATTAGGATAGACTGAAAAAAGATTTTTAGACCGAAATCGAATCAAAAGACACAAATAAAAAGCTTTTATCCTCTATAACCCCCCTTTTTTTGTATTAAGAAGATACTATGTATGTTCACATGTGATACAAACTTTATTTTAAAACAAGTTTTTTTTTATTATTAGCGTTAAATCTATTATTTTAAATCTTTAAAAACTTAAACAAAATTTTATCTAATAAACTTTAATTGTGATTATTATTAACTATTATTTACAAAAAAAGAAAAAAATGATTTTACAATTCATTTTAACTTGAATTGTTTTGAAACTAATAAAAATAAAAAATAAAAATACATTAAAAAATTTTTCAAATAAAAAAAATTGATCAGAATCACTCCCATAAAATTATTGCGTATTTAAACTCCAAAATATTGCATAAGAAAAGAAACAATAAAACGGTCATGCGCATGGAAAGTGAAAATCGTCTGCAAGACAAGACTCTAGCGGGAGTCCGTGCAGGCTACTCTCGTAACCAGAGATTAAACAGCTCCGGTTAAGAAAAATAAAATCATATGAGAAATGACGTGACAGGAATGTCACATGCGAGAAATATTTTTTTTATTTATTTTTATTTTTCGTTTGTTTATTTATTTGTTTATTTTGTTAAACATTTTTTTAACGTGTAATTTTGATACTTTATTATTTTTAACACCTTTTAAGAAATTTTACCGAAATAAACAACCTACACTTCTGTTTACTATCACAACAACAGCTGACTAGCGCAAGGCACACTGGGAAAATAAAATATCGCTGATGTTGACAAACCCTGGTAACGAGAGTGCCTTGCACGATAGTTAGGATTCTCTCTAGATTCTATAGTCTGCAAGCGAAATCATAAATAAACGTTAGCAAAAGTATTTTAAATTGATGATAGAAGACGCGAGAAGTTAGTTGACTGGAATTTATGGCAGATGTGACTTGTGAGCAGATGCGTATTGACACGGATTTACAATTTAAACAAGAATGTCCACTACTACTCTTCGGAGCGGCAAAACATAAGTCCGAGAAAATTAAGGGGGCTTTGACTGTTAAAATGTTTTGGTCTTTGCCACTTTAATTATAATCGGATTTAGTTTGTGCGACAAAAAGAACGAATGAATTCGATGGAAAAAAGGTATGGAAAAATATTATTTTTCATGGTTGCATTTATTATTATTATTATTCTGAGAAGGATTTTAATTACCTTTCAAAAACATGCTATAAAACATTAATGCTTTATTAACTTAATAAAGTCTAATACATCCATTATTTATTTTGTTGACATAAAAAACTTGATTATTAATAATTTGGATTAGGTTGTCAAAGGTAGTGATTTTAATTGCATTTTAATCTGCGTTGTTTCCTTTTTTTAAAATAATTGGTTAAAATATTTCCATAAACATAAAATCATATGAAAATATATTATAATAAATTGTTAATATAATTATTAAACATTTAAAGATAATTATATTTTGTAATAAAGAAGCTTTTTTATAAAATAAAATTATTAACAAACATCCTTTTTTAATTTTTGTATTAAGTAATCTTCGGAAACATTGCATAATGTTATTTAAAAAAATGCATCTGCTCAGAAGAGGAATTTATAAGAGAACGAGAAGAACTATTAAAAGAAACCGTAGATGTTTGATATTAAAAAAAAAACGTTAATGATTGTTTAATGTATTTTTTAACCTGTGAAATGTTATAAAATTTTTGAATAGAAAGTCATTGTGGGTGAAAACGTTTCAGTTGTAAATATTCTTATGGCAATGTTTTCAGAGAGAATTTGGAAGTTAAAACAATCAATAAGAATTTAAACATGATTGTATTTAAAACAAATAACGCAAATACTTGAACGGTATGAAGCTAAAAAGTAATAACTGTATTTTATTATTAATTTTTCATTCCAGACACTTTTATTATTTCCTTTAATGAATCATTTTACAGAGGTAAATTTCAAAATATCCATTATGTGTAGTATTAGTATGCATCGTGATTAAAGTGGGTATTATAAATACTCTCTAATATTATAAATAAAATATTAATAATTATAATTAACGTATTTGTTGTTCTATTTTATGTTTATCGTCGGAATTTTTATTAGGTAGATGTGTCTATGATGGACAGCCTTCCAGTTATGGATATCCCCTTAATGTTTTTTTTGTTTATTACCGTAATTTCGAGTGTATAAGCCGCGGATCAAACAATTCTTTTTGGACCCAGAAATTTTATTTAGTGATTGAAGACAAATATTTACGGCGATCTAACTAGTTATATTTGTTTCTTAAAAAATTTTGGTCGAAAAAGAATTGTTTGATCTGCGGCTTATACACCCGAAATTACGGTAATATACTAATAAATATTTAGCTTTAATTTTTTTTATAATTCCTCTTTGCATGTTTTAATAATATTTTAATATTCATAGAAGACAGTATGTGAAGACAGTTTGCGAATATTTTTTGATTTGTGACAAATTTGTCACTAACTTTGTGACGGTGGCACCATTGTCAATATTGTGAAGTCCAACTGGGACACAATTATACAATTATGAATATTGTTCTGTAGTGTAAAATCACTTACATCTATAATTTTATTATACTTTGGCGATACATCTCAATTAAAACTTAGGAGCTGCTATAAAAAAAATGTACCAAAAGAAAGTTATTGAATCAAAATGTAATGCTATGCAGACTTTAATCTTCGTTACATATTTTTCTCTGTTGCAATAAATGAGAATATTTAGGACACTTGAATATTCGATCTATTACAATTATTTCAAATTTAGCAATTTGTTTTTCTAATAAGCATTAAAATTAAAAAGAAAAAAAACTCTTCCTTTAAGTTGCAACACTGGCCACAGAAAAAGACCCGGATGATAATATAAAGTCTGTGGGAGCATTCTTTTCAAGTATCTCGCTCAAATTTTAATATTTTTACATGATTTTTTTCATAGGATAGCTGAAGGCAATCCACAACCAGCCTAGTTTTTACTTTTTCAATTTTGGTTTCAGATTAAAAAAATATATATATATATATTTTAAATTTCAAAACCGGTTAAAACCGGTTCTGATATTGAAACTATCATAATATAAAAAATATATAAGCAAAATTTAAAAAGTAAAAAATAGGCCGGTTGTAGATCGTCCTCAGCTATCCTATGCAAAAAATCATGCAAAATTATTAAAATTTGAGCGAGATATTTGAAAAGAACGCTTCCACAGACTTTACATTATCATCCGGGTCTTTTTCTGTGATTAGTGACCTTAAAGGAAGTGTTTTTATGATAATTTTAATGCTTATTAGAAAAACAAATTGCTAAATTTCAAATAATTGTGATAGATCGAATATTCAATTGTCTTAAATATTCTCATTTATTGCAACAGAAAAAAAATGTATCAAAGATGCATGGCATTACATTTTGATTCAGTGACTTTGTTTTGGTACATTCTTTTTATAGCAGCTCCCAAGTTTTAATTAAGATGTATCGCCAAAGTATAATAAAATTATAGATGTAAGGGATTTTACTCTGTATAACATTGTTCATAACTGTATAATTGTGTCCCAGTGTGACTTCACAACATTGACAATGCTGCCACCGTCAGAAAGTTAGTGACAAATTTGTCACAAATCAAAAAATAATCGCAAACTATCTTCACAACCTTGTCAATATCGTGACAGAATAGTCACAGTTTTAATGACAATTTTGTCACAGATGACACATTTTTCACATTTTGGTCACATCGTGACGTCACAAAGTGGTCACAATGTGACGTCACAAACGAGCTCTAAAACGGCCATAACGACTTCACATTTTAGTCACAGTGATTTCACATAGACGTCACGTGACGTCACATCGACGGTCACAAAGTCACAATGTCACTTCACAACGACGTCACCATGACGTCACCATGTCTTACGGGTAGTGTATTTGGTTTTATTCTGGTATTATTATTTTTTTTTTGTCCTTAAATAAGATGAATAGTTTTTTTTCAAAAAAGTGGTGGGAATAATGAATTTGAATTTTTAAACAGTAGATTAATGCGACCATTAAGTGGTTAAAAATTATTTTAACAACTTTTGGAATATTTTTAATAGGTGACACTCCTCCTACCAGATGGAACCAAAGACTGGCAATACAAAAGGAGTTATTTCAAAAAGAAAAAATCCAGCTCAATGATGGCAAAATTATCGGTTCCATTTCCATGATAACATGTTCTCTAGAAATTGAGTAATTATGATAATCTGAATTTATATAATAAAACTCTAAATAATATATTTCTGTGTTTTTAAGTGCAAAATGTCTGTTATTAACCCCTTGAGGGGCAGAGTACTTATGCTGCTAAAATTTCAAAATGATTGAATGACACCGGTATTTATAAACATATCAAATGAAAGTAAGTAAAAGTTTTTTTTTTTTTTCGAGTATAATTTTCTAAAGCAAAACTTAATATCTAAATTCTGGTGCCAATGTGGCATTTGGGAATTAAAATTAAGTGGTATATATTATATACCGGTGCCCTTCAAGGGGTTAAATAAAAGAAAATTTTCTATAAATTTTTGTGTGAATAAGGAAGATGTGAAAAAGAAGTCCATCAAGTGAAGAAAACTTTTGGTAACATACATCAGGGCTGCTAAAATGTACATTTTTTTTTTTAAATTGGCACAACTTTCTTAAAACATAAATAATGCACACTTCAACAACTTTTCAATAGAAATAAACTCCAAAATTTATTTTGGAAAAATAATGGTACGGACAAAATATAAATATAGTCGCCTGTAGGAGCCCTGTATATATGCTACAATAGGAATTAGATCGTTAAGAAATTGGATTGTCATTTCGCATTTTTATGTCAAAATTTCCGAAAAATCTAAATAGATTTTCAAAGAATATCGAATAAATGCTAATGAAATTTAGTGCACGTTCGTTTTTTTCATTAGATGTTGAGTTTTTGTATAAAATGAGACGCAATTTTCAATTTTAAAATACAGAGGTATCTTTGCCACAGGGATAATATGGTTCTCATCCGAGCTCACAAGGTGAAACCTCTGTGTTTGAATTGTGTGATTTTTTCAGTGACAAACGTTCAACATTAGTTACGATCACCGAAAATTGCGAGTAAATTTTTCCAAAACAATTTTTTTTTCTGTATTTTAAATGCAAACACACAAGCGTGATTTGCAAGACCACTGATCGAAATATGAGAATATATGGAAACGAAAATTGTAATGTATGAAGGTAAAATATGTTATACACTATTTATTTAAGGACGATACCATTTCGAGAAATTACATAAACGCATAATATAAAAATGTTCACGTGATTAAATAAACATTTTATTAAAAAAATAATAAAAAAATATGTGTTTTAAATCTACCAATTTTATAGCATGGTGAATAAATTTAATGGGTGATGGTCCAAATTCGAAAAGTAATCTTTGTGTTCTTTATTCACAAATATTCTCTAATTAAATAACACCGGGACACCGGAAATTGGGATAACTTATTGACCTGAGAGCTATTATTGAAAACTCATAATTACATGGTTCGTACACACAAACTAGGGAACTGCAAGAAGTGTAAGTCACCGATCTTGACGAATATGGTATCGTTGAAAAGATCCCATCGGGTGCAGTAAAAAACTCAATAGAACTACCCGTCGCAAATGAGCCGTCTTCGAGATATCCGACAATTTATGCCACGTAGCTAGTGCACACTTAATGGAGAACCGGAAAAAAATTACTCTCGATTTTAACGAAAGTGGTATCGTTGAAAAGATATTATCGTGAGGATTAAAAAACTCAATACAATCACCCGTCGGAAATGAGACGTTTTCGAGATATCCGACAATTTGTCTCACATTGCTAATGCACACTGCTGGGAAACTGCCTTAAGTGACATAAATTGTTGGATATTTCGAAAACGGCTCATTTCAGATGGTTACTTCCATTGAGTATTTTACTTCTCACAATGATATATTTTCAATAACACTGTTATTATCAAAATCGGGGAAAATAATTTTTTGCGGTACCCGATTCAGTGTGCACTAGAACAGTATGAACTGGGCACGTGGCATAAGTTATCGGATATCTCGAAAACGGCTCATTTCCGACGGGTAGTTCTATTGAGTTTTTTCACCCTCATGATGATATCTTTGTAACGATATCACTTTCGTTAAAATCGAGACTAAATTTTTTTGCGGTCCCCCATTATGTATGCACTAATTACGTGACATAAATTGAGGATATCTCGAAAACGGCTCATTTGTGACGGATAATTCCATTGAGTTTTTTACTGCACTCGATGAGATCTTTCCAACGATACCACTTTCGTCAAAATCGGTGACTTCCACATCTTGCAGTTCCCTACTGAGAGATATAAGGGATTTTTGCTATTTTAGTACCAAAATTTTCGTAAAATAATGATTAGTATAATTGAAGACAGAATTTTCTTATTTCCTTGAAAATGCCAAATATTGATTTACCGTAATTATAATAAAAGGTCCTTGAAAGTCTCTTGAAGCATATGAAAAACGTTTATTATGAAACTAAATTTATTGTTTTAACTTTTAATTATAGATTTTTTTTTTTTGTTCGAATAAATCAAATCCAATAATTCCAAGGTGCATACCGTCATTGTAATTCATAAAAAATGGCTTAGAATATTCCAATTAGAAATTTTCGCCGTAATTCGTAATCTTTTTATAGGATTAAATAAGTCTAAATTGAAAATTCAAATAATATGATAGAACCGTACCCACCGTATCTGACTTTTTTAACCTGTTTAGAATACAAATGTTTATTGTGACATTCAAATCTTATAAAATACATACATTTTAAAATGCAAAGGGTGTTCTAAAATTGACGGCAAATCTATGAATCTAATAACAAAATTTGAGGGCAAACTTTCTCAGGCTCCGTACGGGTAGCGTTATTTTCCAGGTTAAATACCATCTTTATATATATATATATATATATATAGCTGCCAACTTTTGCGCATTTTTGCTACCACTAAAATTGCACAGAGATTTTCTATTTGTTTAATCATAAGATTTCGACGATTAAATAAGATAATATTTACTGTAATTTTTTTGTGGTAGGAAAAATGCATAAAAGTTAGCAGCTATATATGTAAAGCAATACAGTTCAAAAGCGCGAAATTATGTCTTATTTAATCACCGATTTTCTGTAAGAAAATACTGGTATCGAAGAATTTCCTGTTCATAAAATTCCAGGCTCTCTACGAACCCTGTTTCTTACAGCAATGCTTGTGACTTTATCCTCTTTTACGCATACTTTTATTCATATTCGCTCCTCTTAATTAGGTACTAAATTACTTCATTTAGATCTAATATTAATCTTTCACCATAAATAATTATACATATGTATAATTAGTTGTTTGTGAAACTGTATTTCCTTTACTAACCTTTTGAGCTCTGGGGTGTAAATTTCTTCAAAATTCAAAATGTCACATTGACACCAGTATTTTGAAAAGAACCTGTGAAGGATAAACACGAAAAAATGATTCAAACCTTTTTCAAATAAATCTGGTCGAATTTTATAGTTTCATTGTGACATTTCGGAATTAAAATTATGTGATAGAAAATTCTACCATCAGAGCTCAAGGGGTTAACACAAGAACACCCGTAAGGAATCGATTTGACTCTGACCATGTGATTAAATTTCTATTTGAACGAGAAATTTTTTCTTGAAATAAGATAAGTATAAACCATGCAGATTTACGAGAAATAAATCAATTGAATAATTTTGAATAAAAATGCTGGTGTGAAATATTATTATCAAACTTGAGTACAATTTCTGTGCGTTCTAGTGTTAAAAATATTTAAATATTGTGCATGTTGATAAACGAATCTCCAAAACTAAATCTGTCTGTATTTTTTTATAATGCATATAAAGAAAAATTGTGTTTGGATTATGTATGTTTCTATACAAATTATTTTTATCTGGTATCTCTTAATCACATCAAGGACACCGGTATATGCTACATGCCACTTAATTTTAATTCAAAAATGCCATATTCACATCAGAATTTAGGAATTAAATTTCTTTTCGTATAATGTATGCGAAGAAAAGATTTGTCTCAGTTTTGTATAAAACTTTTCTTAAATACCGATGTCAATTGTATTAACTTTTTAGCGACAGAAATGCTTTACCCATGAAGGGTTTAATGAATTTAACTCAAATATAATAAGATCAATTAAACAGTTTAATTTCCAAAGAGTATTCTTTACAATTTATTTTTAACATAGAGACATCAAATAGCTTTCTATATCTACGAATAAATTAAGTTGCAAATATAAGTAATCGAAAGCAATATTTGCATTGCATAAAATATAAATTAACTTTTTAATAAAACTTACTTTCAATTTTTGACCTCGCCTCTGCAATTTAGATAAAAGAAAAATTATTCAGAAAAGAAGCTATTTGAAAAATTCTTAATAATACGTTATAATGCACTCGGGATAAGGATGTTAATTAACGTCTAATGAGTCTATGATTAAATTTTAAAAACGTACCTTTTAATAGCAGATTTATCCCTTCTTCTAATGACAAGCGTTTAAAAATAAGAAAAGACGGCTCACTTACCTGTCACTAAAAAGAGGGTAAAATTATTTTTCAATCCCCGAAAGAATCTTTTAAATTATAAATTGATCAATATATTTTAAATTCTGATGGATATTTAAACAGTTATTGTACCAAAAATATATTTAATAAGCTTTTCATATCAATTTGTGCTCTGTAATTAATTTCCCTCGTTTTTAGTTTTAATTCATTTTTGTGAGAAATATCGGTTAAATATCTGTAAATTATATAAAAAGTATTTGATCTAACGCAAATTTAAGCATTTGATACTGTTGGAAATTTATTTATTGTTTCCCATATATATATGCCTGTGTTTATATATATATACCTAAATCTAATCATAATTGTCTTTTTTCGGATATGTATATTTCTACCTGAAACTATTTCAAAAAAATATATTTGAAAATTAATATTGTATACTAAATTCAGTGGCGTTAACAGGATGTGTGTCCAAGTGCAGTGTTGCCAGTGGACTACTTTTTTAAATTCAGATTTCTTGATTAGCACCACTTTTTTGAAACGGCAATTTTCCATTTTTTTCACCTTTATTAATATGTCATTAAATATGGCGTATTTTACTATTTCAAAAATGTGGTGCCAGTCAAGAATCTGAGTTTAAAATAAATATCCCATCTGGCAACACTGTCCAAGTGTTCTGATTACGATTAATTTTTAAAAGTTTTGTTCGCTTTATCTAAACAGAAAATTTTTTGTGC
The DNA here is from genome assembly GCA_964019185.1 of Maratus speculifer. Taxonomy (NCBI): domain Eukaryota; kingdom Metazoa; phylum Arthropoda; class Arachnida; order Araneae; family Salticidae; genus Maratus; species Maratus speculifer. Next base: position 199,537,761 of record OZ025299.1, read on the forward strand.
TATGAATCAAGGAGAAAAAAACTTTACAATACAACTGGTTTGGGGAATTGATCCTGGTTGCGACAATGAAATTAATATGATTATTTAATCATCAATTATCAGTTTTTCTTTTATATCTCTGAACAAATAAATGATCACAAGACTGCAACATTTTTCATTCTAGAATCATTGAATGGTTTTATTTAACTTTTACATAGTGATCTTAAGTATTTTTTTTTTATTTTATGCTGAAATATATATTTTATCTTTTCTCGGAATTTGTTAATTTCTTTTTTATGTTTACTCATCTACTTATTTTATATACATGTAGTTCGATGAGAATCGAGGTTTTAAGGATATCTGTCAGGAATTTACGCTAAGTAGGGCTTTATATATATATATATATATATATATATATAAGAAAAAGAAAGAAATACGATATTTTAGCGCATAACGCGATTATAAAATGTAAATGTCTAAATAAAAATGTGAATGTTTTATACCCAAAATCTCCAGTTTTTAATGAAATATTTAAACGATTTAATTGGGATATTTCATTTTCTTCATAAGAGGAAAATCCCGTAGAAGTTTTAAGAATTTTTGTTTTAAAATAAAAATATACAAAGAGGAACGAAATTTGGTAAAATGAATCAATGCTCGAAAGTTTAATGTACCAATTTTATACCCATATGTACGGGCAGAAAGCATTTTTTTTTTCGAAATAATTCGTGTAGGTTTTATTTTTCACTTATTAAAGATGATCAGATTAATAATCAGCAGAAATAGTCTTTAATAAAATGAATAAATTTTGGGTACTTTTGCATTCTCTTGGTCCCACCATCTGGTCTATTGGTAGGCGATATTAGATCTTTTGACTACCAATGTTATTACATAATTAATTATTTTTTTACACTGTATAACATTCAGAGATTCAATAATGTCAAATTTGGTGTATGATAGTAATTGTAGAAAAGGGATCCAGCATCCCAGGACGGTACTACATTAGTTGTTTCTACGGCTCTTCGGTTTTCAGCAAATATTTCTAATTTCCCTGTAGGTCAAACACAATTTTCATGCTCTCACTCGATCATAGACAACTATTAAAATATTCGCGAACGCATGTTTTCATCTTTTTAAATGTAAAACACGCCTGTGCCTGTTACCCATTCATATTGCTTTATTTAACCCTTTGCCCTCGAGAGGTGAGTTTCAGTCACCACTTAAGCATAATATATAAAGCAAAGATTGCTATTTTAAAACAGTGATACATATTTTGAATATTCCCTAATACGAAACTTTATTCGTAAATGATGCAGTAAAAGTAAAGGAAATTAGTCTGGAGAAAAGGATGTAATCATTGTAGACCTCGAATGTCCACAGCAGCATATATGCTACATTAGGTGTTTCTAATTTAGCGGATTTTTCAGATATACCAAATTTACACCAGAAAATCGAAATAGCGATATATGTTTTATTTACTAACATAAATTCATGCATTAAATGAAACAAATTCTTCTACTTAAATTTTCAAGTATAAAATAAAATTCAATAAATTATTTAATTTCTTTAACATATTATCCCCTGGGAATTAAAGGATTTGGAAAGGAATAATATTTAATGTACGTCGCTATAGAAATGACACCAAAAAATTGAAACAGCATTACTTCGAAACAATATTTTAAGTGGCAGATTTCTATTCCAAATATTATCAACATCTATCATAAACATTATTATATTATTTTGTTTTCTGCGATATTTTGCGCAGAAAATCTTTCAGATCATGCATAGTAAGCTTATTAAAGAAAAGTCTACCAATTCAGGAATTGAAAGTTGGTATATTTAACTTTATTTTACACTGCTTTAACCACTTAAACCTTTGAGCTCTGATGGTAGAATTTACTATCACATAATTTTAATTCCGAAATGTCACAACGACACCAGAAAATTCGACCAAATTTATTTGAAAAAGGATCAATGCTTTTTTTTTTTTTCGTGTATATCGTTAAACTGTTTTTTTTCTTTGCAAAATACAGGTGCCAATGTGACATTTTCAGATTTGAAGAAATTTACCCACAAGAGCTCAAAGGGTTAACTGATCTATATTTTTGAAAAAAATTCAAATAATGTCTGTCGTTTATTCCTTTTACAGAATTTTTAATCTTTTATCACGGGATTTTTAAAACAGAAATTTTCTTCTAATTGAAACAGAAAAATGCCCGGATTAAATAATGAAAAATTCACAATAAAATTTTACTGGTAAGAAAATAAATTATGACTGGAGCTTACATACCCGTACGTGGTATGAGTAAATCACGATTGGCAAAAACACGTTGCCCGTGCGATGTACGGGCGAAACAAGGAAACGGTTAAGTTAGCGTCGCGCATCCCCATTTTCGTATTTAACCAGAGTTGGCAAGTCTCCGGCTTTTTGCACATCACTATTGTTTTAGAAAAAATCTTGTTCTTTTAAATTACCGAAATGTTTCAATTAAATAAAGGAAGATTTTCTGTATTAAAATACTGGTATCGAAAAGGCCCGTTACTCGGGAGCCTTTGCACTTGAGAGGTGACTATCACTCACCACTAGTGTTGTGAGGTGTCCCTCGTAAATCGACACATTGAATGCTTTAGACATTACTGATATCTTACAATTTATTTTGACATATTTTATCACAGATTATTCACCCACTACATAAATCGAAGAAAGTTAGCTTTTAATACTGGTGTAATGGGTATTTGGAGCACCCATTTACGCGGAACGCTAGTGCTGAGTGAGAATCTTCTTACGAATTAAAAAGGTTAACTTATACCGTTACCAAACGGCATGCTTCGTCCGGTTACAATGATTTTCCCGGTGAAATAGCACCATTTTTTATAAAAAAGCGAAAGCACGAAATTTTGTCTATTTCAATCAGATTTTCTGTAAGAAAATATTCATAACGAGAAATTTCCTAGTCACGAAATTTCAGGACCCTTAGGAACCGTGAACAGAATCTGATTACTGCCGGCAAAAAATTACCTTTATTACGTGCCCTACCATTACAAAATGCCTATCCTAAGTAATATGTGATTCAATTCTATTACATTAAACTATTAGAAATTTTCACTGATGGTAATCAAGCACTGATAGCAACAGGGAAAATATTTGCTAAAAATATTCACACAAGCTTAAGCACGTGCTATGCCAAAACCTTTCACATTAAAGCTATAAATACGATAATCTTTGGAGACTATTCTATAACAATGCCCAAAATACGTTAAATCTCTAAAAGGAAAAAAATGTTAAATTAAACCAACACTATCAATTTGGCATTTTTATGTACTTAGAAATTTCCATTTTAAAACGAAGTTCTGAAAGAAGACTTTTTACTTTAGACTAGCTGAGTCGCCCGGCGTTGCCCGTGCCCGTAATAATATTCTAAAATACACCTGAAATTCGTACTACAAAATGTTGTAGAAAGACCTTATCTCGAACTTAATCCCCGCTGCCTACGGTGTACCGTTTCGCAGAAATGCTGTGCACACACGGTAAAAAAAGGGGGGGGGGATAAGTTTCACATTCTACCACCAGATGGCGAAATCTTTTCTTAACAATACCGTTTCTGGACTTAAGAAATATATTTCATGAGATTATTATTCGAAAATACGGGTGAGTACACTTTTAAAATTCTATATTAAATATGCATTATTTATCCCAGGACTCTGAAATATACGCATCTAAAACGGTACGGTCTCAAATATTTGATCAATACCTCTCTAAAATAATTATTGCCCCCTACCCTACTCTTTAAAATTTATATTAAGTGTTATAAACAATCTGAAAGTTTTATATTAAATAAGTAATATTTATTCCAGCGCTTAGTGAAAATCCCTCATTTGAAATGGTAGAAAACGGTACAATTATAAATATTTGATCGCTCCCCATAAAAAAATCCACCGCCCCGTATTATTCTCACTGACCTTTAAAATATTTACTATGCGTTATAATGTATCTGAAAGCTCAAAAGGATCGTTTTGTGAGGTTTTTTTCTTAATTTTAGTTAATTCGCGTTTCAGCGTTTCTTTTCTTTTTTTAAATCAGATTTTTATTTAAAAGAAAACTTGGATTTTTATAAATCTACATATTATTAAACAACGTTTAACCCCTTGAGGGGCAAAGCACTTATGTTCCTAAAATGTCCAAATGATTGATTGACACCGGGATTCACAAACAGATTTATATGATAGAAAGTAAAAGCTGTTTTTTGCGTACATTGTAAAAAGCAAATCTTAATACTAAAATTCCGGTGCCGATGTGGCATAAGGGAATTAAAATTAAGTGGTATAAATAATATACCGGTGCCCTTCAAGGGGTTAAAGATATTGCTCAATGCATAACTTAAAAACCTCTAAATTAGTGATGCACAACCTTTTTGCCAGAAAATTGTTTGCCACCAGAATATTTGAAAAGTGACGTTTGTTTCATTTAATAGCAAAGTTTCTGTTATTATTATAAAGAAAATTATTCTGGATGAAAATAGTGGTGGCATTGTGGCCCGCGGGCCACAGGTTGTGCATCCCTACTCTAAATGGTGTATTTAAAAAAAATAACAGCGTACCAAAAAACATTTGTGGTTTCCATATACTTGCTTTTTAAATAGAGCAAGTCACCCAAGTAATAAATTAATAACTACCGTAATTTCGGGTGTATAAGCCGCGTATCAAACAATTCTTTTTGGACCCAGAAATTTTATTTAGTGATTGAAGACAAATAGTTACGGCGATCTAAGTAGTTATATTTGTCTCTTAAAAATTTCTGGGTTTAAAAGGAGTTGTTTGATCTGCGGCTTATACACCCGAATTTACGGTAATATATAAGGTTGTAATTGAGCGGCAGCGAAGAAATTTATATATTTAAAATCAGCGAAAAATTCTTCATTTGAATTGATAAAAATTAAATTCATAAATTAAACATTCAAAAATACACTGGTGTCCAAAATTTAAGCATAATTGGTAATTAAGTAATTATTTTTAAGTAATGAAAGAAATATGAACCGGAATGTGCTGAAACTCCAGGTGTGTAAACAAAATAGTACGCGTCACATATTTTCGCGAAGAGTTTTCCCCGAAACCGAATAGGGGACCGTCAACAAATTGAAAAAGAACGAAGATCTTTTGGATAACCCTGTCAAAACTAATGTAGCAAAAGCGTTCAAACTGCACATTATGATTAATTGGCTTATTGTAATGCACTGTATTAATTTTTACAAGGATAGCATGTATACTCGTAGAGAAATTAAGGTTTTTATAAAAACAGTCCTAAGTTTTTTGCTTATAATTTGCAGAGTTCTTAATATAAAATAGTGTTCTTTTTTGAAAAAATGACAAACATCATTGTACACAATACCCTGTCATCAGAATTAAAAAATAATAAAAATTGTATGACAAATGAGCAGGTTTACTAAATAATTTTTTACTGCGCATGCGTGAACGCTATTAAAATTTCATTTGCATATTATGTTAGCTAAATGTATAGAGCAACTTTTGTGAAAGTCTCAAAAACATAGCTTAAAAATTCTGAAAATTATCGTTGATAGAATGAGATCAGAATCCTTTATTCCCTAAATGAAGCAAAAAGATGAGGGGCTGTATCCATATTCCATTGTTTAGTGCCTACACAATATTGCACGTACAACCAGGGGTGCAAAAATCTAGGCGCCAGAGGGTAGTCTCGCACCACTAAAATTTTAAAGTCGTTTTCGCTCAAAATTTAATAGCATTCTAGCAGGAATTTTACACAAAATATTAGACGGAGAAAAACGAAATAAATTTTGTGGTGAGAAACTGCCTGCTGGCGCCTAGATTTTTGCACCCCTGCGTACAACTATATTTAGGTAAATCCCCTGATTTTTTTGCTTCCTTTAGGAATAACGGATTTTGAGTTGATTCTATAGGCTCCCATTTTCAGAATTTTCAAGCTATGTTTTTGAAACTTTTACAGGAGTTGCTCTATACATTGAGCTAACACAATATGCAAATGACATTTTGATATCGTTGACGCATGCGCAATGAAAAATTATTTACTAAACATACTCATTTTTCATACAATTTTTATTATTTTTAAATTCTGATGACAGGGTATTGTGTACAATGATGTTTGTCATATTTTCAGAAAAGAACATTATTTTATAATAAGAACTCTGCAAATTATAAGCAAAAAAACTTGGAAAAATTTAGGACTGTTTTTATAAAAACCTTAATTTCTCTACGATTATACATGCTATCCTTGTAAAAATTAACACAGTACATTACAATAAGCCAATTAATCATAATGTGCAATTTGAACGCTTTTGCTACATTAGTTTTGACAGGGTTATCCAAAAGATCTTCGTTCTTTTTCAATTTGTTGACGGTCCCCTGTTCGATTTCGGGGAAAACTCTTCGCGAAAATATGTGACGCGTACTATTTTGCTTACACACCTGGAGTTTCAGCACATTCCGATTCATATTTCTTTCATCACTTAAAAATAATTACTTAATTACCAATTATGCTTAAATTTTGGACACCAGTGTATTTGCAGGTCGTCTAAAAATGCCGCTACTATCTGACTCCCAGTTGGCTGAATTACAAAAACCCTGCTCTCATTCAGAAAGATTTCTCGAAATTCTGTTTCTTAGAAAGGAAATAAAATGAGATTTTATAAATGGATTTTTACGGATTTTTCAACTATTTACAGGAGTATGAAAATTATTTTTAGAATTTCTGAAAGAGGAATTTTTTCTGCATGTAGCTGTCTAATTTTTGAGTTTTTAGGTCCAGAAGAATTTAAAATACAGCTCTTTATTAAAAAGCCTAGTACATTCATCGCCGTGGCAACCCTGTATTTACAGTCACCTTTTTCCTTTTCTTTGAATTTTCGAAGGAATATTCTGTGGTTTAAGAAAAATATATGCCCTTATTGAATTATGAATACTTTTCCTTTCTTCTAATTTAGGGATTTTAATTAATTTCTCAACTAATTATTTAGAATTTTAAAATTCTGAGGGTCAGGTGCATTAGGAAAGGCCTTGGACAATCTTCAAAAAAAATTTGAACTTCGTACGTGCCGTAGTTTTCGCTAACTATCGCAGACACACACACACACACGTACAGAGCTATTTGTTATTTTATTATATAGATAGTCATAAAATGTTTGTTCCGCGGCGTTACCAGGATGTGTCCTCAAAAGCAGTAATATTGTATGTTTTTCTTGTCCTTGATTCATAGCAGAAAATTTACTTGTTAGATAAGGTAAAAAGAACTGAAATAAATTATTGGTATTCAGAACACTTGGGCACCCACGTTTGTTACTCCACTATTGTCATTACATAAATATAGATTATTATTCAGAATACAAGGTATCACTTCTATATTTCTGTTCTTATAAAAAGTCACTCTAGCAATCTAAAAATAAACTAATATATATATATATATATATATATATATATATATATATATATATATATATATATATATATATATATATATTATGATAAATCAAGTTCATTATGTACCGCTTTTACATGACATTATTAAATTAAAGATTTTTTTTACTATTTCTAGCATGGGATCTGCAATAAAATTATTTCAAATGAAAAAAATATGATTTTTTCAATTCTTAGCCGTAATTTCCGGCGTAAAATCCGCGGATCAAGCAATAATTTTTCGACCCAGAAAAATTTTAAAATAAAATGTTATTTTTTAGATCGTGGTACTTATTCGTGCTAAAATTTCTGGGTCGAAAAGTAATTGTTTAATCCACGGATTATACGCCGAAAATTACGCTATATACAGTCGAGTCTCTATATAACGAAATCCATTGTTCCATTAAAAATTCGTTATATAGAGAAATTCGTTGAATAGAGAAAGCCGTTAAAATTTCTTTTTAATGTGCACATTTTGAACAAGTATTATTTTTTATACGTTTAATTAAAATTTTGAATCGTTTAACTATAAATATTACCGTAATATCTTATTTCTTAATTATTTGAACAGTTTCAAAATAGAGAATAGACATTTATTTAAAAGCTTAATAAAAGGCACGCAAGAAAAACGCACGTTAATTTTTTTGCCGTTGAAAACACAACATCTCAAATTTTCGGAGGCGATCTCATTGCTCCGGGAGTGAATGTCCCCACAAGCCACCCTCTGAAATCAACAATGACTTCAATTACCACATTGATCCAGGTTTTATATGTGTAACAATTAAATTGACACTGTTACTCGAAGGATGTTAAAATATGTGTGGGAGGGGGGGGGGGGTCTGGTGGAATGAATTCGTTGGCCCTAAAGATCAAGGAGATTCAAGGTAGAGAAGTAATATTAAAAACTCAGCCTTGAACGATAAATCAAAAATAAGTGATAGAAATTTGATTCCATGCGAATTTGAAGCTTTTTTAAAACTGAATAAATAAAGAACATTTTATGAAAAAATTGATTATATGGAGATAGATATTTCGCTATATAGAGACTGTTTTTAATGTAAACATGAAAAAAGGGGACCGTTCCTGCTAAAAATTCGTTATATAGAGAAATCGATGTATGGAGTTTCGTTATAGAGAGACTCGACTTTACTTACATATACTTCTGAGGGAAAATATGTATTATCCTTATTAAGTTTATTTATTATTTTTGAGTAGAAGAATGTTGAGCCCAATGTGATTTAAAACAAAATTTTCCATTGTAAAGGGATTTTAAATCAATTTAAAATTAAAACCATTTAATCCCTTATAGTTAAAACATAATATGTATAAAGAGATAAAGTTATAATTTTCTGGATCACAAGCATGCTTAAGCTTTAATTTTCGAGCCTGATTAATAAGCGATATGATCGTGATAACTATCGCGATTAATCTACACTAGTTGAATAGATTGCCTGAATGTTATTAAGGATTTATCTGTCACTGGTCTAAATATCTAACGAAAAAATTCACTACATTGTCCGATGCTGTTTTAAGCATATTGAATTTTGCATTATTTTAAAACTGATTACTAACAAGAGTATAAATGTTGCATACTTCAGGGATGAGATTTCCGCTTTTTTGCATATCAATAAAATCTTAGAGAAAAAGCTTTATTATTTAATCGGAACATTTTTGTGATTTAAACAACATCATTTTTTCTAAGTTTATACTGGTGTCAAAAAAAGCGGAAATCTTATCCCTGATACTTAGTAGAGGTAATAATAATTATGCTTGAAATAAGACTCTTGCATGACAATGTACAAATTTGAAACGCATGCTACATGTAGATGTATATATTTTAGGTCTAAATTTAATACATGTGTTATCATTTATATAAAAGCGTATGGTGCAAACGCAGTACTATTAAAATTTCAACTTTAACAGCTCATAAAAAATTTTGTGATTATAGTCAAAAGCTCATCCTATTAAATTCCATAGCGTTTTAAATGTGAGGTAGGACTGTTGCATATAAAAGAAAAATATATAGAAAAAAAGAATATTTACATATGAATATTGAAAAGTTTTCATTTTTTCTTCCTAAAATCTTTTAGAGACATAACCACCCCCCCCTCCCACTCATTTATTAAATAACTTTTAGAAACAAATATATTCTAATAAATTCTATACTTATTTGGGAGTGGTACAGGTAGAGCATTTTTCAAGGCGAGTTATCAGTATTTTATATATATATATATATATATATGAAATCTTTATCAAACGAACAATGTTTCGACATCTTTTAAAAACAGATTTTTTTGTGCAAGTATTATTGCCGAAGATGTTTCTGTGTTTCTGGTCAGCAAAATTCTAGTAGGTGTATGAACTCGGTTATTTATCTTAATAGGAACGTATTTTAGAAATATTACATATATGTATTCGTAAATTAACAACCATATAAATGTCAATTTGAAATTTTTATGTACTTACAAATTTTTATTTGAAAATGTAAATTCTGAACAAGGACCTTTTTTACTTTAGGTAATCAAAAAATGTTTGTCATTATGTAAATCAAATATTATTAATCAGAACACCAGGTATCAATTCGAAATTTTATTTAAAAATAAACAAAAATTTTTTGTTATTATGTATAAACTTCATAATGTATCGCTTTTAATTGACATTTTGTAATTAAAGATATTTTGCCTTTTGGTCCTAGCTTGAGGTCTACAGTAAAAGTAATTGAAATGAAAAAATATCATTTCTTCCTTTCTTTTATTTACTTACAATTATGTTTGGGGAAAAGATTTCTTAAATTTTATTACGTTTATTTATTAGTTTTGAATAGAAGAACGTTCAACACAGAGTGATTTAAAACAAAATTTTCTGATGTAAAAGGATTTTCAAAGATTTTCAATATAAAACCTTTAATTCCTTATTTTTAAACATTATATGTATAGAAAGTTAACCCATTAGTGCCTAGCGTCCCATTTTTTGGACAGTTTTGTTAAAAATCCAAGTAAGCGCTTTTCACACCAGTAAAAAGGAGGATAAATAAATATTTTCTTTCTCGAGACAAATTCCTCCATAAATTAATATCAAAGTTATTCTTGTTTTAAAAGTGGTGGGGATTGCAAAATTTGAATTTTAACAAAGAAAATAATTCAGGCATTAACCCATTAACGCCCAAGTTATTTTCTTCGCTAAAATTTAAATTTTGTATTTCCCACCACTTTTAAAATCAAATTATCTTTTATCTAATTTTATCAAGGATTTTGCCTCGTGAAAGAAGGTATATACCGTAATTTTGGGTGTATAAGCCGCAGCTCAAACAATTCTTTTTCGACCCAGAATTTTTTAAGAAACAAATATAACTAGTTAGATCGTCGTAAATACTTGTCTTCAATCACTAAAAAAGATTTCTGGGTCCAATAAGAATTGTTTGATCCGCGGCTTATACACCCGAAATTACGGTATTTATCTTCCTCTTTACTGGTGGGAAAACCGCTTTCTTGCTGTTTTTGTAACCGTCCTCAAATGAGGACGCTGGGCGTTAATGGGTTAAAGGGTTAAAGTTAAAATTTTCTGAATCACGAACATCCTTAAGTATTAATTTTCGAGCCTGATCAATAAGCAATAGGATCGTGATAACGATCGTGATTAATCTAAACGAGTTAAATAGATTGCCTGAATGTTATTAAGGATTTATATGTCAGTGCTCTAATTATCTAACGAGAAAATTCAGTACATTGCCCGATGCTGTTTTAACATATTAGATTATGCATTATCTTAAAGCTCTTTCGTAGCAAGCGTATAGATGTCGCAAACTTGGTTGTGTTAATATTAATCCTACTTCAAATAACCTTCTAAGACAATGTATAAATTTGAAATGCATGCTACCTGTAGACGTATATATTTTATGTGTAAGATTAGTAAACGTGGTATCATTTATGTAACAGTGTATGGTACAAAAGCAGTACTATTAAAATTTCAACTTTAACCCATTTCCGATACACTGTGCCCAGTCTGGGATGCCTAATTTTATTTGCAAACTTGGAAATGGCATCAATAATATTTTAGTAAAATTTTGCTTTTATAAAAAAATCTTAAATTAAGGAATTCAAAATATCTCAAAAATTCGTTTTTGAATTCCGATGTCAGTCGATAATTTCACATTTTACTGAAAGATTTTTCCCGTGCCGGAAAGGGTTAATAGCTCGTAATGAATCTAGTGATTATAGTCAAAAGTTCATTCTATGACAATTCATAACCTTTTACGTATAGGGTACGACTATTGAATATAAAAAAAATAAATATTGCAAAAAATATATTTCTATACGAATGTTTAAAATTTTTCAGTCGATTTTTCCTAAAATTGATGGGAGAAATAACTGCCCCTTCCCCTCTATCCCCCCTCCAATAATAATAATAATAACAATCACACCAACGTATATTATAAAAATACTTTTTTTAACTGGGAAATTGTTAGTCAATAATCTATAGAAAAAATATGTTTTAATAAATTCTATAGTTATTTGAGGGTGGTGCAAGCGAGGTATTTATCAAGGAGATTTAAAGTACTTGTGCCGAAGATGTTTCTGGTCTACAAAATTCCAGGAGGCGTACGAACCCAGTTATTTAGTATTATAGGAACGTATTTTAGAATTATTTTATACACATATATATATATATATATATATATATCAGTGATGCACAACCTTTTTACCAGAAAATCGTTTCCCACCAGAATATTTGAGAAATGTAGTTTCTTTTCTTTAATAGCCAAGTTTCTGTCTTTACTATAAGGAAAATTATTCTGCATAAAAATAGTGGTATTTTTGTGGCACGTGGGCCAAAGGTTGTGCACCCCTGATATATATATATGTATATGTATATATATATTAACAGTCATATAAATGTCAATTTGGCATTTTTATGTCCTTTTTAAATTGAAATTTTTATTTGAAAACAGAAATTCGGAACGAGGACCTTTTTACTTTAGGTAATCCAAGACTTCCAATTGGTACGCTATTTGGACACCACTTTTATAAAAAAAATATATATATTTATGAATTTCGTAATGCCATATCAAACAGAACGTTTTTCTTGAGATTGTTCATGAAACCTACCACGGTTTTCTTAAAAAAAAATTATTGCTTTTCAAAAAGCGAACCAGTGGGAGCCCTGGTAACCACAAATTGTTTGTCCTTATATAAATCAAAGATTATTATTCAGAATACTAGGTGTTAAGTCTTGTATTTAAAAAAAGTCAAACTGGCTATCCCAAAATAAACAAGTATATTTTATAAATCTACATAAACTTCATAATGTAGAATAACTTCAAAAACTTATTTTGTCTTTTATTTCTAGCTTGAAATCTACAATAATTATGTATGAAAAGAGAAAATACCATTTTTTCATTTCTTTTACATACTTACAAATTATTTTGAGGAAAAATATTTATTACCATTTATTACGTTTATATATTAGTTTTCAATAGAAGAATTTCGGACACAGTGTATTTTCTGATGTGATAAGACTTTAAAACAATTTAAACATAAAATCTTTTAATTCTTTATATTTGAAACATTATATGTATAAAGAGTTTAGGTTATAATATTCTAGATCACGAACATGCTTAAGCATTAATGTTTGAGCCTGATTAATAAGCAATATGATCGTGATAACGATCGTGATTAATCTACGCTAGTTCGATAGATTGCCTGAATGTTATTAAGGATTTATCTGTCACTGGTCTAAATATCTAACGAGAAAATTCACTACATTGTCCGATGCTGTTTTAAGCATATTAGATTATGCATTATCGTAAAGCTGTGTCGTAGCAAGGGTATAGATGTCGCAAACTTGGTAGTGTTAATATTAATTCTACTTCAAATAAGATTCTTGTAAGACAATGCACAAATCTGAAACGCATGCTTTATATAGAGGTACATATTTTATGTTTAATGCACGTTCTAATAAATGATAATAAATATATTCTAATAAATTCTATACTTATTTGAGGGTTCATACAGGTCATACATTTTTCAAGGCGTTTTCTAATATTTTTTTATAGAAAAATAAATCTAAGTTAAACGAAAAAAAATTTCGACTTCTTTTAAGGACAGATTTTCTATGAGAAACTACTGGTATCGCAGGTGTTTGTGGTCTGCACAAAATCACGTAGACGTATGAACCCGGTTGTTTAGTATAATTGGAACATATTTTAGAATTAATGTAAAAAATATATATGTCTATATTTTAACAGTCAGTGTTATATTGTAGTTACTATTAAATCATTGATTTGAAAAAAAAAATACAAAAAAGCAGTTTCTTTGAAAAGGATAATTTAAGAATTTTATCTACAAATGATTTTCAAGATAGAAGTTTGAATCTATAAAGCAGTTAGGCTATTTCAGGAAATGCATTTTAAGATCAGTTTTCAGTACCACAGTTTAGAAAAATTAATTTTTACCGTAGACAAAAAGGACATTTATGAAATTTTGCAGTGTAATCTTATGATGTCGATATTCGACGATTCTAAGAGATTTGAAGGCAATGACAGCTGTCAAATTTACTATAATTGTTGAGTGATTCATGCCGGATTAAGGGGATATATATTTGGGTAACGCTAAGGAAACATGCAAACTTTCAATAATGTTAAATGGCTGTGAAATGGCAACAAAGCTGTCCAACCTGGAGCCTGCGAAATACCAGAAAATTTTTACAGAAATCAAAACCTTATTGAATCGGAGATATTAGGAGATTTAATAAAATGGAAATTTCTGTACATTTTTTCTGGTATGCTGCGGGCGACAAGTTGGACAGCCGTGGTATACAATAAATGGGTCCAGGTAAGAGGTTCCAATAACTTTTCTAAGCAAAAATTGTCGCATACTGAAGAAAGCAGGTATTTCTTTAAAATTTTACAGATACACTGGGTGAAAAAACGTTGTTGTGAAAATGAATTAACCCTTTGAGCTCTGGTGGGTAAATTTCTTCAAAATTCCAATTGTTACATAGGCACCAGTATTTGCTAAAAAAAGTATTCTATTTACGATATACGCGGGAAAAAAAAATGCATTAAACTTTTTAAAATAACTTTGGTCGAATATTACGGTGCCAATATGACATTTCGGAATTAAAATTATGTGGTAGAAAATTCAACCATCAGAGCTCAAAGGGTTAAGGTGTTCGATCCATGGTACATCAACGTGTTTCTCTTCTCGCAATACACATACTCTTTTAAGCGTTCACACAGGGGTCGTTCTTAAAAAAATACTGAACAATCTTAAATTGTATTATTATAATGGCAAAACGTCTGCTAAAAATTAAAAACAGCCGACGTCATGCGCTTGCAATGCTTGATTATCTTCGCTACAAAGAACCACCAATAAAACTTGAATTTTCTTTTTGTTTAAAAGACAAAATCATTATGAATTCCTGTTCTAATTAAGACAAAATTATCCATCATTTTTTACAGGTGGATGTTTGCCTCGGTGGTATTCTGGCAATGCATGCTTTTTAGCTAATAAGGAATTATGTAGCTAGCTCAAGAGTTAATCGTCGGCAATAAACTAAGGATTTTGAGTATTTTTTTCTATGAAATTTGATAAACATTATATTAAACAGGACTTACAAACATGTATATTATAATGCTTGTATTTATCTTTTAAGTAAGTTTTCCCCAGAGACACACACGCCCTACAAACACAATCATATATTATGTAGGTATTTATGTGTCGAGTAAAAAATCATGTAAGTCGAAGCTGAAGAGATATAAAATATGTTTCTGAAAATAAAATTTAACGCAAATAATAAATAAGTGTCTCCACAAATACAAATAAATACCATGCAAAAAATAAATTCATTGTTTAAAAGGTGATGCTCTAAATATTTTGTAATAAGTATATTTTATTTTATATAAACACGTACAGAGTTTGTTTATGTATATTTTTCCTTAAAATTTAATTTTAATATTCTTAAGTTCAAAAGATATATCCATTCATATGCATTTGAAGATTTTGTGAACACTTGACCTTCATACCCTGTTGAAATTTTACTCAAACTTGATTAAAATGTTTCACACCAGAATTTTTATTTAAATCCATTTAACAAACTTTTTAAATTTAAATCTTTGTGTTGTTTATTTAATTTACTTTATGAAAAATTTTCTGGTTTGAATAGAATGAAACGCATTATAAGACTGGGTCGATTAGACCTATTCAAGATAGGAAGGTTAAAAGCAAAAGTTAGACACGAGTGTGGCATGTGTAAAAACTCATGTAAAAATACCTAAATAAATACTTTCCTTGTGAGCGCACCATCCTCTCACACATTTGAAGAATCAACATCGTGTGTAGATACATATATCGTATTATTTTTAGTCATGCAAAGCTTTATTCTAATAAAAAAGGTTTAATCCGAATTATTACACATTTTTCTAAACAGGAAAACGCACCAAGTCATGATACAACACTGCTTCTTTTCCGATAGCAACGCATAAGCAAATATTCGCATCAGTACGATAAAAGCCTTCCACTGGCATATACATTATATTATTCTAATGTTTTATCAATATAAATGCAGTGTAGATTTCTGCTAATATTCCAGATACTAATGTTATTGTTTCAACTTGTATTATTGTTTAGGAACAAAGCTAAGCAAAATAACGAAAACCATAACACCACTGACAGCCCTGCCTTTGTGATACGGTCAAAAAATTGTTGGCAGTCTAAAAATTAAAATTGTCCCAAAGATTCATTTTTCACAAGTATTTATACAGAAACTTCTAAAGGTATAGCCCTTTTAGACAAAACAAATATCTCAAACTTGGGAAAATGTACCTAGTGCCAATCATTTTTTAATATTTCTCTATATTATTAATGGAATAGTTAAGTATAAGTAAAAAAAATAATTCTTACCTGTGAACCATAGAAGAAAGGCGATGAGTAATCCTTCTTTGACTTCTATTCTTAAGAAATGGCAGTATTTAGAGAACATATTTTATAAGGATTTCATATGGACTTACATTCAGAAATTCGGATGGAATGTGCTCATCCAGAAATACTAAAATAATATTTTTTATGTTTATAGAATTATTTTAAAAAATGTATAAATTTCATAGAATATATCTAATATTTATTTAAAATAAATTATAAAATACATAGTAAACAATATATCTAAATTCATAATTGGAAATTAATCTTATAAATCATTGGAACAGTGTTGCCAGTGGGCTACTTTTTTTAAATTCAGATTTCTTGATTGGCATAACTTTTCTACAATGGTAAATTACCTTTTGTTTTCGCCTTAATTCTTATGTCATTGAGTAAAGCACATTTTATCATTTGAAAAAAGTGGTACCAATCAAGAATCTGAATTTAAAAAAAGTCGCCAATCTGGCAACACTGCAATGGAATTATATTTAGGAAATACATGTCCCATAACGTGAGATATTATTATAAAAACACAATAGGAACAAATGAAATGTCTTCGATAAGATAAATAGACGAACACAATAAAATTAACAACATGATACTAATCTCCTATATGATAAAGCTTTATGACCATTTTTTAAGAACGCAGCTTTAAAAGTCCCAGAAACAGGCTTTACATATTACTATATATGCATGGCTGCCAACTTCTACGCCTATTTAAAGTCAAATAAACACATTAGAATCAGAAATTTTCTTTAATAATTGACAATATATATGCTAATACACCACAATGAATAGATTTGGCATACATTTTACTAAAACATTTTTCTGGTCCCAAACATGTTTATATGATTTAAAAAGGCGTAGAAGTTGGCAGCTCTGTATATGCATTGATACCTTGCAAACTTGAAAGCTATAATGTGTTTGAGCTGTCTCATATTTTAATGAAAGTGTATAGCCGGCAAACACAACGTTACTTTCAATTAATTTTCATGATTTTTCCCAGAAGTATATACCTACAGTAAATTTCACCTATTATTTGCCTTATCATTATTAGTATGGGTCGAAAAAACCGAAATATTTGTAATCGAAACGTAATAGCACGAAAAAGTTGCATTTTGTAATAAAAAATAAGTTTGGAAAAGATTATATCGAGCGGTTAATATCTTTTACTGCCGCAAAAGCGTTAAATTTCTGAAAAATCGCAAAATACAGGGCTTGTTCATTTTTTTAAATTATTAAAATATAGTAATACAATTTCTAATAGAACACAATATTTACACAAAGACATTAGTAATGTAACACAAAATTCCATTATGGAAACAACATAATTTTTACTGCCATAAAAAGCCAAAAATTCTAAAAAATTGTTAAAATTTAAATTTTTTGTTTGCTTAATCTTTATAAGTTTTGTAAAATTTATACATATTTTACACTATAGCCTAGAAAAAACATCTATCATTAATTTTAGGCAGACTGCTTATCATGATCACTGTTCAAAAAAATTTCTATCAAAACCATCCATCTTTGATAGAAATACCTATTAATGATACCTATTAATATTTTTTCTCGCTGTTTGAGAGTCATATTTTATTTGATTCATTTTTTTATATGCTTCCTTATTCTATACTTTGAAGGCTCTAATGATCGAACTCCATGCTGGTTAACCCTTTCCGGCGCAGACAAGTTCTGTTCGTAAAATGAAAAGTTGTTGAATGACACCGGAATTTACAAAATACTTTTTTAGAAATTAAGAACGCCCTGATTTAAGCTGTCATTGTAAAAGTAAAATGTCACTAAAATATTACTGGTGCCGTTTGTATGTTTGGAATTAAAATTAGGTGTTGCCGGAGTGGTAACACTGCGCCAGAAAGGGTTAAAAAGAGGGCTAAGTATCATCATCGCGAAGTCAAAAAAAAAAAAAAAAAAAAAAAAAAAAAAAAAAAAAAAAAAAAAAAAAAAAAAAAACGATACCAGGAACCAGGTTTATACTTGAACCAGGTCTCCATTATTTTGCACATTTGTCATCATCGCCTGATAATGTTACTTCTATATGAAGTGACATTGTATTATTCCAAAAAAAAAGGAAATAGTAATTACAAAAATAATTTGAATCGGACCTGATGGAACTATATTTAACGCAAGAAGCAAAGATGGTGATATACGTTTGTTTCAGAAAGAGTTAAAACCACTTTAGTTGATTCCTTGTCTAAACTTCAATAAGCTTCGGCTGAGATATCTTTTCGGACAATTTGATAAAAGGGCAATGCGTTATCAGTCATATTGTGATTTAATTGGTAAAATCTTTGCGTATCATTACCAATTGCAGAGATTGAGCCAATTAAATCTGATCTGTTAGCTGTTTTTAAAGTTTATTTGTCAATTGAACAGAAGTTTATCTCTGAAAAATTGCAAGCTGGTGAAACAGGCGAGTGTTAAATTGATATTGCTTGTCGAACTCCTGAATTAATATCTCAAGTAAGGTTGATCACTATTCTTAATCGAATTTTCAGACTGTACGTTGGAACAGATAAACCCTCTTCTGAATTATTCTACTATCTTAGACTATCCTGAAAGTGATCTGCATCGGTTGTTTCACAATTAAAATTAATCCACTGTGTTTCCATGATGCTAAGATTCTACAGTCGTTTGCAAAATATTATATTTTCTATAATTTCAGTAAAGATATGATTTCATCATAGTGAACACTTATCTGTACATTTCTAATATCTTTATGCAGATATTGCGTTTATAAGAAATTGCATTACTAATTTCAATAATTAAAAAAACGAAATAAAACTTTTTTGCAATTTTTCGAGAAATTTACGGCTTTTACGGCGGTAAAAGATATTTTACGAATTTATGTTTTATTACAAAAAGTCCATGTTTCTGCCTAATTATGTTTCGATTACAAATATTTCGGTTTTTTTTAACTACACTAATATATATTTTAAAAGTAAAAAAGTTTTATCAAAGGTGATATAAACCAATTTTCTACAGTGTTGCCAGATGGGCTACTTTTTATTAATTCATATTCTTTATTGGCACCACTTTTCTGTAATGTTAAAATGCAACTTAGCTAATGCCATATTAATTTAGTCTAAAAGAAATGGAAAATTACGGTTTCAAATAACTGGTTCAAATCAAGAAATTTAAATTATAAAAAAACCACTGGCCACACTGATTTTCTCCAACATTTTTGCAACTAGTTTTATGCCATTAACACGTTGATTGCCACATCAGTCACCGGTGAATGACACTGATTTATCCATAAGACAGACAATATAGACATTTCAATTAACGTTTAAATGTGGGGCTTAGAGATGCTAAAGACGAATAACTGGGATTTTTTGCATAATTTTCTGTTAACCCATTAACCGCCAAAACCATAAGTTTAATATTTTCAAACTTTTCACCTTTTGCGAACAATTTGTTCTCCCTTCTGTGATACTAAACGTTTAATCATGTTACTTTTATACATAACTTCGTTTACTTCGTCATCCCTTTGTCAAATAGGTACATTCTAGTAGAAAAATCAAAAACTTAACATATTTAGGTTAGCCGAATGCAGGGAATAAATTGCCAAACATTATTAAAGTTGTATTTTTCGAATTTCATTAATTTAAAATATAATAATTTCGCCGAGTTTGTTTCGAGAACATAATTTTAATTTAAACAAACATTTAAAAATAATGACTTTTTCTTATTTCTTAAAAAAAAAGTAAACGAAAGAAAGAAAAAAGAAAAATAAATATTACCACAAACCATGGCATTTAATTTCACCATCAAAATATTATTATGTTAATTTATGGAATGACCACGCTAAAACTAAAAAAAAAAAAATGCTAACAGGGGACTTAAAATATGATATTGACAAAATTTTCAACCGGCTAACATAAAAAGTACCAATAAATATTTGCGATCATGTCAAATTTATCTAGTTTAATTCAAAAAATCAATTTCGATTGAAAATGACTGTCTTATGTATGAAAAACGTATTTTTTATGCCAAGCACATGACTTGAACAATTATAATGCATATGAAATGATGGTGATGTTATTTGAATATTTCGCAATTAACCCATTAACGCCCAGCGTCCTCTTTTGAGGACGGTTACAAAAACAACAAGAAAGAGGTTTTCCCACCAGTAAAGAGGAAGATAAATATATACCTTATTTCGCGAGGTAGAATCCTCGATAAATTTAGATAAAAGTTAATTTGCTTTTAAAAGTGGTGGGAAATATACAAAATTTAAATTTTTGCGAAGAAAATAATTCGGGCGTTAATGGGTTAATCATCTGCGCCAAGTACCAAAATGGCTTCCTGGCATATAAAAGGCGAAATGGTCAACCCGAAATTCTTGATGTTAGTCACATGGCTGAGGCTTTAATTATAGAGATGATTTTTGGTTGAATGTCATTGGACCACAAATTGTGAAATATAATTTTCGATTATTTTTATGTTAAACTTTTGTCTTTTTTTAAGGGTAATTTTTTTCATTGAAAAATAGTGGTGGGAAGGAAAATGATTTACAGACGTGAATTCGTTCCTTTATTTATTTATTATTTTTAATTCTTTCGTCAACGCAGCGGATAATAGGTCAGCAAAAACCGTGTGAAATCCTAAAAACGAAATTTATAAAAATGAACATCATATATTTATACCAAAATCACTTTATTTTTGTTAAATATTACTATGTGTTCCAATATAATACAATTAAATTAACCCTTTCCCGCGCAGTGTTACCACTCCGGCAACACCTAATTTTAGTTTCAAACTTGCAAACGGCACCAATAATATTTTAGTAAAATTTTACTTTTAAAATGAGAGCTTAAATCAGGGAATTCTTAATTTCTAAAAAAGTCTTTTTTGTAAATTCCGGTGTCAGTCAACAGTTTCTCATTTTACGAACAGAATTTGTCTGAGCCGAAAAGGGTTAAGGAATGTTTTGATAGGCACGACATATAAATACACTAATATATGTATAATACACACAAAAATATCTAAAATTAACGTGAAGACAAGGTTGCTAGTTTCGCCTCAGTGTTGCAAGATGGGCTAATTTTGATAATTCTTGATTGGCACCACTTTTTTGAAATTGTAAAATACGCTGTATTTAATACCATATTAATTAAGGTGAAAAGAAAGGAAATTTTACCATTGCAAAAAATTGGTGCCAATCAAAAAATCTGAATTTTAAAAAAGTAGCCCACTGGCAACACTGTTTCGCCTTCATTTTTATCCCCTAATTCCGATTTCTGACCGAAATTTTTGAATAAGATTTTTTACAGTAAGTAAGTAAAATATGAACATTACATAAATCTGAACACACTTCTTGCATTTTATGGTGTTAAACCAAGTTTAATTTTAAATAAAAGCGGAAGTCAGCCTAACAGCCCTGCGTGAAGTTACTATTTGGCGTGGTACCACACAAATTTGACATTTAGTGGTTGGAAGCATTGTTCCTGTTATGAACTTGCAAAATTTTTTTCGCTTTCGGCCACTTTAGGTAAACTTAGTAAGTCAAGTCAAATTTTTTAATGCAATCGGTTATTTAGTAAAACCTCAATCACATTACATTTCCATATTGAAGAAGGTGTTTGTTTCCACAGACAAAAAATAAATAAAAATAAATAAATAAATAAAACAAACAAATAAATAAATAAATATATTACAGTATCTAACACGAACAGAAATTTTCGATATGAAAGACGTATCGACATCGTTCAGACTGATGCCCTGTTTATTTAAATCAAGCAATGAACACATTGCTAGTTCATTCAATTAATCCTTTGTGTTTCAATGTTCCATTACATGGAACACCCAACAACATTACCAAATGCCACAGTGACACTGGAATTCTGGTGCAAATATTTTCTGTTTATTATGCAAGGGAAAAATTATTTTTTTCTCATTTTAAAATACATTTTTACGTAAATAACGGTGCTAGTCCTTTGCATTTCATCGTTTTCGCAATGAAAGTGTTCTTCGCCGCAAAGAGTTAAGAAAATTATCAAAATTCCGAATTTGAGTAGTTCTATTCCCAAATGCTTTATTCATAATATTTTTGTACATATTTGTGCTTGCGAATTGTGACTGTTTATTAATGAGATTACTGTTTCCAAGGAAGAACTGCGCATACACAAAAATCGTATGATGAAAACTTGTTAAGCGCAAAGCCTCGTGTATGGATTATTGACTCTTTTTATTCCAATTAGTCTGGGAGTGATTTTCATTTGTTCTCAATCCTGTGTTAAGTGTTTTGCCAAGAAAAAGTACATTACCGTAATTTCAGGTGTATAAGCCGCGGATCAAACAATTCTTTTTGGACCCAGAAATCTTATTTAGTGATTGAAGACAAATATTTACGTCGATCTAAGTAGAAACATTTGTTTCTTTAAAAATTCTGGGTCGAAAAAGAATTGTTTGATCCGCGGCTTATACACCCGAAATTACGGTACATTAAAAAAGAGCAAAGAATTAATGTGAAATTACTTTTTTTCAACTTGAAAAATCAGCTACTGAAACTCATCATTTCTTAACAGAAGTATAGGGCAACTTAATCTCATTAGCGGGTTTATAATTCGTTAAAGTTTTTTCAAGACAACCGAGAAGACACTGACTCTGGTCACTCTTCCTCGCCAACAAATTTGGAATTTTTCATTCTCTTGGCATTGTGTACCTTCATTGGGTTATTTAAGGTCAAACTATTACAACAAACATACCTTGAGGCTATTGTTAAAATTCGCAGTAAAATAAGAGAAAGAAACCGATACGAAATGTAGAAGAACAAGTTATGAGTGCTTCAACAAGGATAATCAAGACAACGCTCCGGCTCATACTGCATTGTCTGTCAGAAAGTTTCTAGCCAAGCATAACATCCCAGTTTTGGACCATCTGCTTTTTTTCTCCGCAACTGGCACCATGTCACTTTTATTTACATCCCAAGGTCAAATCTGCACTAAATGAAACCAGTTTCCACACCGTTGAAGTTGCAAAAGAGAAAACGGTACGCACTCAGTGGATCGTCCAGAGTGAAGGTTTAGTGGCACTAGCTATCACATTTTCTAAAAAAAATTCACTTAATTTAATCCAAAAAAAATTATATTTAAGTTAATTCTTGAGGGGCAAGCAATAATGCCTCTGTGATATTAGATTCTCATCAGAATAATCAAAAAAATTTATTTTAAAATAAGGAAAACCATTTTTCAACATTTTTGCTTCCAAATTTAAATACATAAAATTGTGTTAAAAGTTTCTGGTGAGAATCTTGTTTGAATGAGATGGGATAAAATGTATCCTACAGACCCTCAAGGGTTATATGAATTTCACTGTATTATAAAAGTAGCACCTTGAGCTTCAAAAACCCTATCCTAGCTGCGTCATTACACACACCCTGAAAGAAATTTTAGAATAAACTTTCCAACATTGTTTCAAAAACCGGAAAATTTGGATTTAATGTTGTAGGGGAAAAGAAGGGGTGAATAATGAGGGGGATAGTAAGTAAATATGTAAAAACTTAAAATGAAATATTATAAAGCTTTAGACTCGTTACTTAATAGGCATATATCGTGTATTTGTAAATATTTATATGTTACAAACATCACACGATCCCGACATTATATCTATTATACGGAAAGAGGAATGTCTTACGAAAATGGTGAATTTCGTAAAAAGAAAAGATATGATTTTTATTTTGTTAAATTTTGCTGTATTTTCCATGACTTCGTTCATAGAAAATGTGGAGAAAAAATGTCAGTTATCAAATGTAGTAGCTCTAAAGTCCTATGTCAATGATATAAAATTATGCGCAGCAGTTTTAGAAAAAACAGTTTTTCTTAAAATAGAAAAATCATTTTTACTTCATAACATAATTAAGCTATAAAGGCTGAAAATTATGTTAAAAAAATCTGGCATTTATTTATTTATTTTTATTTATTCAGAAATTTAAACCCTTTAAGCGTGTTAACTGGATTTTTCAGTCACATAACTTTTGGAATCAAAAGCTGATTTACCACAAAATTGATATTAAAGCTATTTTTTTTAGGTGTAAGAGAAATAAATATGTAAGTCTACCAAATAAAAATTATCATGCCAATACTTTTCAAAGCCACCATTTTATGAATCATTAAACATGAATGGAAATATTTGCTGGAGGCTTAAAGGGTTAAATTATTTTCAGAAGGATTTTAATACTATTATTTCTTTGTTTCTTTCACAAACTATCTGTCCTATTACTAACCAACAAGAACTATTCTAACTTTCCGGGTAATATAGAATTTCTTAACATTAGCATGTTGAGTGACATTAAATGCATCAGCGGCCAGTATTGTATTAATAATGAAAACGGGTTAATATGGGAAATTTGTTCTTTAGATTGGTAGATACATCTGGAAAAATATCAGGAAAATTCGTTGAAGATAATGTGGTCTAAGCTTATGCAGATAAATCCTTTCAAACCACAATTTTCTCTTTATCAATTTAACTGATGCCTGGTAACTACATTTCTATGGAAGAAAAAGTTCTAGAAATTCCTGCATTTAGCGAATCTGAATTTGCGCTCAACCCTTTCTTGCGCAGTGTTGCCGGGTCGGCAACACCTAATTTTTATTCCAAAATTGCAAACGGTAACATTTTAATATAATTTTGCTTTTACAATGAAAACTTAAATTCAGGAATTCGTAATATCTAGACAAGTCCTTTATAAATTCCGGTGCAAATCGTCAATCTCTCATTTTACTAATAGAATTTGCTTTTGCCGGAAAGGGTTAAATATTTCAATATTAAATATAGCTTTATTTAATGACGGAATGTCTATTATGAAATAATAAAGCAAATATTGTTATTTTGAATTTCTGGTATGATTTTGAATTATCTGAATTAAAAAATCCACTAAACCGGAAACACTGATGGTAGCATATATGCTACCATAGGCATTAGACCTTAAACCTCAGGACTGTGGTTCATTTTTCGACCACTCAATTTTAATGTCTAAATCGCACATCTGGAACGCAAATTTAGAATGATTTTTTTTCTTTTTTTTAACCCTTTGTGTTTCAGTGTTCCATTACATAGAACACTTGATTCCCAAAACCTACACTGACAGCCGAATTCTGTTATAAATATCTTCTGTTTAGATTGAGAAAAATAGATTTCACTTTTATCAAATATTTTCGCACGTAAATTCCTGTGTGATTTCGTTATTTCAGCATTTTCGCAATGAAAGTACCCTGTGTTGGAAAGGATTTAACACTAGAAAAACGTGGTTACCTACTGAGCTCCATATACTAAAAGTCTGATATAGCGGTCCGAAACTTACAAGACTAACGAAGCATGTAAGACAAAGGTAAAAACAGTCAATGTTAGATGTTAATGTGTACTGTTATTATTGTTAGGTATTATATACTGTTATCCTGATTTATGCTTCTCTGATTAAACAATATTTATCGAATTAATAAATGATTCTCTAATGATGTAAGGGAATATGATAACAGCATTTTTTGCCATGAATTGGGAATTAAATTTATCATCATATTGTTCTTCCGCGTTGTCTGGAAATAGAAAGACAGAACTTCTGGTATGGAGCTTTGAAAAAAGAGGAAGAAACGTATAGTGTGTTGTATAGCAATGCGAGCTAAGTTGCTGTTGATGCTGTGAGAAGATGGTGTCAGTTTTCTTTTGTAGAATCAACAGTTTATAATATACGCTTGTTATTATTTATACGCCTTAATAAGACGAAATTTCTGTCACAAATATGATTAAAAATTTTTATTTTTACCAGTGTCGGTTAAATTACATAATATGTAATTTATTCTGACACTGACAGGAGATTGCCTTGGTTGTCGCAATATGGTGGAACTACTACCAACAAAGTAAACTTACACCACTAAAAATAAATATTAGCTTTTGCCATTATGTTTGGCTGAAATATTATATTTATGAGGCGTTTAACACTAGAACGCCCGAAAGGAGTCGAATCGACCCCAATTGTGTGATTAAATTTCAATTGGAACTAGAAAATTTTTCTTGAAATGATTTAAATTTAATCAACGCAGATTTACTTTAAATAAATCAATTAAATAATTTTGAATAAAAATTCTGGTGAGAAATATTATTATGAAACTTAAGTAAAATTTACGGCGCATTCTAGTGTTAAATAAATAGAAATTTTTATGTAAATTTATAGGTGGGAGTATTCGTTGTTGCAATGAAGCCCTTTTAAAGTGGTAAAAGTTGCAGCTTTATTAATTTAAGAATATGTCAGTACCTCTTTCTTGATAATTTCACGTGTTATATATGGAGCTCAGTGGATTGTCGTTTTAGCTTTCAAATTTAATCAGACATTTCATGTTCACACCAGAAATAAAGAATAACATTTTCTAATTTATTTAATGAGATACATTTACCGAAAAGTAAATATCTTCATTCGAGAATTCCAGTATGATGTTAAATTTTCTAAAATTGGACGCAAAACTGGGATTCTATTTGAAGAAATGTTTTTGCTTACATTCAATAATATCAATTGTTCGAGTAAATTCTAGTGCTTTAAAATAATTGAGGATTTCTTTCGTCGATATACATTGCCCCCTAAAGGGCGAAATAAAGATCACTAGTAAAACTTTCTGGTAGAATTAGAAAATAACTGATTACACGACGAATCGGCTGTGGCAGAGAAGTTCAAAATCCATGATTTTACGAAAATTTCTCACATCTCAGAATCAGCGGTGAGCATCAGGGGCTGCTGCATCAATTTACTAACAGCATTATTGTATAATAATTTGACTTTAACTATTCAAAGCCAAATTTAATATGCAATACCGTAATTTCAGGCGTGTAATCCGATCCGCGGATTATACACCGGAAATTACGGTAATGCTAAATTAAAAAGACGTACCTTCAGTATCAGGTATACGAATACAAAGTTGTACATTTTCTTAGAATTTTTTTTTCAGCATAGAATCAAACAAAATTAATGTTGTAATTTAAGTTTTTCTGGAGCAAACTAAAACACACCCACTTGCTCATTTTAAACCCACCACATTTTTTAAAAAGAAATAACTTCTTTACAAATTTCGTAGAAACTTATCCGGCAAAATGTTTTTCTTCCATTTGTTGTACATAACTACGGCGAGTATTTTTCTTAAAAATTACCGGTTTTCCAAAACAGGAAAGTAGAAGCCTGAAATTATTTCGATTCGTGAAGTTTTAAAATGAATGATCTGCACCAGAATTTACTTAAAAAATAATGCCCTAATTTTGGGCGTATTCGCCGTTGCTCAGATAATTTGATTTCCTGGTAGAATTTGTTTGAAATATAATCATTACAAGGGATTTTTTAACCCCTTGGGGACGAGCGACACGCATACGTGCCGCAAAAAGGCTTAAGAATCACTATTTATCTCCACCAGTAAAATTTTACTGTAAATTTTGCCTTATTCAATAGGAGCATTTTCCCGATTTGACAAGCCACAAATTTCTGTTTTTCAAAACCGGTGAAGAAGCATTAAAGATTTCGTAAAATGTTCCCGTCGCGAAGGGGTTAAAAGCATTTAATTGACATTTTTTTGATAAAATTTTCTGTATAAAAAAAGATTTAACTAAGCCGCGGGGAATGCGCATGAAATTACGCTACACCACACAATAATACTAGTGGATCCAAACAGCAATAGCTCTTTACGAACACTATCACCGCGCATGCGAACACTATCCCGATTTTGAATTAATCGAAAAATCCGGAGCTAAAAATATAGTATAAATGGAAAAACCGGAGCTAAAAATGTTATATAAATCGACACTGGATTCGCCTGTGTATTTTGCAATGCTTTTTAAAGCTGTATTGCCTATCCTGATTACCACTTTAGCACTAAATGGGCATGCGCAGTAAATCTCCATAGGGAGCTATTGCTGTTTCGAACCGCCTTTCACTATAATATACACAGTATAACATATTTTTTCACAAACGTAATAAAATGAAAATTTCTAATAAGAGAAAATTCTAGTGCCACTGTGTAGTTTGAGATTAAAATTAAGCTGTCAAAACATGAACGCCACCCCTCAAGGTGTAAACTTTTTGTGGTATTCAGACCATAATGCTTTCATAAATATTATTTTTTGAGGAATTTGTAATTGTCTTTACGGATTTTTTAAAATCTTTTTAAATTGTTATTTAGTAAGGTGATCTATAAGAAAAAATCAACATTTGAAAAAAAAATCAAATTTTGCAGACATTTTCCATTTACACTACTCTGCGTTTCTGAATTCATTCAGAAATATATACATTGATAAGCGCGTAGTATGCCAGCTGACATGTTAATGTTGTATTTGGAGTCGGTAAAATTGTTGTTGTCACTCTTAAAACCATTCTATTGTATGCGAAATTTTAAATATCTACCTAGGGTGTGTCGATCATTACAACAAATTTTTGATAAATTATTTTACTTTATTTAATAACAGAGAAATTTTCTCAAAGTGCGTATACTTTTTGGATTTCTAAAGAAATCTGAAACAAATTTTAATTATAAGAAACATCCCACTTTTTTTTAATCATAGAATGCAATAGCGCCTCATGTATTCACGAAATCTATAATATTTTTTGTCTTTAACCCGTTTCAGCATGCGCAAATTCTGTTAGTAAAATGAGAAATCGTCAACTGTTATCGGAATTTACAAACGATTTTTTTTAGAAATTAAGAATTCCTTAAATTAAGCGTTCATTATAAAAGCACAATTTTGTTAACCCTTTGAGCTCTGATGGTTGAAATTTCTACCACAATCAAGACACCACCAGAAAATTCGACAAGATCTATTTGAAAAAGGTTTAATGCATTTTTTCATGTATATCGTTAACCGATTTTTTTCATTGCAAAATACTGGTGCCAATGGGACATTCGGAATTTTGAAGAAATTTGCCCTTCAGAGCTCAAAGGGTTAAAATGTTATTGGTGCCGTTTGCAAGTCTGGAATTAAAATTAAGAATCTCGGACTGGGCACACTGTGCCGGAAACGTTTCAATATTTTAAAAGCCCATTAAATATTGCAGAAGAATTGTTCGCACCATGCATAGTTCTTTTTATGTGAGTACAAGTATTAAAATAAATAGAAGTCGTTTAGTACGAAAAGCATGGTACCCGAAAATTTCTATATTTAAAAAAGTTGGCTTGACGTATTACATATACTTTATTATACATTTAATGTGTTGATGTTCAACATATAATACGATGAGATTTTGCAAAATATATCAACATGACTTAAGGTACGGGTTTAAATTTCTATGTGCCAGTGGACATAGTCTCACCATGAAATTTTATTAGTTTTCTTGGCTTAAATTTTATTAGCTTTCTCACACTCACAAACACAAAAAATAGATGACATATGTGACTAAAAATTTAGTGGTGCGACTGCTCGCTGGTGTCTAGATTTCTACACCCCTGGCTTAAGATATCCCATACGGCAGATTTTCCAGTGGGCTACTTTTTTTTAATTAAAATTTCTTGATTGCCACAACTTTTTTGTAACGGTTAAATCCCCTTTCTTTTCGCTTTAATTAATATGATACTAAATAAGACTCATTTTACCATTTCAAAAAAGTGGTGTCAATGAAGAACCTGAATTAAAAAAAAGTAGCCCATCTGGCAACACTACCATACGGCAGAATCCTATCTTTTAAAAGTATAGGATTTGATTCCATAATAATTTTAAGTAATATTACTGTTTAAAGGTTTCACCTTTCGGGGTTTTGAGAGAAAATTAATATGACTAATTTTAGATTTTTTTTTTTTTTTGGTAACATGATGCGTAATGTTTTTTGCCCAGTTTGCTTGTAGCAGGAAATTTTCCCGTTATTTCTATTTGTGTCTATTTATTTACATTGATTAATTTATATTATGATGATGCATTATATTAAATTCATTTTGAAAAGACATTCTCAGAATCTGACTTCGTGAAATTAATTATTGATATCAGTTTATAGAAATGTATATTCGAAAATCTATTAACATTCCATTCGGCATTAAAACAAATTCTATGTATTACGAAAAAATATGAATTAAAAAGATAGACTTACCTTTAAATGATCTGTAAATAATGTTTTATAAAGCTTTGCTATAAGTCTTCTACCATCAAAGAACATCTTTTTTGTATGTGTTGATTTTAAAAATCCGTAAAATATACCGGAATATATCTATCACATTTTAGCACCAGAGAGAACCTGTAAAGGAAAATTTTTGATTAAAATACATTTTAAGAAACTGAAGTTTTCATATTATGTAGACATTTTTATGTTAAGAGGTCGCAGGACTCTTCAATCTTAAAATGTTTCGAAATTTAAATTTTTTTAGGTGTTAACCCTTTGAGCTCTGGTGGGTAAATTTCTTCAAAATTACAAATGTCACATTGGCACCAGAATTTTTTATAGAAAAAACCCGGTTAACGATATACACAAAATAATGCATTAAACATTTTTCAAATAAATGTGGTCGAATTTTCTGGTGTCATTGTGACATTTCGGAATTAAAATTATGTGGTAGAACATTCTACCTTCAGAGCTCAAAGGGTTAAACTCCTATCTTTTCTGAACGTTTTGATATAATTGCTTTCTTGAAATTCCCATTAGACCAGAAATTATGGCATTTAGAATTACACACGCTCAATAACTTGCAATCTGCACCAATAATATTTTAATACATTTTTTCGTTTAAAAAGAAAAGCTTAAATTATGGAATTTTTAATATCTCAAAAAGTTGTTTCTAAATTCGGGTGTCAATCGATTATTTCTCATTTTACTAACAGAATTTGTCCGTGTCGGAAAGGGTTAAAGAAAACAACTGTTTATCAATTTTGTAGACACATACCAGGAAAGGCGTTTTCTTGGGATTTTGCAGAAACTTACAACGAATTTCTTATTAAAAAAATACTGATTTTCTAAAAACGGACCAGTGGAAGCTCTGTGTTTCCGGAACTTTGAAGTCATTTTTCGCAAAAGAAAGTTTTGTCGGGCTGAAACAGGCGAGCAATTTTATATTCTGTCTGCACCAACATTTTGTTTAATATAAATAATTAAATACATTTTTCCCAAGGCACCCATTCTAGTTACGCCATTGGGCTTCCACGAGAAAGTGTTTATTAATTCTATTTTGCACCACTTTTTCAATACAAAAATATTTTGCAAAAGCTTTGTCAAAATTGAGAACAAAAATATATTATAAAATGTATTTTCAAAAAATTCTGATGCGAGAAGAATATTTAAAAAAAGCCGCTAGTGGCAGCTCTCTATATATATACACAGGGTGTCCAAAAAGTCGGGAAACGATCAAATAATGCCAATAATTATAAAAGAAATACACATCAGATTAAAAAAGGAAATAAACGTGTTAAATATTTATTAAAAAAATGATGCCAAATTTGGTCCCCGCAAATGTCCTCTGTGGGTCAGAGGGACGTTGAAACTTTGAAATTGTGAATGATAACCCGATTTTCTATCGCAGATTAGAAAATACATGAGCAAAAATTTGTGACTTTTGTAATTAATCTTTATTTTTTGGATCCTCGCTCATCACGGTGTAAACGAGCATATTCGACAAATGAATATTTTGGTTTTTACAACCAATTTTTTGGCATCTAGAAATCTGATTGACCAGAGCTCTTGACTTAAAAGTAGCCGTCTTTTGCGGGAATAGTTTTCTCGGAAAATAACAGTTGTGGTTGAATCGATGACATGTGTGTTTACTAAAATTGATGACATGTCCCGTTTCATTATTTGACAGCGGGTTGTGTGGATATACTGCAATTCGATGGCTTCTGCTGTTTTTTGAAAATTCATCTGATTCAAGCATTTGATGAGGGCTTATGCGAGTGTATGGTTATTTTAAAGTACTTTTGTTTGCCTTCCCAAATATCAGAAATACCGTAATTTTCGACGTATAATCCGCGGATCAAACAATCATTTTTCGACTCAGAAAAATGATTCGATAGCGGTAAATATTTGGCTTAAATTGCTAAATAAAATTTCTGGGTCGAAAAATAATTGTTTGATCCGCGGATTATACGCCGGAAATTACGGTATCTGCAATGAAAGATGGAGGTATAAAGTAAAAGAAATTAGTGGATTTGGAGCCTCTATTTACGGATTAAACCGGACAGCAATACTAATAAGTATGGCATCTATGTCACATTCGCAAAAAAAAAAAAAAAATCCTTTTTATGTAAGGAAAAAAAAAATAAACAGAAGTGCTTTATTAATGTAAATTAACTGTTGCTTCAGATATATTTAATATAAATGTTTCATCATAATACCCATTGCGAAAAAGCTATTTTAGTCGTAAATTATGAGTAAGGCAAACACCCATACGCATAGATTTAGCGTAATATTTATTTATTAGGATATTTCATTTCTTTCATTGTTCTGTGAAGCGGCAAAAGATTTTAGAATGTATATATTCAAATCCTTCTAACATGTCTCTAAAAATCTTCATTTATCCCTTTATCCACTGTTTCTGTAGAATATAATATAAAATGAGTTTGATAAATCTGTAAATGTGATTTAGGGAAACTAAAAAGCGATTTTAAAAGCAGTTGTTTGAAAATAGACTATGTATTGCAATACATAAATATTTTGCAGAAGCATTTTTAAAATTTTTCATTTCATTATTTTAATAATAGAAAAAATATATAAACGATAAAATATTTTATAGTTTTCTAGTCTATGTATTCTCTAAACTTCATTCTATAGCCGTTGTATCAGGGTAAAAATGTAAAAACAGAAGTTACTACCGCTTTGTCTAAAAAGTAAAGATACCTATATACTTTTTAGTGTATACTTTTGCTTTTGATGAATCTAAAATAGTTGAAATGACGCAAAAACGTATTTTCTTTCCAACCACGGTTTGCAGAAAATTAAAAAAAATTAAATAAATAAATAAAATAAACGGAAAAGAAAAAAAAAATTAAAAGTAGTCGTCTTGGGGGAAAATCGCGAATTTTATTAATTTTTATTTTTATTTGTTTATTTAAATTTATTTATTTATTTATTTATTTTTTGCTAGATTTGTAAGGAAGGAAATTTTCTCTTGTAATTTTTAATATAAATATTCGTGTTTTTTTACATCTTATTCCTGCATAATTACTATCATAAAATAACAAAAAAATTCGGTATTACTGCTGGTTGTTTACACCTCAGATAACTAATCGTAGGTTGATACCATCGAGCTACGTATAAGTAGGAAACGATATGCATTTAACCTCTTCGGTCCCTGGTTCCTTAAATGGGGACCTCCTTTTTGTGCCATTTTACTAATGCTACTCGAGCATAATTGCAATTTCGATATCAGAATTATATTTTTCGAATTTTAAGATTCACACTAATGCAAATATAAAGTAAAAATCTTATTCTGAAGTCAAATGGGAGAAGATATAATTCAGTAATAATTAATAATATTGCATTAATAATCAGTAGCGAAGAGGTTAAAATAGTGAAGCTTCAAATAAACCACTTTCTCTTGGGTTCATAGTCACCAGGGCAAAATTCCACCAATAAATACAAAGAGATTTTTTGCCCAACTAATAGTGGTATTGCCCATATAAATACGCGTTTTCAGTCATAATTAATTATAAAACAAATGATTATTTTTATTAATGGAAGTTTACTTAGTCTGTAGTCATATTTTGATTTCCGCCATACTGTGAAAACCTAGGCAACAACCTGTCACTATCAGTGAAAAAAAATATTATACCTTAAAAATTTCCTCCAGCAACAACAAATAGAAATGGAAACGGAAATTTAAACAAATACCGTAATTTCGGATGTATAAGCCGCGGATCAAACAATTCTTTTTGGACCCAGATATCTTATCTTGTGATTGAAGACAAATATTTACGGCGATCTATCTAGTTATATTTGTTTCTTAAAAAATTCTGGGTCGAAAAAGAATTGTTTGATCTGCGGCTTATACACCCGAAATTACGGTAGACTATTTAACCTTTTCATTCTCATGTTAAAATACTTTCCAGAAATTCCATAATTCAGAGAGTCGAAATTTGCATCAGAAAATTTTTATGATGAATTTAGCTTTATTTAAATATAGAATGTATGTTATTAAAAGAAAGAAGAATGTCTTATTTATTTTTTTAGTATGAATTTGGAATATCCAAAATAAATATAAAAAATAATGAATGCCATGATACCATTTGGACTCACTGGGAGTGAAAACGGTAACCACATTTATGAGAAAAGCTTTTGTGAAAAAAAAAGAAAAAAAACAAAACCACTCACTTATAGCGTAGTTTTCTTTTTAAAATTTGTGGTGGAAGTTTGCACTAGAAGTAATCGGAAACTCTTGATCGATATAAAAAATCAGGTGCCATCTTGTGATGTGACAAACCGTTAAATTACTTCACTCGCAAATGGTAGACAGTACACTATATGTCTTATTGTATGTTATCATGACTCTGTTGCCGCACGAGTGTTCCCAGGTGTCCCGGATGGATCAGAGCTCCATATGATCTGCACACCATCATTAATAGAAAATATTTCTGTTTCTAGGTAAGGCGGAGAAAAACGCTGTTAAATGCAAGGCTCCCAAATGGTCCACGAACTGAATACCAATATTTTTTAACAGAAAATTTCATAGTAGGTTTCTACGGCATTTGTTCTAAAACTAACCCCCGAAGGTGGTTTCTGTACAATTTGTGAGAAAAATATAAAACGAAAAAGGTTTTTAGAAAATACTGGTGTTCAGTTGGCGGACCATTTGGGAGACCTGTAAATGCTGTTATCTAGAGCAATTGTGGCCCGATTCACGCGGGACACTTGTCAATAATGGCTTGCGTGCATAACATTTTATCATCTATTCCATTCACTCCTTTAACCCTTTGAGCCCTGACGTTTAATTTTTCTACCACCTAATTTTAATTCCGATATGTCACATTGGCAACGTAATATCCGACCGATTTATTTCAAAAAGGTTAATGCATTTTATTTTTCCGCGTGTATCGAAAACCAAATTACTTCTTCGGAAAATACTGGTGCCAATGTGACCTGTGGAATTTTAAAGAAATTTACTTACTATTGGTCAAAGGGTTTGAGCATTGAGCCCTTTGAGTTCTAGCAGTGAATTTCTTCAAAAGGCCAAAATGTCACATTGGTACTGAAATTTTGTAAGCAAAAGATTCGATTTATGATAGATACGAAAAAATGCATTAATCTATTTTTAGATAAATTTAGTTATATATTACGGTGTATACGTGACATTGAGAGATTTAAATTAAGTGGTAGAAAATTCACCCATCAGAGCTCAAAGGGTTAAACAGGATAATTTAACTCTCTATCTAATTGAAATAATAACTATTTTTAGTATTTCTTTTGTGATACTTGAAATTTAAGGAATTCGTAAAGTTACTCTTATAGAGAAACTCCTGAAAATATGGTTGTACGAGATATTATGGTTAAATTGCGATGCGTTCCATAGAATGTCTCTGAACCAAATCAACATGAAAAACTGATTTTCTATGTTTTTCTCACAAAGACTTTTCAAGAAGTTCACCAATTAACATAATTATTCATTTTCTTAATATAGGCTAGTTCCATGGGTTTTGTAGTGTAAGTCACATTACCTTATAATTGTTATGCTTGTTTGCCACCGTTATTTTTGAAAAGTCTGCTTGGCCTTATTCGATTAATGAGAATGTGCCGATAAAATAAATCACATTTTTTCGTACTAAAATACTGGTAGCAAAAAATCGTAGCCTGTGACTTGCACTACAAGTACCGTAATTTCGGGTGTATAAGCCGCAGATCAAACAATTCTTTTTCGACCCAGAATTTTTTAAGAAAAAAATATAACTAGTTAAATCGCCGTAAATATATGTATTGAATCACTAAATAAAGTTTCTGGGTCCAAAAAGAATTGTTTTATCCGCGGCTTATACACCCGAAATTACGGTACTCATGGAAATAGCCTATAAGAAACTAAGTTTTACGCAAACTAAATGTGACATTTATTTTTAACTTCTAGCAAAAATAAGTTTAAATTTTTTGGATTTGGTAATTCATATTATTTATTATTTTATTATTTCATTTTTAACAGTATTTTCAGTTTTAAGTACAGTCAACTCACATTGTGTCTCTAGTTCCCTTACTTCTGTAATAAGGAGTATAAGAGGGAAACGACGAGTTAAATATATGGAATCTACAACTTTGAATCGATCTAAAATCGCGTAAAAATAGTTTTTGAAAAATAAT
The DNA here is from genome assembly GCA_964019185.1 of Maratus speculifer. NCBI lineage: Eukaryota > Metazoa > Arthropoda > Arachnida > Araneae > Salticidae > Maratus > Maratus speculifer. The sequence goes on from OZ025299.1 coordinate 199,574,331, forward strand.
TTTGTGTGTAATTATTATACCTTTAATTATTATTTCACAAATCATTCATATCTTTATAAAGTGAAACAAAAATAAATTAATAAATAGAAGTAACAATCACAGTTATTCTCTCGCTTCCGAGTCGACGAAAAATCAGACCATTCTCAACTTTTCAAAACTTTCTGGTCTATTGAAACTACGCAAAAAAATACATACAGAAAAAGTGATGAGATCTTTGCAACTGCTTGCAAGTCTTTGCCCTTTCTGCTTGACTATTTATATATGCTTTATTTACTAGTATTCAAAAATAACATTTATAGAATATCTACAATGGAGCTATGAATAACAAGTTGGAAATTTCATGTTGAACGTGGCAAATGAGGTAAATTGGTTAATTGCATTCGTACTGTAATGAAGTTTTAGATGTCGGTGCAATAGCTATTGCACCCAGCTATTTATGCGAAATTGCTATTTGTACAAAATTAATGATACAAAATATATTACGATTTTATATATTAAGTACATTAGTAAAGAAGTAATATGACTTCAATTTAAATAGGATTCGATCAACATGGCAACCTAGAATCATTACCTATCATGAGACATCAATGAATCACTTAATCCTCTCATGCATATGGGCCTCATATGAGGACGGATATTTATTGCATTACTAAACAAATATATATATATATATATATATATAATTCTTGGAGATCTGATTTGTGGACCGATAATAGCTAGTATGTAGCACAATAATAAAATTATTTTATAATGAATTTCTCATTTGTCGTAAAAGAAGATTTTTGTCAATAATGAAAAGTAATGACAAAATATTTTATGCATGAGAGGGTTAAATATGATGGGATTTATTAGAACAGAGGAAGCTTTTGGTAATGTCTTTTTTAAATTTTAAATAGATTTTTATAAAGTTAGAAATGACTACACAAAATTCGACAAAGATTCTATGAATTAAATTTGAAAGAATTCGGTTTGGTAATTTTTTCTGCCATCATATGCGGATAGAGAGATAAATGGACCAAATGACGTTTATAGGTACTACGTATTTATATAATTATGACATTTCTCCAAAGACCATAATGTAATGGATAACTTTTGAGTGTTTCTGTAAATAAAGGATGAACATTCCACACTTTATATTTAATATAGAACATGGCATAGTAAACCACAATGACACATATGATTTACAGAGCAAACCAATTAAACGAATGAAAGTTCGAGTACGCAAGAAAGAAAGACAAATCGCATTCACGAACAGTTTTCAACTACAGTCAAACCTCGTTAACATGACCACGCTTAATGTGAATTACTTTTAATATGAACTGTTTTCACTGTTCCCTATAAAAACGAATACAAATATTTGATACTGATAACATGAATTACTGTTAACATGAACAAAATTTGGATTCCCATTGAGGTTCACGTTAACGAGGTTCGACTATATCATAAAATCTTAACAATACGTGATAGTTTAAAATTTCAATTCCAGCAATTTACCTCAACAAACAGAAATACGCTTGAATATATTTTTAAAATCCTGTTTTTTATCTACCATCTTTATACACATACCAGTATTTAGCTAAAATAAATATAAGACTAAAACATTCTTAAAACTATTGAAGTCAAACTTTCAGAGATTACTTCCGCAGACAGTCATGTATCTAATTCTTTGTGTGGCCCTGATTATCATTTTTTCTATATTTTACAAACATTCATTATCATTTTATTTCATTTTGAGGTCTTTCTTTTTATTTGTAACATATGAAGTCTAACTTACATTTTTATGTTTAAATAAATGGAGAAACAGAAATAAAACAATTTCGTGTTAAAGAAAATAGCCTAATAAGAAAATTTATTATACATTTTGCGTCAGGTTAAAAAAGATATTTTGAAAATTCCCATTTGAAAATGGAAGTCAGGAATGTTTATAAAGTTTTTTTTTATTTTTATTTTTTTTACTATATATCATTAATTCTTTACCTTTAGGACATCAATTAAGAAAATCCAGAAAATAACTTTCACAATGTGTTTTCCACAATGCATACCTTAATTAAAAAACGTGTTGTCATGATTAATTACTTAATGATTCTGTGATTAATGACGAAATCTGATTACAGTACAAAACATACTTTATTTAATTATTTTTGCTTGTTTTTACTGGAAAAGAAAGTTGATTCGATTTATTAAAATTTTTGTATCAGGAAATTACGTGTTGTTGATACAAGAATTAAGAATTATGTTTAGAAAAGTATCAATAAGATCTGTCTAAATAGATGAATCACCGTTCATACTGTGTGTGAATAAATATCAACCTCGTAAAAAGGAAAATGTTGATAAATAACTACTTTTGTTTTGAGATTGCCTAATAAAAATATTTTTATTTATTCATCGATTTAACATATATTTCTACAGTCAAAATTATTTCATTATATTGCATTAAACACAGGTTTACAAGTAGTCCTGAAAGTTTTTATGGGTTAAATTACAGGGTAACAGAGATTAACTTCTTCATGCGATTATTTCAAATTTATAATCTTTCAGGTAGATTTTTATAACATTTGCAACAAATATCTACACCAAAGAAAATTGTTTTGATACAGTTTCATAGAAAATGTAAACAGTTGGATTCCTACCATTTTTCATGCAAATTCATTCGAATTTAATAACAAGATATAAAACTAGTCGTTGGGGGCCACCGTAATACATATCCATCGTGGATATGCTTAATATAAGATATGAAAATAAAACATACTTCAACTATTTAACACTAGAACCGCGGGAAATTTTACCCAAGTTTTATAAAAATAATTCACTTCAGAATTTTCATTTACGACTATTTTAGTTATTTATTTTAAATAATTTTTGCGAAGCTTACATGTAAATTATTTTTAGAAGATTTACCTGGTTCGAATCGACATCTTTTCATTGAGTACGGGTCAAAATGACCCGTCTCCGCGGTTCTAGTGTTAAAAAATGCTTCGCAAATACAAAATAAAATTTTAACATACATTTAAATACTTTTAATGCATAGTAATAATTTGTTACCGAATTGCGGATACTACTTGATTATCTCGTCCATCCATTTCGAAAAATTATATAAATCGCTAAATTTCACCAAAATTATACAAATTGGCATAATTTTATGTTTAAAATCAAGTGAATGGGACATTTATGATAAGCCATTATTGACATTTAATCTTATAGTTTGGGGATAGTTTTTTGATCAAAGGGGTAATAATAACGAATTGCGAGCAATATCCTTATAACCTAAAAAATTATAATTATATTAACTAACAGTTTAATACATCAGATTTAGCGTCTCATTTCCAATTAAAATCTATATTTGAAAGGAAATTTGAATAAAATACTGGGTCATGAAAAATCGAAAAGTGTGGAAAATAGGATTACAATTATCTAGACAACTAATTATCCGACCAATTTCATTCTTTTTGCAAAATTTATGTTTTTAATTGCGTTTTACATTCACTTAAAAAAATTATATGCATTTTATCAGAACGAATATTCTGAGTCTAAACAGGTTTGTTTATAGCTGTCACCTTTTAAAATTTTTGTTGTTGCTAATATTGTATTGATATTTTCATTATAACATACAGCAAAATTTACTGTTATATTTAAATGATAAGAAAAAAAAGTTTAACTCCTTCGAGAAGAGAGGTGTTTACATAATTTTTAATATTTTGTGCCTGTTTCAAAAAAAAAAAAAAAAGTAATTTGTGCCTCACTGAATCGAGAAAATGCTCCGATTAAATAACACAAATTTTACAGTAAAATCTAAAGAGGGGGATAAATAAGAATTCTGAGCACTTCATTTGGCACGTATATCGGTCTCTCGTTCCCAAGGGGTTAATACATGAACTGCCAAAACTTATCAGATAGCAATATTAAGCTCTTTTAACTGGTTGGTTTATTGGTTGTTTTTATGACGGCCAATTATCAATACGTGGGATACAGACCCTAAGGGGGGATCTTTCTAAGGGAACCTAACCCATGTTTACGCTAGGAAATCCAAGGATCGAGAAAAACCACGAAAAACACCGAACGATTAGGCCAACAGCCGCGATTGGTTTCGAACCCAACACCTGTTGTCTGCCAGTTTCGAGGGGCAGAACTCCTCATCCACTGGTGGGGCTCGCTTTTTTAACTGAAAAATGTTTGGCACCACAAATTTTGTAAGATAATCTTCTCTTTATTTAATAGCCAAAGTTTAAATAATGCAAATTTTCTAATTCAAAAATAGTGATAAATTTATAGCTAATTTAATCACGCGCATTTGTTTTTTCTGTTTCGTCAGTGCAATTTCAACTGGTACTGGTACTGGATTAAATGTTGGCCGTTATGTTTTGTTTGAATCAAAGACTGCACGCAGGGAATTAAGGTAGGGACGTATGAAGACAGAGAAATTCTGACAATATTACTAAAATCACATTCTTTTAACCTATTGTAATTTAAAAAGTCATTTCATAATATATTTTAAGAAAATCAATTAGACTTTATCGGGACATTTTCAAAAAAAAAAAAAAAAAAAGAAAAGAAAGAAATATGTATTAAAATTCAGTTAAATTCATTAGAGTAAAATTTGGCAAGCCTCCAAATGAAGATAACGCTCATGTAAAAAGTAACGTTTTCTTACAGCTAAGAAAATTTGGGAAGAATCCAAATAGTTTCAATAGCACTGCCAGATTTTCTTACACTAAAATATGGTGAAATTTTATTTCTTTAAACATAAGATAAAAAAGGCGCTTTATTTTAAATTAAGGAAATATATTGATTTTCTTTTTATGCATGAAACAAAATGTAATATATAGCGTCGTATATCGGCTTGTAAAAAAAAAGACTGTTATAGTTTACTGAACCTTCTTTAAGAATGCGGTATATTATTGATAATCACCTGCAACATTCACACATAAATTAAAACTGTTAAAATAAATCTCTACAATTGTTTCAAAAATATGTTTAGTGAAGCAGTTTGTTAAAAAAAATGAATAATTAGGATAAATGATTTATTGGTTTGGTATATTTTGTGCTGGCCGATTATCTACTCGAGGGATATAGGCCCAGGTCAGTGCCCTTCGAGGGGGTCTTTCTAAGGGAACCTAACTCGTATTTACGCAAAGTTCGAAGAAAACCATGAAAATCCCGAACGGTTAGGCCGACGGCCTCGATTGGGTTCGAACCCAGCTCCTGCCATCTACCAGTTGACAGGTCAGAACCTCTCGGCCACTGGTGGGGTTAGGGGAAATGGACGCCTTACAATATTATAAATAAAAGGATTTATAATAGGATTGTTCTGTAATTTCTCTTTCGCCAGCCAGAAGCTACCGCTATTTTAACCTTTACACTCCTTTGTTGTGTATCACGCGTCATCAATTTTCTTCGCAAAACTTGTTTTCGGCACCAGTAAAGAAGGAAGTGTAGTATTATGAAAAATCTGTACTCATTATTCAATTATTTTATATACATTAATATTCAAATATTCATATTCAATTATTTTATAGTCATTAATGCTTTTATAAGTTTTAATATCGCCATATTTTTGCGCCTTTCCAAAAATTCATCTGAGAAGTTTTACTAACCTGCTTTAAAATAATAAAAAAAAAAATTAAATATACATCTTTCTCTGATATTTTTATTTCAAAATTTGAAGCACCCTGTAACAACATTTATAGCTTTGAAATAATTTTTGATAAATGTATCACTAGAAGGTCTGTTTAATAAAATGTTTCTCAGTGCCCCGTGTGCAATCTTATTCCCAAACGCCACAATGACGCAATAATTCTGGTACAAGTAATTGTCGTTCATTTCGTATGCGAAATAATGCTTTATTTATTTATAAATAAATTTGTTTAAAAATTCTTGTGTCACTGATTCATGTAATCATTTTAGCAATGAAAGAATCTTATTTGTAATCTCTTGCGTTCTTTGCCTTGTTTGATTACATAAATCTGTGACTAAGTAAGACAATAATCACCATAGGCTGTTTCCATGAGTACTTGTAGTGTAAGTCACAGGCTACGATTTTTAGCTACCAGTATTATAAAACAAAAAAATGTGATTAATTTTATTGGCACATTCTCATTATTTGAATAAGGCCAAGCAGATTTTTCGAAAATAACGGTGGATAACAAGCATAGCAATTAATAAGTTATGTGACTTACACTACAGAACCCATGGAATTAGCCTATACTGAAGTCCAATTGCTGAAAAATAAAATAGTTTGCAAATATAAATGTATATTTGTTCAAAGCCGGATAAAATATGTTTCTAATAAAAAATAATTTTAATGTTGATTCAAATATTAAAGTACATTATTTAAAAATTAATTAAATCGTTTAATCAGGTTTTGTTCAAAATATTATTTTTTATATTTAATAAACAAAAAATAATGCAAATAATTTAACATCTAAATTGTGGAAATGTGCAACATGATATTTTTTCTTGCAAATTATGTTTTTGAGACTTATATTTAATACTGCAGTAATGAGAATTTAATTCGTTTTTATTTACAAGAATCGAGTTTGAAAAGTAAAATTTTAGTTTCATTTTTAAAAACTAAAATTGCCAACAAGATTTAAAAAAAAATATTACGGATTACTATAGTTTGGAAATAACAAATATTTCATAAGTTTTTTTTTTTTTTTTTTTTTTTTTTTTGAAATATTATTCTAAATATAAAATTTTAGAAATATATCGTTGTTTTTAGCTTCAGGAAAATATTAGAAGCGGAAAGCACTTGACAAATTGTTTAACATAAATTGAGTAGATGCTAGCACAAAGCAAAACAAAACCATTTTGTAAAGTAATAAATAATAATAAAGAAATGAACTCAAAAAAATTTTTACGTACTTAAAAAAAATTCTGTGCAGATTATTAAAATTTGAAAAACTGTAGTAAAACGGATATCTGTAATGTATTTGAAAATTGTTTGTTTATGTTTCCTTTCGAGTAATGCTGCGTACTTAACATTCAACCAACTCAAAAAATCTTTAAAAAGGAAAAATACTAAAAAAAAATAATAACGATAAAAAAAAAATGGTGATATTGTCATATAAAAATAGAGGATAAGGAAATAGTAGGCTACTTTTACTACTATTTACCAGTAGCCTGCTTTTTCATAATGCACTGCTCAAAACAATTAAAGGATATTTAAAGTTTTATATAAAGGCTAATTCCATGGGTTCTGTAGTGTAAGTCACATAACTTATTAATTGCTATGCTTGTTATCCACCGTTATTTTCGAAAAATCTGCTTGGCCTTATTCAAATAATGAGAATGTGCCAATAAAATTAATCACATTTTTTTGTTTTATAATACTGGTAGCTAAAAATCGTAGCCTGTGACTTACACTACAAGTACTCATGGAAATAGCCATAAAATAAAGATATAAACGAAATTTTTTTTTGCCGAAAATAGAAGAAGAGAACCACAAATGCAAATTTTTCTGGTTTTCAAACTGTGGAGTATGCAAATTTTGAGTTCGACGTCAAAAACGTCGCTTCAGCGGCAGCGAATGAAATTTGACTTTCAACTGGATAAAAGAGAATGAAGACAAAGATGATCGGCATTCAGTGATTGCTTTGTTTCGATGAGTATGATGTCTCAGCGAAGTCATTTTACAGATTCAGAAGCTTGGAGAATTGTTGGTAGGTTAGAAGGGGGGCCAAACTCAAGCCGAAGTAGCGCAAGCCATTGGAGTGTCACAAAGTGTCATTTCCAGGATCTGGAACCGTTTTTTGGAGAGTGGATGTGCAGGCCGAAGACTAGGGCAAGGTCGTAGACGGGCAACAACGCCCAATGAAGATCGGTATTTAGCGTTTACAGCTCGGAGACACCGAAACATAAACGCTATTCTTCTCCAACAACACCTTCGCTCGGCTACAGGCACCACGATTTCAACTCAGACTGTCCGAAACCGGCTCCATGCTGTAGGTCTGTATGCTCGCCGACCGATGGTATGCGTTAGATTAACATCAAGATATCGTCGCGACCGCAGGGAGTGGGCAACCGAGCATGTCAACTGGAGGAGAAATGAATGGAGCAATATTCTGTTTTCTGACGAGTCCCGTTTTTCTGTGCATCCGGATAATAGGCGTATTTTCATCTGGAGGGACCATGACAGTACGAATAATCCTGCGTTCGTGCACGAAAGTGTCAGATTTGGCTTTGGAGGAGTGTTAGTGTATGGTGGCATTTTCATTGATGGGCGCACTGACCTCTACATCATTCGAGATGGAGCTCTGACTGGTCGCCGATATAGGGATCAGATCCTCAGACCTATTGTAGTCCCTTACGCTGCAGCAATCGGAGATAACTTCATGTTAATGGACGATAACTGCAGGCCACATCGTGCAAACCTGGTGGAGGATTTCCTTTTCGAGGAAGGAATCGTTCGAATGGAATGGCCAGAGTGTTCTCCAGACATGAATCCAATCGAGCACGTTTGGGACGCTCTAGGAAGACGAGTTTCTGGCCGCCAACAACTCCCACAAACTCTCCAAGAACTGGAAAGTGCTCTTCTGGAAGAGTGGGGCAGAATACCCCTACTCGTCATTAATAGCCTCATTGAGTCCATGCCTCAAAGGTGTTCAACGTTGCTGGCCGCCCGTGGAAGTCATACCCCCTACTGAAAATTATTTTCTTTGAAGAAAACACCTTTTCTTCTTTTTTTTCTCATATGCACAAATTATGTTTTTTTCCTTTTGTACACAAATGCGCAATAAAATGCATTTTTTTCTGCCAAACATGTGTAATTTATTCTCATATAACCTACTATGTCTGTCGACCATGTATCAATCAGCTAAAAAGTGTCCCAGATACAAAATCCACTTAAAACTGCAGTATCCTTTAATTGTTTTGAGCAGTGTATTAAAATCTGCCTAACTGTAATTTCCCTCGTACACGGCGCGGCTCAGTTAAGTGTTTTTCTTATCGGAAATTTTATTTAAAAAATGAAGTCAAATACATACTAAGCAAAAGAAGCTTACATTTTAGTTAAAATAAATTCTGGTAGGAAATCGACTTATCTGAGCTGCGGCGTATACGCGGGAAATTATGATATTTAATCTCATTTAGCAATGGCGTAACCAAGGTGTGTGACCAAGTGCTTTGAATGAGGGTAATTTTTTAAAAAAAATTTCGTCTTGTCTAGCAAATAATTTTTCTGCTACGAATGAAGGACAAGAAAAGACATTGTTGCCAGTGGACTACTTCTTTTAAATTCAGATTTCTTGATTTGCACCACTTTTTTGAAACGGTTAAATTCTGTTTGTTTTTGCCTTTATTAATATGTAATTAATTAAGGCGCATTTTACTATTTCAAAAAAGGGGTGCCAATGAAGAATCTGAATTTAAAATAAGCAGCCCCTCTGGCAACACTGGGTCCCGAAGGTGATAAAGGGCTTCTCTAAAGGTATTTTGCGGTGTAAGTCATATAGATGGTAACTAATGTGCTTTTTGGCCACTGTTATTTTCGAAAAGTTTTCTTCGCCTTATTCAATTACTGAGATTTCACCGATAAGATGAGTCCCGTTTTTCCATTGGAAAATACTAGAAGTCAACGATTGTAGCAATTTGCACTCATGTGACTTACACTACAAGTACGTATGAAACTAGTCAAAGATACTTTTTTATCAGTAATAAATAACATCCATTTACAGGGTGAGTCATAAATATCGAAAAAATAGGCTATCTCTTAAATATTTCTCCTAGGCCTATACTTCCAGTTGAAAAAAATCATAAAAAAGGTGACATTTTTTATAAGATAAGTTGCAACGCCATGGTTGGGGGTCTATTTGAAAAAATACGAAAACTAAATTTTTATACCGCCCCCATAGGGCAAAATTCCCAATTAGGAAATTATTCCTTATCTATTCTTAATTCGAACAAAAAAAATTTCACCTCCGTATCTAAAAACCTCACAAAGATATTAAAATCCAAAATTCTCAAAAATTTTCAAATTACACCGCTTAACCATGCACGTAAACGAAGCATTTTTGACTTATTTTGAAAGCAAGTGAGGGATTGTCTATAAATTGTCCGTTATTAGTTATCGATTTAAGACAGTACCTCTTATTTGGACATAAAAAACAGCGTATTGATTTAAAGCTAAACTTTTTTACAAAATGTGTTGATAGTCTGCACTGGAGTCTGCATGGGTTGAAATATCTAAGTCCGGTCCCAAACCAACCCATGGGGTAGAATGTTCGGCCTGGTCTAGAAAAATGTTATAATCATAACCCAGACCGACCTGGAAAAAAGTTTAAATCATAGCCCAGCTCAGCCGTGAATTTCTATATAGATTTTTACTTCGTTGAGGTTAAAAATTGTTTCGTATGGAGGCGTTCTGACCAAAAATACTTATTATAGTTTTCGTTTTTCATATTTATACTTTTTATTATTAAAGAATCGCGAAAGGCTATGATATATTTATTTTATCAATGAATCTCTATGTATACGTAAATGTTTCACTTATATTCTAATATCGTTAATTCATACTCTATGCGTTGGAGACTTTGAAAAATATACAGTAAAGTGTTTTAAGACGGAATCACATTGGAAAAAAATACGTTATAGACAAATTATCTACTTAGGAGGTGTCTAACTGCAGTTTTTTCCTCAGGTATTATTATATTTATTTTGCATGGATCAACAAATTTTACGTTTAAGACAGGATTCCGTCATAGACAGATTTATTTCACTTAATTTATTGTATTTAAATTGCTTTTGAATATGCAATTTAAAAAAATGAATTTTAAAGTGTTTTTTTTTCTTTTTGTAAAAGTTTTTTCAAAATCTATGTTTTTCTTAAAATTTTGATTTAGCCAAATTTTACTTATTTTATACACGTATAAGATCAGTCAGAGACAGTGATTTTAATACTGATTGTGTCGAGACTGGGATTGAAAATTTCGTCAAGTGCATACCGAGGAAGAAGTAAGCGGTCCCCTCCGGTATGAAAAATACGTTAGGCCCGGCCAAACGAGACTTCAGTAAAAAGTAAGGTCTCGGTCCTGGCCCGGCCTATGCCTAGAATACAGATTTTTTCTTAACAGCCTCTTCAGGACGATAAAAAGCCTCAAGTTGTGAGAGCTAAATTTATAAAAAAAAAGATTTAATCTGCATCTCAGAAAAATCATTGTTTTAAATAACTGACGGACATTTAAACAGTACAGTAAAGAGATGGAAATGAGAAAAGTTAAACTAGCTCGGACGTTTGAACTACAGAAAGGACTTACTTTACACTTTCGATTTTTTAAAAAGCTTTAAACATTTTATTAGGAGCCAAACTTTATTTAAAACTTTAAATCCGTTTTTCTGCATGAAAAGTTTTTTCCCCACTACTTCCCCACTTTAAATCATTAAAAGTCTAAAAGTGTTGAAGAAAAAAAAGTGCAAAAACATAAAACATGTCATTTTTGATTATTTCACATTAGGCAAATTTGAAAATCTAAAAAATAATTGGCAAATTTGAAAAAAAATATTTACTTTTGAAAATATGATTTTTTTTAAAAATATATCATTTTTTAAATAAATATTTTTAATTGTTTTAAAATTAATATTGAAAAAAAACCGGGAACAAAACTAAAAATAGATTATCATCTCTAATAAAATGTAAAGAAATTGAAATCCGATATATAATGTTTCAAGTTATAATGATTTTAAATTATCCCATTTAAATTAGTACTAACCATTAAGTAATAAATTAGTACTAATCCACTTTATTTGTTGCATTTTAAATTTTTATAAATTTTATGAGAAATTTTAGGATGTGACTTTCTTAGCAAATTATATGACTAATAATCACAAAAAAGAAAATATAATCCAAATTCTAACTCAAAAGATAGATTTTTTTACATGTTTCCTAGAATCGTTAAAGTAACAGTATTTCTTGAATTGCTTGTATTTCAATTTGTGCCTAATCCCTTAAAACCTGATGAATTATTTAAACGGTTGTAAGTCTGCGCGTTTTGAAGATATGAAGCTGCAATTTTTTATGTCTAATTCAGGACTGGATAACGAAAGTTTTCCTAATTGGAATTTTTATTCTATGGGGGTGGTATAAAAATTTAATTTTCGTAATTTTTCAAATAGACTCCGCCATGGAGTTTCAACTTACCTTATCAAAAAGTTTACCTTTATTATGAATTTTTGCAATTGGAAGTATGGGTCTAAGGGCAATATTTAAGGAGATAGCGTATTGTTTCGATATTTATGACTCACCCTGTGTATAAAAGATGGACAGCTGTTAATGCTTTTATATTTGAAAATGCATTTATTTTTAACCTTTTGGAAATTACTAATTAGGAAAAAAGTACACATTTCGTAATCAATAAATATTTTTTTCCTGTAGCTTGAGGGAAAATGCATTTCTTTATTTTTTGTACACCCATTAAAACAAATACACAACTTCGTCGTTCCAGACAAGCCAATTAAAGTGTGTTTGATGTTCTTCAGGAATAATATATAGCTTGTTATACTATTATGTACAGTGTTATTACTTCTTATTTAAAAAACATAAATCGAAGAAAACATCGACTATGCATTTTTTTAATGTTGGCTATATACTCATTCCATTTTGAAAATCCCTGAAATTCGAATAAATTGGTAACAAATAGTGAATGCAAGCTCACTTAAAGTGACTAAAATTTTATCATGTAACGCTGAATATCTAGGAATTGACATACTATAAAATAATAATAATAATAATAATAATAATAATAATAATAAAGCTTTAACACTAACCGGTGTCGCACGGCGTGAAAATCCGTCTGGAAAGACGTCGTTATTTACGTAAAAATTCAGTAATAATCGAGATTAAGATTTCTATTCGTTTTTACAGATAACAGTTTGCTATAGGGGTAGTCAAATCTTGCAGAAATGTTGCAAGTGAGATACTTTTCACAGAATCAGATTAGCAGCAATTTTATAAAATGATAAAATTCGGCTTATTTAGTAATATATTAATTAAGACGAAAACAATGGTATTTAAAAAAAGTGTGGTCAATCAAGACTTTTATAGGCTATTTCCATGAGTACTTGTAGTGTAAGTCACAGGCTACGATTTTTGGCTACTAGTATTATAGAACAAAAAAAAAATGTGATTAATTTTATTGGCACATTCTCATTTTTTGAATAAGGCCAAGCAGACTTTTCGAAAATAACGGTGGATAACAAGCATAGCAATTAATAAGTTATGTGACTTACACTACAGAACCCATGGAATTAGCCTATATTAAAAAAAGTATCTCATTGGCAACATTGCCTTGAGGTTCGCAATATAATTCAATCTAAACAATCTTCCTATCAATGTCAGTGAATGTTTCTATGTCATTCTCCTACTAATAAATTTGAATGGATATTTTTACTTCAGTTAAATGATATATTCATTCAGACTTTATGTCATGAATAATTAAAAAGATTCCATTAATTTTTACTGATGAAAGTTTAACACAGAGTTAACGACCTCTTAATCCTACGCAGAAATAACAACCTCCATTTTTTGCTACTTCCTCAGCTATTTTACTCGAAACCAGTAGAAACTACATTATATGTCTCTTTCTTTTTTCAGTGCTCAAATAGTTTTTTCCTGTAGACTTCTTCAATCATAATTTAATGAGTTTCAAATGCTCCGAGCATTAACATATCTTGAAATGTTACTTACGTATGAAATTAAAATAGCATTTACACATTTATTAATATCGCTTTGTGCGATTAAGTTTCAAAATGTTTATGTGTATTCAAATATATGATAAACATATTGTAACACTTTAATACACGTATATACAATAAGTATTTTCTGTATAAAATATAGTTGTTTGCATCTTTGAATCAAATGAAATTCAGTAAATCGTCGAAAAACAATCTAATAGATTTTTATTCTAATTTTAAGTATAATAGATAGTTACATTTTGTTTATTTTGCGGATAATGAGTTCATTTATTATTTTATTTAAAAGACAAAGTCGTTGTCAAAAACCTGTAAAAGTCGCCAAAAGCCACAATACTTACTCCATGACAAATTACTAAATTAAAAAATTATAGAGATCAAAATTTATTATATTAAGTTAAATGCTTGAATCCGAATTCAATTTTCAGACTTCAAATTGTAGCGGGGCTCAAAAAATGGCTAATAGTCACATTACATGCCGCATTAAAAACTGCTGAAATTCAAAGATACAAGAGGAATAATTTTACTGTATTAGTCTTAATCTTTGTAATCGATTTTATTTTAATGATTGATCTCAAACAAAAGCCGCTAGAAAGCAGGACTCTAAAAAACGCTAAAAATGACGTTACAAAGTCTCCTAAAAAGTCGTATTAAAAATCGCTAAATCGAAATTCACTGGGTTTAAAATTTACTAAAATGGGCAAGGATAAAATTTATTACATTAATCTGAAACATAATTCTTTTTACTCAAATGTCAAAAATTCTCCACGATATGCGAGAAAACATTTAAATTCACTAAAAACGTAAATTGGCTTTATTAATTTCGAATAAACTTTATTGAAAAAGGACAAACCTGCATTACGTTAAAAGTATGAAACCGTGTTCCTTTCAGTAACCTGGAAGTATAAAAAAAACTGAAACATTAAAAAAACCTTATGAAACATTAACCCATTAACGCCCAGCGTCCTCGTTTGAGGACGGTTACTAAAACAGCAAGTAAGCGGTTTTCCCACCAGTAAAGAAGAAGAAAAATGTATACCTTATTTCACGAGACAGAATCCTTGATACATTTAAATAAAAGCTGATTTGCTTTTAAAAGTGGTGGGAAATACAAAATTTAAAAATTTTAGCGAAGAAAATAATTCAGGCGTTAATGGGTTAAAATAACAGATCAGATGTAAAAATTTAATAATCAAAATCCAAAATTGCGTTTCGAGGTGCAAAATTACATACATAGATGTACCTTCCAACCACATTATGCCCACCAATGGCTGAGAGGTTGTGCTCTGGAAACTGGTAGACGAGAAGTTCTGGTTTCGATCCGAATCGCGCTCGTCGTTCTAACCGTTCTGTGGTTTCCGTGGTTTTCTCAAAACTTTGCGTAAATACGTATTATGATGCAATTATTTTAAATTATGTGCTTTAAATTATGTGCTTAATTATAAAAATAATTTAACTGTAAAAGCGTCAACAACGTCCTCAGAAACGGAGTATACCTAACAGTTTTATTATCATACATGACTTATTCGAGAACTTCCTCTGCGCTATTAAAAATTTGCAATAAATTCTCCAATCGTTCAGTTGTAATTTAATTCTATTCTGACCATATTATTGCTCGTTTCATGCTGATAATAAACCTAACTCATGGGTATGCAACCGTCCTCTATAAAAGCCGTCGAATGACGGTTGTGGCGATCCTGCATTTCGGCCATTTTTGTTTAATTACTTTAAAGATAATATTAAACGAGTAGTATCAGGTATCCCAAAACATTCTTTTATCTCATACATGTTAAAACTTTAAGAAAAACTAAGCATAGCTGCGTCACCGCTTAGGTTATATACACCAAAATCTAATAAGCAACGTTTTATGGCACGTTCTTACAGAATCTGAAGTTTGATGAAAACCTGCGATGAAATCATTGCAGAAATTGTAAAAAAAAAATCTGGATAGAAGCGCCATCTGTTGAGTGATTTACTCTAAAAATAAAGAATACTAATATATATCAGGGGCTAACTGAATCTGAAGTTTGATGAAAATTCGTCCATAAAGTTCCTGAGATATTTTTAGTTTGATAATCATGAATAATGGCGCATATCAGCCCTACTTTTTAGGTGATTTACACCACAAGGTAATCAGCACCATATAATATCAAGGACTAACAGAATCTGAAGTTTTATAAAAATAGGTCCAGTACTTCTTGTGATATAGATTTTGCGAAAATCATGAAAAAGGCAGCATGGGAGTGCCACCTGTTAGGCGGTATACACCAAAAATTAGCTTAATCTTACGGCAAGGTCTAAATTAATGTAATGTTTTGTGAAATTCCGCGCATTAGTTTTTGAGATAGAGCATCCACAGTATTTTTGTCACATACAGATTGACAAAGTGAAAATCAGGCTCACAGACATACATTTTGTAGAAACATGTTTTTGGGGTTCTCTGACCCCTAAAACGTGTAAATCCGTCGAAAACTGGAATTCGAAAATTTACACGAATCCAATACTTTTTTCTTGTAAAGATAGAAAAAAGTAAAAATTTGTACGAATCCAATACTTTCTTCTTCTAAAGATAGAAGAAAGGAAAAATAGGCATATATTTTTTTTCCTTTCAATATGTAATATTTGAGACAAGAATAATTTTTATGCGATTTAAATAATATATACGACCTGTAAAATAACGGTGTCACGCAATGCTGTATATTTTCCAAAATACATTCACATAAATCCTTTTATAAATTATTGGTCACTTATATCTTAATAAAATAACGTAACCAAAAATATACATATAAACGTCTCATAGGACAAAGTAAATTGCATTTTTCTGGTTTTATTATTACCATTAAAATATGTTAAGCTCTTTAGATAGTCGTGAGTAATCTAATTAGAATATTTTGTACATTTTTTTCAGCGCACAACATGTTCGTTTCTTTTATTAATTTCACGGGCGGAGAAATTTTACTTTTTTCTCTGGGCAGAAACATATATCAAGTAAAATGCGAAGTATTTAAACAATTTTTTCTACACTTTTTATTAGAAAAATAAAAATTTCACTGCAGCAATAATAAGTACTAAAATAATTTATTCTCTTTAACTTAAGCGTTTGTTGTTTATTTCCGTAACACATATTTATTTTATAAACATTATAATTCAAAGTAATAATTAGTTTAGATGATATAAATTTTTACTTAGGATATATGCATATATGTGTATTTGTATATACTAATAAAAATATGCGTTTTAAATACGCGTTTAATGATTCTTGAAATGCTGCTATTTTTTTTAACCAGTTCAAAGGTGGTGGTTTATTTTTGGACTACCTGATTTTAATTCCTAACTGCGAAATTGGACCAGAATCTTGAATGAAACATTATGAGTAATTTCTAATAAAAAAAAAGATTTTGCTTCGTTGGAAAAACATTTGACTGCAAATATTGCTCAGCATTTTATGATATAAAGTACCTTGGCCCTGAAAGGGTTAACCCCTTGAGCTCAGGGAGTGAACTTTTTCAAAATATCCAAATATCACATTGGCACCAGTATTCTATAAACAAAAGATCCGTCTTATAATATACGCGAAAAAATGCAATATCTATTTTCAAATAGATTTTGTTCAATGTTACAGTGTCAATGTGACATTTGGCGATAAAAATTAAGTTTTAGAAAATTCACCATCAGAGCTCAAAGGGTTAATAACAACATTATTTTTACATTTATAAAATATTTTGTATAGAAATACGCAAAGAAATAGAATACAGTCGTATTAATACATTTTCTATCATTTCTTCCGTGACAAAATACAGATTACTCACACGCACAATTGAAAACATCCCGGATCTGTCAGGGGCATATGTCCGAACAGCATATGCCCGAAAGTATATGGCAAGCCGGACAGATGTTGTCCGAGCCAAATGTAATGGTTGAAAAATACTTTGAACCGCGAAATTTATTTAATTAAATGCTCCTTGCTTGTACGTATTAATTATTAAAAACACACTTGATTTTATTTATTAAAAAAAAATTTCTTATTCAAAGAGGTTTATCTGAACAGGAGTCTTTTGCTAAATTCGGAACATTTGTCAAGTAATTTACATTGCTTGGAATTTCCAGAAAGTCACGTATCACTCTTTATGATGGGAAATTTAATTATTTGCATTTAAATCTAAGAATTTATAATTATTACGTTGTCTTATCACAGAATTTATAATGGTTTCATGGATTAAATAACAAGTTATTGAATTAAATCTTTGCACTTGAGAGGTGGCTCTCACTCTTCACTAGTACTGTTAGGTTTCCCTCGTAAATCACTACGTCAAATGCTTTGTACACTGCTAATTTCTTGCAGTTTATTTCGCCTCCTTTAATTGCACGTTATTCGGCCGTTAGATAAGTCGCATACTATTAGTTAAAATACAGGTGTCCAGAGCATTTGAAACACCCATTTACGGGGTAATCTAGTGGTCAGAGGGATTCACCTCGAGAGCAAAGGGTTAAATATTACAGATACAACTGTACGCACCTAGCAAAAGTTCACTCTTCAATTAAAAGAAGTGACATAGTCATTCCGCAGCATTTCAACAATCGGGTACAAAACATCAATTTGGATACAGCCCTTAAAAAAGGCTTATTTAACCCTTTCCGGCGCGGTGTCCCTTAAAAAGGACACCTAATTTTAATTTTACTGGCACCAAGAATATTTAATTAAAATTTTCCTTTGATAAAATGCCTGAAAATAAGCAAGTTCGTATTCTCTAATAAATTCGTTTATAAATTCTGGTGGCAGATAATTATTTCAATTAAACTTACTCCGCGCCGGAAAGGGTTAAAAATAAATAACTTCTTTAAAACTAATCGTATGAATTTCATGAAAATTTATTTTTAGACTGATCTAAAGGTGTAGAATTTGCTTATGATGACAAATTTGGACAGTGACATGAAAGATAAACAAATTCTGATTCATTTTGATATGCAGATGGCCTTAAAAGCAAATTTTATATAAATGATTTAAAAGTGGGTGTTATTTTTAATTGTTTGTTACCAGAAATATTCTCCTATAAAACTTTTGAGTGAGTATACGAAGTTTACTTTTTTTTTTCCATGAATGTACAATATTCCTGAACAAGCATTAAAAAATATTTTTCTTTAACCTAGATAAGTCTAATCGATCTTTTTCTATAATTTATTGCATTCAATTCGAACAGGAAAATTTTCAAGAAAGTATTGAAATTAATACCACGGCGAACAAAGCTCAATAAATATATTGAATAACTTTAAGTAAAAATTCTGCTGAGAGTGTTTTTAATGAAGTTTGATTAAAATTTGAGCAGGGCAGAGATCTGACGTAACTTTACTGAAATTTTACTGGAGAGAAAGAAAGAAAAGGGAGAAATTTTACTGGAGTGAAAGGGAATTAAGACTACAGTGGACTTTCAAAATCGCAAAAAATCATCAAATTGTCGAATTTTCATTTTTAGCATAATGATATTATATGAACTCCCTGCTATTGAACACAAAAAGAATTTTTCAATTTCGACTATTTTTACTGGAGTTAGAAACATTTTTGTCCAATCAGCTGATTGTGCCACGCCCCTTTGTTTATTTTTTTGCCGATTCACATCCGTAAAATTTAGCCTAGTTTTTAGTTTTACCATACAACATGTTATTATTTTGCACTGAAATTATTAATTTTGTGATTTCGCAAAGCAATACTTTAACTGCAACTTTTTACTGTTTCTTTAAGCGTTTGTTTACAATGTATTTAGAGGAATTGCTTTTTGTTTTTGTCCCCAATCTTTTAAGCGTAAATTAAAAAATATTTAAAAATTTAAAATAATAAAAGTATTTAATATATTTAACAAAAATTTGTACAATAAGAGGTATTTATACCATGAATATTTCTAGTAAAATTTTAAAAAAATTCATTAGAAAATACAAAATGTTACTTTTGAGAAGATTTTTTAAAATTCAGATACTTCACGTCCTTTGCATGAATTACTGTCGAAGCCACATATTTTATTTGAATTTACCATATAAACATAAAACACTTACATATAAGCTAGAAATGATATTATATCCCTTAATAGCTGAAACTGTGTCAGTAGGAAAATATTAAGCAATTATAACCACTTTACTAAAATCTGATTTTCGCAGAATGAATATTTTCGTCGTTTTCATGATTTTAAAATGTTTCATGTGAAATTCTTTATACCCAATTTTTCTGATTTTTTGTTTAAAATGCTCTTTATGTATGTGTTAACAAATGTTACTAGAAATAATTTTTTTTAGACGCATGTAAATTTTTTAAATTCCAGTTATATGAAATTTTTAATACTTTTTTCACGGAAAATACAAACGAATTAAGTTAAAATCAGTTTTTCAAATGTTTTACAAGTAATATGCTAAAAATGCTTAGTAACATTTGTTAACACATACATAGAGAGCAATTTAAATAAAAAATCAGAAAAATTGGGCATAAAGAATTTCGCATAGAGCATTTTGAAATATTGTCATTTTTTGTTAATTTAAAAAAGAAAAATCTGTATCTCAAAAACTATTGAATATATTTTTTAGAAAAATTGGGAAATATGATATATATATATATATATATTATGATTTTTTCAGAAATTTGAATATTTAATAGAAATTATTTAATAGAAAAATTCATTGAAAATAAAAATAAAATAGTTTTGAGCTCTTGTGGGTAAATTTCTTCAAAATTCCAAATGTCACATTGGCAACAGTATTTTTCAAAGAAAAATCCCGGTTAACGATATACACGAAAAAAATGCATTAAACATTTTTCAAATAAATTTGTTCGAATTTTCTGGTGTCGTTGTGACATTTCGGAATTAAAATTATATGGTAGAAAATTCTACCATCAGAGCTCAAAGGGTTAAGGTGACTGCTACTACAATTATTGTAATTTAACACTAGAAAGAGGGGATTTCCTCACAACTTTAAAAAAAAAAATATGTAACGGAATTTTTATTTAAAACTCATCAATTTATTTAATTAACCCTTTTTTCCTTTGTCGTTTTAAACTTATTTTAGAAAGAAATTTATAGTTTGAACCAAAATATGTTTCCTTGGTACGGGATTAGTGCAGTAAGATTAAAACTTACTGTACTAATCCAAATGAGTGTTTACAAAAAGATTTTGTTTAAATACGAGTAACTACTTTACTTTACTTTAAATAAAAATAATATTATTCAATTATAAATGCAAATTAATTATCAGTGAAGAATTATTTTTCAATTACTGGGCTGATATAATTTGTATTATAAAACTTTGGGGGGGGGAGCTCTTATTAAAAATGTTATTTTAATAAAATATATTCATATTAAAACAAAATTAAAAATAATAAAAAAAGAATTCATCATAAATATATATTCTAGAAGATTAACATTTATTGTATTAGTTCAAAAGAGTTTAATTAAAAACAAATAGTTTTTAATTAAATAATTCGTTGATTTTAATCTAAATATTAATAAAAATCAGTAAAGCATAATGTTTTAATTATTTGGTTGAGATATAGCTAGTATTTTAAAGCTTATATTGAGAAAAGAAAACCTTCGTGCTAAAAAATATTTTTTAGAACATTAAAAATTGTGCTCATCTTAAAATATAATTGCAAATTATTTTATATATAATACCTTTATTTTACTCTAAATAACAATAAAAATTATATAATTGCACCTTAAAACTCATTATACTGTTTATATTAATATCACTCCCTTAACTTAAGATGCTTAATAATGCTGCTCTTTTTAAAGGCCTCGCAAACACACGTGTTTAGATCTTCTGTAAATAAACAAACTACACGCGTCTTTAGAAGCGATTGGTCAAAACGGGTTAACCTTGAAAGGGAGAGGTTGAAGGTTGCTTGAAAATTCCGCTCGTAGGACAGAATTGCAAGCTATTAAATGTCGTTGTGGATTATGAGAACGTCTAATTCCGTGTAGTTTTATTCCGTTAATGGCAGAAAAGGTCCAAAATGCTGAACGCGTCAATGATACATTGGAAGAATATCATGCCCAAAGACTAAAAAGGACACGCCTTGACAGGCTTTGCCGGGCTTTAAAAGGACCTACAAGTTGAAGTGTATAGTTGTAGAAGCATGGATGTGTTTTACCTAAGATATTAAATTAATTCTATTTCCAAAGCATTTGTACTTCAAAATTATTGTTTTGCATTTTATAAATTTCAAATTTGTCAAAGTTATAATTATTATACACCATCACCTAAATGCATTTTTATTTACATTTCAACAAAGTTTTCCACCTTTATACAAAATTTTGAATTACAGATGGATGATGTATGATATCTTTTTTTTTCAAGCTAGAGTTGATGCAAATAGTGGCAAACGAGCGAAGGATGATGGGATCGCATTGCGGTCTAATTAAAAATATGTTTAACTGTGTTTTCACTGAGGTATAAAATTACTCTATTTCCAATGCACTTTTTGCGGGTTTTTTCGGTTAGCCGGGCTCCCGTATTTTGTCTCTCTCTCTCTCTCTCTCTATATATATATATATATATGTGTAGTATTTATATATATATATATATATATGTATATATATATATGTAGTATATATAGATATATATATATATTATACATATTTGTGTGTATTTACACATGTATGTATTTATACATACATATGTAAGCATATATATTTCTAGATCTATGTATATATATCACTGGCTCCCAGATAATCCAATAGTATCTTTTTTCTGATTATTTTTCACTTCAAAAATTTTTTCTCTTCATAATGTTAAAGTGATCTTTAATCATTACCCACATAGCATGCATGTTCACAGTGACGTCACAGTGACGTCACTGTGAGTCACTGTGGTCACGTCACATCTGTGACCAAAATGCCACCCCTCAGTGACGTCACATTGCGACTGAAATGTGACGTCACTTCTGAGACCGAAATGCCACCCCTCAGTGACGTCACATTGTTACTGAAATGTGACCTTCTAAGAAAATTAAAAAATATATACAAAAATTCTTCAAAAGATGTTATTTAATAGAAAAAATATTTTTCTGTCAATTGAAAAAGTTTTTGTGACGTCACTGTACCAAAAGGCCACCACTCAGTGAAATCACATTGTGACTGAAATGTGACCTTCTTAGATAATTTAAAAAAATACAAAAACTCTTCAAAAGATGTTATTTAATGGAAAAAATATTTTTCTGTCAATTGAAAAAGTTTTTGTGACGTCACTGTAATGCCACTGCAAATAACGTACGTCACGTCACATCTGTGACCAAATGGCCACCATTCCGTGAAGTCACATAGTGACTAAAATGCGACCTTCTTAGAAAATTTAAAAAAAAAAATACAAAAATTCTTCAAAAGATGTTATTTAATGGAAAAAGTTCTTTTCTGTCAATTGAAAAAGTTTTTGTGACGTCACTGTAATGTTACTGAAAATAACATCCCTAATAGCATGAATTCTAATGAATTCTAGTCCCTAATGAATTCTAATTACCTATGAATATTATTATTTAGATAAAACGGTTTTACAATTTATTTTAACTTGAATTGTTTTGAAACTAATAAAAATAAAAGGTAAAAATACATTAAAAAATTCTTTAAATAAAAAAATTTAATCAAAGACACACTCATAAAATTATTGCATATTTAAGTTCCTAAAATACTGTATAGAAAAAGAGAAAACAAAACGGCCATGCGCGTGGAAATTTAAAATCGTCTGCAAACGAAAGGATCACGGAGTATGAAAATTACTCCGTGGTTTCTTACTCCGTGGAAAGAATAAATAAACGTAAACAGAAATATTTTAAATTGATGATAGACGCAAGAAGTTAGTTGGCTGGAATTTATGGCAGTTGTGGATTGTTTCGTATTGATACGGATTTAACAATTTAAACAAAAAGGTTTACTACAGCTCTTCCAAGTGCAAAATATAAGTCCGAGAAAATTAATGGGGCTTTGACTGTGAAAATGATTTGGTCTTTGCCACTTTAATTATTATCGGATTTAGTTTATGCGACAAAAAGAACGAATGACTTCGATGCAAAAAAAGGTATCGTAATTTCGGGTGTATAAGCCGCAGCTCAAACAATTCTTTTTCGACCCAGAATTTTTTTAAAAACAAATATAACTAGTCAGATCGCCGTAAATATTTTTCTTCACTCACTAAATAAGATTTCTGGGTCCAAAAAGAATTGTTTGATCTGCGGCTTATACACCCGAAATTACGGTATGGAGAAAATTTTTTCATTGTTACTTTTTAATTATTATTGTTCTTAGAACGATTTTAATTAGCTACTCAAAAACATGCTAGAAAACATCAATTCGCCATTAACTTTATAAAGTTTAATACATTAATTATTTATCTTGTTGACATAGAACACTTGATTATTAATATTTTGGATTAGGTTGCTAAAGGTAGTGATTTTAATTGCACTTTAATCTGCGTTGTTTCCTTATTTAAAATATCTGGTTAAAATAATATGTTTCCATAAACATAAAAACTTATATTTTTTAATAAAGAAGCTTTAAATAGAATAAAATTATTTGCAAACATCTTTTTTTAATTTTTGTATTAAGTAATCTTCTGAAACATTACATAAATTTATTTAAAAAATTACATGTTCAGAAGAGGAATTTATAAGAGAAGGAGAAGAACAATTAAAAGAAATCGTAGATGTTTCTTATTAAAAAAATAATGATTGTTTGATGTATTTTTCAAACTGTGAAATGTTATAAAATTTCTAAATAGATAGTGGGTGAAAACGTTTCAGTTGTAAATATTCTTATTGGAATGTTTTCAGAAAGAACTAGAAGTCTGAATGAAAATTTGGAAGCTTCGCAATCAATAAGAATTTAAACATGATTGTATTTAAAACAAATAGCGCAAATACTTAAAGTGTATGAAGCTAAAAATTAATAACTGTATTTTATTATTTATTTTTCATTCTAGACACTTTTATTATTTCCTTTCCTGAATGATTTTACAGAGGTAAATTTCACAATATCCATTATATGTAGTGTTAGTATACATCGTGATTAACACTAGAACGCCCGGAAATTTTACTCAAGTTTGATAATAATATTTCTCACCAGAATTTTTACTCTATTTAATTGATTTATTTAAAGATAGTGGTTTAAATTTAACTTATTTCTGGAAAAAATTTCTGGCTCGAATTGAAATTTAAACGCATGGTCAGAGTCGAATCGACTCCTTCCGGGCGTTCTAGTGTTACAGTGGGTCTCTTATTTATAATTACTCTCTAATATTATAAATAAAATATTAATAATTACAATTAACGTATTTGTTGTTCAATTTTATCGTGGGAATTTTTATTAGGTAGATGTATTTGTGATGGACAGCCTTCCAGTAATGGATAGCCCCTTAATGTTTTTTGTTCATTAACATACTAATAAATATTTAGCTTTAATTTTTTTCATAATTCCTCTTTGCATGTTTTAATAGTATTTTAATATTTATAGAAGATAGTATTTGAAGACAGTTTGCGATTATTTTTTAATTTGTGACAAATTTGTCACTAACTTTGTGACGGTGGCAGCGTTGTCAATGTTGTGAAGTCACACTGGGACACAATTATACAGTTATGAACATTATTATGTCGTGTAAGATCACTTACATCTATAATTTTATTATACTTTGGCGAAACATCTCAATTAAATCTTGGGAGCAGCTATAAAAAGAATGTACGAAAAGAAAGTTACTGAATCAAAATTTAATGCCATGCAGACTTTAATCTTTGTTACATATATATATATACAGGGGTGCAAAAATCTAGGCGCCAGTGGCTAATCTCACACCACAAAATTTCAAAGTCTTCTTCGCTCAAAATTTAACAGCAATCTTACTAGAATTTAACACGAAATATTAGATAAAAAGAAATGAAATAATTTTAGTGGTGAGAGATTGCCTGCTGGCGCCCAGATTTTTGCTCCCCTGTATATATATATATATATATATATATATATATATATATATATATATATATAGCAATAAATGAGAATATTTAAGACAATTGAATATTCGATCTATAACAATTATTTCAAACTTAGCAATTTGTTTTTCTAATAAGCATTAAAATTATCTAAGAAACACTTCCTTTAAGGTGCAACCCTAGTCACAGAAAAAGACCCGGATGTTTATGTAAAGTCTGTAGGAGCGTTCTTTTCAAATATCTCGGTCAAATTTTAATATTTTTACATGATTTTTTTATATAGGATAGCTGAAAACGATCCACAACCGGCCTAGTTTTTACTTTTTAAATTTAGGTTTCAGATTAAAATATATATATATATATATATTTTTAAATTTCAAAACCGGTTTATACCGGTTCTGATATTGAAACTATCAAAATATAAGAAATATATAAGCAAAATTGAAAAGGTAAAAACGAGGCCGTTTGTAGATAGTCCTCAGCTATCCTATACAAAAAAAAAAAAAAAAAAAAAAACATGCAAAAATATTCAAATTTGAAAAGAACGCTCCCATAGACTTTTTATTATCATCCGGGTCTTTTTCTGTGACTTGTCTTGCACCTTAAAGGAAGTGTCTATTTGATAATTTTAATGCTTATTAGAAAAACAAATTGTTAAATTTGAAATAATTGTGATAGATCGAATATTAAATTGTCTTAAATATTCTCATTTATTGCAACAGAAAAAAAAAGTATGAAAGATTAAATTCTGCATGACATTACATTTTGATTCGGCAACTTTATTTTGGTACATTCTTTTTATCGCAGCTCCCAAGTTTTAATTGAGATGTATCGCCAAAATATAATAAAATTATAGATATAAGTAATTTTACACTATATAACAATGTTCATAACTGTATAATTGTGTCCCAGTGTGACTTCACAACATTGACAATGTTGCCACCGTCATAAAGTTAGTGACAGATTTGTCACAAATCAAAAAATAATCGCAAACTGTCTTTACAACCTTGTCACTATCGTCACAAAATAGTCACAGTTTTAATAACAATTTTGTCACAAATGACACATTTTTCACATTTTGGTCACACCGTGACTTCACAAAATGGTCACAATGTGACGTCACAAACGAGCTCTAAAACGGCCATAACGACTTCACATTTTAGTCACTGTGACTTCACATCGACGTCACGTGACGTCACATCGACGGTCACAAAGTCACAATGTGACTTCACAACGACGTCACTGTGGCGTCACCATGTCTTACGGGCAGTAGCACAAATTAAATATATTTTTATTTACATTTTCAACAGTGTTTTCAATTGCTTTTTTATATCTTAAAAATATTTGTAATTTTCATGTATTATAATGATTTATGATAGCACTCTTTCTGACTAGAGTTGAATAAAATAGTGTCGAGCAATTGAAGCGAGTTGCGATCGCGTAGCGATCCCAATGTGAATTTTATAACGATTCATGGGGATTGGCGAGCGTCAGCAAGCAGGGGGCTGGCCCCTCTAGTATATGTATAATTTGAGTTGAATAAGAAATTTATTTTACAAAGATATGAATATAAATATAAATCAAAAATAGGTTAATTCTGGAACTTCCGCGAGCCGTCATTTTGACGGATGGAATATGTTTCGATTGGAGAATATGTTTCGATTGGAGCCAGAAATTTGATTATGAAATAAATTTAAAAGAAATAAAGAAAAAAAACGTTAAATATTAAAGTTAAACTGTTTTAACCCTTAAATTCACAGGATAGAACGCGTTCCAAAAACTGCGCAATTCAAAGAATCAGAATTCATACCAGAAAAATCTAAATAGTAAATTTTCTTTATTTAATTACGAATGGTCTGTCATTAAGAAAAGTGAAAATTGCTCTTTTAAATTTCTGGTGAGAATACGGAATATGTGAATAAAACCCCCAATAAATCGGGAACACTTATGGTATCGAAAATGATACAATATGCATTTAAGGGTTAAATCAAAATCTAGAGTAAAATATTGTTATAAAACTTGACTCAAATTTTTGGTTGTTCTAGTGTTAAATTGTTATGTTTAAATTCTTTAAATAAAAATTCTGGTGTACATTTTCTTAGAAAACTTGCGAGAGATATCCAGAGCTTATAGTGTTAACCAATCAATGAAAATGAGATTTCTTAACCCATTAGTGCCTAGCGTCCCTTTTTAGGGACGCTTCAAAAGAGCATGTAGCACTGTTTTTGACACCGGTAAAAAAGAACAGCAAACTTTATTTTATTTAATTGAAACATTTTCGTAATTAATGAACTAAACTTAATTCTTTTAAAAATGGTGGTGCCGACCGAATAAAATTTGCGCAAAAAGTGGTGGGCACGAATGGGTTAATGGTAACAATGATGTGTGTACCTTGCAAGTTTGGCACACGCCTTATATTTTTTAAGGATTCTGACATTACTATTAATGATAAGAAAATTCATATTTAATTTTTAAGAAACAAAATTTACAACCACCTCCTTTATTCTCAAATTTCGCAATATTCTTCTGCAGAGAAACACTTTCAAAATGCTATAAGAGTTAAGTGGTATAATTGCGCGAACCCTGCCTTGCCTTTGAGTAGCACCCAATTTCTGCGAACATGCTGACTGTCTATTCTCTTAACATTCTAAGGAATGTATTCTCTTCAGGATTTTTCTTGATATTCTCTTAAGGATTTTTCATTTATCACTTTCGTGAATTAAAGACAGTCTTGCATCAATTTTAAAACAAACTACTCATGCAAGTGGTTTATGGTCTATCTTCCAGAAGATTCGCTGGGAATTTGTAAAATCAAATTTGTCGCGTCTAGATAATAGCAGAAAAAAATCAAACTTGTTGCTAATTTGCATGCTATCTGGAAAGGTGCTTGAAATGTCCTTGAAGCGTACGAGCCTTGGCAATGTTTAGCCAATTCCGAAACACAAAGAAAATGAATTCAGCAAGACATACCGTGATTATGAATTTTTTAAAATAGTCTTTCATTCGTATTATAAAACATGGTACCAGGGATAACAGTGCAGTGACAAAATGAAAGATTTATGCTACCAAATTTCAATCGAATCCCTTGATTTATTTAATAACAGAATTTCAGAGATATAGGAAAAATACTATTGTAAAACTTTAGTGGTTAAAATCAGCCATTTTTCACGCAACATGGAACCCTTCATTTAGCACAACCCATCGCTTATCAAATGGGTCCAATGGACCCGACCGGTACATTCAAATTATTTATTCCAGTCAGAACCTTCTATAAAATAATCTAAATATATAAACCAGACACTACTAAGTATAAATAAAATAGTTAATTAATTTTTAAACGAAAAAAATCTTGTGCTGCATATTTTTTATAAAACTTGGGTTAAACGTCCGGTAGTTCTAGGGTTAAAAAGTCAACTACAAATATGTGAATGATTGAAAAGAAGTACGCAGTAAATAATGATAAAAATATTTCAGTTAATGAAATCTTTTATTAAAATGGAACGTTCAGCGATACGCAAAATAACACAATAAATTTTCATTTGTACCGCAGTTTTAGTTGAAGATGTAAACTCTAACAAAATGGAAAACGCATAAACAAGACTTCGTAAAGGGAAGAAAACAATTTTCAGATAATTATTATCGATCTTAAAGGACAATAACACTCGTAAATTTAAAATGAGTCATCTGTTATTGTCATTCTGTTCATTGTGCGTTTTGTGGGCGATTTGATTTTGTTGAATATTATTTCAACAGGTTTTAACAATTGTTTTCGAGATTTAGATATCTGGAAATGTCAATAATTAAACATGGAACAAATGTAAAATTGATGAAGAAATTTTAAATGTTTCCTTTGGGATATTGTTTACTTAAAATTTTAGATGGTTGCTTTAGAATGTGCTGCTTTGAATTTAGATTTGAATGAGGCTAATTTACGTTCTTTTACACTTACCACATTTTCAATATTATTGAAATTTTTAATATTTGCCCCATGAAAAGAAAATTAAATTCATCATGACAATTTCGGTTTGAAAGACACTAAAAATGCCAATGATTTTATTCCAGTGTTAACCCTTTAACGTTCATTGGTTTGGCCACGAAACCACAAAATTTTAATTCCGATACGCAACACTGACACCAGTATTTTTATCTAAAAATATCTCTTTTATTTTGTACGTGAAAAATCACGTTTTCTTATTTAGAAATATATTTATTCTTAATTACCGGTGTCATTCATTTATTTCGACATCTTACCAATGAAAATGCTATGATCGTTAAAGGGTTAATTCATAAAAAAAAAGATTGGAACTTATAATGTTCTTTTTAACTGTGTGCGTTTTAATTTGTAATTTGCTCGAGCAGCGTTCAGGAAAAATTGACAAAGGTTTAAAGGCCATCGTGCCATTTATGTTCCCGATATAGGACAAAACTGATAAGTGTTTAACCCTTTTCGACGCAGGCAAATTGTGCTCATAAAAAAAGAAATTATTGATATACACCGGAATTAACAAAAGACTTTTATATAAATTAAGAATTCCTAAATTCATGCTTCATTGTAAAAGCGAAATTTCTGTAAAATATTCTTGGTGCCGTTTGCAAGTTTGGAATTAAAATTGGGTGTGCCCGGGAGTGGACACACTTCTCTGTAAAGGGTTAAAGCCCATCGTATCATTTATGATTAATACAATGCTCCCAATTTAGGGGTTATTGTTATTCATATGTTCTGTATTCACAGAAGAAATTTAAAATAGCTCTTTTTTATTTATTTAATAACATAAATTTCCTTTTTTAAATAAACATAAGTTTACTAATTAGATTTTCTGGTACAAATTTTGATTCTTTGAAATACGGAATGGCTGGAACCCATGCTACCTTAGAGTTCCTACATTAGGGAGAGTTTGGACATTGATGAAACGTCCGTCATCTAAGTTCCCAAATCAGATGGAACGCATTATAGCGCAATGTATTCTCAAAAACGTCTACTACTTTTTATTTCACTAAAATCACATAAAGCTTAACACTAGAACGCCGGGAAATTTCACGCAAGTTTTATAAAATATATTTAAAACCAGAAAAATAATTTGAAATAATTTAGTGTATTTGTTTATCTGATTTCATTGCAACTGATATATAACTTATTTTTTGAAGATTTTTCTGGTTCGAATCAACAATTAGTCAAGTAATTGGTGTCGAATTGACACCTTCCCGGCGTTCTAGTGTTAAATTGCATGCCTTCAGAGAGTAGCAGTACTTGGAATTTTTTTTATAAAATTATATATCTTTAAGCTGATATTAAAATCATATATATACTTGAATAGTAGTGGTATATCAAGCGTTAAATTTTCATTTCATTAGAAAATTTCAATACACAGATGGCAAGCATTTCATAATTACTTTTGTTTAGATTAGATTGTTTTTTGTTCTATTGTACTTACGTTCAAAATTTTAGATACCGTAATTTCGGGTGTATAAGCCGCGGATCAAACAATTCTTTTTGGACCCAGAAATCTTATTTAGTGATTGAAGACAAATATTTACGGCGATCAAACTAGTTATATTTGTTTCTTAAAAAATTCTGGGTCGAAAAAGAGTTGTTTGATCTGCGGCTTATACACCCGAAACTACGGTAGTTTTAAAGAAACTAATTGCTTGTATGAATTTTAAAAGTTTTAATTCTCTTACTAATGCATTTTATAGCACTAAGGCTATATAAATATGTAAAAAAAGTTTAAAAAATGTTTTATGAGAAAAAATAAATTTAAACCCATTTTTTCTTCTTTAACCCTTTCCGGCGCAGTGTTACCACTCCGGACACACTTAATTTTAATTCCAAACTTGCAAACGGCACCAAGAATATTTTAAACAAATTTCGCTTTTATAATGAAAGCGTGAATTTAGGAATTCGGTATTTCTATAAAAGTCGTTTATAAATTCCGGTGTCAGTCGATAATTTCCTATTTTATTAGCAGAATGTACCTGAGCCGGAAAGGGTTAAGAGGTTTGAAAAATTGTTAAAATACGTACCGTAATTTCGGGTGTATGAGCCGCGCATGAAACAATCCTTTTTGGACCCAGAAACCTTATTTAGTGATTGAAGACAAATATTTACGGCGATCTAACTAGTTATATTTGTTTCTTAAAAAATTCTGGATCGGAAAAGAATTGTTTGATCTGCAGCTTATACACCCGTAATTACGGTAATTTATATGTTTTCGCAATTTTCAGAGTCTAAGTAATTTTCAGGCTTAAAATTAGAAATATGGAATCTTATGTCTTTTGTGCCGTTAATTAAAAAATAGTTAAACATTAATATTTTACATATTAATATTTAAAAAAATATTTTTTATATTTTAAATAATGTACTATATACAAATTTATTTTGTTCTCCAAAAAAATCTGTTCTCTTTATTCTGTTCTCCAAAAAAAATCTTCCAAAATGTAAACGAAAATTCATTGCTACTAACTGGTGTTAAATTTCAAAAGTCGGAATTATTTATATGTTTCACTTAATTCCTACATAACAATTAAAGCACAATGTTTTTAAATATAAAAAAACTGCAATAGAAACAAAATTTCTTTGTTACTATTACTCATTTCGATCGTTCATTTTATGATGAAACTATTTAAAATTGATTTCATAGAATATAATTAAATACGAAATATTTATAAAACGTTAAAAAAAACGAATTAAGTAGTATCTCTAAGACAAAAACATTGAGTCTATTAACAGTTAATACGTCTTGGTGTAATATTTAAGGCGATCTACTATTAAAATTAAAAATATTCTTTAGAGTGTGATGGTGACGTACGTTGAGGATGGAACGATATGTGGCGGAATTATCAAATCTGCCGGGGCGGCAATGTCCAATATCTCTCTAATGTAGGTTGTTTAATACAACCCTAGGCAGTAAAGAGTTAAAAATTAGTCGCCCATTATACAGGCATTGTACACAGTGGCGTAGCCAAGTTGGGGGGGGGGGGGTCCAAATACTCTGAATACCACTAATATTTTGTAAAGTTGTATTCGCTTTATCTAAACGGAGACTATGTTGCTATTAGTTAATTCGAAGAAAATTTTGCAATATTACTGGTATCCAGAGCATGTGGAACTCCTTCACATTTGTCTACGCCACTTTTTGTACGCATCAAGAAATTCGGGTGATTTTATATGTTTTAGTATCAGAAATTTTGTAAACTATTTTCGTTTAGTAATATATATATATATATACTCGTTTTTTTAAAAGGCAAAAATTATGTTACAAAAATATTTGTAACATGTGATTTATAGCACCTTTAATCGTACGCTTTAAAGACCAGGAAGCTCACGATCTCTGTTTTAGGTGCATATTTATCTTATTATGGTATCTTTGTGCTTTGTTATTCTATGACTCTTTTGACTGTGATTTTTTTAAATTCCTTGATAATATGCGCTTACACCGCTGTCTGTTAAATTCGAAAAAAATTCAGTTTTCGCTGAAATTATCTTTCTTTTAAAAGTTAAAAACATTCATCAATCGTTTATTTTGTTTTATTCTTCTTGTTACTTCCTTTCATTAAAATGTTTTTTTTGTGTGTGTGTGTGTGTGTTTTCTTCAATTTCTTTAACCAAACAGAACTTTCATTCCCATACTTTCTTTTTTATTACAAGTACTTAACATTATAAGTATAAAATAATGTAACAAACTCGTTTTTTTTTGTCATTCATAAACAATAAAATCCAATTCAGTTAATGTTTGCTGATAACTTAGTTTTTTGTATGTCAGAATATTTTACATCATCAAACTATTAATAATGATTGGTATTCAAAGAGAAATAGTTTTTCAAATGCAAAAGGTTTTGCTTTTTCCACTCTAGTTTAATTTATTTAAAGAAAAATTGTGTAAGTTTCTTCTCAAAAGGATTTTGACTAAATGTTTTTTACAATCAGAATAAAATGAGAAAATGATTTATTTATGAAAGAAAAAAATACTCAATTCTTTGTTTTGCCGGTATTCTAAAAGAAGCAGAATTATATTTTATATTATTTGGGAAAGGTGTTATTCCATTAAATAAATATTTGTAATTATTTGCGTTTCACAAAATTTATTTCTGAATAAGGCATTTTCATTTGAACTTTCTTTTTGTTCAACATTTAAGAAAAAAATATCTGAAGAATGCTGTGCGGATCGAAGTTGCATAAAATCTACAGAAAGTCTTACTTTTTAGAATACGATATAAATGCAAATGAAATTATATTTTATTATTATTTGAGATGAATTAAATAGATTTATTTGTATAACTTCAAATATTTTTCTTGAAAAGCATTTGTTACGAGATAAATATATTATATGTCATTTCTAGAAAAATATATTGTGCGATTAAAACTAGAAGTTCTGACGATATTGAAGTTTTCCTCAATTTTATCATATACCTAAAATAAAAAGTTTCACTTGTTCGTAAATAATTTACACCTATGTCTATGATAAACTTTCGAAAATCAAATTAACATTTTTCCCCTTAATAATACGATTAGAAAAGGGGTGTCAAAATTTGACCCGTCAAATATCACTAAAACTTATTAGTAATCGTTGTCTTATCTAATTATCAAATCTCTGTGATTCAAGGTGTTGACAAATTATTTTTAACCCCTTGAAGGGCAAAGTACTTGTATTCTTAAAATGCTTAAATGATTGAGTGACACCAAAATTTCAAAACAATTTTTTCCATAATAGAGAAAATCCTTTTTTTTTTTCCATGTACTTGATAAAATGAAAATTTCCATTTCAGAATTCTGGTGTCAATGTAGCATTTCGAAATTAAAATTTAGTGGGATATATTTTATCCCACCGCCTTCAAGGGGTTAACAAAGTGGTTATCGACCGGCCACAGTTTTACCCTCCTGGGCATGCAGATATTAGATAAAATATATCCAACCGCCCCTCAAGGGGTTAAAGAAGAATAAGGGTTTCCAATTCAGTAACACTAAACGCACAAAAAACAGGCCTTGAAACAGTCACTTCTGTAGACACACTATTTTTTTAAATAATTTTTATTTCATATCATCACAAAACTTGCATTAAAAAGCTCCCCACGAAGCCAGTTCCTACGCCATTTCTAAGACAAATCTAAAACTAAACTTTTGTAGGAAAATAGAGGTGACAAATGTGATCAAAAACAACCGAGCATTTGACCAGTACGAAAAGAAAATATTTTAATCGAATCGGACATTTATTCAGAAAATAAGTAAAATACAAATCTGACAGAAATAAGTTTCGCAAATCAATTACATTTAAATAAAAACTATGATTTTAGATATATTTTATACATTTTTAGTAAAATTCCTATTATGTTTATTGCAAAACATTAATTTAGAATCAACTTTTAACCAGAATAGTTTTAAAATTCTACAATTCACGTTTTCTTTACCAGAGAAAAAAGTAATACCTAAAGATAAAATCTCTTAAATAATATCTAAATAGCTAAACTGATAATATTAGACTCCTTCTGTAAATAAACATTGTGTCAATTTCAACTGCGAATTTCGAGTGCAACATTTTCTGACCTTCTAATATTTCTGAAGATAAGTGTAGGTGTAAAGATTTTAAATCCATTCTTAGGAGAACATATGTATATCTGATTGTCCTAATAATTTTAAATACAAAATATTTTATGTTTCTGATACCTCAGATTTCCATACTATAAATGTTTCCTTAATAAATGTTCCCATACTATTTCCATACTTTATGCGTATAGGGTAACATCCCCAGTAATTGGCACTTTAAGAATTTGTCTTTAAACTTACTTTAATTTTCATTACAAAGAAATAAGATATTTACTTGGAAATATTTTTAAATCAAAGAATGCATATCTGTGCATCTATTTTCCCCACTAAAAGCAAAAAAATTTGAAAAAGTATTTTTATAAAAATATATTTATAAAAAATTCCTGAAATCGGCACCTAGAGCACCAATGTATGACACCTTGTGATCCAGTAATTGGCACAAGTTTATATTAAAAAAAACTTTACATTTTACATTGGGTTTAATCGCTTTAAATGAATTTACTGTAGATGACGATGCCATATTTTAGTGTTTTGAGAGTAAGAAATCAGCATATTAGTCTGAAATGTGAACACTTTAAAACAAAACAATATACTTATTTTAATACCCAATAATTGTCATGCTGTCCCCAGTAATTGTCATATGAAGCTTTAATGGATTCCAATTACTGATAATATTTCATATTTTCAAATAAAAACAAATGATAAACAAAATTAGTCTATAACTTTAAAAGTACTTCCAAAATAAGTGGTTTAATATCAAATTCCTTGCGAATTCCTTGTAATTAGAATAGGTGCCAATTACTTGGAACTAGCAAAATTGAAGCACCATTAATTGGCATCTATCATTAATTCAGAAATCCAAATATTTGTGTCGAAAATACTTTTACACAATTAAAGTAACCCTTTTAAATTAAACAAAACTGTTGTCAATTAAAATTTAAAATATATTATAAATCAGATAATAATGAATTGGAAAGCATACCTTCCTTACGCCAAAGCAGAAACATTTGCAACAAAAATGGCTAATTTCATACAAGCCGTAATTGTTTCTCTTTCCTAGGCACTATTGTCATCTAGTAGCATAAATCAAAGTTATAATCTTTAAAGTAAATGAGCATACAACTGGTATATGGTCTTGCATTTTTAAAAGACTGGATACAAATTTTATTTTAGGACATGTTTGTAGGATGTGCCAATCACTGGTGCATGCCAATTACTGGGGATGTTACCCTATGACTTTTTTAAAAAAAGTCTGGTATTTAAATTATTTCCATGAGACCCGTGTACAGCTCATTTCAGCTAACAATACACAATTCATTAAAACTCGTAATTGGATTTCTCTCCGTCTTAATATGAATGTTTTTTTATTAACGAAGCACAACGTTTTATTTACATTTGGGCGCTTGAACGTTTCTGCTTAGAATTTGAATGCCACCTGAAATTATATAAAACATTGTTTGCATTATTTAACTCCTTAAGTGCAGTGCCTGATCTGTGTAGGTATTTTTTTTATTTCAGATTGTTTGGTTGCAATCACTTTTCAGAAGTAGAAATATTCACCTTATTTAATGGCAGGTAAAATTATGTAAGAATAAAACCAATTACAGATCATATTCAAAATATTATAATAATTACTTTTTTTACAAAATGAAAATATGGTTTGTTAATTTAATGACTTTTAACACAAATATGTAAACGATATTTTTATTAAAATCTTATTTTTGATTAAACTTATTTATTATATTAAAATTAATATCATTTTTGTAAAGATTAATTGAAAAAAAATACTTTGACAAAATATTAGAATATTTATTCAAGTGGTTCAAAATAATAGAATATTTCACATTAATTCTCCTTTAATTATCACCAATTCATAACTGGTCATATCATAGATTATATTCAGATGATTTTATTTAAAGTAAGTATTCTTTTTGCAGTTTGTTTGCTTTTTCGTCTTAAAATGTATCG
The DNA here is from genome assembly GCA_964019185.1 of Maratus speculifer. Classification (NCBI taxonomy): domain Eukaryota; kingdom Metazoa; phylum Arthropoda; class Arachnida; order Araneae; family Salticidae; genus Maratus; species Maratus speculifer. The sequence goes on from OZ025299.1 coordinate 199,611,464, forward strand.
AGTGAGTGATATTCCTGAATCTATTAAACTTCGTATAGTTGATTGGTATCGTCACGGAGAAAATCAATGTTACATAGCAAATTATTGACATTTCCCGCAATCAAGCGTTAGTAAAATACTAAAACAATATTCAAAAATGGAAAATAATCACCGAAATGGCGGCCAAAAATCAGAAACATCTGTCAGAAATGACAGGAAACTAAAGCGTATAGTTAAGAAAACAGTTTATAAAAGTATGCGATTCTTGCATCAATATGAAAAGAAGAAGGGGTTGAAGTTTCTACATCGACAACATGGAGATGTCTTCATAAATTTAAATTTGAATCAAAAGGACCAAAAACAAAACCTCTCATGACTGCAAAACAAAAGCGTATAAGATTGAATTGGTGTAAATCAAGACGTTTATGGAGCGAACAAGATTAGAAAAATCTATTTAGTGATAAAAGTATGTTTTGTGTTTCTTATTGTAACTAAGGTATTCGAGTTTGGAAAATAAAGACGAAGCATTTGATAAAGAATTCTTTAAACGTTCTGTAAAATGTGCTGCTAGTTTCATGATTTGAAGTTGCATGAGTGTAGAAGGATCTGGAAAGTTAGATATGTAAAGGAATTTTTGAATATTACATGATTCCGTCACCAGAAGATTTATTTGAAGATGATTTCATCTTTCAACAAGATTTATCGTCACCGCATATATCGGTGTCAACTAAGAATTTGTTCCGTCAATGAAACATTAAAGTACTTCCTTGGCCACCGAACTCCCAAACTTAATCCATCGAAAACTAATGCTACATACTGAAGAAAAACTCCAAGAAAATCCTCGTTCAAGTAAAAATGAGTTAGTAGCACGTATAAATTCTATTTAGGCTAATATTGATAGAAATGTTTGTAAACACCTCGTATATAGTATGCAAGATCGACTGTGCGCTGTTATGAAAGCTAAAGGTGATGCTATAAAATATTAACTACCATTTACTTCATATTCATAAGGTAATATTGTTGCGTAAAATTAAATATTCTAATATTTTGAACCAATCTAAATTTTATTCTAATATTTTGATGCGATTCAGAAAGCTGTATACCTGATATATTGTACTGTGTTTTATATTTTGTAAATGCTAAAATCTTATCTAAACATTCCAGATTTAATTGATAAGAAATTTAACTGCATTTCTTTAGTATAAAAAATTAATAAAATAAAATCTTTTTTTCTATTTAGTTTTATCAATTATTCTAACATTTTGAATATGAACTGTAGGCCAGTTTAAAAAAGTGATTGGAATCAAACAATCTGAATAATAAAAAAAAGTAGCTTACGCTGACTTTGTAAGTGACGGGTGGAGTACTATATGGTTAACGCTAGAAACGCTGTAGCGGTCACGTTTCAACGCTACCAAATAAAAATATTTCGATTCGAACCAGTAATGTCTTTCTAAAATAAGTTTTTTTTCACGAAAATTCTTATAAGAATACAAAATCTGAATTTTTAAAAAAACTTTATAAGGCTTGAGTGCTTGAAATTATGTTTTTCTGCAAAAATAACATTTATTTACCTTAAACGTATTAAGTTGTTCATATTCAAAAAATCAATCCCTAAGAATTACGCGTTTAAGTACAGTCGGGAAAAAAGGAAAACACCCCCTACTAACTCAGTTAAAAATTACCACAGAAGAAAGTTACTGGTACCAAACGATTGTAATAATGTCTACTTTTAAATGACGTAGATAAAATTGGCTTAGGCAGCCATTTACATATTAAAATAAACTCTAACTTTGCTTTGTCACCAGCAATGCCAAATTCTGGCAGCATAAGTAAACTTTATACTCTTCAATTAGCCTAAAAGCAAATTTTCATACGATTCGTACGATACGTTTCCGAGAAAATAATTACTTTAAGAGGAGCCTATTTTAAGGGCTGTTTTCTAACTGAAGTTCAGTACTCTATTGTTGATTTAGGGAGCCCTCTTTTTGATCAAAGCATCTTAGGCGCAACTCTAGCGGTCATTTATGACTGCTAAATTACAAGAATAACATAACTTTCAAAATATCTAGTTTTTTCTATGGTAGAAATGCCCTTAAACCATAATTTTGCAGTTTTTTGAGCATAATTAGATAACTTACTTCGAAGAAAAAAATGAAATTTGGGATTTCCATAAAGCAGGACTTAATAAATTTAAATCCACCAGAAAAACTGTATGTTGCAATTCATATTTTTCTCGAATAATAATTTCATGATTAATTATAATTTATAATTCATATGATAAAATTTTTAAATCATAATATTAATGTACTTATGTTTGGGTTTTTAGTGCTATAACCACATATTTTTTTAACATTAGGTTGATAATTTCAGGAGATATTAACTACTTACAGGTAGTGTTGCCAGTGGGTTACTTTTTTTTTAAATTCATATTTCTCGATTAGCACCACTTTATTGAAACGGTAAAATTTTCTTTATTTTCGTCTTATTTAATATGTCATTAACTAAGCCGCATCTTATTATTTCAAAAAAAGTGGTGCCAATCAAGAATCTGAATTTTCAAAATGTAGCCCATCTGACAACACTGCTTACAGGTCGCATTAAATTACGGTTTAAAATTAAAATTCATTATTGCCACCACTTTTTTGAAAAAAATCTTATTTAATGACAAGCAAAACGATACCAGATTAAAATCAATTACACTATTTTATAAAACTGGTGGAAATCAAATAATTCTGAATAAAAACCGTGAAGTTTGCAGTCTGTGAATGTCTCGAGCGCGACGATTAACCCGTTACGGGGCGCTGGTTTCATAGATATACCACTTAATTTTTATTCCCAAACACCACATTGGCACCGGAACTTTGTTTAAAAAAAATACGATTTATTGAATGCGTGAAATATAGCTTTTTCTTATTTAAAAATAAACTTATTTTCAAATTCCGGTGTCAATCATTAATTTCAACACTTAGGCAATGAAGTTGTCCTGCCCCGCAAAGGGTTAAGCGGTTAATAAATATATGAAAATGTAATTTAACATTAGAAGTACAACATATTGAAAGGTTGTAATTCAATAACTTATGATTCAAATGACTTGAAATTTGGTATCTAGGCGTAGTTTAACCGAAGATTAGAAATATCTTGTTAAAATTTAACATTGACATTAAAAAATGAAATTTTGGTTCGTTTTAATATGTAGATGGCCTCTTAAGCAAATTTTATATACATAATTTAAAAGCAGAAATTATTTCTAATTGATAGGTGCCAGTAACTTTCTTCTACGATAATTTGATAAAGTGTTAGTAGCGGGTGTTTTCGTTTTTTCCTCGACTGTACATTACAAATATATTAAAAATATTTGTTCAAAATTTTTCTAACAAGAAATGTGAACGAAAAAGAAATAGAAAATTCCAAAATTCAATCTCGATGAAAAATAATTTTTTGTAAAATTAAAAAATGTATATATCTGCTAGTAAAAATACTCCTAAATCTAGAAATATACAGAATGATTACATTTGATTAAAATAACATACTTCTTAACATCAATCATTAGAGATTTCTAATACACATTTCGAGATCAGTTTTAAGGACTTATGAAGTCAGCTTTAATGAATCTGCAAAAATAGATTTTTCTCGAATATGCGTGCTTTTACAAAAATAAGTATTTCGCACCTCGTTTAATGGGAGAAGTTTTCCAGAGAAAATGAGTGCGGTGAAAGTTTTCCTTCCCTTGCATGTTTTTTTTCTTCTATGCGATAGAATTTCTCTTCTGGGAATTTTAAGTTTTTCTACTAAACTCAAGTTTAGTGTTTTGGATCCGGCGAATTTTACGAGAAAACTCTTCGCAATTTACTACACTTTCTCAAACTAAATGTGCCCAGTTAAATTTTGTGAGTCAATTTTTCTTCAAACTATTCACATTATTTTAATTTATTCTTTCTTTAGATTATTTTTTTTGGATATTGATGCGTCAAAATACTTTCATTATACTGAAACTTCTGCTGGAAATGTTAATGCAATATTTTATGAGAAGGAGATTTATTCTTTACAATATATTCTGATTTATGTACGCATCTATCTTTGTAAAGAATGATTTTGATTATTTGTTTTCTCCTATCTAAAGAGGGCTTTAAAAAGACAAGAATTACTTTTGTGTTTTGAAATATATAAAAAGAAGTACATCAAATATATGAATGTTGAAAGTCAATAATTAAACTTCAAATAAGTCTTTCCTTTTCTCATGCGAGTTTAACTCTTTCGGGTCCATTTTTTTAATTTTTAGGAAAAAGAAATACTTTTACTTTAATTACATTAACACTAGCTATCGAATATATTTATTGTCTGAAACATAACGACTATTGTTATTTCGCTTACTGTTCAGTTCATATCCATATGGCAATAGGCTAAGGAAGATTTGTTGGAGAGGTTTAGAAAATATTTTATTACAATAAGATTTAACTTATTTTACAACTTTCTAATCCTTTTTGCGCATTATTACACTTGATTCTTTCAAGACAGTGACTTTTATTTTAAATTTAAAGAGTGAAATATATGTTTAAAATGAAAGAATAGCGCAAAGAGAATTAAGTAAATAGTAATAGTTAATATTATTACTAAATGTCTAAGCATAAATGAAGCCATACGCTAAATGCATAGACATATACTAACATTAATACATGCAAATAGTAGAAAAAGTATTCCTTAAACAAAATAATACTCTATTAAAAGACATGTACTATTAAAGTACACCAGATGCGAAAGGGCTAATGCATGGTTGTCCGAAAGTTTCTATGACAATATTAGTACGAGTAGGGGACTTTCCAGACAGGAAATTCTTTGGTGCCAGTATTTTCTTTCATAAAATTTCTTTTTAAATAAGGTTAGATTTCGTCAGATTAATCGACATTTGTTTTCTATTAAAAATACTAATATTTTGCTTAAAAAATTTCCTGAATTATACGAACATTATAGGTGGTTATTTTAAGTGTTAATAGCTTTATTTTTTTTAGATTATGAATTTTAATGGTTTAAAATTTTAATCTGAACACGTAAATTTTACAGTAAGAATCTTCAAACTAACAATCACTGGCCACCAAACCATGTACATCTTAAAGTAGGAGTTTTCAAATAAGGATCACTGGACACTAAGCTATGTACATTTTACAGTATGAGTCATTGCACTTACAAAATGGAGGACAAACACAGATAATCGCAGAATTGGATTATTTTGAATGTTGAAGCATAGAGACTCCATAGAGAGATTTTATACGCTCATTAGTTCTTGAAAAACAGGGAGCTCTAATATTATAATACAACTTAAATACTTATTTTGTAACGGAAGACTATCGTTGATTGTAGCTCAGTTGGTACGGTGTTTGCTCGTTGTCCAGAGGGCTTGAGTTCGATCATAGAATTATACAAGAACAAGAAAGAAGACGATAAACCAGTTTAGCTCTTAAGCACGCAGAGACAGTCAAAATTTTACAGTGATGAACTACTTGAAACCCCAGTAACGCTAAGTGATAATTTAGTCTTAACCCATTAGTGCCTAGCGTCCCTTTTTAGGGACGCTTCAAAAGGTGCATTCAGCACTGTTTTCGACACCGGTAAAAAAGAAAAGCAATAATTATTTTATTTAAATGATGCATTTTCGTGATTAATGAAATAAACTTAAATCTTCTAAAAATAGTGGTGCCAACCAAATAAAATTTACGCAAAAGATGCTGGGCACGAATGGGTTAATATCCGTCCTTTCTTGCAAGAGCTCATGGGAATTAAAGAGGAATAAAAAAAATCGGTAGCATGTAGCTAGTAGTGAAGATCTAATTCAATTAATTATATCTTAATAATCTCATTTTCAACAGTGGCGTAACCAGGATGGGTGCCCAAATACTGGAAATACTGGTATTTTATTAAAGTTCTGTTCGCCTTATCTAACCATGCTCGTTTTCTGCTATAAATAAAGCAGAAAAAACCTTACAATATTACTGGTTTGGGGCACCCACCTTGTTTATGTCGCTGGTCAATTAAAAATTATAATATTGTATATCAATTATAATTTCATCCTATTCATTTCTTTTTGTAATTAAATAGATTTATATACCGTCATAAAGCTGTTATTTTTTAAAATCACATTTAACCCTTTAACAGACAAAGTATTTTCACTGCTAAGATGTTGTAATAAATTAGTGACACCGGTAATTCCGAACAAATATATTTGTAAATAAGAAAAAGTGACTTCTTTAATAATAATAAAATGGATTTTTTAATAAAAATTTTGGTGTCGATGTTGCGGAATTATCGGAATTAAAACATTGACGAACCGGGTATATATATATATATATATATATATATATATATATATATATATACCGGTGTCCCAAAAATGACTGATGGATTTTAAAATTCAATAACTTGCAAACGGTGACAGCTATTTAAAAAAAAAATTTGCAGGAGGGTTATGTATAATGTCAGTTTTTTTTACCGTATTTTTTATTTTAGTTCGAATTTCAAACAATAGGTGGCACTGACGGCGATTGGAGGCCAGGTGATCAGTGCTGAGTAACGTCAGTTTCGGCGTCGACATAGCCTTCAATCACCATCTGCGCCACCTATTGTTTGAAATTTGAACTAAAATAAAAAAATACGGTAAAAAAACTCCTGATATTATACATAACCCTCCTGCAAAAGTTTTTTAATTAGCTGTCACCGTTTTCAAGTTATTGAATTTTGAAATCCATCAGTCATTTTTGGGACACCCGGTATATATATATATATATACAGGGTGTCTAGCAAATAACACCCTGATTTCAAAATTAAATTTCTCAAAAACAGAGATCGATAGTAATATGATGTAAACGGTTTTTTCATTAGGTAAGCTGTAAAAATCTTATACAGAAATTTCAAACAGTGAATATTTTGAAAAAATTGCGCTCTGATTGCATAGAATACTTTGATTTGCCATTTTTCTTGTTTTAGATTGCCTGCAGAGAAATAATTTTTCAGCTTACAGTGCAATATTTTAAAAATTTTTCGAAGTAAATTTTTTGAATTTCGAAATTTCAAAAATTTAATTTAAAAAAACTATGAAATATGGCACTTTAAGCCGAAAAACCCATTCTCTGGCGGCAATCTAAAGCAAGAAAAATGTCAAATCAAAGCATTCTTTGCAATCAGAACATAATCTTTTCAAAATATTTACCGTTCGAAACTTTTGTATAAGATTTTACAGCTTACCTGATAAACATTTACTGCATAATTCTATTGATCTTTGTTTTTGAGAAATTTAATTTTGAAATCAGGGTGTTATTTGCTGGACACACTGTATATATAATTTCGTCTTTTTTTTAATTCTTTCCCCACATCTTTAAAGTGCCAACGAACTTAAATTGAGTTTTCCACATTCCCATGAAAGCAATCGATTTTCGTAAAAACAAATCAATAAAATTTATGACATGGCATCCTTGAAGGAGATAAAAAAATGACTCTCTTCATAAAATTAAGAACCCAGAACGAATTACCTCTAAAATTTGACGCTTAAGATCTATGAGCATTGCACTCAGAAACGCATTTGGGATTTTTTTTACTTCATACTGCCAAATCTTATCAAATTCCCTTTTTAATAAGAACTTCACAATTTAATTCTTATTGAGTGATGAATGACAGCTATAAAGCGGATTGATTTGATATATTTTTTGCAAAATTTAAAAATACAGAAATTCTTTTAATTTATACCTTCTTTGAAAAAAAAGTATAATGCAAAAAACTTTAAATATAGAAATCTATATCCGTCTGTGAAATTTTTTAATGGCAATTGAATTGATGAGAGAAAGTAATACGCACACACACACTTACATATATACGTGTGTGTGTGTGTGCGCGCGCATTATGATGAGACGACAGCATTCACTGCAAATGACATTATTAAGTTTTATTTAAATAATAAAAAAATATTGCGATAATCTTCCATAGCTGCTTACAGGATCGTCTTCGGAGAGCAAGTATGCAGACGTATATCTTTGAAACTTCTCATCTATTTAGGGTTAACAGTTAAAAAGGGCCATATGGTGTAATGAAATTAATAATAAAATGGGCTAACTGGGTACCCTGCCAGACTCGTTATTATTAGTTATTACACCCGAATCCCAATTGAGGGGCGATTCATTAAAAAACTAATTAATAGGTCTGATCCTTATAGTTGTGTTACATTGGTATGTATATTTATACCAATATTTTTATGCAGAAATACTTTGCGCAGGAAAGAACCTCCACTAAGATTATAAATAAATTAGAAACAATCTTTCCTAATATTTACCTTTCACTAAAATTATCAAGGTTGTTCAAGTGTGACCCAAGACGTGATTTTTTTGCTCTAATCACTGTTTTGTTTTCCAAATAAAGCTTTGAAACGCTTTGACTTTTCCACAATACTCACAAGGAGAGCGTCCAAGGCTTATGTCACCGAATCCAGCGAAACTTTGGTTATTGATAGAGTATAGTCACAAGAATAAAGTGCGATATTCTGGGACGGAGGCTTGAAAAAGACCCCCAAATTTCACCTTTATTGACGCTTTAGTATTTAACCCTTTGAGCTGTGGTGGGTAAATTTCTTCAAAATTCCAGATGTCACATTGACACCGGTATTGTGCAAAGGAAAAATTCGGTTAACGATATGCACGAAAAAATGCATTAAACCTTTTTCAAAGAAATCTGATCATATATTCCGGTGCCAGTGTGACATATCTGAATTAAAACTATGTGGTAGAAAATTCTATCACCAGAGCTCAAAGGGTCAGATAAATTAACCCATTAACGCCCGAATTATTTTCTTCGCTAAAATTTAAATTTTGTATTTCCCACCACTTTTAAAAGCAAATTAACTTTTAACTAAATTTATCGAGGATTCTATCTCGAGAAATAAGGTATATATATTTATCTTCCTCTTTACTGGTAGGAAAACCACTTTCTTGCTGTTTTTGTAACCGTCCTCAAAAGAGGACGCTGGGCGTTAATGGGTTAAACTCAACAGCAAGGGCTGGATTGTACAGTTGGCAGCGCGCCAGACATTTACCTTTTTCTCCCGCTGTTGTTGGTGGGTTTAAATCCCATCCAGGTATATTTTACACAGACAAAATAATTATTAATTAATTTCGAATTATAATATCCAATTACTTATAGGTATGACAAATATAAATAAAAACATCCATCTGCATGCATGCACACACACATACATATATACTTATTTATTTACAGAGATATTGCAGTTTTATGGATCGAATGAGAAAGAAAACTGAATTATTCAGTCGACAAAATTTTAATTTTATTCACTCTTACATATAGATTTTTCTATGAATATATCACTGTTCCTCTCAGCGAAGTAAATTAAAACACGCTAGATAAAATTAAAATATGCTATTTTATTTTGATTTAGTCTAATACCTATCAATTTAAAAGGTTATAAATTTTCAATTATTTTTCTTTTTTAATTTGAATATATAATTTTCTTTTTTAAGGGGTCAGGTATCCTTTAAGGAATCCAAAAATCATTTTTTTTTAAATAGCTTATAATATGATTCTAAAGGAACATTTAAAAACAAACCACATTAAAAAATTCGCATTAGAAGAAAAGTTATGTCTAAAACACTTTGCGCTTTTCCTATACGACTAACAGGTAATTTAAACTTTAACGTCAATTTTCTCAAAACAGCGATTTTGATCATTGCGCGCATAATTTCTGAAAAATGGTTGCGTAGAAATTCACAAAATTTTCGCTGAATGTATTACACGTATACAGGCTCAAAATGACCTAGTATTATGCTCCTCAAATTAGAAGTTTAGAATTCACGACTACTTTTGCGTAAAAAAAATATCGATATTTCGAATTTCTTTAAAAAATATTTTTTTTCTCTGGATCTATAAGTTTTATATTTTTCATCGTAGGTCATTTTGTAAACACATTATATCTCTACTCAGAAAAAAATATTGGTTTGTTTTAGCTATTCAAATTTGAAAAATCGTGCGCGCAAGGCATGCAAGAATTATTCTTTCGTAAAAATTTTATTATCTTTAAAAATAATTAAAAAAACATTACATATGTGTATACTTTTTTTAACAACTTTAACTAATAAAATAAATCCATCTTAATATGTGTTTTCACTTTTATAGTCAAAAGTCAATTAGATACAGAGTTACTGCAATTCTAACAGAGGTCACTTTTTCACGCATTTTGTTTGTTCAAAAGGTACCTGACCCCTTAACATCAAATCTCATGCCTCCAATAAGAATAACTTCTTTCTGTTAAAACCTTTTTCGAAGACATTTTATTACGTAGCTTTGCAGGTGATTGTTAAGCTAAACAAGTACACTATAGACAAGGCTCGCACACAGTGTTGCCAGTGGGCTACTTTTTTTAAATTCAGATTTCTCAATTGGCACCACTTTTTTGAAACAGTAAATTACCTTTTGTTTTTGCCTTAATTATCATAACATTGAATAAGGCATATTTTATCATTTGTAAAAAGTAGTGCCAATCAAGAATCTGAATTTTAAAAAAAGTAGCCCATCTGGCAACACGTCCACCAACTTCGCACACTCCTTATATTTTTTAAGGACTCTGGCACCACTATTAATAAAAATAAATTTTATATTTAATTTTTAAAAAACAGAATTTCCGATCACCACCTTTATTCTCAAATTTCGTATTTTTTTTAAGTACTTTAAAAATACTGTAAAAATTTTGTGGTAACATTGCGCAAACCCTGATAGAAAATAAACAGCGAGCGTGCATTTAGAATGTTTATTCTTTCAGCAGTAAACCGCTTTAGAGTGAATAAGTCCGGTACATTGTTCTAAACCCTTTGAGCTCTGGAAGGTAAATTTCTACAAAATTCCAAGTGTCACACTGGCAGCAGTATTTTGCAAAGAAAAAAAAACGCTTAACGATATACACGAAAAAAAAAATGCATTAAACCTTTTTCAAGTAAATTTGGTCGAATTTTCTGGTGCCGTTGTGACATTTCGGAATTAAATTTATGTGGTAGAAAATTCTACCATAAGAGCTCAAAGGGTTAAAGTTTTGCGGTGATTAGACGTTTTTCTTTATTAATCAAAATGAAAAAAGTTATTCGGTAACAAATTCCACGTGAAGAAGTTTCAGAACGTCAATTGTAATAGCACACATTTAATTTTTAAATACATAGTGTAGAATTGAATGTAAATAATGTAAAATAACTGTACGTAATCCCAAAATTAATGTAAGCTATTGTAAAATAAATATAAATAATTTACAAAAATCCAAAAATGTCGAATGTAAAAGAAATTAGTATACATAGCATCTGTTTTTTTTTTTTTACTTTTCTTTATATCCATAGCGGTTTCAATGATACTCTCCCACTATTTGTAAATAAATAAATATGTCTTAATAAGCCTCCAAACATGTTCTTATTTATATTTGCTATAAGTATAAATAATCAGATATTGAAGTCCGAATATAACTCATCGTTATTTTGTCTGTGAAAAAAAATAACTAGACGGCATTTGAACCCACCGAGAGCCGCGCGAGAGAAAAGTAAATGTCTGTCGCGCTGCCAATTCTACAATCCAGCCCTGGAACTTCAGTTCAATTTTTAGGTACGTTCGTAATTATGTAAATACGTAGCACCTATTGTTGTCACTCAGTCCGTCCGTCTGTCCGGCTGTCTATCCGTCCGCATATAACAAGGCAAAAACTACCCAACCGAATCATTTGAAATTTAAAATACTTAATTATTACATAAATTTGTCGAGTCATTTCAAATTTTATGAAAATCGGATGGATAGATCAATTACAGGGACAATCAAAAGGATTCCGTTACATGACGTCAATGGGGAAAAAAGTTTCAAATGCATTTTAATCGTTTGAAATTTAAAACGTTTAATTATTACATAATTTTGTCGAGTCATTTCAAATGTTATGAAAATCGGATGCATAGATCACTTACAGGGACAATCAAAAGTATTCCGTTACATTAAGATCAATGGAAAAAAATGTTTCAGATGCATTTTAATGGTGTTACACTCATTTGAACATAAGATAATTGACATGAATCTATGATGCAAGTACTAAAATCTACATTCTGTACAATCTGGGATGCAGAGAATATTTATTATTAAATTACAGGGCCACACACATGTATTCCACTAAATAATGTTATACGGGGAAACATTGTTTGGGGCGTGTTTTAATTATATTAAACTACTTCATATTTCATGAATAAGATATACGTTAATGAAGTATAATAAAATTTACTCCCTGCATATTTACAGGAACACAAAGATTTCGACCACTATACTGTATCCAAAGTACGCTCTACTATATCAGCAAGATCTGAATATTTTAAAACTTCGTTATCGTACGAACGCACCTCATTTGATACGCTTCACGTGCAATTTCCAACTTGTTCTAATTATATACTAAAACGTCAATAATGGGTGTACTTTTGGGGTCATTTTTAACCCCCATTACCCCCCATTCATTACCCCCCATTAATATCGCACTTTATCCTTGTGATATGTTTTATATATTGACTATATTCTATCAATACCCAAAGGCTCGCTGGATTCGGTGACACAAGCCTCGGACCCTCTCCTCAGTATAATGCCATAATACGAATTTAGTTGAACTCGGAGGTTATTTTTTTTATTTCAGTCCCCGGAGTAATTAAGAGATGCTGACATCTATGATGAGACCCGTCATGAAGAGAATAACCACGTTCATTTTCGATAAATACATTAGTTAATAATTTAAAAATGCGTATAATGGTGTAATTCATCATTAAAATATAAAATTATTGTATTAATTTTTTTTATCTTGAATAAGTCCTTCATATCTGACTATCTTCAAGCTTTTGCAGCATTATCATAAAATTTATCAGTAATGAAAATGATTTTTAAAGCAGCTTCAAAATAACTGATATTAGCTACAATGAAAATAACAAAATTTTATGTTTAAAAATTTTCTCGAGAGGATTATTTTTTAATTACTTTATGAGATTAAAAATAATATGAAATTTCTCACTTATAAAAAATAAGATACTTAAATATTTTTAAGAAGATTTTTATTAAATGTAATCATCAAATAAGAAAAGACGTAGAACACCAAAAAAATTTTTTTGTTTTTTCTGGGAAGTAAATTTTTCTTAGGGAAACACAAGATTCTGCAAGAGATTAAAATCTATATTTTATTTTCTATATTAAAATTATTATAATATGGGATGTAGTTAATAAGGCATTTCACCCGAATATTAAAGTGAATAAAAGTTTGTGAGTGGGAATTAATTTTTCATTCATAATAGAAATTTTATTTAAGCATTTTTTTTTTGTTGTTGTTGTTTAAAATGGATTTTGATGCAAGGTCACGGTTTATTAGGATTTTATGTTAGATGATAGTTTTTATTCAAACGAGATAAGATGGATATAAGTCTGGTAATGCGGTGCTTTGCATTTTAATAATGAATAAAATGAATTTTTCAAATTTATATTTAAAGCAGTTGGTACATTTGACAGTTATATTTTTAATATACTAATTTATTTTTATGCCACACTATAAAAATAATGACACCATTATATAGTAAGTTGAACGACATGGGAAAAGTTTTAAAAGCAAATTTTTATTCATTTATACTGTAAAACAAAATATGAATATTTTCAATATATAAAAATTCTTATAATATTAATAATGAAAAGTTCAGTCGACAATCAACAAGAAAGAAAAATCATGCGTTAAGAATAGATTATGAAACACTTTTTAACTTTTACTGAAATCTCACAAAGCTCCGTTATTTAGCGAAATAATGTAAATAATGAAACTAAAATATATTTTTAAAAAACTCAAAAAACATTTGAATATCCTATTTCAGCAATTACCTTTCATGGAAAAATATATATTTCAGTAATTTTGAATAGTCCTGTATTTGATCTTTAGTTTAGTTTGGAAAAATTTAATTTAGCAAGTAAACGCACAACAGGTTCACATGTCTGTTTCAGAAATTTATACTAGTAGATATAAACATACTTTAATACTTTTGTTCAGCCTTGTAGTTTATATAGTATCTTTATAACAGGCCACTATTTAGGTAATATTTAATTCAAGCAAAAACATTCTTTAACCTACTGAAATCACATTTCTAGAAATTACCATACATACATGGTCATGTACCCTTTCTTTGCGTGGCTCTGTATATTATTTTATCTATATTCTATAAACATTTCTTAGTAAACTATATTCCGTCAGCATAAAAATTCATAACATATTTTTAAAAAAGACACCTTTAAATTATTTACTTATACTCAGTAATCATTGCGAATTCTTTTGTGCAGTCCTGATTATCAACTACAGCATTTATATACGCCATAGAATATGCATAAATATATTGAAAAATAAAAGCGCATATCATAATTACAAATGTATTTCTTGCTATAAGTTCTATTATACGATATTTCAGATAGAATATACATTCTGAAATCTTTTGCGCGGCCCTTTAAATGCTACGGATTTCCGATTAAACATGAAATAACTTATAGTAAGCCTCACCAACACAACACAATTTCATTATGTATGAAATAGTTTAACATAATTAAAATGACACTCAAACAATTTCCCCCTATACTAATTCTTTTGTGTATCCCTGTAAATAAATAGTAACTATTCTTTGCATAGAATATGCTATAAAAGGTATATTTTAGTTCATTTTGTAAATGCATATTATTTTTATTTTGTTTGAAAGGACGTAACGCCTTTAAAATTCATTTGGAGCGATTTTTTCTCATTGGCCGTACAGCGCAGCATGTCCCTAAAGGGACCTTGTGTCATAGGAATTTATATAACCAACCCATTGGCAGTAATATAAAGCAAAAAAATTAACTATCCCTGTAAATAAACTACATAACCTATAACTACAATACTAAATAAACTACATAAACATACTAAAAACTTCAATGAAATAGGATTCGTGCAAGGGTAAACGTAAATAACATCCAAAAATTTAAGGGTAATCCCAGTATATTTACGAGAGCTAGAGCGCGGCCAGACAGAGAGACAAACTGAAATCAAACACTTGTCATCTTTGCCGGAAAATGTTAAAATTTGAAGATACAAGTTAAAATTTCAATATAATCAGAAAATGGAGTTATGAATAAAGAGGCGGAGACATATAACATATTATATACCAGTTGCGAATGAAGTACCGTAATTTCCTGCGTATAACCTCTTCAGACCTGACACATTTTAAGCAATCATAAAAATTATTTCACAGTTTGTGCCATCTGTTTATACGTATAGAAACATAGTTTTGTAATAAAAAGTAAAATAATTATTATTAGTTTATATTTACTAGCAGGTACACATATGTGCACCTCGGGTTCATACTGCAAGAAAAAAAAAATTCATTTTTCAAAAAATAATTTAAACGAGGAATTTGATGGGCAATTGATACATATAAGCTTATTTTATGTACTATATTCGAATTTATTTTAATATACAGAGATATATATTGCATTTTGTACAAAAATTCTTGTTCTTGATATGCAGCCTTCATACTTGCATTTTGAAGCAAAGTTATTATTTGTTGAACGATGAAACTGTCCAATTTTGTGGTATCTATTATAGTAAATTGGCTTCTAAATACCCTTATGTTGTTTTCGCTGTGGTTTATTTGAGGAATCCTCTTGAGAATCATTTTCAGATGAATAAATTTTGCGTGGTCTCCATGGTCATCGTTCTTCACTTACTTTAACGCTTATATTTCATCAGTACTTATACAATCTCTAAAAATACCGCAAGAGAGACAATCTGTCTTTTCGAGGAATTTTACCTGTTTTGCAATTTCTGATATACTTTATCCAACAAATGGAAATAACTAAATCTGTAAAATGTATATGAAACTCTTGTTGACTACATTTTTGTGTGAATAGAATAACAGTAGTAAGCTAAACACCTATCATTTAAATTTGTACTACCCATACACGTTTTGTATTCACAATTGCAGGTTGTGTTACATTAATTTTACAGTTTTGATCTTTAGACCACCTAACACAACTGCTCTTGGGATCACTATCGATGCAAATCGGAAGCAAAGTTACACATTTGTTATCTTTCCAGTTTAGTATACACATATCCTTCCCTTAGTCACTCATCCCACTCTTCGTGTTACAAATCTCGACTATTCTCGATTTTTTTTTATCTGCTCCTCCTAGTCTTTTGTTCATTATCATTCCCGTTTGGTATATATTGTTCCTCAATAAAAAAATCGACATATTTTACACTAGTAAAAAAACTGTCCTAGTAAATCACCCGTGTTTTTTTTTTTTTGGTGTACATTTAAAAAAACTATTTGACAATGCCTCTACCTAAAACCTAATCGTAATTATTTTGAATCATTAGCTGGTACAAATCTTTTCCACGATATATTTGGCAGTCAAGGCTATGTCCATCCCTGGCGGATAAAATAAAGTCTTTTAATCCCAACGGATTAGGTTTTAACGGCAAAAACTGTCTAGATCCAAAACGTCCAGCAAATGGGATCTAGAGATATCTGTTCATCTAGTGATATAGGTTTTGGCCGGGGCTTTTATTCTTAGTGCATTAAAGATAAGATTTAGTTTCTATAATTTGTCATCTGCTTGAAGATCATTTGATTTATCTGCAAAATGAAGAAATTTTCTAATTTCAAAAAATCGATCATGTGACATAATAGCTGCAATTCTAAGTACTGACAAGTCTTTTTGCCAGTAGAGCCTTGCTTGGAGATATTTTAAAGCTCCCACGAGTATGTGTACGCCTGCAACTTTTACAATTTCATATTTAGATGCATTTATTGGGCGACGGTTTCGTGTTTGAACGGAATGTAACGGAATTGGAATTATTTGAACGGAATTGATTTCATATGAACTTTTTCCAAACATCTTCATTTAACTAATCTAGAAATGATTCAAAATGATTTATGATGCTGTAAAATCTGCTTTTAGATAATCCTCATCAATCAATGATCCTCGAAATACTATTAGAAGAAAAAAAGATTAAATAAATATTTGCGAAAGGATAAAATTTTATTATTCTCGTGTGCAGTAACACAAGTTTTAAAAATTTACTTACTTTCAGCTTTCCATAACAAAGGCCTTTTGCGTTAAACTTTATTGTTACGTGGATTCAGGATAGGTAATGGGGCAATATACTCAATAGTTATATCTGTGTCATCTAAATTTTCATTGCCAGAAGACTCATCATCACCATTGGCCTCATCAGTTTATTTATTCTTACAAAGATATAATAACTATGATTTCTAAAAATTAATTTTTAAATTAAAACACCAACAAAATAGATTCTTATTTAAAATTAAGTATATTTTTTAAAAATTCAACAACTTTAGCACTGCACCAATTAGATACCATTCGGTACAAATTTTTTGTGTGAGATGACTTCTTTCCAAAAACCCAGAATTGAAGCCGGAGGTGCACATATGTGTACCTTACAAATTACATCTAATTTAAATAGATATTACGATCTAACTAAAACATTTAAATGATTTATGCAATACTGAAGAGTTTATAAGCTTTCTTAAAAATTTTTATGAAATTTGAAATTGATTATTTTTTCATTATAAAAATGTACTTACTTTTTCGAAGTTTTATATTTTTCGCCATTGCTCGTTTATTTTCTCCAAAATCATATGAATTAAGACTGCTAGCGCCATTTCTTGCTGAAACTAGAAAAGACTAACATACACAAATAACATCCTCTCGTCTCAAGAAAAAAATTTCAAATATTAAGTGAGATACGCAGTTGAAATTAGAGGCACAGAGTACGTAACAGAGCCTCAACTCGACTTGAAAAGAACGCCCTCAGTGGATCACTTAAAAACTAAACCATCGCTTTGGCGATCTTTATCCTCGTGATTTCTGTTTAACTGTAACCCTATTCTGGTTTGGCGCTTCTTGCTAAATGCTGATTTGATTATCTTTGCACACGTGCTTATGCTATTTGATCTTAATTTTCCGCGCTTATATTGATTCGTAATTATTACTGTTATTATTCTTGAATTTTTAAGTTTAAATTATTAGGTCGTTATGTTACGAAGAGACACATGTATTGTTTGCAAGACGAATTCGTCAAAGTTATTTCATATTAAAATAATTCTTTCATAAATTTCAAAACAAGAAGCAGCAAGCCGTCGCTGTATTTTTTTTCTTTTTTTTTTATCATTTGTCGCCAAGGAAGTGATGTTTCGCCGAATTAGCGACCTCTCTTATGTTAAGATCGTAGTTTCAGAGTCATCCGCTCGTCTCGCTACTGTCTATGCGTAATCCCATGTTAAACAAGTTGCCATTACAGTGTATGAAAGTTGATTCTCTGTTACTACTCTGTGATTAGAGGTACAAAAATGTGCACCTTGGGTCTGAAGGGATCTAACAATTTTTTTTCTACCCAGAAATTTTATTTTGTAATTGAAGGCAAATTTTTACGGAGATCTAAAATGTTATATTTTATTTAATAAAATTTCTGGGTCGAAAAATGATTGTTGATCCGCGGATTATACGCTGGAAATTACGGTAACTGAGGATGTTGTCATAAGATGGTGGCGGATTTGGCATATCGGATCAGTAATTTCTGACTGCCGCAGAAGCAAATTTCCATAAGCAAGTTTTGAACTGAAAATTTCGCCTTAATTTAGTGACTTCTTCAAACGCAATTTCGCATACAAATATGTCTTTTTTGTACCTGTGAATGTTAGCATGGGTATTATAACATTTTACACTGACAAGAAGTTGTTTAGGTTGACTCAATGTGGCAGAAATATAGGTCCTAATTATCGCCGAAGTAAACTTTCTCAAGTAGAAATAAATATGCTTTGGTCGTAAATATGACTGAAATTCTGCACTAATACAGTGTTGCCAGATGGGCAACTTATTTTAAATTGAGATTCTTGACTGGTACCACATTTTTTAAATAGTAAAATGCGTCTTATTTAAATATTACTAAATTAAATAATAAATTCATGTGGTCATAAATTAAATAATAAATTCATATTACTAAATTCGAAAACAAACGGAATTTTGTCGTTTCAAAAAAGTGATGCGAATCAAGATTTCTGAATTTTTTTAAAGTAGCCCACTGACTACACTGCACTAATAAGATTTTAAAATAAATTGTCTTTTTTTCTTTACCGAAGGATCTTAGCATGGGTATTATAACGTCTTTCAGTGACAAGAAGCTATTTAGGTTGACGCAATGTGGCGGTCCTGATTACCGCCAAAGTAATTTTTCTCAAGTAAAAACCAATATATGATTTGGTCGTAATTATGACTGAAATTCTGCATTAATGAGAAGTTAAAATAAAGGTAAAATTTCTGCCCAAATTTATTGATGGAAGTTTTCCCCAGCAGTAATGACCTTCTCTGAAACCGGTTACAGTTGAAACTTCTTCACAATTTTGAAAATCTGCGAGTTTCTCATTATTCACAATTGGAAAAAGAATAATGCTTTAAAATACATTCCGTGGTAATCAAGGATTTTTCAGTGATTTACCAGCTTTTAACTATTAGAAAAATTTGCTTTTTCTCAGTTGCTAGTTTCAATAAGTAGAAAAATTCAGTTACTTTAGAAATCTGAAATTAAATGTGAAAAATCAAGGAATGACAATTCTCCGTCAGAAATGATTAATTTTCACCACAAAAAATTAGTAGTATTCCTTGCTTTATTAAATCTCAGAAATTCTGTCATTAAATAAGGCGAAAAGTACCATTAAAATTTAGACGTAGCAATTAGTCATTTAGTACGGAGAATTCGTATCCCTGAAAATGCTTTAGACAAAGATCGGTGGTCAAAAATCGTAGCACTGAAAGTTATGTTTATAAAAATATTTAATTAAAAATAATAAATCAAAAAAATAATTAATTAATTAATTAAAAGTAATTAATTAAATAACACATTATTATAAAAATAATTAATGATTCATGAAGAACAAGAAATTTTTTTTTATTTGGGAATATCCTAAAATAGGCCCCCTAAATGTATCACTGAACTAAATCTAATAAACAGGAAAAATTACCTTTTATAGTCATAAATTTATTGCAAAAAATAAGGCGAATAGTACATTTCTGAATTTGTGGATGCAAACAACTTTTAGAAAAAGCGTCGATTTATATGTACAGTCCTGAGAGCTGACAGAAAAATGGAGACGTCGTAAGGGAATTTTCTGTCATTTTATGAGGTCTCCTGAATTTACGAAACAGTATATTGTAAAAGTTTTCTTTGTCTCATTAAATCTCGGAAGAAAGAAAGGAAAAAAACTTTTAGAAATTATTGGTATTAACTTTTAGAGGACTGTACAAAAACGGAAATAAATCCATCTACGAAGCCGCCATTTTTGCGCCAGTGTTCAGGACTTGAACTCTATCATCGGTGGAAACGAGCGTAAGTATCCATTCATTGTTTTTATAAAAGTAATAATAATAAAGTGAAAAACGAGTACATTTTATATGAAATCTAATAATGATTTTTTTTATATACTATGATTTATTATACTTTATTTTCAGAGTATGTTTGCGCAGAAAACTGTTCAAACTGTTAATTTTTTTATTACCTCACTTAAACCTTATTACCGTTAAATAAATTTTATGCATTTAATCGCAATTCAGTTAACGCAGAGTACTTTAAAAAGAATCTTTCGGCATGATTGAACTTTTGGCCTTTATGTAAGGTAACTTGTTTTCTTAATACTTGAATGCTTGAAATATTGTAACAAATAATTCCACCAAATAACTTTCCGGAAATATTAGCCATGTATTGCGAAAGTTTCTAAATTATGAATTTGTCTTTATTATTTTCATATTAGTTTCTGTATTACTCTTGTAATTTGTGAAAATAAAGAGCAATTTTTATAGACTTTACTCATATTAAAATCCTCATCACTTACGTGAAAAATTTATAAAAATTGTAAGCATTTTATAGTTTAAGTACCAAAATAATTTTTAATATACCATAAAATGCAGGCGTTTTTTAAATACGCTAGGTACAGTTCTTTTAAAGTATTTTTCAAATGATCCGAGTCTTTCTTCGTCAGGCGAAGTCTCAAAATACTCTTAAAAGATCACTATCGTTTTGTAATTAGACAAGAAACTTCTAAATTCTCTGTTTCCAAACAATTTTGACATTCCAGCCAAATTTTTAATTTTCAGAATGCTAAAATTATCTTTAATTTAGCCATCGGTGGAAACGAGCTTATTTATTCATTCTTTTTACAAATATAATAATAATAAATTGAAAAACTAATAATTTTTATATGAAAACTAATAATGATTTTTTTTCTGTTATATACTAAGATTTACTACATTTTACCTTCAGAGGATATTAGCGCAGAAAACTGTTCAAAATGTTCATTTCTTTTATTACCTCACTTATACCGTTAAATAAATTTTATGCATTTAATCGCTATTCAGTCAACGGCAGAATTCTTTTAAAAGAATCTTTCGGCATGATTGAACTTTTGCCCTTTATGTAAGGTAATTTGTTTTCTTAATACTTGAATGCTTCAAATATTGTATGTAAGAAATAATTCCACCATATAATTTTCCGCAAATATTATCCATGTATTGTGAAAGTTTCTAAATTATGAATTAATCTTTATTATTTTCCTATTATTTTTTTAATTGCTCTTGTGATTTGTGAAAATAAAAAGCTTTTTTTACAGATTTTTCTCATATTAAAATCCTTATCACTTGAGTGAAAATGTTTATAAAAAACGAAAGCATTTTATAGAAAGTACCAAAAAAACTCCTTGAAACACCATAAATAACAGGTGTTTTTTTTAATGCGCCAGGTAGAGTATTTTAAATGCCTTTCGAATGATCTGAGTCTTTCTTCGGAAATCAAACTCTCTGATTTCAAATTCCACGAAAAATAACTGTCGTTATGTAATTAAAAAAAATTCTAAATCCTCTGTTTCCAAACAATCTTCAGATATCGGCTATAGTTTTAATTTTCAATATGCTAAAATTACCTTTAATTCCAATAGTATCTCTTAATTGACTTTCTTGAAAATTTAACTTAGTCGTGAAATTATTGTTCATGATAAGCCTGATGCTTTCCGCAGCTTGGAAAAACATTTTAACTAACCTTATATAATTTGTTATTTGAATTAACTAATATTAGTGTGATATTTATATTTTAATTATTATTATTTTTAATTTTTTAGCCTTCTATATTTTCCTATGTATGTGAGTGTTTTCATTCTATTATTATTTATTTTCAGGATTTTCTCCCCCCAATTTTCTTCTATAATCTCTTTCTAATCTGTTTTTTTTTTTTTTAATTCTGTTTTGAGTAGCTGCTGGCGTTTGTTTTCCTATAGAATTTTGTTTCCTGCTTTCCTATTGGCCGATTTTCAGCTTGCCTCCCCCCCCCGCATTTATGGTATACGAGTCCGTGTATTTAAAATATTGTTTGAAAGCTAACGTGAAATTTCGAGTCGTTAGCACATATTTCTTAAATGCCTGAAAGTGTTTACCGTTGAGCTTGATAAGTGCAGACTACTTTTTAAAATTCTGATTATTTGATTGTCAACACTTCTTTAAAGTAGCTTTATTTCCCTTAAAGCAGATTTTTTTTTTTTTTTAAATGCTAGGATAAACAAATTTCAAAATTTAAAAAAAAAAAAGAAAAAGATATGAATCAAGCTATCTAAATAAAAAAGCAATCTATGCTGCCCGTGAATCTCACCGATGCGAGAATTAAGAAGTTAATTATGGGCCAGGACTGTCTAATTGCGTGAACGCGATAAAACGAAAATAATCACAAAAGTAAATTATGGCATGTTCTCTTGAAAATATCCTAGTATAATTGTATGACGGATATATGTTTTAGTATGATGGAGCAAATAAATGAAAACATATTTCATTGACCAAAATCGTAGTCAAAAAGTTAATAAAAAAATTGAGCTTTTCTACGAATAGTAAAAATAATAATAAAATAAAAGCCGTAATTAAAATATTCATAACTCTTTAAAAATATCTTTGTACCTAAAAATATAAGCCACTTAAATGTTATTTAAACAATTCTTCTTATTAATTTAAGAAATCGTGAAAAAGGAAAAGATACAACGCAATAATATTGTTTTAGCATTTCTTTCGGAAATGTAACGAGAAAGCAAGATTTTTTTTTACTCTTTATATCATGCAACTGATTTTTATTGCTTGCGTTATACATTTATTCTGTATTTATTTTAGCGATGTTTCGAATAACGGTAATAAAGCAGCAGCGTTTTCAAATAATTTCTCACTGAAACAAAATAAGAAATAAAATATTTTTACCCTTTGTTTAACGCAACCAATTTTTACTACTTATGTATTTGTCTGTATATTTATTTCACTGATGTTTCGGGAAATGATTTTTTAAACGAAATCCTAAAGATGGAAGAAACGTTTAAATTATTATTTTTTAAACTGTATCATTAACAATTGTTTATGTCGGATCAAAATAAAAATAATCTGGAGGCTATTTAAATAAAGCTCAGAACTAAGAAATAAATATATTCTTTTTTTGCTATGTATTTTAAAGAAATTTTATTTTTATTATAACTATATTTCTAAGCATGTTTTCTGTTATATTCGAACAGCGTACTGTTTATTATAGTTTATTTTTTAGTGCAGTCTACCAAAATTTGGGAGTTAATGAACCCGCAGGTTCTCTATGTACGCATGCACGTACGTATGAACGTAAACATGTGCATCGGTACATGACGCGATAGCTCTTAATATAAATATCCTATTTGCTTCAATTTTTTTAGGTTCATTCTGATAAGGCGCTTCCTTGATTAATTTGTGGGATTGATTGGTAAAGTGCAAAGGGAGATACGGAGGCTAATTCCTACGTTAAATCAGATAAATGTGTATTTCATGCAGAATTATCAGATTTCTTTAAAATTGGTATGCTGGTTTATTTTGATAAGGCGCTTCCTGATTATATTTATAGGTTTATTTGTTAAATGTGAAGGGAAAAAAGGGATTTTAGATAAATGGATTTTTCATATACAAGTAACAAATTTGCTTCAAATTTGGTATACCGACTTATTCTGATAATCCACTCCCCAGAGTAGTTTTACCAGTTCATTAATTAATTACACAAAGGGACGGGTAGCTAATCCCTCTTAATTAAGCTAAATGAGATTTTCATGCAGTGTTATGCGATTTGCTTCAATTTTGGTACACAACTTTATTCTGAAAAGCTACCTCCCTGACTAAATTTGATGGTTCATTGGTTAAATATCAAGAAAGGAAATGTGAGGGGGGGGGGCGATATTCTCTTCTTATTTTATTTTTCGAGGTGAATTATTCCTTGAAATAAGAGTATGATGTGCAATTAGTGTGAATAGCCTGTAACCTCAATGCTATCCAATTAAATCAGCAATTTTCTTTTTATTTTACTCTTACATGAAAACCGCAACCCGCTAAAGAATACTTCACTTAATTCTTTAGTGTAAACATTAATCATCTGCGTAGGTTAAAGTCTCGTGAATATATTTAGGATCTTTATCATAAATCATCATTAGGGTTAAACGTTTGTCGGGGAAGAAACGGCACTACATAATTTGAAAATAAATTTTTCTAAAATTACTTCGTTCTAGATTTGTTCTTGCGAATGCTGAAAATGTCTCCCTGGTTCATTTTTTGAACACTAGTACTATTTTAGTTAAAAATTCGTGGCGGGTTTTAAAAACTATAACAGCAAAAACGACTTTTGAGGTAAGTTTCTCGAAAAATTGTAAAGAAAAATTTTGATTAACCCTTTTAGGGTCAAGTAATTATATTTCTGTAATAATGAATTCAAATATATATTCAAGTTATTTATTTATTTTTTTTTTTTTTTTTGCTTCTTTAAATGAAGTTTCGTGACGTCGCATCGCAACAAAATGTGCAACAACTTTCTCCAAGATTAAAATTCTGGGCAGATTATCAATGTTTAGATAAAGTTTTGTAGTCTAAAATAATCTCTCAGAAGAGGTATTAAGTACGTATAAATCATTGAATATATCCAGTGTCGTAGCTGCAACTTTCTTTTAAAACAGTGTTTCCAAATAAATATTTATATTTAAGGTATTGCTTTCAAATTTTGTAAAAAAAAAAAAAAAAAAGAGTTCGTTCAAAAATTTCTCTTCAATTGGTGTAGAAATATACCATAAAATTTATAATAGGCCGTACATCTGTATTGGACTTTTTGGACAAAGATAGTGCTCATATATTGCCAAGTAGAACCGCATGGGAGTATAATTATACGCTATTTGGTATTTTTCGTAACGGTAGTCGCGATAAAATTTACCTCTGCGAGTTCAGAAATATATTTTTTAGTTCGTAAATATAGATATTAGTATGATATTAGATTATTTGAATGTAATTTTTAGAGTTCCGTATTTAAGAACTAAAAACGGAACCATTATAAGGTCACTCTTGTCTCTGTCTGTCACAATCACTTTCCTTGTAAACTACGGCACGTGGAAAGTCCAAATTGGAGGAAGTAATAAAGACTACTTACCCACATATTTATACAGGGTGACCAAGAAAAAGACATAACGAAGATTAAAAGTAAGATCACAGTTGAGGATTTTGCTTTTACTCGATTCCCAGAGTATTATTTTCATATATTAATGTTTATTATAACTATAATTATTTTTAATAGGATGAGAAACAAACGAAACGCTATTATGGAACTTCATAGCCTGGGAAAACGTGTAGGTGAAATTGCTCGATTACTCCAAGTACCACACTCAGCCGTTTCAAAAGCAATTAAAAGATTCAAGGAGCTAGTCCATGAATTAGAACGACCAGGAAGAGGCATTAAAAGAACTGTGAACAGCTCCGGAAACCACAATTGATCAAGAAACGAGTATCCCGAAATCCTTGATGTCGATGAGAGAAAAAGCGAAGCAGACTGGGATTAGCCTCGAATCGGTTCAATTTATGGTCAAAGAGGAGCTGAATTTTTATTGGTATAAGCTGAAACAAATGCAATTTCTCAGCAAAGAAAGAAAATTACTACGGCTTGAAAGATGCAGGAAGCTGCTGAAGCGAGCTGCAACTCCACACTGGGTGCGAATCTTTTTTCTGACGAAAAGTTATTTTTGGCAGACCAATCGTATAATCATTAAGATGATCGAAAATTCGTCAAGAACTTCTCCAGTTAATGCCCCCATGGTTCAATATCGTCAAAATCTTAAATCTCTCATGTGTGGGCAAGGTATTTTCGCAACAGGCATAACTCTTTTAATTTTTATCGTCGATTTTGGAGTCAGACAGAAAAAATATGTGTACCGAAATGAGATTCTTGAAAATATGTTAATTCCTTCGATTAAAAACACTTCGCAAACGAGTTTTGGACTTTCCAACAAGATTCCACGCCTTCTCATCGAGCGAAATCCACACAGGACAGGTATTGGGTCAATTTTCCAGATTTCGTCTTGGCTCTTGGGTAACCTCCATACACGTGTGACCTTATTCTCTTGTATTACAGTTTGTAGTCCATTTTAGAGGCAAGTGCTTGTCCAAAACTTTAGAATAGTTTGGAATCTCTGAAGCACTTGTTTATTCGTGAATGAAAGCTAATCACTCCGGCAGAGCTACGGCCAATTGCTTAAAATATTACCAAACGTTCGCGTCTAGCAATCAAATCAAAAGGAACTGTTTGAGAAAAAAGTTATTATTTTTTATTTTTCTAATGCATTGTTGCTAATATATAAAGAATTTCATTCTGCAGATGGTTACGTGTTTTCTATAACCGAGTCAAATTTAACAGTTATGTTATTTCTGGTTAGACTGTATGTTATTAAACATTCATAAATATATTTAGGAAAAATGTAGAGGGCCTAATTAAATTATTTAATTTAAAAAAATCCTTTCTTTGCACATTGCACGAGAACGTTCGTAACGGTGAACTTGAAAATATTTTTAATTTTAGGAATTTTATTTTCGAATATATCGTCGAAAATGTAGTGCTAAAATATGTCCCAACACCCTCTATTTTTTCGAATCTACTGAAACTAAAATTCTAAAAAGAATTACAGTTAGTATACATTAAATCTTCAGAAAACTGTAGCGATTACTCTAAATCACATAGTTTTGGGGAAAAAGCGTATTTCTCCGTTATAAAACAAATTTCGTTTTACGGGCATACAGCATAGGTGTTGAGGAGCACTGGAAGTACGTATCATAGCCGAAATATACAAAAATTGTTGTTAATGATTTTTGAAAAAAAATCATCGGTAATTAGCCGAGATAATAACCATTAAAGACACGGACGTTTTGTGTATACATAATGACTGGGGCAGTATATATTGTGTACCGTCGGCTTTTAATCTCTAGATACAGGGCCTGATAACTAACAAGGAACTCTCGCACCAGTTACATGTTATAGAAATTTTCGCCTTATTTAACCCTTTCGTGGTTATAAGCGCGTATACGCGCCTAGAATACCACTTAATTTGAATTGCGAAATGCCGTACTGACACCGGAATTTTTAAATGAAAATTTTAATTTTACAAAGAACATAAAAAAAAAACATTTATGTATTATGAAATAAATTTGTTTTTAAATTCCGGTGTCATTCAATCATTTTAGTATTGACATCCGGTGTCATTCAATCATTTAGTATGAACCATCAAAGGGTTAAACGCCCTTTTCGTTCAAAATCACTGTCTTAAATATGAAATTTTTTCTATTTCTTTTTCCTGGTGGGAGTGCGCCACGTTCATAATCAGGCCCTGCCTAGATAGCAATTTTTAATGATATATTGCGCAATGCAATCTCCAGTAGCAGTATAAAAGCAATAAGCTTGAAATTGTTAAAACCTAACTAATATAATTAGAATTAATCCCAAAAATACTATGTGACCCGCGGTTAGTTTACATTGGGTCTATTTCTCAATATATCTCCCGTGTCTTTAAAAGTTAATTAAAAATCTATCTACAAAAACGCAGCACAGTCTCAGGCAACGTTGCATATTTGCAATCCCCTTTAGAAGTACATTTAGCACAACGCCAACTTTGAACTTTGAACAAGGGTTTTGTTTTATCTACACTTTAAAAAGAAAACCTTATTGCTACGCAGATTTGTTTGTGAAAATGCCAAATGAAGTTTAAATATCCACTGCTTTTATTGTCAGCATCAATTTAAGTTCATCATAAACAGATTAGGATTAATAAAAGAGTTTATAGAATAGCAATATTTGACATTGTTTAGAAAGTATATTTGATAGAATATATGATTAAGATATATACATTAATATTTGATATTGTGTTATATCTCTTTTAACCTTTTATGATACATCCATTCATACTTTTCCAGTGTATATAACTGAATCCAACTGTATGATATTTTTTTTTTACAAAGTCTTATTATTCTTTTAGCAACGATATTTTAATAATAAAACAGTTAATAATACATATATTTATTGTACGGAAACCTCTGAGTGCGAGTAATACTCTAACTGAGACGGTTATTTCTTATATATTTCTCTTATAATTTAAGCTGTCGTTATTTACATTCTATTATGTAAAAGGAAAATGTACATAACTTCCAAATTTTGTTCTGAAACAAAATGCAGAATACAGAATTTTTATTCTGTATTTAAGTGAATCGGTTTATTTTTACTATTTTATGTATCTTTCACTATATTTCGTTCTCGGATGTTATGATAATTCATTCTGCGATTTCTATCAGGCAAATATATTTTTAGGAAATAGTTTTATTGTATGGATTCGAGTTTGGATAATACTAAGTTAAAGGATCATGAATATAAAAAATGATAACTATTATTTTAGGAAAGAAATTCTTTATTATGTTGTAGAATTTTGAAAATTACATGTACCGAATATTTCTGTTAAAAACAGTGGTACAAAGGCAAAAATAGGTTGGCAGTTATGTATAAAAGATTGTAGTATACTTCATTATCAAAGCTATATAATTTGCACACTTAATAAACATTCCGCAATTAAGATGAGTTTAATCTCTAATTTATCTGATATCTGGAAATAGTTTTCAATGTCGGTAATCTATATCAAAATACTATTATAAATCTTTACTGTAAAAAGTTATTTATATGCATGTAATACGATATATATTTAAATAAATAGACAATGCACATTCCTAATTTACGCAAATAATTGTTTTATCGCTTGAAGAACTTTATTTCAGGTACATCGAAAATATCAATCTTATTCACAAATAATAAAAGATGAATTAAAATACACGTAATAAACAACGATAACGTAGCAGCGATAGCTGATAATGACGTAAACTGTACGGTTAGCTTGAATTATCAAATAGTTTACTTTATGAATGATAAATTGATCCAGAAATTAAAAATCATGTGCGAGAAATTTATATTTAGAGAAACTTATAATTTTGATTAAAATGCTATCAAGCACTTGCTGAAGTAATGATAAATACCATTTTAACACATTTAAATGAGAAAAAGGAATTTCGTTATTTTTAATTGTCAGAAAAGTACAATTGGATCATATTTTTAATTCCATATTTCCACAAAATAGGGTCCATTACATCTATGAATTCAAAAGACTTTAGGTATTTTCGTACCAGAAATTTCGTGAAGTACCAGTCCGAAAATCGGAAGATAGTTTTTTTTTTTTTTTTTTTTTTTTTTTTTTTTTAAATTAAAAAAGCTAAATATTACTATACAAAAATTCTGGTAAAAGACATTTGAATGTCCTTGAAATGTGCGATCCCTGCTTGTAAATGCAATATTATTTTTCTTTAACTTACGAATTTGAAAACGGAATTAAACAGAGTTAGTACTCTTGATACCGGTAATTATTGAAAGTTCTGTTCGTCTTGTCTAAACAGAAAAATTTCTGCTATCAATCAAGGAGAAGAAAACATTACAGTATTACTGGTTTTGAGCACCCACCCTAGATACGTCACTGCATATACTAAAAAAAAAGGACAAAATTAATAATTATTCAAATACATTCGTTTTCTCTGTGTATTTTGTCTGTTAAAATGCATTGTGTGTTTTCTGTTTTTTATCCAACTATACAAAGATCCACACTTGTTCTTGCATTTATGCATGAATTCGTTAAAGATATATAAACGTTGTTTATTCATATCTAAAGTTAAGAGATTGTGATACTAAAGAGAGTCGGCAATTTTCCAGAAAATTTTGACTTTAAATTATACTTAGAATGAAAGGCATTTTGATATTTTTTTACGTATCAGATACTTTTCGACGTGTCTATAAACATAGTTTTATTCTTGAAATACAAATCTTTATTAATTTGACATGAAGACTAAGTTTTATACAACACGATTTTTTATGTAGATAATATTATGTATGCAAACCATAAAACTTCAGTTTTTGTAAGATTTACCGTAATTTCGGGTGTATAAGCCGCGGATCAAACAATTCTTTTTGAACCCAGAAATCTTATTTAGTGATTGAAGACAAATATTTACGGCGATCTAAATAGTTACACTTATTTCCTAAAAAAATCTGGGTCGAAAAAGAATTGTTTGACCCGCGGCTTATACACCCGAAATTACGGTATGTATTACAATTTAGATTTATATAGATATATATTTTCGATTACATGCTTTGAATACATATATTCTTAATCATTTATTATCAAGTGAGACTTTTGTCTTCTTTTATGACATATTTATTGTTTACACATACAAAAGTGTAATAACGAAGAAAAAGTTTCAACAGACGTTAAATACTGTGGAAATCTTAAAAAAATATCGAAAATTATTTTTGTGTAAATATCATATACCTGATACTTTAATCAAATTGTTTAATTCATGTTTATTGGATATTATTTTGTTTAGTTTTTTCCCAAATTTATTTATTTTTATAAATGCTACAGTACAGAAATAATGTAACACTAGAACTACCGTGAGCCGTTATTTGATAGCTACTATTCGAATATAATTTAGTTCAAACCAGTAGTTTGATTATGAAATAGGTTTAAAGTTACAAAAATGAAAAAGACGTTAAATAGTACAGATAAAATCTTTTAAATCAAAATTCTGGTGTGAAATATTTTTTGTAAAATTTGACACAAATTTCCGGTAGTTCTAGTATTAACACCTTCGCGACAGGAGCCTTTTACGAAATTTTTAATGTTTAGTCACCGGTTTTTAAAATCAGAAGTTTGTGCCTTATTAAACTGAGAAAATGCTCCGGTTAAATAAGGCAAATTTTACAGTAAAATTTACTGGTGGGTATAAGCAACGATTCTTAAGCCCTTTTTGAGGCACGTATAAGTGTCGCTCGTCCCCAAGGGGTTAAAAATATTTAGAGTGTTTTTTATTGTATAAACCCCTCAGTCCTGAGACAAATATTACGAGGTACGACAAAAACCAGTTGAAAATTACTATAAAAATTCTCTAAAATTGTATCATTCTATACATCGATGATTATTATATGCACGCATTTATTAAAAGGTCTAAAAATTATTTTTACAATTTTAAAAGCATTTAAATGAGTTTAAAGGGTGTTATTTAGTGTATCCTCCAGGCGACACAGGACTGAGAAGGTTTAAATAAAATCTAATAAACACTAAATATAATTAAAAGCATTAATACAAATTCAAGATATTTCTACCTATCTATTAAAATTTTATTTTATCAAATTTCCCATAAAGTTCGAAAGTTCATAGTTTTTCTTAAGCCCTTTTCCATATTAAAATATTGATCATTAATTTATTCAATTTTTCGCTTTAGTAAACTAACTCGAAAATATGCTCCGAAATTGGCAAATTAATTGTTAACTCAGTTATAAAAGTTTGTTTAGAGCGTGTAATAAAGAAATGATGAATCGTTAGCTGAAGAGGAAAGTTTGGTTTTGAAATTAAAGTTGCCAACGTGAAACTTTGTTAAAATTAACATTTATAAAATATTTCTGGCACTAACTACATTTGTCAGTATTTTCCTGCACACACGATTTTTTTTAATTCAATAAATGCATAAAGACTTTAACAATTTTTTCAAAAGTGATATTGAATAATATTATATATATAAATAACTTCTGAAGTTCATTTCCCATCGTCTGCAATTTCCTAAAACCTTATTAATATTCTTATAAAAATTAGATCTTTTTTTCAGAAAATAGTGTCTTATATTTAATACATAAATTTTTAATTTAATAACATAATTATCAGTAAAGATATTTCTTCTAAAATTTGCTTTAAAATATTAAATACTGATATCATTTTCGATGAAATATAAATTATTAAATGGTGACATTACGAGTATTTTGATATTATCTTTTTCTATTAAACTCAATTTATTCATAAAATAATGAAGTTATACATTTGCTTAAGATTTATAATAAACTCAACCGATAAAATGTTTACTTAAAACGATAAGAATTGTCTATTCTTAAGTCTTGCGATGATAACATATTTTTTTACTCGTGTATACTTAAGAATATTCTAGTGCGTTTTAGAAAAAATGGTTTCTTAATAATTTAGTACAGTTTCTGAAATTTTTTTTTACGTAGACAGTTGAAACTTTCCAAAATAGTGTAACTAACTCTATTTGATAATAATAAAATATGACTTTCATTTTGTCTTAAAAGAAACAAAATAAAAAATATTTTACTAAAAAATTTTAAAATATTCTTTTCAAAAATTTTTAGTATCCTATCGTTACTTAAGTTAAAATACATTGCATTGTTTTTTTTATTTATGAATATTTAAATCGTATTTCATTTAAGTGGCTGCAAAATAGATTTTCTCAATCCTTCATAAAAATATATGTTAAAAATATTATGGATTTATTTTTGCTTTTTATAAACATCCAATATTGCATTTTGCAAAAATATTAAAGTGCGCACACAAAACACATCTGCTACCTTCCCATTTCATTCCTATCAAATGACTATATTATGAACCAGAAATTATACTTAAATGAAATTAAATAAAAATAAAATACATTTTTTGTCTAAGTTTTTAAACTATGTGCAAAAAAAAAAAATCTAGTTTGTATGTATTTTTAAATAACTCCGTATAAAGTAGCAAAAGTCTTTAACCTTAACCTTTCATTGCACGATTTTTTCTATTTTTATGAAAAAAATTACTTGATATCTACAAATCGGCCTAATAATGAGAAAATTAATATATTTCAAATTTTCAGCTAAAATTTGACAGTTTATGGTGCGTAACCAATACACACAATTAGAAATTTAAAATATTCTATTGCCATATTTTGCAACTAAATAGGCTTAAATTAATTAATTTTATCTGCTTAACACTATGCAACTTTTTTTATATAAATGTTTTAAAGTATTCAGTAAAAATAATGAAAATAAATTTTGCCTTAATAGCTAGATCGAATGTTTTTTGTTTGTTTGTTTCCGAAGAACACATTCTAATTTTTTTATCAAATTCAGCCATCTGACAAGGACAAAATAAGTGTTATCCCATTCTTTGGACTATTCTTGATCAAGAATAGAGATCATATTGACCAATTTCACGGCACATATCGAGAATTATTGTGTTATTATGTGCCAGATGTGCCACATGTTGCAATGAAGGGTTAAACTTTGCCATGATTTTAAGCACTTCCGTTTTCTTTTCTGAATCTTAACTATAAGACCTTATTTCGTATTCACTATATTTAAAGCATTAACTATACAATTTTGTTGACTTTGCTCCGACTCTCAAGGTCGTGATCGTCATATCATTATCTGCCTATTTCTTTGGCCAAACAGAAAGCCGTGACATGATTTGTTCTGACACCACGTAACGTCACAGGAAACTGGGAAACAAAGAAGTAAAATTCTAATAAATTCCCTATTTCAAATTTGCTTCCTTATGGAATTATTATTTACTTATAATAATTATAAGTCCACCATCCAACAAATTTCAAATGTGCAAGGATTTAGAATTTTCTTTTGTATTTCCTGCTTCATGTGAAATTTTTTGACGTCAGAAGAAAGCATGTCAAGGCTTTCTTCTTCATCGGAAGGGACGTTAGTTTTGTGCGGTTTACCAAAAAGATTGCTGCCACCCCCTGGAACTATTAGGAAAGAGGAATTGACATATCCTATAAAATGTGAAGTTTCAAATGTAACCACTTTCAAAGGAGATTCATTACCATAACGGGAAAATTCCAACATGAAATTTATGACCTTAGAGAGAATATTATATAGAGTCATAAGAGAAATTTTCTCGTTATTTAAATGTTTCATTAACGGAAATTTTCAATAAAAAATAATGGCAAAAAGTGATATTCATTTCTACTGGTAAGAGCTTAGTTCGGCGGCAACAGATCCACCATGTTGTGACAACCAAGATAATCTCCTGTCTGTGTCAGTGAAAAAGTAATAAAACCTGGCAAAACTGACACCAGTAAAAATAAAATAGAATTTTTTTAAACATATTTGTGAGCGAAATTGCTAATCAATAAGGTTCTTAAATTAGAAGACATTTTCCGTTTAAGTTTACTGGTAGAAGTTTTCAAAGGCGATAATCAGAAATTGCAGATCCGTTTAAAAGAAATAGCTGTCATCTTTTGACAATCTCTTCAATTATTTCACTCGCAA
This sequence comes from Maratus speculifer, assembly GCA_964019185.1. NCBI lineage: Eukaryota > Metazoa > Arthropoda > Arachnida > Araneae > Salticidae > Maratus > Maratus speculifer. The sequence goes on from OZ025299.1 coordinate 199,646,025, forward strand.
ATGATAGACAGTACACTATTTATGGCCACTCCTTTATTCACAACTCCATTTGCCACCAGCCATTTGATGTCAGGATACGTTACCTGCATCGAGTTTCTTAATAGTACAGAGAACATACTCACCGGTCCACTTTCTGTACAGTGGCATCACAGTTTCAATGCACGCAAGTAATAAATACTGCATTTTTTTTAATATTAGAAAAAAATAAAAACCTTTTAGCCTATTTCTTTTTCAATTTTTTTTTTCGAACTCATGTGTGATACTTTTATGAGCAAAACGCTTTTGTTATATTTAACAAATAAAAAATTCGCGATTAACTTAAATACAACTTATAGTATGTTTTTTATTATAAGAATTAAATATCTGTGAAAATTGTAGAAATATTGCACTTTAAGGAAAGGATATTTTTAAGAAAAATTAAAAAATATCCGCCTCATACTACACAGTTAAAAATATTGTGAAAACTTACTTCTGTTTTTAACCCATTAGTGCCTGGCGTCCCATTTTTGGGACAGTTTTAAAATATTCAAGTAAGCGCATTTCACACCAGTAAAAAAGGAGGATAAAAAAATGCTTTCTTTCTCGAGACAAAGTCCTCGATAAATTAAGATAAAAGTTATTCTTGCTTTAAAAGTGGTGAGAGAATGCAAAATTTGAATTTTAACGAAGAAAATAATTCAGGCATTAATGGGTTAAAGACTACCTATATTCTGACCAATGTGAATGTTCTTGTAGCTTTCTCATTTCGTCTTCTCACGTAGTCTTCGAACCAGACGTAATGTTTCAGGATAATTAAGGATTCAGGATAAAAAGGATTAAGGATTCAGATAATCTTCGGAAGGAAATAAACACTCTTAAAAATCGGTGCAATTTTGATGCAGCGTCACCCCGACTACACTGTAAAAATTTTGACCCTTTTGCTGCATCGTCACTCCACGTCTTTTACAGAATACCTCTCTTTTGACCCATGAGAATGCTCCATAATGGGGTGAAGTAATCATTTTCTTTAAAAGCGGTGCAGTGACGATGCACAGTGGGGCAAAAAGCCTTCAAAACTGGCAAAAAATCGATAAAATGAAATTTTATTTTGAACTACCGACATACGTCACTTTAATAGAGCAGATGTCAGTACACATCTTCCTAGTATTAAAATTTGCGCAAACTTATTTTGATCGTCACTAGAGAAAGAAGTTAAGCTGCATATTGTGCTTTGATAATAAGTGAAAAAAAATCAATAATTTTGTTTCAACATTCGTTTGTTAATTTCGCTATAATAATTAAAAAATATATTTTTTTTTGACTATGGAACCTTTAACTACAAGTATGTAACAATAATTCATTAACTTTCAATTTGTTTTAATACGATTTTTATAGATATACAGACGCTTAGAATATATAGTGGTGAAATTTATAAAAAAAATTAACACCGTCTACAAACATTGTAGGTTTTAGTTATGAGTTAAGGCGAGTTAAGTGTTAATTATAATTTTTTCTACTAAGTATGAGTTTTAAAAGGACAAATATGCCAGAAAATCTTGCTCCTTTTTGCCACTTTTTTAATTGTATGGTCATTTTTATAGCTAATCATCCTTAGATTTTTGTTAGTGTACATGGTTGTAAATATTTTCTTTGTTAAATACGAATTTTAATGCATTGTTTATCACAAAACAATGTATTTAAATGAAACTGACTATCATGGAACGTTTTAACAAAAAACTTTTGAAAAGTAATGTGATTTTATGGTATAAGAGATCCATAATCGGAGAAACTACGAACAAGTAGTTTAATTGAAAAGAAGATTAAATGTTTTAAAGTTTAATATAAATTCCGATGAGCAAAAGCCTGGCGAAACAAGGGAAATGCTTTAGAATTAACAAAGAGTGGCTTGGCAAATCGCTTTCATTTCCTCGATTTGAAAAACAAACAGAAGCGTCAATGAAAAGCAAACGTGCCCATCGTCATATTCCGTCTGAATTTGTTCTGGACGATCAAAAATATCAAGAGTAAAACGGTTATACAATTCTAGTTCTACATATTCGTTAGTGTACGTGACATGTATGAGTTTAAGATCTGAAAAACAGGAAAACAAAAAGTGTGTGTTAGCACTAAAACAACAGAAACAGTTTTTCTTCTGCTGTCTTTATAGTAATACGTACATTTTGCCTGAGAAAGGTTGATCCAATCCTTCAAAACGAGTCGCTAATATTCATTATAAGGTTTGCTTGAGAATAATTAAAATTACTAATTATGTTTACATTTTTAATGCGATATTGTGGATGATTTATAAATATCTAATTAGTATAAAACTATCTTAAATTCTTGTTTTTAACTCATTTTTCTACAAAAAATATTGAAAAAGGTTTCTAAATTAATTAATAAATTACTATTTAGCTTATGTAAAAGTTTAAAATTTTACTACTTTTCTTCTACAAAAGAATCCGTGATGTGCTTTTTTTGTTCAAAGTAAATTTTATTTTTTGCCAACTTTGGAGGCTTCCTGCCCCACTGTGCGATGCAGCAAATGGGTCAAATTTTTCACAGTGTACTTTTATAGAATATCTCTATTCTGACCAATGACAATGCTCCATAACATACACTGCACTGTAAGAAATTTGATCCAATTTCTGCAGCGTTTTTCCGGTGCTTTTATACACTGTAAAAATTTTGCCCCTTTTTCTGCATCGTGACTCCCCCGCTTTTATAGAATATCTCTCTTTTGACCCATGAGAATGCTCCATAATAGGCTGAAGTACCGTAATTTCGGGTGTATAAGCCGCGTATCAAACAATTCTTTTTGGACCCAGAAATCTTATTTTGTGATTGAAGACAAGTATTTACGACGATCTAATTAGTTATATTTGTTTCTTAAAAAATTCTGGGTCGAAAAAGAATTGTTTGGTCTGCGGCTTATACACCCGAAATTACGGTAATCGTTTTCTATAAAAACGGGTAAAATTTTTTACAGTGTAGAAAATGGCTACTTTACTGTGTTATGAAGCATTCTCATTGGTCATTAAAGACATATTTAATAAAAGCTGTGGAGTGACGCTGCAGAAAGTGGGCCAAATTTTTAACAGTGCAGGGGAGTTGTTCGGAAAGCGCGCGTTGGAGCGTCTTTGACACCTAGAACGAAGCAAGTCACCATTAGCAGCCAATCACATGCTTTGAAATCCGGATGATTCTAAAGTCTTTTCTCGTACATCCAATGAAATGCTTAAAAAACGAAAAAACGCAGTTGATTAATGTTGCTTGACATTTTTACGTGTACACTGTTAAAAATTTAACCATTTGCTGCAGCGTCACTCCGCCGCTTCTATAGAAAGCGGTTACTTTACTGTGTTATGTAGCATTCTCATTGGTCATAAAAGAGATATTCCGTAAAAGCTGTGGAGTGACGCTGCAGCAAATGGGTCAAATTTTTAACAATGTAATAGCACTCTAAGCGTTATTGACAAACCAATCTCACCGGTGTCTTCGGAAAGAATCGCTGTTAAAATTTGGAAACTTTTGCTGCATCGTCACTCCACTGCTTTTATAGAATATTTCTATTTTGACCAATGAGAATGCATCATAATACAGTGAAGCAGTTGTTTTCTATAAAAGCGGTGGAATGACGATGCAGCAAAAGTTTAAAATTTTTAACAGTGTTGCACTGAATACGGGAAGTCATATGGATGCATTAAATAAATAAAATAACTGAATACTGAAAAAAACACGCCATCCAACCAACATGCTAAAGTTAGTTCAATACTCGAGTTTGTTTTCCTGGGTGATTCGTTGATATTTTTTAAATTGTGTATTTTGGCGATATTTATGAATGAATATTAGTTTGTTTTCCTGTTTAAATATAGGCTGCCAATTTTGAAACATAATTTATTCCAGCATAATAAAGATACTCATTTACAGTTGAAAAATGGACTTAAATGCGCCTACACCTGGTACGTCCAGGAGTTCCGATACACCTTCGGATGAAACTAATGCAGAAGAAGTTAAAAGAAAAAGAAAAGAAGAACTTAAAGCGTATCATAAAAGTCTTACCACTTCTGAAAGAGTAAAGCTGCAGAATGTTGACAAAATTCGCTTACGGAAATTACCACGATTAGGAAATAGGCCACCGCATTTGGCTGCGATTCAACTATTGAACAATGTATTTGAAACTGAACTAACGCCAGCAGATATTGCAGATTGTCAAAGAGTTCCGTCTTGGCTAGGACCCGAACCGACTGAGTTAGTTGTAACATTTGTAAATGAGGATATAAGAAACTATGTGTACAACAAGCGTACTAAAGAAAATAAAGGATTTATTATGATATGTGATGAATTAGGAGAAGAGAGATTGGAGGTGTGGCGGAAATTGGTTCAAAAATATGGTTTAAAAAGAGTATACACGTATTGTGGGGCGGTGCATCTGGATGTTGATGGTAAATGTCAGAGATTTCTCACTCTGAGGGAACTTAATAAATTTGAGGATAACAATCCGTGATCGTGTATTTTTCAGCTCTTAAAGTACATATGCTGAACTATTTTGTCTTTTTGTGCAAATTTCCTTTGTGTCGAAAGTTTTATTTTGCATGGATTCTTTTGATCAGATTTTAATGATAAAGTGTTTTTATTCATTTTGTATACCGATTTTTCATATGGTTTTAATCGATCATAAAAGTATCTCTAACTGAATATGGAATAGTGGACTTATACCCTTTGTATGTATGTTAAATCTGCATTAAATTGAATGCTTATCTTATAAATTTTTGTGAAATATTTTCAACACTAATGTTAAACAATATATTGACAAAATGTATCTAAAAATAATTGAAGATGTCTTTTCATTTTTTGCAATATAATTCATTTTAATAAATTTATCATGTATGAATTGCTTTTAAATGCATCAAGTACTTAAAATGCATTTAAAATGTAATAATTACGAGTAATATTTATCTAAGTTATTTGTATATGAATTATTCCTTTATTTATTGTTAAATTACAAAATGAATATCATACCATTTTGTATATGAATTATTCCTTTATTTATTGTTAAATTACAAAATGAATATCATACCAGATTTACGCGTTATTAACGATAGATTTTGTTATAACTTTAAAATTTGATCACATGAAACGGGAACGTAAAATATAGTATTCCTGCTTTTGTTTTGATTAAAGAATTAAAATGATGAGAAAAAATATTCTCGTCTGCAGAATAACTTTATTTTCCAACTATTTTTTTTCAAAATTTTCCATTACTTATTTCACAAGCGTTATTGAGTTTTAAATGTAACTATAAAGCGTGTGTTAGAGAGAGTGCTATTCCATTACATTTACAATACCTCATACATAGTAAAATTAACGTTGTGATGTTCACTCCAATAAAAGAGCAAATTGGTAGGTAGGCATATTTTACAGGTGCGAATTAAGGAGTAATAGTCGGTGAAAGGACTAAATAAATTTGCCATCAATTCAGTATTAATTTAGCTTGTTTCTCTCCTTTATATTATGGGCGAGAGTGGGGTGGTATGGGACAGATAAGAGAATGGGACAGTAGTTTTTTTCATCATGTATTTATTCTAAATATTATATCTGTCGCTCAAATATTTTATCTGAAGCAGAGTAAGCCCAATTTTCTGTTAAAAAATATGCTTATTTGCATACGCTTACAATTATGTAACAAGAAAGATTTTTCCAAAAATCAAATTTGTTACGCATATCTCATATACTTCTTGTATACTAACAATTTATGTGTAGATGTTGTACTTTCCTTTTTTTATAGAACATTATACTGTATATTATCCATGATTTAAACTAAGATTGAAAGTAGCCTTTTAGTTGTTACAAGTAGATTGACATAAAAGCTATGGGAGCTATGGGACCAGTCCAATTATTTTTATTTTATTGTTATATTATATATTTTTGAATAAGATAAAAAAATTACTCATAATATTTTAATAAAAAGATCACATTTAAAGAAAAATAACTAGGGGATTGAATAGAAAATATTTTAAAATGTAAGCCAGAGACAAAATAAAATAAACAAGGGAAAAAATGAAAAATAATTTCTTTTTAGTTTTCGGAAACTTTCAGTGATGAAAATACTGCAATTTGATATTGTGACACAGATATTTCCTTTTTTGCATTGTGACTGAACATGAAAAATTTTTAACGTCATTTTTTTCTGACGTTGGTATTGGCATTGGTGCAAATGATTTTTTTCTTATTAAGAATTATGACAAGAAAGCAGATATACATTATATAGGAATAATTGAAGATGTAGAGGATATTTTTTTTTTAATGTACAAAGAAAAAAAATGAAAACTGGAGATTTCATATTCCTTGACGTAAATTATATTGAGATGGCAAATGTTATATTAAAATTGTCAGCTCCACAAATGATTGCTCCAGACTGACTGGTTACTAATTGAATTTCAAATGAATTTATCAATTTACAATCTTTGTTATATGTATATGAAGCAATGTAATCAAGACTAGACTATATTTATCTCATCATACTTTGCCTTAAATCTATTCCATACATCCCTGTTAACAGGTAGGTATGGGACACATTTTGAAACTTAAAATTTTCTTAATTATAAAATTATGATTTTATGTTTCCATATTTCTCAAATACATTAAAAAGTGCTTCATCTTGTACTCTATAAAATAATTTTCATTTAAAATATTTAGCGCTAGTACTAATTACTAAAGCTGTAAACAAAATTTCCCCTACATTTTTAATTAAAGAAATTTTGAATAAAAAACAGAGGTCTTTACTTCAGAGAGAACAAACTTTATTACAGACCAGGCGTTTATCATCTTACGAAAAATTCGCATATCAAACATTTGTAACTGTAAAAATGGAATGTTATTTATTTTTAACCGACTTCCAAAAAGGAGAGGAGGTTATCAATTCAAGCGTATGTATTTTTTTTATGTATGTTCATCGATTACTCCGAAACTATCCAACCAATTAACTTGATTTTGGTGTTAAATGAGAGAGCTTGCTCTCGAATTGGTACCACTTCCGTTTCATAGAAATTGGTTCAGTACTTTTATGTAATTAGGCAAAAACTAATTAAATTAGTGATTTCTCGCAAATCAGTAGTAATATGGATGTCGAATAAGTTTGCCGATGCCAGGATGTCCGAGCGGTCTAAGGCGTTTGATTTAAAATCTAGCCTTTCGAAAGGCAGCGTGGGTTCGAACCCCACTCCTGACGTTCGTGTATACAATAATCTTTTCCGTATTATAATTTTTAATTATATATTTAACAAGTTAAATACTAATTATGCTATTAGGAATATTTTGTATTTAACCGTTACCACAGAGTATCGGAGATTTTTTATTAACTCATTAATTTATCAGTGAAAGAGTACTCAGAGAGAATAGACTTGCAAAAAGTAACATGACATTGAATAAGTTCTTTGAAGAGAATGAAGTACGGACAGCCGAGCGGTCTAAGGCACCAGATTTAATCTCTGGTTTTGAAAGAGAGGATCGGTTCGAACCTCACTCCTGACACGTGTATAGTATACAAAAAAAAATTTCCGTGTTATATATTTTTTAAGTGACTTAAAAATGAAGAGGATGTTATCAATTCGGCGCGAATGTATTTTTTTTCTATGTATGTTCACCGATTACTCCGAAACTATCCAGCCGATTAATTTGTTTTTTGTGTTAAATGAAAGAGGCTACTCTTCCATTGGTACTTCTTCCCATTTCATTGAAATTGGTTTAGTATTTTTTAGTAATTAAGTAAAAACTAATAAAATTAGTGATTTCTCGCAAACTAAAAGTAATATGGACGATGACTAAGCTCGCCGAATGGAGTGCAGTCAGGTGGCTGAGCGGTGTAAGACAGCAGATTTGATTTCTGGTTTTTGAAAGAGATCGTGGGTTCGAACCCCACTCCTGACATAAGTGTATGGTTTACAGTGATTTTTCCCGTATTATAATTCTTATGAACTGACTTCAAAAAATCGTTAACTTTTAACTAAAAAGAGAAAAATAAACTTTTCTACCAAAAATTGAACCGACTTCAAAAGCTACTGCAAAGTGAAAAATAATTTTTTTACAGAATAGTATTAAGAAATTAAATTAAGAGCGTAGTATTTATCATGCGTATTATTATATTTTTGTAGATTAATTTGATTTTTTGAAGTCGGTGCCAGCCAAGCCAAGTTCAAAATTAAAATTAATTATCAAATGCAAATCGTAAAAGAATAAAGTTAAATTTTTAACTAAATATTAAATCGTAAAAAAACTCGTAGATACTTGGATGCGTGTCTATTGGAACATTACATGAAATTTGGCTTGGCTGGCACAGACTTCAAAAAAGCAAATTAATCTACAAAAATATAATAATATGCATGATAAATACTACGCTCTTAATTTAATTTCTTAATACTATTCTGTAAAAAAGTTATTTTTTACTTTGCAGTAGCTTTTGAAGTCTGTTCAATTTTTGGTAGAAAAGTTTATTATATCTCCAACTGTAATATGTGTAATAGTTTTGAAAATAGTAATTTCTAAAATCTGTTCATTCTTTTGTTCGAACCATGTATGTTATTAATGAAAAAACATTATAAAATTTTGTGATAGATATTTATCATTGCTTATTCGGAAATGCTAAAATATATATGTTTAACGGTTTGGTGAATTCTTTGCAAAATTTTATGTCTGATAGAGCTTCTGACACGTTTGTCGTTAATATGGTTATCTACAATAGGTAAGTGAATATTAAAGGGTTTCTCCACTCACCTAAAGCTCCCGTTCCGTAATGTTAAGTCTGTGGACAAGTTGTTTTCGAATTTATCGCTTAAATTTTAATATTTTTAAACTATTTTTCTTGAATAGGATAGCTAAGTTCGATCTGTAGTACGATTATTTTCTACTTTTTCGATTTCAGTTGCAGATTTTATTAATAATGGTACTTAGTCTCAAAACCAGTACCAAAAGGAAAAACATCTTTATTTAAAGAATGTACAACCGACATAAAAAAAAGTAAAGAACAGTCATTAAATATCAAGCTCTGCTATCCTATGCAACAGAAATCGTTTAAAAATATTCAAATTTAAACTAGAAATTAGAAAATGACCTATCCATTGGTTTAACATTAGAGCTGTAATTTTCAAGTAAGTGAAGAATGCCCTTAATACTTTTAACATAATTGCGTGGACTATATCTGTTTTTAATAAAACGTTTTCAGTAAGAATAATACGATATCGATCCTTTGAATATATTCAACATTTCTGATTGATTTTCCTACTTTAATGGCATTTTAAAGTATTAGTAAAAATATGCTTTACATACTTAGCGTTCATCTCCCCACGAAAAAGAAACTATTTTACAATATCTGAAATATTTTAATATATCTTTTAGAATGCTAAATGTAAAAACAATGGCTATTCAATTTTAAAGACCTTGCGCTTTCATAAACTGTTTCAGATATTGGATTTTTGAGCACATTCTATTGACTGAATAAAATATGTTACTGCTTTAAATGAAGCAAAATTTTAATCGAAATACTCTTAAAACATGTTCAGTCTGTAGAGATATAAAAGTTTTGTTGCTGTTGCATTGTTTTAGAGACCATAAAATCTGTAATATTTTTAGACTTTTGTTTATGGATTTCGTAAAGTACCAAGAGCTGTTTTGTTGGAGACATTTTGTTGTAATTCGTTTAATTTCTGTAAAAATTTGCATTTGGTAAATTATCTTACAAAAATGTGTAATCATCGCAGCAGATTTTTTTTACAACTTTAGTTTTAGGAGTATATATCAAGTGTTGAATAAATAACTAGTTTAACTAGCTGCAGATATAAGTTAGCTAAAAATAAAAGATATATAGAACTAGATTTCACCCCCCCCCAAAAAAAAAAAAAAATAAATAAATGCACATATAATAAGTAAGAAGAAGGAAAGAAATTGAAGAACAAAATGAATATCATGAATAATTGTATGAAAAATGAAATATTCTCTGTATAACTTGAAAGTTAATAAATGGTTCAATGGAAATTACACTTTTTGCCTTTCTGTAGTAATATAGTGAAATACTTGAATATACAAATGGTTAGTTTCTTTCCTATAGTGTTTTTTATTCATTTTGTGAAATAGACTACTTATTTTTTGAACACCATGAATTTACTTTGGAAAACAAAGATTTCAAAAGAGTGGTCTGATATTGGGGTTTTATAAGTTAAAGGAAATCTGTACACTTTTCGTACAGAAATACTAAAATGTATATGTTTAGTGGACTCGTGAATTTTTCGTATAATTTTGTATGTCCAGTACAGATTCTAATACGTCTGCCTTTAAAATGGTTATCTAAAACAGGGAACTGAGTATTAAAATCTTTTAATATATCTGCATGGACAATGTCTGTTTTTAATAAAACATTTTCAATAAGAACAATACGATATCGATCCTTAAAATATACTCAACATTTTTGATTGATTTTCCTACTTTAATGGTATTTTAAAGTATTTAAAATATGCTTTACATATCCAACATTCTTCCCGCCCCCCAAAATAAACTATTTTACAATATCTGAAATATTTTAATATCTTTTAGAATGCTAAATGGAAAAAACAATGGCTATTCAATTTTGAAGACCTTGCGCTTTCATAAACTGTTTCAGATATTGGATTTTTGAGCACATTCTGTTGACTGAATAAAAGATGGTGCTTTAAATGCAGCAAAATTTTAATCGAAATAAATTCTCTTAAAACATGCTCAGTCTGTAGAAATATAAAAGTTTCGTTGCTACAGCATTGTTTTAGACACCATAAAATCGGTAATATTTTTAGACTTTAGTTTACGGATTTTATAAAGTATTAAGAGCTGTAAAATAAGAGTTGTTTGAAGGATTTCACAAAGAAATTTTCTATAATAAGCATTGAAAATGAAAATAAAGAAAAATTAGTTTTACAAATATTTCGTTGTTTTTCGTTTAATTCCTGTAAAACTTTGCTTTTGGTACATTATCTTATAAACAAGTATAAACATTCCATGAGTTTTAGAAGCGTACATAAAATGTTGAATAAATAACTAGCTTAAGTTGCTTCAGAAACGGTATTAGTTAACCCTTTACCTACCGACGGTACTTATAATTACCATTAAAATAACTTATTATAAAATTCTTTTATTACGTCAGTTAGTTGTAATATGTTTAGAATGAGTTAAACGTACATTACTTTATCTTGATCTAAAAGCATTATTGGTTACACAAAACAAAAATATTTTTAAAAGGATGATTTCTTTTGCCTTTGCATCTTTTCAGCTTTCTTGGTGCTGAGGAAGAGGAATATGGATTTTTCAATACGGAAATATTTCTATAGTCTAAGAACATCATATTTGTACATTTTATAATTCTACAAAATATTAAGAAAATAATTAAAAATAAGATTTGGGTGGGGCCATAAAAATTGCACAAAATCCCTGTAAATTCAAATTTAATTAATCCTACTAAATCCTTCAAATATTTATTAAATGATTGTGTAATTCTTTAAAATTAGTTGAAAGAATTTGCGTAAAATGCTTTAGAATGTAAAATTTTCATGTATTCATAATGCAGTAGATAACGGGTTAATCTTTACTTAACCCGGGAGAACGCGCGCTTACCCAGGGTATGAATGGTTTTAACTTTGCCCCAGTAAAATCAAATTATAACAGTCACTTTATTAAGACGAAGACAATTGCTAGAAATTTTGCGATAAAATAATTTGAAGATAACTTCTTAAAAATTAGTGGTTACAATTGTAAAAACCATACGTACTCCGGGTCTTTTAGGTCCTGTGCGCGTCCTCTCGAATTAATATTACCGGTCTGACCGATCTCTCACACATTGCAAATTAAGAAAAGAACCTGGGAAAATTTGGGTCTCTTTTTATGTTTCTTTAATTTCTCTTTGTATATACATGCTGTCCTCATAAAAATGAACATGCTTTATTACAATAAGCGGCTTAAGAATAATATTCAGATTCAATGCTTTTGCCGAAGTAGTTTTGACAGGGTTATCACAACGATATTTGTTATTTTGAAATATTTATAGACGTTTCCCTACGCAGTTTCAGGAAAAAATCTTTGCGGAATTATATGAAGTGTACTATTTTCTTTACACCCCCTAAGTTTCGGGATAATTCCTCATATATTTTTCCAGATATTTAACAAAATGTCTAAAATCGCAAGTGAAAGGTTACATTAGGCCATATACTGTAATTAACCCTTACACGGCAAAGCATCTCTGTGTCTGAAATGTTGAAAATATTAGTTACCACCAGAATATAGAAATTAATTTGATAAGAAAAAGTTTTTAATTACGTATATTATAAAATCAAAATGTTTTATTAAAAATTCTTGTGCGAATCTCTCATTTTTATAGAAATGAATAAAAGCATATTCGAAATACCCATGACATAGTTATTAACACATGCATCTTAGAATATGGATTTCTTTAGATAGCTAAACTATTCCTTTCTAAAGTGAAACAAAAATAAAAATTCAAACGCCTATTTTGCGTAAACTTTATTTTGAATATTTGTTTAGTCCGCGTAAAACTATACCTTCCGTGTGTCGCCCTTTATTAATATTAATTTTGAAATAAATCTCTTAAGATATATTTACGTTAATTGAAAATTTTAAACAATCATTTTATGAAAAATATTTTATTTAGAATAGTGTTAAAAAAGATTGAGTTAATTACAAAGTTTTATTTTAAAAATCGAATACGCGTGCAAAATAAAAGTAATTACTTTACCACATTTAAGGAATTGCTCTGAATAAAAGATTCACGAACGTGTCAAACATTTATCAGAAGCCTGTTATTATTTTTAAAAACTCGTAAATTTCTAAAAGCCTCTCTTTAGAAATAGTTGCTCTATAAAACGTTGCTAGATTTGTTAAGATTAATGCTGTTGTGTAGTCATAAATAATCTGAAATTTTTGAACAGTTGAAATTAGTTTTATATGCAAAATATCAAAGTCGAGACATTTTGTATAATTGACTTTACTTCTACTTTCTAATGAAAGTACTAACCATGTTTCGATTACTTACACTAGATAGTGAGACCGTAATTGTCTTATAACCCCATTAACGCGGGAGAAGTAAATTACATGGGAACAAGAACAAAATGGAAGCTAAACCTGCACGGTAAGCTGGCTGGCCTAATTAGCTAAACAACAAATGTTCCAATTTTGTGATTTAGAAATTCTTGAATATTCAGCTTGTGTGAAATATTCTAAAGAAAATTCATATAGAAATTAATTTTATGTATGGATTATCTGAGTCACTATATTTCCAATAGTTTACATTCTCTTAAAATGAAAGAAATTAACTTCTATTCATTTTTTACATTTGTTTGTGTGATCTACTGATGGTCTTCAATCCCATTAACGACCGGAAACAAATTCACTTCAAACACAATTAAACCTGTGCTAGCAGATCTGCACTCAAGTCGAACGACGTAATGAACACAGCATACATACTCAAGATTGTCTCTTCAGAAATCCCTAAAATTTTCAGATAATTTCAGTAGAGTAATATTATGGCTTGAGTGGGTACAAAAACTTCATTTAAGAAATAAATTTTACTGTTTGAAAATTTATTTTTACAAAGAGCATATTTGGCAAAACATTTAAAAAAAATAAAGCGTTACAGTTAAAGAAAACATTAATACCGTGAATAGAGATTTAATGTATCATAATCGAAAATTGTATTCAGGAATGTTTGAAACATATATTTTCATTATGTTTATATCTTTAATCAAGGATGTATTTTATATATTTTTTACAACGAATTAACTCAGAATGTATAGCTGTTTTATTAAGAAAAATACATTTTAAAAAAGTAATTATTTAAATTTAAGTGATCATGAATATTCAAATTTTAGAAAGTTAAATTTGTCCTTTGATTACTGGCAGGTATGACTGTATTTACATTCCATCGTACCACAATTTACAATTTTTGTTACTGACTGGAAAATTTCTCTTGCAAATATTTTATTATAAGCATATATAGCCACAATGTCTCAAAATATTGGAGGAATACAACAAAAACATATTTTACTCAGGCGTGTGTATGTCCTAACCAGCATTGGATAGTTAATATGCAAAGTATCTATTTCAATAAATTTCTAGTTATTAACATTGTCAGGAATTTCTAGATGACAAGGAATGATACCACACGTATGCTGCTGTTGGAGACATTTGGAAGACGGATCAAATTGAATGGCTTTACATTCCATTAACACCTGAGAAGAAAATTGTTTCCACGGATGCTTGTAAATCTGCCATTTAACCCTTTAACGGACAAACCATTTTCATTGCGGAGATGTTGAAATAAATATGACACCCGTAATTGCGAACAAATATATTTATAAATGAGAGAAAAGTGATTTTACACATACATAGTAAAATGGATTTTTTAAATTAAACTTCCACTGTCGTTGCTGCATATCGTAGTGGTTTTGTAGAGAAACCAATGAACGTTTAAGGGTTAAGTTTTATGACCCAATTAGCATAATATCAAAAATGCATAAACTTAATTTGCGAAGTCAAAATAAAAGTTAGTCTGACAAAAAATATATCTGTTGTAAGACAATTAAACAATCAGTTTGATATTCTTAAAAATAAAGTCCCATTAATGCGCATAAGCCTTAAAAACGAGCGTTAAGTTCTCTTGACTTGTTCATATTTAACCATGTGTTAGGCGCGCGGTTTACATTTGAAATTTGCTTATCACCTGTGTAGGATACGATTCCCCTTCTTCACAATTGTAATGTTCATAAACAATTGCACAGTGGCGTAATCAGGGTGGGTGCCCAAGTGCTCGGAATACTGATAATTTTTGAAAGTTCTGTTCACCTACTCTAACTAGAAAGTTTTCTGCTATGAATAAAGAAGAAATCCTTACAATATTAGTTTCCCACACACCCTGGTAACGTTACTGTTGTAACTTTTAAATATAAATTTTAAATCGGCATTTTATTATTTAAAAATGCTGTTTTATTATTGCTTTAAAAATACAAAAAAAGTACAGCATATTGGAAATGAGCGAGATATGTCCCCCGCGCGGCTAAATGCATGAGAAACATTAGCATGCCTAACGCAGAGTTAATGGGTATTGAAATAAAATATTTACAATCATTTTCATATCATTTAGGGGAGACTGAGGAACATGTGAACATGCGGCAGATATAAACGTACTAATTTTTCATTAGTTATATGTTTCGATTTTGCAGAAAATTTTCAAACATGGCAGCAACTGCATATAAGTTCTTTGTCATTTTGTTTATCCTCAGTAGCCGAAACATCGTTTATAGATCTCAAAAGTAAAATCTCAGTTCAAACTTGAAAAGCAAATAATTTTATTTATATATTGGAATTTGAATTTTTAAACATATACAATGAATACTAATAAATATTTTTGGTAAAAAGTTTTTCTTCAAAAATGTGAAAATGTTAAAAATTTGTTTATTTAACTCAAGTGGCATTGGGGAACACTTGTGAATAGACTATTCGGTATCATATATATTATAATACATCATCACATTATAAATGTGATTTTAAAAAATACCTTGTGTAAAAAAAAAGTTCTATTTATAATATTCAGTAGATTTTGTTCATATAATTTAGCCCAGTTATAAGGAAAAACTCTTTTAAAACAATTGCAAGTAACCTGATAAAATATCGAAGTGTTTGGAGATTATCGTTATCAAATGGTAATGAAACAGTCTTAGACTTGTGAAATTAAATTTAGCTTAATACAACAAGTAAGAAAAATCATGCGTTAAGCATAGATAATGAAGCACTTTCGAACACTTCTTGAAATCTTTAACAAAACTTCGTTATCCAGGAAAATAACTTATACCATATACAATAAGTTGTCCATATACAAATATGTAATCCAAAACTTTTGAAAAGCCCTGTATTTGATCTGTCGGTTAATGTAGAAACTATATAATGGTAAAATTTAGTTTAGCAAGAAAACGCCTAACTGGTTGAAATTTTCCTTTCAGCAATTTATACTAATAGATGGAAACATACTCGAATACTTTTGTTTAGCCCTATAAAATGCATTGTACCTTTAATACACGAAAGTATTTTGCTAAAGTTTCGTTTAAAAATAAATTCTATTTAAACTACTTAAATCAAATTTCCAGAAATTATCATCCAAAGGTGACCATGTATCCAGTTCTTTGCGTGACCCTGTATATCATTTTTTCTATATTCTACAAACATTTCTTAGTAAACTAAATGCAGTTCAGAGTAAAAAGGTGCAACATATTTAAAAACCACCTTTAAGTAAATCACGCTCTTATTCAGTAATCTTTCAGAGATCTTTTGTGTAACCCTGTATATCTAAATTATGCAACAATTAGCAACAATTTATATAAACCATATAATATGCATACATCTAGTGAAACTTAAAAGCGTATATCATAATTAAAAATGCATTTCATCTATCTAACATTCATTTTCCGTAATATACAGGATTTCGGATAGAATATACTACTTGAAATCTTTTATGTGTCGCTGTAAATGCTATGCACTACGTATTATGCAGGAAATAACTCATTTTAATCCTCAGCAATGTATATCAATTTTATTATATATGAAATTGTTTACCATGATTAAAATATGTCGCAAACAATTGCCCCCTTTATTATTATCTATTGGAATTCTTTTGTGTGGCTTTGTAAATGAATACTAACTATTCTTTCCGTTGCATACTTTAAAAAATGCATATTTTAGTGCACTTTGTTGATGCATATAAATTTGAAGATGGTTTAGAGGGTGTAACATTTTTAAAAATTCATTTGAAATGATTTTCCCCCTATAGGACGTAATGTGATGGAAAAATTTTGACTGTCCCTGTAAATAAACTAATCATGGCAGAAACGTCATTTTCAATTGGATTCGTGCTTGGGTAAACTTCATTAACGTTCAAAAATTTCATGACAATCCGAATATATTTATGAGAGTTGCAGCGCAGACAGACGGCCAGACAAACCGAATGCATAAGCACTTTTCAACTTTGTTGGAAAGTGCTAAAAAGATTATAATTGAGCTGTTTCCAATAGTTTCCTTTTTCCTTTTCTAAAGAGAGAATTAACAAAACAAGCAAATTCCAGTTACTGAAATTTAATAACGAAACCATCACGGATTGTCTTTAGACTATTCTATCACCTGGGTATATATCCTATATTGCTTGCATCAATTAAATGGATGTTTGCAAATCAAGTCATTAAGCTGATCGGTCTAATCTGCCAAACAACAAATCAATCAAATTTTGAACTTTCAAAATTTTTAATAAAGGCTGGTTTTTAGAGTAAAATTTATGCGTAAGTAGAAGGGTTGAAAATTTGTGTTCCAATTTTATTCGGAAATTCCAAATTCAAACTTGATTTTCCAAACGAACTTTTATTTCTTATAATCACAAATGTCTAGGATTAAATAAATCTAAAATTAATACTCATAGTTTCTTTAAAAAAACCGAAATGGTAATTTTATACCGTATGGAGATTCCATTTTTAAGAAGTGAATTTTAAGAATTTTCAAAAAAGTTCTTTAATTAAAGAACGTAAATGCAAAAACTTCGATAAAGGACAATATCTCCAAAACACTTCCAATGACTTTTACTCCATCAAAAGGTCAAGAAAGTATAAGGCATTTAAAATCTGTTATTATCGTAATTTCGGGTGTATAAGCCGCAGACCAAACAATTCTTTTTCGACCCAGAATTTTTTAAGAAACAAATATAACTAGTTAGATCGCCGTAAATATTTGTCTTCAATCACTAAATAAGATTTCTGGGTCCAAAAAGAATTGTTTGATCCGCGGCTTATACACCCGAAATTACGGTTTATTTAAAAAACGAAAAACTTTCCAAACAAAGTTTAAAAGAAATTGCCTGATAAAATATTGCCACTTTAAAGAGTTTAATGCTGTCAAGTAATCATAAACATTCCAACATTCTTTTGCAGTAAAACTTAATTTAATACATAAACTATCTGAATTACGACATTTCTAATAAGTTACTTTCTCCTTACAGCACAAGCTAATGCCAGTTACTGACATATGATAGTGAAACCATAATCGATTGGTTTCACGCTCCATTAACACCTTAGATGTAAATTACTTGCTTACAACAATTAAACGGATGCTTGAAAATCTGCTCATTAAGCTGAATGACCCAATTAGCCAAACAACAACGACTTAAATTTTGCACTTCGAAATTCTTAAAAATAGCTCCTTATTAGAGTAAAATTTATGGCTTACCTAGGTACATAAACTTTATTTTTTTATTTATAAAACTAAATGTAAAGTGTTTCGAAATCATATACAAGGTGTCCCATAAGTTCAATCACATTTAAAATTTTTCATTTAATTTAAGATTTAATCATATAAAAGTGTAGTTTTCATCATAAGACTTGTCAAAATATCGGATTTATTTCTACAATAAATAAAGAAAAAAAATAATAAAAAAATAATGATAAGCATAAGTAAACGTTACATTTTAAATTTGTGTTATAAAGCAAAGACACGTCGTGAGTAACTCCAATGTCATGATGCCGGTGTCTTGATCAATAAATTTCGTTTGTATTGCAATATTTTATTCACTTCTAAACGTCGTACATTTTCAATTTTTACACCATCGAAAAGGACAAAAAATATCTTTTTAAATGCTACCTGTTTGAATATATGACCTCAATTTATTGTTTTTATTTCTCAAAATAATTTTCAAGCATTTTTTAAAAATAAAATGTCGTTTGCAGTGTAGTTACGAAGGATTAACCTTTTTGCTCTAAAAACTATATAGATAATTCAGAATTTTTTCGGGCTAAAATTCTGAAATTAAAACTTCATGAATACATAAATAACGTAAAGAAAATAATATAAATAAATCAAATACTTTTCAGACTAATAACCAAGCAACATAAAGAAACCACTCAGATTATCAGAATGAGAAAGTCTGTGTCAAGGAGCGAAATCTTTGAAGATCCTTTTGGCCTTTAACTACTGGTATGCGGAGAATATGGTTTGGTTTTTTTTTCAGCGGATTATCTGCTCTCGGGATATAGGCGCAGGGGGGGAATGCCCTTCCTGGGAGGGTCTTTCTAAGGGAACCTAACCCGTATTTACGCAAGGTTCGGAGAAAACCACAAAAACTCCGAAAGGTTAGACCGACGGCCGCGATTTGGTTCGAACCCAGCACCTGTCAGAAGTAGTTGAGAAGTAGTCACTAGTTGAGAGGTCAGAACCTCTAGGCCACTGGTCAGGCTCGGAGAATATGGAACTGACACTGTTAAAATAATTGATAACTTTTCAATATATGTAATGATTATTTTGAATGTATGGAATGCTTTAGGTATATATTTGATATATATATATATATATATTAAATGAAATGCATTTTTTAGAGTTAGCAATTGTTTTTCCCTAATTTATAGCGGGTTGATACTCTAGTATTCATAACAAATAAAAGCATGGTTGCTAACTCTTGCGATTTTCGCACCTCAAGAATTAATGGGAATTTATCGCTTAAACATTCGGTAAATTACGGCGATTAAAAAAGGATAAACTTTGCCACTAAACTTTTGTGGTTCAAAAAAGCGTAGTAGTTGTCTTCTATGCTAAAACGATTGTTAAATCGGAATGCAATTCTTCTTATTAACTCTGCAGTTAAGATATTATCAATGTTTTCAAGTTTCCAAGTGGATATTTTTATTCATGTATTCCGAATTCATGTTGGAAATGTAAAATACAATTTTTTTTATCCTATTTTATGACAGATATTGCGACATAAAATAAATAATTTAGATTCTCTTGTATAAATTAGGTTTTTCTGCATCGTGGAACTTTTCAGAACTCATTCTATCATGGGTATTTTAGCGGGTTAAAAATGAAAGACTGTGGCAGGGTGTCCAGCTACTGATATATAAGCCTTCTAGAAAATCAGCTTGTTTTAAGATTTTAAGTGATCCTGAACCACTAACGTTTATGCCATGGATGCACAACTTTTTTGCCAGAAAATTGTTTCCCACCAGAATATTTGAAAAGAGTCGTTTGTTTTATTTAATAACAAAGATTTCGTCATAACTATAAGGAAAAATATTCTGCATAAAAATAGTGGTATCTTTGTGGCCCGCGGGCCAAAGGTTGTGCACCGCTGGTTTATCCTTAAATGTGTATATAATCAAATCAACAATTAAGTTTCAAAAAGTGCGTACGTATCTCCAAAGTCTAGTTCTCAGTGTTATTTTGCAGTGACATGCTAATCAGGAAAATGTGGTTGTGTATTGCTGTCTCTAAAGTTCATACAATCTTCAAATACGGTTCAAAATAAGGTAAGCTGAGGTAAATAGGCCATTGGCTATTTTTTTAAACAATATATTACTTTTAAGTTTTAGCTATTGCAAATATTTCAACCCCATATCTGCTTTTTAAAACAACGTGTAGTAACTCAAGCATATCTCTGTTTTTTCTGTGATAGATTACCGGTAATTCAGGCTTCTTTTTTTTTAAATCAACGTCGATTTGGTTGAACATCTTGGACTTTATTTAAATACGGTAAGTCATTTTATTAAACAATCACTTTTTTTCAGGACTACTCTTATAAATACATTATTAGGTATTTATACCTATATACTATATGTTTCAAATGTAAGGATCTCTTATTCTAGCCTACTCAAACGTCAAACAAACTCTGTGAGGCACATAAGCATTCAGACTGATTCTGCCATTCCATATGACTCGCCCTCATCTAGCAATTTAAAGAAAAAAACCCGTAATGTATACTGTATCGCTAGTACAAGACTTATGCAGGGTTCGTGCGAATCCTGGAATTTCATGACAAGGAAATTTTTTGGTACCAGTATTTTCTTACAGAAGATCTATAATTAAATAAAGGGATATTTCGCACGTTTAAACTAGATTTATTTTTTCGTAAAATAATATTGGTACATCACATGAGAAATAACGGTACCCGTACGAACCATGCTTATGCCAAAATTAGAGCTCTGGCCACCATCATCAGAACCTCTCGAAATAGAATACCTTTATAAAAGAACACAAAACTCATTAGCTAAAACTTCAAAACCTACCGAACATGAGTCGCAGGCTACTTCAGAATTAGATAAAAACAAATCACTCAGCTCTAGTGTATGTCCAATTAAAAAACCAAACATAAAATCTAGCACACAGAAAGATCGAAAAAAGCCTTCAACCCAAGTCTCTTCACAGTGGAAAACTGTGAAGAGAAAGGGCCAAAAAATCCTGTCTGAGCTCGGGAATTAGAAATATAAAGGATCCGAAACAGTTACTCAACTATGTTGAAGAGGCTATGGATTCATCTAGTTATGAATCTGATGATGATGATGAAACAAATACTGTTTATGAAGAATATGTGCCTTCATCATAATAACTTACCTTAAAAAAATAAAACTTGATTGATTAATCTGTTTTAAGCAGTATTTTAACTTTTTATGTTTGTTTTTAAACTAGTCATTTTTTAGAGCTTTTACTATTGTAATTTAAATATTTATTCATTTGTCATTAACGAAATCTTACTTACATTTAAATATTGCACAGTCTTCATGATTCTTTTATAGATATTGACTATTATTATATACCATTATTATATAATTGACTTACTATTTTATTGATTTGACTGATTTTAACTTTTATTTTTTCTTGAATTGAGTTTTAATCCTATGGACTTGTTTTATATACATTTATCACCTTAACGCTGTCATCTTTTAACTTTGCTTTTTTATCCATTACATTTTTACACTTTTTAAACAATTCTTAAAACTTTTTGGTTTATACTTCACCCTGTTCTTGGCGCAGCATGTCCCTAGTGTGATTTTGCGCCAGTAAACCCTAATCAATCAATCAATCAAATGTAAGGACGGTTTTCTAGCTATCCCAAAAATTTTGAAGAATGGTATAACTGAGACATGGATCAGGGTTAACTGGACGCATTTTTACCGATCCCACCGAAGCTAGCATAGGAAAAATAAATACGGGCTTCTGATTGGTTGAATTATTTAAAAAGCAATTGTTGTTCGTAAATAAATCGTTCGGAATGCAGATGTACGTATTACGCGCGTATATAGGTATATCATGTTAAAGTATTAAAAATACGAAGAAGAAATTGCATTTTTAAAAGTAATTTAGAACAATTAGGTTTGTAAATGTACGTAATTGACGCCGTAAAAGACAAATGTGATTATTGTTCTAAATGTTAATGTGCGTATTAGGAACATATATGTGCATATCATGTAAAAATAATTAAAAGAAGGAATTTTGGTTTTATTCTTATTATTATTATTTAAAAGTAATACAGAACAATTAAGAAGCATCATCATTAATTTCTATAAATCTAAATTCTAGAAAAAATTTCTTTATCTATGCATACTTATGCAAAAGCAGAAGAAAATTTATTAAAATCTATTTTTTAAAATGTTTTTAAACATAAATTAATGATTAAATAAATGTAAACTCAAAACTGGACCAAAATACTGCTTTAAGTTATTCAACCAATCAAAAGCCCGTATTTTCTCCCTTACGTCAGCTTCAGTGGGATCGGCAAAAATGCTAACTGGACCATGTAGAATACAGTAACCCCAACAGTGTAGGTACTTTTTTGGAGTTTCTCTTACTACGGGAAATTAATTTCTTCATTTTTTTTTTATTTGCAGTCAAAGAAATTATACAATATATTATTAAAGTTACATAACAAAATTCTTAAAAAGGCATTTCAGTGGGGATTAAACCAAATATCTTAAACCAGAGATATAAACTTCAAAATTTTACGATACAGATGAAGAGAGGTACATAAGACAAAGTGACATTATTAGAAAAATATCAAAACCAATAAAAATAGATTTTGATTTAACCTCTTCAGTCCTTAGACAGATTTTACGAGAGACCACAAAAATCAGTTTAAAACCACTATAAAACATCTCCAAAGATATATCAGTCGATATATTGATGCTTATGATATGCACACATTTATTAAAAATGTGTTGAAGTAATTTTAACAATTCTAGAAGCATTTAAATTAGTTTAAAGGATGCTAGTCTCCTACAGGAGATATCAGAGCAGAGGAGAATAAAAACATGGTTACATTCTCCGCATATTTATTGAACTTGTACAATTTTCATTGATGTAAATAAAAAGGAGAATGAGATAATTAACCCATTAACGCCCAAGTTATTTTCTTCGCTAAAATTTAAATTTTGTATTTCCCACCACTTTCAAAATCAAATTATCTTTTATCTAATTTTATCAAGGATTTTGCCTCGTGAAAGAAGGTATATATTTATCTTCCTTTTTACTGGTGGGAAAACCGCTTTCTTGCTGTTTTTGTAACCGTCCTCAAATGAGGACGCTGGGCGTTAATGGGTTAAGTACTTACGTAACTGATTGTTCATGAATTTATCCTCTTTACTTTTCCTAAATTACACATGTACTTTTATACTTATTGCTACAGTACGTAAGTACTTATCTAATTCTTATGTTTTTAGTATAAATAAATCTAATAAATTCACGTTTGTTGCTTTTTTAGACAACTTTGAAGCAGAGGTTTCCCTTACAACGTTCTTTAGTTCAAATATAAGTTGCATTTTACCACTAAATTTTAAGAATATTTTCAAAGTGTTTCACCGCAGAAAAATATCGCAAAATCTGTGAATGATGGTGGGGATTACGAATGTTGTGGTTAAAGAATTAAATGTAGATTTTCTTATTTTTAATAGTGGTGCCAGAGTCCTTGGAAATTCCAAGGAGTGTGCGAACCTGGATGATCTACCCAGCTCAAAAGGTTAAAAGTTATTTACATTTTTTCAAACAAGACTTTTGCTACCCCATATTTGATTTAAAAAAATGAAGGTGTGTGAAAAATAGGCCTTCCTGGTCCAGTTGCTCTTTTTTTTTTGGAAAACATGTTAAACAACATGTTATGATTGTTCTTAAACATTTAAGACACACTATAGTAGATATAAATAGTGCTGTAGTATGTGGATTCAGAGGATTTTGAACGGAACTTGGACTGGAATCGTCTACCTCCCCCGTGCAATTTACGCCACCTGTTGCAATAGAATGAAGTTCCTGACTAACAATTTTTCATGGAGACAGTGGCAGTGAGTTTTTCTGTTTGGTAAGGAATTGTGCTTACTACATTAAATAATAAAACAATGTGGTGTAATGGAATTTCTTTTGAAGATTATATTGCCTTTAAGACAGGTTCTTATTAGGATCCTGCATCTTAGTTTGCTATTTACGGTCCTTATACAAGGAAAAGAGGACGTTTAGAATAAAAGTATACAAGTGCCTAAAATGTCAATTTCGATTAAAAATTAAGTTAAGAAAGTAAGTTAAAATTTGTTGTTTTTAATTTCTCAAAAGTGATATTTTTGTGAAAGGGTATAGCCGGGTTTCATAGTAAAGTATGCCCTTGAGTCAACCCCAGCGAGTCCTACATGGATCGATAGCCCATAAAAAGAAATTCATTTCTCCCTAGTTTTAAGTTTGTATCTCAAGACTATGGGGGGTAATGACCCTAAATGCCTGTTTTGGAAAAGTGCGCATTGTGACAAAACTACTAAGCAAATTTCAACCAAAAAAATAAGGGATGTAGAAAACCACCATACAAATGTTTGAAAAGTTTTTTCAAATTTTTTTAAACAAAATAATGAGTTTTCTAACATTTTTCCTGTTTTTAAATGAACATTTTAATAAAAATAAACTGAAATTTCTGAGTGACCACCTTGATTTTTTTGCTTGAAATACTATGAGTGATGATGCATATTCACTATCAATCTCAACTTTCTACGTATGGTGCATCATGTTAAAAAAAGACAAAATCATATTCCAGCGGGAATGTGGGGCGTGTCTCGCTCAAATTTCACGCCTTCTTTTCCAATCTCACATATTAATTCACACGGTATTTTTAAAATAAAGCGTGAAATTTGTCCAAGACACGCCCCACAGTTCCGCCGGGATATGATTTTGCCCTTATGATGCACCATAAGTAGAAAATTGAAACTCATAGTGAATATGCATCATGTCTCATAGTATTTTATGCAAAAAAATTAAGGTGGTCACTCAGAAATTTCAGTTTATTTTTAATTAAAATGTACATTTAAAAGCAGGAAAAATGTTAGAAAACTTGTTTTTTTGTTTAAAAGAAATCTGAAAAAATTGTCAAACATTCGTATGGTGGTCTTTTACACCCCTTATTTTTTTCGTTAAAATCTGCTAAATAGTTTCGTCACAATGCTCTTTTCCAAAACAGGCATTTAAGGCCATTTTCCCCCCATTGTCTTCTGATACAAACTTAAAACTGGGAGAAATGAATTTCTTTTTATGGGCTATCGATCCATGTAGGATTCGATGTGGTTGACTCAAGGGCATATTTTACTAAGTAACACGGCTATACCCTTTAAGTTAAAAAGAAGTCTTAAGTATATAAATAAAAATTCTTAAACACATACTGGACAATTGTACAATAAAATATAGCTATTAAGAATGTATTTGTTAAAAAAATACATAACGTTACTCATTGGTGCACAAAAACAAGAACTTTAATATAAACTTGTACGATTAAAAATAAAATACAAATTCAAATTTTCCAGCCGTCTTCAGGAAAATGAGTCATCATATTTTCTACCATTGAACCACTATTTCATCATCATATTTTCCTGAAGACGGCTCAAAACGTTGATTTTATGTTTTATTTTTAATTTTATAAGTTCACGTTAAAGTTCTTGTTTTTATAGATCAATGAGTAAAGTTATGTATTTTTAATAAATGTATTCTTAATAGTAATAAAAAATCAGTTACTGCAAAGTTTTTAAATTGTACTTTCAATATATATTCAAGGAAAGTTTTTTTTTTTTTTTTTTGAATGCTGATTTATTGAAAAGTTTCAGTTTCAAATTTTTAATTCATCAATTATTAACGCTTTTGATGAAATTTGAGCAATATTTGTCTATTTTTTTACCTTTAACTAAGACTATGTGCCTATAACTATTAAAATATTCATGCTATTGTCACAAAATTCTATGTTTCCTGTTTAATGTTGAGAGGCATCTGAATTATTATGGAATTCGTAAAATATATTTATTTTTAATTCTATTCAATAATTCAGTTTAAATAGCAAAATAGCATTTTTTGAGATATATTTATAATATATCTCAAAAATATATTTTTTTAAATATATTTATAAAATAAATAAATTTATATATATTAATTAAATATATTTTTTAAATTAAATTGCTTATTTTTATGTTTATTCGCATTTTTATGCCAGATTTACTAATAAATAGCATTTTTAAACTTATAATTTAAAAAAATCGAATAATTTGTTCTGAAGGAATGCAGATATATTTATTTTAAAAAACATTTCCTCCTCATAATTATTTATTAAAATAGGCTAACCGTAATTCCGATGGATAATCTGCTGATGAAACAATCATGTTTGGACCCAGAAATTTTATTTTAAAAATGTAACCTAGTGTATTAATGTAAATATTTGACTTTAATTATTAAATAGAATTTATGGATCCAAACGTGATTGTTTGAATGCTGCAAAAATGATGATATTTTGGATTGTCTGAATAAAATATACCGTCTCCTATGTACTGCTTACTGTTACAAATAATTTTTTGCGATACATTAAATCTGTATTATGGAACTTATTCAAGTCGAAAACCCTGAAATTTGTGTCACAAGGAACTTGTGCATTTAATCCAGACAATGTTACCAACATATTTATTATTAAATAAAACTACCATCCTACCATAATTTCTATACAGCCATTTCCGTTTTATTTAATCACGGAATGGCAGTCACTAAATAAAACAAAAAATGCTAAACACAAATACATTCGTTTTTTTTTTAATATTTATAAAAATATTTAATAAAAAATGACATTTAACGAAAAAGAAGAAAAAACTACCATGCATTATAAAAATACTTAATGTACTCAATATCGGCAAAATTTACGAATAAATAAATATTGAAATAAATAAATTCTGTTCTTCGCGTACATTGCAAAAAAGGCGCAAATTGACAGTTTGGAATTAAAATTAGCTGATTTTAGTTATATAGCAGTAATTAAGGTATTGAAAATTATTGTTAAAGGTAAAATCCAAAAATATTCATAGCTCTCAAATTCTGCGACTTGTCACCACCAGTAATTTAGATTGACCATTCTTCATATTTTATTACAGAAAATTTCAAATAAGGTATGCAAAGATAATTATTTGAAAATTTACGCTAGATCAAACTGTAGTATTTTGCAGATATGTTATTTTGACGCCTATAGCATTTATATTATTCGAAAGTAGTAGCTCAATAAAAAATATTAGGTAATAATTTATACTTGATAAAAAATATATTAAAAGTAATGTTAGAATATATTTATACAAAAAATTGTCAAAATGATAAAGCATTTTATTTTTACTAGGTATAAAAATAACTACGGCCACTAGTAAATAACAAAAAAAAAATAATGATACAATTCTTTTACGGAGTGTGTTCTTGTAGTGAAATAATTAAAGTAATTTCTTCATGATATTGTGTTTTCTTAATGGTGCATTAAACTGGAAAAATTCTTTCTTTGTACATTGTGGAATTTGTAAATCATGAAAAAAGCATGTAATTCAAATTTAACCCATCTAATATACATGTTTCAGTTTTTCTTTTGCTGCATTTATATTTCAATTAATTTTCTGTTTATGAAAATTTTTTATAATTATGATAGAATTAATGATATATATTTTTAATAATGTATTTTAAATATATTTTTTTAATTTTGCTATCGGGTAATTTTATTATTTTTTCTTGATTATTAATGCTTTTATTTAATTTTAATAACGTAATAAAACACTGACATTATATTGCTTTCGCCTTTTTTCTTAGTTTCTCGTGATTTAAATGATTTTCTTGACACTAGTGATGCTAAGTAGAAAGTATTTAAACATGTATACAATTTGCAAGTGGAAAATTTAAAAAATAGGGATTTTGAAAATATTTTTGTGATTAACCCTCTCACTGACAAGCCCGTCTATAGACCTTCCCTAACTTCCAGGTTTCCCTGCAATGCAAGCAGTAATTAAAATGATATAACTCAGTTGATTTCATGGATTTTAAATGCATTGTGCAATGATTAACACACTCAAGGAATAACATTCATATTCGTAAGTAAGATTTTTCTATAATTTTGAAAGAATCATATTTTTTAGCAATTAAAACAAAATGCTGGGAAAACAACATTACAATTTTGCCCTTTTGCAAGACTGTCAGAGGGTTTTAATGATAAATGTAAAATCTTTAGTTAAAAAATACACGTAGAAAAATTATCATGAACTTGTAAACAAGAACATGCATTTCTTTGTAATTTGCAAGAATACATGCAACCAATACTGAGCCTCAGTATGATTTATAGCTAACATTTCTTTTCAGAATGAACATAGCTTTCGTAGCAAAATAATTATAGTAATTTCGTCATCTTTTTTTTTTTTTTTTTTTTTTTTTTTTTTTTTTTTTTTTACATAACGATGCATTTAAAGATCCTTCGCGAATAGCGCGAATTTAAAATATTAAATAAAAATTTTAATCGGATTTTAGCCTAAGAGATGCTTATATTAGTATTTTGATTTTAGAATGTTTTTATTTTCACGCATATTCTCTTGATTATGAATTATTCATTTAGATGTATTACGGTAAAATTAACACTATAAGTGCGGCATATTTTACTGAAATTTCATAAAAGTATTTCACGTCAGAATTTTTATTTAAAACAATTTAACTAATTTATTTAATTTTTACGCCGCTTATTTTTATCTTATTTTATAGAGTGTTTTCTGGTTCGAAACGACTTCTAATCACGTAAAATGGGGTGAATGGGAACAGTGGGGTGAATAGGAACGAAACTTCCCGGTCATACAAATAAATTCATTATAAATATATGTGATGATATTTTTAGTTGCCAATTTTTTTATAAGACGGTAATAACGTTAAGAGTTGGGAAATTCAGTCTTGACATGTTTGTACCACTACTGGGGTATATAAAGAAACTTCAAGCGGATCCTCCAAAACCTCATTTTTTCAACATCTTCGAAACTTTGTATGTAGCTACAGTATTTTTCGTACTCTAAACCTATGAGGGGGATTTTTAATTAAGAATAGACCTGTAAACGATATGCTGAATTAAATTCTACTTATTTCTAAACTACATAATAAAAAAATGAAAAATGGCTTGTAACAGCAGAAATTTAAGATTTACGGGGTGAATCGGAACACGTTTTCTTTCATGGTTAATTTTTCTATACAGTAATAGTTTCATTTAATATATGAAAATGTATGTTTGAATATGTATTGTAACAGTATTTTGTTTCTTCTAATTACTTGAAGAGTTTAAATGTGCCAAGAAATTACTTGGTTAAACAAAAAAAGTCAACGCCTATTCCAACAGACATGGAACACACAATAAAAGAATTTAAAAACAGCAAATTAGTTATAAAAACTGCACAGAATTATTCTCTGTCATCCACAACATTACTCAAACATCTCAAAATAGAAAACCAATTAAAAAAGAGAGGGATGCACACAGTTCAAATGTCTGGGGATGAGGGCGTATTAGTAGATCATATTAATACATGCAGCGATTGGGGCTACTCAATATATTCACTTATCTAATGACTACTAGTAAAGGATAACACAGTAAGGGCTTAATTTTTATTTAATTCTACTTCTGCAATTCAAATATAATTTCTTAAAATATATTTTAACTTTTCTTGATTTCAAAGTTGTTTTCTAATTTTTAAAAATGCATATCTTTACTTGTATATAAAATAAAAGCTTGGTTTTATTGTAAATACGTGGTCCTATTTCTCCCTTATCATTATTACCTGTTTTTATTAACCCTATTAAAGTTTGAATCGGAATAAATAAAGATTATAACATTTGTTCCGATTCACCTCTATTGGCGGGGTGAATAGGAACACCATTGAAAATGTAAATAATATATATATATAAACAGTAAAAATGTTTCGTTTTTGCTTAAAAAGTAGAGAACAAAACAAGACCGAAGTTTCTAGTAGAAAAATAAAAATAATAAAAAATCAGTTATTGCTGTTTTTTAACATTACAGTTGAAAAGTGTTCCGATTCACCCCATTTTACGGCATTTCGAATGGGTCAAACTGACCCGACAGCTCAGTCCTAGAATTAAGACATTAAAAAAATATTGCTAATAAAAAATATACAGGGTAAATAATAATTTGAAAAGAAAAAACAATTTCAAAACTTCGAATTATTAACCTATTACACGCTGGTGTAGCCTTTACGTAAATAAATGCACGCATTTAAGTTATTTACATACCCACAACTATTTTTTAATTAAAAAATGTCCTTAATTCTTTGAAATATAGTAGTTGAATTTTCTAACTTAATTTTAATTTTGAAATTTCAGAGTGGCACAGGAACATTCGACCAAATTTATTTGAAAAGGATATAATGCATCTTTTCGTGTATATGGTAAACGGATTTTTTTTCTTTGCAAAATACCGGTGCCAATTGAAATTTTGAAATTTCAATTGGCACCGTTTCAATTGGCAACATTTGAATTGGCAACATTTGAAATTTTGAAGAAATTTACTCACCATAATTCAAAGGGTTAAAATAGTAAAATATAAAAATAAAATAAAGTGAAAATTATCTTTCACAGTTTGGGGTGGCAAACAATGTTCAGCTAAAATGTTTAAAATTTCAACCTTATAGTTTTGGTGTTTAATTGGTTAAGACAATTCGACTTAAGTAGCACAGTACGCTTTTCACTTAAATACGTAAGGGTCTATACATTTTTAAAATTCTGTAACAATTGAAGAGCTTATTCTTAAGTACTAAAAATTAAATATGATAAATTTGAATTGAAAGTTCCTCTTGTGCATTTTATTGATTTATTTTCTGTTTGATACCATGTATTGAATGTATTAACATGCGTGGAAAAAAACTCTATCAAAAAACTTATTTAACAATCAAATGTTAGAAATTCTTACTATTTATATTGTTAAATATTAAAGAATAACGTCCTAAATTTTCAAGACTAAATAGAATCTTAATATTTTAGCTTTACTGTGTGATACAGTAACGCCATCATGCATATACATATGAAAATTTTTCTGACATTCATCAAACTGAAAATTTTTTATTTTTGTTGCTTTGTAAAATTTGATACGTCGCGGTACACAATACTGACACAACTATTGGGGACGACGACGACGCATGTTAATCACGCAAAATTCCCCTATAAATTTTGAAGATGTTATTTTTGATAAAGTGATTCACAGCTATTAAATAGGACAAAAATATATATTTTTATAATCAGCCTTTTCAGAGCAATGCATTTCCATTGCTAAAACGTTCAAATGACGGATTTACACCGGAATTTACGTACAAGTTTATTTGTGGAAAAAGGGAGAAAAGGAGCATTTGAGTTTCAGTATTGGATGCACTTATTATTGCAAATGAAAAAGAAATGCATGTTCAAGACACGTGGATTAACTGGAAATATATATACCAAAATTCTGTCTGGCTACCTATTTCTTTCTTGTGGAGTCGACTCCCATAATTGTTTCAACTGTCATTATTCAGGCAAAAATGTATTTACTATTCTGTTAACACATGCATACTACGAGTTTGAGCGTGCTTTATAGATAAAATAGCTTTACACTTAAATAATTTAAAACTTAAGCTTTTTACTAATTATTTTTATCTTTGTCCATTTTTCTCTGTCGTAGTACATCAGTATTGACTTTCTAAAGCATCATTTTCGTATTTGTAAAAAAACTTTAATTTCTGTTGTGATTGCAACATGTATGCTACATCAGTTAAAATTCTTTTATTTAGATCATAATCTGATATTTTGTAATATCTTTGGTACCATATTAGCATACATAAATTTTGTGTAATCTTAAAAATGTTTTATTTCAAATTTTAGTCAATGTCCCTTTTAAACCGGTGCCTAACTACCAACGATGTAAAATTCCAACAGTAAATTTTAACATTAATTTTCGTTTTATTTAAATGTCTTATTGATGCAAAATTACTACCATGAAAGAAGCAAAAATATCTATACATTTTTACTAAGGTAAGATTGCTTTGTTGCTAATAAGTATCTACCGTAATTTCGGGTGTATAAGCCGCAGATCAAACAATTCTTTTTCGACCCAGAATTTTTTAAGAAAGAAATATAACTAGTTAGATCGCCTTAAATATTTGTCTTCAATCACTAAATAAGATTTCTGGGTCCAAAAAGAATTGTTTGATCCGTGGCTTATACACCCGAAATTACGGTACTTTAAACACAAAACTAATATACCGTAATTTCGGGTGTATAAGCCGCGGATCAAACAATTCTTTTTGAACCCAGAAATCTTATTTAGTCATTGAAGACAAATATTTACGTCGATCTAAGTAGTTACATTTGTTTCTTAAAAAATTCTGGGTCGAAAAAGAATTGTTTGATCCGCGGCTTATACACCCGAAATTACGGTATTTAAAAAAATCAAAAAAGCACTATCTTGTACATAACTACCATTTTTTACGCTTTTTTGTTACTACTAAAATGAAAGATATTTTTTATTTCACTGAGGGCAGATTTCAACGATTAATAAAGGTAGAATTTATTGTTAAATTTTAGTTCCAAGAAAAAACCGTAACTGTTGGCATGGCAATACTGTCGAATTGTTAAATTATTAATTGTTATGTTACTTTTGTAGTATCCAGTATTGAAAATATCTCAATGTGATATTCTTAATATTTAAAAATAGTTTGTAGGTCTTCAAAAAATCTTTTTTAAATATTAATCTTTCGCATATTTTAATCTTTGGTTTATTTTACAAATATATTAACCCATTAATTCTCGCGCCCGTAAAATTCAAGGGCAGTGTAGGCTGCGTTTTTTAAATTATTGTTTTTCGGATTGTTTGATTCATACCAGCTTCTTAAAATATTATATTTGTCTTTATTCTCGCATCATTATACCTGCCATTATATAAGGTGAATATATCCACTTAAAAAAGTAATGGCAGTCAAATAATTTGAATATAAAAAAGCAGGGTACATTTATACTTTGCGACGCTTAAGAGCTTAAAATCAAAAACGTTTTGTCATGTTAGATCTTTCCTGTATGCAGAGTTACCAAAGGCAAGAAAATTTTAATTCCAAATGCAAAGTTTTCTGAAAAACAACTTTTTAACACAGGCTTTGAAAAAATTTGCAATAGAAGTATACTTCAAATTTTATGAAAACTACTGCGGATAGAATACAAAAATAATTGCATGTGGAAGTCCTGTGTACAATAATAAAATTTACTTCAGTTTAAAAAGAAATTCCTTTACATACGTGGCATAATAAAATGAATGTACTTGAACATTACAAACTTAAAAAATCAGATACTTTAATTCCTTAAACATACAGAAATCCATTAAGAGGGAAATTATTTTAAAATTTGAAAAATGCTGTGATATATTTTTTATACTTAATTAAAAATTTATTAAAACAATAATTAGTAAACCATAGTTCACGTAGAAATATTTAATGAAATGTCAACTAAAATAAGCTTTTCGTTTTTATCATCTTCAAAAATTAGTTCTAACACTTCTGAAGCACGAAATACTTTAATGATACAATTTCTTTTCGAAATGAGCATAGATAGCTCTCGTACCGAAATAATTGCAGTAATTTCGTCTCCATATCGTTTTTTCTTGACGGTGCATTAGAAAGAAAAAATGTTTCAGTGTTCATAGTGGAAAATTTTAATCGTTGAATAAAGCACGTAATTGGAATGCAGGCTCAATTATGTCTGTTTTCATTTTTCTTTCCCAACATATTTTTATTTATAGGAATTTTCAATTAATGTCAATTGATTTAAATAGTTGTATTAAAAATAGACTTATGGAAATTTGTTTTAAATTATTTTAAAGAAGTGAGTAAAAAATGTGTTTTAAACATTGCTATAGAAATGCACTTTTAGCAGATGTAAAACGAAAGAATTTCTAATACTCTCAAAACTATTTATTAAATATAATTATTATAACAGGATTTATATATTTATAAATAAAAACATATATATGGTAGTTTTTTCAGGAAATAATGGTGGATTTAGCAGGTAAAAAATGGAATATGACTTCAAAAAATCTAATATTTAACCCGTAAATGCATGAATTATTCTTTTAGAATTGTGTTTTTATTCTAATATTAAGACACGAAATTTTTAAGATAGATTTTTAATTTTATTTAGTAGCATATTTTTGCAATTATTTCAGGATAAATATTTCTATTTAAATATATTGGTTGCTAAGATCTAAATTCATTTATTAGAAGTTACATAAAAAGATATCCAGATCTGCATCACTATACGTTTAAGGGTTAAAACAGTTCTCATACTTGTCTAAATACACTTGCAAACGGATTTCCAGTATTTCAGTACCATTTAGAAGTAAATCAGTTTCTTTTACATGCAATACATTTAAGATAAAATGTATATTTTGCCTCTTCTTCTTTTGAAATTTATTTTTTCTGTTTAAATAGTTGATTGACATGTGTATAAGCATTTAGAGACATCAGTTGGTGTTATTTCAAGCAAATATGTTCATAGGAAAATTAATGAAAGGATACACATTTTTTTCAAATTTTGAATTGATTTGCTTCTATTGTTTAGTGATATCATGTATACAAATATATATCAATAATTTGTAAACATAACGAATGTCTGAAATGTTTAGAAATGATTTATATTGAAATAATAAAATAGATGAGAAATTACTTCACTGTAAATCGAATATTTTATTCTTTTTTTATTTTCAGAACACCTTCATCAAGAGTATAATACCATTCGCTGTCTGTATCATATCGAAAACAAGTGTCGCCAGAGCGAATTCTAGAAAGAATCGATTTATGTAGCGTTTTGATGTTACCTCCTTACCCTATGTCTCGAGTGTATTTGATAGATTTTGATTGCATTTCGTTCCAAATTCTAGAAATGGAATTCTCTCGTAATACTTCATTAACTTACGTGCGTTTAAAAAGTCACTTAAAAATATTAAGAATAAATAAAATTTAGTAATAACTATGACATTATTGAAGTTGTATTTGATGAACTGATTACGCATATAACATACACTAGAAGTTGAGTTATTTTACGCTTATTTGAGAGGCTATTATTTAAAAACCTTGATATATCAGGGGTTGTCGCGCTCATATTTTAGGTTTTATTTAATACAATAATTATTAAATAGTAACAATCATGATAAAATTCTTTTGCATAGAAATAATAATAGATAATAATAAGAATAGAGCCATATAAATATTTCCTTGGGAATTTTTTAATTAGTGTGGTAGCCAGAAAAGTGAACAAGCTAATTCCTGCAAAAGTAATATACATAAATGAAATGAAAAAAATAATAGATAATATTAATGCATGGAAATTTTTCCATAGAGAGAGAAAATTCGCCTTGAATATAACATATCAAATGGAAATCAAATTTTGAATTGCTTAAAAGGCGCAAATGCCAACCTAGTGAAAAAGATTCCATGCCGGGAATCGAACCCGGGCCATCAGTATAGCGGACTGACGTTCTACCGACTAAACCACATGGAACGACACCCAGCAAGGAACTTATCACTATTACTTGTTGGCAAGGCTACAAACGCAGCACAAGATGGAATACAATCCGCGAGTCACCGATCTGGGGCAATCACGAAACTCAAATTTTATCCAGCATCGATTGAATATATTAATGCATGGAAATTTTTCCAGAGAGAGAGAAAATTCGCCTTGAATATAACATATCAAATGAAAATCAAATTTTGAATTGCTTAAAAGGCGCAAATGCCAACCTAGTGAAAAAGATTCCATGCCGGGAATCGAACCAGGGCCATCAGTATAGCGCACTGACGTTCTACCGACTAAACCACATGGACCGACACCCAGCAAGGAACTTATCACTATTACTTGTTGGCAAGGCTACAAACGCAGCACAAGATGGAATACAATCCGCGAGCCACCGATCTGGGGCAATCACGAAACTCAAATTTTATCCAGCATCGATTGAATATATTAATGCATGGAAATTTTTCCAGAGAGAGAGAAAATTCGCCTTGAATATAACATATCAAATGAAAATCAAATTTTGAATTGCTTAAAAGGCGCAAATGCCAACCTAGTGAAAAAGATTCCATGCGGGGAATCGAACCCGGGCCATCAGTATAGCATGGAATCTTTTTCACTAGGTTGGCATTTGCGCCTTTTAAGCAATTCAAAATTTGATTTTCATTTGATATGTAATAGATAATATTTAGTTCCTTGAAATTCTTTTTCTGTATAGCAGATATTCGGAATTAATTCTTGAAATATCTACGCATCTTTTTGTGTTATATAATATACGAACGAGAAATCAGCAAAATACTATGTTTTTGCAATGTTACAAATAAGGAAGTAAAACCTGTTGAATAGTGATTTTTTATTCAAATGAAAATGACAATTCATTCTATCTAAGTGTAGAGTTTCATTGTGTAATTTCCTTGTGTGATTGTAGATTTCAGTTTTATCTTTACGTTTAATATATTCAATTACTTTCAAACAGGCAAGTAACGTATACAGAACTATTATCTTAATTTTTTACAGCCAACGACGCACAGCAGTGTCTAGGCGGCAAAAGTACCCAAAAGTGAATTGCTTATTTAAGCGTACTTTCTAGCGCATTTTTGTTCTTTTGATAATTAAAGTATAAAGCCCTGCTTCTGTTTTCTTGGAAAGAAATTTTGAGCTAGTACAGAGAGGTATATATGGGCTTTTTTAGACTTCTGAAAACGGGAAAAATTTAACTGAATTTATATGCGTAATCAGTTCATCAAATACAACTTCAATAATGTCATAGTTATTAATAAATTACATTTATTCTTAATATTTTAAGTGACTTTTTAAACGCACGTAACTTAATGAAGTATTACGAGAGAATTCCATTTCTAGAATTTGGAACGAAATGCAATCAAAGTCTATCAAATACACTCGAGACATGGGGTAAGGAGGTAACATCAAAACGCTACATAAATCGATTCTTTCTAGTATTCGCTCTATCACGAAATTAATTTTTTCATAGTTAATTTATTCCTATATTATTAGAGGAAATTAAAAGTGAAAATCGTAAAAAATAAAAATGTTAAAATTAAATATTCCATTCCTGTCGTCATAAAAACAATTTTAAATGATTATGCTTCAGATTTTTTTTATGAGAAGTGATGTTTGAAGAAACCACATCTTTAAACACGTCATCTTTAAGTATTACTTTCTAACACTTTTATTTTTAATATAAAATGTTACAGTAATGAATATCAAAACTCCAACTCTTGTTTGCAGAATACTCAACTTTTGATAACTGTGCGTGAAAATTATTAAGTGGAAAATCATCTCGTTGTGATTTTTCAGGAGAAAAATAAACTGTATTTTAAAGATAAACATGTTCCTGTTTTGCATTTTTGAGAATACTATTATTTTACTTTTTCTCGCGAAAGTTTAAGTATTTCAAAATCTTTGAATAAAAATGTCTCGACAGTTCTTATTGTTTTTAGAGACTGAATACCGTAAATGTCATTTATCAAGAGCTAATTCTTTCGTTATCAGAAAATCCTGCCGTGGTGATTAGATATAAGTTAAAAGGAAAACCCCCTTTTTTTAAGTTAAATTACATATTTTATGCTCTTCGACAATTTAAAAATTCGAAGTTACTTTTATTACGAAATAATTATTTCGGTATCAGAAATTCATGCCAACCTTGTTTAGATATAAGTGAAAAGGCAAATAATAAAAAAAATACTTCAAATTATATATTTTATGCTCTTTGACAATTTAAAAAATTGAAGATTCTTTTATTACTAGTTCATTCTTTCGGAAACAGAAATTCATGCCAGACGTCTTTAGTAATAAGTGAAAAGGCAAACATTTTTTAAAAAGTTAAGTTATACATTTTATGTTCTTCGACAATTTAAAAATTTAAAACTCATTATATTTCATCGATTTTTCGCTAGATGTTCTGTTAAAAAAACAATACATTTGAAAACATAATCTTAAAATATTACTTTCAAACCATTTATCTTTAATAGAAAATTTTACACTAATGAATATCAAAATTTGTACTATTGCTCGCAAAATATTTGACTGAACTTAAAAATTATTAAGTGGAAAAATCGTTTAGTTGTAATTAGTTGGGAGAAAAGTAATATCTAATTTGAAAATAAATATGTTTCAGTTTTTACTTTTTTATCGATTTTTTCCCAGATATAAACAGATGTTGGCACAGCTTAATTAGCTGTTGAGTACTCGAGAAAATATTTAACTATTTATCGCAACATTCTTTTTATAGCACACACATTTTAGAAATATGTGTCATAGACTTTTAAGTTAGTCTTTTCGTAAACAGGAAAATCAATAATATCGTCCCCATTTTTCTTAATGCGTTTACTAAAAGTACATTTATCCCGCAGTGAATAATGGTTGTGCAGAATAGAATGACAAATGTAAAAATTTGGTAATTTGTGTCTTTTATCATTTATTTTCAAATATATATTTTCCGCAGAAGGCTTTTCACTAGTGGTGAAGATATGAGGTGAGTCTTTTAAAACTTTAGAATATTTAACATTTAAACATATTTAAAGAGAAAATTACAGTTCTAGTAAAGGATTTTTTTATTCTACGGATTTACAGGAATCGTACGCTTCAAAGATATTCAAGCACCTTGAATGGGAAGCTGAATGTTTTTCAAAGAAGATTAAAAGTTGGTAATTTACGTCTTTCATCATTTATTTTCAAATGAAGGCTTTTCACTAGTGGTATAGTAGTCAACTTTTACGCATTTTTGCTACCACTAAAATTGTACAGATATTTTCCATTTGTTTAATCATAATATTTCGACAATTAACCCCTTGAAGGGCACCGGTATATGTTATATACCACTTAATTTTAATTCTCAAATGCCACATTGACACCAAAATTTAAGAATCAACTTTTGTTTCATAGGATATACTCGAAGAAAAGCTTTTACTTTGTTTCATATAAAACTGTTTATAAATACCGGTGTCAATCAACCATTTTAACATTTTAGTAGCAAATGTGCTTTGCGCCTCAAGGGGTTAAATAAGACAATATTTACTAAAAAAAGATTATGGTAGGAAAAATGCGTAAAAGTTTGCAGCTATGCTAGTGGTGAAGATATTAGTGTTTTAAAATGTTAGAATATTCTACATTTAAAGATGATTAAAGTAGAAAATAACAATTCTATTAAAAGCTTTTTCATCCTCTGGATTTACTTGGTTCGTACGCTGCAAGGACATTCAAGCATCTGTAATGGGAAGCTAAATATTTTTCAAACAAGATAAAAAATTTGGTAATTTGTGTCTTTCCTCATTTGTTTTCAAATATATATTTTTCACTGAAGGCTTTTCACTAGTGGTGAATATATGAGATGTGTCTTTTAAAATGTTAGAATATTCTACAATTAAACAAGTTTAAAGTAAAAAATTACATTCTAGTAAGGGCTTTTTTATCCTCTGGATTTACAGCGTTCTTACGCTTCAAGGACATTCAAGCACGTTGAGTGGGTAGCTGAATATTCTGCAAATATAAATTACCAAATATAAAAATTTGGTAATTTGTGTCTTTCATAATTTATTTTCAAATCTATATTTTCCGCTGAAGGCTTTTCACTAGCGGTGAAGTTATAAGATGAGTCTTTTAAACCTTTATAATGTTCTACATTTAAACATGTTTAAAGTAGAAAATTACACTTCTAGTAAGGGCTTTTCTTATTCTACGGATTTACTCGGTTCGTACGCTTCAAGGACACTCAAGCACCTTGAATCGGTAGCTGAATATTCTGCAAATAAGAAAAAAAAATATGGTAATTTGTGTCTTTCATCATTTATTTTCAAATATATATTTTCTTTTGAATGCTTTTCACTAGTTGTGAAAATAGGAGATGAGTTTTTTAAAACTGGTGAAAATTCTTCATTTCAACAAGTTTAAACTAGAAATTTATAATTCTAGTAAAGGTTTGTTTTTATCCTACGGCTTTACAGGTTTCGTACGCTTCAAGGATTTCCAAGCACCTTCAATATCTAACTAAATATTCTGCAAATAAGAGATGGAGTTTTTCTATTCATTATTTTAACATTTTATATTAAAAATAAAAGTGTTAGTAAATAATACTTAAAGATGACGGGTTTAAAGATATGTTTTTTTCAAATATCACTTCTGATAAAATAAATCTGAAATATAATCATTTTTTTTAATTAAATGATTGAATATTTAGTTTCAAAACTTTTAATATTTACGATTTTTAATTTCATTTTCTCTAATATTGTAGAAAGAATAATTTTATAATAAAAAATTAGTTCGTGAGAATTTATCTTTGTGATAACGTGTTTTTAAAAATAATCAAAAACTAGAAATATTTAGAAATGTTAATTACAGATTTTTTAAGTATATAAATATTAAAATTTCAGATGTTTTGATTTGCTGTCGTCAAACATTTAAGTACTAAATGTTTGACGTTCAAATACCGAATTTCACCTCTTATATATGCATAGTTCAGAAGTATTGCATAAAATTTATGCTGAACATTTTGGTAAAAAGGAAAGGTTGTACATTTTAAGTAAGGATTTACTTATGTTTTAGATGCATCAAGTTTACAATGACGGGGATAGCGCTTTTAGAGCTTAATCTCGAATAATTTCACCTCGACATTCAAGCACTTTTATTTTAATATAAGTTTCTGTAAAGTAATATTGGACTTATGTAATGAAAAAAGAATCTATCTTCAGGCATAGTGACCAGTACTTCATGAAATTTCTTATAGTAAAATGCCTAACCCCTTGACTGTCGAAGCTTTAAGGCTACAGTGGACTCTCAAAACTAATTTTTTTAATTTTAAATGAATTTTTTAAAACATTTCTGGAAATAATCATAATATATATATATATATATATATATATATATGTATATCTTATTTCACAATTTTTTTTTAAAAATATATTCAATAGTTTTTGAGATTCAGATTTTTATAATATATATATATATATATATATATATATATATATATATATATATATATATATATATATATATATATATATATAATATATATATATATATATATATATATATATATATAATATATATATATATATATATATATATATATATATATATATATATATATATATATATATATATATATATATATAATATATATATATATATATATATATATATATATATATATATATATATATATATATATATATATATATATATATATATATATATATATATATATAATATATATATATATATATATATATATATATATATTATATATATATATATATATATAATATATATATATATATATATATATATATATATATATATATATACTCCTGAGAAAAACAGGCTTTAGTAACTACAGTGGTTAAAATTGCTTAATATTTTCCTACTGACACAGTTTCAGCTATTAAGGGATATAATATCATTTCTAGCTTATATGTAGGTGTTTTATGTTTTTATGGTAAATTCACATAAAATATGTGGCTTCGATAGTAAT
Source organism: Maratus speculifer (assembly GCA_964019185.1). Lineage (NCBI taxonomy): Eukaryota > Metazoa > Arthropoda > Arachnida > Araneae > Salticidae > Maratus > Maratus speculifer. Next base: position 199,687,684 of record OZ025299.1, read on the forward strand.
TCATACAAAGGACGTGAAGTATCTGATTTTTAAAAAATCTCAAAAGTAACATTTTGTATTTTCTAATGAAATTTTTTCAAATTTTACCAGAAATATTCATGGTATAAATACCTCTTATTGTACAAATTTTTGTTAAATATATTAAATATTTTTAATACAAAAAGCAATTCCTTGTTATTATGCTAAAAATGAAAATTCGATAATTTGATGCTTTTTTGAGATTTTGAAAGTCCGCTGTAGACTTAAGTAAAAAAAAAAAATCAAATTTTTGCTAAAAAAAAAAAAAATGCCACTGCAAATTTTGGAAAGTAATCTTCCCTTTTATTTAATTGTAAACGTTTCTTTTTGTTAATAAAGTAAAATTTTTAACTAAAAAAAAAGGTGGTTGTTCGATAGTTAATTTCAGAAATATGCATTTATTTGAGCGAGGCGTATATATAAGCCCGGGGCAAATAAGGGGTTAAAATCCACTAAATCTCTTGATGTGTATGGACCCTGATTTTAGTACGTTCTTATATTCAGTGATGCTAAGTTTTCGGCTTTTTGCACACGTTTGTTATTTCATAGAAAATGTTGCCCTTTTAACTCTTTCCGGCGCAGGGCACTTTCATTGCGAATAATGTTGAAATAACTGAAAAAACGGAATATACGTACAAATGCATGTGAAAATAAGAAAAATATTTTTTCCCAGACATTATAAACGGAAAATATTTATAGCGGAATTCTGGTGTCATTGTCGCATCTGAGAATCAAGTTGGGTGTGCTATGTAATGGAACACTGAAACACAAAGGGTTAAATTGCATTAATATTTAATTAAAATAAAATAATATTAAAATACTGGTATCTAAAGCACTAGAAGCTTGGCAGCTTTGTATATTGTTGTTTTGCATTAGCAAACATTACCTTTTATTTAAAAAAGTGCAATATCTTTGTTTAAAACGAAAAATTTGATGGTTTCAGAAGAACTACTTAAAGACTATTTTTTTTTCATTCCTAATAAAATAAATGAAGTTAAACTTATAAAATTACGATACTTTTGCTTTTAAAATTAGTTTAATGGATAAGCCATTGATGTTAAAGTGATATTCCTCCAATAAATTATTCTTTTTAAAGGCTAAGTAATTTACTGTATGAATTGAATCTCACCAGAATTTACGAATAATTTCATTTAAAATGAATAAATATGATATTAAATGAATAAATGATTTCAAAATGACATAGGTAGAATGGCTGCGACTTTTTTTAAGAACCGGCCTCAATACATATTCCTTAAATCTTATATATATATAATATACAGTAGCGGCTCGTCAGGGAGTGCTGCATCCGATTTTTCACATCACTAAAATTTAATAGGATCTTTCATATTATTTATTCGACAAATTTTGTTGATTAAATAAAACTAAAATAACCATACAATTTTAGTGGTGTGAATAAATTGATGCAGCACCCCCTGACCAGCCGCTACTGTATATATATATATATACAGGGTGATTTTTTTAACTGACGCAATTTAGAGCTCTCTGTAGCTAATTTTATTAACCGGAACTGCTTTAAAATTTATAAGGGGACTAATAAAAACAAGGGGGAAAAGATTCCGAGAAAAAAATCGTTCCAATCCCCAGTAAGGGCTATTCTATGTGACATGTTATGCTCGGCCATCGAAAATGTGGTACAAAGAATACAAAGTGTGATGCAAGAGGACGGTAGTCAAATTTAATGTGTTCGAATCCCTCATCGGGAAAGGGAATAAGATGAATAAAATATGGCATTTTATCCAAATTATTAATTTTATCTTTTTATTATGATTTCTTTCCATGTAAAGAGCAAACTTTCCTGCTATAGGTGGTGATTGGAACTAATTTTAATTAATTTTTTGGAATCTTTTTTTTCCCATAGTTTTATTAGTCCATTTATAAAATTTTGTGTCATTCCAGTTATTAGAACAAGCTATCGGCGTCTCTGAATAGCCACAGTTAAAAAAAAACCCCTGTGTGTCAGTTATAAGTTATTTATTTCATAAAAATTCAAAACAAAACAAATCTTTAAAGAAAACTTTAAACACATATGGTTTCTCAGCTAATGGTACCGTAATTTCGGGTGTATAAGCCGCGGATCAAACAATTCTTTTTCGACCCAGAATTTTTAAAAAAATGAATGCTACTTCTCAAAATTGCCGCAAATATTTGTGTTCAATCACTAAATACGATTTCTGGGTTCAAAAAGAATTGTTTGATCCGCGGCTTATACACCCGAAATTACGGTATTTAGTGCATTAGAAAAGATACAGAAAGGATATTATTCATATTTTATTTTAATTTGACAAAATCGACATGAACCATTTATACATGTATTTGTATTTAAAGTCTTAAATACTTGTGCAATTTCACAGCAAAATTTCTCATATTTTTAATTTTTAAGGAAAAGCAATAGTTTTGTAAGATTAATTTTAAATTAGAAACATTTGCCAGGTAGTACAGCATTATAACAGAATCAATTAACATTGGCTTACGTGAAAATATTTTCAATTATAATATGCATATTTAAATATAAAACATCCAGTAGTTTACAATATGAACCAGAGCAAATATTTATGATTAAAGGTGTTATGATTAAAGGTTATGATTAAAGATCTATACCATTGGGAACGAGCGACCCGCATACGTTCCATTTAAGGTGCTCAGAATCCTTGCTTATCCCCACCAGTAAAATTGTATTATAAAATTTGCCTTATTCAATCAGAGCATTTTTGCGATTCAATGAGGCACAAATTTCTGTTTTTAAAAATCGGTGACAAAAAGATTAAAAGCTTGGTTAATTCTCCCATCTCAAAGAGATTAAGTGCATGAATTATTAAGTATAAAGAATTTTTACTCCCACTATTTTCTAATATTAGTACTCGTGCTTCTTAGTCGTAGATTTTTATTATTAAATAATGTGAAAATACTATTCGATAATAAATGTATTTAAAACCTGTAACCCTTGACATCTATTAATTATAGTTAAAGATTTCGAAGAGTAGTCACTGGTCGAGAAAATTTCAAGTTGAATTTCAGTGGTGTTGACTGATTTGTGAATGAGTTTGCTCGAAGATACTAGACACCCACGATATACATTAAATGCTCCGACCTACCATTTCGTCTGCTTCTTTATAATTTCTGCTTAACACTAGAACTACCGTGAGTCGTCGCTTACCACATGAAAATGTTTCGATTTAAATCGAAATTTAATTATGAAAGAAGTTTAAAACTTACAAAGAAGAAAACGTTAAATATTAAAGTTAGAATGTTTTAACCCGGGAGAACGCGCGCTTACCAGGGTATGAATAATTTTAATTTTGCCACCAATAAAATCAAATTATAACAGTCACTTTATAAAGACGAAGACAATTCTTACAAATTTTGCAATAAAATAAGTTGAAGATTACTTTAAAAAAATTAGTGGTTACAATTGTAAGTACCATATGCAGTCCGGGTCTTTTAGGCCCTGCGCGCGTCCTCCCGGGTTAAATCAGAATTCTGTGTAAAATATTTTTATAAAACTTGACTAAAATTTTCGGTAGTTCTAGTGCTGAACGAAATAGATTGTTTTTTCTTTTGGAATTTCCCATACAGAACAGACGGGAAATTGTGGGTCGATTTCCCGATAAGTTTCCAAATGTTTCTTAACTATTTACATTGTTGGGTTTTGAAAAAAATTGCAACCTTCCTTAAACATGTCAGATTATTTGTTTTCGTTTTTTAATTTTTTTTATGTACGGATGAAAGTGTTTTAAAAACCTTGAAAAATTATACCAGGTTGACTTTTAATATCATTTTTGCATCTTATGGTGATATTGTATTAAATATAAATGCAGGATTATAAAAGCAATATCATTTACTAATCTAAAATATCTGGATCTGCAACAGATTCTCCATATTAACGCTATACAGACCGCTGATATATTTATGCGTAATTTATACAACTACGATTAAGACATTATAAATTCTACTCAAATTTAAATTAATTTTGATTGCCATGATGATGGATATTTAGGGTTTAGAAATAAGTGTTACAGATTTTCTGCAGTTACTTGAAATTTCTAAACAAAAAACCCGCCAGAATTGGCTGCAATGTTTGCGGCACGTATATAAGGTTCTTATGCATGAAGGAATTCAGGGTATTTTTTGTGTTTTAATATTAGAAATTTTATAAATACTGATCACTATATCTGAAGTTATAATACCGTAATTTCGGGTGTATAAGCCGCAGATCAAATAATTCTCTTTCGACACAGAATTTTTTAAGAAACAAATGTAACTAGTTAGATCGCCGTAAATATTTGTCTTCAATCACTGAATAAGATTTCTGGGTCCAAAAAGAATTGTTTGATCCGCGGCTTATACACCCGAAAATACGGTATATATTTTAGAAATTCAGGCAAATGTTACTTTACAATAATTCTAGTAACAGATCCTTGAAGCATACAAACTCTGTTATGAAGACAAAATACTTTAAGTATTTTAAACTTACCTCCATTAACCTCCTCGGTTCTGAAGTATTACCTCTGAAATGATACCTCCAAACCAAGGTGGACATAAACTAAACTATTTGCATTTTAACACTTTTACTTTACCTCTATTTATCAAAATGGATTTGAATTTGGATAAAAACCAATAAATTGCACCAATGATGCATTTTTCCTCTTAAAATAGGCATTTTCATCTGAGTTTGCAAAATGAGTTACAGGTAGTGTGTTACTAAAGTAAAAAAAATCACAATTAATTAACTTATCGTAATTTCCGGCGTATAATCCGCGGATCAAACAATTCTTTTTCGACCCAGAAAATTCTAAAAATAAACTCTAACACTATAGATCGCGGTAAATATTTGACACCAATTACTAAATAAAATTTCTGGATCGAAAAAGAATTGTTTGATCCGCGGATTATACGCCGGAAATTACGGTAAACGTTTTACATTAGAAATGGGAACTGTGGCCCATCGGATATTACAAACTTTTAAGAAAAATAGTCGACTTGTTGCATCGACGTAACAGGATGATTAAATAAGGCAAAGATAACTGCAATTTTTTAGTGTTATTTGGGTGGTTCGCAGTTTGGCATTCTTGCTTTACAGTATAAAACTTTGAGGAGCATAGTGATTAAATTAAAAAAAGACTTTCAATATTTTATTCATTATATTAGATTATTGATAAATAGATTGATATTATGAGAGGGTTGTCTATTTTAGAGCTGTAACTCCAAAAATATGAATTTTTTTAAAAAGTGCTTTTCTATCATCTTTGGTGTCTTTTTGTTTCTTCAAAATCAGTGAATGTGTATTCACAGTGTTATTTTAACTTCGGGTCTAAAGAGGTTAATTACCCTGCGTTAACCCCTTGAATGTCGGTGGGAAAAATATATCCCACTTAATTTTAATTGCAAAATGCATTTTTGACAACAGTATTTTGAAATGGTTTTAATTTTAAAACGTACGTAAAGATAAGCTTTTATCTATTTAGAAAAAAATTTGTTTTTAAATTCTGGTGTCGAACTATGATTTCAGCATTTTAAGGATAGAAGGGCTTTGCGCCTCAAAGGTTTAAGGTGTAATAAGGTATGATTCTAAATTAATTTTAATTTCAGCGGAAAGGACACATACTTGACTTCCTTTATTTGCAAATAAGTTACAAATTTTAAATTCAAAAATGAATTGAAAAATAAAATATGCAATTTTCGGTAATAATATACAGTTTCAAAAAATGTGGATTAATATTTCCATTGCTTAATTACTCCATTCCCTTCATCGTTCTGTCAACAATAATCTTTAAAGAAATCTTTATTTCTGCACTCCGATAAGATTGAAGAAATAAATCACTAGAATGAATCTGCCTTGAATTTTAATTTTTTCATTCTTTATATTTCAGCATATAATATTTTTTTCTCATATTTTATGCAGCCTTTCATCATCCCTTCAAAATCTATCATCTTTTTCTTTTCTTCAGCATCTCTTCCAATCGATATTTCATCTCCGTTAAACTTCTTTATTAGGGTTCTGATTTTAATGTGATATTCTCTAAGCGTAATAATTCTTTGTTTTAAGTTAAGTGTCTTTTTTTCAATTGGTTTTTAATGTTTATTGCTTATTTATAATATATAAAATTATCCATTTATTCAGATTTATGTTATCATTTTAATTACAGATAATCTTGTTTTCTCAACCCTGAAACACCTATGGTATCATATATGCAGAGGACGCAGCGTCCCTAAAATTTTTACACTTTTCCACCATTATTTTAAATCAGACATCTTCCATTCATATTCCTTTAAGATTTACAATGAAATCTTAGAATAAATATTATCGTTCAAAAATTGTGAAAATTTTAGGGACGCTGCGACCCATGTATATGCTACCAATAGTTTTTCGAATTTAGTAGATATTTTAATTTGAATATTTAATATTTAAAAGTAAGTACCAGAAATTTAATATAGCAACATTTACTTTATTTAATAACCGGCATTGTGCATTTACATGAAATGGAATCTATTGTTGAAATTTTCTTGTGTCAATTCAGATTCACTGAATTGCGGAATTTCTAGAATATATTTTAGCATTGGAAATAGAAGTGTAAACTAAAAAAAATGTTGCAGCTTTTCTAAAAATAGGGATAATTGCATTTAGAATTATGTGTTATAAAATTCTTCATGTATTACAATCTCGTAACATCAAAATCTAATTATCACTAAACAGAAAGAAAATTTTATGCAGATGCTACTACTCCTGATATTGCCATGATAATTAGCTAAAACAATTTACGCAAAACATTTAAACAATATTGATCATGTAGTCACGTATTTAATAAATTTCAACTTAATTGCAAGGAGTTTAAGAAATTCGGATTGTTTGCCGATCAGTCTGTCTGTTGTCCAAGCAAAAATATAAACGGTTTGCAGTGTGATTGATAAATGTTATGGAGTTTTACATAAGGACTTCCCATCTACTGAAATTGAAATGTGCGGCATTTGACATTCGTTTACAGGGCCATTCAAAAGGATTTATTTTCATCATAGTTTATCATGAAATATTTTTTGCAGTCCATTTTAAGAAAGTAAAGTTCTTTGAACCATTATGCATAACTCTGGCTTACTAAAGACTTCTTACCGTTGGAAATGTTGCGCAAATCTTTTATCGTTCATTTTCAGGTTTACCTGAAAAAGAACGACACCAAGCATAATTCAGCTACAGTACTGAGTAATAGGGTACGCCGAATTTATTTTTCGATTTTCGATAAAGCGTGGTGCGGAAAAGTTGCGTCTAGTGGCCCTAAGATCCCACAGTGAATTTGAAATTTTTTGAACAATACTTTCATCGCTTGAAGTTTTGTTCAAATGTTGATTTTTGAACTTTTTTAGCAAAATGTTCAAAACTCTGGGTTCGTTCGGATATATTTTCATTTAAATGTAGGGTCTTTCATCACTGTGAATACAAAGTTTCAAGGGAGATGGAGGCCACCTAGATGATGGGAAATCACATAGCAATGCATGGTCGGAAACGTTTTCTGGACACGGTAATGAGGACTCAAAGCACAAGAAAGGACGAAGACGAACATGATAAAAAAAAATGTTTATTATTCTTATTCAAATAAAAATTTAAGAAATAATAACCAAAAGAGACAACGATCGTCATCGAAGGAAATTTTCGAAATTACGATCTCGGGTCGTGATGCAAGTCTCATATTTCCAGCGCATGGAAGATGTAATATTTTCGATAATACCGGGTTTGTCGTGAACTTCTATAGCCGCTACCACGACGCGTTTAAGAATTATATTAACACAGTTAGCAGTGGTTTCAGTGACCTTTTATTACCCCCTCCAGATGCATATAATTGAGCTCCGGGATCGCCCAACGTGCCAGTCAACTTCCACATTGTCGTCAGACAAAATGAAGCTTCACTACGAGCGTAACCCTAAAACCCGCACACATGCAATGTCATCTTACGCTTCTGTTAACGTTGCGTCATTTATCTCTACATCAGTCAAAGACATCCATGAATTTTTGAGGTACAAGTAATAATCAACATGGTTTCTCATCTTGTTCGAGTCGTCAGTAGCACGTCAGAAACACGTTTCTAATCATACATTTCTATGTGGTCTCAAATCATTTATGTGTACTTTATGGTTCCTGAAATTTTGTAGTCGCTGAGTTGAAAAACCCAGTATATCAAATCATAGTGCATTCTGTCTTAAGATGTGGGGACAACAAAATTGTGCTCGACTGGAAATATATTCGCTTGAAATTTGAAATTATTAAACATTCATTTTATCTACACTTAAAATTACCATGGTCACGGTGAACGCTGTTCGTGTCAACCAATATTAAAATAATGAAGTCCAATTATAAAAGCTTAAGAAGCGGAAATTTTTATAAGGTTGGTTCAGAAATATACAAAATTGAAAATGAAAACAGACATATGCCGTTCCATTTGTGTATGAAATCTTGAGGTAATGAAATCTTGAGGAACATTTTTTATTAACTTTTGGGTCGTGAGGAAAATTCTGCAATGTTATTCTGCTGATATAATGTTAAAATAATTGAATGACACCGGAAATCATGAACAATGTTATTACAAAATAAGTAAAAGAGTTTTCTATACGTATATTATAAAAACAAACTTTTATACCAAAAATTACGGGGAAAATGTGCCGATTGTGGAACTAAACATTATATTAAAAAAAAAAAAAAAAGTATAATTTTCCGGGATGACCTAATAATTTAGTTTCTATGGATATTTACATACAGCACGGATTTGTATAGAGCACGAAACATCAACTTTTATTTTATATTTTATTAAATGTCTTGTTCACTTAAAAAATCAGACATTATTATCTTTTTAAATATTGTAAATAGCCAATGTTTGCTATCGTTCACAAAATTCATTATTCTATATTTTAATCACTTAATTGATGAATATTTTTGAAAAAAATTTCAAATAATGCCTATTTTTTTTTTTCTTTTACAGAATTTTTAATCTTTTATCACCGGTTTTTTAAAACAAAATGTTTTGCCTAATTGAATCAGAAAAATGTTCGGTTAAGTAATGTAAAAAGTAGAGTAAAAATTTAATGGTGTGAAAGTACCGTAATTTCGGGTGTATAAGCCGCGGATCAAACAATTCTTTTTCGATCCAGAATTTCTTAAGAAACAAATGTAACTACTTAGATCGACGTAAATATTTGCCTTCAATCACTAAATAAGATTTCTGGGTCCAAAAAGAATTGTTTGATCCGCGGCTTATGCACCCAAAATTACGGTAAATCATGATTGGAATATACATGAATTCTAAAACTTTGATATAAGGTGAATGCCAATTTTTTGATTTACTGTTAGTCAGTGGTTTCTAACTGTAGCCGGCCGATTACCACTTAAAATTTATACTTATCTGATTATTTAGTTACGTCTATTAAACAAGTCGACTATTTCTTTGAAAAATAAGTGGTATCTTGTGGGTCACATTGTAGAACCTCTGAAGTAAATTATTGTTTTAGATTATAAATTAATGCGACCAAAAAAACTCAGGGGGAAATTAACATTTTTAAAACAAAGTGCGAAATACTTGTTTCGTAGAGCACTAAACATTTGATTAAAAGTAATTGAATGTCTTTTAGATTTTAGTATACTTATCTTTTGAAAATATATCAGTAAATGCATTATTTATTCCGTAAATGAAGAAATTTACCTCGTTTCAACAATCGAAATGTGAGATAAAGTTTTACAGTCAGAACATTTCATAAGCTGATAATTAAATCATAGTCTGCAAAATTTATTTAAACGAGATATCTGGCTCCAAATAAATTTTTATGAACTTCAATCTTTACTATATTGAAGATAACTTTGCAAAATTCAGATTTTCGTGCTTTAAGCTTGATTTATAAATATTCGATAGCAGAGAAATTGTTATCGCTCACTTGAGTAATACAATTTTTTTGGTGTTTATTTATAATAATAATAATAATAATAAACCGCCAAAATTTAAAAAAGCTGTCAAAAGGAGCACTTCGCACAAAATTTCCCGAAGCGATCGTGATTCAAGAATTGTTGATGCATTTAAATAACAAATTGCTTAATTTATGACTCATTTTTAATTTTGCTTTCAAACGCATTCAGTTAGCAGTTTTTTCTTATTTAGAAATTATATAATGTGCAGTATTGGCCTATTTTTTAATTAAGTCAGATTATATTTCAAAATATGCTGTCATAATGAGCATTTGAGCCGAATTTCGCTTAAGATGATTCTGATAAATTTAGTTCTTACAAAGATTGAAATTAAAAAATTTTTCAAAAGCGGCCATATAAAGTTGTTTAAACTGGAATTATCTCTAATACTATTTTATTTTTTGTTGTTTAAAGAGATTCTAGAATTTTCTGCCTGTAGGTTCAAGCCTAGAGAGAAGCGGGCCATATTACATTAAAATCAAATTTGCTTAATGCACCACTTTTTTTGAAATGGTAAAATTTCATGACGAAATATTTAAGTCGAAAAGAAAGAGAATTTTACCGTTTCAAAAAAGTGGTGTTAAGAAATATGATTTTTTTTTAATGTCCTACTGGCACCGCTTCTCTCTAGGGATAGCACTAGAACACTAAAGAAAGCAAAAAATATTTAGAATCTCTAGTTAAACTGAAAATTAAAAAAAAAAAAATGTGGTTTTGTAAGACCGCTGACTGACGTTACAGGTTAATGTGACAATTTCATACTTGCGAAATGTGGTCTTAATTTCCGTGAAATGTGAGTTAATTTAAAGTAGGTTAAAACATTTGTAACCAGAAAATATTTTAAATATTTCATTAGCTACTTATTTTCTCGTTTAAAAGCCCGCTTGTTTGATATCATTTCTTTAACCCATTCGTGCCCAGCATCTTTTGCGTAAATTTTATTTGGTTGGTACCACTATTTTTAGAAGATTTAAGTTTAGTGCTTTAATCACGAAAATGCATCATTTAAATAAAATGATTATTGCTTTTCTTTTTTACCGGTGTCAAAAACAGTGCTGAATGCACCTTTTGAAGCGTGCCTAAAGAGGAACGCTAGGCACTAATGGGTTAACTGCTTCCTTGATTTGCTGGTACGTCATATGGGCAACATGTTGTATGCAAATCATATTTTGCACGTACCGTATACGAGCATCCATATTTCATTTTATATTTAGTATTCGCACCAGTAATCTTTTATTGTAAATTTTGTATTATTTAGTTTGAGAATTTTTCTGATTGTATTAGGTAAAATTTTATCTTTTGAACATCCGGTGATAAAAGATTAAAAATTCTGTAAAGGACAGGAAAAAAATAGGCATTATTTGAATGTTTATCAAAAATATTGATTAGTTAAGTGGTTAAAAAACAATTCTAATAGGAAACATGTTTAACCTGGTTTAAATTAACTCACATTTTACGGAAGTTAAGTTGGAAGTTGGAAATTACACAAGTTACATGCAGAAGTTCAAAAAATGGAAGAGAGATAAACCGATTTTTTTTTAAACGAAATACAAAATAATTGCTAACTTAATGTATGAGATTGTAAAATGAAGTTAAAAATAGTTTAATGTATTTAGGAGTTGACATATTTATCTTTTCCGAAATTTTACTTGTAATATTTCATTTATTTCGTAATTTCGAACATTTTCTTCATTTTATCACTCAAAATGTAAAATAAAATTTTAATGACAGGAAATTTTATCAGCTGGTAATCAAATTACTTATCGCAAAATTATTCTAAATGCATTTTCTGCATCAAAAATATTTTTTGAGCTGCAATTTTTACTTTGTTAAAGATAATTTTACAAAATTCAAATTCTTATGTTTTAAATTTGATCTCTAAAAGGTTGATATGAAACGAATATCTGTAGCGGATTTTACTGGCAAAGTTTTTTTGTTAGCAGCGTCTGAAAACAATAAAAAATTGGGAAAAACAGTTGTTTTATAAAATATGTAATATATGTTAACATGTGTTAAAAATACGTTTTGGATAGCGGAATACTTTTCTAATTCAAAATTTTGCTTAAATTCTTTATTAATTACGCAATTCAACTAATGTTCTTCATTTAAGTATCGAAATGCAACATAAAGTTTTACTGTTAGAAAATTTCATCGGCTGATAGTCAAATTATTTCCCTGCAAAATTATTCTAAATGACATTTCCGACTTCAAATTAATTTTTATGGTCTTTTATCTTTTCTGAGTCAAAGGTAATTTTTATAAATTGAATTTTCTGTTTTAAATTTCATCACTAGAATTTTAATATGAGATGAATGCCTTGTCGCTTGCTTTACTGATAATGGTTATTTATGTTTATCAAGTTAGAAAGAACAATTTTAAATTTTTTGTGTTTTTCAAGATAGTGTTTATTGGAAGATTAAAAAACTGTTTATATGAATATTTCATATTTTTTAAATTTTATAACAAAATCAAAATTTAAATATTTTTCTTTTTTTATATACATTTTAATGTAGCTTGAGAGAAACGAGTAAAAGAGCTACTACATACTTATAACTTACATTTTATTAAAATTTCTGTCTCTAAATTTTTCTGTATAAAAATTATTTCAATGAAAAACAAATACGTACTATATTAACAACTTTTAGGATAATAAATTCAATTTTATATTTCAATAATTCACTTGATTATCTTTTCGATTATGATGCTAATTTGTTTTACAAGATAAATCAAAAGTACTGAAATAATATTCGATATTTATCTGTCTTCAAAAGTTTCCATTTGGATAATAAAGGTAAATATACTTATCAAATTGCAATATTTCTGCATTATTAGTACTATATCGCAATTATTTTTACAATAATTACTAAAGTTTCCATTGCAATAATTCAAGACGCTTATTTTTTCTTTTTATCTCATAAATATATTGTATAAATATTACATAAATATTTGTTTATTTTAAATATGTGTTTATAATTATAAACAACATAAGAAATTTTAAAAAATGTGAAATAACTTTTCTAATTTAATTACATGTACGAAATAATTCCATAAAAAATTATTTTTGAAGATCTTACACGATTTATTTTTATACGAAGAAATAAATTTCCTACGTTTTGAAAATAATTTTTACGTAGCTTAAGGCATTTCCCTGGGGAACTTTCAATGGCTCTACCAATACCAGGGGCATTAAATATTTACTAAACTTCAAGAGTAAAGATTTTTTTTCTTATATAGAAAAGAAACACAAGAATAATGTCGCGCATCTGCCTTTTGCATTATTAATAGGATGATATTTTGAAATAGATTTCTAAAGCATTCAATATTTTTTTGTGGTAGTTTTTTTTTTCTCTAGCGCTTTGAAATATGTTCGGAAATGTATCTTTAATGCGAATGTTTTTAGTTTTATATGGTATTTTAAGTGATATAGAAAAAAAGATATGCTTTGGAAATGGCATATTTTTTTTCTTTATTTTGCGCTAAATTATACTGAAATAATATTTAATCGAGGAAATTTGAAAAAATGAAAAAACTACGAATGTAAAAGTTTTCTCATGATTTAATTTTAATTCTTTATTACTTATTCAGAATATTTAAATTGTCAGCGAAAGTTATAGGAAACACACAGTAAAAGGGGAATTGTTTTTAATTCCATTTTTTCCCGTTGACAATATCGAGCCTTTTCCACGAAATTATCGTAACCGATATTTTATTTAGTGACTTTTTTTTCAGTAAGTTTGCTGACGGACTCCGCGTTGCCAGGCCCGTGATAATAATCTTAAATGAACCTAAATTTTGCATTTTTTTGTATCTTTAACTCCATTTTGTCAAAGTTTACATTTTGAAATAAAAAAATTGCGAAAAAATATTGAATTGAACATGTACTTTTTGGTATTTTCTTTTTTGTCGAGTTTTTCACACTTTCATTTTGGAAAAAAATATTTCTACCCTTCCGAACGTTTCGAAAATTTCCTGGGTGATGTAAATATAGTTTTTTTTGGGATACTCTAAAATGATAGCATTTTAATAGTGGTATTTAGTTATATTTAGAGTAGAAAAGCTATCAACATCGTGTGGCGCAGTGTTGCCAGTGGGCTACTTTTTTAAAATTCAAATTTCTTAATTGGCACCACTTTTTTTAAATACTTAAATTCCCCTTGTTTTTGCCTTGATTAATCTGTCATTTGATAAGTTGTATTTTATCATTTAAAAAAAGTGGTGCTAATCAAGGAACCGAAATAAAAAAAAGTAGCCCATCTGGCAACACTGGTGTGGCGGGAAGTGACCGGATATGATGGTGAAAGATAAATATGTTTTCTTCTCATTTTTTTCTTGTTTTCGCAACGTTTCCATTAGCATAAGATAATACATAGATCTTATGGCCTCATTTCTCTAAATTTTAATAATAAATATAACTCGAAACAAACGTTTTTTAAAGTTTCGTAAAAAAAATATACATATTTATAGTTAAAACTTAAATTAAACCGCAGGAAAATCGCGTTATTTTTATTGCTTTTGTCAAAGTTTTCATACATGCTATTTGAAAAACATACTTCTATTCAAATAAACATTTCGAAATTTTTATATGTGATTTAAATATGGTCTTTAAAGATACTCTAAAAAGTTTATGTTAAAATACGGGCATTTAGTTACTTTTAGAGTAGAAAAGATATTGTCTTCGTGTTGCACAAAGTGATCTGCGTTCGTCGGTGTATTTGACTTGGTTAAAAGTCATATTTATTTAACCGTATTATACAACTGATTAGGAGAATTTTGAATTTTTCTTGAAGAAACTGTCATTTCAAGAGCATACAGCTGGTTTGTTGATACATCTATACTAACGTCTTGGTGGGCCGTTGACATAAGAAGGAAAAAAATTTCTGAAAAACGACAATTAAAAAAAACATGCTGCGGTTAAATGCGATATTTTTTTAATTAATTTTGGTATTTGAGTTGTATGAGTACTATCTTAAGATATATTTTCCAATTTAAGCTGTACCCAGCGTTTCGGTCGCTTTCGAATAAAACAAAACTATTGCAAATCACAAATATACCGTAATTTCGGGTGTATAAGCCGCAGATCAAACAATTCTTTTTGGACCCAGAAATCTTATTTAGTGATTGAAGACAAATATTTACGGCGATCTGACTAGTTATATTTGTTTTAAAAAAAATTCTGAGTCGAAAAAGAATTGTTTGAGTTGCGGCTTATACACTCGAAATTACGGTAATCGAAAAACGTTTCTTCGATCGTACGATGCTAAAATGGATTTCTGACAATGTGCCACAGCTTTTCGGAGTTCGCATTAAAAAGTGAATTTTTGACGATAGTCCCTTTCCGTTTCTTATTAATATCTTGATTAATTAACAAAATATCAAAATGCTAAATTGCACGTGCATTGACCGCGGCCTTGGACTATCTTCGCAATTTCTTTTTCAGATCTTACGTACCGTATATGTTGGTAGCCATCGCACACACACACACA
This sequence comes from Maratus speculifer, assembly GCA_964019185.1. Classification (NCBI taxonomy): domain Eukaryota; kingdom Metazoa; phylum Arthropoda; class Arachnida; order Araneae; family Salticidae; genus Maratus; species Maratus speculifer. The sequence goes on from OZ025299.1 coordinate 199,703,140, forward strand.
CACACACAGAGATAGACAGATACACATGCAAAGCGAAAAAATATAGATAGATAGATAGTATAGATAGATAGTGGTATAATATAGATAGTGTTGTAAGCATTGGGCTAATTCCAAGCGAGCTTGTTTGTCTGTTACACTGCTGAAAATCGCTATGCTTGTTAGACACCGTTATTTTTTTAAAGTTTGCTTCGCTTTATTCAATTGATGAGGTATCTTTGATAATATAAGTCACATCTCTCTCTCTCTAAAATACTGGTAGCCAAAAATTGTAGAACGTAACAGACAAACAATTTCGCATGGAAATAGCCATTGGCATCAACTTAGAAGAATTTTTAACACATTTTACATTTCTTTTTGCTTTGTTTAATTGCAGATTTCAATGAAGTTGTAAGACGTACATGAGTGTTAACAGCAGTTGTGTTCGAAATCGGAAATGCGTAAAATCTGTATTAATGCGCACTTAGATGGAATTCAACAGCGACGAAATAGTTCGGTTACATACTTAACCCTTTCCGGCACACTGTGCCCGGTCTGGGATACCTAATTTTAATTCCAAACTCGTAAATGGCACCAATAATATTTTAGTAAAATTTTGCTTTTACAATAAAAGCTTAAATTAAGGAATTCAAAATATCTAAAGAATTCGTTAGTGAATTCCAGTGTCAGTCGATAATTTCTCATTTTACTAACAGATTTTGCCCGTGCCGGAAAGGGTTAAACAGAAGAAAAATCTAGCATCATACAATCATGAAACACTTTGAATGCTGTATGCACAATTCAGAATGTTGTAATGAAAGGTCACCTTATACGAAATAAGGTGAGAAAGATATTCCACGTAATCACTTTTGAAAACTCATAATACGTTTTAAAATGAATTTTCAGCAAATAACAATTGTGTAGTCTGAGAAATTGTACAGCCTTGAATATGATCTATATATGTGTACGTGTACTACACATTGCGCGAATATTTTGTTCACTTTGGATGCTCGTAACAGAGTGGAAAATTCCCCATCGCCAATTTCTGCCAAAACGCAGAAATTTACGCGAATAATTTTATGCAGCTTTGTACGTGAGCTCTGGAAATTATACGAAGGTATCTCTTGAAGTTATACAAGAATGACATGCAAATATCTGTATATATATATATATATATATATATATATATATTAGTAATCGCATACTACAACTAAAACATACTTCCATCAGTAACCCAAACGGATCGAAACTTTTGATAGAACTCTTTTGATTTTTGACTCTTTGGAACACAAATAATTTGCCTGTCACTGTAAATGAATGACAAATGCTATGCATATTTTAGTCTGCGGTAAGCATCTTGTTATGAACCTCAGTGATACATAATAAATTAAATATGTGCATTGCAGACGATTTTTACTTAACGATAATAGTTCAAGGAATTATTTTGCGTGTCCCTATAAACGAACTCTAAACGCAACAAACTTTTTTAAATGCGGAACTTGCCATAGTAATCAATATATATTCATAAAAAATTATAATTAAATTATAAGAATAACTCAAATTATCGTAAGTTTAGTTTATGTTTATATTTTATGGTAATCACGACTGAATGCAGTGAGCAAATTTCTCGAAAGTGCCAGTGCAGTGTCACTTATTATTTAAAAAATATTAAATTGCGCTGTAAATACCTTTTTTGTTGTTCTAGCTTTTCAAACGAAGTATCGCGGTTTTTTAAACTGAAATTTTATTTCTATACGAAATAAAATTTGAAAATAATTGTTTTTCAATACGTGTAGTTTTTAGCAGTTTTACTTTCCTGAAATATAATAATTAATTACATTATATCATTATTTAATTATTAAAATTTCTTTAAACCGTACTTGCTGAGCAATGGGTTTGTTTTATGTTATAATTATACTGGTGATAATTTAGTCATAATTTGTTGTAAGTGAATTTTGCATTAAAGGGATTTTGCAATATCGTAATTTTTAGCCAACAATCTGCTGATCAAACAAATATTTTTGGACCCAAGAATCTTAATCATTAAATCTGGCTTATTTAATCTCGGTAAATATTTAACTTGTTATCTATATTAATAAAATAACAAATCGCTCTGTGTGTGTGTGTGTGTGTCTGCGATAGTTAGCGAAAACTACGGCACGTACGAAGCTCAAAATTTTTCTGAGAGTAGCCCAATATCTCTCCTGATGCACCTGACGCTCAGAATTTCGAAATTCCAATTATTAACTGAGTAATTAATTAAAGTCGAGAGGTCACTCGCATAAAAAATCATCTTTTCCCATTTTTTTTTCTCTTTCATTTTTTTACGGTTGGTTGGTTGTGTAAAAATTTTCGCAGAAATAATAAGAAAGCTGAGACAGAATTAAAGAAACCCATGGAGAAATGAGATAAGTGGAGGTGAAGTAAGCCTCAAAAAAGGTTTGCAATATGAATCTATTTATCGCTCAAATTTTAATGTTCCAAACAAAAGGACGTGGAAGGGATTTTGTATTATAATACGAATTGAAAGAAATGAATTACAACTGAAGCATATTTTAAGAAGAAATAGCAAATTTTTAAAATGGTCTTTGTTCTATTATTATTTATTAAAATAAATGTTCGCTTTTAAAATAAAAGAAACTGGAAAATTAGCAATAATTAAATATCAAATTGAAATTAAATAAGATATTGAAAACATTTGATGCGAACTAAACATTGTATTACTAAAAGTTTCCTAATTTAATGTAATTTTAAATACTTTATAACGGAGATGAAAAATGTTTATGACTTAATAATTGCATGTAAATAAATATATAAAATATAATGATGAAAACGTTCTTTTAAAATCATGTATGAAAATTTAAGTAATAAATATTAATCTAAAATATAGATTTCTGACTGCAGACGATTTTAATGTTTTAACAAAAGAATGCTATATTTTCAAGCAAAACGGTAATATAATTTTCTATATTGATATTTAAAACACATATGATAAAATAATTAATAAATTTTTACCGGTGAAGCGATAGGTTAGTTTTTTTTAAGAAACAAGAGCAAAAAAATACGGATTTAAAACTGTTTCAATTGATAGGCGTGTCAAAGCACGTGCTTTTGTCGGTACTTAATTGGACTTAATGTAGGGTTAAATTTTCAGCATCACCTCCAGAGATAATACTCCCACTCTATTAATTTCTTTTTACTCTATGAAAGAAACCAATTTGAGATTTTGACATTTCAAAACTGACTGTTTTTTTCCCAAAGATCTTTAAAATTCATAGACTGGCAAAATGTCAGTTTAACTTAAGATTTTTGAACACAGCTGTTATGTCGGATCGTTCGTACTTCGTACATTAGAATGTACAGGGTGTGCAGCAAATAACACCCTGATTTCAAAATTAAATTAATCAAAAACAAAGATCAATAGAATTATGCAGTAAACGGTTTGTTTATCAGGTAAGCTGTAAAAATCTTATACAAAAGTTTCTAACGGTAAATATTTTGAAAAGATTGTGTTCTGATTGCAAAGAAGGCTTCGATTTGACATTTTTCTTGCTTTAGATTGCTGCCAGAGAATGTGTTTTTCGGCTTAAAGTGCCACATTTCATAGTTTTTTTAAATTAAATTTTTGAAATTTCGAAATTCTAAAAATTTATTTCGAAAAATCTTTAAAATATTACACTGTAATCTAAGACAAAAAAAAAAAACGATAAGAGCAAGTCAAAATAATTTCCGTGAACATAAACCTGACTCGAACCTAAAAAATTCCATTTGAAAAAACAAAACCTGAAATTTTATGCAAATTACATCTGAATCCGATCAAAATATTCGAAAGAACCATAAGACAAAATAATTTCCGTGGACATGAACTTAATCCGAACTTAAAATTCCATTTGGAAAAAATACCTGAAATTTGAATCGAACCAAATATGAACCTGACAAAAATATTCCACAGAACCATACCCGGATCCGAACAAGACAAAAAATTCCCATGAACATGAACCCGATCCGAACCTAAAAAAACTGAACTAAATCTGAATCTGACAAAAATATTCCAGAGAAGCATATCCTTATTCGAACAATGCAGAATAATTTCCGTTGATGCGCAACCCAACCTGAGCCTAAAAATTCCATTAAAAAACCGAAATCTGAATTGAACGACATCTGAACCCGAAAAAAATATTCCAAAGACCCAAAGCCGGATCCGAGCTAGACAAAATAATTTCCCTGGACATGAATCCGACCAGAACCTTAAAAATCAATTTGAAAAAATACCTAAAATCTGAATCGAACCAAATCTGAATCCGACGAAAATATTCCAAATAACTATAACCAGATACGAACAAGACAATATAATTTCCATGGACATAAACCCAATCCTAATCAAAAAATTTGTTTAAAAAAAAAATCCCGAAATTTGAACTAAATTTAATCTAAACCTAACAAAAATATTTCAGTTAAGTATAACCTCATTAGAACTAGGTAAAATAATTTCCATAAAAGTACAACCCGACCAGAACCTAAAAATCCTATTTGAAGGGAAAAAAACACGGAATCTGAATTGAATCGAATCTAAACTGAACAAAAGTATTCCAAACAACCATAATTGTATCCGAAGAAGACAAAATAATTTCCATGGACATGAATCCAATCCGAACCTAAAATTAGGATGTTCTACAAAACATAATGCGCTCCGTAGCGGTGGAAAGTGAAACTAAGTACTTAGCGCGAGATGGTTAAGATATTTCGTTTATAGTTAGTGTTAAATTAGAACTTGGTTACGGTTAGGAAATATAATACTATATACTAACCTTTTAGCTAATCACCGAGAATCGATTTCATTCACGGTATAGTCGGATTTAAGCGTGATATAATTAGTTTGAAATTGTAAATATTTCACTTGGGATATGTATGTGAAAAAAGTATTTAGTTAAGTCACTTAACAGTAATTTTAAGGATTAATATCAACACTTTAACACGAAAATCACGCAATCGCTGGACACATATTCCCTCCTGCGTTTCCCATTGCAGTTATTTTGGGTATTTTTGCAGCTAAATATTTGTTTTTTTAACCGATTTTTGACACAGTCAGGGGGCACGTATTTAATATTATGTACACTGTAAAAAAATTGACCCTTTTGCTGCATCATCACTACCCCGCTTTTATAGAATATCTCTCTTTTGACCTATGAGAATGCTCCATAATAGGCTGAAGTAATCATTTTCTATAAAAGTGGTGGAGTGACGATGCAGCAAAAGGGTAAAATTTTTAACAGTGTATTTACACATATTTCGAGTTAAAGATAAAATCATAAAAATTTAAAGTTCGTTTAACATTATTATTACGGACCCGGGCAATGCCGGGCGGGATAGCTAGTATTAAATAAAATTTCTGGGTCGAAACATATTTGTTTGATCCCAGAATGATAGGTCGGATTTTACCGTACATTTTAAATCCCATTAATCCTTTCAGCTCTGGTGGGTAAATTTCTTAAAAATTCCACATGTCACATTGACGCCAATATTTTTCAAAGAAAAAAAACGGTTAACGATATACACGAAAAAAACCATTAAACCTTTTTCAAATAAACTTGGTCGAATTTTCTGGTGTCGTTGTGACATTTTGCAATTAAAATTATGTGGTAGAAAATTCTACCATCAGAGCTCAAAGGGTTAACATACTCAAAATGAAATTCAGAAATTTAATTGAGAGTAAAGAAATATATTCAAGATCAGTACACAACAAAACCGACAAACTTAAAATTGTTTTGATTAAAATTTTTATTGAGTAACGTTCCACAGTTTCTTCCCATTATCGTATCAATAAAAAAGGAAGCCGTACATCCTAGAGGAATTTGCAAACATGTATCACTATAATAAATTATGTTCCTACTTTTGGCGAAAAAAAATCGAGGATCGTCAGGTCTATCTTTGATATTTTTTCTGTAAGTTTTAAAACAGATTTCAATTTAAGATTTCATTTACGCATGCATAAAGCAATAACATAACGGCCAGCATACATTATGCAAAAAAACATAATTATGCTAATTTGAGAAAAACGAAAGTTTTAGATTTTGGAAAAATGGAATAATACAAATAGCACTTAAATGATAAACATGTAAAATAATTGTCTCTCAAGGATAATATCTCAAGTATCTATATATTTATATGAAAGTTTTGAGTTACATAACGTAAAATCCACTGGAAAATGGTTCTAAAGATTTTTCGGGAAAATATTCATACATTAAAAAAAATAGAACATAAAGATGCATTCTAATTGATTTCATTTGCTGTACTAAAAAATAACAAGTAAAATTGGATTAAAATTTTCACATTAATGTGTAGATAGCTGTAAGCAGCTAATTAGACAATGTCCTAATGATACTATAAACTTATATTATGATAAATATATTTCGAGCAAAATCGAGACAAGACAGGTATAATATATTTTCTTAATAAAGTTATCCACATTAGAAACACTGAAAATAAAATTTCCTTGCTTGGACATACTATGATTCTTAAGGAATCAGTTCATAGCAAATCTAAAGTTTTGTTCCACGTCCATTTTTATGTAGTCTATTTGAACTGGTTTTCAATTGGTTCAAATGCAAGGTACAAACTGTTCAATTGCATTGCTCTAAAAGCTATCGATTTTTAAATATTTTCAGTGTCTCTCTTCTAATTTAAATTACAGATTGTGTTTAAAACGTTAAGATTTTTAAATTTAGAAAAGAACGATCCTTTGTTAAAATTAAAGCATGGATATTTTAAAGATAATGAGTCAATTTATTTTCAATAATTTGTCTTGCCTCAGGCTGTCTACTAGTAAGGAAAACATCAGCCTTTCCTTATATAAAAATTAGCCTCGTTCAATAGCGCGGTTAAAAAAGCGAATTTTTCAATAAGAAATTAAAGATAATTTCCCTGAAAAATTCTTTGAACGGTGGCTACTCTGTAATAATATATGAATGATACGATGACAATTTCAACATTATATAGCACTCTATTACTTCAGGGTTCTTAGCTTAGCCTCTATTTTTGTATCGAAATTTTTGTTTCAGAACGGAACTTTTTGAAGTATTATTTTTACCTTGGGAAATCAAGAAAGGATTGGAATTTAATAAATCTGGTAATGCTTTTTTGATTTTCCGATGTGAATTTTAATTTTTTATTAAAAATGGAAGTCAAAACAATCAAAACTGGCCAAACAGGCAAACTGTACCATTTTCACATTAATAGCGGAAAGTTTAACAAAATATTAAGGTTAGGGCGGATATCAAAGTAACTCTTAGAATTTTAGGATTTTTTTTTTTTTTTTTTTTTTTTTTTTTTTTTTTTTTTTTTTTTGAAGAAGTATTTTTATTTTAAGTAACCAAAAGATGTCTGGAAATAAATAAATCTGAAAAAGTTTTATTGCATTTTCCGATGCTAATCTGAATTTTTAAAAGAATGCGAAGGGAAAATTGGCACCCCTGTTCTACTTTTACATTAATATCACAATATTACTTATAACACTATATTAAGGTGAAGTTAGAATTCAAGAATTTTAATTAATAGTGTAGAGAAGTCGTGTAATTTTTTTTTAATTTATGAGCAATCTGCCGAAATTAAAAAAAATTTGATGACACGTTATTCAAGAGAAATACCATTTAATAATTTTCAATTTAAATTACAATCAAAAAATTGTGCATACATTAATTAATAATGATGTGGAACATGAGTCCAATGAAAGACAAGTGGTTTCTCTTAAAATTTAGTAAATTAAAAAACAGAAAATATCATAGAGTTCCGATTCTTTAATACACTTTTATTTTTTAGAAAAATTTTAAAAGAAAAATTTTAAATAGCTATTTGTTTCTTAAATGCTACTTTAGATTATCAGTAAAATTATTTAGTGTAATTCTTTTTTCATATTTTGTTCCATTAAACGTATACGTCAAACGTATCGTACATCTATATCGTACATCGTATCGTATTTCTATAATTCCTTGTAAAATCATTCAGTTTTTCATGGTTTTATTATACTCTTAAAAATGTCATTTTATTTCGGAATTTAGAAAGAAGTATGTATGAATAAATAATTGTACACGGCATAAATTTCAAAATAAAAAACGTGCGGGTATTTTTCTTATTTTAATTAAATGATGTCTGCGTTTATACATTCCAAACACTTTAAAGCAACTACTTTATGAAATTTTTGGTACTAAAACATTTAAAATCCTAATCCCTGCATGTGTACGAATCCTGAATGTGTAAAAGGGCAAAATAAATAAACAATTAAATAAATAAATAAAATAAAATCTCTTTTTCGGCAGAAGGTAAATTTTGCTGTTTTTATTTCTCTAAATATAGTTGCTAAATATGCAGCTGTCCAGAATCGTTTTCTTGAACTTCATTTTATTACCAAAGAAGAGAATGGTTACTTAAATGAGTGAATTGTGTGAAGTATTTCAACAGAACATTTGCCTTTAAGCGCTTATTCTCGTGTGTAATGAATCATGGAAAAAATTAGCTTGTCTACAGTAATCTTTTTGCTGCACTTAAGAAACTTACAAGAATCAGGTATACGCTTCCCTGTTTTGCCGGTACGTTGTACGGACACGTGTTTTTGCCAATCATAATTTGCCAGTACCACGTACGGGCTTCCGTTGCCAACCATAATTTATGATTTTTACCAATAAAATTTTATTGTAAATTTTGTTTTATATAATTTGGTAATTTTTCTGATTCAATTAGGCAAAATATTCTGTTTTGAAAAATTGGTGATAAAATCTTAAAAATTCTGTAAAAGAATTAAAAAATAGACATTATTTGTAAGTTTCTTTCGAAAATATTGAATAGCTAAGTGGTTAATAGAAACATTGAAAAAATTGTAGTTACAATAAAGAATGACTTCTAAATAAATCTGTGATTGTTATGTTAAATTACGCAATATTATGAGTTGATTTGTACATTTTGTATACACATCGAAAACTCTCCAATCTAACATAAAATGTTATTGCAGCACTTCTAATATAAGATGCATTTTAGTTAAATAACAAAAGGGTGCTTCGACAATACTTAGCATGCATGTTTTTATTTCATAAACGGAGTTTACGTATTGCATTTTTACCTTAATTGAATATTCACGGATGTATTGTGTGAATTTCATGAAATTATTCAATTAAAAGAGAAAAATTCCGTCACTTAGTAGAAAATATCTTTCAAATTTCAGGGTTGTCCCCGCACTTGGTAACAATGCTATTTATGTTTTTTGAAGAAAATAATTTTAGAGTGTTTCGAGCGATTGTTTCATAAACGAGCACATTGATAGTAATTTAGCATACATTTTTATTTCTATGTGGTGTTTGATTAGTGATATTTTTAAGTCATATAGAATTTCTTTAATTGTACTAATATATATATTTATTTAAAATTTTCAGATTATCAAATTAACCCATTAACGCCCAGCGTCCTCTTTTGAGGACGGTTACAAAAACAGCAAGAAAGCGGTTTTCCCACCAGTAAAGAGGAAGATAAATATATACCTTCTTTCACGAGACAGAATCCTCGATAATTTTAGATAAAAGTTAATTTGATTTTAAAAGTGGTGGGAAATACAAAATTTAAATTTTAGTGAATAAAATAATTCAGGCGTTAATGGGTTAAAAATCATGAAATATTACACGTCGATAGTGTTATATCTAATAAAAGGAAATATATATTCTTAAATTTTAATTAATCTCATATTAAAAATGCTGCTTAATAAAAATTTGTCTTCAACACATAAAAAGAATTTAAAAAAATTACAGAGTTTGCAGAATCAATTTTTAGTCTATTGATTGACACTTGCTGTTTAGTTCAATTTTCACTGAAATTTACCTTTTATAAGGGTGCAATAAAATTCATAACCTTTACTCTAAGACAAACCTATAGACTCTAAGAATGCATTACTTTAACTTCAGAGGGAACAGTTGTGTTATAAATTCGTATCGCTATATTTTGAAAAAATGAATATTTTAATTTGAATCGGAATACATTAATGTCATCCGTATACTCAGCCTTAGCTTTATGTAATAATTTAATTAAATTCGAAAATAATTTTGGAAACGATTTTCGCAACAATTAGTTAAGGTGACGTAGTCATTTAGATGTAAATATTTTATTTTTAAGTAACATTAAAGAATTTTCCCTTAAATCACATAATAAGGGTTTGACTGCAGTTCCAATGTAAACAAATTTTCGTTTTAGTACGGAATTTTATTTATATCATTTTTTCATCATATTTTAGAATATATTAGGACACTTTTTCTAAATTTCTCCAGCCAAAAAAATGTAAATTTTGTCAGTTCGTAGAGAAAAAGTTTGCAAAAGCATAAAAGTTTTAAATTTGGAAAATAACCCTGTAATTAGATAATATGAGACAATTATTTCTAAGAAAATATTATATCAAAAAACAACATTTAAAAATCTTTGTCTTGACTCGAATATTTTTAGGAATAATTTTATAAAATTTTTCACTGTATCGTATTGAATTTGGAATTCTGTATACATTAACATGATTATTATGAATATACACTCAGTATTGTCTAATTTCATGAACACGTGTCATGTCTGTTACATACAAAGATTTTTGGTTACCAGTATTTTAGAACGGAAAAATGTGACTTATTTTATCGGAGATATCTCATTAATTATATAGGGTGAAGGAAACTTAAAAAAAAAACGGTGGCCAACAAACATAACGATTTTTAGCTGTGTGATAGACATGACAAATTTTCATGGAATTAATATATTATAGTTTGAAAATAACATTTAGAAATCCAAATAATGTCAGGGCTCCAAAATGGACCACGAACTGAATACCATTTTTGTTTAACAAAAAATTTCATACTAGGTTTCTACAGCATTTCTGCTAAAACTAACCTGGTTTCTCTGTAATTTGGAAGGAAAATCTAAAACAATGATTTTTCTAAGGAAATATTGATATTCAGTTGGCGGACCATTTGGAAGCCCTGTAATGTAAATGCTGCCTTCGTAAAACTTTTTAATCATATATTATTTTATCATTTTTTAAAATTATTTTTAATATCTATGATAAAACAGATGCCTATTTGTTTTGGTCACACAATATTATATTACTTAGTTTTGAACTTTTTTGATAAGAAACTTAGCGTTTCTTAATCGGAAATTTATGGCTGTATTAACACTGTACAAATTTTTAAACAAACGCGTGTCCTGACTATCCGACTTTTCATAACATAAAACAATGTGTTTTATAAAAATCGATTTTAATCCCATTTCATAATAGAAAAATCTTTAAAAATACCTGAAATGCGAAAATGTTTTGTAAAACTTCCCTGACGCTTATCAGATCAGATTTGTTTAATTTATTTTAATTGTTAAAATAAATCATCTCTTAGTTATTTTAAACTAAGCATCAGATATCTTATGAAATATAATTATGTGTCATTGTATTCAAGTATGTTTCCTTTTTGCAAAAAAAACGACGCGCTCAAGTAATTCTCATCATTAATACCAAACTATTGCACTATAAGTAATTTCTTTTAATGTTATTTTTCTTTAATCCGATACTAAAACGTGTAAAGCAGCAAATCTTAAAATACAGTTTCACTAACTGAAGTATCAATCTTTATGTTATATCTGTTAATGTTTTTGTTCCAAAGAATAATATACATTTTCAGCAAATTTTATGCATTACTTATTATTCTTCATCCATCAGAAAAAAAGCTTACTGTATCATCGTTTTCAAAATTTATATAGTTACATATTTACATTACTTTTCAAATATTTAAAAATGCAATTTCATTAGATTTTAAGTAATAAGTAAAGTTCGAAAAAATAAAAATTATGCTATTTATTAATTCAAATAAAATTTAATGTTCTAAATTACAATTTTTTAAATTTTTTTAGAAACAGTACAACACGCTTACCTCTTTCTTTTATCATAAAAAATGTTTTGAACATTACATATTTTTATTCGATACTATTTATTACTTCGTGATCGAAAAATATATTTTTAGTATTTAGAAAAAAAAAGTAATATATTTAAAATTATACAGCATGTGGAGAAAATTTTGTTTTAAAATTATTTGTTTTAAAAAGAGAAAAACGGAACTTACCTTTATCTAGTGTTTTGAAAAATGACCATTAATATTTGTAAGTCCTGTCTATGTAAAGATATTCACAAATATCCTAGTGCATTTAAAGGTAAAAAAATTAAGCTCGGATATTTAATATCAGTATTTTAAATCTTTAAATATTTTGTGTTGAAACGTCCCGTTGCTGACCATAAGAAGCGAAAAGTACGAAACTCTTGACGCATGGCTAGCACCAACCAAAGTGACCGCGTGTGTTGTTCGCCAGTCCGATGTCAAACATCCATTGGAATCCTGGAGCAAAATTTCCTACCCAGCATTCCTATATTGCGCCCGCGCAGAGAATCCTGGTAGATCCATTTCTGGGAGAGGGTAGTATCAAATATTTATCTGAATTTTCCTGTGTACTAAAGCTTTCGCGCTAATTTTTGCAACTATTCTTTATCAAGATTAGTGTGACTTTTTTTCTCCTAGAACCCACTCCGTGTGACAGGAGAAAACCGCCAGCCGCAGGAAAATGTTTCATGCATGACATTTCAGAAAAAGAAAACAGCGTCAAAAGTTCCAAAAGAAAATTCGTTTCTTGTCAGGGGTAAAGTTAAATGTTATGTAATTGAGAAGGCGTTGAAATGGAAAATTGAATTATGACATTTTTAAAAGGCTGATAGGCTGATAGATATTGCTTTATTATACGAGATGATTTTAAGATAAGTTTTAAAGTAGGGAAAAATTAGAATTATTTTCGTTTCTCAAAGAAGATATTTTTCACTAATATAAATTTGTATGAATAGGTTTCATTTAATTTAAAACTAGACGCATGCATTTCATTATTAAAAAGTGGTAAAAGTATTGTATAAGTTAAACAATATGGAAACTAAACAAAAATTTTTTAATTAAAATAAACTAAGTTTAAAATTATTTAATAAATATATTCAATCCTAGTGTCTAGAAAATTCAAGATGATCCTTATGAGTGAACTTATAAACTCTCATGAGCTTATTCATATCTACATTATTTTGATGTTATTAATGGAAATATTTGCTATGTCTTTAAATATTTTGAATTAACTATTTCTGAGTTTCAAAAGCTAAATAATCAGTGCAAACATTTACTCATGACTAAGCTTCAGAAGTTCGCATTCAGCTGTAGGCACATTTTGTACACACATATTTACAATTTGTGTTATTTTTTCATTTTATTATTACTATATCGGCATAAATTATTTTATTATTACTATATAGGCCCAGTTTTACTTAGTGTAACTGGTCTAACGTATAAACACCGATATTTTAAGTTCAATATTTGCCTTTTTATGATAAAATTTCATTAAACCACAATGTTTTTGGAAAGCTTACATTAATCTTAATCATTATCTTAATCTTATCTGGACTTAATCATTATGCATAAAACTTTAATTATATCACTATTTTTATGTTTCTATTTGCTTTACAAAGTACTTTTGAGATTTAGAAATAGAAAAAATTAGTTTCTTGTCAGAGGTAAAGTTAAATATTATGTAATTGAGGCAGCATTGAAATGAAAAAATGAATTATGACATTTTTAAAAATCTGAGATGCTGATAGATATTACTTTATTATATGAGATGATTTAAAGATAAGTTTGAAAGTATGGAAGATTAGAATTATTTTCGTTTTTCAAAGAAGATAAATTTCATGAACATAAATTTGTATGAATAAGTTTCATTTAATTTTAAACTAGACACATGCATGTCATCATTAAAAATGGTAATAATATTGTATATGTTAAAAAAAAAATATGGAAACTAAACAATTTTTTTTAATTAAAACAAACTAGTTTTACATTTATTTAATAAATATATTCAAAACTAGTGTCTAGAAAATTCAAGACCATTTTTATATTCTTATGAGTGCATGAGCTTATTCGTCTACATTATTTTAATGTTAATAATGAAAATATTTTCTAAGTCTTTAAATACTTTCAATTAACTATTTCTGAGCTCCTAAAGCTAAATTTATAAGTGCAAACCTTAACTCATGATGAATCTTTAGAAGCTCGGAAACAGCTGTCGGTGCATTTTGTACACACATGTTTACAATTTGTGTTTTTTTTATGTCTTCCATTTATTTATTACTACATCGGCATAAAGATGAATCTTCCCAGTTTTATTTAGTGTTACTGGTCTAATGATTAAATACCGATATTTTTCTTATTTATTTCGTATAAGTTTGATATTTACTTATTTATAATAAAATATCATTAAAACATAATAAAAATAATTATATGTATTTATTTAGTATGCCAAAAACTTTAATTACTTCTCTATTTTATTTAAATTTTTAATTTTATGAAGTATGCAAAGAAAAGCATTTATCAATAATGAAATAAGTTTGTTTTTATTTTCTGGTGTCATTCGTTAATTTCAGCATTTTATGAATATAAGTTCTTTGCCCCTCTAAGGAATAAATGTTATATAATTGAAATAACATTCTAATGGAAAATTGAATAATGGGATTTTTAAAGATTGATATATAATTATATATCACTATTTTGTAGTAGGATTTAAATACACTAAGTAGACATTAATCGTCGGACAATTTCAATTTTTGACATTTTACCTAATATTTAAAATTACACTTGTCGGTTCTTCTGGAACTTCAAATTATAAAGACTATGTTTGACTTGATATTTATCAACGTCCATTTGATAAGGAGAACACTTAAGGGTCGAAAGAAAAATAATAAAATTTGGGACGAACTTGTACATTAAAGGATCTCAGGAGTTTTAATTTCTACCTGCAATTTAGCAACTTGTAAAAATTAATTTTTTCTCAGTCCTTGTAAAAATTAATTTTTTTCTCAGTCCCTGTAAAACATAAATGCATAAATTTTTTAATAAAGACAGCATAATAGTTATTCCACTAAAGTATTTTTTAAAATATTCTATAGTGAAATTTTATTTAATTTTCTCATGAATAAGTTTGTTGAAAAATTAAAAAAAAAAAAGTCAACTTGCATCTACTGGCAAGATTGTAGCAAAACTATGGGTTTAAAGGCACCCGAAATATTGATAATGATGTAAAACTAATGCATCTTTAACATGTATGTCATTTGTAATCAATTTATTTATTTATTTGAAATTTAATTGTAAATTATAGAAATTTGAAAAAAAATCACTTTTTAATGGAAATTTTTTCCGATTTTAAATAAATAAATTATTTAACAAATGAAGTACATAGGTTTTACTTCATTATCAATAATTTTGTTTGTTCTTGAACCAATAGGTTTGGTACAATTTTGAGCGCAGTAGATGCAATTTTTCGTTAAAATAAAAAAAATAATAATAAAACTTCACTGTTGACAATTAAAAATATTTTAAATGTAAGAGATATTAAGTTGTCTTTATTGAAAATTCTATCTTGCATTTATGTTTTAAAGGGGCTGAGTATGAAAATGAAACGTGATATGTTGCTAAATTGCACCGCAGGTAAAAAATAAGACTCTTGAGACCCCTTAAGATATACGAAATGTCAATGTCTACAGAATACAAATATTTAAATACTGTAAAACATATCCAGCGATTTTTGTAAGAATAGCAAGTATATTACTAGAAATATAGCGATTTTTATAAAAAAGTTTTTAAAATCTTATATGCAGGGCTCCCAAATGGTCCGCGAACTGAACATCAGTATTTTATAACAGAAAATTTCATAATACGTTTGAGCTAGAATCAACTTCCAAACGTGGTTTCTTGACAATTTGCAAGAAAAATCTAAAAAGAAAATTTCTCTAAAAAAATTCTGATGTTCAGTTCGCGGACCATTTGGGAGCCCTGTATATGTTTTTAGCTTATATCATGCAGGGTTTTCAATTATATTTAACGCCAATTTCCAAATGATTAGCAACATGTAATCGAAATATATAGCGCAATCGGAATATAAATGTAATAAATATTTTAAGAAATATGAATAGTTTTGAAATATGAGTAATAATTATGTAATATTAGTAATTTTTATCTGTGCATGCGCGAGCGATAACAACAATCGTTTTACAAAATTTAATAGTGCAATCTATGGAGCAACTCATGAAAAAAGTTAATCAAATGTCGTGAAAATTCACAAAGATGTAGCCCAATTTTTAATTGCTCTCTAAAAGCATCTAAATGATAAACGATTTTTCACAAATTGTTATTTTTTTATTAGCTGATTTTTTGGACAAGCTTAGTATTTTTTGAATATCAATGAGTAGATTTGGAACAAATACTTCCATTTTGACGATTTTTTTTAAATCGTGAAATAGGTTCATTCAGGTACTTATCTAAGGAAAACTCAAGCATCAATAAAAAATTGAAAAAAAAAACCCTTAAAATTTACAATCTGTGGAATATACCTCATCATTCAGCTACTTTTAGAGAGTTGCTAAAAGAAATCAGTCTGATAAATATCGCCGATATCTTTTTTCTCGATATTTGACTGGATTTTTCTAAAGCGTTGCTCCATAGAGTTGGTTATTAAATTAACTAAAATATCTCTTTTGTTATTCGTGCATCGCAGATAAACAATACCTTGTAAAACTTCTCATGTTTCATAAAAGCCGACCCAGCGGCTTAATTGGTAGCGTCAGCTCCTCCCACACCGCTGGACCCTGGTTCGAGTCCAGCTAGCGGCATGGGTGTCTGTGTTGTCCCTGTGATAATGTATGTACCGGATATTCTGTAATAAAGTGCTCAATATGTTTCTTGTGATCATTGGAGGTTATGCCGGCGAATAGCTGTAGCGCCTACCTCAAAGCAAATAAATGTTCATAAAATACTTAATATATATTTCTAATCTAATTGCACAGTTTTGTTTTAATTGTTAGTTTCTATTTCTCTAAAACTGGTGTTAACCCTTTGAGCTCTGGTGGGTAAATTTCATTATTATACAAAATGTTACATTGGCACCAGTATTTTTCAAAGAAAAAAACCGGTTAACGATATACACGAAAAAATGCATTAAACCCTTTTCAAATAAATGTGGTCGGATTTTTTGGTGCCGTTGTGACATTTCAGAATTAAAATTATGTGGTAGAAAATTACACCATCAGAGCTCAAAGGGTTAATAAAGGTTGAAACCATGCATGATATAAATGAAAAACATGCAAAAAGTTTTTTTTTAAATTTCTATATAAAAATTGCTATATCGCCACGAATTTATGTGCTATTCTTACACAAATCAGCATTGTTATACTTACATACTGTACAGTGACCACAAATGTGTTTCTGTTGCAATAAATCATTTCGTGCATTTTAATTTACAGGAGGATCCCAAATATTATTATCTTTCTTTGATTATTTTTACCCCTAATTGTCCACCTTATCAAATCGACGTTGATAAATATCAGGTTAGACATATTCTTTCTAAGCCTGAAGTTCGAGAAGAATCCGAGAAGAAAATTTTAAAATAATTGGTAAAATGTCTAATATTAAGTTGCCAATTGTTAATGGCCATATAGTCAATGAATAACAGTATTTGAAAAAAAATATTCTTTAAGATTAATTTTACTTTCATTTACGAGTATTCGATTGTGACGTCTTCAGAATTGTATATTAAAAATGCGTCAGTTTATCAGTGTAGAAAAAATAATAGAAAGCTTTTGTTCTTTCAAATTCTTCTTTTCTTTTCTTTTTAAATATGTAAATAAAACTAACGTTTTCAAAGTAGCATTTTTAACGTCTTATGAAAGCATTTTTTCGGCTATATCTTTGTTAAAGCATTAAAAGAGAAATTTCAAGTATGATGTTTCAAAAAAGCTCAGATGTTGATAAATATTTTTTAATTGTCTGAAATGATAAAAACTTAAATATATAATTTTGATTAAACGATGGAGTAATCAAATGTAATTTATGTTCTCAAAAAGATGAATTTCATTAATGTGAATTTCTTTGAAAATGAATATTTTTTTTTCTACAAGAAATTAAAAATTCTGACTCTTAAATCTTAATTGTTAAAATATTTGAATAAATATAGAAAACTTTAATAATGATTTTGTTATTTTGAATAAAGTGTAGTATATATATATATATGTTTCATTGGAATAAATTTACAAAACTAATGTTTTTCTATACCGTAATTTCGGGTATATAAGCCGCAGATCAAACAATTCTTTTTCGACCCAGAATTTTTTAAGAAACAAATATAACTAGTTAGATCGCCGTAAATATTTGTCTTCAATCACTAAATAAGATTTCTGGGTCCAAAAAGAATTGTTTGATCCGCGGCTTATACACCCGAAATTACGGTAATTTCTAGATTCATTTTTTTATTACGTTATTTAATTTCATATATCGCTATATCAATATATGCTATATTTAAATGTATTTTCAAACATCGTAAATACTCGGATTTCTCATAATCTAATTACTAGTCTAACATTTAATTAGTGGATGAGATTTCCACGTTTTTGCACACTAGTATTTGGTCAGAGGGGATATTATTTCAATTAATCGGAACATTTTTGTAATATAACAGAGCAACATTTTCTCTAACAAATACTGTTATGTAAAAACGCAGAAATCTCATCCTAAATTTAAGTACTGAAAGGTGTATTTAAAAAGTCATGCAATTATTGTAAGAAAAAGAATAAAAAATATGAATAGTTGATATTTTGAAACACATGCTTTTCCGTTCATCAAAAGAAAAAATCTTACAAAGCTTGATTTTTAGTTCATCAAAGTGAAGAATCTTATTAAAACATGATATTTAGTTCTTTAACCCTTTCCGGCGCGGTGTCCCTTAAAAAGGACACCTAATTTTAATTTTACTGGCACCAAGAATATTTAATTAAAATTTTCCTTTGATAAAATGCCTGAAAATAAGCAATTTCGTATTCTCTAATAAATTCGTTTATAAATTCTGGTGGCAGATAATTATTTCAATTAAACTTACTCCGCGCCGGAAAGGGTTAAAATAAACAATCTTATAAAAGCATAATATTTCATTCATAAAGTATGCCTCTGTCTTATTGTTATTTTTCTTTTTATGTCTTTTAATTTATTTACTATTTTACAAAATGTTTTTAAATTAAAAATGTGCTCCAGAAATATATTTCTTTGTAAAGGGTAAGCATAAATTTTATGTCTTTCTGAAAGGCAATTGAGGAGAAAATTAAGTTATATATAAAACGTACTGATAAATATATCTTTCTCAGAGCTACCAAGTCTCCTTTTTTTTGGGGGGGGGCAGTATTTTAAAACAAAAAATATAGCTTTATTTAATTTGAAGCATTTCAGAGATTTAAAAATCTCAGGTAGAAGTAGTGTGAATAAAACAGGAGACTTGGCACCGCTGATTTTTGTTTTCTGAAATGATTTCAAGCTATGATTATATCCAGGGTTCGCACACTCCTTATATTTTGTAAAGACTCTGGCACCACTATTAATGATAGGAAAAATTATATTTAATTTTTAAGAAACAGAATTCGCAACCACCCCCTCGATTCGCAATTTTCGCACTATATTTCTTCTGTGAGATACATTGAAAATACTGTAAAAATTTTGTTGTAGAGCTGTGCGAACGCTGATATCTTTGCCAGTCAGATAATATAAATTTCGTTATTTAAATTTGTTTCAATAAATGAAAGTTATTTTTGTTTCGAAAGTACAATACATAAAAATACTTCAGTTTATATCTCCCTATTCTGAAAATAAAAGTAATTAATTTTGTCACCATTTCTGACAATGTTTTTTTGTGACCAGGGATCTTCTTTAATTTTAAAAAATTGTTGCATACGAAAGTGTAAAATTTGGTGGTGTTATAGGGAAATCTTTAATACAGGGCTCCCAAAAGGTCCGCGAACAGAACATCAATATATTTTAACAGAAAATTTCATGATATGTTTCTACTGAATATGCGCTGGAATTGACTTCCAAAAGTGGTTTCTTGGCAATTCGCAAGAAAAATCTAAAAAGAAAATTTCTCTAAGGAAATTCTGATGTTCAATTAGCGGAACATTCGGGAGCCCTGTTAATAAATATGTCCTTGTAGAATTTTTTTAAATCGGATAATTATTTTTAAAGATATTTACTGTTAAATTTAGTCAAAATCGTTGTCCTATAAAAGTATTATAGGCGATAAAACTGTGAGTGGGAGATTAATCCTTTATAAGTCATTTTATACATTAGAAATTCCCGGTGTGTTGACTGAATTTATTTTTTTTTATTTAACTTATTTTTGAGGATTTGTATCAATTTTAAATACAAATTTTCAGTATTTAGAGCGATATTTTTAGACTATATTTTAGAAATAGATATAATTTTAAATTGAGGCCAAATTTTAAAAACAGCTCAAAATATTATTATTTTCAATTTAAAAATTCATTGGCACGTGGCTATTATAAACAGAAAAAAACTTTCAAATTAGATTTAAATGGTTACGTGTTAACCGTAATTGAAAATGTTGAAAATTGCACTATAAAGAATATATTTGCGCATGAATTTGTAAAGAAAAAGAAAAAATAATAAATAATAAATACATTGTTATGCGTTAACAGTCGTAAATGATGGAAATTACGTAGGATTTAAAATAACCAAATTGCAAAAGCACTATTATTAAATATGGTATTGCATTATAGTTTAAATTAAAAAAAAAATTGCGCATTTATTTCGTATTTTCAGACAATCTTTTCCACTATTATTGTGAATTCTAAGATAGCGCAAAAACTATTTCCTTTTTAAGAACAAAAGTATTGTCACGTGAATACCAAAAATAGAAAAAAAAATGGTGAAAATCACGTCAGATTTAAAACGATGCATTTAAAAAATCCTTCTTATATCTTTGATAAAAATTATCGGGAGACAAGGACTCTGTTTACTTAATTCATTTCACATTAGTTTTTATTTACATTTTTTTTACTAAGTTTTTTTTTTTTTTAATCAAAAACGAAAACAATCACTGTATCTCTTAACAATAGCTGATTTGGCCTTAACACTAGAACCGCCATTACCGTAATTTCCTGCGTATAATCCGTGGATCAAACAATTCTTTTTCGAACCAGAAATTTTATTTTGTAATTGAAGACAAATATTTACGGCGATCTAAAAAGTTATATTATATTTAATAAAATTTCTGTGTCGAAAAATGATTGTTTGATCCGCGGATTATACGCAGGATATTACCGTAGGGGTCAAAATGACCCCGGCCACATTGATAATAGTCGATTCGAACCATAATTTTCTTCATAAGATACTTTAAATGTAAGCAGCACAAAAATAGGCTAATTAATTAAGTTAAATAGTTTAGAATTGAAATTCTGGTGAGAAACAATTTTTACAAAACTGGAGTAAAATACCCGCCGGTTTTAGTGTTAAAACACCCTAACGATAGGAAAATTAATGGAAAACTGTTTACAGGGAAATTGCCACTGTTTTTTTATTTATATTTCAATCATTTTAACCCATTAGTGCCTAGCGTCCCTTTTTAGGGACAGTTATAAAAAAAGGCAATAAAGCACTTTTCACACCAGTAAATAGAAAGATAAATAAGCACTATTTTTCACGAGACAAATTTCTCAATAAATTAAGATAAAAGTTATTCGTCTCTTAATAGTGGTGGGAAACCCAAAATTTCATTTATAATGAAGAAAACAATGTGGGCACACTTTGAGCTCTGACGGTAGAATTTTCTACCACATAATTTTAATTCCGAAATGTCACATCAACACCGGAAAATTCGACCAAATTTATTTGAAAAATGTTTAATGCATTTTTTTGTGCTTATTGTTAACCGGTTTTTTCTTTGCAAAATACTGGTGCCAGTGAGACATTTGGAATCTTGATGAAATTTACACACCAGAGCTCAAAGGGTTAACCCATTAGTGCCTAGCGTCCCTGTTTAGGGACGCTTCTAAAGGTGCATTCAGCACTGTTTTTCACACCGGTAAAAAGGAAAAGCAATAATTATTTTATTTAAATGATGCATTTTCGTGATTAATGAACTAAACTTAAATCTTCTAAAAATAGTGGTGCCAATCAAATAAAATTTACGCAAACGATGCTGGACACGAATGGGTTAACCCTTTCCGGCGCAGTGTTACCACTCCGGCAACACCTAATTTTAATTCCAAACATACAAACGGCACCAATAATATTTTAGTAAAATTTTACTTTTACAATGACAGTTGAAATCAGTGTTTTCTTAATTTCTCAAAAATTATTCTGTAAATTCCGGTGTCAGTCAACAATTTTTCATTTTACGAGCAAAACTTGTCTGCGCCGGAAAGGGTTAATGGGTTAAAGCTGATCAAACTAGCCTGTTTTTGAATATAGGGTGTCTAAACGGGAGTTGACGAGCATAGATCGTAGGAGACAGATAAATAAAAAAGAATATTGCCCAGTTATATTGATGGCATTGAGCTCACAGGCTACGCATACTAATTGTACATTACAGCCTTATATTTTCAAGGGTTAATTCCGTTGGAAAAAAAATTAAGAAAGGGAAACAACTCTCTCCTTTCCTCTTTTTTATACTTAATCATTAAACCTCCTAAACTATCAAGAACATGCTTTATCATATAAAAAATCTATATCCAAAATTCAGAGCAAACCGGATAATTCTTAATAAAAACCCATTTAATATTTATATAATTTAAGAGGAGCTATCCCTCTCTTTTATACATAATCATTAAACTTCCAAAACTATTCAGAGATTTGAACGAAATCTGACAATTTTGCTTGAAAAACCCTTTTATATCAATTAAGGGGAGGGGCATTAGAACCCCAGTTCCCCCTGTTTATTCTTATTCAATGAACACCTAATATTATTCACAAAATTGCCTCATCAAAATGATCCTATATCTAAATTTTTGAACGAAAACTGTTAATTCTGCATGAAAAACCCATTAAATCAATTAAGGGGAGGGGCATGAGCCCCCCGTTCCCCCTCTTATACATTTCGAATGAACACCGAAAACTAATCAGGGAAGCGCCTTATCAGGATATACCTATATACAAAATTTCAAGTGAATCCGATATTTTTATCATGAGTTATCGCGTTACGCACGAACGTACGAACGTACATACAGAACGGGCGGACACATAAGCTTTCAGGCTATGATAGCCTGTGAGCTAAAATGGATAAAATGATTTTTTTTAGTCGAAAAAAAGAAAGGATTTTGACATTAAAATATAGTGATTACCTTATTTTCTTTATTTTAATACGAATACCTAACTAGTGTTTTTAAAATTATTCAAAATAATTATTATTGTTATCACTCTATTGACGTGCCTGTATTATTTTAATACTTGAGGTAGAAGATTAAGAGAAGTATAATTAGAAGAATTGTATATAAATATGCGGTCGTAAATATACTACGAACTTTTTTTTAGAATAACTTGTGGGATATTAAAATATCGATGTTTTCGTTTAAAAAATCGGCATTCGTTTATTAACTTAAAATTAATTAAAATATAATTCTGATTAAATATATTTCATTCTCTAATATTATTTTATTCTCTATTTCAATAATTCCTACACTACACTGCTCAAAAATATTAAAGGATATTGCAGTTTTAGGTGGATTTTGTATCTGGGAAACTTTTTAGCTGATTGATACATGATCGACAGACATAGTAGGTTATATGAGAATAAATTACACATGTTTGTCAGAAAAAATGCATTTTATTGCGCATTTGCAAACAAAAGGAAAAAAACACAATTTGTGCATATGAGAAAAAAAGAATGAGAAAAGGTGTTTTCTTCAAAGAAAATCATTTTCAGTAGGGAGTATGGTTTCCACGGGCGGCCAGCAACGTTGAACACCTTTGAGGCATGGACTCAATGAGGCTATAAAAGACGAGTTGGGGTATTCTGCCCCACTCTTCCAGAAGAGCTCTTTCCAGTTCTTGGAGAGTTTGTGGGGTTTGTTGGCGGCCAGAAACTCGTCTTCCTAGAGCGTCCCATAACGTGCTCGATTGGATTCATGTTTGGAGAACACGCTGGCCATTCCATTGGAACGATTCCTTCCTCGAAAAGAAAATCCTCCACCAGGTTTGTACGATGTGGCCTGCAGTTATCTTCCATTAAAATGAAGTTATCTCCGATTGCTGCAGTGTAAGGGACTACAATAGGTCTGAGGATCTCATCCCTATATCGGCCACCAGTCAGAGCTTCATCTCGAATGATGTAGAGGTCAGTGCGCCCGTCAATGGAGATGCCACCATACACCAACACTCCTCCACCGCCAAATCTGACACTTTCGTGCACGAACGCAAGATTATTTCTACTGGCACGGTCCCTCCAAATGAAAATACGTCTATTATCCGGATGCACAGAAAAAAGGGACTCGTCAGAAAACAGAATATTGCTCCATTCATTTCTCCTCCAGTTGACATGCGCGGTCGCGACGATGCCTTGATGTTAATCTAACACATACCATCGGTCGGCGAGCATACAGACCTACAGCATTGAGCCGGTTTCGGACAGTCTGAGTTGAAATCGTGGTGCCTGTAGCCGAGCGAAGGTGTTGTTGGAGAAGAGTAGCGTTCACGTTTCGGTGTCTCCGAGCTGTTAACGCTAAGTACCGATCTTCATTGGGCGTTGTTGCCCGTCTACGACCTTGCCCTTGTCTTCGGCCTGCACATCCACTCTCCAAAAAACGGTTCCAGATCCTGGAAATGACACTTTGTGACACTCAATGGCTTGTGCTTCTTCGGCTTGAGTTTGGCCCCCTTCTAACCTACCAACAATTCTCCAAGCTTCAGAATCTGTCAAATGACTTCGCTGAGACATCGTACTCATCGAAACAAAGCAATCACTGAATTCCGATCATCCTTGTCTTCATTCTCTTTTATCCAGTTGAAAGTCAAATGTCATTCGCTGCCGCTGAAGCGACGTTTTTGACGTCGAACTCAAAATTTGCATACTCCACAGTTTGAAAACCAGAAAAATTTGCATTTGTGATTCTCTTCTTCTATTTTCGGCAAAAAAATTTTCTTTTATATCTTTATTTTATATAAAACTTCAAATATCCTTTAATTGTTTTGAGCAGTGTATTTTACAAAACAATTTCCATCAAAAATTACTGAAGAAAATTCGTTTGTCTTAAAAAATAATTCAAAAGGTATGTATACGAGAAGGCGATGAAATGTTAAATTGAATTGCGGTGTTCTTATAAAGCTCACATGCTGATAAATATTTCTCTTTGTGTGATATGAAGATTACACGAAATACAATTTGATCTGTTTCTCAAAGAACATAAATTTACTTAATCTAAATTTGATTTCGTTACTGTTTCCCCTCTATAAATATGCATATTCTAAGCTTTGGAAAAGAAATCACTTAAAATATAATATTTCAATAGAAATAAGTCGCATGATCAATATATGAAAACGAAGGAATAATTTTATCTTTACAATAAATTATATTTTTTTATACGAATAAATACAAAGTAGAAGAGTTTTTGAAAGAAGTTTAAATCATTTTATTTTCTCGTGCATTTATCTCTCTGATATTTTCAATTTAAATTTAAACGCATTTTCTATCGCTAGAAATGCTTTCACATGTCTGTTTAGAATAATTTGTCTAACACGAAAAAATACTTTTACAATTTCCCATTTGTTTTCAAAAATAGGTTTCAGGAAATCGTAAATTATTTAAGTAGAGTATTTATGTTTGTTAAAGTGTGCTGCACATTTATATTCGTTTAAACGGACTGCAATCAAGCAAAATTTTATCTACTTTTAGTTATTTTTCTTTGTTATTAAGAAATTGTTTTTGCATTTACAATATAACTATTGGTAATTAACAAAAATGGAGAATAAAATTACAATTTAACATTTATTTATTTAAGTACGCTACAATTATGCATTATTTAAAATTTCGTTTTTTTTTGAGGTTAATAAAAATATGTTTTTAGATTTAAGTTTCATTTTGATAGATAATATTTACAATAAATGACTACACTCGGTTTACATATTAAATTTGTCATGTTAGTTGTTTTCTTAACAATTACATTTTTAAATAATCTATTTCAGAATGCAGAAAGAATGTTATGGTACGGAAATGTCTTAAAAGATTTTTCTTATCGAAAAATTTACATCGCTAAATTACATAACAGGATTATTGAATTTTTAATTGGCTAGGTTTAAAGAAAGCGAATGAATATTTTTCTTTAAGAGTAAAAAACAAAATAGAATTCGGTTAATAGAGATATAATAATATTTTGTAAATTATAATTTAAAAATTATCATGTAAAAAAAAAGAAGCAAAATACTTACCGTAATTTCCGGTGTATAAGCCGCGGACCAAACATTCATTTCTCGAACCAGAAAAATTTTTAAAAGAAAATTTAACTTTTTAGATCGCGGTAAATATTTCTGTTAAATTACTAAACAAATTTTCTCGGTCCAAAAATAATTGTTTGATCTGCGGCTTATACACCGGAAATTACGGTAGTTGTTATTTTGCGTAAAGAAACAAATACGCGAAGTAGCGAGGAATACCTTGGTTCTATGGATCAGATATAATAACGATGCATAAAAAAATATTCAGGATTAGAATAAGCTAGCATTTAGAAGAAAGGAAAATATGCGAAAGTTTAATAATTTTTAGAAAAGTAAAAAATGTGTACATATATGTATATATATATATTACTTCATGAATATTTTATAAGGATGACATAAAAAACATCTCACAATGCACATACATTCTGTACACTTTTATAAACCTTCTGTAGTTTGCATAAAATTTATTGGTAAAACGCAATTAAGTACTAAGCATTTAGTAAAGGGTCATTCCATGTCAAAGGGCCTCAATATGAATATGAAAATTTTCTCGAAACTCTTAGATTTTAACACAGACACTAGAAGGCATACATATGTGTCTATAATATACAGGGTGTCCACTCTCAACAATGGCCACTGGCTAATTTCTAAACCGTTAGTCAAAGACATGTAGTTCCAATTGCAAAAATGCTTTAAAAAAGGTAAAAACTTGTTTTTTTAAGCGATTTAGGTAAAAAAAAAACTTTAGTAAAAAATTACGAAAATTAAATGTTTATGCGGTCCCCAGGTCCTATAAGTGATATTTAGCAAATGAAACAAAAAATGTCCCATTCCTCTGCAATAAAACTGACCGAGTAATAGCTGCTCAAAGTTGAAGTATATTTTTTGCTGCAAAATAGGGGTGAGTCACAAATTTACTGGAAATAAAAATAAACGTCACATGTAAAATTTAACATTAACATTGAGAGTAAAATAATTTTTAGAATATTGTTTTTAAATTTCTGTTGATGTTTACATATTAAAGCAAATATTTAACTTGTACTACAGATATAATTTAAATAATAACAGAAATTTTGTTAAATTACATTATGAAAAGCACAATTTGTTACAAAATGATACTAATATGTATTTAAAACTCTATTAGCTTACTTAACCTAATAGAATTTAGTGTACTCCTCTAAAATAAATAAATGGTACGCACCTAAAATTGTATTAACATTATATTGTCATTGGATATAAATAAGTTTGCGATCAATCAGATATTTGGAAGTGAGTTAAAATTTGAATACAAATTTTGAGCTAGGAAAACATACATAAGAAAGTCATAAGTAAAATAAAAGCTTATCAAAATAAAACCCCTTTTTAAAATAAAATCATTGAAAAAAAAAAACAGTTTCATTTCCCTTCAAAATAAAACATATGTAAATATACAATTGAAGGATGTTAATTTTAAAGCTCACCTTATCGCTTTCGTTTATTATATCAATCTGCACTAATGTTACACTAAAATCTCCAAATTTATAATGTAAACCAATGGACGCATTTTCTAAAATTTGATTTTCTCGATAAAGAGAATTTTGAAACTCAGTTCTTTAATTATTTTAACCGATCTAGAAGTTAATTAATTAAAATTAACGCTACTGTAAAATTTATGTGGTGGCTGCAACTTCAGTTAAATTGCTTTAAAAATACTTCTTTACCTCATTTAAAACTTTTTTGTAATTGGAACTATATGTCTGTGACATCCGGTTTAGAAATTAGCTATTAAACAGCGTTGGAAATGGACGATCTTTATAACACTTTAAGCACTTAGCGTACGTTCCCTTAAAGCTTAGAGCAACTCATCCGTTTTCAGTTACATAAAGGTGGTTTTAGTCATGAAATTCAAAGTTTCATAACTCGGTCAATTTTAGTGTTAGATGAATGGGACCTTTTTTGTGTTGCTTGTAAAAGAGATGGAAAAATTTTACTAAATATCACTTATAGGAACGGGGGACCGAATAAAAATTTAATTTTCGTATTTTTTTAGTAAAAATTTTTTGACCTAATTCGTTTGAAAAACAAATCTTTACCTTTTTAACCCCTTGAGGGGCAAAGCACTTATGTTCTTAAAATGTTTAAATGATTGATTGACACCGGGATTCACAAACAAGTTCATGTGATAGAAAGTAAAAGTTGTTTTTCGTGTACATTGTGAAAAGCAAATCTTAATACTAAAATTCCGGTGTCAATGTGGCATAAGGGAATTAAAAGTAAGTGGTATATATAATATACCGGTGCCCTTCAAGGGGTTAAAAGCGTTTTTGTATTTAGAACTATATGTCTATGACTAAAAGTTTAGAAATTAGCCATTGGTCACCGTTGAGAGTAGACATCCTGTATAATTTTAAATTCTAAGAGTCAGACATAGAATAATAGCTCAGGCACAAGGGATACTTTAGTAAAATTCTCTATGTTACAGTTGCATGAAGAACAAGCACAATTGCACATCGATCATTTCTACTGCTCCTAATAGATCAAACTTTGCATATTGTAAATAATTGATGTGTTACACTTTTTTAACTTCCGAAATATAATTATAGTATTACAGATCATGAAACAATACATTCATATCAACTTGGCCTCAAACACATTCATGCGACTACACGTAATAATTTTTTCCCTTTCTTTAACAAGTTATATTTATTGAACAAATTACTTTGAAAGTTTGTCATTTTACCAGTTAACTAATTATGGACGTAAAATAGATCTCCTTAAGTCGCTTCTTAAATGTTTTAATTTTTCAAAGTTTACTCATTTTTAAAATCCAATAAATATTAAATTCACACATGCAACTGAATTTTTACAAGCCTACCTCTACACTCTAAACTAGGGTTGTCTGTTTGGCCTCCGTTTTTATCCCAAAATTTTGACTTCAGACAGGAATATTTTGAAGAATTATTTTTACTTTAGATAATTAAGAAAAGTCTGACGTTAAAATTGTTATTATAGAGCTGTGCGCTCGCGGCCTGTCTGTAATTCGCATTGTTTGGATGTAGATTTTAGTCATCAACTAATTTTACATATCTTGATTCCATGAGTATTTTGGTTGGTTTCGAGTCTTCCAAACCAAATTTGATTATCAATTCATTAATTTTATTAATTTGATAAAGTGTCATGGTGTTCTTGTTTGTGCGATTTATATTTACCTCAACATAATATTTTGCTTCACGTAAGTCAATTTTAGAGTTTTCTTTAATTATTTGATATGTTTATTGATGATTTTATCTTCCCTCGCTATGAGGCGATCAGCTGCATAAACTATTACATAAGTTGTAGTAGCATTCGTTGTTTGTTTATAAAAGCATTTATCGACTTAACTTTGGTGAAAACCCGATTTTGATAACGTTTCATGTGATTTGAGGTTCCACGCCCTAGCAGCCTGTTTTAATCCGCATATGTCCTTTTTGAGCTTAGATACTTCCTGTTCCTGTCCCGGAACAACACAACCGTCAGGCTGATGCGTATATACGTTTCCCTGTAGTCCCCTTTGCAGGAAAGCGGTCTTAATATATCCAAGTTTTAAGTTCAAAACCTTATACAATGCCATCGCCAAAAAACTTCTAATTATAGTGTGAGACGCAAATGGTGTTAGGGTCTCGTCATAATATATCCCGTATTTTTGGGAAAACACTTTGTCTAGCTTTAAATTTCTGTAAAAACCCTGCTATTATATTTAGATTGTAACGCTCCGCTTGCAACCGATCACTTTCGTTCCTGATGAGGCTTCGACTAATTTCCCATTTCCTCTAAAGTCGCATTTATCCACTTTTCCTTTTCAATCGGAATTTGATTGGTTTTATATCATCACAACTCTTCGGATGTTCTATTTTAACATTATTCCTTAAGAATGCAAACCTGTCTGGGGGAATGCTGCTGTTAGGCATGTTTGATATACGCGGTACATTTTGCGTGGCATCCAAAGGAGGTGGGTCAATAAGGGCCATTTTTCACCCATCAGTACCTAGACTTGACACATATTTTTTTCATTAGTATACCTCATAACAAGTAAGAAAATGATAATATTTTGAATAAAAGTTTAATAATTGATGGAAAAATAAAATATAGATTTAAGTAAATATTATGAGTATTAATGAGCATAAACACAATTGTCATTAGTTTTAATCCATATAATCAATAATAAATACAACAATAAGTGTAAAATTAAGATAAATGGAGCTTATTAAGATTATTATTTTAATACAGGAAATATTGGAAATAACACACAAGAAATAATAATAATAATAATAATAACCATACAGTTTCAGATTTTTTGGGCAATGTTAGATTATTTTCGTTATTGATTGCTTCACCAGAATCACTAATGGACCATCCAGGGTCCGCGTCTTGTACAGTATATGAACATATTCGATATATATTTTTTTAATTTTGACTGAGTGATGGTACATTACAGTAGTATTGTAAGCCAGAAACCATAATATGAAAACAACATGCACCCAGCACTCTACGACACTTTCGCGTACTTTACACTGACAGTACCATTATGTTATAATGTTTCGCTGTGTTTTTATACAAATATTATAGGTTTTAGAAATTGTGCACTGAAAAATCAAATTTTGGTTACGAGAGGTGTCCCTTAGCATCATCTGTTGAAAACTGTTGCTGCTTAACCCTTTCCGGCGCAGTGTTACCACTCCAACAACACCTACTTTTAATTCCAAACATACGAACGGCACCAGTAATATTTTAGTAAAATTTTACTTCTACAATGACAGCTTAAATCAGGGAGTTCTTAATTTTCAAAAAAGTCTTTTGTAAATTCCGGTGTCAGTCAACAATTTCTCATTTCACGACCAGAACTTGTCTGCGCCGGAAAGGGTTACTTAAGAATCTTGCCATTTCATGTTCAATGTGAATTTCGTGCAGAAGTTCCAAACAATCCCGATAAAATCTATTCATGCTCTCAACATCATTTGGCTTCAGCCACTCTCTGATATTATATGAATATTTTTTAATGAATTTGTAAGTATGTTAGCGTAATTGTTCTTCGTTTCCGCGAAGTAAGGAACGAAGACATTCAAAATGTAATGTGAAGTAATGACGAATACCATATGCTTAATAAAAGGTCTTCCTTTGTATAGCCAGAAGGAATGTCTCTGAAAGCAATAGTTCAGACTTTTCTGGATATAAACGTACGTGCTATCGAAAGCAATCATCACAGTATCATTGTTGTCATCCTTAATAAACAATCTTCCTGCTAAAGGCCTCGTATATTTTTCAATAACTTGTGTTCTGGTGATGTGTTCCATTCTATGGTGTTTTAGAACAACGTTCTCAATCAAAGCCTGGTTTTCATATTTTACAGAAGATATTATTATTTTTCTTATATTGAATAATGTAGACAGAACACCATGATAGAGACCAGTTCTAAGTTATACAAGTAACATTGCAAAGTATGTACGAGATTATCTCTTTATTGAGGAACGTATTTTGAACCTTGCAAGTTTAAAGGTATAGTTAAAATCAGACATAAATATACCCATGAGAATATAATAATAGATTTCGGAAAAGTGTCCCGGTATATCAAAATCGAGGCCTTCTTTGCTCCTGATATTGGTTTAAATATTTTCATGCGTCGCATTTCATACATCGATGTATTCTCACTTATAGGACTTAAATCTTGCAGAGTTCAAGTAATATGAGTTTTAAAGCATCGTTTTCGCAACAAAATATTGATGTTAGTTTCTATAAAGGCTTGAGTTTCAATAGCGTTTGCACAATAACGAAGCAGTTCTTACTTTTACATATTATACAACAAGTGATAGAGTTGTGAAAATGAGATATTGGGGGTACTGTATATTAGGTTTCTTATTTGTGGTCTCATCAACAGTAATCGTTGACGCATAACCTCTTATTGTTACATCAGAAGAAGAAATAGAAGTATTTAGAGCCTGGAGAGCACGAAATACATATTATTAGCATTTAGAGCACTATTTAGAACCACTCTGTAAATCAGTTTTTCGAACATATAAGTATCAGTATAACTTTTCTGTTAGAGCACATACGAAAAATTTTCTGCAAGACTTTACAACAATGACATTGGTATCCAAGCGTTATTTATTAGTAATTTCTTTGATAAATATTTACGAAAACAATTTTAGAAAACAACATTGACGTCTGAACAACGTTAATACTTTTTAAGTACTGCAAAAGAGGTCTGAACGCGATCCGATAATAGTGCATTTGATTCTCTCACATAATACATTTTTTTTTTTTTTTTTTTTTTTTTTTTTTTTTTTTTTACAGGTAGAAGCGCACACTGAACCCAAATAAAATAATGCTCATATAAAAGCTTATAAAGAGTAGAAACATTTCATGTTAAAATTAATTGGGTTCGTCGAGCGCTTCTTAATAAAAAATTAATTTAAAGACACAAAAAACGTCAAACATGCTGAAAAAAGCCAAAACACGCTACTTTCGAGCTGTAATTTCTATGACTTACTATTTTATTTATCACGTAAAACCTATATTAAACAAAAATACA
The DNA here is from genome assembly GCA_964019185.1 of Maratus speculifer. NCBI lineage: Eukaryota > Metazoa > Arthropoda > Arachnida > Araneae > Salticidae > Maratus > Maratus speculifer. The sequence continues at coordinate 199,735,990 of OZ025299.1, forward strand.
TATCTTTAACTATACAAAGCCATAGAACAATCATCTGAATTCGAAACTTTTTTCCGGGGATATGATGGGCGAAAAATAGCTCTTATTGACACACCTCCTTTGCGTTCTGATTCTGTATCGTATTTCAGGCGTTATCAGTATTATCCTCAATTAATTCTAATTTCAGCTGCAGATTTTCACATTTCGGTATTTTATTGTTTTTATTCAATATGCTATCTTTAGTTACATTCTGAATTTTATCTTCCAGATATTTTACAGTTTTACTTATAATGATTTTCATGCCATTCGTACAAATTCTGTAACATTTTATCAAATCAACATAATCTACGAATATTCCTTCTTCAGTCGAACTCCCCAGTTTCCTTCTATGAGTCTTTTGTACATAAGCATACGCGCGACAGACGAAGGTTAGAAAGATCTGGTTTCCGACCAGTCCATTTTTCATAGTTGGATGAGGTTGGGAGGTGATTTTGTAAGTTGCGGAGCGGATGACTTCGCCCCATAAAGAGTTAGGTAAACCACTGTCTTTAAGTAGATCGCGAGACATTTCCAAAATTACGGATCTTGCGCTCCGCAACCCCATTTTCAGACGTGAAATACGGAACGGTGAATTGATGGTCAATTCCCTCATTTTTTAGATAATTATCAAGTCCCTTCGCAGTATATTCCCCTCCGTTATCGCAGCGTATCGCCTGTGCTTTTCTCTCAAATTTATTCGGGGACCTTTCTACATATTGTTTCAATTTTCTAAAAGCTTCATCTTTATTTCTCAATAGATATTTCATGGTAAAATGGCTAAAATCATTGACAAAAGTCAAAAAAATTTATTCACCATTAGCCGGAGCAGTTTGCTTATATCTGCATAGGTCTGAATTACTAATTATGTAGACTTCGTAGATATAGAAATTGGGATTTTGGGATATGAATCACTGATGATTTTAAATATGATGCGGATTTTGCATATGTCACAGCGTTTATATTTATTAATTTCTATCTCTAACGCCATATCTTTATTTAATAATTCCTTAATGTAAATAATATTTCTGTGGCCCAATCTCTTATGCTACTTGTGTAGACAATTTTTTTTTCACATCCATTCATAATTAATTTATATTTACATTGTGAGACATGTTTTGCTTTGTTTTACATACATATAAATTGTTGTGTACATATAGGCATGAGATTTCCGCTTTTTTGGACACCACTATAATCTTAGAGAAAATGTTGTTCTCTTAAATCGCAAAAATGTTTCGATTAAAGAATATAGCATATTCTCTAAGATTTTATTGGTGTGGAAAAAAGCGGAAATCTCATCCCTGGTACATAGCCATCTAGGTACATAACTTCGTGAGTTATTTTGCAGGAATGTTTTTCAAATATGGCTTTACAGCAGCGGTGCACAACCTTTGGCCCGCGGGCCACAAAGATACCACTATTTTTATGCAGAATATTTTTCCTTATAGTTATGACGAAATCTTTACTATTAAATAAAACAAACGGATCTTTTCAAATATTCTGGTGGGAAACAATTTTCTGGCAAAAAGGTTGTGCATCACTGCTTTACAGCTATTTTCGGTATCCCTTTTTTTAGAAATTAAATTAGTTTCAATTTCAGGTACGTATTATACATTTATTAATGTTATCGTATTGTGCGTATTATCTGACATTAATATATTTAAATTTACAGTTTAAATATATTAATGTTCAATTTAGGGTTTATATTTAAAACTACCTCAAAGCATAGCCTTTGACGATTCGCAGTTATGCTAGAAACACTGTTAGGAATATCATTAAACTTATCGTTACAAATATGTGTTGAAGATCCTGAATCAATGACTCAAAAATCTTTTACATAGTTTCCAACGAAAAAATTTTATATTTATATTTTTAGATTTTTTTCGAAATATTTATCTTTGTAACTATTCTTGCCTGAACTGCCTTGAAAGCACATTGCTGATTTTTTGACTGATTTGGAAGTTTGTTGTGATTCTGATACTGCTTTATTTTATTTTTATTTTTTAAAGACAAACAATCTTCAGTGTTGTGAGAATTCATTTTGCAATATCTGCAAAATTTATTTTTTTAATTTTTTTAAATTTTACTTTTAATCCGAGTGAGAACTTTCACTTTCGATTCTATTTTCCATATGTTTGGCAAAATTAATCAATAAGTTAACTGCGTATAAAGGTAGCTCCAAGTTCGCGCTCTTTCCCTGCCTCTAACGCGGTAATGAAACCACCGCAACTTGGAAGAAGGGAACACAACATTAAAGGGGCAAGATGTTGACCATTTATAACTTCGCCTATAAAGGCAAATTTATCCCGTGTTTGATAAATTTTAGTAACACGTTCATTCATGTTGCCTTCTTCAGGCAATTTTGTAAAATATAAGTAACGAAGTAAGAATAATTTGCTGCTTAAATTAGATCTCATGTATATTTTTCAATGCAATCTAGATTTCGAGAGCTGTATCTAAATTTTGTACGTGAATTATTTGATCATCGTAAATTAACAAATTAATTATTGTGCGAGCTTTTAATTTTTGTCTGTAAACGCGTCTGTCATAGGATCAAAGAGGGTGGGGGGGGGATCTTCAGTTATAACGTTATACAAATCCTCCTTTTGTAGATACATTTCGATCCTAAATTACTACACGTCATATTTTTAATTTAATTTTTCAATCACTGCATCTTTTTAAAATACTCATATTTCAAACTATATATATACTGTTAAAAATTTGAAACTTAGGCTGCATCGTCACTAAACAGCTTTTATAGATAACGATTACTTCTCTGCATTATAAAGCATTCTCATTGATCAAAATAGAGATATTCTATAAAAGCGGTGGAGTGATGATGCAGCAAAAGTGTCAAATTTTTGACAGTGTATTTTAAATACTTTTATGTAATATAAAGATATATTTTTCTTTAATTTACTTGCATAAAAATTGTAGCATTATAACATATTCTTTCTCTATTTGCTTACATAAAAAATTGTATCATAACAATATATTATAACTTAATATTTAAAACACCATAATATATTTTCTTGCGATCAAATACAAATAAATAATGGTGAGAGGAGCGAACACTCAGTCGCATAATCTGTTACAGAACTACTATACTATATATTTTGGATATGCGTAGAAGGGACCTCTTAAATTATAGCATTCTTAATCATTTCAAAAGTTAGAATTATGTAAGGAAAAGTTCATCTTACCTCAGATCCGGAAAATACCTCCCCAATCCAGATTTCGTCTATGGTGCATATAATCCACGGGCAAATTTCACTTGAACATATTTTTCTTACTCTTGCTTAAGTGTTATGGAAAAAAGAGAAAAAAGTAGTGTATTATTGATATTTCATAATAGTGTTTTTTTTAAACTTCTTTTAATGAAGAAGGTAGATCTTTTTCAATTTATGAAGATTTAATTCTTGGTTATCTGAATTATGATAAATATATATAGAGAGAAAAAAATCTCTTTCCTTACATATTTTTTATGTAAGGAACATTGACTACATTTTTGAAAGAGAGCGGGGAACTTAATGATGAGACAAAGTTCACTTCATACAGGCTAAGAGACACGTACATGTGAAGATTCTGCAGTTGCAAAGAATTTACAAAGAAGAAGATATATATCTACACTAGGGATGCTTGGAAATAAAAAGTTAATACATTAATTTAAAGAAAAATGAATGCCCTGATTATTAGAAATCTTTTTGAAACACAAAGGTTTTTTGGGAAATTCTCATACACAATATGAATCAAGTACCATGCTGCTTTTTTGCTTACATAAATGACTTTCTAACACAAGATAAATGAGATTATGGTAGGATTTCATAAATATTATTTTCCTTTTCAAATTTAATAACTGCCAAGATCAATTAAAAGTAATTAATATTCATTTTTGATATGTGAAATAGATTTGTTTTACTACACAGGTTTAATATAATGTAAGCGTAAAAGTTTTAGCATATATAAATTATTTTATATGATCTAATATAGTTTAGCTTAAATAATATGGCTTAGTTAAAAAAAAAATAGTATTTTATACTTATTTTGCCGTCGTCCTGTGCCAATTTTTTCTACACATTCCAAAACTTATCTTTACAATTACATAGACTTTATATGATAATTTCTATTTATTTTAAACTGTCACGGTAAAAAACGAAAAAGTATCTCATTTAACCCGGGAGGACGCGCGCAGGGCCTAAAAGACCCGGAGTGCGTATGGTTTTTACAATTGTAACCACTAATATTTTTAAAGCAATCTTCAACTTATTTTATCGCAAAATTTGTAAAAATTGCCTCCGTCGAAATAAAGTGACTATTATAATTTGATTTTATTGGTGACAAAGTTAAAACCATTCATACCCTGGGTAAGCGCGCGTTCTTCCGGGTTAAATAGATGAATGAAAATAAAATTTTAATCACAATAAATCTCTTCTGACTAAACTAGGCATGAGATTTCCGCTTTTTTGCACACCAGTAAAACCTTAGAAAAAATGCTATATTATTTAATCGGAGCATTTTTGTGATTTAAGAGAACCACATCTTCTCTAAGATTATACTGGTGTCCAAAAAAGCGGAAAACTCATCCCTGGACTAAACATACTAATTTATTTTGAATCCCGTAGAAGATTTTTCTTCATCGTGTAATGTTTAAAATGTTTCTGATTTTAATACAAACATTTACATCAGGCATGAAAGTGTTCCGACCCAAATGACCGATTACAACCACTAAAATTTATTAAAAATTCTGGCATTATTTAATGACAGAATTTCTGAGAAGTTATAAACCAAAGTATACCTTTAAAATTTATTGGTAGTAATCGGTCATTTGGGTCGGAACACTTTCATGCCTGATTTACATCCATACCCGTAGGATAGCTTTTTATAACCTCTAAATGTTTGTTTCAATATTACTTTTTTTACGCTGATAGATAAGAAAAGAATTTCTGGATGCTAAAATGAGCTTCGACAATATGGCAAAATAATTGTGATTGAGGAAACAGTAAGTAAAAGCAAAATATTCCTTTTCCCGAAACAATAAATGCTGATGAATACAAAACTAAATACGGTTATTGTGTTTAAATTGCTTGTAAAGAATGTCTTCTGTTTTAAAAGAATGTATAGCGGATGTTTTTAGAAATTATATGCTTGGTTAGTTTTTGTAAATATTTTTCGAAAAGTTTTCGAAAGGAAAATGTATGTAAGTTGAATTAATATAAATATTTATTTCCTTTAAAACATTTCATCCAAAATAATGGATTATTCATAGGACTTTAAATGTTATTACACTTCCCAATTATATTTTTTTTTTTCAAGAAATTTGAAAATTATCGGATATGTGGTTTTTAAGTTAGGGGCCAAAAAGTTTTCATTCAATTTAAGATTGATTGAAATATAAAGAATCTTAATGGTATTTTTTATGTCAATCGTTATGTTCATTTTAAATTATTTTAAATGGGAAATATACGAAATATTTAAATGGGAACGACTGTGCCTCGTTATAATTAAAACAAGGAATACTTTTTTTATTTATATTCAGTAAATGATTTCTTTTGAAAATTTTTATATTTCTTAAGGCTAATTGCAAGCGAACTTGTTTGTCTGTTACACGGCTGAAAATCGCTATGCTTCTTAGCCACCGTTATTTTTGAAAAGTTTGCTTCTCTTTATTCAATTGATGAGATGTCTTCCATAAAATAAGTCACATTTTCCGCTTTAAAATACTGGTAGCCAAAAATTGTAGTGCGTAACAGACAAACAATTTCGCATGGAAATAGCCTTAAACTTACATATTTTCTATGAAATTTTTGTTTGATAATAGTGTTATAGTATGAGTGGTTATCCCAGGAAGGTCAATGATTGCTGCAACAATAAAGAAAATAAAAATTGGAGGTTGTGGTGTTAGGGTTGAACTCTACTGGATATCTTTTGTTTTTTAAACATAAAATTAAGGCCGTAGTAACTGGGGTAATCTCTTTCATGAAATCAGTCCGCTTCTAGTACTTTGAAATATGCTTTACAATACGAACTGATGATAGTAACGGTCTATTTTCTGCAGTTTCCGATACTTGTTTTGCTAATACACTCTTAATAGCCGCCCGCTTTAGTTATATTTCTGATGGAAAAGCGATTTGTCAAATACTGACACACATAAAAATAATATATTTTGTTGTTTTGAAACATTAAGTTGCAAAATAAATTTGCACTTTGCGTGTGTTAGGAACAATTTCTACTCGACGAAATTTTATTTTAAACATAGCATTCAATATTGGTGTAATATCTTACAAAAAATAGATTCGTCTTTAACCCTTTCCGGCACACTGTGCCCGGTCTGGTATACCTAATTTTAAATCCAAACTTGTAAACGGCACCAATAATATTTTAGTAAAATTTTGCTTTTACAATAAATGCTTAAATTAAAGAATTCAAAGTATCTAAAAAATTCGTTTGTGAATTCCGGTGTCAGTCGATAACTTCTCATTTTATTACAGATTTAGGAAAGGGTTAATACTATGAAACTTTCTTTATAATAGAAATTGAGAAATTAATGATAGTTAGGGCTGAGATTTCCGCTTTTTTGCACAACAGAATTTTAGACCAGTATTTAAAGAAAATGTTGTTCTGTTAAATGGCAGAAATATTTCGATTAAACGAAATATTTTTTTCTAACAAAATACTGGAGCGCAAAAACGCATAAACCCCATGACTAGATAATTATAAATATTTTATATATTTGTTTAATTAGGGTATAAGCACATTGATTTTTTTCTAGTCTGTATCAATAAAAGCGCATATATACAAAAAAGTTTGATTTCTGTTTGATTTGAGATTTTTCTTGTCTAATTTGAAGTCATGCGTAAGCAGTAGGTTAACATCAAACTCACGGGGCTTGAATGACACTTTTACACATAAATTAGTTTAGTGCTAAAAAAACTTAAAATATAAAATTTTAAGTTATGAACTATTATACTTACGAAACATTTATGTGTCGTAATACAGCACCATCGATTTTCTGAAACATGTGCTCTATATGATAAAATGAGAGTTCGAATATGTCGTAACTGAAAAGTATTACTTTTCACACATGAAAATCCATGGCGCTATACTACGATAAACAAAGTTTATGCAAACAGAAAAAAAAACATTTAATTGAAATGTTTAAGTCGTCAGATACGATATCGTGGATTTGGGGTATATGGACTTTATCGAATTAATTAATATTGTGATTTTATATTTCCTGCCTTTTTGACTTTAATTTGTTTATGCGTTTTGGCCTGCTTCTCATCTTACGTGATAAAAAAACATTATTGATCATCAGGAACAAATTTCCGCTTTTCAAACGGATACAGAATATTTCAAACGGATTAGTCTCTCTTCCGTAGCATAATGAGACGTTGGCGCACGTTACTATCAATAAATATTGTATACTGATTTTTTTTTTTGCATTTTATCCTGGAACATTATCCGCCTAACACTTGTATTCGAGAGGAGACATTCAGTCACCACTGCGTCACCAGGTGATCCGCGTAAATTAGGGCTCTTTTTCCTCTGGTTCACAACTAATTTCTTTCTGTTTATTTCGCCTGTAAGAAAAGGATGATTTTACGGAAATTGTACTAGTAATCGGGACGCCAGTACAATTCACTTTTTTTAATCGATAAACTTCCGTAATTTTCAAAAAAGTTTCCGTTTCTTTGGTATTTTTTCTGGAATTTACGGAAATTTTTCCGTTAAAAAACAGTGAATTGTACTGGCGTTGCGATTACCAGTACAATTTCCGCAAAATCGTACATTATTTTACAGTGTATTTGCAGGTGACCCACTCGACGCTGAGAAGTTCTGCTGCCGAAGTTGGTAGACGGGAGGTGCTGAGTTCAAACCCAATCGCGCCCGTCGGCCTAACTGTTCAGAGTTTTCGTGTTTTTCATCGAACCTTGCGCAAATACGGGTTAGATTCCCTTAGAAAGACCCCCCCCACGGAGCGCACTCTCCCTAGGGCCTATATCCCTCATGCAGACCATCGGCCGTCATACAGGGCTCCCGAATGGTCCGCTAACTGAACATTAATATTTTCTTAGAAAGATTTTCGCTTTACATTTTTCTTGCAAATTGCGCAGAAAACGCCTTCGGAGGTTACTTTTACCACTAATACTGTAGAAACTTACTATGAAATTTTCTTTTAAAAAATATTGGTGTTCAGTTCGCGGACCATTTGAGAGCCCTGGTCATAAACAACACCAACAACTATTTGGAGGCTTGATTTACTGGGGATTAATCTAGTTTCGAAAAGAGTTACCTTCGTAATGCATGATTTTGTAAGTCTAAATTTAGTCTATGATAATTGTAGTACAAAAATAGTAGTATAATAAGCTTTTATTAACGTTACGACACTGGTTCAACTGCTCTTTATTGAAACTTCTTTGGCTACTTCGTTTTTCTTAAGCTCAAAACAGCAATTACATTATTTACACAAAACAGTCACAGTGGCGTAACCAGGTTAGGTGCCCAAGCGCTTTCGCTGTATCTAACAAAAGTAATTTCTACTATGAATCAGAGAGTAAAACCTTACAATAGAGAAGAAAACCTTACAAATGCACTGGTTTCGGGCACCTACCCTGATTACACCACTGAATTATGAAAAATTGGGATATTTCGAACTGGTGGTTTTGTATAATATATAAATTTTGACGGTTGTGGATGATCCTATCAGATTAATTTTATTATTTCAAACATAAATTTGAATATTTTAGTCATAATTGTGGTGGAAATGATTCACGTTATATAGTCGAGTGCCACAATTAGAATTTAATAGTGTGTTCACTTTTCTAAATCACAGAAATTAAGTTATAGAATACAACGAAAAATTCAAGTAAAATTTAGTGGCGAGTTTAATTCCAATGATGCGCATGTTTTTTACCATTGTAACTGGCCCAATATTTTAAAAGTGGATTGTTTTTAGGCATGAAGTTATACAAGGTGATGGTGGAAATCAAGGAAACTTTCACATTTAATTTTAAAAATGTACTTCTGTCTTAATTTACCATAATAATTATGTAGGACAAAAACACTTTTTTTAATTATTGGTAGAAGTATACTCGATTGCCTATTTCTCCCTAGTGAATTCATGCCTATTAAGCAGTTTCGTTCTAATGTATTTAATTTTGCTTTGGAATACAAACGAAAATGATAAAATGATGATGAAAATGATAAATATATATTGTACACTTCTATTTTTTAACCCCTTAGGCACAAGCGACACGTATACGTTCTGCAAAAAAAGCTTAAGAATTCGTGTTTACCCCTATCAGTAAAATTTGTCTTTTTTAATTTGAGCATTATCTCGATTTAATAAGGCACAAAATTCTGTTTTTAAAAACTGGTGACAAAACATTTAAAATGTCGTAAAAGGCCCACGTCGCAAAGGGGTTAGAACTTGCTTTGTTAACTTTTCCTTAATCCTCTAATGTCCATGATAGATTATGGTATCATTAGGGTTTTGGATTTAAGTCAAATGTTTTATTCACATACTCCATAATCACAACAGAAATTTAAATTAAAAAATTTTTGCTTTATTTAATATCAGGCATTTCATTCTTAGCTAAACCTAAATTTTCTATTTAAATTATCTGGTATGGATTCCCATTCTCTGAATTGTGCAATATCTGAAACATATGCTGCCATGAATTAAAAATATGGTATTACAACCATTTTTTGAAAATTAAAATATTCGTAAAATTTAGTCTAAACATTTCTACCAATTATTATTATAAAATGTATTTAACACATTCGCTGCCGGTCACGCGCTAGCGCGTGAAATTCTCAATCATTTAACATGGAGGGCGGAGGTATCGGCAGCGAATGTGTTAAAAAATTTAGTGGTGTTAAAAAACATTCCGTCATGTATCAAGCGAAAATGAGTTAAGTGGCCAATATATATATATATATTCTTTTAAGTACTGGAATTCCTAACTTTTGCCTATATTATTTTCTTTTTTAAAACATTTTGAATTGTGTTGAACTACATGTCATATTAAAATAGAATAAAATAAAAAAAAAATCTGGTGGACTGTTTCAAACACTTATGAGTTTTGTAATAGTATCAATAAATATCAAGGTGTGATTGAGATAATATTCATTACGGTTGTTTGAATTTTTTTCCCTATAGGATTTTTGAAATGGTACTTTCAAATTAAAATAATCAATCTTGCAATATCTTTTGACATGTTAAATATTAAATGAGTACTATCAAAATTTGATCATCATAACTCATTGTTAAAAATTTTCCTTCAAGAAAATTCCACAACTTACCAAGTTTTATTTGAAAAGTTTCATTGTAAAAATTTGAAGATCATGTTTACATTTTAATATAAAGTTTTTCCAGCACATACAGTTACAAATATTAAACCTCTATTAAAATTGCTAACAATTAATACGGCTTTACAATTTTCTATACCGCATAAATAAAATATAAGTGAAAATGATAATGTTAATATAGTCCCATTTCCAATCCACAATTTCCATCAATAAGATTTTATTGATAATTTCTATAGCATAATTTAAAATTTTCTTATCTAATCTACTTAGTATTACTGTTCCAAATATTTACAATACTGTGTACATTATTTTAATAATCTGACTGAATAGTTATTTTTTTAAATAAAATTGTTCGGTTTTGTAAGATATATTAAAGTATAGAAAAGAAAATGACTTACGTGAAATATACTTTCGATAGTTTAAAAGTTGATATTCTGCCAATATTTTCTGCTGCTCCGTTTTGAAAGTTATGCTTTTTTTTAATAATACCTGAAGTCGATAAGTGTCTTTCTAAAGAATTACTTTCGTGTTACTATGTTCCTATATAATATTTTAGATACTGCAAAACGACAAGATTTAGTTTTATCCTATATGCTATAAATGCTTGTTACATGGTTTATACAGTGCTAAAACATGCTAGCAGTACATTAGTTGTTTCAAATGCTTCAAGAACTCTTTGTTTGAAAACCGATAATACTCCTTGTGACTATTTTTTTAATGATGGATAAAATGTATCTTCGATAAATTCTCGATTCAAAAATTTCAAAAGTTTCCTTTGTTTCAAAAATTTCTGAAAAATTTTTTTTGAACAAAAAGTTTTTCAGAGAAAAATGTTTTATTGAAAAACAAATATTTGAGAGTTTTAAAACTTGTATTTAGAGAAAAGGGGTCTTGATCAAATAAATGCAGATATGTAATTTTAAATTCACATAGTTTGAAAATAAAAATATGTTTTGTATGTTTCAAAAATAACATTACCGTATTCTTGAATTATATACAAGCAGTTATAGCAGTTTAGAATTTTAATCTTTACCTTTAGCGGGATAAAAACTTTGCTTGTTTCATATGGGTTCATGCGCTTCAAAGAATTTTCCTACAAATCAGTATTTATTTATAGAAAAATAAATCGATGTTAAACGTGCAAAATTTCGCCTTATTTAATCAGGAATTTTCTGTAAGTAAATACTGGTACCGAAGAATTTCCCAGTCGGAAAACTCCTGTTCGTTACTAAAAGCATTTTGATACCACTAATTTGTAACTGTAAATTTAAGTTTATTAATTGTAAGATATTTTTTCTATTAAATAAGGCAAATACTTTAGTATGGGAAAAAGTGATGTTTGCCTCTATTTTTAATTTATGTTGTCGAAAAAATGTAACAGTTAAGGGGTTAAAAATAATTCCACAATTTATAAGATGCTTTAAAATCGGTAGTAACCATTCGCATAATCAGTAACTGTAAGCTAAATATTTGGTCAGAGAGGACAGTAATATTTTCATAACATTTTCATTGTGGCAATACTTTCATAATGCTTGGGAAATAAATAACGTTTCACAGTCTCTTTAAGCCAAAATATAGCAAATCTGGAAAGAAATCATCGTGTCACACGAAGAGATTTGTTCACAGAAGTAATAATTCTACCACATTTTCAGTATTATCTTTATGGTCGAAAGTTTACTCTACATGATCTGAACAGCTTATGTTTCCTTGAAATGGCTATTTAGTTTCAGGAACATTAAGTAGCTACTTAAAATTTTGGACTCTCGTTGTTTGACATGATATTGAGATACGCTATAAGGAAATGAGCAGCTACAGGAAAAGATGATGTTTTCTAGACTGTTTTGTCCTTAAATATGGAAATCCTGCTTACATGCCGAGATGAAAATTCGCTTGGAAAACTAACAAGGAAGGTCTCCATTGGGGGCATACTCAGAATTTTTTGAAAAAAATACGAATAAAACTACTCATGTAGGTAATAAAGGATCAGTGAAAATTAGCGGCGGAATTACATTATTAGATATATAAAAAAATAAAATACTTTGGAATAATTGGCTTGAAAAGCTGAAAGCGACACAGGATTTGGCGAGCAGTGCATTTCCTCGCCAAAAGCAGACGATTTTAATGAATCTGAAAATTGATTTTAATTGACTTCACTGTTAAAAATTTGCAGCATTTACTGCAACGTCACTCCACTACTTTTATAGAATATCTCTCTTCTGACCAATGAGAATGCTCCATAGCACGGTGAATTGACCGTTTTCTATAAAAGTGGTGGAGTGACGCTGCAGAAAACGGTACACTGATAAAAATCTGCTGCATTTTGCTGCAACGCACTCCACCGCTTGTATATAATATCTCTATTCCAACCAATGAGAAAGCTTCATTTCACGGCCAAGTAACCGTTTTCTATACAAGCAAGGGAGTGCGTTGTAACAAAATGCAGCAGATTTTTAGCAGTGTATTTTTCAATTTGGAACAATTTTAATCAATTTAAATTGTGTTTTAAATAATAAAATATATTAATTTCATTTTGTTATAAGTACTTGTAAATGTTTATGACAAAATTACACTTAAAGTAAAGTAAAAATGCAAAACTAAAATTACTTAAACTAATTTAAATAAACTGAACATAGAAAGTTTTTTCTTTAAAAAGTATTCGAAGCGTAAAAGCGTATTTTTTATTTATTTATTTTTATTTGAACAACATACATCAGACTTGTATGCTCGACATCAAAGCCTGCTTATAAGTCATCGTCATAAAGCGTATTTTTCAAAATTTCGTTTTTTCGCCAACAGGAGATAAATCGCCAAATAAACGAAATTTTTATTATTTTTTTACGGACGTTATAAGGAGATTCCGCCGAAATTTTTTTTATAAACATATATAACTATATGAGAAGAACATTCTGTATTTTTTTCAGATTTTTCTGAGTATGCCCGTATGGAGACCTTCCTTGTAAGATACATGTCAGTGCACTGCTTTCTGAGTACTAGACCTGAGGGCTGATATGAAAATGCTGGCTGCCGTAGTCGGATTTTTTAATCCCTGTTGCACCATAGGTCTATACATTCATCCTCCAAATAGCCTTAAATCACATGTTTTTGATACCACTAAAAAAAAGAGAGAAATTTGCCTCATTGGTACCAAAATTTAAGGGACCGTACTCACGCAGAAAATAATATGTCTTCAGAAACCGCCATTTTGTGTCATTTAGTATTTAGGGGGCAGTAGCCAATGCGACCATGACGAAAACTGCAGATGCTTTGTCTTTAGATGAGTTCCAAAAATCGCATTTAAATAATCCATACATAATACCTACCCAAGAGAAAATGCTAAACTCTATAGGTAACACATCCTGGCGAAAAAAAAATAATTAATTTTGAAGCATGCGTGATTTGCCACAACAAATGATGGAGTATCACATCGCAAATCGTAGAACAATGGCGAAATTCTACGATTGCTGTAGTGGTAAATTTCCCTTTTTTCGGCTTAATTAATATGTCATTGAATAAAGCTAATTTTATTATTTCAAAAAACTGATACATTCAAGAAATTTGATTTTTTAAAAAAAGTAACCCGTTGGTAACACTGGGCATTGTAAAGTTTGGATCACACAAAGATGATCTTTTGCCATGGCAGAGCTGCCAATGGATTACTTTTTACAAATTTCGATTTCTTCATTGGCATCATTATTTTGAAATGAAAAATTTCCTTTGTTTAATGACATCGGGATTAAATTGAAAACAAAGGGGATTTTACCATTTAAAAAATGGTGCCAATAAAAAAAGTCTGCATTTTATAAAAGCAGCCCACTGTCAACATTGCCAGGGCCCTTACTGTATCAGGAAAACATTTTCGACTCGGCATTCCTATGTGATTCCGTGTCGTGTAGGTGTACACCATCTCTCTTCGAAATGTGTACCTTATCAGGGACGCCCTGTTATCACGAATTTACATAATCAAGAAAGTTTTTAATATTTAAACCACTCTAGAGAAGTTATTTCATATAGAAAGTCCCTTGTGACTAAGGTTATTTGGGCTTAACATGAATCATTACAGCATTTACTTCAAGTATTTGATATAAATAAGGGTGTTATATTGTTTTTTTGCGTCTTTGACTAAAAAATTACAGTCATCGACCCATAACAAATAAGTTTAATTGCAAATTTTCCTACTTCACCCTGATAGGTGGTGATTCTATAGCAGTATGTATGTCAAGTCTATAGAACTGTAACTAAATAATTTTTTATTATGTCTTTTTAAATTTACAGTATACTTTATAAATTTCTATTCTAGATTGAATAATATCGAAAGAATATATGCGAGATATATTTTAACCCTAATCCAAATTTAAAATTATGTGCAATTATTTAGGAACGCCTGGTGCAATAAGTGAAATGTTTAATAAATATTTAACTTATAGCAATAACGTTCCGCATAAATAAAAACGATTATACGCATTAAACTTTAAAATAAAATGATAAGTTAATACTTTACTGCAAAAATTAATAATTAACTAATATATAACCATCTTACATATTTTATAAAGATTTTTAAAAATGGTATTGCCAAATAATTATTCCATAGTAATGTTCCTTTTCTTGTATTTTGTTGGGTTAGCAATAAATTATTCTTTTATAAACTAAAACAAATGCAAATTTTATTCGTTTAAATATTCTTAAAAATGTGCTATAAATTTAATCACATTCTTTAATGCAGATCAAAATTGTTTTCAATAAGTTACGCATGATTTAATCTTTTTAATTCCTGTTATCTTAAAAATAGTTCAGATTGTGACAAACTAATTTATTTAAAATTATTAAATATTGAATGGTTTTTTCATGAAGATTAATGGATAATTTTATCTACAATGTAGCAATTTTTTATTTAAATAAGTTAGAAAATAATCTCGTAGTGTTTGTTTTAATTTAATATAAGAATAAATCCGCCAAATGAAAATTGGTATGGTAATTTTTATTTTTTGCGGTCATGTAAAACATGTAAAGTAAAATAAACTATCTATTTAAAATTAAGGTAATTTAATAAAGGTAATTTTAAATACAAAATAAAATCTAAATTGTTTTATGATAAAATTGAGCACTTTTGGTGTGATATTGTAATTTAAAATTCAAAATGTTCCAGAATTCTATGCAGATAAATTCCGTACTTCGTTAATTATATCCACTGAATTTTTTGTACTACAGTGTACAATAAAATTGACATTTAGAGGAAAAACGCGTTAATCCTTTATACCCCGATATTACTTTCAAGTAGTATTTAAATAACTTTTTAGAAATCCATTTAATACTTAAATAAGTAGTAATATAGTTTAGAATGTGTTATAAATACTTTATTTTATCTTATTCATGAAGTAGTATTGCTGCGCAAAACAAAAATACTTTTAACAGTATAATTTCTTTTCATTTGCATCTTTGAGCTAACTTGACACTGAAAAAATTAGGAAAACAAAGTTTCGGTTCTATAATATTTCTATATTTCTAATGTAAAAGCATAATATTTTTACATCTTCTAATTCTAAAAATTTATTTACAACACATCTACATAATTATTTGAATTTTTTCTGTAGAAATTTTCTCTCGCCTTGCATTCAATATTCTCAGGGCTCCTAAATGGTCCGCCAATTGAACATCAATATTTTCTTAGAAAATTTTACCTTTTAAAATTTTTCTTGCAAATTGCACAGAAGACACCTTCGGAGAATAGTTTTAGCACAAATGCTGCAGAAAACTACTATGAAATTTTCTGTTAAAAAATATTGGTGTTCAGTTCGCGGACCATTTGGGAGCCCTGTATTCTTTCAAATTTTAATTACTTAAAAGGCATATAGCCAACAGGGTGAACAAATGTCCAAGCCGGGACATGAACCCTGGCGATTGGTTTAGAGCACCTGACGATCTACCAACTGAACTACCGTAATTTCGGGTGTATAAGCCGCAGATCAATCAATTCTTTTTTGACCCAGAATTGTTAAAGAAACAAATATAACTAGTTAGATCGCCATAAATATTTGTCTTCAATCACTAAATAAGATTTCTGGGTCTAAAAAGAATTGTTTGAGCCGCGGCTTATACACCCGAAATTACGGTAATTGGAACGACATCCAACCTTGCACTTGTGGCTACATATTTTGGAAATTCTATAAGAACAGCACAATATGGAATATTTTTCTTTGAGTCACCAGTTCTTGGACAAACACGAATCTATTGAAAATCTTGCATCGATGAAATTTATGTAGGTATATGTAATATTGTGTGCCCCGGAGTTTGTAGCTCACGGAAAAATATTCTATCTTTGGCTGCGGCTGTAACCTTAACAACATGTGTAGTAAGACGTGCCAGGCTATTGTTCCAAGTGGTTCAGTTGGTAAAACGTCGGTGCGTTATACCGATGACCAAGATTCGAGTCCCGGCTTTGACGCTCTTTTCACTCTGTCGGCTATACGCTGCAACATTTAAAATTTGAAAGAAAATATATTCTTAATAAATGATTTCAGTAAAATTAATAAATATTGCTCAAAAACACTATAAATACAAATTTAATTACTCAATTTTCATTGGCAATATCTTTCTAAAATCAATAAAATGATTGTACAAGTATGATTGTAGTTTCAAAAAATCACGAAAAATGCTTTATGATACTTTCATAAATTCATAATGTGAGACATAAAGACATAACAGGGCATTTCCATGAGCATTTGTCGTGTAAGTCACATTATTAGTAACTTAAAAATTGTTTGTCACCGTTATTTTTGAAAGGTTTGCATGGCCTTATTCAATTAATGAAGTAACTCTAGTAAATTAAATCACATTTTTTCGTTCTAAAATACTGGTTTCCAAAATCATAGTATGTGACTTACACGACATTCTTTGAGCTCTGATGGGTAAATTTCTTCAAAATTCCAAATGTCACATTGGCACCAGTATTTTGCCAAGAAAAAAATAGGTTAACGACACACACGCGCACACACACACACACAAAATTGCATTAAAACTTTTTCAAATAAATTTGTTGAATTTTATGGTGTGTTGTGGCATTTCGGAATTAAAATTAAGTGGTAGAAAATTCAACCATCAGAGCTCAAAGGGTTAAAAAGTGCTTTCACTGGCTTTGAAACAACATAGTGCATTAAAGATAGTCGATAATATTTTCAATGTCAAAAAATTCATTTTGTTAGTCGCCAGAAAATTAATCGTAAGCATACTGAATTATTGCATTATATAGCGGTCACAAGTTCTGTAATGACTTACAAAATAAACTTACACAACTATGTATACAACATATAACTTACAAAATAAATATTTGAGAACAGATGATTTGTAATTAATATTCGGATTCTTTCAGATGTGTCTCTTAAAATCTTTTGAGGAGTGCTCCGATAAATCATAGCTTGTTTTATACGGTTTTTGCTTATTTTTTTGGACGGGTGCTTACGATCATTCGTTTATAGTTTAAGATTAGAATGTCCAGCTAGTGTCTGGAACCTAGGGGTGCAAAAATCCAAGTCCCAGTTGGCAGTCTTTCACCACTAAATCTAAAAAGTTTTCTTTGCTTAAAAATTATTAAAATTCTTACATGAATTTTTCACGAAATATTAGACGAAAAATAAAGAAATAAATTTAGTGGTGAGAGACTGCATAGATTTTTTAAATCCATGCTGGAACCAGAAATTTCTTTATAAAATAAGTTAAATAAAAACTAGAGATAGTTTTGAAAACCAAATAATTTAATTGTTTAAAATAAAAATTCTGGTGTGAAATATTTTTATTGTTATACGGTTTTAGCGTGTTAGAATATTGGGTTGAATAAAACTCCCGATGTTTTAATGTTAAGAGCCTACGTTAGTAATTCACTACTCGCAAGTCAGCGACAGAGCAAATTAATAAATCAATAATAATCATATAATTTAATCTAAATTATATGATTGATACTGAATTACATATACCCAAAGAGTGCACTAAGTAAGCAAAAAAATTTCGTTAAAACCAAGTGTGCGCTTTTTGAGTTATAACATGAATGATGCAACCTCAGTATTCTGAAACATTCCTATTTTTTCCTATTGTGTTTGCAGAAATTTCTTGCTGACAATGGATTGGTCAATTCCAGACATTTTCACACGGGCAGGATGCGTAGTTTAACAAAACAATTGTTTCCATATATACACTACTCTATAGGTTTGTTTCGTGTTTGTAAATTTCTGAAAATCAAATTCCTTTGTCCAATTATGGTATGCGAAAGAAAAAAATTTGGCAAATAGATACATAATAAATGCAGAGAACAGTATTTAACACTAGAACCACTGTGAACGGTCATTTTGACAGCTACCATACGAATATGTCTCGGCTCAAACCAGAAATCTCATTATGAAATAAGTTTAAAAGATACAAAGAAGAAAAACGTTAAATAATAAACTTAAACTGCTTTAAGTCAGAATTCTGGAGTGAAATATTTTTATAAAATTTAACACAAATTTCCCGTAATTCTAATGTTAATGATATATCAATATTTATAGAAGATTAACACTAAAACCGCGATAAATTTTACTCAAAGTTCCAAAAAAAAATTCACCAAATTTTTTTTTCAACTATTTAACTGATTTATTTTTAAACAATTTTAATTCAAGATACATGTAACTTATTCTGAGAAGAAATTTCTGGTTTCAATCGTTACCTATTCATTTTGTATGGGTCTAAATGACCGTCACCACGGTTCAAGTATTAAAGTCTAAAATTTATCACTTAGATGGTTGGGATGTTGAACTCATTCCTAGTATCCCAAATTATGTTCAGAATGTGTGCCGAAGTTGTGTGCATATTATGCAGTGGCATTTTATAACAGTGCGCATTTATATAGTTTCATAGCACCATAAATATACATTTTATGTGTTCACAAAATGTATATTTTACAAAAGATGAATTATTTTTCTCCAAACACAAGATCAATTTATAATTGCTTTAGAATTTTTTTTTACAGTTTACACCAATTAATCAAATAAAATTTTTCTTCAACCACATATAACACACCAAGCAAGTTTTTAAATTGTTTCATTTACTTATTTATTTATTTTATCATTCAATATGATTAATTTAATGTATAATATTCCTGTACTTCTATTAACATTTAAAATAAATTTCATCCGCAAAGTTAAATATACACATATTTATACGTGTGTTATTATACATCTTAAACAAAATATATATCGAAACCTTTTTACATGATTCAGAAAATTTAAAATTTGTCATTTTATTTTAAGTATCTAAATGCAAAAGAATGAGAAAATACAAATGAGGTAATTAAATGAGGAAAAGTTCAATCGCAAGTGGAAGTATGGAAGATTTAAATTAACTTTTGATCTTTAAAATTAAATATGATGTCAGTGTAATTTTTTTCATTGCTACGGTCTTATTGAATTCATCATTGTCAAAATTAAAGTGAAAATGTGTTAGTTAAAATGATTTTGTTTCAAGGAATATGTTATTGAGATATGCTTTTACGAGATATATAAAAAAATAATCCGTTTGTAGTCTTTATAACTGAAATTACTCGGTTCTAAATTATCACAAACAATAATTTAAGACTGCATAATATTTATTTAATGACATGATTGAACATTCGCCAACCTCACGATTTCTTGTTTACCAGTAATAGTGGAGACCGGGGCACGTTGGCCCCGTTTCTTTATGTTATTTTTACAATACCTAAATTTTGTTTATTTTCAGATGTAGTATTTTGCACAATACCTAGTACATTTAACTAGTGAGAAAAACGCTTACTTTTAGTAAATATGAAATTTTAAGAACTTTATGAATTTAGTTAGGGTGCGATGTCATGTAGGCCAACCTACCCCGTGCACGGGGTAAGTTGGCCCATTGAGTGGGGCACGTTGGCCTGCAATGCTCTTTTTATGTTTATTTAGAAGTTAAATGAAATTCATAATAGTGAATAGGAACTTTAATGCATATATATATAGGGTAACACCCCCAGTAATTGGCATGCACCAGTGATTGGCACATTTTACAAACATGTCCTAAAAAAATATTTATATCCAGTCTTTTAAAAATTCAAGACAAGTTCATCAGTTATATGCTCATTTACGTTAAAGATTATAACTTTGATTTATTTTACAAGATGATAATAGAGTCTAGGAAAGAGAAACAAATCTGGCTTGTATCAAATTAGCCATTTTGTTGCAAATTCTTGTTCTTTGGCTTAAGGAAGGCATGCTTTTCAATTCATTATTATCTGATTTATAATATATTTTAAATTTTAATTGACAACAGTTTTGTTTAGTTAAAAAGGGGTACTTTAATTGTGTAAAAGTATTTTCGACACAAATATTTGGATTTCTGAATTAATGGTAGTTGCCAATTAATGGTACTTCAATTTTGCTAGTTCCGAGTAATTGGCACCTATTCCAGTTACAAGGAATTCGCAAGGAATTTGAGATTAAACCATTTATTTTGGAAGTACTTTTAAAATTATAGACTAATTTTGTTTATCATTTGTTTTTATTTGAAAATATAAATTTTATCAGTAATTGGAATCCATTAAACTTCATATGACAATTACTGGGGACAGCATGACAATTACTGGGTATTAATGTAAGTATATTTTATTGTTTTAAAGTGTTCACATTTCAGATTAATATGCTGATTTCTTACTCTCAAAAACCTGAAATATGGCATCTTCATCTACAGTAAATTAATTTAAAGCGATTAAACCCAATGCAAAATGTAAAATTTTTTTTAAATATAAACATATGCCAATTACTGGATCACAAGGTGTCATACATTGGTGCTCTAGGTGCCAATTACTGGTGATTTCAGCAATTTTTTATAAATATATTTTTATAAAAATACTTTTTCAAATTTTTTTGCTTTTCGTGGGCAAAATAGATGCACAGATATGCATTCTTTGATTTAAAAATATTTCCAAGTAAGTAGCTTATTTCTTTGTAATGAAAATTTAAGTAAGTTTAACGACAAATTCTTAAAGTGCCAATTACTGGGGATGTCACCCTATAACATATTTGCAAATTAAGTTTATAAATCAGAAAGATCGGTGCAGTGCATGCATTCAAAATATAATCCATTTACCTCTTTTCTAACACATTTCACATAAACCCAACGTTTGCAACTGACGCACTGTATCCATTCTTCCCCAGGCGTACTTTAATTGAACTCCATCAAACAACGTAGGCAGATATGGTCTTCGCCTTCCTCATCGTCACTTTCTTTAAGAGATTTCTTCTTCCCTTTTTGACGGTTCAGACCACTACATCTAGGCTGTGAGGGATAAAAAGTAAACAAAATATTTTTCACAGATTGCTTTCCTTTGCTTTTTTTGGTCTGATTTCTTCTTTAATATCATTTTTAATTTTGGTACTATTTTTTTTCTTCTGTGGCCTTTTGTTGTTGTTCAAGAGCTAATTTGACAGGGGTGTCTGTGAGGACTGCAGAAGTTCTCTTCATTCTACTCGAAGCATTTTTCTTCCTTGGATCTGCCTTTTTCGAATGGTCTAATGTCCTCAGGTGTTGGAGTTGTCTTGCATGGAGCAGAAGAAGATGCGTTAGGCACATCTATGGAAATAGGCCTTCTCATAATTACCTGAGTTTCATTAGAAGCTTCACCAATTGCTTTGTCGTGCCTGCTTGAAGGCACTGGTCTATCACTGACATACTAAGGCAGGAAATCAGAGTGAGTAAAAATATTCCTATTGAAAGGACATATTCCAGTTATCTGAAAACCTGATATTATATTAACTGGATTTATTGCATTGGGAAAGGCAGTTTTCACAATTCCCGGAATATCGTACATCGTAGAGGGTCATAGGGCGTCTATTAGTTGTCATCCAACCATCACAGGCTGACTTAACATATTTTTTGAATGGGCCATAAACTATGCGGTCCAATGGCTGTAGCTTATGGCTACAATGAGCCGAGAAAGACGGGGCCAACGTGCCCCAACGTAAGTGGGCCAACTTGCCCCCTCGCCATGTTTGAAATACTTTTACTATTCTACGCATTTCTTACACAGCATTTAACATTTATTGTTACATCAAAAGAATCGTTATAAATTGAACTTTCAAAATATTACTCACCTTTTCCTCTTGTGAAGTATCTCTTGAGAGCATTAACACTTTCTGGACACTAACGAAAATTTGCTTCGAGATCGATGAAGGTGGAAAATAAACGTTGTTCTTAGTTTGCTTTTGTAATAGAACTGAAACTCTTGGAAGGGTAGGAGAACAGGTATTCTAACATGTTTCTGGACTTGTGGCGACATCTGGTGAATAGTTTGAAAATTAAAGCAAATTGGCCAACCGTTTAATTCTACAAGTTGTTGTATGAAGGTCTCTATGGTTACTGTTACACACTTCGAAGCCAGGTTCCATATTTTTTATTAGGCTTTTTTTAAAGTTTTTATGCGATTTATTGCCCATCAAACATTATTTTATTATCAAAATGTCACACAGAGGCCCTTGAGAAAAACATTTTGCGGATATGAAAACCAAAAAAGAATCGCGATTGTAAAATGACTATATTATTTGACATTTTTCGGATCATTCATTGCCATTATTTGAAAAACCGCGACTGAAACAATAATACTCTTAAACTTTACTCGAGACCTCTCTTCAAGAATACGTGGACACGCGGACAGGTGCCCTTCAAACCCCCTTGTAAATGTCAAATATTGTAATTTAACCTTTATAATGGTGCAATCCGTTTAAAAATTTAAATAAACACCTCTTACTCTTTCAGGGGCAAACCACTTCAATTCTTAAAATGCTGGAATGATTGATTGGACCAGAGTTTAAAAATAGAGTTTAAAAACATATTTATTTTAAAATATTTAAAAGCTTTTCTTCACGTATTTGATAAACTGCCATTTCAAAATCCTGGCGACAATGCGGCATTATGTAGTTAAAATTAAGTGGATATATTTTCTCCCACCGCCCTTTAAGGTGTTAAAATTATTTAGTGTTTTCAAATTAGTGTTTTTCGAAGCAAGCAGTGATGTAACGATTAAAATTCTTGAAAATCTGAAAACGCGCATTGAACTGATATGCATTTTCCTTTCAATATTTGTAAAAAATAAAAAAATAAAAAAATAAAAAAAATATTACTGATGTTAATCCTTTCAAAAAAGATTTCTTTCCGACTGAAAAAAAAAGTGCGATTTTTAAAAAATATATATTAATTTCTACGATTTCCGTTTTTCAGGTAGTATTTAAAAATCGGCATGTAATTTGAAATTTAAAATAAAAAACGCTAAAAGTACCCAATTAAACTAAGTACTTTTTTTTTTAATTACGTGTTTAGTTTTAAAAAAATATCACCACAATTTCCGGCTTATAAGTTTGTTTCAAATAAGAAATTTATTTAATCACTTAACTGATTCTTTTTTTACATACAACTTTCAAATATGGCATAAACACTACTTTTTTTAAGCTACAGTATTCATATTTTTGAATCTAAACAATTCAGCCATTAAATAATATGAAATCGTAATTAAGTAGTGGGGTCCAGGGGCGCTAACTTACACTTGCCCTTTTGCGCGAACCCATCCAATAATCCGATGGCTGCGCCTAAACAATTTGCATTGATTTATTTTTGTAATTTTTTATGTTTAGTCGCATAAATAAAAGTTGGTTTAATTGACGTTCTCAAGATTGTTTAGAAAATAGTAAGGGAACGGATTAGACTTGCAGGGGAATTGGAAACTTCTTTAGCGGATGCATCACTAAATTTCTCTCAAAGACAAATTTCCTGCATATTTTGCATTAAATATGTGTTGTAATTTAATTTTACTTTAGTTAATATTTATTACCCTGAAATTTAATATTTTTAAGTTATAGTTATTTTCTTTTAAGTTATTAATTATTATGCTATTTATAGTAAATATTAATGTATTTATAAGGAAGAACTTATGTTAATATAATTTAATTACATTATAATAATATAATATATTACTTCTAAAAACCATACTTAACTTCGAATTATCCTTTTTGTTTATTCGCTTCTCCCCCACTTTTCTCTACACACACAAGCAGTAAGATAGAAAACGTGTACGTTATTTTACTGAAAAATTTTAATCCCACACAATATTTTACAAACTTTGGTGCTTACTGGTGGTGTCAAAAAGCTTTAAGTGATGGATTAAGCAAACCTTCTTGTCCGTACGTTCTACGTCAAAATTAGTTAAGTAGTTTATAAATAAACTTAAATAAATTCCAAGTAGATGTAGGTTTCACTTTATTAAATAAAAATTTGGTCGAAAACAGATTTATTTCTGCCACTGTTTACACACTGCAAAATACCTTAGCATTTACTGTATCTAGCAAATTCGTTTTTGAAAAGTACTTTTTTTTTTTTTTTTTTTTTTTTTTTTTTTTTTTTTTTTTCCTGGGTGAAAAATATATTTTACGAGCAAACAATTCGATTGTTTGATGTTTCAAGGACTGATATTTTCGATTTGATAGTAATGTTTTTATAACTAAATATCAATATTTTAGCAAGATAAATACACGCTAGATTCAGAAACATTCTATTTTAATTCATAATTTTTTCAAAGAATTTGTACAATATGAAATTACTTTTGTAATGTTAAATTTATTCAATAGATTATTCCATAGCCAAAAAAAAGTATAAAGAAAAAATTCTTTCGAATTCTTTTACCAAAAAATATTAACATTTCAATACAATTCTTTTGCATTGACATGCGATAGATATTTTATATAACATCTTAAAACATTGGGCAAATACGAGCGCTTTAACCGCTTCCCTAATTTTCCAATCATGATTTGCACGTACCACGTACGGGCAAATGATTAGATGATTTCAAATCATGATTTATAATTCTCACCAGTAAATTTATATTGCAAATTTTGCATTATTTATTCCGAACATTTTAAACCTGTAACCAGGGCCTGATTATCAACGGGGCACTCTCCTACCAGTAAAAAGAAATAGAATTTTTTCCCTTATTTATGACAGTAATTTCGAATGAAAAAGGCGTTTAAACAAGTTGAAACTTTCCATAAAATTTTACTGGTAGGAGAGTGCCCCGTTAGTAATCAGGCTCTGCCTGTAACAATGCCTGTTCTGATTCCCTGAAGAAAAAATTTTTGTTTTGAAAAATCTGTGATGAAAGATTAAAAATTTTGTAAAAAACACAAAAAATAGGCATTTTTGAAAAAAAAATTAAACATTTTGATCGGTTTAAGTAAACGTCTAACACATATACGGTACATAACGCTTCTATGTAGAATTTCTGATATGAAGCTAATTGTGTCATATTTTATACCATTAAAAAATCAATATTTTAAGTTGATGCCAGGTTAACACTAGAACGCCCGGTTGGAGTCGATTAGACTCCAATCATGTAACTATATTTTAATTAGAAACAGAAAAAAATTCTTGAAATAATTTAAATTTAATCCCCTCAAATTTACGTTAAATAAATCAATTAAATAATTTTGAATAAAAATTCTGGTGAGAAATATTATTTTCAAACTTGAGTAGAATTTTCGGGCGTTCTAGTGTTAAAATACAGATTTAAACATTATAAAATGTCTTCGTAAAGTTTTCAAATATTGTATCAAGCAGAAGAAACTTTTATTTCTGAAATGCTTCTTAAAATTTAAAAAAGATTATTACTTTCTGAAAATAACTGAACTCTTTTTGGGAATCGTGGTTAAGATCAAAATGAACAGAAATTTCTTAATAAAAAAAATTTTTGGGTCGGAAATAATTTACAAAACTTGATAAATATTCCCGGTATGTTAAGTGTTAATACAGAACCTGTTGCTTTATATTTTTCAAAACTTCTTGCTAGATAAAGAAATGTTTATCGTTTTCACAGTATAATCCGTGTTATCGCATCTGGATGTATTTTCATTGAGGCTTTCCATGTTCTCACCAGTATGTTTTAATAGTTATTTTGTATAACATGATGGTAGATATTCCAAAATTAAAACAAAAGTAAATTATTATTCAAATTTTTCTCCTTTGAATTCAATATTTATAAATAAAAAGTTCGCTAGATGCGGCAATACTGAGTGTAAGAATAAAACTATAAAAGAAAAATAGATAAATTACTTCAGTAGCTCCCGGTGGAAACATAAATCATTAGTTGCCTTGCGCTTTTGAAACTATTATCATCCATATAAGAGCGTCGCTTATTTAATTTAAAAAAAATGTTTTGAAATACCTGTCTTTAATTGAATTAAGTAATTTTTGCTAAATCAATATTGTTTTCAAAAACTTCCACTTGGAATAACACTTTATATATCTTTATCTTAAAACCAATTTTGATTTTGACAAACCAGTTTTCTTAAACTTAAATATTAAAGAATTTTTCTTAAAATTTAGCGGTATTATGTAGCAATTTTGTATAAATGTGCGGGAAAATAAACAGATATTTTTCGTTTGGATTAGAATATAAAAATTACCAAATGAAAAGTTACAGTTCGTTTTAATTAATTTGAAAAGAACATGTGAAGTTAAAAGAATAATATTTGAAAATTGATATTTTCCTTTTAATTTGAAAAGTAAATGATTTTAAAACTATAAATTTAAAAGAAAGGTCTATAGGTTCTATCTTTTCTTCAGAACAATTAGAAATCATTAGAATTTGAATAAATATTAATATCATATAGTTATCGGAAGTAATATTACCCTTAACGGTAAATATTTTTCTCGATGAAGATTTCATGGAAACATTTTTTTATTTGACTTGTATGTATATAATCATTCCGTAAGCAAAGATATAAAATATTATTTTTTAAGTTGAATAAAAAAAAATCACATCTACCAGTAAAATCTTTGACATCCACACATTGCCAGTTTTTCAATCGCGTTTCTTGCTCACAGTTTATTAAAGCCTGAGAGCTTATGTGCCCGTTGGTTTTGGATGTATGTACGTATATATGTAAGGAGAGAACTCCTGATAAAAATATCCAATTTGCTTGAAATTTTGTAGAAAGCTTTCTTCTAATAAGGCGCTTTTCTGATTAGTTTTGGGAGATCATTGAATAGGTATGGGGAGGGGCTAATCGCCCCTTAAATTTCTACAAATGTGTTTTTCACGCAGAATTATCAGATTTCATTGAATTTTAGTATAGGATCATTCTGCCTGCATGATTAGTTTATGGTGTTCATTGGTTAAGTATGAAGGGGGGGAAGGAGAATAGGAGGTAGCTACCTTAATTTAGGTAAATGGATTTTTCATGCCGAAGTTACCGATTTTCTTCAAATTTTGCATATAGCCTCATTACTATAAGGCGTTTCCCTAAATTGTTTTGGGGATTCATTAATTAAATATAAAGGGGGGTCGGAGGCTACCCTTCTTAATTTAGGTAAATGAATTTTTCAACAAGAATTAACAGATTTGCTTCAATGTTTGGATATAGTTTCATGCCAATAAGACACTTTTCGGATTAGATTTGCGATTCTTTTGTTATGTGTAAAAGGGGGGGGGGACGGGCGATTACCACCTCTAAATTAGATAAATGGATTTTTATGCAGAATTATCCGATTCGCTTTAAATTTTGGATCGATGTTATTATTGATAAGGCGAATCCTTGAATATTTTTGCGCGTTTTTTGGTTAAGTAGAAAGATGGGAACGAGGGATAACACCTCTTAAATCGAATTAATGAGTTTTTATGCCGAATTTTCCTGTTTGTTTCGAAATTTTGATACAGGTTCATTATGATAAGGTGTATCCTAGAATAGGTTTTAGAGGTTCAGTGATTAAGTATAAAAGAGAAACTGGGGAAAACTAATCCCCCTTAATTTGTTATTCAATGGGCACTATTCCTTGAAAAATCCAGGCTGTAATCTACAATTAGTGTGAATATACTCTGAACTCGATGCAACAGAGCAATATTATTATTATTTACAGTGAACCTGATTCATTATGCCATTCATGTTGTAAAGATAGTCTGTATCTCTTTCAATCATGACAGCCATTACCATAATCTTAAGTGAGTGCATTACTGTCCCTGCAATACAGCCTATTTGACATTATTCTACTTCTCTCGCTAAACAATTGAAGATTTGTGCATCAGTATACCGGTATAAGACTCACAGGAAAAATAAACCTGAAAAGATTCACAATGAGTTCAAAGGATTGTGGAGAATTGAAATATGTATTGTACGCCGAACACAAAAATTAAAAACTTTTCTATTCACATTTTCTATTTCATTCACCATACTCTATCGGTTTTTTTTTCCTTAAATGAGGCAAATATAACTTAACACAAATTCTGATAAAATGCACTTGAAAGTCCCTGAAGCGTACAAACTCCGTAGTAATTTTAAATTTAATGTTCTTTTATTTTATTTGTAGATATAAAAGGAATTTGTTTTAAAATGCAAACAACTAACGCAATTTAAATTGGAAAAAAAATACTTTACAATTTCAATGCAAATATTATATATTATACTCGAATGTGTACATTACATCTTTGTTTCATATCTTTGTATTTCCATCAATAAATATCTTTATATGTTATCATTTAATTAACATAAAAGCGGAATTTATTTTTTCTTATGTGTAACAATATTATTTGAAAAAGTTTTACCTGCTTAATTCTCCGGTCAGTGACTTTGAAGGGCTGTGTAGGCTATTACTGTTTGCTACTGACAAGTAAGGTCTCCATACGGGCATACTCAGAAAAATCTGAAAAAATTACAGAATGTTCTTCTCATGAGAATATATACGTTTATAAAAGAAATTTTGGCGGAATCTCGATAGAGCGTCTATAAAATGCGAATTTTTTGTTTATTTGGTGATTTATCACCGATTGGCAATGAAACACAATTTCAAAATATACGCTTTTATGTCGAGTACTCTGTAACCTCTTCGCGACGAGAGTCATTTGCTTAATTTTTAATCTTTTATTGCCAGTTTTTGTAAAAATAAATTTTTTTGTAACTGAGTCAAGAAAATGCTTTGATCAAATAAGGTAAACTTTACAATAAAAAACAACTGGTGGGAATAATGAAGGCTTATTAGCGACAATTAACAAGCAGTTTTCAGATGCATTGGAATAGTTTGTTTTTGTCGAGAAAAAATCCTGCTCGCCAAATCCCGTGCCACTTTCGTATTTTCGCACCAAATATTCGAAAATATTATCTTTTTTTACAAAATTTCTACTGGTATTCCGCCAGTAAAATTAACTGATCCTTTATTACACACGTTAAGTAGTACTAGCACAATTTTTTTCAACATATTTTGAGTAAACCCAGTAAGGAGACATTCCTTGTGAGTTTAATTTTTTTTCCATCGGTTTTTAAAATTAATGTAACTGGCTTTCTTCTCGATTCATTTTTCCGGCAAGTAAATAAGGTGAATATTTAAACTTTACAAAAAATGATTACACTCAAACAATCTGGTTAAAAAAAATTAAAAAAAAGTAACCTGCACTTATTAGCGCAAATATTACAATTTTAGCTGTTGGTGTCTGCAAAAGAAGTTACCAAATTTTATACACGAATTTATTAGAAAAAACGAACTAGCTTATTTTCAAACATTTAAAAAAAACGAATACTTTAATTACATATTCTGAGTGCCAGAATAAAAGAAATCAGATGTCCATTCTTAAGGACACCACCCGTGTAAGGATTAAAGGAATCAACATTATTGGTTTGAGGGCGTATGCAAATATCTTAAGTTTGTATGCGTTTAAATACCAAAATTAGATTTAACTCTTTCCGGCACACTGAGTCCAGTCCGGGATACCTAATTTTAATTCCAAACTTACAAACGGCACCAATAATATTTTAGTAAAATTTTGCTTTTACAATGAAAGCTGAGATTGAGGCATTGTTAATTCATGAAAAAGTCGTTTGTGAATTCCGGTGACAATCTATAATTTCTTGTTTTATCAACAAAATTTGCCCGTGCCGGAAAGAGGTAACTGTGTTAGTATGTTAAATAAACTAAAAAACTTTGTAAAATCACCATAAAATGAAAAATTAAGCAGGACGCGTTTCGAGCTACAACAATAACAGCTCGTCATCAGCTAAACTAGTTTAGCTGATGATGTGTTATTGTTGCAGCTCGAAAAGCGTCCTGCTTAATCCTTCATTTTAGGTGATTTTACAAAGATTTTTAGTTTATTTATCAATTTATCGCCAGTGATTACGGTGTTTTTCACTATGTGTTTGTATGTCTCCTGGAATTTTCCAGACCAGGACACGTTTTAAACCTTTGAGCTCTGGTGGGTAAATTTCTTCAAAATTCCAAATATTACATTGGCACCAGTATTTTGCAAAGAAAAGAGCCGGTTAACGATACATGCGAAAAAATGCATTAATCCTTTTTCAAAGAAATTTGTTCGAATTTTCTGGTGCCGTTCTGACTTTTCGTAAAATTAGGTGGCAGAAAATTCTACCAAGCTCAATGGGTTCAGCAGCAGTATTTTTAAATTGAATATATCTCTTTAAAAGAATAGGGATGAGATTTCCGCGTTTTTGCATACCAGTATTTTACTAAAGAAAATGTTGTTCTGTTAAATTGCAAAATTTGTCCGATTAACCCCGATAATATTTTCTCTTACAAAATACTAGTGAGAAAAAATGCGGAAATCTCATTGCTGAAAAAAGGTGAATTTTTGCCCATTTAATTTAGATATCTAAAAAACTGGTAACACCCCCGGAAAATTCTATGATTTGTACGAACCCCGATTTAAGGTCAGCGTAGTTATGTCTGACAAAAATAACAAATATATCCATACTGTCGTTATAAATAAGGCATTTTAAATATTTCTTTAAACACCTATAAAAATATAAAAAAAATACGCATTATACTTTACTTAAAAGTTTATACAGTTTAATTGCTCTTAAAAATCCTGTACTTTTGACTATGTATTTAGATATCATCAGGATTTTAGATTTTCATCATCTGTAATCCTAATCATGGCTAGTTACCTTGCCAAAAGTACTTGGCATTTTAACAATATTAAACTGTAATAATCATATTTTATGTAGTGAATCATTTGAGTATTTTTACATTGTACTATTAACATGAATTTTAACATTCAGAACTAGCTGTATTGTACTCGTATGAGACATATAAATTCTTTAAAGAGAAAAAAAGACAAATCTTTAACTGTAAAAAATGTAAGAAATGCAAAAATAAATAAACTTAATAAGCAAAAATAATTTTAAATAAATTATAAATATGCCAAATAAAATTAAATATTTAATTCAAAACTTAAAAAAAAAAACTTTTTTTACCTGAGAACCTAATACATACTTCATATACGAATCTTGAACACATTTTGGATAAGTATGTTCGTGTATCTAAGTATCTTGCTTCATAAATTTTTTAATAAAATTTATTTTCCAATTTTATTAGAGTATCTGACTTTCAAAAATTTTTGAGATAAAGCATGAACATTTTATAAAGAAACAAAAATTAAATAAAACATACACGTTTTAATGAAAAAAATGTTTCAGAAAAAATTCGTTTTTATTCAAAAACGAATTAAACTAGTTTCTTTAAATTTGTTCATCTTACCTGTTTTGGCTTAGATTGCTCTCACATTTTTATTTGCATGAAGAATCTTTTAATAAAAAACTGTGAAAATTCATCTTGTTTCAGATTTAAAAAAACAACTTTTTTTTCGTGTAAAATAAGAGTTTAAGGAGAAGATGTACTGCGGTGGGAATAGGGACATCTGATCTAGTCAAAACCTCACGAAGTGTAACAAGTTAAAAGAAGATGTGTAAGTTCGTGATATAAGATTATTATTCATTTACTGATTTTCATGAAAAAAAAGGAAAAAAAATATGACTGTTAAGACGAAAGCAAAAGGATTTCGAAACTTGAAAATTATTTAAGATCGTTAACAAGAAATGTTTTTTTTTCGGGATTTAAATGGAAATTTCGGGATTTTTTGTAGATTAAATTTTTATTGATTAATTGGTATACATAATCTACCTTAGTTTTGATATGCAGTTTATCGGTAAGAATATGCGCAAAAAAATTGCCTCTTGAAAATGCATATTTTATAATAGATCGTAGAAAAGAATGTCTCAGTTTTCAAAATAAGATATTGAATTTTATTTGGCCGAATTTTATAGAAAATTGCACATTTTATAATAATATATTTCTAATATCATTACAAAATTTATTTTACAAATATTGTTCAATTGTCACATACTTTTTTTAAAAGAATCTTATTCTGTATTGTATATGTAATTTTTCGATAATAAAAGACAGAAAAAAATATGTTTTTCGTGTGTAACATAAATAAATACATGAACAGAAAACAAATTAACCAAAATACTTTACATTTCAAAGATAAAATGATAAAATTATTACTGCATTTCACAATAAATGCATAGGTCAAATTATAATGTGATGCATGTTACTTAAATATATCATTTTAGACACCGTATGCATGCCTAATAGTTTTCTTTTTTAATATGTTGAAATATTAATGTCTAGAATGTTATCATATGTTTATATTATCTACATATGGTTAGAGTTATGTATTGTTATCAGTTAAAATGATCACTAAGAATATATCAGAAGTGGTAAATAAATTATTCTATTTCGCTTGAAAAGAGCTCACTTTTATTATTCAATTACTAAAATGTTATTGCGTAAGTGACGCGTTGAGGCAGGAGACCAAACACCATAACACCAAGATCCCAATTTGGCCCATATACTTCAAAAATTTTCACGCTGCAAAATTCCCTTATCATTATTTTCTTTATTTTAGAAACGCGTTTCATGATTACACAGAGAATATAAATTTTTATTTGAAAATATCCAATATGAAATCAAAATTTATCAATTACAAAAACAGGAAAATCTGTCAAAAACAGGCAATACACAAAAAGAAACAGAAATGGAGACTTTTTTTCCAATTCAAAAAATTCAATTTTATACTTGAAATTTTTAAAGTGGAATTTTTCTTTGCGTAATCAGGAAATGTCTGTCTATATAATGAAATGTCTCTCTATATAAGAAAAGAATAGTACATGAAATTGCTGTTGTGAATAAGAAATTTTGAAAGAAAAAAAGGCCGAATTGGGCCCCTGGTTTTTAAAACTCAACATGTCACTTGCACTCATACATTCCTGTACAATAAATAATTGTTACACTGTCGTGTACCAATTCTCAAAGATTGTATCATGCATTTAAAATGACACTGTATATTCAACACAATAAACAGAATGAATGAGGATTTTATGTTACATGCTCAAATCTTAAAATAATAAATGTGTTATGTTTCCATTTACACTTTATCTGTGATATTAACGACATATGTAAATTTGTCGTTGGAGGTCAATGTAATACTTATCCATGGAGATGCATAACAGAATATATGAAAATAAAATATGTGTAATCTATTTAAAATTTGCCTTGCAATTCTAAAATAAAATTTAAACGTACATTTAACTATTTTTCATGCGTAGTAATGGTCTGTTACTGAATTGCGGATACTACTTGATTATCCTGTCGACAAATTATATAAATCACCCTCAATAACTCCTTAAAAATTGTATAAACTGGAATTATTTCTATTTTAAATTACGAAATAAAAAATAAATTAAGAAAAGTTTAATAAAAATATACATAAAAAGTCGCATTAAAAATCACTTTATGATGTAAAAATCACATGTAACGTGTTTAATATCAAGTGAAAGTAACATTTGTCATAAGCCATTATTCGCTTTTAATCTTAAAGTTTGGCAATAGTTTTTTGCTCGACGAGTAATCAAGTAGTACGAATGGTGTAAAAGAAACGTCCTTATAACTCCAAAAATGACCATGATATTAACTAATAGCTTAGAGCGTTGGATTAAGCCTCTTATATCCAGTTAACATTAGAACACCTAGAAATTTTACTCAAGTTTGATAATAATATTTCACATCAAAATTTTTATTCAGAATTATTTAATTGGTTTATTAAACGAAAATCTAAGTGGTTTAACTTTAACTTATTTTATGAACTTTTGTTTGGCTTCAATTGAAATTTAATCACTAGGTCGGCGTCGAATCGACCCCTTCCCGGCGTTCTAGTGTTTAAAATATCTTTGAATAGAAATTTTAATGAAATACAGGGTCACGAAAAATCGAATTGTGTGGGAAATATGACTGGAAATCTCTCGGCAAGTAATCCAATTGACTTCATTCATTGTGCAATTTTTTTTTAATAATTTATTGCATTTTATATTCACTACTTAAAATAAGAAATTTCGAAAAAAGTTATATACCCTTCATCAGAACAAATCTTTCGAGAGTTCGAAAAAAATAATTCCGGATAACAAAGTTGCTGATATTAAATAGGCTTTTTTTCCATTATTGCATACTAATTAAACACCAAATTTAAAGTCTCTATCTTAATTCGTTAGGGAGATAGAGCATTTAAGTACACACATACGGACATAATACTGATATCCTGGGTTCAATTCACAGCATGGAAACTTTTTCACTAGGTGGGCATTTACCCCTATAAGCAATTAAAAAATTTGAAGTATTTTAAATGTTGTCAAATCTTTTATAAATCAAACTGTATATATGATATTATAATTTATATATACCCGGATGAACACGCGTTTACCCAATGATTTTAACTTTGTCACCAATAAAATCAAATTATAACCGTCATTTTATTTAGGCGGAGACAATCCTTACAAATTTTGCGATAAAATAAGTTGAAGATTACTTTTAAAAGATAAGTGGTTACAAGTGCAAAAATTATACGCACTCCGGGTCAAAAAGACCCGGCGCGTGTACTTCCGGGTTAAATGCATTTCAAGTTTTTAATTATAGTGAACACATAAATTATGAAATAAACTTGCTTTGTTCTAAATAAAACACAAAAATTGTCTCACCTCTAGAATACATAAAACTGCAATGTAACATTTGATTTTGATGGATATGCCAGTTTGAATTTATACAGTATACATAAAATTCTTTTTCTTTTCAAATACACAATTTTACGATTCCATTCGTGTTGAGGCATTGAAAAATTGGTTGTTTCAGGAATATGTCAGAATAGAATATCTATACCTCAGAACACATTTTGATTTGTCTCTCCTCATAAATTTAATACTTATATAGTTTGCAATAAGGAAAAAGCATTGTAGTAAGATTTTTGTTGTTGTTTTAGTGAAATATTATAATTTAAAATTTGAATCTTGAATACAAAATAGTTTTACTGCTTTGCTAGTATTGATCTACTTTAAAAGAAAAAAGTAAAAATGGTTAAAACAAAGAGATTTGTGTTATTTTATCATAATATGTAAATCTTAAATTACAGCTAATGCATTTAAAAGTGAAAATCGATAAGCCAGGAAACTATGGGGATTTTATTATATAAAGTATCTTACAGCTGTAGAGAATATGAAACTATTTTCATTAAATATGACTTAAATATGAAATAGTTCCCTTATTTTCTTAGATGTTTCGATGATTTTTAGGCTTTTTTGCTTTACGAATAATGTTTAAAGCATAGTTTCTAACTTAGTTTCAAATATTAGTATAAGTCTATTTAATGAAATATAGTAAACTTTTAACAAATTAATTAAAAAAGAAAGGTTTCTTAGAAAGCGTTTCAATCTTCTTTTAAAAAGGGTTTGCAGACATGGGAAGAAATTGAAGTATGATACAGGTCTAAAAAAATCTACATGCCCGACATCAACGTTGCCAGATGGGCTACTTTTTTATTTGTTTGACACCACTTTTATTAAAGACTAAATAAAATTATCGTTGATTAATATGCCATTATAAAACGCATTTTGCCATTTCAAAAAAGTGGTGTTAATATTAATTTTCCAAAAAAGCCCGTCTGGCAACACTGATGTCGGCCATGTAAATTTTTTGAGACCTTTTATTACATTATTCTAGAAAATATAAACAAAGTGTTTGATCCAAAAACCTACATCCTACAACATTAGTAATCAAAGTTGCTAATTCCACCTTGTTTTTCTTTTCGTATCGTATATTATGCGTGCCTCTTGAAATCTTCTCTTATAAAATATATTTAATTACAGTGAAACACGTTTAAGATACGGATCAAAGGACCGAGGAAATATCGTATCTTAAGCGGGTACATATATTAGCCGGATAATTTTCTACAAATTTCTTTTTTAAGGGACCACAGATAAGTTGCATCTTAAGCGGGATCGTAAATTAAATGGACGTATCTTAAACAAGTTTCACTTTATATTGTATATGTAGCTATTCTCTTGGTGATAACTATATCGTTAATTAGTAGGATGGTAACACGGGGTGTTTGACACCCCGAAACCGCATTGTTTTTTACTTTGTCACCAATAAATACAAACAAGAATCATCACCTTAATTAAGCGGAGTCAATTGTCAGAAATTCTTTAATAAAATGAGTTAAAGATTACTTTTAAAATAGTAGCGATCACAAAAATGTAGTTGATTAATAAAGTAGTAGTGCAAAATCGATGCGCACTATGGATGTAACAGGCCCGGTGCGCATCCTTGCAGGTTAAAATACTTCATTAATGGTATGCTGGTAGTGCGGTTTATATATATCTAAAAAATACAATGACTTTGTATTCTACTTATTTGAAAAAAAAATGAAACAATTCAAATATTAACAGAAAACGATACACTGAAAATAAAAACAGACGATTTGACAGAAATTGTACTGGATATCGGGACGCCAATTTATATTTGCTTAACGGAAAAACTTTCGTAAGTTCCGGAAAACCCACCGAGAAAACGAATATTTTCTGGAATTTATGGAAATGTTTTTGTTAAAAAATGTATATTGTACTGGTGTCCCGATTACTAGTACAATTTCCGTAAAATCGTCCTGGTTTTTTTACAATGTACATATATATATTTATATCATCATAATAATCAACCGATTTTGATCCACTGCTATGTACACTGGAGTACAAAAATTAAGGACGGAGAAGATTATAAATAAGCATAAAAGCAAAAAGAGGCAACAGAACGAAACGAAAGACCAATCAAGAGAAAGACCTGAAACAAATGCAGTAGGGCATGCTCATATATGGCATATGACGTAATAGGAGGAGATGCTAAGGAGGATAAAGCACAGAGGCGGTGATCGCTCAGAAATTTGGCGAATTCTATTGCACCTTGTAAAGTTATTTCAACGACGTTTTTTTAATACTATTGTATGTTATGGCCAAGAGGCAATCCAGGAGATGTCATCTGAATGACCTTACAAGAGGTCGAATCATTGAAAAATGGGAAAAAGATCGAAGCGTGACAAGTGTGGCCCAAGAATTCGTTTGGCTCACAGAATCGTTTCCAAAGCCTGGAGTGCATTTCAAACGAGCGGATAAGCTGTCCGAGCAATCAGCAATGATCGCCCATGAACAACAAAGACAGCAGGGAACCATTATGTTGTCCTACAGGTGAAAATAAACGAGCGACAGACAGCTGTAGTAATTGCAAGAAAATTTGACGTCGGATACTGATTTTTACCAAGGTTAGAAGTCTGTACAAAGGAGGTCTATATGCGCGACGACCATTAAGACGTATAAAATTAACGCCTACTCATCGGAGACGCCGGTTTCTGTGGTGCCAGAAATATCGGAAACTGGCACAACAGGAGAATGCTCCATAAATCTTTACGAATGTGAGTCCATTTAATATATCAAGCGATTCTGGACGTTTACATATCTGGAGAGAGCAGAGAACACATAATCCCCCTCCAACATCATTGAAAGTAACTGTTTTGGTTGTGCCGAAGTTCTTTTATTGGGGGGGGGGGGTGGTATCATGCTTGGCAGTCGTAAGAGCCTCCACGTCTTTCAAGGAGGTTCAGTCTCTGATGCCAACTATTGCACTGAGGTTCTCTTGCCTCACTTGCGGCTGTTTAGTGGTGCTGTAAGTCCAGACTTCCTCTTCATAGACGATAACTCTCTCGTCACCGTACAGCGGCTGTCAAAGAGGCTCTTGGAGAGTGAAGATAATTAACACATGGATTGGCTTGCAAAGTCTCTGAGACTGAATCATACAGAAGACATGTGGGACCTTCTCTGGAAACAATTGAAATCACGTGACCAGGTGTCAACAACGTTTCCGGAGCTGAAATCGGCGTTACAAGAGGAATGGTAATCGATGCTTTAACAGCTCCTAGACAACCTCGTCCTCAGCATGGACAGACGTTGTAAATCCTTAATTCCAGTCCGGGGTGACTGTATCCCCTATTAGAGACTGAAATAATTCCTGCCAGGTGCCTGTAATATCGATTTTTCTGTCTTTTCTGCATTTGTGCTCCAAGTGACCTTTTCAGTAAAGTGGTTTTGTATCCTATTGATTCATTGATTCGATGGTTTTCAATACTTGTCCCATATTTTTACATCTTGAATATCTTATAGTATGATTTTGAACGATGTGGAAAACTTCTGGGCGACATTACATTCGAAAAACCCCTTTGTCCTTAATTTTTTGCATACCAGTGTATATGTATAAGAAACAGTATTTGTATGGGTTCCATTCATTTTCCATGTAAATTATCAGATTCTTTTAAATAAAAAAATAAATCTAGTTCAAACATGCAAACTGATCTATTTTCGCCATATCTAAAGAGAAATTCTCTATAAGAATATACTGGCACCGAATAATTTTCTGGTCTCAAAATTCCAAGACCCGTACGAACACTGCATAAAATGTAAAATATTTTCAAGTTATCATCTTATATTAATCTTAATCTCTAAAAGAAATAGAAAAAAATAGCAATGCTAATTTAATCATTCAAAAAGAAAAACCATTTTATTTTTATATTTTAAAAGACAAATATTTGTAAAGGAAAATATATGCTAACATTTTTTTATGAATGCAAAAGTGCTTTTTATAATTTTTTGCGTGAGACTAAAAAATAGATTTTGTTTTTGAGTTCGTCTTTTCCGCATGGCTTTCCGTTTATTAAGTAATTTTTTCTTTAAGTTAAAGTTTAAAGAAGCGATGTGTAGTATTTTTAGTTACAGAAATATTTTATATGTTTATCTTACTTTTAAAATATAAATTACCATTGAAAAACAAAATAAATGTTCACGTTAAGAAAAGGTGTTTCTTGAATAAATAGTTATATAAAGCTCCTTCAAATATATTTCAGTTTAAACTTAAATTCTATTTATGGTATATATTTTACTTAACAAGAAATTTAAAAGAAGGCCATTTCTTTAAACTTATTTATTCTTAGATGTTATTGAAGTAAATGTATATATATAAACATATACGGGGAATTTTTAAGTATTCACTTTTTTAAGTCAACATTTTTTTACGCAGATCATTCTATAGAAAGTCTTTTCTCTTCGAAGAATAAGATTTCAATTTCTTAAAATATCATGTCAGTTTTTATTTAAAATAAAAGAAAAATATTTTAACGAGCTGTTTAAAATACATAGTAGAGAAACAGATCGTGCTATCAATGTAATAGATTTTCTTTAAAAACTTATCTGCAACCAACATTTACTCTATATTGGACAATTATTGGATATATTTTTAATGCAGATCCACACTTAGACATTATCGGAGTTTTATTGGAAATAGTATCACTGTAAATAACTTTACCAACAATTAATTGCTTCATTTTCGAAACACAGCCAATTATTTCTACACATCATTTACGGAACTTGTTGTGTTTTGAAAGCAATACAGAAATTTACAGAAAACTTACTGGATTTATTCGGATTTGTAATCTCAAAATGTCAATTATGGAAATTGTACTGTTTTATTAGAAAAATGAAACTATTCCGTAATATTTTACGGAAAATCTGTGTTTATTGACGGATTTATTTACCATTTATGCAACTGTCTAAAGACACAGCTGGGCTGCCCAATGAGGTACCATTTTTGTTCAGAAAATCTGAATTAGTGTCAGAAATTAAAAACAGTATTAGCCTCCGATGCTATTTCTTTCAGACAAGCTAAAAAATAACGTGTCGTCAGCCCTGAATTTTCTATTCAACCGATTTTGATAATTATTTTTTTAATGAAAGCTATTTATTTTTAGTTGTGCCCACTTTAGCTGTTTTTTAATTTATTTCCATTTTTACAATTTATTTTTAATTTTAAATGCTTTTTACGATATTTCTTAAATATGGTGGGAACTCAATTTAGCTTTTTTCTCGATAATAAAAATTTATTTTCCATTATCACTTTCCACGAGTCAGAAGTTCTCTCTCTCTCTCTCATCGCATTTTCCATGAGATAAGTATGTAGTGTATATGGCGCGTAGCGCAATGTATACTAACATGATTGTCAGAAGTTTTATTTCCTCATTGAACATGTCCTTGCATTTAAAAGTAAAAAGTCAATTGTTTTCGTAAAATTTAACCACAATAAAAGTGATTGCGTATAATTATGCACTAATTGAGCTAAAAAAAATATTTACTGAGAAATAATAATAATAACAATGTGAATAAAATAACAGATAATTTATGATAAAAATTAATGTCTAAAGAAAATTTTCAAATGAGGAAAATGATGTCATTCAGCAACCAGATAAATGGGAATTACAATATTATTACGGATGCCTTTGTCATATTACTAATAACAGTAACTTTTAAAAAACATTTGAAGAGAAAATGACGTCACTATTTAAAACATCGCATTTTTACTCATAATGATATTACATTTCAATATTTCTTTTCATTATGGACACTGAGATTGAGATTTTACTTTCAGATGACTTCAGTTAGTGAAAATAATGTCACAGTAAAAACGAAATTAGTTTTTTTTTAAATAAAACTATTTTTCTGTGAGTGCATATAAAATAAAATTTCTGGATTTCGTCGGCACTCGGATTACAATTTTAACTGAAGATGTGCGAATATTTGCATGCAAAATTGTAACTGGCAAACTTGACATTAAGTTTGGAAATATATTATTATATATTGATTCAATAATATAATTACTTTTGCTTTTTTTTAACCCTTTCATTCCCATGATAAAATACGTTCTAGAAAATCCATAGTTCAAAGAATCTGAATTTACACCGGAAAAGTTCAATGATAAATTTCTCTTTATTTAACTATGGAATTTTTGCTATTACGTAAAACAAGTATTTCTATTTTAATTTTCTAGTGTGAATTCGAACTATCCGAATTAAATATAGAAATAAAATAAATAATATCATGATGCCATTTGGACTCACTGGGAATGAAAGGGTTAAACCAAATCTATCGGGTCTTTTAAATATTTCATTCGTCGAATTCGATGGGATTCCACTCGTTTTATTGTTAAAATGCATTTCCTTTTTCTCAGCGTCTATAAAAAAGCGTTTAAACTAAAGATAATATCCGTTTTTGATGAATCTAGTCAATGAAGAAGTAGCACGTGAAATTGTATATCTTTATTATTCCGCAACTCCAATGACTCAGAGAGAAATTGCTAATCAATTGGGTATTTCACACCGTTCTATTTGCTATTATATTGATAAACACAAGAAAAATGAAGTTAGTTCATTGCATTCTAAACTTGGTCGCCCTTCTAAAAGACCCTATCTATTTTTTTTCTAATCGGTGGCGAAACTGAATTCTGCAATGGCAGAATCTACCGTAATTTCGGGTGTATAAGCCGCGGATCAAACAATTCTTTTTGGACCCAGAAATCTTATTCAGTGATTGAAGACAAATATTTACGGCGATCTAACTAGTTATATTTGTTCCTTAAAAAATTCTGGGTCGAAAAAGAATTGTTTGATCTGCGGCTTATACACCCGAAATTACGGTACATTCAACTTGTTTTTATCTTTATTCAAAATAAAGTTTGCGATTACTTAAAGTATAGATTCTTTGAAAATTTCCTGTGTGAGTACGAAATTTTGAAATAAAAGTTGGATC
Organism: Maratus speculifer; assembly: GCA_964019185.1. Lineage (NCBI taxonomy): Eukaryota > Metazoa > Arthropoda > Arachnida > Araneae > Salticidae > Maratus > Maratus speculifer. Next base: position 199,778,166 of record OZ025299.1, read on the forward strand.
ATAACTGAAACCCTTATCAGTCAGTAGTATGTTTCCAATGCAGGTTTCGTCCATATCAAGGTATTCAGGATATTTTAAATGCTTCAGTACGAGAAATTTTGTAAAGTACTGCTTGCTATATCTAATGATAATTTTTTTTCCATTAAGTAAGGCAAAGTTCCTTGAAGCGTACGAACCCTGTAATAGGGTTAATAAAGCTCGTTCATCGGTATAAATAATGGTGTAATCTTATCGCTTTTTACGTTGAAAAATTAATTGTAATAAAAACCTGTATATAAAAGTTTCGTCATACTCACGCTTTTTTACGTTTATGCGCAATCAGAATTTTAAAAGTAACTCTCGCACTTTCTTCAATGTAAATCAATGAGTGCAATAATTACTGTTCATACCGATAGGCCGTAATCAAGGTTCGCACACACCTTATATTTTCTAAGGACTCTGGCACCACTTTTAATGATAAGAAAATTTATATTTAATTTTTAAGACACAAAATATATAACCATCATTTCTATTCTCAAATTTCGCAGTATTGTTCTGCAGAGAAATACTTTGAAAGTACTGTAAGAATTAAGTGGTAAAAGTGTGCGAACCCTGGGCATAATGGGCTATTTTATCTCGCCTAAACTTTAATTTACAGTTCACAAAGTGTTAGCCTTATAACGAAGCATCATATTTCACAATTATTCCAGTATATCGTCTCACAATATATCTCTTTCCAAAAATGTACACACAGTGCTTTGCTTATTCTGCAACATTTTATTCATGGTACCATAATAAATAATTATCCTTTCATAAAGCCACTAAAATGTTTTTAGGCAAGTGAGATGAAAAAAATTACCACACTGATAAGAACTATAAAATAAATATCAATGTAGTTACAATTTTCATAATGTTACAATAGAGTGAAATTTATAATATCCGTCTTACAGAGTAAACCTTCTTCCTGCTAAAATTTTTTACCATTATACAAATAAACATGAACGTAGAAATGCAAAAATTATATATTTTGATGAGTGTTATGTCTTTTATAATTATAATTTATAATAAGAAAAATTGATCAATAATTTCATACATACATATAATATATAAGAGTGTTCAATTTTCTCATGCGAAATTCTACTAAACTTATCTGTTATCAATGTCTTAACATATCACCGAAACTCAGCGATATAATATATCAATTATTTCTTTAAAAAAATTAGTGGTTGTTGGCCGTTTCTGATACGTGATGTTATCATGATACTTCAGTTACAGGCGAAAAGTTTTTATGCGACTTTGCATCACGGTTTCAATATAAAAATCTGTTACATACATTTTATAAACACTTTTGAGAAAAAAATACTTTGATATGTATTTTTATTGGTGCTAACAGTATGTAAAAATAGTCGCCTGTAATTCAAACTTTACGGTACCTTCACGTATAATATATACATTCACTACATCAATTTTTACTGTCATATAAGTCTTATTTATGTTTGGAAGACATATCTTTAATAATACTTTAAATAGTTTTCCCAACGATGGTGTGCCAGATTGATAATAGTCGATTCAAGCCAGAATTTTCATCATAAGATACGCTAAATGTAATCAGCAGAAAAATAGACTGATTAAATAAGTTAAATAGTTTAACTTTAAAATTCTGGTGAGAGTAACTTTTTATAAAACTTGAGTAAAATACCCGGCGGTTCTAGTGTTAAGGTACGTTTACGAATACAATATTATATATAATTTCAGAGCAAAGCGAATTTTTTTTTATATATATCAAACTAGTCTTAAACAGTTAAAAATTCTACCTCACTGCATGGAGAATTTGGATAATCGTTCATAAAATCGTTCTTACGTTAATTAATGTAGTGTGAGTAGACTTGTGCAATTTATCTGAAATCTGAAAGCGTCATAAAATATCAGCCAACATTCAAATACATGTGATTTTTTTAAAGTATAGTTAATATTGCATACAGTGTGTCTTTCTTAAATACATTGTAATTACAGCACTTCGAATGATATCTTCATATGTACAGAAAATAGCTGTTCTGTTGAACAACTTGAATAAAAGAATCTTTATTATTTTTAAAGTTTTGGATGAAATTAATACGATTTTTGATTTAGCACCCTATATTTTGAAGAAAATTATTTCAGCCCTATTTATAAATTTTGCTTTTATTAGAGTGTCCGATTACTATACCACAGGATTTCTGTTACTCCGCTTAAAAAAATCGCAATCAAAGTTTTTAAATCTTCACCCTTTTGTATTTGTATTCAAGTATATAAAATTATTTACGGATGTTCTAAAAAAATAACTGCACTGCTATGTTAAATAATGCCTCTTTCTGAAATGTGGATGGAAATTTTCATAATATATTCCATTCATTTAGAGGGGATTTATTTCCTTAATGGAAATTTGAGTGTTTTATTTTCAAGTAACACTCAGCAAATTTTAAAATATAGTGCAGAATGTACGTAGAAATTTCAACAAAGCAAAATTTCGCAGTTTTATGTAAACTTTGCTCCTTTTACTTTAAAATGTATTTTTTTTCTTTTTTTTATTGTTATTGTTGTTTCATTGAAAATTCACGTACTGGAATAAACAATGTGTAAGGAACAAAAGTATGTTTAAGCTTGAACTATGAATATTTCACAATAAATAGTTATATGAGGATTTTTTTTTAATTACCGTAATTTCGGGTGTATAAGCCGCGGATCAAACAATTATTTTTGGACCCAGAAATCTTATTTAGTGATTGAAGACAAATATTTACGTCGATCTAACTAGATACATTTGTTTCAAAATTCTGGGTCGAAAAAGAATTGTTTGATCCGCGGCTTATACACCCGAAATTACGGTAGAATGATGAAGGTGTGTGATAACATATGTTAAATACTTAAATATAAGTACAATTGCAATAATGATATTTAAAAAAATTATATTTAGGCTATGCGTTTCTATAGTCTTTAAGCACAGTTTTACTTTAAATATTAATTTGTGCTTAGATTTTATACTTATTCTGAAATTTTATACAACTTTCAAAAAAAGGGGGGAGCGCAATAATTTTATGATTAATACACACCTTCTTAAATTGGGTTGTTCTGATATTTTAATCTTAATTTTAAAATGAAAGTCTATAGCCTTCTAGCACAGTTTAATATTAAATAACCATTTGTGGTTAGATTTTATACTTATTGTGGAATGTTATACGCTTTAAAAAATGGGAATACTATTATTTCATATTTAATACATACATTCGTAAAATGGGATATGTTCTGATATTCTAATCTTAATTTTGAAAATGAAAGTTTAAAAACTTAAGTTTTATCATTTGTTGTCAAATACATTCTATGCAGTTCAAAGAAAAACTGTCTATGTTAAATTTAAGATTTTATCGATACTCATAGTTCTTAATGTTAACAATAAAGGGCATAGCCGGATAAGCATTGGAAACATGCCTTTCAATCAAATTTCTTGATTTTTTCCCCATGTGTGGCTGCTTATCTGACAATGTATTTCCCTTATTATCACTTTATAAATATTGATATTTCATGAGATAAAAATGTTTTTTTTGATTTTTTAAAAACCTCATTTTCACAAAAACTACCAAACCGAATTATATGCTATTAATTGAATTTATATAGATGTTAAAGATGCATATCTGTGAATTTTTGTATAACTTTCTGATCGTAAAAAGTATGTGAAAAAGTGATTAAAAATTTACAAAAATAAAAATCATATCTTATGGTTGTCCGAAAATTACTATTTTCTTGTAAAAAATTCCTCACATGTGTCCGCTCATTATATAAAAATTTCAAAAGTTTGCGTTGGGTACTTCATATAAATATTTACGAAAATATGTATAAAACTTATTAAAAATCCTTTAAAGGCGTTATTTGGGGCGGAGCTATTTAACTTCGACATCCGAAGACTTTTTGGTACAATGTCAACAGAGAAATAAGTCAACTAACAAATTATAGATTTCATTAACCATATAAGCCATAATTTTCAACACTATCCATACGATTTCCATATTGAAAACTGGTGTTTTGCTTTGGAGACAATAGAGAAAAATAATTTTGCCTAGAAACCAACAACATTCTTCGGTATCGAAATGTAACGACAGTTATATAATGACTTTTATTCAAACATTTTCACAACTTTTAAGGAAGGATAATAAGAATAAGTACCGTAATTTCGGGTGTATAAGCCGCGGATCAAACAATTCTTTTTAGACCCAGAAATCTTATTTAGTGATTGGAGACAAATATTTACGGCGATCTAATTATATTTGTTTCTTAAAAAATTCTGGGTCGAAAAAGAATTGTTTGATCTGCGACTTATACACCCGAAATTACGGTAGTTATTCTTTTTTACTGCACTAATATGGATGATTCATAGCTAGATTTAAAACTTAATGAGTTCTTAAATTTCTGATATATTTGGAGTGTGTAGTAATAGACAATTTTTTTTTTTGTTTAAGATTTATGCTACTAGAATTTTTTTTGTTTATCCTTATGGTAGATTACTGTGGCTGTTTAGTTCGAAGATTAAATATTAGCGAAGTATACATAATTTGAGTTAAAAGAAAAAATAGAAAGCTGATAACACTGGATGATATTTTGTACTGAAAAATATTTTTCTGTAATTTTGAACCGTTTAACATTTAATTAATTTTTTTAATAAATAAATATTAGTTTAAAAAAACAATGGAAAATTTACCAGGATATTCAAATATTGTAAAGACGTAGCTATTTTTTTGTGAATATAGTATAAATTTATATGCAAATACATAGTCCCGTTCAGTGATTTAGGCCACACTTTAAAGAACAGTTACTTTTTATTGGAAAAAAAGCTGACACTTGATAATGTATTACTTTATGCTATACATAAAAATAAATAAATAGTTTTTTTCTGTAACCCCTCCCCCCCCCCCAAAAAAAAAAACCCTCCACAGCAATCATTATTTCGAACTATCATACATGGAGGATATCGTAACAAATAAAAATCATTCACTAAAATGAATTTGTTTCTGATAGCGGAATTTAGCAATGACATAAGCATGCGCGTCTACACAATGCAAAACAGAGCACATCATTCATAAAAAAGCTTGAAACTACTAACTATAATTTCTGTTTATAAAAACTGGTGAGAAAACTTTGTCATTAATTTGTTTTTGATCATTGTCGTTACATTTTGATATCGAAGAATGTAGTTTTGTTTCTATACCAAAAATATTCTTTTCTGTTCTTGTATACCACGACAACAACAAATTTTGAAATTGAAACTGTATCACCAGCATTCAGAATGATGCCCATGTGTTCATTAAAATTTAAAAACCAACAATTCTGTAAGTTCACATTCCCAAAATTCTTCAGGCGTCGAAGATGAGTAGCTCCGCCTCAAATAACGCCTTTAGATGAATTTTAATACTTTTTATCCATATTTTCGTAAATATTTATATGAAGTACCCAACGCAAACTTTTGAAATTTTTATATAATATGCGGGCACAAATGATGAATTTTTTACAAGAAAATGGTAATTTTCGGACAACTATAAGATATGATTTTTATTTTTGTAAATTTTTAAATCACTCTTTCACACACTTTTTACGATCAGAAAATTATACAAAAATTTCCAGATATGCATCTTTGACATCTATATAAACTCAATTAATAGCATATAATTCGGTTTGGTAGTTTTTGAGAAAATGAGGTTTTTAAAAAATTTAAAAAACATTTCTATCTCATAAAATATCAATATTTATAAGGTGATAATAAGGGAAATACATTGTCAGATAAGCAGGCACACATGGGGAAAAATCAAGAAATTTGATTGAAATTCGTGTTTCCAATGCTTATCCGGCTATGCCCTTTTTATGCATGAATTACATGATTTTAATAAAATAAATTTTAGATATAATACGGCATATTGAGACAAATACTTTTGTTGTTGTTTGCTTTTTTTTACAACTTTTCTTTCTAAAGCACCCAACATTCTCAGTCTTGATGTCGCTTGTGAAAGACACTAAAGAATGCTCTTTAAATTAATTTAATCCTTCCCGAACTCTTAAAATTACTTCTAGATCATTTTAATAAATGCGTGTATATTATAAATGCGATATATACACATCTACATCTTTGAAGGTGCTTCATAATAATTTTAAACTACTTTTTGTGGTCCTTCGTAATATTGGACTGAGGAGGCTATACAAACTGTCCAGCATAATTATAATGGTAGAGTTTTCGATTCTCCGGCTTTTTGTACAAATTTAAATTAGGTTTAAAAAAATAACAGTTAATTATATAAAACTTGGAATGGGACAAGCATTTTTGCTTAGAATCACAATTTTAAAGATTTATATCTCCAAAATTTTTATTAATTTTTAAACTTTTTATGTTAGAAATGTTCAATATAATCTTCTTTAGCTAATGCATAGCTGAAATCAAACTTTAAATATTAATTTATGTTTGAATTTTCTTCTTTTCACTCTTGGGCAGCATATGTAAACGAAATTTGAAAATGGCCCATATTACTCTAAAGAAAATGAATAAATTCAAAAAATAAAAAATACAAATTTATAACTATATTATTACCAGGAGGGGTGGTCGAGAGATAACCTATGATATTTAAAAGGGGGAGGATGAGTCCAAAATTACTAAAAAGTTTATAAAGTTACATATGCACAGACGCTTTGCTAGAAATTATATTATTAATTTACATTTATATTTCAAAATTATTCGTCAATTTGAATTAAAGTACTTTAAATTCCATACCCTACTTCATATAATGGAAATTGTATTTCAGTTTTTAAAATTTTTCTTAATTTAAATATTTTTATCTTTATGTGAATAACTCAAACGTAAATATCCAAAATGTCATTATAGCATTCACTCAAAGAAATAATTATTTCTCTTAATAATAGGAAATACTCATTTATTTTTTTTTGATTTTATTAAAAGAGGAAACTACATTTTTGACAACGTAAATCGGATTGTAGAATAAAGAATTAAGAAGTCATTCATAGAAGTTTTAATAGAAATTAATGAGAAAATTTTCAGGTGGCATGTTCTGAACTGAGGAATTATAAATGATAAAGAAAGCATAGGATTAATCTATAATTATACTAATTAATTTTTACAGCGAATTTGAAATGATAAAATCGATTTGTTTCCGGCAATAGCTACTTAAAGTTTACTATGTATACAGGGTGTATTATAAACTACTGGGCAAAACTTTAAAGGGTTATAGTACAAATGAAGACAAATAATATTCAATGGGAAACTAAGGGTCCCAAACGTCTTCCGAAGGAGATAGGTGTCATCAAATTTTAGGGTCCAAAATTTTAATTGATCTTAAAAAACAGAAAAATTGGTCGATTCGTTTGCGGTTTTCATAAAAACTATTCTTTATGTCAGTATTGTCTTAAAAATAAATCATAAAGATAACTTTCAAAAAATGCCGAAAGAAGGCGGTTTAGACTTTGGAGTAACGAACAACCATTTTTTACCGTTATTTTTTGCATCTCATTAAATTTTTCTAGAAGTTTAGACATAAACATTAATTTTGAGCTCAAAATCTGTGGTTAAGTAGCGCAAACTGAACTGTGTTCAATGAAAGTGGGTAGGTTCAAATTTCAAATGATTAAAAAAAGCAGAAAAATTGGTCAATTGATTTGCAGATTTCACTAAAATTATTCTTTCTGTCAGTATTGTCTTGAAAATAAATTACACAGATAAATTTCAAAAAATGCCGTTAGAGGGCGCTTTAGACTTTGGAGTAACGCACAACTATTTTTTACCTTTTTTTTCTGTTTTGCATCTCATTAATTTTTTTTCGAAGCTTAGACATAAACCTAAATTTTGAACTGAAAATCTGAATCGTTGAGAGTGGTTAAGTAGCGCTAACTGAACTGTGTTCAATGGGTGTGGGGAGGTTCAAATTTCAAATGATTATAAAAAACGGAAAAATTGGTCGTTTCGTTTGCAGTTTTCTCTTAAACCATTCTTTATGTAAGTCTTTCCTTGAAAATAAATTTTAAAGATAAATTTCAAAAAATTCCGTTAGAGAGCGCCTTAAACTTTAGAGTAACCAGCAACTATTTTTAACCGTTATTTTTTTTTATCTAAATAAATGTTTTAAAAGCTTAGACTTTAATTTTGAGCTCAAAATCTCAATCATTGTAAGTTATTAACTAGCGAAAAATTGAAATGTGTTCGTAGGGTGCCCAGGGTAACATTTCAACTGCTGAACACAGTTCAGTTTGTGCTTCTTAACCCCTCACAACGATTCAGAATTTGAGTTCAAAATTTAAGTCTAAGCTTTTGCAAGCATTTAATTAGATTAAAAAAAACAGTTAAAAATTATTGTTGGTTACTCTTAAGTTTAAGGCGCCCTCTAACGTAATTTTTTGAAATTTATCTTTAGAATTTATTTTCAAGGAAATACTGACATAAAGAATGGGTTTAGAAAAAACCGCAAATGAATCAACCAATTTTTCCGTTTTGTATAATCATTTGAAATTTGAATCTTCCCACCCCCATTGAACACAGTTCAGTTAGCGCTACTTAATCACTCTCAACGATTCAGATTTTCAGCACAAAATTTAAGTTTATGTCTAAGCTTCAAAAAAATTTAATGAGATGCAAAAAATAACGGTAAAAAATAGTTGTACGTTAATCCAAAGTCTAAAGCACCCTCTATCGACATTTTTTGAAATTTATTTTTATATTCAATTTTCTAGACAATACTGACATAAAGAATAGTTTTAGTGAAAACCGCAAATCAATTGACCAATTATTCTGTTTTTTATAATCATTTGAAATTTGAACCTACCCACTTCCATTGAATACTGTTCAGTTTGCGCTACTTAACCACAGATTTTGAGCTCAAAATTAATGTTTATGTCTAAACTTCTAAAAAAATTTATTAGATGCAAAAAATAACGGTAAAAATTAGTTGTTCGTTACTCCAAAGTCTAAAGCGACCTCTATCGGCATTTTATGAAAATTTTTCTTTGTAATTTATTTTCAAGACACTACTGACATAAAGAATAGTTTTCGTGAAAACTGCAAACGAATCGACCTATTTTTCCGTTTTTAATATTCATTTCAAAGTTTGGACCCTAAAATCTGATGGGACCTATCTCCTTCGGAAGACGTTTGCGACCCTTAGTTTCCCCATTTAATATTATTTGTCTTTATGTGTACTATCACAACTTAAAGTTTTGGCCAGTAGTTTAGATACACCCTGTATATATTTATTTCAATACTCAATTTTATTGTGAATTTAAAAGGATTAATTTATTTAATAAATTTTTCCAGAGAGAAAATTCGCCTTGCGTCTAATATTTCAAATAAAAGTCAAATTTCAATTTTAAGGTGCTTTTGTAATTATGTAAATACGTAGCACCTATAGTTGTCGTTCACTCCGTCCGTCTGTTCGTCTTTCCGCATATAACAACGCAAAAACTACCCAAGCGAATCGTTTGAAATTTAAATTATATAAATATTACATAATTTCGTCAAGCCATTTCAAAGGCTATAGCCGGGTTTCTTAGTAAAATATGCCCTTGAGTGAACCACATCGAGTCCTACATGAATCAAAAGTCCACAAAAAGAAATTCATTTCTCCCCAATTTCAAGTTTATATCTCAAGAGCACGAGGGGTTATGACCATAAATGCCTGTTTTTGAAAAGAGCGCATTGTGACGAAACTACTAAACGGATGTCAACGAAAAAGATAAGGGATGTATAAAACCACCGCACGAATATTTGACAAATTTTTCAGATTTTTTAAACAAAAGAACAAGTTTTCTAAATTTTTTCTTGTTTTTGAATAAATATTTTAATTAAAAATCTACTGAAATTTCTGAGTTACCACCTTAATTTTTTTGCATGAAATACTATGAGATATGACGTATATTCACTATCAATTTCAACTTTCTACGTAGGGTGCATAATATTAAAAAAAGTCAAAATCTCATTTCGGCGGAGATGGGGGGGCATTTCTCGCACAAATCTCACATATTAGGTCTATCGACAGTTCTGTCGTATAATGTTATTTCACGCCTTTTTTTTAAACTACCGTTTGAACTAATATGTGAGATTTGTGCGAGACACACAACCCATCACCGCCGGAATATGATTTTCTCTTTTTTTAATATGATGCACCCTACGTAGAAAGCTGAAATTGATAGAGAAGATGCATCATATCTCATTGTATTTCATGCAAAAAATAAAGGTGGTCACTCAGAAATTTCAATAGAATTTTAATTAAAATGTTCAGTTAAAAACAAGAAAAATGATAGAAAGTTTAGCCTTTTGTTAAAAAAAAAAAAAAAACTGAAAAAATTGCCAAATATCGGTATGGTACGAGGGTAATTCGGAAAATAACATCCGTTTATAAATTTAAAAAAAAACTAATGATAGGAAACATGTTTTATTACTTACGTATGAAAGACACGTTCTTCAGCTACTTCTCAACATAATTGCCGTATTAATTAAAACAATTATCATAACGGTAAATCAGCTTTGAAATTCCATCGTCACAGACTCCTGCCGCGGGCCTTTTCAACTGCGATTATTTTTAAATTCAACTCGCACCACTCTTTCAATCCAAAGAATTTTAACATATTTTTCTACATAATTTTCTGATAAATGCACTACTAAAAATGTTTTAAAAAATAGTGGGTCAAGTAAAATATTACGAGAGCAATTCGGAATTTGTCAGTATGAATAAAATAATATGTTAAAATTCTTTGGATTGAAAGAGTGGTGCTAGTTGAATTTAAAAATAATCGCAGTTGAATAGGCCGGCGGCAGGAGTCTGTGACGATGGAATTTCAAAGCTGATTTACCTTTATGATAATTGTTTTAATTAATATGGCAATTATGTTGAGAAGTAGCTGAAGAACGTGTCTTTCATACGTGAGTAATAAAACATGTTTCCTTTCATTAGATTTTTTTAAATTCATAAACGGAGGTTACTTTCCGAATTACCCTCGTAGTTTTTTACATCCCTTATTTTTTCGTATTAATCCGCTAAATAGTTTCGTCACAATCCGCTGTTTTCCAAAACAGGCATTTAGGGCCATTGCCCCCCGTGGTCATGAGATACAAACTTGAAACTGGGGAGAAATTAATTTCTTTTTATGGTCAATAGATTCATGTAGGACTCGATGTTATTGGATCAAGGTCATATTTTACTAATAAACCCGGCTATACCATTTCGTGAAAATCGGATGCATAGATCAATTACAGGGACAATCAAAAGTATTCCGTTGCATTACGGTCAATGGGGAAAATTTTTCAAATGCATTTTAATCGTTTGAAATTCAAAATATATGATTATTACATAATTTTGTCGAGTCTTTTCAAATTTTATGAAAATCGGATGCATAGATCAATTACAGGGACAATCAAAAGTATTCCGTTACTTTACGGTCAATGGGGGAAAATGTTTCAAAAGCATTTTAATGGTGTTACACCTATTCGAATATAATAGAATACATGGAGTTATGAAGTATATATATATATTAAAATATACATTCTGTAAAATCTATGCTGCAAATGAATATTTACAATTAAAGTACAGGGTCACAAGAGTATTTTACTACATAATGCTATTCGGGAAAACATTGTTGGGGAGTGTGTTAATAATATTAACCCTTTCAGGGGCAAGGTATTTCTGCTGAGAAAATATTCAAATAATTGATTCACACCACAATTTAAGAACAGATTTGTTTGAAAATAATCAATGGCTGTTTTTCGCGAATATTATAAAATCGAAATTGTACTAAAATTATACTGGTGCCAGTTCGAAATTGGAACAGTAATATTAAGTGTTTGCAGACTGCAAACACCGCCCCTGAAAGGGTTAAACTATTTCACATTTTATGAATATGATATACGTTGCTGAGGTGTTATAAAAGTTACTTCCTGTATATTTACAGGAACACAAACAAGATTTCGACCACTATACCATATCCGAATTACTGTCTACTATAACAGCAAGATCTGAATATTTTTTAACCCTCGTTATCGTACGACTTCATTTGTTACGCTTCACGTGCAATTTCCAACATTTTTTCAATCAGTATTGCCAGTGAGCTACTTTTTTAAAATCCAGATTTCTCGATTGGCACCACTTTTTTGAAACGGTAAATTAGCTTTGTTCTCGCCTTAATTATCATGCCATTGAATAAGGCACATTTAATCATTTGTAAAAAGTGGTGTCAGTCAAGAATCTTAATTTTAAAAAAGCAGTCCATCTGGCAACACTGGTTTCAATTGCTTAAGAGGCGAAAATGCCAACCTGGTGAAAAATTTTCCATTGCAAGCAATCAGTACGGTGCATTGACACTCTACCGATTAAACCACATGGGACGACACCCAGCCTGGAACTTCTCACTATTACAAGTTGGCAACGCTACAAATGCAGCACAAGATAGAATATGTTCCGTGATCCACCGATATCGGGCAAACACGAAACATAAGGTTAGCATTTGTGTCTCTTAAGCAATTTAAAAAACTTGAAATTTGATTCTCATTTCAAATAAATTCTTTTATTCGTATTCTTTTCATATGAAAAAGTGAAACGCACATCATTTGCTTCTAAGCAAAAAATGGCAATTTCAGTTAAAACACTTGTAAGTAACAGCTGTATAACCGTGCATTTATATTGCAGGAATTTACTTATTCGCCCAATTTACACTTTTTCTTAAAGCGTGTAAAAACGACTAGATTACTGCAGTGGCAAACTTCCACTAAGACATTAGTTCAGTTATCTTTGTTACCATGGCAAACTATTCAATATGAAAAATGTGTAGACAGTGGCTAATTTTATAATTCAGATTTCTTCGTTGACACCATTTGCCTGAAATGGTAAAATTACTGTTTTCTTCGCTGTAATTAATGTCATTATATCAGGTTAAATAAGGCGAATTTTACTATTTCAAAAAAGTTGTACGAATTAAAAAATTCTGAATTTTAAAAAGTAGCCTACTGGCAACATTATTTTCATGTTAGATAGTTTAACATTGTACACTCTAAAAAAAAAAATGTGTAAATTTACACACAAAAATGTGTAAATCGATGATACAAAAACGACATGTCTATATGTGTAAATTTGTGTGTAAATTGCGCCAAATGTGTAAATTTCAAAATACACATTTTAATGTGTAATTTGATGATAAGTCCAAATGTGTAAAAGTTATCTGATAACTCTTGAAATACACACTTTAATGTGTGAATTGCACTGAAATACACATATTTCTGAGCACTATTTTTACACATACATATGTGTAATGCTCTTATTTTACATATATTTTCGTGCGATAGGAAAATACCTACGATGTTGTGTAATATGCAAAATACACATATTTTTGTGTTATGTATAGAATGCACAGATTTTTGTGTAATATTCTGTTTTTACAGATATGTCTACGTAACATGGAAAATACATTTTTGTGTAATATTTAAAATACACAGGTTTTTGTGTACAAAGATTTACCTTATTCTTTGATGTGTAAACTGCGAAAGAGTTTTTAAAATAGCAAAACAAAATTACATGAAGAACAAATTCGTATATGCTTGACTTGTTTCTAAGTACGCGATCGTAATTATGTAAATACGTAATAACTATAGTTGTCATTCAATCCGTCCGTCTGTCTATCTGTCCGTTCGCATATAACAGCGCAAAAACTACTTATCCAAATTGTTTGAAATTTAAAATACATAACTCTTGCATAATTTTATCAAGTCATTTCAATTTTTATGAAAATGAGATGCATAATTCAATTACAGAGACAGTCGCGTTCCCTTGCATAACGGCCAATGTATAAAAATAATTTCAAGTGCCTTTTAATAATGTTACACGTTTTCGAACATAATAAAATTGACATGCATCTATGAAGTATATACTACAATATAAATTCTGTATAATCTGTAGTGCAGAGAATAGTTTTTATTAATTTACAGGGCCATACTAGAATATTCCATTACATTATGGTAAAGAAGGAAACATTGTTTGGGACGCGTTTTAATTTTATTAAAATATTTCACATTTTATGAAATTGGTGTTTATGTTGCTGAGATTTGCTAAAGATTACTTATTTTATAATGGAAAGCAGATATATAGTGTTTACAAAGAAGACAAAGAACATATTTCGGTTACTTAAACAGTATCCGAAGTACTGTGTACTATTACACCAAAATCTGAATATTTCTTTTTAACTTCGTTATAGTACGAAACGCATCTCATTTGCTCTTTTAACGCGCAATTTCCAACTTGTTTCTTTGTAACAGATTTGTAATCTTAAAGCAAGACCACGAATCCTTTACGCTTAATCAAGGAACAGGGTCGTCTCAAATTGTAATCTATCATATTTCTGTTATTATAATCTATTTTCTTGAATTATTTTCCTTCATCTATTTTTTTTCTGAAACTATAATCTATTTTCTCCTTGTGTTTGCAGATATACAACGTGATGACACAAAGGATTAATTCATTTTACATAAGGATTTGCAAGCAATAAAAAAAACTTAAAAACAATTTTTTGATAATTAAAAAAAAACTTTAATAATAGATTGTCGATATTACATGCTTATTTATGAAATTATAAATTTAAACCAATAATAACTCTTGATACATGATTTTAAAAAAAACGGTCATTAATTGTCCATATCTTACAGCAACTGAATGTACTCTATTTTACCTATATTGAGAAATTTTTATGTTTTTTTTTCAAAGATGTAATTTCTGGCTGGATGTCTGTTGCCATGGCTACTATAACACCGATACTATCATAAATAGTACAAGGGATTAGAATTATTACTATCCAATTTTTAGAAGAAAATGTGGAGAAAAATTTATTTATATCAGTGTATTAAAAATACAGGTTATTTTTTATAAGACACAATAAAAAAAGAATAAAGAATCCAGTAATGGAACCTCACAAAAGTAATAGATTTTTATAAGAATAATTAGAGCCAAAATTTAATGAAGGCATACTAATAAAACAAAATAATTACTTCAAATAAATTCAACGAATTAGAATAGCAATAATTAATTAAATATTTTGAGAACTGTTTAGCTATCACAATATCAAAAGTTTTAATTATTTTAGATACATTGTTTAAAATTCTAAATGTCGGATGATTACAGTTATCAAATTATTTATACATTGGGAGGTAAAAGAAAGGTGGGTAGGTAAAAGAAAATATGAAAAAAAGTTATTTGAGCACAAATTCGTTTATTTCCCTCTATTTTTAATAATTAACACGTTGAGCGCCACTCAGCTACCGGTAACAGATACAGTAGATGCAATTGTTTGTACAAAATACAATTGATTTTTAACTATTTCTGTAATTGTTTTTCTTTAAACGGGAATTATTAGATTTAAATGGCAACTGAGCGACCCCTCCCTCTCCCGAACCAGTATACAAGGTAGAGTTAATAAAAATATTTTTCGATTAAAACATTGAAAATTTTATAAACCACACGAAATTAATTAATAGCAGTTATATATAATTTTTTTATGTTTTTACGGTATAGTAAGTGCAATTTAAATATTAAATTGAATTACTTAGATTTTCAATTAAATTTAACGATTTTATGCACTATGAACAGTACTGTAATCGCCCTTTTAACTATGTCAACATTGGATTGCTCTGTACTGGAAATTGAATAACTAAGCATTTCAATAACACACGCTTATTAAATTCTTAAAAATAAATGAAATTTTGCAAATAGTCATAAGTACATAAAATTCAAAGCTTTCTTTCTAACAAAACATAAACATATGCAAATTTTGCAAGGAAAGAAAAATTACAGTATTACTTTATTAAATGAAGCCAACTCTTAGCATATTCACTAAAATTTTCACTGAAAATCGATGGAACTTTGAAATATTATTTTCGGCATCTTGATTGGCTCGATTGGAAGCATAAAAAATAATATAGCTTTTAAATCATGTAAAGAGAAGTTATGAAAATATATATATATAAATTAAACTGTTACTAAATATTTTTTTATTAACCAAAAATATTGAATCTTGTCTATTATCTTCTCATCTAGTCTCTATGTATCTCATATGCATGATGTACATATCATATATTTCATATTCATACATTTTATGATGTGATATGATTCATATATGAGTTAAAAACTCTGTTTAACGTCTAAATTATTGGGATGGTATAATACATGTTTAGCAATTATGTTAACTATTAATTAAATTACTTTTAAAACCGCAAACTTTTAAAATTGAAAGAAATTTAACCACATAGTTTTAAAAGGGGAAAAAAATCTGATTTAAATGTTATTTAAATGAATGAATCATTTGTATGCAGCCGTTTATTTCAACGAAATAAAAATTAAACTTATTAAAGTTTATTGAATTGATAAATGTTAATGTTAATCATTGCTTTTATAAAATGTTTATGTGCAATTAAGTAAAACTAAAACTATTAACTAAAAAAGGAAGCTGAGAAAATATTTTTTTCTTACCTATTTCTTATCAATCACCCTCCTCTGTGTTAAATTGGGATAATCCAAAAATAAATAGATTCTTTCGTATTCGTAGAATTATGTCCGAATCCAGTACAATCACATTAATGAGCTCTATTAACTACATTACTGAAACTGTACCTTTTTCGGACTGTTATGTAAAATATTCTTTGGATGAATTCTTGTAACATTCTTGTAAAATTTTTAAAATTCAGTGAACTATATACGTTTATAACATAACAATATGTTCGAACACTCTGAATGATCTTGGTCTGTTTCCATTCTAGAGAATAAATACACACGCTTGTGATCGTCTGCAGGGCAGGTGAAATTTTGCGCGCAGATGTCAGTTTCCGCTTATTTATACAATGCTAGATTTGAAAGTTAAATGTATATTTTCATGAGAGTGGCTCTGATTAAAATTTTCAGTTTGAAGAATTTTTTTATGCACTTCATTTTTCTTTTTATTTAATTAAAAAAAATTCTTGCTAAAATGAACTTCAAAGTTTCTTTTTTATATAAATTATTAAGTTGTATTAGTCATAATATGAC
Source organism: Maratus speculifer (assembly GCA_964019185.1). Classification (NCBI taxonomy): domain Eukaryota; kingdom Metazoa; phylum Arthropoda; class Arachnida; order Araneae; family Salticidae; genus Maratus; species Maratus speculifer. Next base: position 199,795,214 of record OZ025299.1, read on the forward strand.
ACATAAATTAAAAATGTGTGAACTTTTAGAAAATATAAAATCAGTTTAATGAGCAATAATGCATCAGTTATAATAAGTGACACATGTTTTTGTAATAAATGCAAAGTATATTCCTTAAAATAAAATGGGTTATCTGGGAAATAAAGTTATTTTTTAAGGTATTTTTACATGTATTTTTAAAGATAGATTTTTTTTATTTCGGTGCGCGTGTGTTGGGGGGGGGGGGAGTTAAATTAGGAATCATATGTCATAGCACACATTTTGTACATCTTATTTTATAATGAAAAATGTTAAATTTGTTCAAAAAATGTGGGACAAATAGCAAAATTTATTTTTAAAGACTCAAATAGTTAAACACTAACAGAAAAGAAAATATTTTTTGAAAGTATACATGTGTCATTACTATAATAAACCCCCTCCCCCCCCCCGACACACACACAGCGAAAGCTTAGTTTTCTCCACCAGCGTATTATTTTTTGTCGTTTCTGAAATTAAGAGCAATTTATAATTAATAAAACTAGGGGAGCAAATGCGGGCTTCTAATAGTTTTGAACAGCCCTGTATTTGATTTGTCGGTTAATAGATATACTATAGAATAGGGAAGTTTAGTTTAGCAAGAAAACGCCTAACTAATGAAATTTTTCTTTTAGCAATTTATGCTAATATATGGAAACATACTTGAATATTTTGCTCAGCCCTGTAGTTTTCCTAGTACCTTTATTACACGCCAGTATTTTGCTAAAATTAAGTTTTTACAAAAATACTCTTTAAACTACTTAAATCACATTTCCAAAAATTATTATTCATAGGCGACACTGTATCCATTTTTTTGCGTGACCCTGTAACTCATTTTATCTGTATTCTAGAAATATTCCTTAGTAAACTAAATGCAGTTCAACGTAAAAATGCATAATTTATTTAAAAACAGCTTTTAAGTAAATTACATTTTTTTTTAGTAACCTCCCGAGCAAAGCTTAGTAAATTCCGAGCTCTTTTGTGTAGCCCTGTATATCTAAATTATGTAACTTTTAGCATTTATAACGCCTTATAATATGCATACATTTAACAAAACTTAAAAGCACTTATCATAATAAAAAATGCATTTCATTCATTTACAGCCATTATTCGTAATATACAGTTCTTCGGATAGAATATACTATTTAAAATATTTGCGTTTCCCTGTAAACTTTATGCATTTCATATTATGCGTGAAATAATTCAGCTTCAGTGACACATAACAATTTGATTATATTTTTCCTTAATGAAAATGTGTCGCAAACAATTCCCCCTGAGTTATTATGTCTTTTAATGAAATAATTATGCTCTGTAAATGAATTATAACTATTCTTTTCACTGCATATTTCACAGAATGCATATTTTAATGCATTTTGTAGATGCATATAATTTTGAATATGTTTGACCGGGTGTAATACCTTTAAAATTCATTTGAACCGATTTTCCCCCATAGGCCGTAATGTAATCGAAATTTTTTAACTGTCCCTATAAATAAACTAATCATGATAGAAACTTCATTTTCAATAGAGTTTGTGCTAGAGAAACGTCAATAACATTAAAAAAATTCATAGCAATCCGAGTATATTTGCGAGAGTTAGACCGCGGCCAGACGGACTGACAAACCGAAAGCATAAACACTTTTTAAATTTGTTGTAAAGTGTTAAAAATGCACTCCCAGCAATAATCTCTAATATACAGTATACCTTGAACTGTAAAAATATAAACGAGCCTGTCTCGGGCCGAACTTATGATTTTTACACTTGCCCACGCTGGGCCAAGAAAGATGTCATTCGGGTCGCGCCGGGCCTGGAAATTGCAGACGGTGCAGATTTCTAATACACTTAAACACTGTCCTTTAAGATTTGCACATTTATAATTATGTGTAACACTCCAATTCGTGTAAATTCACGTAATTTTTTACATTTACACACTTTTGTGTGTCTATCAATTAATAAAAACAGACAGACTCACTGTCATAAACGAAATACTCATAAAAATAGTTAATGTTTTGAACAAAATGTGTAAATTTTATGACAAGTGGGTGATTTCCGAAATTTACACACTTTTCTGTGTACACATAATTATGCTTAAATTAGAATGACACTCCATTTCGTGTAAATCCAGGCATTTTTCAGAATTTACACACTTTTCTGAGCTTATCAAGTGATAACAAATTACACACTTAAATTCAGAAGCTAAATACACACAAAAACAGGTATTTTTTGGAAAAAAATGTGTAAATTGTATTACAAGTGTGTAATTATAGAAAATGACACACATGTGTGTGTAAAATTAGCCAATTTACACATTTATTTTTTAGAGTGTACCGACGATATATTTTTCCTTATTTAAATTTTGAAAATTTGACTACTATAAAACCAACCAAGATTTAAACCACAGACAAGAGAACGTTGTGCTAATGAACACGGCTTCGAATACAACAGTAAGTATTGAGTATATACTTTCTGAGATGCAACAATCTATTAATTGCCTTCATTACACAACACACCTAAATGAAAGACGGCAATTGCCCATATATTCTTAGTTCCTATACTGTGTTTTTCTTGATCTGAATCATTTACATTTACGCAGGGTTCTCGCTGTCGCTTGCCATCGCGCCAAATTGCGACTAAATTCTTCATTTGGCGAGTAAACAAACCATTAGATTCGCCAAATTGCTAGTGCTCAATTTTTGCTTTTTGTTTCTTTTCTTTTTTCGTTTTTCCTACATATGCATATAAACATATTTTTAATACATACATATTTTTAATATATTTGTAGCGGTTAGTTGAAATTAGATTAATAACAATCGTTGTCACAGTTATAAAAACTTTGGTTATTTTAGAACATATTGAAAGAAGAGGGGAGTACATAAAAGAATTACAGATAATTTTTAGTGCTACACAGCGAATCTCTTTTGTTAATACTTTTCTCTTTGGCGAATGTTTTTTATTTTTAATTAGCCAAATTACTAACGTTGGTGAAATGTCAGCCAGAAAACTGCATGTACCGATGATGTAATAACTATCAATCATTTTCATGAAGCGTTGTTTCTATTGGTTATAATAGTCTTTTTACATCTCACCTGTTTTATCTAATACTACGCCCCAAACAAGCAAACAAACGCTGGTTGCAAATTTAGAAAAACAGACGAAATCGTAGGGCGCATAAAACCCAACTCTAAAAAGAGAAAGAGTACAGAAAGTATTAAGATTTCGAAACTTTTTTTACTTATTTTAAGTGTTAATTTTCATTTTCTTCGAGTAATGCACAATTTATAACCATAATAGTGTGCTGTTATACAGGCGTACACACATACATGGTTTGTACATAACAAGCATTGCTTTATTTGTAACATAATTTTGTGATTTAAGAAGTGCACTAGTAACAAACAGCTGATTTTAGAGGACGTCATTACCAATTACGAACATTAATAAAGACTTTTTTAATAACGAATCTGAAGTATTCAAAATGGTGTTAAGACGGAAATAGGCGCAAGTAATCATGCACAAAAAACTTTTTTTCAGTATTATTATTATTTTCTTCTTAGACGTTTTAATTTCTTCACGTCGCATCAGTATATCTCACACTCTAACGGGAAAGTCTAAATATATTATTTTAGTTTGTGTTTCTCCCACTTTTGTTTTTTATAGATATATTATCCTCCTCTTTAGCCTTAAGAATTTCCAGAAAGTATGATTTCTTCCTTTTTTCTTCTTAGACTTTTCTGTTAGAGTCTGAGCTATACTGATGCTACGTGAAGACACTAAAACTTCATAGAAGAAAATAATAATAATAATACTCAAAGAAAGTTTTTGTGTGCATGATTACATGCGCCTCTTTTTGTCTTAGCCCTTTCATCTTTTTTTCACCCTTTCTTGTTGCTTTTGTTCATATGTATGTGAAGACACATACATGTCGGATAGCCGAATATTGATATGATTTGCGTTTCCCAAAACACCCATGCTAGCAGCAACAAAGCAAAGTAGTTTCCCACCAGAAGTAACGACCGAAGTTAGAATTAAATTGCTGATACATACTTTTGCATCTTCTTGCTTCGGAACAAAGTCACAGGCTAATCTCAGAGTTCTTTTTAAATTGGTTCAGATTAGACGGATCTTGACGTCTTTTAAGATGAAGAGGCAAAACCACTACGAGACCGGACGCGGAAAGACGATAGAAGTCTCGATGCCGCAGTTAAATTTCCGCGAAAGCCTATTTCTCCCTTCCTTAAATTCGTAAATACAGTAGCGTAACCAGGGTGGGTGTCCATATCCAGTAATATTGTAAGGTTTCCTTCTCCTTCATTTACAGAGTATTTCTATGAGCACATGTCGTGTAAGTCACATACTACGGTTTTTAGATACCAGTATTTTAGAACGGTAAAATTCTACTTTTTTTTTATCAGAGCTACTACATTAATTGAATAAGGCCATGCCAACTTTTCGAAAATAACGGTGGCCAACAAGTTAGCAGTTACTAGTAATGTGACTTACACGACAAGTTCTTATGAAAATACAGACTATTATCTGGTTAGATAGGGCGAACAAAATTTTAAAAAATAACCAGTATTCAGAACACTTGGGCACCCGCCCTGCTAACGCCACGGTTAACCGATGATTTACGCGGCCTAAACGGAAAGTTGAGTGTAAATCATCATGTTACACAAAGTGTTAATTGCATAAAATAGGAACAGAATGTATACAAATGAAAAAATCGCATAAATATACAAGGTATTTCTAAACTCATGGTACAAACTTTAAGGGTAGGTCGAGCACACAGTAATAATTATTTATTGAATAGGAATATAAAGATTTTACCTAATTAAAGCTTTTGAATAGGAAAGCTTTTACTTGTTGTGAAACACATTTGTTCGTAAAATCTGCTGTCACTCAAACATTTCAATATTTTAGAAACTGAAATATTTTACCACAAAAAAGGGTTAACTACTTTTTTTGTTGATGATATATTAATTATTTTATCTGGCGGTTTCAGGGCTCCATTTGTTCCTTTGTTTAACCCTGGAATGCTACAGTGATTTTTTTTGTTAATTAAGGATACATCGGGGTACTGCTGTGCCCCAAAATAAAAATGCTATTTACAGACTACCAGTCGAATTCTTGATTATTTAAAGAAGCAGTGTTTTAGTAATGTTTTAATAAACCAGGCAGACTGACCTGAAAAGACTTCATTAAAGAAACCCTTATTAACCTTATTGAAACCTTATTGAAGAAAACTTCAGGCAAATCTAATCGAGTTTACACAAAAAACTCAGTAGTGAAGCTAAAGTAATATAATTTTAAAGAAAAGAACAACTGTTAAAGCAGCTTTTGGTATATTTAAATTTAGAAAAGGACTTAATATAGCTGTTTTCTTATTCTTTTAGTTTCAACCTGCAATTATAAATACAGTTGTGTGTCATGATTACATCATCATAATGTTATACATTGCGAAGTTCTAATTATCTGATTGGGTTTTTTAACCCTTTGAGCTCTCATGGCAGAATTTTCTACCACATAATTTTAATTCCGAATTGTCACAACGACACCAGAAAATTCGATCAAATTTATTTGAAAAAGGTTCAATGCATTTTTTCGTGTATATCGTTAAACTGTTTTTTTCTTTGCAGAATACTGGTGCCAATGTGACATTTTTAGTTTTGAAGAAATTTACCCACCAGAGCTCAAAGGGTTAACCCATTCGTGCCCAGCATCTTTTGCGTAAATTTTATTTGGTTGGCACCACTATTTTTAGAAGATTTAAGTTTAGTTTATTAATCACGAAAATGCATCATTTAAAAATGCATCAAATAATTATTGCTCTTCTTTTTTACCGATGTCAAAAACTGTGCTGAATGCACCTTTTGAAGCGTCCCTAAAAAGGGACGCTAGGCACTAATGGGTTAAATTATTAAACTAATTGTACAAACATAGGACAATTTTAATCTCTAAAGTGTTGCCTAACTAACGGAATTTTTAATTAAAAATATTAAATTTACACCAGAAAACATTATGAAGCTATATTCTTTTCTTTATAAATTATCTGTCATCTTATAAAACAAAAATATATATATTAAAACTTACTGGTTAGAATTATCAGTGTGGCTTTCATTTTTAATTCAGAAATTTTGAGTTTATATCAGGAACAAAGAATAGCATTTTATGCCTTTTTTAACAAGCCGGCCTGGGTGTCACAGGTAATATTTTTCTATTCCCTTCGCACAGTAGTTTTCTAATAAAAATCTAAACTATTTTTCCTTGAAAATATTGTCTGAATGTATGTTAAAAATTTTTGTGTTGAGCAAGTGGTGCATAGTGAAATAAAAAAAATACTCTCCTGTGCCACCCTAATCTATGACATCTAGTGATTACATTAAGTGAATATTCTTTTTCGGAAATTTACGTTATGAATTTGAAATTCCGTATTATATTTCATCAAGCTGGTAGCTCTGTTATTAGTGAGAATTCGGAATGAATAAATTAAAAAGATCTTACAGATGCAGCAACAATGCCACTGTTTTTAAATTGGAATATTTGCTGTTTCGGTTTCATTTCTATGAGAATTATTTGGAAAATTATATTCAAACAACAAGGAAAGTAAGTGCATTTAATGAAAATTATACATTAAAGTGTCCAATTTTCATGCATTATTATTTGAATAACTCTTTAAAAAGATAACATCTTACATGTACCGTAATTTCGGGTGTATAAGCCGCAGATCAAACAATTCTTTTTCGACCCAGAATTTTTTTAAAAACAAGTATAACCAGTCAGATAGCCGTAAATATTGGTCTTCAATCACTAAATAAGATTTCTGAGTCCAAAAAGAATTGTTTGATCCGCGGCTTATACACCCGAAATTACGGTATATTATATGACATATATTATAACTCTTTTGAAGTAACAATTCAATCGTACTGTGAAAAGATTAATTGAAATTTTCAACTTTATTGTATTTTCTGAAGTTCAATTTTATTATTTCAAAAGCATTTATACGATATTAAACGTGATAAAAATATTTATAAAAAACTTGCTTTTAGAATTAAATCATTGTCTTATTTATTTATTCAGGAAAATTCCTTTTGTTTCTTTTTAATTTTTGACAGAATCTTCAGTGTTATTTTCGTACTTTCATTATTACTCATACAGATATAGATCCTTGAAATGACTATAGGTAAATATAAGCAGTAAATTTTTAGAGGTATTATTTTTTCCTAGTTATTTATTTAGTTGAATGCTCGCATTGAAACATGTTTTATATAAAAAGATTCAAAAGATTATATTTCTTTATATTTCCATAATCATAATATAAATGAAAAACTTCAATAACACCGAAAGCATCAAAATTTGCTCTCTAAATAGAAGCAAAATTATTAATAATAACAGAATTCGACTGCGACAAATACGATTTTAATTTAAACACTTTTCACTAAAAAAATAACAAAAGACAATTTTATAGGAATAAGCAATAAAAATATGTGATCCATTGAAATGTAAAAACGTAAATTAAATGTACCGCAATTGCATTAGAGATTAAATAAACAAAATTTAACGAAATCTGATTCAATAATATGATTCTATACTTTTCCTTGCAAACAGTTGGTCTTTTATCTGATGATTTTAAAAAGATTATCCGTTGTATTATATATGTGTGTGTGCTCATATGCGCGGATTGTGTTAGTTCTATTGAATCATCAGTAAAATACTAATAATGTTTGTTGCAATATAAAAGCTTTTGGTTTAAAATCTGCCATGTTTTTCAGCAATCAGATAACACACCAATCACTACGGAAGGACTGCCGTTGATAAATACCTTTTAAATTTTATCTGGTACCATTTTTTCAAAACAAAAAAAATCACATGTACACTGGTGTGCAAAATTTAAGGACGAGTCTCAAAATGCCAATTTTCAAGGGATTTTCAAGCGAAAATTTTTACGCGAATATTCAAAAAGAAATAATAAATTCGAATAAATACTATCCCTGCATAACAGCTAGTCCATATAACATCTCATTTAAGTCACACATGGTCACAAGAGTCACAGTCACTACGGCGAAACAAAAAAAAAGAAATTCATACGCCTCTTTTAAGAGTCTCAAATGAGACTATATATGACTCCACTGGCAGGTCATTGTGACTGCTGCTTTGTGGCGAGTCACCAGGTGACTTTACAATGTCGTTTCATTGAGACTCTCGTGTGACCTCTCATGTGGACGCTCAATTTCAAAGTCATTATGAACGTTTAATTATGATAAATTACCAAATAATGTCCCATTAAAATCACATGGTGACTTTTCACTACTTTTCAGTGTGGTTACGTCACAGTAGGATCTCTGTCACCATTTGACAAAGTCTTGTGAGAGAAAGTCACCATGCGACTTTAATGTGACATTATTTGGTGATTTATCATAATGCAACATTCACAATGACTTTGAAATTGAGTCTCCAAATGATAGTCACATTAAAGTCTCAATAAAACGGCATTGTAAAGTCACCTGGTGATTCGACACAAAGCAGCAGTCGCAATGACCTGTCAGTGGAGTCACATTTAGTAGTAATTTGAGACTCATAAAAGAGACGGATGAAATTTCCTATTTTTGTTTCGCGGTAGTGACTGTGATTCTTGTGGCCATGTGTGACATGAATGATATGTTATATTGACTAGCTGTTATGCAAGGATAGTAATTATTCAAATTATATTACTTATTTTTGAATACTCGCGTGAAAATTATCGCTTGAAAATTCCTTGAAAATTTTCAATTTTGGACTCGTCCTTAAATTTTGCACACGAGTGTACTTTTACAATATGACCAAGAAATATTTGTCTAGTCTTTGGGGGCCAACGTAATACTTACCCATCATGGTAAGTATACTATAAAATATTAAATATTACATGTATAAATTATTTTAAATGTATGGAAACCTACTTTAATACTTCCGTTCAGCCCTGTAGTTTACCTAGTACCTTTATTATACTCCAATATTTAGCTAAACTTTATATTTAGTATTTAGCTAAACTAAAATACTTTTAAAACTACAAAAATCACATTCTCAGAGATTATCATTCATAGGCATCCATGTATCCGTTTCTTAATGTGGCCCTGTATGTCATTTTACCTATATTCTACAAATATTTCTTAGTAAACTGAATGCAGTTCACCGTAAAAATACATAACTTATTTTAAAAAAAAACCTTAAGTAAATCACGCTGATATTCAATAACCTTTGAGAACTCTTCAGCTATATCCCTGTATATCAACTATAGCATTTATACACACCATACAGCATGCCTACATTTTGTGAAATTTAAAAGCAAATATAATAATTAAAATGCATTTCTTCTATCAATCAACCATCATCGGATATACAAACAGTGTTTCGAGAAGAATATAGCATTTGAAATATTTTGTGTATCTCTGTAAATGCTATGTACTTCGTATCATGCACGACTATATCATATAACTTATATTAAGCCTCAGAAAGATATATCAATTTTATTATTCATAAAATGCTTAATATAATTCAAATATGTCGCACACAATTCTCTACTTTACCATTATCTAATGGAATTCTTTTGTGTGGTCTTTTAAACCAATAACAACTATTTTTTTCATCGCATATTTTAGTGCAATTCGTAAATGCAATAAATTTTGATATGTTTGACAGCATGTAACATCTTTAACATTCATTTGAAATGATTTTTTCCGATAGGCCTTAATGTAACGGTAAATTTTTGACTGTCCCTTTAAATAAACTTATCATGCTAGACACATCATTTGAAAAAGGATCCCTGCTTGGGTAAAGATCAATAATGTCCAGAAATGTCAGGACAATCCGAGTATATTTACGGGAGTTAGAGCGCGGACAGACAGACAGACAAACTGAATTCATAAACACTTTTCAACTTTGTTGGAAAGTGTTAAAAAGAGGGTCAAAGGAGCCCAGCAATGAGTGGCGGCAAAAGAAAAAAAATATATTTGGAAGCGTTTCATTAAATTTCAAAATTAAATTAGTTACCATAGTTTTTAAAATGAAAGAACTTTTTTCGGATATATATATATATATATGTTTATTATATATATATATATATATATATATATATATATATATATATATATATTGTTCTATACTTTTATTACTAGTATTTTTTTATTGATTAAGATATTCATTTTTTTCGAGCATACACTAAAATTCGTTTTATTTTTTAAAAAATGTAGTGGAATAGAATATAGGATATTTTGAATTTGTACCCCTTCAATTCAGTTTCCATCAAAATTTGCATTGTATCCGTTTGTATTGTAATTTTGTATTTGTAACCGTTCAATTCAGTTTTCATCAAAAATTTCAATTAAAATATCATTTTACAAAAGAATGAGTAAAGCCTACTTTTTATTTGTATTTTCTACACTTTTGTTAATAAATAATTTCGGTGACAATAAAAAGGGGAAAAGGGAAGACAGAAAAATTATGTAGCATAATGATGAAATGATTAACTGACACCGGAATTTACAAACTACTTTTTTTTAATTGAAAATTGAACTTTCGTTACTTTACATTCTTTGTTGATTATTTTGAACTTTTGTTATAAAAGCAAAATTTTATTAACCCGTTAGTGCCTGAATTATTTTCTTCGTTAAAATTCAAATTTTGCACTTTCCCACCACTTTTAAAGCAAGAATAACTTTTATCTTAATTTATCAAGGACTTTGTCTCGTGAAAGAAAGTATTTATTTATACTCCTTTTTTACTGTTTTGAAATGCGTTTACTCGAATTTTTTAAAACTGTCCCAAAAATGGGACGCTTGGCACTAACGGGTTAACCACTTAGCCGCTCAATATTTTTGAAAAAAAAACTTTCACATAATGTTTTTTTTTTTGTGTATTTTGCAGAATTTTTAATCGTTTATTACTAAATTTTCAAAGCAGAAGCTTTTGGCTAATGACATCGGAAATAATGCTCGGATTAAATAATGGAAAATTTACAATAAAACAATTTAGTGGTGGGAGTTTTAAATCATGATTGTAATTTAAATATCCCAGCGTGATACGGGCAAATCATGATTGGCAAAAACACGTGGTCCGTATGACGTACGGGCAAATCAAGGAAGCGGTTAAAATATTCTTTTTACTAATTATAATTTTGGAATTAAAATTATGCGTGCCCCACGTGGCACCACTGCATCGTAAAAGGTTAAACATATCTGAGAACAATATTTACTTGTGACTTAACAGCATCTAACAAACTCGTTTTCTAGGTAGCGAGAACTAGTCTACTCATTAACTCTTTAAAGTTCATTGGTTTCTCTGCGAAACCACAAAATTTTAATTCTGATATGCAACAGCGACACCGGAATTAAATTTTTAAATAATCCATTTTATTTTGCATATGAAAAATCACTTTTCCTTATTTACAAATATATATCTCTTCGCAATTACCAGTGTCAATCATTTTTTTTTTTCAGCATCCTAGCAATGAAAATGTTTTGTCCGTTAAAGGATTAAAGCAGGTTGACAAGCAAACATGCCATGTAATACTAACAAAACTTTTTAATTTGAATACCAGTATTTTAGTTCAGATAGTTTTCTCATTATCTAATCAAAGATTTTTTTTTAGTGATTAAACAATTCAAAATGATGCTATGAAAAAGAACGGGTCTCAAAAAATTAAAAATAGCGTAAAAGAGACTCGTTCTATTAATGCACTGTAAGAGCTACAAGGAAACGCTTTTCAGAACTACGTGCAGCTAATAAAAAATTATTTTTATAAATTCTTCTTTATATTTCTAACAAGGAAGGTCTCCATTGGGGGCATACTCAGAATTTTTTGAAAAAAATACGAATTAAACTACTCATGTAGGTAATAAAGGATCAGTGAAAATTAGCGGCGGAATTACATTATTAGATATGTAAAAAAATAAAATAGTTGGGAATAATTGGCGTGAAAAGCTGAAAGCGACGCGGGATCTTGCGAGCAGTGCATTTCCTCGCCAAAAGCAGACGATTTTAACGAATCTGAAAACTGATTTTAATTGACTTCACTATTAAAAATCTGCAGCATTTACTGCAACGTCACTCCACTACTTTTATAGAATATCTCTCTTCTGACCAATGACAATGCTCCATAGCACGGATTAAATAATGGAAAATTTACAATAAAACGTATAATACAAATAACGTCAATACAAATAGTGTATTGACCGCGTAATACACTGTTAAAAATCTGCTGCATTTTGTTGCAACGCACTCCACCGCTTGTATATAATATCTCTATTCCAACCAATGAGAAAGCTCCATTTCACGGCCAAGTAACCGTTTTCTATACAAGCAAGGGAGTGCGTTGCAACAAAATGCAGCAGATTTTTAACAGTGTATTTTTCAATTTGGAACAATTTTAATCAATTTAAATTGTGTTTTAAATCATAAAATATATTAATTTCATTTTGTTATAAGTACATATAAACGTATATCACAAAATTACACTTAAAGTAAAGTAAAAATGCAAAACTAAAATTACTTAAACTAAACTTATTGAAATAAATTGAACATAGAAAGTTTTTTCTTTAAAAAGTATTCGAAGCGTAAAAGCGTATTTTTCAAAATTTCGTTTTTTCGCTAACCGGAGATAAATCGCCAAGTAAACGAAATTTTTATTATTTTTTTACGGACGTTACAAGGAGATTCCGCCGAAATTTTTTTTATAAACACATATAACTATATGAGAAGAACATTCTGTAATTTTTTCAGATTTTTCTGAGTATGCCCGTATGGAGACCTTCCTTGTAAGATAATTTCTCTTGTGAGGTTTCTAATGGTAAAGGGATTGTTTTTCGGAATCTTGGGTATTTCGAAACAGGTTATTGTATATTTTCGTTCATAATTATTTTACATTTGGTAAATTATGAAATATCTGCTTTTTTACAGTGTATAAACGATTTTTTTATGTTAACCCTTTGCGGATCAAAGCATTTTCACTGCTTAAGTGTCTAAATTAATGAAGACACCGGAATTTAAAATAAAATTCATTTATAAATGAGAAAAAGCTACATTTCACGGATATGATAAACCGAATTTTTTTAACCAAAATTCTGATGTTTATGTCGCCTTTGTGAATTAAAATTAAGTGATTTCATAGACATTCCAACACCCCTCAAGGGGTTAAACGAATATCAATTATGATAATAATATCTACTTTACAATGTATTGTAAATTTCCCTTCTCGAATTTAAAATGAAAAATACTTCTAATTTTTTAAAATAATTTAATAATGGGATAAATGTGATCTTTTCCACTAGAATATTAATTTTGAAGGTAGCATACAAAATAAATTATTTATCATTTGATGTTGATGCAGATTTGTCAATATAAGTACCATACATTCATTTAAAATATATATGCTAATGTATATTTGAGCACACAGAATTCAATTTCCAAAATACACACAATTTAATTCAAACGCTAGATTCACTGAAAAACAAACTCAACTTTTCTTAATAAAAACGAAAATCCTTTTTTTTTACATGCGAATTACATTCTGAACAAAAGCTTGAGAATGACATTTTAATAAAACGAAATCTCGTCTGACACAAAACATGAAGTTATTTTGAATGTCTTTGTCTTTGAAAAGAGACATTGTTTGTTATAAAACGCATTGTTTGTTATAAAACGTTACAAATATTTTATGTTTTAAAGTAAACTTTTATTTCCATACCCATGGGATCTTTTTGATCAGGCCACTTTTTGTATGCGTGCTGTATTTAATTATTTTCTAAGAATCATGTCACATTTTTTATTCCTTGTATCTAATGTATATATATATATTTCAATGCATTTATATATAAGCAAAATACAAATCAGACGTAATTTAATATCAATACTACTACAGTTAATACGATATATTTAAAAATCAACTTTATAAAATCTAATAATAATGACATTTTAATAAAAAGAATTCTTATCTGATCTAAGTATATGCAGTTATTTTCAATGATTTTAATGCTTCTAAAGGATACGTCCTTTATCATATATACAATGCTGTAATATTTCACGTTTTAACGGAAATTTTAGTGTTTATAACTGTCGTGTCCAGTGGGGGGAACGTTTCTAGCGACGTTCCGAAACAAGAAAATTAAGTGCGTGATCGTATTTTAGTAGTACACTGCATAGAATTGGCCACAAACGACCGTATGACATGAAGCAATATAGATCAACAACTTTTCGGAATAATATGTGCCATATTCACAGGAAAATATAATTGAAAAATCAAAATAGAGCTTACCTGCATAAGCTTGAATGAGAAAGTAAGCAGATACACACAGAAGAATAAGTTCATAACATTTTTTAGTAAAGAACTTTTATTTATTTTTTTATCAAGATAAATTATCATAAATTCTTGGAGTATATTATAGCTTTTAGAAGAAATGACTCTCTTATTTTTAGAGCCAGGCATGGAAAGCACATTATCACTTGAACAAAAATTTATGAATGAATAGAAGAACTTTTTTTTAAAACGGTTATACCTTTTTGTGATTCTCTTGGAGAATAAGGGGCAAAATATTAACATTCGCAATAAAACAAAAAAGTATTCCTTCCTGTATTGAGGATACAATGTAACGCTAACGGACATTCTAAGTGAGCGAAGTTCCAACATTTTAAAAAAAACAATCATTCCTTCAGGAAAATACACCACTCTCTTAAATCGAAACATGTTTCTTTATATGAAATTTTCTTCTTTTTTTGGAAATCATAAGATGCATTTTTGATAGACGAACAAGTCTTAAAATATCTCCACAAAGGGATAAAAGTCTTTCCTTGCCTTTTAAATAATTCCATTATTTTCGCATTTAAAAATGCTGAACGTTAGTCGTAAAAAGCCGAACAAACCCTTTTTATTGGGATCCCACACATCATTTTTGCAGGCGTTTATTTCCGTACATCTGCAGAAGTCCGCTCCGCTCTGAGCCGAAACCGCTTCCCTTCTCTTCTGTTCTCTTCTGACGAAACCACAGCGGCCGCTCCGGAAAGAAGGCAGGGGTTGCCAAAAATTAAAAAAATACGCCAACTGGCAGGGCAACAGGAAGTGGCGAAAAAAATAGAGAGGTCAGGCGGATCGCAGAATAGGGAAACTGTCTTTTAAGAATAAACCTTTATATCAGCAGAAAGATGCGGAGCCAAAACAGGAAAACAGGACGCACCAATTTTTAAATTACGTATCAGAAGAATAGTACCTGATTGGACAATAGGAGGAGTCATAAAACGGAAGAAGACACCCCATCGAACATTCTAGAAAAGACAGGAAACTTCCAAAACCGGAAGGAACAAGATTTCAAACTGATTTCAACATTTTGAAATCAACAAAAAGTTAGGTAATAAAAAGGACTTGACAGGGGAGATTAAAAAGAGCGAGAATTAAAATAACTTTTAGAATGCGAAATATATAATAAATGACTAAAGATTAAAACCAAAATTAGACGATAAATTGAATTAAATAAAAATATGGCAGTGGTTAATAGTAACCACAACATATTAACCCGGTTTCCCCAAGAGAAAATATTGGTGAGATGTACAAATTAAATAATTTTTACATCGAGACAATATTTTCTAAATTATGCACAATGAACATATAAAACAGTCATAAATATAAATAAACTAATAAAAAATACCTGAATATCAATAATTGTATTGCATGACATTCAATAATAGTAGAACAAAATTACTATCATAGTTATAGTTCAAATAATAATACACAATACACTGGCAAACATTTAAAATAACTGTTTGTTCACAAAAAGAACATATCTTGTTTCAAAAAAAGGTTTATAATAGTCTATGTACTCAGAGACAATGTTCACAGTCTTTAGATGAGAGTCTCTTGATTGAATTGTGTAATTACAAGTACAATAATATAAATTTACCAGCATATATAAAAATTGTTGCGTATAATAAGAATATACATATATGGTCAGCATATTAAAAAGAAAAATAATTTGTAATAAGGTGCATATAAGTAAGTGATATTAAAATTCACAAATCAATAATCATGTTACATTCAATAAATTCAATTTTTCAGAATTCAATTTTTTAAAATTTTCTTATGACAGAAATTGGAAAATGTATACAAAAGGTCAAGGAAGAGTATTTAGATTTTCAAAAAAAATATATATATATCCATATACATACAATATTTTCCAATATGTCAGCATATCTTAAATGAATAGATTTAATGTCATATAATTCAACAGTATCTTCAAAGTAAATATAAGTTGCAAATCAACAAGAACATTTTCAAAGTAAATAAAGGTGAATACCAAAGAGAGAATATTTGAACTCTCAGAAGAAAAATGTTATTCTGGAATAATACAACTTTCAAAATTACCAAAAAGAGCAAAGAGAGGATATTTACACTCTCATAAAAGTATTTAAATAAATATATCAATCCAGTACATAACTTGAAAAATGTCACTTTACAAAAATTATCACATAAAATATTTATAATATGTTGAATATCTGTTGAACATGTTTAATTCAAATATTCAAATTCTTGTAAATAACATGTGATCATGTTTTAGCTGTAAAATAACAAATATTTTCTTTTCTATATACCAGTAATGACTTAAACAAAAAATATCTTTGGATCCAAAGTATGTACTTATTATATATATATATAAACCTTTTTCTTTGAATATTCTAACACTTAGATACATAGAGATACCTATACTCAATCATCATTTCATTTTTTTTTTACAATAAATAAAAAAAATCAAGTAGAAGCAATTAGCATGCACAATTTTATCATTATTTTTTTTTGAAATGTTAAAAAAGGTTAGATGTTAGAGCATGCATAAATTGTCAATAAATAAAAAGTAACATTTCAATTATTATAATAGACACAATAGGGAAATTTTTTTGACATGAGTACTCATGTTTTACCTTATATCAATAACAATTTATTTGTTTATTTTTAGAATAAGCAATTATCAAAATAATTCAAAGAATGACATATTTTCAATTATTATTTCAAAAACAAAATATTTCTCATTATTTACCAACTATTGAATTTGTAGGCTTTGAAAACTTAAAAGTACCAATACACTCTACATATGAGATGAAGCATAAACAAAAAAAAAAAAAAATTAAGCATGGTTGTGAAGAAAATATTTCAATGAAAAACAGAGAGAAAAGAAACAAATTTAAAAAGTACATACTTTTGCAGGATGACAAATTCATTGTCTCAAGGAGAAGATGACTTTAAGAAAAAACTACACAAATGCTGCTTGCAGCTTTGGTAGAAGAAAACAAAAAAAAATATGTGTGCCACTCGGGGACTGCCGGGGTAAAGCTATTGCATAGCATTTTTTATCAATTTATGCAAAAATACCGCGTCAATGTCTGCTGAAGTCTATTGAAGGATACCTTCCCGAAGTCTTCCAAACTGAAACTTCGTTAGCCGGATTGTTAGGAATTTTTCTCGTTGCGGAATTCTTAAATTCAGTCGCCGCGCTCAAAGCCCGCGATAAAAGCTATGCAATAGCTTAATAAATTACCAAACAAAATTTGGTCGCGCTACGAAAATTAGATCGCGAGTTATAAGCATTTTAAATTTTTCGACCCTCACGGTGGGGGGGTCTCCTGTCACCAAAAATTAACACTGTCTCATAAAAAATTACCAAACAAAATTTGGCCGCGCTACGAAAATTTGATCGCGAGTTATAAACATTTTAAATTTTTCGACCCTCACCGTGGGGGTCTAATGTCACCAAAAAGTAACAAAATCTCATAATAAATTACCAAACAAAATTTGGCCGCGCTACGAAAATTAGATCGCGAGTTATAAGCATTTTAAATTTTTCGACTCTCACCGTGGTGGGGGTCTCCTGTCACCAAAAATTAACACTGTCTTATAATAAATTACCAAACAATATTTTGCCAAGCTACCAAAATTAGATCGCGAGTTATAAGCATTTTTAATTTTTCGACCCTCGCCGTGGGGTGTCTTCTGTCACCAACAATTAACAATGTCTCATAATAAATTACCAAACAAAATTTGGCCGCGCTGCGAAAATTAGATCGCGAGTTATGAGCATTTTAAATTTTTCGATCCTCACCGTGGGGTGTCTCCTGTCACCAGAAATTAACAATGTCTCATAATAAATTACCAAACAAAATTTGGCCGCGATACGAAAATTAGATCGCGAGTTATAAGCATTTCAAATTTTTCGACCCTCACCGTGGGGGTCTCCTGTCACCAAAAATTAACAGTCTCATATTAAATTACCAAACAAAATTTGGCCGCGCTTCGAAAATTAGATCGTGAGTTATAAGCATTTTAAATTTTTCGACCCTCACCGTGGGGGGTCTCCTGTCACCAAAAATTAACAGTCTCAAAATAAATTACCAAACAAAATTTGGCCGCGCTACGAAAATTAGATCGCGAGTTATAAGCATTTTAAAATTTTCGACCCTCACCGTGAGGGTCTCCTGTCACCAAAACTTAACACTGACTCATAATAAATGAATAAACAAAATTTGGCCGCGTTACGAAAATTAGATCGCGAGTTATAAGCATTTTAATTTTTTCTACCCTCATTGTGGGGGGTCTAATGTCTCCAAAAATTAACACTGTCTCATAATAAATTACCAAACAAAATTTGGCCTCGCTACGAAATTTAGATCGCGAGTTATAAGCATTTTAAATTTTTCGACCCTCACCGTGGGGGGTCTCCTGTCACCAAAAATTAACACTGCCTTATAATAAATTACCAAACAATATTTTGCCAAGCTACCAAAATTAGATCGCGAGTTATAAGCATTTTTAATTTTTCGACCCTCACCGTAGGGTGTCTTCTGTCACCAACAATTAACAATGTCTCATAATAAATTACCAAACAAAATTTGGCCGCGCTACGAAAATTAGATCGCGAGTTATGAGCATTTCAAATTTTTCGACCCTCACCGTGGGGTGTCTCCTGTCACTAGAAATTAACAATGTATCATAATAAATTACCAAACAAAATTTGGCCGCGCTACGAAAATTAGATCGCGAGTTATAAGCATTTTAAATTTTTCGACCCTCACCATGGGGGGGGGGGGTCTTCTGTCACCAACAATTAACAATGTCTCATAATAAATGAATAAACAAAATTTGGCCGCGCTACGAAAATTAGATCGTGAGTTATAAGCATTTTAAATTTTTCGACCCTCACCATGGGGGGTCTAATGTCTCTAAAAATTAACACTGTCTCATAATAAATTACCAAACAAAATTTGGCCGCGCTACGAAAATTAGATCGTGAGTTATGAGCATTTCAAATTTTTCGACCCTCACCGTGGGGTGTCTCCTGTCACTAGAAATTAACAATGTCTCATAATAAATTACCAAACAAAATTTGGCCGCGCTACGAAAATTAGATCGCGAGTTATAAGCATTTTAAATTTTCCGACCCTCACCGTGGGGGGTCTCCTGTCACCAAAAATTAACAGTCTCAAAATAAATTACCAAACAAAATTTGGCCGCGCTACGAAAATTAGATCACGAGTTAAGAGCATTTCAAATTTTTCGACCCTCACCGTGGGGTGTCTCCTGTCACTAGAAATTAACAATGTCTCATAATAAATTACCAAACAAAATTTGGCCGCGCTACGAAAATTAGATCGCGAGTTATAAGCATTTTAAATTTTTCGACCCTCACCATGGGGGGGGTCTTCTGTCACCAACAATTAACAATGTCTCATAATAAATGAATAAACAAAATTTGGCCGCGCTACGAAAATTAGATCGTGAGTTATAAGCATTTTAAATTTTTCGACCCTCACCATAGGGGGTGTCCTGTCACCAAAAATTAACACTGTCTCATAATAAATTACCAAACAAAATTTGGCCGCGCTACGAAAATTAGATCGCGAGTTATGAGCATTTCAAATTTTTCGACCCTCACCGTGGGGTGTCTCCTGTCACTAGAAATTAACAATGTCTCATAATAAATTACCAAACAAAATTTGGTCGCGCTACGAAAATTAGATCGCGAGTTATAAGCATTTTAAATTTTCCGACCCTCACCATGGGGAGGGGGGTCTTCTGTCACCAACAATTAACAATGTCTCATAAAAAATTACCAAACAAAATTTGCCCGCGCTACGAAAATTAGATCGCGAGTTATAAGCATTTTAAATTTTTCGACTCTCACCGTGGTGGGGGTCTCCTGTCACTAAAAATTAGCACTGTCTTATAATAAATTACCAAACAATATTTTGCCAAGCTACCAAAATTAGATCGCGAGTTACAAGCATTTTTAATTTTTCGACCCTCGCCGTGGGGTGTCTTCTGTCACCAACAATTAACAATGTCTCATAATAAATTACCAAACAAAATTTGGCCGCGCTACGAAAATTAGATCGCGAGTTATGAGCATTTTAAATTTTTCGATCCTCACCGTGGGGTGTCTCCTGTCACCAGAAATTAACAATGTCTCATAATAAATTACCAAACAAAATTTGGCCGCGATACGAAAATTAGATCGCGAGTTATAAGCATTTCAAATTTTTCGACCCTCACCGTGGGGGTCTCCTGTCACCAAAAATTAACAGTCTCATATTAAATTACCAAAAAAAATTTGGCCGCGCTTCGAAAATTAGATCGTGAGTTATAAGCATTTTAAAATTTTCGACCCTCACAGTGAGGGTCTCCTGTCACCAAAACTTAACACTGACTCATAATAAATGAATAAACAAAATTTGGCCGCGCTACGTAAATTAGATCGTGAGTTATAAGCATTTTAAATTTTTCGACCCTCACCGTGGGGGGTCTCCTGTCACCAAAAATTAGCAGTCTCAAAATAAATTACCAAACAAAATTTGGCCGCGCTACGAAAATTAGATCGCGAGTTATAAGCATTTTAAATTTTTCGACCCTCACCGTGAGGGTCTCCTGTCACCAAAACTTAACACTGACACATAATAAATGAATAAAAAAAATTTGGCTGCGTTACGAAAATTAGATCGCGAGTTATAAGCATTTTAAGTTTTTCTACCCTCATTGTGGGGGGTCTAATGTCTCCAAAAATTAACACTGTCTCATAATAAATTACCAAACAAAATTTGGCCGCGCTACGAAAATTAGATCGCGAGTTATAAGCATTTTAAATTTTTCGACCCTCACCGTGGGGGGTCTCCTGTCACCAAAAATTAACACTGCCTTATAATAAATTACCAAACAATATTTTGCCAAGCTACCAAAATTAGATCGCGAGTTATAAGCATTTTTAATTTTTCGACCCTCACCGTAGGGTGTCTTCTGTCACCAACAATTAACAATGTCTCATAGTAAATTACCAAACAAAATTTGGCCGCGCTACGAAAATTAGATCGCGAGTTATAAGCATTTCAAATTTTTCGACCCTCACCGTGGGGGTCTCCTGTCACCAAAAATTAACAGTCTCATATTAAATTACCAAACAAAATTTGGCCGCGCTTCGAAAATTAGATCGTGAGTTATAAGCATTTTAAAATTTTCGACCCTCACCGTGGGGTGTCTCCTGTCACTAGAAATTAACAATGTCTCATAATAAATTACCAAACAAAATTTGGCCGCGCTACGAAAATTAGATCGCGAGTTATAAGCATTTTAAAATTTTCGACCCTCACCGTGGGGTGTCTCCTGTCACTAGAAATTAACAATGTCTCATAATAAATTACCAAACAAAATTTGGCCGCGCTACGAAAATTAGATCGCGAGTTATAAGCATTTTAAATTTTTCGACCCTCACCATGGGGGGGGGGTCTTCTGTCACCAACAATTAAGAATGTCTCATAAAAAATTACCAAACAAAATTTGCCCGCGCTACGAAAATTAGATCGCGAGTTATAAGCATTTTAAATTTTTCGACCCTCACCGTGAGGGTCTCCTGTCACCAAAACTTAACACTGACTCATAATAAATGAATAAACAAAATTTGGCCGCGCTACGAAAATTAGATCGTGAGTTATAAGCATTTTAAATTTTTCGACCCTCACCATGGGGGTCTCCTGTCACCAAAAATTAACACTGTCTCATAATAAATTACCAAACAAAATTTGGCCGCACTACGAAAATTAGATCGTGAGTTACAAGCATTTTAAATTTTTCGACCCTCACCGTGGGGGCTCTCCTGTCACCAAAAATTAACAGTCTCATATTAAATTACCAAACAAAATTTGGCCGCGCTACGAAAATTAGATCGTGAGTTATAAGCATTTAAAATTTTTCGACCCTCATCGTGGGGGGGTCTAATGTCCCCAAAAATTAACACTGCCTCATAATAAATTACCAAACAAAATTTGGCCGCGCTACGAAAATTAGATCGCGAGTTATAAGCATTTTAAATTTTTCGACCGTCACCGTGGGGGGTCTCCTGTCTCCAAAAATTAACACTGTCTTATAATAAATTACCAAACAATATTTTGCCAAGCTACCAAAATTAGATCGCGAGTTATAAGCATTTTTAATTTTTCGACCCTCACCGTGGGGTTTCTTCTGTCACCAACAATCAACACTGTCCCATAATAAATAACCAAACAAAATTTGGCCGCGCTACGAAAATTAGATCGCGAGTTATGAGCATTTTAAATTTTTCGATCCTCTCCGTCTGGGGTCTCCTGTCACCAAAATTTAACACTGTCTCCTAATAAATTACCAAACAAGTTTGGCCGCGCTACGAAGATTAGATCGCGAGTTATAAGCATTTTAAATTTTTCGACCCTCACCGTGGGGTGTATCCTGTCACCAGAAATTAACAATGTCTCATAATAAATTACCAAACAAAGTTTGGCCGCGCTACGAAAGTTAGATTGCGAGTTATAAGCATTTTAAATTTTTCGACCCTCACGGTGGGGGGGGTCTCTTGTCACCAAAATAAATAAGACCACCAAAATAAACACTGTCTCATAATAAATTACCAAACAAAATTTGGCCGCGCAATGAAAATTAGATCATAAGAAACATAAGTTTGAGACTTGATATTCTAATATCTGAAAAATACCGCGTCAATGTCTGCCGAAGTCTACCGAAGGATACCGTTCCGAAGTTTTCCGAAAGGAAACGACGTTAGCCGAGTGTTAGTTCTTTTCGTTACCGATGTGTTAGGATTTTTCGCGTTACGGAATTTTTTGATTCGGTCACCGCGCTGCCGGCGATAAAAGCTATGCAATAGCTTAATAAATAAATAAAATATTCAAACATCATCTCTTACAATCCAAGACAGCTAGCATGTCTCAGATTCTGCAACAACGCTAAAGTCATCCTGAAAAAGAAATAAAGATTAGTTTATGATTTATAATGTTTATGGGTGCGAGGCCGAAGATCATAATGATCTTTATATTGAGTGGATTTATTTAGAAGAGCAGCGGGAGTTTTATCACCAGATGCCTGTGAACGCACTGAATTAAAAGAATGTGAAGATGTTTGTTGGCACTTAGAAGAAGTAGGAATTTGAGGAGATGTATTACAGGCAGAATCACAATTAGAAATTTGAACAGGAACATGTTGTTGTACAGGAGAAGAAGATGCACTATCAACAGCTGGTTGATCATGTGTTGCATCTTGAGAAGAATCCGAAGGATACCGCAATGCTTCATCTCTTTTTTGAAGTTTCAAGATTCTATTAGTATGTATCAACATTGGTGATGTTTGATTATTATTGCAATCTTGAATTTGAATAACTACAGGGGAAATTATTTTCTTTACCATGTAAGGGCCTTGTACTTTTTTGTTAAACACACTGGGAAATTTTACATAAACAATATCATTAACTTTGATATTAGCAAATTTTAACTTTTCCCTTGATTTTTGGTATACCTTTTGTCTAGAAGACTCGTTATTTTTGTAAGCTTGATAGTATATCTTTTCAATAACATCCATTAATTTGTGAATTTAATAAGCTGTGTTAATAATTTTCCAAGAAGATTGGGTTTTATAATTGGCATAAATATCATTTACTTCTCTTCCAAAATGAAGAAGATTTGGAGTGAATTTTGTAGCTGGATGAGGCGTAGCCTTGTATATGGACTGGTGGATTTTTAAAGCAGTTGATACATCGAATCCTTGGGAAGCCATTGTATTCACAGATTATTTTATTTGAGTATTACATCGCTCACTTAATCCGTTAGCCTGGGGATGGGCTACAGAACTGTGTTCCATTTTTATGCCAAGCCTTTTATTGAAATAAGAAAACATATTACTAGTGAACTGAGAGCTATGATCAGTAAGTGTTAATTCGGGCTTTCCATGAGTAGAAATGTAATGTAATAGAGCTTTAGTAACAGATTCAGCGTTAATGTTATTCAAGGCATATAATTCTAAATGACGAGAAAAATGATCGATTACTGTCATTACATATTGGCGATTTCTCAATGGGCCAAGTAAATCCATCGAAACTTTTTGATTCGGAGCTGTAGGTAGTGGTGCTGGTAAATATGGAGCGGTGTTTTTTTTATGATTTTT
This sequence comes from Maratus speculifer, assembly GCA_964019185.1. Taxonomy (NCBI): domain Eukaryota; kingdom Metazoa; phylum Arthropoda; class Arachnida; order Araneae; family Salticidae; genus Maratus; species Maratus speculifer. Next base: position 199,819,697 of record OZ025299.1, read on the forward strand.
GTTTACTAAACAAATTTCACAAGAGTTGACATAATTAATGGCATCAGAAACAAAGGTTTTCTAGGTAAATCTTTTCTTTAAATTGACAATAGTTTTATGAATTCCAGTATGAGTAATATGAGCAATTCTTAAAGCTTTTGCTCTAAGTGACGAAGGTAAAACAGCTTTATGTAGCTCAATATCTTCTGAAGAAAAATGTCCATTGTAACAAAGTAAATCATTATTTGGATTAATATAATAGCCATTTAAACTTTTAGATTTTTTGTTAGCTTTAACATCTTCATAAATTTTCTTAATTTTAGTGTCTTTTTGTTGTTCAGAAAAGATGGTTTGATCAAAAATTTCTAATAATGGGTCTTCGTTATTATCATTATTTGGAGGTGCAGAGTCACTTTGAAGATGACAGGTGTGGTGTGTTTTGCCAATTAAACCACATGGAAAGTGAGCAATTTCATTATGTAAATCATTTTGATCATCAACAATCGGTAGGGGTTCTTGCCTAGAAATAAGATCTGGATTAGTATGGAGATCTTCAATAGGAATGTGAGGGGTTCTGCTTAGAAAATCAGCTAACACATTCTCTTTGCCCGGTATATGCTGGAATGTGTATGAATATTCAGATAGTTCTAGCATCCAACGAGTAGTGATGTCAGCAGGTGATGTTGCTTTTTTGTAATTATTAAGGGGTTTAGCATCTGATAAGAGAATGAAGGGTCGACCAAAAATGTAATATTTGAAAGCTGTTACTCCTTTATAAATGGCATAAAGTTCCAATTTGATAGCTGGATACTGTTTTTCAGACTGAGATAAAGTTTTGGAATAATATGAAATCGGTCGAAGTTCACCGTCAAATTTTTGCATAAGAACAGCTGAGATTGCTGTCTTTGATGCATCAGTATTAACATAGAAGGTCTCATTCCAATTTGGAAGATTTAGCATAGGTTTTTGAAAGAAAATTTCTTGCAATTTATTAAATGCATTTTCTTGTTCAGATTTCCAACAAAACTTATTTTTAGGTTTGATAACTTCAATAAGAGGAGTAATCAATTTAGAAAAATTAGGTATAATTGACCTATAAAATGAACATAAGGCAATGAAACCTTTTGTCTGCCTCTTGGTTTTAGGCTTTGGGAATTAAGTGATTTTTACAATATTATTTGTAATAGGAAGAATTTTATGATCTGTGAGTTGGAAGCCTAAAAAGTTAATACCGTAATTTCGGGTGTATAAGCCGCGGATCAAACAATTCTTTTTGGAACCAGAAATTTTATTTAGTGATTGAAAACAAATATTTACGGCGATCTAACTAGTTATATTTGTTTCTTAAAAAAATCTGGGTCGAAAAAGAATTGTTTCATCAGCGGCTTATACACCCGAAATTACGGTACTAGTTTTCATGAATGAACATTTTTCAGGAGAAAGAGTGATGTTATTAGCAATGAGAGTGTCTAAGAGCTTTGTGAGTTTCGTAACCATCTCTTCAAAGGAATTAGCGCCAACCACAATGTCATCTTGGTATGCATAACACGAGTCAATTTCAGATAATCTAATAACTGAATCAATTAATTGTTGAAAAGTGCTCGAAGCTGTCTTCAAGCCAAAAACGAGACGAAGATAGGTAAAAATTCCCCATGGAGTAGTAAAACTGAGTTTGTCTTGCATTTCTTTAGGTACTGCAATCTGCCAGTATGCAGACGGCAAGTCAAGAGTAGTATAATATTTAAATTTTGATAACTGTACTAATAGATTTTGAATTCTAGGAAGAGGATATGATGATGGTATGATGATGGAGTTTAGCAATCTTAAATCTAGGGCCAAACGATATTTCTGAGGTTTCGACATGTCAGTTCTTTTCTTTTTAACTAGAAGCATAGGACAAGCCCAGGATAAATTTGATCTTTCAATAATACCTGCATTTACCATTTGATTAATTTGGTCAAGAGCTTCTTGCTCGAGTGCCTGTGGCACAGGAAAATGTAGGGTTTTTACAGGATGAGAGTTCAACATTGAAAACTGAGGATTCACTAAGTCTGTATGACCTAAAGTATCCAAAGATTTAGAAAAAGCAAGAGCTTTACTGCACAATAATTTTGTTAAAGAGTCACTTTCATAAGGGGGTAAGTGTTTTAGGTCAAAATCATTTGGTGAAAGTTCTTGAACATGTTTTCTCTTAATTTCTTCAGATGGTAAAATTAAATTACAATATTCATTTTCAAAATCTAAATCAAAAGAGTATTCTCAATATCCTTCTCATCTACATTAATGCATTCACCAATAATTGAATTTTTATTTAAATGAATGTCCAGTTTTGATATATTCTGACATACAACCAAAAATAAATTATTTTGAATTGAAGTGTTAGAATGCAGTGATTCATGCAAAACAAGACCTTTATTTTTTAAAGCAGGCTTAAAAATACAATATTCAGATGGAGAGTTCAAGTATTTGACATGTAAATAAACAAAAGAATTGGGAGGGATTAATTCTCTGTTAACTGTTTGTACCATGTTGAAATTCACCAAAATTTTATTACCATCATTCAAATTAGTATGCTTTTCACCAATATAACTAATGTCATTAGCACTTTCAGATGTGAAATTTTTGTCAGCTATATTATTATTAGAAGATAAATAGTTTACAACATTACCATAATCAGTTGGAAAATAGTTAGGAAAATAAATGAAATTACCATCAACATAGGGATTATGATAATTCATAGCAGTATTAGCAACATTATTTATAAATAATTCACTATTTTGGAAATTATAATTGTAAGGATAGGTTGCATAATTATTGACTAAATGTAAATTGGTGTCACCAGAATTTCCATACACATTATCAATATAAGTACCATTACTTAGATTATTTGATACAGAATTTTCATAACAAGGCATTTTGTGTGCATCAAAAGAATATGGCACATTTATATTATCATAAGTACACTCAGAATTCATATAATAGCAAGTAGGAGATTCATTATGACTGTGAAAAGGGATGTGTTTATCTTTAATTAAGATAGACTTAAAAGTTGGAGAAATGGTTATGGAATGCTTATTAATAAATTCAAACCCAAGTATGGCTTGAAAATTGACATTTTTTATGTCAGTAAGATAGAAGACATGATGGAAAAAGTACTTGTCAATTTTAAATGAAATTCAATACATCCTTTAAAGAAAACTTTAGAATTTATAGTAGATACTGAAACATTTCTAGACAAAACTTTGTAATGAATTTTAGATTTAATGCTATTAAAGCATTCTTGATCCAAAAGAGATAAAGTTGAGCCTGTGTCGATAAGAGTAGATATTTCATTACGTTGTACATTCATAATTATGCATGGCAATGAATAAGAATTATCAAAGGAACTATAAATGATGTGTCGTTCTTGTACACATTCATCAATTTCAGAAGGATGATTCGATGCCAAAGAATTATGAGAACAGCAAGACTTATTCAATTTAGGATGCACTGGGGATATTTGTACAGCAATGGTTGACAATAATTTGGTTGAAGAACTTTTGGCAATGTGACGCTTGTTTTTCTCGTCACAACAATGTACTGACCCTGAAGAACAGGTACGGGAGAGAGGGCGGTCAGTAAAACCAATCCCCCCTATTTGTTTAAATGATAGATCTTATAATTTTTATTTTTTGAAAAAGAAGTAGAGTTTTTCTTTCTGTGCGAATCAGATGAAAAGTTCGATGTATAACTTTGTTTAGGTGCGTTGAGAATCCTTTTAAATTTACAACATGTGTCCATACGGTGATTGAATCGTCCACAAAATGCACATTGAATGATATTTTGTTTGGGGTAGGAATCCGTATAATATTTCTTGTGAGAAAACTTGTCGAATCTAGGTTGAAAAAAAGGTTTATTTTGACGAGATTTTAGTTGACGAGAGTTTGTTTTATATTTATCCGTAATATTTTGTTTGACAGGTGAATGTGAATTAATTCTACGTTTTCTCTTAACATTATTAAAAGTGTACGATTTTCCTTTGTTTGTTACAGGTGGTGAGAATGCATTATGTGAATTTTCAAAAATTCTATCCCTTGTACGTCTTACAGGAGTTTGTTGGACCATATTCACAGGAAAAGTAGAGTTTTCATTAGTATAGGGGTATTTCCATGAGCACATGTCGTGTAAGTCACATACTATGATTTTGGAAACCAGTATTTTAGTACGAAAAAATGTGATTTAATTTACCAGAGTTATTCTATTAATTGAATAAGGCCATGCAAACCTTTCAAAAATAACGGTGGCCGACAATTTATAAGTTAATAATAATGTGACTTACACGACAAATGCTCATGGAAATGCCTATAGTCACTATCCATACAATAAATTTGATCAAAATCTTTATGAAAATTTCGAGAAGGTGGAGAGTCATAAATTTCTTGTAGAAAATGTGCTCGTTCAAGAGCTAAATCAAATGTGGAAATATTTTCCTCGAGAATTTTTCTTCTGATTAATTTAGGCAAAGCCTGAAGAAAATGAGTGAATTTTAGAGAATCTAGAGCAGCTTGATCCAATTTGGGATAGGCAAGCCGAAGTTGTTTATCCAGGCGGAAAGAAAAATTTTTAACAGATTCATTAGATTCTAATTTTAAATTTTGCAGAGATTGGAGTGAGTTGACTTTTCTTTTGGGCATAAAATAGTCTATAAACACTTTTTGAATGGCTTGAAAGTTAGTATTCTTGAATTGAGACTGTGTTTCAAGAAAGAAGTTTAAAGCGCTGCCCTCTAGTTTTGATTTAAAGAGAACAAAAAGTTCTTTGTCTGAAAAATTATTTAATTCTTGTAAGTCCGATAATTGATCGAAAAAAAATTCTACAGTTTGTGGATTTCCATCAAACGGCTGAATCGCAATATTTAATTTCGATTTCGGAGGCATGATGAGAAAAACTGAAATAAACTCTCACTAAAAGTGACAATACTATGTTATAAATTAGTTACATGAAAAAAAATATGAATTCAATTTGATATACATATTAAAATAATGACGGACTTCATTTATGTTATACACCATTTTTATATGTTAACAAAAATATAGCAAGAACAAAAAGAAAGAAGAAGTTGCCAACATATTTTTCTGAGCATCAGATCACGAAAAACAGACCCTAATATTTCTTTTTAGTTTCTAATCTCCCAAGTTTGGAAAAACAAAATATTAGTTTTCAGAATGTTTATGTAAACAGGATAACACATGTTCTCAAACTTGTTAAAACAAGATAAACAATTCACTTTAAAGTAATGAGTTCTATAACAATTATATAACATCTGTTCTCAAATTTATGAAAACAAAAATAGCAAATTATATGAAATTGATTACTTATATAAGCAAGTTTCAACACAAAACATGATAAATAAATTAAAAATGTAAGCATTGCATGATGAGAACATATTCACTTCTGAATTCTGAAAGTTGAGAACATTTTTACTTATATATTATTATAATTATTTTTTTTTATCACTTCAATATAATAAAGAAAATATATGTTGAAAAAATGTCATGTCGAATGGTTTCGACAAGATCACGGTACCAGGAATAGTATGTCGTGTCCAGTGGGGGGAACGTTTCTAGCGACGTTCCGAAACAAGAAAATTAAGTGCGTGATCGTATTTTAGTAGTACACTGCATAGAATTGGCCGCAAACGACCGCATGACATGAAGCAATATAGATCAACAACTTTTCGGAATAATATGTGCCATATTCACAGGAAAATATAATTGAAAAATCAAAATAGAGCTTACCTGCATAAGCTTGATTGAGAAAGTGAGCATATACACACAGAAGAATAAATTCATAACATTTTTTAGTAAAGAACTTTTATTTATTTTTTTATGAAGATAAATGATCATAAATTCTTGGAGTATATTATAGCTTTTAGAAGAAATGACTCTCTTATTTTTAGAGCCAGGCATGGAAAGCACATTATCACTTGAACAAAAATTTATGAATGAATAGAAGAACTTTTTTTTTAAACGGTTATACCTTTTTGTGATTCTCTTGGAGAATAAGGGGCAAAATATTAACATTCGCAATAAATCAAAAAAAGTATTCCTTCCTGTATTGAGGATACAATGTAACGCTAACGGACATTCTAAGTGAGCGAAGTTCCAATAATTTTAAAAAACAATCATTCCTTCAGGAAAATACACCACTCTCTTAAATCGAAACATGTTTCTTTATATGAAATTTTCTTCTTTTTTTGGAAATCATAAGATGCATTTTTGATAGACGAACAAGTCTTAAAATATCTCCACAAAGGGATAAAAGTATTTCCTTGCCTTTTAAATAACTCCATTATTTTCGCATTTAAAAATGCTGAACGTTAGTCGTAAAAAGCCGAACAAACCCTTTTTATTGGGATCCCACACATCATTTTTGTAGGCGTTTACTTCCGTACATCTGCAGAAGCCCGCTCCGCTCTGAGCCGAAACCGCTTCCCTTCTCTTCTGTTCTCTTCTGACGAAACCACAGCGGCCGCTCCGGAAAGAAGGCAGGAGTTGCCAAAAATTAAAAAAATACGCCAACTGGCAGGGCAACAGGAAGTGGCGAAAAAAATAGAGAGGCCAGGCGGATCGCGGAATAGGGAAACTGTCTTTTAAGAATAAACCTTTATGTCAGCAGAAAGATGCGGAGCCAAAACAGGAAAACAGGACGCACCAATTTTTAGATTACGTATCAGAAGAATAGTACCTGATTGGACAATAGGAGGAGTCATAAAACGGAAGAAGACACCCCATCGAACATTCTAGAAAAGACAGGAAACTTCCAAAACCGGAAGGAACAAGATTTCAAACTGATTTCAACATTTTGAAATCAACAAAAAGTTAGGTAATAAAAAGGACTTTACAGGGGAGATTAAAAAGAGCGAGAATTAAGATAACTTTTAGAATGCAAAATATATAATAAATGACTAAAGATTAAATTCAAAAATAGACGATAAATTGAATTAAATAAAAATATGGCAGTGGTTAAGAATAACCACAACAATAACTATGGTATCTTTTCCATAAAGCCATTATTTTTTAGTCTCCGGTGCTAAAGTGAGTTGCAGAAGCAGGGAAAAAAGTAACCATAGTGAAGAAAATATTAAACAAGAATAAAGTTCTCTGTTTTCCGGGAAAAGAATAATTTCTAACCCTAAATCTCTTATCATGCTAATGGTCAACATTTCTAATCCCGAATACAGATTGAACAAGGTTCACATAATCTTTCATCCCTCATGAGTCAGCCAAATAAGTACCTAACTTGATTGGGAACAAACTGAGTGTCCTGCATTGCTCTAACCATCGAACTGGAACATGTATAGCGCCTCAGCTATAATAATAATAATAAACAGTGCTGGACACTGTTGTATAATAATCTTTAAAAATTGTGTAATTTTTTTATGCAGTATTTTTATATGCCTGGTATGATGTTTTTTATCTTTATTGTTTTTAAAATCCACTCTGAGTAAAGAAAATTGGAAGTCGAAAACCTCACACTATTATATTCTTTGCAATTATGACAAAATTTCCTGGTTAGATTCTGCAATAATTTGGAGAAAACCCCACTTTCAGGTAAATTTCAATAAAGAATTTATAAAGAATTTTCTCTTTTAAGAAAACAGAGGCGTTAAAATAAAATCCTGGGACTCCATGATAATTCGGTACCCGCATAAACAAAAAACGTGGTAAAGTCGGTTTCGAAAGAAGAAAAAAGAATTACAATGTGGCGCAAAAGTTTACATAATAATATAAAATGAACAATACGCATCCAAATGCTTTGAATTTTTATAATATTTGAATAAGTGGATTTCGAATACATCTTCCGTATTCGGAAATCACCCATTGTAAGAAAGATATTAAATCATATAAAAAATAAAAATTGTGATAGCGTAGTCGTTTATGCATAAAAATAAAATATTTACACTTCACAAAGCACCAAAATCTTTTAGTAGTCTATAGTATTTTCATCGCACCTGATGAGATCGAATATTTGATTTTTCATTTGCAACAGAGAGTATGATAAGTTTTGTTTGCAAAGTTTTGGTTTACTGGGCTTCCTGGATCGCTAATTTGAATTTTTGCACTGATTAATACTGCTTCCGATTCTTATATATGTCACTTAAGAGGATTCCTCAAATGTTTTTTATGGGATTGAGATCTAGACTGGGCGTTGGCTTGATCATCACACTGATATCTTCTTTCGTGCAACGGAAAGTGAGTATCTATGTTGTGTTGCTGAAAGGTCCAGTTGGGACTACTTAGAAGTTCACCAAACGGTCTCAAATGTTCAATAATAGTTTCCTGATTATTCTGTGAATTTTGTCTGCTATTTACGAAGAAAAGAGACGTTTATATATTGCAGCCAAAAGCGCCCTATACCATTAATGAACCACCACGCTTTTGCCTGCTAAATATGCTATTTCAATTATCCTCCAAGGCAGCCAGTAGAATGAAAAGTCACCTGGATCATCCAAATTCATTTTTTTTCATCAGAAAAAATAACACAAATGCATTCATCACAATAACACATGTACTGTTTTGCCTTTTGAAATCTTGCTTGTTTATCGCACTGTTTCACAAAAGGCTTGTGAGCTAATATTTTTTTCTTTGATGAATTCCTGATTCGGTTATTCGCTTGCGTATGGTATCATATGATATTTTTAAATCAATTTGTTACTCTACCTTTCTGAGCAGTAAGCATTTTTTAATTGGATTTACGTTGCAAAACACTATAAATATCCCATTTAGACCAATTTAAAATAAGCTAAAACTGCAAAACGGGTTTAACCTCAGCATTCAGCTTCAAAATTTCTAGAATTTTTTTAGGCGAGAATTGCAGAAATTTCGGCATTTTTATATAACTCGTACACGTACAGCAAACACTACGCTTTATACTCTAGAAAAAATGTCTCATTGACCCCCAAATGTCATGTTTAAGGAATTATTTGTATAAAATCTGATTTGTGCATAATCGCGGCTGTCGGCCTAACCGTTCGGAGTTTTCCGCGGTTTTCTTCAAACCATGGATATCCTTGCGTAAATACGGGTTATGTTACATTAGAAAGACCCCCCACGGAGGGCATCCCACCACTTTAGGGCCTATATCCCTCTTGTGGATAATCAGTCGACATCAAATAAACCAAAGCTCATTTGTGCATAAATTTTTGCGAAGCCACAAAAATTTTTCTTTATTCCTTGTGGGTTTCATAACAATGATTTTTTTCAAACTTGAGATGCATATTTATGATCATAATATTCACCTATAGTGGATATTTAAAGACATTCCATTGTACAATTTTATTATTTTTTGTGTTTGTGCTGTGCTTAAATGTTTGTGCCGCACTGTAGAAATAAAAGGATTATTTGGTAAGAATAAAATTTTTCAGTTTTGGTGAAGAAACATAATCATGAACACCAAATCATGTTTATTTGTTGCATGTGAAGTGTTTATAATGTCCACATGCTGCTTTTCCCACTTATTGTATTCAGTTATTCTTATTCCTTATGATTACAGGTCGGCACAAGTGACTATTTTTATATTCAAGAGTAACAGAACTTACAAAATTTTTTTCATGTGGTTTATGTCGCATAAATGTGTCTCAGTACAAATATATGACAGCGATTACATGTAGTAAAAAATAATCTCTCAGTCGTATGATGCCCCAAAAACGTCAGCAAAGGGATATATACAGACATTTTGATTTAAAAAAACTTTTATTTTTTTATTCAAATATAAATTCTTTACTCAAATAATATATTTCATTTAACCCTTTAACACTAGAAAGACTGGAATTTTTACTCAAGTTTTATAAAAATATTTAATAACAGAAATTTTGTTTGAAATTGTTTAAGTTATTTAATTAAACCTGTTTCCCTTTGAATGTTTAAAATATATTTCATAAAGAAATTTCAAGTACTAACCAAGATATATTCAATTGGTCGGAGCCAAAATGGCCCCTCGCCGTCATTCTAGTGTTAATGATCGACTTAAATTACAGTTTAAAAATTCAAATTCATTATTACGACAAATGTTTAGAAAAAACAATATTCATCTTATTTAATGGCAAGTAAACTTAATACTAGAACAAAACCATTTATTCATTAAAACCAAACCTGATGGAATTCAAACAGTTCTGAATAAAAGCCGTGAAGCTTGCAGTCCGTTAATGTCTCGGCCGTGATAATTAAGTGGTTAAAAACACGCCCCACTAAAACAAAATCTGCTGAAAATCTACAGGTATTTGTCCCAAAAATTTGTGGGAAATCTGTTGATTTTTGGCCCATTCTGGAGATATTTTTAAAATCTTATTTTTAAATATCTTAAAAATTTTTACATATGTTTTTAAAACAAAGCTAAATCTGCAAAACTTCTTCAAATTTCTGTAAATTTTCTGAAGAAAGTGGCGATTTCTTCAGATAATCTTAAGATTTTTTTTAGTGGGTGACTTGCACTGAAATTCGAACGAAAAAATCTTTGTATCGATTGTAAGCTCAAAATGTTTTTAACACGTTTAAATCTGATAAAGAATACATAATTTATTACAAGATGAAGTGCTATAGATATCACAGACTTTAATAAAAACCTTTAATTTCACACCCATGGGGCTTTTTTCTTACAGAAAATTATTACTTTTACACTATTTTAACCTTCCTACCCTGAATGGGTCTAATCGACCCATAACTAGAATTTCTTTTATACGATTCGAACCAGAACTTTTTTCATAAAGAAAGTTAAATAAAAAATTCAGAGAAATAAGTCAATTAAATATATTAAAATGTTCTAAATAACAATTCTGGTGTGAAATGTTTTTATCAACATTGAGTAAAATTTGAACAGGGTAGGAAGGTTAAAAAACTGTGAGATAACGAATGAATTTCAGTGACTAAAATTGGTTTGAAAGAATGACAAAGTAATCGTAAAGAAAGATAGTATAAGTAAAAAATAAATGTCCCTTTGCTCAGAACAATGGCCTCATAAATGCTACTCTGTATGTGCTTCTTGTATTTAACCGTTTATCTACCGACGGTATTTATAAGTATCATTAAAATAACTTATTATAAAATTATTTTAATATGTCTTCTAATTGTAATACTGTTTAAAATGAGCTACAGATACATTACTTTACCATGTTCCAAAACCACTATTGATTACACAAAACAAAAATATTTTTAAAAGGATAATTTCTTTTGTCTTTGCATCTTTTCAGCTTTCTTGGCGCTGAGGAAGGGGGATAGAGATTTTTCAATGCGGAAATATTTCTATATTTTTACTGTAAGGCTATCATATATGTACGTTTTATAATTCTACAAAGTATAAAGAAAATAATTAAAAATAAAAGATTTTAGTGGGGTTATAAAAATTGCAGAAAAACCCAATAAATTCAAATTTAATTAATCCTTCTAAAATCCTTTAAATTAGGGATGCGCAACCTTTTTGCCAGAAAATCGTTTGACACCAGAATATTTGAAAAGTGACGTTTGTTTTCTTTCAAAACAAAACTTCTGTCGTTATTATAACGAAAAATATTCTGCATAAAATTAGCGGTATCATTTTGGCCCGCGGACCACAGGTTGTGCACCCCTACTTTAAATATTTATTAAATTATCATGTAAATCTTTTACTTTAGTTTAAAAATTTTGCGTAAAATGCTTTAGAATGTAAAACATTTGATATACCTGATTTCTGCGATTACCATGAAAAGTGATTACAATATACGGTTTTTTGTAGCACATGACCTACATATATGTATGCACATTACATTGCATAGTAAAAGTTAGTTCAGTTAATATAGCACAGCTGGAAAATTTCCCTGTGCATTTTCCGTCAATAAAAGCAGATTGCTAAGAACTTTTGTGCGACTCTGCACAGGATCTATAGAATTTATACAGGCCAAAATTTACTTAAAAGTAGTTAAATTTAAAAACGTATATCATAACTAAAAATGCACTTCAACAAATATTGTTCGTAGGCTTCAAGTATTCAGTTATTAGTCCTTTTTTTTTCTATAGCCAAATTGTTTTGACCATCACTCAAAACGAATGATATGTTCTATACACACTATATTCTGTAGTGAGAACGTTGTAGCACACCTCAGTGATTTATTATAGGTTCAATACATTTAAAATTACGTTTAAAATTCTGCAATACCATTAAAAACACGGCAAATGATTTTTCCCGATAGACCGTAATATACCGGAATTCTTTTGAGTGGTCCGGTAAATAAGTTGAAAAGAAAATACTAGACGCATCATAATAAATACCGAATATGACCTAGTAATTCCCCATAATATACAGGGTGAGAAAGAAATTAGTTATCTATTTCAGAGGATTCTGGAATGCGTTTTACTATTCCAAGTAAAATAAAATTTGAATTACAGCTAATTCGAATGACACGCTTGATATTAAAAAAATAATTATTATAAAAATTAAAAATAGAAAAGTCCGATAGGGATCGTTGTAATAAACATCAAAAAATTAATTCGCTTTGAAAGAATAAGTAATTTCTAAAACGATAAACTGGTCAATAAAATGCAAAATCCGCCGTCAGATTTTTCGTTCAGTGAAATGCAGCATTTCAGATAATCGTAAAACAACTGGCACACTCACACCACCATATTGAAACTCACACTACCATGGTTACTATCTTCAAGCACCACCGTAGCGACATTTTTAATAATAAAACACTGCATTTACATTTTTCCTCTATCTTGAAGAACGCTAACAAGGAAGGGCTCCATACGGGCACACTCTAAAAAATCTGAAAATATTATAGAATGTTCTTATCATAAGGTACATACGTTTATAAAAAAATTCGGCTTAACCTCCATAAAGCGTCCGTAAAAAATAATGACTATTTCGTTATTTGGCGATTTTTCATCGGTTGATAATGGAGCGCAATTTTTAAAAATACTTTTTCATGTCAAATACACTTTATGGAAATAAAAGTTTCATATTGAACCTTATTAGATTAATTTAAATAACTGCAGTTTTGTCAGTTTTAGTTTGTTTTAAATATAATTTTGCTACATAGATATTTATATGTATTGATATTCAAAATTCACCATAATTTGCGATTTAAAACGAAATTCATAAAATTAATTAAAATTGTATCAAGCTCAAAGTCTACTTGAGCATTATAGATTCGATTTTGTTTCTATGGAAATATCTGGATTTTATTTTTGAATACGCTTAAATACATAAAAATAATTTTTCTCAATATTAATTTTTTATTTATGAAAATATTTTTCCAGTTTCAAACTAAATAATTACAGTAACGAGCAATATATATATATATATATATATATATATATATATATATATATATGTATGTATATTAATATCTTTCATTGTTTATGTTTAAATTTATTAAATACCATTGACACGCATTCTAAAAATCCAACAGTTTTCAGTTGTATTATAATCGTTTGCTTTTGGTGAAGAAAATTGCTGCTTAGGGTGGACCTTATTTTTCAAGTTTCAAAATGTAATCTTCTCACCCTCTAAATTTGTTCCTTTTTATGAAAAAATAATTCTGGTAAAATATTAGCTCAATTGAACAATATTTAGAGGTAGCTCAATGATGTAGAAGTTTCCAATGTATGAGCATTGATAAACATATGCGTACTCGCATGCTATGTCATAGAAAATAAATTCTATCTTCTAAGATATTTTAAAATGCATTTAGCTTTACATTTTTATTCATAGATGGCAGTACTATGCACAATAATATTTAAACAATAAACTGCATTTAGCAAATAACAAAAATCAAATATTCCATTAGTTTCTCTCACTCAACAGACTAAGGAATCAGCTTTTGTTTCCAAGCTTGAAGATCTTTTTGAAATAGCATATGCCGATGTACTGAACAATTACATCAGTATTACCAGACGAAAAGGAATTTTTGATAGCTCAAAGAAAAAAGGGAAGATGCGGATCAATGGTTGGAATAGATAAAACACTCACTCTTAAAGAAAAAAGAAAATATGAAAGAAACAAAATATTTCTTGCGAGACAACAACGAATGAAAAGCAAAAGACTATTAGATGATTCCATTGAACTAATTTCATCTACAGATGACGAGTTTGAAAACAACTCGACAGAAAAATATTTTGAAAAGTTGGAAAAGACTGAAAACAATGCAGTCCATGTCGAAGAATTACGAAAAAGAAAACGAGGTCGTAAAACTATAGTTACTCCAGATCTTGCAGCAACATTAGATCGCACTAAGGTGTCAGACCGAAAGGTGCTATCAGAAATTGCAAATGTTTAGGACTAAGCATTAATGAATATGCAATAAACAGAAATTCGATTCGCCGACAAAGAATCTTTGAGAGAACTAAGAAATATAAAAAATAAAAAGCAAGTTCCAAAACAACACTGTTTTTGTCATTCATTGGGATGGAAAATTAAGGTATGATTTAACTGGAAAAAAACTGGATTGATTGCCAATATTAGTTTCTGGGAAAGGAATTTCTCAACTACTGACTGTTGCCAAGATTTCATCTGCAACAGGTGAAGCTCAGGCGACAGCAGTCTTTGAAGCCACTGAAGACTGGGGAATAGCAGATAATATACATGCAATGTGCTTTGACACTACCAACTCAAACACTGGTTATAATTCTGATGCATGTGTACTTTTAGAACATAAATTGAAAAAAGAGCTCTTATTTGCTTGCTAACATCACATTAAGGAGCTGATAATTAGTACTGTATTTGAAGTATTCATAGGAGTCAAATCTTCACCTGAAGTTGCATTATTTAAACGCTTTCAGGAATATTGGAGCTTAATTGATAAAGACAAGTAAGAAACGGGAATTTCATTTGATGATGTTGCAAATCTAGTAGAAGATATTAAGCAAGAGACTATCAACTATGCAAAGAAGTACCTAGAAGAGCAAAGAGAAACAAAGCTAAGAGGTGGTTATAAGGAATTTTTAGAACTTGTAATTATATTTCTAGGTGCTGTCCCAGAAAGGGGAATCAGATTTATGTCACCAGGTGCAATGCAACATGTCCGTTGGATGTCCAAAGTAATATATTGTCTCAAGATCTGGATGTTCAAGGCTCAGTTTAAATTGACTGTAAAAGAGGAAGAAGGTATACGTGATATGTGTGTTTTTACCGTCTGTGTATACTTGAAAGCTTGGATCACTGCACCTCAAGCTTCATGTGCCCCATGTAATGACCTGTTGTTGCTCAAACTGTGTTGTTGCTAATCACTTGTGGTATTTGTCAGAAGGATTTGTTGGTTTAGCTTTATTTGATAGCTGTGTGAGTTTATTAACTAAAAGACGCATGGTTATTGCATTACACAATGAAGCTAATTCTAAAAAACAAGCTCAAATTTATTCCAAACGAGTCAGTGTTGCTCTACATTCATTCAATAATAAAAGATTGGAAGATTTTGTCACAGCTAAGTCAATAATGTTGTTTCAATTGTTGGAACTTCCGGATGAATTTCTTGCAGTAGATCCTGAATTGTGGGAGTTAAGAGAAGACTATAAAATGACAAAATAGGAATAAAATCTCTACAAGTAGTAAATGACCATGCCGAACATGCAGTTGCACTTATTAAAGAATACAATGGATTGATAACTCATGATGAAATGCAACTACAATTTTTACTACAAGTTGTTGAAGATCTTCGTAAAATGTACTCAGATAGCAAAAAAATGTGTGTCTCTCAACCTGCACGAATACAATAAAGTTTTAATGTAACATGAAAACCTAATAATTGTGCTGTAAATTAAATAAATTATCACAATTAAATCATTAAAACATTTAAAGTGCTTACTTACTTCTGAATTTTTTCCTAATTTTATAAGTTTCAGGTCATTTGAGCTACCTCTAAATATTTGAATTTATTGCTCAAACTTTTTACATAATGTTTTTGTATCAAAAGAAACAAAATAGGGGGGTGAGACTTGTAAAAATAATAATTTAAAAAAATCATGGCATTTAAGGTCCACCCTATTGCTGCTCGCCAAATCACTTGATGCTTTCGTCTTTTCACGCCAAATATTCGAAATTATTTCATTTTTTTACATACTTTCTACTGTCATTTCGCCACTAATTTTTACTGATCCTTTATTATATGCACAAGTAGTTTAATTAATATTTTTTTTTCAAACCATTCTGAGTATGCCCAGTATGGAGACCTTCCTTGCAAATTGTTTATTCATTTCGAGTTTCTTTAACGTCTTGCGTAGAGAAATGGAGACATTAGGCCTCCAACTTTTCGTATTTGCTTCATACGGCGAAATTCTTTTATAGCTACAATGGAGTTCTGATATGAAGAGATAAAATCTTCTTAAACACTCCATAAAAAGCTTAAATTTACTAAGCCTTTCCTAAGTACCGGGTCTTTCTTTGTAAGGCGAAAAAAAGACGTCCGCCTAATATGAAAGCAGTGGCACGACTGAAATGAAAAGGCGAGAAAGGGAACAAGCTTAAGGAACAGCCAATCATGGAAGAGTATAATCAAAACGGACACAATGTAGAATAGGAAGCTTCTTTTCACCTGACGAAGAAAGACTCAGTTCTTTTAAGGCCTAGCGAATTTACTTTTTTATGGCGTGTTTAAGAAGTATTTATCTCTTCATAACAGAGCTCCATAGTTGGTATAAAAGAATTCCTCTGTATGAAGCAGATCTGGAAAATTGGACGCCCAATGTCTTAAAACTTATGGCAACATAATTATAATAACGTAAAAATTATGGAGATTTTGTATTGTTATTGGCAAGTTTTACTTTTATAGTGTTTTTTATTATTTCTAAATCGAATTAAATATTTTTTGTGCATTACAGCACCGTCTATATGCGGATTTTGGTATTTTATAAGACCGTATCATATAATTATCTGCAGCTTAAATTTCATCTTATTTGGACCAACAGAACGCATTCTATAGCCCTCTGAATTAGGCAACTTACATTTTGCTAACCCTATACTTCAATTTCATTGCAATCGGACAATATTTTCGCAATTAACAGCACGGACTGAAAATCTGGCTTCATAAACACTTTTCAATTATGTTAAAACAAGTGCTAAAAAAACGAAAAATCTTTTATATGGGGAAATATCATCTGAACTAAAGTCCGGAAATGAAATTTTAATGAAAATAAATCTCATTTAGTTAACATAGAGAAAATTATTTTTGTTTACTGGAAAATGCATTCTTTATTTGCAATGGCGATGTTATTTCAGGTTTAAAAAAAACTTTTATTCTCACATCCGAGGGATATTTTTTCCCGCAATCAATCTTTCTTTCCACACAGTTTTTACTCATTTAAACATAAGGAACGGTTTTTAAATGCAGTTCGAAAGAAAGAAAAAGAAATCGTACTGCAGAAAATAATGTGAAACAACAAATTGTCTTTGTTTACCGAAATATAATTCAATTTTATGAACACTAAGCTACATACATTTAACGCATTTATTTAGATTAAATAGATCATATGATGTTTTTTAACTATTTTGTATTTAAACACTACAATTTATATATAAAAATTATCTTAACAAAAGACAACAAACAATAAGACCATATCTTTTGAAAAAAGGTGCGGAATTCAGTTTTAAATCGAAACAATTATCGTCTGACTACAAGGAAGAAATTACTTTAAATGTCTCTATAGTCTTCTAAGGAACACTTTGTTTATCATGCAATGCAAATTTATAAATATTTTTGGTTTTAACAAAAATTTTATTTCCTTAAGTTTGAGAATTTTTCATACGTGCGCTTTATTTTTACATTATTTCTTCTCATAATTTAATATATGAAAATATTGTTGCTAAAATAAGCTTCGAAATATTATAAAATATTCGTAACAGAATAAATAGTAGAAAGAACAATGTGCTCATTATTTTATTTAGAATGGGATTTTGTCTAGTATCGGCCAGTTTTCGTTAAACTTAAAAAGTGACCCGAAATAAAGTTCTTGTGTAGCAAAAACACTTAGAACCTCATGCCGTCACTGAGACCAGGCGGTGCTGCTTTTAAATATTCGAAAATTAGCCCAAGTTCCTCATCTGTTTGCATTATACTAAACAGTGAGTTCTCCCTATCAGGCAGAGCCTGATTACTAACGGGCACTCTCCCACCAGGAAAAAGAAATAAAGAATTTTTCCTTATTCATGACAGTAATCTTGTATGAAAAGGGCGTTTAAAGAAGACGAAAATTTCTATAAATTTTTTCTGGTGAGAGAGTGCCCCGTTAGTAATCAGGCTCTGCTATCAGGCACCGACGAATTCCGATCGTAAAATAAGGAAATATTATATGAAGCTAGAACTGAAAACGACATTTTTATAAATTAAGAACGCCCTAAGCATTCTTTGTAAAAGCAAAATTTTATTAAAATATTCTTAGTGCAGTTTGAAAGTTTAGAATTAGTTAGATGTGCCCGCAGCGAGACCACTATACCGGAAAAAGCTAAGCGGGCTCCTGTTTCGGTACGTAAGCCTTCTGTAAAACTTATTTTGAATACTAAATTAAATTTTCTGTTGCAATTAGCTCTAATGATATTAGTTTTTAATTTAAACACTATAATAGGGTAAAAGAAATTCAAAATCATTATTAAAAAATTAAAACTTATTCAACCCTTTCCAGCACACTTCAAAAGTGTTATGATTTCGAATATCTTTGCGGTCTTTCAGAGATCTAAGTCTCGTAAATATACTTGCATTGGTCTTATTTTTTTATGTGCTATTAATGCTTACTATAGCACGACCGTTAGAGAAAATGATGCGTGTAGCAATGTTACCTCCGTTACAAGGCATTCTCAGCCAACTTCCTCCTTCAGTGAAAGGAGATTTATATGTTGATGACTTTAGAATTATGTGTATCGGACAAGATATTCGTTTTATTGAAAGACAACTACAAATTGCTATCAATCGCATTCTCATTTGGACTAATAAAAATGGTTTTATAATTTCTCAAGACAAAACTTCTTGTGTGCATTTCTGTAGACGAAGAGATCTGCATCCAGATCCTGAAATTTTTATTGGTTCAGCCCAAATTCCTGTTGTGGACAACGTTCGATATCTAGATGTAATTTTTGACAGAAAGCTTACTTTTTTACCTCATATCTTAAATTTACGGACTAAATGTGAAAAATCATTAAATTTACTTAAGGTGCTTTCAAATACTTCTTGGGGAGCAGACCGAACATCTTTACTTAAGATATATCGTGCTGTGATACGTGCAAAAATAGACTATGCCTGTCAGGTCTATGGTTCCGCCTCTAAGTCTGTTCTTAAGAAACTTGACACTGTGCACCATAGCGCACTTCGTGTTTGCTCTGGTGCATTTCGTACTTCTCCGGTTTTAAGCTTGTATGTTGAGTGTAACGAGTCATCACTATACAACATTCGTGATAAACTCTCACTCAACCTTTATTATCGTATCCTTTCACATCATGGTCATCCACTTCACACATTTCTTTTAAATACAGACAATGATATGCTTTATCAGCATCGCCCATCCTGCATCCCTTCTTTTGGTGTTAGAATAAGAAACCTTATTGACAATAACCCTCTGAATAATATAGAGATTAGTTCTTGTCATCAACATACTATACCTCCCTGGCATCCTCCTAGTATCACTTTCCTTCATCCTTTTAAAGGATATGATAAAAACAACTTGGTCCCTTCTGTCTTTCAACAGCTTTTTGCAGCACACCGTACAAATTATCAAAATTATACTGGTGTTTACACTGATGGCTCCAAGAGGGGGGATGTTGTTGGCTGTGGAATTTTTTCTGATAATACATATTTAAGTTATAGGCTTAATTCTTTTATTTCTGTTTTTACTGCGGAATTGATAGCAATAGAGAGAGCCATGATACATATATCTCATCATCATAACACATCTTTCATCATCTATACAGACTCTAATAGTTCTATTGACGCAATTAAATATTTTAAAAAGCATCCTTATGTATCATCCATATTGGACCGTTATAATAATTTGACAAATCGTGGCTATAATATTTTATTTTGCTGGGTACCGGGACACATGGGTATTCCTGGTAATGAGATGGCAGATGAGGCGGCAAAGCGTGCTTTAATTCCATTATATCATGCTGTCCCACTCTCAGACGTTAAACTACTTATCAATCATCTTATAATGAATAACTGGCAACAAAGTTGGGACTTGGAATACACCAATAAACTGCATCATGTAAAACCAACAATCATGACCTGGCCTACCATATATCCTAGGAAATCCGATGTTATTCTGACTCGTCTGGGAGTTGGACATTCAAGAATCACTCATAAACATCTTTTACTTCGAGAGGATGCACCCATGTGTCCTCACTGTCATTTTGACTATCTGACTATTCAGCATGTTTTAACTGACTGTCCGGGTCTCCGGCACTTGTACAGAATCCATTTTAACTCTTCTTCACCTACCTTGACTAACCTAATTGGGGAAATGCCTCATGGGGCACTCTTTGATTTTTTAAAACAGACTAGCTTTTATTTAGAGATTTAGGTTTTATATCCTTTATTTGTTTGTATTACCTATTTGACATCTGGATGGGATACCCCATCCAGATATCTTATCCATTGTTGTTTTATTAAATTCGTATTTATTACTTTTTACTCCTCGATTGGC
The DNA here is from genome assembly GCA_964019185.1 of Maratus speculifer. Taxonomy (NCBI): domain Eukaryota; kingdom Metazoa; phylum Arthropoda; class Arachnida; order Araneae; family Salticidae; genus Maratus; species Maratus speculifer. The sequence goes on from OZ025299.1 coordinate 199,840,309, forward strand.
ACAGCATGTCCCTTAAGGGATTTTGTGCCATAAAAATCAATACAACCAACCAACCGTTACAAGGACGATCAAAACTTGTTAGTTACATTAGGTCAATGGTAAAAATCTTTTGAAGTTCATTTTAATTATGTTACAAGATTCAAAACATAATTAAATTGCTAAGCATTTATGTAGTGCACTGAACCATGCATTCAAAACAATATAGGTTGCAAAGATTTGCTATTTATTTACAGGGTCATACAAAAGAGTTTTGTTACATAAGGGTTAAGAGGATATATTTCCAGCGAATTTTAGTTATGTTATGCTGTTTCAAATATAATGAAAATGATGTAAACTACTGATACTTACTACAAGATACTTTATGTATATCATGATGTGCTTAGCATCTATGTATATTTACAGAAGAGTTGTCAAACTGTGGCCCGCCATATATCATTAAAATTTTAAAGAAGTAATTGTTTTATCTGATCACCTCTGCGATTCAAGATGTCGACATTTTTTTTAGTTAATAGTATATTAGTAAAGCCATAATTTGACACCTGTGATTTACACGGACATGCAAAATATTCGGGTAGACTGGTGTAAGCTAAGTAGGGGAGAGTGGGGATACTTGAGCATAGGGGATACTTGAGCCACCCCCTTTATCTCTACAGTTGTTCAATTTTTCTTTCTAAAACTGGCTACATGGTAACATATTTATAGTTCTGAACATGTAAAAAAGAAATCATATACCTTGGTACCATTTTTAAAGTATGGTGATTAACCCTTTGAGCTCTGCTGGTAGAATTTTCTACCACAAAATTTTAATTCTGAAATGTCACAACGACACCAGAAAATTCGACCAAATTTATTTGAAAAAGGTTTAATGCATTTTTTCGCGTATATTGTAAATCGGTTTTTTTCTTTGCAAAATACTGGTGCGAATGTGACATCTGGCTCAAGTATCCCCTCCATGGGGATACTTGAGCCACAATGTAAAAGAAAAAGTAAAAATTTATTAGACATAGAAAAATAGTTCAAAATTAATTGAAAGTGGTTTTCAATTGAAGAAAAAATATCAAATTTTCATTTTCAATATTTTATTTTGTTCTAAGAAATTCTAAAAAATTTTAAAAAATTAAAATTTAAAAAATGGCTCAAGTATCCCCATCTTCCCCTATACTTTCTATTAGCTATAAGCGGCGAAATGCGATTTCATTTATCTTCCTCATTTACACTCTAAAAAATAAATGTGTAAATTAACTAATTTTACACATATATATGTGTAATATTTTAAAATTACACACTTTTTATCAAATTTACACACTTTGAATGAAAAATTTACATATATTTACGTGTATTTAGCAGATGAAAGCAAGTGTGTAATTTGTTATCACTTGATAAACACAGACAAGTGTGTAAATACAGAAAAAGGTCTGATTTTACACGAATTGGAATGTTATTACAATTTAAGCATAGTTATGTATACACGGAGAAGTGTGTAAATTTCAAAAATCACCCAATTGTCACAAAAAATACACATTTTGTACAAAACGTTACCTGTTTTTATGCGCATTTAATTTATGACATTAAGTTTGCAAGTTGTTATCGGTTGATAAACGCATTTAAGTGTGTAAATATAGAAAAATACCTATATTTACACGAATTGAAGTATTAAATATAATTATAAATGTTTAAATCTTAAAAGACAATGTCTAAATGTGCATATTTAAATACAAAATAAATAAATAAATAAATAAATAAATAAATAAATAAAATAAATAAAAACTTTAATACATTTTAAGGTGCATATTTAATTTCAGTTATTAACTGTATAAGTATAGTACTTTGACAGGAGTTAAAAATTGAAACAATTAATGTTTAGCTCACAGTTTAACAAAGCCTGAGAGCTAATGTGCTAGCAGGTTCAGTATGTATGTATGTAAGAACGTAGCGCGATAACTACCGGTAAAAATATTGGATTTGACTGAAATTTTTTATACAGGCTTATTCATAAGGCGCTTCCCTGGTTAGTTTTGGGAGTTCATTGGTTAAATATAAAGGGGGAACAGGAATTAGAGCCCCCCTTTAATTTAGGCAAATGAGTTTTTCACGCAGAATTATCAGATTTCATACATATTTTAGATATAAGATTATTCTGATAAAACGCCTCCATGATTAATTTGTATGTTTATTGGTTAAGTATAAAAGAAGAGAATGAGGGGTTGTGACCCCTCTTAATTTAAGTGAATGTCTTTTTCATGCAAAATTTACCGATTTGCTTTTTTTTTCTTTTGTATATATTTATCCACATAAGGTGCTTACCTGATTTGTTTTGGGGATTCATTGCTTTAGTATAAAGGATGGAACGAGAAGCTACACCCAAAAATTTAGGTAAATGGTTTTTTCATGCTGAATTTTCCGATTTGCTTCAAGTTTTTTATCCAATTTTTTCTTATAAGGCGCTTACCCGTTTTGCTGTGGGGATTCATTATTTAAGTATAATGGGGGGAGGGGGAAGGGGAGGTTACTCCTCATAATTTAGGTAAGTGGTTTTTTGATGCCGAATTTACCAATTTACTTCAAAATTTTTTATATAAGTTCATTCTGATAAGAACTTACCTGATATGTTTTGAAGATTCACTGGTTAAGTATGAAGCGGGGAACGAGTAACTACTTTCTTACTACGGGTAACTATTGGTTTTTCATGCAGAATTTACCGATTTGCTTCAAATTTGAATATTGGTTCATTTTGATAAGGTGCTCCCCTGATTAAGTTTAGGAGCTCTTTTGTTAAGTATAAAGGGGGGAATGGAAGATTATCTTCTATAAATTAGATAATTGCTTTTTTATGCAGAATTATCCAATTTGCTTCAATTTTAATTATAGGCTCTTTTAAATAAGGCAAATGCCTGAATAATCATGGAGTTTAATAGTAAATTATAATGTGGAGAACGCTCTCCCCTTGAAGTTAGATAAATGAGTTTTTGTGCAGACTTATCCGATTTTCTTCAAATTTTGAATACAGGTTGATTCTGATATGGCGTATCCCTGTTTAGTTTTTAGGAGTTCGATGGTTAAATATAAACGGGGAAAGGGGGAACTAATCTCTGCCTTAATTTTGTTTTTCGCGGAGCATTATTCTTTGAAAAAAATAAGGCTGTAATATATAATTACTGCGAATAGCCTATAAGCTCAATGCCATCAGTTTAACTGGGCAATTTCTTTTTTCTTTTAACATGCTCTTTCCTCCAGAGCTGATTCCCCTTCCCCCTCCGTATTTCAAATAAATTGCAAGCACATAAACAGCTCCAATAATCAAAATTAAAATTTGTCTTCTAAAAGAGATTCAAAAGTCTTTATCATGTCACTGCCAGGTGGTCATATCATATCTGTGACCTCTGTAGTAACGTCACATTATGACTCAAATGTAAATTGCTTAGAAACATTAAAAAAAGCAAGAACTTTACAAAACATGTCATTCAGTGTAAAAAAAAAAAAAAAAAAAAAAAAAAAAAAAAAAAAAAACTTTTTAGATAAATTTTTAAATGTTTATGCCATTACTACAGGAAATCAAAGAGGAAATCCAAATTACAGATGCTCTAATATAAAAATATTATTTATTTAACTACCATATCGAAGAACGTAGGACAAAAACATCTGCAAAAAATATCGTCTGCGGGTGATTGGAGAGAGGTAAACATAGTGTATTTATTCTACTCAGTTCCTTCCGAACACCGCGGACATTAGTGGCTGTGTGCTCTGTTTGGGAAGCAGGACGTTTCGGTCCCGCCATTTCGGTCCCGCCGTTTCGGTCCCGAGACATTTCGGTCCCGAGACGTTTCGGTCCCAAGACATTTCGGTCCCGAGACGTTTCGGTCCCAAGACATTTCGGTCCCTGGCCATTTCGGTCCCGAGACGTTTCGGTCCCGAGACATTTCGGTCCCGAGACATTTCGGTCCCGAGACATTTCGGTCCATGGTCATTTTGGTCCCGAGACATTTCGGTCCCTTCTCCAGCAAGCTGAAATTTTGTGCATGGGAAATATCTGACATAATTTTATAAGGAACATTTTAGAGTGTTGAATTCAGGGGCTGCTCATTCCCCCGGAGCTATCAATTCCCCCCCCCCGGAAAATTTGAAATTTTGTGTTTTCAGTGGTAAAAAAGTGTAATCCCCCCTGGAGCCACAGAAGTCCCTCCCGGAGAAAAGTGTCTGAATTCAACACTGGTTTTTTAACTGAAAGTCGCATAAAATTTTAGTGCAATGCGATTAATTAGAAGTAACAAGTACCCCAAAACTTGATCAATTATTTAGAAATCGATGGAGATTTCTGAAAAAACATCACAGATGAATGGCATTTTTTAAAATTGCCAGAATGTTTTGAATTCTTGAACGAAGAAACGGGGAAGTTAACTTGGAAACTGATAACTAAATTTATAAAATAACCCAATTAACTTATGATATTAACACACCCCATAATAGTTGTAAAATTTTAACTTCTGAATTGCATGTTTCCTCTCCAGGGAGACAAAGGCTTTTAAATTGCCAGGAGAAAAGAAAGAGTTATTGTTATATGGAATTTATATTCTGACACTTAGCATATTATAGGATTTCATCGCTGAAGCCAATTTTCAGAATTATAAGTGTTTCATTATTTTGCACCCCCGCCACTTCCCGCATAGGAGCAAAAATGTTGAAATAAATAAAAAACATCTGTATCTGGTGGTATTTTACCCCCTGTGCCAAAATTATCATTGAATCCTCTTTTTGTTTATGGCGTTTTTTATATATTGTTTTTGGTTACTAGCATTTATTTTCCTTTTAAACTTTTCCGTTTTTAAATTAAGAAAAGAGTTTCCAGATTGCAACACGTGGAGGTAGTTAGCATTGCTATTATTTTATTACATAAATATATGACACGAGCAGAAATAATTATTAAAATGATTTGTAACCTAAAGATTTTTTTTTTTTTTTTACATTTTAGAAAAATGAATTACATCTTGAATTATTAGCAATTATTTTTTCATGACAACAGTTCTTTTTTTATTGTTATTATTACAATCTAGAATGTTTATTATATTGACGCTTCCCTGTTTTTATTAATGTTTTCCAAAACAACGGCAACAGCAAAAAAAATTATATTGCCATACTTTTATGCATATATCACATTTATACAACACATCTGTTAAATTTTCTAAAACCAGCTTAAGGAAATTAATTACAAAATTATTAATGTAATGCGTATTGAAATTTGTCATTTCATTTAAAGCTGATATTATTATGTAAAATGATTATTTTTAACATTAAAATATAAAAACCCTCATAAAAAATATGAAAAAAAAAGCCTTCTGTCAAAGTAAGTTAAATTAAAAAAGGTAACTTAAAATATTATGTCTAGGTGGTAAATATCTTATCTAACAATCTTATTTAGTTATGTTATGAGTTTTGAATATTTCAATGTCATTCATAAGCTGTAATAATAAGGATAAAAAATATTCCATTTTACTTTTTATACTGGTTTAATTGATACTAAAAGCATTTGAAATGAAGATAATTGCAAGAGGAATAAAAAACACCGAGAAATGCTGTTCTTTTCAAAACATTCATATTTCTTCTAAAAAATGCCAGCGATTATGTGGGAGGTCCGTCCGCATTTGAACTCCAGAGTATAAAGGGCATTGTAAAGAATAAGGGTTTCATCTGACAAGTGTATAAAGATCAAGATACGTAGAATAAAGCTAACTACCTAGCTCTTCTAGCTATCTTGTGTAAAGATGACTATTTGTTCAAATGGGCGTTGACAATTGATTGACATGCAGAATTTTTGCTTAAAAGAGGTTAATCGTAGTACTTAGCTTATACTTATATGCATACATTTCCAATTTTATAGGAACACCAACATAAAAATAAGTGTTTAAAAATTCTCGGCACACGGTTTTGATTTGTTATTTACTTAATGTTATACATTATTTTATTAAATGATTAACATCATCTTAGAAAATTTGAAAGCATTAATAATTATGTTGTTAAATTAAAAAATTCTCAAAAATTAAAATATTTTTATCAAACGTATTTATTAATAAGGATTCAAAATTATTTTAACTATTAATTGTTTAAGTGACCTATTTATCAATTACTTGTTTAAAATCTAGTACAAGAACTACATAGAAGTTAGAGCAAAAATGAAAAAAACATATTTTTTAAATTTCAGCTACTATATAATGTTATTAACTTCATTAGGATGTATAAAATTGATAAGGATTCTCAAAATAAATATGTTATTTATTCATTTATTGGTTAGTTTATCATATTTGTTTTACTCTTTAAATATAATAATTAATATATGATTGATTTTTGCGAACTGTAAACTATAACTTTGTTTCAAAAAATTTAAATCTGCATCTGGATAATAATGTTACCTAAACCTGTTAAAAAATATTTTTACGCATTGTTACAGTGTTGCATTATTATGTTTAATTAATTATTACGTTACGTTACTAATTGATTTTTCAAAATAATAATAATAATAATAATAATTTCCTTTTTTGAAATAAATAACAATTTTTGAATAATAACTTATGGTGATGAATAATATGGTGATGTATTGCTATAAATTAAATCTCAAAACAGTTAGTGATTTTAAAATGAAAATCAAATTAATATTTTATTAAATTTATGTATTTTTAATTTAATGAATCTTTATATAATTAAATTGATAAAATTATTAATATGCATTTCGAATTTTACTTTACATAAACTCAATAAATAATCTGTTTTATATTCAATTTATCATTATGTTTTGTAGTAGTTATAAACTGAAGCTTATCGTTTACCTGTTTATTTATTTTATATTTAAAGTTACTGAAATTTAAAACTATTTATTCAATTAATAATAAAATTAAAATAAAAATTGTCAATTTTTTTCTGTGAAAGTGGGAGCGAAAAGGTAAGGGAAATAAATAAATAAACGATAAATTAAAAAAGCTTAGTTTTGTCAGTTAAAAATCGAAAATAAAATTATTTAAAATAATAATTACATTATTATATAAAATTAAAAAATAATCATTTTATTACAAAGAAATAGGCCCACTTTCAATAAAATTAACTCACAAAAATTGTCTTCATAAGGTAAGAAAACTGTTTAAAGAAAAAAAAAAAAATGCAACCAATAATTATTACATAAAAAAAGTTCGTTGGAGCATTTTATTTTTTTAACAAAAATTTTTTATAGCACGCCTAGTTACGAAATCACTAATTTAAAGATTCTAAGAAAGTGTGCGAAAAAAATCAATAAAAATAAAAGTTAATCAATAAAAATAATAGTTTATAATACAGATAAAATACCTAATACAAAAAATATATGATAAAACTTAAAATATTTATTCTGTTAAATAATAATAATAAAGACAGTGTAAAATTATATAACATTGTTTAGTCAAATTTACAACTCGCTGTGATTTTATTATCACGAGTTACAATAGATTAAACTTATTGGACTATTATATTCAGCTTTGTATAAAATTTGAGGGAAGGGGGGCAGGAGAATAAAAATATTAAAAAAGGCCCGAACAATGTTGAGCTTACAGCGTTTAGTGGGCCTTCATCAATCAGAAACCAAGTTATAAAGTGGCCGGTAAAGAAATAGCAATGGACCGAAATGGCAAGAGACCAAAATGAATAAGGACCGAAATGGCAAGGGACCGAAATGTCTCGGGACCGAAATGTCCAGGGACCGAAATGTCTCGGGACCGAAATGTCTCGGGACCGAAATGTCCAGGGACCGAAATGTCTCGGGACCGAAATGTCCAGGGACCGAAATGTCTCGGGACCGAAACGGCGGGACCGAAACGGCGGGACCGAAATGGCGGGACCGAAATGTCGTGTACCCCTCTGTTTGATTTATGAACGTGTATAGTTCGTATATATTTTAAAACTTTACAAAAAAAAGATATATAGGAATATTGTTTATTAATATTTTACAAAGATTTTCTGTCCGAAGAAGGTACAGGGGCTTTAACGTTGTTACATGATCACGTTAATGTTACTGTACTGTATTCGGATATAATGGTCTTCAAAAGAAACCTTGCTCTATTTGGATATTTGAAATAGAATACATAAAGGACTATGTTAATAGAAAACAGGTATGAATTTTGCCGTTTTTTATAATGATTTAGTTAATTTCACATAAACATCTTATAAAAGCAATAACAGTCCTTAAATTAACTGTTATGAATTAAATAAGTTTATCAGTTTATTTAATTTAAAAATGATATTCAAATCTGATATAAATCTGGTATAAAAGTCATAATTTCCTTTTAATAATCAAATTATTGATTCTTTCATATAATATAGGCTAGCAAGTATAATAATTTTCTGCAAATAGTAAATGAATAAAGTAGCCAAGTCTTATTTTCTCATTCTGCTTTTGCAATAATAAATTTATAGCAAATATTGGACCTAAAAATAGAATGAAATAATGACATCCGCTGAATCGCTATTGTAAAAGAAGGCATGAGAAAAAAAATTATAAAATATTAAGCATAGCAAGAGCTTATTCAGTAAAAGTTGAATGTGTTTACTTATGTGTGTCATATACACCAAATAAAAAATTTCATGATTAATTAAGGCAGCAAAACTGTCTGAAACACTAAATGCTGAGAACTTCCACTAAGTGCTAATAATGGTGCTGTTTAATGCTTTGGGGATTTCATATATAATTGGCTATTCCTTATATTTACTTTGTTTGTGTGTATGAATGTGCTGACATATTTTGGGGGTTAATATACGCAAACGTGGATGTAAATTTATATTCAGGCTATTGACAGATTGCAAAATGAGATGCAAATAAATTTGTTAATTTTATTATTTGTGTTACTAATTGATGAAATTACTTATTTGCAGTTGTTATTAATTCTGTAACTATTTGCTGTTTCCTCTAAGGTTTTTTTAGGGTGGAAAAACTTTCTTCTTAGGAAATTGGCAAAATGCTACCTTATTAAAATATAATTAAATTCACTTACAGTAAACTCAGCTTTATTGTAATACAACTTCCAAATTACACATTATTTCTTAACCTTAGCTCCCAAAATCTTATAAAAGTGATAGAGAATTATTTCTTTAGAAAAAAATTAAAACATGTTATTATTTAATTGTATTTTTCAATTTGTAATTCATAAAATTATTAAAATTAATGGCACTTTGTTTATCATAATGAGAAACTGAATGCTTTTTATAATTACTAAACACATTACTCAGTATACTTCCCCATGAAATAATGTATTTTTTAGAACTAGCATCTTTTTTTTTTTTTTTTTTTTTTTTTTTTTTTAGAATGAGCACTAAATTGCTAGTAATCATTTTAGTAATTAAAATATGTTATATACTAATTAAAAATTATATTATTACAAATTTTATGCTAATTAAAAATGTATATTATGTTCCTAAATACAGAGATTGTTGTTTAATAATTATTAATTTTAAATAGTGTTAATAGGTTATGTTAAATGCAGTTATTAATAATTGGAATAAATGTAAATATCACTAGTATTTAACATAGTTTTGCATAATATTGCATAATATTATTGCAAAATATTAATGTATATAATGTTATTATATGCTACAAAGGAAACTACTAATAAATATAGTTCATAGTTACAGACATTATAAAACTACTTTGTAGTTTTTATAATGTCTGTAACTATGAACTAATAGTTATGTTAGTTAAAGGATAAAGACACAGATTATGTTAGCAATTAGAAGTTTTTTTGTTGTTGTTGCTTGTTTTGGTAGATTAAAATCCTTGGTAGTCATTCAGTATTTGAACATTGGGGACAAAAATCATAAAATTCCAATTTATATCAAAATAATCTGATTTAGTTCTTTCAGGTATGATGTACTACTTACTCATAGTACGTGTCTTTTAATGGGGTATTATTTTGTTTTAAGAAATATTTTTGCTGATATTTACATGCATTAATGTTAGTATATGTCTATGCATTTACTATATGACTTCATTTTATGCTTAAGCATTTAATAATAATAATAATTATTATTATTATTATTTGGTTAATTTTCTCTGCGCTATTTGCGATTCTTTTATTTCGAACATCATATGTCACTCTTTAAATTTAAAATAAAAGTTACTTTCTTGAAAGAATCATGTCTAATAATGCGCAGAAAGTAGGAGAAAGTTCTAATATCAATTAAATCTTATTGCAATGCAATATTTTCTAAACATTTCCCAAAATTCTTTTTTAGCCTATGGCCATATGTATATTGAATAATACGCAAAATAACAACATTCGTTATCTTTCAGATTATGAAATATTGGTGAAACACTAATTAATGTACTTGGATAGCTAGTATTAATATTATTAATGTAAAAGTATGTATTATTAGTACTGTTAATATTACTAATATTAAAATGTATTATTAATATTATTAATAATAAATGTTTCTGAAAAAATTGCTCTTTAAAATATTAAAAACAATATGAGTTGTTATAGCAGTAAATATGAGCTAGAGAATTTCTTTTTAATTTTAATTTAAAAGACAGAAATTGTAAGGAATTGAAATTATGCACAGTCTGCGCATAAATTGTGATCTAACGATTGTAGAACTATAAACCAACTCTAAAAGAAATTACAAATTGGTAATTAAAATTTCAGTTTATCATGCTTTATATAAAAACGGGTATATCGGTGATACGAAAATGATTTGTCTTTTATTTAGTGTGGTGTGAAAATTGCCAAAATACATTGCTGGTACACTATTTTCTGGGCATCAAACAGAGCTACCAGAAAATATAATCTCAATCAGTAAATGATATTGTTCTTTGTACATTTTTTTTAATCATTAAAATTATTATTATTAATCATTGGGAATTAATTCCCAATTTAAACATACTAAAACATATAATGATAACGCTAAATACATAAAAATATGTCTGCTTCGAATATTACACAAATATCTAAGTATTTTGATTACTACACACAAATCTGTGTTTTGCATGTTTAGCAGAAATATTTATATGAAGAGAATGCTACACAAAAATCTGTGTATTTTGCATATTATACAAAAACCTGTGTAATTTACATACTACACAAAAAATTGAGTATTTTACATAAAACACAAAAGTATGTGTTTCTTGCATTATACACAAAAATACATTTAATCACAGAAAATTACACATATGAATGTGTGAGAATATTACACATAAATCTGTGTATTCCTCTGCAATTTACACATTAAAGTGTGTATTTTAAGACTTATCAGACAACATTTACACATTTGGACTTATCATCAAATTACACTTTAAAATGTGTATTTTCAAATTTACACATTAGGCGTGTATTTTAGCAATTTACACACCAATTTACACACATAGACATGTCGTTTTTGTATCATCGATATACCTGTTTTTATGTGTAAATTTACACATTTTTTTTTAGAGTGTAACTATACTTTTGCTGATTGTGAGTTGTGTATAAGTGCATTAAATCGCAATACAAAGATTCTCAGAAGAATTCGCTAGCATTGCGGATTAACAGCGTGAATGGCTTAAAGGCAGATTTTAATTGCGTTACGAATTGTCAAGTTGAGTTTCATTTACTCTACTGAGAATTGCTTGTATAACTGTGGTATAACCAGGGTGGGTGCACAAAACCAATAATATTGTAAATTTCTCTTTTACTTCAATCATAGCAGAAAATTTTCTAGTTAGATAAGGTGAACTGAGCTATAAAACATTATTGGTATTCAGAACACTTGGGCAACCACTCTGGTTACGCTACTGTATAATATAAATTAAATGATATGCAGATCCATGCGTATCATTGGACACATGATATCCTAAGGACGGTAATGTTTGGATGTGTGATTTGAGTAGGTATAGTTTAACGCGAAAGAAGTTTTACCTCATGAGCAGCGGATATAAAAATATTTGGTGACATAAAAGGCTGTACAAAATAATTATGTTTTTGTATATTGATAAAACTTTTGAAGGTGAATTTTCAGTCTTATGCATTTCTGTACTAAACTTTGTTTCAGCATATTTTGTAGAATAAGAACACATTGTAGACTAAAAAAAGAGCTGCACAAACTAAGTGGACAAATTTTCCATAAGGATGGTAAATGCTGAAATCTGGTTTTCAAATGTGTTATGAGCTTTCTAAAAGATTTGCACAGATTTATTTCTCCCTTATTAAACAAAAAACAATTTTAATGAATTCAGGTTGAGTTGGAAAGTGTTTCTTAATATATGCTTAAGGCGCGATTTTTCTTTATTGTTTAACATATGAATATAACAGTCAATCACATTTCTTGAAACTAAATGGACTAATTTTCCACAAGGGGCGGTAATTGCTGAAATCTAGTTTTCAAATGTGTTATTAGTTTTCTAAAATTTTACATAGATTTTATTTTACCTTATTATAACAGAAAAATTAATGAATTCAAGACGTGTTGGAAAGTGTTTCTTAATATATACTTAAGGCGCGATTTTTCTTTCTTGTTTAACATATGACTATACTAGTCAGACACATTCCTTGAACTGGAATTTTAATTAAACAAATTCCCTTCTGTTTGAAATCTCATTCACACTGGAGCTCAGAAATCCCAAAATCGCCGAACTTCCGTAGAAGTTCGATTGGAGATTATTGACGTTGAACGGAAATTGCGACGACTTTTCAGTTTCTGAGCACCAGTGTGAATGAATTCTTATGAGACAAAATCCCTTCGAAATCCTTTATTCCCTTTAAAGGACACATTCTTTATTACAAAATGCAGTGTTAGAAACATCTTAGGTTTCAAACAGAAAGCTTTATTTCCATGCCAATGGAAAACTTTAGCAAACAATGAATTTATGTTTGGGCATTTCTTTTTTCACATTATCAGATAATAGAAAGAATTTGGTGTGATAAGTTTAATAGTGTAACAAATTAATCGAAGCAAATGAAATGGTAAATAAAAACAAAGTTCTCCTGTTAACTGAAAAAAATATAATCCCTATAATTCGTGCATATAAACCGATAAATACGTATCTTTTTTCTGTTTGTGAGAATATGCCATTTTTTCATACAGTTTAATGTTGTTAAATAACACCCTAATGTATATATGTATATATATATATATATATATATATATATATATAAAGGATAAATTGTCCTATAAATGGACCCCTCATTTTTGGTACTAGTCTGCAGTAAAATACAATGCTTTAAAAAATAGTTAGTTTTTGGTTCTGAATTAAATATTACAGTTTTTCAATGCTCACAAGCCTTTTCAAAAATCTTCAACCGGTATAAAACACTTGCCTATGCTTTTAGCTCACAGGCTATCAAAGCCTGAGAGCCTATGTGCCTGCTTTTTCTGTATGTATGTACGTACGTACGTAACGCAATAACTCATGATAAAAATATCCGATTCGCTTGAAATTTTGGATATAGGTATATTCTGATGAGACGCTTCCCTGATTAGTTTCGGGAATTCTTTAGATAAGTATAAGAGTATAAACTAGGGCTAATGCCCCTCCCTTTAATTTATATAAATGAGTTTTTCATGCAAAATTGTCAATTTTCATTAAAAATTTAGGTATAGGATCATTCTGGAGAGTTGCCTCCGTGATTAGTATTAGGTGTCCATTGGATAAGTATTAACAAGGGGAATGGGAGACTAATGCCCCTCCCCTTATTTAAATTAATGGGTTTTTCATGCAGAATTATCAGTTTCTTTCAAAATTTAGATAAAGGATCATTCTGGGCTAATTCCATGGGTTCTGTAGTGTAATTCACATAACTTATTAATTGCTATGCTTGTTAGCCACCGTTATTTTCGAAAAGTCTGCTTGGCCTTATTCAAATAATCAGAATGTGCCAATAAAATTAATCACATTTTTTTTGTTCTATAATACTGGTAGCCAAAAATCGTAGCCTGTGACTCACACTAACACTGCATGGAAAGTACTCATGGAAATAGCCTCTGATGAGTCGCATCCGTGATTAGTATTAGGTGTTCATTGGATAAGTATAAAGAGGAGGAACGGGGTGCTAATGCGCCTCCCCTTAATTTATATAAATGGGTTTTTGATGCAAATTCAGGGTTCGCACACTCCTTATATTTTGTAAAGACTCTGGCACCACTATTAATGATAGGAAAAATTATATTTAATTTTTAAGAAACAGAATTCGTAACCACCCCCTCGATTCGCAATTTTCGCACTATATTTCTTCTGTGAGATACATTGAAAATACTGTAAAAATTTTGTGGTAGAGATGTGCGAACGCTGAAATTTATCAGATTTCATTAAATTTTAGACATACAATCATTCTGTTGCTCTTCCATGATAAGTTTTGCGACTTCATTGGATAAGTCTGAGAGAGGGGAAATGGGAGTTAACCACCCTATTCATTTAGGTTAATGGGTTTCTCATGCAGAATCTACCGATTTCCTACAAACTTTGGATCAGTAGCGGCTCGTCAGGGGGTGCTGCATCAATTTTTTTCACACCACAAAAGTTGTATAGTAATTTCAGTTTTTATTAATCATCAAAATTTGACGATTAAATAACATAAAATATTCCTTTAAATTTTAGTGGTAAGAAAAATCTGATGCAGCACTCCTTGAGGAGTCGTTACTGCTTTGGATATAGGTTCATTCTGATAAGGTGCTTCCCTGGATTGTTCTGGGAATTCATTGGATAATTATAAATGGGGGATCGCTGGGACTACCCCTCTTAACTTAGGTAAAAATTTCTCTTGCAGAATTAACCAATTTGCTTCAATTTTTGGATACAGGTTCATAGTGATAATATGCTTCCCTAAAAAGCTGTAGATTTCTTTTGTTAAGTATAAATTGGTTACTGGTGATTACCCCCCTTAAATATGATGAATTGGTTTTTAAGCAGAATTGTCAGACTTGTTTTAGATTTTGGATATAGGTTCTTTCTGATAAGACGAATCTCTGAATAGTTTTGGAAGTTTAATTTTTAATTATAAAGGAGCGGGATAACTCCTTAAATTATATAAATGAGTTTTTATTAATAATTATCCGCTTTGCTCTGAATTTTGGATATAGATGCTTTATGTGATAAAGCATATCCCTGATTAGTTTAGGGAGTTCTATGATTAAGTAAAAAAGGGGGAAATGAAGGGCGCTATTTTCCCACTTAATTTGTTTTTTGAACGACATTAACCCTTGAAAATATATGGCTGTAATAGACAACAAGTATGCATAGCCTGTGAGCTCAATCCCATCAGTTTAACTGGGCAATATACTTTTTATTTAGTAATCAGCCAGTGATATAAGTGGTCATTTCCGATATGAGAGACAGATTACTCGTTCTTTTAATCTATAGAAAGAAATCTATAACATTACATGGTAATCTTTTTTTAAATGTTGATATATGATACCCTATAGACCGTACATTCATGATAACGGGATATCATATAATCAAAGCAAAATCATCTTTATGATAAAAAAAATACATTTAAAACTTTAAAAATCTATTTAACCACTTAACTGATCAATACATTAAAAAAACACTCAAATAATGCCTATTTTTCATGTATTTCACAGAATTTTTAATCATTTAACACCGATTTTTCAAAAAAAAATTTTTGCTTAATTTAATCAGAAGTATGTCCTGATTGAATAATGGAAAATTTACAATAAAAATTCACTGGTAAGAATGAAAAATTATGATTGGAATATAAATGCCTGTACCACGTATGGGCAAATGAAGAGTGTCAAAAACACGTTGCCCGCATGACGTGCGGGCAAATCAGGGAAGCGGTTGACGGCAGAAATGATGACACGAAAATATATGAGGTAAAAGATCATAGGCGCCCACACTGCGAACAACATCAAATAACGTTACCGAAATTTCAAAAATTATAGGTATTTAAGCCTGTGTACATACGACAACACATCGTATCAGAAAAATGTTTTGAAAATAATCATGTGCTGAATATCTCATTTCATGGTTTTATTTTCAGGTCAGATATACCTTACAGATAGAACGTGTATACCTAGTATTTTAAATAACCCAAGAGACAGAATTAACAGAGGTTTCGGTGTGACCCTGCCAACCCCGGTAATTAAGCTATTAGCCTCGGAAACGCTATAGCTGTCAATGTACTACCTACTTTGTTCTGCCAGCTCAGGAAGAAAATGAAATGATCTCCGTTGCATTTATTTTATACCGTCATTTCTACAGCTATATTATATCACTAGTTTTGTTTTCTCGATATAAAAATAATTTTGTATTAAAAAAAAATAAGTGTTACCATTTTTTTTTTGTCAGTGTAACCAAAACTCTAAGACTTGTTCTTTACTTCATTCAAGAACCCATGCAATAAAATGCTTCCATTCCGAATGGCATCATGGACCATTGAACAGCATGGTTTCTAGTGCTTCAAACGTCGGCAATATTTTCCTTTCTTTCTTAATATAAGGACGTGTGTTTCAAAACCTTATAAAAAAAGTTCGGAAACGGCCCAAAACCTTCAACTGCGTCCATTGGTTTTCATTATAAAATAAGATTTTAAAATGACAGAAATTCAGAATTTTTTTTTTTTTTCAGATTGTCGAGTGTTTTTTTTTTTTTTTTCGATGTAGATTTAAATATAATATAGATGGATTGGAAATCACAATCTTTTGAAATTTTGGATATACCAAGTTTTGAAACTACGCCATCGTATATAACTGATCGGTATGTTGTTTGATGGCATTGTCATAAATAATAATATTTAAGAAAAAAATTTAAATTTACATGATTAAAAATATAAATATATATTTGACATTGATTATGACATTTATTTTAAGTGATTGGTTTAAATCTTTGGCACAAAAGAAGGTG
The DNA here is from genome assembly GCA_964019185.1 of Maratus speculifer. Taxonomy (NCBI): domain Eukaryota; kingdom Metazoa; phylum Arthropoda; class Arachnida; order Araneae; family Salticidae; genus Maratus; species Maratus speculifer. Next base: position 199,857,146 of record OZ025299.1, read on the forward strand.
TCTTTTTTTAATAATCAGGAGCTTGCATATTAATGTTTTCTGTTCCTCTTTAAACTCTGAAAACATTTTAATAAATTCCCTTTACACACCTTTAAACATGGAAATCGCAAAGCTGTCCCCTTTCTTTGAATTTTCAAGAACTGCCTTTGAAATTTTTTCCAGTCTAGGAATTCAAGAAGTGTCAAGAAACAACATCAAACTAACATCAAGAAAATTTTAGCGCAAAGCATTGTGTGAAAATGCTTTTTAAAGGCTAGCAACAGTTTCTAGGAAGTAAATCCTTATTAAATATGTTACACAAAGTAATAGAATTGTTTCAGTAGCATCAGTTAAATTCATATTTAAAATTTGCAATGCTAGAAATATTTGAAGCAAAAAACAACTATCAAATAATTTTTAATAAATAAGGTATACAAATGCCAATATATGTATATCGTGTTGTTTCCTTCTTTTAGCCTAGAGCTAAGTTTTTCGATCCTAAATCCCAGAGAACATGACTCAAATTGGGTATACGCTAAGTTGTTTTTATCCTGTCTACACGGTTTTATACTACCGTAATTTCGGGTGTATAAGCCGCAGCTCAAACAATTCTTTTTCGACCCAGAATTTTTTTCAAAACAAATATAACTAGTCAGATCGCCGTAAATATTTGTCTTCAATCACTAAATAAGATTTCTGGGTCCAAAAAGAATTGTTTGATCTGCGGCTTATACACCCGAAATTACGGTACTTTCTTTCCACACTAAAACTAATCTTTTAGTTAATACCTCTTTCTATAATAAATAAAAATAAATTTACATTATTAATTGCTTTTAGACGAAAACTAATCATCTATATTTAAGTTAATCATCTATAAGTTAGTAAAATTATCTTTTTCATTGAGATTAAGATTTGTTAATTGACAATTTAAATCCGAGATAAACACGCCTTCCATAAATAATGTAAAAAAGATGAAAAGAAGAGCAAAGAAAAAATACCTTATGTAAAATCAGTAATAAGACGAAATGTTAATGATCATTTTGACTCTCTGTTTTGTGTTTTTTCTTTTTCAAAACAAAATCTCACTATGGCGCATAGTTGACAGAAACAGCTTAGTTTGTTTCGTATTTTAATTAGTGTACTCTTGAGATTTCTCTTCGTACGCTTATATTTCGTAGAAGAATGCCTTTTTTATCTTTGAATACATTGTCAGTCTTTAATATTTGCAGAAGAAATCTGAATTAGCAGACGTTCATTTTACATTTACAGAAGTTCCTTTTCAATTACATACAATAAGCAGAGAAATTGGGTTTACGATATTTGGTTAATAGTGCATTTTTAAGGAGAAATCTTTTTACACTGCAAGGATAATAAATATTTATAAATAAAATCTGAAAATATTTAGCGACAGATCAATGTTGCCAATAAGCTACCTTTTTTAAAATTCAGATTTCTTGATTAGCACCATTTTTTTAAAACGGTAAAATTCCCTTTCCTTTCGCCTAAACCAACATGTCACTAAACTCTTGAGGGGTGATGCTATGTCTATGAAACCACTTAGCTTTGATTACCAAAAACCACATTGGCATCAGAATTTTGATTTAAAAAATTCGGCTTATTATATATATGACAAATATAGCTTTTTCATAATTACAAATAAATTTGTTTACAAATTCTGGCGTCATTTATTCATTTTGACATTTTTGCGTTCTGTTAAATAAGGAGCATTTTACGATTTCAAAAATCATAACTTACATTATACAAAAAAATGCATTCATATTAAATATGTACAATGTGATATGAATATCTTTTAAATATTAGTTTTAAGCTTAACATATATGAAATTGAATGCTATTTTTTACAAAACATTTGGTTTTATGCTGGAAGTATAATCAATAAAATGTCTATATATAACAGATACTGGCACGTTTGTTTGAAATTTCTGCTAATTAAGCAAAGTATCGCTCAGTCTTTGTGTGTGTGCCTACCTGTCTGTGTGCGATGGCTAGTGAATTTTACTGCATGTGGAAGTCGAAAAAAGTAAATAGTCCAAAACAAGTCCAGATAGACCTAAGACTGAAATTTTTGGACTTTTAAGAGCCAAGGCCACTGCGCCCATTTAAGTTTTTATACATTAAACTGCTCTTTTTTAATGCAATCAACTTCCTTTTCGGGAATTTTTCGCCAGTTACTAGTTCTCGCATTTCTATTGTCTCTGCTTTCCACTGTTTCTACCTACCCTGGATCCTTCGGGTCCGATACAGTGACCCTTGAAGTTTTGTGCAAGTAATTTTTTTATAAATGGTTTTACTTTTCTATGGTCTTCGTTTTTCCTATGGTCTTCCATTTTCCACTTAGTTATTTTCATATTTCTGCATTCCAGTTTCGATCTTGAGGCGGCCTAGGGTGCCATGTGCCCCTGTACAGGGTCCCTTGAACTTTTTGTACGCCAGTCATTTTTTACTCCCTAATTTTCTCATGTTCTTAGTACATAATTTTAAATAATTATTGAGATGGAGCTTGGAGCATTATAACAGAAATGTAAAAGTAGCAATGTTAAAAGCAAAAATTGTTTTAAATTAGAAACATACCGGTTTCGGTAGCATATAGCGTACCGTCTCAGATCTAAGGATGGCAGAAAATTGCTCATACATATTAAAGTAAGATAAGGGATTCAGTTTGAATGTTTAATAACCAATAGGAAATCAGATGATTGCAAGTAATAGCCAATATAGGTATTTGTATGAGAAATGGGACCGACGTAGGGAGAAATGCGCAAAAAAAAGAAGGAAGGGATGTTTTATGTAATATATCCAACAATTTGATAATGGTGGCAGGGCTCCCAAATGTTCAGCGAACTGAACATTAGTATTTTTTAACAGAAAAATTCATGATCCGTTTGCGCTAGAATCAACTTCCAAAAGTGGTTTCTTGACAATTCGCAAGAAAAATCTAAAAAGAAAATTTCTCTAAGAAAACTCTGATGTTCAGTTGGCGGACCATGTGGGAGCCCTGTGGTGGAATAGCAAATTCTAATTCTATTAATTATTTAATGAATTGTTTAATAACTATTATTTAATAATCTGTTAATTATTCAATTTACAATAATGTCATTTTTTAAAATATGAAATGCTTCAAGGAAATTTAGTTCATGAATAGAAGTAGGTTTAAAAAAATTTAACCGAACTGAAGTCAAAAGTATGATTTATCTCCGATCAATGTTTTGCAATAGAGGATTTATTGTTTTCTTGTTTCTTAATGTATTGTTTATGTTCTTTAATATGAAGTTTTAAGGCACGTTTGGTTAGGCCAATATAGGAAAGACCGCACTGACAGTTAATATTGTAGGTACCCCATAAATTACAATTCTGTAGGACCTTTGAGTTTGGAGAGGGTGAATTTAATGGTAAGGGCAAGAAGTATTTTGAAATCGTATTGTCTAAGAATTTTAGCAATGGAAAAGCTTGATTTAAGAAAGAAGGATTTCTTTCCTAAATCAAGCCTTACCATTGATAAAATTCTTATATAGCTTACATAGTTTACAATTTTATGGCCTTTTAACACAAGTAGTTTTCAACAATAAGATTCGCGTTATTTATCTGCGAAGGCACATATGTAACGCACAGATTAAAATTAAATAATTGTAGTAAACAATTCTCGTAAACTTTTAAACATGTTGCAGCGTAATTAATATATATATAAATATATATATATATATATATATTTCGAATATTGATTTTTCTTTATTTAATCATGTATTCGGTTATTTATTAATGCAATTATCACTAGTTTGAATTAAATTTGCTCAGAAATAAAAACATGCATTTGGAACAAACGTCACTAACAGATAAAAACACAAAGATATCTTAACATGTGGCATATATTTTAAGATATGCTCATTTATACCTCTGTGCCATAAAGGTACGTATATACATTTACACGTCTCTAACTGCACACCTACAACTACAATTTTTTATATAACTCTACATACATTCTTATTTACATCCCAATTGAACTAAAAGGTAATAATTTTATTCTTTCACGAACTTTTCATAAAGAGTGGCCTCAGTTGTTTTACAACAAATAAAATCAATACCAAACTGTCTTTCAACAAAAATACAAAAAAACCTATGTTCCTTACAAAAAAAATAATAATGATAACTTATTTAGTATTTATTAGGTTATTTTGTTACGGAAAAAGAAATAATTTGATAGCACACACTGTGTCTAGTGTCACAATTATTATGTCATTCTCCAGAGTTCATTTTAGCATCCAAAATTTCTTTTCTTATCATTAACGTAAAAAATGGAATGAAAGCAAGTAATTCGAGGCTGTAAAAAAACCGTACGGATATTGACGTAAAAAATCTTGTTAAAATCTGAAATATTTATAATACTTCATTATGAAGTAAATGCTTTCTTTGGAAGGCTTAAGGGCAAAAGTTTTCTTATTTAGACGATTTTTATTTATTTCTTTTGATTGAAATTTTATTTCCGTCATTTATTTGAACAAGGAAAAAAGGAAGCATAAAGTGACTTCTGTGGTTTGATGAAATATGATATTCTTTTACTCAGTATTGTTCTAGAACTAATTACCAATAGCAATTATAATAACTATAGTTTTGACAATTACTTTACTATTTAAAATTATTTTAAGCTGTACATGTTGCTTTAAAAGAAAAATTACAAAAATACCACTTTGCCGGAATAGGCTGAGAAAAAGACCAGCATAGTTAATTGAACAAATCACATTGATTTAGGATATATATCTAATTAATACAAGCTAAAATTAACGCACATTATGAAAAAGTGTTATGGCATGAATTACATTAAGAGCCATTATTGTGAAATTCAGACAAAAAAGTGATGTTTTGATAGCTGTGTTTTTTAAATGGCTTGGTATTTTTTATGTTGAAGTAAATAATATTTAATGAATGATCTACAATTTTGAAGCCCTGAAAATATTTCCTCTTCCCTATAAAAAGTGTCACATTTCAAGGTTGTGAATGCCATTTTTCATGAAAAATGAAATGTCAGTATATTTGAAGTGCTATAACTCTGGCAAGCGACAACATCTTAAAATCAAGGTTCGCACACTCCTTGGAATTTCCAAGGACTCTGGCACCACTATTAAAAATAAGAAAATTTACATTTAATTTTTAAACCACAACATTCATAATCCCCGCATTCTTTAACAGATTTTACAATATTTTTCTGCAGTAAAACACTTCGAAAATATTCTTAAAATTTAGTGGTAAATGTGTGCGAACCCTGTAAAATTATTTTGGTATAAACTATTAATAACACACTATCTGCTTATTAAAATTTATTTGTTTCCATTGGACATTATTACTTTACAATGTTTTTTTGCCACAAAGTATAGTCAAAATGACGTTTTTGTCCACTTTCAGCACTTAATATCTTATTTAATTCTTTCAGGGGCAGAAGAGTTCCGCTCGTAAAATGATGAAATAACTAACTGACACTACAATATTCAAACAAACTTCTTAGAAAATAAAAGCTTGCTATTTTGAACTTTCATTGAAAAATCAAAATTTTATTAAAATATTCTTGATGCCATTTGTCAATTTTGGAATTAAAATTAGGTGTCCAGAGCCTTCTCGCCACCGACCTTGTAAGTGTTAAGCAATAGTACCCCAAACTTTCTCTTACAGAGTATTATAGCGCGGTGCAAATATCAAGGCACCAGCATGCAGTTTCTCCCCACTAAAATTATTTCTCTTATTTTTTTTCGTCTAACATTTCGTGTAACATTCGTGTTAGAATGCGATTAAATTTTCAGCGAAGAAAACTTTTAAATTTTAGTGGTGAGAGATTAACCGCTGGCACCTAGATTTTTGCACCGCTGTACACTACTAGGACAAGCAAAATAATATAATACTGCACGGAGATATCGTTGTTGTTAGTAGATATAATCTGTTAAATATTCAAAATTATCAAAATCGGCAACATTTAAAGTAGTGTTATTTAAAAAAAAGCGCCACAGTAGAATGAAACAAAATATATCTCGCAGTAGTTGAGCATATGTAGAAAAACACGGAAAAGAAAAATAAGTAGTGTCTCGTGATACTTTTAGGCAAGAAAATGACAATTGTTACATGAAAAGCAATGTCCATGATCACATTTTCCCCCTATGAGAAAATGAAACATCACATTTCTCTTTCGGAAAAGGCAACAAAAAAGGGCTATTTCATTTCTCATAGGGAAAAAACATAGAGAGGAAAGAGAAATAGGATTTTTCATTTTTTGATAGAGAAGAAGTGTGATCATCGACATTGTTTGTTTAAAAATTTTGTCATTTGTTTTACTAATAATATCAAAAGACTCCACTTCTTTTTCTTTTCCATGTTTTTGTACATATATTTTGTACATATGTTTTGTACATATGTTTTGTACATATATGGTATATTTTGTTTCATTCAGTTGTGACTTTTTTTTATAGATATGAGTAATTAAAATGTTGCAAATTTTGAAAATTTTGAAAATTTACGAAAAATTAAATGCATGTTTTATCATACATGATACATATAATAACCTATGTAACGAATAATAATAGAATATAAACACTTTGAATGCTTATAAGTAAAAATTTGTCTTCCAATCACACTCAAACGAAATGATACTTTGAAAGAATAACTTATTTTAAAATGTAACGTTATATTTAAAACTTCAAAAATTATTTACCTCATTCAAAACAAATTTAAGAATCCATAATTCAAACATATCAATGGAGGCTCATTAATATACAAATTTATCACTTTGCAATGCAGCTCGATCGTCAGAAATAATTATTGAAATCGACACAATAATTATAGCTTTAGTTTTGGAAAGTTTCATGTAAGATGTGGTTTAGCTAAATCAAAGTGTTTGATTCTCAGAACTTTTAAACACTTTTCTAATTCGAATATGCAATTAAAATAAGGACAGTAACAAAGAGAGAATAAATAAATTCCTCTTCTTATTAAAAAATGATACCTAAAAATATCTTTTACTAGCAAGGGGATTGCCACATATGGTGGATACCGATTTTGATCATTTCTGATGACACCCTTAAATGTTCTGGGGATTTTTTCGTCACATGGACAGTGGTTTTTGTGAAAATTTGTGCTTATCTTTCACGTATGTTTCAAATTTATGTATGTTTCAATAGATCTTTTTCATTATTTTGAAAAAAATCTCCTATAATACAAGCTAAATCATCCCAACACTTTATACTTAAAAACCACGCTATGACACATTAGAGTTAAAGCAATGGTAGACAGCGCGTGAGAATAACAAGGAATTTTAACCCATTAATGCCTGAATTATTTTCTTCGCTAAAATTCAAATTTAGCAATTTCCCACCACTTTTAAAGGAAGAAAAACTTTTATCTTAATTTATGGAGGACTTTGTCTTGATAAAGAAAGTATTTATTTATCTTCCTTTTTTACTGGTGTGAAATGCGCTTACTTGAATATTTTAAAACTGTCCCAAAAATGGGAAGCTGGGCACTGATGGGTTAAAAACAGTGTTGCCAGTGGGCTACTTTTTTAAAATTTAGATTTCTTGATTGACACCACTTTTTTGAAACGGTAAATTACTCTTTGTTTTCATCTTAATTATCATGCCATTGAATAAGGCACATTTTATCATTTGTAAAAAGTGGTGCCAATCAAGAATCTGAATTTAAAAAAAGTAGCCCATCTGGCAACACTGGTTAAAAAATCAACACCGGCTCTGCAGGTACGATTGCAGTTAAAGTCTTTGAGAGACAAAGCACTACTAGTCTTAAAATCCAAAATGATTGAATGACACCAGAATTCAAAAATAGATTTATTCCAAAAAAGATAAAAGCTTTCCTTCAAGTATACTGGATAAAATAAAATTTTTATTTCAAAATTCTGCTGTCAAAGTGGCATTTCGCAATAAAAATTAAATGGGAAAATTTTATCCCACTGCGCTTCAAGGTATTAAACCAGTCTTAATTTAACAATTTAATGTCCAGAACAGAATGCGTTCCAGAAGTTGAGTAATTCAGAGAATCGGAATTCATACCAGAAAAAATCAGGGGTTTTACCTAAATATAGTAGTACGTGCAATATTGTGTAGGCACTAAACAATGGAATATGGATACAACCCCTCATGTTTTTGCTTCATTTAGGGAATAAAGGATTTTGAGTTGATTCTATAGGCTCCCATTTTCAGAATTTTCAAGCTATGTTTTTGAAACTTTTACAGAAGTTGCTCTATACATTTAGTTAACACAATATGCAAATGACATTTTGATATCGTTGACGCATGCGCAATGAAAATTTATTTACTAAACATACTCATTTTTCATACAATTTTTATTATTTTTAAATTCTGATGACAGGGTATTGTGTACAATGATGTTTGTCATATTTTCAGAAAAGAACATTATTTTATAATAAGAACTCTGCAAATTATAAGCAAAAAACTTGGAAAAATTTAGGACTGTTTTTATAAAAACCTTAATTTCTCTACGAGTATACATGCTATTCTTGTAAAAATTAACACAGTACATTACAATAAGCCAATTAATCATAATGTGCAGTTTGAACGCTTTTGCTACATTAGTTTTGACAGGGTTATCCAAAAGATCTTCGTTCTTTTTCAATTTGTTGACGGTCCCCTGTTCGATTTCGGGGAAAACTCTTCGCGAAAATATGTGACGCGTACTATTTTGTTTACACACTTGGAGTTTCAGCACATTCCGATTCATATTTCTTTCAATACTTAAAAATAATTACTTAATTACCAATTATGCTTAACTTTTGGACACCAGTGTATAAGAAGAAACTGCAATTCGGTACAAAATATGAGAGACGCTATTTGGGCAACTTTTTTCCATTATACCTCCACAGACAAAAATCCACAGCACGATAAATGTCCAGAGGGCCCTGACTCATGGTGCACTTGGCAGCGCGCTTCATCAATGAACACTCTGTCATCATACAAACATGATTATGATTCATTAACAAGTGAAGTTTCATCAGCTATCAGACCCATTTATGAAGACCTCAGCAAAGAGGAGCTCTTAGAGAGGTGTGTTGGTGGATTCACTCAAAATAATAATGAAAGTTTAAACCAGTTAGTTTGGAAAATTACTCCTAAAATACTCCCTGCTGGTTCAAAAATAGTTGGGATCGCTGCATATGTCGCTGCTGGCACATTCAACGAAGGGATTTCAGCTTTGTTGCTTTTTATGCATGGCATGGATTTGAAACTTGGCCGAAACAGCCATGAGTATGCCCGAAAAGAAGATGAAAAACGCATACTCATTGCCGACAGGAAAGCTGACATTGAGACTCGTGAAGCAAGAATTCGTCACAGGCAAGAGCAAAAGGATGCCCTAGACATTGCCGCAGCAGCGGGTACTCTGCTTTATGGTGCTGGAATCGACGATTCTATGTAAGTTGAAAAAAAAGTTTTTTTCTTGCATGTAAGTTCAACTTAAAACTTTAAACGTGTTTTTCTCAAAACTTCATTTTTGAAGTCGGTGGACACGATTTCTCGAAAAGTTATGGACCGATTTAGTTCAAATTGTGTAGATATCTTTAAAATAACATTATCTAGTTATTGAACGAAGGAATTTTTTTTTTCATTATAACTTATTTTTTTAAGCCAATAAATGGCGAAATTTTGACCAAAAAATGAGATTTTTTTTTTCAAAGTTTGAGAAAAAATGAAAATTATATATATATTTTTTTCCCTTCGTTCAAATACGAGATTTATATATGTACTAACGAAATAATTTTGGTTTTTTAATTTTAGATGAACCAATAATAAGTTATGCTGTCCACGGCGAGAGCACTTTTTTGTGAGACACCCAGGGAGATGAGGTCTCAATGGCTGAATTTTCAACATTTTTATATAAAAATTTCAGGAGACATTGTTGAAATATGTACCTTTGATATGCCATATTATAATTTTTAAATGTTTGATTGTTTATATAAAATAAAAAATCGTAAAAATACCTTTTTTTTATACCTCTGAAACCCACCTAACCCCTTAACAGAAAGTAAATACTTGGAAGCGTTATGATAGACATATATATACATGACTAGATTTCATTCATACGAATAGATATTTCAGGGACTTTTTCATCCAAATTTTATAAAACATAGTATTTTTTAAAGAATATCTTTATATACGCTTGATATCTTTCAAAATAAGTATAAACACTGTTTATTCGTAATGAATAGGAAAATACTGTTTATTCGTAATAATAAGGAAATCGAAATATGAGGTGCGGAGATTACACGAGAAATTACGGTATTACTATTTTTTTTAATAGTACTCTTTATATATAAATTATATATTTCATGATACAGAGCTGTGCAAAAGTATTTTCGTAGCATTCTCTATATTAGAGGAAATTGTTAAAAGAGAAATTTAAACTTATGTATATGTATTTCTAAAGTGAACTAAATTTTGACATGCACTTAGGTCATAGATACAAAATTATAGATTACGTGCGCAGAATCTGTGGACCGCGGGCCACGAAGATACCACTATTTTCATGCAGAATAATTTTCTTTATAATAATGACAGAAACTTTGCTATCAAATAAAAGAAAGTTAAAAAAATAAACTAATATTTAAAACAAAATCATAACAACAGATATTTCAGTCACCATCTATGACCATCTGCAGGAAAAAGTTGTTACGATGCTTTTATTTATACAGGGTGTCCCTAAACAAATGGTATATAAGCCAGGGAGTGATACAACACATCAAGACGAGTAATAGTAAATGGGAAACCAAGGGTCCCAAACGTTTTCTAAAGGAGATAGCCGACATTAAAATTTGGGGTCCAAATTTTCAAATACACATAAAAAAATAGAAAAAATGGTCGATTGATTTGCGGTTTTCACTAAAATTATTCTTTATGTTGTTATTTTCTTGAAAATAAACTATAAAGATAAATTTCGAAAAATGCCGATAGAGGGCGCTTTAGACTTTGAAGTAATGAAAAACTATTTTTTGCTGTGATTTTTTGCATCTCATTAAATGATTTCGTAAGCTTAGACTTAAATTTTGAGCTCAAAATCTGAATAGTTGGAAGCGGTTAAGTAGCACAAACTTAACTGTGTTCAGAGGGTTTAAATTTCAAATGATTATAAAAAACGGAAAAATTGATCGATTGATTTGCTGTTTGCACTTAAACTATTCTTTATGTCGGTATTTTATTGAAAATGAATTATAAAGATAAATTTCAAAAAATGCCGATAAAGGGCGCTTTAGACTTTGGATTAACGAAATAATCCACCCTAATACTATTTGTTGCCGTAATTTTCTGCATCTCATTAAATGGTTTCGTAGGCTTAGATTTAAACTTAAATTTTGAGTTCAAAATCTGAATAGTTGGGAGTGGTTAAATAGCACAAACTGAACTGTGTTCAGAGGGTTTAAATTTCAAACGAAACGGAAAAATTAGTCGATTCGTTTGCGGTTTTTGCTAAAACTACTCTTTAAGTCAGTGTTTTCTTGAAAATAAATTTTAAAGATAAATTTCACAAAATTCCGATAGAGGACGCCTTAGACATCGGAGGAGAGTACAACTATTTTTAACAGTTATTTTTTAAAATCTCATTAAATGCTTTCAAATGCTTAGATTTAAATTTTGAGATCAAATTCTGAGTCGCTGCGAGTGTTTAAGTAGCGCAAAAGAGAACTGTATTCGAGGGGATGGGGGGGGTAAATTTCAACTCTGAACACACTTCAGTTTGCGCTTCTTAACCCCTCCCAACGATTCAGAATTTGAGTTCAAAATTTAAGTTTAAATCTAAGATTTCGAAAACATTTAACAAGTTTTGGAAAGCATTTAATTAGATACAAAAAATAACGATTAAAATTTGTTGTTGGTTACTCTGAAGTTTAAAGCGCCCTCTAACGGATTTTTTTTTAAATTTATCTTTAAAATTCATTTTCAAGAAGATACTGACTTAAAGAAAAGTTTTATTTGAAACCGCAAACGAATCGACCAATTTTTCCGTTTTTTATTATCATTTTAAGTTTGAATCCTCTGAACACAGTTCAGTTTGTGCTACTTAACCACTTTCAAGGATTCAGATTTTGAGCTCAAAATTTAAGTCTAAATTTACGAAAACATTTAATTAGATGCAAAAAATAACGTAAAAAGTAGTTGTTCGTTACTCCAAAGTTTAAAGCGCCCTCTATCGGCATTTTTGGAAACTTATCTTTATAATTCATTTTCAATAAAATACCGACATAAAGAATAGTTTTAGTGAAAACCGCAAATCAAACGACCAATTTTTCCGTTTTTTATAATCATTTGAAATTTAAATCCTCTGAACACAGTTAAGTTTGTGCTACTTAACCGCTTCCAACTATTCAGATTTTGAGCTCAAAATTTAAGTTTAAGTCTAAGCTTACGAAACCATTTAATGAGATGCATAAAATCACGGCAAAAAATAGTTTTTCATTACTTCAAAGTTCAAAGCACCCTCTATCGGCATTTTTCGAAATTTGTTTTTATAATTTATTTTCAGGAAAATACCAACATAAAGAATAATTTTAGTGAAAACCGCAAATGAATCTACCAGTTTTTTCGTTTTTTGTGTGTATTTGAAATTTTGGGCCCCAAACTTTAATGGTGGTTATCTCTTTTGGAAAACGTTTGGGACCCTTGGTTTCCCATTTACTATTATTCGTATTGATGTGTTTTATCACCCCCTAGCGTATATACAATTTGTTTAGGGACACCCTGTATATTTATTCATTTATTGCTTTCGAAAACTTTGAAAACAATGTAACTCTTTTCTGAAGATAGACATAAATGATGACCGAAACCCTCTTTGTTATAATTTTTTTTAAAAATTTCTATGGTTTTGATTTTACAACATATATACTATTTAGTAATTTTTTTTCCACGTTAATATTATTCCTTTTATTTAACGCATTGCTTTTCTCCAATGTACCAAAGTTAGTGTTTTCCCTTTATTGAACTATTATGTTCTAGTATTTCGAAGTAATATATCTTAGATTAGTTCAGTATTGTTTAACATTTTCTCCCTTTTAAGAATAAAACTATTTTAATTTGTTACATATTATCAATCGCAGCGCATAGAACTACAAAGAAACAAGGACTTTCAAAAGTTTTACGAAAATAGTAAAATAATGAAATATTCAGAAATATTTCCATTCTTTAATTTATTCCAGACAATGTTTCCTGCCTCATTTTTTAATATTTTACGAATATGAAAGGAAACTAAATACTCGAAATCTTTATAAGCAAATAAATCATAATCAAATCTGATTCCGATGTATAAACATTTTACGGAGTATCCTATCCACATTAATAAAGAAAGAATATTTTGTTTAAGAGAAATTCTGTATTAAATATTTGGAAACAAATATAGAGAACGAAAATCTCAAATACATGAATGCAGTCTTACTGAAATAGAAAAAATAAAATCTCAAATACATGAATGCTGTCTAACTGAAATAGAAAAATGTATCTTGGTAATTTAAAGCTATTATTGGAAAGAGTGCAAATCACAAATACGTGAGGGTAGCCTTGTTAACAAAGAAAAATGTATCTTGATAGTTTTATACAAACATTTGATATGGATTCTGAAAGCGAGACAAATAAGTTGTTTGAAAAGCTTTGTGTTTGCTATATGTAACTAAATTGATCTAACTAAATTGAAGCCACCATTTTAGAATAGAAAAAAATATTTTACTTAATGAATAAATTTCTACTTTTAAAAAAAGTGAAAAATAACTCCCGGAATATCTGTTGGAAAAAAATAAGAAATTTTTTTTATAGTCACACATTTTAGATCATTGAAAACTGATATTGTCCTAATACCCAGTTCTAATATAAGAAGACAAGAGAAACGCAATAACAATCATTACAAGAAAAAAAAATATTTTGCTGTGTTTAAAAAAAACACGTAAATGCAACTGAATATCAATATTTTCTTAGAAAGATTAGTGTTTTATATTTTGCTTGCAAATTGCGCAGAAATCGAGTTCGGAGGTTAGTTTTAGCACGAATGCTATTGAAATCTACAATGAAATTTTCTGTTAAAAAATATTGGTGTTCAGTTCAATCATCTATCTTAAAATTTGTTGTGATATCAGAAAACATACTATTTAAGAATAATAAAAAAAACAATTTTCATTTTCCTTTAAAAGAAATTAAAAAAAAATCTTTTATTAAAAATCTTTGAAAATTCTAAAAAAATTAACTGAATGTGTTTTAGTTATTTTAAAGATTTTTCCGCTTAGACCTAAAATGTTAGATATTTTTACAGAAACAAGTTAACCTATTAGTGCCTAGCGTCCCTTTTTAGGAACGATTATAAAAAAGAAAATAATTCGGGCATTAATGGGTTAATTACACAATTTTGGAACGTTTAAAATGTTTACCTAAAACAGTGTTGCCAGTTGGGTACTTATTTTAAATTCAGATTCTTGACTGGCACCACGTTTTTGAAATAGTAAAATGCACCTTATTTAATGACATATTAATAAAGGCGAAAACAAACGGAATTTTGCTGTTTCAAAAGAGGCAAATAAATAAACAAATATGTGTGTGCGTGCATACCGAAAGTGCTTAAAATATATTATTTAAAAACTTTCCAGTTCCATAATCTTTAGGTACATAATCATTTAGCAGCATAATCTTTTGGGGCTATTTTTAGACGGATATTTAAAAACTCAATATTTTAAACAATTTATGCTCCATGTTAATTTAAATGTTTCAATATTCGCTCAAAATTTGAAAACATTTTGCAGCGAGGGCCTAAAATTTTCAGTGGCAATCCTTTATAGTTTTGGCACGAACTATGTTTTTCTTAAGTTTACAGTTATTTGATAAACAAAGAAAAAAACAAAATTTGTTTGGTTTTTTTCTAAATAATTCTCAAATGTAGAACGTGCTTAAAATAAAGTATTTTAATTAATATGCTGGCGTTCTCTTTTTAAAAGGCATTACATAAATCCCAGGGATTTGTTTTCCCTTAGATATATTAAGAAAGAATTTTTATTGAAACGTTTAGTTTAAAAAAAAATTTCCTAAAACAAAGGCTTAACCCCTTAATTGTTTCATATATATTTTCTCGACACCATAAATTTAAACTAGTATAATTATCAGTCAGAAAAAATTGGAACATTACATTTTCCGTATTAAAATATTTGCCTTATTTAACCCCTTAAAAGACGGTGTGATAAATTTTACCCCACTTAATTTTCACACCAGCATTTTGAAAGAAAATTTTATCAAGTAACTGTAGAAAATCCTTTTATCTATTTTGAAATAAAGTTGATTTTAAATTCTGCTTTCAACCAGTCATTTTAGCATTTTAAAAATAGAAGTGGTTTTCTCCTCGAAGGGTTAAAGGCAGTGTTGCCAGTGGGCTGCTTTTTAAAAATTCAGATTTCTTGGTTCGCACCACTTTTTTGGAACGGTAAAATTCCGTTTGTTTTCGCCTTTATTAATATGTCATTAAATAATGCGCATTTTACTATTTCAAAAATGTGATGCCAGTCAAGAATCTGAATTTAAAATAAGTAGCCCATCTGGCAACACTGCACTTGTGAGAAATCGGTCCATTAATGATGACGTCATACTTCGTGTCCTCTGATCTTGAGTATTTCGATAGCAGTGGTTAACATTTCACTTTCACCTTCGAAATTTGCGAAAGTGACGGAATTTGTGATTATGTTCAACAAATTATTTAAACTAAATTAAATCATCGTTATTAAAATTAATTCCTTAATATAACTACTAGTTTATGTTGATCAAGAAATAGAACTCATTATGATATACCTTCAGATCGTTTTATCTTTAATTTTCATATATTTTCTCCTTTTACCAATTTAAAACACAATACTTTTCGAAAATTTTAATTATAATTTTAAATTTATCGTATTTATCTATAAATTTCACAAAAAATAGATCTGAAAAATAATGTCTAAAAAAAGTTAATTCGATACCAGAAACAATATTGAGAAATTAAATAATAAAATAAGAATATAACTAAATATAAAAAAATGTAATTATAGTAAAAAAAATTCTACATTATTTATGATGTGGTTTTGAGCATAGCTGCCAATATTTACGCTTTTTTGCTATCATTAAAAATTAATAGATTTCTGACTTGTTCAGACTTGAGGTTTCGACTATTAGACAAGACAAAATTTACTACAAAATTTTGTAGTAAGGGAAAAGCATAATATTTGGCAGCTATGCGATTTAAGCTTTTCTCATCTATGGATTAATCGATTATAGAAGATAGTCCCTTTATATGGAGAATGACTAACCCACAAGCCAGACTGCTCTTAAAGTTTTTTTTAAAATATTTTTTCCTCTTCATATTTAAACTCAGAATTTCATTCACTAAGAAATGTTGTGGGACAGGGCTGTCCAAACTGGCACTCCGAAACACCAGAAAAATGTTACAGAAGTTTTTGCCTTATGAAATCTCAGAATATCTCCGATTCAATAAGATCTTGATTTTTGTAAAAATTTTCTGGTATCACGCTTGCGCCAGGTTGGACAGTCTTGCTCTAGGATATTTTCAGGAAATGCGATGGCGCTTGACATTTTGGTACGTTCGATTTCTTAGATTTAGATCCCCTAAAACAAACATTTATCAATATCGAGAAAACTCATGATAGGAATGAGCTGTAAAAGCTAAGTTTTCTACGACACTCTTTTTTAATGCAAAAATCAGTTCAAATGTTAATACATATATTTTTAATTAATTCATTAATAATTTTCATTACTGAAATATATTTTTGAATCGAAACTATGCATGTAATGTGTTAGCGTCTAAATTTTGTGTGATTCGATGAAATTCAAAAATTGTTGCAGACAAAATTTAGTGTCTTAGGCTAAAAGTTTGAAACAATTTTCTTTTTATCTATGTCAAAAAATAGCCGAGAACTACGAAAATATACTAAAAATCACATTAAAAATTAGTTAAATATTCAAAAAACACTACTCGATTTCCGAAGAAGCTTTATTGAAAAGAAAGTTAAATTTACTATGTTGGATTAAAAGAATGAAACCGTATTTCTTTCACTATTGTGGAAAAATCGACTAAAAATTTAAATTGAACAAAACCCAATCAAAAAACCGAAAATTGGGCTTCGAGGTGCAAAGCTTCATATACAGAGGTACCTTCCCTCCATATTTTGTAACTCTAAGTGCAGCGGTCTGTTCAGAACACCGCTGACACAATCTTAAACTTATCTCTTTATTATTATAAACTACTGTGAATATTCTTAATGATTCCTTTGTTGTTCATTCATTAATTTTATGTCTTTCGCCTTTTTTTACATGCAATTTAAAAATAAAAAACCTATAAATATTGCCAAAAATGAAAAAAAGGAATCGATTATAAAAGCACAAAAACTCGAAAAATCGTTAAAAATTACTTCGAAAATCGCAGGGAAAATCGCATTAAAAATCGATTAAATTCAAAAATCGTAGCAGACAAGATTTAGTAAATTAAGCTAAAAGTTTGAATAATTTTCTTTTTATCTATGTCAAAAAATAGCCGAGAAATGCCGAAACATAATAAAAATAGCATTAGAAAATTCGTTAAAAAATCAAAAAACACTGCACGAATTTCTAACAAGCTTTATTGAAAAGAGAACTAAATTTAGTATGTTGGGTTAAAAGAATGAAACCGTAATCCTTTCACTAATGTGAAAAAATTGCCTCGAAACATAAAAAGAACGCTAAAAATCGCCTAAAAATTGTATAAAAAATCTAATAAAAAATCGGGCTTCGAGGTGCAAAACTTCATATACAGATGTACCTTACCTCCAAATATTATAACTCTACGTGCAGCAATCTCTTCAGAACAGCTCTGACACACTCACAAAATTCTCTCTTTATTATTATAGATTAATATTATTGAATATCGACTTGAACGAATCTAGATTTAGTTGCAACGTTCAGAGATTCGTGTATAAACTTCGCTTTCATATTTTAAAAAACTGATGAATGTTTTTTGCTTTTATCAATTACTAAACGTCTCTCTTTTATGGAGGAAAATATAATGTAATATGTAATAATGTTACGTAGAAAATTTCTGGTATGTATGCGAAATTTCGCGAAAGTAAGGCCAAGCTGGCAGCTATTGTAGCATGCACTAATGCTGCGGGTATCAAATCTTGGGAGAACTTTTTCATAAAGAAAGTTAAATAAAAGATTCAGGGAAATAAGTCAATTAAATATATTAAAATATTATAAATAACAATTATGGTGTGAAATATTTTTATCCAGATTGAATAACTTTGAACAGGGTAGGAAGGTTAAGAAAATCTGGGGTTTCAATTTAAAGTGAAAAAAAATACTTAGCAGAAAATCTCTTAATTTGTTTCGAGTTAAATTAACATATTTTTACCAAATATATGTACCTTGTTTCACCATTTATTTAAAATGTTTGATTTATTACAAAAAAAAAAAAATCCGTTTCAAAATATCTTTGTATCGTTTGAAATAGGGCCATAATAGAGTAATTATATGTCCAGTATTTTGGTTAAATACGTAGATTAACCCTTTGAGGAGCGGTGGGATATATTTTATCCCACCGCTCAAACAAGATTCTCACCAGAAACATTAAACGAAATTTTATTTTCAACTTTGGCGGCAAAACGTTGAAAAATTCTTTTTCTTATTTTAAAACAAAAGGTTTCAATTTTTCTCGGTGAAAATTCAATACGAGAGATGCCTGCCCCTCAAGGCGTTAAGACCATGTGTTCTTCTGCAAAAATGGTTTGCGTTGATAGGCCTACCTTTACTTCTTACAATTTTAATGATCCATTCAGATATACATCCTATATATGTTTTACATGTTTAGTTAATTGTAGTTTATTTAATTGTACCTCACACAACGCTAACTGAATAATAATGTTCCAACAGACGTTTTTATTTAAATAATAATAATAATAATAATAATAATAATAATAATAATAATAATTAATAATAATAATAATAATAATAATAATAATAATAATAATAATAATAATAATAATAATAATTAATAATAATAATAATAATAATAATAATAATAATAATAATAATAATAATAATAATAATAATAATAATAATAATAATAAAGCCCTTTTTAGCATAGGAAGTTTCTATTTGCATCTATAAAGGCATTCCTACATTGAAATGGCATTATATCGAATTTAATTCCACTTTCAACAAAGAATAATTTACTGTTATCTAACATTATCGAAAGCAGCCAAAATCCCATGCAAAATTAAAAAAAAAATTCATCTGTTAGAATCTTATTCTCAAATGACGACACGTTTATCGAAATAAGTGTATCTTTAATACATCTAATTGAATTGAATAATTAGCATTATTTTAACACCAATAAATGAATAAAGGCGTTTATTTATGGATTAAAGTTACCTAACGTGAAAGAGATAAGGATTTATAGTACAAGCGTGGAAATAACTAATAGGATTACCTGAGAGTTAAGTAGAGTTTAATGATCGAAATGTTCTGATTGAATTTAAGCAATCAGTACGAAATTACTAAACGAGTACGTGGTAAATTATTAATGATCTAAGCTTTATATAAACATTCAGAATTTTAACATAATCTTGATGTGTTTATTTGCATAGATATATTTTAAAGCAATTTCACATTTTATTAAAATATTTGTTTCAGGTGGCATCTGATCAAGTTTTTCCTGACAAGACAGTTATTAGGACATGATCATTTGTAAGCGCTTCACATTTTCAGTGTACAGAAACATGTAAGAGGTTTAATGCTGTATGAAAATACAATTTTTGATAATAACAATCATAACAGTGTAGATCAAGGCTGTCCAACTTGGCGCCCGCGTGATATCGGAAAATTCTTACAAAAATCAACATCTTATTGAATCGGATATTTAATAAAAATAAAATTTCTGAACATTTTTCTAGTGTTCCGCAGACGCCAGGTTGGAAAGCTCTGGTGTACATCAAAAGTTGTATAATCCCTTGAGGAGCAAGCAATAATGTCTCTAAAATATATTTTTAAAAGGCTATTTTTCACCAATTTGTCGCCAAATTTAAAAGCATAAAATTTCGTTAAATGTTTCTAATGAGAATCTCGTTCAAATTACGCGGAATAAAATATATCCCACCGCCCCTCAAGAGGTTAGCCCCTTCAAGTTCGTTGGTTCATTTTTGGGCCTCTTGATGTTGAATCTTAAATACCGCGTTGATACCAGAATATCGGAATGAATTTTTTTTATTAGCTATGTGAGCAAAAGCTTTTACTTTTTTAAAAACAAATTTGTGAATAAATTCTGGTGTGATTTACTCATTCGAGCATTTTGTGAATAGAAGTATCTTCCACTGAAATTTTAAAAGTTTTAGAGGTTATATTATAACATACATAATACTTTAAGTCTTATTTTTATTCATTAAGACTTCGAGTACGGTTTTATACTTTCCGCATTTAAAATATGTGACTTTTTTAAATAATATTTTCTGTATCTAAGTTTATGTCAATTAGCAACTTTATCAAAAATTGTAATATAAAATTTTATTCGTTTTACCATAATAATATGCATTTAATAAGGATCAGATATCTTTAGTGCGAATAATTTATAATACCCGCCCATGTATCATTTTGTATACCACCAATTATATTTCTAGTAGAAATATTTCGGCCGAAAACCAATGATTTAGAAAATGAACAAGACGACTACTTTTACTACATTGGTAGGGAAAATAGTATTAAAAAAATAGGCGCTAATTTCGGACCTTTGATCGCAATTTTTTATGTGATCTACAGTAGTCAACAAATTTAGTAACACAATGAATTCGCGTCAACCGTACGTGGAGTATAAAATAAAAAGTAACTGATATTGACTGCGTTTATTTAACATATAAAATTCATAGTTTCTAATAGTCACCTGTGCAACTAATTTTTATCACATTGTGTATTTCAATTTTTAATATATAATTTTTATGTAATATTTGTGGCACAAATCTCCCACGCTGATTTAGAAAATTAACTCGAAGACCATTGTTTGAGATATTGGTAGTGAAAATAATAATAAAGTAGTCGTAAAAACTAATCTCAAAACTTCCATTTATCTCATAATTGTCAATACTTCAAACTTTGCTATCCCAGTGACACAATTAGCACAATTTTCCGCGTATAACCCGCGGATAAAACAATCATTTTTCGACCCAGAAAGTTTTTAAAAAGAGATATAACTTAGCAGATCTCCGGAAATATTTCCTTTCATTTGCTGAATAAGATTTCTGAGTCGAAAAAGAAATGTTTGATCCGCGCATTATCCACCAAAAATTACTGTGTATGAAAATCTATGTCTATCATGAGGATTCTAAAAGTATACGGATTTGAGGTAAACGATAAGGTATAGTTTTGCTGAGTTATGCGCATTTAAAAAGGAGACAATGTTGCCAGTGGGCTACTTTATAAAAATTCAGATTTCTTGATTCGCACCACTGTTTTGAAACGGCGAAATTCCGTGTCTTTTCGCCTTTATTAATATTTCATTAAATAAGGCGTATTTTACTATTTCAAAAATGTGGTCCCAATCAAGAATCTGATTTTAAAATAAGTAGCCCATCTGGCAACAATAAAAGGAGATAAACATCTTATTTCTCAAACATTTATTGAATTTTGGCATCCAAATAATTAGATGTCTCAAACCAAAGCTATAAACAAAAACACTGCTTAACACTAGAACCGCGGGAAAAATCATTCAAGTTTTTTAAAAATATTTTTCACCGGAATTTTCATTTAAAGCAGTTTAAGTTATTTATTGAAAATATTTTCGCTCAGCATATTTTTAGCTTATTTAATTAAGAGTTTTCTGGTTCGAATCGACATCTCTCCAGAAGATACGGGTCCAAATGACCCGTTGCCGCGGTTATAGTGTTAAAAGCGACACTTCCCACATAGCATGCATGTTCACAGTGACGTCACAGTGACGTCACTGTGAGTCACTGTGGTCACGTCACATCTGTGACCAAAATGCCACCCCTCAGTGACGTCACATTGTGACTGAAATGTGACGTCATACTTGTGACCAAAATGCCACCCCTCAGTGACGTCACATTGTGACTGAAATGTGACGTCACATCTGTGACCAAAATGCCACCCCTCAGCGACGTCACATTGTGACTGAAATGCGACTTTCTGAAAAATCTTTAGAAATTTATAAATATTCTTCAAAACATCCCTCATAGCATGCATGGTCACAGTGAGTCACTGTGGTCACATCACATCTCTGACCAAATTACCACCACTCAGTGAAGTCACATTGTTACTCAGATGTGACTTTCTTAGAAAACTTTAGAAAATTACAAAAATTCTTCAAACCATGTTATTTACTGGTAAAAAACTTGGCAATTCAAAAGAATACTGTGCAATCGCTGTCATGTCACACGTTACATGCACTGCATGTAACGTGTACGTCATATCACATATGTGAGATAAACCTCCCATCATATGAAACTAAGCACCCAGCAATGAACCTATCAGTGAAACTTCTATTTAAGGAAATTCCATCGTTACACTTAAATGCTTCGTTATGAAAAAAAGTATCGTTGAATAGAAATTCACGAAAATTCATGAAATTTGTATAGTAAGCTACAAATAAAAATGGAAATATTTTAAAACTGTATTTTAATTTGGATAGTAATTTTTGTTATGCAATATAACCACATAAGAAAAAATTCATTAGTATAATATCTAAAAAAACACATAATAAAGGAAGGGAAACAAAAACTGAATCGCAGCGTTCTATTTCTCCTTTTCTCTTGTATTTCAAATCGAAAAATTTAAAAAAAATTGGAATATTACTTTGTGGCGATCTCTTATGAAAAATACACTGCTCATAAAAACTTTCGCATCTTTTTAGCTCACAGGCTATCATAGCCTGAGAGCTTATGTGCCCGTCCGTTCTGTATGTATGTGCGTATGTGCGTAACGCGATAACTCATGATAAAAATATCGGATCCACTTGAAATTTTGTATATAGGTATATCCTGATAAGGCGCTTCCCTGATTAGTTTTTGGAGTTCATTCGATATGTATAAGAGGGGGAACGGGGGGCTCATGCCCCCCGTTAGTTGATATAAATGGGATTTTCATGCAGAATTAAGTTTTAAAAATTTAGATTAGGATCATTCTGATGAGGCGATTCCGTGACTGTTATTAGGTGTTCATTGAATAAGTTTAAATAGGGGGAACAGGGGTTCTAATCCCCCCCCCGTTAGTTGATATAAATGGGATTTTCATGCAGAATTAAGTTTTCGTTCAAAATTTAGATTAGGATCATTCTGATGAGGCGATTCCGTGGCTGTTATTAGGTGTTCATTGAATAAGTATAAATAGGGGGAACAGGGGTTCTAATGTCCCCCCCCCCCGTTAGTTGATATAAATGGGATTTTCATGCAGAATTAAGTTTTCGTTCAAAATTTAGATTAGGATCATTCTGATGAGGCGATTCCGTGACTGCTATTAGGTGTTCATTGAATAAGTATAAATAGGGGCAACAGGGGTTCTAATGTCTCCCCCCCTCTTAATTTATATAAATAGGTTTTTCAAGCAGAATTTTCAGATTTCGTTCAAATCTCTGAATCGTTTTGGAAGTTTAATGGTTAAGTATAAAAGAAGGGGATAACTCCTTTTAAATTATATAAATGCTAAATGGGTTTTTATTAAGAATTATCTAATTTGCTCTGAATTTTGGATATAGATTTTTTATATGATAAAGCATGTCTTTGATAGTATAGGAGGTTCAATGATTAAGTATAAAAAAAGAGGAAAGGGGAGAGCTGTTTCCCCTTCTTAATTTTTTTTTCGAACGGAATTAACCCTTGAAAATATAAGGCTTTAATGTACAATTAGTATTTGTAGCCTGTGAGCTCAATGCCATCAGTTTAACTGGGCAGTATTCTTTATTTAAGTATTCAGAGAATGGACCTATAATATTTTCGTGGAACTGAAAACCCTTTCTTAGCATATCGAAAAATTTTCGCATTTTTTCCTTTTTATTAAAAAGATAAAATAAATACATAATTTCATTTCATACAATCCGCTGAAATATATTCGCCAATCAATCTCAACAGCAATCTATCCTTTTGAATATTGTAATATGAATATTAATTTAAATGTTAATGGCGCTCTAAATGAAGGTTCAACAGAAAATTAAAAAAATAGATAATTTCATTAAATATCGGCTTCGTTAAATTGAAGTTTCGCTGTATTTCAAAACTAATTGAAAGTAAAAAAGAAATGCGCAAAAAAGAAAAAAAAATAAACTCAAAATTTTAATTAGGGATACTCTTATAAAACTAATGCGCATGCGCATTAAACTTACAAATCTTCGAAGCTCAAACAAACAATAATAACAAAAAATCACCTGCTTAAAAAATATCGTTTGGCAACGACCAGAATTGTTGACACTAGTGTATTTATTCTTTAGAACATTTGCAGCTGCTCTAGTAGCTTTGTTATGATGTTATGTGCATATTTAGTACGTAAGTTGAAAAATTTTAAAAAGTTATGCAGAAATACGATCAGGTTATATTTTATATAAAATGTCGGTCCGAAAAAATACAATTTCAGTGGCGTTTAGTTAATATGAGCGCGCCAATGTCATTGTACCTTATTCGGACATTTCGACTTCGAAGTTATCTTCCCTATTTGGATTATCAAACTAAAATTAGAAGATAATGTCGATAAGAAAGAGGTAAGAAAAAGTTATTTTTCTTGATTTTTTATAATTATTTCTGTTAATTTCGTAAAAAATATGTTATAAAAGGAGTAAATATATTAATTTAACTTTTTTGAATTCACTTACCTTCAATATCAATCCATTCAATAAATTTAACGTTTATTTTGTTGAAACACGGAACAGTATGTCAACGATTTGAAAAAAAAAAAAAAAACTAATAACATTATTTTTAAAATGCACTTTAATCACATTTTTTTTTAATTACATGTTTAAAATCACATTTTCATAAATTAGAAAATATATACATAATCAAAAGTTAACGTTATAATTAATATATACATAGGAGTTTCGGGTTGTTTTTACTGTTGAAAATAGTGATAAATATATTAATTTATGCACTAATATTGCAAAAACAATTTTTTTTAAACTTTTTTGTTACCTTTCTAAATTTCTCATAATCCCAATAATTTGATAACTTTAATTCCATGATATTTATTATTTTAAACCATGTATCTAAAATAACTAAGATATTGATTTTGTGATAATAACAATTTTTGATTTTAAAAAATGAGTAATTATCGCATATATTTTATTAATTTTTGATATCTTAATTGTTAAATTGTGTTGAAAATAACAATTTTGTTTCATTAGTATGTGTTCATTAAATCCTAGTTCTAAATAGTCATAAAAACAATTACATGTACTTTATTTATGGGATGTACATTGCTGATATTTTTAGTGTTTGATGTATTTCTATTATTTTCAATAAAATTTTGTCTAATAATGGGAAATGAGAGTGAGAATACTTAAATATTATAGATAGATTCATCTAAAACGAAAAAATGAAATCTAATAATTATAATTTTTAATAAGGAAACTTTTTTTAAAGAAATTCCTTAAGTATGTCCTTTACCGGCACATCTACATTATATGACACATACAATATATATACAGGGTGAGTCATAAATATCGAAACAATAGGCTATCTCCTTAAATATTGCCCCTAGACCCATACTTCCAATTGCAAAGTTTCATCAAAAAAGGTAAATTTTTTGGTAAGATAAGTTGCAACTCCATGGGGGGTCTATTTTAAAAAATACGAAAATTAAATTTTTATACGACCCCCAGAGAATAAAACTTTCAATTAGAAAATTTTTCCTTATCCTCTTCTGAATCGAACAAAAAAAAAATTCATCTCGATATCTGCAAATCCCTGGATGATATTAAAATCCAAAATTTTTCAAAATTCGTGACTTACACCACTTTAGCATACATCTGAGTGCAGCGATATCAGTTCATTTGAAATACAATTTAGGGATCGACCATTAATTTACGCATTGTTAAATGTAGACCCAAGACAATGCTTTAACTTTTAAATATAAAATAAAAGCATATAGCTTTTTGCTTTAAACTTCCTTGACATATGCTAGATGTCTGCAATATCTCGAGCTTGGCGTCAGGCTCGTAATTGGCACGACCCATTGGCCGGACCGTCTTATTAAAAACTTATTAAAAGTGTTATTAAATTAAGTGATATTAATTAAACTCTCATTAACCGTGTCTTTAAAACTTATTGCCACAGGTAATAAGTTTAGTAAAAATAGTAATAGCGATAATGACCCTTATATTAACTGGATCATATGGAATATATTTTAATGTTATTGTACATTTTAATGTTAATGGAAATATATTTTAAAAAATTACTTAGAATTTTTTTCAAAAATCTAGTTTTTACTATTCAGCTTCAAAATTTATGTGGTTTTAAACATATTTTTACTTTTTTCTATCTTTACAAGAAAAAGTATTGGATTCATGAAAATTTTGAATTCCGGTTTTCGACGGATTCACACGTTTTAGGGCTCAGAGATACCGAAAAACATGTTTTTACAAAATGTCTGTCTGTGAGTCACTGCTTCTGTATCTCTGTATATGATATACATTTTGTGAGCGCGCTATCTCAAAAACTAATACACAAAATTTAATAAAAAATTATATTTACTTAGTTCTTGATCTACATTGATGCTGATTAGTTTTTGGTATGAATTGCTTAACAGGTGACCCTACTGAAAAGGCTTTTGTGCGATTTCCGCGATCGCTGTATCTCCAGAATGCAAGGAATATCATCAATCTTCAGATTCAGTTATTCCTTGACATGAATTGATGTTATTTATATTTTGTTGTATATGGCTCCACGAGAGGCGCTGCAACACTGAATTTGTTAAGATTTCTGCAATAGCTCTACTTTAAGAACTAATGCAATAATTTCCATAAAAAGTCAGATGCAGTTACTTCTTGACATGAATTGGTTTTGTTTACGTTTTTGTATCAATCATCTTTCGGATGGCGTTTTCATAATGAATTTTGTATAGTTTACACGATTTCAGCGATATCTTGTACTAATCCACGGAATTTCGTATCTTTAGAGTCCTCCGATTGCTACATCCGAGTAGTTTATTTATTCCAAACGGCATTAAAAAAAATATTTATTCGAATGTTAAAGTCGAAGAGTATAACGTTTCTGTTGCGTATTTTTTTTTATGCTAAGCTCCCACTAATATTTCATTCTAAGTGTATTTAATTGATCAAGGTTTAATGCGTTCGAACCAAACATCATTTAAGAAATTCAATTGAATAATTTCAACTTAAAACATTTAAATGAAATATGCCGAAGATTCATTAAACACCTGTTCTTGTTTTAAAAAGATAACTGATTCGAAAGTTAAACAAAATTTAAAATGTATTTGTATTTGAATTGAAAACTGTATGTTAAACTCTAAAAAATGAAAAAAAAAAAAAAAGCGCAGCGGCCTTTGAGTCCGCTTACAGCAGTTAACACGTTGGGGATTGTTTTTTTTTAATTGTTTTTTTTTATTCCGGCCAATTATCTGCAATTGGAAATCCAGGGTTCGAAAAAAACTACGGAAAACGTCGAACGGTTAGGCCGATGGTTGCGATTGGGTTCGAACCCAATACCTACCGTCTACCAGTTTGGAGGCCCGTAATTAGAGACATCTTTTACGCATCGTGTAGTGGCAATTTTAACAAGAAAAATATGAAGTTGACAGGGATAAAACAATGAAAAAAATTGAAGTCGGCGTGATAAAAAAATTAAGATTAAATAAGCTGACTCATTTAAATAGTAATTAAAGAAGGCGAAAATGGCAAAACTTAAACAAAATCTGAAATTGAAACTACACAAGAAGAAGTTAATCACCTAGTTAATCACCTATTTTAAAAAAGCATTTAAACGTTAGGAGCCAATCTTTGTTTAAAACTAAATGCACATTTCTTCATCAGATGTTTTTATTTCAGTATTTCTCATTTTTAAACTTACATCATAAGTCAGTAACCCTTGGTTACGGTAACAATTCAATAGTTTTTTAACACCTCAATAAAAAAAATAATTTAAAAAGATGCCGAAAGATGTTTTCACCTCAGAAAATTTACTTTTAAAAATATTATTTGTTCACAAAAAATTGCATCTTTTTTTAAATTGCTATTTTAAATATTTTTATTTTTTAAAAATATTATTTAAAATGCTGAATCAAAATTGAAAATTAAACATTTTCATTTAATTAAAAGAAAAAAATTCAATGCGACAAATAATATTTTGAGTTATGACAATTTTAATTTACTCTACATTTTTTGAAAAAAAAATTATTAAGAAAGCTTATTATGTGATAGTGCTTACAAATTATGTGTTTAACCATCACAAAACATTCAAAATTCAAACTCTGTAAATAAATAAATAAAATAAATGTTTTCTGGACAACATACAGCAACATTGTTTCTTCAATTACACGCATTTCAATTTGTGTCTGATCCCTTGAAACCTCACGATTTATTAAAATTATCATAACTCTCTGAGTTTTGGAGATATCAAGATGGAATTTTTTTTGTTCAATTCAGGAATGGATAAGGAAAATTTTTCTAATTGGAAGTTTTATCCTCTGGGGGCCGTATAAAAATTTAATTTTTGTATTTTTTAAAATAGACCCCCCATGGAGTTGCAACTTATCTTATCAAAAAATTTACCTTTTTTGGTGAAACTTTGCAATTGGAAGTATGGGTCTAGAGGCAATATTTAAGGAGATAGCCTATTGTTTCGATATTTATGACTCACCCTGTATATATGTTGCAGCCAATATCCGAAATTGGCCAATTCTAGAACTGGCCGGCCAATTCCCGAATTGGCCAGCAACGTTAAAATATGACTGGCCAATTCTAGAATTGGCCAGCCAATTCGCGGACTGGCCAGATGCAATTGGCCAGTTCGCAAACTGGCCAGATGCGATTGGCCAATTCGCGAAATAGATATAAGCATTCGGCTTAATCCTTTCTAACATAGCTAAAAGTGTCTATGAATTCAAATATTCTAGACGTCAGCCTGTCCGTGATCTAAGTCGAGTTCCGGTTAACTTGTAATTTTCATGGTATTTGGTTTATCAATTAATTTCGATATTGAAAGGGAATTGTGTACTATTTTTGGTTAATTTAGTTGGGTACACAAAAATATTTCGTAATAATATAATCAATGGGAATCTTTTTTACTGTACATTTTAATGTTACATTATCTTAATTACAAAAAAATTGGTACCTATGCATCATAGTTCGGATGTTGGCCAAGGCTTCCCGGCCAGTTCGCGAATTGGCCGGCCAAAACACGAAATGCGCTATTTATTTCATGTATTTCGGGTTTTGGCCAGGAAGCTTGGCTAGTTCGGGTATTGGCCGGCCAGGTCTAGAATTGGCCAGGCTCCGGATATTGGCCGCAACATGTATATATATATATATATATATGAGTTTAACTACGAATTTAAACCTTGGTGTAATCATACATGTTCACAGTCCACTATAGTAAGGAAATTACTAAGCGTAATACTAGAACTAATTGCCTCATCTTCATTTGTAATCTATTTTCAAATGAAATCTGTATATTACGAACATTGCGCATAAACTTCACGTAGTTTTATTAAAAGATAATTCTATATTATATTTAACTGAATGATTTTAATTGGTAAATTAATCAAATGAATATTAATTTTCCAAAATGACTAAAAAAGCGTTTAGGTTAGTATTTGAACTTGAGACCCCGACGTATGCTGCAAATGCTCTTCCAACAGAGCAACTTAGCACGCACAATTCACCCGGAGAAATAACATTATATACTCATACGAATAGTATGCATTTTTCATACGGGTAGTTTGAAAAAAAAAATAAAGTATTATTACATAGGGTATATATAATAATAATAAGTATGCATTCGTATTCACTGTGTGAATTGTGTTTGCCAGATTCTTCCAGGATAGCTCAATCGACAAAGTATTGGCAATTTGCGCGAAAGACTCGTTAGTTCGAATCCTGACCTGGACACTTTTGTAATCAGTTGGAAAATTACAAAAAGATGTATATATTTATAGACATCAGGATTATTGGTCAGAAATATTAGCAAGCTGTACAGTTTTACATGTGTGCTGATACCTGTAGATATTAAATCGAGTAAAAGTTTTTTTAAAAAGCTTCAAAAAAATTAAACAGTTTGAACAGCATACTACAAAATGTGTGTCAGTTATAAATAAAATTCAAGCTATGCAATTTTCAGCATGTGGAGGGAGGAGAAATATATAAATGTTTTTGAAAGGTAATATTTTTAAATTTTGAAAACAACACCATAGTTGTAAGACATGTGAGGTAAATCGAATTTTTAACTTTAATTTAGAAGAAAGTCTCTTTAGTGCAGGTAACTATTTTTATATATTATATAGTATTTGTTCCTAAATTGTCAATATATGATATTAGGACTCAAACCCTATTTTAACAGGAACACGGCGTGGAGTTATAGTTTCAGCTGATCCTGTTTCTTTTAAATTGTTAGAGAATCGTTAAGAAAAGTTAAATCGTCCCAGAATCATCACAATGTTAACGAAATTTTTGTCACAAATGATCTACAGCCTGAGTCTAAAATAATAGGACAAACTTTGAGGGAGGTGGTAGAGCTCACTATAACAAATAATTATGACATAGAAATTTATGACTGGAAGTGACGCGTTAAAACGCCACACTAGTCACCACAAAAGACCTGGATTATAATGTTAAGTGTATGGGAGCGTTATTTTCAAATATCTCTCTAAAATTTTAATATTTTCGCATAATTTTTTTTCTTATAGGATAGCTGAGGACGATCTGCAACCAGGCTGGTTTATACTTTTTTGATTTTGGTTACAGATTAAAAGAAAAATACTTTAACTTTCAGAACCAGTTTAAACCGGCTCTAAAACTGAAACTATCTTAATATAAAAAAAAATATAACCAAAATCAAAAAAGTAAAAATTAGCCCGGTTGTGGATCGTCCTCAGCTATCCTATGGAAAAAAATATCATGTAAAATATTGAAATTTGAACAAGGCATTTGAAAACAACGCCCCCCATAGACTTAACATTATAATCCGGGTCTTTTTTAGTGACTAGTGTAGCGTCTTGACGGGTCACTTCCGGTCATATATTTCTGTGCCATCATTATTTGTTATAGTGAGCCCTACCACCCCCTCAAAGTTTGTTCCATGATTTTGGACTCACCCTGTATTTCACAAATTGGTCACAATATGACTTTAAAGCATTGTCACTTTCGTCACAGTTTCGTCACAATGCTAATGACAAAATCGTCACAAATGACACACTTTTCACAAATTGGTCACATTGTGACGTCACAAAGTGGTCACAATGTGACGTCACAAACAAGCTCTAAAACGGCCATAACGACTTCACATTTTAGTCACTGTGACTTCACATCGACGTCACGTGACGTCACATCGACGGTCACAAAGTCACAGTGTGACTTCACAACGACGTCACCGTGACGTCACCATGTCTTACGGGTTGTAGTGCAGTATACACCGTAGACTTTTCTTGTAATGATAAAATAAAGTAAAAAGTAAGCACCAGTGGCAGACCTTTACGATCAGTGAAGCGCGATTTTCACGTGACTGTAGAAGCGAACGAAGCTGGTAATCCGTCGAAAACGTATGAGCTGTACGCCGAATGATTATGTAAACGGGGATTATTTTGACTAAGATAAATTAAAGGCAGTCGAAATGCCTATACTTGTCATGTTAAATTAATGTACCATTTCGCATAATTTACTTAAGGTATGGACTTGAAAAAAAAATATGCATAAAATAAACAAATCTTAATAATCTGAAGTTAAATTTATAATCAAATAAAACTTAGATTAAAAAAAGTCTGAGGTAAAAACAACATTAAATTAAAAAAAAGAAAACATGCAATTTTTTCAAAGATGATGATAATAAAAAGAAGTTCTTTTTATGAGTTTAAGTAATTCACCTCAGATTAAACAGGGATGTCTATAAAATATTCAAGCAAAAGGTCAAAGCATAATGTATAATAGTTCTTCCAAAAAGGAATATCTAAGTTTAAATTTAATTTTCTCAATTTTTTTTAAGTAAATAAATGCACTGAATTAAAACATTCCTCCATACTACTCTTTTTTTTGCAATTTTTTGTTCACGTTCATCATGGTGGCTCCTTTTCAATCTTTCCTGTTCAATCAAACAGCAGAGCGAGATTGCTTTCAGTATTTACATTCTTCTTTCTTTAAATGGGCGTAGTCGAGAAATATGAGGAGATAATCAAACATAATTACTAAAAAATTTTTAACTTCTGGCTGCCGCAGAAGCAAAAGTAATATAGCAGCAAAAAGAAAAATAATAATAATAGGTTAAAAATACTAAAAAATGGACAATTCGATGTATTTTAGGTTTGACCTTCCAACTGCCCTCAACATTTACAATTCATGAGTGAGGAAAAGCAATTATTGTAATTTTCGACGTGTAATCCGCGGAACAAGCATTTCTGTTTGGACCCATATATATATTTTTTTAGTTATGGCAACCAAATATTTACCGCCATCTGAAAAGTTGCATTTTACTTTTAAAATTGTCTGGGTCGAAAAAGATTGTTTGATCCGCGGATTATACGTCGGAAATAATGGTAAATTCTGAAGATAAATGTTGATTTCTTTTGTTAATTTAATACTGTAACTAACAATAACTTCCGTAATTTCGGGTGTATAAGCCGCAAATCAAACAATTCTTTTTTGACCCAGAAATTTTAAAGAGACAAATATAACTATTTAGATCGCCGTAAATATTTGTCTTCAATCACTAAATAAGATTTCTGGGTCCAAAAAAAATTGTTTGATCCGCGGCTTATACACCCGAAATTACGATAGTTAAATAATTAAATGTATGAAGCTGAATCTTTCGCATTATTTGTATTCTGATAATTTTAACATTTTAATTGTACTTTTGTTTTAAGAAGACGTTTTGAATTTGTAAAACGAGTTCAGCTCTTTTAATAAATGTCTAAGTCGAATAGAAATATGTGTTGAAATGACAGCTAATAAAAAAAAACCAGGGACTATGATTGTAAAATCCCATCACGTAGACAGTGCTGCCAGTGGGCTACTTTTAAAAAATTCAGATTTCTTGATTGCACCACTGTTTTGAAACGGCAAAATTCCGTGTCTTTTCGCCTTTATTAATATTTCATTAAATAAGGCGCATTTTACTATTTCAAAAATGTGGTTCCAATCCAGAATCTGAATTTAAAATAAGTAGCCCATCTGGCAACAATGCACGTAGATGAAATTTCAATTAAAACTCATCTTTAATGCCTTATCGATGTGAACGGAATGAAATTTTGCATGACAGACGATGAGATTTTCATGGGAAAGCCGATTTAGCTTATTGATGAGTGACTCTTCTCAGTTAAAATTATCGCTATTTCAGTTGTGTAATTGGTGGATCGTATAAACATGTTTAGCATTTGATTTAAGCTTTCCAATGCTTCGCTTTTGCAAATTTCACGGTATAAGTGTATTTTACAAAATTTTGTTATAAATAATAACAAAGAAATAAAAATTCATTTTTAAATATTCATTCGTAGAATTACTCCTCTAACATTTCTCTTATTACTGTTATGAAATATATAGCATTTTAAAAGTGTAAATATTATACAAATATAAGTTTCAGCTACGTTTATAAGGGTAAAAAGGAATTTCTGTAATGTGTTTTATTTCATGTATTAGATAAAACCTTGCTAGAACTTCAGGCAAGTTAGATGTATCCAAGTTTTTTAACTCTCCAAAAATTTGTACTTTTCAGCTAAAAACTTCATAAGCTCCCAAAGTACTCGTGCGATTTCGATAAAAAGAAATGTTGCAAAAGTACAAATATAAGATCGAATATGTCAGAAAGTTTAAGGAGTAGTTTCAGGAAAAAAATTTCTGAACCATGAAAATTGCCATTGCTTTCATTTAAATTAGAGGTCTGCACGGGCCCGGGCCGGAGGAATCGTTTCAAATTTTCTAACGGGCCGGGCCGGCAGAATTATAATAGTTTTCTCAACGGGCCGGGCCGGTCCGGCAAAAAAATTGAACGGGCCATACGGGCCGGGCCGGGCCGATAAAAAAATTTTCGGGCCTGACGGCCCGTTTTGAAGATTTAAGCAGAAACGATAAAATATGATCTATTTTCAACGCAAATGGTTTTAACGAGAATAAATATAAATGTGTGTCACGAGCCATACTAGTTTGACAGCATCAATATCAAAATGTAGCTTGTTTAGAGTTTGAGATCGGCATCGGACAGTTAAATTGTGTGTAACCCATTTTAATATTTTTTTAGCTGACTCATACCGGGCCGAGATCAAGCTTGCAT
Organism: Maratus speculifer; assembly: GCA_964019185.1. Classification (NCBI taxonomy): domain Eukaryota; kingdom Metazoa; phylum Arthropoda; class Arachnida; order Araneae; family Salticidae; genus Maratus; species Maratus speculifer. The sequence goes on from OZ025299.1 coordinate 199,891,598, forward strand.
TATTTTTCTACATATAGATTTGCCGGACCGGAACAAGACTTAACTGTTCTCAAGATCTGTAGGGCAGACAACATGATTTGTAAAATTATTAACAGCGATAAAGAACTTATGTTAGATTAATCTTTGGATATATACTTCTTGATGGTTTTTAGCTCACAGGCTATCATAGCCTGAGAGCTTATGTGCCCGTCCGTTCTGTATGTATGTACGTAACGCGATAACTCATGATAAAAATATCCGATCAACTTGAAATTTTGTATGTAGGTATATCCTGACAAGGCGCTTCCCTGATTAGTTTTTGGAGTTCATTCGATATGTATAAGAGGGGGAACGGGGGGCTCATGCCCCCCGTTAGTTGATATAGATGGGATTTTCATGCAGAATTAAGTTTTCAAAATTTAGATTAGGATCATTCTGATGAGGCGATTCCGTGACTGTTATTAGGTGTTCATTGATTAAGTATAAATAGGGGGAACAGGGGTTCTAATGCCCCCCCCCGTTAGTTGATATAAAGGGGATTTTCATGCAGAATTAAGTTTTCAAAATTTAGATTAGGATCATTCTGATGAGGCGATTCCGTGACTGTTATTAGGTGTTCATTGAATAAGTATAAATAGGGGGAACAGGGGTTCTAATGCCCCCCCCCCCCGTTAGTTGATATAAATGGGATTTTCATGCAGAATTAAGTTTTCGTTCAAAATTTAGATTAGGATCATTCTGATGAGGCGATTCAGTGACTGTTATTAGTTGTTCATTGAATAAGTATAAATAGGGGAACAGGGGTTCTAATGCCCCCCCCCCCCCGTTAGTTGATATAAATGGGATTTTAATGCAGAATTAAGTTTTCGTTCAAAATTTAGATTAGGATCATTCTGATGAGGCGATTCCGTGACTGTTATTAGGTGTTCATTGAATAAGTATAAATAGGGGGAACAGGGGTTCTAATGCCCCCCCCCGTTAGTTGATATAAATGGGATTTTCATGCAGAATTAAGTTTTCGTTCAAAATTTAGATTAGGATCATTCTGATGAGGCGATTCCGTGACTGTTATTAGGTGTTCATTGAATAAGTATAAATAGGGGGAACAGGGGCTCTAATGCCCCCCCCCCCGTTAGTTGATATAAATGGGATTTTCATGCATAATTAATTTTCGTTCAAAATTTAGATTAGGATCATTCTGATGAGGCGATTCCGTGACTGTTATTAGGTGTTCATTGAATAAGTATAAGTAAGGGGAACAGGGGTTCTAATGTCCCCCCCCTTAATTTATATAAATGGGTTTTTCAAGCAGAATTTTCAGATTTCGTTCAAATCTCTGAATAGTTTTGGAAGTTTAATGGTTAAGTATAAAAGAGGGGGATAACTCTTTTTAAATTATATAAATGCTAAATGGGTTTTTATCAAGAATTATCTAATTTGCTCTGAATTTTGGATATAGATTTTTTATATGATAAAGAATGTCTTTGATAGTATAGGAGGTTCAATGATTAAGTATAAAAAAAGAGAAAAGGGGAGAGCTGTTTCCCCTTCTTATTTTTTTTTTTCGAACGGAATTAACCCTTGAAAATATAAAGCTTTAATGTGCAATTAGTATTTGTAGCCTGTGAGCTCAATGCCTTCAGTTTAACTGGGCAGTATTCTTTATAATTGTTAAATTAATTTCTCAACAACGCGAAAGTTTGATGGTTTTTAAATTAATTTCTCGATAACGCGAAAGTTCGACACATTTTAAGATTAATTTTTAATTGTAAAAATATAAAAGTTATAAGCCTGACTATTGAAGGCATTTGGAATCGAATAGCATTTTTCATTTTTAATGAATAAAATACTTGCATAAATTTGTTCAGATACAATAGTTTCTCAAATGGTAGCAGGTTTTTCTCCCTTCCCATGCTATAGCTTCCGGAAATTCTATTGAAAATGCTACCTATAACAATAATTTATTTCCTTTCAGTATTCTTAAATTGCTTGTATCAAAAAACGGATAATGCCACTTGATTACATAGTTTCTGAATAAAGATACCAGCTGTGCGTTTCTGAGAAAAAAATGAATTTAGAAATGTATCAGAAAGGCGCATATTTGAGTTAACGAATGAATTTGGATTTAAAATCTTTAATAAAATGATATAGAAATATTTTTATAAATCTTCTTTTATTAAACAGCTTCAAAAGTTACGATGTTTTTAACTTTCTTTCTTTTTTCTTTTATTCTAAGCCATATTAATTTTTTGATGAATCTTTATTTGATTGTTGAAAGCCTAAGAATCTTAGTAATCACTAATGTTGCTAATGTGTATTTCCTGTAAAATATACTGTAAAATCATTCCATAGATATGTATGCAGTATTCTTTAAAGAAATCTTAATTATATGAAAAAAATCTGAACTTTTTAGAAATCGTAGAAATTGTAACGGGCCCAAATGGGCCGGGCCGGGCCTGTTTTCACTGATTTCTGTACGGGCCGGGCCTAAAATATAAAAATTTAAACGGGCCGGGCCGAACTTTGGAGTTTTACAACGGGCCGGGCCGGGCCTGGAAATTCCGACCCGTGCAGACCTCTAATTTAAATACATAATTTACGTATTTCTTAAAAAGTGCTGTTAGATATAGTTATTGGGAAATCTAAAAAAAATATTAATTGCAAAATAGCTGTTAGTGAATTCAATAAAAAGTGGTATTTACATATGTTGTATAGACCAAAAAGAACGTTCTGTAACCCTGGAGAATCGAATTTGATACCCGGGTATTTGTAAATTTTAAAATATTATTATATTTCACTTCACTTATTAAGTACATGATTCAGAATATTACGATTCAGAATATTTTTCATATGATCAGCGGATAATACATTAGAAATTACTGTACTTAGTACTGTACTGTAGAAGTTTCACCGAGAAATATTGTACCTAATTTCCGGCGTATAATCCGCGAATTAAACAATTCTGTTGGACCCAGAAATTTTCTTTTATTTATGAAAAGCAAAAAATTTACCGCGATGTGAAAGGTTAATTTTTTTTTTAATTTTCTGGGTAGAAAAATGATTGTTTGATCCGCGGATTTATGCTGGAAATTGCAGTAGCTTCTACTTGATATTAGGAATAAATACGTACATTAATCAGACAGCGCATATCATAAACTGCTTTAATTCAGTTCTGCTCTATACCAATATATAGATTGTTGGTAACATTTAGATGATATTGATGGCTAGAAATTAATTATGGATCTGTTTGTTCTGCTAAAGATTTTTTTCGATTATTGTCACAAATCATTTTTTCCTAATTTGACCTTCCTTAATATATTTAATACTTTACTATACATAAGATTTAGTATTGTTTCAACGGAGATACAACAAATTATCACTATTTTGTACTCTACAACCCAGTTAGTCAATATATTTAAACTTTAATCTCCAATCAAAATTCCAAGAATTTTAAGCAGGCGGGTTTGTTACACGTTAAATTAGTAAAACAAATATTTTTCATAACGTAAAATATGAAAATGATTCTTTTAACATGTATATATAGGTATTAGACTGTTTTACGAATTTAAATATGTATTATATTTATGTTTTTAAAAACAATAATAGCATTATGTAGATATTTTTTGTACATGTTTTTTTTTCATAAATTACAATAATGTAGTTCATAAATTAATTTATAATTTCGTTCAGGGCGTATGCTTATGAATAATCATTTGACTTACTTTTAGGTTTTGTAATTCTGATACGTATAACTTCGAAAATACTTACATACTTTACTGTCGAAATCATCAAATAATTCCGATTGTTTTTACTTTAATATTATCAATAAACGGAATGTCAAAATTTTCACTTTTCAGAAAATTTTATTTTAGTCTACAACGGATGTTTTTGTCACGTACTAACATTTTCAATCTTTCTAAACTGGATAAGAAAATATTATATTTTTGGCAGACAGATTTTTTTTCTAGAAAACATTTATTAAAACTATTCTTATTAGTATAAGAAATATTCTACTTGAATGAAAGCATGGTAGTTCAATTAATCTAATAAAAAGATATATTTTATTTAGCTTTCTTTCATATTTACCTTTCGAGCTCTAGTGGGTTAATTTCTTCCTACTTAATTTTAATCACCAAATGGCACAATAGCACAGGAATGTTTGGCCAAATTTATTTGAAAATAAAGTAATGCATTAATTCGTGTACATAATTAAACGAATTTTTCTTCCAAAATAGAGGTACCAAAGTGACCATTTGTATAGTTTAAAGAAATTCTCCCACCAAAGTTTAAAGGTCTATGCCTTTGAGGAGCAAATCACTTCCATTCATAAAATGCTGAAATGATTAAATGACACAATAATTCAAAAACAAATTTATTCCAAAGTACATAAATGCTTTTTTTTAGTATTTGAGTTTTTAATAGTTGTATTTTTTTTAATAGTTGATAAAATTCACATTTTTCTTTCAAAAATCTTGTGTCAATGTGGAATTTTACAATAAAATTTAAGAGGGATATATTTTATCCCACCAATCTTCAAGGGATTAAATTATACGAGAGGGTTTCGAAAGTTTTAATTTCAGGCAAAACATTTTAATGCTACCTCGCATCCCTTTTTCAAAACAATATTTTCAATAGTGGAGGAAATAGAATATAAATTGTAATTCAATGGAATATAAATATAATTCAAACTTTGCGGTACTCCCACGTAAGTCCAAAACTTTATCCCTTGAATTTAGATCGCGTATCTTTAAATGGACACATGTAGAGATGCTACGTCTAAGTCTTTTTCACATCACTATTATTTTATATACACGGTCTTTTATGAATAGCCTATTGGTTCCAATTAAATAAAAGAACATTTTCCGTATAAAAAAAAAAAAAAAAAAAAAAACAAGGCAGGACCCGTCAAATTTCGAAAAAAGAAAATTTAACCATTTAAAGCAAAATGGTAATATACTTATCAGTTAATTTTTATTAAAAACTGGTTAATTCGAACCGGAATTTTTTGTGAGATAATTTGTATTAATATTAACCTGAAGGAAACGGTGTTTTTAAAATGAAATAAATTTGTTTATAGATTCTGGTGGCAGTGATACTTTTTAACTTTTTAGCCAAGAATTGATTGGCCCGATAAAGGATTAAAACGAAACAGATTCGTTGCTTTATAATGAACCTACAAAATTAGTTTTAAAAAATACATCTTATATTGGTAATATTTAAACATATTATACTTAAACTAAATTTGACAAAACCCTATTTCCATAAAATTCAGTTTTAGAAATTATTAAATTTAATCTTCACTCGTAATGTAAGAAGTTAAATATTAACCCATTAGTGCCTGAATTATTTTCTTCGTTAAAATTCAAATTTTGTATTTTCCCACCTTTTTTAAAGCAAGAATAACTTTTATCTTAATTTATCGAGGACTTAGTCTTTAGAAAGAAAGTATTTATTTATGCTCCTTTTTACTGGTGTGAAATGCACTTACTTGAATTTTTTAAAACTGCCTCAAAAATGAGACGGTAGGCACTAATGGGTTAAAGATATGTTATTATGACATTGTTATCAATTAGAGCTCTTATGCTTGGTATTCCAAAAGGAAAAGCAGCAAAATTTATTCCACTTTGATACAATCATAGAATTTTTCCCCGTGAAATTTAAACCTAATGTTATTTTCACCATCTCAAAATTGATATTATCCACCACTCATATCTACCGTAATTTCGGGTGTATAAGCCGCAGATCAAACAATTCTTTTTCGACCCAGAAATTTTTAGGAAACAAATATAACTAGTTAGATCGCCGTAAATATTTGTCTTCAATCACTAAAGAAGATTTCTGGGTCCAAAAAGAATTGTTTGATCCGCGGCTTATACACCCGAAATTACGATATATTGATCTTTTTTATGATATTCCAATTTGGTCATTTAAATTTAAACCTTGAAGTCTTGATTGCTATTAGCTGGAAACAGATACGAAACAACTTACGTTTTTAAAGAGTAAATGAAAATTTCGAAATAATTTGCGTCCTGTCAAAACGATAGATAATATACCTGCGACGTCAATGACGAAAAACGACGATTTTTATAGTCCTGAACTCGAATGATTGAAATAACTTCGTTTCGATTGTCATTACCTTGCATAACTCGGCGAAATAAATTCAAGCAGTCGAGAATCATCAAAATTTTATTAAAATATTCTTGGTGCTATTTGTAAGTTTGGAATTAAAACTAGTTGGTCTCGTTGTATGATCACTGTGCCTTAACCCTTTAACGTTCGTTGGTTTCGCCACGAAACCACAAAATTTTTATTCCGATACGCAACACTGACACCGGTATTTTTATCTAGAAATATCCCTTTTATTTTGTATGTGAAAAATCACGTTTTCTTATTTAGAAATATATATGGTCTTAATTACCTGTGTCACTCATTTATTTCGACATCTTAGCAATGAAAATGCTATGATCGTTAAAGGGTTAAATGGTTAACTTGCTTTATGAAAAAAATACTCTTTTTAATCGACTGAAATTTAGTATAGAAGAGTTCGTTACACTAATTCAGTATAGGAAGGTTAAAAGAATATCAAATAGACAGAAACTGTTTCACATCTTTGTAAAGAAATGTAAAATCTGAATAATTTCAAATCTTTGTCACTGCTTTATTTCTCTAGAAAAATATCTATTGGTAATTTTGCATTATCGTTGTAAATGATTGTTTTAAGTGACATGAATAACTAAGTCTTCGAGATAAAAAAGAATAGTGTAAGAAACAACTAACTAATTAAAGTAGGTATTTCGTAGAACTTTGAAAACTTTTCTTAGTTCTATTGTGAGACTTAATGTGCTTAGACGCATGAATGAGCAAAACATCTGTTTCATAATCTTATATGAAATTATACATATTAATACAACGGTTCAATTTTATTGTAAATGTACAATATTTCATTATAAGATGAACACTTTGAATTCCAATTGATTGCGTTATTCGCGAAATATATAGAAGATTACTTATTCGTTGAATTTCTGCCTGTATCAAGATAATTTGATTTCTTCATTACTTAACTTTATTGTTTGATATTATATACTATATTTTTTAACATTTTTTAACAAAGTTGAAAAGTCCGTCTGCCCGCGTTTTAACTCACGTAAATATACTCGGATTTCCATTCAATTGAAATATGTTAATTATGCTTACCATGGCTTTTTCGCTATTGTATATGAAGTATGTAGCATGAATAGTACATTTACAAGGACACTCAAAATAATTCCATTACATTATGGCATATGAAAAAGAAATCATTTGCAGAGTATTTTAATGACATTAAGCTAATCTAAATGCATTGGAATTGATATAAATCACCGAATTTTACGACAAGATTATTGCGATAAAATACGCATTCACAGCAATTACAAAAACGCACAAAAGAAATCGGTTACAGTACAGTCTTTTAGAAATGAATTTGAACATGCGTTCTTAATTTCGGTATGTGCTTTGATATTTAACTAATGTCCTGCATGTTACTCCTTGTCTATGAATTCCCCATATGAATTACCCCGTATATAGTGCTGTACAAAAGAATTCACGCAACATTCGCCTTATTAGTGGAAAATATCCTTAAAATGTACAAGAAATAATTCTTCTTAAGTATTGATATTCTAAAAACAGACCAACACAATCCGTGAATGCATTCAAAAAATAGCTTCACGCCTCATATTTCCAAAGTGTTATATGATGATAAATAGTCAATATGATTGTCAGTTAGAACATCGCCAAAGCTTATTATAAGTCCTTGCGTAAAAAATTTTCATGCACATTTCTAATGTTTCATGTTTGTCCAGAAATTTTACTTAATCGTGTCAAAAAAAAATTTTTATTGGAATTTTTACTAAAACTATTCAACATATTTATTAACTTAGTTCAGCGTTGCATTTATTTAACCTATTTTATGAAAAAAAATTCTTTGAATTGAATGAAAGTTATTACAGAAATGAGTCGTAAATAAGAAATCAGAATAGAAAGTTAAAAGTGTATCGAATAGACCCAAGAGCCAGTAGACAGAGCCCAAGTTCTCTGAATACTGGTAATTTTTGAAAATTCCGTTCGCTTTATCTAACCACAAAATTTTCACCTATGAATAAAGGAGAGGAAACCTTTCAATATTACTAGTTTTGGGCACCCATCCTAGTTACGCCACTGTAGACAGAAACTTTTTTACATCTTAAAAATAAATACACCTGAACATTTTCAAAACCATATAATTCCTTCATTTCTCTACAGAAATACCCATTGGTAAATTTGAACCATCGGTGGAAATAGTTATTTAGAGTGACATTAATAACTAAAGCTTCCTGATAAAAAAGGATAAGTGAAAGAAACAACTAATAAACTAAAGTAGGAATTTCATAGAACTCTGAAAACTTTCCTATTTCTAATGTGAGATTAAACGTGCTTAGACGCATGAATGAGTGAAACATTCATTTTCTATTCTTTTATAAAATTATACGTATTAATAAATTGGTCCAATTTTACTGTAAATTTGTGATATTGTAATACAAGGTGAACGCTTTAAATTTTATTTGATTTTATTATTTATGAAATAAAAAAGAAATGACTAGTACTTCGAAATTCTTTCTGTATCAAGATAGTTTTTATTAAAACTATTCAACAGATTTATTAGCGTAGTTCACCGTGGTATTTATTCAACACTAGAAAGCCCAGAAGGAGTCAACTAGATTCCGACCAGAAGATTAAATGCCAACTGAAGCCAGAATTTGTTTCAAATAAGTTAAATTTAAAGAAGACCTATAAACATTAAATACCCCTTTTAAAAATTTTGAAAAAAAATTTCTGGCATGAAATATTTTTATGAAGCTTGAGTGAAATTTTCGCACGTTCTAGTGTCAATTTACTGTATGAAAATTAAACACTTAATTGTCGCGCCCGAGACATTCACTGGCTGCAAGCTTCACGGCTTTTATTCAGAAATGTTTGATTCCTACCAGTTTTATAAAATAGTGTAATTTGATTTATTCTGGTACCATTTTACTTGTCATTAAATAAGAAGAATATTTCTTTTTCAAAAAAGTGGGTTGAATAATGAATTTGAATTTTTAAACCGTAATTTAATGCGATCATTACGGGGTTAAAAAGTCTTTGAATCGAATGAAACTTACTATGGAAATGATTTGATTATGAGAATTCAGCATAGGAAAGATGAAAGTGTATAGAATAGGTAGAAAATGTTTTATATCTTTGAAAAGAAATGTATCTGAACATTTCCAAATCCATGTCATTCCTTCATTTATCTACAGAAACAACCAGTGGTAATTTTTCACCATCGGTGGAAATAGTTATTTAGAGTGACATGAATAACTAAAGCTTACAGATAAAGAAAAATTAGTGTAAGAAACAACTAACTAACTAAAGTAGTAATTTCTTAGAACTGCGAAAACTTTTCCTATTTCTAATGTGAGAATAAACGTGCTTAGACGCATGAAAGAGCGAAACATTTATTTTCTAATCTTATGTTTAATTATACGTATTAATAGAATGGTTCAATTTTCCTGTAAATATGTGATATTGTAATATCAGGTGAACACTTTAAATTTTATTTTAGTGTATTATTCATGAAATATATAAAAAAAGAGTTTTACGTCAAAATTCTTTTTGTATTAAGGTAATCTGATAGCTTTATTATTATTTCCTTTACTCTTTGAAATTCTGCACTTTACTTTATCTATCCAACAAAGTTAATGTGTTTTGAAATCAGTTTGTCTGTCCATGTTTTGCACTCAAACTCACGCAAATATTTTATTTCCATGTAATTGAAATATGTTAGTTATTCTTAATATGACATGTTAGGTATTCCATAAAAGTTCCATAATAGTTCGTTTATAGGAGCACTTAAAAGAATTCCATATCAGTATGACATATGAAGGAAAATAACTTGCACAATATTTAATCCCTTGAGCTCTGATAGTAGAATTTTCTACCACATAAATTTAATTCCGAAATGTCACTGTCGCACCAGAAAATTCCACCAGATTTATTTGAAAAAGGTTCAATGCATTTTTTCGTGTTTATCGTTAACCGGTTGTTTTCTTTGCAAAATACCGGTGCCACTGTGACATTTGAAATTTTGAAGAAATTTTCACCCCAGAGCTCAAATGGTTAAATGACATTATGCTGTTCCAACTGAGTTCGTACGGGTCCTAGAATTTCAAGACTAGGTAATTCTTTGGATTCAGTATTTTCTTATAGAAAATCAGTCCTTAAGGCGAAATTTCGCGTGTTTGAACTAGATTTTTTTGAAAAAAAATACAAATATATCTCCTGAAAACTAACAGTACCTGTATAAACCCTGTTCAAATACATCAGAACTTGTCTGAATCCCCGAAATTCATTACAAGATGCTTACGGTACAATAAGTATATTATGTATGCGCACTAAATTTAACTAATGTTTTGCATGATACGCGTTGTATATATATTTTATACCTTGTATACTCGGCTTCATAAAAGATTTCAGGTGTCATTTCTCTTATAAGTGGAAATTGCTGAAGGGGAAGTTTTACTTGGTGTATGTACTTCTTAATTGATTGTTTACATCCAAGTATTTAATAGATAAAAAAAATTATATTATATACAAGGCTGCTTAAATAATTCAGATATTTCTCTGATTGTAGATGGGAACAACAGAAATTGTGCTCTCAAATGTGTTCTGCGTTTCCATTATAATTGAATTAAATATAATGTTTTTAACTTTCTGCAGCGTAACCAGGGTGTATACCCAAATACTCAGAGTACTGGTAATTTTTTTTAGCTCTGTTCACCTTATCTAACAAGAAAGTTTTCTGCCATGAATTAAGGAGAAGAAAACCTTACAATATTTCTGGTTCTGGGTACCCATCCTCAGGGCCTGATTACTAACGGGGCACTCTCCCACCAGGAAAAAGAAATAAAGAATTTTTCCTTATTCATGACAGTAATCTTGTATGAAAAGGGCGTTTAAAGAAGACGAAAATTTCTATAAATTTTTTCTGGTGAGAGAGTGCCCCGTTAGTAATCAGGCTCTGCCCATCCTGGTTACGCCACTGACTTATTAAACGGCAGAATTTTAATATATTATTATGAAAATGTTGGAAAATATTTTATAAACTATGTTTGACGCATTATTTCTTCTTTTTTGTTTCTTTTTCACATCAGATACTTTTCATACTGTGTATTATTTTGCCAGATAATAAATAAAACCTTCTTCGAACAAGGAAATGTATCTGTACATTTCTTGATCTGTTTCTAAAGTCATGATACAATCCTTTGTAATTTCTGTGCGTCTGCAATAAATAAACATAATAGCACTAATTTGAGAATGTAGCTAAACTGTGAAATTTTACTGTGACACATATGCTATTATGAACATTTCATTTTTCGGGTGTCATTCTTTCATAGGATCGAGTACCGTTGAAATAGTTTTCCTTTTGCAGCGGTAGTTTTTGGGAATATTTAGTTTACAATAAAAATTAATGAATGTACTGAGATAGAGCTAGGTGCAATATAGTAGAATGAAAAAGTAATAATGTTAAAAGCACCAAATATATTAAATTAAAAGCATACCAGTTTCGGTAGCATATTCGGTAGCATTATTCTAAAATCATGCCTGCACAACATGGCGCGAAATTCTTACACAAACTGCGGGAGTGGGTCTCAGCAGTGTTGCTAGATGGGCTACTTTTTTAAAATTCAGATTTCTTGATTGGCACCACTTTTTTGAAACGGTAAATAACCTTATGTTTTCGCCTTAATTATTATATCATTGAATAAGACACATTTTATCGTTTGTAAAAAGTGGTTACAGTGGGTTTCAGTTATCTTTTTTTCTAATTTGGGCACGTGTAACTCCCACTGTAGCTTGAGCACGATTACGGTGTTGCATGCGACGATCAGACTAACTCAATACCTCCAGCTACTTAGAAGACCGGCAACATCGCGCGGGCAGTTATCGAAAATCAAGCAAAATAAATGTGCTGATTTTCGCAGTCCTAACCCCCCCGCCACCGGTTTAAAGAAAAATGTTGTTAATAAATTTCGAAGAAACAGTCCAAGAGCAGCGTTTTTCTTACAATTGTTGCAGAAAACTACGATGAATCTCTCTCAAAAAATTATTGGTTTTCAAAAAACGCCCTGAATGTCTGATTGATGGTTTTTCAAGTGTTTAAGGAAATTTTACTCTCTCTGTTTTTGATTGGTAGAAACAGGAACTCTATGTAACTTTACTTTGTGCTTTTAATTCACAAGAGGAAATACAAAATCTCGAGCTTTAGAAATGATCGAAGACACTTTTTATTTCCAGATTTAAAATAATTTCAAAAATTCATAATAATATTTAAAATTGTCTGTGTCTATTTGAGTGCATGAAATGAATTTTTACGAAATAACTCGCCTAGATTAATTTTGTTCATGCACCCCCCCATGCACTTTTCTAGTTAATTTAAATTGCTACTTTAAAAAACTGGTTGTTCCGTTTCTCAATATAAGTATAAAAACTATTGAATTTTGCATCGAAATCCTTAAAATTTTACATCCATTTTATCGCTTGAACTTACGTTTTATAAAAGACTAACTCATAGTTTATTATTAATAAAATTTTGTATTCTGAAAACGAGATTATTACAGATGATTCGAGTTTTATGCATATGAGTCCGGAAAAAATCGTGACTTTGTGTTGTAATTGTGAACATTTGAGACTATTGGGTCTTCTTTGTTTTTAATTATTATTATGAAATAGTATTTATTAAAAATAATTTAAAAGATCACAAATTGACAAAAACTATGACCTTTAAAAACGGCTTGTTTTATCCGTATAACAATGGATTACATAAAATGGACTGATATTATTTAAGTTTATGTATTTTTTCAGTTGTTCTTAAACTTTAATAAGTTTCAAAAAAGATTTTATAAAGTTTATTGACTAGTATTGGAAGTTAGAATGCACATACACACAACAACAACAGTCTGGAATCCTGGTCACGGGTTTGATTCCTGGCTCCGGGTAATTTTTCACTCCAGTTTGGTTTAATGTATTTATTGTGTGTACGACTGTATAATATTTCTCAGGGTTCGCAGACTCCTTATATTTTGTAAGGACTCTGGCACCACTATTAATGATAAGAAAATTTATATTTAATTTTTAAGAAACAGAATTCGCAACCACCTCCTTGATTCGCTATTTTCAAAACATTTTCCTCCCGTGAAATACATTGAAAATACTGCAAAAATTTAGTAGTAGAGTTCTGCGAACCCTGTTTGTGTATACCTTTATAATTTGAATGCAGGCGTTATTGTGTGTATGTGGGTTTCAATATATATTGTAGACCGATGGAATAGTAAATACACTCATTGCCATAAAAATTTACGCACCAAGAAATAATTGTGGGATCATAACGGAACTTGGCATGAAGGTACATATCAGGCAGATATGCAAATGATTAGAAATGCAGTGTGATTGCGGATTGCGTAATGCCACTAGAGGGCGTTGAACTTCGTCCTCCTTGGTGTATAAAACTGGTAAGCTGAACTTCTTTGAGTGTACCTTTTCTTTTGCAAAGGAAAAGCTGAGGTAGACATGCCGTTACGCAGCCATCAAAGACAATATCAGCAGCTGTCAGAAATGGAGAGGGGAAGAATCATCGGGATGATGGAAGCTGGGTGGTCAGCTCGGCGAGTAGCTCGTCAAGTAAGCCGTTCTGATTTTACTGTAAGGAGGTGTTGGGACCAGTGGACTGAAGAGATGTCATTTACACGGCGACCAGGCTCGGGACGCCCTCGACAGATTAGTCGCCGAGAAGACCGTCACATCATACGAAACGCACGCATAAAACCAACTGCCTCATTGGCCGCTATCCAAACACAAGCAGCACCTTCACTACAGACCCCAGTGTCTTCCCGACCCATCGCAAGGCGCCAGGCTTAAGGACATCTGGTATCGCGGCGTCCATTACGTGTGCTGCCAATGACACCGACCCACCGACGCCTCCGTTTGGAATGCTGTCGCGCACGACGGGATTGGACTGCAACGCAATGGAACCAGGTCGTCTTCTGCGACGATTTTAGATTCAATTTGAGCAGCAATGGCAATCGTGTTCGTGTGTGGAGGCCCCGTGGTGAAAGCCTCAATCTTGCCTTCGCTTTACAGCGACACACTGCTCCTACACCTGGAGTGACGGTATGGGGTGCTATAGTTTATGATACACGGTCACCTCTAATATTGATCTGTGGCACTATGACAGCTCAGCGATACGTCCAAGACATCCTTCAGCCACATGTGTTGCCACTAATGGCAGGGCTCCCAGAAGCCATTTTTCAGCAAGACAATGGTCGGGCACACACAGCAAGGATGTCACAAGCCTGCCAGCGCCACATTACCACCCTTCCCTGGCCTGCTCGATCATTAGATTTGTCACCAATCGACCATATCTGGGATCATTTGGGACGGCAAGTTGGACACCCTACGAGTTTAGTTGAACTCGAGGCGCGTTTACAGCAACTGTGGAACGAAATGTCTCAGGACATCATATGGCACTTGTATGCCTCAATACCCGCTCGAATCGCATCGTGCATTCGCGTTAGAGGGGGTCCAACAGAGTACTAAAATTTCTGTTCATTTGTACTTTTTTTTGGAATAAATGATCCTTTTTCTTTGGTTTTCTAATCACTTACTCATATCACAGTAGTATTTACGCATGCAAAATTTCGTTTCATTTGGACGTCTTTTTCTTGGTGCGCAAATTTTTATGGCAATGAGTGTATATTCATTATTGTCTCCTTATCCATGGCTATCTTATAGATGGCTGATGGCTTTCCCCAGTTTTTTTTATTAGTGAGAAATTACAGATCCAGATATCGGCTGAAGTAGCTCAGTGGATAGAGCAACAACTTGAAATGCTGTGATCCCTGGTCCTGATCAATTCCTGACGCTGGCTAAATTTTCATTTCAGTTGCGTCTAATGTATTTATTGTTTATATGTCTATATAATATTTGTATGTACCTTAGTAATAGAAAGTATACAAAATACGAAAAGTGAAGACATAATATGAAAACTTATATTTGAATATAGACATTTTACAAGTCAAGGTTCGCACACTCCTTATATTATATACATATATAGTCTGGCACCACTATTGAAAATAAGAAAAATTACATTTAACTTTTAAAACACTGAATACACGAAAACCACCTTCATTGACAGATTTTACAATGTTTGTCTGCTGTGAAATACTTTGAAAATATTCTTTAAATTTAGTGGTACAGCTGCGCGAACCCTGCATGTATGTGCGCGCAAAAACTAAAAAAAAAAACAGTGAAACACAAAGTCAAATGCGAATGAGTAAACCCTTGGCACTCCGTTGTCTCCGCTGAGGGGCCATAATCTTTTCTTCCAAAATTTGTTTTGGGCACCAGTAACAAAGGTAAATAATTTTTTTCTTATTTAATTAGAGAATTTTTGAAATTGTCGACTTCAAGGAAAGTTCTTTTAAAAAAGTGGTGCTAATCAAATAAAAATTTTGTAATAGGCACCGGAGTCCGTGGGTTAGAAAAGTATTTTACTCATTTGAAATAATATTTTGCCCAGAAAATACGTATAATCTACGTTACAAAGGTATTTTAATTTTAATTTATATATCTTTTATAGCACACAAAATATTATATTGTATAGTTATTTAATTTTAAAATGTTGCACCAGATTAAATTTTAAAGAACATTTACGATACCCGTTTCATTAAAATGAACTAATACGTTTAACATTCTGTTTTGGCGCACATACAATTCCTCACTGTACATCGTTTCTGTAAGTACAATTAAATATAGTTTATTTCAGTGAACATTAATATGTGCTGACTGAAATCTCTATGGCTTTAATTATTACTAATTGAATAATCCATTACCTTACGGATTACTGTAACGGTAATAATAGTAATTATTTAAAGATTAAAAGGCATTAAACTTGACAAAAATGCGGATTTAATGTAAAAGCATGGTAACGGATAATGCCCTATAGTAATAGAATTTATTAGAGTTTAATGATGGAAACTCGCCGACTGATATACGTAGCCCTAATTACGTATCTAAATGTGTAGCATGGTAAGTTATTAATAAACTAGTAAAATTTTTCAATATTTAAATTAATGTAAAAATGAGTATTCATAGGGATAATTTTTGAGAATGACTTCATTTTTATACCTATAAGGATTTTCCAAATTATATGGTATCAAAATTAATTTTCATGATATCATAATAAATCATAATCTATAGTACGTAAGTAGAAATAAAGCATTTTTTGGGGGGGGGAGGGGTATTTTAAATTGGGTTTCAAACTGTAACCTGCCAGTTACCACAATTTTCTTTAACCCTTTGAGCTCTGGGATGTAAATTTCTTCAAAATTCCAAATGTCACATCGGCACCAGTACTTTGCAAAGAAAAAAAACCGCTTGACGATTAACACGAAAAAAAAAAAAATGCATTAAACCTTTTTCAAATAAAATTGTCGAATTTTCTGGTGCCATTGTGACATTTCGGAATTAAAATTATATGGTAGAAAATTCTACCATCAGAGCTCAAGGGGTTAACAGTAGAACCGCGAAATTTTACTCAAACTTCATAAAAATGTTTTACACCAAAATATTTATTTATAAAACTACTTAAGTAATTTGTTCATACTATATTAATTCAGGATATATGTAACTTATTCTGTGAAGAAATTTATGGTTTCAATCGATACCTATCCATTTGGTACGGGTCAAAATCACCGTCACCGTGGTTCTAGTGTTAACCCCTTGAAGGGCGGTGGAATAAAATATATCCCACTTTATTTAAATTGAAAAATGCCACATTGACACCCGAATTTTGAAATAAAAATTTTAATTTTATCATGTTCATAAATAAAAGCATTATTTATTTTGAAATAGATTTGTTTTTAAATTCTGGTGTCATTTAATCATTTCAGCATTTTATGAATAGAAGCGCTTTGCCCCTCAAAGGATTAAAGAAATTGTTGACTTCTTGAATTATAGTTAAACAATGATTAGATAGACAAAGATAACTGTAAAAGTTTAGTGGTACTTTACGGGGAACAATTTGACACCCGTGGTTTAAATACTGAAAATAGATTATCGAAATTTCCGGAGTATAATGCGCGGACCAAACAATTATGTTTGGACCCAGGTATTCTTGTTTGATAAAACACAACCTCTTAAATTACGGTCAAAGTTTGAAATCAAATATTAAATACAAATCATGGGTCAAAACATGAGTATTTAGATTATACGCCGGAAGTTACAATAGTAAAACATAAAATACATAGCTATTATTGTTGTTATAATTGTGCATCGAATTTCACAAAAATATAAATCTTATGTTCAGAATGATTACTTAACAAGCACGCACACGATAAAAATAATATTTTTATTGACAAGTTTATTTTCTTAGTTTCTTTAAAACATTAAATTTTATTGTTAATACATCTTTGTTAAATTTGGTAACATACAGTATTTACGGTAGTTAAAGTATTTTTTACATGTTATTATTTATATGATAGCATATACGTTTAAGGCTCGCGATGCTCTATATTTTTTAGTACTACTGTTCAAGTAGCGTTGAATTTGTGGTATTTAATTGTATTCAACATTTCTGAATTAAACAGGGTTTGTACAGGTCCTGGAATTTCCAGACTAGGAAATTCTTCGAAACAGTAAGAAAATCTCTCCTTAACCCCTTGAAGGGCGGTGGGAAAAAATATATTCCACCTAATTTTGATTCCGAAATGCCAACATTGACACCAGAAATTTAAATTGAAAAATTTAAATGCTATGAGTACGTGAAGAAAGGTCTTTAATTGATTTAAAGTAAAATTGTTTTAAAAAGCTTGTGTCTGTCAATGACATTAGCGTCTTACGAAGAGAAGTTCATTGCGCTTGAATGGCTTAAATACCGTAATTACGTGCGTATACGCCGCACCCCACATAAATTGATTTTCCACCAGAATTAATTTTAAATGGAATGTGATTTACTTCTGCGTAGCACTTCTTTTTTTTAGTAAAATTTTCGGTTCAAAAAAGACAACTAAGCCGCGGCGTATACCCAGGAAATTACGGTCAAGCGAAATTTCACGTGTTTAAACGGGATGTATATATATATATACTATAAAAACGGATATTTTACCTGGAAAATAACGGTGCACGTACTCTCATCCTGTTAAAAAAGAAACTAATATAATTTCCGACTTAAAGTCCACGGATCAAACAATTCCGTTTATACAACCATATTTTATTTAGTTGTAGAGTCCAAATATTTGCCGCGATCAAAATTATACATTTTCTTTTAAAAAGATTCTGGATCAAAAAAATGTTTGTTTGATGCAATATGTGGATTATAAGAAGGGAATTGCGGTATTTATTTTTCACAAACGGTGGTACGCAAAATTTTGCCATTTTCAGCACTCCATACAGGTGAATATGAAAAATCATACATTGCATCGTAAAATTAATGAAACATTGAATATAAAATAGAAAATAAAAATTACGGTAAAAAAAGGAAAAAAAGAAATAGAATGATTTGAAAGAAATTTGTTTCCATCCTATCCTAACTTTAACCCTCTGGATCCCAAACCGCCCGAGACCGCCCGAGATATTTTAATTCGTATATTTCAGTTCCCACCAGAAAATTAAAACAACAATATTTGCTTTAATCAATAACAGAACATACCGTATTTAAATATAACGAAATTAGCCGTTGAATTTTTCTGGTGTGAAATGAACTACATAATTTCTAGAACGTGTTCTAGCATGGGAATTAAAGGGTTAAAAACTACTTCTCTTAAATGCATCTCGTATGTTATAAAAAAAGCAAAGTTTTCCTTATTAGCATAGAATTAAACAGAATCTCTGTAATTAAAAAAAAATAAATCTGGTGTTTTTAACATACAGTATTTTATTCTCCATTGAACTCATTCTTAAGTTTGTAATTAAGACTGCTTTCAAAATATTCACATGAGCTCCCGAAGATAGTTTACGAGCTTCTATTTTTACTTTAAATAATCTTTCAAAAAGCTTACATCTGTGATTCGTATTTTTTATTTTTCTTCTTTTAGCAAGATGAAAAAATTTATTATAAATAACAATTAATTTATTTTGTTAACGACATATTTTTATCGGAAATATATATTTTAATATTTTAAAAGAATTGAGATTTTAGATAAAAAATATTTATTAATAATAAATCCGAAGGAATAATGTCGTTTTTAAACTAAAAGTTATTGTAAACTATTTGTACACGGAACATTAATTTGTTTCAATATGTGAGGGAGAAAATAACTGTATTAACTGGTATCTAAAGCCATCTTTCAAGACTTTGATTTATTGTTATTTTATAACATTAAATCAAAACAATGACATATCAAGCATTAAATATATTTAAAAAAATAAATTATTTTAATTTATAAATGAAATTTAAATTATAGATCCGAATCATAGAATTCATCGTTTGACACTAGAAAAAATAGCATTAATTATAAAATACATATGTCTATAATAAGAAATTAATTAAAAAAAATCACAAAAGGCTCTCCAACCAAAGACAAATAATTATATTCCGGCAGGACGGGTGCGGAGCGTTTTGAAACCCCTAAAACACGCAGTATATAAATGGTTTATATTTTGCCATTAATCAATATCATTAATCCTTAATAAATATAAATAATTACCATCGCCTTATTTTAGACCAAGAGCCGACCGCACAAAACCCTATGTTATCGATCACAAGAAAAAATCCTTTATTTTATGGAAGAGCAGTAATAGAAGAATGTAGTGATCCATGTCTCTCGGAAGTGAAGTGGTGCACAAGCCAAAAATTGATACCACAAGTGGTTAACTCGTAGGCTTAACATCGTGCTTGTCCTACAATCGAAACTATGAAAACATGAAAAACTGGGTGCAGGAAAATACAATGCTAAGCCTACAAGTCAGCAAAAAGTGGTATTCATTTTTGGCTTATGCCCCACCTTGCTTCCGGCAGACATCGATGATTAGATTCCCCTATATTATTACTCCATAAAATAAAGAATTTTTTCTTGTACTCGATTACATAGGGTTTTATGCGGTCGGGTCTTGTACTATTTATCAAGTGTCAATTGCTACAAATTCTGCAATAAAATGAGTTGAAGATTACTTTAACAAAATAAACATGACAATTGTAAAAAATCATACGCACTTCAGGTTTAACCCTTTGAGCTCTGGTGGATAAATTTCTTCAAAATTCCAAATGTCACTTTGGCACCAGTATTTTGCAAAGAAAATAACTGGTTAAGGATATACGCGAAAAAATGCATTAAACCTTTTTCAAGTAAATTTGATTGAATTTTCTGGTGCCAATGTGACATTTCGGAATTAAAATTATGTGGTAGAAAATTCTACCATCAGGGCTCAAATGGTTAATTGATCAACCCAGGCGCGTGTTCTTAAAAGTTCATAATGAAATATAAGTAGTATAATGTCGGTTGCATGATGTATAGAAAATTACAATACAAAATTTCTATCAACTGATACACAAAGGGTCGCTAGCACAACTGCAAATTTTGTAAGCTTGCAAAAAGAATTATTTATAAAAGAACTTATAATTGTGTGGAAGTTTTATATGGTTTTTTCTTCAATTGGATGTGCAGAGCCGTTGCAAAAGCCGTTGCAAAAATATTATCCGTATCTAACTTAGTTATCTTAAGAAACTCTTAAAAAAATCTAAATGAATAAATTATAAAAATGAAAAACATTCAGATCTTGCTATTTCCAATCTTAATCGAAGCGACAGGGGGCGCAGCGTCCCTAAAATTTTCGCACTTCACTACCAAAATTTTAAATCGATAATATTTACTGTAGAATTTCATTGTAGATGTCAAAGGAATCTGACACAAAGATTTTTATTTTAAAATACTGGTAGAAAAATATGAAAATTTTAGGGACGCTGCGACCTCTGAAGCGACGATACTTTTTTTAAGAATGCAGAAGTCACGAAAATCGTAGAACTGCATACATATAATATTAATACTCTTTTTAACCCGAAGCACAGTGGGGCAGGAAGCCTCCAAAGTTGGCAAAAAATAAAATTTACTTTGAACTAAAAAAGCACATCGTGGATTCTTTTCTCGACTAAAAGTAGTAAAACTTTAAAATTTTACATAAGCTATAGAGTAATTTATTAATTAATTTAAGAACCTTTTTCAATATTTTTTTAGAAAAATGAGTTAAAAACAAGAAATTAAGATAGTTTTATACAAATTAAATATTTATAAATCATTCATTCAGGGTTCGCACAATCTTACCACTAAAATTTAACAGTATATTCAAAGTGTTTTACTGAAGAAAAACATTGCGAACGTTGAGAGTAAAGGCGTGATTGTGTGTCCTGTTCCTTCAAAATTAAATATAATTTTTTTTATAATTAATAGTGGTGTCAGAGTCCTTAAAAAATATAAGTAGTGTGCGAACCCTGCCATTATATCTCATTTAAAATTAAAAAAAATTAAACGTAATTAATAATTTTAATGATTCTTAAGCAAGCCTTAAAGTGAATATTAGCGACTCGTTTTGAAGGAATGAATCAACCTTTCTCAGGAAAATGCGCTCATTACTATAAAGACCGTAGAAACAAAAGTGTTTATGTTGTCTTAGTGCTAATATACATTTTTTTCTTTTCCTGTCTTTCAGATCTTAAACTCATACATGTCAACATACACTAACGAAGATGTAGAACTAGAATCGTATAACCGTTTTGCTCTTGATCTTTTTGATCGTCCAGAACAAATTCAGACGGAATATGATAACGGACACGTTTGCTTTACATTGACGCTTCTGTTTGCTTTTCAAATCGAAGAAATGAAAGCGATTTGCCAAGGCACTCTTGATTAATTCTAAAGCATTTCCTTTGTTTCGACAGGCTTTTGCCCGTCCAAATTTATATTAAAATTTAAAACACTTAATTTTATTTTCATTTAAACTATACTTGTTCGTAGTTTCTCCAATTATGAAGCTCTTATACTAAAAAATCACATTACTTTTCAAAAGTTTTTTTGTTAAAACGTTTCATGAAAGTCAGTTCCATTTAAATACATTATTTTGTAATAAATAATGTATTTAAATTCGTCTTTAACAAAGAAACAATATATATTCATGTTTGGCACATCCATACACTAAAAAAAATTAAGGATGATTAACTTTAAAAATGACCATACAATTAAAAAAGTAGAAAAAAGTAGCAAGATTTTCTGACATACTTACCCTTCTAAAACTCAAACTTAGTAGAAAAAATTATAGTTAACACTTAATTCGCCTTAATTCATAACTGAAACCTTCAATGTTTTTAGACACTGTTCTTTTTTTTTTTTAAATTTCACAACTATGTATTATAAGTGTCTGTATATCTATAAAAAATCATATTAAAACAAATTGAAAGTTAAGGAATTATTGTTACATACTTGTAGTTAAAGGTTCCGTAGCCAAAAAAAAATATTTTTTAATTATTACAGGGCTCCCAAATGGTCCGCCAACTGAACATCAATATTTTCATAAAAAGATTTTTGTTTTATATTTTTCTTGCTAATTGCGCAGAAACCGCCTTCAAAGGTTAATTATAGCACAAATGCTGTGGAAACCTGCTATGAAATTTACTGTTAAAAAATATTGGTGTACCATTCGCGGACCATTTCGGAGTCCTGTTAGTACAGCGAAATTAACAAACTAATGTTGAAACAAAATTATTGATTTTTTTTTTCATTTATTATGAAAGTACAATATGCAGTTTAACTTCTTTCTTTATTGACGACCAAAATAAATTTGCGCAATTTTTAGTACTAGGTAGATCTGTACTGATATCTACTCTATTAAAGTGACATATGCCGGTAGTTCAAAATACAATTACATTTTTTCGATTTTTTGCCAGATTTCGAGGTTTTTTGCCCCACTGTGCGACGTGGCGTTTTATTCACACGACATTTAATTACGTGTAATCTTTTTTTTTTATGTATTTGGCAGGATTGGCTAATGCAAGCTTCATAAAACAGGTGGGGTTAGATATAAATTCGGGACTTCATAATTAATCTTTTGAAAAGGTTAACTGTAATACATTTTATAAAGAATCACGGCATTCGAAATATAAAAGTACGGAATTTAGGAATGTGTCACCTTTATCCCTTATCTGTACGGTTATGAGTGTATTAAAGGAGGCAACGAAAAACAGCCGATCTCGGAATTTGCTTTTTCTCTGTTAATGGGCTGTAAAGCCTTCAATGAAGACCGGGTAGCGTGATGCGGTTACTTCGATAAGGCGCTGACTCGTGTCTGATTTATAGAAACATTTTATTAAATGTAATAATTAATTCTTGGCTATATAAGTCACATTCACAAACGTTAATAAATTAGATTATGAAGGATTCTAGTTTCAATATAAAATCAATCAGATGAAAATAAAGTTAATAGTCCCTGACTAAAGAATATCAGTCTTTATCGTAGATTCACAATGCGTATCCAAATCACTTGTTCATTATGAAGTGATATCTTTGTACAATTTATGACCTGACTTCAGTCACTTTTTCATACTCTAATATCCGGAGTAATATACCTTGACCCTCAGCTGAAATGCTGAACTGTCAAGCCTCTTTCCTGAAGTGAAAAATCCCTCTTTTCCAAAACAGGTATTCCAACCTTCATCTTTGCCTCTTTGTCAAGACTCCCTCCTCTTCTCCTCTTTCTTCTCTCGACCCCACGTAAAAAAAACATCGGTTATTTTTCTGTCCACTTAGAATTTACTTTTCTTATGTCATTAAAAAATTGTCTTTTTATTGGTTGAGGCAAGTTTCATTTGTGGTGTGCAATAGGTTGCTCCGACGCGTGGTCAGACCGTGGGAGATTTTCTGAATTTCACCAGACCGGTGACTTCAAAGCGGCGACCCTCTGGCGCGCCCATTCTCCACTTGTCTAAAAAACTGTCTATCGCGAAGATGGATTGTGATGCATTTTTCTTTTTACTTTTCCGACCATATGTGAAACTTTGTTAAATTTTAGACTGTTTGAGGGTTTTTCTCTTCAAATTCATACAATTTCTTATAGGGCTTTAGAGAGAACCGAGTTAAGCATGGAAGGTGGCTCATGGGAATATATAGAAATAAAGAATGCGTTTTCGATAACTTCTTAATTAATATATCGGGTAATTGTAAGATAATTAAAACGCTGAATTTCACGTGATTTACAACATCCTCATTGAATAAAATGATGAAATCAAAACCTATATAGATGAAAAAACTGTTTATTAACATTTTCAAATCATATACATGAATAAAAAAATTCTGTTGAGGCTTTTTATTTATTTTTCATTATTTTTCGCGGACGGTTTTTATTTATATTTTCTTCCTTTATAAAACAAATAATTTAAATATGCATCATTTATTAATGCCTTAGAAGGAAATATTATTTTATTTATTTCTGTTAGCGTTTCTTGACATTGGAAAAATTCACAGCTGCAGACTCATCATAATTATCTGAATCAATTTCAACTCCTGAAATAAAAATGAACAAAAATTTAAAAAAAAACTTTTTATCCCGCGATTTTATAAATCTTTATATTTTTTAAGTAAGCTCTCTTTCATGGTTCGTATGGGTACCGTTATTTTCCAAGTGCAACACCAGCATTTCTTTATATAAAATTAAATTTATTTCAAAAGCGTGAAATTTTATTTTATTTATTTAGAGATTTTCTATAAGAAGAAACTGGTGTCAAGGAATTTGTAGGAGCCGTACTACTATTGCCAGATTGGGGACCTTTTTTTTAAATTCATATTATTTGACTGTCACAATTTTTTTAAATAGTATAATTCGTCTTAGTTTTCAGCAATTTTTAAATAGGCCAAATATTTCAATTTTAAAAAGTGGTGACAATCAAACAAAATGGGGGACTGTTTTTCCCCACTCTGTCAACAGTGACCCCGTACGAATCCTGTCCTTGTTTTTAACAATATTGTCTGATTCTTTCTGCAATTAAACTGTGAAGCCAATTTTTTTGCGAATATTTCTTGATTATGAGAATTACCTCCTTTTCGGCGAAGTGCCTTTCCATTAAATTTTAATCTTTAATCACCGGTTTTTCAAGACAGAAATCTTTCTGTCTTTGAATCGAGAATATGCTTTCATTAAATAAACTTCTAAATTAAAAAAAAAACTGGTGAGAACAATGGAGGATTATGTGCATCTTCAGTGGCACGTATACCGGTTGCTCATCCACAAGGGCGGTAGCGGCTCCTTAGGGTGTGTTGCTTTAGATTTTTCTCACCACTAAAATTTAACAGAATCTGTTATATTATTTATTTGACAAATTTTGTTGATTAAAAAAACTGAAATTGCCATACAATTATGGTGTTTTGAATAAATTGATGCAGTACCTCCTGACAAGCCGCCACTACTTAAGGGGTTAAGAACTTTGATTTTGTCATTCAAATCCAAATGAACTCCTTGGGTTAGTTTAAGAGCCATTATTTTAAATTTTACATGCCGGAGCTTAAAGTTTCTAGTGTAAAGAATGTGTTTCAATGTGTGTGAGTTCACAGTTTTAGTGTGGGAGGAATAGGTTTTCTTTACATCAAAAGAAAACATACATCGAAACTCGTTACCTTTTGTGCGCCCTCAACAAAGGGTCAAGTTTCCTCTCCAACCCAACTCCTACAGGTTAAAAAGTGAAACAAAATGTTAGGAACATCTCACTTGTGGAAAGGTTTGTGATCCTTCATTGTTTTATTAAATTTTCCCCATCTCCCTCTGCGTTCTTTCTTAAAAGTGTAGTTGTTTGCTGAACTCTTAAAATTTGATTCAAAAATTCATTACACCTGGTGTAGGGTTTACCCCCTCGAGAAGTGCCGTTTGCAGTCTGCAAATGTTAAATTTTAATGTTTAAATTGCCAACTGGTACCAGTAATTTTTTCGTACAATTTGTTCACATAATATACGTGAAGAAACGGTTTTGATTATTTTCAACAAGGTCTCTTCGTAAATTGCGGTATTAATCAATTATTTGAATATTTTTAAAGCAGAAATACCTTGCCCCTGAAAGGGTTATGGCACATGTGAAAAAAGCCCTTTATGAGGTGTAGGTGCAGATCCTAATGGGAGTAAAATTAATATTATGTCTATGGGGAAAATTTTCGTTCCTAAAAATATTGGCCCTTGAATACGATTGGCCTTTAAAGGAAGTTTCACTGCATATTATTTGATTATATTCTATTGAGAAAAATTCTAAAATATGCTAATGTATGGCGAATATTATAAATACAAATTTCTAAAATATGACTTTAACAAATAATATGACTTTAAATACAAGAAAAATCTTAGCTGTCAACATTTACGCATTTTTAGAACCACAAAAATTTAATAGCAAAAATTTTTATTTTTTAATCGCCGTAATCTGCTAATTTTATAAAGTAAAAAATTATATTACATTTTTATGGTACAAAAAAGTAATAATTGTCAGACATGCAAATTACATTAAAAAAAATGATTAATTTATAGAGTTCACAGGATACATT
Source organism: Maratus speculifer (assembly GCA_964019185.1). Classification (NCBI taxonomy): domain Eukaryota; kingdom Metazoa; phylum Arthropoda; class Arachnida; order Araneae; family Salticidae; genus Maratus; species Maratus speculifer. Next base: position 199,918,186 of record OZ025299.1, read on the forward strand.
AGTAAGTAAATAAATGTAAATTTTTTTATACATAAACTAGGATAAAACTTATGAATACTACTTCTGACAATAAAGTTCGGTGAATAGTCCTATAACATGAATGCCGATGAAATATTAACGAAAGTCACCATACTATCCTTCGAAATAGTCATCTCCCATAACTATGCAACACTGAGATCTGCTATACATGTCCTGGGATATTCTCAAGAAGTCTTAATTTGGGATGGAATTCAAAAGCTTCGTCACGTTTCGTTGGATGTCAGCAATATGGTCAAATCTCTTTCAAAGAGAGTTTGAGTGGTGAAAATAGGAAGAAATCTGGAGGATTGAGATCTCGAGAGTATGGTGGATATTAAATTTGCACCACCCCTCATGAATTTCTTTTGATGTCTTGCAAATATTAAAACTAAACTTTAAACTGATCTTTTGTTCATTCATTTTCCTGTTCTCAGTTAAGAACCAACACACTGAACAAGCACTTAATAAAGCACGTCTTACACAGAACCTAAATGACGCTCAACTGAACAACGGTGGAGGAAGATGGTCAACGCTTGCCTCTATGCAGGTGCAGCGTTTTGTTTCAACGGTGTTGCCAGATCGGTCGTTCTGAATTCATTCACCGAACTTTATTGTCAGTGGTAGTATAAGCTGCTACTGCTGAAGAAAAGCCATTTTTATTTTAGAAAAAAGTTTTAAAATTCAATTAAAATCATTTTAGATTTCAGTTTGAATATTTTTTCTACATCTTTAGTTCAAAAAATCCTGTAATTTTTCTCATCAATCTATTTATTTATTTTTTTTTTTTTTTTTTTTTTTTTTTTTTGCATGTACGATTTTAATTCTAAATTTTAATTATCTTTAATTTTAATTCTTTATTGAAACTTGTGACATCAATGTTGAATTAACTTTAATAAAAACATTTGGAACTGTTTTATTTTAAGGAAAATATAATTAATTTTTAATCTCTGATAAAAATTCATATTGCAGGTTTATAAATTATGCCTCTTTTAACTTCTTTTAACAACAAAGAGGAAAAAAAAACTAAAGAGGTCTAAAAATACTAAATGCTGTTTAAATGGATCAATGCAGATTAAATATGTAGATAAACATAAAAGTAAGTAATTCAGATAACCTTTTAAATGTAAAGAATGTAATTCTGCTGGCTATTTCTTATTAATATATCGTAAACAGTTTAAATCGGGTTTGGAAAGAGTACTTATAGTTTTGGATAAAAATAATGACTTTTACTGGGATAAAGGTAAAAGGTGACTTAAAATCCTTTTAACATTTTAAATATAAAATAATAATAAGCTATTTACGTTTTAACTACTTAACTGAACAATATCTTTTAAAGAAACTTTCAAATAACGTTTTTATTTTTCATGTCTTTTATAGTAATTTTAATCTTTTATCACTGGTTTTTGAAAACAGAAATTTGTGCCGAACTGAATCAGAAAAATGCTCGGATGAAATAATGCAAAATTTACGATAAAAATTTACTGGTGGGAATAATAAATCCTAATTGGAATGTGGATGCCCATAGTGGTTCGGGCAATTCATGTTTGGCAAAATCACGTTGGCCGATTGCCGTACGTGGAAACAAGGGAAAAGGTTAAAATATTTGACTCTGCAGATTATAATGGTTAAGATACAGCTTCAAAGCATCTAATTTTGCTTCTTTTTAAATGTCTTTAACCCTTTCCGGCGCAGTGTTACCACTCCGGCAACATCTAATTTTAATTCCAAACTTACAATCGGCACCAATAATATTTTAGAAAAATTTTACTTTTACAATAACAGCTTAAATCAGGGAATTCTTAATTTCTAAAAATGTCTTTTGTAAATTCCGGTGTCAGTCAACAATTTCTAATTTTATGAACAGAATTTGTCCGCGCCGGAAAGGGTTAATCTAATTAAGTTTAGTTTCATAAATATATTGTCTGAATAACTTTGGATGTATTTATAAAAGTATTTATATATGTATTTTAAAATATTTTGCGCAGTTGCAGTGTAATACGTCCACAAATTCTATAAAAATATGTGTATAAAATATGTAATACAGTGAAGTAATCATGGCGGGTGCCCCAAAACCTATAATATCGTAAGGTTTTCTTCTACACTAGCGGTCAGTAAGGGTCAACTCTCTAGTGCAAAGGGTTTACCCTTAACTGTTGCTAGCGATCCCACAGACCACACAGTTTTTCAAGTTTTAAAGTTTGACTCGTAATTTTTAGTTTAACTATAGATAATGGTCAAATTTTGTTTCGTTTGGAGCCCTATTACTATCTTTAAAAACTTTTAAATAGCTGACATTTATTTATAATAGTCCTGTATATATTGTTTAAAACAAAAATAGTATTCTGACAGTTAATTAAACATTTTATTCATCTTTAGATTAAGCGGTCTGACAGACCGCTCACAGTATTTATGCGACATTTTTTGTCACAGCCGTTAAGGTTTAAAATGCTGAAACATAATTGAAGTCATAATAGTAAATGTATCGACATATGCTATCACTATTAGGTGCTGAAATTAACAAAATTAATTTTTAAAGCATTTTAAAAGTAAGGAAAACATTTGTGTCCAGCAGGGCCGAAAGGGTTAACAAATACTTAGGTGCAACAAAATTTATAATTTTTTAACGCTGTCAGATTATTGCAATGGAGAATTAAATTTAATTCATATTAAAAAATTGACAATGTTAATTCTAATCAGCAACCCAATCTTATTACCCACAATTATTACTTTTAAGATAAATTAATAAAATGTTACATATATGAATTAATATCCTGGGAATTACATTTTCATTGCAATAGAAAATAAGCGTAAAGCTGTGGTCTGGCGTATTGCCAGGTGTGTCAAACTGTGGCCAGATAGTTGCTACAAAGTTTTATATAAATCACTACCTTTTCTAATCATGGAATCGCTGCAGTTCAACAAATCAACTATATATTTTTTAAAATATTTTTGCCGGTTACCATGGCAATTTATTTTCGACAGTTTCGTCCTCAAATGCCCATGATATCATATTTGCTACAATTAGTATTTCCGATTTAGTGGTTTTTTATATTGAGATATTCCGTACTGACACCAGAAATTTTAAACAGAAATCTAAAGTAGAGACTTTTGTCGTAATCAATAGCCAGTCGCAGTATAATTGTTAACTGTGTTTCACAATAAATCATAAAATAAACAAATCGAAATTTGCTTTTTAGATTTTCTGATTTGAATTATCGTTTTCTGAATTGAGTAATTTCTGAAGCTCATTCTATCCTGGTATTTGGTGGGTTAATATGTGCAGAAATCGCATTATATAGGAGAAATTGTAATGTTCCTATCTCTACTTTGAAAGTAATATCTTAATTGTACTTTTCTATAGCTTATGTTAAATAAATTAATGATGGTTATTATTGATTAAGGGTTCTGGTAGGAATAATAAAATATTCTCTATAAAGTGTGACCACTGTATGTATATTTAGAATATTTCTGAATTTCTTAGAAAGAGATATTTACTTTTAAAATTGTTTATCTTAAAATCTCTTATCAAAAAAGATACATTCAGTTCAATTTTTTTAATTAAAATGCCCAAATCAAACATTTCAACCTGTCAAGTTTTTTATAATTATAAAAAGCATACTTTGAAAGTTTTAAAATTTTATTTTTATACAAGGCTGATACAAGGCTAGATACAAAGCTCATTTAAATAACAATCACATAAAATTGTGTTTTATTGAATAAATTTTATTTCGTAATATATGATTAATTTATTTGTAAAAAAAAGAAAAGAAAAGATACTTGCAAATTTGCTACCTTATGTACACCAAAATAATGCATATTTAAATTACATTGATTCAAAAATACATTTTTTTTTAAATTCTCATAGATCTTTAAAAGTCTTACGAATTATATCTTTAAGTCTCATATATTATGTGAAACTCTTCAACATTTACTACTATTTGTTGTCTAAAATTATTTTTATTAATCACATATATGTTTATTACAACTTTGTTGGAATTCTAAAGAAACAAGTAATATGTTTAAAAGTCTTTTCGAACTTGGTATAATAATGAATTTCTAAAATGTTATTTCCATTCTGGATACAATACGTTTCCCGCATTCCACACAATGCCTTGACAAAATGCATTTTATTTCAATATTTGCCGAGTATAACAAAAAATAAATACTGATAATCTCAAAAAGCAAATAAATCAGCATGAAGTCGTTTTGAAATAAATTAACATTTCTCATAACTTTCCATTCACATTGGAAAAAAAAGGGGGAATATTATATAAGAATAGCACAATATTAAATTCTTTAAAACGTTCGAATGGACTTTACATTTTTAGAAACGGATATGAATAACAATACAATTGAAATCCATCTACAATATCATACAGCAGCACAATAAATTTCCTTTCTTCTGTTACATCATCTTTGAATGTCGTAATCTTCGGAAATCTCATAGAAATTTAAGACTTGCAGGATTTATGTAAGACTTGAATATATGTCTATATTTATTTATATCTAAGATTTTATAAAATGTAAAAGAATTCATTAAAAATATTACATATTTACAAATTGATTCGAGAAGATATGCTGGATCTGACAGAATTTTGTCTTCTTTATTCTATTCTTATTATCTATAATTTTTTCATGCTACCTAAAGAGTAATTTTTTATGACTAATTTTTACTCAAAATTATTTAAAATTTAAACCACGTAGGCAATAAATATTTATTTAAATATGCATTTTTAAAACCCTCCCCCACTTCCAAACAACCGTCGGCATAAGACAAAGAAATTACTTCCAGTGAATACGTTTTTAGTATTTTTCTTAGTATATTTTCACGAAAAAAAGCTTTTAAAATAACGATTTTAGTAAACAATGTTTTTTAAAAGCCATAATGCATTACTTCTGTGTTTAAAATAAAATGCACTGTGAAGCGATAATAAACTAAGGATCCCATTTTTAAAATTTGTTCTTAAAATGGTAGTCTTTGTAGGACAAACGACGTAAATATAACATAAGGGATGTATACGTTAGTTTGTAAATATTAAACTAGTTTTTTAGGGAAGTATTTTAAAATGCATGTTAAACGGAGTATTTTGAGCTCAAATACATTTAACAATGTTCTATGTAAAAGTGAAACAAAAATTATTTTCTTTCTATCGTCTATTTTAAATGAGTTATGCTAAATATCTAAAAATGGCGAATTATTTTGAATATTTTTTATTATAGAAAATGTATCAGCTATTACGCTTATTTTCTAATTTATGTGTTCGGGTACTTAAATTATTTAACAGAAGGACACATTAGTAAAAGAAATACAATTTCATAAAATATATTTTTAAAATATATTTGCTAAAGAGCATGACTAGAAGTACTTAAAATAATATATTTTGCTTAAATTATTTTTAGGAGAGAAAACAAGACTGTGACGCTACGCCCATGCACATTAAATTTACGCTAACATTCTACACTTCATTCTATATTTATGTTATTTTTGCTCGAGTTTTTATATACACGTTAACTAATTAATTGATCAATATTTAAAAAAAAAAATTCAAATATATATATAGATATTAAAGAGATTTTTTAATATTTTATCTCTATTTTTTTTTAAACAGAAATTTTTGCCTAATTGCATTAGAAAAATGCTCGGATTTAACGATGTAAAATATACAATAGAAATTTTACTGGTGAGAAGAGTACCACTTATGAGCAAATCGCGATTGGAAAAAGTACGTTGTACAGGCAAAAGAGGGAAGCATTTTAATTCATGTGTTTGATAAATTTGTTCAAGAATTTCAAATAATTTAGAAGTGTCTAAGTATATTAGCTTTCATGAAAAATCATAATTTTCAAGTAAAAATTCCTTTATCTACAAAAGTACGAGTGATTTTGGTAAAAAAAAATAATAATGGCAGAACATACATGTAAGATCATGTGTTTCACACAGTTTAAAAAATAATAATAATTAGTATAAAAAATTCTGTTAAATGAAAAAACTCTGAAAAATTGCCATTTCTCTAAAATAAAAGTTTTAGCCGCAGAAAAAACTGTTTACTATAGTTTTTAAACATGATCCAGTGAAGAAAGTTTTAAAATTTTATAAAAATTGGTGTGACAGTTTTCAAGGAAACAGATATTGAATTTAAGCATATTTCCTCTATGATTACATGTAATTGTGTCCATAATTTTTTTACTAAATAAAAAAAAATAATATTAAAAATAATAAAATTTTATTAATCCTTTTTAAGATTGAGATAGCTCAAAAGAAAAGTTAGTTTATTTTAATCATGATTTTAAAATAATGTTTAATTCATTTACTGAATTATTTTATTACTTATTACTTATTATTTATTACTTATTATTAAATTAATAATTTATTATTATTATTATTAAATTATCTATTATTTTTTTAAGTGCGTTGGATATTTTATAATGGAAAAAAAATCTGCTTTTAATTTTAATATAAATCTATTCACTTTAAGAAATTCACCCATAAAATTTAAAACATCTGATTATATTATGACAATTGTATTAACGAAATTATTATAAAGTTGCTATTATCTAAGTTAAAATTAGTAAGAGAAATAGTTTTAATAATCCGTAATAATAATTATTATAAAAGTGATGTTTATTTCTCACTTTCTTTTCTTTCTTTTTCTTATTGTAATAAAAATCTATAAGAGAGTTTCTTTTTTTAACAATTCAAAAACAAATTAAATCTTATTCATTCTTTTTCTGCGTTTGAAAAAGTTGAAAAGAAAGAGTAACACTTCACATTTCATTATAATTTTAAAAACATGTTCGACTTGTTATTAATATTATTATTATTTTTAAAAATCTCTAAAAGGTGTTTTAATAATGAAAAAAATCTATATTTAATTTTAATATTTTTGTTATTATTTTAATATTAGTCCATTTAACTTTAATAGATTCGCACACAAAACTTAACCTCTTCACTACTGGCGATTATTACAGTATTTTTAATTATTACTGAATTATTTCTTCTCTCGTTTGACTTCAGAGCGAGATTTTTGTTTTATTTTCATTAGCTCGAATCTTAGAATTCGAAACATATTATTCTTATATCGAAATTTCATTTATATTTGAGTATCATTAATAAAATGGGACAAAACTGATGTACCCATTTGGGTACTCAGGGACTGAAGAGGTTAAAACAAGTCCGAAAAATAACAATAAAATTACTACAAAAGTGGCGTTTATCAAACTTACAGTCTTATAATAAGGAATAAAGGAAATTTATTTTAATACCATGTAGTAATCCTTTATTTGAGTTTCAAGAAAATCATCTTACAAACAATTTGAAAAAGTGTGTGTGGAGGGGAGGGGGGTGCTGGTATTCTTGGATATATATATATATATATATATATATATATATATATATATATATATATATATATATATATATATATATTGCAATTGAATTGTAAAATCTTAAACAAAAGAAGCAATTATTACTTTTAATATATTCTTTCGTGCATGTAATATTTTTAAATACTAAAACTTTTCTTGTATAAAGTATGAAAATAAAAATCTAAATATTAAAAAAATATGAAGACTTCAGAGTTGTATATTCAACTGAGAAATACTATTATATCTAAGAACATAGCTCCCTTTTCAGTATAGCATTACTTTATAAAAAGCATCTGGAATAGGTAACAATATTTGAATAACTGGCATCTGATCCCGTGGTCTAGAGGTAGAATATTACGCTGGAAGACGAAAGTTCCCTGGTTCAGTCCCTGCCTAAGGTAAATGTTGTTTCATACGTGTTGTTTAAATTAAATAGAGATGTTGAAACTCATAAAGGTGTAAGTTTATCGTTGCAAAGTAATGTGGTTATTTATTTTTTCCCCCTCCCTGAAAGAAAAATTTTAAATTTGATAATATGGAAAAAATACGGAATACTTTTGTAAAAAAACGGAATATTTTCTGGAATTTACGGAAATATTTTTCCGTTAAAAAACGGAAATAGTTCTGGCGTCTACATTACCAGTAGAACTTGCGTTTTTTAACGGAAAATTTTTTTACAGTGTTTCATGAGATTTAACTTTGACAATTTACCCAGTTTATTTGCAGATTCTCCGTTTTCTGAATTAGTTTTAACCCTCTAATTCCCAAGGCAGAGTACGTTCTAGAAATTCCGTAGTTCAGAGAATCTGAATTCACACAATAAAATTTCAATAACAAAATTCGCTTTCTTTAAATGTTGAATACTTGTTATTAACTTAAGCAAACGTTGGTACTTTAAATTTTTGGTGTGAATTCGCGATAGGTGAATTAAAAAATCCATTGAATTCGAAACACTGTTGGTAGCATTCTTGCTACCGTGGTTGGGCATTAGATTGTTAACAACATTGTATGGGTAAGTAATCAGTTTTAATGTCGTAAAAGACAATAAAAGAAACGTAAATAAAACTGATATAAAAGAAATATGTCATAGTAATCGCAAACTCAACCCGTGACTGATTTCAAACTCATAAATACCATATTCTTCCTTTTATCAAGATTGAATCTGAAAAGTTTTTTAATAATACTAAGCCAATAAAAAAGTTTAATAACGGGATAAATAAAGGACGAATGAGAGTACGTATTATTAATTTGTTAAAGTTTCAACTCTCCATGCTATGTGAATATACATATATGTATGGGTTTTTTTAACAATATTTTTGGGTGTTTTGTAGATTTATATTTTGACGAAAATTCAAATTTTATTTGCATTTTTATTTAAAATAAACAAAGAAAAGCATTTCTCATAAAAAAAATGTTGAGTGCAAATTTAACTCCTTATAGCTGTTACAATTTAGTTTAAACTTTAACGCCTTCGCGATGAGAGCCCTTTACAAAATTTTTAATGATTTGTCACCGCCATTTAAAAGTAAAAATTTGTTCTTCATTAAATCGATAAAATGCACCGATTAAACAAGGCAAATTTTGCAGTAAAATTTCTGGTAGAGATAAACATGGGTTCTTAAGCCTTTTTTTGCGGCACGTATACTTGTCACTCGTCCCCAAGGGTTTAGAGAACTTTAAGATATTTTTAAATTGACCACTTAACGGATTTGCCCGTACATAGTAAAGGTAAGAAGGGCTCCTTCCATCACTTAAAGGTATTATGACACCACTATTTTTTAATCACAATGTCATACTATTTAATGACAGAAATGCTTAAACTAAACGTAAGGGATATTTTAGCTTAAAAGTGGTGTTACCCGATATTTTCAATTTATTGTACGTCAAAAGTATCAGTTAAGTGGTTAAAAGTAATATTCATAAATAAAAACAATTTACCTTTTTCTTTAGACACAAACATTTCCTCTATGTATTTGTATATTTTTCAGAATATGCTTGAATTTTCATGCACGTTATATATGCGCAAGAATATCGGTATGGCTTTAATTATTACTAATTGAACTATCGAATACCACGCATTGTGATGTTAAACTAATCAAAGTGATTAATTATGGATTATAAGGCGCTTAATTTAACAAAGATGAAGATTTAAAATACAAGCGGGGAAACGGATAATCTCCCAATACCATTAAGAGATTGTTAATTACACTTTAATGATATAAATTTGCTGGCTGATTTGTTTTAATAGTAGGAAAATACGAAATGAGTACCAATATAAAAATTTTAAATAAGGAAAATATATTTGATAATCTTATATTTTAGAATAATATATTATGTTAATTCAAAAGTTATGTCACATTTCATTACCAATAAAAATTTTGTACGTGATATTTTTTTACCTATAAGGTAAAATTATCGGATGTGAAAATTTCCTCGTTTATAGAAGCATTAACCCTTTCAGAGGCAAGGCATTTCCGTTCCAAAAATGTTCAAATAGTTAATTAACACCGGAATTTAAAAACAAATCCATTTGAAAATAATAACAAAGATTTTCTTAACGAATATTATCAGATCAAAATTATATTAAAAAATTATTGTGGCAATTGGTAGTTTTAGCATTATAATTAAGCGTTTGCAGACTGCAAATGGTGCCTCAGAAAGGGTTAAAATCAATTAATAAAAAATGGAGTGACGAATAAAGAAGGGAAGACATATAGTGCGTTATCTACCAGGTCCGAGTAAAGTACCAGAGGAAGAGGAAGTTGTCACAAGCTGTTTAGCCCTTTCCGGAACATACAAATTCTATTAGTAAAATGAGAAATTGTCGACAGACATCGGAATTTAGAAACAACTTTTTGAGAAATTAAGAATCCCTTAATTTAAGCTTTCACTGTAAAAGCAAAATTTTATTAAAATATTATTGGTGCCTATTGAAATTTTGGAATTAAAATTAGGTATCCCGGACTAGCAGAAAGTGTTAACCACTTAATTGATCAGTATTTTTCAAAAACCTTCAAATAAATCCCTATTTTCTTCATGTCTTTTACACAATTTTTAATCTTTTTTCATGGTATTTCAAAACAAAAACGTTTGCCTCATTGAAAAATGCTCGGATTAAATAATACAAGATTTCCAATAATTATTTACTGGTGAAAATAATAAATCACGATTTGCAAAAACACGTTGCCCATATAACGCACGGGCTAATCAGGGAAGCAGTGAAATTGTATCAATAGTTACTAATTATTGCCGGATCAAACTTCCCACCAGTAAATTTGAACGGAATATTTACTCTTATTTAAGCGTCTTATTCACAGTCATATTGCCTCACAAGTGCTGTATTTTTTTTTTTACTGGTGTCAGTTTTTTTTTAAGTATTACAATCGTTTACATTGATACTGATACAGTTTGTCTAGGTTGTCACAATATGAGGGTAACGCTGTAGCTATCTACCGCATATGTAAACTTTTATGAGTAAACATGAATATCTGTTTTTACTATTAGTTATTACTGAATTTTTTTATAATCATGGGTTTAAAGTAAGAGATAAATTTACTGGTGGGAGTTTTTCCAGCTGTAATCAACGCCTGCGAAAGCGGTTACAGTTGAACCTTCAATATTTAAATGATATGCCAGTTCCTTTTTATTACTAGTTCCATGATTTTAATTCGGCACAACTTTTTCATCGAACTAATAGATAAATTTTCTTGCATGGACATTTTTAAAGCAGTATTTCATATTCATGTTTATAAATTTGTTGCAGTTGATGTGTCATTAAATTTTACCTCCAGATTTATCATATATATTAGCGTTGTTTGTGATTCTGGATGCGTCATATGTGTAATAAATAAACTAACATTTTAAAAAGCGTGTTATGAATAAACTATAATTAAATTATATTTGAGTTCTTCAGTATTTTTTTCGCAATGTTGTTTACCACCATAAACCTCGAAAGTTATTTTTCGACATATTTAATGGTAAAATTCGAGTCCTTACATAAGGCTTTTTTATATTACAAAAGTGTCAATTTGGTAACCACATGACCACACCTTGAAGATATTTAACGTAGAAAACCCGCCCTCTGAATACTAAACCAGAGCGATGGCACAAAAATGGCACCTATCGTAGGCAGATATTTTTTTATGTATATATACTCCCCTTAATGTTGACATCAGTATTTTATAAAATATTTCATTGATTTGCTTAATATCAGAGATATAATATGGAAAAAACTTTAAAAAAATTATGCGTAACAGATTCTAGGGAGAAAAAAACGAGCTGAAAAAAAATCCGTCTTCGGAAGCCATCATTTTTGTATCAGTGCCGAGGCGCCGTACACTTCAAGGAATGCAGGGAATTTTAGTTGTATTAGTGTCCGCAATTTTTTATAATCCTGGTCGCTATATTTGAAGACGGAATTTATTTTCATCATATGAGGCGAATACTACTTTAGCAAAATTAGGGTAAAAAACTCTTGAAAGTCCTTAAACCGCATGAACCCCGTACTGTAAGTTCAAAAAATTTTTAATTTGAATTTCAAATTTTTTGTTCTTTTATTTCTATGCAACTACATTTAAAAAAAATGATATAATTAGCAAATTAATATAAAAACAAAATTTGATGCAGTAAAGTAATAAAGCTTAACAACTCTTGTTCGGTTTGTATCATCTAAAGTAGAAATCTACAAGAAAACAAGCATAATATACTTTTTTTTCAAGAAAAAGGCGGTGAAAGATAATTTAACTGGTGTCAGGCCCTGAGATTATATGACCACACTGATCCAGAGAAACATGCACATAACTTCACCGCATGTAGCTCATCCGCAAGGATAGTGACACATCTCAACAAAAGAAAATTTCATAGGACAGACAAAAGAAAATTTACATGATTTTACTGTAACATGAAATTTTTGTTACTAGCCCCGCATACTGGAATGAAAACTGGCATAAAAGCATAAATGAGGTTTGGATTGTTGAGTCATTTTATCAGCCGACACAATTCACCTTATCTTTTGTGGTCTCTAATGGACATATAGCGTAATAAAATGATTTTACGAATAGCTGCACTTATAAAACTGCGTAGCACGACCCACGTATGACAGACATAGTAGTTGAATAAAACGCAAAATGAATTTTTGCGAGATGTGTCACTTTTTTACGGGTGAGCGATATGTTACTTAACACTAGAACCGCGGAAATTTTTTCTCGAGATTCCTAAAAATAATTCACACCAGAATTTTAATTTTAAACTAAATCACTTATTTATTTAAATTATTTTTCTGCATCATATATATAAATTATTTTATAAAGAATTTTCTGGTTCGAATCGACATCTATTCATTTGTTCCGGGTCAAATTGACCCGGTTCCGCGGTTCTAGTGTTAAAAGAATAATGAATAAAGTGGAGGAGACACAGTGTATTGTTTAGTATCTTTCAATGAAATAACTGAGGAAGTTGTCACAAGATGACGATTATTTCTTTAAAATCTTTGAGCTCTGGTGGGTAAATTTCTTCAAAATGCAAAATGTCACATTGGCACCAGTGTTTTGCAAAGAAAAAAATAGGTTTATGATAGACACGGGGGGGGGGATGCTTTAAATAACTTTCAGCTAAATTTGATTAAATATTTCGGTGCAATTGTCAGATTTCGGAATTAATTAAGTGGTAGAAAATACAAACATCCGAGCTCAAACGGTAAACCATTAACGCCCGAATTATTTTCTTCGCTAAAATTTTAAATTTTGTATTTCCAACCACTTTTAAAAGCAAATTAACTTTTATCTAAATTTATCAAGGATTCTGTCTCGTGAAATAGGGTATATATTTATCTTCCTCTTTACTGGTGGCAAAACCGCTTTCCTGGTCTTTTTGTAACCGTCCTCAAAAAAGGACGCTGGGCGTTAATGGGTTAATTTATTAACAGTTTCTGAATACAGCAGGTAATAATTTCCACCAGTAAACTTGAATAGAGAAGTTTATCAAAAAATTTCTATTTCTATTTACTGGTGTCAGCGTGCACATGTATTATAATGTTTTCATTGACACAGAGAGTATTATGTCTTGATTGTCATAATTTGGCCGGAACTACTACCGTTGAAAACAACTTCCAACAGTAAATTTGAATGTCACTATTGCTAGGGGTGCACAACCTTTGGCCCTCGGGCCACAAAGTTACCACTATTTTCATGCAGAATAACTTTCCTTATAACAATGACAGTAAATTTGCTATTAAATAAAACAAACGTCACTTTTCAAATATTCTGGTGGCAAACAATTTCCAGGCCAAAATGGCTGTGCATCACTGACTTTTGCTATTATTTATTGATTGGCATTTTCTATTAATGAGGCATTTAAATAAAGATAATTTTTTGACTTAAATATACTGGTGGAAGTTTTTCGTGGTGGTAATAAACGCCTGCGAAAGCGGTTACGGTTGAAACTTCACTATTTTGTAGATATGCCAGTTCCTTTTCTTAATAGTTCCACGCGTTACTCCTATATTTTGGGTATCATGAAAACAAACAATGTTCATATCGCAATGGCACATACATGAAAAGAACAATTACTCTTATTAACTGAATAATTTCCATACTTTTTTTACTATTTGCACATGGGTTCCGCATAGAGTATTACTCACACTATTTTATAGAAATAAAAATCATTCTCATACTTATGAATGATTTAATAAGTATGAGCGCACATGTTTTTATCTTGGACATAACAACATGTGCAAGATGAAAAATATGAAAAATAACTTTTAAAAATTAGTGTTTCAAATTGAATATAAAAATAGTGCCTGCAATTATAGCTATCATAATATTATAGCATAATATCTGCAAAAACAAAGACATGTATTAAAAAAATAAATTAAAAACAAATTTTAAATTCTACAAGCACAATATGCTGAATAAATATCAATTATTTCCTCTTATGAGAACAATATACGATGATTAAAGTAAGCAGATTCTACAAGTGAATGTTCTAAAGAGAAAAATTAGAGCTACAATAAAAAAAAGAAAAAAAAGATTAAAATTTCGTTTTCTTTTAAAGAAACAATTTGTCCTATATATATATATTCCCTATTTTAAAAATACAGCAAATTGGCTACTGCGCAAATAAAAAAAAAGCTCTATTTGAGCAAAAAACTGTTTTTAAAAGGAAATTTACTTAGATTCATTACTTAATTTTGTATTGAACTAGTCCTGAATTTCGTAATTAGGATAGCTTCCAAAACTCCCATTAGGAATTATCCAAGCTATTTTACGAAGATCTATTATTACGTTTAATTAGATTTCGAAATATCTTAGCACTTTCATTCGTATTTATTTTTTCTTCTAGCATTAATACAAAAGCCATTGTATGGAGAAATTAATGCTTTTTTAAAATAATGGCACGATTTTTGAAATGCTTATTCTTTAGCTATTCTAAAGTAATTGAGCTTTTAAATAAATAAATTGTCAAATAAAGAAGGAAAGCTTCATATTTTTATCTAATTAAAAGTGATTGCACACTAATTTTTATTTTTGGATTTGCTGGATAATATATACAAATTTATGAAGAATAAAACGACATTTAATTGCAATTTCTGATAAACAAACTTTAATTAAAATTATATAAATATATATAGATATATATATAAATGATTTTAATTGAAGTTGTTTCTCAGAAATTGTAATTAAAAGTCATATCTATCAGTAAATAAAAAACATGAGAAGAATATCAAATAAATAATTAATGTATAGATAAAAAAATATAATAAAGAAACTTGAGTCAAACAGTACTAATCGAAATAAAAAATTCATATATACTGTTGTTTTATACTGTTTTTTTTAATTGTGAAATCAATAATGTCGACAATAGTTTTCTATGATTCATTTTATGTATATTAAAATAAGTTTAAGTATTCTCTTACAATTTTATCGCAATGCTTCGCTCTCATTGGTCAATGCGTTTAATTTTTTTATGAAGAAATATTTTTATGCTATGCGTTTACAATAATTATAACAAAAATTACGCTCTGGATAGGTGTCATCCGATCATTTAATGCAAATCAACAAAAAAAAAAGTTATTGGTTATAAAAAATACATTAAATAAAAAGAATATTGCCCAGTTAAACTGATGGCATTGAGCTCACAGGCTACGCATACTAATTGTACATTACAGCCTTGTATTTTCAAGGGTTAATTTCGTTCGAAAAAAAATTAAGAAGGGGAAACAGCTCTTCCCTTTCCCCTTTTTTATACTTAATTATTAACCTCCTAAACTATCAAGGACATGCTTTATCATATAAAAAATCTATATCCAAAATTCAGAGCAAATCGGATAATTCTTAATAAAAACCCATTTAGCATTTATATAATTTAAAAGGAGTTATTTCCCTCTTTTATACTTAACCATTAAACTTCCAAAACTATTCAGAGATTTGAACGAAATCTGACAATTCTGCTTGAAAAACACATTTATACAAATTAAGGGGAGGGGTATTAGGACCCCCGTTCCCCCCTGTTTATACTTATTTAATGAACACCTAATAACAGCCACGGAATCGCCTCATCAGAATGATCCTATATCTAAATATTGAACGAAAACTGTTAATTCTGCATGAAAATCCCATTTTATATCAATTAAGGGGAGGGGCATGAGCCCCCCGTTCCCCCTGTTTATACTTATTCAATGAACACCTAATAACAGTCACGGAATTGCCTCATCAGAATGATCCTATATCTAAATTTTGAATGAAAACTGTTAATTCTGCATGAATATCCCGTTTATATCAATTAAAGGCAGGTGCATGAGCCCCCGTTCCCCCTCTTATATATATCGAATGAACTCCAAAAACTAATCAGGGAAGCGCCTTATCAGGATATACCGTAATTTCGGGTGTATAAGCCACAGATCAAACAATTCTTTATCGACCCAGATTTTTTTAAGAAACAAATATAATTAGTTAGATCGCCGTAAATATTTGTCTGCAATCACTAAATAAGTTTTCTGGGTCCAAAAAGAATTGTTTAATCCGCGGCTTATACACCCGAAATTACGGTACCTATATACAAAATTTCAAGTGTATCCGATATTTTAATCATGAGTTATCGCGTTACGCACGTACGAATGTACGAACGTACATACAGAACGGACGGGAACATAAGCTCTCAGGCTATGATAGCCTGTGAGCTAAAAACGAACCGAGTAGAAGGACAGATATTGCAGTTTAAGACACACCGTATTATGTAAATTCATTGTTCTATAGTCTATCATGTCGCTTCAGAAATATAAGATACTTTTCAATGATATACATTTTATTCAAAATTGTATTTAAAATAAATTTTACGGTATAAATTTTTTTATAAAAATGTGATAATTTAACCTGCTTATTTCCATGATAGTATACGTTCTAGAAATACTGTTGTTCAGATAATCTGAATTCACACCAGAAAATACGAATAATGATTATTGCTTTATTTAAGTACGGGAAGTCTTTAAATGAATAAAAGAAAAATACTGCTAGTTAAAATCTACGATATGAATGCGGAATATCCAATTTGAAAAATAAACTAAATTCAAAACGTTGTTGGCACCATATATGCTACCATGGGCATCAGAGTCTTGACTATACCTATGATATACATAAAAAACACATGCTAACATTTTGTATTAACTATTATTTCAAAAGAAACTCACAAACGTCCAAACAAATAAACGAATAACAAAAATAAATTACAATAATCGTACGTACGTATGTAGGTTTTTTCTCAATAATTTCAATATAAATAATAGATATAACGAAAATTTGTTTAGAAACAATTATATCCGGACAGAAATTTCACAATCTTTTAGTTACTTTTATCTTTAACCCTATAATCCTATAATGCCTAAGGTAGCATTTGCTATCCGCAATTTTCCCCATTTTTAGTGGATTTTTAGATATTTAAAATTCATACGAGAAATTAAAAATATCTATATTTGTTTTATTGGATTACAGACATTGCACCACTAAATAAGGCCAAATTTAAA
This sequence comes from Maratus speculifer, assembly GCA_964019185.1. Classification (NCBI taxonomy): domain Eukaryota; kingdom Metazoa; phylum Arthropoda; class Arachnida; order Araneae; family Salticidae; genus Maratus; species Maratus speculifer. The sequence goes on from OZ025299.1 coordinate 199,935,584, forward strand.
AAAGAATTATTCTGGAAAGAATTCAGGTTCCATTATGGAATTTTTAGAAAACCTTCTACCCTGGGAATTAGAGGGCTACCAGTATTTCATAATGGAAAAATGTGACTTATTTTGTAGCTCTTCAATTGAATATCACGAAGACAACTTTTCGAAAATAACGGTGGCCAACAAGCATAGCGATTTTCAGCTATGTGACAGACATCACAAGTTCGCATGGGAAAAGCCATTGAGAAAAACGAAGCTCTTTCAATTTGTTTTTCGTTATTGTTTAATTAGTAAAAGATGTTCTTTAATTAAATATCATTTCTCACATATCATAAAAAGTAATTAAAAATTTAAAATAATGTTTTCTAAAACCAAAAAGCACTTAATGATTTTCTGCTTTGTTCTCATTATAATGGATTTAAAAAAATGCAACTAATTATATTGTTTTGGAGATAAAATATACCGTAATTTCGGGTGTATAAGCCGCGGATCAAACAATTCTTTTTCGACCCAGAATTTTTTTAAAAATGAATGTTACTAGTTAGATCGACGTAAGTATTTGTGTTCAATCACTAAATAAGATTTCTGGGTCCAAAAAGAATTGTTTGATCCGCGGCTTATACACCCGAAATTACGGTACTTGGCTAAATTGCGAAGCAGAATTTTATTTCGCATCTTGATCGTACTTCTCAGAGTTGTAATTTATTATAAAATGTATATAACTTTAATTATGCTCTTTTCTTGCTATAAAGTTTCGACGGTAAAATAATATTTAAGCATTATCTTTAAAGTTATAAATTAGTTGGACAGTTAAAAAAATACAATTTGTACTGTCATATAAAGAAGAAAGAAAAAGTCTTATAAATCATAGGTGTAAATCTGTAATGTCGAGTCGGGGTCTTCTCCATTTAAAATACAGAGTCGCGAGTGGTCAGGGAAAACCGGGAAAAACACAGTCAAGAAAAGAGAAAACTAAGAGTAATTTCTTACAGGAAATATTTTAAATAATATAAAGAAATTATATAAACTGAATTTATCTTTAACAAAATACTGGTGTTCATCATCTATATTGATTGTGTTATTATCTAACCACTCGCCACCCTGAAATACTATAAATTAACCACTTAATCGTCACACCCGAGACATTCACGGGCTGCGAATTCAACATCTTTCATTCAAAATTGCTTGATTCTCACCAGTTTTGCAAAAATAGTATAATTATCTTTATTCTAGTATCATATTGATTTTCATTAAATAAATTGAATATTTCTTTTTCGAAAAAGTGATGGCAATAGCCAATCTGAATTTTAAAACCGTAATGTTATACGACCATTAAGGGGTTAATAGTTTGGCTATAAAACGGAATCCGCAATATTTATAAGTAATATATTTTTTAGTTTACTTTAAAGTAGTAAGGCAGTCTGGGTGAGGGTTTCGAAGCTTAATGTACCAAATATTTTATTAACTGCTTATTTACGAATTTGCTTTTGAAAAAAAAATCATGTTTTTATTCCATTACTTAATTACTTATTTTTGATGAGAATAGAGCGAAAAATAGTCGTCTGTTGTAGCCCTGCATGCCCAGGTTTTTTCGGTATAATAATTATTTGAACTATACATAAAAGCTAGATAACTCGGAATAATAAACCAAGCGGTTAAAGAGAAATACGTTTAATTAAACTTCAAAAATTTTCAGATCCAATAAAGTGAAGGGAACTCTTAGAAAAAAGTGGTGTTCAGTATCACTAAACGTCCGCACATGCTTCACCGCTGTTTAACCTTCCTACCCTGAATGGGTCTAATCGACCCAGCACAATAATTTCTTTTATACGATTCGAACCAGAACTTTTTTCGTAAAGAAAGTTAAATAACAGATTCAGAGAAATACGCCAATTAATGTATTAAAATATTTTAAATACCAATTCTGCTGTGAAATGTTTTTATCAATATTGAGTGAAATTTGAACAGGGTAGGAAGGGTAGGAACATATTATTATTATTATTTTTAATATACCCCATTCAATGACAAATAACAGTAACAATTAAAATTAATGGCATTTAAAAATCAAATTAATGGCATTTTCAAATCAAACTGCAATACACAATATTTTCTAAGAGGCAATTTTTTTTTAATATTTTGTAAGCATTTGTCATAACTATATATTGCAAGAATATTTATTTATGTTATTAGTACTTGATGATTATTTGTGAACATTTAGCGGCGGCAATAAATAAATATATATATATATATATATATATATATATATATTCTTCAATTATTTTTTAAAACTCGAATATCGAAAAGTATACACAATCGATCCTGACGAAAAAAAAGTTATCAAACTGCTTTCTTTAGTGTTTCAATTGCAATCAATTTTCTCTTTAATTAAATACAATTTCCTATTTAACATAAAGGCTGTTTGTTCTAGAATATTTTAATAATTTCTTTCCATTGTTTCTGTAAAATAAGCCTCTTAAGTGATTTTGTACTTCAATCTATTTACCTTGAAATTAGAGAATAATAATACCTGATTAGATTGCGTAAGAGATAAAATTAAATGTGATAAACTGATATGAAAAACTTTATTTCAAAACTGAATATTTTACTAGCCATATTGCTTTGGAAATGAAACGTAATGCGATAAATTATAGGAATTATGGTATTTACATTTAATTCGCACAAATATATACAACATTTAAGGAATTCCGTCATTTTTTGACAATTTTTTACAGAATATTGTTTTTCTTCAACAGCTTCCCCGATTTTTTTGCTTGATCCAACATTTAAAGCTGTTTGATAATTTATTAGGTAGGATATAATATATCCCACCGAATCTCAAGGGATTGACAATAAATTTAAAATTTTTTATTTGACTTATTTAATGAAAAAGAAAATCATCGTCAGTAACAGCGACCAATATTTTACGTAATTTCTAGTATTAAAACATCTAAGATCCCTCGAATTCCTTGATGATTACGAACCCTGCATCCTTTTCCGTGTTATTATTTCAGCTACTAAGATAATCACAAATTTATTGCAACACAAAACTATTTCACCATTTTCTCCAGAGTTTGTTCAATTGGAAACTTCTCTATCATCTTAATTACTAAACTTATTTGTAACGAGAAATTAAGATCATGAATCAAAATAGATTTTGTTCACTGGAACCATTTGTTAAAATGAGAGAGGAAAACCTATCAATTACGACATCTATTCGATTCGAGTTCCATGCATTCCATATTCAAGTTCCACCAGTTGATGTATTCTCTAAAAAAGTTACGATTACAAAGAGCTGAAGTAGCATGCATTTTATGATGAATAGATTATTTTTCCATAAATGGGACGCTCACAGTTAATGCAACATTAAACTCTTTAGTCCCGAGACAAATTTTACGTAGCACTATAAAAAACAGTTTAAAATTATTATAAAACATCTCCAAAGACGCATCATTCTAGATATCGATGCTTCTGATATGTGCACATTTATTTAAAAAGTCTAAATGTAACTTTTACAATTCTAGAAGCATTTAAATTAATGTAAAGGGTGTTTCTTAGTGTCGCCTCCAGACGACATCAGGACTGAGGCGGTTTATAAATTCGGATATGACTTTCCAAATATACACCACTGGAGCAACTAAAAATTTATGAAGGACGAGTATAAACGGAAGAATTTGATGAAATGAAGGAAGACTTATATTCTTGTCAGTTTTTTTTGTGGGGGGGGGGGGGGAGAATGATGTTTGAAATGTTTCGAGATAAGACTCAAACTTCAGAGTAATAGATGTTAAAACTGCGCTGAAGAAAAACTGTCTGTTTCGAAAAAGTGGTTAAAGAAATATTTTTCTCCATTTGGAAATTTACATCCCACATGATTTATTTACGAATTGCAGAAATGTTAAAAATTAATCCAATATAATTATGTATGCGGCTTAAGTGATGCAATTGCATAAGTGCGTAAGTGAAACCTTGAACGAGAAGTAGCTTCGACCATAAGTCTCTTAATTTTTTTCATGTGAGGATACTTTAAGAACATGTGTGCACTATAATAATTGCTGATATCAGCCATTTCAAACGTCGAATCATAGCTTCAACTGAAACTGTAGCTTCTTATATGCTTCACAGAACATAGAGAAGAGATAAATATCGTTTGGCCGTTTCTTGAGCGACTACCACACATGTCGAAATGTATTGATATGATTATAAAACTTGGCACTTTTCTTAATATTCGACACTAATATCCCAAGAGCCAACAGCCCGCCAAGAGCCAGCACAAAACCCTATGTTATCGAGCACAAGAAAAAGCTCTTTATTTTATGGAAGAATAGTAATAGGATAATCTACTGATCCACATCTGATGGAAGCGAAGTGGTGCATAAGCCAAAAAAGGAATACCACTAGTAGTTGACTTGTAGGTTAACACTAGAACGCCGGGAAATTTTGCGCAACTTTTATAAAATATATTTCAAACCAGAAAAATCATTTCAAATTATTTAGTTTATTTATTTCGTTCATTTTAGTGCAACAAATATATAACTTATTTCTTAAAAAATTTTCTGGTTCGAATCAACAATTAGTCCAGTGATCGGTGTCAAATTGACACCTTCCCGGCGTTCTAGTGTTAAGCATTGTATTTGTCCTACAATCAAAAGTATGAAAACATGGAAAACTGGGAACAGGAAAACACAATGCTAAGCCTACGAGCCAACCACTAGTGGTATTCATTTTTTGTTCATGCATCACTTCGCTTCCGGCAGACATAGATCAATAGATTCTTGTATTACTACTCTTTCATAAAATAAAGGGTTTTTTTCCTTGTGCTCGATAACATATGGTTTTGTGCTGTTGGCTCTTGGATTATAAAATTATGCTTCAATGTATTTCTTAATTTTTGTAATTCAAACTAATCCTGGCACTGTTTTTCGATGACCATCTATATATAACCATTCCAGAGCTGTGGTTCATTTGAGGGCCACTTAATTATAAAACTTCAATGTCACATTAGCACCAAGAGTTAGACATGAAATTTTTATTTTATTAAGTTCGTGGGAAAAAAAAGTTTCCTAATTTTCAAATGGTTTTATTCGTAAATTATGCTGGCACTCAACAATTTCAAAATTTTACGAATAAAAGCACTTTGTTACTAAAAGAGTTAACAAATGTGAAAATCTTTCATCAGAATTACATCTAAATCAAGTTATAAGCGCATTACAAGTCGTATAAATTGACATAAACAACAGTCTACATTCACGATTAAAAATCGAATTCAGATTTTTTTTCAGATTGTTTTATTTCGTCTCCCATTACTTTACTAAAAACATTATATAAGCCTTCTATAAATATTTTGGAGTTCTTCATTACTATTATAGTTAAAAACAGGTGTGTCCCACCGGATACCTTTAAATTTTTACAGAAATAAAGGCCTTATCTAATCATGGAATTTCTGCGATTCACGAAGACGACTATTTCTTTAACACTAGAACGCCCGAAAATTCTACTCAAGTTTGAAAATAATATTTCTCACTAAGGTATATTTTCTCATTAACGTAAATTTGAGGGGATTAAATTTAAATTATTTCAATTTTTTTCTGTTTCTAATTAAAATATAGTTACATGATTGGAGTCTAATCGACTCCAACCGGGCGTTCTAGTGTTAAACACTTGAAAGGCGGTTAGATAAAATGATCCCTTTTAATGTTAATTGCGAAGTGCCACATTTACACCAGAATTTAGAAAAAAAATTGACATTATACCAAGTAGTGAAGAAGAGATTTTATCTCTAGTGAAATAAATTTGTTTTTTAAATTCTGGTGTCACTGAGTCATTTTGGCATTTTAAGAATGATTTTCCTGTCAAAGTGTTAAACGTCTAGTGGTATCCCATGGTGGGGACAGTTTGACACCGCTAACTAAATGCATCTATTAATTTTTGATTAATGTCAACCACATATTTAGAATTATCCTTTTACCTTTCTTTTTTGAAACATCTAACAGGTATACATTTTTTTTATTATGTGATTCCATTAAAAATAGTAATTTTTAATCAAATACAACTCAATAAATTTAATCACATAAATAAGCAGTTTTTCGCAATGATCTTCTCCAATACGTGCATAATTCTTAACCCATTAACGCCTAGCGTCCTCTTTTGAGGACGGTTACAAAAACAGCAAGAAAACGGTTTTCCCACCAGTAAAGAGGAAGATAAATATATACCTTCTTTCACAAGACAGAATCTTCGATAAATTTAGATAAAAGTTAATTTGATTTTAAAAGTGGTGGGAAATACAAAATTTAAATTTTAGCGAAGAAAATAATTCGGGCGTTAATGGGTTAATCCAGGAGGATGTGCGCCGGGCTTGTCAAATTTTCATTTTTATTTTTAATGTTATTTTCAACTCATTTCTTCACAGAATTCGTAACGATTGTCTTCGACTAAATAAGGTGACGATTAGTATTTACATTTATTGGTGACACAGTAAAAACTGTTAATGTTCAGCGATGTCTTGGAGTGTAAAAATACCCCGCGAACATCCCGACGGGTTAATTTGTCAACTATGCCTACAGCTGAGCTCCCCCATAGTTCACCAAATGAACACCGATATTTTTTTTACAAAAAAATTCATTTTAGATTTTTCTTGTGAATTTCGGATAAACCGCCTTCGGAGGTTATTTTCAGCGCAAATCCTGTAAAAACTTGCCATAAAATTTTCTATTTAAATAAATTGGTTTTCAATTCACAGACCATTTGGGACCCCTGCTACGGTTATCGCAAAGTTTTCGTATAATAATCTAGAAGAATTGTTTTTAAGTTCGTTCTTAATGATGCAAATACATAGCACCTATAGTTGTCGTTCAGCCCGTCCGTCTGTTCGTCCGCATATAACAACGTAAAAACTACCGAACCGAATCGTTTGAAATTTAAAATATATAATTATTACATGATTTTGTCGAGTCATATAAAATTTTATGAAAATCACATGCATAGTTCAATTACAGGGAAAATCAAAAGTTTTCTGTTACATTACCGTCAATGGGGAAAAATGTTTCAAATGCATTTTACCATTTTAATGGTGTTACACTCATTCGAACATAATAAAATTGATATGCATCTACAAAGTACATACTATAATATACATTTTGCATAATCTGTGGTGCAAAGAACATTTATTATTGATTTACAAGGCCACACAAAAGTATTCTATTACCTAATGGTAGAGGGAGAACATTGTTTGCTGCGCGTTTTAATTGTAATTAACTATATACAATTTTATGAGATTGATATCTGAGAGCGATATTTTTAAAACTTCGTTATCGTGGGAACGCACCCCATTCGCTATAATTTAGGTGCAATTTCCAACTTGTTCTTTTTTCTTTTTCTCTTAACTGTAACGCAGGGCTCCCAAATGGTCCGCGAACTGAACATCAGAATTTTCTTAGAGAAATTTTCTTTTTAGATTTTTCTTGTAAATTGTCATGAAACAACCTTCAGAAGTAGATTCTAGCGCAAACGTATCACGAAACTTTCTGTAAAAAAATACCGATGTTCAGTTCGCAGACCATTTGGGAGCCCTGGTAACGATCTAAAAAAATATTGGAAAAGCTATTTCGTTAAGATAATTTTATTTCCATCCTATTTTTACTCATTTTTGTAATATAAATTTGCGAAGTATCTCTAATAAGCACATTTTAACTTTGTTTCGAAAACTCTGTATAATATGCGTAATCTTTTTAAAGTATGTATCTGTATTTAAGAAATGCATGTAGATGTACGATGACCATTCAAATACTAAATTTTCATTGTTAGTTTTTGTATCAAAAATTTATTGGAAAATAAAAAGACTGTGTACTATAATTTGATTTCAAATTGAATAAATATCTAACTTAAAGATAAAATAATTGATTTGACGATGACAATTCATGTGCATTTTATCAGAGTATCATATAAGAAATAGCTTGTTATACCTCAGGCAAATAACGAGTAAGACGATTGTGGTGTAATCTTCAAAACGTATAAATTGCATAAATGATAAAAGAGCAGGAAGATGGGGAGAATTGTTCTAGAAGGATTTCAATTTAAACATGCCTATTCAGTAATAATACATAATAACTGCTGAAAGTACTTTAAATATATGATGAAAAGAGATTAAGATTATAAAATACCAGTGAATAGTTGCTAACCTCCGGCTTTTTAAAATTAAGAATATGCACAATGAACCGCAAAATTTGTTAACCACATGTGTCTGGCATCAACCCTTTATCTACGAATCATTTATCAAAAAAATTGCTTTACCCCAGTAATTATCTTCTTTAATATCTGAAGACATACTGGAATTTTTAAAGTATGATAATGCAAAATTTAAACATGTTTTTCATTAGAACTGTAGTTTTTTTCGGAAGTGGAAGGAGGGGAGAATTGGGTAAAATATTAAAAAAAGTAAACAGATTTATTAACCAAAAATACACTTATAGAAATATCACTATTCTCATAAAAATAATGTATTTAAATGAATTACGATCATCTGGATAAATGGAAAAACTATTGTAATTGAGAATGTTTTCTATAACATTTTTTCTATAGAAAGAAACTTTGAAAATAAATAATAAATAAATTAACCCATTTTGAAAATATTCAGGTTCTACCGTGCCTTTACACAAGCTAAATTTGATAGAGCCGAGTATATTGTGTGGAAAAAATATTTTCATTAAAAGACAGGATAAATAAATTTCATAATTAAATTTCATAAAATTTTCTTGAGTGGTATTAAAAGTACAATCACTGCATAAAGGGTTAAGTGAGACAATCATTTGAAATTAACCAAATTTCGTTAATTAAGGGGGTCCGGGACATATTTTATAATATTTTTTTATTATTATTGAGTTAAAATTTTGATATTTTTACGATGGTTAACCATATCATTTGTAAACAAAATCGCATGATAAAACTTCTTAGTTTTTTTTTAATTTTACATTTAAAATTTATTAAAGAAATGGGGGAAATTAAAATCGCTGTAACTGAAAATTTTATTTGTAGAATTTAAATTTTTTACATTAAAATAAACAGAAGTATCTAAATTTTAATTTTGATTCGGTATTTTTAAAATTATTAATTTAAAAAAAATTAAAAATGTTTATATACAAATTTAAAAAAATTATATAATGCAACTTTTATTTAAAAAATCACATTTTCAAATGTAAATATTTTTTTCAAATTTGTTGAATCAAAAGTAAAGTAAAACAATCGAAAAAGACATGTGCCAAGTTTGAAGCATTTATCTATAACGTTTCTTGAGTTACAACAATTTAAATCTGAGAATTGGTGAAAAAACGCATCATGAATAAAAACGCATTTTTGCAAGAAGTCATTTTGTAACAATTTTTTCTTGAAAGTTAGATCTGAAAACAAACCTAAACGAAAGAAATATTTTCTCTTACAAGGTAGAAACATGCTTTAAACATCATTTTAAGATTAAAAGCAAAGAAATATCAATGCGATAATTTTCTTTAGAAAATGAGAATATTTTTGTGTCTCGAACCCACTAAAAAAATTTCTGGTTCGAAGTATGATTATTTTATTTTATTTAAAAACGGAGGTTTGCATGTATGCCAATACACTTGGTAATAATGAGATTTACATGACAGTAGTAAGATGATAGTTTAATAAAGTCATTTTTAAAACGGAAAAAGTAAATATCTTAAAATAGATACATAGTTACTTAAAAGGCGTGGAAAAATAGATACTATTTATTTATTATATACCTTAGATCTTTCGGATGCACTCGCATCCATTCTCAAAGGATGAAAAAGATAATTGATTAGAACAGAAAACGTAAAAACAAAACTAAAACAGTCTACGACGGCAAACAAAGTTACGAGGAGTCCATCGAAGCACCAAGGATATTCTACCAAAGTGCGGGAATATTATATGAAATGACGTCATTACAAACAGTATCACTCCTAAGCAAAGTTTCAACGGATTCATGGATAATTGAAAAATAATGGTTTGAGTAAGTATGTATATAGTTTAAG